>OX326957.1:6140920-9115690 GCA_946800325.1 Luzula sylvatica | reverse complement strand
ATATTTTTGAAGGTATTAGACTTCACTTTTGGCATTCTTTCACCCTTTTTAAACAAAAATAATTGAAATTCGCATGTGTTAGTCTTCGATTTTGGAGTTTTTTGAGGAAAACATGAAAATTAAGTATTTTGTTTGTTTTAGACATCAATTTTAACATTTATTAGAAAAATAATAATAATTGATATTTTTGAAGGTGTTAGACTTCAATTTTTACATTTTTCAACTTTTTTTAACAAAAAATGGAAATTCGCATGTGTCAGTCTTCAATTTTGATGTTTTTTTGATGAAAACATGAAAATTAAGTATTTTTTGGTTTTACACATCAATTTTGACATTTATTAGAAAAATATGATAATTGATATTTTTGAAGGTGTTAGACTTCAGTTTTAGCATTCTTTTAAACTTTTTTAAACAAAAAAAATTGAAATTCGCATGTGTTAGTCTTCGATTTTGGAGTTTTTTGAGGAAAACATGAAAATTAAGTATTTTGTTCGCTTTAGACATCAATTTTAAAATTTATTAGAAAAAAATAATAATTGATATTTTTGAAGGTGTTAAACTTCAATTTTTGCATTTTTCAACTTTTTTTAACAAAAAATTGAAATTCGCATGTGTCAGTCTTCAATTTTTATGTTTTTTTGATGAAAACATGAAAATTAAGTATTTTTTGGTTTTACACATCAATTTTGACATTTATTTGAAAAATATGATAATTGAGATTTTTGAAGGTGTTAGACTTCACTTTTGGCATTCCTTTAAACTTTTTTAAACAAAAAAAATAGAAATTCGCATTTGTTAGTCTTCGATTTTGGAGTTTTTTGAGGAAAACATGAAAATTAAGTACTGTGTTCGCTTTAGACATCAATTTTAACATTTATTAGAAAAAAATAATAATTGATATTTTTGAAGGTGCTAGACTTCAATTTTTGCATTTTTCATGTTTTTTTAACAAAAAATGGAAATTCGCATGTGTTAGTCTTCAATTTTGATGTTTTTTTGATGAAAACATGAAAATTAATTATTTTTTAGTTTTACATATCAATTTCGACATTTATTAGAAAAATATGATAATTGGTATTTTTGAAGGTATTATAGACTTCACTTTTGGCATTTTTTTAAGTTTTTGAAACAAAAAAAATAGAAATTCGCATGTGTTAGTCTTCGATTTTGGAGTTTTTTGAGGAAAACATGAAAATGAAGTATTTTGTTCATTTTAGACATCAATTCTGACATTTTTATTATAAAAAAATGATAATTGATATTTTTGAAGGTGTTAGACTTCACTTTTGGCATTCTTTTCAACTTTTTCAAACAAAAAGAATAGAAATTCGCATGTGCGAGTTTTCAATTTTGAAATTCTTTTGAGGAAAACATGAAAGTTTAGTATTTTGTTCCCTTTAGACATCAATTTTAACATTTATTAGAAAAAAATGATAATTGATATTTTCGAAGGTGTTAGACTTCAAATTTTTGCATTTTTCAACTTTTTTTTAACAAAAAAATAGAAATTCGCATGTTTTGTCTTCAATTTGGAAGTCCTTTTGATGAAAACATGAAAATTAAGTATTCTTTGGTTTTACCTATCAATTTTGACATTTATTAGAAAAAAATGATAATTGATATTTTTGAAGGTATTAGACTTCACTTTTGGCATTCTTTCACCCTTTTTGAACAAAAATAATAGAAATTCGCATGTGTTAGTCTTCGATTTTGCAGTTTTTTGAGGAAAACATGAAAATTAATTATTTTGTTTGTTTTAAGACATCAATTTTAACATTTATTAGAAAAAAAAAAAATTGATATTTTTGAAGTTGTTAGACTTCAATTTTTGCATTTTTCAACTTTTTTTAACAAAAAATGGAAATTCGCATGTGTCAGTCTTCAATTTTTAAGTATTTTTGATGAAAACATGAAAATTAAGTATTTTTTGGCTTTACACATCAATTTTGACATTTATTAGAAAAATATGATACTTGAGATTTTTGAAGGTGTTAGACTTCACTTTTGGCAATCTTTTAAACTTTTTTAAACAAAAAAAATAGAAATTCGCATTTGTTAGTCTTCGATTTTGGAGTTTTTTGAGGAAAACATGAAAATTAAGTACTTTGTTCGCTTTAGACATCAATTTTAAAATTTATTAGGAAAAAATAATAATTGGTATTTTTGAAAGTGTTAGACTTCAATTTTTGCATTTTTCAACTTTTTTTAACAAAAAATGGAAATTCGCATGTGTAAGTCTTCAATTTTGAAGTTTTTTTTTATGAAAACATGAAAATTAAGTATTTTTATGATTTACACATCAATTTTGACATTTATTATAAAAATATGATAATTGATATTTTTGAAGGTGTTAGACTTCACTTTTGGCATTCTTTTAAACTTTTTTAAACAAAAAAAATAGAAATTCGCATTTGTTAGTCTTCGATTTTGGAGTTTTTTGAGGAAAACATGAAAATTAAGTACTTTGTTCGCTTTAGACATCAATTTTAACATTTATTAGAAAAAAATAATAATTGATATTTTTGAAGGTGCTAGACTTCAATTTTTGCATTTTTCATGTTTTGTTAAAAAAAAATGGAAATTCGCATGTCTTAGTCTTCAATTTTCAAGTTTTTTTGATGAAAACATGAAAATTAAGTATTTTTTAGTTTTACACATCAATTTCGACATTTATTAGAAAAATATGATAATTGGTATTTTTGAAGGTATTATAGACTTCACTTTTGGCATTTTTTTAAATTTTTGAAACAAAAAAAATAGAAATTCGCATGTGTTAGTCTTCGATTTTGTAGTTTTTTGAGGAAAACATGAAAATGAAGTATTTTGTTCATTTTAGACATCAATTCTGACATTTTTATTATAAAAATGATAATTGATATTTTTGAAGGTGTTAGACATCACTTTTGGCATTCTTTTCAACTTTTTCAAACAAAAAGAATAGAAATTCGCATGTGTGAGTTTTCAATTTTGAAATTCTTTTCAGGAAAACATGAAAGTTAAGTATTTTGTTCCCTTTAGACATCAATTTTAACATTTACTAGAAAAAAATGATAATTGATATTTTCGAAGGTGTTAGACTTCAATTTTTGCATTTTTCAACTTTTTTTTAACAAAAAAATAGAAATTTGCATGTTTTGTCTTCAATTTGGAAGTCCTTTTGATGAAAACATGAAAATTAAGTATTCTTTGGTTTTACATATCAATTTTGACATTTATTAGGAAAAAATGATAATTGATATTTTTGAAGGTAATTAGACTTATCTTTTGGCATTCTTTCACCCTTTTTAAACAAAAATAATAAAAATTCGCATGTGTTAGTCTTCGATTTTGGAGTTTTTTGAGGAAAACATGAAAATTAAGTATTTTGTTCACTTTAGACATCAATTTTAAAATTTAATAGAAAAAAATAATAATTGATATTTTTGAAGGTGTTAGACTTCAATTTTTGCATTTTTCAACTTTTTTTAACAAAAAATGGAAATTCGCATGTGTCAGTCTTCAATTTTTATGTTTTTTTGATGAAAACATGAAAATTAAGTATTTTTTGGTTTTACACTTCAATTTTGACATTTATTTGGAAAATATGATAATTGATATTTTTGAAGGTGTTAGACTTCACTTTTGGCATTCTTTTAAACTTTTTTAAACAAAAAAAATTGAAATTCGCATTTGTTAGTCTTCGATTTTGGAGTTTTTTGAGGAAAACATGAAAATTAAGTACTTTGTTCGCTTTAGACATCAATTTTAACATTTATTAGAAAAAAATAATAATTGATATTTTTGAAGGTGCCAGACTTCAATTTTTGCATTTTTCATGTTTTGTTAACAAAAAATGGAAATTCGCATGTCTTAGTCTTCAATTTTGAAGTTTATTTGAAGAAAACATGAAAATTAAGTATTTTTTAGTTTTACACATCAATTTCGACATTTATTAGAAAAATAGGATAATTGGTATTTTTGAAGGTATTATAGACTTTACTTTTGGCATTCTATTATACTTTTTTAAACAAAAAAAATAGAAATTCGAATGTGTTAGTCTTCGATTTTGGAGTTTTTTGTGGAAAACATGAAAATTAAGTATTTTGTTCATTTTAGACATCAATTCTGACATTTTTATTATAAAAAAATGATAATTGATATTTTTGAAGGTGTTAGACTTCACTTTTTGCATTCTTTTCAACTTTTTTAAACAAAAAAAATAGAAATTCGCATGTGTTAGTGTTCGATTTTGGAGTTCTTTGAGGAAAACATGAAAATTAAGTATTTTGTTCGCTTTAGACATCAATTTTAACATCTATTAGAAAAAAATAATAATTGATATTTTTGAAGGTGTTAGACTTAAATTTTTGCATTTTTCAAGTTTTTTTAACAAAAAATGGAAATTCGCATGTGCCAGTCTTCAATTTTAAAGTTTTTTTGATGAAAACATGAAAATTAATTATTTTTTGGTTTTACACATCAAGTTTGATATTTATTAGAAAGATATGATAATTGATATTTTTGAAGGTGTCAGACTTCATTTTTAGCATTCTTTTAAACTTTTTCAAACAGAAAAAATACAAATTCGCATGTTAGTCTTCGATTTTGGAGTTTTTTGAGGAAAACATGAAAATTAAGTACTTTGTTTGCTTTAGACATCAATTTTAACATTTATTAGAAAAAAATAATAATTGATATTTTATAAGGTGCTAGACTTCAATTTTTGCATTTTTCAACTTTTTTTAACAAAAAATGGAAATTTGCATGTGTTAGTCTTCAATTTTGAAGTTTTTTTGATTAAAACATGAAAATTAAGTTTTTTTTAGTTTTACACATCAATTTCGACATTTATTAGAAAAATATGATAATTGGTATTTTTGAAGGTATTAGATTTCACTTTTGGCATTCTTTTAAACTTTTTTAAACATAAAAAATAGAAATTCGCATGTGTTAGTCTTCGATTTTGGAGTTTTTTGAGGAAAACATGAAAATTAAGTATTTTGTTCATTTTAGACATCAGTTCTGACATTTATTATAAAAAAATGATAATTGATATTTTTGAAGGTGTTAGACTTCACTTTTGGCATTCTTTTCAACTTATTTAAACAAAAAGAATAGAAATTTGCATGTGTTAGTTTTCAATTTTTAAATTCTTTTGAGGAAAACATGAAAGTTAAGTATTTTGTTCCCTTTAGACATCAATTTTAACATTTATTAGAAAAAAATGATAATTGGTATTTTCGAAGGTGTTAGACTTCAATTTTTGCATTTTTCAACTTTTTTTTAACAAAAAAATAGAAATTCGCATGTGTTAGTCCTCAATTTGGAATTCCTTTTAATGAAAACATGTAAATTAAGTATTCTTTGGTTTTACACATCAATTTTGACATTTATTAGAAAAAAATGATAATTGATATTTTTGAAGGTATTAGACTTCACTTTTGGCATTCTTTCACCCTTTTTAAACAAAAAAAATAGAAATTCGCATGTGTTAGTCTTCGATTTTGGAGTTTTTTGAGGAAAACATGAAAATTAAGTATTTTGTTTGTTTTAGACATCAATTTTAACATTTATTAGAAAAATAATAATAATTGATATTTTTGAAGGTGTTAGACTTCAATTTTTGCATTTTTCAACTTTTTTTAACAAAAAATGGAAATTCGCATGTGTCAGTCTTCAATTTTGAAGTTTTTTAGATGAAAACATGAAAATTAAGTATTTTTTGGTTTTACACATCAATTTTGACATTTATTAGAAAAATATGATAATTGATATTTTTGAAGGTGTTAGACTTCACTTTTAGCATTCTTTTAAACTTTTTCAAACAAAAAAAATGGAAATTCGCATGTGTTAGTCTTCGATTTTGGAGTTTTTTGAGGAAAACATGAAAATTAAGTATTTTGTTCGCTTTAGACATCAATTTTAAAATTTATTAGAAAAAAATAATAATTGATATTTTTGAAGGTGTTAAACTTCAATTTTTGCATTTTTCAACTTTTTTTAACAAAAAATTGAAATTCGCATGTGTCAGTCTTCAATTTTTATGTTTTTTTGATGAAAACATGAAAATTAAGTATTTTTTGGTTTTACACATCAATTTTGACATTTATTTGAAAAATATGATAATTGAGATTTTTGAAGGTGTTAGACTTCACTTTTGGCATTCCTTTAAACTTTTTTAAACAAAAAAAATAGAAATTCGCATTTGTTAGTCTTCGATTTTGGAGTTTTTTGAGGAAAACATGAAAATTAAGTAATGTGTTCGCTTTAGACATCAATTTTAACATTTATTAGAAAAAAATAATAATTGATATTTTTGACGGTGCAAGACTTCAATTTTTGCATTTTTCATGTTTTTTTAACAAAAAATTGAAATTCGCATGTGTTAGTTTTCAATTTTGTTATTTTTTTGATGAAAACATGAAAATTAAGTATTTTTTAGTTTTACACATCAATTTCGACATTTATTAGAAAAATATGATAATTGGTATTTTTGAAGGTATTATAGACTTCACTTTTGGCATTTTTTTATGTTTTTGAAACAAAAAAAATAGAAATTCGCATGTGTTAGTCTTCGATTTTGGAGTTTTTTGAGGAAAACATGAAAATGAAGTATTTTGTTCATTTTAGACATCAATTCTGTCATTTTTATTATAAAAAAATGATAATTGATATTTTTGAAGGTGTTAGACTTCACTTTTGGCATTCTTTTCAACTTTTTCAAACAAAAAGAATAGAAATTCGCATGTGTGAGTTTTCAATTTTGAAATTCTTTTGAGGAAAACATGAAAGTTTAGTATTTTGTTCCCTTTAGACATCAATTTTAACATTTATTAGAAAAAAATGATAATTGATATTTTCGAAGGTGTTAGACTTCAATTTTTGCATTTTTCAACTTTTTTTTAACAAAAAAATAGAAATTCGCATGTTTTGTCTTCAATTTGGAAGTCCTTTTGATGAAAACATGAAAATTAAGTATTCTTTGGTTTTACATATCAATTTTGACATTTATTAGAAAAAAATGATAATTGATATTTTTGAAGGTATTAGACTTCACTTTTGGCATTCTTTCACCCTTTTTGAACAAAAATAATAGAAATTCACATGTGTTAGTCTTCGATTTTGCAGTTTTTTGAGGAAAACATGAAAATTAAGTATTTTGTTTGTTTTAGACATCAATTTTAACATTTATTAGAAAAAAAAAATAATTGATATTTTTGAAGTTGTTAGACTTCAATTTTTGCATTTTTCAACTTTTTTTAACAAAAAATGGAAATTCGCATGTGTCAGTCTTCAATTTTTAAGTTTTTTTGATGAAAACATGAAAATTAAGTATTTTTTGGCTTTACACATCAATTTTGACATTTATTAGAAAAATATGATACTTGAGATTTTTGAAGGTGTTAGACTTCACTTTTGGCATTCTTTTAAACTTTTTTAAACAAAAAAAAATAAAAATTCGCATTTGTTAGTCTTCGATTTTGGAGTTTTTTGAGGAAAACATGAAAATTAAGTACTTTGTTCGCTTTAGACATCAATTTTAAAATTTATTAGAAAAAAATAACAATTGATATTTTTGAAAGTGTTAGACTTCAATTTTTGCATTTTTCAACTTTTTTTAACAAAAAATGGAAATTCGCATGTGTCAGTCTTCAATTTTGAAGTTTTTTTTATGAAAACATGATAATTAAGTATTTTTATGATTTACACATCAATTTTGACATTTATTAGAAAAATATGATAATTGATATTTTTGAAGGTGTTAGACTTCACTTTTGGCATTCTTTTAAACTTTTGTAAACAAAAAAAATTGAAATTCGCATTTGTTAGTCTTCGATTTTGGAGTTTTTTGAGGAAAACATGAAAATTAAGTACTTTGTTCGCTTTAGACATCAATTTTAACATTTATTAGAAAAAAATAATAATTGATATTTTTGAAGGTGCCAGACTTCAATTTTTGCATTTTTCATGTTTTGTTAACAAAAAATGGAAATTCGCATGTCTTAGTCTTCAATTTTGAAGTTTATTTGAAGAAAACATGAAAATTAAGTATTTTTTAGTTTTACACATCAATTTCGACATTTATTAGAAAAATAGGATAATTGGTATTTTTGAAGGTATTATAGACTTTACTTTTGGCATTCTATTAAACTTTTTTAAACAAAAAAAAATAGAAATTCGAATGTGTTAGTCTTCGATTTTGGAGTTTTTTGTGGAAAACATGAAAATTAAGTATTTTGTTCATTTTAGACATCAATTCTGACATTTTTATTATAAAAAAATGATAATTGATATTTTTGAAGGTGTTAGACTTCACTTTTGGCATTCTTTTCAACTTTTTTAAACAAAAAAAATAGAAATTCGCATGTGTTAGTCTTCGATTTTGGAGTTCTTTGAGGAAAACATGAAAATTAAGTATTTTGTTCGCTTTAGACATCAATTTTAACATTTATTAGAAAAAAATAATAATTGATATTTTTGAAGGTGTTAGACTTAAATTTTTGCATTTTTCAAGTTTTTTTAACAAAAAATGGAAATTCGCATGTGCCAGTCTTCAATTTTAAAGTTTTTTTGATGAAAACATGAAAATTAATTATTTTTTGGTTTTACACATCAAGTTTGATATTTATTACAAAAATATGATAATTGATATTTTTGAAGGTGTCAGACTTCATTTTTAGCATTCCTTTAAACTTTTTCAAACAAAAAAAATACAAATTCGCATGTTAGTCTTCGATTTTGGAGTTTTTTCAGGAAAACATGAAAATTAAGTACTTTGTTTGCTTTAGACATCAATTTTAACATTTATTAGAAAAAAATAATAATTGATATTTTAGAAGGTGCTAGACTTCAATTTTTGCATTTTTCAAGTTTTTTTAACAAAAAATGGAAATTTGCATGTGTTAGTCTTCAATTTTGAAGTTTTTTTGATTAAAACATGAAAATTAAGTTTTTTTTAGTTTTACACATGAATTTCGACATTTATTAGAAAAATATGATAATTGGTATTTTTGAAGGTATTAGATTTCACTTTTGGCATTCTTTTAAACTTTTTTAAACATAAAAAATAGAAATTCGCATGTGCTAGTCTTCGATTTTGGAGTTTTTTGAGGAAAACATGAAAATTAAGTATTTTGTTCATTTTAGACATCAGTTCTGACATTTATTATAAAAAAATGATAATTGATATTTTTGAAGGTGTTAGACTTCACTTTTGGCATTCTTTTCAACTTATTTAAACAAAAAGAATAGAAATTCGCATGTGTTAGTTTTCAATTTTTAAATTCTTTTGAGGAAAACATGAAAGTTAAGTATTTTGTTCCCTTTAGACATCAATTTTAACATTTATTAGAAAAAAATGATAATTGGTATTTTCGAAGGTGTTAGACTTCAATTTTTGCATTTTTCAACTTTTTTTTAACAAAAAAATAGAAATTCGCATGTGTTAGTCCTCAATTTGGAATTCCTTTTAATGAAAACATGAAAATTAAGTATTCTTTGGTTTTACACATCAATTTTGACATTTATTAGAAAAAAATGATAATTGATATTTTTGAAGGTATTAGACTTCACTTTTGGCATTCTTTCACCCTTTTTAAACAAAAATAATAGAAATTCGCATGTGTTAGTCTTCGATTTTGGAGTTTTTTGAGGAAAACATGAAAATTAAGTATTTTGTTTGTTTTAGACATCAATTTTAACATTTATTAGAAAAATAATAATAATTGATATTTTTGAAGGTGTTAGACTTCAATTTTTGCATTTTTCAACTTTTTTTAACAAAAAATGGAAATTCGCATGTGTCAGTCTTCAATTTTGAAGTTTTTTTGATGAAAACATGAAAATTAAGTATTTTTTGGTTTTACACATCAATTTTGACATTTATTAGAAAAATATGATAATTGATATTTTTGAAGGTGTTAGACTTCACTTTTAGCATTCTTTTAAACTTTTTTAAACAAAAAAAATTGAAATTCGCATGTGTTAGTCTTCGATTTTGGAGTTTTTTGAGGAAAACATGAAAATTAAGTATTTTGTTCGCTTTAGACATCAATTTTAAAATTTATTAGAAAAAAATAATAATTGATTTTTGAAGGTGTTAAACTTCAATTTTTGCATTTTTCAACTTTTTTTAACAAAAAATTGAAATTCGCATGTGTCAGTCTTCAATTTTTATGTTTTTTTGATGAAAACATGAAAATTAAGTATTTTTTGGTTTTACACATCAATTTTGACATTTATTTGAAAAATATGATAATTGAGATTTTTGAAGGTGTTAGACTTCACTTTTGGCATTCCTTTAAACTTTTTTAAACAAAAAAAATAGAAATTCGCATTTGTTAGTCTTCGATTTTGGAGTTTTTTGAGGAAAACATGAAAATTAAGTAATGTGTTCGCTTTAGACATCAATTTTAACATTTATTAGAAAAAAATAATAATTGATATTTTTGAAGGTGCAAGACTTCAATTTTTGCATTTTTCATGTTTTTTTAACAAAAAATGGAAATTCGCATGTGTTAGTCTTCAATTTTGTTGTTTTTTTGATGAAAACATGAAAATTAAGTATTTTTTAGTTTTACACATCAATTTCGACATTTATTAGAAAAATATGATAATTGGTATTTTTGAAGGTATTATAGACTTCACTTTTGGCATTTTTTTAAGTTTTTGAAACAAAAAAAATAGAAATTCGCATGTGTTAGTCTTCGATTTTGGAGTTTTTTGAGGAAAACATGAAAATGAAGTATTTTGTTCATTTTAGACATCAATTCTGTCATTTTTATTATAAAAAAATGATAATTGATATTTTTGAAGGTGTTAGACTTCACTTTTGGCATTCTTTTCAACTTTTTCAAACAAAAAGAATAGAAATTCGCATGTGTGAGTTTTCAATTTTGAAATTCTTTTGAGGAAAACATGAAAGTTTAGTATTTTGTTCCCTTTAGACATCAATTTTAACATTTATTAGAAAAAAATGATAATTGATATTTTCGAAGGTGTTAGACTTCAATTTTTGCATTTTTCAACTTTTTTTTAACAAAAAAATAGAAATTCGCATGTTTTGTCTTCAATTTGGAAGTCCTTTTGATGAAAACATGAAAATTAAGTATTCTTTGGTTTTACATATCAATTTTGACATTTATTAGAAAAAAATGATAATTGATATTTTTGAAGGTATTAGACTTCACTTTTGGCATTCTTTCACCCTTTTTGAACAAAAATAATAGAAATTCGCATGTGTTAGTCTTCGATTTTGCAGTTTTTTGAGGAAACCATGAAAATTAAGTATTTTGTTTGTTTTAGACATCAATTTTAACATTTATTAGAAAAAAAAAATAATTGATATTTTCGAAGTTGTTAGACTTCAATTTTTGCATTTTTCAACTTTTTTTAACAAAAAATGGAAATTCGCATGTGTCAGTCTTCAATTTTTAAGTTTTTTTGATGAAAACATGAAAATTAAGTATTTTTTGGCTTTACACATCAATTTTGACATTTACTAGAAAAATATGATACTTGAGATTTTTGAAGGTGTTAGACTTCACTTTTGGCATTCTTTTAAACTTTTTTAAACAAAAAAAATAGAAATTCGCATTTGTTAGTCTTCGATTTTGGAGTTTTTTGAGGAAAACATGAAAATTAAGTACTTTGTTCGCTTTAGACATCAATTTTAAAATTTATTAGAAAAAAATAATAATTGATTTTTTTGAAAGTGTTAGACTTCAATTTTTGCATTTTTCAACTTTTTTTTAACAAAAAATGGAAATTCGCATGTGTCAGTCTTCAATTTTGAAGTTTTTTTTATGAAAACATGAAAATTAAGTATTTTTATGATTTACACATCAATTTTGACATTTATTAGAAAAATATGACAATTGATATTTTTGAAGGTGTTAGACTTCACTTTTGGCATTCTTTTAAACTTTTTTAAACAAAAAAAATAGAAATTCGCATTTGTTAGTCTTCGATTTTGGAGTTTTTTGAGGAAAACATGAAAATTAAGTACTTTGTTCGCTTTAGACATCAATTTTAACATTTATTAGAAAAAAATAATAATTGATATTTTTGAAGGTGCTAGACTTCAATTTTTGCATTTTTCATGTTTTTTTAACAAAAAATGGAAATTCGCATGTGTTAGTCTTCAATTTTGATGTTTTTTTGATGAAAACATGAAAATTAATTATTATTTTGGTTTTACATATCAATTTCGACATTTATTAGAAAAATATGATAATTGGTATTTTTGAAGGTATTATAGACTTCACTTTTAGCATTTTTTTAAGTTTTTGAAACAAAAAAAATAGAAATTCGCATGTGTTAGTCTTCGATTTTGGAGTTTTTTGAGGAAAACATGAAAATGAAGTATTTTGTTCATTTTAGACATCAATTCTGACATTTTTATTATAAAAAAATGATAATTGATATTTTTGAAGGTGTTAGACTTCACTTTTGGCATTCTTTTCAACTTTTTCAAACAAAAAGAATAGAAATTCGCATGTGCGAGTTTTCAATTTTGAAATTCTTTTGAGGAAAACATGAAAGTTTAGTATTTTGTTCCCTTTAGACATCAATTTTAACATTTATTAGAAAAAAATGATAATTGATATTTTCGAAGGTGTTAGACTTCAATTTTTGCATTTTCAACTTTTTTTTAACAAAAAAATAGAAATTCGCATGTTTTGTCTTCAATTTGGAAGTCCTTTTGATGAAAACATGAAAATTGAGTATTCTTTGGTTTTACCTATCAATTTTGACATTTATTAGAAAAAAATGATAATTGATATTTTTGAAGGTATTAGACTTCACTTTTGGCATTCTTTCACCCTTTTTGAACAAAAATAATAGAAATTCGCATGTGTTAGTCTTCGATTTTCCAGTTTTTTGAGGAAAACATGAAAATTAAGTATTTTGTTTGTTTTAAGACATCAATTTTAACATTTATTAGAAAAAAAAAATAATTGATATTTTTGAAGTTGTTAGACTTCAATTTTTGCATTTTTCAACTTTTTTTAACAAAAAATGGAAATTCGCATGTGTCAGTCTTCAATTTTTAAGTATTTTTGATGAAAACATGAAAATTAAGTATTTTTTGGCTTTACACATCAATTTTGACATTTATTAGAAAAATATGATACTTGAGATTTTTGAAGGTGTTAGACTTCACTTTTGGCAATCTTTTAAACTTTTTTAAACAAAAAAAATAGAAATTCGCATTTGTTAGTCTTCGATTTTGGAGTTTTTTGAGGAAAACATGAAAATTAAGTACTTTGTTCGCTTTAGACATCAATTTTAAAATTTATTAGGAAAAAATAATAATTGATATTTTTGAAAGTGTTAGACTTCAATTTTTGCATTTTTCAACTTTTTTTAACAAAAAATGGAAATTCGCATGTGTCAGTCTTCAATTTTGAAGTTTTTTTTTATGAAAACATGAAAATTAAGTATTTTTATGATTTACACATCAATTTTGACATTTATTAGAAAAATATGATAATTGATATTTTTGAAGGTGTTAGACTTCACTTTTGGCATTCTTTTAAACTTTTTTAAACAAAAAAAATAGAAATTCGCATTTGTTAGTCTTCGATTTTGGAGTTTTTTGAGGAAAACATGAAAATTAAGTACTTTGTTCGCTTTAGACATCAATTTTAACATTTATTAGAAAAAAATAATAATTGATATTTTTGAAGGTGCTAGACTTCAATTTTTGCATTTTTCATGTTTTGTTAAAAAAAAATGGAAATTCGCATGTCTTAGTCTTCAATTTTCAAGTTTTTTTGATGAAAACATGAAAATTAAGTATTTTTTAGTTTTACACATCAATTTCGACATTTATTAGAAAAATATGATAATTGGTATTTTTGAAGGTATTATAGACTTCACTTTTGGCATTTTTTTAAATTTTTGAAACAAAAAAAATAGAAATTCGCATGTGTTAGTCTTCGATTTTGTAGTTTTTTGAGGAAAACATGAAAATGAAGTATTTTGTTCATTTTAGACATCAATTCTGACATTTTTATTATAAAAATGATAATTGATATTTTTGAAGGTGTTAGACATCACTTTTGGCATTCTTTTCAACTTTTTCAAACAAAAAGAATAGAAATTCGCATGTGTGAGTTTTCAATTTTGAAATTCTTTTGAGGAAAACATGAAAGTTAAGTATTTTGTTCCCTTTAGACATCAATTTTAACATTTACTAGAAAAAAATGATAATTGATATTTTCGAAGGTGTTAGACTTCAATTTTTGCATTTTTCAACTTTTTTTTAACAAAAAAATAGAAATTTGCATGTTTTGTCTTCAATTTGGAAGTCCTTTTGATGAAAACATGAAAATTAAGTATTCTTTGGTTTTACATATCAATTTTGACATTTATTAGGAAAAAATGATAATTGATATTTTTGAAGGTAATTAGACTTATCTTTTGGCATTCTTTCACCCTTTTTAAACAAAAATAATAAAAATTCGCATGTGTTAGTCTTCGATTTTGGAGTTTTTTGAGTAAAACATGAAAATTAAGTATTTTGTTCACTTTAGACATCAATTTTAAAATTTAATAGAAAAAAATAATAATTGATATTTTTGAAGGTGTTAGACTTCAATTTTTGCATTTTTCAACTTTTTTTAACAAAAAATGGAAATTCGCATGTGTCAGTCTTCAATTTTTATGTTTTTTTGATGAAAACATGAAAATTAAGTATTTTTTGGTTTTACACATCAATTTTGACATTTATTTGAAAAATATGATAATTGAGATTTTTGAAGGTGTTAGACTTCACTTTTGGCATTCCTTTAAACTTTTTTAAACAAAAAAAATAGAAATTCGCATTTGTTAGTCTTCGATTTTGGAGTTTTTTGAGGAAAACATGAAAATTAAGTAATGTGTTCGCTTTAGACATCAATTTTAACATTTATTAGAAAAAAATAATAATTGATATTTTTGAAGGTGCAAGACTTCAATTTTTGCATTTTTCATGTTTTTTTAACAAAAAATGGAAATTCGCATGTGTTAGTCTTCAATTTTGTTGTTTTTTTGATGAAAACATGAAAATTAAGTATTTTTTAGTTTTACACATCAATTTCGACATTTATTAGAAAAATATGATAATTGGTATTTTTGAAGGTATTATAGACTTCACTTTTGGCATTTTTTTAAGTTTTTGAAACAAAAAAAATAGAAATTCGCATGTGTTAGTCTTCGATTTTGGAGTTTTTTGAGGAAAAATGAAAATGAAGTATTTTGTTCATTTTAGACATCAATTCTGTCATTTTTATTATAAAAAAATGATAATTGATATTTTTGAAGGTGTTAGACTTCACTTTTGGCATTCTTTTCAACTTTTTCAAACAAAAAGAATAGAAATTCGCATGTGCGAGTTTTCAATTTTGAAATTCTTTTGAGGAAAACATGAAAGTTTAGTATTTTGTTCCCTTTAGACATCAATTTTAACATTTATTAGAAAAAAATGATAATTGATATTTTCGAAGGTGTTAGACTTCAATTTTTGCATTTTTCAACTTTTTTTTAACAAAAAAATAGAAATTCGCATGTTTTGTCTTCAATTTGGAAGTCCTTTTGATGAAAACATGAAAATTAAGTATTCTTTGGTTTTACATATCAATTTTGACATTTATTAGAAAAAAATGATAATTGATATTTTTGAAGGTATTAGACTTCACTTTTGGCATTCTTTCACCCTTTTTGAACAAAAATAATAGAAATTCGCATGTGTTAGTCTTCGATTTTGCAGTTTTTTGAGGAAACCATGAAAATTAAGTATTTTGTTTGTTTTAGACATCAATTTTAACATTTATTAGAAAAAAAAAATAATTGATATTTTTGAAGTTGTTAGACTTCAATTTTTGCATTTTTCAACTTTTTTTAACAAAAAATGGAAATTCGCATGTGTCAGTCTTCAATTTTTAAGTTTTTTTGATGAAAACATGAAAATTAAGTATTTTTTGGCTTTACACATCAATTTTGACATTTACTAGAAAAATATGATACTTGAGATTTTTGAAGGTGTTAGACTTCACTTTTGGCATTCTTTTAAACTTTTTTAAACAAAAAAAATAGAAATTCGCATTTGTTAGTCTTCGATTTTGGAGTTTTTTGAGGAAAACATGAAAATTAAGTACTTTGTTCGCTTTAGACATCAATTTTAAAATTTATTAGAAAAAAATAATAATTGATTTTTTTGAAAGTGTTAGACTTCAATTTTTGCATTTTTCAACTTTTTTTTAACAAAAAATGGAAATTCGCATGTGTCAGTCTTCAATTTTGAAGTTTTTTTTATGAAAACATGAAAATTAAGTATTTTTATGATTTACACATCAATTTTGACATTTATTAGAAAAATATGACAATTGATATTTTTGAAGGTGTTAGACTTCACTTTTGGCATTCTTTTAAACTTTTTTAAACAAAAAAAATAGAAATTCGCATTTGTTAGTCTTCGATTTTGGAGTTTTTTGAGGAAAACATGAAAATTAAGTACTTTGTTCGCTTTAGACATCAATTTTAACATTTATTAGAAAAAAATAATAATTGATATTTTTGAAGGTGCTAGACTTCAATTTTTGCATTTTTCATGTTTTTTTAACAAAAAATGGAAATTCGCATGTGTTAGTCTTCAATTTTGATGTTTTTTTGATGAAAACATGAAAATTAATTATTATTTTGGTTTTACATATCAATTTCGACATTTATTAGAAAAATATGATAATTGGTATTTTTGAAGGTATTATAGACTTCACTTTTGGCATTTTTTTAAGTTTTTGAAACAAAAAAAATAGAAATTCGCATGTGTTAGTCTTCGATTTTGGAGTTTTTTGAGGAAAACATGAAAATGAAGTATTTTGTTCATTTTAGACATCAATTCTGACATTTTTATTATAAAAAAATGATAATTGATATTTTTGAAGGTGTTAGACTTCACTTTTGGCATTCTTTTCAACTTTTTCAAACAAAAAGAATAGAAATTCGCATGTGCGAGTTTTCAATTTTGAAATTCTTTTGAGGAAAACATGAAAGTTTAGTATTTTGTTCCCTTTAGACATCAATTTTAACATTTATTAGAAAAAAATGATAATTGATATTTTCGAAGGTGTTAGACTTCAATTTTTGCATTTTCAACTTTTTTTTAACAAAAAAATAGAAATTCGCATGTTTTGTCTTCAATTTGGAAGTCCTTTTGATGAAAACATGAAAATTGAGTATTCTTTGGTTTTACCTATCAATTTTGACATTTATTAGAAAAAAATGATAATTGATATTTTTGAAAGTGTTAGACTTCAATTTTTGCATTTTTCAACTTTTTTTAACAAAAAATGGAAATTCGCATGTGTCAGTCTTCAATTTTGAAGTTTTTTTTTATGAAAACATGAAAATTAAGTATTTTTATGATTTACACATCAATTTTGACATTTATTAGAAAAATATGATAATTGATATTTTTGAAGGTGTTAGACTTCACTTTTGGCATTCTTTTAAACTTTTTTAAACAAAAAAAATAGAAATTCGCATTTGTTAGTCTTCGATTTTGGAGTTTTTTGAGGAAAACATGAAAATTAAGTACTTTGTTCGCTTTAGACATCAATTTTAACATTTATTAGAAAAAAATAATAATTGATATTTTTGAAGGTGCTAGACTTCAATTTTTGCATTTTTCATGTTTTGTTAAAAAAAAATGGAAATTCGCATGTCTTAGTCTTCAATTTTCAAGTTTTTTTGATGAAAACATGAAAATTAAGTATTTTTTAGTTTTACACATCAATTTCGACATTTATTAGAAAAATATGATAATTGGTATTTTTGAAGGTATTATAGACTTCACTTTTGGCATTTTTTTAAATTTTTGAAACAAAAGAAATAGAAATTCGCATGTGTTAGTCTTCGATTTTGTAGTTTTTTGAGGAAAACATGAAAATGAAGTATTTTGTTCATTTTAGACATCAATTCTGACATTTTTATTATAAAAATGATAATTGATATTTTTGAAGGTGTTAGACATCACTTTTGGCATTCTTTTCAACTTTTTCAAACAAAAAGAATAGAAATTCGCATGTGTGAGTTTTCAATTTTGAAATTCTTTTGAGGAAAACATGAAAGTTAAGTATTTTGTTCCCTTTAGACATCAATTTTAACATTTACTAGAAAAAAATGATAATTGATATTTTCGAAGGTGTTAGACTTCAATTTTTGCATTTTTCAACTTTTTTTTAACAAAAAAATAGAAATTTGCATGTTTTGTCTTCAATTTGGAAGTCCTTTTGATGAAAACATGAAAATTAAGTATTCTTTGGTTTTACATATCAATTTTGACATTTATTAGGAAAAAATGATAATTGATATTTTTGAAGGTAATTAGACTTATCTTTTGGCATTCTTTCACCCTTTTTAAACAAAAATAATAAAAATTCGCATGTGTTAGTCTTCGATTTTGGAGTTTTTTGAGTAAAACATGAAAATTAAGTATTTTGTTCACTTTAGACATCAATTTTAAAATTTAATAGAAAAAAATAATAATTGATATTTTTGAAGGTGTTAGACTTCAATTTTTGCATTTTTCAACTTTTTTTAACAAAAAATGGAAATTCGCATGTGTCAGTCTTCAATTTTTATGTTTTTTTGATGAAAACATGAAAATTAAGTATTTTTTGGTTTTACACTTCAATTTTGACATTTATTTGAAAAATATGATAATTGATATTTTTGAAGGTGTTAGACTTCACTTTTGGCATTCTTTTAAACTTTTTTAAACAAAAAAAATGGAAATTCGCATTTGTTAGTCTTCGATTTTGGAGTTTTTTGAGGAAAACATGAAAATTAAGTACTTTGTTCGCTTTAGACATCAATTTTAACATTTATTAGAAAAAAATAATAATTGATATTTTTGAAGGTGCCAGACTTCAATTTTTGCATTTTTCATGTTTTGTTAACAAAAAATGGAAATTCGCATGTCTTAGTCTTCAATTTTGAAGTTTATTTGAAGAAAACATGAAAATTAAGTATTTTTTAGTTTTACACATCAATTTCGACATTTATTAGAAAAATAGGATAATTGGTATTTTTGAAGGTATTATAGACTTTACTTTTGGCATTCTATTAAACTTTTTTAAACAAAAAAAATAGAAATTCGAATGTGTTAGTCTTCGATTTTGGAGTTTTTTGTGGAAAACATGAAAATTAAGTATTTTGTTCATTTTAGACATCAATTCTGACATTTTTATTATAAAAAAATGATAATTGATATTTTTGAAGGTGTTAGACTTCACTTTTTGCATTCTTTTCAACTTTTTTAAACAAAAAAAATAGAAATTCGCATGTGTTAGTCTTCGATTTTGGAGTTCTTTGAGGAAAACATGAAAATTAAGTATTTTGTTCGCTTTAGACATCAATTTTAACATTTATTAGAAAAAAATAATAATTGATATTTTTGAAGGTGTTAGACTTAAATTTTTGCATTTTTCAAGTTTTTTTAACAAAAAATGGAAATTCGCATGTGCCAGTCTTCAATTTTAAAGTTTTTTTGATGAAAACATGAAAATTAATTATTTTTTGGTTTTACACATCAAGTTTGATATTTATTAGAAAGATATGATAATTGATATTTTTGAAGGTGTCAGACTTCATTTTTGGCATTCTTTTAAACTTTTTCAAACAGAAAAAATACAAATTCGCATGTTAGTCTTCGATTTTGGAGTTTTTTGAGGAAAACATGAAAATTAAGTACTTTGTTTGCTTTAGACATCAATTTTAACATTTATTAGAAAAAAATAATAATTGATATTTTAGAAGGTGCTAGACTTCAATTTTTGCATTTTTCAACTTTTTTTAACAAAAAATGGAAATTTGCATGTGTTAGTCTTCAATTTTGAAGTTTTTTTGATTAAAACATGAAAATTAAGTTTTTTTTAGTTTTACACATCAATTTCGACATTTATTAGAAAAATATGATAATTGGTATTTTTGAAGGTATTAGATTTCACTTTTGGCATTCTTTTAAACTTTTTTAAACATAAAAAATAGAAATTCGCATGTGTTAGTCTTCGATTTTGGAGTTTTTTGAGGAAAACATGAAAATTAAGTATTTTGTTCATTTTAGACATCAGTTCTGACATTTATTATAAAAAAATGATAATTGATATTTTTGAAGGTGTTAGACTTCACTTTTGGCATTCTTTTCAACTTATTTAAACAAAAAGAATAGAAATTTGCATGTGTTAGTTTTCAATTTTTAAATTCTTTTGAGGAAAACATGAAAGTTAAGTATTTTGTTCCCTTTAGACATCAATTTTAACATTTATTAGAAAAAAATGATAATTGGTATTTTCGAAGGTGTTAGACTTCAATTTTTGCATTTTTCAACTTTTTTTTAACAAAAAAATAGAAATTCGCATGTGTTAGTCCTCAATTTGGAATTCCTTTTAATGAAAACATGTAAATTAAGTATTCTTTGGTTTTACACATCAATTTTGACATTTATTAGAAAAAAATGATAATTGATATTTTTGAAGGTATTAGACTTCACTTTTGGCATTCTTTCACCCTTTTTAAACAAAAAAAATAGAAATTCGCATGTGTTAGTCTTCGATTTTGGAGTTTTTTGAGGAAAACATGAAAATTAAGTATTTTGTTTGTTTTAGACATCAATTTTAACATTTATTAGAAAAATAATAATAATTGATATTTTTGAAGGTGTTAGACTTCAATTTTTGCATTTTTCAACTTTTTTTAACAAAAAATGGAAATTCGCATGTGTCAGTCTTCAATTTTGAAGTTTTTTAGATGAAAACATGAAAATTAAGTATTTTTTGGTTTTACACATCAATTTTGACATTTATTAGAAAAATATGATAATTGATATTTTTGAAGGTGTTAGACTTCACTTTTGGCATTCCTTTAAACTTTTTTAAACAAAAAAAATAGAAATTCGCATTTGTTAGTCTTCGATTTTGGAGTTTTTTGAGGAAAACATGAAAATTAAGTAATGTGTTCGCTTTAGACATCAATTTTAACATTTATTAGAAAAAAATAATAATTGATATTTTTGAAGGTGCAAGACTTCAATTTTTGCATTTTTCATGTTTTTTTAACAAAAAATTGAAATTCGCATGTGTTAGTTTTCAATTTTGTTGTTTTTTTGATGAAAACATGAAAATTAAGTATTTTTTAGTTTTACACATCAATTTCGACATTTATTAGAAAAATATGATAATTGGTATTTTTGAAGGTATTATAGACTTCACTTTTGGCATTTTTTTATGTTTTTGAAACAAAAAAAATAGAAATTCGCATGTGTTAGTCTTCGATTTTGGAGTTTTTTGAGGAAAACATGAAAATGAAGTATTTTGTTCATTTTAGACATCAATTCTGTCATTTTTATTATAAAAAAATGATAATTGATATTTTTGAAGGTGTTAGACTTCACTTTTGGCATTCTTTTCAACTTTTTCAAACAAAAAGAATAGAAATTCGCATGTGCGAGTTTTCAATTTTGAAATTCTTTTGAGGAAAACATGAAAGTTTAGTATTTTGTTCCCTTTAGACATCAATTTTAACATTTATTAGAAAAAAATGATAATTGATATTTTCGAAGGTGTTAGACTTCAATTTTTGCATTTTTCAACTTTTTTTTAACAAAAAAATAGAAATTCGCATGTGTTAGTCCTCAATTTGGAATTCCTTTTAATGAAAACATGAAAATTAAGTATTCTTTGGTTTTACACATCAATTTTGACATTTATTAGAAAAAAATGATAATTGATATTTTTGAAGGTATTAGACTTCACTTTTGGCATTCTTTCACCCTTTTTAAACAAAAATAATAGAAATTCGCATGTGTTAGTCTTCGATTTTGGAGTTTTTTGAGGAAACCATGAAAATTAAGTATTTTGTTCATTTTAGACATCAGTTCTGACATTTATTATAAAAAAATGATAATTGATATTTTTGAAGGTGTTAGACTTCACTTTTGGCATTCTTTTCAACTTATTTAAACAAAAAGAATAGAAATTCGCATGTGTTAGTTTTCAATTTTTAAATTCTTTTGAGGAAAACATGAAAGTTAAGTATTTTGTTCCGTTTAGACATCAATTTTAACATTTATTAGAAAAAAATGATAATTGGTATTTTCGAAGGTGTTAGACTTCAATTTTTGCATTTTTCAACTTTTTTTTAACAAAAAAATAGAAATTCGCATGTGTTAGTCCTCAATTTGGAATTCCTTTTAATGAAAACATGAAAATTAAGTATTCTTTGGTTTTACACATCAATTTTGACATTTATTAGAAAAAAATGATAATTGATATTTTTGAAGGTATTAGACTTCACTTTTGGCATTCTTTCACCCTTTTTAAACAAAAATAATAGAAATTCGCATGTGTTAGTCTTCGATTTTGGAGTTTTTTGAGGAAACCATGAAAATTAAGTATTTTGTTTGTTTTAGACATCAATTTTAACATTTATTAGAAAAATAATAATAATTGATATTTTTGAAGGTGTTAGACTTCAATTTTTGCATTTTTCAACTTTTTTTAACAAAAAATGGAAATTCGCATGTGTCAGTCTTCAATTTTGAAGTTTTTTTGATGAAAACATGAAAATTAAGTATTTTTTGGTTTTACACATCAATTTTGACATTTATTAGAAAAATATGATAATTGATATTTTTGAAGGTGTTAGACTTCACTTTTAGCATTCTTTTAAACTTTTTTAAACAAAAAAAATTGAAATTCGCATGTGTTAGTCTTCGATTTTGGAGTTTTTTGAGGAAAACATGAAAATTAAGTATTTTGTTCGCTTTAGACATCAATTTTAAAATTTATTAGAAAAAAATAATAATTGATATTTTTGAAGGTGTTAAACTTCAATTTTTGCATTTTTCAACTTTTTTTAACAAAAAATTGAAATTCGCATGTGTCAGTCTTCAATTTTTATGTTTTTTTGATGAAAACATGAAAATTAAGTATTTTTTGGTTTTACACATCAATTTTGACATTTATTTGAAAAATATGATAATTGAGATTTTTGAAGGTGTTAGACTTCACTTTTGGCATTCCTTTAAACTTTTTTAAACAAAAAAAATAGAAATTCGCATTTGTTAGTCTTCGATTTTGGAGTTTTTTGAGGAAAACATGAAAATTAAGTAATGTGTTCGCTTTAGACATCAATTTTAACATTTATTAGAAAAAAATAATAATTGATATTTTTGAAGGTGCAAGACTTCAATTTTTGCATTTTTCATGTTTTTTTAACAAAAAATGGAAATTCGCATGTGTTAGTCTTCAATTTTGTTGTTTTTTTGATGAAAACATGAAAATTAAGTATTTTTTAGTTTTACACATCAATTTCGACATTTATTAGAAAAATATGATAATTGGTATTTTTGAAGGTATTATAGACTTCACTTTTGGCATTTTTTTAAGTTTTTGAAACAAAAAAAATAGAAATTCGCATGTGTTAGTCTTCGATTTTGGAGTTTTTTGAGGAAAACATGAAAATGAAGTATTTTGTTCATTTTAGACATCAATTCTGTCATTTTTATTATAAAAAAATGATAATTGATATTTTTGAAGGTGTTAGACTTCACTTTTGGCATTCTTTTCAACTTTTTCAAACAAAAAGAATAGAAATTCGCATGTGCGAGTTTTCAATTTTGAAATTCTTTTGAGGAAAACATGAAAGTTTAGTATTTTGTTCCCTTTAGACATCAATTTTAACATTTATTAGAAAAAAATGATAATTGATATTTTCGAAGGTGTTAGACTTCAATTTTTGCATTTTTCAACTTTTTTTTAACAAAAAAATAGAAATTCGCATGTTTTGTCTTCAATTTTGAAGTCCTTTTGATGAAAACATGAAAATTAAGTATTCTTTGGTTTTACATATCAATTTTGACATTTATTAGAAAAAAATGATAATTGATATTTTTGAAGGTATTAGACTTCACTTTTGGCATTCTTTCACCCTTTTTGAACAAAAATAATAGAAATTCGCATGTGTTAGTCTTCGATTTTGCAGTTTTTTGAGGAAACCATGAAAATTAAGTATTTTGTTTGTTTTAGACATCAATTTTAACATTTATTAGAAGAAAAAAAATAATTGATATTTTTGAAGTTGTTAGACTTCAATTTTTGCATTTTTTAACTTTTTTTAACAAAAAATGGAAATTCGCATGTGTCAGTCTTCAATTTTTAAGTTTTTTTGATGAAAACATGAAAATTAAGTATTTTTTGGCTTTACACATCAATTTTGACATTTACTAGAAAAATATGATACTTGAGATTTTTGAAGGTGTTAGACTTCACTTTTGGCATTCTTTTAAACTTTTTTAAACAAAAAAAATAGAAATTCGCATTTGTGAGTCTTCGATTTTGGAGTTTTTTGAGGAAAACATGAAAATTAAGTACTTTGTTCGCTTTAGACATCAATTTTAAAATTTATTAGAAAAAAATAATAATTGATTTTTTTGAAAGTGTTAGACTTCAATTTTTGCATTTTTCAACTTTTTTTTAACAAAAAATGGAAATTCGCATGTGTCAGTCTTCAATTTTGAAGTTTTTTTTATGAAAACATGAAAATTAAGTATTTTTATGATTTACACATCAATTTTGACATTTATTAGAAAAATATGACAATTGATATTTTTGAAGGTGTTAGACTTCACTTTTGGCATTCTTTTAAACTTTTTTAAACAAAAAAAATAGAAATTCGCATTTGTTAGTCTTCGATTTTGGAGTTTTTTGAGGAAAACATGAAAATTAAGTACTTTGTTCGCTTTAGACGTCAATTTTAACATTTATTAGAAAAAAATAATAATTGATATTTTTGAAGGTGCTAGACTTCAATTTTTGCATTTTTCATGTTTTGTTAAAAAAAAATGGAAATTCGCATGTCTTAGTCTTCAATTTTCAAGTATTTTTGATGAAAACATCAAAATTAAGTATTTTTTGGTTTTACACATCAATTTCGACATTTATTAGAAAAATATGATAATTGGTATTTTTGAAGGTATTATAGACTTCACTTTTGGCATTCTTTTAAACTTTTTTAAACAAAAAAAATAGAAATTCGCATGTGTTAGTCTTCGATTTTGGAGTTTTTTGTGGAAAACATGAAAATTAAGTATTTTGTTCATTTTAGACATCAATTCTGACATTTTTATTATAAAAAAATGATAATTGATATTTTTGAAGGTGTTAGACTTCACTTTTGGCACTCTTTTCAACTTTTTTAAACAAAAAAAATAGAAATTCGCATGTGTTAGTCTTCGATTTTGGAGTTTTTTGAGGAAAACATGAAAATTAAGTATTTTGTTCGCTTTAGACATCAATTTTAACATTTATTAGAAAAAAATAATAATTGATATTTTTGAAGGTGTTAGACTACAATTTTTGCATTTTTCAATTTTTTTTAACAAAAAATGGAAATTCGCGTGTGCCAGTCTTCAATTTTAAAGTTTTTTTTGATGAAAACATGAAAATTAAGTATTTTTTGGTTTTACACATCAAGTTTGATATTTATTAAAAAAATATGATAATTGATATTTTTGAAGGTGTTAGACTTCATTTTTAGCATTCTTTTAAACTTTTTTAAACAAAAAAAATAGAAATTCGCATGTTAGTCTTCGATTTTGGTGTTTTTTGAGGAAAACATGAAAATTAAGTACTTTGTTTGCTTTAGACATCAATTTTAACATTTATTAGAAAAAAAATAATAATTGATATTTTAGAAGGTGCTAGACTTCAATTTTTGCATTTTTCAAGTTTTTTTAACAAAAAATGGAAATTCGCATATGTTAGTCTTCAATTTTGAAGTTTTTTTGATTAAAACATGAAAATTAAGTTTTTTTTAGTTTTACACATCAATTTCGACATTTATTAGAAAAATATGATAATTGGTATTTTTGAAGGTATTAGATTTCACTTTTGGCATTCTTTTAAACTTTTTTAAACATAAAAAATAGAAATTCGCATGTGTTAGTCTTCGATTTTGGAGTTTTTTGAGGAAAACAGGAAAATTAAGTATTTTGTTCATTTTAGACATCAGTTTTGACATTTATTATAAAAAAATGATAATTGATATTTTTGAAGGTGTTAGACTTCACGTTTGGCATTCTTTTCAACTTATTTAAACAAAAAGAATAGAAATTCGCATGTGTTAGTTTTCAATTTTTAAATTCTTTTGATGAAAACATGAAAGTTAAGTATTTTGTTCCCTTTAGACATCAATTTTAACATTTATTAGAAAAATAATAATAATTGACATTTTTGAAGGTGTTAGACTTCAATTTTTGCATTTTTCAACTTTTTTTAACAAAAAATGGAAATTCGCATGTGTCAGTCTTCAATTTTGATGTTTTTTTGATGAAAACATGAAAATTATGTATTTTTTGGTATTACACATCAATTTTGACATTTATTAGAAAAATATGATAATTGATATTTTTGAAGGTGTTAGACTTCACTGTTAGCATTCTTTTAAACTTTTTTAAACAAAAAAAATTGAAATTCGCATGTGTTAGTCTTCGATTTTGGAGTTTTTTGAGGAAAACATGAAAATTAAGTATTTTGTTCGCTTTAGACATCAATTTAAAAATTTATTAGAAAAAAATAATAATTGATATTTTTGAAGGTGTTAAACTTCAATTTTTGCATTTTTCAACTTTTTTTAACAAAAAATTGAAATTCGCATGTGTCAGTCTTCAATTTTTAAGTTTTTTTGATGAAAACATGAAAATTAAGTATTTTTTGGTTTTACATATCAATTTTGACATTTATTAGAAAAATATGATAATTGAGATTTTTGAAGGTGTTAGACTTCACTTTTGGCATTCTTTTAAACTTTTTTAAACAAAAAAAATAGAAATTCGCATTTGTTAGTCTTCGATTTTGGAGTTTTTTGAGGAAAACATGAAAATTAAGTACTGTGTTCGCTTTGGACATCAATTTTAACATTTATTAGAAAAAATAATAATTGATATTTTTGAAGGTGCTAGACTTCAATTTTTGCATTTTTCATGTTTTTTTAACAAAAAATGGAAATTCGCATGTGTTAGTCTTCAATTTTGATGTTCTTTTGATGAAAACATGAAAATTAAGTATTTTTTAGTTTTACACATCAATTTCGACATTTATTAGAAAAATATGATAATTGGTATTTTTGAAGGTATTACAGACTTCACTTTTGGCATTTTTTTAAATTTTTGAAACAAAAAAAATAGAAATTCGCATGTGTTAGTCTTCGATTTTGGAGCTTTTTGAGGAAAACATGAAAATGAAGTATTTTGTTCATTTTAGACATCAATTCTGACATTTTTATTATAAAAAAATGATAATTGATATTTTTGAAGGTGTTAGACATCACTTTTGGCATTCTTTTCAACTTTTTCAAACAAAAAGAATAGAAATTCGCATGTGTGAGTTTTCAATTTTGAAATTCTTTTGAGGAAAACATGAAAGTTAAGTATTTTGTTCCCTTTAGACATCAATTTTAACATTTATTAGAAAAAAATGATAATTGATATTTTCGAAGGTGTTAGACTTCAATTTTTGCATTTTTCCACTTTTTTTTAACAAAAAAATAGAAATTCGCATGTTTTGTCTTCAATTTGGAAGTCCTTTTGATGAAAACATGAAAATTAAGTAATCTTTGGTTTTACATATCAATTTTGACATTTATTTGGAAAAAATGATAATTGATATTTTTTAAGGTAATTAGACTTCACTTTTGGCATTCTTTCACCCTTTTTAAACAAAAATAATAAAAATTCGCATGTGTTAGTCTTCGATTTTGGACTTTTTTGTGGAAAACATGAAAATTAAGTATTTTGTTCATTTTAGTCATCAATTCTGACATTTTTATTATAAAAAAATGATAATTGATATTTTTGAAGGTGTTAGACTTCACTTTTTGCACTCTTTTCAACTTTTTTAAACAAAAAAAATAGAAATTCGCATGTGTTAGTCTTCGATTTTGGAGTTTTTTGAGGAAAACATGAAAATTAAGTATTTTGTTCGCTTTAGACATCAATTTTAACATTTATTAGAAAAAAATAATAATTGATATATTTGAAGGTGTTAGACTACAATTTTTGCATTTTTCAATTTTTTTTAACAAAAAATGGAAATTCGCGTGTGCCAGTCTTCAATTTTAAAGTTTTTTTTGATGAAAACATGAAAATTAAGTATTTTTTGGTTTTACACATCAATTTTGACATTTATTAGAAAAATATGATAATTGATATTTTTGAAGGTGTTAGACTTCACTGTTAGCATTCTTTTAAACTTTTTTAAACAAAAAAAATTGAAATTCGCATGTGTTAGTTTTCAATTTTTAAATTCTTTTGAGGAAAACATGAAAGTTAAGTATTTTGTTCCCTTTAGACATCAATTTTAACATTTATTAGAAAAAAATGATAATTGGTATTTTCGAAGGTGTTAGACTTCAATTATTGCATTTTTCAACTTTTTTTTAACAAAAAAATAGAAATTCGCATGTGTTAGTCCTCAATTTGGAATTCCTTTTAATGAAAACATGAAAATTAAGTATTCTTTGGTTTTACACATCAATTTTGACATTTATTAGAAAAAAATGATAATTGATATTTTTGAAGGTATTAGACTTCACTTTTGGCATTCTTTCACCCTTTTTAAACAAAAATAATAGAAATTCGCATGTGTTAGTCTTCGATTTTGGAGTTTTTTGAGGAAAACATGAAAATTAAGTATTTTGTTTGTTTTAGACATCAATTTTAACATTTATTAGAAAAATAATAATAATTGATATTTTTGAAGGTGTTAGACTTCAATTTTTGCATTTTTCAACTTTTTTTAACAAAAAATGGAAATTCGCATGTGTCAGTCTTCAATTTTGAAGTTTTTTTGATGAAAACATGAAAATTAAGTATTTTTTGGTTTTACACATCAATTTTGACATTTATTAGAAAAATATGATAATTGATATTTTTGAAGGTGTTAGACTTCACTTTTAGCATTCTTTTAAACTTTTTTAAACAAAAAAAATTGAAATTCGCATGTGTTAGTCTTCGATTTTGGAGTTTTTTGAGGAAAACATGAAAATTAAGTATTTTGTTCGCTTTAGACATCAATTTTAAAATTTATTAGAAAAAAATAATAATTGATATTTTTGAAGGTGTTAAACTTCAATTTTTGCATTTTTCAACTTTTTTTAACAAAAAATTGAAATTCGCATGTGTCAGTCTTCAATTTTTATGTTTTTTTGATGAAAACATGAAAATTAAGTATTTTTTGGTTTTACACATCAATTTTGACATTTATTTGAAAAATATGATAATTGAGATTTTTGAAGGTGTTAGACTTCACTTTTGGCATTCCTTTAAACTTTTTTAAACAAAAAAAATAGAAATTCGCATTTGTTAGTCTTCGATTTTGGAGTTTTTTGAGGAAAACATGAAAATTAAGTAATGTGTTCGCTTTAGACATCAATTTTAACATTTATTAGAAAAAAATAATAATTGATATTTTTGAAGGTGCAAGACTTCAATTTTTGCATTTTTCATGTTTTTTTAACAAAAAATGGAAATTCGCATGTGTTAGTCTTCAATTTTGTTGTTTTTTTGATGAAAACGTGAAAATTAAGTATTTTTTAGTTTTACACATCAATTTCGACATTTATTAGAAAAATATGATAATTGGTATTTTTGAAGGTATTATAGACTTCACTTTTGGCATTTTTTTAAGTTTTTGAAACAAAAAAAATAGAAATTCGCATGTGTTAGTCTTCGATTTTGGAGTTTTTTGAGGAAAACATGAAAATGAAGTATTTTGTTCATTTTAGACATCAATTCTGTCATTTTTATTATAAAAAAATGATAATTGATATTTTTGAAGGTGTTAGACTTCACTTTTGGCATTCTTTTCAACTTTTTCAAACAAAAAGAATAGAAATTCGCATGTGCGAGTTTTCAATTTTGAAATTCTTTTGAGGAAAACATGAAAGTTTAGTATTTTGTTCCCTTTAGACATCAATTTTAACATTTATTAGAAAAAAATGATAATTGATATTTTCGAAGGTGTTAGACTTCAATTTTTGCATTTTTCAACTTTTTTTTAACAAAAAAATAGAAATTCGCATGTTTTGTCTTCAATTTGGAAGTCCTTTTGATGAAAACATGAAAATTAAGTATTCTTTGGTTTTACATATCAATTTTGACATTTATTAGAAAAAAATGATAATTGATATTTTTGAAGGTATTAGACTTCACTTTTGGCATTCTTTCACCCTTTTTGAACAAAAATAATAGAAATTCGCATGTGTTAGTCTTCGATTTTGCAGTTTTTTGAGGAAACCATGAAAATTAAGTATTTTGTTTGTTTTAGACATCAATTTTAACATTTATTAGAAAAAAAAAATAATTGATATTTTTGAAGTTGTTAGACTTCAATTTTTGCATTTTTCAACTTTTTTTAACAAAAAATGGAAATTCGCATGTGTCAGTCTTCAATTTTTAAGTTTTTTTGATGAAAACATGAAAATTAAGTATTTTTTGGCTTTACACATCAATTTTGACATTTACTAGAAAAATATGATACTTGAGATTTTTGAAGGTGTTAGACTTCACTTTTGGCATTCTTTTAAACTTTTTTAAACAAAAAAAATAGAAATTCGCATTTGTTAGTCTTCGATTTTGGAGTTTTTTGAGGAAAACATGAAAATTAAGTACTTTGTTCGCTTTAGACATCAATTTTAAATTTATTAGAAAAAAATAATAATTGATTTTTTTGAAAGTGTTAGACTTCAATTTTTGCATTTTTCAACTTTTTTTTAACAAAAAATGGAAATTCGCATGTGTCAGTCTTCAATTTTGAAGTTTTTTTTATGAAAACATGAAAATTAAGTATTTTTATGATTTACACATCAATTTTGACTTTTATTAGAAAAATATGACAATTGATATTTTTGAAGGTGTTAGACTTCACTTTTGGCATTCTTTTAAACTTTTTTAAACAAAAAAAATAGAAATTCGCATTTGTTAGTCTTCGATTTTGGAGTTTTTTGAGGAAAACATGAAAATTAAGTACTTTGTTCGCTTTAGACATCAATTTTAACATTTATTAGAAAAAATAATAATTGATATTTTTGAAGGTGCTAGACTTCAATTTTTGCATTTTTCATGTTTTTTTAACAAAAAATGGAAATTCGCATGTGTTAGTCTTCAATTTTGATGTTTTTTTGATGAAAACATGAAAATTAATTATTATTTTGGTTTTACATATCAATTTCGACATTTTATTAGAAAAATATGATAATTGGTATTTTTGAAGGTATTATAGACTTCACTTTTGGCATTTTTTTAAGTTTTTGAAACAAAAAAAATAGAAATTCGCATGTGTTAGTCTTCGATTTTGGAGTTTTTTGAGGAAAACATGAAAATGAAGTATTTTGTTCATTTTAGACATCAATTCTGACATTTTTATTATAAAAAAATGATAATTGATATTTTTGAAGGTGTTAGACTTCACTTTTGGCATTCTTTTCAACTTTTTCAAACAAAAAGAATAGAAATTCGCATGTGCGAGTTTTCAATTTTGAAATTCTTTTGAGGAAAACATGAAAGTTTAGTATTTTGTTCCCTTTAGACATCAATTTTAACATTTATTAGAAAAAAATGATAATTGATATTTTCGAAGGTGTTAGACTTCAATTTTTGCATTTTCAACTTTTTTTTAACAAAAAAATAGAAATTCGCATGTTTTGTCTTCAATTTGGAAGTCCTTTTGATGAAAACATGAAAATTGAGTATTCTTTGGTTTTACCTATCAATTTTGACATTTATTAGAAAAAAATGATAATTGATATTTTTGAAGGTATTAGACTTCACTTTTGGCATTCTTTCACCCTTTTTGAACAAAAATAATAGAAATTCGCATGTGTTAGTCTTCGATTTTCCAGTTTTTTGAGGAAAACATGAAAATTAAGTATTTTGTTTGTTTTAAGACATCAATTTTAACATTTATTAGAAAAAAAAAATAATTGATATTTTTGAAGTTGTTAGACTTCAATTTTTGCATTTTTCAACTTTTTTTAACAAAAAATGGAAATTCGCATGTGTCAGTCTTCAATTTTTAAGTATTTTTGATGAAAACATGAAAATTAAGTATTTTTTGGCTTTACACATCAATTTTGACATTTATTAGAAAAATATGATACTTGAGATTTTTGAAGGTGTTAGACTTCACTTTTGGCAATCTTTTAAACTTTTTTAAACAAAAAAAATAGAAATTCGCATTTGTTAGTCTTCGATTTTGGAGTTTTTTGAGGAAAACATGAAAATTAAGTACTTTGTTCGCTTTAGACATCAATTTTAAAATTTATTAGGAAAAAATAATAATTGATATTTTTGAAAGTGTTAGACTTCAATTTTTGCATTTTTCAACTTTTTTTAACAAAAAATGGAAATTCGCATGTGTCAGTCTTCAATTTTGAAGTTTTTTTTTATGAAAACATGAAAATTAAGTATTTTTATGATTTACACATCAATTTTGACATTTATTAGAAAAATATGATAATTGATATTTTTGAAGGTGTTAGACTTCACTTTTGGCATTCTTTTAAACTTTTTTAAACAAAAAAAATAGAAATTCGCATTTGTTAGTCTTCGATTTTGGAGTTTTTTGAGGAAAACATGAAAATTAAGTACTTTGTTCGCTTTAGACATCAATTTTAACATTTATTAGAAAAAAATAATAATTGATATTTTTGAAGGTGCTAGACTTCAATTTTTGCATTTTTCATGTTTTGTTAAAAAAAAATGGAAATTCGCATGTCTTAGTCTTCAATTTTCAAGTTTTTTTGATGAAAACATGAAAATTAAGTATTTTTTAGTTTTACACATCAATTTCGACATTTATTAGAAAAATATGATAATTGGTATTTTTGAAGGTATTATAGACTTCACTTTTGGCATTTTTTTAAATTTTTGAAACAAAAAAAATAGAAATTCGCATGTGTTAGTCTTCGATTTTGTAGTTTTTTGAGGAAAACATGAAAATGAAGTATTTTGTTCATTTTAGACATCAATTCTGACATTTTTATTATAAAAATGATAATTGATATTTTTGAAGGTGTTAGACATCACTTTTGGCATTCTTTTCAACTTTTTCAAACAAAAAGAATAGAAATTCGCATGTGTGAGTTTTCAATTTTGAAATTCTTTTGAGGAAAACATGAAAGTTAAGTATTTTGTTCCCTTTAGACATCAATTTTAACATTTACTAGAAAAAAATGATAATTGATATTTTCGAAGGTGTTAGACTTCAATTTTTGCATTTTTCAACTTTTTTTTAACAAAAAAATAGAAATTTGCATGTTTTGTCTTCAATTTGGAAGTCCTTTTGATGAAAACATGAAAATTAAGTATTCTTTGGTTTTACATATCAATTTTGACATTTATTAGTAAAAAATGATAATTGATATTTTTGAAGCTAATTAGACTTATCTTTTGGCATTCTTTCACCCTTTTTAAACAAAAATAATAAAAATTCGCATGTGTTAGTCTTCGATTTTGGAGTTTTTTGAGTAAAACATGAAAATTAAGTATTTTGTTCACTTTAGACATCAATTTTAAAATTTAATAGAAAAAAATAATAATTGATATTTTTGAAGGTGTTAGACTTCAATTTTTGCATTTTTCAACTTTTTTTAACAAAAAATGGAAATTCGCATGTGTCAGTCTTCAATTTTTATGTTTTTTTGATGAAAACATGAAAATTAAGTATTTTTTGGTTTTACACTTCAATTTTGACATTTATTTGAAAAATATGATAATTGATATTTTTGAAGGTGTTAGACTTCACTTTTGGCATTCTTTTAAACTTTTTTAAACAAAAAAAATTGAAATTCGCATTTGTTAGTCTTCGATTTTGGAGTTTTTTGAGGAAAACATGAAAATTAAGTACTTTGTTCGCTTTAGACATCAATTTTAACATTTATTAGAAAAAAATAATAATTGATATTTTTGAAGGTGCCAGACTTCAATTTTTGCATTTTTCATGTTTTGTTAACAAAAAATGGAAATTCGCATGTCTTAGTCTTCAATTTTGAAGTTTATTTGAAGAAAACATGAAAATTAAGTATTTTTTAGTTTTACACATCAATTTCGACATTTATTAGAAAAATAGGATAATTGGTATTTTTGAAGGTATTATAGACTTTACTTTTGGCATTCTATTAAACTTTTTTAAACAAAAAAAATAGAAATTCGAATGTGTTAGTCTTCGATTTTGGAGTTTTTTGTGGAAAACATGAAAATTAAGTATTTTGTTCATTTTAGACATCAATTCTGACATTTTTATTATAAAAAAATGATAATTGATATTTTTGAAGGTGTTAGACTTCACTTTTTGCATTCTTTTCAACTTTTTTAAACAAAAAAAATAGAAATTCGCATGTGTTAGTCTTCGATTTTGGAGTTCTTTGAGGAAAACATGAAAATTAAGTATTTTGTTCGCTTTAGACATCAATTTTAACATTTATTAGAAAAAAATAATAATTGATATTTTTGAAGGTGTTAGACTTAAATTTTTGCATTTTTCAAGTTTTTTTAACAAAAAATGGAAATTCGCATGTGCCAGTCTTCAATTTTAAAGTTTTTTTGATGAAAACATGAAAATTAATTATTTTTTGGTTTTACACATCAAGTTTGATATTTATTAGAAAGATATGATAATTGATATTTTTGAAGGTGTCAGACTTCATTTTTGGCATTCTTTTAAACTTTTTCAAACAGAAAAAATACAAATTCGCATGTTAGTCTTCGATTTTGGAGTTTTTTGAGGAAAACATGAAAATTAAGTACTTTGTTTGCTTTAGACATCAATTTTAACATTTATTAGAAAAAAATAATAATTGATATTTTAGAAGGTGCTAGACTTCAATTTTTGCATTTTTCAACTTTTTTTAACAAAAAATGGAAATTTGCATGTGTTAGTCTTCAATTTTGAAGTTTTTTTGATTAAAACATGAAAATTAAGTTTTTTTTAGTTTTACAAATCAATTTCGACATTTATTAGAAAAATATGATAATTGGTATTTTTGAAGGTATTAGATTTCACTTTTGGCATTCTTTTAAACTTTTTTAAACATAAAAAATAGAAATTCGCATGTGTTAGTCTTCGATTTTGGAGTTTTTTGAGGAAAACATGAAAATTAAGTATTTTGTTCATTTTAGACATCAGTTCTGACATTTATTATAAAAAAATGATAATTGATATTTTTGAAGGTGTTAGACTTCACTTTTGGCATTCTTTTCAACTTATTTAAACAAAAAGAATAGAAATTTGCATGTGTTAGTTTTCAATTTTTAAATTCTTTTGAGGAAAACATGAAAGTTAAGTATTTTGTTCCCTTTAGACATCAATTTTAACATTTATTAGAAAAAAATGATAATTGGTATTTTCGAAGGTGTTAGACTTCAATTTTTGCATTTTTCAACTTTTTTTTAACAAAAAAATAGAAATTCGCATGTGTTAGTCCTCAATTTGGAATTCCTTTTAATGAAAACATGTAAATTAAGTATTCTTTGGTTTTACACATCAATTTTGACATTTATTAGAAAAAAATGATAATTGATATTTTTGAAGGTATTAGACTTCACTTTTGGCATTCTTTCACCCTTTTTAAACAAAAAAAATAGAAATTCGCATGTGTTAGTCTTCGATTTTGGAGTTTTTTGAGGAAAACATGAAAATTAAGTATTTTGTTTGTTTTAGACATCAATTTTAACATTTATTAGAAAAATAATAATAATTGATATTTTTGAAGGTGTTAGACTTCAATTTTTGCATTTTTCAACTTTTTTTAACAAAAAATGGAAATTCGCATGTGTCAGTCTTCAATTTTGAAGTTTTTTAGATGAAAACATGAAAATTAAGTATTTTTTGGTTTTACACATCAATTTTGACATTTATTAGAAAAATATGATAATTGATATTTTTGAAGGTGTTAGACTTCACTTTTGGCATTCCTTTAAACTTTTTTAAACAAAAAAAATAGAAATTCGCATTTGTTAGTCTTCGATTTTGGAGTTTTTTGAGGAAAACATGAAAATTAAGTAATGTGTTCGCTTTAGACATCAATTTTAACATTTATTAGAAAAAAATAATAATTGATATTTTTGAAGGTGCAAGACTTCAATTTTTGCATTTTTCATGTTTTTTTAACAAAAAATTGAAATTCGCATGTGTTAGTTTTCAATTTTGTTGTTTTTTTGATGAAAACATGAAAATTAAGTATTTTTTAGTTTTACACATCAATTTCGACATTTATTAGAAAAATATGATAATTGGTATTTTTGAAGGTATTATAGACTTCACTTTTGGCATTTTTTTAAGTTTTTGAAACAAAAAAAATAGAAATTCGCATGTGTTAGTCTTCGATTTTGGAGTTTTTTGAGGAAAACATGAAAATGAAGTATTTTGTTCATTTTAGACATCAATTCTGACATTTTTATTATAAAAAAATGATAATTGATATTTTTGAAGGTGTTAGACTTCACTTTTGGCATTCTTTTCAACTTTTTCAAACAAAAAGAATAGAAATTCGCATGTGCGAGTTTTCAATTTTGAAATTCTTTTGAGGAAAACATGAAAGTTTAGTATTTTGTTCCCTTTAGACATCAATTTTAACATTTATTAGAAAAAAATGATAATTGATATTTTCGAAGGTGTTAGACTTCAATTTTTGCATTTTTCAACTTTTTTTTAACAAAAAAATAGAAATTCGCATGTTTTGTCTTCAATTTGGAAGTCCTTTTGATGAAAACATGAAAATTAAGTATTCTTTGGTTTTACATATCAATTTTGACATTTATTAGAAAAAAATGATAATTGATATTTTTGAAGGTATTAGACTTCACTTTTGGCATTCTTTCACCCTTTTTGAACAAAAATAATAGAAATTCGCATGTGTTAGTCTTCGATTTTGCAGTTTTTTGAGGAAAACATGAAAATTAAGTATTTTGTTTGTTTTAGACATCAATTTTAACATTTATTAGAAGAAAAAAAATAATTGATATTTTTGAAGTTGTTAGACTTCAATTTTTGCATTTTTTAACTTTTTTTAACAAAAAATGGAAATTCGCATGTGTCAGTCTTCAATTTTTAAGTTTTTTTGATGAAAACATGAAAATTAAGTATTTTTTGGCTTTACACATCAATTTTGACATTTACTAGAAAAATATGATACTTGAGATTTTTGAAGGTGTTAGACTTCACTTTTGGCATTCTTTTAAACTTTTTTAAACAAAAAAAATAGAAATTCGCATTTGTGAGTCTTCGATTTTGGAGTTTTTTGAGGAAAACATGAAAATTAAGTACTTTGTTCGCTTTAGACATCAATTTTAACATTTATTAGAAAAAAATAATAATTGATATTTTTGAAGGTGTTAGACTTAAATTTTTGCATTTTTCAAGTTTTTTTAACAAAAAATGGAAATTCGCATGTGCCAGTCTTCAATTTTAAAGTTTTTTTGATGAAAACATGAAAATTAATTATTTTTTGGTTTTACACATCAAGTTTGATATTTATTAGAAAGATATGATAATTGATATTTTTGAAGGTGTCAGACTTCATTTTTGGCATTCTTTTAAACTTTTTCAAACAGAAAAAATACAAATTCGCATGTTAGTCTTCGATTTTGGAGTTTTTTGAGGAAAACATGAAAATTAAGTACTTTGTTTGCTTTAGACATCAATTTTAACATTTATTAGAAAAAAATAATAATTGATATTTTAGAAGATGCTAGACTTCAATTTTTGCATTTTTCAACTTTTTTTAACAAAAAATGGAAATTTGCATGTGTTAGTCTTCAATTTTGAAGTTTTTTTGATTAAAACATGAAAATTAAGTTTTTTTTAGTTTTACACATCAATTTCGACATTTATTAGAAAAATATGATAATTGGTATTTTTGAAGGTATTAGATTTCACTTTTGGCATTCTTTTAAACTTTTTTAAACATAAAAAATAGAAATTCGCATGTGTTAGTCTTCGATTTTGGAGTTTTTTGAGGAAAACATGAAAATTAAGTATTTTGTTCATTTTAGACATCAGTTCTGACATTTATTATAAAAAAATGATAATTGATATTTTTGAAGGTGTTAGACTTCACTTTTGGCATTCTTTTCAACTTATTTAAACAAAAAGAATAGAAATTTGCATGTGTTAGTTTTCAATTTTTAAATTCTTTTGAGGAAAACATGAAAGTTAAGTATTTTGTTCCCTTTAGACATCAATTTTAACATTTATTAGAAAAAAATGATAATTGGTATTTTCGAAGGTGTTAGACTTCAATTTTTGCATTTTTCAACTTTTTTTTAACAAAAAAATAGAAATTCGCATGTGTTAGTCCTCAATTTGGAATTCCTTTTAATGAAAACATGTAAATTAAGTATTCTTTGGTTTTACACATCAATTTTGACATTTATTAGAAAAAAATGATAATTGATATTTTTGAAGGTATTAGACTTCACTTTTGGCATTCTTTCACCCTTTTTAAACAAAAAAAATAGAAATTCGCATGTGTTAGTGTTCGATTTTGGAGTTTTTTGAGGAAAACATGAAAATTAAGTATTTTGTTTGTTTTAGACATCAATTTTAACATTTATTAGAAAAATAATAATAATTGATATTTTTGAAGGTGCTAGACTTCAATTTTTGCATTTTTCAACTTTTTTTAACAAAAAATGGAAATTCGCATGTGTCAGTCTTCAATTTTGAAGTTTTTTAGATGAAAACATGAAAATTAAGTATTTTTTGGTTTTACACATCAATTTTGACATTTATTAGAAAAATATGATAATTGATATTTTTGAAGGTGTTAGACTTCACTTTTGGCATTCCTTTAAACTTTTTTAAACAAAAAAAATAGAAATTCGCATTTGTTAGTCTTCGATTTTGGAGTTTTTTGAGGAAAACATGAAAATTAAGTAATGTGTTCGCTTTAGACATCAATTTTAACATTTATTAGAAAAAAATAATAATTGATATTTTTGAAGGTGCAAGACTTCAATTTTTGCATTTTTCATGTTTTTTTAACAAAAAATTGAAATTCGCATGTGTTAGTTTTCAATTTTGTTGTTTTTTTGATGAAAACATGAAAATTAAGTATTTTTTAGTTTTACACATCAATTTCGACATTTATTAGAAAAATATGATAATTGGTATTTTTGAAGGTATTATAGACTTCACTTTTGGCATTTTTTTAAGTTTTTGAAACAAAAAAAATAGAAATTCGCATGTGTTAGTCTTCGATTTTGGAGTTTTTTGAGGAAAACATGAAAATGAAGTATTTTGTTCATTTTAGACATCAATTCTGTCATTTTTATTATAAAAAAATGATAATTGATATTTTTGAAGGTGTTAGACTTCACTTTTGGCATTCTTTTCAACTTTTTCAAACAAAAAGAATAGAAATTCGCATGTGCGAGTTTTCAATTTTGAAATTCTTTTGAGGAAAACATGAAAGTTTAGTATTTTGTTCCCTTTAGACATCACTTTTAACATTTATTAGAAAAAAATGATAATTGATATTTTCGAAGGTGTTAGACTTCAATTTTTGCATTTTTCAACTTTTTTTTAACAAAAAAATAGAAATTCGCATGTTTTGTCTTCAATTTGGAAGTCCTTTTGATGAAAACATGAAAATTAAGTATTCTTTGGTTTTACATATCAATTTTGACATTTATTAGAAAAAAATGATAATTGATATTTTTGAAGGTATTAGACTTCACTTTTGGCATTCTTTCACCCTTTTTGAACAAAAATAATAGAAATTCGCATGTGTTAGTCTTCGATTTTGCAGTTTTTTGAGGAAAACATGAAAATTAAGTAATTTGTTTGTTTTAGACATCAATTTTAACATTTATTAGAAGAAAAAAAATAATTGATATTTTTGAAGTTGTTAGACTTCAATTTTTGCATTTTTTAACTTTTTTTAACAAAAAATGGAAATTCGCATGTGTCAGTCTTCAATTTTTAAGTTTTTTTGATGAAAACATGAAAATTAAGTATTTTTTGGCTTTACACATCAATTTTGACATTTACTAGAAAAATATGATACTTGAGATTTTTGAAGGTGTTAGACTTCACTTTTGGCATTCTTTTAAACTTTTTTAAACAAAACAAATAGAAATTCGCATTTGTGAGTCCTCGATTTTGGAGTTTTTTGAGGAAAACATGAAAATTAAGTACTTTGTTCGCTTTAGACATCAATTTTAAAATTTATTAGAAAAAAATAATAATTGATTTTTTTGAAAGTGTTAGACTTCAATTTTTGCATTTTTCAACTTTTTTTTAACAAAAAATGGAAATTCGCATGTGTCAGTCTTCAATTTTGAAGTTTTTTTTATGAAAACATGAAAATTAAGTATTTTTATGATTTACACATCAATTTTGACATTTATTAGAAAAATATGACAATTGATATTTTTGAAGGTGTTAGACTTCACTTTTGGCATTCTTTTAAACTTTTTTAAACAAAAAAAATAGAAATTCGCATTTGTTAGTCTTCGATTTTGGAGTTTTTTGAGGAAAACATGAAAATTAAGTACTTTGTTCGCTTTAGACATCAATTTTAACATTTATTAGAAAAAAATAATAATTGATATTTTTGAAGGTGCTAGACTTCAATTTTTGCATTTTTCATGTTTTGTTAAAAAAAAATGGAAATTCGCATGTCTTAGTCTTCAATTTTGAAGTTTTTTTGATGAAAACATCAAAATTAAGTATTTTTTGGTTTTACACATCAATTTCGACATTTATTAGAAAAATATGATAATTGGTATTTTTGAAGGTATTATAGACTTCACTTTTGGCATTCTTTTAAACTTTTTTAAACAAAAAAAATAGAAATTCGCATGTGTTAGTCTTCGATTTTGGAGTTTTTTGTGGAAAACATGAAAATTAAGTATTTTGTTCATTTTAGACATCAATTCTGACATTTTTATTATAAAAAAATGATAATTGATATTTTTGAAGGTGTTAGACTTCACTTTTGGCACTCTTTTCAACTTTTTTAAACAAAAAAAATAGAAATTCGCATGTGTTAGTCTTCGATTTTGGAGTTTTTTGAGGAAAACATTTAAATTAAGTATTTTGTTCGCTTTAGACATCAATTTTAACATTTATTAGAAAAAAATAATAATTGATATTTTTGAAGGTGTTAGACTACAATTTTTGCATTTTTCAATTTTTTTTAACAAAAAATGGAAATTCGCGTGTGCCAGTCTTCAATTTTAAAGTTTTTTTTGATGAAAACATGAAAATTAAGTATTTTTTGGTTTTACACATCAAGTTTGATATTTATTAAAAAAATATGATAATTGATATTTTTGAAGGTGTTAGACTTCATTTTTAGCATTCTTTTAAACTTTTTTAAACAAAAAAAATAGAAATTCGCATGTTAGTCTTCGATTTTGGTGTTTTTTGAGGAAAACATGAAAATTAAGTACTTTGTTTGCTTTAGACATCAATTTTAACATTTATTAGAAAAAAAATAATAATTGATATTTTAGAAGGTGCTAGACTTCAATTTTTGCATTTTTCAAGTTTTTTTAACAAAAAATGGAAATTCGCATGTGTTAGTCTTCAATTTTGAAGTTTTTTTGATTAAAACATGAAAATTAAGTTTTTTTTAGTTTTACACATCAATTTCGACATTTATTAGAAAAATATGATAATTGGTATTTTTGAAGGTATTAGATTTCACTTTTGGCATTCTTTTAAACTTTTTTAAACATAAAAAATAGAAATTCGCATGTGTTAGTCTTCGATTTTGGAGTTTTTTGAGGAAAACAGGAAAATTAAGTATTTTGTTCATTTTAGACATCAGTTTTGACATTTATTATAAAAAAATGATAATTGATATTTTTGAAGGTGTTAGACTTCACGTTTGGCATTCTTTTCAACTTATTTAAACAAAAAGAATAGAAATTCGCATGTGTTAGTTTTCAATTTTTAAATTCTTTTGATGAAAACATGAAAGTTAAGTATTTTGTTCCCTTTAGACATCAATTTTAACATTTATTAGAAAAATAATAATAATTGACATTTTTGAAGGTGTTAGACTTCAATTTTTGCATTTTTCAACTTTTTTTAACAAAAAATGGAAATTCGCATGTGTCAGTCTTCAATTTTGATGTTTTTTTGATGAAAACATGAAAATTATGTATTTTTTGGTTTTACACATCAATTTTGACATTTATTAGAAAAATATGATAATTGATATTTTTGAAGGTGTTAGACTTCACTGTTAGCATTCTTTTAAACTTTTTTAAACAAAAAAAATTGAAATTCGCATGTGTTAGTCTTCGATTTTGGAGTTTTTTGAGGAAAACATGAAAATTAAGTATTTTGTTCGCTTTAGACATCAATTTAAAAATTTATTAGAAAAAAATAATAATTGATATTTTTGAAGGTGTTAAACTTCAATTTTTGCATTTTTCAACTTTTTTTAACAAAAAATTGAAATTCGCATGTGTCAGTCTTCAATTTTTAAGTTTTTTTGATGAAAACATGAAAATTAAGTATTTTTTGGTTTTACATATCAATTTTGACATTTATTAGAAAAATATGATAATTGAGATTTTTGAAGGTGTTAGACTTCACTTTTGGCATTTTTTTAAATTTTTGAAACAAAAAAAAATAGAAATTCGCATGTGTTAGTCTTCGATTTTGGAGCTTTTTGAGGAAAACATGAAAATGAAGTATTTTGTTCATTTTAGACATCAATTCTGACATTTTTATTATAAAAAAATGATAATTGATATTTTTGAAGGTGTTAGACATCACTTTTGGCATTCTTTTCAACTTTTTCAAACAAAAAGAATAGAAATTCGCATGTGTGAGTTTTCAATTTTGAAATTCTTTTGAGGAAAACATGAAAGTTAAGTATTTTGTTCCCTTTAGACATCAATTTTAACATTTATTAGAAAAAAATGATAATTGATATTTTCGAAGGTGTTAGACTTCAATTTTTGCATTTTTCCACTTTTTTTTAACAAAAAAATAGAAATTCGCATGTTTTGTCTTCAATTTGGAAGTCCTTTTGATGAAAACATGAAAATTAAGTAATCTTTGGTTTTACATATCAATTTTGACATTTATTAGGAAAAAATGATAATTGATATTTTTTAAGGTAATTAGACTTCACTTTTGGCATTCTTTCACCCTTTTTAAACAAAAATAATAAAAATTCGCATGTGTTAGTCTTCGATTTTGGAGTTTTTTGTGGAAAACATGAAAATTAAGTATTTTGTTCATTTTAGTCATCAATTCTGACATTTTTATTATAAAAAAATGATAATTGATATTTTTGAAGGTGTTAGACTTCACTTTTGGCACTCTTTTCAACTTTTTTAAACAAAAAAAATAGAAATTCGCATGTGTTAGTCTTCGATTTTGGAGTTTTTTGAGGAAAACATGAAAATTAAGTATTTTGTTCGCTTTAGACATCAATTTTAACATTTATTAGAAAAAAATAATAATTGATATATTTGAAGGTGTTAGACTACAATTTTTGCATTTTTCAATTTTTTTTAACAAAAAATGGAAATTCGCGTGTGCCAGTCTTCAATTTTAAAGTTTTTTTTGATGAAAACATGAAAATTAAGTATTTTTTGGTTTTACACATCAAGTTTGATATTTATTAGAAAAATATGATAATTGATATTTTTGAAGGTGTTAGACTTCATTTTTAGCATTCTTTTAAACTTTTTTAAACAAAAAAAATAGAAATTCGCATGTTAGTCTTCGATTTTGGTGTTTTTTGAGGAAAACATGAAAATTAAGTACTTTGTTTGCTTTAGACATCAATTTTAACATTTATTAGAAAAAAAATAGTAATTGATATTTTAGAAGGTGCTAGACTTCAATTTTTGCATTTTTCAAGTTTTTTTAACAAAAAATGGAAATTCGCATGTGTTAGTCTTCAATTTTGAAGTTTGTTTTATTAAAACATGAAAATTAAGTTTTTTTTAGTTTTACACATCAATTTCGACATTTATTAGAAAAATATGATAATTGGTATTTTTGAAGGTATTAGATTTCACTTTTGGCATTCTTTTAAACCTTTTTAAACATAAAAAATAGAACTTCGCATGTGTTCGTCTTCGATTTTGGAGTTTTTTGAGGAAAACAGGAAAATTAAATATTTTGTTCATTTTAGACATCAGTTTTGACATTTAATATAAAAAAATGATAATTGATATTTTTGAAGGTGTTAGACTTCACGTTTGGCATTCTTTTGAACTTATTTAAACAAAAAGAATAGAAATTCGCATGTGTTAGTTTTCAATTTTTAAATTCTTTTGATGAAAACATGGAAGTTAAGTATTTTGTTCCCTTTAGACATCAATTTTAACATTTAATAGAAAAAAATGATAATTGGTATTTTCGAAGGTGTTAGACTTCAATTTTTGCATTTTTCAACTTTTTTTTAACAAAAAAATAGAAATTCGCATGTGTTAGTCTTCGATTTTGGAGTTTTTTGAGGAAAACATGAAAATTAAGTATTTTGTTTGTTTTAGACATCAATTTTAACATTTATTAGAAAAATAATAATAATTGACATTTTTGAAGGTGTTAGACTTCAATTTTTGCATTTTTCAACTTTTTTTAATAAAAAATGGAAATTCGCATGTGTCAGTCTTCAATTTTGATGTTTTTTTGATGAAAACATGAAAATTATGTATTTTTTGGTTTTACACATCAATTTTGACATTTATTAGAAAAATATGATAATTGATATTTTTGAAGGTGTTAGACTTCACTGTTAGCATTCTTTTAAACTTTTTTAAACAAAAAAAATTGAAATTCGCATGTGTTAGTCTTCGATTTTGGAGTTTTTTGAGGAAAACATGAAAATTAAGTATTTTGTTCGCTTTAGACATCAATTTTAAAATTTATTAGATAAAAATAATAATTGATATTTTTGAAGGTGTTAAACTTCAATTTTTGCATTTTTCAACTTTTTTTAACAAAAAATTGAAATTCGCATGTGTCAGTCTTCAATTTTTATGTTTTTTTGATGAAAACATGAAAATTAAGTATTTTTTGGTTTTACACATCAATTTTGACATTTATTAGAAAAATATGATAATTGAGATTTTTGAAGGTGTTAGACTTCACTTTTGGCATTCTTTTAAACTTTTTTAAACAAAAAAAATAGAAATTCGCATTTGTTAGTCTTCGATTTTGGAGTTTTTTGAGGAAAACATGAAAATTAAGTACTGTGTTCGCTTTGGACATCAATTTTAACATTTATTAGAAAAAATAATAATTGATATTTTTGAAGGTGCTAGACTTCAATTTTTGCATTTTTCATGTTTTTTTAACAAAAAATGGAAATTCGAATGTGTTAGTCTTCAATTTTGATGTTCTTTTGATGAAAACATGAAAATTAAGTATTTTTTAGTTTTACACATCAATTTCGACATTTATTAGAAAAATATGATAATTGGTATTTTTGAAGGTATTACAGACTTCACTTTTGGCATTTTTTTAAATTTTTGAAACAAAAAAAATAGAAATTCGCATGTGTTAGTCTTCGATTTTGGAGTTTTTTGAGGAAAACATGAAAATGAAGTATTTTGTTCATTTTAGACATCAATTCTGTCATTTTTATTATAAAAAAATGATAATTGATATTTTTGAAGGTGTTAGACTTCACTTTTGGCATTCTTTTCAACTTTTTCAAACAAAAAGAATAGAAATTCGCATGTGTGAGTTTTCAATTTTGAAATTCTTTTGAGGAAAACATGAAAGTTAAGTATTTTGTTCCCTTTAGACATCAATTTTAACATTTATTAGAAAAAAATGATAATTGATATTTTCGAAGGTGTTAGACTTCAATTTTTGCATTTTTCCACTTTTTTTTAACAAAAAAATAGAAATTCGCATGTTTTGTCTTCAATTTGGAAGTCCTTTTGATGAAAACATGAAAATTAAGTAATCTTTGGTTTTACATATCAATTTTGACATTTATTAGGAAAAAATGATAATTGATATTTTTTAAGGTAATTAGACTTCACTTTTGGCATTCTTTCACCCTTTTTAAACAAAAATAATAAAAATTCGCATGTGTTAGTCTTCGATTTTGGAGTTTTTTGTGGAAAACATGAAAATTAAGTATTTCGTTCATTTTAGACATCAATTCTGACATTTTTATTATAAAAAAATGATAATTGATATTTTTGAAGGTGTTAGACTTCACTTTTGGCACTCTTTTCAACTTTTTTAAACAAAAAAAATAGAAATTCGCATGTGTTAGTCTTCGATTTTGGAGTTTTTTGAGGAAAACATGAAAATTAAGTATTTTGTTCGCTTTAGACATCCATTTTAACATTTATTAGAAAAAAATAATAATTGATATTTTTGAAGGTGTTAGACTACAATTTTTGCATTTTTCAATTTTTTTTAACAAAAAATGGAAATTCGCGTGTGCAAGTCTTCAATTTTAAAGTTTTTTTTGATGAAAACATGAAAATTAAGTATTTTTTGGTTTTACACATCAAGTTTGATATTTATTAGAAAAATATGATAATTGATATTTTTGAAGGTGTTAGACTTCATTTTTAGCATTCTTTTAAACTTTTTTAAACAAAAAAAATAGAAATTCGCATGTTAGTCTTCGATTTTGGTGTTTTTTGAGGAAAACATGAAAATTAAGTACTTTGTTTGCTTTAGACATCAATTTTAACATTTATTAGAAAAAAATAATAATTGATATTTTAGAAGGTGCTAGACTTCAATTTTTGCATTTTTCAAGTTTTTTTAACAAAAAATGGAAATTCGCATGTGTTAGTCTTCAATTTTGAAGTTTTTTTGATTAAAACATGAAAATTAAGTTTTTTTTAGTTTTACACATCAATTTCGACATTTATTAGAAAAATATGATAATTGGTATTTTTGAAGGTATTAGATTTCACTTTTGGCATTCTTTTAAACTTTTTTAAACATAAAAAATAGAAATTCGCATGTGTTAGTCTTCGATTTTGGAGTTTTTTGAGGAAAACATGAAAATTAAGTATTTTGTTCATTTTAGACATCAGTTCTGACATTTATTATAAAAAAATGATAATTGATATTTTTGAAGGTGTTAGACTTCACGTTTGGCATTCTTTTCAACTTATTTAAACAAAAAGAATAGAAATTCGCATGTGTTAGTTTTCAATTTTTAAATTCTTTTGATGAAAACATGAAAGTTAAGTATTTTGTTCCCTTTAGACATCAATTTTAACATTTATTAGAAAAAAATGATAATTGGTATTTTCGAAGGTGTTAGACTTCAATTTTTGCATTTTTCAACTTTTTTTTAACAAAAAAATAGAAATTCGCATGTGTTAGTCTTCGATTTTGGAGTTTTTTGAGGAAAACATGAAAATTAAGTATTTTTTTTGTTTTAGACATCAATTTTAACATTTATTAGAAAAATAATAATAATTGATATTTTTGAAGGTGTTAGACTTCAATTTTTGCATTTTTCAAATTTTTTTAACAAAAAATGGAAATTCGCATGTGTCAGTCTTCAATTTTGATGTTTTTTTGATGAAAACATGAAAATTATGTATTTTTTGGTTTTACACATCAATTTTGACATTTATTAGAAAAATATGATAATTGATATTTTTGAAGGTGTTAGACTTCACTGTTAGCATTCTTTTAAACTTTTTTAAACAAAAAAAATTGAAATTCGCATGTGTTAGTCTTCGATTTTGTAGATTTTTGAGGAAAACATGAAAATTAAGTATTTTGTTCGCTTTAGACATCAATTTTAAAATTTATTAGAAAAAAATAATAATTGATATTTTTGAAGGTGTTAAACTTCAATTTTTGCATTTTTCAACTTTTTTTAACAAAAAATTGAAATTCGCATGTGTCGGTCTTCAATTTTTAAGTTTTTTTGATGAAAACATGAAAATTAAGTATTTTTTGGTTTTACACATCAATTTTGACATTTATTAGAAAAATATGACAATTGAGATTTTTGAAGGTGTTAGACTTCACTTTTGGCATTCTTTTAAACTTTTTTAAACAAACAAAATAGAAATTCGCATTTGTTAGTCTTCGATTTTGGAGTTTTTTGAGGAAAACATGAAAATTAAGTACTGTGTTCGCTTTGGACATCAATTTTAACATTTATTAGAAAAAATAATAATTGATATTTTTGAAGGTGCTAGACTTCAATTTTTGCATTTTTCATGTTTTTTTAACAAAAAATGGAAATTCGCATGTGTTAGTCTTCAATTTTGATGTTCTTTTGATGAAAACATGAAAATTAAGTATTTTTTAGTTTTACACGTAAATTTCGACATTTATTAGAAAAATATGATAATTGGTATTTTTGAAGGTATTAGACTTCACTTTTGGCATTCTTTTAAACCTTTTTAAACAAAAAAAATAGAAATTCGCATGTGTTAGTCTTCAATTTTGGAGTTTTTTGAGGAAAACATGAAAATTAAGTACTTTGTTCATTTTAGACATCAAATTTAACATTTATAAGAAAAAAATAATAATTGATATTTTTGAAGGTGCTAGACTTCAATTTTTGCATTTTTCAAGTTTTTTTAACAAAAAATGGAAATTCACATGTGTTAGTCTTCAATTTTGAAGTTTTTTTGATGAAAACATGAAAATTAAGTATTTTTTAGTTTTACACATCAATTTCGACATTTATTAGAAAAATATGATAATTGGTATTTTTGAAGGTATTAGATTTCACTTTTGGCATTCTTTTAAACTTTTTTAAACATAAAAAATAGAAATTCGCATGTGTTAGTCTTCGATTTTGGAGTTTTTTGACGAAAACATGAAAATTAAGTATTTTGTTCATTTTAGACATCAGTTCTGACATTTATTATAAAAAAATGATAATTGATATTTTTGAAGGTGTTAGACTTCACGTTTGGCATTCTTTTCAACTTATTTAAACAAAAAGAATAGAAATTCGCATGTGTTAGTTTTCAATTTTTAAATTCTTTTGATGAAAACATGAAATTTAAGTATTTTGTTCCCTTTAGACATCAATTTTAACATTTATTAGAAAAAAATGACAATTGGTATTTTCGAAGGTGTTAGACTTCAATTTTTGCATTTTTCAACTTTTTTTTAACAAAAAAATAGAAATTCGCATGTGTTAGTCTTCGATTTTGGAGTTTTTTGAGGAAAACATGAAAATTATGTATTTTGTTTGTTTTAGACATCAAATTTAACATTTATTAGAAAAATAATAATAATTGATATTTTTGAAGGTGTTAGACTTCAATTTTTGCATTTTTCAACTTTTTTTAACAAAAAATGGAAATTCGCATGTGTCAGTCTTCAATTTTGATGTTTTTTTGATGAAAACATGAAAATTATGTATTTTTTGGTTTTACACATCAATTTTGACATTTATTAGAAAAATATGATAATTGATATTTTTGAAGGTGTTAGACTTCACTGTTAGCATTCTTTTAAACTTTTTTAAACAAAAAAAATTGAAATTCGCATGTGTTAGTCTTCGATTTTGTAGATTTTTGAGGAAAACATGAAAATTAAGTATTTTGTTCGCTTTAGACATCAATTTTAAAATTTATTAGAAAAAAATAATAATTGATATTTTTGAAGGTGTTAAACTTCAATTTTTGCATTTTTCAACTTTTTTTAACAAAAAATTGAAATTCGCATGTGTCGGTCTTCAATTTTTAAGTTTTTTTGATGAAAACATGAAAATTAAGTATTTTTTGGTTTTACACATCAATTTTGACATTTATTAGAAAAATATGACAATTGAGATTTTTGAAGGTGTTAGACTTCACTTTTGGCATTCTTTTAAACTTTTTTAAACAAACAAAATAGAAATTCGCATTTGTTAGTCTTCGATTTTGGAGTTTTTTGAGGAAAACATGAAAATTAAGTACTGTGTTCGCTTTGGACATCAATTTTAACATTTATTAGAAAAAATAATAATTGATATTTTTGAAGGTGCTAGACTTCAATTTTTGCATTTTTCATGTTTTTTTAACAAAAAATGGAAATTCGCATGTGTTAGTCTTCAATTTTGATGTTCTTTTGATGAAAACATGAAAATTAAGTATTTTTTAGTTTTACACGTAAATTTCGACATTTATTAGAAAAATATGATAATTGGTATTTTTGAAGGTATTAGACTTCACTTTTGGCATTCTTTTAAACCTTTTTAAACAAAAAAAATAGAAATTCGCATGTGTTAGTCTTCAATTTTGGAGTTTTTTGAGGAAAACATGAAAATTAAGTACTTTGTTCATTTTAGACATCAAATTTAACATTTATAAGAAAAAAATAATAATTGATATTTTTGAAGGTGCTAGACTTCAATTTTTGCATTTTTCAAGTTTTTTTAACAAAAAATGGAAATTCACATGTGTTAGTCTTCAATTTTGAAGTTTTTTTGATGAAAACATGAAAATTAAGTATTTTTTAGTTTTACACATCAATTTCGACATTTATTAGAAAAATATGATAATTGGTATTTTTGAAGGTATTAGATTTCACTTTTGGCATTCTTTTAAACTTTTTTAAACATAAAAAATAGAAATTCGCATGTGTTAGTCTTCGATTTTGGAGTTTTTTGACGAAAACATGAAAATTAAGTATTTTGTTCATTTTAGACATCAGTTCTGACATTTATTATAAAAAAATGATAATTGATATTTTTGAAGGTGTTAGACTTCACGTTTGGCATTCTTTTCAACTTATTTAAACAAAAAGAATAGAAATTCGCATGTGTTAGTTTTCAATTTTTAAATTCTTTTGATGAAAACATGAAATTTAAGTATTTTGTTCCCTTTAGACATCAATTTTAACATTTATTAGAAAAAAATGACAATTGGTATTTTCGAAGGTGTTAGACTTCAATTTTTGCATTTTTCAACTTTTTTTTAACAAAAAAATAGAAATTCGCATGTGTTAGTCTTCGATTTTGGAGTTTTTTGAGGAAAACATGAAAATTATGTATTTTGTTTGTTTTAGACATCAAATTTAACATTTATTAGAAAAATAATAATAATTGATATTTTTGAAGGTGTTAGACTTCAATTTTTGCATTTTTCAACTTTTTTTAACAAAAAATGGAAATTCGCATGTGTCAGTCTTCAATTTTGATGTTTTTTTGATGAAAACATGAAAATTATGTATTTTTTGGTTTTACACATCAATTTTGACATTTATTAGAAAAATATGATAATTGATATTTTTGAAGGTGTTAGACTTCACTGTTAGCATTCTTTTAAACTTTTTTAAACAAAAAAAATTGAAATTCGCATGTGTTAGTCTTCGATTTTGTAGATTTTTGAGGAAAACATGAAAATTAAGTATTTTGTTCGCTTTAGACATCAATTTTAAAATTTATTAGAAAAAAATAATAATTGATATTTTTGAAGGTGTTAAACTTCAATTTTTGCATTTTTCAACTTTTTTTAACAAAAAATTGAAATTCGCATGTGTCAGTCTTCAATTTTTAAGTTTTTTTGATGAAAACATGAAAATTAAGTATTTTTTGGTTTTACACATCAATTTTGACATTTATTAGAAAAATATGACAATTGAGATTTTTGAAGGTGTTAGACTTCACTTTTGACATTCTTTTAAACTTTTTTAAACAAACAAAATAGAAATTCGCATTTGTTAGTCTTCGATTTTGGAGTTTTTTGAGGAAAACATGAAAATTAAGTACTGTGTTCGCTTTGGACATCAATTTTAACATTTATTAGAAAAAATAATAATTGATATTTTTGAAGGTGCTAGACTTCAATTTTTGCATTTTTCATGTTTTTTTAACAAAAAATGGAAATTCGCATGTGTTAGTCTTCAATTTTGATGTTCTTTTGATGAAAACATGAAAATTAAGTATTTTTTTGTTTTACACGTAAATTTCGACATTTATTAGAAAAATATGATAATTGGTATTTTTGAAGGTATTAGACTTCACTTTTGGCATTCTTTTAAACCTTTTTAAACAAAAAAAATAGAAATTCGCATGTGTTAGTCTTCAATTTTGGAGTTTTTTGAGGAAAACATGAAAATTAAGTACTTTGTTCATTTTAGACATCAAATTTAACATTTATAAGAAAAAAATAATAATTGATATTTTTGAAGGTGCTAGACTTCAATTTTTGCATTTTTCAAGTTTTTTTAACAAAAAATGGAAATTCACATGTGTTAGTCTTCAATTTTGAAGTTTTTTTGATGAAAACATGAAAATTAAGTATTTTTTAGTTTTACACATCAATTTCGACATTTATTAGAAAAATATGATAATTGGTATTTTTGAAGGTATTACAGACTTCACTTTTGGCATTTTTTTAAATTTTTGAAACAAAAAAAATAGAAATTCGCATGTGTTAGTCTTCGATTTTGGAGTTTTTTTAAGGAAAACATGAAAATGAAGTATTTTGTTCATTTTAGACATCAATTCTGACATTTTTATTATAAAAAAATGATAATTGATATTTTTGAAGGTGTTAGACTTCACTTTTTGCATTTTTCAAGTTTTTTTAACAAAAAAAGGAAATTCGCATGTGTTAGTCTTCAATTTAGAGGTTTTTTTTGATAAAAACATGAAAATTAAGTATTTTTTTGTTTTACACGTAAATTTCGACATTTATTTTAAAAATATGATAATTGGTATTTTTGAAGGTATTAGATTTCACTTTTGGCATTCTTTTAAACTTTTTTAAACAAAAAAAATAGAAATTCGCATGTGTTAGTCTTCGATTTTGGAGTTTCTAGAGGAAAACATGAAAATTAAGTATTTTGTTCATTTTAGACATCAATTCTGACATTTTTATTATAAAAAAATGATAATTGATATTTTTGAAGGTGTTAGACTTCACTTTTGGCATTATTTTCAACTTTTTTAAACAAAAAGAATAGAAATTCCCATGTGCTAGTTTTCAATTTTGAAATTCTTTTGAGGAAAACATGAAAGTTAAGTATTTTGTTCCCTTTAGACATCAATTTTAACATTTATTACAAAAAAATGATAATTGATATTTTCGAAGGTTTCAATTTTTGCATTTTTCAACATTTTTTTAACAAAAAAATAGAAATTCGCATGTGTTAGTCTTCAATTTGGAAGTCCTTTTGATGAAAACATGAAAATTAAGTATTCTTTGGTTTTACACATCAATTTTGACATTTATTAGAAAAAAATGATAATTGATATTTTTGAAGGTCTAAACTTCACTTTTGGCATTCTTTCACCCTTTTTAAACAAAAATAATAGAAATTCGCATGTGTTAGTCTTCGATTTTGGAGTTTTTTTTAGGAAAACATGTAAATTAAGTATTTTGTTCGCTTTAGACATCAATTTTAACATTTATTAGAAAAAAATAATAATTGATATTTTTGAAGGTGTTAGACTTTAATTTTTGCATTTTTCAACTTTTTTTTACAAAAAATTGAAATTCGCATGTGTCAGTCTTCAATTTTGAAGTTTTTTTGATGAAAACATGAAAATTAAGTATTTTTTGGTTTCACACATCAATTTTGACATTTATTAGAAAAATATGATAATTGATATTTTTGAAGGTGTTAGACTTCACTTTTGGCATTCTTTTAAACATTTTTAAACAAAAAAAATAGAAATTCGCATGTGTTAGTCTTCGATTTTGGAGTTTTTGGAGGAAAACATGAAAATTAAGTACTTTGTTCGCTTTAGACAACAATTTTAACATTTATTAGAAAAAAATAATAATTGATATTTTTGAAGGTGCTAGACTTCAATTTTTGCATTTTTCAAGTTTTTTTGACAAAAAATTGAAATTCGCATGTGTTAGTCTTCAATTTTGAAGTTTTTTTGATGAAAACATGAAAATTAAGTATTTTTCAGTTTCACACGTAAATTTCGACATTTATTAGAAAAATATGATAATTTATATTTTTGAAGGTATTAGACTTCACTTTTGGCATTCTTTTAAACATTTTTAAACAAAAAAAATAGAAATTCGCATGTGTTAGTCTTCGATTTTGGAGTTTATTCAGGAAAACATGAAAATTAAGTACTTTGTTCGTCTTAGACATCAATTTTAACATTTATAAGAAAAAAATAATAATTGATATTTTTGAAGGTGCTAGACTTCAATTTTTGCATTTTTCAACTTTTTTTAACAAAAAATGGAAATTCACATGTGTTAGTCTTAAATTTTGAAGTTTTTTTGATGAAAACATGAAAATTAAGTATTTTTTGGTTTTACACATCAATTTTGAAATTTATTAGAAAAATATGATAATTGATATTTTTGAAGGTGTTAGACTTCACTTTTGGCATTCTTTTAAACTTGTTTAAACAAAAAAAATAGAAATTCGCATGTGTTAGTCTTCGATTTTGGAGTTTTTGGAGGAAAACATGAAAATTATGTACTTTGTTCGCTTTAGACATCAATTTTAACATTTATTAGAAAAAAATAATAATTGATATTTTTGAAGGTGCTAAACTTCAATTTTTGCATTTTTCAAAATTTTTTGACAAAAAATTGAAATTCGCATGTGTTAGTCTTCAATTTTGAAGTTTTTTTGATGAAAACATGAAAATTAAGTATTTTTTAGTTCCACACGCAAATTTCGACATTTATTAGAAAAATATGATAATTTATATTTTTGAAGGTATTAGACTTCACTTTTGGCATTCTTTTAAACCTTTTTAAACAAAAAAAATAGAAATTCGCATGTGTTAATCTTCAATTTTGTAGTTTTTTGAGGAAAACATGAAAATTAAGTACTTTGTTCATTTTAGACATCAAATTTAACATTTATAAGAAAAAAATAATAATTGATATTTTTGAAGGTGCTAGACTTCAATTTTTGCATTTTTCAAGTTTTTTTAACAAAAAATGGAAATTCACATGTGTTAGTCTTCAATTTTGAAGCTTTTTTGATGAAAACATGAAAATTAAGTATTTTTTAGTTTTACACGTAAATTTCGACATTTATTAGAAAAATATGATAATTGGTATTTTTGAAGGTATTAGACTTCACTTTTGGCATTCTTTTAAACCTTTTCAAACAAAAAAAATAGAAATTCGCATGTGGTAGTCTTCGATTTTGGAGTTTTTTGAGGAAAACATGAAAATTAAGTACTCTGTTCGCCTTAGACATCAATTTTAACATTTATAAGAAAATAATAATAATTGATATTTTTGAAGGTGCTAGACTTCAATTTTTGCATTTTTCAAGTTTTTTTAACAAAAAATGGAAATTCACATGTGTCAGTCTTCAATTTTGAAGTTTTTTTGATGTAAACATGAAAATTAAGTATTTTTTAGTTTTACACGTAAATTTCGACATATATTAGAAAAATATGATAATTGGTATTTTTGAAGGTATTAGACTTCACTTTTGGCATTCTTTTAAACTTTTTTAAACAAAAAAAATAGAAATTCGCATGTGTTAGTCTTCGATTTTGGATTTCTTGAGGAAAACATGAAAATTAAGTATTTTGTTCATTTTAGACATCAATTCTGACATTTTTATTATAAAAAAATGATAATTGATATTTTTGAAGGTGTTAGACTTCACTTTTGTCATTCTTTTAAACTTTTTTAAACAAAAAAAATAGAAATTCGCATGTGTTAGTCTTCGATTTTGGAGTTTTGTTAGGAAAACTTGAAAATTAAGTACTTTGTTCGCTTTAGACATCAATTTTAACATTTATTAGAAAAAAAAATAATAATTGATATTTTTGAAGGTGCTAGACTTCAATTTTTGCATTTTTGAAGTTTTTTTAACAAAAAAATGAAATTCGCATGTGTTAGTCTTCAATTTTGAGGTTTTTTTGATGAAAACATGAAAATTAAGTATTTTTTGGTTTTACACGTAAATTTTGACATTTATTAGAAAAATATGATAATTGGTATTTTTGAAGGTCTTCACTTTTGGCATTGTTTTAAACTTTTTTAAACAAAAAAAATAGAAATTCGCATGTGTTAGTCTTCGATTTTGGAGTTTCTTTAGGAAAACATGAAAATTAAGTATTTTGTTCATTTTAGACATCAATTCTTACATTTTTATTATAAAAAAATGATAATTGATATTTTTAAAGGTGGTAGACTTCACTTTTGGCATTATTTTCGACTTTTTTAAACAAAAAGAATAGAAATTCACATGTGTTAGTTTTCAATTTTGAAATTCTTTTGAGGAAAACATGAAAGTTAAGTATTTTGTTCCCTTTAGACATCAATTTAAACATTTATTAGAAAAAAATGATAATTGATATTTTCGAAGGTGTTAGACTTCATTTTTTGCATTTTTCAACTTTTTTTAACCAAAAAATAAAAATTCGCATGTGTTAGTCTTCAATTTGGAAGTCCTTCTGATGAAAACAAGAAAATTAAGTATTCTTTGGTTTTACACATCAATTTTGACATTTATTAGAAAAAAATGATAATTGATATTTTTGAAGGTATTAGACTTCTCTTTTGGCATTCTTTCACCCTTTTTAAACAAAAATAATAGAAATTCGCATGTGTTAGTCTTCGATTTTGCAGTTTTTTTAGGAAATCATGAAAATTAAGTATTTTGTTCGCTTTAGACATCAGTTTTAACATTTATTAGAAAAAAATAATAATTGATATTTTTGAAGGTGTTAGACTTCAATTTTTGCATTTTTCAAGTTTTTTTAACAAAAAATGGAAATTCGCATGTGTTAGTCTTCAATTTTGAAGTTTTTTTGTTGAAAACATGAAAATTAAGTATTTTTTAGTTTTACACATCAATTTCGAAATTTATTAGAAAAATATGATAATTGGTATTTTTGAAGGTCTTAGACTTCACTTTTGGCATTCTTTTATAATTTTTTAAACAAAAAAAATAGAAATTCGCATGGGTTAGTCTTCGATTTTGGAGTTTCTTGATGAAAACATGAAAATTAAGTATTTTTTAGTTTTACACATAAATTTAGACATTTATTAGAAAAATATGATAATTGGTATTTTTGAAGGTATTAGACTTCACTTTTGGCATTCTTTTAAACCTTTTTAGACAAAAAAAAATAGAAATTCGCATGTGTTAGTCTTCGATTTTGGAGTTTTTTGAGGAAAACATGAAAATTAAGTACTTTGTTCGCCTTAGACATCAATTTTAACATTTATAAGAAAAAAATAATAATTGATATTTTTGAAGGTGCTAGACTTCAATTTTTGCATTTTTCAAGTTTTTTTAACAAAAAATGGAAATTCACATGTGTTAGTCTTCAATTTTGAAGTTTTTTTGATGTAAACATTAATATTAAGTATTTTTTAGTTTTACACGTAAATTTTGACATTTATTAGAAAAATATGATAATTGGTATTTTTGAAGGTATTAGACTTCACTTTTGGCATTCTTTTAAACATTTTTAAACAAAAAAAATAGAAATTCGCATGGGTTAGTCTTCGATTTTGGAGTTTCTTGAGGAAAACATGAAAATTAAGTATTTTGTTTGTTTTAGACATCAATTTTAACATTTATTAGAAAAAAATAATAATTGATATTTTTGAAAGTGTTAGACTTCAATTTTTGCATTTTTCAACTTTTTTTTAACAAAAAATGGAAATTCGCATGTGTCAGTCTTCAATTTTGATGTTTTTTTGATGAAAACATGAAAATTAAGTATTTTTTGGTTTTACACATCAATTTTGACATTTATTAGAAAAATATGATAATTGATATTTTGAAAGGTGTTAGACTTCACTTTTAGCATTCTTTTAAACTTTTTTAAACAAAAAAAATATAAATTCTCATGTGTTAGTCTTCGATTTTGGAGTTTTTTGAGGAAAACATGAAAATTCCGTATTTTGTTCATTTTAGACATCAATTCTGACATTTATTATAAAAAAATGATAATTGATATTTTTGAAGGTTAGACTTCACTTTTGGCATTCTTTTCAACTTTTTTAAACAAAAAGAATAGAAATTCGCATGTGTTAGTTTTCAATTTTAAAATTCTTTTGAGGAAAACATGAAAGTTAAGTATTTTGTTCCCTTTAGACATCAATTTTAACATTTATTAGAAAAAAATGATAATTGATATTTTCGAAGGTGTTAGACTTCAACTTTTGCATTTTTCAAGTTTTTTTAACAAAAAAATAGAAATTCGCATGTGTTAGTCTTCAATTTGGAAGTCCTTTTGGTGAAAACATGAAAATTAAATATTCTTTGGTTTTACACATCAATTTTGACATTTATTAGAAAAAAATGATAATTGATATTTTTGAAGGTCTAAAATTCACTTTTGGCATTCTTTCACCCTTTTTAAACAAAAATAATAGAAATTCGCATGTGTTAGTCTTCGATTTTGGAGTTTTTTTGAGGAAAACATGTAAATTAAGTATTTTGTTCGCTTTAGACATCAATTTGAACATTTATTAGAAAAAAAATAATAATTGATATTTTTGAAGGTGTTAGACTTCAATTTTTGCATTTTTCAACTTTTTTTAACAAAAAATGGAAATTCGCATGTGTCAGTCTTCAATTTTGAAGTTTTTTTGATGAAAACATGAAAATTAAGTATTTTTTGGTTTGACACATCAATTTTGACATTTATTAGAAAAATATGATAATTGATATTTTTGAAGGTGTTAGACTTCACTTTTGGCATTCTTTTAAACATTTTTAAACAAAAAAAATAGAAATTCGCATGTGTTAGTCTTCGATTTTAGAGTTTTCGGAGGAAAACATGAAAATTAAGTACTTTGTTCGCTTTAGACATCAATTTTAACATTTATTAGAAAAAAATAATAATTGATATTTTTGAAGGTGCTAAACTTCAATTTTTGCATTTTTCAAAATTTTTTGACAAAAAATTGAAATTCGCATGTGTTAGTCTTCAATTTTGAAGTTTTTTTGATGAAAACATGAAAATTAAGTATTTTTTAGTTCCACACGCAAATTTCGACATTTATTAGAAAAATATGATAATTTATATTTTTGAAGGTATTAGACTTCACTTTTGGCATTCTTTTAAACCTTTTTAAACAAAAAAAATAGAAATTCGCATGTGTTAGTCTTCAATTTTGGAGTTTTTTGAGGAAAACATGAAAATTAAGTACTTTGTTCATTTTAGACATCAAATTTAACATTTATAAGAAAAAAATAATAATTGATATTTTTGAAGGTGCTAGACTTCAATTTTTGCATTTTTCAAGTTTTTTTAACAAAAAATGGAAATTCACATGTGTTAGTCTTCAATTTTGAAGTTTTTTTGATGAAAACATGAAAATTAAGTATTTTTTAGTTTTACACGTAAATTTCGACATTTATTAGAAAAATATGATAATTGGTATTTTTGAAGGTATTAGACTTCACTTTTGGCATTCTTTTAAACCTTTTCAAACAAAAAAAATAGAAATTCGCATGTGGTAGTCTTCGATTTTGGTGTTTTTTGAGGAAAACATGAAAATTAAGTACTCTGTTCGCCTTAGACATCAAATTTAACATTTATAAGAAAAAAATAATAATTGATATTTTTGAAGGTGCTAGACTTCAATTTTTGCATTTTTCAAGTTTTTTTAACAAAAAATGGAAATTCACATGTGTTAGTCTTCAATTTTGAAGTTTTTTTGATGAAAACATGAAAATTAAGTATTTTTTAGTTTTACACGTAAATTTCGACATTTATTAGAAAAATATGATAATTGGTATTTTTGAAGGTATTAGACTTCACTTTTGGCATTCTTTTAAACCTTTTCAAACAAAAAAAATAGAAATTCGCATGTGGTAGTCTTCGATTTTGGAGTTTTTGGAGGAAAACATGAAAATTGTGTACTTTGTTCGCTTTAGACATCAATTTTAACATTTATTAGAAAAAAATAATAATTGATATTTTTGAAGGTGCTAGACTTCAATTTTTGCATTTTTCAAGTTTTTTTAACAAAAAATGGAAATTCACATGTGTTAGTCTTCAATTTTGAAGTTTTTTTGATGAAAACATGAAAATTAAGTATTTTTTAGTTTTACACGTAAATTTCGACATTTATTAGAAAAATATGATAATTGGTATTTTTGAAGGTATTAGACTTCACTTTTGGCATTCTTTTAAACCTTTTTAAACAAAAAAAATAGAAATTCGCATGTGTTAGTCTTCAATTTTGGAGTTTTTTGAGGAAAACATGAAAATTAAGTACTTTGTTCATTTTAGACATCAAATTTAACATTTATAAGAAAAAAATAATAATTGATATTTTTGAAGGTGCTAGACTTCAATTTTTGCATTTTTCAAGTTTTTTTAACAAAAAATGGAAATTCACATGTGTTAGTCTTCAATTTTGAAGTTTTTTTGATGAAAACATGAAAATTAAGTATTTTTTAGTTTTACACGTAAATTTCGACATTTATTAGAAAAATATGATAATTGGTATTTTTGAAGGTATTAGACTTCACTTTTGGCATTCTTTTAAACCTTTTCAAACAAAAAAAATAGAAATTCGCATGTGGTAGTCTTCGATTTTGGAGTTTTTGGAGGAAAACATGAAAATTATGTACTTTGTTCGCTTTAGACATCAATTTTAACATTTATTAGAAAAAAATAATAATTGATATTTTTGAAGGTGCTAAACTTCAATTTTTGCATTTTTCAAAATTTTTTGACAAAAAATTGAAATTCGCATGTGTTAGTCTTCAATTTTGAAGTTTTTTTGATGAAAACATGAAAATTAAGTATTTTTTAGTTCCACACGCAAATTTCGACATTTATTAGAAAAATATGATAATTTATATTTTTGAAGGTATTAGACTTCACTTTTGGCATTCTTTTAAACCTTTTTAAACAAAAAAAATAGAAATTCGCATGTGTTAGTCTTCAATTTTGGAGTTTTTTGAGGAAAACATGAAAATTAAGTACTTTGTTCATTTTAGACATCAAATTTAACATTTATAAGAAAAAAATAATAATTGATATTTTTGAAGGTGCTAGACTTCAATTTTTGCATTTTTCAAGTTTTTTCAACAAAAAATGGAAATTCACATGTGTTAGTCTTCAATTTTGAAGTTTTTTTGATGAAAACATGAAAATTAAGTATTTTTTAGTTTTACACGTAAATTTCGACATTTATTAGAAAAATATGATAATTGGTATTTTTGAAGGTATTAGACTTCACTTTTGGCATTCTTTTAAACCTTTTCAAACAAAAAAAATAGAAATTCGCATGTGGTAGTCTTCGATTTTGGAGTTTTTTGAGGAAAACATGAAAATTAAGTACTCTGTTCGCCTTAGACATCAATTTTAACATTTATAAGAAAATAATAATAATTGATATTTTTGAAGGTGCTAGACTTCAATTTTTGCATTTTTCAAGTTTTTTTAACAAAAAATGGAAATTCACATGTGTCAGTCTTCAATTTTGAAGTTTTTTTGATGTAAACATGAAAATTAAGTATTTTTTAGTTTTACACGTAAATTTTGACATATATTAGAAAAATATGATAATTGGTATTTTTGAAGGTATTAGACTTCACTTTTGGAATTCTTTTAAACTTTTTTAAACAAAAAAAATAGAAATTCGCATGTGTTAGTCTTCGATTTTGGATTTCTTGAGGAAAACATGAAAATTAAGTATTTTGTTCATTTTAGACATCAATTCTGACATTTATTATTATAAAAAAATGATAATTGATATTTTTGAAGGTGTTAGACTTCACTTTTGTCATTCTTTTAAACTTTTTTAAACAAAAAAAATAGAAATTCGCATGTGTTAGTCTTCGATTTTGGAGTTTTGTTAGGAAAACTTGAAAATTAAGTACTTTGTTCGCTTTAGACATCAATTTTAACATTTATTAGAAAAAAAAATAATAATTGATATTTTTGAAGGTGCTAGACTTCAATTTTTGCATTTTTGAAGTTTTTTTAACAAAAAAATGAAATTCGCATGTGTTAGTCTTCAATTTTGAGGTTTTTTTGATGAAAACATGAAAATTAAGTATTTTTTGGTTTTACACGTAAATTTTGACATTTATTAGAAAAATATGATAATTGGTATTTTTGAAGGTCTTCACTTTTGGCATTGTTTTAAACTTTTTTAAACAAAAAAAATAGAAATTCGCATGTGTTAGTCTTCGATTTTGGAGTTTCTTTAGGAAAACATGAAAATTAAGTATTTTGTTCATTTTAGACATCAATTCTTACATTTTTATTATAAAAAAATGATAATTGATATTTTTAAAGGTGGTAGACTTCACTTTTGGCATTATTTTCGACTTTTTTAAACAAAAAGAATAGAAATTCACATGTGTTAGTTTTCAATTTTGAAATTCTTTTGAGGAAAACATGAAAGTTAAGTATTTTGTTCCCTTTAGACATCAATTTAAACATTTATTAGAAAAAAATGATAATTGATATTTTCGAAGGTGTTAGACTTCATTTTGTGCATTTTTCAACTTTTTTTAACCAAAAAATAAAAATTCGCATGTGTTAGTCTTCAATTTGGAAGTCCTTCTGATGAAAACAAGAAAATTAAGTATTCTTTGGTTTTACACATCAATTTTGACATTTATTAGAAAAAAATGATAATTGATATTTTTGAAGGTATTAGACTTCTCTTTTGGCATTCTTTCACCCTTTTTAAACAAAAATAATAGAAATTCGCATGTGTTAGTCTTCGATTTTGGAGTTTTTTTAGGAAATCATGAAAATTAAGTATTTTGTTCGCTTTAGACATCAGTTTTAACATTTATTTGAAAAAAATAATAATTATTAATTTTTGAAGGTGTTAGACTTCAATTTTTGCATTTTTCAAGTTTTTTTAACAAAAAATGGAAATTCGCATGTGTTAGTCTTCAATTTTGAAGTTTTTTTGTTGAAAACATGAAAATTAAGTATTTTTTAGTTTTACACATCAATTTCGAAATTTATTAGAAAAATATGATAATTGGTATTTTTGAAGGTCTTAGACTTCACTTTTGGCATTCTTTTATAATTTTTTAAACAAAAAAAATAGAAATTCGCATGGGTTATTCTTCGATTTTGGAGTTTCCTGATGAAAACATGAAAATTAAGTATTTTTTAGTTTTACACATAAATTTAGACATTTATTAGAAAAATATGATAATTGGTATTTTTGAAGGTATTAGACTTCACTTTTGGCATTCTTTTAAACCTTTTTAGACAAAAAAAAATAGAAATTCGCATGTGTTAGTCTTCGATTTTGGAGTTTTTTGAGGAAAACATGAAAATTAAGTACTTTGTTCGCCTTAGACATCAATTTTAACATTTATAAGAAAAAAATAATAATTGATATTTTTGAAGGTGCTAGACTTCAATTTTTGCATTTTTCAAGTTTTTTTAACAAAAAATGGAAATTCACATGTGTTAGTCTTCAATTTTGAAGTATTTTTGATGTAAACATTAATATTAAGTATTTTTTAGTTTTACACGTAAATTTTGACATTTATTAGAAAAATATGATAATTGGTATTTTTGAAGGTATTAGACTTCACTTTTGGCATTCTTTTAAACATTTTTAAACAAAAAAAATAGAAATTCGCATGGGTTAGTCTTCGATTTTGGAGTTTCTTGAGGAAAACATGAAAATTAAGTATTTTGTTTGTTTTAGACATCAATTTTAACATTTATTAGAAAAAAATAATAATTGATATTTTTGAAAGTGTTAGACTTCAATTTTTGCATTTTTCAACTTTTTTTTAACAAAAAATGGAAATTCGCATGTGTCAGTCTTCAATTTTGATGTTTTTTTGATGAAAACATGAAAATTAAGTATTTTTTGGTTTTACACATCAATTTTGACATTTATTAGAAAAATATGATAATTGATATTTTGAAAGGTGTTAGACTTCACTTTTAGCATTCTTTTAAACTTTTTTAAACAAAAAAAATATAAATTCTCATGTGTTAGTCTTCGATTTTGGAGTTTTTTGAGGAAAACATGAAAATTCCGTATTTTGTTCATTTTAGACATCAATTCTGACATTTATTATAAAAAAATGATAATTGATATTTTTGAAGGTTAGACTTCACTTTTGGCATTCTTTTCAACTTTTTTAAACAAAAAGAATAGAAATTCGCATGTGTTAGTTTTCAATTTTAAAATTCTTTTGAGGAAAACATGAAAGTTAAGTATTTTGTTCCCTTTAGATATCAATTTTAACATTTATTAGAAAAAAATGATAATTGATATTTTCGAAGGTGTTAGACTTCAACTTTTGCATTTTTCAAGTTTTTTTAACAAAAAAATAGAAATTCGCATGTGTTAGTCTTCAATTTGGAAGTCCTTTTGATGAAAACATGAAAATTAAGTATTCTTTGGTTTTACACATCAATTTTGACATTTATTAGAAAAAAATGATAATTGATATTTTTGAAGGTCTAAAATTCACTTTTGGCATTCTTTCACCCTTTTTAAACAAAAATAATAGAAATTCGCATGTGTTAGTCTTCGATTTTGGAGTTTTTTTGAGGAAAACATGTAAATTAAGTATTTTGTTCGCTTTAGACATCAATTTGAACATTTATTAGAAAAAAATAATAATTGATATTTTTGAAGGTGTTAGACTTCAATTTTTGCATTTTTCAAGTTTTTTTGACAAAAAATTGAAATTCGCATGTGTTAGTCTTCAATTTTGAAGTTTTTTTGATGAAAACATGAAAATTAAGTATTTTTTAATTTCACACGTAAATTTCGACATTTATTAGAAAAATATGATAATTTATATTTTTGAAGGTTTCACTTTTGGCATTCTTTTAAACCTTTTTAAACTAAAAAAATAGAAATTCGCATGTGTTAGTCTTCGATTTTGGAGTTTTTTGAGGAAAACGTGAAAATTAAGTACTTTGTTCGCCTTAGACATCAATTTTAACATTTATAAGAAAAAAATAATAATTGATATTTTTGAAGGTGCTAGACTTCAATTTTTGCATTTTTCAAGTTTTTTTAACAAAAAATGGAAATTCACATGTGTTAGTCTTCAATTTTGAAGTTTTTTTGATGAAAACATGAAAATTAAGTATTTTTTGGTTTTACACATCAATTTTGAAATTTATTAGAAAAATATGATAATTGATATTTTTGAAGGTGTTAGACTTCACTTTTGGCATTCTTTTAAACTTTTTTAAACAAAAAAAATAGAAATTCGCATGTTTTAGCCTTCGATTTTGGAGTTTTTGGAGGAAACATGAAAATTAAGTACTTTGTTCGCTTTAGACATCAATTTTAACATTTATTAGAAAAAAATAATAATTGATATTTTTGAAGGTGCTAGACTTCAATTTTTGCATTTTTCAAGTTTTTTTGACAACAAATTGAAATTTGCATGTGTTAGTCTTCAATTTTGAAGTTTTTTTGATGAAAATATGAAAATTAAGTTTTTTTTAGTTTCACACGTAAATTTCGACATTTATTAGAAAAATATGATAATTTATATTTTTGAAGGTATTAGACTTCACTTTTGGCATTCTTTTAAACCTTTTTAAACAAAAAAAATAGAAATTCGCATGTGTTAGTCTTCGATTTTGGAGTTTTTTGAGGAAAACATGAAAATTAAGTACTTTGTTCGTCTTAGACATCAATTTTAACATTTATAAGAAAAAAATAATAATTGATATTTTTGAAGGTGCTAGACTTCAATTTTTGCATTTTTCAAGTTTTTTTAACAAAAAATGGAAATTCACATGTGTTAGTCTTCAATTTTGAAGTTTTTTTTGAAGAAAACATGAAAATTAAGTATTTTTTGGTTTTACACATCAATTTTGAAATTTATTAGAAAAATATGATAATTGATATTGTTGAAGGTGTTAGACTTCACTTTTGGCATTCTTTTAAACTTTTTTAAACAAAAAAAATAGAAATTCGCATGTGTTAGTCTTCGATTTTGGAGTTTTTGGAGGAAACATGAAAATTAAGTACTTTGTTCGCTTTAGACATCAATTTTAACATTTATTAGAAAAAAATAATAATTGATATTTTTGAAGGTGCTAGACTTCAATTTTTGCATTTTTCAAGTTTTTTTGACAAAAAATTGAAATTTGCATGTGTTAGTCATCAATTTTGAAGTTTTTTTGATGAAAACATGAAAATTAAGTATTTTTTAGTTTCACACGTAAATTTCGACATTTATTAGAAAAATATGATAATTTATATTTTTGAAGGTATTAGACTTCACTTTTGGCATTCTTTTAAACCTTTTTAAACAAAAAAAATAGAAATTCGCATGTGTTAGTCTTCGATTTTGGAGTTTTTTGAGGAAAACATGAAAATTAAGTACTTTGTTCGCCTTAGACATCAATTTTAACATTTATAAGAAAATAATAATAATTGGTATTTTTGAAGGTGCTAGACTTCAATTTTTGCATTTTTCAAGTTTTTTTAACAAAAAATGGAAATTCACATGTGTTAGTCTTCAATTTTGAAGTTTTTTTGATGTAAACATGAAAATTAAGTATTTTTTAGTTGTACACGTAAATTTCGACATTTATTAGAAAAATATGATAATTGGTATTTTTGAAGGTATTAGACTTCACTTTTGGCATTCTTTTAAACATTTATAAACAAAAAAAAATAGAAATTCGCATGTGTTAGTCTTCGATTTTGGAGTTTCTTGAGGAAAACATGAAAATTAAGTATTTTGTTCATTTTAGACATCAATTATGACATTTTTATTATAAAAAAATGATAATTCATATTTTTGAAGGTGTTATACTTCACTTTTGGCATTATTTTCAACTTTTTTAAACAAAAAGAATAGAAATTCGCATGTGTTAGTTTTCAATTTTGAAATTCTTTTGACGGAAACATGAAAGTTAAGTATTTTGTTCCCTTTAGACATCAATTTAAACATTTATTAGAAAAAAATGATAATTGATATTTTCGAAGGTGTTAGACTTCAATTTTTGCATTTTTCAAATTTTTTATAACAAAAAAATAGAAATTCGCATGTGTTAGTCTTCAATTTGGAAGTCCTTTTGATGAAAAGATGAAAATTAAGTATTCTTTGGTTTTACACATCAATTTTGACATTTATTAGAAAAAAATGATAATTGATATTTTTAAAAGTATTAGACTTCACTTTTGGCATTCTTTCACCCGTTTTAAACAAATATAATAGAAATTCGCATGTGTTAGTCTTCGATTTTGGAGTTTTTTGAGGAAAACATGAAAATTAAGTATTTTGTTCGCTTTAGACATCAATTTATACATTTATTGGAAAAAAATAATAATTAATATTTTTGAAGGTGTTAGACTTCAATTTTTGCATTTTTCAACTTTTTTTAACAAAAAATGGAAATTCGCATGTGTCAGTCTTCAATTTTGAAGTTTTTTTGATGAAAACATGAAAATTAAGTATTTTTTAGTTTTACACGTAAATTTCGACATATATTAGAAAAATATGATAATTGGTACTTTTGAAGGTATTAGACTTCACTTTTGGCATTCTTTTAAACTTTTTTAAACAAAAAAAATAGAAATTCGCATGTGTTAGTCTTCGATTTTGGATTTCTTGAGGAAAACATGAAAATTAAGTATTTTGTTCATTTTAGGCATCAATTCTGACATTTTTATTATAAAAAAATGATAATTGATATTTTTGAAGTTGTTGGACTTCACTTTTGGCATTCTTTCAAACTTTTTTAAACAAAAAAAATAGAAATTCGCATGTGTTAGTCTTCGATTTTGGAGTTTTTTGAGGAAAACATGAAAATTAAGTACTTTGTTCGCTTTAGACATCAATTTTAACATTTATTAGAAAAAAAATAATAATTGATATTTTTGAAGGTGCTAGACTTCAATTTTTGCATTTTTGATGTTTTTTTAACAAAAAAAGGAAATTCGCATGTGTTAGTCTTCAATTTTGAGGTTTTTTTGATGAAAACATGAAAATTAAGTATTTTTTTTGTTTTACACGTAAATTTTGACATTTATTAGAAAAATATGATAATTGGTATTTTTGAAGGTCTTCACTTTTGGCATTCTTTTAAACTTTTTTAAACAAAAAAAAAAGAAATTCGCATGTGTTAGTCTTCGATTTTGGAGTTTCTTTAGGAAAACATGAAAATTAAGTATTTTGTTCATTTTAGACATCAATTCTGACATTTTTATTATCAAAAAATGATAATTGATATTTTTGAAGGTTTTAGACTTCACTTTTGGCATTATTTTCGACTTTTTTAAACAAAAAGAATAGAAATTCACATGTGTTAGTTTTCAATTTTGAAATTCTTTTGAGGAAAACATGAAAGTTAAGTATTTTGTTCCCTTTAGACATCAATTTAAACATTTATTAGAAAAAAATGATAATTGATATTTTCGAAGGTGTTAGACTTCATTTTTTGCATTTTTCAACTTTTTTTTAACAAAAAAATAAAAATTTGCATGTGTTAGTCTTCAATTTGGAAGTCCTTCTGATGAAAACACGAAAATTAAGTATTCTTTGGTTTTACACATCAATTTCGACATTTATTAGAAAAAAATGATAATTGATATTTTTGAAGGTATTAGACTTAAATTTTTGCATTTTTCAACTTTTTTTAACAAAAAATGGAAATTCGCATGTGTCAGTCTTCAATTTTGAAGTTTTTTTGATGAAACCATGAAAATTAAGTATTTTTTGGTTTTACACATCAATTTTGACATTTATTAGAAAAATATGATAATTGCTATTTTTGAAGGTCTAAACTTCACTTTTGGCATTCTTTCACCCTTTTTAAACAAAAATAATAGAAATTCGCATGTGTTAGTCTTCGATTTTGGAGTTTTTTTTAGGAAAACATGTAAATTAAGTATTTTGTTCGCTTTAGACATCAATTTTAACATTTATTAGAAAAAATAATAATTGATATTTTTGAAGGTGTTAGACTTCAATTTTTGCATTTTTCAACTTTTTTTAACAAAAAATGGAAATTCGCATGTGTCAGTCTTCAATTTTGAAGTTTTTTTGATGAAAACATGAAAATTAAGTATTTTTTGGTTTTACACATCAATTTTGACATTTATTAGAAAAATATGATAATTGATATTTTTGAAGGTGGACTTCACTTTTGGCATTCTTTTAAACATTTTTAAACAAAAAAAATAGAAATTCGCATGTGTTAGTCTTCGATTTTGGAGTTTTTGAAGGAAAACATGAAAATTAAGTACTTAGTTCGCTTTAGACAACAATTTTAACATTTATTAGAAAAAAATAATAATTGATATTTTTGAAGGTGCTAGACTTCAATTTTTACATTTTTCAAGTTTTTTTGACAAAAAATTGAAATTCGCATGTGTTAGTCTTCAATTTTGAAGTTTTTTTGATGAAAACATGAAAATTAAGTATTTTTCAGTTTCACACGTAAATTTCGACATTTATTAGAAAAATATGATAATTTATATTTTTGAAGGTATTAGACTTCACTTTTGGCATTCTTTTAAACCTTTTTAGACAAAAAAAAAAGAAATTCGCATGTGTTAGTCTTCGATTTTGGAGTTTTTTGAGGAAAACATGAAAATTAAGTACATTGTTCGCCTTAGACATCAATTTTAACATTTATAAGAAAAAAATAATAATTGATATTTTTGAAGGTGCTAGACTTCAATTTTTGCATTTTTCAAGTTTTTTTAACAAAAAATGGAAATTCACATGTGTTAGTCTTCAATTTTGAAGTTTTTTTGATGAAAACATGAAAATTAAGAATTTTTTGGTTTTACACATCAATTTTGAAATTTATTAGAAAAATGTGATAATTGATATTTTTGAAGGAGTTAGACTTCACTTTTGGCATTCTTTTAAACTTTTTTAAACAAAAAAAATAGAAATTCGCATGTGTTAGTCTTCGATTTTGGAGTTTTTGGAGGAAACATGAAAATTAAGTACTTTGTTCGCTTTAGACATCAATTTTAACATTTATTAGAAAAAAATAATAATTGATATTTTTGAAGGTGCTAGACTTCAATTTTTGCATTTTTCAAGTTTTTTTGACAAAAAATTGAAATTTGCATGTGTTAGTCTTCAATTTTGAAGTTTTTTTGATGAAAACATGAAAATGAAGTATTTTTTAATTTCACACGTAAATTTCGAAATTTATTAGAAAAATATGATAATTTATATTTTTGAAGGTATTAGACTTCACTTTTGGCATTCTTTTAAACATTTTTAAACAAAAAAAATAGAAATTCGCATGTGTTAGTCTTCGATTTTGGAGTTTTTTGAGGAAAACATGAAAATTAAGTACTTTGTTCGTCTTAGACATCAATTTTAACATTTATAAGAAAAAAATAATAATTGATATTTTTGAAGGTGCTAGACTTCAATTTTTGCATTTTTCAACTTTTTTTAACAAAAAATGGAAATTCACATGTGTTAGTCTTAAATTTTGAAGTTTTTTTGATGAAAACATGAAAATTAAGTATTTTTTGGTTTTACACATCAATTTTGAAATTTATTAGAAAAATATGATAATTGATATTTTTGAAGGTGTTAGACTTCACTTTTGCCATTCTTTTAAACTTGTTTAAACAAAAAAAATAGAAATTCACTTTTGGCATTCTTTCACCCGTTTTAAACAAATATAATAGAAATTCGCATGTGTTAGTCTTCGATTATGGAGTTTTTTTAGGAAAACATGAAAATTAAGTATTTTGTTCGCTTTAGACATCAATTTAAACATTTATTAGAAAAAAATAATAATTAATATTTTTGAAGGTGTTAGACTTCAATTTTTGCATTTTTCAACTTTTTTTAACAAAAAATGGAAATTCGCATGTGTCAGTCTTCAATTTTGAAGTTTTTTTGATGAAAACATGAAAATTAAGTATTTTTTAGTTTTACACGTAAATTTCGACATATATTAGAAAAATATGATAATTGGTATTTTTGAAGGTATTAGACTTCAATTTTGGCATTCTTTTAAACTTTTTTAAACAAAAAAAATAGAAATTCGCATGTGTTAGTCTTCGATTTTGGATTTCTTGAGGAAAACATGAAAATTAACTATTTTGTTCATTTTAGACATCAATTCTGACATTTTTATTATAAAAAAATGATAATTGATATTTTTGAAGGTGTTAGACTTCACTTTTGTCATTCTTTTAAACTTTTTTAAACAAAAAAAATAGAAATTCGCATGTGTTAGTCTTCGATTTTTGAGTTTTTTGAGGAAAACATGAAAATTAAGTACTTTGTTCGCTTTAGACATCAATTTTAACATTTATTAGAAAAAAAAAAATTGATATTTTTGAATGTGCTAGACTTCAATTTTTGCATTTTTGAAGTTGTTTTAACAAAAAAAGGAAATTCGCATGTGTTAGTCTTCAATTTTGGAGTTTCTTTAGGAAAACATGAAAATTAAGTATTTTGTTCATTTTAGACATCAATTCTGACATTTTTATTATAAAAAAATGATAATTGATATTTTTGAAGTTGTTAGACTTCACTTTTGGCATTATTTTCGACTTTTTTAAACAAAAAGAATAGAAATTCACATGTGTTAGTTTTCAATTTTGAAATTCTTTTGAGGAAAACATGAAAGTTAAGTATTTTGTTCCCTTTAGACATCAATTTAAACATTTATTAGAAAAAAATGATAATTGATATTTTCGAAGGTGTTAGAGGTCATTTTTTGCATTTTTCAACTTTTTTTTAACCAAAAAATAAAAATTCGCATGTGTTAGTCTTCAATTTGGAAGTCCTTCTGATGAAAACACGAAAATTAAGTATTCTTTGGTTTTACACATCAATTTTGACATTTATAAGAAAAAAATGATAATTGATATTTTTGAAGGTATTAGACTTCTCTTTTGGCATTCTTTCACCCTTTTTAAACAAAAATAATAGAAATTCGCATGTGTTAGTCTTCGATTTTGGAGTTTTTTTAGGAAATCATGAAAATTAAGTATTTTGTTCGCTTTAGACATCAGTTTTAACATTTATTAGAAAAAAATAATAATTGATATTTTTGAAGGTGTTAGACTTCAATTTTTGCATTTTTCAAGTTTTTTTAACAAAAAATGGAAATTCGCATGTGTTAGTCTTCAATTTTGAAGTTTTTTTGTTGAAAACATGAAAATTAAGTATTTTTTTAGTTTTACACATCAATTTCGAAATTTAGTAGAAAAATATGATAATTGGTATTTTTGAAGGTCTTAGACTTCACTTTTGGCATTCTTTTATACTTTTTTAAACAAAAAAAATAGAAATTCGCATGTGTTAGTCTTCGATTTTGGAGTTTTTGGAGGAAAACATGAAAATTAAGTACTTTGTTCGCTTTAGACATCAATCTTAACATTTATTAGAGAAAAATAATAATTGATATTTTTGAAGGTGCTAGACTTCAATTTTTGCATTTTTCAAGTTTTTTTAACAAAAAATGGAAATTCACATGTGTTAGTCTTCAATTTTGAAGTTTTTTTGATGAAAACATGAAAATTAAGTATTTTTTGGTTTTACACATCAATTTTGAAATTTATTAGAAAAATATGATAATTGATATTTTTGAAGGAGTTAGACTTCACTTTTGGCATTCTTTTAAACTTTTTTAAACAAAAAAAATAGAAATTCGCATGTGTTAGTCTTCGATTTTGGAGTTTTTGGAGGAAACATGAAAATTAAGTACTTTGTTCGCTTTAGACATCAATTTTAACATTTATTAGAAAAAAATAATAATTGATATTTTTGAAGGTGCTAGACTTCAATTTTTGCATTTTTCAAGTTTTTTTGACAAAAAATTGAAATTTGCATGTGTTAGTCTTCAATTTTGAAGTTTTTTTGATGTAAACATGAAAATGAAGTATTTTTTATTTTCACACGTAAATTTCGATTTTTATTAGAAAAATATGATAATTTATATATTTGAAGGTATTAGACTTCACTTTTGGCATTCTTTTAAACCTTTTTAAACAAAAAAAAATAGAAATTCGCATGTGTTAGTCTTCGATTTTGGAGTTTTTTGAGGAAAACATGAAAATTAAGTACTTTGTTCATCTTAGACATCAATTTTAACATTTATAAGAAAAAAATAATAATTGATATTTTTGAAGGTGCTAGACTTCAATTTTTGCATTTTTCAACTTTTTTTAACAAAAAATGGAAATTCACATGTGTTAGTCTTCAATTTTGAAGTTTTTTTGATGAAAGCATGAAAATTAAGTATTTTTTGGTTTTACACATCAATTTTGAAATTTATTAGAAAAATATGATAATTGATATTTTGAAAGGTGTTAGACTTCACTTTTAGCATTCTTTTAAACTTTTTTAAACAAAAAAAATATAAATTCGCATGTGTTAGTCTTCGATTTTGGAGTTTTTTGAGGAAAACATGAAAATTAAGTACTTTGTTCATTTTAGACATCAATTTTAACATTTATAAGAAAAAAATAATAATTGATATTTTTGAAGGTGCTAGACTTCAATTTTTGCATTTTTCATGTTTTTTTAACAAAAAATGGAAATTCACATGTGTTAGTCTTCAATTTTGAAGTTTTTTTGATGAAAACATGAAAATTAATAATTTTTAGTTTTACACATAAATTTCGACATTTATTAGAAAAATATGATAATTGGTATTTTTGAAGGTATTAGACTTCACTTTTGGCATTCTTTTAGGGGCTGTTTGGCACCTTGGAATTTAGCATGGAATTGGATCTTATATCTCCTCATTTCGTAATTCTTTGTTTGGGGCACACTTCTAAGTGGAATAATGAAATGCATGTATATTCTCTTTTGCTATTATACCCGCAAACTTTAACTCCAAAAAATCTCAGAATGTCAAGATGCTGGAAAAGTGGGTGTACATCCCTATGCATGCTCCCTTGTATATAATTTATATATGTCTCAAATAGAATTATTTTGAGTATATTTTTGTTGTTGTTCAAATTAATCATAATATTGGATTATTTTGAGTATAATAATAATAATAATAATAATAATAATAATAATAATAATAATAATAATAATAATAATTATTATTATTATTATTATTATTATTATTATTATTATTATTATTATTATTATTATTATTATTATTATTATTATTACTATTATTATTATTATTATTATAATAATAAAGTAATGATATTATAATTATTATATCCATATAATTAAAATAATATTATGTATTATTGTAATAGTATATAATAATTATATTATATAATTAATATAATATTAGAATCTTACAATTAAAATTCCACTCCACTAATTTAAGCATCTTATAATAATAATAAAGTGGAATTGGATTATATACTTCCACTCCACAAAATTAATTATATGTATGAAGTCTATAGAATAAATATAATATTATATATTATTATAATAATATAATAACTATTATACATAATAATTATATATCATTAATATAAAATTACATTTATAATTATAATTATAACTATAGAAATATTATCATATTATATGGATAAAATATAATATTATAATACAAAAACAGTACATTTAATATTATTATAATATAATGATATATTGTTCTATTAATTATATGAACATAATAATATAATATAATTATTTATTATTATTATTATTATTATTATATAATTACTTTATAATTTTTAGTTGTATATTAATAATAAATTTTCAAAATTCCAGAATTTTTCAAACAACCAAACAAAGAATTATACTTTCCAGCATCTTATAATTCGGACATCCAAACAAACTGTGGAATTACTAATTCCAGAACTTTTTACTCCTCCACCTTATAATCCGATTCCACCCTACTAATTCCGCTTGCCAAACAGGCCCTTAAACCTTTTTAAACAAAAAAAAATAGAAATTCGCATGTGTTAGTCTTCGATTTTGGACTTTTTTGAGGAAAACATGAAAATTAAGTACTTTGTTCGCCTTAGACATCAATTTTAACATTTATAAGAAAAAAATAATAATTGATATTTTTGAAGGTGCTAGACTTCAATTTTTGCATTTTTCAAGTTTTTTTAACAAAAAATGGAAATTCACATGTGTTAGTCTTCAATTTTGAAGTTTTTTTGATGTAAACATTAAAATTAAGTATTTTTTAGTTTTACACGTAAATTTCGACATTTATTAGAAAAGTATGATAATTGGTATTTTTGAAGGTATTAGACTTCACTTTTGGCATTCTTTTAAACATTTTTAAACAAAAAAAATAGAAATTCGCATGGGTTAGTCTTCGATTTTGGAGTTTCTTGAGGAAAACATGAAAATTAAGTATTTTGTTTCTTTTAGACATCAATTTTAACATTTATTAGAAAAAAATACTAATTGATATTTTTGAAAGTGTTAGACTTCAATTTTTGCATTTTTCAACTTTTTTTTTAACAAAAAATGGAAATTCGCATGTGTCAGTCTTCAATTTTGAAGTTTTTTTGATGAAAACATGAAAATTAAGTATTTTTTGGTTTTACACATCAATTTTGACATTTATTAGAAAAATATCATAATTGATATTTTGAAAGGTGTTAGACTTCACTTTTAGCATTCTTTTAAACTTTTTTAAACAAAAAAAATATAAATTCGCATGTGTTAGTCTTCGATTTTGGAGTTTTTTGAGGAAAACATGAAAATTCCGTATTTTGTTCATTTTAGACATCAATTCTAACATTTATTATAAAAAAATGATAACTGATATTTTTGAAGGTTAGACTTCACTTTTGGCATTCTTTTCAACTTTTTTAAACTAAAAAAATAGAAATTCGCATGTGTTAGTTTTCAATTTTAAAATTCTTTTGAGGAAAACATGAAAGTTAAGTATTTTGTTCCCTTTAGACATCAATTTTAACATTTATTAGAAAAAAATGATAATTGATATTTTCGAAGGTGTTAGACTTCAATTTTTGCATTTTTCAAGTTTTTTTAACAAAAAAATAGAAATTCGCATGTGTTAGTCTTCAATTTGGAAGTCCTTTTGATGAAAACATGAAAATTAAGTATTCTTTGGTTTTACACATCAATTTTGACATTTATTAGAAAAAAATGATAATTGATATTTTTGAAGGTCTAAAATTCACTTTTGGCATTCTTTCACCCTTTTTAAACAAAAATAATAGAAATTCGCATGTGTTAGTCTTCGATTTTGGAGTTTTTTTGAGAAAAACATGTAAATTAAGTATTTAGTTCGCTTTAGACATCAATTTGAACATTTATTAGAAAAAAATAATAATTGATATTTTTGAAGGTGTTGGACTTCAATTTTTGCATTTTTCAACTTTTTTTAACAAAAAATGGAAATTCGCATGTGTCAGTCTTCAATTTTGAAGTTTTTTTGATGAAAACATGAAAATTAAGTATTTTTTGGTTTTACACATCAATTTTGACATTTATTAGAAAAATATGATAATTGATATTTTTGAAGGTGTTAGACTTCCCTTTTGGCATTCTTTTAAACATTTTTAAACAAAAAAAATAGAAATTCGCATGTGTTAGTCTTCGATTTTGGAGTTTTCGGAGGAAAACATGAAAATTAAGTACTTTGTTCGCTTTAGACATCAATTTTAACATTTATTAGAAAAAAATAATAATTGATATTTTTGAACGTGCTAGACTTCAATTTTTGCATTTTTCAAGTTTTTTTGACAAAAAATTGAAATTCGCATGTGTTAGTCTTCAATTTTGAAGTTTTTTTGATGAAAACATGAAAATTAAGTATTTTTTAGTTTCACACGTAAATTTCGACATTTATTAGAAAAATATGATAATTTATATTTTTGAAGGTTTCACTTTTGGCATTCTTTTAAACCTTTTTAAACTAAAAAAATAGAAATTCGCATGTGTTAGTCTTCGATTTTGGAGTTTTTTGAGGAAAACATGAAAATTAAGTACTTTGTTCGCCTTAGACATCAATTTTAACATTTATAAGAAAAAAATAATAATTGATATTTTTGAAGGTGCTAGACTTCAATTTTTGCATTTTTCATGTTTTTTTAACAAAAAATGGAAATTCACATGTGTTAGTCTTCAATTTTGAAGTTTTTTTGATGAAAACATGAAAATTAAGTATTTTTTGGTTTTACACATCAATTTTGAAATTTATTAGAAAAATATGACAATTGATATTTTTGAAGGTGTTAGACTTCACTTTTGGCATTCTTTTAAACTTTTTTAAACAAAAAAAATAGAAATTCGCATGTGTTAGTCTTCGATTTTGGAGTTTTTGGAGGAAACATGAAAATTAAGTACTTTGTTCGCTTTAGACATCAATTTTAACATTTATTAGAAAAAAATAATAATTGATATTTTTGAAGGTGCTAGACTTCAATTTTTGCATTTTTCAAGTTTTTTTGACAAAAAATTGAAATTTGCATGTGTTAGTCTTCAATTTTGAAGTTTTTTTGATGAAAACATGAAATTAAGTATTTTTTAGTTTCACACGTAAATTTCGACATTTATTAGAAAAATATGATAATTTATATTTTTGAAGGTATTAGACTTCACTTTTGGCATTCTTTTAAACCTTTTTAAACAAAAAAAATAGAAATTCGCATGTGTTAGTCTTCGATTTTGGAGTTTTTTGAGGAAAACATGAAAATTAAGTACTTTGTTCGTCTTAGACATCAATTTTAACATTTATAAGAAAAAAATAATAATTGATATTTTTGAAGGTGCTAGACTTCAATTTTTGCATTTTTCAAGTTTTTTTAACAAAAAATGGAAATTCACATGTGTTAGTCTTCAATTTTGAAGTTTTTTTGAAGAAAACATGAAAATTAAGTATTTTTTGGTTTTACACATCAATTTTGAAATTTATTAGAAAAATATGATAATTGATATTGTTGAAGGTGTTAGACTTCACTTTTGGCATTCTTTTAAACTTTTTTAAACAAAAAAAATAGAAATTCGCATGTGTTAGTCTTCGATTTTGGAGTTTTTGGAGGAAACATGAAAATTAAGTACTTTGTTCGCTTTAGACATCAATTTTAACATTTATTAGAAAAAAATAATAATTGATATTTTTGAAGGTGGTAGACTTCAATTTTTGCATTTTTCAAGTTTTTTTGACAAAAAATTGAAATTTGCATGTGTTAGTCATCAATTTTGAAGTTTTTTTGATGAAAACATGAAAATTAAGTATTTTTTTAGTTTCACACGTAAATTTCGACATTTATTAGAAAAATATGATAATTTATATTTTTGAAGGTATTTGACTTCGCTTTTGGCATTCTTTTAAACCTTTTTAAAAAAAAAAAATAGAAATTCGCATGTGTTAGTCTTCGATTTTGGAGTTTTTTGAGGAAAACATGAAAATTAAGTACTTTGTTCGCCTTAGACATCAATTTTAACATTTATAAGAAAATAATAATAATTGATATTTTTGAAGGTGCTAGACTTCAATTTTTGCATTTTTCAAGTTTTTTTAACAAAAAATGGAAATTCACATGTGTTAGTCTTCAATTTTGAAGTTTTTTTGATGTAAACTTGAAAATTAAGTATTTTTTAGTTGTACACGTAAATTTCGACATTTATTAGAAAAATATGATAATTGGTATTTTTGAAGGTATTAGACTTCACTTTTGGCATTCTTTTAAACATTTATAAACAAAAAAAAATAGAAATTCGCATGTGTTAGTCTTCGATTTTGGAGTTTCTTGAGGAAAACATGAAAATTAAGTATTTTGTTCATTTTAGACATCAATTATGACATTTTTATTATAAAAAAGTGATAATTCATATTTTTGAAGGTGTTATACTTCACTTTTGGCATTATTTTCAACTTTTTTAAACAAAAAGAATAGAAATTCGCATGTGTTAGTTTTCAATTTTGAAATTCTTTTGACGAAAACATGAAAGTTAAGTATTTTGTTCCCTTTAGACATCAATTTAAACATTTATTAGAAACAAATGATAATTGATATTTTCGAAGGTGTTAGACATCAATTTTTGCATTTTTCAACTTTTTTATAACAAAAAAATAGAAATTAGCATGTGTTAGTCTTCAATTTGGAAGTCCTTTTGATGAAAAGATGAAAATTAAGTATTCTTTGGTTTTACACATCAATTTTGACATTTATTAGAAAAAAATGATAATTGATATTTTTGAAAGTATTAGACTTCACTTTTAGCATTTTTTCACCCTTTTTAAACAAAAATAATAGAAATTCGCATGTGTTAGTCTTCGATTTTGGAGTTTTTTTTAGGAAAATATGTAAATTAAGTATTTTGTTCGCTTTAGACATCAATTTTAACATTTATTAGAAAAAAATAATAATTGATATTTTTGAAGGTGTTAGACTTCAATTTTTGCATTTTTCAACTTTTTTTAACAAAAAATGGAAATTCGCATGTGTCAGACTTCAATTTTGAAGTTTTTTTGATGAAAACATGAAAATTAAGTATTTTTTGGTTTCACACATCAATTTTGACATTTATTAGAAAAATATGATAATTGATATTTTTGAAGGTGTTAGACTTCACTTTTGGCATTCTTTTAAACATTTTTAAACAAAAAAAATAGAAATTCGCATGTGTTAGTCTTCGATTTTGGAGTTTTTGGAGGAAAACATGAAAATTAAGTACTTTGTTCGCTTTAGACAACAATTTTAACATTTATTAGAAAAAAATAATAATTGATATTTTTGAAGGTGCTAGACTTCAATTTTTGCATTTTTCAAGTTTTTTTGACAAAAAATTGAAATTCGCATGTGTTAGTCTTCAATTTTGAAGTTTTTTTGATGAAAACATGAAAATTAAGTATTTTTCAGTTTCACACGTAAATTTCGACATTTATTAGAAAAATATGATAATTTATATTTTTGAAGGTATTAGACTTCACTTTTGGCATTCTTTTAAACATTTTTAAACAAAAAAAATAGAAATTCGCATGTGTTAGTCTTCGATTTTGGAGTTTTTTTAGGAAATCATGAAAATTAAGTATTTTGTTCGCTTTAGACATCAGTTTTAACATTTATCAGAAAAAAATAATAATTGATATTTTTGAAGGTGTTAAGACTTCAATTTTTGCATTTTTCAAGTTTTTTTAACAAAAAATGGAAATTCGCATGTGTTAGTCTTCAATTTTGAAGTTTTTTTGTTGAAAACATGAAAATTAAGTATTTTTTAGTTTTAAACATCAATTTCGAAATTTATTAGAAAAATATGATAATTGGTATTTTTGAAGGTCTTAGACTTCACTTTTGGCATTCTTTTATACTTTTTTAAACAAAAAAAATAGAAATTCGCATGTGTTAGTCTTCGATTTTGGAGTTTTTGGAGGAAAACATGAAAATTAAGTACTTTGTTCGCTTTAGACATCAATCTTAACATTTATTAGAAAAAAATAATAATTGACATTTTTGAAGGTGCTAGACTTCAATTTTTGCATTTTTCAAATTTTTTTACCAAAAAATGGAAATTCGAGTGTGTTAGTCTTCAATTTTGAATTTTTTTTGATGAAAACATGAAAATTAAGTATTTTTTAGTTTTACACGTAAATTTCGACATTTATTAGAAAAATATGATAATTGGTATTTTTGAAGGTATTAGACTTCACTTTTGGCATTCTTTTAAACTTTTTTAAACAAAAAAAATAGAAATTCGCTGGTGTTAGTCCCCGATTTTGGAGTTTCTTGAGGAAAACATGAAAATTAAGTATTTTGTTCGTTTTAGACATCAATTCTGACATTTGTATTATAAAAAAATGATAATTGATATTTTTGAAGGTGTTAGACTTCACTTTTGGCATTCTTTTCAACTTTTTTAAACAAAAAGAATAGAAATTCGCAGGTGTTAGTTTTCAATTTTGAAATTCTTTTGAGGAAAACATGAAAGTTAAGTATTTTGTTCCCTTTAGACATTAATTTTAACATTTATTAGAAAAAAATGATAATTGATATTTTCGAAGGTGTTAGACTTCAATTTTTTGCATTTTTCAACTTTTTTTTAACCAAAAAATAAAAATTCGCATGTGTTAGTCTTCAATTTGGAAGTCCTTCTGATGAAAACAAGAAAATTAAGTATTCTTTGGTTTTACACATCAATTTTGACATTTATAAGAAAAAAATGATAATTGATATTTTTGAAGGTATTAGACTTCTCTTTTGGCATTCTTTCACCCTTTTTAAACAAAAATAATAGAAATTCGCATGTGTTAGTCTTCGATTTTGGAGTTTTTTGAGGAAAACATGAAAATTAAGTACTTTGTTCGCCTTAGACATCAATTTTAACATTTATAAGAAAAAAATAATAATTGATATTTTTGAAGGTGCTAGACTTCAATTTTTGCATTTTTCAAGTTTTTTTAACAAAAAATGGAAATTCACATGTGTTAGTCTTCAATTTTGAAGTTTTTTTGAAGAAAACATGAAAATTAAGTATTTTTTGGTTTTACACATCAATTTTGAAATTTATTAGAAAAATATGATAATTGATATTGTTGAAGGTGTTAGACTTCACTTTTGGCATTCTTTTAAACTTTTTTAAACAAAAAAAATAGAAATTCGCATGTGTTAGTCTTCGATTTTGGAGTTTTTGGAGGAAACATGAAAATTAAGTACTTTGTTCGCTTTAGACATCAATTTTAACATTTATTAGAAAAAAATAATAATTGATATTTTTGAAGGTGCTAGACTTCAATTTTTGCATTTTTCAAGTTTTTTTGACAAAAAATTGAAATTTGCATGTGTTAGTCATCAATTTTGAAGTTTTTTTGATGAAAACATGAAAATTAAGTATTTTTTAGTTTCACACGTAAATTTCGACATTTATTAGAAAAATATGATAATTTATATTTTTGAAGGTGACTTCACTTTTGGCATTCTTTTAAACCTTTTTAAACAAAAAAAAATAGAAATTCGCATGTGTTAGTCTTCGATTTTGGAGTTTTTTGAGGAAAACATGAAAATTAAGTACTTTGTTCGCCTTAGACATCAATTTTAACATTTATAAGAAAATAATAATAATTGATATTTTTGAAGGTGCTAGACTTCAATTTTTTGCATTTTTCAAGTTTTTTTAACAAAAAATGGAAATTCACATGTGTTAGTCTTCAATTTTGAAGTTTTTTTGATGTAAACATGAAAATTAAGTATTTTTTAGTTGTACACGTAAATTTCGACATTTATTAGAAAAATATGATAATTGGTATTTTTGAAGGTATTAGACTTCACTTTTGGCATTCTTTTAAACATTTATAAACAAAAAAAAATAGAAATTCGCATGTGTTAGTCTTCGATTTTGGAGTTTCTTGAGGAAAACATGAAAATTAAGTATTTTGTTCATTTTAGACATCAATTATGACATTTTTATTATAAAAAATGATAATTCATATTTTTGAAGGTGTTATACTTCACTTTTCGCATTATTTTCAACTTTTTTAAACAAAAAGAATAGAAATTCGCATGTGTTAGTTTTCAATTTTGAAATTCTTTTGACGAAAACATGAAAGTTAAGTATTTTGTTCCCTTTAGACATCAATTTAAACATTTATTAGAAAAAAATGATAATTGATATTTTCGAAGGTGTTAGACTTCATTTTTTGCATTTTTCAACTTTTTTTTAACCAAAAAATAAAAATTCGCATGTGTTAGTCTTCAATTTGGAAGTCCTTCTGATGAAAACACGAAAATTAAGTATTCTTTGGTTTTACACATCAATTTTGACATTTATAAGAAAAAAATGATAATTGATATTTTTGAAGGTATTAGACTTCTCTTTTGGCATTCTTTCACCCTTTTTAAACAAAAATAATAGAAATTCGCATGTGTTAGTCTTCGATTTTGGAGTTTTTTGAGGAAAACATGAAAATTAAGTACTTTGTTCGCCTTAGACATCAATTTTAACATTTATAAGAAAAAAATAATAATTGATATTTTTGAAGGTGCTAGACTTCAATTTTTGCATTTTTCAAGTTTTTTTAACAAAAAATGGAAATTCACATGTGTTAGTCTTCAATTTTGAAGTTTTTTTGAAGAAAACATGAAAATTAAGTATTTTTTGGTTTTACACATCAATTTTGAAATTTATTAGAAAAATATGATAATTGATATTGTTGAAGGTGTTAGACTTCACTTTTGGCATTCTTTTAAACTTTTTTAAACAAAAAAAAATAGAAATTCGCATGTGTTAGTCTTCGATTTTGGAGTTTTTGGAGGAAACATGAAAATTAAGTACTTTGTTCGCTTTAGACATCAATTTTAACATTTATTAGAAAAAAATAATAATTGATATTTTTGAAGGTGCTAGACTTCAATTTTTGCATTTTTCAAGTTTTTTTGACAAAAAATTGAAATTTGCATGTGTTAGTCATCAATTTTGAAGTTTTTTTGATGAAAACATGAAAATTAAGTATTTTTTAGTTTCACACGTAAATTTCGACATTTATTAGAAAAATATGATAATTTATATTTTTGAAGGTATTAGACTTCACTTTTGGCATTCTTTTAAACCTTTTTAAACAAAAAAAATAGAAATTCGCATGTGTTAGTCTTCGATTTTGGAGTTTTTTGAGGAAAACATGAAAATTAAGTACTTTGTTCGCCTTAGACATCAATTTTAACATTTATAAGAAAATAATAATAATTGATATTTTTGAAGGTGCTAGACTTCAATTTTTTGCATTTTTCAAGTTTTTTTAACAAAAAATGGAAATTCACATGTGTTAGTCTTCAATTTTGAAGTTTTTTTGATGTAAACATGAAAATTAAGTATTTTTTAGTTGTACACGTAAATTTCGACATTTATTAGAAAAATATGATAATTGGTATTTTTGAAGGTATTAGACTTCACTTTTGGCATTCTTTTAAACATTTATAAACAAAAAAAAATAGAAATTCGCATGTGTTAGTCTTCGATTTTGGAGTTTCTTGAGGAAAACATGAAAATTAAGTATTTTGTTCATTTTAGACATCAATTATGACATTTTTATTATAAAAAATGATAATTCATATTTTTGAAGGTGTTATACTTCACTTTTCGCATTATTTTCAACTTTTTTAAACAAAAAGAATAGAAATTCGCATGTGTTAGTTTTCAATTTTGAAATTCTTTTGACGAAAACATGAAAGTTAAGTATTTTGTTCCCTTTAGACATCAATTTAAACATTTATTAGAAAAAAATGATAATTGATATTTTCGAAGGTGTTAGACTTCATTTTTTGCATTTTTCAACTTTTTTTTAACCAAAAAATAAAAATTCGCATGTGTTAGTCTTCAATTTGGAAGTCCTTCTGATGAAAACACGAAAATTAAGTATTCTTTGGTTTTACACATCAATTTTGACATTTATAAGAAAAAAATGATAATTGATATTTTTGAAGGTATTAGACTTCTCTTTTGGCATTCTTTCACCCTTTTTAAACAAAAATAATAGAAATTCGCATGTGTTAGTCTTCGATTTTGGAGTTTTTTGAGGAAAACATGAAAATTAAGTACTTTGTTCGCCTTAGACATCAATTTTAACATTTATAAGAAAAAAATAATAATTGATATTTTTGAAGGTGCTAGACTTCAATTTTTGCATTTTTCAAGTTTTTTTAACAAAAAATGGAAATTCACATGTGTTAGTCTTCAATTTTGAAGTTTTTTTGAAGAAAACATGAAAATTAAGTATTTTTTGGTTTTACACATCAATTTGAAATTTATTAGAAAAATATGATAATTGATATTGTTGAAGGTGTTAGACTTCACTTTTGGCATTCTTTTAAACTTTTTTAAACAAAAAAAATAGAAATTCGCATGTGTTAGTCTTCGATTTTGGAGTTTTTGGAGGAAACATGAAAATTAAGTACTTTGTTCGCTTTAGACATCAATTTTAACATTTATTAGAAAAAAATAATAATTGATATTTTTGAAGGTGCTAGACTTCAATTTTTGCATTTTTCAAGTTTTTTTGACAAAAAATTGAAATTTGCATGTGTTAGTCATCAATTTTGAAGTTTTTTTGATGAAAACATGAAAATTAAGTATTTTTTAGTTTCACACGTAATTTCGACATTTATTAGAAAAATATGATAATTTATATTTTTGAAGGTATTAGACTTCACTTTTGGCATTCTTTTAAACCTTTTTAAACAAAAAAAATAGAAATTCGCATGTGTTAGTCTTCGATTTTGGAGTTTTTTGAGGAAAACATGAAAATTAAGTACTTTGTTCGCCTTAGACATCAATTTTAACATTTATAAGAAAATAATAATAATTGATATTTTTGAAGGTGCTAGACTTCAATTTTTTGCATTTTTCAAGTTTTTTTAACAAAAAATGGAAATTCACATGTGTTAGTCTTCAATTTTGAAGTTTTTTTGATGTAAACATGAAAATTAAGTATTTTTTAGTTGTACACGTAAATTTCGACATTTATTAGAAAAATATGATAATTGGTATTTTTGAAGGTATTAGACTTCACTTTTGGCATTCTTTTAAACATTTATAAACAAAAAAAAATAGAAATTCGCATGTGTTAGTCTTCGATTTTGGAGTTTCTTGAGGAAAACATGAAAATTAAGTATTTTGTTCATTTTAGACATCAATTATGACATTTTTATTATAAAAAATGATAATTCATATTTTTGAAGGTGTTATACTTCACTTTTCGCATTATTTTCAACTTTTTTAAAGAAAAAGAATAGAAATTCGCATGTGTTAGTTTTCAATTTTGAAATTCTTTTGACGAAAACATGAAAGTTAAGTATTTTGTTCCCTTTAGACATCAATTTAAACATTTATTAGAAAAAAAAATGATAATTGATATTTTCGAAGGTGTTAGACTTCATTTTTTGCATTTTTCAACTTTTTTTTAACCAAAAAATAAAAATTCGCATGTGTTAGTCTTCAATTTGGAAGTCCTTCTGATGAAAACACGAAAATTAAGTATTCTTTGGTTTTACACATCAATTTTGACATTTATAAGAAAAAAATGATAATTGATATTTTTGAAGGTATTAGACTTCTCTTTTGGCATTCTTTCACCCTTTTTAAACAAAAATAATAGAAATTCGCATGTGTTAGTCTTCGATTTTGGTGTTTTTTTAGGAAATCATGAAAATTAAGTATTTTGTTCGCTTTAGACATCAGTTTTAACATTTATTAGAAAAAAATAATAATTGATATTTTTGAAGGTGTTAGACTTCAATTTTTGCATTTTTCAAGTTTTTTTAACAAAAAATGGAAATTCGCATGTGTTAGTCTTCAATTTTGAAGTTTTTTTGTTGAAAACATGAAAATTAAGTATTTTTTTAGTTTTACACATCAATTTCGAAATTTGTTAGAAAAATATGATAATTGGAATTTTTGAAGGTCTTAGACTTCACTTTTGGCATTCTTTTATACTTTTTTAAACAAAAAAAATAGAAATTCGCATGTGTTAGTCTTCGATTTTGGAGTTTTTGGAGGAAAACATGAAAATTAAGTACTTTGTTCGCTTTAGACATCAATCTTAACATTTATTAGAAAAAAATAATAATTGATATTTTTGAAGGTGCTAGACTTCAATTTTTGCATTTTTCAAGTTTTTTTGACAAAAAATTGAAATTCGCATGTGTTAGTCTTCAATTTTGAAGTTTTTTTGATGAAAACATGAAAATTAAGTATTTTTCAGTTTCACACGTAAATTTCGACATTTATTAGAAAAATATGATAATTTATATTTTTGAAGGTATTAGACTTCACTTTTGGCATTCTTTTAAACCTTTTTAAACAAAACAAAAAAAAGAAATTCGCATGTGTTAGTCTTCGATTTTGGAGTTTTTTGAGGAAAACATGAAAATTAAGTACATTGTTCGCCTTAGACATCAATTTTAACATTTATAAGAAAAAAATAATAATTGATATTTTTGAAGGTGCTAGACTTCAATTTTTGCATTTTTCAAGTTTTTTTAACAAAAAATGGAAATTCACATGTGTTAGTCTTCAATTTTGAAGTTTTTTTGATGAAAACATGAAAATTAAGAATTTTTTGGTTTTACACATCAATTTTGAAATTTATTAGAAAAATGTGATAATTGGTATTTTTGAAGGTCTTAGACTTCACTTTTGGCATTCTTTTATACTTTTTTAAACAAAAAAAATAGAAATTCGCATGTGTTAGTCTTCGATTTTGGAGTTTTTGGAGGAAACATGAAAATTAAGTACTTTGTTCGCTTTAGACATCAATTTTAACATTTATTAGAAAAAAATAATAATTGATATTTTTGAAGGTGCTAGACTTCAATTTTTGCATTTTTCAAGTTTTTTTGACAAAAAATTGAAATTTGCATGTGTTAGTCTTCAATTTTGAAGTTTTTTTGATGAAAACATGAAAATGAAGTATTTTTTAATTTCACACGTAAATTTCGAAATTTATTAGAAAAATATGATAATTTATATTTTTGAAGGTATTAGACTTCACTTTTGGCATTCTTTTAAACATTTTTAAACAAAAAAAATAGAAATTCGCATGTGTTAGTCTTCGATTTTGGAGTTTTTTGAGGAAAACATGAAAATTAAGTACTTTGTTCGTCTTAGACATCAATTTTAACATTTATAAGAAAAAAATAATAATTGATATTTTTGAAGGTGCTAGACTTCAATTTTTGCATTTTTCAACTTTTTTTAACAAAAAATGGAAATTCACATGTGTTAGTCTTAAATTTTGAAGTTTTTTTGATGAAAACATGAAAATTAAGTATTTTTTGGTTTTACACATCAATTTTGAAATTTATTAGAAAAATATGATAATTGATATTTTTGAAGGTGTTAGACTTCACTTTTGCCATTCTTTTAAACTTGTTTAAACAAAAAAAATAGAAATTCACTTTTGGCATTCTTTCACCCGTTTTAAACAAATATAATAGAAATTCGCATGTGTTAGTCTTCGATTATGGAGTTTTTTTAGGAAAACATGAAAATTAAGTATTTTGTTCGCTTTAGACATCAATTTAAACATTTATTAGAAAAAAATAATAATTAATATTTTTGAAGGTGTTAGACTTCAATTTTTGCATTTTTCAACTTTTTTTAACAAAAAATGGAAATTCGCATGTGTCAGTCTTCAATTTTGAAGTTTTTTTGATGAAAACATGAAAATTAAGTATTTTTTAGTTTTACACGTAAATTTCGACATATATTAGAAAAATATGATAATTGGTATTTTTGAAGGTATTAGACTTCACTTTTGGCATTCTTTTAAACTTTTTTAAACAAAAAAAATAGAAATTCGCATGTGTTAGTCTTCGATTTTGGATTTCTTGAGGAAAACATGAAAATTAAGTATTTTGTTCATTTTAGACATCAATTCTGACATTTTTATTATAAAAAAATGATAATTGATATTTTTGAAGGTGTTAGACTTCACTTTTGTCATTCTTTTAAACTTTTTTAAACAAAAAAAATAGAAATTCGCATGTGTTAGTCTTCGATTTTGGAGTTTTTTGAGGAAAACATGAAAATTAAGTACTTTGTTCGCTTTAGACATCAATTTTAACATTTATTAGAAAAAAAAAAATTGATATTTTTGAATGTGCTAGACTTCAATTTTTGCATTTTTGAAGTTGTTTTAACAAAAAAAGGAAATTCGCATGTGTTAGTCTTCAATTTTGGAGTTTCTTTAGGAAAACATGAAAATTAAGTATTTTGTTCATTTTAGACATCAATTCTGACATTTTTATTATAAAAAAATGATAATTTATATTTTTGAAGTTGTTAGACTTCACTTTTGGCATTATTTTCGACTTTTTTAAACAAAAAGAATAGAAATTCACATGTGTTAGTTTTCAATTTTGAAATTCTTTTGAGGAAAACATGAAAGTTAAGTATTTTGTTCCCTTTAGACATCAATTTAAACATTTATTAGAAAAAAATGATAATTGATATTTTCGAAGGTGTTAGACTTCATTTTTTGCATTTTTCAACTTTTTTTTAACCAAAAAATAAAAATTCGCATGTGTTAGTCTTCAATTTGGAAGTCCTTCTGATGAAAACACGAAAATTAAGTATTCTTTGGTTTTACACATCAATTTTGACATTTATAAGAAAAAAATGATAATTGATATTTTTGAAGGTATTAGACTTCTCTTTTGGCATTCTTTCACCCTTTTTAAACAAAAATAATAGAAATTCGCATGTGTTAGTCTTCGATTTTGGAGTTTTTTTAGGAAATCATGAAAATTAAGTATTTTGTTCGCTTTAGACATCAGTTTTAACATTTATTAGAAAAAAATAATAATTGATATTTTTGAAGGTGTTAGACTTCAATTTTTGCATTTTTCAAGTTTTTTTAACAAAAAATGGAAATTCGCATGTGTTAGTCTTCAATTTTGAAGTTTTTTTGTTGAAAACATGAAAATTAAGTATTTTTTTAGTTTTACACATCAATTTCGAAATTTATTAGAAAAATATGATAATTGGTATTTTTGAAGGTCTTAGACTTCACTTTTGGCATTCTTTTATACTTTTTTAAACAAAAAAAATAGAAATTCGCATGTGTTAGTCTTCGATTTTGGAGTTTTTGGAGGAAAACATGAAAATTAAGTACTTTGTTCGCTTTAGACATCAATCTTAACATTTATTAGAAAAAAATAATAATTGATATTTTTGAAGGTGCTAGACTTCAATTTTTGCATTTTTCAAGTTTTTTTAACAAAAAATGGAAATTCACATGTGTTAGTCTTCAATTTTGAAGTTTTTTTGATGAAAACATGAAAATTAAGTATTTTTTGGTTTTACACATCAATTTTGAAATTTATTAGAAAAATATGATAATTGATATTTTTGAAGGAGTTAGACTTCACTTTTGGCATTCTTTTAAACTTTTTTAAACAAAAAAAATAGAAATTCGCATGTGTTAGTCTTCGATTTTGGAGTTTTTGGAGGAAACATGAAGATTAAGTACTTTGTTCGCTTTAGACATCAATTTTAACATTTATTAGAAAAAAATAATAATTGATATTTTTGAAGGTGCTAGACTTCAATTTTTGCATTTTTCAAGTTTTTTTGACAAAAAATTGAAATTTGCATGTGTTAGTCTTCAATTTTGAAGTTTTTTTGATGTAAACATGAAAATGAAGTATTTTTTATTTTCACACGTAAATTTCGATTTTTATTAGAAAAATATGATAATTTATATTTTTGAAGGTATTAGACTTCACTTTTGGCATTCTTTTAAACCTTTTTAAACAAAAAAAAATAGAAATTCGCATGTGTTAGTCTTCGATTTTGGAGTTTTTTGAGGAAAACATGAAAATTAAGTACTTTGTTCATCTTAGACATCAATTTTAACATTTATAAGAAAAAAATAATAATTGATATTTTTGAAGGTGCTAGACTTCAATTTTTGCATTTTTCAACTTTTTTTAACAAAAAATGGAAATTCACATGTGTTAGTCTTGAATTTTGAAGTTTTTTTGATGAAAGCATGAAAATTAAGTATTTTTTGGTTTTACACATCAATTTTGAAATTTATTAGAAAAATATGATAATTGATATTTTTGAAGGTGTTAGACTTCACTTTTGGCATTCTTTTAAACTTGTTTAAACAAAAAAAATAGAAATTCGCATGTGTTAGTCTTCGATTTTGGAGTTTTTGGAGGAAAACATGAAAATTATGTACTTTGTTCGCTTCAGACATCAATTTTAACATTTATTAGAAAAAAATAATAATTGATATTTTTGAAGGTGCTAGACTTCAATTTTTGCATTTTTCAAGATTTTTTGACAAAAAATTGAAATTCGCATGTGTTAGTCTTCAATTTTGAAGTTTTTTTGATGAAAACATGAAAATTAAGTATTTTTTAGTTTCACACGCAAATTTCGACATGTATTAGAAAAATATGATAATTTATATTTTTGAAGGTGACTTCACTTTTGGCATTCTTTTAAACCTTTTTAAACAAAAAAAATAGAAATTCGCATGTGTTAGTCTTCAATTTTGGAGTTTTTTGAGGAAAACATGAAAATTAAGTACTTTGTTCATTTTAGACATCAATTTTAACATTTATAAGAAAAAATAATAATTGATATTTTTGAAGGTGCTAGACTTCAATTTTTGCATTTTTCAAGTTTTTTTAACAAAAAATGGAAATTCACATGTGTTAGTCTTCAATTTTGAAGTTTTTTTGATGAAAACATGAAAATTAAGTATTTTTTAGTTTTACACATAAATTTCGACATTTATTAGAAAAATATGATAATTGGTATTTTTGAAGGTATTAGACTTCACTTTTGGCATTCTTTTAAACCTTTTTAAACAAAAAAAATAGAAATTCGCATGTGTTAGTCTTCGATTTTGGAGTTTTTTGAGGAAAACATGAAAATTAAGTACTTTGTTCGCCTTAGACATCAATTTTAACATTTATAAGAAAAAAAAAATAATTGATATTTTTGAAGGTGCTAGACTTCAATTTTTGCATTTTTCAAGTTTTTTTAACAAAAAATGGAAATTCACATGTGTTAGTCTTCAATTTTGAAGTTTTTTTGATGTAAACATTAAAATTAAGTATTTTTTAGTTTTACACGTAAATTTCGACATTTATTAGAAAAGTATGATAATTGGTATTTTTGAAGGTATTAGACTTCACTTTTGGCATTCTTTTAAACATTTTTAAACAAAAAAAATAGAAATTCGCATGGGTTAGTCTTCGATTTTGGAGTTTCTTGAGGAAAACATGAAAATTAAGTATTTTGTTTCTTTTAGACATCAATTTTAACATTTATTAGAAAAAAAAAACTAATTGATATTTTTGAAAGTGTTAGACTTCAATTTTTGCATTTTTCAACTTTTTTTTAACAAAAAATGGAAATTCGCAAGTGTCAGTCTTCAATTTTGAAGTTTTTTTGATGAAAACATGAAAATTAAGTATTTTTTGGTTTTACACATCAATTTTGACATTTATTAGAAAAATATGATAATTGATATTTTGAAAGGTGTTAGACTTCACTTTTAGCATTCTTTTAAACTTTTTTAAACAAAAAAAATATAAATTCGCATGTGTTAGTCTTCGATTTTGGAGTTTTTTGAGGAAAACATGAAAATTCCGTATTTTGTTCATTTTAGACATCAATTCTGACATTTATTATAAAAAAATGATAATTGATATTTTTGAAGGTTAGACTTCACTTTTGGCATTCTTTTCAACTTTTTTAAACAAAAAAAATAGAAATTCGCATGTGTTAGTTTTCAATTTTAAAATTCTTTTGAGGAAAACATGAAAGTTAAGTATTTTGTTCCCTTTAGACATCAATTTTAACATTTATTAGAAAAAAATGATAATTGATATTTTCGAAGGTGTTAGACTTCAATTTTTGCATTTTTCAAGTTTTTTTAACAAAAAAATAGAAATTCGCATGTGTTAGTCTTCAATTTGGAAGTCCTTTTGATGAAAACATGAAAATTAAGTATTCTTTGGTTTTACACATCAATTTTGACATTTATTAGAAAAAAATGATAATTGATATTTTTGAAGGTCTAAAATTCACTTTTGGCATTCTTTCACCCTTTTTAAACAAAAATAATAGAAATTCGCATGTGTTAGTCTTCGATTTTGGAGTTTTTTTGAGAAAAACATGTAAATTAAGTATTTAGTTCGCTTTAGACATCAATTTGAACATTTATTAGAAAAAAATAATAATTGATATTTTTGAAGGTGTTAGACTTCAATTTTTGCATTTTTCAACTTTTTTTAACAAAAAATGGAAATTCGCATGTGTCAGTCTTCAATTTTGAAGTTTTTTTGATGAAAACATGAAAATTAAGTATTTTTTGGTTTTACACATCAATTTTGACATTTATTAGAAAAATATGATAATTGATATTTTTGAAGGTGTTAGACTTCACTTTTGGCATTCTTTTAAACATTTTTAAACAAAAAAAATAGAAATTCGCATGTGTTAGTCTTCGATTTTGGAGTTTTCGGAGGAAAACATGAAAATTAAGTATTTTTTGGTTTTACACATCAATTTTGACATTTATTAGAAAAATATGATAATTGATATTTTGAAAGGTGTTAGACTTCACTTTTAGCATTCTTTTAAACTTTTTTAAACAAAAAAAATATAAATTCGCATGTGTTAGTCTTCGATTTTGGAGTTTTTTGAGGAAAACATGAAAATTCCGTATTTTGTTCATTTTAGACATCAATTCTGACATTTATTATAAAAAAATGATAATTGATATTTTTGAAGGTTAGACTTCACTTTTGGCATTCTTTTCAACTTTTTTAAACAAAAAAAATAGAAATTCGCATGTGTTAGTTTTCAATTTTAAAATTCTTTTGAGGAAAACATGAAAGTTAAGTATTTTGTTCCCTTTAGACATCAATTTTAACATTTATTAGAAAAAAATGATAATTGATATTTTCGAAGGTGTTAGACTTCAATTTTTGCATTTTTCAAGTTTTTTTAACAAAAAAATAGAAATTCGCATGTGTTAGTCTTCAATTTGGAAGTCCTTTTGATGAAAACATGAAAATTAAGTATTCTTTGGTTTTACACATCAATTTTGACATTTATTAGAAAAAAATGATAATTGATATTTTTGAAGGTCTAAAATTCACTTTTGGCATTCTTTCACCCTTTTTAAACAAAAATAATAGAAATTCGCATGTGTTAGTCTTCGATTTTGGAGTTTTTTTGAGAAAAACATGTAAATTAAGTATTTAGTTCGCTTTAGACATCAATTTGAACATTTATTAGAAAAAAATAATAATTGATATTTTTGAAGGTGTTAGACTTCAATTTTTGCATTTTTCAACTTTTTTTAACAAAAAATGGAAATTCGCATGTGTCAGTCTTCAATTTTGAAGTTTTTTTGATGAAAACATGAAAATTAAGTATTTTTTGGTTTTACACATCAATTTTGACATTTATTAGAAAAATATGATAATTGATATTTTTGAAGGTGTTAGACTTCACTTTTGGCATTCTTTTAAACATTTTTAAACAAAAAAAATAGAAATTCGCATGTGTTAGTCTTCGATTTTGGAGTTTTCGGAGGAAAACATGAAAATTAAGTACTTTGTTCGCTTTAGACATCAATTTTAACATTTATTAGAAAAAAATCATAATTGATATTTTTGAAGGTGCTAGACTTCAATTTTTGCATTTTTCAAGTTTTTTTGACAAAAAATTGAAATTCGCATGTGTTAGTCTTCAATTTTGGAGTTTTTTTGATGAAAACATGAAAATTAAGTATTTTTTAGTTTCACACGTAAATTTCGACCTTTATTAGAAAAATATGATAATTTATATTTTTGAAGGTTTCACTTTTGGCATTCTTTTAAACCTTTTTAAACTAAAAAAATAGAAATTCGCATGTGTTAGTATTCGATTTTGGAGTTTTTTGAGGAAAACATGAAAATTAAGTACTTTGTTCGCCTTAGACATCAATTTTAACATTTATAAGAAAAAAATAATAATTGATATTTTTGAAGGTGCTAGACTTCAATTTTTGCATTTTTCATGTTTTTTTAACAAAAAATGGAAATTAACATGTGTTAGTCTTCAATTTTGAAGTTTTTTTGATGAAAACATGAAAATTAAGTATTTTTTGGTTTCACACATCAATTTTGAAATTTATTAGAAAAATATGACAATTGATATTTTTGAAGGTGTTAGACTTCACTTTTGGCATTCTTTTAAACTTTTTTAAACAAAAAAAATAGAAATTCGCATGTGTTAGTCTTCGATTTTGGAGTTTTTGGAGGAAACATGAAAATTAAGTACTTTGTTCGCTTTAGACATCAATTTTAACATTTATTAGAAAAAAATAATAATTGATATTTTTGAAGGTGCTAGACTTCAATTTTTGCATTTTTCAAGTTTTTTTGACAAAAAATTGAAATTTGCATGTGTTAGTCTTCAATTTTGAAGTTTTTTTGATGAAAACATGAAATTAAGTATTTTTTAGTTTCACACGTAAATTTCGACATTTATTAGAAAAATATGATAATTTATATTTTTGAAGGTATTAGACTTCACTTTTGGCATTCTTTTAAACCTTTTTAAACAAAAAAAATAGAAATTCGCATGTGTTAGTCTTCGATTTTGGAGTTTTTTGAGGAAAACATGAAAATTAAGTACTTTGTTCGTCTTAGACATCAATTTTAACATTTATAAGAAAAAAATAATAATTGATATTTTTGAAGGTGCTAGACTTCAATTTTTGCATTTTTCAAGTTTTTTTAACAAAAAATGGAAATTCACATGTGTTAGTCTTCAATTTTGAAGTTTTTTTGAAGAAAACATGAAAATTAAGTATTTTTTGGTTTTACACATCAATTTTGAAATTTATTAGAAAAATATGATAATTGATATTGTTGAAGGTGTTAGACTTCACTTTTGGCATTCTTTTAAACTTTTTTAAACAAAAAAAATAGAAATTCGCATGTGTTAGTCTTCGATTTTGGAGTTTTTGGAGGAAACATGAAAATTAAGTACTTTGTTCGCTTTAGACATCAATTTTAACATTTATTAGAAAAAAATAATAATTGATATTTTTGAAGGTGCTAGACTTCAATTTTTGCATTTTTCATGTTTTTTTGACAAAAAATTGAAATTTGCATGTGTTAGTCATCAATTTTGAAGTTTTTTTGATGAAAACATGAAAATTAAGTATTTTTTAGTTTCACACGTAAATTTCGACATTTATTAGAAAAATATGATAATTTATATTTTTCAAGGTAATAGACTTCGCTTTTGGCATTCTTTTAAACCTTTTTAAACAAAAAAAATAGAAATTCGCATGTGTTAGTCTTCGATTATGGAGTTTTTTGAGGAAAACATGAAAATTAAGTACTTTGTTCGCCTTAGACATCAATTTTAACATTTATAAGAAAATAATAATAATTGATATTTTTGAAGGTGCTAGACTTCAATTTTTGCATTTTTCAAGTTTTTTTAACAAAAAATGGAAATTCACATGTGTTAGTCTTCAATTTTGAAGTTTTTTTGATGTAAACATGAAAATTAAGTATTTTTTAGTTGTACACGTAAATTTCGACATTTATTAGAAAAATATGATAATTGGTATTTTTGAAGGTATTAGACTTCACTTTTGGCATTCTTTTAAACATTTATAAACAAAAAAAAATAGAAATTCGCATGTGTTAGTCTTCGATTTTGGAGTTTCTTGAGGAAAACATGAAAATTAAGTATTTTGTTCATTTTAGACATCAATTATGACATTTTTATTATAAAAAAGTGATAATTCATATTTTTGAAGGTGTTATACTTCACTTTTGGCATTATTTTCAACTTTTTTAAACAAAAAGAATAGAAATTCGCATGTGTTAGTTTTCAATTTTGAAATTCTTTTGACGAAAACATGAAAGTTAAGTATTTTGTTCCCTTTAGACATCAATTTAAACATTTATTAGAAAAAAATGATAATTGATATTTTCGAAGGTGTTAGACTTCAATTTTTGCATTTTTCAACTTTTTTATAACAAAAAAATAGAAATTAGCATGTGTTAGTCTTCAATTTGGAAGTCCTTTTGATGAAAAGATGAAAATTAAGTATTCTTTGGTTTAACACATCAATTTTGACATTTATTAGAAAAAAATGATAATTGATATTTTTGAAAGTATTAGACTTCACTTTTGGCATTCTTTCACCCGTCTTAAACAAATATAATAGAAATTCGCATGTGTTAGTCTTCGATTTTGGAGTTTTTTGAGGAAAACATGAAAATTAAGTATTTTGTTCGCTTTAGACATCAATTTAAACATTTATTAGAAAAAAATAATAATTAATATTTTTGAAGGTGTTAGACTTCAATTTTTGCATTTTTCAACTTTTTTTAACAAAAAATGGAAATTCACATGTGTCAGTCTTCAATTTTGAAGTTTTTTTGATGAAAACATGAAAATTAAGTATTTTTTTGTTTTACACGTAAATTTCGACATATATTAGAAAAATATGATAATTGGTATTTTTGAAGGTATTAGACTTCACTTTTGGCATTCTTTTAAACTTTTTTAATCAAAAAAAATAGAAATTCGCATGTGTTAGTCTTCGATTTTGGATTTCTTGAGGAAAACATGAAAATTAAGTATTTTGTTCATTTTAGACATCAATTCTGACATTTTTATTATAAAAAAATGATAATTGATATTTTTGAAGGTGTTAGACTTCACTTTTGGCATTCTTTTAAACTTTTTTAAACAAAAAAAATAGAAATTCGCATGTGTTAGTCTTCGATTTTGGAGTTTTTTGAGGAAAACATGAAAATTAAGTACTTTGTTCGCTTTAGACATCAATTTTAACATTTATTAGAAAAAAAAAAATAATTGATATTTTTGAAGGTGCTAGACTTCAATTTTTGCATTTTTGAAGTTTTTTTAACAAAAAAAGGAAATTCACATGTGTTAGTCTTCAATTTTGAGGTTTTTTTGATGAAAACATGAAAATTAAGTATTTTTTTGTTTTACACGTAAATTTTGACATTTATTAGAAAAATATGATAATTGGTATTTTTGAAGGTCTTCACTTTTGGCATTCTTTTAAACTTTTTTAAACAAAAAAAATAGAAATTCGCATGTGTTAGTCTTCGATTTTGGAGTTTCTTTAGGAAAACAGGAAAATTAAGTATTTTGTTCATTTTAGACATCAATTCTGACATTTTTATTATAAAAAAATGATAATTGATATTTTTGAAGGTGTTAGACTTCACTTTTGGCATTATTTTCGACTTTTTTAAACAAAAAGAATAGAAATTCACATGTGTTAGTTTTCAATTTTGAAATTCTTTTGAGAAAAACATGAAAGTTAAATATTTTGTTCCCTTTAGACATCAATTTAAACATTTATTAGAAAAAAATGATAATTGATATTTTCGAAGGTGTTAGACTTCATTTTTTGCATTTTTCAACTTTTTTTTAACAAAAAAATAAAAATTCGCATGTGTTAGTCTTCAATTTGGAAGTCCTTCTGATGAAAACACGAAAATTAAGTATTCTTTGGTTTTACACATCAATTTTGACATTTATTAGAAAAAAATGATAATTGATATTTTTGAAGGTATTAGACTTCTCTTTTGGCATTCTTTCACCCTTTTTAAACAAAAATAATAGAAATTCGCATGTGTTAGTCTTCGATTTTGGAGTTTTTTTAGGAAATCATGAAAATTAAGTATTTTGTTCGCTTTAGACATCAGTTTTAACATTTATTAGAAAAAAATAATAATTGATATTTTTGAAGGTGTTAGACTTCAATTTTTGCATTTTTCAAGTTTTTTTAACAAAAAATGGAAATTCGCATGTGTTAGTCTTCAATTTTGAAGTTTTTTTGTTGAAAACATGAAAATTAAGTATTTTTTAGTTTTAAACATCAATTTCGAAATTTATTAGAAAAATATGATAATTGGTATTTTTGAAGGTCTTAGACTTCACTTTTGGCATTCTTTTATACTTTTTTAAACAAAAAAAATAGAAATTCGCATGTGTTAGTCTTCGATTTTGGAGTTTTTGGAGGAAAACATGAAAATTAAGTACTTTGTTCGCTTTAGACATCAATCTTAACATTTATTAGAAAAAAATAATAATTGACATTTTTGAAGGTGCTAGACTTCAATTTTTGCATTTTTCAAATTTTTTTAACAAAAAATGGAAATTCTAGTGTGTTAGTCTTCAATTTTGAATTTTTTTTGATGAAAACATGAAAATTAAGTATTTTTTAGTTTTACACGTAAATTTCGACATTTATTAGAAAAATATGATAATTGGTATTTTTGAAGGTATTAGACTTCACTTTTGGCATTCTTTTAAACTTTTTTAAACAAAAAAAATAGAAATTCGCTGGTGTTAGTCCCCGATTTTGGAGTTTCTTGAGGAAAACATGAAAATTAAGTATTTTGTTCGTTTTAGACATCAATTCTGACATTTGTATTATAAAAAAATGATAATTGATATTTTTGAAGGTGTTAGACTTCACTTTTGGCATTCTTTTCAACTTTTTTAAACAAAAAGAATAGAAATTCGCAGGTGTTAGTTTTCAATTTTGAAATTCTTTTGAGGAAAACATGAAAGTTAAGTATTTTGTTCCCTTTAGACATTAATTTTAACATTTATTAGAAAAAAATGATAATTGATATTTTCGAAGGTGTTAGACTTCAATTTTTTCATTTTTCATCTTTTTTTTAACAAAAAAATAGAAATTCGCATGTGTTAGTCTTCAATTTGGAAGTCCTTTTGATCAAAACATGAAAATTAAGTATTCTTTGGTTTTACACATGAATTTTGACATTTATTAGAAAAAAATGATAATTGATATTTTTGAAGGTGTTAGACTTCACTTTTGGCATTCTTTTAAACTTTTTTAAACAAAAAAAATAGAAATTCGCATGTGTTAGTCTTCGATTTTGGAGTTTTTTGAGGAAGACATGAAAATTAGGTATTTTGTTCGCTTTACACATCAATTTTAACATTTATTAAAAAAAAAAAATAATTGATATTTTTGAAGGTGTTAGACTTCAATTTTTGCATTTATCAACTTTTTTTAACAAAAAATTGAAATTCGCATGTGTCAGTTTTCAATTTTGAAGTTTTTTTGATGAAAACATGAAAATTAAGTATTTTTTGGTTTTACACATCAATTTGGACATTTATTAGAAAAATATGATAATTGATATTTTTGAAGGTGTTAGACTTCACTTTTGGCATTCTTTTAAACTTTTTTAAACAAAAAAAATAGAAATTCGCATGTGTTAGTCTTCGATTTTGGAGTTTTTTGAGGAAAACATGAAAATTAAGTACTTTGTTCGCTTTAGACATCAATTTTTACATTTATTAGAAAAAAATTATAATTGATATTTTTGAAGGTGCTAGACTTCAATTTTTGCATTTTTCATGTTTTTTTAACAAAAAATGGAAATTGGCATGTGTTAGTCTTCAATTTTGAAGTTTTTTTGATGAAAACATGAAAATTAAGTATTTTTTAGTTTTACACATCAATTTCGAAATTTATTAGAAAAATATGATAATTGGTATTAATTAAGGTATTAGACTTCACTTTTGGCGTTCTTTTAAACTTTTTTAAACAAAAAAAATAGAAATTCGCATGTGTTAGTCTTCGATTTTGGTGTTTTTTGAGGAAAACTTGAAAATTAAGTATTTTGTTCATTTTAGACACCAATTCTGACATTTATTGTAAAAAAATTGATAATTGATATTTTTGAAGGTGTTATACTTCACTTTTGGCATTTTTTCAAAATGTTAGAACAAACAAAATAGAAATTCCCATGTGTTAGTTTTTCATTTTGGAGATTTTTTGAGAAAACATGAAAATTATGTATTTTGTTCGTTTTAGACATAAATTTTGGAATTTATTAGACAAAATGATAATTCATATTTTTGAAGGTATTATTAGCCTTCACTTTTAACATTCTTTACAAGTTTTTAAACAAAAAAAATAGAAATTCGCATGTGTTTGTCTTCGATTTTTTAGTTTTTTTAGGACAACATGAAAATTAAGTATTTTATTCGATTTAGACATCAATTTTGTAATTGATTAGAAAGCTGATAATTGGTATTTTTGAAAGCGTTGAACTTCAATTTTTGCGTTTTTAGAATTTTGTTCGGGCGGCCGAGTAGTACTTCTCTTTGAAAAGGTTCGAGATGTCGGTGAAGGTTGAAGCCTCTTGGTCCCTTCGGAGCGAATAGTACCAATGTCGTGCTCCGTCAACTAAAGAATACGGAAAATACAAAAGAAGAATTTCATTAAATAAGTCATGACTTGCATATATATTTAATTGAATCTTAAAATCCTTCAAATGTTTATTAGGGTTTTCGATTTCTTTTCCGTGAAAGACGGGTAAAGAGCCTATAATGCTCGTGTCCGGCCTAAAATCCGGTAAATTCGGTCTAATGAAGTTGTGGTTCTCTTCCACAAATTGTGGGGCCATGAGTTCCCTCAAAGTTTTCAGTCTTGGTGGAACCGGAATGTCACCCATTTTATCAATTGAAATAGAGAGAGAAGAAGATTTAGGATGTTGAGATGTAGCGGTCTCTTGATCTTCTTGTGATTGTCGTTTGCTCTTCTTAGAGCTCTTGTTCTTCTTTCTATGTTCTCGAAGTGGTGGTTGAAGTTCACTCTTCTTTGATCTTGTACTTGGCATGCAATTTTCAATCACCTACAAAATTTGTCTCAAGAAACTAGACAAGAATTGATTAGTATGTTCACACAATTAAAAATTCGTAATTCTAATCTCAATTTGACTTAAAAACTGCTCCCCGGCAGCGGTGCCATTTTGATCTAGGGTAAATCGATCACGCAATCAAGCGTAGATATCGTTGAGTTGAAATACCACAAATCAAACAAAGAAGTAAGGCATCAAGTGGATCACACAAAATTGTATAGAGAGAGTATGTGAGGATCGTCCACAGGGAGCAAGTGTCAATTAATAGAAGAGAATTTACGAAAATTTGATTGAAAACAAATGAGATTGAGCTAAATTCGGCTCGGTACAGTTCAACCGCTATAACGTTTGGAGTATCGGTATAACGGTTGTAGCCGTGTGTTGAGATATTATAAGGGAACAAGTTGGGGCGTTATGAGAATTCAAGATCATTTCTTGCGTTTGAATAAGAATTTGAAGGATTTGTGAGCAGGAAAATAAAGACTTAGCAAGAATCAAGAGAGTTTGAAAAGAAAATTGACAAGAAACAATCTTTAACCAAATCAATCCACATTTATTAATCCACACAAAGATTTATTAAAAGGAACTACCGAATTCAAACACAAAGAGATAGAAACAACCTAATCAAGACTCGAAACGCTCGATACCTTGAATCTGAAGTTTCCCCGGCGAAGTGCAAGAAACACTCACGTCGAATCGCCTCTTCCTCTTGTGCTTGATCCTCTCGAATTGCAGGAAACGCTCTTCAACAAATCGATTGATCGGTGTCGCGTCGAAGTTGGATCACAAACGCTGCTACTCCAAGATCTTCACGTCGTGGAACTCGAGTCGGAAACGCTCCGAACCTCAAGATCCAATCTTTAGCTTTGATAGAATCTTGTTTGTGCCTTGGTGGAGTTTGCGGTGGGGAGAAGGTGGAAAAAAAAGGGATGGAACCAGTCGTGGTTTTGCCCTTGGCCTTAGGGTCTTATTTATAGGCTTGATGCTCCTCTTAATTGGCAAGGGTAATTATGGAAGTTTTAGGGCAGCAACAAATCCACCAAAGAAGGCAACCAATAAATCATTGAGAGGGCAACAAATCATTCCTTAAGAAGGAAACGATTCAATTCTAAAGAAGGCAACAATTCAGCTTGTTGGGGCTGCGTATGGACTGAGAGCTGGGCTGTGGGCTGTAGATTTCGCCACTGTGGCCAGTGCAGGGGCTGGCAGATTTGCCTCTGCGGCCAGGCCCACTGTTGCCCCTGTGCGGTGCAACAGTTTGGTGATTTTCTTCTTTTGTTTTTGCCTTTCCTGCCTCGATCCTTTACCGAATGTATCGGTATGATATATCGTTTTGACTGTCTTCGGCGTTCCGGAGGCAATGGTGCTGGCCAAATTCCCATATTTGTCCTCTATCTCCTGCAAATTGGCAAAGAACACATTAGTGTAGAAAAATGCTTGGTGTTTGAAATATGTGTTATAATAGCCAAGATTAAGACTTCACAAGGGCTAAATTCCCTAGATTTGACTCTAAAAACGTGCTCTAATTGCCTCACATCAAATACCCCCACACTTAACCCTTGATCGTCCTCGATCAATTGGAGATTTATCGTTTATTAATCAAATTGAGGTGTAATTGCACAAGATTCTATTTGTCTTTGTATTCACCGTATCCAAACGCATTCCATGAACATATTGAATTGCTCTCGTTCATCTAGTTGCTAGTATTCAAGAAAAGATATTGGTCAAATCATTAATTCTTAATTCAATAAAGTCGCAATTTTCAATAGAGTTTAATTTGAGCAACCAATTTCAACCGGAAAAGGTGATTAAACACCACCATTCGAATCTTTTCACACCGCAATTATCAAAACAAACCCATTTTCAAAGTCTTTTAGTCAACCATTTTTTCCATCTTGCTCGAATGAATTTAAATGTAAGTTCTACCCTTTAAACCCGTTTGGTACAGTGGTACAAGGTTCCTATCCGTTTTCAATCAATTTCCCCACCCACTCCTTATTTTCTTTGGAGTCTTTAACACGAGCTTCTTGCCACTACGGCGCGACAAGATTACATCTCGGTATTTTCTTTTTTCCTCCCTTTTTTTTCGGATCGTACTTGTGGAAGGAAGTGTCGCGGCACCGAACTGCAACGATTTCACTAACCCGCCCTTTTTTTCAAGATCCAAGAAGAAAGCAGGTACTATTTGACTTACTAACGGGTCCCCACAAACGGTTATTTCTTTAAATGCAAGTGGTCAATTTTAACTTCGAGCAAAACTCATTCAATTGGTAGACTTAAAACTTTTAAACGGGTTCTATTTGAGATGCGGGTTCAATTTTCGAAAATGGTGTGTCACGTAATCCATGGATCCATTAATTGTCTAAAACTCATGATAATTGCGAAATCATTTGTATGGGTTGGAATCCCCAAAGAATCCTTCAAATTGTGACCAAAAATCCCTCAAAACACCTTGCAACTTTCAACTTGAGAGGAAAAATCGTTTTTGAAATGGAATTTTGTTTGAAAATGATGATTTATTTCGATGATGTGGAGAAAAATCTTTTTGTGCATTCACGTCCTCATTTGTAAACTTTTACTTGCTCCGGGGTTTAAGTTTCATCAATTTTTTCCAAAAGTTTTATTCGCAGAAAAAGAAAAAAGATAATTGAAAATAAAGAAAAAATTTCCCAATATTTTACGTTTTAATTTGGGCACATGCAGGTTCAAAGGTTGTGTTACCCCCCCCCCCCCCCCCCCCCCCCACACACACTTAAGGTTTTACGTGTCCTCAAGTTATGATATATGAAAAATGCACGATTAGGGTAATGAAAAGAAACAACCTTTGATGCGTGGGCTTGCCTCCCTCGCTAGCGCTCTTGTTTTACGTCTTGAGCTCGACCTAGCCGAGTTCATCCTCTTGTAGGGTGACAGGGCTTGAGAGCTTGCTCCTCCGCCCCTTCGTTTTCGTAGTTCGTGTGGAAGTGCTTTAGGCGATGGCCATTCGTCTTAAACACTTTGCCCGTTTCCTCGCTCTTGATTTCAACGACTCCGTAGTCGAAGACCTTCATCACCTCAAAGGGGCCTATCCATCGGGACCGGAGCTTACCGGGGAAAAGCATGAGACAGGTGTTGAAGAGCAACACCTTCTCCCCGACTCGAAATTCTTTCTTTTTGATCGTGCGGTCGTGGAATCGTTTGGCCTTTGCTTTGGAGATGGACGAATTGTCGTAGGCGTTGAGGCGAAATTCTTCGAGTTCGAGAAGTTGAAGTTTGCAGGCCGATGCGTCTTTTGGGTAGTCGAGGGCGAGTTGTTTGACCGCCCAAAACGCCTTGTGCTCTAACTCGATGGGGAGATGGCACGCTTTGCCGTATACGAGCTTGAAAGGAGACATGCCGATTGGGGTCTTGTAAGCGGTTCGGTATGCCCACAACGCGTCTCCGAGCAGGGTGCTCCAATCCTTCCGGTTCGGGTTTACCACCTTTTCGAGGATCGACTTGATTTCTCGGTTCGATACCTCTGCTTGGCCATTCGTTTGAGGGTGGTATGCCGTCGAGGTAAGGTGATGAACATGGTACTTTTCGAGAAGGTTTTCGAGAGCGCGATTGCAAAAATGGGTCCCACGATCGCTAATGAGGATCCTTGGCACGCCAAAACGCTGGAATATGTTCTTCTTGAGGAACTCGATCACCGTTTTAGAGTCCGCGTTCTTCGTTGGTATCGCCTCGATCCACTTGGTCACGTAATCTACACACAAGAGCACGTAAGTGTATCCAAAAGACGATGGAAAAGGACCCATGAAATCAATGCCCCACACATCGAATAGATCAACAACGTACATGGAGTTGAGGGGCATTTGATTTCTACGGCCCAAATTCCCCGTCTTTTGGCATTGTTCGCAATTTCTTACAAACCTTGCCACATCTTTGTGCAAAGTAGGCCAATAAAAGCCACATTCTTGTACTTTGTGAGCGGTACGTGAGATACCAAAATGTCCACCACATTCGAGATTATGACAATGAGAGAGAATAGAATTAACCTCATTTTGGTGAACGCATTTTCGTACCACTTGATCGGCGCAAATGCGGAATAGGTGTGGATCGTCCCAAACATAGAATCGCGACTCGCTCTTCATCTTGTACCGTTGCACTCTCGAAAGACTCAGTGGAAACTTCTTCGTGACGATGTAGTTGGCGAGATCCGCGTACCACGGTGGTTCGACTTGTGCCGCGAGAACATGCTCATCGGGGAACTCCGCTCGAATCGGTGTGAGATCCTCGGTCGTCAATGGCAAGCGGCTTAGGTGGTCTGCCACAAGGTTTTCGCACCCTTTTTTGTCTTTGATCTCGAGGTTGAACTCTTGGAGAAGGAGTATCCTTCGAAGTAGCCTCGGCTTGAATTCTTTCTTCTTCATGAGGTGGTGCAACGCGGAGTGATCGGAGAAAACTACCACCTTTGTACCTATAAGATAAGACCGAAACTTCTCCAAAGTAAAAACGATGGCTAGAAGCTCCTTCTCGGTGGTGGTGTAGTTACGTTGAGCCGGGTCGAGAGATTTCGAGGCGTATGCGATCACGTGAGGGTCTTTGTCGATTCGTTGGCCTAGCACCGCCCCCACACTTGAGTCACTTGCGTCACACATAAGCTCGAATGGTCGGCTCCAATCCGGTGCTTTGATTATCGGCGCGGTGCAAAGTCGCTCCTTCAAGTCGTCGAAAGATTTCTTGCACTTGTCTTCGAACTCGAACTTCTCCTCCTTTTTGAGTAATTGGCACATCGGTTGCGCGATCTTTGAGAAATCCTTGATGAATCGCCGATAGAAACCCGCATGGCCAAGGAAGGAACGCACGTCTTTCACCGTTTTCGGGTACGGAAGCGTCTTGATGACGTCGATCTTCGCCTTGTCGACCTCCATGCCTTTCTCAGAGATGAGGTGACCTAAAACTATTCCATTGCTCACCATAAAGTGGCATTTCTCAAAATTCAAAACAAGATTAGCTTCGACGCATTTCTGGAGTATTTGGGAAAGGTGGTGTAAACATGAATCGAATGAGTCACCAAACACCGAGAAATCGTCCATAAAAACTTCAATAAATTTTGAGATATAATCGGAGAAAATGGAAAGCATGCACCTTTGAAATGTACCGGGTGCGTTGCATAGGCCGAAGGGCATACGTCGATAAGCGAATGTACCGAACAGGCAAGTGAACGTTGTCTTCTCTTGGTCCTCGGGGGCGATTGGGATTTGGAAGTACCCCGAAAATCCGTCTAGGAAGAAATAGTAGGGGTTGCCAGCTAGTCGCTCGAGCATTTGGTCGATGAAGGGGAGCGGGAAGTGGTCCTTCTTCGTCGCTTTGTTGAGCCGGCGGTAGTCGATGCATACGCGCCACCCGTTCTGGATTCGGGTCGGTACTTGCTCGCCGTCTTCGTTCTCGACAATTGTGATCCCCGACTTCTTCGGCACAACGTGAATGGGTGAGACCCACTTCGAGTCCGCAATGGGGTAGATGATTCCGGCATCGAGTAGCTTGATGATTTCCTTCTTGACCACCTCCATCATTGGCGGATTGAGTCGACGGTGTGGCTCGCGAGAGGGCTTGGCATCTTCTTCGAGCATGATGCGATGAGTGCACATGGAGGGGCTTATCCCCGGAATATCCGCTAGTGTCCATCCGAACGCTTTCTTGTTGCGTTTGAGCATATCGATCAATTTCTCCTCTTGCTCCTTTTCGAGATGTGCTGAGATAATCACCGGCAAAGACCTAGCTTCATCGAGAAAGGCATACTTTAGTCCAAAGGGTAATTATTTTAATTCTAACCTCGGAGATTGCTCGATGGAGGGTGGACTTCGTTGGATCGGAATCTCGACTCGTTCGGCGAATAGTGCATGCTCGATTTTTTGTGCGTGACTCGTTTCTTCCTCTTATTCTTCCGCATCTTCGTAATAATCGTAAATTGGGTCTCCGAGAAGCTTGAATCCTTCCGCGCTCCAACTCGTGTACTCATCGAACGATTTCTCTACGAGCTCGTGTACGCATTCGTCGATTACGTCCAATGTGTTGAGATCCAAAGTACCTACATTCGACTTATCCTTGTCAAAAATATGAATTTTTATTACCTCTTCGTCGATTTGCATGGTGAGCTCTCCCGCATGGACATCGATCTTTGTTCGAGCCGTCTTGAGAAAAGGCCTTCCTAGAATCACCACACTTGCGTAGTGACTCGCCTTGTTCATGTCGAGCACGTAGAAGTCCGCGGGGAAGTAAAGGCCATCAACCGTGATGATTACGTCTTCGACCATTCCCAACGGTCGCGTCGTCGATTGGTCGGCTAAATGAATAACGGAACTTGTTTCATCGAGAGGGCCGAGATCCAATTCTTGGAAGATCGAGAAGGGCATCACGTTGATCGAAGCCCCGAGGTCTAGCATGCACCGAGGGATTTCGTGTTGTCCAATTTTTGCCGAGATAGCAAACATCCCCGGATCCTTGAACTTGTGCGGGAGCCGTAACATCGCCGAGATGTTCTCCCACACACTTAACACTTCGTCACCTTTCTTCTTCCTTGGCTTTGTGGCGAGCGATTTGAGAATCTTCCCCATTCGTGGTACCTCGACAATAGCATCAATAAGCGGCATTCTCACCTCGCAATTCTTCAAAATCGCGAGCATCTTATTGTCGCTTGGCTCGGTTGGCTTCGGGAGTCGGCTCGGGTACGGTGGATTGACTAGAATCACTTCGCTTTCCTTGGCTTGTACCGGAACTTCGATCTCATTTTCTTCGTGCACCTTCTTTCCTTGTTTCGAGCTTTCACCTATTTCCCGTCCACTTCGTAGGGCGATCGCGTTTACGTGCCTTTGCTCGGGAGGGGCCAATGCTTGTGCTTGGAGTCTCGATGCTCCTTGCGTCTCGATCACGTTCACCCGCGTGGCAATTTACGTTATTTGAGTCTCGAGGGTCCCCATGTGTCGATTCGTGTTCGCGATTTCGCTCTTGAACTCTTGCCTTAATCCCGATACCTCTTGCTTCAACGAGTCAACATTGTTACCGATCTTCTTTTCCATTGAGGTCATCATATTCATCATGCCTTCCATCATTGACTTGAGATCTAGCTCTTGTGCTTGCGGCTGCTTCGCTTGCGTGGCATTCGGATGTTGGTATGTGTTCGGCTTTTGGAATTGTTGTCGGTTCGGGTCGGGTTGAGCATTGTTTGGATTCGACCACCAGAAATTCGGATGATTGCGGTAGTTTGGGTTGAATGTGTTCGACCCGTGATATGCGGCGTTGACTTCTTCGGTTATGCTCGGGCATTCGTTCGAGTAATGGGTCGTCGCACTACAAACCCCGCATTTCTTCACTTCCTCCTTCCCTAGTGCCTTCATGATCGTATCGAGTTTGGAATTGAGTGCATCGACGTTGGCATATATCGAGTTCACCCGGCAACCCGTTCCTCGTCTCGATTGCGAATTCGAGGCCATCACTTCGAGTAGCCCTTTGATTTCTTCGATTTGTTTGTTCGCGATGCTTCCCCCCGCGTAGGCATTGAGGAATTGGTAGTCGGTGTTGGACATTCCACTTATGAATTGGTTGTAGACTAACTCGACTCGGAGGCAATTGGTCGGCAACTCCTCCATCATCTTCGTGAACCGCTCGAAATATTCGTGATACGCTTCGTTCGGCTTTTGTGTAATTGCCAAGAGGTCCCTTGTGATGTTTGTCGTTCGGGCGGCCGAGTAGTACTTCTCTTTGAAAAGGTTCGAGATGTCGGTGAAGGTTGAAACCTCTTGGTCCCTTCGGAGCGAATAGTACCAATCTCGTGCTCCGTCAACTAAAGAATACGGAAAATACAAAAGAAGAATTTCATTAAATAAGTCATGACTTGCATATATATTTAATTGAATCTTAAAATCCTTCAAATGTTTATTAGGGTTTTCGGTTGCTTTCTCGTGAAAGACGGGTAAAGAGCCTATAATGCTCGTGTCCGGCCTAAAATCCGGTAAATTCGGTCTAATGAAGTTGTGGTTCTCTTCCACAAATTGTGGGGCCATGAGTTCCCTCAAAGTTTTCGGTCTTGGTGGAACCGGAATGTCACCCATTTTATCAATTGAAATAGAGAGAGAAGAAGATTTAGGATGTTGAGATGTAGCGGTCTCTTGATCTTCTTGTGATTGTCGTTTGCTCTTCTTAGAGCTCTTGTTCTTCTTTCTATGTTCTCAAAGTGGTGGTTGAAGTTCACTCTTCTTTGATCTTGTACTTGGCATGCAATCTTCAATCACGTACAAAATTTGTCTCAAGAAACTAGACAAGAATTGATTAGTATGTTCACACAATTAAAAATTCGTAATTCTAATCTCAATTTGACTTAAAAACTGCTCCCCGGCAGCGGCGCCATTTTGATCTAGGGTAAATCGATCACGCAATCAAGCGTAGATATCGTTGAGTTGAAATACCACAAATCAAACAAAGAAGTAAGGCATCAAGTGGATCACACAAAATTGTATAGAGAGAGTATATGAGGATCGTCCACAGGGAGCAAGTGTCAATTAATCGAAGAGAATTTACGAAAATTTGATTGAAAACAAATGAGATTGAGCTAAATTCGGCTCGGTGCAGTTCAACCGCAATAACGTTTGGAGTATCGGTATAACGGTTGTAGCCGTGTGTTGAGATATTATAAGGGAACAAGTTGGGGCGTTATGAGAATTCAAGATCATTTCTTGCGTTTCAATAAGAATTTGAAGGATTTGTGAGCAGGAAAATAAAGACTTAGCAAGAATCAAGAGAGCTTGAAAAGAAAATTGACAAGAAACAATCTTTAACCAAATCAATCCACATTTATTAATCCACACAAAGATTTATTAAAAGGAACTACCGAATTCAAACACAAAGAGATAGAAACAACCTAATCAAGACTCGAAACGCTCGATACCTTGAATCTGAAGTTTCCCCGGCGAAGTGCAAGAAACGCTCCCGTCGAATCGCCTCTTCCTCTTGTGCTAGATCCTCTCGAATTGCAGGAAACGCTCTTCAACAAATCGATTGATCGGTGTCGCGTCGAAGTTGGATCACAAACGCTGCTACTCCAAGATCTTCACGTCGTGGAACTCGAGTCGGAAACGCTCCGAACCTCAAGATCCAATCTTTAGCTTTGATAGAATCTTGTTTGTGCCTTGGTGGAGTTTGCGGTGGAGAGAAGGTGGAAAAAAAAAGGGATGGAACCAGTCGTGGTTTTGCCCTTGGCCTTAGGGTCTTATTTATAGGCTTGATGCTCCTCTTAATTGGCAAGGGTAATTATGGAAGTTTTAGGGCAGCAACAAATCCACCAAAGAAGGCAACCAATAAATCATTGAGAGGGCAACAAATCATTCCTTAAGAAGGAAACGATTCAATTCTAAAGAAGGCAACAATTCAGCTTGTTGGGGCTGCGTATGGACTGAGAGCTGGGCTGTGGGCTGTAGATTTCGCCACTGTGGCCAGTGCAGGGGCTGGCAGATTTGCCTCTGCGGCCAGGCCCACTGTTTCCCCTGTGCGGTGCAACAGTTTGGTGATTTTCTTCTTTTGTTTTTGCCTTTCCTGCCTCGATCCTTTACCGAATGTATCGGTATGATATATCGTTTTGACTGTCTTCGGCGTTCCGGAGGCAATGGTGCTGGCCAAATTCCCATATTAGTCCTCTATCTCCTGAAAATGGGCAAAGAACACATTAGTGTAGAAATATGCTTGGTGTTTGAAATATGTGTTATAATAGCCAAGATTAAGACTTCACAAGGGCTAAATTTCCTAGATTTGACTCTAAAAACGTGCTCTAATTGCCTCACATCAATGTGTTAGTCTTCGATTTTGGAGTTTTTTTAGGAAATCTTGAAAATTAAGTATTTTGTTCGTTTCGCACATCAATTTTGTAATTTATTAGAAAGTTGATAATTGGTATTTTTGAAGGTGTTAGACTTCAATTTTTGCATTTCTTCAATTTTTTTAACAAAAAAAATAGAAATTCGCATGTGTTAGTCTTTCATTTTGAAATTATTTTGAGGAAAACATGAAAATTAAGTATTTTTCATTTTAGACATCAATTTTGATATTTATTAGAAAAAATGATAATTCATATTTTTGGAGGTGTTAGACTTCACTTTTGGCATTCTTTCAACTTTTTAATACAAAAATAATAGAAATTCGCTTGTGTTAGTCTTCGATTTTGGAGTTTTTTGAGGAAAACATGAAAATTAAGTATTTTGTTCGCTTTAGACATCAATTGAAACATTTATTAGGAAAAATAAATAATTGAAATTTTTGAAAGTGAGACTTCAATTTTTGCATTTTTCAACTTTTTTTAATAAAAAATGGACATTCGCATGTGTTAGTCTTAAATTTTGAAGTTCTTTTGATTATAACATGAAAATTAAGTATATTTTAGTTTTACTCATCAATTTTGACATTTATTAGAAAAATATGATAATTGATTTTTTTAAGGTGTTAGACTTCACTTTTGGCATTCTTTTAAACTTTTTTAAACAAAAAAAAATAGAAATCCGCATGTGTTAGTCTTCGATTTTGGAGTTTTTTGAGGAAAACATGAAAATTAAGTATTTTCTTCATTTTAGACATCAATTTTGATATTTATTAGAAAAAAAGAGATAATTGATATTTTTGAAGGTGTTAGACTTCAATTTTTGCATTTTGCAACTTTTGTTTAACAAAAAATAGAAATTCAAATGTGTTAGTCTTCAATTTTGAAGACCTTTTGAGTATAACATGAAAATTAAGTATTCTTTACTTTTACACATCAATTTTGACATTTATTATAAAAAATGATAATTGATATTTTTGAAGGTGTTAGACTTCACTTTTGGCATTCTTTTCAACTTTTTTAAACAAAAAGAATAGAAATTCGCATGTGTTAGTTTTCAATTTTAAAATTATTTTGAGGAAAGCTTGAAAATTAAGTATTTTTTTCCCTTTAGACATCAATTTTAACATTTATTAGGAAAAAATGATAATTGATATTTTCGAAGGTGTTAGACTTCACTTTTAGCATTCTTTTAAACATTTTTAAACAAAAAAAAATAGAAATTCGCATGTGTTAGTCTTCGATTTTGGAGTTTTTTGAGGAAAACATGAAAATGAAGTATTTTGTTCATTTTAGACATCAATTCTGACATTTTTATTATAAAAAAATGATAATTGATATTTTTGAAGGTGTTAGACTTCACTTTTGGCATTCTTTTCAACTTTTTTAAACAAAAAGAATAGAAATTCGCAAGTGATTTTTTATAGTAAAACAAGAAAATTAAGTATTTTTTTCCTTTTAGACATCAATTTTGACATTTATTAGAAAAAATGATATTTTTTAAGGTGTTAGACTTCAATTTTTGCATTTTTTTTTCAACTTATTTTAATAAAAAAATAGAAATTCGCTTGTGTTAGTCTTCACTTTTGATGTTTTTTTGTGGAAAACATGAAAATTAAATATTTTTTTCGTTTTAGACAGCAATTTTGACATTTATTAGAAAAAAAATGATAATTGATATTTTTGAAGGTCTTACACTTCGGTTTATGCATTTTTTTTTTGAAATTGTTTGAACATAAAAAATAGAAATTCGCATGTGTTAGTCTTTCATTTTGGAGTTTTTTTTGAGGAAAACATGAAAATTGAGTATCTTGTATGTTTTAGACATGAATTTTGGAATTTATTACAAAAATATGATAATTGATATTTTTTAAGGTGTTAGACTTCACTTTTGGCATTCTTTTCATCTTTTTTAAACAAAAAGAACATAAATTCTTAACCGTTGGTCTTCGATTTTGGAATTGTTTGAGTTAAAAATAAAAATTGAGTATTTTGTTCATTTTAGACATCAACTTTGGCATTTATTAGAAAATAAGATAATTAAAATTTTTAAGGTGTTAAACTTCACTTTTTGCATTTTTTTTCAAAATGTTAGAATGAACAAAATGGAAATTCGCATGTGTTAGTCTTGAAGGGAATCGATCCGACCCCAGGCCCGCACAGCGGATATGAAGGCCCGGTCCGGTTCGCAAATCCCGAGATCATGCCTCGATTTCGAGAGTACGATGCAAAGTAGGATAGACGATTACCAGCATGAAATTGATCACGCACAACGGGTTGATCACTCGCATCCTTCTCTTCCTCGGTGTCACCTTGGTGACTAGCCCATGCATCCCATACCACACGTCTCCCACCGTCTTGACACGTCTCCGGTTGTCTTCGTGCGTCCCATGCCCACACGCTTCCACGGCCACTTGCTCATTTGCATCTCCGGTTTGATCACAAACGAAGAGCCACATGTGTCGCTCCTCTACTCATATCCACTGTGAGTCATAGCACCTCGGTCGCGGATGCACCTGCCTAGAGGATATACCGGCGAACTTGCTTGATGGCGTTTGATTCTCTAATCCGAGAAAACTTCTTTTCTCTTTCTCTCTTTCTCATCACACCCATTCAACTATTGATGGTGTTCTTTCGAATGATCATCTCAATTAGTGTAATCTGAATTAGATTCAGGATTAACTCTTCAATTGACTTTTATTCAAAATTTAGATCAGAGAGAAACGTCCAATATATACTACATAGGATAAGGATGGGCCAAAAGGTATGTATATCTACTATACACATTTTCAAACAGAAAACTGCATGCACCCTTTCAGTATTATGTCGATACGAAATTGGTAAATTCTTCTGACAGAAAATCAATCTACACGACAGTTGTATATAATCTTATTATCTACCCAATCCAATTTTTTCTGGCCCAATTGGAGTTCGTATGCAAAAGTTATGACTGTTTTACTAACTGTATGTCATACTGTTGTACCCTTTCGGTATTTCATCGAAACGACACTGATACTTCGTTCATATGAAATATATTTCTACATGAAGGTTATAGATAATCTTATTATCTATCTAACCCAATTTGAACCATTCAAATTGGATTTTCCTACTGAAAGTTATGACCAAAAATGTATGCTTACATTCATTCATCCTTGTGTACACTTTTACGGTTGATCCGAAACTGTATTTCCTTCAGGTGTCACCCCTGCGGAAACCACGATCACACATGAACTTGTCGGACTTCTTGTACCACTATCTTGGAGCCTGCTTTAAACCGTACAAGCTTTTCTTAAGCCTGCACACAAGATGCTCCTTTCCCGGGATCTCGAGACCTTCAGGTTGCACCATATAGATGTCCTCCTCCAAATCGCCATGAAGGAACGCTGTCTTGACATCCATTTGCTCGAGGTGCAAATCCTCCGCTTCTACAATACTTAACACCGCGCGAATAGTCGTCAGCTTCACCACCGGCGAGAACACCTCCGTGTAGTCGATTCCCTTCTTCTGAAGAAACCCCTTGACTACCAGCCTTGCCTTGTATCTCTTGCTGCCATCTGACTCGTCCTTCACTCGGTAGACCCATTTGTTTTGCAGCGCCTTCTTGCCATCTGGCAACTGGGTCATTTCCCAAGTATTGTTCTTCCGGAGAGACGCAATCTCCTCTTTCATCGCGCGCTCCTACTTGACTAAATCACCTCTGTGTACCGCCTCTCGGTATCCTTCTAGTTCACCCGCATCGATTAGCAGCAAATGATGGAGTGATGGTGAATAACGGTTTGTAGGCTTAATTCTCCGGCTTGATCACCTCAAAATCGGAGTTTTTGGGCTTTCATCTTGCGCGATTTCAGGCACGTCTTCATCCCCATTTTCAGTCACATCCTGGACCGAAAACTCATCTTCCTCGGGCTCGCTCGACTCGTCATTGCTCGTGATTTGATGGACACTCTCCTCCGGTTTCGATTCGCCTCCGGAACCGAATCTGTTCTTGTAGAGTTCCCCTTCATTAAAGGTTGCATCTCTTGACCGAATTATTCGTCGACCTTCCTCGATCCAAAATCGATAACCGAAGTAATTCGATCCATAACCAATGAACACACATCTTTGGGCCTTCGCGTCTAGTTTGTCCCTCTTCTCTGCGTCGATATGGACATACGAGATGCTCCCAAAAATTCGCAAATGACCAAGAGAAATCTTCTTTCCTCTCCATTTCTCTTCAGGTAGCTCGAGGTTGAGGGATTTCATCGGAGTACGGTTGATAAGGTATGCGGCCGTGCTAACCGCATCCGCCCAGAACATCTTCGGCAATCCCGCGTGCAATCGCACCGCCCTTGACCGTTCATACAGAGTTCGATTCATGCGTTCTGCCACCCCGTTCTGCTGAGATCGATTTGGAACCGTCCGAATGTGCTATATTCCTTGTTCCGCGCAAAATCATCTAAAATCTGCACTGTCGTACTCCCCTCCATTATCCGACTTTAAGCATTTCAGCTTCAAGCCGGTCTCGGTCTCGACTTCTGCCTTCCACCTTTTGAACACATTAAACACGTCAGATTTGTGTTTAATAAAATAGATCCATACCTTCCGGGTTGAATCGTCGATAAAGGTGACGTAGTATCGTGACCCCCCCCCCCCCCCGATAGACTGGACAGGAGCTGGGCCCCACACGTCGGTATGCACCAGGTCTAACTTCCCCATCTTGAGTTCTTGTCCGGCCTTCGAAAAACTAACCCGTCTTTGCTTGCCGAGCACGCAGTTCTCACAGAAACCGGTTTGTACCGATTTTACCTTCGGTAACAGACCCTTCGAAATCAACACTTGCATCCCTTCGTGACTCATGTGACCGAGCCGATTGTGCCATAACATCGAATCAGTCATTGTTCCCGAAAATGCCAAACAATCTCCTCTATTATTGGTAAGATAGAGGGTTCCCGTCTGAAGGATAATACCGAAATAGTAGATATACATACCTTTTGTGTATCTAGGAATTCACTAGATATTTAGAACGTCAATTTCGTTCTAATCACAAGTGGAATTCACTAGAGATCAATCAAAAGTTGATTGAGAGTATCTAGGAATGATCGTGAAAAGGTTTCATGATTTATCGTTTTAGAAACGAGCGAAAACGGAAGAAACGGCAAAATTTGCAGAAAACAGCTTTTCTGTGGCCCCGGGGGGCAGTTTTTGGCGCCCCGGAGAGGCTTTTTTCACGCCCCGTGGGGTAGTCCGTCACAACGGACCTCCCCAGTATCATGACGGAGCCGTGGGTGCGGGGGTGCGTTGGGGGGCTGTGTGGGAATGCCTTCCATATTCACAACCACTATGTTCGGTACTACGTCTCACATGGGTTAAGGCCAAATCCGACATGGGTTATTGTAGCTATCGACGGGGTGGCAAGCGTTAAATAAAGACTAATAAGGGTTAAGGCAAAAGCCGACTTGTTAGTAGTCTATTTGAACGATACGTTGAGTATGGTTGTGACTTAACCGTCCAGGTCAATACGATTGGAGTTCGGGGCATAGATAAGATGCACACACGGAACTGGGATTGTATATGATACGATCCATCACCGAAATCTTATAAAGGTTCAAGAGTCGCATTGGATACGATTGGATATAATCCTACCTAAATAGCGAGATCCCACCCGTCTGCCAAAGCAACTTGTGGGAGGATCGTGATATATGTGTCTTGGGTGTTATGGACTTGGAGTCACATATCGGTATGAGGGTTACCGATTCGATAAAATGACACTTTCATATAATCATCATATGAGCATATAGATTAAGTACGCACGGTTAGGAGCTTAATCTTCATCATCCGTTTAGAATTATGTTTTCCAGCAACACCAAATATATCGATGAGATCGATATGATAGATGGCTTTTGGGCTGGAATTACCGTAATTGACCTTGATAGTTAAAGAATAGTTCTTAGAATGAAAGGAACGTGTTGGACACGAAAATGGTAGATTCAGGGCTCGAGACTTTGGCTTTGGAGAAAGCCGGGTTCGATAAACTTTAAGAAGGAATCGAACGATATTATGTGTCTTGTGGTGGCATGTATGGACGCAAATTTCTCAAAATTATTTTGAGAATTTGGGTGCATGCGAAAGTAAAACACAACGCTCATGAAATAGTTTCAAGAGCTAGAGCACGTTGAATGGTTCAATGAGGCTCAAAAAGTTGGTTAATTTTGAGACGCCTTTTGGGTCTTTGATTAACACTCGTGTGTTGATGATACGAAATTTGATCTTCGTGACCGAATATCATATGCATTCGATAGATAAATCGATCCCGGAGTTGCATGAGATGCAATGTAAATTTGAATAGGAGATGCTTGGAGTATCCGGGGAATCCAAAGCATAGAGATGCGTGGATGTCCTTGTAATTCAAAGGAAGGATCGAAAGAAATAAATGTCTAAGGGTATTTTGGGAAAATGTTTTCCAAAGTTCGGACAAGGAGTTGTCCAAACTAATGACTCAAAGAACGGTGAAATCCGAGGAGGATTAAACCTAGAAGTTGATTGCTTCTTTTGGCGTTGCCGTCTTGGCCATATAAACGAGATACGCGTCGAACACACAAAGAATTTTTCGTAGATCAAGTAGGCTATATCATAAGCCGGTAAATACGAATTTATCGTGGCTATGAAAAGTAACGGTTCCACATTGCAAGGTGTCATGAAATCTGAGATTCGATCCGTGTAAATTATCAAGTTTAGAACTTGATTTCATTATTTTCCGGGTTAGACCTGTGAAATGTCAATGGGTTTTCAAGATAAGAACCGACACGGATAGGGATAAGCATATAACAAAGCGAGGCTAGTAGCGAAAAGTTTCGAGTATTTCATAGTTGGACTATGAAGAAACGTTTTCGCATGTTGCCACGCTTTCACATTCTCGAAATTCTTCTTGCCATGGTCGCGTATTATGACTATGTGATGTGGCAAAATGGATGTCAAAACCGAATTTCTTGACAGAAATTTTATGAAAGGATGTGTTCTTGACACAACCCTACGGTTTTGTCGATTCATAAGAATCGGGGATAGGATATGCACGCTTTAACGATCCATATGATGGATTAGAGAAAGCTTCTCGGAATTGGAATATTCATTTTGACGAAGTTATAAACTGTTATAACATTGTCGGAACGAATGGAAACTTTGTGTACACATGAAGGTTAGTGGGAGCCGCATTATATTTCTTGTAACGACAAAGGATTTAGGCGAGACCGCTTATGAATTAAGCGTGAAGATCTATATATAGGATAGATCTAAGAAGTTTCTCGTTCGATATTATAGCACATATATCGACATATTGTTGAAAATGGTTTTCAACATATAACTCCTTGGCGGAGTTAAATCGAATTGTCGAATGGCAGAAACTTTCTACGGCTCGATGTGAGGCATCAAGCAGGGCGAAAAGTAATAATATGAATCTTTACATTTGATGTGAGGATATATTATATCTGTCATGATATGTATGTGGCTATACGTCGTACACATAAAGCGTATAATTCACCGTCAATAAAATCCAAGGGAATCACACGAGTTTGAATGTAATGTGATTACATGAGACTAACTCTTGTGAATGTATAATGGTTATACATATATATACATAATGGTTATGTATATTTAAACCCATCGGGATTTGTATTGATAGCGGTGAAGTTTATCCTTGAATACTTTCCGAAAGAATTCAGGATTTTATTTTATCTATAATGGTGTGGAGGACGTGTTGGTTATAAAGAGTTATAACAACGGCAGTTTCCAAATATTTAGCACGTCCAAATATGTAGTACGACTTTTGATCACAAAGTGTGTACATGTTTTGCTTAAACGAAAACACGGTTATGTGGAAAGGTTCCACACGACCAATAGTTTATGATTCTATTTACGGAGGCGAGTATATTGCGGTTATTAATCGTAAAAGGAAGCGGTATGGATCAAGGATACATGACCAAACTCGAGTAGTCACAAGTTATCGGATTTATGGTTGTGTATTGCATGAAACGCAATAGTAGAAGCCAAAAATGCCGAGGTCACAACCACTTCTAGCCAATACTCAGAAAATTTCATTTGATCCATGAAATTTTATGAAAAGATGTGATCGTAGGTATTGGAAATGTTCCAAACCTTATGAAGATTAACACTAGCAACAACGTGCGGACCCGTTTACAAAACCGCTCTCTTTAGTCGTGCTTGATTGTCATGCGATGACTATGGGTACGGATATATCTAGAGGACGAAGAAGAGAGTAGAGTGTAGTTATCTAATACGATAGTCCTCGCAGGTTATGGGTATGGAGATACCCATAGGTAAACGATGTATCACCCAAATACTTAATCCATATGAATGCATCCCTTTAAAAATTTTGTTTACTTAAATTAATATGCATTCACCTTATATGAAAACCGTGTGCGGGTTGTGTAATATGATTACAGGAACCCTGATTTGAGCTTGTGTGGACGTCGGCATAATACATGATTATGTGCAGCGAAACCGTCACACCTAAAGTTTCATTTCTAAACATCCCTAGTCGCGTGTCGGTTTGCTTAAGAGAGAAGCATTTCTATCATCTGATAATAGACTCAACGCGTACACTAGTACGTTAGCCGAGGAGATGATTATGTTTTGCTAATCATAGGACAAGGTGCTTGTCGAATCGGGAACGTAGATATATGCTAGATGACATATATTGGATATGACCAAAGCCGCGAGACCATGACATAGTTTAGTCATTATAGATGGACTTGCGGCGAGTAGGGTATTAGGTTATTCACACTTGAGGGGACCATTGATTGCGTTACGTGCGTAACACAACGCTTTGATATGACCTTACGCCTGCTGTAACAAGGGGCCAAAACGGTCATCATTGGGTATTGTCCGAAACACGGAATTCAATATGAGTCTTCAAGATAGGAATTGTTTATTCCGAAAGGAAGAGATATCTCTTAGGCCGCTCGATGAATCTAATCTTCTTGGATTAAGGGAACCGGACCGGGCCTACATATCCGCTGTGCGGGCCCGGGGACGGAAAGAATTCCCAACAGAGTTCGCAGTTTGTGGCTCTTCGTTTGTGATCAAACCGGGGAAGGAAAGGAGCGAAAAGATGTGGAAGCGTGTGGACATGGGACGCACGAAGACAACCGGAGGCATGTCAAGACGGTGGGAGACGTGTGGTATGGGACGCACGGGCTAGTCACCAACGTGACACCGGAGAAGAGAAGGATGCGAGCGATCAACCCGTCGTGCGTGATCAATTTCACGCTGGTAATCGTCTATCCTACTTTGCATCGTACTCTCGAAGTCGAGGCGTGATCTCGGGATTTGGGAACCGGACCAGGCCTTCATATCCGTTGCGCGGGCTCGGGGTCGGATCGATTCCCTTCATATGTATGTGATACAACCTAATGGTTTTATCGATCAAAAGAATCCAAGAAAAGTATACAAGTTTCAACGATCCATATGATGGATTGAAGAATAATTCATGGAAGTAAAATTTCGTTCTGATGAAATTATAATTAGTTATAATATTATCAAGAACAAAAGAGAAGCTTTGTGTAGATGTGAAGGTTAGTGGGAGCCACATACATTTTTTACATTAAAATATATGAACAATATATTATTTGTGGGAAACGATTGTCGTTTCGCTATGAAAGATTTAGATGAGACAGCTTATGAGATAAGCATAAAGATCTATAAGATAAATTTGAAATTCCTCGATCTGAATCAAAGTATGCACATCGACAAAATATTGAAAATGGTTTTCAATACATAAATCCAAGAACGGATTTCTCCCAAGTGTCGAATGGCGTAAAACTTTTCGAGGATCGATGTGCGACATCGAGCAAAAGAAAAGTAGGAAGATGGATATCTTATGTTTCGGTAATAGAATATTCCAAATACGTCATGATATGTACTAATCTTGAAATATTTTTCATAATAAGCGTCGTAATTATCAATGGAATCAAGAGAATAATTTGTTTCGAATGCTTCATATGGTTGATTCGAAAGAATACAATTCGGTTTGAAATGTTTGTATAATGGTTATACATTACATATGCATAATAGTTATGCAACCTTAAAAATCAGGATTCGCATTGAAAATAATAAATAATATCCTTCAAACTTTTTGAAAGGATTAAGGCTATATTTCTCATATAAAATGGTGGGGACGATGAATCGGTGATAAAAGTTATACCGATGGCATTTCTCCAAACATACAACACATTTACGAAATGTGTACATGTTTTGGTTAAATAAAGATGTGGTTGTATGAAAGAGTTTCACAACAACTAAAGATCAAAATTCTATGATGGAATTAGATTTTATTACGGCTTACGAAGCCGAAATGGAAACGTTATAGATCAAGGTGTTGATCATACTTGGTATTGTCCCAAGTAATCGGATTATATGGTTGTCTATTACGATGGTCGAAATAGCGCAAACCAAATAAACTGAAATAACATAACACTTCCAAACTTATATTCAATAGGTATTGGATACCTAACGAAAATTGACACTAACAGGAACGTTGCGGAACCGTTTACAAAAACTGCTCTCTTCTTAGTTAAGCATGAATGTCATGTGAAGACTATAGGTATAGAGATACCTAGAGGAGGAAGATATTTGAGGTATAATTATCTCATACCGATAATCAGCGCAGAGATTATAGTCCTAGCAGAGATTATATGTGTAAACGCTGCATCAACCAATACTTACTCTATATTAGTGCATTTCAAAATTTTAAAATTTTAATTGCATTTATTCTTATATGAAAACTTGTGCGAGGTTGTGTAATTTGATTACGCGAACCTTGAATTATGACTTGTGTGAGCGTCTACATAATACGTGATTATGTTAAGTAAAACCGTCACATTTCAAAAGTTATATTTCAAAAATGTCCCTAGTCACGATTAGGATACTTATGTTATAAGTATATCTATTATAAGATAATAGACTAACGTGTACACTAGCATATTCGCCGAGGTGATGATTATGTTTTGCTAATCATAGGACAAAGAGTTTGTCAAATTGGGAATATGGATATGCATTAGGTTATGTATATTGTGACTTGACCAAAAGTACGATACCATGACATGGTTTAGTCATTGTAGATGGAACCGTAACGAATGTGGTCTTAGTTCTTCACACTTGAAGATGATCATAGATCATTTTTCGTGCGTAACATGATGCTTAGATATAGTCTTCCACTATCTGTAACAGGATGGTCATGGGATTATAATTGGGTATTATCTGAAACACAGAATTTGATGTGAGTCATCAAGATAGAAATTGTTCCTTTCGAGAGAAAGAGATATCCCTTAGGCCTATCGATGAATTGATCAACGAAATCTCTGGCCAGAGTCAATGATATTAATGGTTAATATCGATTGTATTCGTTGATTCAATTCGGTATCGAAATTTAAGTATAGTCAATCAAAATATAAGGATGACTATTACCATGCCTTTTGATTGACGGATATCGCGAACAAGAGAACTAAACACCACCGTTCGAGATGGGTATAAATGATCACAATCATTTTTCGTTTTCAACGTGGGAAAGCTGTGATGGATTTCTTCCTAGATCCCTCTCATGAGCCCGTAAACTTAGGAATAAGTTTACTACTATTGCTTGATACGAACCTACGCGGTCACACATAGAGCTGTCTTATTTCGGAGCTTGATTTCAATCTCTAAGATAAGTGTACATGTGATGTACATTGGTGCTTTCTTTAGTTGGATCTTTAACTGAGTGGGAGACTGAAGGAAATACAGTTATAGATCAACTAGTAGCATGCACACATGAGGATAGACGAACGTACGCGTTCGTGGATACGATTGGATGCATAATAAGATTATGCAAATCTGACAGAAATAACATAGTCAGTCATGACGGACTGGTTGTCAGTCATGACGGACATATAGGTTAACCTGTCATATTACACAAAAATATACACAGTCAGTCATGACGGACTGGTCGATCAGTCATGACGGACCAAATGGAATTTTGTGTATCAATATGTGAGTATGAGTCATGACGGACTGTATAGTCAGTCATGACGGACTGTATAGTCATGACATATTGTATAGTCTGTGAGGTGCGTCATGACGGACAGTATAGTCAGTCATGACGGACTATAAGAGTAACTGCTGTTTCCAGTAACCGTGACTAGTGCGTCATGACGGACTGTATGTCAGTCATGATGGACTGTGATCCAAATTCCAGATTAGCAGTTTTCTTTGTACTCATTAATCCTCTAATTAATGAGGTGATTAATATAAGATCTGGATGATCATTTCCTCTCTCTCTCTGATCAGTTTTCTGCAGAGATTTATGCTTGTGAGACAAGTAATAGAGGGAACTTGATAATCACCATTAGAGATGAAGTTCAAGCAGGTTTACGGCGATTTTAGGAGAATCGCGCGTAACTGAAAGACACTAGCTCGAGGTGGATACGAGTAGAGGGATTTCATCTGAAATCCTCTATTGTGATCAAACGAGGGTGAGATGAATGACGAACCGGATACGATCCGGTTGTATACGACAAATTGGAGCTCCGTCGTAGGTGTCGAATCGCGCGGAAATGGGACGCGTGTGTTACGGAAGATTGGAGCAACGAAAAGGCAGCAACTACGCGTTCAACCCGTCACCATGATCAATTTCACGTGGTATGAATCTATGTCTATAATCGTTATATTCATAGGTAGTTGCATGTAGATTAAGATTCGTACTATCATGTCGTCGACTGGGTCCTCGGGATCGGGTCAGACCGGGCCCCTCAATCTGCTGCGCGGGGCTCGGTAGTGACGCCAATACCCGACATACGCATCCTATCATAAAATTTCTGTCAAGAAATTCGGTTTTCACATCCATTTTGTCATACCGCATAATCATAATACGCGACCATGACAACAAGAATTTCGAGAATATGAAAGCATGGCAACATGCGAAAACGTTTCTTCATAGTCCGACCATGAATTGCATGAAACTCTTCGCTACAACCCTCGCTTTACATATATGCTAATTCCTATCCATGTCAGGTTTATCTCTTTGAAGACATATTCACATTTCACGGGTCTAACCCAGAAAGTGACGAAATCAAGTTCCAAACTTGATAACTTGCACGGATTGAATCTCAGATTTCATGGCACCATGCCATGTGGAACCGTTATTCTCATAGCCTCTTTGTAGGATATCGAATGATCATATGATTTCGATCTATCATCATTAGCCACGATAAATCCGTATTTATCGGCTTATGACATAGCCTACTTGATCTATGAAAAATTCCTTTGTGTGTTCGACTCGCGCTCATCAACTCTTGATGAATTCGTGTCAACTTTCATCGGCTCAATGTTCATTTTTCAGATCTCGAAATCTTTCGAGATTTATTCTACTCCCACTAGCCCGCATAGAGATAAATGCATAAAGTTCCAAACTTTTGCGCATTAAGTCCTCCTCCAAGAAGGCATCTCTTCGAGCTACGAAAATCTCATTTTAGTCGGGACGTTACAACTAATATCCTTTAGTTTCCTTAAGAATATATGATAAACGAACAATTCTTAGATTTGGGATTGAGTTCATCTGAAACAAATTTCGAAACATACTCACATCCTCAAATCTGCACAAATGAAAACTTCGGAACCGTTCCGATCCATATCTCATATGACGTCTTTTGTACCGATTAGAAGGTTTATGGTTCATATCTTATATGCAACCATTCAGTAGTGCCGCGGTCTCAAGGGCATATCCCCAAAATATTTTTTTGGAGGTCCGTTTGACTTACCATTTATTGAACCATGTCTAACATGCGTTCATTTTCTCTTTTCGAATACATCTCAATGTTCCGAATGAAGTAATCGTGAAACGATTTCACAATCATAAATGATCATCAATACGAATAACTCAAATATCGCCTCCTCGATCCTATCGAAGCGCGTAGCTCAAATACTCGCCTCCTCGATCCTATCAAAGGGCTTTGATATTCTTGCTAAGTCGATTTTGTATTTCGTTTTTGAAACTCTTTGAACCTTTCAAAAGTCTCCGTTTCGGCACGCATTAAATAGATATTGTGGTATCTACTTTAACCGTCCATAAACGTAACAAAATACCGATAGCCTCCTCTTGCCTCGAAACTTATCGGATCATTTGCATCTGAATGTAATTTCCTATAATTCGTTGGATCTTTCTCCAACCTTTGTAGAATGATGCCCTTTGTCATCTTTCCTAATAAATAAGTATCACATTAATCAATCGAATCTATTTTGAATGATTCTAGCAATCCATCATATGGAATCTAGATACGCGTATCTCGTTTATATGGCCAAGACGGCATTGCCAAAAGAAGCAATCAACTTATAGGTTTAATCCTCCTCGGATTTCACCGTTCTTTTGAGTCATTAGTTTAGACAACTCCTTGTCCGAACTTTCTGTTTGGAAAACATTTTCCCAAAATACCTTTAGACCTTTATTTCTTTCGATCCCGACCTTGAATTACAAGGACATCCACGCATCTCTATGCTTTGGATTCCCCGGATGCTCCAAGCATCTCCTATTCAAATTTACATCGCATCTCATGCAATTCCGGGATGGACTTATCTATCGAATGCATATGATATTCGATCACGAAGATCAAATCTCGTTCCATCAACACGTGAGTGTTAATTAAAGACCCGTAAGGCGTCTCAAAATTAACCTACTCTTTGAGCCGCATTGAACCATTCAACGCGATCTACCTCTTGAAACTATTTCTTGAGCGTTGCATTTTATTTTCGTATGCATCCGAATTCTCAAAACATTTTTGAAAAATTTGCGTCTGTACATGCCACCACAAGGCACATAATATCGTTCGATTCCTTCTTAAGTTTATCGAAACCGGCTTTCTCTAAAGCCAAAGCCTCGAGCCCTGAATCTACCATTTCCGTGTCCAACACGTTCCTTTAATTCTAAGAACTATTCTTTAACTATCAAGGTTAATTATGGTAATTACGTTCCAAAAGCCATCTATCATATCGATCTCATCGATATATTTGGTGTTGCTAGAAAATATAATTCTAAACGGATGATGAAGATTAAGCTTCTAACCGTGCGTACTTAATCTATATGCTTATATGATGATTATATGAAAGTGTCATTTTATCGAATCGGTAACCCTCATACCGATACAGGACTCCAAGTCCATAACAAGTGACTTTAGCCTATCGGGTGGGATCCCGTTATTTAGGTAGGATGAATATCCAATCGTATCCAATACGACTCTTGAACCTTTATAGAATTTTGGTGATTGATCGTATCATATACAATCTCATTTCCGTGTGTGCATTCTATCTTTGCCCCAAATTCCAATCCGATTGGCCTGGACGGTTAAGTCACAACCATATCCAACGTATCGTTCAAATAAACAACTAGTGAGTCGACTTTAGCCTGGGCCTCACAAGTCCTTATTTAACGCTTGCCACCCTTTCGATAGTTACAATATCACATGCCCGACTTTAGCCTGAACCCACGTGAAACGTAGCACCAAACTCGGTGGTTGTGGACATGGAAGGCGTTTCCACGACTTAAGTATTATGAGGGATCATGACTTTCATGTTTGTATACGTGACATAATCGTATTATATCACCATCACAAGATTCAATTGATCATTAACCTTTAATAATCAATTTTTATGCAAGTATGAGTGATGCCGATTCTATCGATATAAAGAACTTAAATTTTCGAGTTTCGTAGCCAAAGTTATCGCGAAAACAAAACAAAAAAATCCAGGGGCCATGCAAAATGGTCCAGTGGCGTGAAAAATGTCCATGAGGACGTGACTGTCAAGCCCCCATGCATTCCAGCGTCCGTCATGACGCACTGGACCTACCATCATGACGCACAGCCCGTGGGGACGTGAAAAAATGGCTCCGGGGCGTGACTCTCAAACCCCAAATGCATCCATGCACGTCCGTCATGACGCACTGAACCCACCGTCATGACGCACACCACATGGGGACGGGAAAACCCATCCTGGGCATGGTCCGTCGTGACGCAGGAAGGTCCGTTATGACGGACGCCCCATGGGGACGCAAATAGTGCCCTGGGGACGTGACTCTCACGCCCCCACACGCGCCCCTTCCATACGACCCTTCACCCCACGCTCTGTTATGACGCTGGAGAGGTCCGTTGTGACGGACGACCCACGGGGCGTGAGAAAATCCTCCCCGGGGTGCCAAAAACTGCCCCGGCGGCCACATAAGTGCTGATTTTTTGCAGATTTCGTCGTTTCTTCTGTTTTCGCTCGTTTTCAAAATGATAAATCATGAAACATTTTCACGATCATTCCTAGATACTCTCAATCAACTTTTGATTGATCTCTAGTGAATTCCACTTGTGATTTTAATCGAAAAATTAAACTCTAAATCATGCAAACGTGTGTAACTTTTACACACGTGCGTATAACTCTTATACGACTATGATTCGACCCTCGAATCGATGGCGTTCGCTCCGATACCACTGAAGGAAATCGATCCGACTCCGGGCCCGCGCAACAGATATGAAGGCCCGGTCCGGGTTCCAAATCCCGAGATCACGCCTCGACTTCGAGAGTACGATGCAAAGTAGGATAGACGATTACCAGCGTGAAATTGATCACGCACAACGGGTTGATCGCTCGCATCCTTCTCTTCCTCGGTGTCACGTTGGTGACTAGTCCATGTGTCCCATACCACACATCTCCCACCGTCTTGACACGTCTCCGGTTGTCTTCGTGCGTCACATGCCCACACGCTTCCACAGCCCTTTGCTCCTTTACATCTCCGGTTTTATCACAAACGAAGAGCCACATGTGTCGCTCATCTACTCGTATCCACCGTGAGTCGTAGCACCTCGGTCGCGGATGCACCTGCCTAGACGATACACCGGCGAACTTGTTTGATCGCGTTTGATTCTCTAATCCGAGAAAACTCCTTTTCTCTTTCTCTCTTTCTCATCACACCCATTCAACTATTGATGGTGTTCTTTCGAATGATCATCTCAATTAGTCTAATCTGAATTAGATTCAGGATTAACTCTTTAATTGACTTGTATTCACAATTTAGATCAGAGAGAAACATCATATATATACTACATAGCATAAGGATAGGCCAAAAGATATGTATATCTACTATACACATTTTCAAACAGAAAACTGCATGTACCCTTTCAGTATTATGTTGAAACGAAATTGTTAAATCGTTCCAACCGACTTCAAACCTTCACGAAAGTTGTAGATAATCTTATTATCTTTCTAACCCAATTTGTCCCAGCCCAATTGGAGTTCGTATGGGAAAGTTACGACGGTTTTACTAACTGTATATCAAACTGTCGCATCCTTTCGGTATTCCATTAAAACGAAACTGATACATCGCTCAAATGAAATATATTTCTACATGAAAGTTCTAGATAATCCTATTATCTATTCAACTCAATTTGAACCATTCAAATTGGAATCGTTATCTGAAAGTTATGCCAGTTTTACTAAAACTGTTTAAACTTGTTTTCTTGTTTTCTTAATAACATCGTTTCTTATCAATTTAACTATGTATATCAAATATGCATATGTGCATCTAATATACACATTATTTATGCCCACGAACGCGTGCGTTCGTTTATCCTTATGCGTACCATTTAACCGTTGATCCAAAACTGTATTTCCTTCAAGTCTTTCATTTCGGAGATTTTTTTGAGGAAAACATGAAAATTAAGTATTTTGTTCGTTTTAGACATGAATTTTGGAATTTATTAGAAAAAATAATAATTGATATTCTTGAAGGTATTATAGACTTCACTTTTGGCATTCTTTACAACTTTTTAAACAAAAAGAATAGAAATTCGCAAGTGTTAGTCTTCGATTTTTGAGTTTTTTTAGGAAAACCGGAAAATTAAGTATTTTGTTCGTTTTAGACATCAATTTTGACATTTATTAGAAAAATTGATAATTGGTATTTTTGAAGGTGTTCGACTTCAATTTTTGCATTTTTTTTTCAATTTTTTGAACAAAAAAAATAGAACTTCATATGTGTTAGTCTTCAATTTTGAAGTTCTTTTGTGGAAAACATGCAAATTAAGTATTTTTTCGTTTTAGAAATCAATTTTGATATTTATTTGAAAAAAATGATAATTGATATTTTCGAAGGTGTGAGACTTCACTTTCGGCATTTTTTTCAACTTTTTTAAACAAAAAGAATAGTAATTCACATGTGTTAGTCTTCGATTTTGGAGTTTTTTTTAGGAAAATATGAAAATTGAGTTTTTTGTTCATTTTAGACATTAATTTTGGCATTTATTAGAAAAATATGATAATTAATATTTTTTAAGGTGTTAGACTTCACTTTTTGCATTTTTTCAAAATGTTAGAACAAACAAAATAGAAATTCGCATGTGTTAGTCTTTCATTTTGGAGATTTTTTTGAGGTAAACATGAAAATTAAGTATTTCGTTCGTTTTAGACATGAATTTTGGAATTTATTAGAAAAAATGATAATTGATTTTTTTGAAGGTTTTAGACTTCACTTTTGGCATTCTTTACAACTTTTTTAAACAAAAAGAACAGAAATTAGCATGTGTTAGTCTTCGATTTTGGAGTGTTTTGAGATAAACATGAAAATTAAATACTTTGTTCATTTTAGACATGAATTTTGACATTTATTAGAAAAAAATGAGAATTCATATTTTTGAAGGTGTTAGACTTCACTTTTGGCATTCTTTTCTACTTTTTTAAACAAAACAAAAAATAAAAATTCGCATGTGTGAGTCTTTCATTTCTGAGTTTTTTTCAGGAAAACATGAAAATTAAGTATTGTGTTCGTTTTAGATATGAATTTTGGAATTTATTAGAAAAAATTATAATTGATATGTTTGAAGGTAGACTTCACTTTTGGCATTCTTTACAACTTTTTAAACAAAAAGAATAGAAATTCGCATGTGGTAGTCTTCGATTTTGGAGCTTTTTGAGGAAAACATTAAAAAAAATTAGTACTTTGTTTGTTTTAGACATCAATTTTGACATTTATTAGAAAAATTGATAATTGATATTTTTGAAGGTGTTAGACTTCAATTTTTGCAGCACTTTCAACTTTTTTTAAGAAAAAAATACAAATTTGCATGTGTTAGCCTTCAATTTTGAAGTTCTTTTGAGGAAAACATGAAAATTAACAATTTTTTCGTTTTAGACATCAATATTCACATTTATTAAAAAATATTATAATTGGCATTTTTGAAGGTGTTAGACTTCACTTTTGTCATTCTTTCCAACTTTTTTAAACAAAAAGAATAGAAATTCGCATGTGTTAGTCTTCTATTTTGGAGTTTTTTTGAGTAAAACATGAAAATTAAGTATTTTTTTCATTTTAGACATCAATTTTGACATTTATTAGAATAAAATGATAATTGATATTTTTTAAGGGATTAGACTTCGATTTTTGCATTTTTTTTCAACTTTTTTGAACAAACAAATAGAAATTCTCATATGTTAGTCTTTATTTTTGAAGTTCTTTTGAGGAAAATATCAAAATTAAATATTTGTTCGTTTTAGTCATCAATTTTGAGATTTATTAGAAAAAAATTATAATAGATATTTTTGAAGGTGTTAGACTTCACTTTTTGCATTTTCTTTAAATTGTTTGAACAAAAAAATAGAAATTCGCATGTGTTTGTCTTTCATTTTGGAGTTTCTTTGAGGAAAACTTGAAAATTAAGTATTTTGTTCGTTTTAGACATGAATTTTGGAATTTTTTAGAAAAATATGGTAATTGATATTTTTGAAGATGTTAGACTTCACTTTTGCCATTATTTTCATCTTTTTTCAACAAAAAGAATAGAAATTCGCATGTGTTGGTCTTCGATTTTGGAGTGTTTGAGTAAAATATGAAAATTAAGTATTTTCTTCATTTTATACATCAATTTGACATTTATGAGAAAAATATGATAATTTATATTTTTGAAGGTGTTAGACTTCAGTTTTTGCATTTTTTTTTTTTTTTTTTTTTTAAGATTGTTTGAGCGAAATAAATAGAAATTCGCATGTGTTAGTCTTTCATTTTGAAGTTTTTTTGAGGAAAACATGAAAATTAAGTATTTTGTTCGTTTTAGACATGAATTTTGGAATTTATTAGAAAAATAAGATAATTGATTTTTTTGAAGGTGTTAAACTTCAGTTTTGGCATTATTTTCAACTTTTTTAAACAAAAAGAATAGAAATCCGCTTGTGTTAGTCTTCGATATTGGAGTTTTTCTAGGAAAACATGAAAATTAAGTATTTTTTTAGATTTAGCCATCAATTTTGACATTTATTACAAAAAAATGATAATTGATATTTTTCAAGGTGTTAGACTTTAATTTTTGCATTTTTGAACCTTTTTTTAACAAAAAAAATAGCAATTCGCATGTGTTAGTCTTCGATTATGGAGTTTTTTTAGTAACACGTGAAAATTAAGTATTTTGTTCATTTTAGACATCAATTTTTACATTTATTAGAAAAAAATGATAATTGATATTTTTGAAGGTGTTAGACTTCAATTTTTGCATTTTTTTTTTCAACTTGTTTTAACAAAAAAAAATAGAAATTCGCATGTGTTAGTCTTCGATTTTGGAGTTTTTTGAGTAAAACATGAAAATTAAGTATTTTGTTCCTTTTAGGCATTAATATTGACATTTATTAGAAAAAATGATAATTGAAATTTTTTAAGGTGTTAGACTTCAATTTTTTAATTTTTTTTTTAACTTGTTTTAACAAAAAAATAGAAATTCGCATGTGTTAGTCTTCAATTTTGAAGTTCTTTTGAGGAAAACATGAAAATTAAATATTTTTTTCGTTTTAGACATCAATTTTGACATTTACTAGAAAAAAAAATGGTAATTGATATTTTTGAAGGTGTTAGATTTCAGTTTTTGCATTTTTTTTTTTTTTTTTTTTTTTTAATTGTTTGAACAAAAAAAATAAAAATTCGCATGTGTCAATCTTTCGTTTTGGAGTATATTTTAGGAAAACATGAAATTAAGTATTTTGTTCGTTTTAGACATGAATTTTTGAATTTATCAGAAAAATATGATAATGTTGGTTCAAATTTCCTAATGGTTTGATTATTTCAAAACACTGTCATTACTAACGTTTACATCGAGAAAATGTGTAGGATAACGCAGGTACGACACGAAGATGACGAAGAGTCTCGAAGTCACAAGAAGCACAACAAAAGAAGATTAGAAGGAAGGCCCTTGAAGCATATCAAGAATCAAGATGTCGAAGCCTTCCGTGAGTGGGATTCGCCACAAATAAACCATAGGTAGAAACCAAGTAGATCTCAAGTAAAATCATGTTCAAATAACAAAGAGTTTAATCAAGGAAGAAGTGCGTTCTGAACGAACTACAAGTCCGTTCAGAACGGACTTACCACATATCAAAATACCATCTCTTGATTGAACCACCCTTGTCACAGGATTGTGTGCGTTCGAACGAACAAACATGTACGTTCGAACGGACACTTAGAATCCGTTCAGCCACAATTTGAGTGCGTTGAACGGACTTTCATCACTGAACAAACAAAAGGCAATGTATAATTGAGTTCGTTCTTTGTCCGTTCAGAACGGACTGACAAATGTACTTGTGCGTTATTTTGAAACGGCTAGTACAAATTACAAGTGCGTTCAGAACGAACATTGTGCGTTCGAACGGACTTGCAGTTTTCTGAAGGATTTCTATAGAGAGTATAAATAGAATCCTTCAAGGACCTTTCTCTCCCACTTCTTCATTTTCACGCATTCAAATACAAAAGAGAGAAACCCTAAAGCTGTGATTATCTATATCCATTGATAGCTTGAGAAACCCTCTTTAGATCATTGATCTACTTTCAATATCCTCCACTAATCGTTTCCCACTCACGTGACCGATCACGTTGTAGCTCGATTAGTGAAAATTATAATAGGCTAGTGCAATTACTTGTAAAGAGCCTAAGCTGTACATCAATCTAGGCGAAACCTTGTAATCGAGTGAGTTGAAATTCAATCGAAAGCCAAAAAGAGGCGCAAGGCATTCCCGGAGACGTAGGTACTCGCAACTAATTGAGTCGGTCAATTAAGCGAGTAAATGGTGAGTTAAGGCTACATAACAACCACCTACCGAGCTTCGTTAAAAAACATCTTGTGTTCAAGTGTTTACGGTATCATCTCATTTATTTAAATTATTATTAATTCCGCATAGTAAATTAGGTAATTAGCATAAGTAATTGTACGGTAGATTACCAAATTTACCCCCCTCTAGGTTAGAATTAACCAACAGATAATTGTAATATGAACAAATTATCTAGCTTCTCAAAATCACATAGCCTAAACAATAAAGTAGCATCATAATCGTCATCGTCTTTATCATCATCATCATCAACATCATCATCATCATCATCATCTTATTGCATTCTCTTGATTATTCCGATGATGTATAAGAAATAGACATATTTTACAGCAATAACCGTTTAAATTGTTCAAGAATAGCCAGCTTTGAACAATTTATACGGTTATTGCTCTAAAATTATTGATAATAATTTACTGAGGCAAAGACACATTACGTAGATGTTTTACATTCCATTGAAAGCATTTCTTGCTTTCGATGCATTCGATCACGTTATTTTTTACTAATATAAATTAATTATAACTTGATATTGTTGTAATTCTTATGTTTCTGTTGTTATTAAAATTTATGTAATTATGTAATACTATATGTTGTTTTGTTGTAAAGTTTTTACAGTTTATGTATTATGTTCCTATATTTTATATTCAATGTACTCATAATTCGTTAATGTTATCGCACAACTAATATATACTTTACAATTATTTAGATGTGAGTTGAATCGTGTTAACATTAAAAAATATATACTTATTACAAAAAAAATGTGTCATGAATCATGATGAACTCAAAAACTCTCGCGCAATTACGTGAGAAAAAAACTAGTAAAATCTGAATCTCGCACATTTAGTCATAAAACACATAATTACTCGTGATTTTCCCAAATTTCACGCTTTCTAATTAGTTGTAAAGTACTTATTTATTCAGATTAATCATCGTGAATATTTATTTTTCCAACTAAAATTATTTTGTGAAGTTCACATATTTTAATTACTAGAAATATACATGTTGTATTAGTCTTAAATTACCATGAAATAATATAGCAAGGATATTTTGGGCTTTTGTGGGTTTTTATAATTCTAGCCTTGTAATAATGAGTCTGGTTGGCCTTATTTATTTCCAACAATTTTTATTTTTCTTGATCTTATCCAGAAATTTAAATATAATATCTTACCCACAAAAGAATTCCTTTACATTATTGATCGATCAAAATTCAAAATCAATAAAGAAAATATACGTAGTTTTCCAAACTCAATAAAATATTTCTGATACGTTAATCGAAAATAATTTATTAAATTAATTATTTTTTAATTAATTTAATTAAATTAAATATTAATTTGAAAGTTAATTAATTTAATCAATTAATTAAAACAGTCTCGATTGACGCATTAAAAATATGTATGAAATTGAAATATATGTAAAATATATGTACGAAGGATGCGTGAAACTCCGTATCTAACCTCAATCGATAATACTGGAAATATTAATGTTCTTGTCTCCTGTAATATTAATATATTAATGATCTTTTTATCGAACACTTCATCTCCTCTCCCCACACATAATCATGGCCATGGCAAACCCCTTCGTCCTCCCTTTCCTGCTTCTCTTCCTGTCGCCATTCAGACCCATCTTCTCCCTCTCAAACAACCCAGTTTACGATGAACCCACTTCTTGCACAGTCACTTCCGGTACCGGTATCGGTACCTGCAAGGCGACTGTGTTCATGTTCGAGGAGCCAAGTAACCCTAGGATAATTGACATCACACATCCGTACCGGATTGGTGGTATGCCGAACTGTGTATCCCCAGACGGTTTAGGCCAATTTCTTTGGCTTCATGAATCCATGGCTAATGGATCTCTTTACAATTTCTCTGAATTAAGGCTCATGGTTCATTTCGGCACGCACGTCGATGCGCCTGGTCACATGTATCAAGAGTATTTCGAAGAAGGGTACGATATCGATACTCTCGATCTCGGAGTACTGAATGGTACACTTGAGTACTGAATTGTCTAAATTTCTTTTTTTGCCTTTTCACCCTCGCAATTCTTGATCTTTTCGTTACAGGTCCAGCATTGTTGGTTGACGTTCCAAGAGACAAGAACATAACTGGTACTCTTATTTATAGTAATTGAATTATTAATTATCGTCAAATTAAAAGTTTGTTAAAAATAAATTCTCCTTTTTTCTCGACCAATCAAAACACAGCTGAAGTAATGGAATCGTTACACATCCCAAGAGGAGTACGCAGAGTGCTTTTCAGGACGTTGAATACCGACAAGTATTACGAATTTATTACTCTACATTTATTAAAAATATCATCGCGTTTCAAATATCTCACTCGAGTTATTTTAATCTTGTATAGATACCTCATGATGAAGAAAGAATGTGATACGAGTTACGTTGGCTTCACGACAGATGGCGCGCAGTGGTTGGTCGATAATACCGACATCAAACTTGTAGGGTTGGATTACTTGTCAGTCGCGACATTTACCGATTTGATCCCGGCACATTTAGTTTTTCTCAAGAGCCGAGTAAGGAGAAATTTATTAAATACCCCATAAAAATCGTGAAAATAAAATATATACGTTATTTTAATTTTTTTTTTCAGCAAATTATCCTCGTGGAAGCATTGAACCTTGATGAGGTTGAACTGGGATTATACAACTTGCATTGTTTGCCTCTTAGATTAGTTGGAGCCGAGGGTTCACCAATTCGATGCATTCTTATTAAATAAATTGTATCGTTAATTAGTATATATTAGATTGTTGTAAAACTTTTCATAAGCATTTTGTTCGGTTAAATAAGAGAATTATTATTTGTATTTATATCCCTAGAGTGAATATGTGAGAATTATATTGATGGACTAGCTATAAATTATATCAATATGCTTTTAGGAGTGTTTTAGCCGAGTCATTGCGTGATTATTCCACACTGGCAAATCTTTTGCAGTAGCATCCATCTCCATCTCTAAATTATAATGGGGACGAAGAAATTAGGTTATATATTTGTTTTTATTTGTCTGATTTTTATTTGTCTGATTATATCAACATGTTTGTTCATTAATTTCCCAAAATCTTAATTGTTTCAACAAATATATTATAGTTTTCAGTATTTTTCTTTTTATATCCTTCTATCAATTCATATTGTAATATTTATACTCAACTACAAAACATATCATATTTTTTAATTAACCATAAATACTCCCCTAATGACCTAATCTAAACGACACATTTAATAAATAAATAAATAAAAAGGGTGATTCTATGGTAGAACATTTTTAAAAGGATAATTTGGGTATTTCCAATTAATTAGAATTATTTTTCGTATATATTATAAATTGTTTCAATTTTGCCTAGCATTAATTGATACACACACTTGAATATTACCAATAGATTGATAAATTACCAAATTACCCTTTTAAAAAAGGTCTTACCTTAAGAAAAAAAACCCTATCATAGAATCACCCAAATAAAAAATCCGTCAAAAAAAAGTTCACGCACATTAATAACCAACACCGCCTCCGCCAGACAAACTAATTACATCCATCAAAACCGCATACAAACTCTCCAAACAAATCGATCCCAAAATCCTCCGATTCTCAAACTCGCCGTTATTACTTACCACCGATAACTTATTACGATCGTCAAGACTCGACGAATCGACCATCACGAGCCACCACGAAATACACGCGGACTCGTCGTATGGATCCACGTGGGCCACCAGACTCAGTGTCTCTCCTTGGTCCGCCAGATCCAAGTTCAGGCACAAAAAATCTCTACTCGCATTCATTCCCATCTCCAACGCTTCCTCGTGTAGCCATTCGATCACTAGGCCCGCCACCTGTATAGGAGGGTAATTAATTCATGATATTTCACATTTTTAGGGGTATATTTGAAAATTGACAACGAACCTGTTGGAGAAGAAGCATGGGGAGATCCTCCAAGTCGCAACTATAAGTAACATTGTAGCTCTCCTCCCCTTTCAAGCTTATTTGACCGTCCTTTATAGCCACCTTCGTCTCCAATTTCGATCGTCCTTTTCTCGCCACGTGTTTTTCTCGAGCTCCGTGAATAGACTCGAGTTCGGGGACTTTTATGCATAAAGACCACGACGAGTTCCTCGATTGCCACGTAGGATGCGATACCAATTCTAAATACGCAACTCTACTCACCTAAACGTTAAAATAATCGGTACGTTAGGGTTTAGGGTTTTAGGGTTTGAAGAAAAAAATAATGAAATGTTATACCAAGCTTTCTAATACTGCAAGAACTTTGCTTGAAAATAATCTATGAGATACCGTCATGCAAAAATGATTCAACAAACCGCCACTATTGGATTTTGAAAGAGACTCGGCATGGAAAATGGATAACAGATAAATTTCCAAGCTAGCAACCGGTTTTGAAATCCCGGATTTGAAATCCCGGTTTCTAGATGATTCGCTATCTTTGTTTTGTTTCTCCAAGGAGACGAGAGAAAGACACAACGAATTATCCTGACCAATCACGAGCTGTAACAAATCTTCTCGCATACCCGTTACGTTAATCCCGCGAGATTGATTATACGTTTCGCGATTCACCATTTCGAATACTTTTTCTTCGAATAAAGATCTGTGAATTTCTCTGAGTGTCGAATGTGTCGATTTCACGCTCGTATTCACATCGTCTTGTTTATTCAACTCTCTAATTGACGTGTTCGAGGAGAGAGAAGAAGATTTCTTTGAGGAGTCGTCGCCGAGAAATTTAAGGCATAAGGTACGGCACGATTTTTGAGGCAATTGGATCGAAAGCATGCCAGATTGGTCTTGATCGATACGAACCGTTGATATACTTGATGGGATCGAAGTATCGTAGAGTTCGAAAGTGAAGTTCTCGTTTCCTGGGCCCATACGTTGTCTCTTTACCTTCCAGTTTTGTTGCAACCTGTAATAAGGGTATTCGTGATATTTTTAGCTTTTTAGAGGGGTATAAATGATATATTTTTTAGGTTTTGTTTTGACCTGATTAGCGAACCGTAAAATCTTGCTTCCTTTACAACTTGTTGTTCCATTGTTTTGGAAGATTGTTTGAAGTACCTACCAAGATGCTGAAGAAAACAAGATTAGGGAGAACGTAAAATGAAAAGGGCAAATTTGAAATATTGAGGAGTTTTCGTACGCGGAGACGTTGGAGTTTCGTTGCGGCCGAGACGGCGATGTCAGAGAGAGTTTCGGTTGGTAATGGTTTCGGCCTTTGCATACCTGCTACGGCCACAGCATCGTTTGCCTCCACCTGTATCACATCACATTAGAGAGAGAAAGTGGAGAGAAAAGAGAAGAGAGAGAGGTACAGTGGAGATGAGATCAAGGATGACGGAGAGTTCGTGCTGAGCTTGTTGAAGATTCTCGACGAGTCCTTGCCATGTTTTTGTGGCGCCCTCTTTGGTTTTCTTTGCCTCTTCTTCTTCATCATGTGCGTCCTTTTTCTTCTTCTCTTTCTCCACCACTGAAGAAAAATCAATGCGTCGAATTGCAGAAAGTCTTTCTTCTTCATTGCTCTTCTCTCTGCATCGACCCACAAACTAAAAACCAGAACCAACCAAAATTGAGAAAGAGGGATTAATAATTACAGGGGAAATTGTTCGTTGCCAATCTCGTCAATGGCATGTAGACGCTTTATCGGGAGCTTGTCTAAATCTATCCTCGTCCTCTTCCTACCTACCACCTCCATTACTCGAGCTATTAAAGAGATCGAATACCCTTCTACTGGTACGATTCAGGATTTCACTCCGTCGCCAGTTAGATCGAAGCTTCGTGGATGAATATCTCTACTGAAGACTGAATATCAAAGAGTTCGCGAAGGATTGTGCTGTACCGGTGAAGTTCGCCGCAGCTCGACTCGACCGAGAGAACAGAAAAGGAAAGCACGAAGGAAATGGAAAGAACTCGAAGGTAAGGGGGATCTTAATTTTGTGCGGAATTGGAATCCGTGTTTGGGTGTTGATCCGGGTAACATGTTATCGGGTTGACCCGAAGAAACAAGTTTCTGACCGGCCCATAAGAATAGGAAAAAGAGTAATGACACAAACGTGACTCAAATAATTAAATTTACAATATTAATTATTTATGTTTGATTTACAAATCAAACACAAAATAAAATAATTGTGCCATATATATTATATATATTGTTGATTTTTGTGACTATATCATTATTTTAAAAGAAAAGAAAAAATATCAATAAACATATAGTAAGTAATTAAAATATTTTTACAAAAATAATATCTTATTAAGTAAATATTTATTTATTGAGGAGTTCTACCATACATTTTTTTCTTTTCTTATGATACACTCTTTTCGAAAAGAATATTTTGAGTAATTATCAATTAATAAATATTTAAGGTTATTTTTTAAATGTATTTATCAATAAATTGTAAGGTAAATAGGAAATCTAAATTGTTCAATACGCATAATAAGTAAAATTCATGATACAATCTTCTAAATATCCAAAACACCTTTTTTAAAAGGTGATAGAACTCCCATTATTTTATTTTTACTTATATATATTATTCATTAATTTCAATTTCAAATTCAAATTCAAATTTTTATTTTTATTTTTCAAGTATAATTTTTATATGTGGGAAGTATTCGACAAATATCGAGAAGTATACGTTATTATTATGAAATAAAAATATTCGGATACGACACGTGAAGTATTCGATACGTATCCGACGAGTATTGGTATCCGATACAATACGACTTGATTTTTGAAGTATCCACGCAACATAGACAGTGACGGATCTTGACATAATTTCTTGGGGGGGCAAAATGAAAAATTGGTTCTGAAATTATACTGCATTATTTTTTGGGGGGAGAGGACAGACAATAAAATTTACACTGTTATACTGATAAAATACACTGGATCGCTAGATATATACAATGTTCGGCGAAAATCTTGGGAGGACGACCGACACCGCCCCCCGCAGCCACTACTAAGATCCGTTCATGAACATAGACAATAATACTAATATTTTTAAACTTTGTATTTGTTGTTAATATATTTTGTAAGATGTGCATGATTCGAAAATTATGTTATTTTATATTATCAATATCAATTTATGCATGATAATTAATAATTTTAATTAATATGCATTTATTTTGTCAATGTGCCCCATTAATATTTTCTGAATATCAACGTAACTTTTTCTGAATATACATTTATTTGCAGCCCCTTGTTTCATTTACTCTTGTGGTCTGGACTTCTGGTCCCTTAGATTGCTTCTCAATTAACTGCAGCCCCCTAGGCCACTTATTTACTGTTTTTTTTTTCTTTCTGTAACTTCTCAAAATGCCCTTCCAAAGTTTATAATTGCAAAAAGCCCTCTCTTTTTATCTTTGTTGTTTGGTTATTTTTAAATTGTTATCAAGTGAGAAATTGTTTAATTCAGTGTTTTAATTGTATTATAGAACCTATTTATATATTTACTTGATAAAACAAGCAAATTATCAAAATATATCACTAAGTTAAGTTGGGTGGACAAAAATAAAAAATAAATAAGTCATTATTTATATTCATGTAATTTGTATGTGCAGCAATACGCAGATTTCAACCTAGTCTTTTAATTACGGGTGCGCATTCGACCGAACAAAACAAAACCGATTTAAACCGAACTAAATTAGAATCAAACCGAACCGAACTAAATTTTGAACTGGTTTAAAACCGAACCGAATCAACCGAATTATTATTCGATTTATTTGATTAAACCAAGAAACTTTATAGTCTTAAAATTCAAATATATCATTAATAAAATTCAAATTTTATTCTACAAAAAATATTAACAAATAATATAAAGTATTTGTAATATTATAATATAAAAAAATTATTTTTTAAAATTAATATAATGAAAAAACATGAAAAATATGATGTAATTTGGTTGGTTCCATTTAACCGGTTTTCGAAACACCAGAATCAAACCGAACCGATAAACCACCGAACCGAATCGAATTAATCAAAAAAATCTAATCGATTAAATCGAATTCGATCAATTCGATTCAGTTCCTAAATAAACTGAACAGTTCGCGCACCCTTATTTTTAAGAGGCCTTCTATCACGTTCCTTCATTTCCCCCACACTTTCATGATGACATTATCATTCATAATTAATCCACTAATTATTCCTCTCAATTAACAATTAATTCATAATTATTAAATATTGAATATTCCTAATCAATCTTTAATTGGTAGAGACCTTAATTACATATTAAATTTGGATGACTCATCACAAGTTGGTGGAGGAAATGGGGGAAGTATAATTTTCCTATTTTTAATATCCTACACTAAACTAGACATTACCTTGTCATTCAAACAAGCCCTACAAATAAACAAAAATATAAGGGTACAATTGCAAAAACACCAAAATATCCGCTAGAATAGAAGACCATAACCAAACCAATCTCGTCTCTTTCGCCACTCAGCAACGAGCAACAATGGAGATAGCGTGCTGCTCTTCCTCTTCACTATCCGCCTCCCTTCTCTCCAGAAGGAACAACAGTTCGCTCCGCTTCAACCCGTGCTTTTCCATCGCTCCTAGTCGGTTGACAGCCGCGCCGTTGGTCTCCAGTGTGCGTCCACGCCGGAGAAGATCGTCTGGTGGGCTCAAGTGCAAGTGTTTGTTCGGATTGGGTGTGCCTGAGCTCGCCGTGATCGCTGGGGTTGCTGCTCTCGTCTTCGGCCCGAAAAAACTACCTGAGATTGGCCGCAGTCTCGGCAAAACTATCAAGAGCTTCCAGCAGGTTCTCTCTTCCTCTCTCCCTTAAACTGTGCCCAAATTACACGATTTTTAACTAAATTGTGCCTAAACAGTATCAAATCGAGCGTTGCAATCTTGGTTGTTGGTACTATTTATGCCCAATTTGGTACAGCAAGGCCTAATTGATTATAATTGATTTCCTCAATTTTCACTACAGGCAGCAAAAGAGTTTGAAGCGGAGGTGACGAAAACCCCGCCTGAAAATGAAACGACTCCTCCACCAGAGAAGGTTCAAGAAATCGCCAATGGTGAAGAAAAGAAGGAATTGGAGGCGTCCAGTGCCAAAGAAAATGCTTGAAGAGCAATGAGGGCTACTTGTTCTTGAATGTTAAAATGTTAAAATATTTTCAGGGCCAAAACTTTCTATTGTTATTTGAGTGTGAGTCGTTAATAATTTGCTTCATTTTTCTCGTGTTGTAAGCATGGAATTATATGTAGTTGTATTTCATTATGCAAAACCACCATTTTAGTGTTGTTGCCACGGTTCTGAAAATCTGGAATGCGTAATTCTGTTTTTTACCATTTAGATCCATTAATCCTAGTTTTGTGTCTTTATTTCGGTCCAATCGCAACATGGCAGTGCATCGTTTCATTGTATTTAAGGTCGAGACTAATATTTGTATAATTTTTTGGAAAGTTATTTAGACTTTGGACATGGTTGTTTTCATTATCTTATTTGGATACTAATTATGTTGTATTTGTATCTTTTATTAATTGTAAAATAGATAAAAGAAAGATCACCGATTAGGAATTAATTGTTTTAACCGATCATCATAGTAGCCGATAGAGTTTTCGTATATAATATTATGTTTTCAAACTACTAATAGCTGTAGTTCAAAATTCAAAAGTTAAGACAAACATAAAGATCATAATTTACATTTTAAAATCCACTAAATTATTAAGCAAAATAACCTGAGAATAAAACAATATAAAGAAAATTCAGTAAAATATGAAAAAATACCACGCTAAATCCTGCAAAAAAACTAAGCAAAACCCTAAAAGCAACAAAAAAAGTACTTGAGGAGAGAGAGAGAGAGAGAGAGAGAGAGAGAGAGAGAGAGAGATGAGCTACAGTCGTTTGCCTAATGTACAACGTAGACGTTCTCTTGGCGAATTTACAAAGTTGCCGTTCTTCTTTGCTCGCTAAAATTATAAATCTATAATTTTCTACTTGAATTAGAAACTCAAAACACAGGTTAGGGCAACTCTATATTCACAAAAAAGCATAATTATTCAAAGTTGGAATTTCAAGTCTGCCCTTGCAAAACCTCGAAATATCTCATATAATATATCACTCCAAAATATGAAAATACAACGAAAAACATCACCAATGCCACCTGTGCAGTGTTGGAAAATCATTTAAAATTATAAAGTATATAATAGGGTAGGGTACAAGAATATATGATCCCACATAAGTTTTATTATGATATATATACCATATAAATGATATTTCCTATATACATTGTAGGGATATTCACGATTTTTTCTATTCGTGATATTGAGATTTTGCAGGGGTAGACATGACATCACGCCTTGCTCAAAAGCTGTGGAATATAAATCTTTAATCGATACCAGAATGTAAATCAAAGCCTCAAATAGCCTGAAAGTGTTCGACAAAATATAAAAAAAGACTACTCTCAGAACCAAACAACAGAAAAAATAAGTATCATCTCAAACAAGATTTTGAGTTTCTCATTATTCGATCGATTCAAATTTTGAATTTGAATTTTGAAATTGAGTTTTAGCAAGCATCGAGATCTCTGCACGGAGGTGGCGTGGGAACTCCGAGCAAAGTAGTATTCCCTCCTGCTGGCCCGCATCTAATCCTCTCTGCATTCTGCGTACCAACCTGTACCGCAAAACCAAAATTAATCACTCCAAAACTCTTAAGGCTCAATTTCATACCCCTAGAAAATAGAAAATATCATGGATAACCCTATAGAAAATATCATATATATCCTCATGAAACATAAGAAATATCATGAATCAAATGAAAGGGTGGGAATTTAGGAGGGGTATTCATGATATTACACATTTTGGAGGGGTATATGTGAATGTGATATTTCTGAATAATGAACTTACAGGTGGCGCTTCCCCCTTTCTTAGCAGCTCAACAATCTCGACAACCCTCTTTGGTGTCAGATCTTCCTGAAATAAAATAAATAAATAGAGAATAATTAATAACATGCAATAATATTCAATTGGTGAAATTTCATGTGCAACCTTGCAAAATCTCAAAATATCATGGAAACCCATACAAAATATAATAAATATCATGTATACCCCAATTCCTTTTCGGTTTGGAAGATTTCTATGTTAGACATCTTTTTGAAAAATTAAGAGAGGGGGTATTGGTGATATTTCTCATATTATGTAGGGTTATATATTGTCGTTAAATTTTCAGAAGGGTATATGTGAAAATTTGAGGTTTTGTAGGGGTATGCATGAAATTGAAGTATTTAACCAATTCATTATTTCTATTTTACTTACATAGTAATTGTATGTGTAAGCATCAGAACCTTGAGAGTAATCCGCCACGGCTATCATTGGAGCATTCACGCAACAACCCTAAATTCATTCATACATTAAATTAATTCCACTAACTTATAAAAATCATGTATTAATTTCAAATATACAAATTTAGTAATTTATTTACCATGCATTCCATCTCTCCAACACTAAACAAACCATCCTTCGTAACTTCTACAAAACCCAAAAATAAAGAACTTTGTATTAATCTTGAATTTTAAAATTAAAGTATTGAAGTATTAAATGTACCGTTTCGTTTGACACCAAGGTGTTTGAGCAAAGCTTCTTCGATATCGCGGGACCCACGAATCATACAAGGAGTCGTACCGCACACTTGCAAGTGGTACTTCCCAACCTAAATAAACATCAAAGTTTATATCTTTATATAATTTTTTTATTACCAATAAAATGTGATGAAAATTATGAAAAGAATGAAAAGTATAAACCTTAGTCCTGTTAAACATCGAGTAAAAGGTCGCAACTTCATACACACGAATCGGCGCCACTCCAATGATCTTTGCAATCTGAAATAATATCAATGTGTAATTGTATAGAAAAATTGTTTACGTAAAAAGAGAAAATAGGAATTGTAGAGGAAATTGTACGGCATTCATTGCGGAGACAGGGAGCCATCCGCCATGTTGTTGCTGAGCAAGATCCAGCATTGGGATTACTCCAGATTGCTTGTAGTTGGATGGATAGTGAGATAAGATCTCGTTCACCTTGTTTGTTCAAGAATCGAAAGAAATTATATTGAATTCGTAAATAAAATCAAGAAGAATAAAACTTTGATTAATTGAAGTACCTTTTCCATATTTGCCTTGCTGAACTCCCATGTCGAATCAGATTTATTCTCTGGAGAATCTAAGTGCTGTCAAAAATCAAAATGACAACGATTTCAACAATCCTAAAATGAAAATCAGTATAAATTCGAACAAAATTGAGAGCAATAACCGAAGATTCGTACATAGTTGAGCGCAGTGGAGAAAGATCTCGAGCAAGCGGAGCCATTAGATAAAGCGATCTAGAAATCAGGAATCAAACACCAAGTTCAATTGATAGATAGTTCGAAACTCACAAAAGGGGTAAAATGGAGAGAATGGAGAACGCTTACAATAGGAGAGGATCGGAGCGCTGATCGGGTTTCCGAAAGTCGCCTCGCCGCGAGTCTAGCCGCCTGAGATAGCATCGTGAATCAGGCGATACTCGGAGAAGCTGGAGCTGGATAGATAGTGAGACCGTGAAAAGAAGTAGACTTCACAAGTCGAGGAAACACTACTTTTAAATCCCAGATTTACAAAATCCAGTATTTAAAATACCATAAATGCAGGATTTAAAATACCTCCGAGATTTCAATTCTGAATTATAGAAATTCCAATATTTCAGTCCCGGAAATCGAGACCTCAAGATTTTCAAATCGCGGATTTGTAGAAATCCGACTTGAAGTCGGATTTTAACCGAAACCGAGAAATAGTTTCTGGGTTTTTGATAAAAACCTTCTAATATAAAATTAACATATGTTCACTCACTAGTTCACTCACACTGGCCTGATGGCGACTCTTGTCAGCACCAACCCTCTCTTGCTAAAACCCTTTCCTCTACCTACAAACCCTAACCCTAATTCCATCTCTGCACGCACGCCAAGCCGTACCTTCTCTCTTAGCATCGACAAGGCTTCTCGTTCTGGTATGACCGTTCATTGTACGGGGAATAATTATGGAGATTTTGAACGGGAGAATGTGATATACCCTAGACCCGACGAGAACGATTGGAACAAGGAACGGGAGACTATCATGTACCCCAAACCCGAAGTGATCGAATGGAGCAAGGATTTGACGAACTCGGTACGGTTGATTGGTACCGTGGGACAACCGATACAGATGAAGCCACTGAGTAGCGGTAAAGCCGTTGCTTGGACCAAATTGGGCGTTTGGAAAAGTCCTACCGATACAACCTGGTAAATTATTTTCACCTTTTATTTTTCAAAATTTGAACTTTCGATTTTCAATTTTGTATCTTTTTCTTTGTGTTTGCAAGGGTGAATCTCACATTTTGGGAAGAAATGGCTTATATTGTGTACCAGCATGTCGAGGCGGGTCAGAGGATTTTCGTATCCGGAAAATTGGTCTCTGATGTTGTTACATCGGAAGATGAGAGCGTACAAACTTACTTCAAGGTTGAATTTATTTTGTGAATTTAACTAAAATATACATGCATCTATTAATATGAATTTAATTAGAAAATATTTATTTGAATAGGTTGTGGTATATGATATTAAATTTGTTGGAAAGCGCCTTTTACCAGTATCTACTTTTGAACCGAGACCAAATCAAATAAGCACAGGTTATTTTCTTTCTCAAATTCAGTATAAATTTTGTATTTATTGAGTATAATAATTATATCTCTATTTATCTTAAGCCACCAAAACATATTTGTTTGTTTGAATTTTGTGCAATTTGAATGTATTTTGTAGGTTCTGTAGAAGAGCTTTGGCAAGCTTTCTTTGCAAATCCAGTTGACTGGTGGGATAATCGCCTTAATAAGGTCAAAACTTCAATTAATTTAGAAATCCATTTCTTTTTTATTATTTTGAAACAAAACCTATATTTTGTTCATACAGAGAAACCCTAATTATCCTGATTTCAAGCATAAAGACACGGGTGAATCTTTATGGATCAACGGCAAGTACAATCCATCTTGGGTGAAATCTCAACTCGAAATTTTAGATTCGAAAATGGCATCGATGCAAGAAGCAAATGCGCGCGAGTCCAATAAGGTCTCTTTTTCAGATTTGACTCTTCAGTAATGTTTCGTTTAGGACTTTTGGTGGACTTGCTCCTCTCCAATTTTGTCCGAACTGGAGAGGTCCTTGCCTCTCTAGGGATGGAGATGGACCATCCCTCTTTGTTGTGGATTACGAATGGTGTATATATAGATGTTGGACCATGTTTTATCGATGATATCGTGTTGGTATTTTGAGTTGTAATGGTGATTTGCATTAAGAAGTTCATCTTTTGTCACGCGTAATTAAAGGTTGGATTTTTCTGCTAATAGTGAAAATTTCAAAATAATACTTGGAAAGGTAGGCAATGACATTGTATTAGCCCGAATGCACCAAAATAATGTCTTATGATGTTGGTGCCGATCCATTCGTCCTTGAAAATTAAATTGTTTGTTCTTTCGATCTGATCCAATTAATTCAAATGTTTTTTTTTAATCTTTTTTCTACGAGTCCGATAAAATCGTGCCCGATTCTCTACAAAAAAGGTACAATTTCATCAAACGCGCGGGGACAAGTTAACTGGACATAGGAAATATTCAGGTCAAAAATCCCATAAAACACGGTTTGCTTATCCAAGAGAAACTAAGCAAAAGGGTTGGCCACAGTAGGAGTCGTGTGTCCTATGTTCCGACAAAATCGAAACGGTCCAATCATTTACTCGTCGAGTGCGCTTACTCGCTACAATCCTCGAGTATTGGAAATTTGTACTGAAACATAATAGAGATAACGAAAACGACAAAAACACAAAACTTACAACGAAAGTGGGTGGTTTAGAGGATTTGGAGATAGCTTACTAATAATTTTTGCGACCATATATAGTACGCCCTCATTTTTTCCAACACCCTCTATATAATTAATTAATGGTTAATTATTGGAGTAATTAACAAAAATACATCCATCATGTTAATTAATCATTAATTAATAATTAATAATTAATTGGCGATATAGAAGATGTGGTGGGAAAATGAGGGGGTATGGTATAATTGTCCTAATTTTTTTTAATACAAGGCTAGCTAGGATTCCTATAGGGCCGGCGATAGGGGCAACCCACTACGCCTTGGCCTGGGGTCGATTTTGCTGAGAGGCCTTGAATGACATATAGTATGTGTATAAAGTATAAACAGTGTTCTTAAAACCAAACCGGACCGGTTCATCCGAAAAAATCGGTTTCGGTTTTATTTTATTTTTTGAAGGAGGATCGACAATGTGTCGAAGCCTCGAATATATTAGATAAATGAATGTGATCTATTTTGACATTCATAATGAGAGAGAGAGAGAGAGAAAGGAGAGAGAGAGAGAGAGAGAGAGAGTTTTTATATTGATGCCGCCGGGATTCGAACCCACAACCTCTACAACATGAGGATTTTTTGTGCTAAGCACTCAACCATCTAGGCTATGGGACCATTGGCAAGTTTCGGTTTTATTATTAGACCATAAATGTATGCGAACCGCTCAAATCCATTCAGACAGTCCGATTTTTCTAATAAAACTGGACCGGTCTAACATGGAAAACCCTCTTTAGATCTCTTCATTTCTTTTCTCTTCGTTCCCAAAAATGCAGGTCAAGGAAACTATTCACCTTTCTTTCTTCATATCTTTGTTTTTAATGCCTAATTGGAGTAAATTGAGGATCAAGTGTGGTTTAGTTTGATAATTGAAAGATAACTAGGAGATTACCCGCGCTTCGCGGCGGTTTTGTTTCATTTGTTTTACCATACACGTAATATATACACATAATATATAGTTATGATTTTTCGGGATCAAATATAAGACTTTATGAAAATAAATATCATATTGATCAAGGAAGTTTGATGATGACAAAATTATCATACTATTTATGAATATGACAAATTGCGAAATATTTATTTAGTACTATAATGCAACACATACAAAAAAGAATAAATGTCACTATAAAATAATAAAACAACATGAGTGGACATAAACAAAAATAAAAACCATATGATATTTTAAATTTTCATATCTAAAATTAAGAATAATAACATTGTAAAAGTTTAAAAAAATTATTTATGTCTGATAAATTGTAAGTTTCATGTTTATTATTAAAAAAAAATTATATAAGTTAAAGAAATTATTTGTGTTTAGTAAATAAATATCTTTCATTATTTATTTTTTAAAGATTAACATGAAACTGTTTTAAGTACAAATACAAATACAAATATAACATAATTGTTTTAAAAATAATAATAATTATTAGGATGTGCAAAAAAAATTCTATTATATTTAAAAAAAAAATAATAATAAGGATTACAAGTCATTAATATAATTATATTTATTTTTATATCTTTTTACATAATTGTTTTCATAATTTTAAGTTAGAGAAAAATATTGAATATATGATATTAACATACTTAGTAGTATGTGCAATTTTTTTCAATTATAGTTTTAAAAATAATAATAATTAGTCTTACAAGTCATTAATATAATTATATTTATTTTTATATCTTTTTTACACAATTGTTTTCATAATTTTAAGTTAGAAAAAAATATTAAATATATGATAATATGGATCTCAAAATAAAGATAAAATTCCAACGAATATATTTCTTAATTTTTTAAATTATATTATGAAAATACTAACAATATTTGATGTATGTTTTATTAATTTATTAATGTTAGATATTTAAACTCTTCACATTCTATTTGTATTCACAATTGATCATGTATCATATTGTGAAAAAATTCAAAATCAAATACAATTGGTCCAACATGAACCTAACAAATAATATTTTGACACGTCATTAGTGTAAGGTGATGTGGCCTTCTAAAATTGCTTAAAACTATGTGTGAAATAAGGGACACATAAATATCTACAAATAAAACATAACCACACAAAATCAAAGGTTAATCTATGGTTCATATGTTGCCACATATCATAATCTAATGGTTGAAATAATTGTGATGATGTGGCATGAGTTGTGATGAGGTGGCATGAGGAAATTGCATAAAGATGGGTCCAAAATAAGGGGGTTGGTAAATTAAGCCCATCTAGTTTATATTCTAACCAAACATTTTTCTGGATTATAATGATTTAAATTAAAAGATGCTAGTATTTCAAATTTAGTTGGAAATTCCGGTGTTGTTAAAACCGGACCGGACCGGGTGGTCGGACCGGAAAAAACCGGACCCGGACCCATTTCCGGTTCGGTCCGTTTGTAATACCGGATTTGCAATTAAACCGGGTCAAAATCGTGAAACCGGCCGGTTTTTTGAAAAAACCCGTGAACCGGATTAACATAAAAAACTGGTCAATCTTTTATTCTCCTCTGTGAAGTTATCAAAGTAATTTTTATTATTTTTTCTTCTCTTCTTTGCGAAGTACCAGCTATTGGAAATAAATCTTGTCTTCTTTTGTTATGGAAATTAAACTAAAAAATTGAAAATAAAAATTCATTCGAGAGATTTATTGTAAATTATCAAGGTATTTTTTCTCATGCTTATGAACATTACAAATATACCTATTACTATTTGATCGCTATGAATTTGCTATTCGATCACTATGAATTTGAATGTCAAAATTTACAAAATAGGATGGAAACATAAGACCAAGTATTAGGCCCAAGACCATTAACATGTTTTTTTATCATCTGATATTTTATATTATTTTGGAGTATTTCATATGGAGTATAATTTTTGTGCGCTTAGATATGAATATATATTACAATTTCATTTACCTGATGAGGCTTAAAAAACTTTGAAGAAACTTCTAATTTCTAAATTTAAAAAACTTAGTTTTGAATTTTAAATGTATGCAGTACTTAAAAAAAAAGTTAAACCATCAAATGATATTATCATTGTATTTGGTATATATAACTTTGTACTAGATTTTCTTTTATGTTTTCAAATATACTTGTAAACATCATTTATACTTTATATATTATTCTATATAGGTGTATTAGCAAAATTAACGGTTCAACCGGTTCACTCACTGGTCCGACCAATGAACCAGTGACCCGGGACTCGGCCGGGTCGATGTCCGGTCCGGGTTTAATAACATTGGGAAATTCTTTGATTGGTCATAGGGTGGTAATTTTCTTGTTTTCAATTCATAAAAGTTGAACTTGAAAACATAATTAGCCCTAGAAATTATTTCATGATTCTTTTTTTTTTTTCTGGTGTACAATTTCAGGTACATGACTTCATGTTGTAATAGCCTATAACCAGTAAACAAAATACAAATATTAGTTTCAAGTAAACGATTACAGGATAAAATATTTAATTTTGAAATATAAGACATTATATCCATTAATTTATATCATGTTCTTGAGCTATCACATATTTTACCCATTTAATATGTTCTACCTTAATTTATATCATGTTCTTGAGCTATCACATATTTTACCCATTATTTCATGAACTTGAAAACATAATTTACCCATTTAATAATTTATTTTATGATCTTTATATCATGTTCTACCTTAATTATATTAATGGTTGTTCTCCCTTTAAAGAGTGGATGTTTTTGAGCTATCACATATTAATATTTATATAATTTCCATATTTATTTTATGATTTGATTATATCCATTAATTTATATCATGTTTTACCCATTTAACCATTTAATAATTTATTTTATGATCTTTATATCATGTTCTACCTTAATTATATTAATAGTGAAGGAAATACAGTTTTGGATCAACGCTAAAATGGTACGTAGGACAAACGAACGTACGCGTTCGTGGGCATACTAAACAGATTAGTAAAACTGGTATAACTTTCAGTAGGTAACTCTGATTTGAATGATTCAAATTGGGTTAGTTAGATAATGAGATTATCTAGAACTTACATGTTCTAAGATGTTCCATTTGAGCGACGTATCAGTGTCGTTCTAATGGAATACCGAAAGGGTGCGACGGTTTGACATACAGTCAGTAAAACGGGCGTAACTTTCGGGTCCGAACTCCAATTGGGCTGGATCCAATTGGGTTGGAAAGATAATAAGATTATCTAAAACTTTCGTAAATGTTCAAAGTCGGTTGGAACGATTTGATATTTTCGTTCTGACAGAATACTGAAAGGGTGTATGCAGTTTTCTGTTTGAAAAGGTGTATAGAAGATATACATACATTTTGGCCCATCCTTATCATATGGAGTATATATAGGATGTTTCTCTCTCTCTCTCATAAGTTCAGTGTTCAGTGCAGATAATTAATGGATTTTATCCAGAAATTATGAGACTCTAATCAGATGATGAAAGAGTGCTAAGAGATTGAGAGAAAGAGAAAAGAGGAGAAAAGAGTTTTCTCCGTCTTAGATAATCGAAACGCAATCATGCAAGTTCGCCGGTGCATCGTCCAGGCAGATGCATCCGCGACCGAGGTGCTACGACTCACGGTGGATACGGGTAGAGGAGCGACATATGTGGCTCTTCGTTGTGATCAAACCGGAGAAGTAATCGAGTAACGGGTTGTGGAAGCGTGCGGGCATGGAACGCGCGAAGACAACCGGAAACGTGTCAAGATGGTGGGAGACGTGTGGTATGGGACGTACGTGCTAGTCACCAACGTCACACCGAAGGAAGAGAAGGATGCAGCAATCAACCCGTCGCGCGTGATCAATTTCACGCTGGTAATCGTCTATCCTACTTTGCATCGTACCCTCGATATCGAAGCGTGATCTTGGATTTTGGGAACCGGACCGGGCCTTCATATCCGCTGCGCGGGCTCGGAGACGGGATAATTCCCTTCAAATAGTTATATCATGTTTTCATATTTATTTTATGATTTCATATTTATTTTGTGATTTGATATTCATTAATTTATATCATGCTTTAGATTTTATGATTTGATTATATCCTTTAATTTATATCATGTATCCATTAATTTATATCATGTTTTACCCATTTAACCATTTAATAATTTATTTTATTATATTTATATCATGTTCTACCTTAATTATATTAATATTTATATCATGTTTTCATATTTATTTTATGATTTCATATTTATTTTGTGATTTGATATTCGTTAATTTATATTATGCTTTACGCATTTAATATTTTTTTCATATTTGTTTTGTGATATTCATTAATTTATTTTATGATATGATTTCATATATATTTTGTGATTTCATTAATTTATATCATGCTTTACGCATTTAATAATTTTCATATTTTTTTTGTAGTATTCATTAATTTATGTTATGATATTATATCAAATTACACATTTAATAATTTTCATACTGGTTTTATGATATTTTTTGTAAACATAACAAATAACAATTAATAAGTGAATACATAATCTTTTATCTACTATAAACAATTACATTAAAAATCCCACATTGAGCCACCTCATCTCTTTGACTTTCTATCACACATATTAATATTTATAGAATTTCCATATTTATTTTATGATTTGATTATATCTGTTAATTTATATCATGTATCCATTAATTTATATTATGTTTTACCCATTTAACCATTTAATATTTTATTTTATGATCTTTATATCATGTTCTACCTTAATTATATTAATATTTATATCATGTTTTCATATTTATTGTATGATTTCATATTTATATCATGTATCTATTAATTTATATCATGTTTTACCAATTTAACCATTTAATAATTTATTTTATGATCTTTATATCATGTTCTACCTTTTATATTAATATTTATATCATGTTTTCATATTTATTGTATGATTTCATATTTATTTTGCGATTTGATATTCATTAATTTATATCATGTTTTACGCATTTAATAATTTTTTCATATTTGTTTTGTACTATTCATTAATTTATTTTATGATATGATTTCATATTTATTTTGTGATTTCATTCATTTATATCATGATTTACACATTTAATAATTTTCATATTTTTTTTTGTGATATGCATTAATTTATTTTATTATTATATCAAATTACACATTTAATAATTTTCATATTGGTTTTATGATATTTTTTTCTGTAAACATAACAAATAACAATTAATAAGTGAATCCACAATTTTTTTTATCTAATACAAACAATTACATTAAAAATCCCACATTGAGCCACCTCATTTCTTTGACTTTCTATCACACATTATATAATTTTCATATTTATTTTATGATTTGATTATATTCATTAATTTATATCTTGTATCCATTAATTTATATCATGTTTTACCCATTTAACCATTTAAGAATTTATTTTATAATCTTTATATCATGTTCTACCTTAATTATATTAATATTTATATCATGTTTTCATATTTATTGTATGATTTCATATTTATTTTGTGATTTGATATTCATTAATTTCTATCATGCATTACGCATTGAATAATTTTTTCATATTTGTTTTATGATATTCATTAATTTATTTTATGATATGATTTCATATTTATTTTGTGATTTCATTAATTTATATTATGCTTTACGAATTTAATAATTTTCATATTTTTTTGTGATATTCATTAATTTATTTTATGATATTATATTAAATTATACATTTAATAATTTTCATATTGGTTTTATGATATTTTTTATGTAAACATAACAAATAACAATTAATAAGTGAATACACAATTTTTTATCTAATACGAACAAATTTTCTAGTACCGATAATACTATGAATGAGAATAGACTCAAGGACATGTGTTACAAAAACACATTGTATTCATGTGAATAAAGGTAGAATGTTATATTTAAATAATTATTATTTGTAAGAAAATATGCGGTATATTCGGTTCGGGTTTAAAAACATTGTATAAAATATTTATTAGTTTACCTATTTATTTTCAGCTTTTATTCAACATATTGGCCCGAAACAAACCCGACAAGAAACTTGATACAAAATACAGCCCTACCCGACCCGAATTGATGTAATCCGAGATGACCCGAACCATAAATTTGACTTCTCTGTAATTCATACAAAATTGACCTAAATTTTTCTTTCCATCCTTTTTCATTTAAGTTCTCTTTTATTTTCTTCAATTTATTTTCATGTATTCAAGCTTCATGTGCTCCACATGTATACTGTCGGATATTATGGTTGCCATATAATATATATGGACTGAATACGAGCCACGTATTTGGATATGTAAAAGAAAGAAGAAGAAGAGAAAAGGAATAAAGAAGTAAATCTTAGATATAGTCGATCTCCATTACTTCATTTCAATTAGTTTATATATTTCATGTTTTGTAATCATCATTTTAAAATTATTAAAAATCACGATTCAACAAGTTCCTTGTATATATGTGATTTATAATTGGAAAATGATACTTTGCCATCAGATTTCCACGAAACATCCTCAATTTCTTAATTAACTCACTTAATTAACAACCCAAAAAACAAAAAACATTGAATTATCACGTTAATCATATAACATGTGTTAATCCAATTGTTAATTAAGTGAATTAATCATTAATATGAGGATGTTTTGTGGAAATCTGGTGGCACCATATATGTCCTATTTATAATTTATAATTTTATACATGTTTCGATTTGTTTCTTTTCTTGTATTGTATGTAAATGAGTTGCATAACTTTTTTTCTTAAAGACAAAATAGAGCATATAATATATAAACAAAGATTTTCGCAATGGAAACTCAATAAGAAATATCTCATTATATTGTAGAATTCTTCAACAAAAACTCTAAAATAAATAAATCTATTACGATTGTATAATCAATGAACAAACATTTTTTTGGTCTGTACAATAAACAAGCTACTCTCTATGGACTTTACTAATATATCGTGCATTAATTCATACTATCATGAAAAAATTTCTCTCTTTAATTCCCTTTTCCTTTCCTCCTTTTTGCCTTGTTCTTGAATTATTATTGGCTTGAAGAAAGGCCTCTTGCTTCAGAACCTCTCATGATCCTTAGCCTCTTGCAAGAACTGATAAACATCTCCCAAGGAACATCTCCAACGAGCATGAGATCGCCGTCTTTATCCTCGTAAGTGATGGCTAAATCGGTAACGGAACCATCCATCTCTAAAGAGAAACATTTGAACAAGCTCTCTAAGCCCTCTCTCAACTCTTTGTAACATCCATACGACTTGAGATCAATTTTTCTCAAATAAGGCGCCCCGTCCATGCTAACTTTCACAAACAAACCGCTAGTAATCTCGACCTCTTGTTTGCTATTTTGTCTTGCATGAAAATTGTTCTTCCTGTAAGATCGGACCGGAGGCCATCCAACAACTTGTACTCTGCAATTCGAAACACAATATAATTAGTGCCAATACATGTAGAAATACATACCAAAACTACCTGGATATTATGAAGGGATTGTATACATAAATATGAGTCTTACTTGTTAATTTTCATGGAGTCGTCGTTAGTTTGACACGGGCCATTGGACTCCTCTAGAGACCTTTTGTTTCCTCTAGTAGATTTCGCGGGCTCATCAGAACCAGGCAATCCGAGCCTTAACTCGGTAGCTTTTAAGTTGTCCATGTCATTTACGAACTTCGCTTCTATCGTTGTCGTTGTTGTCGCTTCCATTTTTCGAGTAATATTTATCAAGGATGAAATATAAACAAGTTTTGATTTGAGTTAGGGTTTGAAGAATACTAGTAGAAAATATTGCTAGATAGGTAAGGATGAAGGAGATGATGGAGAGAAACCCTAATGGTGTGTTGTTTTATACTAGTAATAACATAAGCCAATTCTCTCTCCATCTCTTTCTCTCTCTCAATAATTTATTGGATTTCTTAATAATTTTTAAGTGGTGGGTCAAAGTGACAAGTAATCATGTAGGGTGGATTAGGTGCAACCATGAGAGCCCGGTCGGACTATAGAGGGCAAAACCGGTCCTACCACTCAACCGAGTGATTTAGATTGGTCTCGAATGGAATCCTTGTTGAGGTTTTGGCTTTTGGGTGTCCCTCCACCGTTGGATGGGGAAGCATCCCATGTGATTAATTTTTCGAATGGCTCGACATTTTTTTCTGATATCACAATTATTTTTGAATGGATCCATATGATGATGTTGAGAATTCCACACGCAATGGATATGCTAATAGGGGTGAAAGAATTAAATTAGCCTTTTCCATTTTAAGTTCTTAGCATGATTTAAGCCTCTAATGAACTTTGTTTATTGAGGAATGGCACATTGTATTTCTAAGGAATTTTTGATTGTTTATGACGTGTTTTTGTGTCCTTTTGTATATTCAATCATAGTATTATGGGTTTATTTTGTTTTTCCATCTTGTATAACATGTGTATCCGTGCATCCGATGAAGATTGTATAGTTGTTTTGTATAATAATTTTATGACAAATATAAATTTTGTAGATAATTATCTGATAATTTTTTTTTGAGAAAATAAAAAAACGAGTAAATGGAGAAGGCTCGGTGGTCCTCCATCCATTGGTGTCAATGTGACTCGAACCCACAACCTCTCACAACATAAGATTTTTGTGTCTCACACCCAACCACTGGGTCATGAGCCCATTGGCTAATTATCTGATAATTATACACGATAATTTCAAACGCGTAATGATTGGTGAGCATATGATTATGATTAGTAAAGAAAATTGGAGGGCTGGTCGCTAATTTTATTTTTTGTAGTATGCGTCAAAAATACAATAGAATAATTTGGAAACTAGCAAAACAACCCACTCAAGTTATAAACGACGAATTTAATTAGTGTAGATAGATATTCATGACAAGCATCACTAATGACAATAGAGAACAATATGACAATCTAATAGCATCTACAATATTAATTATTTTTAATTTATTATTATTATTTTTTTAGGAAAAAAGAAGCTAATTTAGGCCTTTGCTTCATTACTTACAAATTGAAAGTTGTTTAAATATTCATAAATATTTACATGTGCTCTTATTACTACGTAAGGAATCTTTTTAACAAGTGAGACTATTATTATCTTACTATCAAAATCTACTACATTGAAAAGTTAAGAAATAATAATTAAAAATTAAAAAACAGTTATAATTATAACTAATTTATTACTATTGTTTCATTCTTTATGTAACATTTCTCCCTTTTATTTTCATCGTTTTTATTTTTTATTTTTGTTACGATTATAGCTTAATTTGCTTAACGGAACATGCGTGTACCGCATTCAATGGTACCACATTTCTATTAAAAAATCGTTAAAACTAAAAATAAGTATTAAGTCAAATATTGTTTCCAAACACGAACTGATTTCGGTGGTCAAAGTACGAGCACATGATATATGCACAATATTCAATATCATATGCACAGAATCAAAATAGTAATTAGCAAACAATCTTAATTAATTTATAGTCAATTAATTAAAATATAAGATGATCATAGATGATATGTTTTTGTTAATTGCATCTGTTCAGAAAACAAACCGAATCAATCATTTTTTTTTTATCAATTCTTGTGCATTATTCAAAAAACACTGACATAAAACACTTATCATATTATCATTTATTTTATGTTCTTATCATACATTTTGCTAATCTTTGCAGAAACCACACCGACTAAAAAATAATCGTTCTAATTTAAAATGTTATAAGATGCTCAAAAAAGTTTATATTTTAATTTGATTCGTTAAAAGAAATGGGTTCAATGCATTGATCCTATATGTTCCTATAACGTACTACACAGAGCATAGGAATCTGTTATCTTTAAAAAATATACATGCACATATATTAGTTCATTATAAAAAGATTCTTAGATTTATTAATATCATTATATATGTATATTATGAAAGAGAGATTGATCTGGAATTGTTTGATCAAATAATCCTTTGCAAAGTTCATTAAACTAACAATTCTACCATATGATTGTATGGTGGGTACTAGATAGTACCAAATAGCATGATTAATTGATTGAAGACATGCAAGTTTGATATTTCAATATGAAGGAACAATACAAAGGAGGCACAATTATAATTGCACACTTGTCTGTTTGATTATGAAGCTGTCTAGAGCACAGATAAATTATTAGGTGGCATGGGTCCACAATGGACCTAGATAATTAAATTAGTATGAACACACCAATGTCATTGAATTTTGATAGCTTGTCATGTTTTCATTGGTTAGGCCATCTTTATAATTTTTCTAGAGGAGGAAAATAGAAATTATTAGGTGGCATGGGTCACTATTGCATGCTCATTTGTCCACAAGTAATTAATCGAGCGAAAGAGAGAGAAACTAGGATCAACTACATAACATAATATTTGTCTTGTTTAAAAAAAAACTAAATTTAGTTCGGCTACTCAGTGCATGCATGATTCAAACAAGTTTATTAATTCGTGCATTGTAAATAAAAAAAAGACTGGTTTTTAAGCTTTATTAGGAGAATACTGGCGCTACACGACGAGAATGGTATTTATATTTTTTTTATTTTATGATGAAAATGATAATATTATAATAAATAAAATTATTTCATGTTATATAACTAATTTAATTATAATCAAGAATATATTATACAATTAAATTAGTTCTGGTAAAAATAATTCATTTTTTAATCGTATTTTAATAAATATATTTAAGCAAATAATAATATTCGAAGCATAACACAATTTTACGAAAACAACTACAAAAATGATATCATTGTTTCTCACAATAATTTCATGCAATATAAATATAAAAAATACTGAACAATATAACCAATATACTCAAGACATATAATCAATTATAAAATACTAATAAGCAAAACAATGAATATTATACACAACATTACATTAAACAATGAAAAAATATTAAAATTTAACAATGAACAAAATTCATATGCTATTTTTAAATTTACAACTTAAAAATAGCAATATTATTCGAAACATGTTTATAAGTATAAGAAGTTTTTAGTATTTTAAAATCGTGAAAAACAAAAATACAAATATAACATACTGAGTAATATAGGATTCTAACAATTATAATTACCATAAAAATATTAACTATTTAAATTTAATTACATATATTTATATGTGTTATTTTGAATTGTGTTTTCTTACATAATTTTTTCATAAATTCAAATAAAAAATATTATGTATGAATTATATTAATATGGATGTCAAAACAAAGAAAACTTTAAGTGAATATACTTGGTAAAATTTTTAAACTAAAATTCTTAAAATATTATTAATATAACTTATAGCAAAAATATTATAATGTATCATATTAAAATATATATATTTATTAATTGGATGGGAGAAAAATATATCATATGTAAATATTAAATACTTACAAAAAGATTTATTGCATAACAAAATATATAAATTGTATGTGTCAAAAGAAATTTAACAAAAAATTTCATATTATTTGTCATGTGGACATTAGATTTACTATGAATCATCCGATTTTAATCGTACGGTATGAATTTAAAATATCAAGGATGACATGATTTAAAGAGAATGATTTAAAGTTGTAAAATAATTATGCACAAATGTCTTGAATGAATGAGATCAAACCAAATCATTACATTCAACGGTTCAAATGTTTTAAATGATCAAATATAAAATTAGTTGATATGATGATGGCACGTCACAAAATCTAATCATAATCATGATAATATGGATTCATGAGAGGGATTTAAAGATAAGGTGTAAAATAAAGAAATGGGTAAATTGTGATATTTATTTAATTTTAATAATCTAGCATATATTCAATAAAAAACAAGAATTGAGCTTTATCATAGAGTTGTATCGTTTTCATCGTTTTAAAACAAGAATTGAGCTTAAAACTTTGTCATGTATATATAAATACTTGGAGACACGATAACATGAAATTGTCATTTCATTAAAATCTGACCTACTTGGAAGCAGACACGCCACACGAGTGATTTATATGCACTTTGTATCCATATCGAGTCATTTAATTAGGGCCTACAATGAAATAAATATACAGCGCAATTTTGCTTGGAACCATATGCATGAACATACGTAATTTTTTTTTTTAGATATTTCTTGCTGGCATGAACATACGTAATTTTTTTTTTTAGATATTTCTTGCTGGCATGAACATACGTAATTAAGGTTCCAGCTTATATGATGCCCACATATATATATGGCAATTTCTTGCTGGCACGTTGTTGTGTGTGTACACTTCCAATGGAGACACAATTAAAGTTTTTGTTCATCAATATTAAGTGTGTGTGTGTGTGTGTGTGTGTGTGTGTGTGTGGATACATACGTCCATCACATACCGTGGACACGTATCAGATTGGTGCATTGCATTGCAGGGATCAACTCTGTTAAGACGTTGACATTTTCATTAAAGAACATGATAAGTTATTCAAGTTCAATGAACATATGCAAGGTATGCAAATAACATGCATAACAAATTTAATGTTAGATAATTCACTTTTCATGTGATCCAAGATCATGCAAGGTGATATGTTTTTTTTTATTATTTTACAACATTTATTAATTGATGTATTGACAATTAATAAACTAAACAAATGCGACAAAACATGTGCGAATCCGAATTTATTTATTAGTTTATCATATACTCATTTAACACATACTCATATGTTAAATTTGATCCGTTAATTAATTTATCATTTACATTCAACATTATTAATACAATCAGGAAATTGTAAGAGAGATTCATATAGGGGTGTCAACGGTTCGAATAGTAGTCATACTAGATCAATATCCATATTATTCTTCTGATACGAATCAGGATACAAATCAGGATACAGAACAACCGGATCCGGATATGGTTCGGATATTAAACACATATGGATATGATTCGGATATTGTCGAATACATATATAATCATTTCTCTTTTCGAAATTATCAATCTCATTTGGTTCTACGAAAAAATTTCAATCGAACACATAGGTGACTTTAAAAAGTCCAAAGAATAAAAGGGTGTTTAATTAGTAATATTTATTACCTAAGTTGGTTAATCGATATTAAAAAATAATAAAGTGGTGATACTTTAATAGTCTGGTCCTAAATTTTACTCAAATTACCCTGTAATCCAATGTTTATTTAAATCAAGTGTAATATACACTTAAATATTTTGGGTCATTCTATGGTAGAACATTTTTAAAAGGGTATTTTGGGTATTTGATATTTTTTTATTTTGTCAATGAAAATAGTTTCTTATTGGAGCATTGCATTAATTATAAATTAAATTAGAGGTTTGAAAAAATGTCTAAAACACCCTTGTTAATTTGTATAAGAATTGAAAAGGAGCTTCTACCATAGAATCACCCAAATATTTTCAAGTTAGGTAACGTGGCGCAATATGCACGTAAATATAATCATAAGTTAAGTTAGACATAGTCGTGTGGTTATATTTTTTAAATATGTATGTACTAACGATGTATACTAACATAATAATTAATAAATAGAATTTTAGGCAGGCTTGATTCGAGTTGATTCAACCGAGTCATTTTGAGTTTCTTTTTTTTTTGAAGGAATACCAGTAGGTATTCAGTCGTTTTCATAAATATGAAAAAGAGATATTTACATATTTATAAACAGAAAAGAGACTAAATAGAAAAGAAACCTAAAAGAAAAAACATGAACGGAAAGGACTATCTTTCCCCGTGCAATCGTTGGATGCATTCAAATAACCTTCGGTAGTAAGCCTGTACTATCCTCGGAAGTCTAAGAGGTGTCCCTGCACTTCGTCGTCGTGCCTCCTCTTTCTCGGGTTTGCTCTTCTCCATGCGATTGCCTCCATGATCGCCTTTTCAGCAACTTGCTTTGGTGTTTTGGCTTTGCTCGTGAATATTCGTTCATTCCTTTGTTTCCATATATTCCAAAGTATTGCGATCCATATTAGATCCCAATCGTCTCTTCGATTTTTCTGCAATCGTTTCCTATTCTCTCGCCATGAGTCATAGAGGCACGGTTTGATTGCATATTTTGTTGGTATTAAGGTTATGCGCTCGGCATTCCTCCAAACCGCGATGGTATATGAGCATGATCTCAGTAGGTGGTCGGCCGTTTCCTCGTGTCTTTCACAGAGGATGCATAAGGTTCCGTTAGGCCATCCTTTTTTTTGAAGGACATCTAAGGTGTTCAGCTTTTTTTCTAGTGCCAACCACCAAAATATTTTGACCTTTGTCGGGGTTTTTGTTTTCCATATTTGTTCTTGCCAAAGTGATGTTATACCAGGGTCTATGAGGATATTATATGCACTCTTGGCGCTATATTCTCCGTTGGTAGCCCATTTCCAAGTTGTGTCCGCGGGGTTTGGAGTTGTAGTTGTTGCGACTCGGTATATGGGGATTAAGGCTTTTAAACTAAGTAGAAAGAAAGATAGTTTATGTGTCGGGTATGATTGTAGGTCATTTGAGTTTGTTATTCCGTAAAGTTTATTTAGACAATTTGCCCAAATACCTTGACTATCCTTGTCTAGTTTCCAAAGGGCTTTTAGTAGTAGGGCGTCATTTTTTGTTTTGAGATCCGGAATGCTCAATCCTCCGAACTTTCTTGGTATGCACACTTTAGACCATTTTATTAAACAATTTCCGGGATTACATTTTTCTTGTCCTTTCCAAAAGAAAGATCTCATTATCTTGTTTATTTCGTTGATGACCCATCTTGGTAGACGGACCGATTGCATCTGATAAATAGGTATCGATGCTAGCGTGGCTTGAATTAGGGTAAGTCTTCCTCCCAAGGACAATAGTTTTCCTTTCCAATTTGCCACTTTGTCTTGGATTTTTTTAATTAGCGGAAGGAATAGGATTTTCTTTGGCTTTCGTGAGGATAGTGTCGTGCCAAGATATTGAATTGGTAGGCTTTTTTTGTTGCACCTCATTATTCTTTTAATAACTTCGTCTAAGTTTGTTGGGATATTCATCGTCGAAAAAGATGTTTTTTCCCAATTAATCTCCAATCCCGTTATTTGGGTGAAGATGTCTATGGCCTTACTAATTATTTTGAGATTGTTTGGGTGTGCTTCCACAAATAGTAACGTATCATCGGCGTATTGTAGGACCCTTGATCGGATAATGGATGCATTTGTTAGGAGAGGGTCTATGTTCCCGATAATTCTTTGTAGTGCATCTATGGCTAAATTAAAGAGCAAAGGGGAGAGGGGGTCTCCTTGTCGGAGGCCTCTCCTATGAAAGAAATATGGCGAGAACTCTCCGTTTAATTTTATAGAGGAGGAGGAGGATATTAAGAGATTTTGGATCCAAAGATTCCATTTGGGAGGGAAGCCTCTTGTCCTAAATAGACTTAGGAGAAAATCCCACGATACATTGTCGAAAGCTTTTTTGATATCTATCTTTATCATAATTGCCGGAATTTTATTTTTGATATAAAAGTTGACGTATTCTCGGGCCACTAGGGTTGAGTCCGTTGTTGACCTACCCTTGATGAAAGCCGATTGGTTTAATCCTACCAAATTAGGTAGTAACGGTTGTAGTCTCGAGGCTAGAATTTTGGTGATTAATTTTATTGGTGTGTTTATGACACTTATTGGTCTAAATTCCTCTATGGTCTTTGCCCCTAGCGTTTTGGGGATGAGTGTTATATTGGCTTGATTTATTCTCCAAAGGTCTAGTTTATTTTCATAGAAATCATTCACCATTTTAATGAAATCGGGTTTTATATCATTCCAAAAAGTTTGTATGTACTCGGCCGGTAAGCCATCCGGGCCTACGGATTTTCTTTTTTTGAGTTGTTTTAGCGTGTGTGTGATTTCGTCTTGTGTTATGGGAGATGTTAGAACATTTAGCGGGTTCGGATCTAACTGACCGGACCAAAGTATGCTTAGGTCAGCTAATAGTGGGGGGGAGGCACTCCCGAGAGTATTCCTGTAGTGGTTATAGAAAGCATCCATTATTAATATGGGATCGGTAATTGGTTGGTTATTTTCATATATTGTCGAGATGAAATTTCTATTTCTTCGCGAGGTGGCCATCGCATGAAAATATGCCGTATTATGGTCTCCGAATTTTATCCACTTGGCCGAGCTTCGTTGTTGCCATTTTGTTTCGGATTGAATGGCTAGTAGTTGTACTTTTGTTTTGAGTTGTATTTTAAGATTTATTTCCGTTTGGTTTAGGGTTCTATTTTCTTGAACATTATCAAGTAGTTGAATACTTTTTTTGCAAATGTCCAATTGATTGTCCGGGTTAGTGATGTTTGTGGAGGCCCATTCGGTTAGTGCCCTTGAGGCTTTCGTAAGTTTGGAAATGAAATTTTTTGCGGACACTCCATTTTGTCGAGTCGTGATCCATGTGTCTACAAAGATTTGTTTTGCCGCGTTATTTAATAGCCATGCTCTTTCTAGTCTAATTCTTCTCGAGGCGGGATTGGTCGGTGTTGAAAAGGTTAATTTGAGCGGTGAATGATCGGAAGTAGTCCTAGGCAACTCTTTCGTTTCCATAATTAGGTTTAGGGTAAGGAATTCTTGTGAGACTAGTGCTCTATCTAGTTTTGAGAAGATAGGTTGTGGTCGATCATTCGTCCATGTGTAGTCTCTACTTGTTAGGGGGATTTCTCCAAGGTTCATCTCGGAGATGAAGTCGTTAAAAGCTAAGATGTGTGTCGGCAAATGTCCGTCTCCCGTTGATTCATTCGTTGCACGAATTAGGTTGAAATCTCCAAGTATTATCCAAGGTAGGTTCGATGGGTTAGCTTCTTTTAGGCTATCCAAAAAGCTTTCTTTTTCGGTGTTATTAGTCGGGCCATAAACATTTGTTAGAACAAAGGTAAAACCGCTATTGAGTGAGAGTGTTGTTGATATAGCGTGAGGTTGTTCTAGAAAGTTTTGAATGGTGAAATCATCGGACCATGATGATAATAGACCGCCTCGGGAGCCACAAGAATTTTTATACGAGAATGAGTTAATGTTGGGTGGACATACTTTTTTCATATCAAAAAAGGAGGTAGCGTTTAGTTTCGTTTCTTGTATACAAAAGATATTGCACCTTGACTCCCTAGTGGTGTCTTTTACTAGTTTGCATTTGCTATCTTGCCCAAGGCCCCTTACATTCCAAAATAAAATTGCTAGATAATTAAAAAGTTTTAAATGCATAAAAACATAAGATAGATGGATTGCCCGAATGGCATAGCCCTAGTGGCGTTATGGACCAGCTCCCCGAGCTCCTATTCAGCCCATGTAGAACCGTGGACCTCGTCCTCGTCTCTATAGTCTACTAGTTGTTCCTCTTCTTCTTCAAAATCGAACTTGCCAATATTATCTGTAAAGGATTTAGAGAGTTTAGAGTTATTTTTGAATGGAATCATCACATCTGAGTATGATTGAAAAGCCCCTGGCATGTTTTTCCTTGTTTCTTTTTTTTCTTTTTCTTTTTGTTCTTTGTATGTTTTGGTTGATGGACCCACATCCGAGTGGGCTCTTGGATTAGTTATTGATATTTTGTTTTTTTTGGGCCATAAGCCATTTATTAGGAAGTTTGGTTTTAGGAAGTTGAAAGGTTTGTGTCCAGATTTTATTGCCAGGATGTTTGGTTTCGGTGTGTTAGGCTCTTCTTCTTGCGTTGAGATTCCGCATATATTTTTTATTTGGTTGATTTGATCTCTATTTAGACCATTCGGGTTTTGAGCCTCTAGTTCTAACGCTTTTATGTAATCACACGGCTTTACCTTTGCACCACTCTTTTTTTCGGCTCTAGTTTTTTTCTTTTGGGTCATAGCTACTGTGCCGTCCAGAAATTTTGTTTTTTTTTTTCCCTCTGAGATTTTCGGGTTATTTTAGTTGGTAACAGAGATTTATTTTTTCTTTTGGGAATGAGGTTTTGATCGGCAATTTTTTTGGTTTGAGTATCATCTATATTTATTTGTTCGTTTTGCATGTTATTAGGGTCACAAGTTTCTGGTAGGGGTCTCAATATGGGGCCTAGTATTGCTTTATAATCAACATATAAAATTATAGCTTTTGAGTTAAGAGAGGAGTCAATACCACTTTTTTCAGGTTGGGCTTGCATTGCTGGGCTTTCTTTTGGCTGAAGCTTTTGCTTGATGACCCATTTACTCTTCTCTTGGCGTGTAAATTTGTCTGAGGAAGTGTGGGCGTGCCTGTTAGCTATCCCTTCCTCATTAACTACCTTCCCATCTGGTGTCATTCCTTCATTTAAACTCGCATTTATGGCATCTGACATTTGATTATTCCCAAGCGAGACGACTGGACCGGGTTGTTCCTTTGGTTCTTGTGTCGCCGTAGTTTTTGCACTTCCCCCGTTCCATCCGGCCGTCACTTTTTGCACGACTAGTGCTACCTCGTCAGTAAGGCGTAGCTGGCCATGAACTGTACTCTTCTGCAGGATAGATGTACCTTGTAATGGCGCGGCAAGCTTTTCTTCTTCTTCATCTTTCTTACCATCCATGCCTAACACCGTTAAGGTTTGGAGACGATCCGCCATTACCTTATTTTCTGCTTTTGAGAGGTTATCGGTGAAGACGAAGGGTGCTAGACGGTCCTTTTCTGCTGAGGGAGGTGCCAGCAGCCATAGCTCGTGTAATATCGTCTTCCATGTGGGTGCATCGGCTCGGGTGGCTCTTTTTCTGACCGGATTGACCTCAGAGGAGTCCTCCGAGTCGTTTGTGTCGGACGGCCTACACCCTCCAGGTACTCTTGGAGTCGAGGACGAAGAGTTAGAGGAGATTGGTGATACTGGCTTTTGATCGAAGCGGAATTTGTCTTGGTATGCCTTTTGATATTGGAGCTGTGTCGGGGTTGAGTCTGGTGGCCGGTAATAGTAATGGCGTTCGTCGAGAACTGTGATCGGTTTTATCCTTATATCATTCATAAAACCATGACCTAAAACCCCTACCTCAGCCGGGTACCATGATAGTGAGTGGCTCGCTACCAAGATGGACAGAGGGTTCATAGCTTCGATGTTAATTAACGGCTTGTGGTCGATCAGAATTCCAAAAGGTTGTGCTATAACCTCGAGCTCCCTCTGGCACCAGCAGTGAGGTGGGACGTTGTAAAGATCAACCCAGACTAAATGATCGTAGTATACCACCTTCGCTCCTACTGCAGGGGTCCATGGAAAGGAGATAAATCCGAATTTTCTGAGCGGGTCAGTTTTCTCGAGTACAAACTCTCTTCTGTCAATGCCGATCGGGAGTGTTAGGAGATATTTTTTCTCAGTCCAGTAGACCAGGTCAATAGAATCCTGCCAATCGCCACACTCAAAGACCAGCTGTCTCATGAAGTTGAGGTCGTGGTTGTCGACGCATTCTCCGTCTATTATCACCGCACGGTTGAGTTTGCGAAACTCGGATCTGTTTGCATCCTTGTCCTGGATATGGACATATGCTTTTTTAATTTGGTTTGGTGGCATTACCTCCATTGCTGGCCTTCCGCGTGGTTGCATGGCGTTGAGAGAGGCCACATACGCCATCCTTGCTGTGCATGTTCCGTAGAGATGGCCCGGCTTGTAGCAGAACGCACATGCTTTCTGGTTCCTGCATTCTGCGGTGTCATGGCCATATTTCACACATCTGAGACACAGACCTGCCCAGGACGGATGCATCGGGTCCGGGGGAAAGATGGGTCTTCTTTCCGGGTATCTAGGTCATGTTGCCGTTGTCGAGAACGGACGTTTCCTTCCTGCCTGTGTCGTGACTGCCTGTGCGTAGGAGCGTTTGTTCTGCAGCCCGGGTTGAGTTCCTTGGTCTTCTTCCCTGGCCTGTCCAGCGTGTTTTGGCTTCCACTCCATTGCTGGCTTGTAATGCTTGTATATATCTCTTTCATTTTGCATGGTGGAGTTGTAAGAGAGAAAGTTTCTTGTTTTTGTGTGTCTATTCTTTCTTCTGTAGTTGAAACGATTGGGTTTTGATATATAGGGAGATGTTGTGTTGGTACGTATATATTGTACTTGAGTCCATCCATCTCCCACGTCTACCATCTTCCTCTTAGCTCTCCATTGTTGGCCTCCAGTTGGACGATCTCCATAGAATCGCCCCTTTTCTTTCTCTCTTTCTCTTTCTCTCTCCATGATAATCTTGTCATTTTGAGTTTCATCCTAACCATAATAGAGAGAGAGAGAGAGAGAGAGAGAGAGAGAGAGAGAATATGCTTGAGTTGACATTGTTTCGTGAGTCGAACAAGAGGGCGATATTAGATCTCATGTGTGAGAAGATGCAGTTGAGAGAGAAAAGAAGCTCGAGGGAGGAAAAGACAGGGAGTGGAGTGGTTCGTGTTCAATTTGGTCTTTTGAAGGAAGATGAAATTTGTATCACCGGCGGACTTGAAAATTGCTAAAGAGAGAGATGATAGATTGAAATTTGTATTATATTCCTTAATTACAATCATTGTACAAAGTTATCTATTTATACTATTTAATTAGCTTCTAAAAACATTATCTCTAAGACATCTGAGATTAACTAATTTTAATTTATTGTCCACAGACTTAACTAATTTCAGACGTATGTACACCCCACATTTTTATCTTAATACAAATGGAGTTATGTTAGAATTTGGACTTCATATGATTGGAGATAATATGAGAATTTTATATTGGGGGATGGATATGATAACAATTAGAAGCTTCAATTAAATCTTCAATAAAATAGAAGAACACGGAGAGAGAGCCCAGCCCACAGGGGCAATTGAATTAATCTTTTTCTCATTTTCTATTACACACTAATCGCTACATATTTATAGTAATTTGATACATCTCCCCTAATTACATCTTTATCTAAGAGATACAATTATAACTACATACATCCTTTTATTAATAGACACCTTTTAAATTAATAGACATTCCCTTTAATAATATTCTAGACTCTTCTATTAATTATCATAATTATTCTCCATATTAATTAAATATATTATTATTAATTAATATATTAAAGCGTTAATTTTAATACTCCCCCTTAATGCTTTAATCATTATTTTATCTTTTCTTTTCTTTTCTTTTTCTTTTTTTGATACTCCCCCGTGATATTTTTTCCGGTCTCTCCGTAATTTTCTTCGGCATGTTTGTCGTTCTAAATTCATTTTTTTTTTCGAATCGACTATTTTTTTTCGAATCGTTCTTTTCCAAATCATGTTTTTGAGTCGCCTTTTTCCGAATCGTCCTCTTTCGGGATCATTTTATCGGATTGGTTTTTTTTTTCTTTTGTCGAAAATTGAGTTGCGAAACTTGTGGGAACCCGAACATACCGTCTTGGGTTGTCGTGGCCTTCTCCTACTCCAAATTTCTGCTGAACTCGATAAATCGGTAATGAATTGTGAAGTTTATGGGAGCCCAAATACGTAACCTCCTTGGTTGTCTTGGTGACTCCTGCTTCGACTTATACTAAACTCGATAATTCGGAAATGAGTTGTGAAGTTCGTGTGAGCCCAAGTACGTAACCTCCTTGGTTGTCTTGGTGACTCCTTCTCCGACTTCTACTAAACTCGATAACCTTTTTTTTTATAACCGTCGCTCGATAATCGTCGCTTTTGATAACCGTCGCTTTCGATATTCGTCGCTCGATATACGTCGTTTCGATATTGGTCGCATAACCTCGGCTCTGATACCATGTTAGAATTTGGACTTCATATGATTGGAGATAATATGAGAATTTTATATTGGGGGATGGATATGATAACAATTAGAAGCTTCAATTAAATCTTCAATAAAATAGAAGAACACGGAGAGAGAGCCCAGCCCACAGGGGCAATTGAATTAATCTTTTTCTCATTTTCTATTACACACTAATCGCTACATATTTATAGTAATTTGATACATCTCCCCTAATTACATCTTTATCTAAGAGATACAATTATAACTACATACATCCTTTTATTAATAGACACCTTTTAAATTAATAGACATTCCCTTTAATAATATTCTAGACTCTTCTATTAATTATCATAATTATCCTCCATATTAATTAAATATATTATTATTAATTAATATATTAAAGCGTTAATTTTAATAGAGGCTAATCTTAGTTACATTCAATAAGATACATCCATTAAGAAATTTGGATATAAATGAATAATTGTCACTTCAATACTTCTCCATTCGAGACAACAAATGAGCGTTTCCGTTTTATGTTTACACGCCCCCTCAAGCGAATGCAGAGTGGGACACACCGCGAGTTTGTCCCGCAGGAGTTGGAATCGAGAGGATGATAACCTCTTTGTGTGGACATCAACAATTAGGTCATTCGAGCAAATTAACTTCACTTGTAGTTCTTTGTTATTGACGTGTGTTCTCACACAAAATGAAAATCAATTTCAATATATTTCATGCGAGCCTGAAATACCGGTTTGCTGCCAAAAAGGTTGCGCCGAGATCACCACAAAAATGGAGGTGATGATAACGGCACACATAATTCGCGCAACAAGTATTGGATCCAAATTACCTTTGTTGTGACCATGATAAGATTTCGATATTTTGTTTCGGTGCTCCAGCGTGCAATAGGGCTATTAACGAACCGAACTCGAACGAACCAATCCATGTCTGAGTTCCGTTCGAAACTTATCGAATATTGTTCGGTTCAGTTCAAAACTTATCGATCATTGTTCGGTTCGCTTCGTTAATATTCCGAATAGTTCATTTAATTCATTTATTTATATTTTATTAATAAAATACCAAATTAAATAACATCAAAAATTCAAGATTTACATTTATAATTCAGACAAAATATAAATCTAACTAAATTATAACCTAAACATAATAACATCCATATAGAGTTGTAATTTATACAAAATATATATAAATAGAATACCATAATACAAACAACTAGACCACATGACCCAAACAAACAAGTAAACATTTAAAAACAAAAACACTTCACATAAACCCCTGATCAAACTTCACATAAACCTCCTGACCATATTTCAAAGTAGCAAATCTACAAAAAAAATCGATAGAAAATAATCCAAGTTCAATAGATATTATATATTATGCATATATTATTAAGACATAAACTTACCCAAACAATCAAACAATCAAATTACTCATTGGAATTTAAATTTCAAAATTCTCTTCTTTCTTCAGAGCTTCCTACAAAATTAAAATCTCTACACAAGTGAGTAACTCAATTTTAAAACACAATTTACGAAAACGTTATTTTGCTTACCTCTTTTAAAGAGAATGTGTTCATATTTTCTCTTACCCAACCTCCTCCGCAAACAAGAATTTCGACCATTTCTTTGCTAAGAGAACTTCTAAAATCATCTAACATGCGACCTCCGACACTAAATATGGATTCCAAAGCAACAGTTAAAATCGGGATGGAAAGTATATCACGTGCTAAGTTACTTAAAACCGGATATTTCACACTATTTATCTTCCACCACTCTAATACATCGAACAGTCCCCCATCATCATTCACCAGAAATTCCGGTTCTTCCAAATAAACGGTAAGTTCTGATTTTTGAGGCGACACTATCATTTTCTGGCAAGCATAATACTCGTTCATTTGAGCATTTTCTTTATCATCCTTAGTTTCATTCTTGTTAGAAGTGGCATTACCAAGGGACATATTTGAAGACCGCACGGAAACATTAGAATCCTTAGCCAAATAATCATTTGCATACGTTTAAAATAGAGTGTGAAAATTACTCGTAATATTCCCAACACGATCATCGATCTCATAGTCAGGATATAGTTTGTTGAAACAAAATTCAATCATTGATCATTTGTGTCTTGAATCTAAAATGGAAGTCATGGACATTAACACATTAATTTTTTCCCAATACTTGTTAAATTTCACATTCATGGCTATACATATTTCTTTCATAAAAACATCACTCGAGCCATATGCATCGCATATCGCGTTGGCAATAAAAATCTGCTACGAGAACAAATTAGATGTGGGATATGAAATTCCCGAGAAAATGGTTGTAGCGCAAGCAAAAACTCCGAGAAAATCGTAGACTTTCTCAGCATTCGACCATTCGACCTTCGTGGGACACCAATGAAAATTGGAATCTCTTAAAGCATATCCAAATAACGATTTCTTATAATGCAAATCTGATTCAAGCAAATGATGTGTCAGATTCCAATGCGTTTTAGATCAGAATACAATGATGTATTGGTGGAAAGACCTAACATCTAAGCAGCTTCTCCAAAATTTTCAAGCCACGCTGGTGAATTTTTGAGGTACCTCATAGAATCCCTAATTTTCCAAATACAACACTCAGTTTTACCAAGTCCATCTTGCACAACCAGATTTAAAATGTGAGATCAACACCTCTCGTGAAAAAATGACCCTTGAAAATGCAATTTGCCCCTTCCCTCAAAATTTAACTTCAAAATATCCGATGCATTATCATTATTCGATGAATTATCTAGAGTTATAGTATCAGTTTCATTTTCAATGTCCCAAAACATTAAAGATTCGACAATCGCATCTGCAATCACTTCATAGCTATGCGGAGATGAAAGATCGCTAAAACCAATAATTCTCTTTTGCAATTTTCAATTAGCATCGACATAATGTGCCAACAATCGTATTTCCAATTAGATTCGACATTTTGCTAAAATCAATAATTTCCAATTAGCTATGCGGAGGTGAAAGATTCAACAAACCTTGATAGTGAATTAAGAGAGGCGTTTGGTTGGTGTCGTATCGTGGTCGGGCGTCTTGAGTCTCGGCAGTTTGCTTAGCGTTTTGGTCTCTGTAGAGTTATCGTGAGTTGTAGATGTATCGTGAATGGAAAGGTTACTATGAAAGAAATGAAAAGAAAGAACGTCAGTATCGTGAATGGATAGAAATATATTTGGACTTTTCGTTGTTTATATGGGCTTTGAACGTGATATTCAATTTAAATTGATTAATATGAACGTAAATTTAATTTATATTAATTAATAAACATAATAATTAAACGTTTGAAAGAACCAAACGAACACATTCAAGTTCGAGTTCGGTTCGTTAGTTATCTCACAAGTTCGGTTCGGTTCGATAAGAAATCTGACGGTTATCGAACGAACAATTAGCGAACGAACTCAAATCAAACTTCAATGAACATCGAACTTCAAACAAAACTCACAACCTTAGCGTCCAACCATGTGTTGTTTCTTCGAACTCCAAGAATTCAAATTCGGTCCCAAATAGATGCAAAGCCCCGTTGTACTACACCGATCATTGAGACAACCGACCCAATCAGCGTTTGGATAAGCGTTCAATTCAAGTGAAGTGCTCCATCGAAGTTGGAGTCCATGAAGAAAAGTTCTTTTAAGGTAACGAAGGATTCTCTTAACCGCCGTCATGTGAAGTACCGGTAGGACTATACATAAATTGAGACACTTTATTTACCGCATAAGAAATATCGGATCACGTAATTGTGACATATTGCAAAGCTCCAGCTAAACTTCGGTACGAAACAGGATTGGCAAGTGGTTCGTCGTCAATTTTGAATAAGGAAAGATCGGTAGCCATGAGAGAGACGGTGGCTTTCGAACCATCCATCTTTCCCTTTAGCAAAAGAGAACGAATATAAAAGGTTTGACTAAGATGATGTCCCGGTGAATTGAAGGTGGCATGATACCAAGAAGGAATGAGAGAAAACCAAGATCTTTCAAGGAAAATTGTGCATCGAGAATTGTAATCAATTGAGTAATGATTGCAGGATTATCACCGGTGGCGGTGATGTCATTCACATAGACAAGTACAACGTTGGTGGAGCGCCTGTAAAAGAGAGGAATCGGAGACACAAGAATCACAAGAAGATGATATTTGATTTCAACTTGTGAAATCAAGCTCGTGGAGCTTGCATGGGACCGCACAATGCTCTTTTCAAGAGGCATACATGGGTTGGAAAATCAGGATTGATGAAGCCCGATAGTTGTGGCATATACACAGTTGTGACATATACACGGTTGATAAAGCACGGTGGTCAGAGGAGCCAGAGTTGTGTCATCGAGACTATCCATAAGGTAGATGGCATTTTAGTATGACTAACGTCCGGATTTTGAATATTAAAACTCAGATAGACTTCTAATTATGACTAGGGCTGGCAAAAAAAGTTCGAGCTCGACGTTCGTTCGAGTTCGGCTCGACGTTCGTTCCAAAATAGCTCGTTCGAAAATTAGCTCGAACCAACTCGAGCTGGGTTATGTTCGGCTCGCGAGTCAGCTCGAGTTCGAATTTTTTTTCACATATATCCTCAAAAATTAAATTATTTACATATTAGTCCAATAAAAACCTAACTTATTCACCAGCCCAGCCCAAGTTATTTGACCTAAACCCAACTTTACCCTCGTACTCATTTTTCTTTCCATTCAAATCCCGCCCACTACCTAAAAGAGCCCCACACCCAACGTCAGTGCTTCACCCTGACCTAAACCCAGCTTGACTGCTTGAGAGTGAGACTCCACGGCCAGATCTGACGACGACTCCACGGCCAGAATCGTGTTTGGTTGAGAGAAGACTATTTCCACGAGACGACCTGAATCTTGAGACTCCAAGACCATTTCCACGGTCAGAAGCTGACGGCGACTCCTCTCTTCTCATTGTCAGAAAATTCAACTATTTAATTACTTTCCACGGCCAGAAGATTCACAAGAACTATTTCCACGGCCAGAAGATTCAACTATTGAATTACTTTTCATTGTCAGGTATTATTTAATCATGTACCAGATTTAATTATGTACAAGATTTACATTAGTTTCTGTTAATTACATTAGTTTGTATCAATTAATTTCTGCTAATTACTTTTGGATTCGACTATACTCTTCTAAGTAATTACATTAGTTTCTGTTAGTGAAATAATTAATTTTAATTATTTAATTATGTACCAGATTTAATTTTAAACATGTTTAATTTCTGGTATTTAATTATGTGCCTCAAATCAGGTACTATTTAATCGAGATACTATTTTTCTGATTATTTCATTTAATTTAATTTTGTATCAATTATTAATTTTTTTGTAGAATGTCAAACATTGAGGAATCCGCTAGTGCAATTAACGCAAATGAATCTCCAACTCCCGCTCCAACTAACGAGATCTGAAAGCGAACCAATAATCGATGAGCGTTCATCAGAAGTCGCGGGGAAGAAGAAGAAATCTGAAGTGTGGAAATATTTTCGAAAGATCAAGGGAAAATCAATTAAAGACAAAAATGATTTAGTTGCGGAATGCATCCACTGCAAGAAAGCCTACACTTTTAATTCGACTAGTAGCACTACTCAACTTCGACGGCACATGAACAAATGCCATTTCATATTACAACAAATGGGTCAAGAAAGAAAAGGTACGATTTCTTTCGGGTCTAGTGAGGGTGTCGAGGGGGGAGGTACTTTGTTATCCGAATATGATGGGTGTTATGATCATATGAAAAGTCGGGACTTGTTATCAAGAATGATCATAGCACATGAATTACCATTTATGTTCGTAGAATATGAAGGATTTAATATATATATATATATATATATATATATATATATATATATATATATATATGAAATATTGTAGCCCCTTCATAAAAAATAACTAGGAACACTATTAAAGATCAATGTAAAAAAGTTTATGATTTAGAAAAAAGAAAAATACAAATTATTTTTTAACATGTCGATAGGATTTCTCTCACATCCGATTGTTGGACCTCAAACCAAACAATCGGTTATATGTGTTTAACGGCACACTTTATAGATTCCAATTGTTACAAAAGAAAATTATTGGATTGAATGAACTTTCACCTCCACATAGTGGAGAAGTTATTGCCAATGCAATCATGGAATGTCTCATGAAGTGGGGTATAGAAAATAAAATTGGAACAATAACATTGGATAATGCTTCTAATAATGATAAGGCGGCGGGTATTTTGGAATCTATTTTTGAGGAAAGAGGAAATTCTCATTTTGTTGGCTATTTTTTCCATGTGAGATGTTGCGCTCACATATTAAATTTAGTAGTTCAAGACGGGCTTAAAAAAATTGAGAGTTGTATTAGTAATATTAGGGAGGGTGTGAAATACCTTAAAAATATACCAAATCGGGTTTCGAATTTTAAGGAAGTTGCTATCCAATTAGGAATATCCACCAACCGGTCTTTAAGCAACGATGTGAAAACTAGATGGAATTCAACCTATTTAATGCTTCAATCGGCTTTACATTATAAAAAAGCCTTTTCGGTTTACGTTAGAAGAGACCCTACATTTGAATGGATTCCCACCGAGGATGAGTGGAGGGATGCCAAGAAAGTTTGCGATGTACTCGAGGTTTTTGCTGATGCAACGACAGTTTTTTCAGGGACATTATACCCTACTTCTAATTTGCTTTTAGAACAAATATTTATGGTAAAAAAAGAAATATGTGATGCTTATGACTCGGACGATGGTTTTATGAGAGAAATGAGCGAGTGCATGTATCAAAAATTTGACAAATATTGGGGTGAAATTAGTTTGCAATGAATGCGGTGGATTACGTGGCTTCCAATGAATCGAGTTCTAACTCGGTTTTTGGTGCACGTAGTTTACAAGGCGGTAAAGGCAAAGCCAAAATGGGTGAGTTTTATGCGATTCGTAGATCTAAAGTAACCGATTTGGGTCGTAAATCCGACCTTGATATTTATTTGGACGAACCCGAGCTTGTGGACTTCGAAGACGGTAAATTTAATGTATTGGATTGGTGGAAAGTGAATAATGTGAAATATCCCGCTTTAAGTAAAATGGCGCGTGATATTCTTTGCATTCCTATCTCAACCGTTGCTTCCGAATCCGTTTTTAGTGCCGGAGGTCGGGTTTTGGATGATTATCGGAGTTCTCTTAGCCAAGATATGGTGGAACTTTTGATTTGCGGGGGTGATTGGTTAAGAAATAATATGAAAGCCGAGCTTCAAACAAATGAAGTAAGTAAAAATATCAAAATATTTTTTTCCAAATTTTGACTCCGAATAGATGCTGTCCAGGTCCAGCAATATGTCGATTTTTTTTTCAGATTTTGAGATGCTCACTGCTGGCCAGAAATTGAAAATTTGAAATTATGATTTTTTTTTTTCCAAATCAGACCTGTTATGCTCACTGGACAGTGGACAGCGTTAAAAAAATTGATTTTTTTTTCAATTCGCTTCGAAGGTCGAAAATCTTGAAATTACGTGCATGACCTACGTATTAATTAACAAATAATTGCTCGGTACGTGAATTATTTAAAATCAAATTCGTTTACATACAATTAGGGTTTTGATGATGTTGTTTCATTTTGTAGATTGAAATTCGACAATGAAGTCATTGTTTTTTTTTGCTTGGAAAGAACAATATGTTCAATTTAGGGTTTCATTTTGTTATTTTAATGTTGGACTATGTATTATTTAGAATGTTTGTTTATTTGCTTGAATTATGTTTCTTTGTTGGAATATGTTACTTTATTTGAGAGTTGAATTAGGTTTGTTTATTTGGTACTATGCATATGTTTATTGTATGTTTGTGTTTTTTTTTTGTTGTTGTTGTGATTTTTATGAATTTTTGTGATTTTATGAATTTTTCTAATTTTTGTAAAAAACTTTTGTCAAAATAATTTTCGAATCGAGCTCGAACCCCCATTCCGACGAGTCGAGCCGAGCTGGCTCGAGCCAGACTCGAACCGAGCTCGAGCTGCTCTGTGTTCGGCTCGGTTCGGCTCGTTGACAGTCCTATGACCCAATATGAATATGATTAAAATCATCAATTAATATTTTTCGGTACCAAGGACGGGATTTGGGGTAGGCTAAGAAATAAAAAAAGATTAGATACCCCTATGCAAGTTATGTATATTTTATAATATATATGTTAAAATGATATACATTACTTGGTCTCGACCCTCCCCATCATTTCATTTTGGGTGAGTCCTTGCCCGGTACAAGAACATGTATGTATTCCAAATAAATCTTAATAATTATTTCAATAATGTATATATTTCAAATAAATCATAATAAAAAAATTTAATGGTACCTAACAATCGTTTGCTTGCCATTAACGGTACTCATTTTTTATGCCAACGAGACTTGAACCCACAATCTATCACAACATATGATTTTTATGTCAAACACTCAATCAACTGGACTATGTATCATCGATAAATAAATCCTAATAATTAGAATCATACTTAATTACATAACAATTATATTCATGTAACTATAAGAATAATTTTGTTTGTAATGGTCGTTACTTTAACGGATGTACTAGGACACGTTTTAAAACATCCTTGAGATATTATTTATCGATCCTTTGCACAATCAAAACGTGATAATAAAAATGAAAGATATAAATTCTTGAACTTATAAGTAGGTTATATTTGTATTATATTTGTAATGGTCGTTACTTAATAATAAGTAGGTTATAGTTGTATTATATTTAAAAAACTTCATGTAAATTTTTCAAAAATTAATAAAAATGAAAAATATGAGTTACAAACACAAATCTTTAAATAGATATAAAGCTAAACATTGCCCTTCTCCCTCATTCGGCCACGTCATCAGGTCTAAAATTGAATACACCAGGCTTTCATAGACCGTGCTGGCTCATATTACAAGGAGCATATGAGCCGAGACCAGGCAAAGAAAACGTGCCCCCCATATCCCCATCTTTCTCTCTTCTCTGTTCACAATTTTGCGACGGGAGAAAACAGAAATTGAGCAAACCCTAGATAAACCCTAAACCCTAAACCCTAGATGGTGATATTGGAGACGAAATGGCGAAAAACGGAGCCAGAAAAGAGACAACTTCTCCGTCGAGCTTTAATGGCGTGTGAACAGGCGCCTGAAACCATAGCTTCGTTCATCGATCGAGAGAGAGCGCATAGATGCATCCACAAGACATCAAAAACCTTGCCACATCGTCGTAGGGCCTGGAGCAACACCGTTTCGCCCACAGTTGGTGGCGAACGCACAAGAGGAAGAGGCCGCGCGTCCTAGCCGAGAAGTTATCGCTGCTGCACAATCTAGCTGGCGCGAGGCGCCTATAACCTATGCGATTCGATTTCCTACATCGAGGTACTGTGAATTTTAAGTCCAAAAATGCTTTTTTCTTCTTCTCGATTTGATGTTCTTCTAGCCTTATTTGCCCCTGATCGGTTTTAGAGTTTTCTTCTTTTTTTCTGTGAATTTTAAGTCCAAGTTTGGTCTTTTACCTTATCGATTTGTTGTTTTTTTCAATGATTTGCTTCAAAATCGGTTTGAAAGAGGGAAGATGGGATGGTTTTGGCCGAAATTGATTCGAATTGGGGTTCTTGGTTGAGTTTGTTTGCCAGATTTTGTTATAGTTTTCGTAAGTTGGTTTGGGGATAGGGTTTGTACCTTAAGTTTTTTCCTGTAATTCTTAATTAATAGGAAAATTAATCGTAGTTGCTCTAAAAATTACAGTTAGGGTTCTTCTCAATTCTGTTGTGATAACATCACAATTTTTGGTCCTAATTTTGGTTCTGAATCAGGAACCAGAAGAACTTGGTTCAAAATGAAGAAATTTTTAGTCAATCAACTGACATTTCGAGTAGCATTAACTGACAGTGAAGAAATAGAAGAAATTTCAGGTGGAGTTGACTGTGTGAAAATGAATTAATTGTTCTGGGTACGAATTATCATTCGACAACCTGTTTTAAGATTAAGATTCCTTCTTTCGACACTGATTTTGTTGTTCGTTAAGATCCAGATTTCAAATTTTAAAATACAAAAACAGTTCTCAAAATAACCCTAGAAGATCTCGAATTTAAGTTTAAAATCCAAATTCAATTCAGATTTTTCTCCAAGTACAATATATGCTCCCCGAAATCTTTGATTCTGGACTGGTTCTCTGTATTTTGTTCGGACAGTGGACTTGGCATTGGCGTTCTTCACCTCATGGTACCACGCTCTTCTATAGGAATACAAACTTACAAGGTATTATTTTTTTTTAGTGTTTCAATTCGTGATTTTTTTAAACTTTGTTTCTTTGTTTCCGACAGTTATGTTACGAAGTTGGTCGCAAAACGTACTATTTTTACAGAATTCTATTCAATCAAGGGAAATACACATGACTCAAGATTCTAACAAGAATGGAGATGAAATGGAGAGACTCTATTGCCGATGAGGCTGCTCTATACTGCGAGGAGAATAAATTAAGCAGGTGTTATTTTATTTTATTATTTAAATTGATGTTTTTTCTAAAACTTTGTTGCATTGTTTTTGGTAGCAATATTATGAAGATAGCGAAGATCGGATTCTCGGCGATTAATTTGGTGGCTTTCTTTACTGGTGGCATTAACAAGGTATTAATTTTGTACTATTCTACTTAAAATTTCATGTACTGATACGTTAAAAGTATTAATTTAATCTAACTTTTTTTATTTTTGGTCGAAATCAGACAAATTAGAGCCAGCATCACTTGAGAAAATTCAGGCAATTCGTCGCGAGATAGAGCTCCACGAGTCAGAACTACATGCATCTTTCAAAGTTACTCGAGTTAAGAACCAAGGGTATTTTTGTAATTCCCCTCCTGTATTGTAATTTCTTTAATGAATTTATTGTGATTAATTTTTTTTAGGTTTCCATGGGGTATTTTTTTTACAGACCTTGCAATGATATTATGGCTTTGTCCCAAACTCAACGGAATATACTATTTTCGTTCCATATCTTTATAATTCATATAATATTATCTAGGGGCATTTTCGTAATTTTATATTTTATTTTATTTCAGGCTTGCATTATGTGTTTTTGATTGTATCGTTAGCATATTTGAAGTTATCAAGAGAAGGCTAATTCTGTTTCAGAAACTGCACTCGGAATTAATATGCGTGGTGATTTTTTATATTTTTAGGGGCCAAAATGGAAAGTTGCCAGATATTCGTCATTTCAGAGGCCTAATTTTACGAGTAATTATTTTGTATCATTTCGTTTTTGAGATTATTCGTCATCTTATTTTGTTCGGATCCTAATTGATTTTTGTGTCTTCTCATTTCAGCCTTTGCGTCGAGAGTGAAGGGGGCGCCATCAAGATTGAGACTATGCGATTTTGGTGATGTAAAACAGGGACATGCCATATCAATTGTGGTGTTAAGAACCTTTATCGAAAAGCACAAAGGAAAAGACGAAGCAATATGGAATAAAAGGAGGAACAAGAATTAGAAACGGAGGAAGACACTACATTTCAAGTCGAAAGAACAGACGGAGCCGATTGCAAGAAAAACTCGCGCGAACAAAAGAGCGAAGAAACTAGACATTCCATTTCTTCTCGCAAATGGAGCAGAGAACTCCAACTTCCAGTAGTTCTCGAGGTAACAGAATTTTAAATCGTCATTAAAGTTCTACAAATATTACTCATTAAAATTATTTTTACATTTCAGGCTCTCGCGGATTCTGGATTATGAGCATTAAGATATGTTCTAGAAAACGAAGGAATTGGTAAAGTTGTCGCACTAGATATCGTACAAGGTATTTTTTTTACAAATTAATCCGTGATAATATTCAGTTTTACAAATTAATTCCCGAGATTTTATTTATTTTTCTGTAATGTTTTGGCATATGCGGAAGCATGCAAGAAGAATATAAGATTCAATGTGTTTTTCTCGAGATATACATGATTACCTATTTTTCTCGACATTTTATTTAATATCAGCTTTGTTATATTTTATTTTGATTCATTTAATGTAGTGTAATATTATTTATTTCATTTCATAGATTCAAAGGCCTTGAAGGAGCATTTTGGATCATGAGGTGAACTTAAATAGGTTTTCAATACCCACTGATCGTATTTTAGTTCACCTTTCGATTAGTCACAAAGGAAACTATATGAGCTTGCAGTAAAAATAATTAATATTAAAAATACAAAGTTTGCATTATGTTGCATTTAATTGGCGAACATTGTAGGAAAAAAAATAAAAAATAAAAAAATATTTGCGCAACATACAATCCATCTTTCGATTATTCACAAAGAAAACTAATATATCATGTGTAACATACAATACCCCTTCGATTATTCTAAAAACAAATAATATGGTTATTTATTTAATCAATATAAGAAATTGAATGACAAATAGAAAATAATAAAAAAGTACGAACAGGGGAAACAAATTGCAAAGCGGCAATACAAGTATGCAAAATGATAACAAAAAAAAATAAAAAAATAAAAAATAGACCCGCGCAATTGCGCGGGTAAAACGCTAGTAACTTCTTAAACTTATAAAACATATTTTTATCAAAAGTTAATAAAAATGAAAGATATAAATTTTACTAAACTTCTTAAACTTATAAAATGTATCTATAATATTTTTCTTATATTTATATATGTAAATTTAAAAATATCTTATGATATTAAATAATTTTTAATTATATTGTTTAGTCAAAAAAATTATTAATTTTAATTATTTTGTGTTAATGCAGTGGACCATCCATACAAGAAAATTTTGCCGACAATTTTAACTATTTAATGCAACATCATGTACAAATTAACTGTATTTTTATATGGAATAAAAAAAATGTTAGTATTATATAATGACGCTTAAAGCCTACATATTTGTTGTATGGTCTGCTAGATATTTGATGTAATAATGTGGTCATTTTTTTTCGTAAATTTATATTACAGCTCAAATATATTTTTATCATGATACTAATATATGTATTAGTATCTAGTAAAAGTATAATGAGTCGCTTGCTAGCATAACGTAAAACAATCATGAAATTTATAAATGATCATACTTAGATGAGTTATGAAATAATAATCATCAATATATTGTGATATAGTTTTATTTTCAAATGGTCTCATCTTTATTTTCGTAAAGATATATTTGTATTAAAATAAAAAATATAATATTCATACAGCCCCCTAGATTACGATCTATATTGATACATGACAAGATTCGTCACTGTTTCCGACTCGACAAATAATTAGCTCTGTAAATAGACCAGTTGTAATTAATAGAATTTGAATTTAGTACTTCCCAATCACTCAATATTACTAAATCTTATCAACAACAAATTAATCATCTTCAAAAGTTTCACCATCTTTTCTTAACAAAAACTTAGTCAAAGACATTAATTAATGTAAATAATAAATATCATGTGTCTCATATAATTAATAGTATAATTTTTATATAAACAATTTGCAGAAGAAGTAACAGACCTTAAATAAATAAGAAACTGCACCGACCATATTAATCTACCCCTTGTTTCCTTGATACAAAAACCAATTCCTCTTCTCTGACTAATTCAGAATCATTCGTGCCATGTGTAGATTTCGACTCGCAGACCATACATTAATCTATCAAGTTTGTTTAATAGAGTAAACCACATGTACATGTCTTATTGTACAAGCCACAAGTCCATAACCACAGAAAATCCAGATTCTTCTAATCTACTTAATTATTGATTTTAATTGAGTGATGATACTCATTCTCCTTATAATCAACATAGATACTTGATGTGTACATTGAGATGTGTCCAACATAGATACTTGATGTGTTGACATTTGCATTAAGTTCTAGTAGTGAATCATATTCGATCATCCTATATAGAACGAGAAAAAATTAAATATTCATCGTTTCACATACCATTAATGTATTTGATATTTGTATTGATATTGTTTATCATCATTCATAATTAATTAAATTCCAATTTACTAATTTGAAAAATAAGTTATTGAGTTAGATTAATCCAACGTTTAGGATTGTGTTAAACGGATCCACATGACTCATTTGATGTTTTCAACGTTTCACGCATACATGTTTAACATGTGTTAAATCCGATAGAACTCTAATAAGTTAGATTTTGAATTTATTTATCAATTTATTTTTTTATTTATTCTAAACAATTAATAATACAAAAATTCAATATTTTTTGGTAAAAGATAATAATGATATTTTTTAATAACTCCGAATAAATTAAAAATATCATAAATTAAAAATTTGTTCAAACAAATATGATTTATCCTGTGTAAAATGAAATAATAAAAAATAAGATTAAGTCATTTTCTACTATAGTTTACCACATAATCAATATGGTTTACTATCTAATTAATAATACTACTTACGATCTCTCAGTATCATGTTTATCACCTAATATAAATTGATATTTAATTTATTTATTATCTATTGCCAACACATCGATAGGCTGAGGATATATTAAAGGGGACAATTATAATTTTTCTTATTAATTATTGGCTCTACTCTTTCATTTATCTACTACCTCATTAGCCTCTAATTCTTGCAAATATTAACAACACAACAGAAAGAAACAGAAAGAGAAGAAGAAAGAGAAAGAAGGAAAAAGAGAGAAAACGATCAAGCATGGCTCATTTAGGGTTTGAAGAGACTGAGCTAAGACTAGGGCTTCCAGGCGATCAGGCAAACCGCAAAGTTTCGACCAAGAGAGAGTTCGAAGAGACCGTCGATCTCAAACTCGAACTCAAGCTTCAGACCACTTCAAATTCTCAGGAAGAGAAGTCCGAGACGGTCGTCAAACCTCCTACTCCCGTTACCAAGTATGATTTAAATTCTTATTTCAAATAATTCGAAATCATTTTGAATAAATTTAATTTTTTTTCTGTTTTAGAGCTCGCGCAGTGGGTTGGCCACCGGTTAGATCGTACAGAAAGAACGTCGTGATGAAGAGCGTTCAGCCCGAGAAAGTAACGAAATTAGAACCAGAAGGAGGAGGAGACGGTAATCCTGGCTTATTTGTCAAAGTGAGCATGGACGGAGCTCCGTATCTTCGCAAACTCGACTTGAACATTTACCACAACTACAAGGATCTCTCGCTAGCCCTAGATAAATTGTTCGATTCCTTCGCCAACAATGGTGAGCATATTTTGTTACTAATATTATTTTTATTGTATTACTTTAGAAACTTAAGAACATATGTTTGTATACATTGTAACTCTGACATAATATGAATCTTAATAGTGAGCGTAGTTTTATTTGAAATGTATATATAGTCTACAAAATATTATTTTTCCCATTTTTTGTTGTGAATATACATGAAATTATAATTATCTATGTTTAAGAAGGGTATACAATGTATATTTTCTTGTTTTGCTAGTGCACCTATGAAATTTTTCTTCAATTTAATTGATATATTAGGTGTACAATGCATTTTCTTAGATTATTGATATAAATATAAGAGACCATGTGATTGCCAGATAATTAGTACCTGGTTTGGTAAGTAGTTGTGTGACTTTATTGGGTGGCAAAAGACAATGTAGCATGTATTGTTCTTAACCAACCATACATACATACATATAATATTGACCATTTATATTCTCAAAACAAATATTAATATATTATACCATTTATTTAAATCATTTGGTTCATTTATGTAGGTAGTGGTAGCTCTATGGATTTGAAAAATGGTTTTTCTGAATACGTGACAACTTATCAAGACAAAGATGGAGACTGGATGCTCGTTGGAGATGTCCCTTGGAAGTATGCTCTCTCTCATCTCTCTCTCTCTCTCTCTAGAAAATTACAAAATTGAGCTGAAACTAATTGATTTTTTTTGCATGAATTCAGTATGTTTGTGGAGTCATGTAAGAGACTAAGATTGATAAAAGGATCAGAAGCCACTGGATTTGGTAAATTAATTCATATATAATTTCATCTCATTATTTAATGTTTAATTTATACAGTTAAATTATAATATTTTCTTTTTCTTTTTCTTGTAGCACCAAAATCAAGAAATAGATGCTGAGGAAACTACCAGAAATTAATTTGCTTAATTATTTGTATCATAAGTTGCAGAATTAAGCATTTTGTTTGTTTGATCATGTCATTTATTTTCTCTTATCATTGTGTAATAATTAATATGTAGTCTACTTTCTTTCGTTCGTTTTTCTCTATAATATACATTACGAGAACAAAAGATATCAAGTTATTATTTTTTATATCAAAGTATTTTATTTATCATACAATTAATATAAAAATATTCTGCTCTCAAATTGCATTGAATCATGCCATAATTAAACAAAAAATATTTTTTGATAATGGAGTTTATTTTTGCAATTGAAGTACAAATAACACGGGGGCTTTTTTGTAATTTCACCCAAGAAAAAATTAGCATTAGAAATTGATGGAGGGGATTACAAGATCAGCTCTATGTTTTGATTTCATAATTAATTCTGCATTGGGCCGATCATTATACCTTATCTGTTCATTTAAATTATAAACATATCAAAATAAATATGTAATAAAAAGATATTATTATAATAAAGGGAAAATTTTCAAAAACCCCTTAACTTTTCTGAATATTATGAAAAAACTCTATCTTTTTTATGCTCTAAAAAAAGTTATATTTTTATGAAAAAACCCAATCTTTTCTGAAGGAGGCAAAAGTTTAAGGTTTTTTTTATAATATTCAGAAAAGTTAAGGGTTTCTTGAATAAATTTCCCTAGAATAAAATAAAGGAACTTGCAGAAGCGCCTAGGTTATCAGTTATGCCTAAATTGCAAAAAAGAAAAATATTGAAAAATCAGAAGAACAAACCATAGGGTTTATTTTTGGATCTCCAAAAGAATAAAAGTTATTTTGCAACTTAGGCATAAAATAGGGGCTCTTTTGTAAAGTTTCCTAAAAATAGTATTTTTGGAAGAAGGAAGAGAAAATGGACTTACTCGCCATGCCGCCACGCGAGGTTCCTTTCCTAAAATAATAATGAAAAAATAATAAATATTTCTTTAGAAAAATAAACAAGATTTATTTTGATAATTTGAAAATAAAATAAAATTATAAACCTGTAGAAATATGTCTTCTGAGAACCCTCTCCATTGAAATATCGATATCTATATCAATGAACCTGAACAAAAAAATAAATAAAATACATGAGCAATCAAAAACATGTATAATTGATTTTGTAATAAAAGGGCAAAATTGGCATTAATAATTAATAAACCATTTCTCGTCAAATAGAGAAGAGATTTCTTTCCAACTATCTTCTTCCAAAAACAAATAATTTCCCTCCACAATCACAACCTTATGCCTAATAAAATAAAAAATGATAATAATTTTATAATTGTGATATTATAAAATCAAAATAATTATAATTTAATGATTTTGACTATAATTAATTAAATAAACATAAGAAACTCACTGAGGTTTAACAAATATATCATTCTCTATTGGGTCTCCTACACCATGATCAAATGATGGTGCATAAACTTCGCCCTAAATAAATTTAAAAATAAAAATAAAAAAAGTAGTATATAAATTATGTGCAAATAAATAATATATTAAATTATTAATATGTAACCTTGCTTTGTAGAGTATTGAGACAATTGAGGAGTAGCTCTGGATTAAATGTCCATGGTGCTAATATACCATTTAAATAATCAATATACCTTTTTTACTTATTCAAACTCTACAAAATAACGAAAAAATTGAAGTACAAGTGATTGTTTCTCTCACCTCCTCTTCTTGCATGCGCTTCTTTTGGATCCTATAAAACGGCAAAAAAAATGCAAAACTCACAAAATTGAAATTTTAAATTTCAAAATTTGAATTTGAAATTTGAAAGGACCTTCATTGAGTCGAGTTGGGAGCGATAGAGATGGAAACCATCCATAGGAAGAACTGTAGCGATTTCTTCGGTGTTCTCGTCCAAGGGTATTTTCGTCCAAAGAGAATTTACGCGCTTTATCACTTCACTCGCCAGAGTTGACTTTCCTGCGCCAGGTGGACCCGCCAACCCAACAATGTATCTGATCAAAGTAATTAATTATTTTGACTAAATAAATATTAAATAGGATGTTAATTAGCGAGAAAAAATAGATACTTGGAATTGGAATCCTGGAATTGAGTTGCGGCAGAAAAGAGACGCTGAGCTAACGAATCGTAAATCTCCTCGATAGATCTTCAAATCAATTGGGAAATCAAATTGAAATATTGCAATTTAGTGAATTAAGGCGATTTGGGTGAGAAATTTTGAAATAAAATTTTGTACGTGTAGTTGAGTAAAGGGGCTTCTTGCTTTTGGCAACACAAAACCTGGAGATAACATGCAAAAAAGATGCAATAATTACTGGAAAAATAAGATGAAGTATAAAATAATGCTCTTACATTCTGATTCCTGTAATGTGTACTGATTTGGGGAGAATTTGTTCGCAAAGACAGGTTGATCTGCGCGTTTCTCTTCCATCGCCTATAGTCTGCACAAGGAAATTGCAATATTACTTAATTGAAAGTTTGTAATTTGGGAAATCGAATTTTTGAGATCAATAGTGACTGAAAAGGGATGAAATCAATTACCTGAGGGAGAAAGTAGAAAGAGACGAGGCTTTGAGCTGTTAGAAAGATGAAGAGACAGCTCCATCTTCACATGGCTGCGCGAGAGCTCCATTTTTTCCACCACTCGTGTTGTCAATGGAGGTTTAAAGACACTCGAGTTGTCTGTCAATGAAGTTTTAGAAGACTCGTATATATACTTCTGTATCTTTTTCCTTTGTGTGTGATATGATCCCATTGTGAATAATAATTAGGGGGTGTAGCTCATATGGTAGAGCGCTCGCTTCGCATGCGAGAGGCACGGGGTTCGATTCCCCGCACCTCCATGTCAACATTTTGAACGTTTATTGTTACGTATTAATATCAGGATTTACAAAAGCTATCATAATTTGTCTTTATTTTTACACTAGGAGGTTATTCACGCTTCGCGACGGTTTTGTTTTGTCATATATAATTATGATTTTTTGGGATCAAACATAAGACTTTATGAAAAAAGAATCATATTGATTAAGGAAGTTCGATACAATTTTTTAATTTTTAATCCGACACAATGCGAAATATTTATTTGGTACTTTAATACAACACATATAAAAAAGAATAAATGTTACTATAAGATAATAAAATAACATGCGTCGACATAAATAAAAAACAAAACCATATGATATTATAAATTTTCCTAAAATAAGAATAATAATATTTTAAAAGTTCAAAAAAAAATATTTGTGTCCGGTAAATTTTATGTTTCATGTTTATTATTGAAAAATATTATATAATTCAAGAAATTATCCGTGTTTAGTAAGTAAATATCTTTTATTTTTATTATTTTTCTAAAGATTAACATGAAATTATTTTAAGTAAAAATACAAATATAACATACTCAGTACTTGCAATTTTTTTCAAAAATATTTTTTAAAATAATTTCATGTTAATTTTTAGAAAAATATACTTTAGAGGCACGGGGTTCGATTCCCCGCACCTCCACCTCAATTTCTTACCAAAAAAAACTACTTATTTCTTATTATTTATTTTTTAGTGTTTATTGTTAATTGTATCTGCATTACAAATACTCATTTTGGTAAAAAGTACTTAAAAAAACCTAGTCACTTTGGAAAATAATGATGGCATTGAATTTCAAAATACTTATTTTTTTGATGATACAATGCTAGGATTATTTACCAAAATCCTTAATTTACATTCTTATTTAAGTTTTTTTTAAGAAATTGTATCATCTTGATTATTTGTAATTAAATTTTGTGACGTGATTTCATCGTATACATCAATTTTATATTAGATATTTAATAGATATATTTTGAATTTCTTAAAACAAAATAACAACACAGATGTAGCTCATATGGTAGAGTGCTTGTTTTGTATGCAAGAGGCACGGGGTTCGATTCCCCGCACATCCACCTCAATTTCTTAAAAAAAACACTTATTTTGAATGTTCATTGTTAATCGTATTTGTGTCTTCGAATATACAATGCTATCATTATTTACCCAAAATCTTAGTTTACATTCTTATCTAAGTTTTTCTTATGAAATCGCATATCGTGATTATTCTTAATTAAATTTTGTGACGTGATTTCATCGTATATATCACAATTTTATATCAGATAACTAATGCATACGTTTTGAATTTCTTTTTCTTTTTTTTTAAAAAAGAATAACAACGGGGGTGTAGCTCATATGGTAGAGCGCTCGCTTTGCATGCGAGAGGCACGGGGTTCGATTCCCCGCACCTCCACCTTAATTTCTTTTTAGAAAATACTATTTTTGAATGTTTATTGTTAATTGTATTCGTGTCATATATATAATATACAATGCTATCATTATTTACCGACGTCCTTATTTTACATTTTTATTTAAGTTTTCCTTATGAAATCGCATCATCAAGATTATTTATATTAAATTTTGTGACTGGTTTTAACTCATCCATCAGTTTTATTTTAGGTATTTTAATACATGTAAGTCATTTATTATGTATTTATCATCATCTTTTCACTATTTTTTGTTAGATTTTTTTTAAATAATATTCTATATACTTATTTGCGTGACAATATTTTATAATAATATATAAATCATGTCATTTTCATGATAATTTGCGAAAACAAACCCGCTATACACATGTCGCGTCCAACCCATATTATACAATCTATTTTGTCTAGAGGATCTAATGTGCTTTGAAATTCAAGGATTCCGACGATGATCAGTCTGTGTTCAAGGTTAGAGAGTCGAAGGATTGTTTATCAGATCAAAGGACAACATACAAACAACGAAAACTTGCGCAAATGGATGGTATGCATTTGGACGATATGGAGGGAAAAAATAATAGAATATCCAAAACAAAGGCACGAATGCCTAAATTTGCACAAATCCTGGATTATAACGGAACTTTAAAAAGTGCAAAATGTAATTTTAATTTCATTAGGAACTATGTAACGAAAAGTTGTACCATGTTTACATTTTATAAATAAAATAAAGAATCTTAAGAGCACGTTGCGTGCTCTAGATTCTCTTTCAAAAAAACATATAGAAAACACAAAAATAACCATGTATAACAAAGAGACTACATTTCACATTAAAATTATAAAAAAACCCTTATAATTTACAGAAAACTATAATAAATATTAGTTAAATAATGAATAATAATTAAATAGTATTTAACATCTGGAAAAAGTAATACAAATGGATAAAATTATTTATCAGAAATAAAAACAAAGTAACTATCAATAACAAGAAAATAATATTATTGCTTTTACTAAACAAGAATTCATAAATCTCAGTTGTTTTAACAGACCCCTGAATTGGAATCATGGATAATACCGTACATAAAAGTTCACAAATTATTCAAATACTGTTCAACTCAGCTGCATTACCGTACAACGAAAAAAGAAAATTAAAGAAACTGAAGTTCTGAATTTACTCAGAATTAAAGTCGCCAAGTATGATTAAAATACAGAAGAAAATCAACGAGTCTACACGCTACAACACTACAACGAAAAATAACTCGAAATATCAGATAAGGACTGCACACTGCTCCCTCTTTCTCCTCTTGTTGCTTACTTTCTCTTCGTCATTTGACTGTTAGAGAGAGATAACAATTATTAGTTCGATTAAAATTGGCAAAGAAAGAGAACTTTTAGAGAGAGAGAGAGAGAGAGCTTACGAAGAAAGCAAGAGAATGAGGGACGAGAACCCGTTTGGAACCATCTGCTAATCTCTTGCAAGGGAGATCTCCATTAGCAAACTCATTCAGTACCTGCATTCCATTTATTTATCACATCAATAAACTAAACAAAATATGAGAAATATTGGCAATATACATGATAGTTTTCTATTTATAGGGGTACAAGTGATATTTAGAGATTTTATAATTGAGTACCTGATTTCTAATTGCTCCAATAAGCATGTCTTGACACCCCGAAGCAAATACTTTTTTCAAATTTGGACAATGGAGAAGTAATCTTTCTGAAAAAGAGAAAATAAAATAGTAAGTTATAATAATAAATAATAAAAGCACATTCTAATAATTAAAAATCATTAATAATTATTATGTGTAAATACCTGGATGAAGGTTTGTACACGAGTTGAGATTAAGGTCATCCAGCTCCGGACAATTTACATATAAAGCCTACAAAAAAACAATTATTCAATTTAAACAACTCAAATTCAAAACCAAAATAATAATTTTACTTACATCTAAAGCAGAGCATCCCCAGAGGCTGAGTTTCTTCAAGTTAACATGTTCGATGATTAGTTTTTGGCAAGAAGATTTCTTGGGAATTGATTTCCCAGTTTCTTCACTAGAAACCGCCAAACTCATTCCGCAATCGAGTAACTCGAGATATGGCAACTGTGCCGTGGCCAATTGAAGCCCGTCTGAAAAATGGCAATAATAAATTAAAAATATTCCAAAATTACTCTTTAGAGGGGCATATATGAAATTTTCATAAATAATATGCATACTCGAGGTGATATTGGGACAAAGAGTTAGGAGGAGTCTGCAAAGTGTTCGAGGATATGCTCTGCATATCATTCCTATCCCACTATCACTTATACTTGATCTTCAAATAAATAAAATAAAATAAATTTAGTTAATTAATATATTAATAATAAATATTATATAAGTATTGCATACCCGCTCAAATCGAGAAGTTCCAAGCTCGAAAAAGATCGAACTATAGAAGCCACTGCTGCATCGGTTATTCTCGAACCAAAAACTAGAGATAACATTCTCAAAAACCTAACAAAAAACAAAAATTAAATATTAATATTTCCTTCATAAATAAAAATTAATTAATGTATTTAGTACCTTAAGTTCGAACTTGCCAAAGCAAGAACAGCTTCGTTACAGAGCCGATTCGAGGACACGTGTAAGTTTTTCAAGTTAGGACAAGTACGGCCCAAATTATCCATTAAAGTCGAGAGATCTGTAGAGTCCTTCTCTTTCTTATTGAAATCCAAAGATATTTCTTTCAAATTTGGACAATTAAAAACCTACATTAAAAATTGGAAATATTATTAGTTTTATAAAGAGGGTTTATTTATTGAATTATAAAGAGAGATAATTACTGCTTTGGAAAGGCTGCGAAGATCAGAGAGCCAAAGTGTAGTGAGACTTGAAGAAGATAGATTTAAATATCCAAAATTAGCGCAATTTTCGAGTTTTAATACTGAGAGACTCTTTTTCTCAGCTACGAATCTGCTTAAACCATCCCTAAATTAAATAAAATTAAGAAGATATTTAGTAAACTTGATCGAGTAATTATTTTTGCATTTAAGATGAATTAAACAAACAAGATAGATAAATGGAAATTACGATCATGCATGAAAATTCAGTTTTTTTATTATTTTAGACAAAAAAAAGTTGATTGTTTTACTTACCCTGGAATTCGATTAGTTGCACCATTAGCCATGCTGATCTCGAGAGACTCTAATTTCGAGCAATAAAATGCGAGACAAGTCAAAGTCGAAATAGTAGCATCACTGCATCAAAACAAAAAGACTTCAAAATTAGATCGATCTAAAAAATTAACAATTTCAATTTCAAGATAAGATCTAATTGAGCATTTTTCTCATTCAGAAAGCTTAATAAATTTTGTGATAAAGAGTATAAGGCAGATCAGATCAGATCTAGTATTACAAACTAGATCTGAAACTTTTCCTACTCAATCTTAGATCAATATCTCAGATCTATGCCATAATCAAAATTTGGCACAGATCATAGATTATGATGAAAAAGTATATGATCTAACGATCAATCTACAAACAGATGTTCATTCTGGAATCCTGATCTGACAGATCTATATTAGATCGCCTCAAGAACCACAAAGTATTTCAAATCCAGTCATTAATTGTTCATTTGAACATCGGACTCGAATTAGTTCAATTTGTTATCATTTTGTATTGATTTATGGCAAATTTTAGTTTCATTAATGTCGACAAACCCTAACCTTTCCATTCTAAGTGTGAGTCTGACCAATCCTGCACAGTTCTCGAGCAAGGATCCAACAAATCCTATAGGAGACTGAGGAGAAACCTTGATCCTCAGCTCCTCCGACAATCTCCACATCCTTTTAACACTCTCTCTCCATCCACGACAAACCCTCCCAGCCGCCACGATCCCTGTAGGCGGCACTCTTTTGAGAATCTCCATTAAACAACTCACAGGCACGTTCCCAGCACTTCCCATTCCGACCATCTCCTCTCCCTCATCGATCTCCTCATCGTCTTCCTCGTCACAAGTTAAAAGAATAGGAAAAGGTTGCTTAACTTGCGAGATAACTAATGGATCTTCATCAAAGGAAAGAGCACGGCGAGAACGATGATCGGTGCGGGCCGGAGCTGACGAAGGAGAGGGAGGAGGAAGATTGCAGACATGGCCTTTCTTGGGTTGGCCACAACGACCGCAGTTGTAGCTGCCGCGTTTCTTGGAAGGAGGAGGACGGTTGATTGGGTGCGATGAGACGGAGGAGGAAGCCATGGATGGGATTAGGATTAGGTTTTGGAATTGGGAGGGAAGATGGAGGCGGGGTGGGGAAAATAGAAATAGTGATGAAAGGAGGCGGGAGATTGGTGTTCATTTCGCGCCCAGTGACACCACGTGATTGATGCTGTGAGTGGCAAGGGTAGAATGGTCATTCTGTTCATTGTATTGTTTTGTGTGTGAACTGTGTGAAGTACACAATTAAATGAAATAATTGTAACTAAATTACCAAATTAAATGAAATTATATTAATTATGTTGGTAAAATAAAAATAATTCTACACAACATGTTTTTGCAGCACGATATTAATTTTACATTAAATATTGTATTCACATTATAAAATAATTTAATTCAATTCAATCAACATTTTATATCTCATCATCCTACTGTTAAACATGTCGCGAGAGTATGTTGTATATAATTACTTGTAAAATAATCTCATTTGTAATAGAAAAATAGTACAATGTTATTATATTTTTTTTAATATGACTAGCCTAGCATAAAATTGCATGAATGAAATTTGAATATTTGATGATTCATTCATTATTAGGTTATTAGCCATATAAATTATTGATTAAGAGCATGGATTTCTTGATGTTAAGAAATGAAAAATATTAAAAGTACCTGTGCATGTATCTTATTAAACTTAAGAAAAAGAAAAATGAAATTGTTTGAATCTGGTGATATTTATTTATTTAGAAATTAAATGCAATCAAAAATAAAATATGCTTTTCGTGACATAAAGAAAGGGGAGTGAAACAAACTAAAAATTGCATGGATCTCCATTACAAGCATCTTTGGTTCAACACAAAAAATTAGAAGATTAGTAAAATATGGTTAAAATACAATCTGTATACGTATAGATACTAGGCCAATACTCCCTGCATAATGATAATTATCTTTATCATTTAAATACAAAAAAAAAATATGATGATAATAACAAAATGATATCGAGATAAAATTATTTTACGGTATACTAATCTCGTCGTATTAGTAGAATCATGTATATATTTTATGGTTATTTCTTGTTATCATTGTAAAGGTTAGCTCATTTTTCTTATGAAATAATAGTGCAATTGTATAATCTATAATAGTCCTAATCGGTAACATTGGGCCTTTATTTTCTGCTTCCACGTCGCCGGTACTGTTCATTTCTCTAAATAATACCCTGTTTCTTCTCACTCTCATACTCCATTTCTTCTCTCTCACGATTCAGAAAAAAGCATCCAAAACCCTACCTGAGACGAGCGAGCGAGGAAACGGAACGAGCGAGAAGGATGCCTGCTTCTATGGAGGCATGGACAACGCGGCGGATGCGTACTTCCACGGCGGTACGGGCGACGAGGAGATGTGGAGAAACCCTAGGCGATTTTGAGCGATTTTGGACAGATTTCGTACGCGGGTTAGATGCGAGCTTCGAGCTCCACCTGGTAAACACTGCACGATGAGAAAGAGCGAGAAAAACGAAATGCAAGTTGTCTTCTTCACGCTATTGTCTTCTTCAGGCTATTGCCTTCTTCAGGCTATGAAAACGAAACATAAGTTCAGTTTTTTTGTTGCATTTTTTGGCCATTTGATTAATATTTCAGTCTTTCTCTCTTCGTTCGGTCTTTCTCTCTTCGTTCGGTCTTTTTTCTCACATATTTAAATTTCCTTCTTCGGCAAGGCAAAGCCTAGACTTAATTGTATGATTTTTTATCGGTATTGTCAATTTCAGTTTGGTTGAGATCTTATTTGGATTAATTTCAACTTAATTGGGGCTAATTTCAGATTAATTACAAGTTATTTGGTCGCAAAAGGTGATGAAAAAGACGAAACGAAAATAAAGAGGAAAAAGAAGAACGCGAAGAATAAATTCTCGAAGCCACCTTGCTAATTTCAGAATATTAGGGGAGTGGCTCCACAAGTACTGGAGACAAATTACGGACCAGATTGCAAGGTTTGAACAATTTGCCGTCACGAACCGGTTCAACAAACGTATTCTCCGGATAAATTTGATATTCTCATTTTTTTTTTTGGCTTTTGTTAGAGTGAATTGAATTGACAGGTTATTGCTGAGCATTTGACCATGGGCGAAGTAGCGGAAACAAAGGATTTGTTCCGCAAGCTCGACGTGCAGCAGAATGCAGAAATTACTTTGGACGAGTTGAATATGTGTCATCGCAATGAAGGGGAAATACTCCTCTTTGACGTGCTTGCAAGGCGATCGATGAAATGTCCCTCTTCGAGATGCTTGCAAGGTGCTCGATAAAATGCTTCTCTTCGAGTTATATCAGTTTTGAATAGTACTTAATTGAATTAGGGTTTTTATTTCCTGATTTTGCAAAATTATATTCTGATGTTGATTTGTTTTATCGTCAATTGAAGGTTGAGTTCGGCAAGGGTACCTTATGAGAATTTTGAAGATAGTTAATCGACTCAGAGACGATGCGAAGATGGATTTCGGTCTAATGGATCAAAGATTGTAAACAAGGTAAAAAATATATATATTATTGTATATTTTGCTGTTTTTTTTAACCCAATTATTCTCTCATCAGATTAAGAAAAATTTAGGGGTTATTTTGTAATTTTCAACCTTTTATTGGATTTTTTTGCAATTGCGCTCCGATATTCTTCGGGCTCTCAAAAAAGAAGAGAAAGAACGACGGAGTAAGTTTCTTCGTATTTTTTATCGATTATCTTTCTAAAGATATCATGGCTCATTGCGATTGCTGGTCTTATTTCGTTCGTATGCTCTGGCCTCTCTATCTAAAAAGAGGAGAATGTCTATTTTGCATTTCTTTATTGTGTAATGTTTCTTTGGTGTTTTGTTCTCTAAGCTCATTCTTCCCGATTCTTACTGCTCATTTTGGATAAGTTCATCTGACGCATGCCTCCGGTTTCGGGTGAAGTTTAGTCCAGGTTACATGCTTAATTCGACTGTTGCCATGTAGATACCGATTCTGAATATGCAATGGTAAATTGTTATTAAAATCACTTTGATTTTTACATCCATGAATAGATCGTTTGTACATTCCTAATTGTACAGATACGATGCGTCAGCAATTTGAAATGAATCAAAAAGTGGGATTGCAAGGACGACTCGGCACTAGGGACAGGGGCCTTTCTGCAATTTTGAGATAATACAAGGTTTTCTTTGAAAATTTGCTGAAAAGAGTAGGATTTACATATTTTACCCTTCTGACAGTCCTAAATATCAGATTTACCATTCAAAAATTAGAATATCATATATACCCTTCCAAAAATGAGAAATACCATGTGTATCCCTAAAAGTTATTATTATTATTTATTAATTAACTAATTAGATTAAGTTGGTTATGTGTAGAAGGATATCCTTCACCATTGAATTACCGTGAGGATACGAACTGGTTAATACAAAGGACTCTAGAAACACTCTTCCCTGTAAAAACAAGTAGTAAGTTCTTTATAAACAAAACTTGATTGAAATATTCAGTTTTATGTATCTATCTATATTTATTTTGCATTTTCATATCTGTTTTTAAGGACAATGCAAAGGAAAGAAGAGTGGAGCTTGGTCGAGTTCCGACCAACGCAAAGGAAATTTGTGGAACTCCGACGAAGAAGCGGGATTGCATGGACGACTCGGTACTAGGGTCAGGGGCCTTTCTGCAATTTGAGATAACACAAGGTCTTCTTTGCAATTATAACATTGTGTTATTTATATCATTAATTACTATCCGGAAAAGAAGGTAAACAATAATTCACTCGCGCAAACTATTCTCAAATGGTTAATAAAAATCTATACAACATTTCAATATTTTCAGATAGTAAATGTGGTCTTCGCGTGCAAGACAAAAATGAGAGAGAAGAAAACAGTGAGAAGAAAAAATTACTTTTGGTTTTGTAAAACACCTCAACTCTTAACGGTTGCGCAAACATAAATGCAATCTCTGATTGCCATAGTTCTTTTGTTTTAAGACTATTTCCTTTCATATTCATTTTGAGTCAACTATATAATACAACACAAAAAAATCAAAAGACAACACCGCGCAAACGCGCGGGTACTATACTAGTAATATCTAAAGTATGACATAATTTTACGAAAATATAACAACAAAAATTATATCATTCTTGTCTATAATAATATGTACAATATAAAATATAAAAACAATGACAATTTGACATTTATATTTGTTTCTTTTAATCTGCAACTTCAAAAATAACAATATGATTTTATATATGTTTATAAGTGTCATAAGTTATTTATATTTCATGAGGTAATTTACTTTTTCATTTTCGTTAAATTTTGAAATTTTTAATATCAAAGTCGTATAGACAAAAGTAAATATAACCTACTTAGTATTTTATAGAATTTTTACTAGGATTTTTTTTTTTTAAAAAAAACTAACTTTTTTCAATATGGTAAAAAAAACCCTCGGATACTCCAAGAAAAACCCTAAAAACACTTTTCTTTTCAAATACCTTCCTAGAGGTGTTAAACTTAACTTTGTTTGGTGTTACAAAAAATTAGACCAAAATACCCTTTAGTTTTCTAATAACAAATATATTAAATCATTTTTGCTATTTTTATTATTTAAAAAATCCACAATATTCATTTGATTATATATAATTTTTCATTTGATTTTAGTATTATATATATATATATATATATATATATATATATATATATATATAAACTAACATCGAGTGATAAAAAAATAAACAACGATATAAAACATTTAAGCACCTAGAAAATATCCTGAAAAGAAAATTTAGTAGTTTTTTTAATGTACATTTCCAATTTTCATATAGAGATTTTTTGATATATAGCATTCAAAAAAAGCTCATTCGCAAAACTAGCACTAGTATGTTTGAATTGCAGAGCTAGCCCTTTTGCCAAGCTGTCTGGCGAATTTTTTGTACAATTTGTGTGACAGATTGACAAAAGTGCTTAAATACGATTAATTTTCACCTCAGAACAAGTGCATATATCTGCAAAAAAATCTCATTATATATATATGATATAATATATCATTCGTATAAAAGTAAATTAATTTGTTATTATTTGTTACTCGTTAAATAAATTATATGTCAAACGACGTATGGATTTGCAAACATACTATATAAATTGATATATAATTATACAAGTTAATATATAATTAATTAATTATAAAATACTTATGAATTTTTAAAATAAAAAAATACTAAACATTATTTATCAAAATTGTATTTTATAAAATTAGAGGGGTATTTTGGCCCGAAAAAAAATTAATACCAAAAAGTTTACTTCAACACATATTGGGAGCTTTTTTAAAAGAATAGTTTGTTTTTAGATTTTTTTTTTTAGTTTCTCAAATGTGAGGGGTTTTTGTACAATATTGAAAAAAATTAGCGGTTTTCTTTTCAATCTCCCTTTTTACTATTACAGTTTCAAAAAATTAATAATTTAAATAATAATATACATTATTTTGTTTTGTCGTTTTTACATAATATCTTCACAAATTTAAATTATCGAAAACTTAGGCATGAACTGTACTAATCTGGATGTTAGAATAAAAAAAAACCAAATGCATTTGACAAATTTTTAAAACTAAATTTCTAAAAATATTATTTAATATAACCTACAAGCTGCATCAGAAAATAATATAATGTTTCGTATTCAAAAGTTTTAATATTATACTGTAAGGTCCAAATCCGGGTTAAAAAGCCCAATGGACCCTTCTGCGGTTGAAAGTGATTTTGCACTTTATATTATTTACAGTCTAAATTTTACCCATTAAATTTATATTTTGTTTTATATCCTCTAATAACAATATATATAATTATTACATATTTTTGCAATTTTTGAATGTGCATTGGATATATTCTAATAATAACACAAATAAATCAATATATATGTACACTGCACCTAATATATTTGAATGAATATATATAATTTCTTATGCACATTATACATAATATACTTTTCATGTGTTTATTGTACTGATTGTACTGATTCTGACGGGTCACCGATCACCGACACGAACGAGCAAATCAAACTTGAATAGCAAATTGAGGCTCGGGCATCAAAGAATCAGATTGCGATAACGAGACGAAGGCTTCTCGGATGTACTGTTCGATTTCGCAAAGAAAAAAAATCCTTGCAAATTAAGTCGTTACAAAATGCCGAGGAAATTAAGTTTAAGAACGATGTGCAAATTAAATGTTGTATATTTTCATTCCGGAACTCAATCATTAATTAAATTTTGTGTAATGCAAATTATTATTATTATTAGTTTTTAATTTATACGATTATAATTATGTGTCTGTGAGGACGAATGGATGCAATATTTTCATTAACTGATATGATCATCAAATTAAACATATTTTTAGTCTTATACTTGTATGATTGTATATCTTTTAGGAGGGGAGTTCTATCATACATCATTTTTGCTTATCATACATCAATTTTCAAGGATATTTTGAGTAATTATCAATTAATGAATATTTAAGGTAAATTTGCAAGTGTATTTATCAACGGATGATATGTTAAATAGGAAATTTAAATTATTCATTAAAGAAAATATATCCATAAAAAATAAAGTTTATGATACATCCTTCTAAATACTCAAAATACCTTTTTAAAAGGGTGTATGATATAACTCTCCCTTTTAAGAATTAGCCTTTTTCGAAACGTTAATATCTTTGGGGAACTGAAAGAAAAATATGGAAGAAGATAGAAAAGGGAATGGACAAGTCGAGGAAGAGAAGCACGGTGCATGATCAAGCAGTACCGCTGTAATTTGTTTGGAACGGTTGTTGGTTAATTCTAACCTAGAGGGGGATGAATAGGTAACCTAGCGGGCAATTTTCGACTAGGTATACAAATTATAAATGCGGAAGCTAATTAATGTAATTTGAATAAAGTAGAAAATACCAAACACTTGAACACGCGATGTTTATTACGGAGTTCGGTAGGTGGTTGCTATGTAGCTTTAACTCACCCTTTACTTGCTTAATCGACCGATTCGATTAGTTGCAAGTACCTACGTCTCCGGGAATGCCTTGTGCCGTTTTGGGCTTTCGATTGAATTCCAACTCACTCGTACAAGGTTTGCCTAGATCGATTTACACGTTTTCTATCGATCTATAGCGGGCTTTACAATCTTAGAGCTAGCCTATTACACGTTTCTACTACGAACTACAACGTGATCGGTCACGTGAGTTGGGAATCGTATAGAAGAGAAGATTCGAAGATAGATCTTGGATCTAGAAAGTTGAATCACACTATCAAGAGATTTGGGAATCACGGCTAGAAGTCTTTCTCTCTTTTGGATGTTGAATGAATTTTTGTAAAAAGTTGGAGAGAGAAAGGTATGAATGGTTATATTTATATAACTCATAGAACCCACTCAAACTGTGTAAAAATTACATAGTTCGTTCGAACTAACTGCAATTTGAATTAGCCGTTTCAAAGGAATTATTCATAAACACGATGGGTTCGTTCGAACGGACATGGATTAGTTCATAGTTCGTTCTATGAATCTTGGAACGGACCATGAAGGTTCGTTCGAACGAACATATTAGTTCATTCGAACGAATATTAATTGTGTCTGGTTTTGTCTATTTTCTCACAACACCAGATCTTGGTTCGTTCGAACTTGGAGTGATTTAGAGTTCGTTCTATAAGTTGAACGAATCCATGAATGTTCGTTCGAACGAACATATTTGTTTGTTCGAACGAATATTAATTGTGTCTAGTGTTGTCTATTTTCTCACAATACCAGGTTTTGGTTCGTTCGAACTGATGGTGTTCATTAGTTCGAACTGAAGGTTCGTTCGAACGCACTGTGTTGTTCGTTCGAACGAACCATAATCTGGTATGGTGATTTTTCATTTTCCATTTCATCGTGTTTCAAATTTATCTTTTGATCTTGATAAGCATGAGATGTTCTTTGGAATACCTAGGGTTTATTTTGATGATCCCAACTCACGGAAAACTTCGACGTCTTGAATTCTTCAATCATCTTGATGTCTTTCCTTTCATGAGTGATCTTCGCAATCCTCCACTCATGTTCCTTTTGATCATCCTTAATCCGTTGTACCTGTTTCTCCTACAAGTTCGTCTTAACTGAAACCGTTAGTATTGACAGTGTTTTGATATAATCAAATCTAAGGATATTTGGATCAACAACGGTGACTCGGCGACGTGTTTGCATGGCCAACGGGCCATCTATTTCGTTTTGCTTACGACCCTATATCGATGCGTAAGTAACTTCCTATTTTCGTGTAGTCATATGTATTATACATAGATTTGGATTTTTTTTTTTTATTCACCCTTCTGTATTTCTAATGATTTAAGGAATCTGGTCCTGACTCTGCCACATCTCCCTCCCAACGTAAAGTTTACGATATTATCGTAAGTAAAATAAAATATTCTAAATTTAAACCATACTTTACGACATTGCTTGAAATGAATTTAGGGATAAAAAATGTAATTGTATCTTCTATCAAAGAAAACGTCGCGGAGAAACTCGGTTTATCTAGAGATGAGGTGCCAACAATGAATTTTATCGACTTCGTTTGAATTGTAGATAATTGGATAATGACATATGATTCATTTACATGCATTTTGTATTTATAGGTTGTGATAATGTGCGCAGACAAACCTGCGAGTCCACGAGAGATTCTTTACAACGAACTGGAACCATGTCGGAAAAACGGAACTACATATGCTAGTGATTATGTACGGAAAGTTGCTATGCACTACAAAAGGGCCTCCGATAAATTCGTGGGTTTGAAAAATAATATTAATAAATGCAGATATATTTATGAGTTAAATAGGATATTTTTACTTCAAATGTCGAGTATGGTATTTTAAACAACTTGAATATGTTTTATATTTATTAGATAATTATTTTTTCCCTTAAATTATAAGTTAATAAATTTTCCGCATATAGTTTTTCCTCTAAAAATATAGTGATTCAAATACTTTTTTTATGATTACAGAAAATTACAATGTTAAAAAGGAGGAAAGTTAACATATTTAATTAAGTACCAAGGATTTGGTACTTAATGATTTTTAATCATTGGATTTGTATTGGGATTTGTGTTTTTTCATGATGATCGTGAAATTTTGTGCACATTATTAAATGCACAAATTTCAATCCAAATCCAATGGTTAAAAAGCATTAAATACCAAATCTTTAATACTTAATTAAGTAGGTTAGTCTTTCTCGTTAAAAAGATATGAAATCATAATATTACATGAATAAAATTCATGAAACCACCAAAAATGTGTATGTCTCAAATCATTATATTAATATTTCTCTGCGGCTAAGGCCTTGGATTGGGGCCTACTTTTGGGAGCCCAATGCATTTTAATTTGTGTTCCTACGATGAAATGAGAAAAACAATACGAAGTACCCGTTGGATCTTCCTTTTGAGTCTCGATATTCCTTTTTTATTGTAACATTCATGTTTTTATTTTTTGATTCGATTCGATATTCCTTTTCTCTAAGCACACAAATGTAAATATAATTTTAGGAAATGGGAAGGTCGATCCCTTTGCCTTGAAAGTTTAATGTATGATGAAATCCGAACCTTGAGAATTTAATGTGTTCCAAATTTTATAAATATCCCTATAAAGTCCCTCTTTTTCGTTCAAAATTATTTTTTTTTTTTTTTGAAGGATACCCAACCAGCGATCGCTAGCTGTGACTGGTATCATGAGACTTATACAATCACCTCAAAAACTTTACAAAAGTCTTCCTAAACCTATTACAATCTAAGAAATGTGATCTAATCATAGATATTTTTTCCATTGTAGTGCAAGCTCCATTGCAGAACTTGTGATCATCATTGTAGTCTTCTTAGCTCCGTCGAAAATCCTACGATTTCGCTCCATCCAAACGCTCCATATTACTGCTGAGATGAGGATATCCCAATGTGGTTTGTCTTCTATTTGAACGATTTGGCGCGTTTGTGTCCAAAATTGGAGGACATTTTGATGGTCAAGCTCGGGTAATAGGATGTAATTTGTATAGTTTTGGATTTTGGTCCATATTTCAATTATCATTGGGCAATGCATGAACAGGTGGCCTGTCGATTCTTCATTTTTGCAGCACATTACACATCTGACTGGGCCCATAATACCTTTCTTTTGTAGGTTTTTAGCAGTTAATATTTTATCATGAATAGTTAGCCACATGAAAATTTTAATTTTCTGTGGAATTTTAGCTTTCCATAGATATTTGTACCAATATATTCTTTGTCCTGGGTCTATAAGAGTATGATAAGCACTCTTGGTGGAAAATATATTATCTGACGTCCATTTCCAACTAGGGTTAGGGGACGTATTAGTTGATATTGTGTAGAAAGGTAAAATTTTGATAAGATCTTTTATGAAGAAGGATGTTTTTGTTGATTTAATTGTTATTAGGTCTCTAGCATTCGAAATATTATATATTCGGTATATCCATTTTGTCCATAGTGATTCTTTTTGGTAATCCAGTTTCCATAACCATTTTGTTAGAAGTGCGTCGTTTTGAGTTTGTAAGTTTTTGATACCTAGACCTCCGAATTTTTGAGGGAGACATACTTTTTCCCATTTAGCTAGTGCATTTATGGGCGAGATTTTTTCTTTTCCCTTCCAGAAGAAAGCACGTGTGATTCTTTCTAGTTGTTTAATTAACCATTTTGGTAATTTGAGGCCTTGCATCAGGTGATTTGGTAGAGCTGCAAGAACAGAGTTTATGAGTGTGTGTCTACCACCAGATGACAGGAATTTTCCTTGCCACGCTGCTACTTTTGTTTGGAATTTATTTATTAGGGGTGTCCATGTAGAGATACTCGGTTTATTAATCGTTAGTGGAAAACCTAAGTATGTCATGGGAAGGGATTGTATTTCGCATCTGACTATACTTGCTATATGGTTATGTAAGTGATCAGGTATTGCAATTGGTAAGAAACTGCTTTTCTCCCAATTGATTTGCAACCCGGATATTTGACAGAAAAAATCAAGGGTTTTGGTTAGAATTTTTAGATTATGTGGGTGAGCCTCTAAGAAGATGATTGTATCATCTGCATACTGTAGAGGTATCGGTGTTAGTTTTGCAGGTGATGTAAGTATCGATTTTAAATTATTGATAGTTTGTTGTAGTGCATCGACTACTAAGTTAAATAATAAGGGGGATAAGGGATCGCCCTGGCGGAGTCCACGTTTATGCTTAATATAGGTTCCAATTGATCCATTAATTTTTATAGCTGATGCAGAAGATTGTAGGAGCTGTAGAATCCATGTTATCCATTTAGATGGAAATCCGCGGGTTATCATTATTTTTACAAGAAAGTTCCATGAAATGTTATCGAAAGCTTTTCTAAAATCAATTTTAAGCATTATAGCTGGAATCTTGTTTTTGTGTAGATGTGTTAATATCTCTCTTGTTGCTATATATGTCTCTATTATTGATCTTTTTTCTATAAATGCTGTTTGATTAGTACTAATAAGGGAGTTCATGTGACTTTTAAGTCTCGTGGCTAGAACTTTTGTGATAATTTTTATTGGTGTGTTTATACAGCTTATAGGTCTAAAATCATTTGTGGTTTTGAGACCATCTTTCTTAGGAATCATTGTTATTGTGGCATTATTTATAGGGGAAAGATCTATTGTATTATTATTGAACTCATCAATAATTTTCATGTAATTGTCTTTTAGGATTAGCCAGTATTTTTGGAAAAATTCGGCAGGTACCCCATCAGGCCCAGATGATTTACCCTTCTGGAGATGGGATATTGCATTACTTACTTCCATTTCATTGATAGGGTCTCCTAGGCACATCAATTCGGATTGATTAGATCTTGGATATAGGGATTGTATGTCATAATCTACATTCTCTGTGTATTCTGTTCCTAATATCTCTTTGTAATATGACGAAAAGACTTGTAGTATTTCTCTTGTGTCTGTAGTTGTGGTGTTGTTTCCGAGATTTATTTTAGATATATAGTTATTTTGCTGTCTTAGTGTTGCAAGTGCATGAAAATATGCTGTATTTTTATCCCCCATTTTTAACCATGTACACGACGATCTCTGCTGCCATTTTTTCTCTTGGTTGTCGCAGATTTCGTTAAGTTTTTCTTTTAGAGAGATTCGTAATTTTCGTTCCAAGGTTGAAAGTTGGTTAAGTTCTTCTTTATGATCTAGAGCTTGGATAAAGAAGGCACATCTATTCATGGTTGAATCCTGTGAGTTAAATTTTTCTTCGGCCCAATCGATTATTTGGGCTTTTACATATTTCATTTTATTAGAGAAGTGTAATGTATTGTTTGTATCCATATTTGTTTGTTTTACCCATGTTTCTGATATAATTGTGTTGACTTCTTCATATGACAACCAAAAGCGTTCTAAGGGCTTAATTCTGGGCTTTTACATATTTGTTTGTGAAATTAGCATTTTTTACATGGGTACGCGTGAAATTGCGCTTTAAATATATTGGTATTATATAATATAGAAGCAACTTGTGCATAATTTATTGAGGGAGACTAATCTACTTAATTAAGTATCAAAAATTTGGTACTTAATACTTTTTAACCATTGAATTTGCATTGAAATTTGTATTTTTTCATCATGATCATGAAATTTTGGATACGTCATTAAATGCACAAATCTCAATGCAAATCCAATGGTTAAAAAATATTAAGTACCAAATCTTTAAGTAGGTTAGCCTCCCTCTAATTTATTTTAAAATATTGTTTTCTTTTAAATTTCAAAATAGTGAAAATCAAACACGATCAACATGTTCTTATCATTACAAATAAAACCAAATGCATTACTTTCAAAACAGATTAAAGTTAAGAAAAAAACTGAAATCTTTACTTTTGAAACAGAACAAAGTTATCAAGAATAAAACCAAAACCGTTACTTTTTGGGTACAAATGCAAGGAAACACGAGCAACTTGTGCATTTCTTTTTCTCAAGCCTCTCGTTGAATTATGATTGAAGTGAACGAATGAGTATATTCGAAACATCATCATATAATTGAGTCTAATTCAATATCAGTGTAAGTTGATCGACATACCACGCACGCACGCACGTATCTATCAAGGAAAGGGGGAATTTCCTTGCCTTCCTCCCCCGATTTTTTAATCATTAGTGTACCGTACTAAAATTTTAATGTATTGAATATGTTGAAAATTAAAAATATATGTATACTGGCCTCCCAAGATTTTTTTCTCTATTACCTTTTGGTTGATTATGTTATGTCCCTACTCCCGACAACTCTGCTCAAGATCCGTCAACACACGCGCGCGCGCGCGCACACACACACCCCTTCGACGAGACAACACATGCATATTTACTAAATTGCCTGCTTGAAAAGAAAATCGCATGTAATTTGCATAATCTGGAACTATTTAATACAATCATATAGAAAAAAAAACCGTTATGCTTTATTTAATAAGTGTGTGTAATTGTTTTTCGTGATTTTTTTTAATTTTATTCTTTATACCGATGCTTTAAATATCCATTCCTATTTTAAAATTTGAATTACAAGATCTATACTATACAAGATTGAAATAAAACACACACTTTTAATTTTTAATTTTATGAATTTTTAATTTAGTAGAATATTATCTTAATTTTATCTTACTTAACATATAAGTCGTCGTATAGCTCGTCATCAAATAAGGTTGTTCTTACTTTATCCTTCTCCAAAGGAACCGTGAAGTTCAATACCAAAAATATGATTAATCGAGAGATAATTTTTTTTGTTGTAATTGTAATCTATGTTTTAAAGTTTTGTTTTACCGTTAGGTTGAATATTGGTTTTTTGGTTGCCGTCCAAACTCAATGTATCATTTTATTACTTTATGTTTATAGTCTTCATTTTCATTTCAAATTTGGCATTAATTATTTAGGCCATTTAAAATGTTTAATTGCTTTCCATTGAACTAAATTTGACAAGAATTCGGTACATGAACACCTTGCTGGTTTTGAATTCTCAACAAAACAAATTCTAGTTGTTGGATGAATGGGTTTTTAAGAATTATTTTAAAATAATTTAGCAAATCTAATGTTAGGACCCACCGTAGGTTTTGTTTGTTGTGGCCTTTTAGAGGGTAAATTATAAAATAGTCCCTCAAGTCATGCAAGAATACAAAGAAGTCCTCGCGATTTTTTTTTGCCAATTTATCGAATCAACAATTCGAAGAACTATTGCGTGCAATCTACGTAATTCGAAACTATTTAATACAATATGATAAAAGGAAAGACCATTATTCCGTATTTAATAAACATTGCATAACCGTTTTTCGTGTATTTTTTACCGGTATTTTTTTAGTCCGTTATTCTTGAAAAAATTAACTAATTGTTCATAAAATTCGTATAACATGCTTACTATTGTTTCATCAAACATTTTATAATTTATTTACTATTTAACCGAGCGGACACATACTTAATAGATTTTCATCAATATTTTATGCTTTTATTTTATATTTAACTGAGTGGACGTATACTTAATAAATTTTCATCAATTTTTTATATTTTTATTTTATATTTAACCAAGTGAGACATGTCAATATATCATACATTATTCTCACATACGTGTATATTGTTATATGGGAGAAGAAACACAGAACAAAACTAGTCCAACAATTTTCAGGGACTATTTTGATATAATTATTTTGAAAAGGGCATTTATAAAATTAACCAGGTATACACACCACGCTTACAATTGGCTATGCATCTGCTGGCAGGGAATTTTACATATTGCCCCTTATTTTATCAAAAGTATTTCAATCTTTCACCTTTAGTTTCCTTTTATTTATTTTTTCTCACAATCTCACTCTCGTCTCCTATATATTTCTCACCTCTCTCTCTCTCTCTTCTCACTCAAACCATTTCAGAATTACTCCAAATTTTCTCTCAATTCTTTTTCGTGCACTCGTAGAGGATATCAAAGAAAAAGTACGAGATGACTAGAAGGTATTTTCTAATTCTAATATTACTTCTTGAATTTATTCAAATTCAATTTCTTTTCAAATTTTCATAAAAAATTAAAAATAAGAGATTTTAAGGTGCTTGTTGGTTCAAAAATACAAGGACTCCTTTAGTAAAAAAATAGCAGTCTAAATTCATGTCCACGTGTATTAGTTCCTGGACGGATGTCTTTCTCTCTAAAAATTAATACAATAATCATGATTTGTATTTTTATAAGTATGCTCGCCCCTAATTTAACATATTCAATTTTGTATTTGTTGTGGGAAATATATTGATATTTTCTGGAGTTACTACTTTAACACGTATGTATAACGGTTTATATTTAATTCTTAGTGTTTTTTTATTGAGTCATAACATTTTTTTATAATCAAGATATTTTTGTTGTGAGTAATTCTTTATTTATACGTCAATATGTATAGATTTGTTAATTTATCAAACTGATAATTTGATAGATCATCACATGCAATTTGTGTAGTAAAAATCAATTTCAATACAATCAGATAGAAAAAGAGACCGTTATGCTTTGTTTAATAAACGTAACACATATGTATAACGATTTATATTTAATTCTTAGTATTTTTTTATTGAGTCATAACATTTTTTTTTATAATAAAGATAGTTTTGTTGCGAGTAATTCTTTATTTATATGTCAATATAATATGTATAGATTTGGTAATTTATCAAACTGATAATTTGCTAGATTATCGCATGCAATTAGCGTAATAAAAACCAATTTCATTACAATCAGATAGAAAAAGAGACTGTTATGCTTTGTTTAATAAATGTAACACACATGTATAACGGTTTATATTTAATTCTTAGTATTTTTTTTATTGAGTCATCACATTTTTGTATAATCAAGATAGTTTTGTTGCGAGTAATTCTTTATTTATATGTTAATATGTATAGATTTGTTAATTTATCAAACTGATAATTTGATAGATTATCGCATGCAATTCGTGTAATAAAAACCAATTTCAATACAATCAGATAGAAAAAGAGACCGTTATGCTTTGTTTAATAAATGTTCCGCAACTATTTTTCGCGCACTTTTTATTCTTCACATCAATATTTTGGATAATTCATTCAAATTTCCAAATTAGTTTTATAAGATCAATACTGTGCAATGGTTAGTTTTTATTTATTTATATTATAAAATTAAAATTTAATAGAAATAAATTTTTGAGTGAAAATAATTATTTTGTAAAGAATTTTTTCCCCTCTTCTTAAGTCAATCATTTATTGGGTACACCTAACAATTATCACTCGGTCAAAACATATTAAATATTAATGAATGTCCTCACTGGAGACGCCATTTCCCTTCAATATACTATACTACACAAACACAAGAGGCCATTATTCGAGTATTTTTGTTCTATTTTCTTTCCATTTTTATGGTTTTCTCTGTTGATCGAAGAAGATTCGATCTTCAAAATATTTTCTTTCTCTCCCGCCAAGGCATGAAAGACCTTGATTTCCCGCTCATCAAGCTGCGAGAGAGAGAAACGAAGAATCCTATTTCCCATTTTTTACTATCTTTGAGTGTTTCATCTGTTCGATTATCTCTCTCAAACGATCGATTTTTTCCGATATTGGGTTCGTTCTCCGCCTGCTATCTGCGGCTGGTCAGTGCAATGCTTCCAATTCCGCTTCCTTTTTTTTTTTTTTAATTTTTTTGGGTTAATAAAATAATTACAGATTACTTAATATTCATATAATTTGTTGTGTTTACAGTGCCAATTAACAAAATTCATAAAAATAGCTGATAATTTGTGATTTCACAGGGGCTCTATGGCAAAAAATCCTCGGTCATCAGATTCTTCTGAAGGTTTATTTTTAACTCTGTATTTTTGTTCTTTTTGATTTTCTTCCATGAGTGATTCTTAATTACATTCCTTGCAAATCACAGTTATTTTTTTTAATTGAACTTCAAATTTTCCTTAATAAATTGATTTAGAGATAGTTTGCATTCATTCTTCATGCCGTCAATTCATCAAACTGATATTTAAATCACAAATTTTCAGGACTGAAGAAAAGGAAAGGAGGAAGACCATCTCGAGAACAACTCAATTCCAAATCGGAATCAGAATCCAAAACCGAAACCGAAAATCAAACCGAAAACGAGCAAATCGCTATACCCAAAAGGCCAAGACGCTTAGCAGCATGCTCCAATTTCACAGAAATATTTGCCCCAATTGAAGAAAAGGACGAATCGTCCTTCATTAAACCCAATTCCCGAACCATTATATCCGACGGAGAGGCCCATGCGATCGACCTAACCAGAATATCCACACCCGAACCGGTCCCACCATGCAGGAAGCTTCTAGATTTCACATTTCACGACTCGGAAGGCACTCCGCAACTTTTCGAAATGTCTGAAATTAGCGACATTTACGTATCTGCCCTTATTTTACCTTTAGACGATAATCTAGACAAAGATAAGGGGGTAAAATGCATACATTTCGGACGAGTCGAGTCATGGTCGATTTCTGGGTACGAAGAGGGGTTCCCAATTATTTGGATATCAACCCAAATCGCAGACTATGAATGCGTCAAACCATCTACCAGCTACAAGCCATATTACAATTCCTTTTATGGCAAAGCTTCAATTTGCATCGAAATTTACAAAAAGATGGCGAAATCGATGGGAGGAAATCCCGAATTAGGGTTTGAAGAATTACTCGCAGGAGTTATTCGAGCCTTAAACGGATCGAGCGTCTTTCTAAACGGAAACGTTACGAAAGAATTCATCATAACGCATGGAGATTTCTTTTACAAACAATTAGCTGGTTTGGACGAGGAATATTCCTTCCATTTAATGCCGTCTATGATTACCTTACGAGACGAATCCCTGAACAACAGAGTTAATACCGAATTTACCCCTCACGGTTCTTCATCCTCTAGCGGCATAAAAATCAGCGATGCAAACCCAAACCCTAACCCTAATCCCCCAAACCCTAACGAACACGACGACGAGAAACTGGCGAGATTATTACACGAAAAGGAGGTGTACGAGCAAATGTACCGCGAAATGAAAGCGAATAAAAAAAAATCACGAGCAATCACAAATTCGAACAAAAAAACAAATCTGTACATCAAAATCAACGAGACCGAAATTGCAATCGATTACCCGTTACCCACTTATTACAGACCCGTGGTCCAAGAAATGGACGAGTATATTTTTGATTACGACAATAATGTTTCCTATTATGACCTCCCAAAAAGAATCCTTGCGAATTGGGCCCTCTACAATAACGACTCGAGACACATTTCTTTGGAGCTCATTCCCATGAAGCCCTGCGCGGAAAACGATGTCATGGTTTTCGGGTCGGGTTTCATGAGAGAGGATGACGGAACCGGGTTCGAAACTGGGGTTAACGGGTCGGGTTCGGACCCGGAAGGGATACCTGTTTATTTGAGCGCTGTTAAGGAGTGGATGATTGAGTTTGGTTCTTCCATGGTTTTTGTTTCTATTCGCACCGATGTTGCATGGTATGTTTGCAAAATAAACCCTCAATTATTGATGATTACAAAAAATAAAATGATTAAACTTTTTTATATTTTTTGTTTATTTACAGGTACAGGTTGGAGAACCCAACGAGTCAGTACAAACCTTGGTTCGAAGCGGTACTGAAAATTGCTAAGTTGGCGATAGCAATAATTACGTTATTGAAAGAGCAAACGAGAGCCTCGAAACTTTCTTTCTCTGACGTCGTCAGAAGAGTTTCAGAGTTTACCAAAAATAACCCTGCTTATATCTCTACAAACTTGGCTGAAGTCGAGAGATATATAGTCGTGCATGGCCAAATTATACTCCAACAATTTGCCGAATATCCTGATCATAATATTAAAAAATGCGCATTTATTAGCGGATTAATCGAGAAAATGGAGGAGAGAAGACATATTAAATTGGTTATGAAAAAGAAAGTTTCGATGCAAAAAGGCGTGAATCAAAACCCAAATGCCAGTACTGGACCCGCCATTCGAAAAAAGGCCATGAGAGCTACAACGACTAAGTTAATTAATAAAATTTGGGGGGATTATTATAGGAAGAATTTCCCTGAAGATTTGGAAAAAGAGGGGGACGAAACTGAAAATAAAGAGATTATTATCGAGGATGAAAATGAAGAGAACGAAGAGGAGGAATCAGAACGAATTGAATCCGAGTTATCGGATTTGAAAAACGAAAATTCAAAACCTAAATCGAGTCCAGTTATGAGTAAATGTAAATCTTTAGGTGGCGAGTTATTAAACTGGGAAGGAGGGCCAATTGGTAAATTGGATTCTGGTGAAAATTTGTACGCGCAAGTGAAATTACTCGATTTTATCGTCTCTGTTGGATCTTTAGTGAATTTAGAATCGGACAAATCTGAACCGTCGAATTTCTATCTCGTAGAGTATTTACAGGAGAAGAAGAACGGTACCAAAATGGTACATGGGAGATTGGTACTGAAAGGTTGCGAAACCATTCTTGGAAACGCGGCCAATGAGAGAGAAGTTTTCATGACAAATGATTGTTTGGATTTCGAAATAGACCAAGTTCAAGAATTGGTGCTGTTTGGCTTCAAGTCAGTTCCATTCGAGCATGAGTTTCGAAAAGAGAATTTCGAATTGGAGAAAATGGAAAATTTAAGAGCCGAAGAGAGAAAGAAGAAAGGCTTGGAAATTGAATATTATTGTAAGAGTTTATATGTACCTCAAAAAGGTGGTTTCTTTTCTCTCTCTTCTCAGAAATTCGGTCTCGGTACTGGTTTTTGCTCTTCGTGCAAAGAGAGAGATAATGGGTCCAGCGAATTTACAATAATTGGATCCAATAACGGGTTCATGTACAACAAAATAGAGTATAAAGTACACGACTTTTTATATGTGAAGCCTCAGTTTTTCAACGACGAAGCAGAGGAGAGAGAAAGAGGTACATTTAAAGGAGGGAGAAACGTGGGTTTGAAGGCTTATGTGGTGTGCCATTTCTTAGGCATGGAGAGCTCTAATGGGTCTAAAAACCCTAAACCCGCATCCACTAAGATTCAAGTGAGAAGGTTTTACAGACCGGATGATATTTCATCTGCAAAAGCCTATTCTTCTGACATTCGAGAAGTACTTTTTTTTCTCCTTTCAATATACTTTTTCCATTTATAATATTTCTTGATTATTAACTATAATATATTTATTTTTTTATCTAGGTTTATTATAGTGAAGATATTGTGTCTGTACCAGTGGACATGATACAAGGAAAATGTGAAATAAGAAAGAGAAGTGATCTTCCAAGTATAGATGTACCGGTAGTTACGGACCATATTTTCTTTTGTGAATATTGTTACGATTCATCAAATGGGTCGCTAAAACAGGTAATTTAATATTTTAATTTAATCATTTTTTTCAAATAGGCCCCTGAAATTAAGAAATTGTTTTTGTAGTTGCCTGCAAGTGTGAGATTGAGCGCGCTGCCACAGAGGTCTACGGACACAGTTTCGAGAAAGAACAAAGGGAAGCAAGTAGTAGAGGACGACCAATCAGAGAACTCCACGTCAGCGAAATGGAGAGATGTACCCAAGGAGAATCGATTGACTACCCTTGATATTTTCGCTGGTTGTGGCGGCTTGTCAGAAGGCCTCCAACAATCTGGTAAATTTATTTTTCTTCAAAATCTATTTTTTTTTAATTTGGATGTATGGTAAATATTTTTATTTTTGAATTTTCAGGGGTTTCATTTACGAAATGGGCAATCGAATATGAGGAGCCAGCTGGAGAAGCCTTCAAGCAAAACCACCCTGAAACTACTGTTTTTATAGATAATTGCAACGTTATTCTAAAGTAAGTAAATATATCAATTATAATATTATATAATTTATTAATGATGCGAATATATTAAATTTCACAGGGCCATAATGGAAAAATGCGGCGACAAGGAAGACTGCGTCTCAACCGACGAGGCCGCCGAGCTGGCAATCAAACTCGGCCAGGACAAAATTAAAAACCTTCCCGTCCCTGGAGACGTCCAGTTCATCAACGGAGGCCCTCCTTGCCAGGTCCTTCAACCACACCCTTTTCAAAACATAAAAAATATCATAAATACCCTTCAAAACATAAACTCTTAAAATCATGATAAATGCAGGGATTTTCGGGGATGAACAGGTTCAATCAAGGCACGTGGAGCAAAGTCCAGTGCGAAATGATTTTGTCTTTTCTCTCATTCGCCGAATATTTCCGCCCTAAATATTTCCTTTTAGAAAATGTCAGAAACTTTGTCTCTTTCAACAAAGGACAAACTTTCCGCCTCACACTCGCCTCCCTCCTCGAGATGGGCTATCAGGTTCACTTCGTTAAAATAAATTACTAAATAAACAAAAAATATTCATTTATTTATTTTTATCAGGTGAGATTTGGAATATTGGAAGCGGGTGCATACGGGGTGTCCCAATCGAGGAAACGAGCGTTTATTTGGGCCGCGGGACCTGACGAGAAATTACCGGAATGGCCCGAGCCGATGCATGTATTCTCCGCTCCTCAGCTTAAAGTATCCATGCCCGGTAATTCTTATTACGCCGCTGCGAAAAGCACCGCAGATGGGGCTCCTTTCAGATCCATTACCGTTAGAGATACCATTGGCGATCTGCCACCTGTCAGTAACGGTGCTTCTAGAATAACCATCGACGTAAATTAATTAATCATTATTTTTTTATTTATGGTTCGATTAATTAATTGATTATTATTTTTGTTGTAGTATGGGTGTGATCCAGTATCGTGGTTCGAGAAGCAAATACGAGGGAAAATGATGGGATTAAATGATCACATATCGAAAGAAATGAACGAACTTAATCTTATTAGATGTCAACACATACCGAAACGTCCTGGTTGTGACTGGCGCGACCTTCCCGATCTTAAAGTACGTTTTTTACATTATTAATTTTATTTATATATTTAATTAATTATTTTTGATGATTCGTAGGTGAAGTTATCGAATGGGCAAATGGCGGATTTGATACCGTGGTGTTTGCCGAACACGGCGAAGAGACATAATCAATGGAAAGGTTTGTTTGGAAGGTTGGATTGGGACGGGAATTTCCCGACTTCGGTAACGGATCCTCAGCCGATGGGTAAAGTGGGGATGTGTTTCCATCCTGATCAAGATCGAATCATAACCGTTCGTGAATGTGCTAGATCTCAGGTATGTTTTTTTTTAATATTTTTTATAATGCGTATAATATTTTTTATGCTTATGATTTATGGCGTGTAGGGTTTTGGGGATGGATATACTTTTGCGGGGAACATTCAGAATAAGCATAGGCAGATTGGGAACGCGGTGCCGCCTACACTGGCTTATGCGCTTGGGAGGAAGTTGAAGGAGGCTGTGGATTCTAAACCTGTTTTTGTTGATTGATAAATAATTTTTGAAATGTAGTTGAAACCTTATTTTGGTTGATTTTTTGGTAATGGAATGGATTTATAGTTAAAACTCTTTTTCTCAGGGATTGACCTGTTATATAAAGATAAATTAAAGCGTAGTGTATTATATTATGCCTCATCACTTAATTTTAGAATTTATGTTACGTACATGCCTCAAAAATCAAATCGTATTGTATTAGATACCTTATCGGATATTGATATTTGTCAGATATTTGTCGGATACGTATCGAATATGCCATGTGGCGTATTCAAATATTTTATTTCAAAATAATATCATATGCTTCTCCGATATTGATACTCGTCAGATACACGTCGGATACGTATCGAATACTTCACGTGGCGTATCTGAATATTTTATTTCAAAATAATATCAGATATTTCTTGAATACTTCCAAATACTTCGCATATACTTACAACACATCAATAGGTGTACTTGACAAACAAAAATATAAAATTTCAATCGAAATAAATGATTAATACATACGAGTAAATAATTAAATATAATAGACATTTACTTAATAGGGTGTTATTTTTGTAATAACAAAATTTTAGTATAATTTATGTCAAAAATATAATATATAAACAATATTAAATCTAAAAATTACAATTAACAAAATAATAAAATATTATATACAATAGACGTATCGTGTCCTATATTTTTTTGAAATCCGCCGTACCATCGTATCCCCATCGTCTCATATAAGATATCTGTATCCCTATCTTTGCAACATATGCTATAGTATATATGGTTAATATAAATCTTAACGAACACACAATGTCATAAACTGCTTTGCAGAGCTCACTACTATAATACTCGGTGACATCTTATCTCCAAAAAATATTTCATTAATAATTAATTAATATATAATTAAAATACATATACATTAACAATTATTAATCAATTTTAATTAACTGTTGATAAACCGTGTATTTGTTAATGATTATGTTAATTAATCACCAATTAATTGTTAATTATGATATAGAAGACGAGATGGGAAAAATGAGGGCACATGATAAAATTACTCTGAAAAATTATAATTATTTCCACAAAAGTGAAATACATATCTTTGATGCTCGGTCCGTATTTATAATAAAATTAATTAAAATTAATTTTTTTTTATTAATTTTATGTTTGTTAATTGGTTCGTATCTATTACGTATTATTAAAATTAAATTTCGAGTTCAATTAATCATTAATTTAATTAAGGTAATATCATGATCGAGTAATTTTATCTTACTCTGAGGCAATTAGCCTTGTCGTAAGGAGTAATGATAGGGTCACAAATACTAACCACAAATATATCACAAATAACTAAGTTTCTAATGTTAATTATGTATATATGAATCATAAATCAAACACAAACTTTGGTTGATATTTGTGTCCCTAATTACTCCGAGGATTACGATGACCTGATCACACTTGTCAGTCCCCTCCAAAGACAAAGAAACGAAGATATGATTTACGTATTTACACATGACGCAAGCGTGCCTAAAGTCTGCACGGGAGCACTATATACGTAAACCTCACGCACTGGGGAAATAGTAGATGTACGTAAATAATTCTAGTACTTATTTCCGTTTCGGGGTAAACGTTAAAAATCCGTAAATCAAGCCTCTTAAGATAAATCGGCATGATCGTTTGAACACTCTTTGTCCATCTCTCCAAGCTCAAACATCAACAATGGCGTCGTCCAGATCTGCAGGTATGTACACCACTATGAGTTTCCTTCTTCCATTCTCTGTGACATGTATCTAGATCCCTTCGTCTCTCTAAGCGTTAATATCCATTTGCAGATGTGAAGTGGGCAGAAAAGCTTCTCCAAGGCGCCAAACTAGGTGACCTCCGCATGCTTAAGAGTGAGTTTTGCCTCTGGCAACATAGCTTTTTTACTAAGACACATAAATAATCACGAGTTTTAGGATTTTATTTGATAATCAAAAGTTTAACACCTGATTTTAGTGTTAAAAAGCGTCATGATTTCCGTACTGATATTTCATTTGTTCAGTTTGTGCTCAAAAGCTGAACAAAGGGAAAGGAATAAAAGCAACAATCTCGGCTGTGTGTGATTCAAAAGGAGAAGGAGCTCTCCATTGGGCAGCTCGCGAAGGCAGGATTGAGATCTTGCAGTATCTCATCGAGGGTTTGGGTTTGGATCCAGACCTACCTCCTTCTACCGGCCAAAGGGAAGAAGCTGCACATGGCTACAAATTGTACTCTGGTATATATCCAGTCTCTCTTTAAGTTGTCCTCTCGCTTTGCCATTTTTCTGTTTTTTCTTTTCTTCTATTTCTTTTTTTTCTTTTGTAGACAAAACGCCATTACTCTGTGCTACAGCGTGCGGCCAAGTCGAGGCCATTGAGTATCTAATTGACAAAGGAGCTAATCTTCATGCTAGAGATGAGAATGGGTTAACTCCCATGCATATTGCTGTATTTGAATGTATCTCTCTCTCTCTCTCTCTCTCCTCTTCTCTCTCTCTCTAAAAGTTTACATTTGTTTGATTTTACTATTTTACTATTTTAGCTCAAGTTCAGTCAGTGTTTGCGCTAGCATCAAAGAGAGTTCCTATTGATTCATTACACTTCTTTGGGACTCCGTTGATTTTAGCCGCCTCTCGTAACAACGAAAACATGGTCAAGATCTTGTTGAATCACAAAGCCGAGGTAACCATTTTCTCTCTCCTGTTCTTAATGGAAATTTCTTTCATGAAATTTGGTATATATTTGGTTCTTTATCTAATGTTATTCCATTTTGTTTTTAACAGCCTGATATGGACTACAGACTAATGATCTACACGGACTGTATTACACCACTAGTTGTCTCTGTTCTTCATGGCTCGACAAAATGTGCTGAACTTCTTATAAAGGTATATTATATGTAACAATACTATATAGTATATATTTTGTTTACTTTATATGATTTATTTAGGCTGGAGCCAATGTGAACAAGCGCCTCGAAATGGCATCTGTACTCGAAATGGCAGTTGGTTCGACCGACTTGTTAAAATTATTGCTGAAATCTGGTGCGAACCCCAATGTCTCCAATGCGGTTAGTTTCACTTTTATCCTGATATTAATTGCAATTTTTTAATTTTGTTTTGTAATTAATTATAATTTAATATAATTTCGCAGTATGGGAAATTGCCAATTGAAGTAGCGGCAATTCGGGGTTTCAGAGAGGCTGTAGAAATCTTATTCCCTTTAACCACTCCTCATATTATTTTAAACGTGCTTGATTGGTCTGTCGATGGGTTATTCAATCATGTCCAATCTGAAAATTACATAAAAAAGGTTTTTAATTTTGATTTGAAAAATAAAAAAATGCTAAATATTTTTGATATTTTAATGTTTTTGTATTTGGCCTCAGGAGAAAGTTAAATCGAAGAGGAAAATGGACAAGCTGAAACTCAAAATTACAGAGGCAATTGAACACCAAGCTTATGTTGGAGCACGATACATTTGCTTCTACGTAAGTGAATAAATAAATAATTATTAATTCTAAATATGAAAAACTACGAGATTATTTTATTTCTTTTAAATTAGGCATTGCAAGAAGATCCGAACGATCCAATGGTGCTTGCAAACAAGACTTTTAGTAAAATGCGGAGCGATAAAGATATAACTGAGGGTTTGACAGAAATCCAGGAATCCAAATCCATCCAAGCTTGTCTTTGCCTTGCTGATATTCTTAAAGGCATTGGGGTGAGTCAGTTTAACTTTAATTAATTTCTGCATTTATCGTTTGAAATAAAATTATAATTAATTGTATATTTTTAATTTTATTTTTGTATGGTAGAATCAAGGAGGCGCTGCGATGGTTCTTATGGGTGGGTTGAGTATCCAGCCAAAACATCCAGAGATAATGAAATCATTATTGTAATACATTACTCCTAATTAACTCTCTTTTTTTTTTCTAATTTATCGAGTGAGGGGTATTCTTGATATTTTTGTAAAATTTTCAGGGCGACGGAGGGAGTCTCAGTTCATCCAAATAAATCTTCATCCAGCAATCATGAAGTCATTATTGTAATACGATACTCCTAATTAACTCTTTATATTTTTGTATTTTCTTTATGGTATAATTTCACAGTCTACCCTTCTAACGGAATATGAAATATCTGGAAATGTACATTTCTACTTGTATTGAGCGAGGGGTATTCTTGATATTTCATATTTTGTAAGGGTGTGTGTGTGATATTTTGAGGCTTTGTGCGGGTAGACTTGAAATTCAGCCTTTTTGCTTTCTATTGATTTTCTTTTTTTTGTTAAATTTTACAGGAAGACTTGTGAAGATGATAATTGAGCTCTTAACGGAAGGAAATTACTTGGCTTTTTCTATTTTGTTTAGTGAACTTGTTATGATGAACTATGTTATTTTGTTATGACCAACTATTTTATTTCTTGCTTGCTATTTTGATTAAGCCAAATTCCAAATATCCTCATTTGTCCTATCTGGCCCTTTTAAATATCATTATAAATGCACGATTGTTTTTTACAATTTCAAGCGTCATGTAAATAGATCCGGTTTTTAATCAAGAATTACATGCATGTTAACTTTGGGTTAGATCTAAATTTTGTTTTTGTTTTTTTCGTTTAATGAAAAAAAATTGGATCGAGCGCGCGTATCGCTTGTTTTTTCCTCAAATTTTTTTTTGGATCAACATGGGAAAAAAGCGTGTATTTTTCTATTGGGGTTATACATGGTGTTCTTCATTTTCACCAAACCATTCGTGTCAATAAAAAATGAGTAATTAGAATAATTAACATTATAATTAATGCTTAATTTATTATTCAATCAAATGTCTAAATGTTAATTACTCCAATTAACTATATGTTCCTTTTCTATTCCTTTTTTTGAAGGAAAAATATAACTTGCCTCCACTCTCATCCCAACTCTCTTAATGATATGACAAAAAAATAAATAAATGAGTTGATTAGTATTATTAATTGTTAATTAACATGTTTAATTGACTCGTCAATAATTTTAATATGTTAATATTAATACATTTTAATTGACATATCAATTTAATTAAACAGTCAATTAAATCGTTAGTTAAATAAATTAATGATACTAGTCAATAGAGCTGGCAAATCCGACCTAACCCGAAAAAATGATCCGACCCGGCCGAACCCGAACCCGAATCCGACCCGAACCGATTTTTTTTTGAAAAGTCAAGGATTCGAATCCGAAACCGAATGACCAGAACCCGAAATGGAACCGAATCTGAATGACCCGAACCCGAAATGAAACCGAAACTGAATGACCCGAACCCGAAATCGACCCGAAACCGAATGATCCGAAACCCGAACGACCCGAAACCCGAACTAACCCGAAACTCGAATGACCCGAAACTCATGACCCGAATGACCCGAAACTCACGATCCGAATGATCCAAAAATTAATATATTATTGTTAAAATCTATATAATATTGCTAATATGTCTTGGAATCAATAAAATAAATTCCGAATTATCCGAAAACTAAATTTTCGAAAAATCGAATGATTCGAAATTAAATTTTGTGAAATCCGAATGACCCAAAAATTAAAATAACCAAGACCCAAAAGACCCGAAAACCGAAACGACCTAGAACCAAATGATCCGAAAACAGAAACGATCCGGAACCGAATGACCGAAAAACCGAAACGATCCGGACCCGAATGATCCGAACACGAACGATCCGCGACCCGATGACCCGTAAGCCGAAACGGCCCGAGATCCGGACAACCCGCGATCCGAACTATCAAATGACCCGAATGATCCGTAGACCGAAATGACCCAATCCGAATCCGATCCGATCCGCTTGATTGCCACCTCTACTAGTCGATCCATCTAATTATTTATTTTCGCCTTATCAAGGATGATGAAGTGAGTTTGGGGGCACCATATATAATATAACCTTTTTTTTAATTGAATTTAAATACACACTCATACTAATTGCTGGTGCACGGACAGGAGAGGTAAGTAAATTGTCGTAAAAAAGTGTGTATTTTTCTATTCGGCCTCTTATAATCTGCGTCTGTTTAATAGACTGAGGTATTTAATAGACTGAGGCTCTTAGTGTTCATCAATACCAGGAAGGCTTTACCTTTTTCGGAAAAGAAAGAAACAGGCTTCTCTCACTGCTTACTCTTGAGCTCATCAATGGAGTCTTTGACTTCAGCAGGTACGTTATCACAGATCACTCTCTCTAGTCTCATTGTTCTTTAACTTTCTATGCAGATCTCTCTAATGTTGATGTGCATATGCAGAAATCAACAAAGCAAAGATGCTTCTGGAAGCAGCTGGATCGGGAAACGTCCGCACGATGAAGTGTGAGTTCTCTTATGTTTATGCTTTTTAGATATTTCTTTGTTTTAGAAGTTTGAACTAATCTGATTCTTTTCAAGCGATTATTGATTAATCTTTCTTTCAATACATCTTGCTAATCGGATTTAGAAATAGTAGTTATAAGTATCGTTTATTCTTCTTGAAGCTTGAACAATAGATACATTTTTGATGATCTGAGATAATTAGCTCGTATCTTTGTTCTTCTTTACTTATCTGCTAATAGTAGCAATAAGTACTTATCTAGGATTTTGATTTTCTTTTGTTATTAACTTATTATCAATGTTAAGAACCTTACACATGGCTTTTCCAATCATTTTGCCTGATTTGGGTACAGTAATGGCGAAAAAGCTAGACAAAGGGAAGGGAATAAAAGACACAATTGCATCTATACATGATAGAAAAGGTGAGGGAGCTCTCCATTTCGCAGCTGGTTATGGGAGAAAGGAGGTTTGTCAGTACTTGATTGAGAATTTAGGGTTTGATCCAAATCTTCATCCTGCTGCTGTTAAAAGAGAAGATTATCATAGTGGTCTTAAATCCTATTCTGGTATATGATCTCTTCTTCTTGCGATTTACTAAGTAATACTTTCTCTAGTTAATCTAATATTTTGTTCTACTTGTAGATAAAACTCCATTACATTGCGCCCTAGTTTCTGACAGCCTCAATACCATCGAGTATCTTATTGCTGTGGGCGCCAATCTTAATGCAAGAGATGAGAATTTCCTAACTCCTCTCCATTCAGCTGTCATTCAAGGTATTGTCTCTCTATTTCTCTCTCTCTCTCTAGTTGCAAACACACAAATCATATTTCATAAACAAAAATTAGGTAAAGTGGAGGCATTGGGTGTACTAGCCTCGTCTAATGGGGTCCAAATTGACGCACGCCATGTCTCGGGGACTCCATTGCTATTAGCAACGGCTCATAACAATGAAGCCATGGTCAAGATTTTACTAGACAATGGCGCTGATGTAATAAACTCGAAACCATTTATTTTTCTATTAATTGTTCATATGTTTAATGTTGTTAATAAATTCTTTAATAATTGAGTCGATTTCCTTTGATGCAGCCCAATATGAACTACCCTGATATGATGTACGAACAATTCATCACGCCACTCGTTGTATCTGTGCTTAACGGGTCGAAGAATTGTGCAGAGCTTCTCATAAAGGTATAACTATAACATTACTATATATTTATTAATTATTGTTTAATTGTTTCTATCTCTGTTAATTAATTTCTGAAATTTTCATGATTTATTTTAGGCTGGAGCTGACGTGAACAAAGTACCGATACTAGAAATGTGTGTCGGTTCAATGGAGCTCCTGAATTGCTTGCTGGAATGTGGAGCTGATCCTAATATCCCAAATAAGGTTAATATATACTTTTGTTCTTTCTTAATACATTATTTTTGCTTAATTAATTTATTGGACATAATATTTATTTTAATTTTTTTATAGTATGGAAGGTTGGCAATAGAAGTGGCTGCGGTTAGAGGAGAAAAAGAGGCGGTGGAAACACTTTTCCCTTTAACATCTCCTATTCAAACCGTGCCGGATTGGTCTGTCGAAGGGATATTCGCTCATTTTTCTTCCGAAGTTTTCAAAAAAATGGTAATTAACTAATTAATTAATTAATTAATTATCTTTTTTAAAATAAACATTTCCTTTTCTTAGGAGAAAATTCGCTCCGTGGTGAAAATCGCAAAGTTGAAAGAGGTAATAGACGAGGTATTTGACAGACAAGGCTATACAGTAGCTCGATACCTTTGTTTTTATGTAAGTGTCTCCGAAACCATGAACTCATGAAATAAACATTTTGTATAATATTAATGATGATGAATATTTTAACATGTATGAATAGGCATTGCAAGAGGATCCAAAAGAGGTGAATGTGCTGGTGAAGAAGACAATATGTAAAATGAAAATGGATAATGATATGTTCGAAGGGTTGAAGGAGATACATACTGCCGAGTCGCCTCAAGCCTCTCGTCTCCTCTCCGACACTCTTTTCACCATGGGCGTTAGTTACTTAATTAATTAATTTCATATATAATGTTCATCTTAAATTTCAATTTTCATTTTTTAAAAACCTAAAATCTTGAATATTGTAGAATTCCGGAGCAGCTTCGTTTGCGCTCATTGGTGCAATGTGCTTGGACCCTCATAACCCTGAGCACTTGGAGTCACTTAAGTAAGTTAATTGGTTGATTATTATTATGTGTATATATTTTTTATTTGTATTTTTTTTTGCATCCTCCTTGTATTTTATGTCCTTGGTATTTTGCAGGGCAAGGTGCCGCCCTATGTCGGGGCCACCACCGTGGGATGACGATGAATAAGAAGACAAAAATGAGTTATTTTGGAGTAAACCAAATTCAATCAATTTTTTGTGCTATCAAGAATTTGTTGTTGGGAAATGGATATTTTTCATTGATGGCTGTTTAATCATAGACAAGGAAAAAGTGGGGTGTAAGTTTTCATGGAAGGGAGATACCAAAGACTCCTATTTCTGTGATAAAATGACACGTAAATTGTGAATCTGCAATCTTTTCCTTGGCCTGCAAGTTATTACAGTTTTTTGGCTTCTTGTGAATGACGGCGAATTTCTCGTAGCTCGGAAATAGCGAATTTCTCTGTCAAATGCTTGCATTAAAGCTATAATGCATGAATTTTTACATACACTGTTCACGTTCCGCGCACGTAAATTGACAAGTAAAGAAGAATTTTTTTTTGTTAAACGAACAAGTGAAGTGTGTAAAATTTTGGAGTGGATATAACTCTGCTCCCTGCTATTTGCATATTCTGTATCTCGGTGACGTGACACATCAACAGCGTACCGTTCATTTCATTTCATTTTAGGAAGTAGGAACACTAACTTGTACAAATAGCGCACAACTAGCCTAAATTGAATAGTTATATATTTCTTTTACTTGTTATATTGCTAATTTCATTTCAAAGTTCCTTATTCAATCTGTACTAACAACATATAGCTTATGTAAGAGTAATGATACAAACCATGAAAAATTTCATGAATTTTTTCATGAATGGTGACGTGGCATCTCATGATTGGTTGCAATATCATCATCAACTTTAATGCAACCAATCATGAGGTGCCACGTCACCATTCATGAAAAAATTCATGAAATTTTTCATGGTATGTATCATTACTCCTTATGTAATAAATGCAGGGCTCGTAAATATGCATTGAGAAACACCACACTAAAAAAGAATGCAAAAATAAAAATGTAATCATTGCAATAGATAATTAATTTTGATGGTTCTATCAAAAATGTAATCATTGCAATGATAGGTACACAAAAACCGACCACAAATTTGACACAAATACATAAGTTTGTGTCATTAATTGTATTATAAATCAAACATGAACTTATGTATTTGTGTCAAATTTGTGGTCGATTTTTGTGTACCTATCATTACTCATCAACAATGTAGCCATCAAAAGACTTCGTAACTAATCAAGTTTATCAAAGATAATGAAAGAAATAATCAAGTTTGAAAAGTAATTTCAAAAATATCTTTTGCGGAGTTTCATACAGCGCCGGGCGGAATTTCATACCTCATCTTTTGTTAATTTTTTAGTTAGTCCGAATGGTAAGTAATTAAGGAAAATCATTTTGCGTCGGTCCATCGGTGATAAGATGGCTACTGCAAATATCTCATTACCGACGGCTGGACACATTTGTTTGATAGTCTCACTATCAGCGACGGGCCGTCGGTAATAGCCTCACCATCAGCGACGGGCCGTCGGTAATAGCTGAATTGTTTTTGTATTTTTTGTTATATTTCGTTTGATTTATATTATTATTATTTAATTAAAATAATTGGTTGATAATATGCTATGTTAAATGTAGTTATGTTGGATATAATTTTGTTGATATATTTATCATTTTGATTAAATATACCAATTGAATTAATTTGTAATGATAAAAAATAAATAATTCTGTGTAAATGACACATAAAATAAACAACAAAATTAACAAAATTGTTTAATTCAATTGTCCCATTTACACAAAATTATTTATAAAGAACGAAAATCCATTAACTTTTTGTGCTATTAAGAATTTGTTGTTGGGAAAAGGATATTTTTCATTGATGGCTGTTTAATCATAGACAAGGAAAAAGTGGGTGTAAGTTTCATGGAAAGACATACCAAAGACTCGTCCTATTTCGGTGATAAAATGGCACGTAAATTGTGAATCTGCAATCTTTTTCTTGGCCTGCAAGTTATTACAGTTTTTTGGCTTCTTGTGAATGATGGCGAATTTCTGTAGCTCGGAAAATAGCAAATTGTTATACCAGACACGTTAAAGCCTTCATGGTCTGTCAAATGCTTGCAGTAAAGCTATAATGCATGAATTTTTACATACACTATTCACGTTCCACGCACGTAAATTGACAAGTAAAGAAGAAAAAAATTGGTTAAACGAACAAGTGAAGTTTATGTAAAATTTTGGAGTGGATATAACTCTGCTCCCTGCTATCTGAATATTCCGTATTTATTTCGGGGAAATTTTCTCAAAGTAACCAAGTTACCAAATTTTATATCCGAAATAATCAAGTTTTGAACATAATTTCCAAAATGTCTTTTGCGAGGTTCCATACCTCGTCAGGCGAGCTATCATTCAGCGCCTTCTATTTACGAGAGTAATTAAGGTGGGTAAACGAAGGCGATGAACCAAACTTCGCCAGGCGATGAACCAAACATCGCCTTCTATTTCAAATCCAAGAAAAACAATTAATCCCCTCCAAAATGCACCTGCCGAATTCTCTATTATTTGAATTATTATATTTAATTAATGTGATAATTAAAAAATATAATTAAATATTCATTAAAATTTATTCAAATTTAAGAATTCGAACGAATATTAATTATGTATTAATTTAGCAGCTAATATGTAATGGTTACTATTTTAATTAAATATACTAATTAGAACATATAAATATTATGATAAAATGTGGATAATTTCGGTTCGTATATTTAATTAAAATGATAAGTGGTACATGTTAGATGTTAACTTAATACGTAATTAATAATGGTTCGAATTCGTAAATTGGAATAAATTTTACTGAATATTTAATTATATATTTTAATTATCAACATAATTGAACGTAATAACTATATAATAGATAATTCGGCAGGTACATTTTGGAGTACAATAAATTTTTTTTTTTTTTAATATCTGACAACACGTGACATGGTTTGAAAAAAATATATAAAAAATTTATTCTACTCCAAAATGTACCCGCCGAATTATCCATTATTTAGTTATTACGTTCAATTATGTTGATAATTAAGATATATAATTAAATATTCAGTAAAATTTATTAAAATTTACGAATTCGAACAATTATTAATTACGTATTAAGTTAACAGCTAACATGTACTGCTTATCATTTTAATTAAATATACGAACCGAAATTATCCACATTTTATCATAATATTTATATGTTTTAATTAGTATATTTAATTAAAATAATAACTAGTACATGTTGGCTGTTAACTTAATACAAAATTAATAATTCTTCGAATTCATAAATTGGAATAAATTTTACTGAATATTTAATTATATCTTTTAATTAGCACGTAAATTAAATGTAATTATTTGTAATGGAGGATTCGGCAGGTATATTCTGGGGAGAGTGATTTTTTTTTTAAAAAGTTAGTACTGTAACACGTTTGAAAAAAGTTTTTTTTTTATTGCACCCAAATTGTACCTGCCGAATCCTCTATTACGAACAATTACTTTTAATTTACGTGCTAATTAAAAGATATAATTAAATATTCAGTAAAATTTATTCCAATTTATGAATTCGAACCATTATTAATTACGTATTAAGTTAACAGCTAACATGTAATGCTTATCATTTTAATTAAATATAAGAACCGAAATTATCCACATTTTATCATAATATTTTATATGTTCTAATTAGTATATTTAATTAAAATAGTAACCATTACATATTAGCTGCTAAATTAATACATAATTAATATTCGTTCGAATTCTTAAATTTGAATAAATTTTAATGAATATTTAATTATATTTTTTAATTATCACATTAATTAAATATAATAATTCAAATAATAGAGAATTCGGCAGGTGCATTTTGGAGGGGATTAATTGTTTTTCTTGGATTTGAAAAAAAGGCGATGTTTGGTTCATCGCCTGGCGAAATGATAGCTCGCCTGGCGAGGTATGGAACCTCGCAAAAGACATTTTGGGAATTATGTTCAAAACTTGGTTATTTCGGATATAAAATTTTCCAACTTGGTTACTTTGAAAAAATTTCCTTATTTCGGCGGGTCTCCGTATCTCGGTGATGTGACACATCAACAGCGTACCGTTCATTTCATCTCATTTCATTTTAGGAACCCTAACTTGTACAAATAGCGCACAACTAGCCTGTATTAACAATAATCATCATATAGCTTATGTAATAAGGGTGATTCTACAGGGCTCATAAATATACATTGAGAAACACCACACTAAAGAAGAATACAAAAATACAAATGTAATCATTGCAATAGATAATTAATTTTGATGGTTCCATTAACAATGTAGCCATGGCCCATAACCGTTTTCCAAAACCAGGTTATACTGTTTTCCCAAAGTACAATCCTTAAATATTATTTAACCATCAAATGAACTATCAATTAACCTATAATTACAACTCGTATTTATTCTATCCAAAATTATCATCAATTAAACATGCCATAACCGTGCACCAAACACGTTATTGATCCGGACCATTCCTATGAGATATTCCAATAATCTATAAATTATAACTGGAAAAAATAAAACCGAATTATATTAGGTGATAAACCATGACGAAAATAAGTCAAGTATTGCTATTAATCACTAAATCATATCATATTATCATACACTCGAATTAACAAACAACCCTGTAAATAACCTCCATAAATCGACTCGAAATCTTATATTGAACTGATAATACATAAAATTACACCATCAATTAACAGCCAATCCACTGGTATTTTAGGAATTCATTATTAATTGAATTAAGAAATATCGCCAGTTTAGTGAATTCCAATAAACCGATTATTGGGTGCTCATTAAAATTGAATTAAGAATGACTCGATTCATATGGGGGAACCATATATGCTCTCTATTCCAACACATCATTTCATAAAAAAAAAGAATTTCTACTATTGCCCCTCATTTCCTCAAAGATGATGTGACATGTTTGAAGATTAACCCATTAATTACTCCTCTCAATTAACGATTAATTAATATTTATTAATTTTTAAATATTCTTAATTAATCTTTAATTGGTAAGAATCTTAATTACGTATTAATTTTTTTTAATAATTATGAATTAATTATTGATTAATTTTACTAATTATGAAATTAATTGAAAATGAAGTTGGTATCATGATTTTGCGGGGGGCACGGGGAAAAGTAGAATATTCCACAATTTTTTTTTTTTGATGATCACTTTTTGATAATTAAAAATTTAATTAACGTGTAATTAATTCTCGTTTGAATTAACAATTTCGAATTAACATTCATCCTTATTAACAATTCATAATTAATATTTTTTGTTAATTATCATTGTTAATAAATTGAGTTAGTTAACAAGGAGTGATGTCAATGGAGTATCATTTTATTTTTTTATTTTGGCCTTGTCTCGGTCTTTGGTCTTATCAAGTTTAGGCATCCCATTCCCCCAACCCATATTATGTCACGGATTTGAGTGAATACACAAAAAGTTAATTTTTGTTTTGTTTTTTTTTTTATAATAATGGAGATGGCTCGTATGTTCTCCATCCATTGATGTCAATGATGATCGAACTCACAATCTCTCACAACATATGATTTATTGTGTCACACACTCAACCAACTAGGCTATGAACCCATTGACAAAAAAGTTAATTTTTTTAATCAATGATTTAAATAACGACGCAATATCGCCGTTATAGCGCAAATCGCAATAAATATTTGTAAAACACAATACCGTAACCCACTAAATAGCATCGTAATATCGCCGCAATAGCGCGAAATATTGATGATCATATGTAAATTACAGTCCAAGCGCAATGAACCACCATATCGTATTTTAAAACATTGATTTTAACATATCACATTAGATATTCAATTGAATCATTGATACTTCTAAGATATATCCTACGTGCTGTACATGAGTATTTTATTTCAAAATAATTTCATTTTGAAAAAAAAAATATGGGGTTTCTTTTGCAAATATCCAAAAAAAAGAAGGGCTTATTGAAAATTACGTATCTGAAGACACAGTTATGCTACAAGATCTTTTTTTGTACAAGGGAAGGCATTGCAAATAAATGAAATTAATTAATTAACTAGGGAACAGTAATAATTAACAATGGCAATTATTTTTCTGTCCAAAATCAAATTAATTTTTTAGTCTTTTTTTATCACATAATTCTAATTATAAATTCAATTTAAAAACGAAATACACCAAATTGTTGAAGAAACAATTAATTATAAACAACAAACACAAATTAATCAAAAGAATCGAACTAAATAACGAACAAAAGTAACAAAAAAAACAATTACCAAATTTTAGGGTTTCGGTGTGGCTTCGGTATGCCCGGCGGCAGCAGGAATCCGGCGGCGGTAGGACGCGGCTTGGCTTCCGCACGCAGGAGGAGGAGTGGCGGCAAGAATCTTGTCTTCAATTTTCTTCATCGTCAAGCTTCAGTGAAAAAGGAATTTTTTCGTTTTTCTTCGATTTTCCAGAGCTAACACGAAGAGAGAGAAAAGATGGGGTTTGGTTATTTATCTTATCGGGTTTGAGTTGGATTATAATGAGTCCGCCGGTCCGGTTTGTTTTGAGTTATTTAGGCTAATAATTACCTTTTTAGTACTAATAATACATACATATGTATACGTACTACTTAAAAAGACGGACTCCTAAAAAAATTAGATCCTAGACCTGGATCTGGCCCGCTTACGGCTTACCCGTATTGCTGGCCCTGTTCGCATAATACAATTCTGAATTTTTGTCATATCTAACCACCACATAATGCTAATTTGTTATTTAGAATTATTCATGGTTTACTAAGGATAGTATTGCAAAATTAATTTACAACCTTTCAATTGAAAACTTGTTATTTTGTGATTTTGAGTTATTCTATGTTAGATGTTGTGCGCATATTTTGAGTCTTATTGCTCAAGGTTGTTTTTATGAATGCATTAATTCGCAAGATAAGAGAGTGCGAAAATTAAATTTAGCTAATTTGCGAAACATTATGGTGTGGATGGTTGTAAAATATCTTCACGGGTTTACAAAAGCCACGTCGTTTCTTAATGCATGATATGGCTCTATATTGTATAAAAATGATACAAATATTTGGGTCGTTCATTTTTCAATACTTTTTCGGGTCAGGTCGGGTTCAAGAGGATCTGACAAATATTTGGGTCGGGTAGAATTACCCATTACACGGATGGATCCAACAAGCACCAACGATATTTTCTAAATTTCAGATTACTCGATTTTTTACTGTTGATTTCGAAATTTTACTCGGAAAGGGAAGAATTGGAAAAACATCTTTATTGATACATTAATATCCTTACTGAAATTTCACGCAAACATGAATGCAGCACCAGTGCTAATCAGGGAAGAAAAAGTTTAATCAAATCGAATCAATCTTCTTCCAAGTTAATGGCATCGCCGAATTTGGCGTACAAGACCTTCTTCAGCTCGGCCATTTGAGCAAGAACGGATCCTTTCTCCTCTTCCAGCCTCTCGAGCTTCTTACCGGCCTCCTCTTTCATCTTCTCAAGCCTGTCCTCCACTTCGTCTTTTGGCATGTGCGTGAAAACTTCTCCGATTTGAAACCTCACCACGTCTTCATCGGATAATATCAGCTCGTTTCCTGCATCCTCCAAATTCTCATTTTCTTCCTAAATTACAGAAATAACTTCAATTAAGCCTTGATTACAGAATAATCTGGATCTGATCATTAATCGAACGAATTTACTAAAAAAATGACCTAAATTACCTTGGCGAGCTTAATCTCATCTTCCAGTTCGTGAAGTCGATTATTCAATCTACCAAATTTGTTGATATTCTGCTGATCCTCCCATGTGACCTGCGCTTCCGTGCCTCCTCCCTTTCATTACAAAAACAAAAAAAAATATGCAGCAAAGATCACAAATTAGTTGCAAATCGAGCACGAAAAAGCCAGAGAATGGTAGATTTTGCTAGGGTTTATTGGAGATTTTACCTGCTGCATTTTCGATCCGTTTACGCTTGTTTCGACTGGAGAAGAAGGGGGCGTGTTTTTTGGACTGGAGACTCGAGAGAGTTTTGAGTTAACAGGCTTTAGTTAATTTGGGCTTTAATGGGCCTATTTATTATTTTTTGGGAATTACTTGACGTACTGAAATAGTAAAATATTAATTTAATTGGGAAGCCAATTTTCTTTTCATAAACCCTTTTTCAAAAAATTATACAAAATTTATATTTTGAATAGCATTAAATGATAAATATACACTAGAATCTTACAAATTTTTTTTTATTATTTAACAAATATTCGAATTTTTTGTTTTAAAATGAGTCTATGATAAGAAAATAGGTCTACCGTAGAAATCCCCATATTTAATTTGTTCATAACTATAAGTACATATTTTATATTGTAATTATTTTTTTCATTACAACTTAACTTATCACAAAGCTACCATTGAGCAGAAAACAACCAGTAAAAAAAATTATAATTACCCTTCTCCATTTATTATCAAAAATAAATAAATTATAATTACACTAATTCATTATAGGCCCAAAATATTTTTAATTCAGCCCTAATGGCCTGTTATCCATTGAAACCCTAAGATAAATCCTTGACTATTTATATCTATACATTTCTAGTGAGTTCCTCGCCGCGCCGTCTTACACTCATCGAGTTCTTCTCGCCGCTCATTCTCTCTCCTTCCTCGTAAGTTACAACAAGCTTATTTTATTTCTATTTTTCCTCTTCCCGTAACGACGATCTTCTTATTTTTGCTTGTTTTTCCTTCTTTTCTTTAATTTCCGCGAGTCGTAAATACTATGGAACGAAATAAAATTTACAAATGAGAAGGCGATCGCTTGCTTTACGTGTCCTCTATGCGGAGATCTTTTTGGTGATGTTGTTATTATCGTAGAGTGCATGCATACATGTAAGTATATATTTTCCTCTAATTTGCTACTATTTATTTAAACTATTACCATTTTTTGTAGTATGGATTATCTACGAAAAACTTGATTATTTGTTATATTTATAAATCTACATCCTGCTGCACCTCATGAATTATAAGAAGAAATTATGTAATTGTTTTAGTGATTTCCAAAAATAAAATCTTTCTGTACCTCATGAATAGTACTTGCCATTTTATACCAATCATATTTGTTATCATGCCCGAGCCATTTTACCTGCAAAACATTGTTGAATTTCTCAACTTTTTTTCTCACTCCTTCACATTCTTTTGGTCTACATACTTAAACCCCAATTGAACAGATTGAAACCCGTTTCTTTATTTTATTTCTCGAAAAAAATCCTTCTCCAACTATCTATTTTTTTTATTACTCACTTTGAAAAATGTTTGTACGATAAAATAATATGTATGTATGTATGTATGTATGACACTCATCAATATTTATCTACCTCCAATACTAAGAAGGGATGCTTTTCATCCTGGTAATTTCCCATTGATTTTTCCAATGACTTTCCCGTGGTCTTCTATGTCTAGTTTTATTACTCAAGCTCCCAAGTATTTAAAGACTATTCTCATAATAAAAAATATATTCGTCCATTTCTTGCACGAGAGGTTTGTAATAAGTCCGTAACGGATAATCGCTGGCGATTTCGGTCTCGTTGATTTTGATATAGAGATATGTTTTTTGTTCGAATTTGTGATTGCTCCTGATTTTTTATTATTCGCTTTGTTTTCGCAATACATTTGCTCATACACTTCCTTTTCGTGTAATAATCTCGCTAGTTTTTCGTCGTCGTGTTCGCTAGGGTTTGGGGGGTTAGGGTTAGGGTTAGAGTTTGGGTTTGCATCGTTGATTTTTATGCCGTCAGAGCATGAAAAACCGTGAGGGGTAAATTCGGTATTAACTCGGTTGTTCAAGGATTCGTCTCGTAAGGTAATCATAGACGGCATTAAATGGAAGGAATATTCTTCGTCCAAACCAGCTAATTGTTTGTAAAAGAAATCTCCGTGCGTTATGATGATTTCTTTCGTAACCTTTCCGTTTAGAAAGGCGCTCGATACGTTTAAAACTCGTATAACTCCTGCGAGTAATTCTTCAAACCCTAATTCGGGATTTCCTCCCATCGATTTCGCCATTTTTTTGTAAATTTCGATGCAAATCGAAGCTTTTCCATAAAAGGAATTGTAATATGGTTTGCAGCTGGTAGATGGTTTGACGCATTCATAGTCTGCGATTTCGGTTGATATCCAAATGATTGGGAACCCCTCTTCGTACCCAGAAATTGACCATGACTCGACTCGTCCGAAATGTATGCATTTTACCCCCTTATCTTTGTCTAGATTATCGTCTAAAGATAAAATAAGGGCAGATACGTAAATGTCGCTAATTTCAGACATTTCGAAAAGTTGTGGAGTGCCTTCTGAGTCGTGAAATGTGAAGTCCAGAAGTTTCCTACATGGCGGGACCGGTTCGGGTGCGGATATTCTGGTTAGGTCGATTGCATGGGCCTCTCCGTCAGATATAATGGTTTGAGTTTTTGGTTTAATGAAAGACGACTCGTCCTTTTCTTCAATTGGGAGAAGTTCTTATGTGAAATTAGAACATGCTGTTAGCCTTTCGGGTATAGTGATTTCCTCGTTTTCGGTTTGATTTTCAATTTCGGTTTTGGATTCGGAAAATGAGGAAATCTCTATACAAAAAGGCCTAAATGCTTAGCAACAATGTTCTAATTTCACAGAAGAATTCTTCCCAATAGAAGAGAATGATGAATCGTCATTCATTAAACCCAAAATCCAAACCATTATATCTGTTGGAGAGGCCCATGCAATCGACCTAACCAGATTATCCACACCCAAACCGGTCCCATGCAGAAAGCTTCTAGACTTCACATTTCACGACTCGGAAGGCACTCCTCAACTATTCGAAATGTCTGAAATTAGAGACATTTACATAACCGCCCTTATATTACCTCTAGATGATAATTTAGACAAAGATAAGGGGGGTAAAATGGATAAAATTTGGACGAGTCGTGTCATGTTCTCTTTCTGGTTATGAAGATGGGTTCCCAATCATTTGGACCTCGACCGAAAATGCATACTATGAATGCGTCAAATCCTCTAGTAATTACAAACCCTATTACAATTCCTTTTATGGCAGAACTTCCATTTGTATCGGAAATTACAAAAAAATGGCGAAATTCACGAGAGGAAAAATCTCGAATTAGGTTTAGAAGAATTACTCGCAAGAGTTATAAGATCATTAAACGGATCCAGCACCATTGTAACGAAAATGTCACGAAAGAATCAATCATCACCCATGGAGATTTCATTTACAAACAATGAGTTGGTTTAGACAAAGAATGTTCTTTCTATTTAATGTCATCTATAATTAACTTACGAGACGAATCCTTGAACAACAAAGCTATTATCGAATTTACCCCTCGCGGTTCTTCTTCTTCCAACGGCATAAAAATCAATGATTCAAATCCAAACCCTAACCCTAATCCCCCAAACCCTAACAATCACGAAGACGAGAAATTAGCGAGATTATTACACGAAAAGAAAGTGTACGAGCAAATGTATTGCTAAATCAAATCGAATAATAAAAAACCACGAGCAATCACAAATTCGAACTAAAAAACAAATTTCTGTATTACAAAGCTTTCGTGCAAGAAATGGATGAATATATGTTTGATTATGAGAATAGTCTTACCTATTTCGATCTACCCAAAATAATCCTCGCGAATTAGGCCCTCTACAATAACGACTCGAGACACATCTATTTGGAGCTCATTCCGATGAAGCCCTGTGCGGAAAACGTTGTCATGGTTTTCTGCTCGGATTTCATGAGAGAGGATGATGGTACCGGGTTCGAAACGGGTGTTAACGGGTCCGGCTCAAGCTCGGACCAGGAATCGGAAGAGATACCTGTTTATTTGAGTGTTGTTAGGGACTAAGGAGTGATGATCCAGTTTGGTTCTTCCATGGTTTTTATTTCTATTCGCACTGACATTGCATGGTATGTTTGCATAACACACCCTCAATTATTCATAATTACAAAAAAGCCCCTATGCTTATAATTTAACTTTTTTATGTTGTTTGCATAATACACTGCACTTGGTACGAAGCGGTACCGAAAATAGCTGAGCTCGTGATAGCAATAATTACGTGACTAAAAGAGCAAACGAGAGCCTCGAAAAACAACCCTACTTATATCTCATCGAACTTACCTCAGGTCGAAAGATATATAGTCGTCCATGGCCAAATTATACTCCCAACAATTCGCCGAATATCCTGATCGTAATATAAAAAAAATCACGTTTATTGCTGGATTAATCGATAAAATAGAGGAGAGAAGACATATTAAATTGGTTATGGAAAGAAAGTTTCGATGCAAAAAGACATGAATCAAAACCCTAATTTTTGTACTCGACCCACCATTAGGAAAAAAAACGATGAGAGATACTACTAAGTTAATTAATAAAATTTGGGGGAATTATTATATGAAATTTTTTCCTGAAGATTTGGAAAAAGAGGGAGAAGAAATTGAAAATAAAAATATTATTATCTTTTTTTTAAAGAAAAGGTGAAGACTTTGATATATATAAATAAGAAAAAGTCTTTACAACATTTTGAACGTGATGTTCAAATGAAACTATCTAATAAAGAAAAGAAAAAAAAGAAGGAAGAAAGTTGGAATTCTTCAACACCATTTTGCGAAATTTTTGGCTTCCTCTAGGGCTCTCCTCACAATATTAGTTGGAGAGATTTTTTAATTTGGAATATATGTTTGTTTCGTTATTTCTATATGTTCCACAGCATGACCCTCTATCTTGAAGTCAACTCTTTCCTTTCCTCGCAAATTGCTCCTTCCTATTTGTTTTTAGGGAATGAAATATATCTATTTGCATAAATGATGGTTGTTGCGTATTGGCTAAGCTACCGGCCAATTTCCAAGCCGCTTGTGTGTACGCGCATGAGATGAGGAGATGATCTCTTGTTTTAGAAGTAGCTTGACAAAGTACACCTTTTTCATTATGCACTCAACCCCTTTTCGCTAAGCTATCCATAGTGTTTAGCTTGTTTTGCATTGCTAGCCACGCAAAATATTTAGATTTCGTTGGGGCTTTTATTTTCAATATGATGTTTTGCCAAGACTCGATATTCCCGGATTTCTCATCATGGAGTATATGCCGACTTGGCCGAAAAGATTCCGAACGTATCCCAATTTCATCTCGTTGTTCTGTCCGATTCTGTAGATATTGCTATAGTATATATCACTATCAAATTCTTTAATTGCTTGAGAAAAAAGATGTTAGTCCATTTTTCTCTTCCAAGCTCGTACAGAATATATTATGTATTTATGCCATGCATTTAGCCCAAATATTATCTTTAGGGTTATCTAATTTCCATAATCGTTTCATCATTAGAGCATTGCTTTTAGTTTCTAAATCTTGTATGTCGTCTTCCATTTTTCTTTGGGAGGCACGTAGATTTTCAATTACAAGACAATTTTCGAGCATTTATCACTCTCCTTCCACATGAGTGCTCTAAGAGTCCTATCCGTTTCATTCATGCACCATTTGGATAATTTCATCGTTTGCATAATATATGTCACAATATTATTTAGAGTTGCCTTTAGGAGGGTTACTGGGTTAGTCTCCCACCAGTATTTAGGCATCTACCTAATAAAGATATTATTATCGAGGATGAGGAATGAGAACAAATTGAAACCGAGTTATTGGATTTGAAAAACGAAAATTTGAAAACTAAATCGAGTCCAATTAAGTAAATCTTTAGGTGGCGAGTTATTAAATTAGGAAGGAGGGCCAATTGGTAAAATAGATTGAGGCGAGAATTTGTACAAGCAGGTGAAATTACACGATTTAATCGTTTCTGTTGGATCTTTGGTTAATTTAGAACCAGACGAATCTGAACCATCAAATTTCTATCTCGTGGAGTATTTACACGAGAAGAAGAACGGTACCAAAATGGTGCATGGGAGACTGAAACTGAAAGGTTGTGATGCCATTCTCAGAAACGCAGCCAATGAGAGAAAAATAATCAATGACTGTTTGGATTTCAAAATGAACCAAGTCAAAGAATTGGAGCTGTTCAGATTTAAATCGGTTAAATTTGAGCACACATATAGATATATAATTTAGAATTAGAAAAAAATGAAGAGTGTAAGAGCCGAGGAGAGAAAGAAGAAAGGTCTGGATACTGAATATTCTTGTAAGACTTTGTATGTACCTCAAAAAATGGTTTCTTTTCTTTCTCTTTTGAGAAAATCGATCTCGGTACTACTTTTTGCTCTTCGTGCAAAGGAGAGAACGGATCCAATGAATTCACAATGATTGGATCAAATAATGGATTTGTGTATAACAAGATACAGTATATATAAAGTACACGACTTTTTATATGTGAAGCCTCAGTTTTTCAGAGGAGAGAGAAAGAGGTACTTTTTATTTGTTGTTGTTGTTGTTGATAAAACCCGTTGGCATTCCGTGTAGATATAAGAAAAAGATATATTACATAACATAAAGGACATAGATTCATCATACTAGATCCTAATGCATACTCTGAAAATAGATAAGGAAAAGAAAAAAACACAAAATAAAAAAGCGAAACTACCCAATATGAGCAAAATCCAATCCGTACATGTCGATGCTAAACTAGACACTCGATACTACATAATCAACAACGGAATTAAAATAACAAAGCATAGAGGAAACTCCATGTTTCCTGTTCCCTCTGGAGAAGCTCACTCATATCCTACATTAGTATAGGAAAGGTATCGCCTTCATAATATGTTTGCAGCACTCTTACCATGTTAGCTACCATGTGTGCTTCTGCATTCGCCGTTCGTAGGATCCAGATCATAGTGGGATCTTTTACTTTATGCTTCCAGATAACGCACTCTCTCGCGTCGTGTATTGCTTGCCACCTCGATGGTTGAACATTATTCGGATCCGATTCGGTTTCTAAAATCTGAATGACTTCCTTGTTATCTGAAAGGAAAACACCCCTTTTTGTTCGATATCTCTCAGCAACTACCTTGATATTCATCAACATAGCTCTGAATTCCCCTTGTAGAGATTGAACATTTTCGATAAAGCTCCCAGCCTTGAAATAAATAATTTGCTCAACGTTATTCTTTATGACACACGAAATCCCACATTTACCTGTCTGATCGCCCGAGAAATCAAAATAGCATGCTATATCTTGTACATAATAACTCTGTCTCTGTCAGTATTAGTCCATATGCTTATGCAATTTCGGATCTTTAATTTAGTGATGTGACTGACACATTCCGAAACAATTTGTAGTATATTAATGGGGGTTCCTTTAAACACCAATTCATTCCGTGCTTTCCACCAGAGCCATAGCAACACACTGATCTCCAGTATATCTTCTTCCCTACTTTGATTCACCCATTTCAACTGAAAGAAATGCAGTTTCAGGTCAACCGTAAAAGTGTACACACAAGGACACACGAACGTAAGCGTTCGAGAAGACGGATCGATGCACAATATGATTGTGCAGAATTGGGCAAAATAACACTGTGCGTCATGACGCACCATATGGTGCGTCATGACGCACCTAGTGTGTTTAGTCAATGGTTGTGGATTTAAGCCAAATTCTGGAAAAATACCATTGTGTGTCATGACGGACCATATGATGCGTCATGATGCTAGGATGCGTATTTATCCATAAACTTTTTCGGCATCGTGCGTCATGTCGGACCATATGGTGCGTCATGATGCACTGTGTTAAAAAAACTATTTTCTGACAGTTTTTGGCACACACAGTTTGGTGTGTCTAAAACGTGCCTTCTGAGTGTCCTTATCCTATTTAGTATAAATAGGATAATTCTCTCTCATAAACAGTTGATTTTGTCCATATCATTCTTTTTAGAGAGAGACACTTTTTCATAGAGTGAAAGGTGCGAAGAAAGAGAGAAACGAGAAAAAGGGTTTTTCTCGGTTTAGAGAATCAATTAAATCAAGCAAGTTTACCGGTGTATCGTCTAGGCAGGTATACCCGTAACCGAGGTGCCACGACTCACGGTGGATACGCGTAGAGGAGCGACACTTGTGGCTCTTCGTTGTGATCGGACCGAAGGAGCGAAAATTATCAACGAAACGGTGAGAGACGTGTGGGCGTGGGACGTGCGTTTTGTCACCAACGTGACAAGGAGAAAGGAGGATAAGAGATCAAACCTTCTAGCGTGATCAGTTTCACGCCGGTAATTGACTATCGTACTTTGCATCGTGTCCTCGATATCGAAGCGTGATCTCGGGTTTTGGGAACCGGACCGGACCTACATATCCGCTGCGCGGGCCCGGGGTCGGGGTAATTCCCTTCATCAACAATATATCCTTCATATCGCCTGATAGATCTACTGTTATGGTACTGAATTGTTGGGAATTCACCTGTCCCCGGGCCCGCGCAGCGGATATGAAGGCCCGGTCCGGTTTCCAAAATCCAAGACCACGCCATGATTTCGAGGGTACGATGCAATAGAAGGATAGACGATTACCAGCGTGAAATTGATCACGCACGACGGGTTGATCGCTCGCATCCTTTGCTTCTCCAGTGTCACGTTGGTGACTAGCCTGTGCGTCCCATACCACACGTCTCCCACCATCTTGACACGCCTCCGGTTGTCTTTCGTGCGTCCCACGTCCACACTCTTCCACATCCCACAGTTTTGCTCCTTCGGTTTGATCACAATCGGAGAGCCACACATGTCGCTCCTCTACTTGTATCCATCGTGAGTCGGAGTTCGTCGGTCGCGGATGCAACTGCCTAGACGATGCACCGGCGAACTTGCTTGATTAGATCGATTCTCTACACCGAGAAAAACTCTTGTTTCTCGGTCTTTCTCTCTTCACACTCTTTCACTCTCTTGAAAGATGTCTCTTTATATTTCTGGATTATTCTGAATAATACCATAGATTCATCTGAATGATCTGGCCATAGAGAGAGAGAGAGAAACTTCCTATTTATATCATATAGGATAAGGATGGGCCAAAATGCATGTATATCCAATATACACCCTTTCACACAGAAAACTGCAGACACCCTTTCAGTATTCTGTTGAAACGAAAATATTAAATCGTGCCAACTGACTTTGAACATCACGAAAGATGTAGATAATCTTATTATCTTTCTAACCCAATTTGGCCTGGCCCAATTGGAGTTCGGATGCGAAAGTTACGGACGTTTTACTAACTGTATGTCAAACGGTCGCACCCTTTCGGTATTCTATTAAAACGACACTGATACGTCGTTCAAATGAACAATGTTTCTACATAAAAGTTATAGATAATCTCATTATCTATCTAACCCAATTTGAACCATTCAAATCGGAGTTTCATACTGAAAGTTATGCCAGGTTTACTAAAACGGCTTAAACTGAATTTTCTGGTTTTCTTAAAAAAAACCGTTTCTTATCAATTTAACCATGTATATCCAATATACACATGTGCATCTAATATACACATTATTTATGCCCACGAACGCGTATGCTCGTTTATCTTTGTGTACACTTTTACGGTTGATCCGAAACTGTATTTCTTTCATAAATTTCGTTACGCTCCATAAAATCAACACTTTAGGACATGTAAAGAACAGGTGTTTAATGGATTCCAAATCATTGTTACACATTGGGCGCACTGGATTGATTTGAGCTATTCTTCTATGTAATTTATCTCTCGTAGGTAATGCATTATGTGCCATTTTCCACAAGAAAATCCTTATTCTTGGTTGAACCTGTTTTAACCGCCAAATTCTGCCCCACATCAGTGATGTCCCTATCTGCATCCTTCCACTATTTCTCCATTCTTGTTCTAGCATAAATCGGTACATTTTCTTAAACTGTTATATTCCCATTACTACTGTTTTTCCATATAAATCGAACTCTTATGCCTTCGTTTTGGCTGGGATTAAAGTTGATTTGGGTTATATGAAGCAATTGAGTACTATTAAACATAGATTCTAATTTACCCCAATTCCATGTGTTGTTATCATCATCATGCAAGTCTCGTACTCTCATACGACTTTTCATATTCGTTCGTGGTATAGTGAACTGTCCTCCTTTAAACCATCTCCCAGAATCCAGCCACAATCATTCGCAAATTTTCAGGAAAGCCCTCCACATTGTTGATATTTGCGAATTTCGTTTTGTTGTCCAGATGGTGGATCGCAATACATATTTGCTTCTAACCTGCTGCACCCACAGTTTGTTCTGGTTAGATAGGAAAAACCAGAGCTGTTTCGATAACATAGCTTTATTTAAAACACCTAAATCCCTCAAATTACGACCTCCTTTTTCCTTATCTTCTAATTTGTATCCCATCGAAGCCATGTCATATAGTGATTTGAGTTTTCTTTTGATCCCCAAAAGAAGTTTTTTTATAATCGAGGTGATCCTCTTAACAATCTTCTTAGGTATCTCTTCAAGCATCATGTAGAATAATGGTATTGATTGCAGCACTGACTGAATCAAAACCACTCGGCCATAGGGATGGGCATATGGTTTGGTTTATTTGGGAACCGAACCGAACTGGTCGAATTCGGTTTAATCGGTTCGGTTTTTCGGTTCATTCGGTTCGGTTCTGTTCAAAAAATTATATTATTCGGTTTATTCGGTTCGGTTCGGTTTTGGTATTTTTAAAACCGAATAAACCGAACCGACCGAATTAGTATTATTTTTCATGTTTTTATTTTGTGTATTTAAAAAAAAAAATCATATTGTAAAATTATAAATAATATAATCATATTTTATATGATTTGTTTTTATATAGTTTTTTTGCTAAATAGAATTTGAATTTATTCATTATAAAGCTTCTTATTCGGTTCAACCGAACAAATCGAATAAGAAATTCGGTTTAATCGGTTCGGTTTTAAATCGGTTCAAATTTTATTCTGTTCGGTTCGGTTTGATTCGGTTCGGTCTTAATCGGTTCGGTTCGGTTCGGTTCGGTTCGGTTCGACCGAATGCCCACCCCTACTCGGCCAGCTTGTGATAACAATCGTAACTTCCACCCTGCTAGTTTTGCTTGAACAATTTCTATTAAATATTCATAATCCATTACCCTTGTTCTACACAATCTAACATTTTCTCCGAGATACCTTTCATTTCTATTCGCCTGGGTTGCTTGAAACAACGCCATGATCTCCCTCTTTGTTCCTTCATTTGCAGTCGCACTAAACCAATTCTTTTTGTCTTTTCTAGGTTTATATTCAGACCCGAAACCCGAGAGAATGCTTGAAAAGTATCCCTAAACACCCTAGCCTCCTCCACATTTGCTTGACCATAGATGACCAGGTCATCAGCAAATAGAACATGTGTAAAGACTGGCCCCGTTTGGCCAAGGGATATACCCTTTAAGGATCCATTAACTTGGTGCTTTGTTAATACTTGTGTAAGCAACTCAGTTGCCAATATGAACAAGAACAGCGATAACGGGCAACCCTGCCTTAGACCCCCGTTCAGGTTTAAAAAATCCAGCTCCATTTCCTCCTAAGTTGAAAGTGTACTTAGGCGACATAACACATTTCATTATCCATTGTATAAATACCTTATGGAAACCGAAAATGGTTAACATTTTTTCCAGAAAAGGCCATTCGAGACAGTCGTAAGCCTTTCTCAAGTCCACTTTCATTGCGAAGGAGGGTTCCATTCTTTTGTCTGACCTAAAAGAGTGTAAAGTTTCTTGTTGTAAAATTATGTTATCCTGAATGAATCTTCCCGGGACAAAACCGGATTGATTCTCATAAATTATTTTAGATTTTAACCATCATTATTCTTGTTGCAATTATCTTAGCTATAATTTTGTATAGGAAATTACACACTCCAATATGTCTGTATTCATTTATTTCGGTAGGATTTTGTATTTTCGGGATTAGGGTGATTTTCGTATCTCCAAAGCTATTTGGGGAGAAAGAGGTACTTTCGAAGGAGGGATAAACGTGGGTTTGAAGGCTTACGTGGTGTGTCATTTCTTAGGCATTGAGAGCTCTAACGGGTCTAAACACTCTAAACCCTTATGAGGCCATATACTGTATCCCCATATTTCCCCACAACACCCTTTATATTCTTAATTAATTGTGAATTATTAGAGTAATTAACAAAATGACATTCTATTAACAGTTAATTAATATATAATTAAAATATATATACATTAACAATTCTTAATTAATATCAATTAATTATGAATTATATATACTTTTGTTAATGACTATGTTATTTAGTCACCGATTAATGGTTAATTGATGATATATAGGATGTGGTGGGGAAATAAAGGGGTATGGTATAATTATCCAACCCTTATCCACTAAGATTTTAAGTGAGAAAGTTTTACGTACCGTGAGATATTTCATTTGTAAAAACATATTGTTCAGACATCATAGAAGTATTTTTTTGGAGCATTTTTTTTTTGCATATAACCCTATTTAGAATCAAAATTTAAAAAATAATCCCCTTTCTAAAAATATTCTAAAAATAACTCCTTTTTTTATAATATTCCAAAAATAACTCAAACCGGGTTTTTAAATCCCTCCCGTAAAAATTTCATTTTTTTAAACTTTTAAATATGATATATTTCCTCAAATTTTATCATAACATCTTTTATGATCTAATTAATACATTTAATTAAAATAATAACTAATATATGTTGGATGTTAACTTAATACATAATTAAAATTTATTCGAATTCATAAATTTGAATAAATTTTAATGAATGTTTAATTATATCTTTTAATTAGCGCGTTAATTAAATGTAATTGTTCTATAATGTAGAATTCGACGGGTACATTTTGAGGAGTGATTTTTTTTGTAGAAATGTTTACTGACACACGTTTGAAAAAAAAAATAGTAAAATTTATTGCACGCCAATAGTATATTTAATTAAAATAATAATTAGTACACGTTAGCTGTTAACTTAATACATAATTAACATTTATTCAAATTCATAAATTTTAATAAATTTTAATGAATATTTAATTATATATTTTAATTATCACGTTAATTAAATGTAATTGTTCAATAATGGAGAATTCGGCGGGTACATTTTGGACTCTAATAAATTTTAATAAATTTTTTATACATTGTGGAGGAGGCTAGGGTGTTTAACCCGATTTTTGCATAAGCATATTTCATATTTAATAATTAAAATAAAGAAATTTCATATTACTTAATTCTGAAAAGACTCGCCAATATTTGGCCCATCATTCCGAGTCCGATTAAATGGGACCAATTCATTTTTGGGCCTTAAGAACCGACCAAGCAGGCAAATCCATAACACGTGTCAAGTGATCTGTCATCATTGGCTCGGTTCTCTGTGAACCTGGTCCATCTAATATTTTCTACTTTTATATGTAAACCCCTCAAAATTACAATTTGCCACAAGTTCCATCTCTTTCCCCTTTCCTTTTCTCCCGCGCCATTTCTTCCTTCCAAAACCCTAACCAAAACCCTCCGTAAATCACGCTCTCTCATCTCAACCCTAACCTACAAAGTTCGCCATGCCGAAGGATGACGAAGAAATGCGAGCCGAGATCGAAGAACGACTGGTAAACGAAGAATACAAGATCTGGAAAAAGAACACGCCGTTTCTCTACGATCTGGTGGTCACTCATGCTCTAGAATGGCCGTCTCTTACCGTACAGTGGCTTCCGGATCGAGAAGAACCACCTGGTCGGGACCACTCCGTCCAAAAGATGGTTCTTGGAACCCACACGTCAGATAACGAGCCGAATTATCTGATGCTCGCTCAAGTTCAGCTTCCAGTCGAAGACGCAGAGGGCGATGCAAGGCAGTACGAGGACGAACAGGGTGAAATCGGTGGATTTGGTTGCGCTACAGGAAAGGTAACACCAATCCAGATCTATTTGGGATTTTTCGCCTAAAGAACTCAATTTTATACAATTTCCCCACTTTCCTCCTTTCAGGTACAAATAATCCAGCAAATAAACCACGAAGGAGAGGTGAATCGAGCTCGCTACATGCCACAAAACCAGTTCATAATCGCAACCAAAACCATAAGCGCAGAAGTCTACGTATTCGATTACAGCAAACACCCATCTAAACCCCCATTAGACGGATCTTGCAACCCTAATTTACGACTCAGGGGCCATAGCTCTGAAGGATACGGTCTCTCTTGGAGCATTTTCAAAGAAGGCCATTTATTGAGCGGCTCTGACGACGCACAGATCTGTCTTTGGGATATCAAGGGGAATAGCAAGAACAAGACTCTCGATGCCTTTCAGACTTTCAAGGTTAGTTAGATTAATATTTCGATAATTTTTCAATAATACCCATTTAATTTTCGATTTTTACTTTCAGTATCACGATGGAGTAGTTGAGGACGTGGCGTGGCATTTACGACACGAATATTTATTCGGTTCGGTAGGAGACGATCATCATTTGCTAATCTGGGATTTCAGATCCCAGAATTCACAACCCGCTCAGAAAGTAATCGCGCATCAAGGCGAAGTGAATTGCTTGGCCTTCAACCCGTTCAACGAGTGGATCGTCGCCACCGGATCCACCGATAAAACCGTCAAGTTGTTCGACTTGAGGAAGATCACTTCTCCTCTCCACACCTTCGACAGCCACAAGTATTACAAAAAGATCCCTCATTTTTTAATATTTAATTTTTTAACTTTTGGGATGTTTCTGCAGAGAGGACGTGTTTCAAGTGGGATGGAGTCCCAAGAACGAGACCATACTCGCTTCGTGCTGTCTCGGTAGAAGACTCATGGTCTGGGATCTTAGCAGGTAAATTTGCAAAAACACCCTTGCATTTTCCCTAAATTGCAAAAAACAGCCCTGTATCTTTAAACCTTTAGGGCTGCTTTTTCAAATTTTGTTTCAATTTTATTTAAGTTTTAAGGGAATTTTTCAAAAAAAATCTCTTTTATTTAAGTTTCTGGTTTCGTTTTTTGGCAAATTTGCAAAAACACCCTTGCATTATCCGTAAATTGGAAAAAATAATCCTGTATCTTTAAACCTATAGGGCTGCTTTTACAAATTTTCTTTGAATTTTATTTAAGTTTTAGGGGAACTTTTCAAAAAAAAACCTCACTTTTTATTTAAGTTAGTGGTTCTTTTGAAGAATTCCCCTAATTTTTGACATATGTAGGGCTAGAAATGAAATTATGCGAAAATAAAATTGTAAGAAAAACTGGGACTATTTGTTTGACAGGATCGATGCGGCGCAGACGTCAGACGACACGGAAGACGGTCCGCCAGAGCTGTTATTCATCCACGGAGGGCACACGAGTAAAATCTCCGACTTTTCTTGGAATCCGTGCGAGGAGTGGGTGATTTCCAGCGTGGCGGAGGATAACATACTGCAGATCTGGCAAATGGCCGAGAATATTTATCACGATGACGATGATTTCGTCTTTGACGAACCGCCGAAAATCGCTGCTTGATTTAATTAGATTTATTTCTGTGTAGTTTATTTATGTTGGGAGTTTTTTTTGTTTTGTTGTGTATTAATTTTTAATTATGATTTTAGTTTTAATGCTTTAAGAAGAGATAATTTTAAATACTTGCTTGTGTTATATTGAATTTAAACTTTAATGTCGTGTTATTTTTGGACATTATATATGAATATTCACTTGCAACATATCTTATAATATTAAAAAGAAATTCCAAAAATATTTTAATTTATTCTACTTCCAACATATCTTGTGATATTGAAAGAAAATTCCAAATATACATGTTATAAACATGAAGGAGATTATTTTAATTTATTCTACTTCCAACATATCTTATAATATTAAAAAAAAAAAAATCCAAAAATGCATGTTATTGCCGATAAACATGAAAGAGATTATTTTAAATTATTCTACAAATATCAAATACTAAAACAGAGTTAAATTAATATTTTTATTAGAGAAGATGAGAGACGGAGAGAAAAGTTCATCTGTTCTTGTTATTTCATTATTTCGCCTTTGGCCCTTTCCTGCCTTGAAATAAAGTTTAATTATTTTTCATATTGTATGTAATTGTTTTTTATTCTTGTTTGACGAAAAATAATGTTCAAACGATAATAATATCAAGGTGATAATATTATGATACTAAATTTTACGCGCTCGTATTTTATGTGTATAATATCTTCGAAAATCCCAGCCTTGTCATATTGGGTATTATATTCTACTAGCTTTATTCCCGCGCAATTGCGCGGGAGCCCTCGAGTTTGTCATGATTATTCGCACATCCGAGATTTGCTATATTTTTAACCCCCTAATTTTTTTGGATATTGTAAAAAATCCTTTATCTTTTCGTAAACTCCAAAAATATTTTTGACCAAACTTTTATTTTAAAATACCCCTTATGGATGATATTAATTTTTTTTTTCCAAAATACCCTTCAAATCTCATATGTAATAATTAAAAGTTATTTTTGTTATTTTTTATTAATTTGAAGAAAATTCATATACACTTCTTAACATGTAGTGATTTAAAAAAAATTTAAAAAAGGACCAAAACGTATTTTTTTTAAAAAAAAAGGACTAATTTGTAAATAAAAAAGGACCAAAATGTAAATTTTTTTTTTTTTAACAAAAAGCCCCTGGCGACATGGCTCATTGTGGGGGCAGCAAATTGTTTTTAAAACTTTGTAGGACCAAAATGTGAGAAAAAAGGACAAAAATGTAATTTTTTTTTAAAAAGAGGACCAATTTGAGGCCCCTGGACCAAAATGAAAATTGTAAAACTTCGAAGGACCAAAATATAATTTTTTTTTAAAAAGGACTAATTTGTAAATAAAATAGGACCAAAATGTAAATTTTTTTTTTATTACAAAAAAGCCCCTGGCGACGTGGCTCATTGTGGGGGCAGCAAATTGTTCTACTTTAGTACTAAGGATAGATATCCTCCATACCCATACAATATTCCATAGTTGTTCAGTCCGCAAATAATACGTGTATAATTTAGGAGTAATTACGTATTACGAATAATAATTTGCGTATTTTATAAAAAAAAAATTAAAAAGCACGAATAACACACGTATTGCCGTATATTAGAAGAAAAATATATAATTTTTTAAATAAATAAAAAAAAACTTAAATTTCCAAATATGATTAAGACAATCAAAATATCAATAATAATATATAAGTTTATGATCTTGAACTAGAAGAGATATTATTTAATAAAATAATTATATTTTTGAATTATTTATGGATAAAAATTGTATATTTATATATTTTTATATACCGAATTATTGTATTTGTATTATGTAAAATAAACATAACTATAGCCGAATAGCTGAATTATTAACGTATTACGTTCTATTTGACCGACTTGAAAAACGTTTGATACAAATTATACACGAACGTATAATGTACCGTATTAATCGTGTATCACAATTGACTAACTATGCAATATTCAGTCAAATTTATCTCCCTTTAAAAGGAGAATGATTTTGTGCTCCCACAAAAGAACACCTCATCGCTAATGAATAGTGAACAGATAGATGCCAAATAGTTCTATTCTTCAACAAAAAATACACATTTAATTATACAAATTTTTTTAATTAATTTTACACATTTATATTCCCACATTTAATTATTTTTATATTACACATTTAATTATTTGAGTATGTGTATTTAATGCACAATTTATCTCCCTTTAAAAGGAGAATGATTTTGTGCTCCCACAAAAGAACATCTCATCGCTAATGAATAGTGAACAGATAGATGCCAAATAGTTATATTCTTCAACAAAAAATACACATTTAATTATACAAATTTTTTTAATTAATTTTACACATTTAATTATTTTTATATTACACATTTAATTATTTGAGTATGTGTATTTAATGCACAATCATTTATTTAACTATCTGGAAAAGAGTAATATCATTTCTGATTTAATAATTATATTGGATCTATTGTTCATTAATATATTTAGCTATATAAAAAAAATAATATCATTATTGATCTAACAATTATATATAATTTGATTATTTATATGTTAAATCCGCCGCGAAGCGTGGACAATTCTTCTAGTGTATATCAAAATAACATGTATTGAATATCAAGAGATGTATCAAATATCCAATATTTCTTGGATATATTTTATGTATGGATAAATGTATTTGAAAAATGAAATATCAAATAAACATGCAAGTAAATAATTAAATAAATATAAATATTTCTTTAGTTATATTCACCAATAACTACTTTAAAAATTTATTTACTTCAAACATATAATATCTAACTTATTAAAAATAATAAATGTATTACTGGTATTAATAAAATATTATACGTGTGGATAATAACATTTATGAAAATTATCGTCTGGTCATATGTATAGTATAAAATATTTGTCCAGTGTAGCTTGAGAGGAATATGGGCATTAAGATAGTAAACATCGTTTACTACATTTTTCTTTAAACAAAAAAAAGTTACATCTTTAAAAATAAAAGAAAAATCTAGAGTTTTCTAGTCAGCCTTTCGATCGACAAGTTTCTTTGGCCTTTGCTCGTCGAAAATACAATTAAACGTACATAATCAACGATGTCGTAGTACATGCGTAACGTGTATGGTTAACATCTTTATATTTGGTATTGCAAATACATTATGAATTTAAATAATAATATAATCTATTTTTTTCGTAAACATATTTTATATCTCATGTATTATTTGAAAGTAATACATTATTTGTACTATTATTTAATAAAAAATAATTTACTATCATAACACAAAATAATCATGATATATATATATATATATATATATATATGATTATTCTTAACCGAGTATAAAAATCTCATTAAATAAATTTATTGTAATAAAAATTTATTACAAATTAATCTTTTAGTTGTCTTGAAAAACTATTATTTCATATCAAAATAAAAAGTATTTAGATTTTCCATAATATTTCCGACATAACGGGTTGTATAATGAGTCATATAGTATAATGACAATATGCAAGGTAGTTGAATGATAAGTGGTGTTAACCGACAATCATGATTCACATAAACTCAGTCTAACTAATAAAAGGACTATATATTTAGATATGTTGACAAGGCCGTAGAGGACATCATTTATATTAGATTTTTGATTCATTATAATATTTACGTACAACAAACTATATTGATAGTTTGGATAATTTAAAGTATAATTGTATGTATATAATAAAAAATAGATTCAATGCTGAAAGTTACGTAATATGTTATAATTGTGTTTACTCTCTAATGTTTGCTGAAAGGAAATTATCCACAAATTTTGTTTTAACCTGTAATAGTATTGTTACTATGAATCGCTTTTTCCGCATGTAAAATTACCATAATATTTTGTTGTGTGCATATTAATAATTATATACAAAATATTTGATATAAAAATAAAGTGTAATCTAAAAAATTATATATTTTAAAATAATACATCAATCATGAAACAAAACACAACATATCACCAAAACTATATAGCATACATCTATCAGTATAATATATTGAATGTTGACAAAAAAATGTATTACTCTTCCAAAATATTTACGCGGAACGAGGGAAACATCTCGTTTTTCTATGATAATATTTAATTACAAAGAATATTCCGAAGCGGAACGAGGGAAACATCTCGTTTAAAATAAAAAAAAACTAGCGTTGTCCCCGCGTGATTACGCGGTATTTTCTCTATATTATAAGTCAATATATTTAATTAACACGATAACTAACACATGTTAGCTATTAATTTAATACGTAATTGACATTAGATCGAATTTATAAATTTGAATCAATATTAATGAATATTTAATGATATGTTTTAATTATCACGTTAATTAAATTCAATAACACAAATATGAATAACATAAATATGGAGAATACGACTGGTACATTTTGGAACTTCAGAAAATTTTATATTTTTTTTCGCGTGATGAACAGTAGATATTAAAAAAAAAATTACTTCATCCCAAGATGTACCCGCCATATTCTTCATATTTGTACTATTACATTTAATTAACGTAATAATTATAACATATCATTAAAAAATCATTAATATTGATTTAAATTTATGAATTCGAACTAACGTTAATTACGTATTAAATTAATAGCTAACATGTGTCAGTTATCATGTTAATTAAATAAATTAACTTAGAACATAGAGCATGTTATGGTTCAGCGGATTTTGTTCTATGTTCTAAGTTAATATATTTAATTAACATGATAACTGACACATGTTAGCTATTAATTTAATACGTAATTTACATTAGTTCGAATTTATAAATTTGAATAAATATTAATGAATCTTTAATGATATGTTTTAATTATCACATTAATTAAATGTAATAGAAAAAATATGGAGGATACGACAGGTACATTTTGGAGATTCATAAAAATAAAAATAAAATTCACATGCACTGGTATTAAAAAAGATGTTTTTACTTTACTCCCGAAATTTACCCGTCGTATTCTCCATATTTGTACTTTTGCATTTAAATTACGTGATAATTATAACATATCATTAAAAAATCATTAATATTTATTTAAATTTATGAATTCGAACTAATGTTAATTACGTATTAAATTAATAGCTAACATGTGTCAGTTATCATGTTAATTAAATAAATTAACCTAGAATATAGAGCATGTTATGGTAAAATTTGGGAAAAAATATAAATTTTTAATTAAAAATTAGAAAAGAAAAATGACACGTGTCACTATTTCCTCTGTTGTTCTCGATTAATACTATGTATAATTCAAACTAATGTTAATTACGTATTAAATTAATAGCTAATGTTAATTACGTATTAAATTAATAGCTAACATGTGTCAGTTATCATGTTAATTAAATAAATTAACCTATAACATACAGCATGTTATGGTAAAATTTAGGGTTTTAATTAAAAATTAGAAAAGAAAAATGACACGTGTCACTATTTCCTCTGCTGTTCTCGATTAATACTATGTATAAATTAATATGAATGCGTCCAGATGCATTGAACTAAATCAACGTGAAAATTAATTAAATCAACGCTAAAACATCAAACGAACAAAACAATAGTCCGCAGCTATAAATAGCACTGACTGACAGCTCAATAGTCAATCTTGGCACTAGAAGATCCCAAAATTTTGGACCACCACTCGTTTCTTTTCTCCTTCCCCTATATCTCTCTTCCTCTTCTCCTCTCTTCTCCTCCTTAAATCTTTCTTTTTTAATCAAATCGTCCGTCATATCTAAAATCTCCGCTTCCTAAATTGGTAAGTTTCGATCATTTGTGGTTAATTTGCGTAATTCCGCCTATTTTGTGTATAATTTCTTGAATTTTGTTCCTTTTCAGAAGGCTTCGATTAGATCCGTTGCAAGTTTTCATTGATTGAAATATAAACAAGGTGAATTTCGATTTGCTCAAGATTTTCTTTAAAAATCGTCATTATGCCTGAATCCTTGTCAATTTTTTTAATTTTGACAGATAAATTACTGCTAGTCCGAGTAGGGCTGGCCTGACGAAACTAATCACGGCTCGAGTCACAGGATCACGTGTAAATACCAAAATTTCAGGAAAAATCAAAAGAAAGCTATGCAACCCAACTCGTAAACTCAAGTCTCTTCTCTCATCTCCAACTTTTCACGGTGGTCGAGGCGCCCTTCCCTCTGCTGGTGGCCACCCTGCTGATCTCACCTTCCTCGCCGGAGGCGGTTCTCGAATCTAATATTAGATATATAATCTAATTTGAACTTCATAGTATTTATTCGATATTATTGAAGATTGAATATATTTGGAAGAATGGTTTCGGTTACTCAAATTGAATGTGAGTGTGAGTTTTTGAAGCCAAATGAGGATTCTAAAGGCCAGATACTCAAATTGAAAGGTCAGTTCTTTAATTATTTAATAACAAAGAATATTTTTAATCTTACACATGTTTCAACATTCAATAAGATACAAATTTAAGTTGGTTAAAAAATTGAAGGACAATCATTAGTTTTTAGTTATTTAATAAAAATCAAGTTTTTAACTTTTATGATTTTTTTATATCAGATGCGAACCCATATGTTTATTGTTTGGGAGGCAATGTTGACTCTGATAGCGAGAGTCAAAGTCTGCTCGAATCGGTCCTCCTTGGTCAGGTAAGTTACCATTTTGCCCCTGCTAAAATAATTAGACCTAATCTTATCTTTCTTTAAAATTGAACTTTTTGTTTATTATATTATATATTTTTTATTTTATTATAGTGGGAAGAGCGTGCTTGGAAATCTCATTTCGAATATGACGTTACTGCCTGTGAATTGAAGGTATAAAAAGGGTATTTTTGAAAGAAAAAACCCTATATTTTATCATATTTAGAAAGAAAGAATTAACGTTTATATTGATTTTGCATTTCTCAGGTGGTTGATGGCAAAAACAAGTTTATTATTCAAATGAACGAAAATCGAAATGTTAATTTCGTCAAGGAATTTGAGTCCAAATTCCTGAAACTTTCTGGATTCATAAAATCAAGCTACCCTAAGAACCACAAAGATGAAATTCTTCTCTTTGTTTCTCAAGGAGAGGAAATTTCCTCCACTCAAATTCCGCCAGCTGGCTTTCTCATAATTTCCAACGTAAGCAATTGGGTACCACTTTAATTATTAATCATTATTATGAGAAAAATAATCATAGCCATGATCCACTTTACCTTCTAAATTCCAAAATATCATATTTGCCCTTTCAAAAATGTAAAATATCATATCTACCTTTTAATTTATCATAAAATTATCATATTCACTATTAATTAATTAAAGAAATAATGGACGACTCTTAACTTTTTTGGGTAAATATGATATTTTAGATTTTTCAGAGGATAAATATGTTATTTTTTTTTTTGGGAGGGTAAATTTGATATTTTCGGTTTTAGAGGGGTAAATATGATATTGTTAAATTGATGCTCTTAATTAGGCAAAATCGATTAATTAACTTTGTTATTATCAATGAATTTCAGGCGAGTCCAATAGAATATGGACATGTATTTTTATTGCCGTATAATATCCATCAGGCTTCTTCGCTTTTTTGGGATAAAAATACATTTGGATTAATTACCAAAATTGCCACTGAAATGAATTCTTATTCATTTCGTCTTGCTTATGAATTTAATACCTCCACTGCTTCAGATCAATTATATTTTCAGGTACTAAATAAACTCATTTAATTGGAATGGAAATTTCTCAAAATAACCTTTTTATTTTGGGAAACTCGAGTTTTTTTTCCCAAAATAAGTCCTATGATTTAACTGTTGTAAAATAAATTGTTTTGGATAACTTTATGAGGTTCTAATCATTGAAAATTCAGCATATGAGATGAAAAGATTTAGGCCAAATTTCATAGGTACCCCTGCAAAGCCCCACAATTTCACGTATACCCCTGCAAAACGTGAAATATCACGAATACCCCTACAAAATTATTATAATTTCATGGATTTCCTTTTTGTTAGATTTATCTGAACTATACGTTAAGATCACCGCTCATTTTTGCTTTTCCGATTTTACCCTTTATGTAAATAAGGAATAAAATTTATGTCGGAAAAATTGAAAAAAGCACAAATTTAGCGGTAATCTTAAGGGATAGTTTTAACCGAAATCTAACAAAAAGGGGCATTCATGAAATTTTAGTAGTTTTGTAGGGGTATTCATGATATTTCATGTTTTGCAGGGGTATACGTGAAATTGTGGGGTTTTGTTGGGGTACATATGAAATTTGACCCATATAATCGGCACTAAAACTTAATTTCCGTGACTAGGGGGGTGTTTTCAGAAATTCCAGAAAAGTTAATGGGCTTTTAAAAAAATCCATCCTGTTAATATAATCAATTCGATCATTTTCATGAATTGCAGGGAATGTATTTTGCGAGCCAATTACCAGTGGAGCAATTTCCAATTACTTCCAATTTGTGCAATGAAAATATTTCGATACATGAAATAATTGGATACCCAATAAAATCTCTCTTATTCAAAAGTACCGACGCAGAATCCCTCGTCGACATAATTTCAGAAATATGTTTGACTTTTCAAAAAGTCAAATCTCCGTTCAGTCTTATTATTTCCGAATCTGGATCCAAAATTTTCTTGTTTCCGCAGATTAATAACATGAATGAGTATGGGTTTATGTCGGCGTGGGAATGTTCGGGCCATTTCGTTTACGATTCGAAATTCGAATTTGAATTTGCTTCTGAAGAAGAGATATCGAATAGAATGGGTTCGGTTTCGTTGAATGAAAGAGATTTCGAGGCCTTGAAGCTTCTTTGTTTGAATATCGCGGCTCGTATCTCTCTTTAAGATGGTAATATTAATGAATGATGATAATGAATAAGCTTGGTTGTGTAAGTATCTTTATGTTATGATATTATGAATGTTTGTGTTATGAAATAATAAGTTAATATTAAGCTATATCAAGCTATAAACATATCATACTTCCGAACTCTCTTTACTTGTATTAAAAACACCATAAAAAAATATTTGGAGCATTTATATATTTACACTTCTTAAAAACTGAAAATATCATACTACCTTCCAAAACAAAAATATCATATTTAGCCTTCCAAAATTCTAAAGAGGACCAAATTGCATATCTAGCATCACCTTTCTCTCAGACACCCACCTGGCAACAAAAACCGAAACCGCTCTGCATTCTCGATCAAATACGCAGGCAAATGCACGGCAGAACCGGATTTCCTAATCCTCCCCATCTTGACAATCAAATCCCGGAAAGTATATTCCTCGGGAAACATGTCAAACAAATCACCCCCTTCACAAATAATCCTCTGGATTCTTACCGGGTCTAAATAGCTCGATGTCCTAACCCGATCCGCGTGACTGTACGCTTTCATTTTGAATACGAAGTCTTCGATTTTTCTAAAGCAGAAACTACAGTGCCAACCCGCATCCGATAATATCAAATCTGTTTGTCTCGAATGCCTATACCTATTACGTAGAAATAGAATCATTATGGATAATTGCAAAAGAACCCAAGAATTATTGGAAATTACAAAAGAAAAAGGAACACATACCTGATGCGATTATGATAGACATGAGCGGTGGCTCGCCAGCTACTAAAATCAACTGGAAACTCGAACGAATACATGTAATGTCTCAATTCCAAATGCATAACTGGAGGTATCCCTTCGCACCACTGTAATATTTTTAGGGTTTCGGGACTCGGTATTTCGTCTGTATCTGCCATTATGACCACATCACCTTCTCTAATCCCCGATCTGTGCAGAAGAGAATTCAATGCCAGCCTATGAATCGCCTCGAGACGAAACGGGTCGTTTTGCCGACCCGTTGTCATGACCGGTAAAGTTTCGTGTAGAATTTTGTGAGATGCGAATCTGCATTTGTTGGAGCGGAAATATACGGGTTTGGTGTGACCTGTAAAAGTGGAATTGGTTTCCAGGATTATGAATTTGTGAATGTACGGGGATAATTCTGAAAGCCGGATTTCGAGCATGTCGAGTTCGTTGCTGAAGAGGATCGAATCGTAGATTAATCGCGGGGAGGGCAAAACGGTAAATCCGTGTAGAGAGCAGAGTTTGGAGAGAGAGATGTTTTGAGAGTGGAAATGAGGGAGGTGAATGAAGGGGCGAGGGGGAGTGTCCCATAAGGGGCGGAGGAGATAGGACAGGTGGCGAGGCGTGAATGGGTGAGAGGAGAGAGAGAGGGTGAGGAATGAGAGTGGGATGAGGACGAGGAGGACGAGAGAGAGAGTGAGATATTTGGAGCGTTTTGGTTTAGGTTTAGGGTTTGGATTTGGGACCTTTCGGGGAAGGTAGATTGCTTTAGCCATTTAGGGTTTATTTGAGAAGAATTGTTGGTTACCTGCAAAAATAATGAAATAATAAGATAATATTGCAAGATTTTTCTATATTTAGATACAATAACGAATTAATTGCACCAATTTTGCATATTAAGTTGATTAATGAAACAATTTTCATACTGGAATTTTCATATACTGCATGGAAAAAATTATTTAATAAATATAATAATTCAACGAATGAAATTGAAATACCCTCCTGGAAAAATTCAGCAACACCTAGATTGTCCCCCATCAACACTACTGACGAAATTTCAAAATTACCCAATTTTTTGTTTAATGGATAAGTAAGAACTAAATCGAGATAACAACGACGAAGATAATAGAATGATAATGGTAAAAGAAACTTACATCGAAATTCGAAACAATTTCGTGCTGAAGAGAAGCAATTGATCGAATTGTTTTCTTTGTTTCGTCTTATTTTTGATGTTATTGAGCTCGGATTCCTTCCTTCCTTGTTAAAGAATAGGGCTTTCTTGAGCTCAATTGCTCACTTTAGCCATTGGAAATGGAGAATGAGAGGCGGGGTGAGAAGAAAGGTGGCTCCATCTCGATTCTTGGTTCCCTTATTCCTCACATATGTTCTTCTGTGACCCCCTTTCGTATGGCTTTTTATGTGGTGATGTTCATACATAAAACAAATGTGTTCATTATTACATGGAAAATATCTTGTTAATGAGATTTATTGTATTGAAGAGCGCATAATTAGAAAATGCATAACTCAAAATATTTAGATTTATAATTTTCAATATAAATTTACTCTGTAACACAAAAAAATATTGAATAATTAATGAACTTCTTGACATAATTATTAATTTATTGTAAATAAATATTCATTGATATAAACACATAATAACTTAAATTATTGTCACATAAAATTAATAGAAAAAGACAAGCAAATAAGAACCTGACGTGATTGTCCAATCAATTTCATGATAAGTACTACTAAATTTTTATGTGATCATTTATCTATATTGGTTCATGTAGGATACCTCTGCATGAATCTCGTATCATTATGAAGTAATTTTTTGAATTTAACATCGAATTGTTGAAAATTAATATATATAACTTAATCTGAAAATTTACTCTTAAAAATTAGTTAATTACTATATTTAATAATTAAGAATTAGACTAAAGTAGACCTTGGCTCCGCTTCGGCTGTGATTTATTTATAGTATGCCGTTTCATGCGTATTTTATTTATATTTTAAAATTAAGTGAGAACAAACAAAATTTATGGGTTACGTAAATCTCAATTGTTGGAATATGTTGATTTTAGAAATATTTTATACTTGAAATCTTAATTGCAAGAAAATTTATTTTGAGAATAATGCGGTTCGGAATCAATTTTGAAGTGTGTATAATGTTTTTGGTAAAGTATTTTCATGTTTATTTTTTATTATATAAAATTATTTAATTTCTTTAATAATGCATGCACTTGTGTTATATGCTTTATTTTACATGATTTATAAATAAATTTGAAAATGAAAAATGTGTCGAAACTCTATAATTTTAATACTAATTAAAGCATATCCTCGCTCCGCTCCAGTATAAATTATACAATTTATTATACATTATGACTGATTGCAAGAACTGATTTATTACGTGAATATTTTTTCTATAAAATATCACAAGATCGGCCAAAATTGACGTGTCTACTTCTAGACAAAGTTGTACGCGACTTCCCAACATGGTGTGACTCGTTACGTGAAGTGTTTAACGTTTTTTAATGCTACTAGTGTTAGTGGAAGACATTAAATTGATAGTAACAACACAAATGTCACTAGGTAGAGACGATTTCAAAGTAGCCTTTATTTTTCTTGAGACTTTAATAGTGACGAGAGTAATGATACATACCACACATTTTTTCCAAGAATTGATCACGAATTGCCACGTGACAGTCAGCTATTGGCTGCAGCTTTCCACCACTTTAGCTGTAGCCAATAGCTGACTGCCACGTGGCAATTCGTGGTCAATTCTTGAGAAAAAAGTGTGGTCTGTATCATTTCTGTAATGACGATTTATGTAGCGGTCCAAATTGCAAGTCAACATCGAAAAAATTGTCACCATAAAATATTCTTTTGTAACATAGATTTGATTGGTTGGCATAAATTATAACTTGATAATAATTATATATGACTAACATAAATCATATATATATATATATATATATATATATATATATATATATATATATTAATCATATCAATTAATACTTTGTTTGTTGTATGAGCAGTAGATTGAAATATGTTGAACGAATTATGTTTTGTCCCAAACATCTCTGATTTTTTTTATTTCTTTTTAAAAAGGAAAATGGAAGATAAAATTGTAACATAATCAAATAAATGCTGACGAAAGTTTAATGTCCTTGTAATTATAATTGTTACGTATATGTTTCTAGGGATATTCATCAAACATTGTTCACTGAAATATTCTCATCTCATTGTTATATTCTTATTGTTTTAGATTTTTTGTAAATGGCAAATATAGATGATATATTAATTATATTGCATGTATTTAGCTCCATCACACCCTCAATACAAGCCTCGAATGCATCATTCGGATAAATCCATTTTTAAATAAGTGACCAAAATTTAATCAAGATCCTAATTAAATAATCCTAATTAGTGACCCAATTAACTGATAATCTTTATTAAAGAAGTACAATAACTATAGTTGGATTAATTGAGAGAAAAGTAATATCATCGAGACTTTAATTGAAGGTGTGATGGGGAGGAATATAATATTAGGCACCACGCACTTCAAAACCCTCATTCTACCCGCATCAATTGACACTAATTTGTCTGATGTAATTAATTTCATTATTAATAATCCATTAATTACTTTCCATCTATATTCATGCGTGTTGTGTGCGGGGGTTATTAGTGCGGGTTGTTTATCATAATTCATGTCCAAATAACTTATCAGCCCCACGATCTAAAATCATGATTGTTCTGGCTTGATTAATTTTAACAGCCAGCTAACTTCTATTTTCGTCAATAATTAGAAATAAATAACGGAAATATATCCCGGCTCTCTTGTTTTGGAAATAATAACAGAAACATAAATGCTGCCTATCCTCTGGTCTATCTAATTCGTGAAACTTCCAATGTCAAAATTTGATGACTCGACCACCGCTGCATTTATTTCTCGTTCGAGTACTATCTGACATATAGTATGTCTATCCTCCATCTCCATAAATACCAAAATATTAATACTGCGGAATAACTCTAAGTAAACACTATTAGGATTGAATTTGGATTTTCGATCGGTACCGTAAATTGTAATAATAGATTTGACATGTACAAATCTTTGTAATAATAGATTTAACAAGAACAAAAAATTAAGCCTAAGAACTATTCAGTACTTTATAAACATGAATATGTTTCTCAATAATATAAATACATATTTAATATTACTAAGTTCAATTGTTTTTTCTTTTTGCATAAAGCACCAGGAACATGCAACAAATTATTGGAAGCAAATTTTCCATCATTATTACAAAACTAGCTTTATCCCCACGCAATTGCGCGGGACAACATATCTATTTTTTTACATGTTTTTTATATAATTATTTAAATAGAATTAACTCGTGTGCGAATTAACGTGCGTGCGTTTGAACTAAATTAATCTAATCATGACATATTTGCAAATATCATGATGTCAATAAATGCATAAGATTCATGAAATTAATCTATCACGGATATTATTTTCTGATATAATTTGTATAAATATCATTTGTTCAGGTACTTTTAAAATCGATTAATATAATCATGACATATTCGCAAATATATTTGATGTTAATAAATGCATTATATATTAACTCGCATAAATTTGAGGTTACAAAATTTCATATATACCCGTGCAAAATGAGCAAATACAAAAAAAATTGAAAAGCAAAAAAAGGATCAAAATGTAAAAAGGAAAATTACAAAAAAAAATTGAACTTACGAAATTGCATACATAACCCTGCCCAATGAGCAAATTAAAAAAAAAATTGGAAAATAAGAAAAAATGATCAAAATGTAAAAGAGGACCAAAATATAAAAAAGAAGAAGATCAAAATGTAAAAAAGAACCAAAATATAAAATAGGAAAAAAGGAGCAAAATGTAAATAAACCAAAAAAAAGGACCAAAATATAAAATAAGAAAAAATGACCAAAACGTAAAAAATGACCAAAATATAATAAAAAAGAACCAAAATATAAATAAACCAAAAGAAAGGACTAAAATATAAAGGAGGTGATGTGGCATCATGTATGATCAAAAATTTTCCTTACTTTTATACATAAGTACAATAAGTCAATTATTTTCTAAACCCTAAAATATAAAATAGGAAAAAAGGAGCAAAATGTAAATAAACCAAAAAAAAGGAGCAAAATATAAAATAAGAAAAAATGACCAAAACGTAAAAAATGACCAAAATATAATAAAAAAGAACCAAAATATAAATAAACCAAAAGAAAGGACTAAAATATAAAGGAGGTGATGTGGCATCATGTATGATCAAAAATTTTCCTTACTTTTATACATAAGTACAATAAGTCAATTATTTTCTTTGAAATTTTGAATCATCATCTAATGTTGGTCTTGTACAAACAATTATGTTTTGTCACAATTATTTTGTTTCACTTCATAATCATATGTACTGACACTGTACTTACTGGTATTGTGCAAATATTATTGTTTATTAAATTGGTTAGTTATTGATGCAAATCAAAGCAAGCATGTTGTATATTAATAATTTTGAAAACTAAATGTCAAACAAACAATTGATGTAAATCAAAATTATTACAACTTGGTACATACTCCCAGTGAAATATTATGTGATTTTAGTCATGTGTTTGTAACCAAATATGATTCGAGATTTATGAACTCAACTTTGCATCAACTTAAAATAAGTTTTACATATTTCATTTTTCATTTCAGTTTTATTTTGAAGTACGAAGTTTGATTGATGAGTAGAGGAAGAGTAATAGGGGAGAAAAATTCTAAACGGTAAGAACTAACAACCGTTAGGTTAATCAAGCTTGATCAATCGTAATATGTCGATCTAGGGATATATATGATATTTGGACAAAAATTATGTCCAAAGTCATTTGGATAAGTCCCGCTCCCGTTATTAGAATGATGTCATGTGATAGTCGCGTCCTCCCCTCATTTGCCATTTGATTGATGATGGGACGGTGTACGTGGACCAAGTCAAAAAAACTTAAATATATGTATGGAGCACAAGGGCCGAGTTCATTCAAAACTCGGCCGCTTACTCTGTCATTTTCATTTACACGTACCGCTTCTCTGCTCCATGCTCGAAATCCATCGCTCCAGAAGCGGGATTCGACAGCCTCATTTTCTTCTTGGCCGCCCTCTTTTGTCGCATTTCTCTCCAAATTTTGCTTTCTCTCCAAATTATTTTGATTTTGTTTGCCGTGGCAAAAGACTCCATACGACGAAAGCGAAGCGGAAAAAGGAGGGTCCTTGTTACAACTCAATATTTTATACATAATTGAGAAGTTAAATTTCAAATATCATACTTTGAGGTAATTTCTTGCATAATTTGTATATTTATTTTCTCCTTTTCTAACTGGGAAATTTAATGCAATTATCATTTTCAATTACGTTATTCAGGAGAGATTATTGTAGAACAATCAAATATTCATATTTTTTTTGTAAGATATGATGATATTTTAGACAACTCAAATCGACATATGTGTTTCGTATATTGTTCATTATGATTAATGATATGCGACAGTCACGTTCCAATTTTGGAACGCGACATTCGTCAACGAGTTTCTTCAGATTTGTTGTTCTTAGAGAAACGATCTAATTTATGCCACACATTGCTCCATTGTTTTCTGAGATTTGGGCCCTTCTGCTTCAGTTGTATTGTTATCATTCATTTCGTTTTTCATTTATTCAATCTGTTGGGAGAATTTGTGGATTTTGTTTGATTTTTATTTTTATCGAATGGAATTTGATGTGTTCTTTTGTAAGTAGGGTTTAAAATTTGCCGGATTTGTTTTTGTTCATTGCAACGCCACAAGCTTATAAAGGCTTAACAGACACATATTAGGAGCCATTTGGTTTGAATTTTGAAATATAACTTGGAATATTGTATGCTTAAAGAATCTTATTCCTATGTTTAGTTGATGTTTTTTTTTATAAATCTAGAAACTCTGTGAAATGAGATAGGAATCTCCATATGAATAAAAAAAATCATCAATTTTGATGATAATTTTATTTTCATGAAATATTCTCGTGAAAATCATAGTTGACATTAATTCATTATCTAACGTCTAAATCAAACATGAGAATGAAATAAATTAGAATAGATACCAATGAATACTAATTTTAAAACACGAACTAACCACTCTTTTAATATGTATGTTGCGAGCAAAAAAAGGTTTATTTTTATTAATTTTTCTGATTTTTTCTGAATTCGATTGAAATAAACTAGTTTAACTTCATTCTTATCTGAACAACCTATGGATAGCTTGTTAATTAATCCATTTATTCGTCACGATAACGCACTAACAATTTCAATATGGAGTGTCCATCAAAGAAGTGCAAAATTTCAAATTTCAAATCATTACAACAAGCCATTTGTGAACTTACTCTCGGTTGGTTTGGAAAACTTCGACCTAAAGCCACATTTATAGAAATAATTTAAACTTTTTTGTAATTGATCCGGGTTGCAAAATTGATTCTCGGATCATCTGTAATTTTTCAAAATGAACTCCCGACCTAAATCGCAGATTTCAAAATTTATACATATGAATCGACTCTGTTAATAATGATTTTTAACGGTGATTCCGCGAAGGACTAATTGATATCAAAAATCGTATATCACAACATTGTTTTAGGGGACTGCGCCACCTTTTCGAGAATAAATAAACTCGTTATATCATAAATTAATAATAAATTTAATTGTTGATTTTTGATTTTCTCTAATATCTCAACTTGTTCTATAACATGATATGGTGTTGTTGGGAATAAAATATGATAAATTAACTTCATCTGCTAAATGAATGAATGTATAATAAAAATAATTAAATCTTAAATAGATAAACGATAGTTTTATGATAAAATTTTACCTACTCCCATAGTCCCATTCACACCAATGGAATTTAATCATACGACATGAATGAATGTATGAATTTGTCAATGACATGTCTTTCTTGTTTTGTACAAAAGACAAAAATAAATGTTTTATACTTTAAATTATACTATTCATAATTAAACAGAAACACACAAAAATTTGGATAGGTAAGGTAATCCGTAATGAGCTGCAATGAAATAGTATAATTAGAACCCAAATCAAATATTCAATGCAAAACAATAAACCACACACTACTTAAAATTTTGAAGGAACAAACAAGCAAAAACTTATATATTTTTTAATGTATTTTTTCTTTTCGTAATAATTATAATTTTTTTGAGAAAATAAAGTATGGGCCTATTTTTGAGAAAAAACTTATATATTCAACCATATTGATCTTTTGTGGCTTAGTGTAACAAATAAATTAGTAAGATGAGTTATTATGAAGTTAACAAAGGTATTCTTCGATCGGCTACGGGATTAGAATTAGGGATGAGTAAACATTTCAGTTTATTTGAGAATCGTACCGAACCAGTCAAATTCGATTTAATCGGTTCGGTTTTCGATTTAATCAGTTCGTTTTTCCGATTTAATCGATTCGGATTGGATGAAAAACTGATATTGTTCTTTTTATTCGGATCGGTTAGATTTTAAACCGAACCCACATCGAGATTGCGTCTCGAAAGTGAATACGTACCTGACTGCGATGGGCAAAGGTCGGTGGCCGGCCGAATTCTAACGATTGACCTAACACACCTAATTTGAATGAATTGTTTAGCCATTATGTTAATATAAAAATATTAGAATTTTATATTATAATATTAGAAATAATATAATCATATTATATAAGATTTGTTTAAACTATGAGTACTTTTTCTCTACACCAAAATAGTATCTTTCTTTTTTTTGAGTTTTTAAGGGGTGGGTTAACCCACACCCTTTTGGATTGAACGAAATTATAGTTTTACATAGTTTTATTATTTACAGACACCAAAATAGTATCTTTCACTAACAAATATCTAATGGCTGGGATTTGTAAAAAGATTTGTCTTAAGGGCAAAACAGGAAATCTTAACTTCAAGATTCAGTGCACTTATTATTTCTCTCGACTTGACTTCTTCAAATTGATAAATCAATCCAGTAAATTTGTTGTTTATTGACTGTAGATATTAATAAACACCAAGAAATTAACTTATGTATAAATAACAATGTTTTAAATAGCGTGCAGCGGCATGCAGCGTTTTGACGTTTAATTTAGCGTTTAGCGTTAGCGGGCGATATAGCGCCGCTTCACCATCACAGCGGATTTTTGATCGAAATTATTATTTTTATAATACTACAATACAAATATAAATATAAATTAGCGGTCCCATATTATAAATAAAATTATGTTGAATGCATATTTATATCAACCTCGCAAACTAACATAAATTAAAATTCATCTCTAAGAAAAATATATTATTATTATTATTATTATTACTTTTGTTTTTCTTTTTATTATTGTAATTATTGTAATTATAATAAGGCTATTAATAGTTGTTGTTGATGTTGTTATTATCTCATATAATAATAATAATAATAATAATAATAATAGTAAGTATGCTTATTATTATTACTATTATTATTATTATTTTTATTATTATTATTATTATTATTATTATTATTATTATTATTATTATTTGTATCGTTGTCATTATTGTTATTATTATTAAATAACAATAATTATTATTTTATACTAATAATATTAATTATTATTATTATTGTTATTATTATTTAGTACCAATAATAATAATAACAATAATAATTATAATAATAATAATTATTAATATTATTACTATTATTTAATAACAATTATTATTATTGTGTAATGATAATAGTGATTATTATTTAATAACAACAACAACAACAACAACAACAACAATAATAATAATAATCATCATCATCACGCTATAGCGCCGCTACGGACGCTACAATTGAACGCTTCAACGCTATAGCGGTCCGCTATAGCGTTGCAGCGGAACAAAACGCTACAGTGCTATATTCCGAAGCGATGCAGCGTTTGCCTCCCAAAACCCGCTATAGCGTGCTATAGCGGCGCTACAGCGCCGCTATTTAAAACACTGATAAATAAATAATAAAATTAAGACTTCGATTTAATCTTGACAAAATAAAAATAAGGCCGCAACAATTAAAAAAAAAGCAGAATTAACATGAACAATTTGCCTTTCATATATAAGAACTTTCAGATTTATTATTTTAATTTAACAATGGAGCATCAATTATTGAGTTAGAAGAAGAAAAGGCGAACAATATAAAAAGAAAAATATATCAGGACAATTAAAGATAGAAACAAATCAGAATAGAAGGAAATATATGAGAAATTGAGAAATTACTCAAGAGAAATATAAGGAAATCTAGATTTTTTGAAGTATGAAATGAAGAAAATTAATGCATTGCAGATATTGAATTGGAAATAAATGTGAACAAATCATGGAAGAAAATATCAAATCGCATGAAATATTTGAAATGGAAAGAATTATGGCGAAATATAAGGAAATTGACCATCATTTTCATGATTTAAAGATGTGAGTTAATTTTTTTTTTTTTTTTGACATTTAACATTTAACATTATATCATTATTATTATTTTTTTGAAAAATAAGAAGCGAAGTTTCTTTTGATATATTAATGCAAGTTTAATACATCGTTATAATTTTACATAATCATGTAAAAAGTAACCTAAACTCAATCCCGAAATTGAGTAAAAAACATCAAGGGAAAAATAAAGCTAATTCGTAGATTAAGAGGGGTCGGAGAGGCGATCTAGCAAAATTTTCCCCATGCCGTTGCTTCGCGCTTGATCCTTTCGATTGTCGAGGAAGGCGGTGTCCTTTTTTGGTTGAAAACTCGGTTGTTCCGTTCTTTCCAAACCTCCCAAATTGTGACAATGAAGTATGATATCATTATTATTAGGCTTTGATATTTTTTGAGGGATCAAACCGCACTTTTAAATTTTAATTAACCGGAGACAAGTCAATCTTATGACAAAAATGATACTCATCTCCGTGATATAGCTTTCTTCATTTGTATTGTATGCAAATAAAAAAACTATTTAATATTGACTTGTGAATACCAATAAACTTATCTAATATGGTGGTATATAAATTTTATGTCGTAAAATAAATTATTTATAGTTAATAATTAAAATAAATGTTGAAGTTAAAATAACTACAAAATTAGATATCATCTGTCAATTTTTCTGATTTCTTAGGAATACGATGATATATTTGCATCCCAAATGGACTATTAGTATATTTAAAGGACATATTATCACTAGAAACAATAAATTAAATAATTTGATATCATGTTGTCATTAATTTTGTTTCGATTTTTTCTATTTGCTGGGAGAATTGTGGATTTTGTTTGATTTGTGCTTTTATCGAAGGGAATTCGATGAGTTTTTATAAGTAGAATTTATATTTAGTCTTTTCGATTGAATATAGATGTCCATAAAAACATGCAAAATTTCAAATTATTTCAAATACAGTTAACCTACTCTTGGTAGGTACAGAAAACTCCAATATTTTGAAAGACCAAAATCCTCATTTATAAAAATACCACAATTTTTGTTCTAACGAACTAAACTTCCAAAATATACTTGTTAATTTGCTAAAAAGGATCCCGAACCCGATATAATTTTTCAAAATGAATTCCGGACCCGAATCCCCAATTTCAAAATTTATGCCTATACAACGGCCTCTCAATGATTCCACAGAGGACTAATTGATATCGAAAATCGCATATAACAACATTATATTCGACGGCAACATAGACTTTTCAAGAACAAATAAATTTGTCATATCATAAATTAATAATAGATTTAAGTGTCCACTTTTGATTTTCTCTAATATCTGAATATATTCTATAACTTGGTAGGATAAATTAGTTCTATGTAAGGAACTGTGAATAACTTGATCTTCTTAATAAATGAATGCATGATAAAATAATTAAATCTTAAATAGATAAAAGATGGTGTACTGAACCTATTCTCATTCACACCAATTAAACTTAATCATGCGACATGAATGGAGGTATGAATTTGTCTCGGTGACATGTCTTTTTTGCCTTGTACAAAAGACAAAAATTAATGTTTTATATTTAAAATTATACTATTCATAATTAAATAAAAAACACAAAAATTGGCATAGGTATTGGGCTGCAATGAAATAGTATAATTAGAACCCAAATTAAATAACATAAACCACACACTACTTAAGGTTTTGAAGGAACAAACAAACAAACAATTTTTTTTTCTTTTCATAATAATTATAATCTTTTTGATTAAATAAAGTATGGCCCTATTATGGGATCTAGAATTATATTGAGCAGAAGTTTGATCTTTTGTTTTGTTCTTATTGGACCATATTGATCTTTTGTGGGCTGGTGTAACAAATAAATTAGTAAGGTGAGTTATTTTTAAGTTAACCAAGGTATTCTTTGCTCTGCTACGGAATTAGAATTAGGGATGAACAAACAATTTTGTTTATTTGGGAATCGAACCGAACCGGTCTAATTCAGTTTAATCGGTTCGATTTTCGATTTAATAAGTTAGGTTTTTCAATTTAATCAGTTCGGTTCAGTTTGGTTAAAAAACTGCTATTGTTCTTTTTATTCAGATCGGTTTAATGAAAGTAGATACGGACCTGACCGCGAAGTGAAAAGGTCGGTGGTCGGCCGAGTTCCAACGATTGACCTAACACACCTATTCCGATTGAATTGTATCATTTCTTCACGTTCAACCATTATGTTTATATGAAAACATTAGAATTTTGTATTACAATATTACAAAGAATATAATCATATTAAATAAGATTTGTATATATATTTTTGTAAATAAAATTTGAATTTTAAGGTTAAAAAAAAATTTAATCAGTATAGTTAAAAATTTAGTTCGGATCGATTTCGGTTTGAATTTTATTTGATTCGGTTTGAACCGATGAAATGCTCATCCGATTTAGAATCCTTCGTGAAGTACTAAAACTGCTCTTCTACACTACGCAAAACAATTTGTGCTGCATGGCAGTGCAACTAGTGCTTAAATTGCGAATTTGAAATTTGAATCATGTTGCACAACAGTTCAAAATATATTATACAATTAATTTGATAAACAACAGAACGTGTTATAAATGATTGTTTTAGACTATGAGTACCTTCTTCCCTATTTTTTTTCTTGCTTTTAAAGGCAAAACAAACGGAAAATCTCAACTTCAAGATTCAATGCATTTTTTGTTTTTGTCCATTACTAAATAACATGAGACATTTGATAATTATTAAATCTTAATGGATCAAACTGTTCTTCTAAACTATAGTGTTCTGTAAATGCAATGTGCTAAATCTATGTATGTCAGAGAACTAATAATCAAGGAGAGAGAATTTATTTTCTATTTTTTACAGTGTTTTTAAAACCGGACCGGACCGGCCGGTCTGACCAAAAAAACCGGACCCGGACAGTTTTTCGGTTCAGTTTGATATTTGGACCGTATTTGTTGATAAACCGATAAAAACCGGTCAAACCGTCCAGTTTTAATGGAAAACCGTGACCCGAACCAAGCAAATAAACCGGTTTTTTTGCTGATTAATTTCTTTCATCTCTCTTGTCTCCTCAACTTACTTCCTTGCTCCTCGGCAGATGAGAATACTCATGTGACTTTTAATCCTCTCATTAAAAGGCTTGAAAGACTCTTAATCTTTCTCTCCCCCCTGAACTTATTCTCTGGTAAATGATTAGGAGATGCATAATTGAATTCCCAAATTGTTTTAGTAAAAGTACTTGTTAGGGTTTGGATCTTACTGATTTTTTTTCACTCAATTTGATGGGTATGATCGAGGCGATTGAAGAGTTCTTGCTTTTGATAGATGAATAGATCTAGATTTGACGTTTTACATTTCTAGTTTTTGATTTATTATACTTTTGTTCTTATGAGTTCTGTTGCTTTTCTCAAAAAATATGGAGTTCTTGTTGTTTCGGAACATGTTATTTTGTATGTGGATTTTGATTCAAGTTAGTTTTCTGTGAGAGTTTGAAAGTTGACATTTTTTTTTTGAGTGGTGGCTAAAAGCCAACCATGTGGTGAAAAGTTTAGAATTTTTGTATGAAATTGAATCTTGGGGCGATTTTGGGTTTTAAAGAATTGGTATCAGACCTGTCTCATTTGAAATTCCATTTCTTGTTGTATTTGTCAGGGTATTTCTGAGGAATTCATCAGTAGGCATTGCAATTTATGGATTATAATTATTTCTGAAGATATTTTTGTCGGAAATAGTTGATACTGGATGCTTGTTGTCACCGAAATTAAGCTGATTAGAAGTTTCGATGAAAGACATCAGATATTCTCTAGTGGCTGCATAAGTTGCACATAAAGAAAGAAATGAAAATGGTTTTGTTCGTTTAGTAAAATTACAGTTTGCCATTAAAAACCACAATTAGTGAATTTTATAATTGAAATGTATTTATTTAAAGAATAATACTACTGGATTGGTGGATGACTTAAAATTTTTGGACTAGGATACACATGTTAAGAAGTCTAATCCTCTCAATTTGATACCTATGTTATAAATTGTTGATCGAATGAAATAGACTCTAATCATTGCACATAATCATAGTTACTTGCAAAACTAATTATATTTTCAAGTGGATAATCATAGTTATTTACTTATTTGTAAAATTACTGAGAAAAATAGTTTTATTTCACAAGTTTTGGATGTTATATTTGAAAATTACGTTGTTAGATATGTTATTTGTATTTACAATTTCAAACCAGCAATTGAACCGGTTGATCCACCGGTCCGACCGGTAAACCGGTGACCCGAGACTCGGCCGGGTCGATGTCCGGTCCGATTTTAAAAACATTGATTTTTTATCAAACAAAAAATCACTTCTCTGTTTCTATATTAAAAATTGAGCAAATAATTTAAACAAAAATGTTTAGGAATGAATTTTGATGTAGATTTAGTAGCAAAATCTATAATTGTTTGTCATTAAGATTATCATAGGCAAGAAAAATGAAACAATGGCTTGGCAACCGCAATACAACGCCAATCCCATTTGTATCGCTATCGCCTCGAAATGCTAGCGAGGCTACAAAATAAGAACGTGATTTGGGCCGGCAAAAAATCTTCTCATAAGACGTGGCCATTATGCATTCCACCCCTTAACCTTTTAAGCTCCGGATTAGACACTTTTATCTTCAAGAAATTCACTTTATTGAATTTATTGAAAATATTGAAATCCAAGAAGGAAACTAGATATTCAAGGATGAATAAACTTCTCGTATAATAAATTAAGAACACATTCGATTGTTGATTTTTGATTCTCTCTGATATCTGACGAATTATATAACTTCATATGATGTTGTTGGGAATAAGATTTGACGAATTAGTTATATGTAAGGAATAGTGCATATGTAATTTGATTTGTTAAATAAATAATTGCATAGTAGAATAGTTGAATCTTAAATAGACGACATGATCATATCCTTATTCACACCAATTAAGCTTAGTCATGCAATTTGAACGTATTAATTTATCAATAACATGTCTTTCTTGTCTTATACAAAAGACAAAAATTCATGTTTTCTACTTAAAATTTTACTATTCATAATTAAATAAAAAATATAAGAAATAGAAATTGATATTGGGTTGGGATGAAATAACACAACGATTGCTCGGCAATCAAATATTCCATGCAAAATATAAACCACACACACACTGGTTCAGATTTTTAAGGAACAAACAAACAAGAAAAATGGTACAATCTTTTTCATGTAATTTTTTCTTTTCGTAACAATTATAATTTTTTTGATAAAATAAAGTATGCTATTATTAGATCTAGAATTATATTGATCTTTTGTTTTGGCCTTATTCGATCATATAGATATTTTGTGGCTTCATGCAACAAATAAATTAGTAAGGTGAGTTATTTCAATGTTAATAAAGGTAATTGGGATTAGATTAGGAGCAGACAACCAGTTCGTTCTATTTGAGAATTGAATCGAACAAGTCGAATTTGATTTAATCGATTTGATTTTTTTGGTTTAATCAATTGAAAAACTGATATTATTATGTTTAGTCGGTTCAATTCAGTTTTAGAGTTTTCAAAATCGATTAATCCGAACAGTCGAATTACGTCATTTTTTACGTTTTGCGATTATCATTTGTTTATGTATGTTCGTTAAATAATTATATTTTATAAAGTTTCTTATTCAGTTCAATCAAGTAACAAATAAGAATTTCGTTTATTGTTAAACATGACATGTCCATCCTATTTAGAACCTTGATAAATTACTAAAATTATTTTATTAAGCTGTACAAAGTACTATGCAAGATAATACGACTAATGCTCAAATTGCAAATCCGAATCATGTTTCACAACATTTCAAAATGTACTGTTCGAAATCAATTTTACCGACCAATTTGATCAAACAACAATATATGCTATAAATAATTGCTTTAAACTATATCATTGTATATCAGTCAATTCTTTTACATAACACAAAATCATTTCTCTATTTTTTTAATGTAAGAGAATTGCGAAATATATTTAAGAAAATGAATTACAACGAACTATATATATTTTTTTTTTTAAAAAAAGAATTTTGGGCCGAACAAATTCTAAGTAGTGTCGGCCATTTATTTCGGCTTCTATTTTAGTAACAATTATAGAGCCTAAATATACTTCAAAATTTATTTCTAAACATTTTTTTTGGGCCATGTAAAATAACAGCTTACATGTAATCCATTTTAGAATTTGATATTGTTTGGGCCAATGTAAAATAAGGAGGAGAATTGTTCAAAAATATATGTTACTAGCTTTATCCTCGCGCAATTGTGCAGGATGTTTTTTTATATAATCATTTAAATAGAATTAACGCGTGTTTGAATTAACGCGCATGCGTTTGAACTAAATTAATCTAATCACGCCATATTTGCAAATATCATGATGTCAATAAATGTATGAGGTTCACGAAATTAGTCTATCACGAATATTATTTTCTAATATAATTTGTATAAATAGCATTTGCTCAGGTGCTTCAAAATTCGATTAATATAATCATGACATATTCACAAATTTTAATATGTATGTAAAATAGGAAACAAAGACCAAATGTAAAATAAGAAAAAATGATCCAAATGTAAAAAAAAAAATCGAAATGTAAATAAAAAGGACCAAAATATAGATTAAAGCTTAAAAGGACCAACATATAAATAAAAAGGACCGAAATATAAATTAAAATGTAAAAAAGGACTGAAATGTAAATAAAAAAGGACCAAAATGTTAATAAAAAGGACCAAAATATAAACTTAAATTAAAAAGGACCAAAATGTAAATTCATAAATGTAAAAAAGAACCGACATGTAAATAAGAGAGGATCAAAATATAAATACAAAGGACCAAAATGTAATTTTTTAAACTAAAAAGGACCAAAATATAAATAAAAAGGACCGAAATATAATTTTTTAAACTAAAAAGGACCAACATGTAAATTATTTTTTTTTTTTACAAAAAATCCCTTGATGACGTGGCCTCATGTATGAGCTCCATTTCTTCCAACTTTATACATAAGTATAATTGCTACGACGTGTCTAATAATATAATGATATAATCACACTAAAACTATGTTAAAAAATTGTATTTAATTGAAATTTATTGATTCTCATTATTGGATGATTTTAAGTAGATATTACAAACTTAATTACGGACACTAAACATTATTTAATAACCAAAAATACTTGATGTACAGAAGTAGACCACCGATATGTTACCGAAGTGGCTAATATGCAACAAATATTAGATATATATGGTGGGCCCCATTTAAATTCGACCAATAAATCAATATAGATATCTCATTCGGTATTAAGTGTGTAAAAAACTTCGGTAGATGTAGCATCCCCCATTTAATAACTCACCACTAATATTTTGATACCTTTCCAAACCAATGAGAAATAAGTATTATAAATTTTAGAGGTGGCAATCGGGCGGGTCGGGTCGGGTTCGGTTCGGATCGGGTCATTTCGGGTTCGGGTCGTTTCGGGTTGCGGGTCATTCGGGTCATCGGGTCGTTCGGGTCGCGGGTCGTTCGGATTTCGGGCCGTTCGGGTTTCGGGTCGTTTCGGTTTTCGGGTCGTTCGGGTTCGGGTCGTTTCGGTTTTCGGGTCGTTCGGGTTCGGGTCGTTTCGGTTTTCGGGTCGTTCGGGTTCGGGTCGTTTCGGGTTCGGGTCGTTTCGGTTTTTGGATCGTTCCGGTTCGGGTCGTTTCGGTTTTCGGGTCATTCGGGTTCGGGTCGTTTCGGTTTTCGGGTCATTCGGGTCGTGACTATTTTGATTTTCGTGTAATTCAAAATTCACAATATTTGATTTCGAATCATTCGATTTTCCAAAAATTTAGTTTTCGGGTAATTTCTGATTTATTTTATTGATTCCGAGATATTTTAGCAATATTATATTGATTTTAACAATAATATTTTAATTTTCGGATCATTCGGATCGTGAATTTCGGGTCATTCAGGTCATGAGTTTCGGATCATTCGGGTTTGGGTTTCAGGTCGTTCGGGTTTCTGGTCGATTTCGGGTTCGGGTCGATTTCGGGTTCGGGTCATTCGGTTTCGGGTCGATTTCGGGTTCGGGTTCGGGTTCGGGTCGTTGAGTTTTCAATATTTTCGGATCGGGTCGGGTTCGGGTTCGGGCGGGTCGGGTCATTTTTTCGAGTCGGGTCAGATTTTGCCAGCTCTAATTATAATTGCCTAGTAGTTCTTCCTCCAATAACCGAATAGGATACCCTACTTTGTCTTCTATATGATAATATGGACTAGACAAAGTATAGAGATAGGCCCAAATATATATATATATATATATATATATATATATATATATATATATATATATATATATATATATATATATATATATATATATATATATATGCGCATTGACACCATAAAAAAAGCACCATAATGATATACTTATTTTATAAAATCTTGAATTTATCCGTATCAGAATTATCCGAAAATTAAATGTTGTAAAATATGCATGACCCGAAAAATAATTTTTTAGAACCCCAAATGATTCGGAAATCAAAATTTTCGAAACCCAAACTACCCGAAAATCTAAATGAACCCGAATCGAAAGACCTTAATCGAACGACCCGAAAACCAAAGCTACTCCGAACCGAAAATCGAAAATCGAAACGACCAGAAACCGAATGGTCCGAAAACCGAAACAACACGAAACCAAATGATCCACAAACGAACGATCCGGCGACCCGTCCTGTCCGATTGTCATCTCTACATGTAGGTTTTAAATATAGATAACATTAGAACATGTGTCCGCGTTGAAAATTCCGATAACTTCAAAATGAAAAGAATTTTTTTTTTCCTATAAGTTCAAAAAGAAAAAAATTGATAAAATCATTTATTGATCTAAAATATAGTTAGCCCATATATATAAGGCCCGAACTAACTTCAACCAACCCAAAGAAATATCCAATCCAAAATCATTGAACTAAATTAGTTTCATAAAACTTAAATTGTAGCCAGGCCGGTATGTATGTCGGCGTTTTCTGATATTGATGTGGATTTTGTATTGTAATTATTAGCAATGTACAGAATAATCAGGATTATGTCATTTTAATATATTATAAGAAAACATATGTTAAATAATTATCATAATGAGTTAAATATGTTATATCTTAGTAACAAAAAAATATGCTCTGTATTATTTATTTTTATTAAACATCAGAAATTTCTATCGACGATGCCGGCTACGATTTCAACGTCCGCTCTCTCTGGATTTTTCTTCGTCTACTTGCATAACGAGGCCAAATCTATGGTGAAATTTGCTTATTAATTCGAGAATAATCGTAAAATTTGGGATAAATGAGAATCATCACGACTGCTAGGAATTAAATTGCAAATACATACCCGATGCGGGCTCGAGACGACGTGGATTTGCATTTTCAATTTTGAAATTTTCGCGTAATGTAACTATATCGATCGATGCAATGTAATATTTTGAGGTTAAAAGTTTCAGAAAGTTTTTAAGAGAAGATTATATTAGATCATTATATCACTTAACATTTCAATTGAGAATTAAGTGGGTGACAAATCAAATAAAGGTTGGCGAATTACCAAATCGAATTAATGATTAATGATTGATATTATAATAGAACAAAAAATTGGAGGCCCCTGAACCTATACAGTTCATATGGATACTGTTCCGCTTTTGTTCTTTTTGAAACCTATATACAGTTCATCTAACTTTTTTAAATGATTCCTTAATCATTATTAACATTACTTTCTTGATTTGATAGAGGTTTCAGTTCCATTTAAAATCTTGGAAAATAGAAGTACTTCAATTATCTAAAACAAAATTAAAAAAAAATATATACATATTGTTCAAATTTGACTTGAAGCATTTTTATGTTATATATATTTTTAAATACATTATACACATTTTATGATATACATTAAAATTATCATATATCTTTATATCTGTATATATTTTTAGATCTACCATATATATATATATATATATATATATATATATATATATATATTTAAATATATTGATATATTTTCTTTTAAATACAATACATATTGTATATTTTTAATAAATTTACACATTTTGTACAATATATATTTTTAAATGAAAAAAGTTATTACGTTGAGAATTGTATCCATCAATTTTTTATTTGCTCAGTATATTTTTAAATTATGCCAATATACTTGTTACTTGTTATTATGCATTTTTTTAATTTTAGATTTTTAAATGCCAATAACTTTTTTATATAATATATCTTTAATTCGAATGTCAATATACAATTTTATCCATCAATTTTTTTTTATTATATATTTATATGTAGAAGATACAGTTTTTATGTCTATTACATACTTTTTTTTTTGTTATAACAGTCATTTGTGGACGATTAGTAGATGTGTTATAATTATTCAGGCAGTGTGTCTCCATTAATTAATTAATTTTAGGGACCTTCATTCTGAAAATGAATTATGTGATGCAATGCAATTATATGATATGATCATAAAGCTACACTTAACAAACTAGGAAACTTCATTCTGAAAATGAAAGATATATTTTATATATATTGTTAGATTCCTTAATCAGTGGTAGGAATTGTCAATGTCACACAAAAAGAAGAGATTGATGAGAAGAAAATGACATGTTTAATTAGGATACGTGCATGCATGGATATTCATGCAATTATGCAAATCTACCCGCACGAGTGAGGGCAATGTTTAGCCATGTACGTTTTTTTTTGTGTGCGCTTTTTGGCTCTTTTTATAGCAAGAGAAGTAAAGTGAAATACTTCAATTTAATTTGTTGGTAAATATAAAAATTGCAAGACTTACATAAATAACTAGGAGATTACCCGCGCTTCGCGGCGGTTTTGTTTCATTTGTTTTACCATACACATAATATATACACATAATATATACACATGAATTTGTTTGATCAAATATAAGACTTTACGAAAATAAATATCATATTGATTAAGAAAGTTTGATGATGAGAAAATTATTATACTATTTTTGAATATGACACATTGCGAAATATTTATTTAATACTTTAATGCAACACATACAAAAAATAATAAATGTCACTATAAAATAATAAAATAACATGCGTGGACATAAACAAAAATAAAAAAACCATATGATATTTTAAATTTTCATATCTAAAATTAAGAATAATAACATTGGAAAAATTAAAAAAAATTATTTATGTATGATAAATTTTATATTTCATGTTTATTATTAAAAATATTATATAAGTTAAAGAAATTATTTGTATTTAGTAAATAAATATCTTTCATTATTTTTTTTAAAGATTAACATGAAATTGTTTTAAGTACAAATACAAATATAACATAATTATTGTTTTTAAAATAATAATAATAATTAGGATGTGCAATTTTTTTTAATTATATTTTTAAAAATAATAATAATTAGGATTACAAGTCATTACTGTAATTATATTTATTTTTTATATCTTTTTTCACATAATTGTTTTCATAATTTTAAGTTATAGAAAAATATTGAATATATGATAATAACATACTTTAGTAGTATGTGCAATTTTTTTCAATAATAGTTTTAAAAATAATAATAATTAGTTTTACAAGTTATTAATGTAATCATATTTATTTTTATATCTTTTTTTACATAATTGTTTTCATAATTTTAATTTAGAGGAAAATATTAAATATATGATAATATGGATCTCAAAATAAAGATAAAATTACAGCGAATATATTTCTTAATTTTTTTAAATTATATTATGAAAATACTAACATTATTTGATGTATGTTTTATAATATTATATATTAATTTATTAAAGTTAGATATTTAAAATCTTCACATTCTATTTGTATTCACATTTGATCATGTAACATATTGTGAAAAAATTCAAAATCAAATACAACTGGTCCAATATGAGCCTAACAAATAATATTTTGACACGTCATCCGTGTGAGGTGATGTGGCCTTCTAAAATTTCTTAAAACAATGTGTAAAATAAGGCACACATAAATATCTACAAATAAAACATAATCACTCAAAATCAAAGATTAATCTATGGTTCATATGTTGCCACATATCATAATCTAATTGTTGAAATAATTGTGATGATGTGGCATGTGTTGTGATGAAGTGGCATGAGGAGATTGCATAAATATGAGTCCAAAATAAGGGGGTTGGTAAATTCGTCGGTTGAGAACTAATGGGACCATTTAATTATTTCCATTTTAAACTTTGTTGTAAGTAAATTGTGATTAAATTGGGTAATTCAAGTCTTTTTGGTAAGCAAGGATAGTAGTAGTGATAATTATAAATACAAAGGTAGTGATTGAGATTGGAATATTTTTGATGGTCGCAGAAAATTAATTCCTGCAACAATAAAACTTGTTCCGGTCCGAATCATCATCTCACCAACTTTTATTCGGACAAAAATATTTATGATAGTTGCAGGAATTAATTTCATGCGACCATCAAAATAGTTCATGTCCGAATCAATATCCTAAATACATACATGTAAATTACTAATGATGTGCTGATCAAATTATTTTCATGATAATGGTAATTTTACTTTTAATTGCTAGTTTGTTATAATAATATATTATATCCATGTCATTAATAAAAATAATTTTCTCCACCTTTCAAATTTCTTATCCGACATCAACAATCGAAAAAGAATATTTAAATAAATCTCAAAAGTATTATGAATTTATGTGTATACTATTATTTGAAAAAAAAAATGTAGAAATTTAGCAAAAAGAAGTAACAATCTTTATATTTAAATTCAAGTTAATCGACTAAGGATTCGAGAAAGAAATAATCAAATCAAGTAACTAAATTGAGAACAATTTTTTGAGATAACATGAAAAAATAAACATTATGTCTTTGTTAACTGAAAACAAATATTGACCATATTATTTAGGTCGATTTAAATATTTACTCTTTTTAAAACTTAAAATTACATATTTACTCTTCTTAAAATTAAAATATCAGAGTTACCATTTCATAAATCTAAACAATCATATTTACCAAAAAATTAAAAACTAACCAATTTTTACTTTAAAATTAGCGGTAAACATTTAAAATTATTATTTACCCTTTACATATTTACCCTATATATCATATTTACCCTTCTAAAAATAAAAATATCATATGCATGCTCTCAATAATAAAAATAGCATATGTACCCTTTAACAAAATATCATATTTACCGTATAATTTAAAACGTACAAACAATGTGACTTAAAACATACAAAACAATTTAGAACAAATTACATAATGATTTATTAAGGATTTGGTTTCCGATTCTCCAAAGTCGGGTTTTATTATTTATGAATTTGGTTTCCCAGCTGTAATTTCAATAATAATTTATTAATGATATAGATTCCCGATTTTCTAAATCCGGTTTTGTAAATTGGAGGGTAATATGATATTTTATTTCGGAAGGACATATATGCTATTTTTTATTATTGAGAGAGTAAAATGTATTTTTATTTCTAGAAGGGTAAGGTATGATATTTTGGGGTTTTAAAAGAGTAAATATATAAAGGGTAAAATAGTAATTTTCAATGTTGATCATTAATTTTAACGGAGATATTTGATGATTTTTAAATTTTTTTGGGTAAATACGATATTTTAGATTTATGAGAGGGTAAATGTTATATTTTAATTTTAAGAAGGATAAATATGTAAGTTTAAGTTTTAAAAAAGGATAAATATGTAAACTCCCTAACATTTATTATTTACTATTATATATATATATATATATATAGAGAGAGAGAGAGAGAGAGAGAGAGAGAGAGAGAGAGAGAGATATATATATATATATATATATATATATATATATATATATATATATATATATATATATATATATATATATATAGAGAGAGAGAGAGAGAGAGGATGTCTAAGATACTCAATTAAGTATCATTGGTTTGGTACTTAGGATATTTTAACCATTAGATTTGCTTTGAGATTTGTATTTTTTAATGCTATATATACTCATCATTAATTATTTCCATATCAGTTTATGATAATCATTAAATGCACAAATCTCAAAACAAATCTAACGATCAAAAAGTCTTAAGTACCAAACTAATGATACTTAATATATATATATATATATATAATTGGTTTTTATTAGGAATTTATTAATTAAGAATAAAGTTAAAATTGTCATTATTAATGCAAATTTTTTTGACTGATTTGCTAGTAGTAATTTATATTCATGTATTTGTTATCATCCGATAATTAAAATGATTCGAAAAATATTTTTGGAAATTCGTAATCTTATATTTCTGGATATTTTGCAAAACTTGTACTTCTTATATTTATAAAAATTCTTCACACTTTCGGAATATTACAGAAAATCTTGTATGCTTGATTTTTTTTTCGATTTAAATATGTATGTATGAATTTTGTTTCTACTAAACAATCTCGACTTTTGGAGTTCTATAATCAACCCCATTCTTTTTTTTCCACAAACCCCTGAAGTCTTTTTTTCTAATAGAGATAATAGTTAAATAACGTGTACGTTTTTTTCTCACATTTAATATTTAAAATTGATAATATTTTGTAATAAGTTACTTTATTTTATTTTAACAAGATAAAAATAGCTACAATTGTAATTGAATATAACCGAAGTAGTATTGAATGGATAATTGCTATTGAATAACTAAAAAAACACTAAATGTAGAAGGATCGATAATCTCTCATCAATTATGTCAATGAAACTGGAACCCATTCTTTCGTAACATATGATTTTTTTGTGTCAAACACTGAATTAACTGACCTGATGTTGGAGCAGATATAGAAAACTCAAAATTAATGATTTATAATTAATTACATTTTACCAACCATTAAATTTAAATTTTATTTACATTGTATTTAACCTTTGGCCTGTATTGCTTTGTTGACCATTGTTATTCTTTGATCATTGGTAAACAACAATATTGTACTCGGTTACATATGTTTCATCATTTGTATTAATTGTAATAAATGGTATTTATTTCCTGGATTAAACGTACGAGTCAACAAGTCTCATCTCATGTATGATTATTATTTCATTATAAATACCAATGGTGGTTGTGACCAAATAATAGAAACATATATTCATTATAGAGACATATTCAGAGACGAATATATATATTATGTTATAAAATAAAGAACACAAAATAAAGAATTGAAGGAGACAAATTTATTTATTGAATGATTGAAAAAAATACAATAGTCAATATTTCTTTATATAGTAGAGGGTGAGTGATATGTCAAAAAAATTCTTGCCTTATAAAACGCTACATTGCAAAGAAATAATACATCATGAAATACACTAATTTTTTTTTTTAAAGTGAAACATGGATATTATTGATTTCATTTTTTTATTTGTGATACCGATGTGGCTTGAACCCTTGATTTTTGGTATCTTGTGCTAAACACTTTACCACTAGACTAAGGAACCATTGGTGAAATACACTAATATTATATAATTATTGTTTCCATCTTCATAAGATTTATTGCTTGACATCATATTATTGTATTTATAACATATTATACCCATTTATGCATGCTCTTTAATAATGTTCACATATAAGAAATATATTGTTTTATATATGTAATATTATATTTTGTGTTGGATCTTGAAGACGGGTATCATCGGTCGTTCTCGTGGATGTGTCCTAAATAACGACATTTCCGAATTATTTTGGGGCATTTTCAACAGTCTGCACGAACGGACGGTATAATGTTTAAGAACAACGTTCACGCGATTCGGATAAACGATTTCAACTTTATTGTTATATTTTATTATATGTTGATTTTGTATGTATATTGTATTTAAATATTACAATTCAAGATATTTTATTATTTATCAATATTCAAATATATCATTTTATTATAATTAGTTTTAAAAATAGACCCATTGGCACTATTGAATAACCAAAAAAATGTTAGAATTTTTTTTTTTTGTTGCTTTCAAAAACTTCCGATGAAAACAAATTCAACATTTTCAATTACCTATCTAAAAGCAGAAGTATTAGTTATGTATACAAAAAATGTTGGTAAAGCATTATTTATGTACCATTTATTTATACTAAAACACGAGGTCTTTTATTTATTTTTGTAAAAAAAAGAGGAAGCTACAAAAATAATATTTATTATATTAATTACACGAGTACATTAATTAAAAGCATCTTCTCTTTCATTCATTATTGTGAAAATTTAGTGTGAATATGCATGTATGCATGGGGGGATCAGTTTATGTTCTTTCCTTGCGATCACGCGCGGCGTGGTCCAATAATTTGGTACATTGTGATAATGTAAAAGCCAAGGAAAACGTTGGACGTACCCCCACTTCTCTTCCACATCTTTGATGACGTGAATATGATTTAATATTTTAAAAATTAATATTTTAATTCATGATTTAATACTTTAATTGTATGTTCAATAATAAATTAAGATAATTAAATCATGAATTAAAATGTTAAATTTCGTTTTTGTATATTAATTTTGAAAATATTAAATCACATCCATTTCATTCAGAATTGTGGGGAATTGTGGGGAGAGCGAGTACTAGGGAATATACGTCACTACTAAAAAAAAGCCAAAGATGTTGTACCGCCTCGTACCAACTTTTCATCCGGGTCCGTACCACACGGTCCTTGCCAACAATCAGTATTGAGTCTTGACCGAGAGAGAGAGAGGGAGAGATCTAGGCAGAAAGTATGTCTCAAATGGGCTGTAATTGTTACTTTCGGTTCCATATAATGAACCAATTATATGCTTGAAATAACTCTAATTAATGAGCAAGTACTGATACCGAGTGGCCGATCTTGGCCGGTATTAATGGCGGGTTACTGTAAAAAAATTTCAAATTTTTTTTGGAAGACAGTAGTACATAATTTTACAGTTTTATCGTAATATACACTAACATAATCACATAATGGATCCGTTACCTTCTCTAGTTTCTTAATGGATCCGTCGATGCTAATACTGGAGAAATAGTACCATCAAAACAATTTATTTTAGAATAAAATATATATATTTAGGATTGGCAAAAAAGTTCGAACTTAGCTAGAAGATAGTCTGAAAATAGTTCGTTCGAAAATTGGCTCGAACGAACTCGAGTCTGCTCGAGCTAAAAGATGTTGTATTCATGCATGTTCGAGCTGTGAATTATACAATTCATAATTGTCATAATGAAAATGAAGACGGAGAGATATTTTTTCTAGAAATATGGACAAATGAGAATTCAACTACTAGAGAAACACTTTGTGAAGTTTCTAAGAATTGGATTGAATTATTGACTCATTTTGTCCATTCGGAAGAAACATACATTCTTTTGAAAAACAAACATTTATAATACTTTCTTGAATCTTTCAAGATAGACTTTCCTTGAACCTTTCAAGATAGACCATCTGAATTGAACTTTTAGGAAGAAATAGAAGAGTTCAAGAAAAAACAGACGAAACGATCGAAGAATTTCGAGCCGAACTCAAACTGGATCGAGTTAGGCTTGAGTTAGGTTAAATTAGAATAATTTTGCGTAAAAATCCAAAATATCGAGCCGAATCGAACCAGATCGAGCTTGAACCGAGCCGAACCAGACTCGAATCGAACTTGAGCTGAAAAACCGAGCTCGGACCGTTATTTCAAGTCGAACCGATATGACTCGAGCCAGGATCGAGTTGGTTCACTTCGTTCGAACTCGGCACATTGACGATCTTATAAATTTTCGAGTTAAACTTTCTCAAAAATTTATCTTGTATATTCTCAAAAAATTAAATTATTCTTGTATTTTAATTTAAAGACTAAAAATAGTGCCATGCTGCCAGATATAATGCCAATAAAAAATCCACCTAAAGTACCTAGAAGCTATGGTAGCCTAAGCCTAGTGAAGCTAATATTTTGGCCACTATTAAAAACCAGCTAAGGAGCTTGTATATTGAAGGATGGCAAATGTTATCTTTATATATATCATCAGCATGGAGCTCATATATGAATACACAAATTATTGAAACTATTCTCTGATCCGTCAATGAAATGGTCTCATGGGTTATACTGTTTATTCATTGCCTTCATTTGATTATTATCTAGCTAGGTTTTTTTAATCAAAAGGCTATATAATGAACACAAATGAGTATGTTTAATATTTTTTTAAAAAAAATAGAACATTGCTAATGCACTCCTTATTGCATTCCCCATCCGTCTTTTTTTAATCACATAACGTCACGTGAAAAAAACGCAAACTTAAAATAAAAAAGACGCGAACAAAAAATCAGACGAAAAACCGTCTTTTTGACAACGCTAATATTCGGACAGTTTCCCATATACTTTTCGCCTTCAGATTAGTTGTTTTTATATCTTTAAACTTCATATTTGTATATTTTACAATAAAAAAAATAAATAACAACAAAGTTTTAGTCATAATATATAAAATGTATAACTATTTAGGTATTTGTTTTTATACATTTCTTCATATTTATAATTTTTTACAATGAAATAAACGTATAAAAAACAAAGGATCTTTTTCATGATAAAAAAGATATAAATAATAGTAAAAAAATATAAATAACAACATATCTTTAATCTCAAATATCGAAAAAGATATAAATAATAGTAAAAAAACATAAAATAATATAAAATAATAGTACAAAATATAAATAACAACATATCTTTAATTCATAGTATATAAAAAAGATAAAATAATTCAAAAATATATAAATAATAATAAAAACGGTAATATCTTTTATTATAGAAAAATATAAAAAAGAATATAAAAAAAGTATAAGAGAAGGTAAGGCCAGACGAAATGGTATCGAACAACCGGTCATTGGGCATGGAGTGCATCCGGAGTTCATTTTTCCGGATAGTGGACAGTGAACAGTGATAAATGGTCATTTTCAATGGAGTGCAAAATCATTTCTAAAAAATTATTACATGATTTCAAAACATTATATCACATAATTACTGATTGTTACTTCAGTGAACAATTCGGTTCTGATTCATTTGTGTGTTATTTTATATAGGGGATTTGTATATTTTATATAGGGGATTTACATATTTATCCATAAAACAAAAATTATTCAATTTCTCCGTTAAAATTAACGGTCAATATTTAAAATTACTATTTTACCATTTACATATTTATTTACCTTTTAAAAAACCCAAATTATCATATTTACCCTTCTAAAAATAAAAATATCATATCTACCCTCTTAATAATAAAATAGCATACATACCTTTTCGGCAAAATATCATATTTACCATCTAATTTAAAATATACAAAATAGTCTAACTTAAACATATAAAACAATTTAGATAATAATTTATTAATGATTTGGTATCCCGGTTCTCCAAATCCGAGTCCATTATTTATGAATCTTATTTCACAATTCCAATTTAAATAATAATTTTTAAAGGTTTAATTTCTTGGTTTTCTAAATCCTGTTTTTTAAACTGGAGGGTAAATATGATATTTTATTTCGGAAGGGTCACGTATGCTATTTTTCATTATTGGCAGGGTAAATATGTATTTTTTTTTCTAAAAGAGTAAATATGATATTTTGGAATTTTAAAAGAGTAAATATGTAAATGATAAAATTGTAATTTTAATATCGACAGTTAATTTTAATTTTTAAATTAGATGATTTTTATTTTTAGGTAAACATGATATTTTAGATTTATGTGAAGGTAATTATGATATTTTTGAAGGGTAAATATGAAAATTTAAGTTAAAAAAAAAGGTAAATATGTAAATCCTTTTTATATATTACCAAATGATTTGAATGTAATATATGATGATAGAAAATAAAGATAACAAATTCAAATTTGAAAATGTGTGCATAAATTAATCAAGGCTTTTTGCATCGTACGGTTAGTGCCCTTTAACTAAGCTTAAAGTAAAAGAATAGCCGCCCTACAAATCCACTATTCCCATGATTCAAACTTCAACGAGGATCTCAATTGCATGATTGTGTTTTTTCAAATAATTGTCATGATTAATTACGTTATGCTTTTTACCCCTAAATTGTTATAGTGTTTTCAATATTGTTTAGGTCATGTGTTTTTTCCCTTTTTTGTTTAATTCAAGAAAACTAATCAAATAATTCATAATGAAAAATTGGGGTAAATGCAGTTTATCAAAATACAATAATTTGTGTTTGTATAATATTTCATGGGCATATTATTATTAAACAATACACTATTTACTATGATTAAGTTTAGGACAATTATGGAAATCATCCCATAAATTAAAATCATGATCATTAATTATTCCTCATCATGTCACACGTAACCTTAATCCAAAAACCCATGATTAAAATAGCTGATTGAATAACAAAGTGGGCATATGAGTGTATAAAAAAGACTAAATTTTTAACACTACTTTGTTCCCTCATTTCCGCAACAACCCTTTCAAAAAGATAGTTCCAAATAGTGTAGACATTAGCAAGTGCTAAAGGCCTTCCTATCCATAATTAATTGTCTTGTACACAATAGATTAACTTAATAGACCTAACTTAATCACATGATTATGGACGTAAAGAATATGGATAGACCATTAGTTAGCTTTGATGGTACAAAAGACATAATGATTAATTAGTCCAATTCAATAGGGAGATAATATAGATAGTTAGCCTTCTTTTCACAATTTTATTTGTATACTCTTGCAAAATATCAAAATGCAGTGGCAAATCTTGACGAGTTTTTCTGAGTGAGTTGGATAAAAAAAAGAGTTTCATGATAGATTTTTTTTCTTGTGATAGATTTTTTTTTGAAGACATTTTTAATATTCGTCAACTAATGATTATTTTGTAAGTCTTGTTATTATTTAATGTTAGGCGAAATAAGAAGTAGATATTATGAACTGATTCGATTCGGATGAAAAATTAACCTTGTTCGATTTATTTAGTTTAGTTCGATTTGGTTCGGTTTTAATATTTTGAAAATGATATCAACTGAACTGGTCGAATTACCTTCTATTTTCAGTTCTTTCATTATGTTAATTTAAAGAAATTATAAGTTTATATTAAAATATTACAAATAATATTACGACATTTTATATGATTCGTTTATATATTTATTTTACAAAAAATGAATTTTAAGATTATATAATTTTTTATTCAGTTCAACTGAACAAAAATTCAATTTATTCAGTTCAGTTTTAAATCGGTTAAAATTTTATTCAATCCAATTTAAATCGATTTTGTATTATTCGGTTAGATTTAAATCAAACTGATATGGTTTTACACGAATATACATTGCAAAGGTATATATGTTCATAGAGATAAACAATTTTACTTTTGCGTACATATTACATTCCAAAATAGGAAAATTTTCGTATATAACCAACTTTTTCAAGTTAATTAACGAAATAACCAAGTTTTAACAAAAAATCCAAATATGTCTTTTGCGGAGTCCCATACCTCGCCGGACGGAGTTCCATACCTCGCCTTTGAATTAATTTTAAATCAGTTTTTTAATTCGATCGTTAATCCTTAAGTTAAATAAGGTGCAGTATGATTGTGCGCCATGCGGGGTTTGAAAGAGCGCCTCTCATCCTGAGTGGCCACGTGTCCAGTGGCGGGGTTTGGTTCTCCGCCATTTCTCACACTCTTCTTCCTTAATTTTCTTCCCTCTCCAGTGAAGGGCTCGTGGTATATTTCTTCCTTAATTTTCTTCCCTCTCCGGTGGGCTCATGATATATTTCTCCAAATAGTTGGAATATATGATATATTTCTCCAAATTTTATCATAATATATTTATGAACTAATTAATACACTTAATTAAAATAATAACTAGTACATGTTGGATGTTAACTTAATACATAATTAATATTTATTCGAATTCATAAATTTGAATAAATTTTACTGAATATTTAATTATATCTTTTAATTAGCACGTTAATTAAATGTAATTGTTTGTAATGGAGAATTCGGCAGGTACATTTTGGGGTGTAATAAATTTTAATTATTTTTTTCAAAAATCTGTCGGTAACTTTTAAAAAAAAAATCACTCCCCAAAATGAACCTGCCGAATTCTCTATTATAGAACAATTATATTTAATTAACGTGCTAATTAAAAGATATAATTAAATATTCAGTAAAATTTATTCAAATTTATGAATTCGAATAAATATTAATTATGTATTAAGTTAACAGCCAACATGTACTAGTTATTATTTTAATTAAGTGTATTAATTAGTTCATAAAATATATTATGATAAAATTTGGAGAAATATATCATATTTAAATTAAAGATTCCAACTATATTTAAATGATGTGAAATGGCGGAGAACCAAACCCCGCCACTCCGCCACCGGACACGTGACCATTCAGGGTGAGAGGCGCTCTTTCAAACCCCGCCTGGCGCACAACCATACTGCGCCTTGTTTAAATTAAGGATTAACGGTCGATATTTCAAATTAATTGAAGGCGAGGTATAGAACTCCGCCCGGCGAGTTATGGGATTCTGCAAAAGAAATATTTGGAATTTTTGTTAAAATTTGGTTATTTCGTTAATTAACTTGAAAAAGTTGGTTATATACGAAAAATTTCCTCCAAAATATTATAGGGGCAAAAACGAAATATGACTAATTTTTTATCTTTTCCTATATGATAATATACACAGCGTGGTGCCAAATGCCAACGAGTCAATTTGACCATCTAACAAAACTTTCCAAATAACTTAATCAATTATCTTAAATTATCCAAATCCAAAAAAAAAAAATCTAATATAAATCTCAAATTAACTTCACAAAATACCCAAACATTTGAGGTGCCAAATTACCTAACTCACACAACAAAAGCCTCTCTAAATTACTATTCCATGTTAAATTGAATCAGGTCACCGACAGGTAGACGTGAGAGAGGTGGATTTACCACGGAGGTAGTATCCCTCTGTCGCCAGATTCAGTATTTGTCTCTTCGTCTCCCTGCATTTTCTATTTCTTATCTTCACCGTGTGATCACCATACCTTCACCACTATTACCATCTTTACCTGGACCCAGTTCACAGAATTATCCCACTGACAATATGATTCCATATATATATATATATATGGTGGTCTTGGTGTAGGGAATGTATTTTGACTAAAATCCAGATTCGTCGGCGGTGTTTTTCTCACACGTGCACTCCGAACAATCTGAACCGAATAGATTTGGCTCACAGTGAACCAAATATAGTGCTAAAATGCGCTACACAGTCATGAAGAGATTTGCTAACCTACGCTGATTCTCTCTATTTAAAACCCACGTAACCCCCTCCCACGATTACTCACTCAAACCCCTTCCCTCCATTCTTCTCTGTTCTCTCTTACTTTTCTCGAAAGAGACAAATCTTTCAAGGACAAAAATGCCGTCGTCGCCGCCCGCCATTGAACAAACTTGCGACGTTGACAAGCTCAGCTACGAGATCTTCTCCATTCTTGAAAGTAAGTTTCTGTTTGGGTACGACGATCACAAGGTGTTTCTTAACGGGTCTGTACCTGATACTCCGGCAAGATGCGCAGCACATTCACCTTCCATGCGTGTTCGGATCCTCTCGATTGATGGCGGTGGACGGTTTTCTGACGCGCTGCTCGCTGCTTCTGCTTTAGCGAGGCTTGAAATGGCCTTACGTGAGCGCTCCGGCGATCAGGCGGCTACGATAGCCGATTTCTTTGATTGTGCTGCCGGATCTGGCGCAGGAGGCGTGCTAGCCACGATGCTTTTTACTCGTGGCGCTGGAGGTAAACCGCCGTTCTCTGCTGCAGATGCATTTACGGTATTGACAAAAGATTTAAGCCGCCGTAAAGGACTATTTCACAGTATGTTCAACCGGTCTGGTAAGATCAAAAGCAAACGATTCAGAAAATTGTTCGGCGAATTGACACTGAAAGACGCAGTGAAGCCACTACTGGTACCTTGCTACGACATGGCTACAAATGCGCCGTTTCTCTTCTCCAGAGCCGATGCAATGGAGAGTTCCAGTTTCAATTTCAAAATGAAAGACGTGTGTGAGGCAACATGTCAGGATAACGTGATCGTGAGGTCACTGGATGGACGTAGAAGGATCGTGGCCGTCGGAGGAGGAGTCGTGATGGCCAATCCAACCGCTGCTGCTATCACACACGTCCTGAATAACCGAAAGGAGTTTCCATTTGCTGGAGGCGTGGATGACTTGCTCGTAGTATCTCTTGGAAGCGGCGAGCCGGAGCAATCCGCAGAGAAGCCGTCGACGGTGCCTTCACCGGCGGAGATCGTCAGAATCGCGGCTGAGGGCGTTTCAGATACGGTACGCATTGTTAGAACTACTTAATACGTAACGGGTTACTTTACAATGTAATTATGACTCGTTACAGAAAAAATACAGAGAGAAAAAAAAATGAATGCGGTCAGAGGAACAGAGACTGCAGTGCTTTAATTTCCCGCCAGCTGTGTTCATTTCTTTCTCTCTCTTGAATATTACAGTTAAACCCCCCCGTACAATAATTTTTTCTGTAAATACTCTTTTGTACTTTCCCAGTATTTCCAAACTCTCCTATCTTTTTCGGTTTTATTCTTTAATACTCCACATTTTGATGACCAAATATACCTGAATTTAGCCTCATTAATGGTTTCTGTTCATTGCAGGTGGACCAAGCTGTAGCTCTGGCATTTGGACACAGCAGAACAACAAATTACATACGTATACAGGTAAATTATTTAATTTCATCTTATTCTTAACCCCTCCATTTCCCCTCATTTAAATACAATTAACACGGCCAACTGGCTATTTTGTCGTTTTCTCCACTCCAGGCAAGCGGCTCTGCTATGAACTGTACGGACGCCAGAAAAGCTGTGGGTATAACTGAAAATATGCTCTCACAGAGAAATGTAGAATCAGTACTTTTCCGTGGGAAAAAGATGTCCGAGAAAACGAATTCCGAGAAACTGGAATACTTTGCCCATGAGTTGATGAAGGAGCATGATAGACGCCGTAGCCGTAGCCGTACCAATACCGGGACCGACACTGCCGTATCGGTACCGGTACCAATAGTGAAGGAAGAAAGGGTGGTGGTTTCGATGCCTAGAGAATCTGGTGAGAGTGTTTTCTCTAGGGCGAGTACCAATTCTCGTGCAAGGTCCGGTACCGAACCTGTGGTACCGTTTATTCAGGGGAAATCTCACTCTGCTTTGGTTGGTCGCTTGATGAGCTCTATACTGTGAAAGTTGCAACGAGAACCCTGGGTTTTTTTGTTCTTTTGTTAATAGGGCCTGGTTTTTATGTTTTACCTATTTGTCTCGTCTTCTCTTATATATATTACGCGAGGGGTGATTAGGTAAATAATAAAAATTTGTGGGTCTATATTGCAAAAAGTGGTGAGATGGTAAAAACTAGTTAGCTGTAGTGTTTTTGTACATGTGGGATTAACAAGAATATGACTCTTTTGAGGGGTTTTTTGCTATTTGTTTGGTTTTGTATGTAAATGAGCACTTAGCTCGATGGAAATCACTGCTTTTTAGGGGCTTTTCTGCTAAGTATTTCATGTAATGAATGAATGAATTATCGGTTTTACTGACAAATCGAAGTGAGATTTTTCATTCGTGTCCAAATTACTGCAATATTCTTTTCTGCTTGACAATATTCTTTTTTGCTTGACAATATTCTATTATTTTACGTAATAATCACTCGTAGTACGAAAATCAAAGTGCGAGCAGACTCGAGTTCGTGATTTTTTATGCTCGTATAATAGTATATTATACAGATTTGATTCGTACCGCTCATCGAAAAGAATCTAGAATCTCGTGACACATGGTACCAATTACGAATGCTTAAAACCCCCTGAATTATCAACATATTCAATCCATCTCCCGAATTATTCAATTAACACTACAGGGACAGACGATTAATCCAATTTATGAACAATGAAGGGGCAAATTGTAAATGTTTTGAAAAGAATAGAAGACGAGAACGAGAGACAAGACTGACAAGTGAAAGAATCCATAGACATGGATCCAAAGCTTCTTAAACACGCTAATCGATGTCATTAATCTAATCAATACAGGAGATCTCCATTCTGTTTAAAATGGAGAGGAATTAAATTCTTCACGCTTACACAGCTTATCTCTAACTGTGGGGCTTAGTTGTGTAATTACGACGTGATTTGCGGTATGTGGGAACGTGGGAGAAACTTATCGTGGCGACACCTGGAGAGCCGTAACGTTTCTGCCAGGTCGTACAAATGCACACAGCTCATGCATGGTTGGTACCGGTACAGTACTTCTTCCTTCTCGCTTAATTATTTGGTTGGTATCGAGTACGGACGGGACGAACGGGTCTATTTGCGTACCGGTACGGTCGTGCGGGGAGATAGAGAGTCGCACGTGCGAACGAAGAAAGTTTGGTGCATTACATTTGGATTCACAAATGGAGTCAAAGTCAAGAGAGGATGCTAAAATTAAAAGAAAATTAAAATTAAAATTAATATTTATATTACACACGATTGGAGAACTCATTTTATTTTAATGCTAAAATAAAATAGTCTCTGCGAATATTAAAAATAATTAATTGTTTAATAGTACGCACAATTTTTTAAAAGATTTAACATGATATAGTCTCCTCAATTTTATTTAATAGTACGTAATTCCTCGATCATCAAAGTTAATATTGTTGTTATTATTAATTAATTAATTTAATTTGTAATTGGCCGAAATAAATTCTTTTACATTTAAATGGGCTTTGTAAGGCCTTGCTAACTGACACAGGCCCAAATAGTATTAATTATATCATCTTAACAACTAAAGTTAAATCACTTAAGACACCCTTAAAATTAGAGACTACATTATTAAAATTCGTGTGGGTACGTCGTATGTGTATATAAGTAGAGAAAAAAATGTGCATTTCATTTCACGTGCATGCGATCAATATAAAATTAATTTTTATAATATATTTTTATTAAATATAATACATATTATAATTTTTTACATGTATGATATAATTTTATTTCTTATATTTTTTAATATATATATATATATATATATATATATATATATATATATATATATATATATATATATATATATATATATTCTAACAAGAATTCAAAAAAAAAAAATCCAAAAAAGAATTCAAAGACCAGAATATACTATTGAAATTAGCAAAATATATTATTGTATTTAGCAAAATATACTATTGAAAATGTATTATTTTATTCTGAATTTTAACTATGTTAACATATTGGATTCATCAGTATATTCTATTAATTTGAATAGTATATTTTGTTAGTTTTATCAATATATTTTGCACGCGTGAATTCTTTTTTCGGATTCTCCTTAGCAAACATATATATATATATATATATATATATATATATATATAGAGAGAGAGAGAGAGAGAGAGAGAGAGAGAGAGAGAGATGGGCTATGGTGCTTTTGTGAGCACCAAGAGGGTTGATGCTCTCACTTTTATAGCCCTTGGATGTTCATTAAGATTCGTGTTGATATGATTAACTTTTTTTTAATGATAACAGTGTTTGGTTAAGTTTGTTCCGTTTGATATTTATTACTGCCACCGAAATTAATTCCATGCTCTCACATTTCCATATGTATTTAAAGACCATGTTTGTTTGTGCAACATAAATTAGTTTCTAATTCTCACCTTTATTCCATTATGTAGTTGGACCTTGATTTATAATTCTTACTCTATAAAAACTGGTTACTTTTATTCTGTAATTGGCCCTTGATGATTATACATAAATTTAATTGAAAGTTGCGATTTTTTGCATCTGAAAACCTACATAATTGCTGGGAATTAAAGGATGAATTATGATTAAATTTTGTTTAAATTGTATTGTATTATTTATTGTGTTCAACTAAACTAAGTTTCTAAATCAAAATTTAAATGCAATGACTTTAAAATAATTTAGTCAAAATAGAAATAATAATATAATGCATAACACAAATAATATATATATAATTCACCAATATAATTCATAGATATAATTAATAGCATAATTCAAAACAATCCAACTTAAAAATATGATTAAGCACTAAAAAAAAATCCTTGAGAGACAAATAAAAATAAATGTTCAAATACTCATAAAACTAGATATTAAAAATCACGTATCCTTGCAAGTAGTAAAATAGTGACCTAATTGGCCACACTTTCCACATTTTCGTTGCGTTTTAGCTTTCTTTTCAAAGAGCGGCTTCCATCGTTGTGGTTTTCTTTTTCCTTTGCATTGAGACTCCGGAGGGTCTTTCGGCTGAAAAACATCTTCATCTTCTTCTAAAATGCCCTTTTGTTTATTATTTTCGAGTTCACCTTCCGTATTTGTTTTTTCTTCATCTATTGATTGATTGGATAATGCAAGTTTATCTGTGATTTTATTTATTTCTTCCGATGCCATCTCAAATGTTTCGAAATGCTTTGATCCTTCTGACAAGAGTTTAATTACTTGTGCACTTAAAGAATTAAAACGTGATGCCCTCGATTCTAATGATTCACCCATTAGTATTCTTCGTGCACCAGATGCATAAGAAACACCTTTTGCGTTCTTTGTCCACCTCTGTTAAGATATAGTGGGATGGTAAAGAGTAGACATGTACATGGTTCATGACCTTCAAAATGTGAGGACAAAGCAATCCATCAAACTCAAATTTTTTGCAATCGCATGAAAATATGGATTTGGATTCGTCAACTTCTACATTGTATGTGTGAATATGTTGATTTTGGATTAAAGGATTAGGTATGGTACATACATTAAAGGTCAAATGCTTCTCCATCTCTAATACCCTATAACCGGTACTAGATTGCAATAATTCCTGAAATTCTATGAAGATTGTTCTTGTATATTCCTCACGTGCTTGATATTCGATCGGATTTTTTTACCATAATTTTTCTTTTACATCCGCTGTTTGATAATCCGAGTCATCCTCTCTATCATAACGACTTTCAATCAACTTCTCAAATCGGGTTACAAACGTGTAGATGGATGCTTGACAATCCATCCAAATCTTAGTCAGGGCATTAATGCTCTCGCTTCTTTGAGATGTCGACATACCAGCAAAGAAGTTGTCCCGAAAATATGCCGGAACCCATTGCGTACGACCATTATACAATAAAGTCAGATGTCCGTTATCCTCCACATTGTGCTGGACAATCATATTTTTCCATTTTTTTTCAAATTCTTCAATAGTTAAACTATCATTAATGCATGATTTAAATTCATTTTCAAATCCAGCTTTATCACGATAAATCACACCCAAACGATCACTTGCCTTTCGCATGATATGCCATTGACAGTTTCTATGCACCGTATTTGAAAATACTTCCTCAATTGCTTTCTTCATTGCTGGATCTTGGTCTGTGATTATTGCTCTAGGGTGACGACCAGACATGGCATTTAGCCATGTTTTAAATAACCAACAAAAGCTACTAGCCTTCTCATCTCTTATGAGGGCACACCCAAAGAAAATAGATTGTCGATGATGATTCACCCCGATAAAAGGAGCAAACGGCATGCTATACTTATTGGTCATGTAAGTTGTGTCGAATGTTATTACATCACCAAAAATTTTGTACGCGGTTCTCGACCGCCCATCAATCCAAAAGATATAGCGTGCTGTCCCGTCTTCATCAAAATCAATTTTAGAATAGAAAAGAGGATCTGTTGCTTTACAATCTTCAAAATAGGATAAGGCACTCGAGACATCAACACCCACAAGATCTCTTTTCTTTTTCATATTCTCATTACTTAGATCCTTTCTTGTGAAGGAAATATTATGAGAACCCCCTTCCCTGGCAGCCAGGAAAGACTTTATTTGCATAGTTGGTATGTTTTGGTCACTTAGCATGTGTATTATTTTTTTTTGTTCTTCAGTTATTGCACGATAAGATTTGCAATAGCGTAATTTTGAGGGGCTCGCAATCAAGCTGTGATTATGCTCCGTTATGCATTTGGTTATCTGCCATTTACCGTTACTTTGCAAATTGACCCTGATACGAGCCATGCATCCGGTTCAACGTTCAGGAAAATTTCTTTTTTGTGTTTGTTTCTTTGGAGGTGTTGCATCTCCCTCCTTTCGAGTTCGAGAAGTAGAAGTTCCTTCTTTAGAACAACAATAAGCCAAAACGGTGATTGCATTATTTTGCTTTTTTGCTTTGTAGTGACTATCTTTGCGTATAGAAAAGCCAGTTTTGAATGCATAAATATTATAAAACTTAATTACTTCTTCTCCATTTTCAAATTCCATTCCAACGAACGGCCCGTCAATTGCATTATCTGTATGAGACATTTGTTGATTCCAATCTTGATGATATCCAGTGTCAATTGGAAATGATTCCTGCATAATATACATGAGCATAGTATAATATTTTATTTCAGTATTGTAAGATCTATAATAATGTTTAATGCAATATACCTCTTGATGATATGATTTTGATTGATTATCTAGTGACAATGGAGAATCTTCTGATTGATTATCTAGTGACAATGGAGAATCTTCTGATGGATTATCTTGTGGCGATGAAGTATCCTCTTCGACCATAGTAAAATACAAGTAGAGGTGACCAATTTGTAGAGGTACTATTAAGAAAAAAGATAAAATGTGGTTAGAATAATTTGTGAGAAATTGGAGAGGGGAAATTCAAAATGGAATGTCAAGAGTATTCTTAATCAAACACTGTTGGTCGAAGAGTGGTAGAGGAAGTCAAAGAGTTCTTTTTGAGTGGGTTTAAAAGGAAAGTAGGTGACAGTAATAAATATCAAACGGAACAAACTTAACCAAACACTGTTAACATTAAAAAAAATTAATCATATCAACACGAATCTTAATAAACATCCAAGGACTATAAAAGTGAGAGCATCAATCCTCTTGGTGCTCACAAAAGTACCATAGCCCATCTCATATATATATATATATATATATATATATATATATATATATATATATATATAATGTACATTTATGTATATCTTTTTATTGAAACAATCAAACAAGCCATCACATTTAGAAATAAGCTACAAATAATCTTTTGCTAATAATAATACCCCACAAATCTTTTTCATAACACAATCATTAACTAATTTACTGTTACATCGATAAAACATTGATTAGCTCATACATTCATTAGAAAAAAGTAGTTTCCTCTTACTATTATTCAACAATATTTTTGTACCATTATTGACCTTCTCCAAAGTCTTCAAATGATTCGGATCCACTTTTATATTTCCCCCCTGATCCACGGGAAGAAGAAAATAAATCTCTTTTGCATGGAGTGCTTCTTCAAAGTTCATTAGATCGATAGTGATTTTCCCATTTTGTAGAGGTGTAGGTGTTGAGAAACAATTATATTAATGATAAAAAATATTAATATTATGTTCAAATTGTTGATTATTATAATTATTTCTATCAATTCACGATAAATTTCAATGATACCTTAGGTTGCACGGATACAAATACGGATTTCGTATCCGACACGATACGGATACGATGATATGATAATTGGGGAGTTCTATCATACACCCTTTCAAAAGGGTATTTTGGGTATTTAGAAGGGTGTATCATAAATTTTTCTTTTTATAGATATTTTTTCTTTCATGAATAATTCAAATTTCCTATTTAGCATTTCATTTATTGATAAATACACATGAAAAATTACTTTAAATACTCATTAATTAATAATTACACAAAATATCCTTGAAAATAGGTGTATCATAAGCAAAAGGGGTGTATGATAGAACTCCCCATGATAATTTTCAAAAAATAGGATACGATATGGTAATTGTATATATAATTTTATTATTTATTATTTATTAATTATAATTTATATATTATGTATTTGGCGTAAAATATGTTAAAAATATTGTTTTTACATAAATAACTTCTTATTAAATAAATGGTACCGAACAATCGATGGTTTATGATACAAATGTATTTTTTTTTATTATGGTGCCGATGAAACTCGAACTCACAACATCTATAACGCACAATTGGACTACGAGGCTATTGACAATATTATAAATATTGTATCTGATATTTTTTTAAAACATGGAATACGTTATGTCTATTCCCATCAATTTAAAAAAACTAATTAAATAGTTAATTAATAAACATGGAAAATACATGATATTTTTTTTTATAATGTTTCCTGCTATGTCATGTGTTATGTCATTCAAGAAGATCTTTTATGTGGGTAATGTTTAATTAGGAGTATGCCAAATGAAAGATTTGCTACTGAAGAGGACGTTGATCACGTTGACTAATAATTGTGTTCTTTATTTTTTCTTCATAAAAAGTTTGTGTCATTTATTTTTTCTTGACTTCTTTCATGCCTTTATACTTTGCATTACTAATAATTGCTAAATGCCTCCAATTTGCATCTCCAAATTTGAAAGAAAAATAATTAGAGGTTAATGTCATAACAAGCCACAGATTGTGGATTTAACTTTTAATTAGCACAAAGAAGAAAAACAAGAGATAATTATAGAAAGAGAAATTGAGATTGTATTTTTGAAAAGTTTAATACAAGTTATTCACCGAATGAATTAGAACTGTTTGATCAATGAATAGAAGAGATCGTCGAGGACTCTATAGTATAGATCAAGGTCGACAAGTTATTCACCGAAGGGATTAAAAGAGTTAATTGAAATGATTATTACATAATTGGATTGATTCAATTAATGAGTTTAATCAATTCAATTAATCGTTTTAATTTTTACTCAATTGATGCATCTGTGATATTTTTTTGTGTTTGTTGGGACATAGTATATTGTGCTTGTATCGTACATAGATGACAATTTTTCTAACACGTTTATGGTAGTTTCGTAATTTGTTCAGAAAAAGTCATTTTAGAATTTTGAGATAAAACTTGTATACAATAAAAAAAATCTTATCCAGTAACCAGAGATTTTGTAAAAGTGTGTGTGAATCGCAATAATGTGGAACTATCGTAATAATCTCATTTCTTGTTTTATATATTTGTTGTACTTTGATTTGTCATATGTGTACTGTATTATTTCGTAAATATATAATACTTTTGTTTGAATATCTTTGGTGTAATTATTAATGAATGATTTTATTGCAGGACATATTCTTTATGATAGATTAATTTAAAAAAAAATTAGTAATTTGTCAATTTAATTATAACATTGAAGTGTATTTTTTATCAATTATTTGTCATACATAATTTTTTTCATATCCAAATTACCATTTTAAAAAAATTCTACCATACAATCGCCCATTATTAATATTTGAATAACCATCATACAAATGATTTAATATTGAGAACCAGTGAATTATTAAATTTGTTCGAGATGTGTTCTTAACGATGAACATAAAATTTGATTTTTTTTCAAAAATACATATTTCAAATCAAATCTGATGATTACAAAAATCATAAAACCTTCTTCTAATTAACAATACATGTATTGTTTTATATATGTATTATTTGTTATAGAATAAATCTTAAGCAACAAGAAAAGAGAGGAGAGAGAAAATTTATATTCAAATGGATCCACAAATACAATTATCACTACCCTCTTTATATAGTAGAGGATATGATTAGGTTAAAACAAAACTTACAATACAAGAGATTAATGCTATTGTAATTACCCTAATATAATACAATGACATCCATATTATTATGTTCATAACACTCCCCTTTGGATGTCCATATTTCATACGCATAAGAATCTACCTCATTAAAAACTTTGTCAGGAAAAACCCTGTGGGATAAAATCCTGGTCAAAGAAAAGAGTGTAGTGCATACTGATTCTCCCCCTCATTTATACAAATATCCTTGAGTTGACGAAATCCAATTTTAAAGACGAACTTTTGAAAGTTGCAGTTGGTAATGATTTGAAAACATCTGCTATGTTATCACATGATCGAATCTGTTGAACATTTATCTCATCATTCCTTTGAAATTCATTCGTTGAAAAGAATTTCAGAAAATTTATCATTATCCTCTAAATTGTTTGATCCCATACAAAGAATCTTTCCATTTTATAGAATGCATATTTTAATATATTTTGTTGCATGTTTCATCTAACTTTAATCCTTCAAGGATATTTTCATGTAAAAACATTATCAAGGATCCATACAACATTCATGAGACACATTTAGAGTCCTTCAAAGACTTCCAAACTAATCAAAAATTTGAATGTGATTTCATTTTCTCATTTCCTTTTCTTATACATACCCACTTGTAGTTCGTAGGTTGCAAATAATAGTTGTTTGGACTACAGGTCCAAATTTTTCACATTTTTCACATTTTTCAAAAAATTAATTCTGTTTGAATTGCTTCCTTTCGTTTTAAGTCACTTTGATTTTCGGAATTTCTCTTTGGATATTTATTTCATAAAAATCTGCCTCGTTAAAACTTTACTAGGTAAAACTCAATGAGACAAAAATCCTAGTGAAGGAAAAGAGTGCAACATTATTATGTTTCAAACGCCTCATAAGATGCCTCGTAAAAAATCTTGCCAGGAAAACCCAGTGGGACAAAACCATAACCAAGGACAAAAAGAGTGCATTGCGTATTATTTCTCCCCCTCATGGATACAAATATTTTACGACAAATTCAATCTTTCGCATTCGCTGTTTCGAAATCTTTGTAGCCAGCGACGAGCTAATTTCTTCAGGAAATATTTATTATATTTGTAATCCATGAAAAAAAATGGTTTCACAATCGATATATTTTACGTCAAATTTCTTCATTTAGTACTTATCTTTTAGAGCTCTTCGTGAGTTCAAATAATTATAATTAAACACTATTTATTTGTAATAAATACGTATCTGCATATTTGATCATTCATGCCGGTATATGTATTCTTACTTATTATAACGATTATATCTTATATTTTGAAAATTTTCACTCATGTTTGGTTATTTGCTAACACCATCTTAGTTGTGTATGTAATATTTTTCTTCATGAATTTCATATTTTCAACAAACATATTCAACTTTGTTGCTTTGTTGAATGTGAACTTCTAGTTTACATGTACATATTTAAACTTCTTGTTCGGAACTTCTGGTTCAACTAAATAAATATTCAAGATATACCATTTCAAGAATAAATCAACCATATATGCACCAAACACTTCTTTTAACTCGTCCATGTGTTCTCACACATCTACTACACATTACAAAATTCAGTGAATGCTTTTTGCTCCGGTCACTCCCAAGTTATAATAAAGATTGGGGAATACATAAATAGTTGGTTTTAATGGAGTCATAATCGTGACATGCATATTCTATGTATAAACAATTAATTCAAATCATAAAATTATCTTTTATTTTATATATTGAACTTCTAGTTCATAATAACATGGTTTCAATTTTACAAAATGCATGTCATAAAAATAAGCAAATGTGTTTCAATTAGCATGATGACTCTTTCGGAGCAATGTAGATAACGTCTCTTCTAGAGCAATCAAATATTGACTCTTCTAGAGTCGTCAATCATTATCACACGCTTTTGTAATTAATATACATTTTCCTTTATTAATTAAATAAGTAATTCGACACAAAATATGCTTTATCTTGATAGATAAGAAAATCATCGCTTCTTCTTTTTCCTGTTTTTCTCTTCGAGAGGTTTGATAAACAAAATAATATCATATGGTATACGACTGGTACAACCGTTTCAAATCACATCTTGAAGAAAATCACATCTTCAATTATAGGGAATATCTTCAATTTTTTTTTTTTTTTTTTTTTTTTTTTTTTTTTTCATTACATAACTTTGTATACATGGCTCTTCTGGAGGCCAATCAATTTACTAGCCGTTTCCCACGTTATCTTTGAGAATAACCCACAACCATGAATATCAAAATTCACACCTTGATGACCATAATTACCTTTAATTTCTTGGTCCATTCATTTATACCTTTGATTTCTAAAACCATTAATTTGATGACCCATAATTTTGGACTACAGGTCCAAATTATGCATACATACTTCTGATAGTAATATATAATTTTGGTGTATAAAATAAATTGCATAACATTAGACCCTTGTAATTTTGATATTGAAACTTCAGATTTCAAAAAAAAAATATCAAATTTTATGTATGTCCATAATCAATGATCATAATTTCAACAATAAATTTCAATGAAATAACATAATTTACAAAATAATGTGAAACTTCAGGTTTCTATCACCTATAATGTGACCTATTCACTGTTGAAATAAAACGTACATTGAATAAATGAAAAAGGACATTAAAAAGACATTATAATGATCATATAAAACATTGATTTTTATAATTATTGGACAATTATATAGCATGCACAAATAATGTACAAAATAATGAAACTTCAGGTCATTATAATTTTAATAGTAGTTACTATACAATAATCATACTTGAATCATACCATCACAAATGAACAATTATAATGGTTGTGGTCAAATAATAAATTGATGGCAATTATTACAATAATATTGTAATTAAAATTATGATGGTTCTTTTCCTTATCAATTATAATGATACAAATTAAAGAGGACAGAGCAAATTTCGGTTACTCTTTAAAATCTCCTATTCATCCTCTATTCAATTTGTCCAATGAATTTTGGTAATTAAAACCGCAAGCACATGACAATAAATTTGTTCAAAGAATGCTTATCAAATGAATGCTATTACTCTCTCATCATCATTTTTCCTCATCAATAATTTCAGTTTTGAATTTCACACGAGATATATCGCAACCAATTTATTTTTATTACTTCTTTATGTGTCCAAAATAATTTTACAACTTCAGGTGTGTACGAAATAATTATGCATCTTCAGGTGCGATAATGAACAAAATAAAATTGGCAACTTCAGATGCAGAAATAAAATAAATTATAACATAAAGAATGTTCGTTTTAACAGTAATGAGTATACTTCTGGTATATTTCTCGTATGTGCAATAAATTATCTCTGATGTGCATTGCAATATATTTGAATATACTTCTGGTATGTTCAGTAAAAAATAATATATATTGGGATCCTTGCAACCGTATGAATTATACAAAATATAGTGACATACAAAGATATGATTACAAAATATATAGGCATACAAAGTATGTACCATAACTCATGCTTACAAAGTACAGAGACAAATTCGAATTCCAATATAGTTATTAATATATAGGAAATAATAAAGACCCAATGGAGTTATCATACTTCTGGTATTTGATAGATGTTGAGATATCTCGTGAATACAACAAAGTCCCATAAAGTACATGAATACAACAAAGTACATAAGCAAATATAATGAAAACAAAAATTCTAAACAATACATATTTCTGTTCAGAGTTACGATTGGTACTGTAATTAAGCAGTGAATTATTTAAACAGACAGGTTAATCAAATTCCAATGAAATGAACTAGCAGAATATAGTATTGAAAAATACAGATCTACAACTATGCAAGTAAATTATGAAGCTTAACGGAGAGAATTTAACAAATTGTCCAACAACATAGTCTAAACAAATAGTTGAGCATAAAAAAAACTTCAAGTCACAGATCTAATAAACTAGTAGAAAAAAAAGATAGTACCTTTCAACTGAAGTCTCGATAGCGTTGAAAAAATCTCAAATGGCTAGAGTCTCGTGCTGATAACGTGTTATAGAATAAATCTTAAGCAACAAGAAAAGAGAGGAGAGAGAAAATTTATATTCAAATGGATCCACAAATACAATTATCACTACACTCTTTATATAGTAGAGGATATGATTAGGTTAAAACAAAACTTACAATACAAGAGATTAATGCTATAGTAATTACCCTAATATAATACAATGACATCCATATTATTATGTTCATAACATTATTTTCTTTTTATAGTTTGATATTTTTTTTTCTGAGACTCTTCATGCTAATGTCAATTAAGATTGAATCTTTGATCCCATCGTGCATCTTTACTAACAAATTAACTTTGAAAAATATGAGAATATAATTGAAGCTTTAATTGTCTTATAGTCATAAATACTTTTTGAAATAAAGATGGTTTAATTTACAAGCAAGTTTAGAAAATCCACAAAATGACAAAACGTTTCCAAAATATTGACTTTTGAAGGATGAGCCACATTGGATATAAGACATTAATTTTAATTTCAATGATACAATGAGTCAATAATCAATAATATTGATTGATATGCGGCAAAATTTACCAGATAGGCCACAATAATCATTAATTTTAATTTTAATTTCATGAATAAGAATTTGTGTGTCAAAGTCCAAACCTTGAATCTAATTAATAAAGTCTTTACTATTCACTGTCAAAATTCAGCCATGAACAGTATATTGACTTGCTAGTTATTATTTAAATCTTTGTAATATTCTTACACGAATGAATTTACCAGATAGGCCACAAAAGATCACAAATAGCCGTTGAACTATCATGTCTCTTTATTTTTTTTATGGATAATTATACGGTACCCTTTCGTTTCCCCACCACATCCTCTATATTATCAATTAACTATTAATTAATAATTAATTATCATGATCATTAACACAAATACATCTGATTAACAGTTAATTGATATTAATTAAGAATTGTTAATGTATATGTATTCTAATTATATATTAATTAAATATTAATCGAATGTACTTTTGTTAATAACCATTCTAATTAATCATTAATTAAGGATACCGAGGATGTTGTGGGGAAATATAGGAGTACAATATATGGCCTTTATTTATTTATTTTTTAGGAGGATAATATCTCTCCTTTTTTGACAAAGTCTAATAAGATTAGGATTATGATCTTCCATTATACTAAACTGAACCCTTCCTTCGTCGTTAATATCTCTCTCTCTCTCTCTCTCTCTCTCTCTCTCTCTCTCCTATTTATTTGTTTCCAAGCTTCTTTGAAGGAAGAAAAAGAAAAGTTGGTCCTTCTCTTCTGCTTCCAAGCTTCACTCAAGGGAGAAGGAAAAAGGAAAAAAATAAATAAGTTTGGCGAGTAAATAATCTGTGAGTATTCTATTTCTCTACTTTATTTTAGGATTTCTTTTGGTTACGCATATAAATTTGAAAGAAGTGAGTCTTAGTGGAAGAAATTTTGTATTGATAATTTGATTTCAGTAACTAGGTACCATATATCTTAAAATCAATTTTAAGTTTATTTTTCTGAGAAAGCAAGTCAAATATTTGAGTTAGCTCTGATACGATAAAACATATATTTTTCAGGTTTTTAACTTTTTACTGATATATTGAGTACAATTTTTGTACATTAGATTAATTGAGAATGATTAGTGCTTCGATATACTATTCAAACTTGGTTGGCCACTTGGTATTATTTTTTATTTAATTTTGTGTTCTCTTGAGTCTTTGACCTTGAAGTTTTGCATGAATTAATTATAATATTTTTTTTGCATTTGTGGTTTGGTAAAATATCATAATCATCATTTTAATTTAATAATTTACTTTTGCATGTGGGTTCAACTCTATTCAAATTTAAATTGCAAATAGGAATTACAAATTACGAATTTTTGTTGGGTCAATTAGGAATTTTATAATTAATATTTGTGAAATAATAAATTTTCTTCTCTCTATTTTCAGGTGAAATAAAATTAAGTTCATTTAAGGAAGATATTTAAACATTTAAGTAATGGCATGCTTCTATTTCAGAATAAAAAAGAAACTAAATTACATGCACCGAGTTGTACAGATTAATGGAGGTACAGAATTCATAAAATGTTGATAATTTAATATAAAAAATTTAATTCTCAAAATTTTGATACTTTAATAATCCTTATTCAATCATATCAATTTTTTTTCCAATAAAAAAATAATAATATCAATTTTTTTTTTTAATTTCAGAAATACCAGAAATAGACAAAGTAAAGATATACTCGTACAAAGAATTGAGAAATGCTACTAATAATTTTAGCAGTACAAATAAAATTGGGCAAGGTGGTTTTGGTTCTGTGTATAAAGTAAGTTTGCCTAAATGACCATTCTAAATTAAAAATTACAAACGTATGAAAAAAAAATCTCATTTGAATTTAAATTGAAACAGGGGAAACTTAGAAATGGATTGATTGTGGCGATAAAGGTGCTTTCATCCGAATCAAAACAAGGCGTTCGAGAATTTTTGAACGAATTAAGTATAATTTCAAATGTCATGCACGAAAATCTCGTCAAATTATATGGTTGTTGTATAGAGCAAGATCAAAGAATTTTGGTTTATAATTATCTACCAAATAATAGTCTTGCACAAACCCTTCTCGGTACATTTAATTTTTCTTTCATGAATTATGTTCTTTAAAAAAATGTTATAATATTAATAAGGTATTTTAATAATATTTTTTCAATCTGACAGGCAGGGCCCGGTGCAACATAAAATTTAGCTGGGAAATTAGGTCGAAAATTTGCATTGGAGTTGCGAAAGGTCTTGCTTTTCTTCACGAAGAAGCGAGACCGAGAATAGTACATAGAGACATCAAAGCAAGTAATATTTTACTCGACACGGATTTGACTCCTAAAATATCTGATTTTGGATTAGCCAAGTTATTCCCTCTCAACATGACACATGTCAGCACTAGAGTGGCCGGTACCTTGTAAGTCGTACATAATTATATCGATGTTTTAATTATATCTGATTGATTTCTTCGTTATATATAATATAATTATTATTATCAGAGGGTACTTGGCGCCAGAATATGCGATAAGAGGACAATTGACAAAAAAAGCAGATATATATAGTTTCGGCGTTCTTCTTCTAGAAATCATGAGTGGTAGATGCAACACTACCGAAAGATATTCAAACGAGGAATTATATCTTCTCGAAAAGGTATATTTTCACTATAATATATTAATAATTAAATAAAATCCCAATTATTTTTATAATTTTCTAAATACACTATAATAATCAGGCATGGACACTGTACGAGAACGATAATTTAGCGAGTCTAGTTGACCCTTCACTGAACGGTAATTTCGATACAAGAGAAGTTTGCCGGTTCTTGAAAGTGGGTCTTTTATGCGCTCAAGACACACCGAAAATCCGACCCGCTATGTCAAAGGTCGTAAAGATGCTGACAGGACAGATCGATGTTGATGTGCCGATCATGAAACCGGGTTTAATTTCGGATTTCATGGACCTTAAAGTGCGGCCCCAGAATTCGGCGGAGCTCAAATTCATAAATGAGTCGCCTTGCAATTCGGGTTGTTCGACAAATATGCCTTCACCTTATATAGGTGTGGCAAAATGAGGAATGTTGTACTTTTTTTTACGATTTTTTTATTATTATTGTGAATTAGTAATTCATAGCTTGAAGATTTTTCTCTTTTCCTTGTAGTTTTATAGCTGAAACAGACTGTTGTTACAATATTTTTGTGCAAAGGGTAACATATATAAATAAAAGTTCATATCATATTACCAAAAAAAAAAAAATCATTTCATTTGACCTATGCAAACATAAAAACAATAAAACAGTAAAATAACCCTTTCAAAAAAAAAAAAAAAAAATTAAAACAATGTTTACATATTGAAGCTCCAGCCAAGCAAATAATTATTTTTTTGGTGTTCAGAGTATCTAGAAACAACTATCAAAGAACAGAAAACAAAAAAAAACAAAATTACAATGTTCACTAAAATGATCAACAGAAAAAAGACCATCAAATATATTTGATTCTTTTAATACACTTGCACACTATAGACCAATATTTTACCGACTTACCGATTAATCAGTAATTAAACGGCCACCCTAATCGATAATAATTTATTTTATATATTAATATATTTTAGAAATTCTAATAAATATAATTCAAATTTCAAAACTTAAACAAGCATCAACATCATAATTCAAATTTTAAAGTGCAAATATTTTTTTTAATTAAACCATAAGTTAAATCAACATTTAATGATAATTTTAAATCTCAGTTAAATGTAAACAACACTTTTAATAATATTATATTTTCATACATAATCAGTACTGATCAATTATTTTTGTGAACTGAATATTATATTTTCAACATTTTTAATAATATTATATTTTGATATTTTTTAAAATTGGATTGTGTCAAAAAAAATTGATTCCGTTCGGACAAAAGAATGTTCCGTTCGAACAGATGCTGAAAAATTTCATTTTGTTCGAACAATTGGTTATTCCGTTCGACAAAACCGGAAAAAATATAATATAATTTATTATAGTTTCAATACTATTTAATGTAATATATTATATTATTATATACTATTATTTAATATACTATTACGATATAAATTATAATATGATATGATATGATATGATATGATACAATGTAATGTAATGTAATATAGTCTGATGTAATATAGTATAATATAATGTAATACGATATAATATAATATAATATGTATACAAAATATCGTAGAAATTTTCTTAGCATCAAATTTCTCAATTAAGGCAATCACATGTGATTGATGGGTACCACATTTTCATGCAATGGGAATATTGTTGTTTGGATTGGATATTTAGATTTCCAAGCTACGTTGCACGGATACGATACGGTGATACAGTAATTTTAAAGAAAAACATAAGATATGATACGATATGTCTATCATATATAATATTTTATTAATTGTAATTTATATATTTAATAAATTTTTTATTTTTTATATATTATATTTTGACATAAAATATACTAAAAATTTGTTATAACGAAAATAGCTTCCTATTAGAAAATGTTCATTATATTTAATTATTTAATTATATGTAGTACCCATTTATTTCGATTTAAAATTTATATTTTTGTTTCACACGTATATTTATTGATGCGTTAGAAATATCCGAGAAGTATCTTGAAATAAAATATTTAGATACGCCGCGTGATTACCCAATACATATCCGACGAGTATTATACGAGTATCGGTATCCGGTACGGCACAACTTTATTTTTATTTTTAAAGTATCCACATAACATAGACTCCAAGGAATGTAAGCATTATTTAATTCATTCATTGTGAAATTACCACTATATCCTTGGAATTTGTGAAACTAATTATATATTTGTAATTTCTAATTCAATACTATTATCTCCAGTCAGTTTTATTTCATTTTATGAATTAATATTTGAACTAAATCCAAATAACTTAATATACATAAAAATACATTTGGAAGGAAATATCAAGATCTTGTCAAATTTCTTCAAAAAAAAAAAATTACAATTTAATCACAATTATGATTATATTATTGTATTATAGATTATTTTCTTAAAATAAATATACTAAATATTTTAATCATAAGTACAATCATCTAATTACATTTGATTTATAAATAAATTAATTAATATTTCAAATAATATGAGAATGTAGCGTTATGGAAATGTAACATCTCCGTCACGTATGATTCTCACCCACCAACATTCCAATGAAAAACACTTTTCTATCAAGTTTCCTACCCATCTAAACACATCGAAACATTAGTAAAAATTTGAAAAACATGTTATGTTCCTATCATTCTATAGTAACACTTTTCTATCAAGTTTTCTCGGGTCGGGTCGAGTCGGGTCGGTGCGGATCGAGTCGGGTCGGATCGATTCGGGTCGGGTCGGTGCGGGTCGATTCGGGTCGGGTCGGATCGATTCGGGTCGGGTCGGTGCGGATCGAGTCGTGCGGGTCGGGTCGTGTCGGATCGGTTCGGGTCGAGTCGATTCGGGTTGGGTTGGGTCGGGTCGGGTCGAGTCGGGTCGGGTCGAGTCGGGTCGGGTCGAGTCGTATTGGGTCGAGTCGGATCGAGTCGGGTCGAGCCGAGTCGGTTTGGGTCGAGTCGGGTCGAGTCAGGTCGGGGAGGTTCGAGTCGGTTAGTGTCGGGTCGGGCTGTTTCAGTGCTTGCTTGGTTTCTCTCTCATCCTTTATCCGAAATATATGATATTATATATCAAATTGATCGGAAAACGGAGAGGAATCCAGTCATATCCTTTGTTTTGCAAAATAAACTTTTATTTTCTTAAAATTAACACAAAAACAAATAATTAAGAATTTCCCAATAATAATATGAATTTGTAATATTTTATATACTTTAATATTGTTTCTAGGTGCTTAAATTCGGATAAAGGGATATTTTGATAAATGTATTTTTACGTATATTTTATGTTAAAAATGGAATTAAGTACCTAAAAACAATATTAAATAAATTATATAAAATATAGAAAATTTATATGTATGTATGTATGTATGTATGTATGTATGTATGCATGCATGCATTCATCAGCATGTATATATGTATGTATGTATGGATGGATGGATGGATGGATGGATGTATGGATGTATGGATGGATGTATGTATTATTTATCGAGGACGATTAAACATTCAAGTATGGGGATTTTGATAAATGTATTTTTACACATATTTTATGTCCTTAAAAATGAAATTAAGCACTTAAAAACAATATTAAATAAAGTATATAAAATTTGTATGTATGTATGTATGTACGTATAGATGTATGTTGTATGTATGTATGTATGCATGTATGTACGTACGTACGTACGTACGTACGTACGTATGTATGTATATATGTATGCATGTATGGATGCATGTATGGATGCATGGATGCATGGATGGATGCATGTATGTATGTATGTATGTATGTATTGTTTATCGAGGATGATTAAACATTCAAGTATGAGGGATTTTGATAAATGTATTTTTACGCATATTTTATGTCCTTAAAAATGAAATTAAGCACTTAAAAACAATATTAAATAAAGTATATAAAATTAAAAAAATTCATATTGTATGTATTTTGATAAACGTATTTTTACGTATATTTTATGTCCTTAAAAATGAAATTAAGTACCTAAAAACAATATTAAATAAATTATAGAAAATATAGAAAAATTATATGTATGTATGTATGTATGTATGTATGTATGCATGCATGCATGTATGGATGGATGGATGGATCTATGGATGTATGTATGTATGTATGTATGGACAAGGACGGAACTAGGGAGGGGCTAGTGGGGGCTTATGCCCTCCCATGAAATTACACACGAATGTATATATAGAGAAATTATATATGTTATTATAATTTATAGGTTAAAAATTGTATTGAATTACTCGTTCTCCCCCCCCCCCCCCCCCCCCCCCCAATCATTCCGGCCCCCTCTATTATTCCGTCCTGGTTCCGTCCCTGTGTATGGATGCATGGATGGATGCATGGATGCATGGATGGATGCATGTATGCATGTATGCATGTATGTATGTATGTATGTATGTATGTATTGTTTATCGAGGACGATTAAACATTCAAGTATGAGGGATTTTGATAAATGTACTTTTACACATATTTTATGTCCTTAAAAATGAAATTAAACACTTAAAAACATTATTAAATATAGTATATAAAATTTGTATGTATGTATGTATGTATGGATGTATGTTGTATGCATGTATGCATGTATGTATGTATGTATGGATGCATGTTGTATGCATGTATGCATGTATGTATTGTTTATCGAGGACGATTAAACATTCAAGTATGAGGGATTTTGATAAATGTAATTTTACGCATATTTTATGTCCTTAAAAATGAAATTAAGCACTTAAAAACAATATTAAATAAAGTATATAAAATTTAAAAAATTCATATTGTATGTATGTATGTATGTATGTATGTATGTATAGATGGATGGATGGATGCATGTATGTATGTATGCATGTATGTATGTATTGTTTATCGAGGACGATTAAACATTCAAGTATGAGGGATTTTGATAAATGTATTTTTTACGCATATTTTATGTCCTTAAAAATGAAATTAAGCACTTAAAAACAATATTAAATAAAGTATATAAAATTTAAAAAATTCATATTATTATTCGGGAATATTTTTTTATTTTTAAAATTTAAGGAAAATAAAGGCTTATTTTGTAAAACAAAGGACATGAATATGATTGGATATGGAAGGAAAATGACGGTTAATTCGCATGGGGCGATTCTTTTTTTGGAAGCAATGAAAATGGTGATTAATTCCTATTGAAAATATCCTTTTTATGGCAATGGAATAAAAATGACGTCTATTTCAGACCAGTATAGGAAAACCATCATGGGGTTTCTATTTCCTCCAACCTGCCATCTTCTGAATTCATAAAATTGGTTTTAATTCAACTCATAACCCAGTAAAATTGGTTTTAATTCAACTCATAACCCAGTAAAATTGGTTTTAATTCAACTCATAACCCTGTCAAATTGGTTTTAATTCAACTCATCACCCTGTAAAATTGGTTTTAATTCGACTCATCCCCCTGTAAAATTTGTTTTAATCCAACTCATCACCCTGTAAAATTGGTTTTAACATTTTCCCACCCGTGGTGCTAAATCAACGTTTTAGATTTCTTGTAAATTCTTTGCTTTTTTATGTTGCTGTTGAGAATATCATTATTATTTGGGGTATGAAGCAGGTGAGTGAAAGGTGTTCGAGTAAATGCTCTCAAGATGAAAGAGATCAGAAAAGGATGACGGTTGAGGATTCGGACAGGCTTAGCGACTTGCCTGATCATTTGCTCATCGAAATCTTGTCAAAATTGAAGACGAGGCAGGTCGTGCAAACATGCGTACTCTCAAAGAGATGGCATGAAATCTGGACCGTTGTGCCCTCTCTAGACCTCGACTACCATTGCGAATTCTCAGACCATAACAGGTTTGAGAACTTCGTTAGCACATTTTTGTCTATCCGTGATGATGCTGTAAACATCGATAGGTTCAACCTCAAATATATATGCGGTTATCCTTACGACCAAATCTTTCAAAGGTTGATTCTCTATGCAGTGAAGCATAATCCAAAGATTTTTCGAATTGATATGTCTGAATTCAGCCGTGAGCACAATCTGCTAAATATTCTTTTCGTTTGTGGATCATTAGAGGAGATGAAAATCGATAATTCGGGCATTAGCTCCCACGAAAATTTGCCTAATACCATTTTCCTCCCTAAGTTGAGAAAGCTTCACCTTTCGGGCATAGGTTGTACGGCGAGTAGCATGGAAAAACTTATCGCGGGGTGCCCATCACTCGAGAGCGTGAGCTTGAAAAATTGTTTTCGTATGCATGTAAAAAGCATTTCATTTCCGACTTTGAAGCGATTGTCGATCAAAAGCTGGCATGATTGTACATCAACATCAACCCTTGTTATTTCCGGGCCTTGCTTGGAATTTCTTGACTTGGAATATGTTTACACCGGGATAATACTCAAAGATATGTCCAAGGTCGCTACGGCGAAAATATCGCAAACTATATTCTATAGTAGTGAACTCCTTAGTAGTCTTTCGGGTGTCGAGGATCTCTACTTAGCGAATGCTAGATTAGGGGTATGTATCTTTTAAGTTTAAATTTCCTCTTCGATTTATTTTAATTTATCAAATGTTGAAATCTCCTATTCCACAGGACACGTTGAAAGGAGAATTACCGAAATGCCCTACGTTTCATAATTTGAAGAAGGTAACCCTTGGAAGAGGATGTATGTATTGTGATGTTCATTTGTGGTCCTCGTTTGTTAAGCATTGCCCTAATTTGGAACAGCTTATTTTATTGCACGCTAAGACTGCAGAAACTTGTAAGGTAATTAGTTTATAATTCATTCATTTATAGTTTAACAAGTATTATTATTTATTTTATTTAGTCATAATTCTGATCATTATAGATTTTCAAGAGGGAAAGCCATACACAAGAAGAGGTGATAAGGGAATTGAAGAAAGTTAAGAGTGTTGGTTGCGATAAGCTTAAGTTGGTAAATGTTGCGAATATATTTAAGAGGGTTGGTTGCGATAGAGCTTCGATGGAAATTCAGGGAATGAAAGTAATCTTCAACTAGGAAGGAAGAGAAAAGATGTTTTTATCGACTTAGTTGCATGGGCGTAAACGTATTGTTTTGTATTTTACGAATGTTTGTTCTTACATTTATTCTAAATGTTATTATTGGTTTGAATCAAAACTGTGCTAACATAAATATTTTATGATTTTTTTTGGTGTGCTTGTTGAGACGTTTCTAAAGCCAGTGTAATGTTTAAATCGGTTTGATAAAAAACCATGTTTATAAATCAAAGGTTTGAAATAACTAGCTTCATCCGCGCAATTTGCGCGGCTTTGATTTGTTTCTGGTTGTTGTTGTAATTTTTTGCGGTCATGTTTCGTCAGAGGTTATTGTACGTGTCGAAATTAGCTAGTATCCAAATGTATCGAGTAGATCAAAAAAAATAAAAATTCACAAACTTTGAAAAGTAACACAAGTCTCGGATAGGTCATGAGTTATTTACAAAACAGATGTTCTACAGATTCATTTTTTGCACTATTGCTTGAATCAAAATACTTTGTGTCTAACACAAAGCTTTGCTGGAAAAAGCGAACAAAATTTTCATTCTTTTTCTGTTTTCGTTTTCTCGTTTTGTTTTACTTCTCGTCTGGATCGTTTGTCCAACCATGAAGATTTGGTTTGTATTATTGCATTTGCCAAACTCATTTGGTATTTTTGATACTTTTCCAGTTTTAGTTTAGAAATGAAAATTACCTCTCGTTACTTGACGTGTGCAGGTATTTCTCTATGTAGCATCTAAGATGACATGTTGGACCACAAACAAATATGTGTAGAAAGATTTAAGCAATTTAACCCTCGATTTTGACATAATACCATTAACTTAAGTAAGGTTTGAATAGATATTTTCTTTGATTAATCCCAAGATTATTAAACACATTACGGCACTAATTTTTGGGTTGTCACCGAGTAACCTGAAACCGAACCCGGCCTGGCTAAGACATAATTTATAACAATAAAACAACCCGACTCGAACCGATCCGGACTAAATAATCGAATCCGAAATTAGATGTTTTATACGAATCGAACTTGACCGATAAAAAAACGAATAGTCCGATACCGAATATAACCTGAAAATAGAGGATCATGATATAAAAAAGACACGTACTTTAAAAAATAAGTCAAGTGTAATTTTGTCATGACCTGAAATCCGAACAATATGACTCGGACTCTTAATTTAACTCGAAAAGAATCCGAACTGATCCGAGTAAAGTTAATTCGAAGTCGATAATGATCCGGACATAAAAATGATCGGAACCAGATAATTCTCACCCGATTATGACCCGACCAACCCGATTTCTGAAAATCTATTTTTAAGAGCATGTGATGTCGGGTCCTTTCGATTTTCGGGTCGTTCGGTTCTGGATCATTTTGTGAAATTTGATTTTCAGGTCTTTCGGGTTTCTGAACATTTTGATTTCGGGTCATTCGGAATTTCCAAAAATTTAATTTCGGATCATTCGAATTTCTGAAAATTTAGTTACAAATTGTTCTGATTTTGGATCATGCTGGTTTCGAGACATTTGTTTTCGAGTTAATCCGATTCGTGATACTTGGTCTAGTCGTTACTCGAGTTTCCAAACATATGGTTTTCGAATTTTCTGGTACATGTCAACTCAAAATTTGAATAAATAAATATATAGTTTTGATTATTTGAATTTGGATTATTCAGTTTTTTGTTATGCAGCATGATGGAGAATATCCTCGACCCCGGGCCCGCGCAGCGGAATGAAGGCCCGGTCCGATTCCCCGATTCCCGAGATCACGCCATGACTTCGAGGGTACGATGCGAATAGAAGGATAGATCTATACCAGCGTGAAATTGATCACGCACGAAGGGTTGATCGCCGCCTTCTATCTCCTGTCACGTTGGTGACAATCCGCGCGTCCCATACCACGCGTCTTTCACCGTTCGTTGACCGTCTTCTCACTCCTTGAGTCGATCACAATCCAAGAGCCACAATTGTCGCTCCTCTACTTGTATCCACCGTGAGTCGCAAGACGTCGGTCGCGGATGCACCTGCCTAGATGATGCACCGGCGAACTTGCTCGATCTAATCGATTCTCTATTACTCGAGAAACTCCTTTCTCGATTTCTCTCTCTTCGCACCCTTTCACTCACTAAAGATCAAATCTGAATTTGCTCTTTTTCTTGTGTATATTGGGCAGAATAATCACTTGCTTAGAATGATTCAACTAATTTCCATAGTGAAGATGAGAGAGAAAATCCTATTTATACATAAATAGGATAAGGATTAGCCAAAAGGCATGTATATCCAATATACACCCTTTCACACAGAAAACTGTATGAACCTGTTCAGTATTCTGTCCAGACGAAATTGATAAATTTCTCTGACAGAAAATCAACAAACACGAAAGTTGTAGATAATCTTATTATCTACACAACCAAATTTGGCCCAGCCCAATTGGAGTTCGTATACAAAAGTTATGACTGTTTTACTAACTGTATATCATACTGTTGCACCCTTTCGGTATTTCACAGAAACGACACTTATACTTCGTTCATATGAAATATATTTCTATATGAAGGTTGTAGATAATCTCATTATCTATCTAACCCAATTTGAACCATTCTAATTTGATTTTCCCACTGAAAGTTATGGCCACGAATGTACGACTACATTCGTTTATCCTTGTGTACACTTTTACGGTTGATCCGAAACTGTATTTCTTTCAGTCTCCCACTCAATTTCAGATCTACCTAAAAGGTACTCATGCATATCCAATACGCACGATTTTAGAGAATATAGCTCGCGTATCAAATACCAAGCTATGCACATCCAATGTGCCGATTTTATGATCAAGCCCGACTTAGTACGACTCGTTTTGTGACCATGTAGGTTCGACTTAACGATGGTAGTAGGTTGTTTCCAATGCCTACAAGCTCATGAGCGGGATCTAGTCACTCCATCATAGCTACCCATGTTAAACGAAAAATGATTGTGATCATTGTGCCTATCTCGAATAGCGGTTACTAGTTCTCTTGTTTACGATATCCGTTAATCAAAAGGCATGGTAATAGTCATCCTTATAATTTGATTAACTACACTTATTCCCCGATTCCGAGTTGAGTTAACAAATTTCAATCGATATTAACCATTAATATCATTGACCGTGGCCACGGTTTTCGTTAATCGACTCATCGAGCGGCGCCTAAGAGATATCTCTTCCTTTCGGAATAAACAATTCCTATCTTGGAGACTCACATTGAATTCCGTGTTTCGGACAATACCCAATGATGACCCTTTTAACTCCCTGTTACGGTGAGCGTAAGATCATATCAAAGCATTGTGTTACGCACGTAACGCAATCAATGATCCCCTCAATTATGAAGAATCTAAAACCCCATCCGTCGCAAGTCCATCTATAATGACTAAACCATGTCATGGTCTCGCGGCTTCGGTCATATCCAATACATGTAACCTAACATATATCTACGTTCCCGATTCGACAAACACCTTGTCCCATGATTAGCAAAACATAATCATCTCCTCGGCTAACGTACTAGTGTACGCGTTCAGTCTATTCCCTTGTAATAGTAATGCTTCTCTCTTAAGCAAACTGACCCGCGACTAGGGATGTTTAGAAATGACACTTTAAGTGTGACGGTTTCGCTGCACATGGTCCTCCACCATGTCGACGTCCACACAAGCTCAAATCAGGGTTCATGTAACAATCATATTACACAACCCGCACACAGTTTTCATATAAGGTGAATGCATGAAAATTTAAGTAAACAAAATTTTTAAAAGGGATACATTCATATGGACTAAGTATTTGGGTGATACAACGTTTACCTATGGGTATCTCCATACCCACAACCTGCGAGGACTATCGTATTAGATAACTACACTCTACTCTCTTCTTCCTCCTCTAGGTATCTCCATACCCATAGTCATCGCATGACAGTCACGCGCGACTAGAGAGAGCGGTTTTGTAAACGGGTCCGCACGTTCCCGCTAGTGTTAATCTTCAGCAGGATTGGAACATTTCCAATACCTACGATCACATCTTTTCACAAAATTTCATGGATCAAATGAAATTTTCTGAGTATTGGCTAGAAGTGGTTGTGACCTCGGCATTTTTGGCTTGTACTATTGCGTTTCACGCAATAAACAACCATAAATCCGATAATTCGTGGCTACGAGAGTTTGGTCATGTTTCCTTGATCCATACCACTTCCTTTTGCGATTAATAACCGCAATATACTCGCCTCCGTACATAGAATCATAAACTATTGGTCTTGTGGAACCATTCCACATAACCGTGTTTTCATTTAAGCAAAACATGTACACACTTTGTGATCGAAAGTCGTGCTACATATTTGGACGTGCTTAATCTTTGGAAACTGTTGTTGTTATAACTCTTTATAACCAACACGTCCTCCACACCATTATAGATAAAAATCCTGAATTCTTTCGCAAAGTATTCAAGGATAACATTCACCGCTATAAATGCAGATTCCAATGGGTTTAAATATACATAACCATTATGTATATAAATGTATAACCATTATACATTCACAAGAGTTAGTCTTATGTAATTCAATTACATTCAAACTCATGTGATTCCCATGAATTTATTGACGGTAAATTAGACGACTTATGTGTACGACGTATAGCCACATACATATCATGACAGATATAATAGATACTAACATCAAATGTAAGGCATCATATTATTACTTTTCGCGCTGCTTGATGTCTCACATCGAGCCTTTGAAAATTTCTGTCATTCAACATTTTGATTTAACTCCGCCAAGGAGTAATATGTTGAAAACCATTTTCAACAATATGTCGATATATGTGCTATAACATAGAACGAGGAACTTCTTAGATCTATCCTATAGATCTTCACGCTTATTTCATAAGCGGTCTCGTCTAAATCCTTTGTCGTTACAAGAAATATAACGTCGCAGCTCCCACTAACCTTCATGTATACACAAAGTTTCCATTCGTTTCGACAATTTTATAATAGTTTATAACTTCGTCAAAACGAATATTCCAATTCCGAGAATCTTTCTTTAATCCATCATATGGATCGTTAAAGTGTGCATATCTTATCCTCGATTCTTATGAATCGACAAAACCGTAAGGTTGTGTCAAGTACACATCCTTTCATAAAATTTCTGTCAAGAAATTCGGTTTCGACATCCATTTTGCCACATCACATAGTCATAATACGCGACCATGGTAAGCAGAATTTCGAGAATGTGAAAGCATGGCAACATGCGAAAACGTTTCTTCATAGTCCGACTATGAATTGCATGAAACTTTTCGCAAAAAGCCTCGCTTTACATATATGCGTATTCCTATCCATGTCGGTTCTTCATCTTGAAAAACCCACTCACATTTAACGGGTCTAACCCAGAAAGTAATGAAATCAAGTTCTGAACTTGATAATTTACATGGATCGAATCTCAGATTTCATGACACCATGTCATGTGGAATCAACTTTTCATAGCATCCTTGTAGGATATCGAATCATCATATGATTTCGATCTATCATCATTAGCCTCGATAAATTCGCATTTACCGGCTTATGATATAGCCTATTTGATCTACGAAAAATTCCTTTGTGTGTTCGACTTGCGTTCATCAACTCTTGATGAAGCCATGTCAACTTTCATCGGTACAATGTTCATTTTCAGATCTCGAACTCTTTCGAGATTTATTCTACTCCCACTAGCCCGCATAGAGATAAATGGCACCAAGTTCCAAACTTGTGCGCATCTAGTCCTCCTCCAAGAAGGCATCTCTTCGAGCCACGAAAATCTCATTTTCGTCGGGACGTTTTAACTAATACCCTTTAGTTTCCTTAAGGATAAACGAACAATTTCCAGATTTGGGATTGAGTTTAACCGAAACAAATTTCGAAAAACACTCACATCCTCAAATCTGTACAAGTGACAACTTCGGAACCATTCCGATCCATATCTCATATGGCGTCTTTTGTACCGATTAGAAGGTTTATGGTTCATATCTTATATGCAACCATTCATTAGTGCCGCTGTCTCAAGGGCGTATCCCCAAAACATTTTTGGGAGATCTTATTGACTCATCATTTATCGAACCATGTCCAACATGCGTTCATTTCCTCTTTTCGGACACATCTCAATGTTCCGAATAAAGACAATCGTGAAACGATTCCACAATCATAAATGATCATTAATATTCATAACTCAAATATCGCCTCTTCGATCCTATCGAAAGGTTTAGCTCAAATACTCGCCTTCTCGATCCTATCGAAAAGCTTTGATTTTCTTGCTTAGTTGATTTCGTATTTCGTTTTTGAAACTCTTTGAATCTTTCAAAAGTCTCCATTTCGGCACGCATTAAATAAATATTTTCATATCTACTGTAACCGTCCATAAATGTAACAAAATACCGATAGCCTCATCTTGCCTCGGAACTTATTGGAACATCATATGTAAATATAATTTCCAATAATTCGCTGGATCTTTCTCCAATCTTTGGAGAATGATGCCCTTTGTCGTCTTGCCTAATAAATAAGTATCGCATTAATCAATCGAATCTAATTCGAATGATTCTAGCAATCCATCACATGGAATCTAGATACGCGAGTCTTGTTTATATGGCTAAGACGGCAATGCCAAAGGAAGCAATCAACTTCTAGGTTTAATCCTCCTCGGATTTCACCATTCTTTGAGTCACTAGTTTGGACAACTCCTTGTCCGAACTTTCCATTTTGGAAAACATTTTCCCAAAATACCCTTAGACATACATTTCTTTCGATCCCGCTTTTGAATTACAAGGACATCCATGCATCTTTATGCTTTGGATTCCCCAGAAACTCCAAGTATCTCCTATTCAAATTTCCATCGCATCAAATGCAATTTCGGGATCGACTTATCTATCGAATGCATATGATATTCGGTCACGAAGATCAAATCTCGTACCATCAACACACGAGTGTTAATCAAAGACCCATAAGGCATCTCAAAATTAACCTACTCTTTGAGCCGCATCGAACCATTCAACGCGCTCTAGCTCTTGAAACTATTTCATGAGCGTTGTGTTTTACTTTCATATACACCCGAATTCTCAAAACAATTTTGAGAAATTTGCGTCTATACATGCCACCACAAGTCACGTAATATCGTTCGATTCCTTCTTAAAGTTTATCGAACCCGGCTTTCTCTAAAGCCAATGCCTCGAGCCCCGAATCTACCATTTCCGTGTCCAACACGTTCCTTTAAGTCTAAAGAACTATTCTTTAACTATCAAGGTTAATCATGGTAATTCCGGCCCAAAAGCTATCTATCATATCGATCTCTACGATATATTTGGTGTTGCTTGAAAACATAATTCTAAACGGATGATGAAGATTAACTCCTAACCGTGCGTACTTAATCTATATGCTTATATGATGAATATATGATAGTGTTATTTTATCGAATCGATAACCCTCATACCGATACGGGACTCCAAGTCCATAACACTCAAGACCCATATTTCCGTTCCTCCCACAAGTGACTTTAGCCTATCGGGTGGGATCCCGTTATTTAGGTAGGATTATATCCAATCGTATCCAATACGACTCTTGAACCTTTATAGGATTTCGGTGATGGATCGTATCCAATACAATCCCAGTTCCGTGTGTGCATCCTATCTATGCCCCGAACTCCAATCTGATTGGCCTGGACGGTTAAGTCACAACCATCTCCAACGTATCGTTCAAATAAGCTACTAGTGAGTCGACTTTAGCCTGTGCCTCACAAGTCCTGATTTAACGCTTGCCACCCTTTCGATTGTTTCAATATCACGTGCCCGACTTTAGCCTGAACGCACGTGAAACGTAACACCGAACTCGGTAGTTGTGGATATGTAAGGCATTTCCATGACTTAAATATTATGAGGGATCATGCCATTGCATGTTTCTAAATCCGTGACATAATCCAATTATATCACTATCACAAGATTTTCTATATGCATATGATTTTATTTGGGAGTCTAATTATTCTAAATAATTATCTAATAATATGCTAGTATGATTGATGCCGATCAAATCGATATAAAGAACTAAAAATTCCAAGTTGTGTAGCCAAAGTTATCACGAAAACAAAATCAGCAACCAGAAACCAGTCCGTTGTAACGCAACATAGTCCGTTACAACGGACCTCCAGTATACTTGGCACTCCGTTACAACGGAATTCCAGTCCGTTACAACGCTATTTATTTCGGAGTTTGGCCAAATTTTGCCAGAAACATGTCTGTTACAACGCAACATAGGTCCGTTACAACGCTATTTTCTGCAAACCTTCGTCCAAATTTCCAGAGACCAGTCCGTTACAATGCAACATACAGTCCGTTGCAACGGACCAACTGCGTAGAGCTCCGTTACAACGGACCCAGTCCGTTACAACGGACTCCAATAGACACCCTTGGCATCCTCGCAACCTCGTATCAGATACAAGGTCCGTTACAACGGACTCCAAATCCGTTACAACGGAATAAGCAGTTTTCACGGTCCTCCTCACACCCCCGCATCCTATACAAGGTCCGTTACAACGGACACCAAGTCCGTTATAACGGAATATGTGTTTTTCGCAAAAAATCCTCAGTTTTCACGTTGGTGACAGGAGATAGAAGGCGGCGATCAACCCTTCGTGCGTGATCAATTTCACGCTGGTATAGATCTATCCTTCAATTCGCATCGTACCCTCGAAGTCATGGCGTGATCTCGGGAATCGGGGAATCGGACCGGGCCTTCATTCCGCTGCGCGGGCCCGGGGTCGAGGATATTCTCCTACACAGCAATAATGTAATATTTTTTTTATCAAATTATTAATACAAAAAGTAAATACTGGGTCACGATTTTAGGATCATTCGGGTTGTAGTTTCAGTTTATGCGGGTTTCGGTCATTCGATTTCGAATCGATTACGAATTCGGTCATTTGATTTGGGTCGATTTCAAATTTGTATCTTTCGTTTTCGAGTCAATTTCGAATCCGGATCATTAATATTAATATATGTTAATTAACATGTCTATTCAATTAATTTAAGGTTATGCTATTGCATCTAAATTTTTTTAATCAAATGGCCACTATACCCCTATTTATGATGATTGATATTTATTATATTTATATAACATTATTTATATCTTTCATTAATAATGAAAAATATTTTTCTTAATATTATGAAAAAATCAAATCAAATCAATATATATTAATTTTCATATTTTAATATATATGACATGTTACAATTTAATTTTTTTTTATGATAAAAAAAAAGAATAAAAATATTTTATATATATGAAAGATTTTATTTGCGTGATTTTATAGAAAGTGATAAACTAATAGATAAATATAAAAAATATCAATCACCAATTCATCTGGTATAACTGTATAAGTATAATAGTAATTTGATAAAACAAAATTGAAATCGCTGTTAATTTAGTCATGTTGACTCTTGCAACAGCATTATCGGTAATCCTTAATTTATTAATTCATTTAATTAATGATAAACAATTTTGTCACGTTATGTTTGAGTTTTGGGGCTGCATAGCAGCATATGTAACCAACCCCCAATTACCATTCAAACCATTCAGATACCTCCTCTCCCCTCCTCTCCCCTCGGGTCGTAACCTCTCTTCCCTCTCCTCGTAGCCTCGCACCTCGACGCTCGACGCGCACGCGACAAGACCAGTGACATACGACGGACGAGACGTCGAAGAGACGCGCCAAGACCAGTGACAGACGGCGGACGAGACGTCGAACTACGATCCTCACCAGTGGCCCAGTAGGCAGTTAGCCTCTCGGTCTCTCGCCGTCACAGCCCCGCCTAAGTCTCCACAGAAGGCACCAACCAATTCACCTCGTCAGTCGCCAGACGCATTTCAGTCAATTTCAGGTTCAATTTTTGGTTCAATTTCATCTTCCATTTGCCAATCACCATTTTGCCAGTCAGCAATTTCGCCCATTTCTTGCTCTTCAATTTTGTTTAATTATGTTTAATGGCTACACCAACTAGGACGATTTTTCCTACACTCTATTCAAAAATAATTCTATCAAAGGCAAACTTGTTTCAATCTACAGATTTTGCAGATTGATCCCTATACTTTGTCTTATCAAAGTGCTTAAATTTTGCAGCTTCCAAATTTTGAAGATATTAAAGTGCTTAAATTTTGCAGCTTCCAAAATCGGGTGTTTTGGGTGCAGATGAACTATGTCCATAAAATCCGTTCAAAATTTCCATCATATAAGTATGTTTGGGGGTAACTTCACTTAAATTTCACAAATTCAATTTCATTTTCAACTAATTCATTTTTTATATAAATTTTAAATTAGGGGCATATTTTCTGGTGAGAACTCTAAGGAGTTTTCGCAATGGACGAGTTCTACAAGCGCAAGAAAGAAAAACCTACTCAGTTCAGGGACAATGCCCTCTACGGAGTTTTTGCGAGTGGCGGCTCCGGCGAAGACTCCGATTCTCAGGGCGGTCGCCGCGGAAAGCGTCTCAGAGGTGATTTGACGAAACCTTCGACTGGTACCGTCATGCCTAGCAAGGAAATTGACGAGGAAGTTGTGAAGAACGAGAATTTAGGAGAGGAAGAAGAACAAGGTACGAACAAATTATTAGTATATATTCAATTCTCATCAATGAAAAAACTATTAAATATATTTTTGAATTTCCTTCATTCAGGTGATGAAGTATCATTTTTGGCAACGGCATTGGGTAGACAAATAAAGGAAGGAGCTGAGCAGAGAAAGAAAGATAAAGAAAAAGACCGTACCGGTTCAAAAAAATCCTCATCTGTGACTGGTACGGGCAATGTCGGTACCTTCGAAACTCACACAAAAGGTATCGGTATGAAACTAATGAAAATGATGGGATATAAAGAAGGTACCGGTTTGGGAAAAAACGAACAAGGGATCGTCGCACCAGTCGAGGCCAAATTACGCCCCAAAAATATGGGGATGGGTTTTAATGACTACAATGAGGCCAAGGTAATACCAGTTCAAGAAGAACCCGTACCTGTTTCGAAATTTGGTACCAGTTCCGGTGCTGTACCTATTTCGGGCCGAAACAGGGAGCGACGATGGTCGAAACAGAAACAAGGGAAGAAGCAATCTGAGATTTTGACCAAGAAAGAATTACTCTCTCAGAAACAAAAACAAGAACAAGATGTGGAAACGGTTCCGAAAATCATTGACATGAGGGGCCCCCAAGTTAGGGTTTTGACCAATTTCGAAAACCTAAATTCTGAAACCGAAACCGAAACCAACCATAACATCCCAATGCCGGAATTGCAGTATAATATGCGTTTCATTGTCGAAACCACCGAAGCAGATATTCAGAGAAAAGATCGAGATTTGAGGAGAGAGAGAGAGAAAGTCGCGAGTTTGTTAAAAGAAAAAGAAAAAATCAAAATAATAGAATTAACCCAAAGAAGGCAACTCCAAAACATGGAGACAATAATGGGCGTAGTTGACCAAATCAAAGAAGATAACGGGTCGGGTTTAATAACTCTCGATTCGCTACTACAAACCTTTTCAGATCTAAAACAGCGATATGAAGAAGAGTACAAAATGTGCAATTTGAATATAATAGTATGCGCTTTCGCACACCCGTTATTGCTGCAAATCTTTCAAAAATGGGACCCGTTAAGCGACCCGTTACACGGTCTCCAAATCATCAAATCCTTCAAGAATCTCTTACAAGGCGACCAACCTTACGATTACTATGACGAGACCCACTCTTTAACTCCATACACTCAACTAATAAACAAAATAATTGTACCTGCAATCCGAACTAATTGTACGAATAGCTGGCAAGCCCGAGACCCCGAACCGATGATGACCTTCTTTGAAACGTGGGACCCGTTACTTCCACCTGTCATTTTGAATTCTATTTTGGAGACCGTTATATTGCCGAAATTAAAGCAGGCGGTACGTATGTGGGACCTGCGTGTAGAAACGGTACCGATTCACGTGTGGATCCACCCTTGGTTACCTTTATTAGGGACTAACAAGGAGATTTTGTACGATTTGATAGAATCGAAATTAAGTTGCGTGTTGAAATCGTGGCACGCGAACGATTCTTCAGCACTCGCAATTTTATCCCCGTGGAAAGACGTTTTTGCCGCAAGGTGGGACAGGTTAATGTCGAAACATATCGTCCCGAAATTGAGAATCGCATTGCAGGGATTTGAAATTAATCCTGTGAACCAGAAGCTCGACCCGTTTCATTGGGCTATGAGGTGGAACGGGTTCGTACCGGTCAACGACATGGTATGCCTTCTCGAAAGGGAGTTCTTTACCAAGTGGAATCAGGTTCTCTGTCACTGGTTGCGTTCGAATCCAGATTTTGGCGAGGTTACGAGGTGGTATATGGGTTGGAAGAATTCCTTCCCCGAGGACTTGTTGGCCAATGAGCAAATTAGGGTTTCGTTCACCGAGGGTTTGGAGATGATGAACCGAGCCGTTGAAGGGATGCAAGTGGTTCCGCCCGGTACGAGAGCGACTGAGAAGAGACAAATGGAGAGGATGCGGAGTGGAGGGACTGGAGATAACTTGAGTTTTAAGGAGAGGGTGGAGAGGTATGCTTCGGAGCACGGGTTGGTGTTTATGCCGAGAGTAGGCAAGTTTTATAACTCGTATCAGGTTTTTGATTTTGGGAATGTGGGGGTTTATGTGGACTCGGTGAAAAGGCTGATTTTTGCACAAGTGGAGAGTGGGGTTTGGAGTGCCGTTTCGCTTGCGCAATTGATGGAGATGAATAGAAATTCGAGTAATCGCAAATAGGCTCCTTTTTTAAGGACTGTTTGTTTATTGTATATATTTTTATTTATTATTTGTTTTTGTGATAATTCTAATAAGCATATAAATGAAAAGAAGTAAAAAAAGAAAAATTAAAAGTACTAACAATTAACAATGGGGTCTTCGTACCAAGATGAGGAGACTGTTTTTGTTTGGAAATGAAATAAATATTAATAGAAGATATAATCTATACAAAGCAACACATATTACAGATCGCATTACATGGTATAATTGACTTACAAGTTACAAGGTGAAGTTTTTTCTTTCTTATTTTCAATATAAGTGGCACAAAGTTGAAAAATCAAATCACTATCTATGTACTTTCAAGCATTTGCTATTTAGTTTTTTACGAGACTATAAAAATTCTCTGCCATACTTTCAATGCCATGTTGAATATGACGAATAAATAAAATATGGAGACGAAAAAATAAATGAGAGCAAGTAGTTTTTGATCAATTTTAAAATTAAAGTTCTAAAATATGTTTTATAATATTATATATTAATTTATTAGTATTTCATACATAATTTTTTTATTTTTCATGATATTAAAATTTGATCAAGTAACGCAATGTGTAATGATCAACATTTGAATAAATTTAGTTCAATATGAACCTAACGAGAATAATAATATTTCATATCATTAATCTAAGATGATGTAATATTCTAAAAGTGGATAAAATATATTGTAAAATAATAAATACATAAATATTTAAAAAAATTATAATTATAAAATGATAATAATTAATAATAGACTAAATTTTATATTTTATAATATATAATATAATTGTTGAAATAAATCTAACCAAGTACAAAACATGACAAACAATTTAGTAAAAAACAAGAATATGGATAAATTAAGTGTCACATCAATGATGTTGCGGTGCATTTGAGGGGTACCGTATCAAATCCCTATATTTATTACAAGTATTTAATTATCGCATCTATAAATCTTTGTGTTATGATCTCTTTAGCTTATAAAAATGACTCGTTACACTCATTATAGATAATAATTCTGTCTGACAATCCCCACCAATGCAACGGCTAGTTTTATCAAAGCGTACTGCCTCCATTAACACGCGTCTCCGCAGTGTATTTTATTTCCATATTTATGCAGTTTTGTCTGTTTTGATTGTCTGTTTTGACAAGGAAAGCATTTAAGTTTACAGTGTATTCCTAATCTGATCGTCTTTTTTGGCAATTTTACACGAGAGTCCTCCTTCAATTTGAAATTTGTATCTCGATCCTTCGATAATTTCTGTGTATCGGCGTAGATGGATCTAGCAGGAAAAAAGAAAAGTTTTATGAATCTTTTTAAGAAGAAGGTGCCGGCTAAAGGTGAGTAATGTCAGCTGATTTTGTCGCGATTTTTATTTTTTAATTTTTTGACCTTATTAGCTGAATTTTCCTTGTTTTGGGGATATTTTGGAAAGAAAAAAAATGATATTGATTTCTTCGATCCGAACAAATCTTAAAAGTAAAAAGGTTGAGATTTTTCTATTTTGTGTGTTTAGCGTATTTCAGTTCTTCGATTTTGGATTTATTTCTTTGGTTTGTGATTTTATTTTTGTACTTTTGTGATTTTTTACAGAGGCGCTGAGGACAAGCAAAAGAGAAATGGGAGTAGCTACACGGAGTAAGAATTTCAAAAATTCCCTTTTTTCTCAATTAAAGTGATTATTCTGAGTATTTAGTAGCTTAATACTTGCAATTTGAAGAATACTGACCAAAATACTTGTTTCATCTTGTTTTAATCAGACGTTGAGAGAGAAATTGCTTCTCTTCAGTTGGAGGTTTTTCACAAAAGCCCAATCTTTCTTTATCATTTTCATACTTCCATTTTATTTTCATTTTTCCTCATTTTCATGTACTCATTTTAGGAGAAAAAACTGGTTAATGAGATAAAGAAGACTGCACAAACTGGAAACGAGGCAAGCTTCACAAATGACATTATTTATTTTCTCCAATTTTAGGGGCCTTATTGTAAAAATCCAAATATTGGGAACCTTTTTAAATTTCAGGCTGCGACTCGAATATTGGCAAGGCAACTAGTAAGACTGAGACAGCAAATTACAAATTTACAAGGGACTCGAGCGCAAATTAGAGGCGTGGCCACTCATACACAGGTACCAAATTGAAAAATATAATTAAGGGGCGCAATTTCTTACGAACCCCCCTGCAAATTCTCAAAATATCGCACATATGCCCGCTATACAATAATATTTGTTTAAAAGATTGCTAAATTACCTTTAATTTATACATGCATTAAGTGAGAAAGAGGGGTAGTTTTGGTCTTTTTGAAAAATTAGGATAAGAGGGGTACTGTTGAAATTTGTTAATTTTTTTTCTTCTAATTAGGCAATGTATGCTACAACTTCAATCTCAACTGGTATGAAAGGCGCGAATAAAGCAATGACTGCTATGAACAAGGTAAACACTAATAAATAAAATAAATATATTACTTTATATTGGGTAATTTTGATATTTTTAATTTTTAATTTGTTGTGATTTTATATTTTTATTTTAGCAAATGGAACCGGCGAAACAATTGAAGGTCATGAAGGAGTTCCAAAAACAATCCAGCCAGCTCGACATGACAGTAAAACCCTAAACCCTAATTTTAGTTACTTTAGAATTTATTAATTTATATTTTTTAAATTGTTGGGTAGGTTGAAATGATGTCAGAAGTAATTGACGAAACCCTAGATAAAGATAATGCGGAGGAAGAGACTGAAGATCTCACCAATCAGGTAAATTCAAAAAAGTTCAAAAATCTCAATTTATTCATATAAATTTCAATATTTTTCTTTTCTTTTTCTTTTTTAGGTGCTCGATGAAATTGGTGTTGGTGTTGCATCTCAGGTACATATTTACTTTTTTCTTGAAAATAATCAAATTTTCTTTCTTATAATTAATACTAATATTCCTATTTTCTATTATATATTTATTTTGTGATGCAGCTTTCATCCGCTCCAAAGGGGCGAATTGCTGGTAGAAATGCTGCTCCAAGTCCACGGTACAAATAAATATTTTTTTTTAATCTCTCTCTTTCTCCCTCTAATTATCTTTCTCTCTCTAGAAATGCTGCAATGGTTCGAGCTACATCAGCACCGGTTCGAGCTACAGCAGCACCGGCTACAGCTGCACCGGCGGGCCCGGAGGCGTCAGAGATCGACGATCTGGAGAAGAGATTGGCCTCTCTTCGTAGGAATTGACGAGCGAGCCCTTAATAATTTGATTATGATAATATATGAAATTAAATTTATTATTAAATTATATGTATAAATTTCTAGATCGAGCCGTTTGGCAAGTGGAATTAGTAGTGGATTCGGATTATAAGGTGAAGGACTAAAAAGTTCTAGAACTAGTAATTCCACAATTTGTTTGTATGCCCAAATTAAATTTGTTTGTATGCCCAAATTATAATGTGCCGAAAAATATAATTTTATGTTTGGTTGTTTACAAATTTTTGGAATTTAGTTGTTGAAATTATAGAAATAATGTTTCATTAGAATGGATAAAAAAAATATATTACTCTATCCATGTAATAACATTATTGCAGTATAAAATAATAATAATAATATTATATTATGTGCATAGAATATATTATAATAATAATAATATATATGTTCGTAAGTTTTAAAGGATCGTTTAGAAGTATATAGACAAGATGCGATAAATAAATAAATAAATCAAGAGCCGCCATACAAAATGCCATTGAAAAAAAATGTTCCCTATCAAACTCGCTAAAACATAGTACAAATTAATTTATATTTTACAACAACATGTTGATTCCCAAAATTGCAGCTCTCTTTCTCTTTCTCTCTCTTCCATTTTTTTTTTCATAAAAAAAAGATTTATGAAGAAATTATCATAAAATATCGACGCTTGATTCGTCTTCAGAGATTGCAGATTGTTGACCGAAAGCAAGCAGACTCATGTGGCGGGTCCCGTCAGGAATCGTCGCTCTAACCGCCTGTTACATCCACACAATGGCATTTTCGTAAATAAAATATTTTTATAATATCATAAATATCCTCACAAAATTAAGTACAAACTTTTTCTATTTCGGCGTAAACAAGAGGATTCTCTCGTAAATATTGCTGTGCTTTCTCTCTGCCCTGTCCTAGCCTGTAATAAATTAATCAACCAAAATCATAATAAAATGTGGTATTAATTTGCATTGTAATAAAATATAATATTATATTGCTTCGAGTTTTTATTTACCTTTGGTCTCCGTAATAATACCAAGAACCCTTTTTTACCAATACCTCCATCATTTCGCCACAATCCAAAATACACCCCTAAAAAATAAGAAAACAATTACTTAATTAATTTAATTTCATTAAAACACTCTCTTTAGAAATAATCTTTCTAAATTACCATTTTACTAACACCCTCTCCAAATATAATCTCAAATTCGGCTTGTTTGTATGGTCGAGAAACCTACATAGAATTTTTTTTAATAATAAGCATAATTAAAATTTAATAGAAAAATTATTCGTTAAAAGATTAAAAATTAAGACGATATAAAAATAAATACATACTTTGCTTTTTTGCACTCTCACACGAGCCCTTATGCCAATATCTTCTTCTCCCTTAATTGTCTACACATAATATTTTTTAATAATAAAATTACTATTAAAACAATATTTTAGATTAATATAATCATGCTTACAGATTTAATCTTGCCAATATTACGGATCTCGAGGCGGACCGATGCGAAAAATTTCAAAGCAATGCCTCCACTTGTTACTTCAGGATTCCCATAAAACACACCAATCTTCATACCAACAATAATAAAAAATTAAACTAATGATTTTTTTTTAAAATAAATAATAAAATAAATGAATGAATAAAATGGACCTTGTATCTGATTTGATTCAAGAAAATTAATGTACAACCGGCTTTCGATGCATTTCCAGACATTTTTCTCAAAGCTTGACTCATCAGTCTCGCTTGCAAACCTATTTGTTGCATTCCAATTTCGCCCTTCAAATATTAATTTATTAATTAATAAATCGATAAATAAATAAAAGTAAATAAAAAGAGAAAAATTTAAATAAGAACCTCGACTTCGGCGCGGGGAGTAAGAGCGGAGACGGAATCGACGCAAATTAAATCCACTGCTCCGGATCTACACATTCTATCAGCAACTACAAAAAAAAAATTAATTAATTAAATAAATAAAAAGGGCTTGATATAAAATAAAATTACTTTCGAGGGCCATTTCGCCATTATCAGGTTGGCAAACAATTAGGTTTTCGATATCGACTCCGAGTGCTTTCGAATATGTCGGATCGAAAGCATGTTCCGCATCTACTAACATCGCATTTCCTCCCATTTTCTAAAAATAAAATTATGAGAATTTTGCAAAAAAGACCCTGCATTATGCCAAATTGCAAAACCATAACAGTGTAGGGTTATTAAGATTTAAGACCTGAACTTCTGCAATTGCGTGTAGCGCTAAAGTCGTCTTTCCACTACTCTCTGGCCCGTATATCTGTATATAGACCCAAAAAAATATCAAAATTTAAAATTTGTCCGGTTCAAATTTGAACCCTAAAATTACCTCGACAATTCTTCCTTTGGGGATGCCGCCTCCAAGAGCGAAATCCAAAGTCAAACATCCACTTGGAAACGTCGCTCTAAATAAAAATTAAATCTTATTAAATCAATTTCTTTACAAAATTAAAAAATTGAAGAAAAAAGAAAGATCGTTCGTACACAAGAGCTCCTCCAGCGCTGCCTAATCTCGTGACGCTTCCTTTTCCAAACGAGCTGTTTATATCATTCATTGCTGTCTCCAGTGCCTTTTGCTTCATCAATTAGGGTTTAACGCAAGTAAATTACCATGCACGTAATGTGTTTGATGATTTAACCACAAAGAAAGTATACAACTTTCATGCACACAACGTATTCGATGAAATTCTAGCCCGATGTATACGAACTAGATAGAAGTGGATAGAATGGGTGAGAAAGAATACCCGGTCAAGGGAGGATTCACTGGAGAGAGAACCATTACCCTTGTCATACTCGCAAAGGACCCTCCGTTGAGCTCGTGGTGAAGAAGAACGTAGAGAGAAGAACGGAAGGGACGAAATGGAGAGGATACGAGGGAGCGAATGGCGTTGTCTGATAAGTGGTCTGAGAGGCGTTAGCGTCTCCATGTGTAGAAGTGAAGACGACGAGAAGGAAGAAAGACACGAGCTTCGAAGAGTGAAGATGCAGATTTTACAATATAACCCTTATAGAAGTTGTAATTTTGATATTAAGGACGCCTCGGTAGTCAGGATAGCAAATCCATGATTACAAATAATGGATTCAACCGAACATAGGATTTGAATTCTCGTAATATTATTGGGCTTCAAAGTCAAATAGACGTGCTCTATAGCTGCATTGAATTTATTATTTAACTGCTTCTTTTGATTTCCACAGAGAACATAGCCGGATTTCCAAATCTTTCATCCTCTCTATCGAGAACGCAAAATTAATGTCTCGAATCGAACGGTAATTCTCCGATTTTAAATTTTTTTCATGATCCTTTATGTTATATATGAATATGCGTCTTCTCATTTTCTCGGTCTCCATTTTTGCAGTCATCACTTGAACTAGCGCGACACATTGTCTGATGGGTGAGAATCGAGACAGGCTAAGCGACTTGCCCGATCCCATACTTTCAAACATTTTGTCACAATTGAAGGCAAGGCAGGTCGTGCAAACATGCGTACTATCAAAGAGATGGTCGAAATTCTGGACCTCCGTACCGTATCTAGATTTCGACCCTTCCGAATTTGGAAACGAAGTAAATTCGGATGGAAATCTCGAGAGGTTCGAGAATTTCGTTACCATGTTTTTGCATCTTCGTGATGATGCCGTCAACATAGACACGTTCCGAATCGAGTATAAATTCTACAACAACTCGAACTACGATTCTTTTAGACAGTGGATACTTTATGCATTGAAGCACAATCCGAGGAAACTTGAAATAATCCACACGGGAATTAATGATCTCGATTTGCCCAATTGTTTTTTCGTTTGCGAATCACTCGAGGAGGCGCGCATCGAACTGAGAAATTATAGCAAGAATATCCCCGATAAAATTTTCCTCCCTAATTTAAGAAAGTTACATTCCGTGCGTACTTACATCGAAGGGGATATCATGGAAAAAATTCTTTCTGGATGCCCAACTCTTGAAAATCTGGAATTGCAAAATTGCACTTTTAATATAAAAGATGAAATTTCGTTTCGGACTGTGAAGCGATTGTCTATTAGCGGTTCTTGGCTTAATCCGCTCAATGTTAGTATTTACGGTCCTTCCCTTGAATATCTCAACTACGATATTACAGGACGCAATTTTAAGGTTATACTCAAAGATATGTACAAGGTAACTAAAGCAAAAATATCCACTTATGATGAAGGTTATGGTTGTGAACTACTTAGTAGCCTGTCAAATGTCGAGGTTCTTCAGTTAGATAGTTGGGTTTTTGAGGTATAATGTGCAATAATTCATGTTCTTTTTTTTAATCTGATTTGATTAATTGAAAGTTTAATTTTGTTTTGTAGACCATGTTGGAAAGAGAATTATCGACATGTCCAACATTTGACAATCTGAATAAGCTGACCCTCGGTACAAGCGATGCGGACTGGAATCTTTGTTGGTTGGCCTCTTTTCTTAAGCATTGCCCTTATTTGGAGGAACTTACTTTGGTGCATATCGAATATCGAAGATGGAAGATGAATGCACAGAGTCGAGAAGAGAATGAGCGAAAATTGAACGAAATTGAAAGATTTGGATGCAATGAACTCAAGTCGGTAATTATCAAGTACGCGTAATATGATAATCAGTTGGATCGGTTGTTAAATCTTTCTTTTTTTTAAAAGTGACGTGAATATTCAAAATCTGAGTTTTCCTCGCAACAAAAAAGAAGAATGAAGATGATATCACCGCAATTATAGTTTAATGTGTTCTTAATAAAATAAAAATGAAAAAGAGTTTAATGTGTGAATGGACAATTTGTATATGAGTGTTATTTTTAATAAATGAGTGTTTTTTGTATTATGTACACGATTGTTGTTTCTTGATTTGTGTAGGGTTTGTACTTTGAAACATGAGATGTATCCATTATCTATTGATTGATTTCAGAGATTTTGAAGAATTACAGTCTTTAAAAATTCGGACTCGAACGGGTGATTTTGAAGAATATTTTATCGTGTCTATATTTGTTGTCGATTGTTTCCCTTCTTTCCTTGTTCTAATGGAATAATCATCTCAATTCGAATCTCAATTAGTTGGGAAATAGTGATAGAAATCTACCAATCATTTTTGTTCATTGATTAAGCTCCTCTCGAAACATTTAAATTTGAACTATCCTTGCTATCAAAAGGCTCCTTTTTGTGTGATCATTACTTGTGATTGGCCAAGTTTGTGACTTCTCTCGTGGTTTTGAATGTCGGAATTGGACTCGGCCCGCTAAATCGACTCTGTACTCGGCCGACTCGAAAAAAAATCGGATTGTTGATAAAAAAAATGTTACAAAAAATCGGATTGTTGCTAATTACAAAAAGAGCTATGAAAGTTTTAAAATTACAAAAATAACACTTTCTACTTTTGAAAAATCAAGAGAAATTTGGAATTATTTTTTATCTATACATTGCCCCCCATATTGTACCCTTGTTTATCATCAAGATTCGTATTTTTTAAAAAAAAATATATTACCATGAATATTATATTTAAATCTTATATCTTACAAAACTATATTTTTTTTCGAAAAATGTGTGCCTATTAAAAATGTTTATATCATTAGGAAATCTGAAATATCATATTTATTTATATTTTAGAACAAAATTAATATTTACAAATTTATTTTTAAAATGACAAAATTATTATAAACTATTTTAAGTATTATTAATATACGAGAATAGCGAAACATGATTGATTTGTTATATTAACACAATAAATATATCATACTTATACATATTATTAATACCTGATAATATTTAAATATGATTAATTTGTTATATTAACAAAATGATAATATCATATTATACGTAAAGATAGTATTTATTGCAAAATATGATACTTTTAGATATATCATTTTATAAAATATAAAATATTTAGCAAACACACAATTTTTTAAAAACTAATACGATTTTGTAGGATTTGGTGATTAAACATAATTTCTCGAATCATACTTATACTTTAAATATATTTAGTAATATCATTTTATAAATATGAAATACTTTTAATAGGCACATTTTTAAAAAAAAGTTATGATATTTTATGATTTAACCTTTAAATATAATATTTATATTCTTAAAAAATATGAATCTTGGTAATAAACAAGGGTACAATTTGAGGTAATATATAGATGGAAAAACAATTCCAAACACTTCTCGACCTAAAAGTCGAGAGTGTTATTTTTATAATTTTAAAACTTCCATAGCTCTTTTTGTAACTACCATTCTTTGCTTTTCTAACAATAAAAAAATATCATTTTTTTAGAGCGAGTGCAAAATTGGCGCAAGAGTCAAAGAGGCACCGGCGTTGATTGTGTCTAGACAGAAAGAGAGGAGGCGTGATGTGTATCCGTGTATGAGATGTGAGTGAGAAGTTGATTGAAGTGTGCGAGAGGTGAGTGAGATGTTGAGAGGCGGCACAGAGAAAAGAAGTTAGGAAGAGACGCGACTCGCGAGGACGGGAACATGAAAAAAGTACGACAATTAGAAGTGAGGAAGAGACGCGAGGACGGGAACATGAAAAAATAAGAATTTTTTAAAATAATTATAGTTAAAGCGTGTTTTGTATTAGATTGAAAAACATTTTCATTCACGACATTTGCATTATTTGACGATAGTCTCTCGAGCAACAAAGACATCCAATATACCATACTTATATTTTGAATATTTATATTTTTGAAAATTTATATTTTTTGAATATTTTTATATGTTAATTTAGCAATTATACATTTTTTTAGTATTTTAAATATATTTAAGATAATTGGATGATTGTGTACATATATGATTTCAATACAATAAATAGCTTTACTCGTCCATTTTCTTCTTTTTTCTTTTCTTGCTTTCCCTTTTCTTATCCAATGCTCCTAATGATTTATGATTAAAAAAATGATATGATGAACTCCAAACTATTATTATTATTATTATTATTATTATTTATGCTTAGAACATTAATTTGATATAATACAAACATAATGATAAAAATAACTGTTATAAGAATAGATACACTCGAAATTGCACAATGAAATGGTAGATACATTTGAATGTTTTGAGAAGTTGGCTTTGACAGGTTTAAACAACAAATGACAAACATACATATACAGTTTTTCTCCATCTGTAAATATCTTTTCTTTTTCTTCTAATTACTAATTTTTGAAAGAAATTACAATTACAATTTACAGTTTTAAATATAATGAGAAAAATCAAATTAAAAAGAATGATATTTTTGCAGTTTTTCTCTCTAAATTGAAGAATTATCTTTTATATAATACAAAACTGAGTAATTATTTAATTATTACTGGAGCTCTCCGGTTAGGCCTTAATTACCTTCACACGAGACACACTCCATTTTCCTTAACTATAAACAATGAACTAATAAAAAAAACTAATTTTTTAATCAAACGAAAATCTTGCTTTCTTTCTTTTATGCAACGAATCATCAATAAAACTGCATGAATCATGCATATTGATAAGTTCTCTATGTCGCATCTCCTCCTCCTCTAAACTATTCTTATTACCAAAACCATGAAAATCCATGTCATGTGAGTTTAATTCCTATCCTTCTGGTTTCATGTGATCATCACTCGTCGATTTGGATTTGAGATCTCACTGTAACCCAGCTTTTAACGTCAATAGTACAGTTCGGTATCAACGATTGTGTAGTTGCCAAGAAATCGATTCTCTCGAGCGGGTCCGTAAGCATCGCCTCGACCTTTAAAACTCCCACATTTCTTGATCGAGTATGCTCTTAGGAGTTTTTCGCACCTCTTCGTCAACCCAATTCTTCGATTTCGACACGAAAGGGTGATTTAGTAATTTCTTGGCCGTCCATCTCTGACTAGAATCTCGATTCAAGCACTTAGACAGGAAATCTTTCCCCTGTTCAGATATCCAACTGGGGCATTTCGGTACATTCGAAGAATATCCAATTTGGTGAAGAATCGCGAAAGGATTGGAGAATCCTTGCCAAGGGAAGCCTCCCGTGGCCATCTCAATAACTGTGCAACCGAGGGCCCAAACATCCGCACGAGTCCCCTGTTCTTTCCCTCTCGCCACCTCCGGCGCCATGTACATGGGTGTACCTCTTATCTGAAACTCCTCATTTTCGCTTGATTCTAATTTCGAACACCCAAAATCGGCGAGTTTCGCAAGCCCATCAGAACCGATAAGAATATTCTTACATTTTATATCGCAATGCACGATGCAATTCTCGTGAAGATAAACCAAACCAGAGAGTATTTCAAATGTTCGACGCCGAATGTGACTCTCGGTTACGCAGTCATCAAGATTCTCGATCTCATCTGCGAGAGACCCGCCAGGCGCATACTCCAAGAACAAATTATAAAGCAATTGGTCCGTAGAAGAATCTCCCGAGATATCGAAACCCAAATAGGCGATCACAAAAGGGGAATTGAGAGAAGAAAGAATCATCTGTTCACGTTTCAAAACTTCAGCCAACTTCACGGATTTGACGGCAAAAGCCTCCCCAGAATTGCAATTCGTTGCAATTGAGACCGTGCCCGTCGCCCCAGAACCGAGTATCTTTCCACGCTGCCATTGATCAATTTTTTCCATTATTACGAATAGAGACGAATACAAGGAAATATGTGTTTTTCTGTGTTGTCTTGTGTGATTATTTTCCTTTGAGGTATAGGGGTATATATATACTTTGTAGTTTCCCTAATGTCTGTTTTGCAAAATTGTTATATATGAACCAGGTATTTCATTAAATTGATGAGACGGTAAATAAATAATTATAGTAAATAACATGGAGTTTTTATGGACCGATTGTATATGAATAAAAAAGGGAAATAACTCAATAAGGAAGTTAAGGCAGGAAAATAAAAAGATCTAAAAAAAGAAAGGTAAAATACCTGGAAAATATTTGACCCCAAAGAACTAACAAGCAAGAAGAAGAAAATAGAATTGTAAGTTGCTGTCAAATTCAATTCAAATGTTGCATAAATCGGTTCAAAATATGTTACTGAATAAGAAACTCATTGGCTATTAACGTTTTGATTACGTAAATTAAGTTAATTAATTGTTCGAGATAGTATTTCTTTATCAGTTTCTTGGTTACAACTATAAAGACGCTTCTTGGTTTTCTTATAGTTTTTTTAAAAAAATATTATGGACTGAAAATAGAATATAAATTTATGGTATGTCGATATTATCATAAAAATGTAGAAACAGTCGCTTATTATTCGCTTATTATTCACGTACGTTATAGAAAACATGCATTTATTTATCTTGTCTCAAGAAACTTGTAGCTTAATTAGCACAATGTGATAGAAATCTTTTACTTTTTAAAAAAAATTGGAAATGTTCTTTTTTATTGTCGAAATAAAACATTAACTCAATTTATACAAAAATCATTAAAATTATCGAAATATTAATATCATAAAATCAGTCAGTAATCCCCTGCGAGGTACGAACTAAAGTAGTTCAGGTATTAGTTAATGATATTTTGGTTCAACTGTAGAAAAGGAAGCCTAACCTAAACTTGCAATACATGAATTGTACTCGAGATATCCACGAGCAGAAAATTCCAATAAGACATTAAATATAAAAATATAAGTTTAACACATGAGATTAGAGAGAAAAAGAGAGGTGAAGGGATTTTTTTTTAGAGCGAGTGCAAAATTGGCGTAGGAGTCAAAGAGGTGCCGAGGTGGATTGTGTCGACTCGAGACAAGCGCGAAGAAAAAAATTGAATAAGAAGCCTCCTTGCTACAAATGTTGTATAAACCGGTCAAAATAAGTTATGGAATAAGAAACTTATTAGTTATTAATGTTTTGATTATGTAAATTAATTTCATTAATTGTTGTATTTCTTTATCAGTTTCTTGGATGCAACTATAAAGACAGTTCTTGGTTTTTTATTTTTTTTAAAAAAAATATTATGGATTAAAAATAAATTATAAAATTGTGATATGTTGATATTATCATAGAAATGTAGAAATAGTTGTTTATTATTCCCGTACATACAGAAACCATGTATTTGTTTATCATGTCTAAAGAGACTTGGAGCTTAATTATTACAATGTGTTAGAAATCTTTCACTTTTTTTTAATTGTAAAAGTTTTTTTTTATTGTCAAAAGTGAATCATCAAAATTAGATTATAATTATAAATAGTGTAATTCAGTATCTCAAAATTAAAATTTAATTAACATAACATCACAATTAATCTCAAATAATTAATGTAAACTACACTGCACACTCCAATCAAATATATACATGCATGTATTATATACATACTATAATCCAATTCATAACTACATTATTTCGCCTTGCCACTACGTTTCTTGTTCTTCATTGCATGCATAAAAAGTAACATCAACGATAAAATAAACGCCGAACCCGCTATTACGCTAGGGTAAATTGCCGATTTTGCCCCTCGTTTCCTTTTCCTTCTTCTCCTTTGCCCTCCATTTTCCTCTCCATTACTACTTTCTCCACTTTCTTCACCAGATATTACCGTCTCATTATCCGATTCAATTTTTTCGATCAATTTTGGCGATTCTTGATCAGAATGTAGCGGTTCCATTTCCCCCGGTATTTTATTTGTCTCTTCACCCTTTTCACTATTTTGACTGGTTTCTTCTTCGTTTTTGTCATGAAGAATTGGTTCTGGTTTTGGATTCTCGTCTTCGTGTTTTAACTCTAATTCCTCTAATTTTTTGTTAATTTCGACTTTTTCTTCTTGTGAATTTTTATTAGTTTCAACCTTTTCTTCTTCTTCAGTGGCTTTGATTTCCGTTTCTTTTGGGTTTTTATTTCTCTCGATTTCTTGACCACTGTTTTCGTTTTCCCGGTTTTCCACTTCCATTTCCTGGTATTTCGGTTCCGGTTCCGGTTCCGGTTCCTCCGGTTTTTTATTTGTCTCTTCATTCTTTTCACTATTTTGACTGGCTTCTTCTTCGTTTTTGTCATGAAGAATTGGTTCTGGTTTTGGATTCTCGTCTTCGTTTTTTAACTCTAATTCCTCTGGATTTTTGTTAATTTCAACCTTTTCTTCTTCTTTCTCTTCTTCAGTGGTTTTGATTTCCATTTCCTCTGGGATTTTATTTATCTCGATTTCCTGTTCACTGTTTTCATTTTCCCTGTTTTCTACTTCCATTTCCTGGTATTTCGGTTTCGGTTCCGGTTTTGATTTCTTGTCTTCATATTCGATTTCTACTTCCTCAGAACTTCTGCTAATTTCAATTTTTTCTTCATGGTCCTCTCCAGTGGTTTTGATTTCTCTTTCCTTCAATTCCGGTTCCAAATTGTCGATTTCTCTTTCTTGTATATCAGGCAAGACTTGATCTTCTTCTCTGTCTAAAGCAATCTCTTGTTCCACTCTTTGCAATTTAGGCAGTGTAATGACCAGAATATCTTCTTCTTCTTCGAATCCAACATCAATTCCATCAAAATTCACAAAACTCGGGATTTTGAAAGTCTCGGAGAACCCTTGGTTTGATTCTCGATGAACAACCCTGACTCTCCGCAAAATCTCGGCATCTATCAAGAAACCCTCTCTTTTATCTCCATTAATGGTGATCTCTGTTCTCTCTTCATTCAAACTCACAGTTATCTCCTCTTTCCTAAATCCTGAGAAAAAAACATCAAATTTTCATTATAAACATTACAATAGCAAATTCAAAACATCAAAAACTAAAGACAAATTAGTATTATAATAATGAAAATTCAAAAAACCTGGTAGGTGTGCGAGAAGAAGAAACAGATCATCAGTTTCATTCGAAGTGAAAGTTAAATTACTTGCAAATCGAGTTACATGAACTCCAATCTCAATCTCCATTCATGCCTATGAGGAAACTTGCAAATTGCTTCTCGTTTATGCCTTTGTGAAGATAATGCGCAAGAAGTATTCATTTCTTTCTTTGCCCAATTGAAGAGGAAGAGTAAAGAGAGAGGGCTTCTTTCGGTGGTAAAGCTTTCCGCTTCGTAATGGCTTGACAAGGAAGTAATCTGGTTCATGAGTTACTCGTACACGGCGATCAGCCAAATATTTGTATTACATTCACAAAAAATATGTTACTCTTCTCGTATATATATTTATGAAACGAGTCATATAACGTCATGAGCTCTATATACACCGCGACCATTCAGTATTTGGATCGCATGCGCTAAAATTTCTGTTACCTTGTCGTGTAGAGAGTCAATTATCGACCCGTTTGATAAACGAACGATCGAGATAAGTTATCACATTGTTGGTCCAACACGCGTTTGTAGTTTGTACAGATCCCGAGCTTCTTCCCTACACACGAAGAAAAGAGGCAATCTTTGGATTTCTTCGTGCGATTGTAATTCTCGAAGATCAAGGAACCGATTTTGATTTTATTTCGAAAACATCGGCGACTTTTCCCCCTCTCGTAGATCGTTATTTTGAAGTAAGTTAATTTGATGCAAAAATTCTCTAATTTTTTGTGTGTTTAATCCGTTAATTCATCCTGAACTCGTATTTTTTGGTAAATCCGAGTGGTTTTAGCAATAGATCCATAAATTTCATCAGTTCATCTTTTGTTCCTTGCTAAATCGGTCTGATTCTAAAGACAGACTTCTTTATTTCACTGGATTCTATCTCAATTCATCCGATTTTGTAGATTTTATCTCTATTTTCTTATCGGTCTACTGATACTTATACCGAAAGAAATTTCTGAATAAATCACAGTAAATCTATAATCTAATCAATTCTAATTTCGTGATCAATTCAATAACTAGTATGATACTCGATACAGATAAGAATACCTCATCTTATTTCTGAATTTAACATCTGAACAGATTGAAATTTTATAAATCCAGGAATGCAGAGCCAGATCGTGTGCAATGGTTGTAGGAACGTTTTGATCTTCGCAAGAGGCGCTACCAGCGTTCGTTGTGCAGTATGTCACACCGTTACTCCCGTTCCTCCTCCAGGTATTACATTGCATAATCATCACTTCAATCCTCCATTCATTATTGACCGATTCTTCAAATCTTGAAATCATGGATGAATATTTTTGTCAGGGATGGAAATGGCGAGGGTTTTGTGTGTTGGATGCAGAACTTGGTTAATGTATAGCAATGGAGCCTCCAGTGTGAGATGCTCTTGTTGCCACACTATCAATCTTATCAGACCTACTCATCCTCCTCCACCTGGTACCTCTCTCTCTCTCTCTCTCCCTAAAATCTTCTTGGCCTACATTTCATGGGTAACTTTACAAAATCTCAAATATCATGCACACCCCTTCAAAATTTGAAATATCATGAATGCCCTACAAATATTTTGATAATTTACAGGGGTACACATGAGATAGCACAAATATATTTTTTATATTGAAAAGAGGCAGTAATGAATTACTTTTTATTTTGTTTTTTGCAGTGAATAATAATGTGGCACAAGCGCAAGTAAGCTGTGGAAATTGCAGAGTAAGACTTATGTATCCATATGGAGCGCCATCTGTAAAGTGTGCAGTTTGCAATTATATCACTAATATCGCGGTACACATTTTTCTAAAAAAAACCCTCAATTTTTTTCTATTACTTTATTGAATATTGATCCTGAATTGATATATTTTTTTGGTGTCATAGGGCCAGGCTGGTACCGCAAGGCCTCCAGTTACTTCTCCAGTACCGGTACCGAATGAATCTTTGTACGCTCCACCATCTGTACCATCTACTAGTGCTGTATGTCTAAATAAATATTTAAATTTTCATTTTGTATTTATGGTATTTAATTATTTTATGATAATTAATATGATTTTGCTTAATTTTCTTATTTTCGGGTAATAAAGCCTCCATCTCGGCCTCAGAATGTGACTGTTGTGGTGGAGAACCCCATGTCTGTTGATGACAAGGGCAAATTGGTAATTTCCTCATTATTAAATATTAATTTCATACATTATTATACAATATTAATGCCAAAATTTGAGTAATATAATATGGATTATTGATACAGGTGAGCAATTTGGTGGTCGGAGTAACCACTGGTAAAAAATAAGGTTTTATTCTTTTAGACAAATTTTATTCTCTTTTGTGTAATTTTTGTGGGAATATTGATAGTCACGATTAATAAGTTATATATATAACATGTATGTATTAAAAAAAAGAAACAGGTATTTGAAAGTTTGAGAGTTCATGGTTTGTCCCAGTTTATTTATGCTGTAAAATTATCAAGGCTTGTATAACAATAATATATAATATATAATAAAACCTGTTTTTTGAAATATATTATATTATATCATAGTATTTTTATTTATTTATTTTAGCAATTAAAAAAGCTGTCATGTTTTTGTGTTTTTTTGAAAGAATGATATATTAGCCTTGAAGTTCTTGGCACAATATATATTATAGATAAAAAGAAATATTTTGAAGTAAACTTAACTGGAAATGATGAGATTAGAGCTTTGCTTTATTAATTATTCATTAGGCGTAATTAAATAAGAGATTATATGAGAGATCTAATGGTTTTGATTGGATTCCGAGTTAATTAATGTTTTTATTTTTCTTATGGCTCCAATATATGAGTAACTAACATTATTCAATACCACGAGTGGTTACTAAAAACAAGGCAGCATATGAGTTTTGAAATTTATTACAATTGAGGATTGAAGAGGTATGCAAATGCTTTATTTTTGAAATTTATTAAAAAAAATCTCCTTTCCGGTGATGATACTGTCCTTTTTGGCAATGAGACACTACATCATAGTTGGTTGTTTTTATTGCAATCATAGTTCGTTGCTTTTGAAATTTATCAGCATCAGTGTGCTATTTCAGTTTGGTTTTCCCCCAATATCCAAAAACGAAGAAAACTTGTGAATTGTTTGTGTGTAAACATATTTTGTGTATTTCAATTTCATAAAAGAGAGAAAGCTTGTGTAATTTTGGGTTTATAAGATTTGAATGGTCATATAGGCACGAATGGTGTGAGGAAGCAGAAAAAGTGTGAGAAAGTAAGAAAGTTTATACAGAGGCTTTAATGCGCGGTTACTGAAAACAAGTTAAACTAGTAAATCGGTATATTTTAAAGTTCCATTTTTTTTACTTTTACTATACGAAGCTACGTATATCCTAACTGCTATGTTCTAAGTATAATATTCCGTTCAAGTATGCTCCTTGTACTGTTAATTTCTGCGGTGTACATTTTTTATATAAGTCGGGTATTCCTTGGGGAGGCGTCCTTCGGGACACCATGTGTCTTTCGAGAATAGTGTTAAGCACCTATTTTACACTTGTAATTGGCAATCTGAATCGAAGATCGCTTCGAAAGACATGTTAACAGTTCGTATTTGGTCTTAGTTTGAAAGGTTGTTGCGTGCTTGTTGTATCTTTTCCGCCCATAACCCATTTGGTTTTGTCCGTAGTTTCCAAATCTACTTTATCGTAAGTGACTTATTCTGTGAATGTAGGTTCGTTACGCCTAATCCAGTAATCCCCCACTGTGTTTTGGTATGCAAACTGTTTCATGAATTTGGTGTTTAATTTGGACTTGTTGTGTAATAACCCATGCTAAACCAAAAATATATATATTAACATAAACACAATTTAAGATTAAACCTATGCTAAAACAAAACAGAAATATATATATATTTACATAAACACAATTTAAAATTAATGGGTATATTACTTATCTTTTTTGGGCCAATCCCATTTTTAAAAATAATATACCTTATTTTACTTATCTTTTTTTGGGGTATATTACTTATCTTTTTTGGGCCAATCCCATTTTTAAAAATAATATACCTTTATTTTAATATAATTGATTAACAATAATAAGGAAAACTAGGAGGACTTCGGTGCATAATGGCTCTTATAAAATAATACCTCTGTGCTTAGTGCTTATATCCGCGCTACGCTGCGGAAATATCAATTGTGTTTTTATTAATTTTATGTAATTTACATTGAATATTTGATGTACAATCAGTTGCGGAAAGTAATGCAATGCAATTTGTACATGCCACTATGCTGCGGAAAAGTACAATGCAATTGCTTGAATTTTGAGTAAAGAACACTATCATGTAGTTCAATTGTATGATCCAAACCAATGTCATAAGTGCACGTAAACAAAATAAGTTATCATGTAAATTGACATAATAATTTAAAATAATGTCACATTGATGTATTTACATACACTATTTAACACCTTACAAAAAAATTAATTTCAATTATACATTCAATGTTCCTTAAAGAAATTATGCATACAATGCAGATTACATTTCACATCCACTTTATACAACTGACGTATCAGTTCTACATAGATTATATATTACTAGCTTTATTCCCGCGCTATTGCGCGGGTTTGTTCTTCTTAATAATGTGATTTTTTTTCGTTGTCATGATATTTAGTGGATTATGTTTATTTTGGGTTTTATTGTGCTTGTTGAGTGGTTCTTTTCGGACAAAATGGTCGTTGAATTAAATATAAGTATAATTTACGAATTTTGTATTATCACATTACATAAATTATGAGAAGCTTATACGATGATAATTTATGAAGTTGGTATATCAATGGCGTACATATGCATTATATGTATTATACAAATAATCAATACATAAATCATGAATATATAACCACAAAAAAAAACATATGACATTACTTAACTTTTAATAATAAGATGAATTGCAATAACTACAATAATACAAAAATTTAGCTAATTTAATTATTAAAAACTAACACACTCAAATGCATTTAAATGAGCAAATACTTTCACTATGACATCATATGTGTCGTCATGTTGTGCTTGCCTCAGTAAATAATGATTTTTATACATTATCAAGGAAAAATTATTGCAATCGTTCAAGGGTTGTCTTCTTTGAACGATTGAAAAAGATCCTTGCTTCAAAGTTCATTTATTGTATACACATCATAGGCAAAATAAAATAAAAAAGCCAAATAATTGTCATATGTTTCGTTTTTGTATTTGTATAGGTATATGCGTTCGCAATCTGTGTTTGTAGTGCCGATTCATATTTGTATTGAGTGTTTGTATTTTGTATTCATATTGTTATGTTTGTATTTTTATTTCGTAGCTTGTGTTCGTATTACTTCTTTTTTTTGGATATTTGTAGTTGGTCTCACGTTTTTCATATTTGTATTCATAATCGTGTTCGGGTCACGTTTTCGTTCTCATATTCTTATTCTTATTTGTGTATGTATTTTGTATTTCTTATTTTGTTTTTTTTAATATGTTCTTCGTAATTGGTATTTCGTAGTTTGTACAATTTTTGCTATTGGTGTTTGTTTTTTGTTTTCACATTTGTATTTTGTATTTTGTATTTAGCAATAGGTATTTCGTTGACATTTGTATTTTGTATTTCGGATTGATTGTTTAGGGTTTAGCGTATAATAGTATAGTGTTATGACTTTAGGATTTAGGTTTTGGATTAAAATAATGTTACTATGATATGTTTGCATCAGTAAATCATGATTTTTATAAATTTTAAAGCAGAAATCGCTTGAATTGTTTAAGGGCCGGCTTCCTTGAACGATTCAAACTTTTTTTGCTTCAAAATTTGTTTATTTTCTATACATCATAGGCAAAATAAAGCAAATAATTGTTAAATATTTTGTTCTCGTTTTTGTGTTTTGTGTATATATATATATATGCTTCAAATTTGTAGTGGTAAATCAAATTTCCATTGTGTATTGTGTTTTGTATTCGTGTTTGTACTCACATATCGTTATTGTCTTTGTATATGTATTGTTATTGATTTTGTTCTCGTTTTTGTATTTGCGTTAGTATTGTACTTGAAGGTTGTAGTGGTAATTCAAATTTGCATTGTGTATATGTGTTTTGTATTCGTGTTTGTACTCGCATTTCATTGTTGTATTTATATTTGTTTTTTGTTTGTACTTATATTGTTATATGGTTACATTTGTATTTTTGTTTCGTGTTTCATAATTTTTATTGTTAGTGGTTTTATTATTGGTATTGGTATTTGTTTTTACGTATTTATATCCGTTGTAATATTTGAGCATCCTCTTTGCTTTCATGTTTTTATTCTTTTTGTTATTCTTATCGGAGAACATATTTCGTATTTTTTTGTTTTGTATATCGTTTTTCGTGTTTCTAACATTTGTATTGCGTGTTTGTATTTTGTATTGGCATTTTTATTCATATTGTTATGTTTGTATTTTATTTCGTATTTTCTAGTTCGTGTTCGTATTGCTTATTTTTTTGGGTATTTGTAGTTGTTTTCGCGTTTTTCATATTGCTATTCATAAACTTGTTCGGGTCACGTTTTCGTGCTCATATTCTTATTTGTGTATGTATTTTGTATTTCCTATTTTGTTTTTCTTATTATGTTCTTCGTAATTTGTATTTCGTAGCTTGTATAATTTTTGCGATTGGTGTTTGCTTTCTATTTTCACATATATATTTTGTATTTCATGCTTAGCAACAGGTACTTTTGTTGACATTTGTATTTTGTATTTGGGATTTATTGTTTAGGGTTTAGCGTTTATTAGTCTAGTGTTATGACTTTAGGATTTATGTTTTGTATTAAAATATGTTACTATGATATGTTTGCCTCATTAAATCATGATTTTTAAAAAATTTAAAGTAGAAATCGCTTGAATCGTTCAAGGGCCGGCTTCCATGAACGATTCAAACGTTTTTTGCTTCATAATTTGTTTATTTTCTATACATCATAGGCAAAATAAAGAAAATAATTATAATATATTTTGTTCTCGTTTTTGTGTTTGTGTATGTATATATACTTCGATTTTGTAGTGGCGCTTCAAATTTCCATTGTGTAGTTGTGTTTTGTATTCGTGTTTGTACTCACATATCGTTATTGTCTGTGTATGTGTATTGTTATTGATTTCGTTCTCGTTTTTGTATTTGTGTGAGTATTCTTACTTCGAGTTTGTAGTGGTAATTTAAATTTGCATTGTGTATTTGTGTTTGTACTCGTATATCGTTGTTGTATATGTATTTGTGTTTTGTTTACTTATATTGTTATATGGTTATATTTGTATTTTTGTTTCGAGTTTCGTAAATTTTATTGTTATTGGTTTTATTATTGGTATTGGTATTTGTTTTTACGTATTTATATCAGCAATTGTATTTGAGCATCCTCTTCATATTAGTGTTTTTATTCTTATCGTTATTCTTCTAGGTGAACATATTTCGTATTTCTCGTTTCGTATATCGTTTTTTGTGTTTCGTGGGCCTTAATTTGTGTTTCGTATTTCGTAGATTCTATTATTTTTGGTATTGGTATAAGTTTTTTTCACATTTGTATTTTGTATTCCTTCTTTTCTAATTAGTATTCCTATTTCGGATTTATATTTTGTATTTCCTATTAGGGCCTTGGTATTACGACTTATAGTTTACGATTTAAATTTTAGTGTTTAGTGTTTAGGTTAGCTTCTAGGAGTTATTCGTAATTAGTAGTTCGTCATTAGTAATTCGTAACTCGTAATTCGTAATTGTGTTTGTATCTGTGATCATATCCGTATTCGTGTTTGTCTTTTGTATTCGCTTTTCATATTTGTATTGGTTCGTTGTGTTTGTGTATGTAGTCATATTTTGTCTTTTGTGTTTCAGTTTTCTTGTTTTCTACTTTTACTAATACGGATTATAAATTTCAAGATTTCGGATTTGATTTTTTGTAATTTGTAATTCGTAACTCTTAATTTGGATTTCATTCGATGATGATAATGATATCACAACGACGATGATGAAAAAGGATCGTGATAATAATATCACGATGACGATGATAATTGATCTCAAATTTCCCAATTAGCCATTTATGTTCATATATCCGTTCTTATTTTTTTGCATTCATATTTGTATTCGTGCTTCTTATTTTTATTGCCAATTCGTATTATATTTCGTATTTCGTACCTTGTGTTGTTATAGTTGTCGTATTTGCCACATTTTATTTCGTTATTGTATTCATATTTGTATTCGTATCCGTCTTCGTATCTCGTACACATATTCTCGTCATTATTCACATTCATATTTGTATACACGATTTGTATTAGTATGAGAAATTTTCTTTGTATATATATTTATTTATTTGTATTGCATATTTATTCACATCAATATTTGTTTACTTTTTTGTTTTTTGTGTTCAGTCACATACAGTAGTTTGTATTTGAATGACAATTTTTTCTTTGATATATTAAATTTTTTGTATTTGCATATCTATCTCTTGTCCTACAGTCATTAGGAGGAGTATTGATATCAATATTTTGTTTGTGTGTTCAATACATGCTTTGTATTCGTATTAGAATTTTTTCTTTGTATATGTAATTATTTTCTGTATTGCATATTTGTCGTTTGTATTCGCGCTCGTATTTTGTTTATTTATATGAATTTATTTTTGAAATGCATGAGTCCGCCAACAATAACCTTACATTTCCATAAATATTGCAAATAAGCCCCTGCATGAAACAGAAGTAATTGAAAACAGATAAAAGGGTCGAATCACAGAATACCATGAAGAAGAATACCATGAAGAGCTATTCAAACCGAGTTGCGAATTTGCAGTCCGATTCGGCCCTGCCTTTAAAGCAGTTTGCTTCGCGTCGAATTGCATCAGTGGCAAGAGTCGACCAGCAATAACCCTAAAATTCCACTAAAATTGCAAATAAGCCCTTGCACAAAAATATATTTCAAATAAGAACTTGCACAAAACAGAGGTAATTAAAAGTAAATTAAAGGGTTGAATTACAAAAATACCATGCAGAATTATAGAAGCAGAGTTGCGGATTCACAACGTACCCATATACAACCATGTCTCGAGCCTGCGCGCCGGGGTGTTTCCCGATGAATTGAATCGGTGGCAAGAGAGCAGGAATGCAAGCAATGCAAGCAAATGCGAGCGATTTCCTGATCGGAAAAATTGCAATATTTACAAAAACAACCCTGAATTTCTTCGAAATAACACACATCACCTTGAAAAGACTGAACACATATTCCATCACACCATTTCAGCCTGGGAGACATCGTTCCGAATTCGATATCGGCCATCTTGAGCTGGTCTTCACGGTTACTGATCCATCCTCGCTCTCCCATCGCGGCCACACCTCATAGTTGAACTACACAAAAGAAATAATAAACATAAATAAAAAAGACTCGCAGAAAAATGCAATCTTCACAAATTCAACCCTGAATTTGTTCCAAATCACAGATATCACCTTCAAAAGAATCGACTCGTGTTCAAGCACATCGTTTCGAATGCAAGTCATGGTACCGAACTCCATACCGGTCATCTTGAGTTGGTCCTCACTGGTACCGATACTGTTAAGCCCTTGCCTTAGTCAGATCCGCCTAACTTCGAATTAGTTCAAATTAACTCTTAGTCACCACGCAAATTAACTGCATACATAGTCGAAAAAATCATAATATAGACCAATTTGAACTTTATAAAATATTAGAAAGCAGAAATTTTCGAAACCCTAAAAATAAGTACTAAAAACCTCGTTTGTGTTTGATACCGAAATAGTAACAATCTCTGCTGGTTTGCTTGTATTCGCAGCAAATAAGTGCGATATTTGCAATTATATCCCTGAAGAAGTAAAGATAAATAAAATTCGAAATTTTTTTTTAGGAAAACCCTAAACCTAAGAGCACTAAAAAGGCATGAAAACCCCTAAATCTAAGAACGAAACCGGACCAAATTTGAGGGAGAAAATCGCAAAAATTGCAAAATACATCCAAAGTTTTGAAACTCACCGTAGAAACCGGAGCCAACAGGGTCGTCGCCGTTTGTTTAGACCTTCTTGGCGAGTCACCGGTGACAGTCGATGGACAGTCGCCAATCGAAGCCAGAATCGCCAGAATCCTCTCCGTTCGGTTAGGGTTTCGTCGCCTCTTTTTTCTCTCTTTCTTTCTCCCTCTTTTATTTTTCTTTGTCGTGAGTGAATGGAGAGAGACAATAGTGACTTAGCCAGTAGAGAAATAGTGGGGAGAAACAGTAAATGAGAGACGTGGCTCAACGTGGGAAGAACACAATGTTTAGCATTACTACTATATTAAGATATACAATTATTATTTCGATGTGTCATTTGCACATTCAAAAAAATAAGCAAATCAATATTCGCATTTGCACATACAATTAGTCCATGATTTCTTTGCTACGAATAATTTGTATTAAAAAAAAAAATATCAAATATATACATAGAATTACTTATAATTAGTCCATGTAACTTTTGTCTATATATCCCTGTTATTTAATATGCACAGAATTACTTATAAGTATATAATTAGTCCATGGACGACTTCAATTATGTCTGGTACCCTTTAATTTAGAAAATATCACATATTCCCCCGAAATAAACTCTAATTTAAAATAGTCCCTCGAAATGAGATAAAAATAAAAAATACCCTCGAAATGAAAAAAAGTCACATATATCCCTTAAATGATCCAAAATAATCATTTATACCGCAGAGTTTCATAAATTGTCAAAAATAGCCCTGGAAATAAGATTTCAATCATATAGATCCCTTAATTGCATAAAGTTTCAATAACACCGCTGAAATGAGAAAAATATCATATATACCCCTGATTTTTATAAAATTATCAAGAATACTGTGACAAAAACAACACATATACAATACTCCTGAAATTTACCCTAATATAAAATATACCCCTGAGTATGAGAAAAATACCAGATATACCCTTGAAAATGAGAGACAAAACCATATCTATCCCTGAAATTTATTAAAATATCATATATACCTTCGAAAATGAGAAAATGTCAAAAATATCCATGAAGATGAGAATTTAATCATATATATCCCTGAATTTCAAAAATTTCAGAAATACCCCTGAAATGAGAAAAATATCATATATACCCCTGATTTTCATAAAATTATCAAGAATACCCTGACAAAAATAGCACATATACGATAACCCAGAAATTTAGCCTAATATAAATATACCCCTGAATATGAGAAAAATATCAGATATACCCTTGAATATGAGAGAAAAACCACATATATCCCTGAAATTTATTAAAATATCATACATACCTTCGAAAATGAGAAAATTATAAAAAATACCCCTAATAATGAGAAAAATATCATATATACCAGTGAAATTGACCAAAATATCTTCTAAATTTTCAAGATATACAAAGTCCAAGCACATTTAAAAATATTGGTTTTAAGGATATTTTACAATAAAAAATTAAATTTTTTTGCAAATATTATTTTAATTGAATTTTAAAATATGCACAATATATTTTACCTACTTCTTGCATGTCTATGTCTTTGTAAAAAGCTCTAATGAGAAGAAACAAATAACATATTAATATTCCAAAATATACAAAATTAAATCAAGGATTTATAAACATTTTATTTACAATAAAAATAGAAGTTGTTAAATTATACGATTGAAATGACCTCAAACATACCAGTCAAGCGCCAAGTACCAGTGGAGTATCGCACTTTTATAATAATGACTTCATCTGCATGTAAATATAGATAATTTGTGTCATATAATCATATTCAGTATCAAATTTTCTTCTAAATAAATTAAGCAAAAGCTTTTAGAAAATTATTGAAATCCATTAAATCGAAATCAAGGACGATTCCCCATTAATCAATTAATAACCCACTTGCTTTTAAAGGTTACAAATCAACCTTATCACATAAATCAATAAAAAATTAGCCCCAAATTGACCTTAATTAACCTAAATTTTTAATTCAAATAACTGAACCTTGTGTCTCGGTCCTCTTTCTAGATTCTGCTACAATTAGATTCATGGCATCATTAAATCCTGTTTGAAACCAAATCCCGTACCTACTTCAGCCCTTTTAGATTTTCCTACAGAAAGTATGTTGAGTAGATCGATCAGAAGCAAAGAAGCAGAAAATTAAACCCAACTTCAAACAAAAAAGGTTGAAGTATTGAAAGATACATTGAAGTGGATGATTTGGTCTTGAGAAAATGGCACAGGTTAATCATCACGTTTTTATAACCGAAGAGTTGGCGTTAATGGTGGAAGCGAGAATACATATTGATCCATTAGCGACTTACATGAAACGCACCTTGTTGCTTTCCAAAGAGAGAACAGATGGAACACAAAAGAAGGAAAATCCTAAAAGCGTCCAGAGAAGCGCATCCATAGTGCAAATCACAAAGCCGTGTTAAAACAGGGGGGGAGATCGAGAGAGTGGCTTAATTTTTTCTAGATTTGCATGAAGTTAATTGAAAATTTTAATTAATAAAATGATGTGGCAGATTGTGGAGGCCACAAAGTGTTTGTAGGATTAATTGTTTTTTTCAAAATTTTAATTAAATCGGCAAGTTATAAGAATTGTTGTTTAATTTATATTCAAAATTTATCCGTAATTTTTAGATTAAAATTATTTATAAATTATTAGTTTTATCAAGATATAGTTATTGAAAAAAAATATTGATGTTCAATAATGGCAAAATTTATTAATCACGAGTTTGTAAAAACTATTTGGATTCTCGAATTAGATTATATTAATTACGAACAAATGAAGAAACGATCGTGTTTTAGGTAGTGAGATGTATGTTTTTTGGGTAATGATATTGACAGGAAATAAAATTATTGAGAACAAAAAATTTTAACTTGAAATGACAATTTTACTTTTAATTCATGTCAAATTTAAATAAAATTTTCTGTATCTAGTATTTATTTTCCTGTCAATATCACTATCCATTTTTTTTAGCCTCCGTAAATTGGTTTATTAATTATTATTTTTATGTCACGAGTACGTTGTCGGGTTTAATATTTATGTGATTCTTATTTTATAAAATAATTTATAATATTGAATATGCATAAATGAATTTTCTAAAAAATATAAAATGATCCTTTTAAATGACAGAATAATTTGGTATATAAATTGGTTTCGTTTGGTATCCTTGCGAAGTTCCGAGTAATTCCATGTCGATCGAGGGTTTTGAGAGCCTCATGGTGGTGCATGCTAGTTGCACCAAGGCTATGGACAAGGATACATCCTTGCAATATTCCGAGTAATGCCAGATCAATCGAGGGTTCAAGAGTCTCATGATGGTGCATACTGGTTATGACGAGACTGTGCAAGAGATGCAAATGAATACTCGTGATCATCGTTTTTAATAGGATGAGTTAAGGATTAAAAATGTGGTATTGAGTTAAGTATTATAAAGAAAAGGAATTATGATATTATACTGATACATTTATTATTATAGAAATGCTAAAAAAAATTCATAAAAAAAAAAATAAATCAAAATATACTGTTAAAAATAGCAATATATATACTTGTATTTATCAAAATATACTATTAAAAATATATTATTTATTCTCAATTTTAACCATGTTAACATATTGGATTTATCAGTATAATTTTGCTAATTTGAAGAATATATTTTGCTAATTTCATCAGTATATTTTGCACGGTGCATTTTTTTTTTTTGGATTATTCTTAGTAAACCTGATTATTATTATATATACGAATAGTTTTTTTAATTATTCTCTAATATAATGTTATATCTCTGAAATATGAATAGTACAATCTCAGTTAAAAAGTATGTTCGGTTCTTCACAAAAACATGTCATATAGAAACTATGTCGTAATTGATTATCGAACTTCATTTAATTAGCTAATTAAATTCTTTCATTTGGTGTGACATGTTGGGGTATTTGTTAGAAATTGATTATCGAACTTCATTTAATATAGAAACTATGTCGGTATCGGATAATGTGTTTTCAACTTTCTTTTATTTGGAGGACTACTTAGAAGGGTGAGGTATTTGTATATGAAGATGTATTTTGTAATAGGTCGCACGTGTGTATGTGTATCTATAGCATAACACGACAATAAAGTCGAGTTGCGGTCGCGTCCATGTTGTTGTGTGACATGTTGTGCATTAATTCATGAATTTGATGTTTAATTTGGAAAAAAGTATTGAAATTGATCGGTTAGAAGAAGAATTGATTTATTTAGCCACAAATATCTTGGCACAAATAATGTTAGATTTAAAAATATCCTTTCTAGTAATAAAAAGTCATTTCATTCACAAAATTGTGTAAAAGTTCACACAAAATAATCGAACTACTTCGTGAGACTTAAGTATAATAGGCATTTTTTGATATTGCAAGTAATTACCAAAATAAAAAGAAAAATTTCAAGAGCTCAGATATGGTAATTTCATCTGATATTCAGATGCGTGTGATAAACCCCAGTCTATCAACATAATTATCATCATTGCTCTCACATATATCTGGAATTGGGGTGAGAGAGGTTCGAACTCTCGATTTCAGGATAATTCATATAGTTATTGCGCAACTAACCAATTGCGCAACTGTCCTTTGGTGTTCATTGCGTCAGACAAACGTTAATTTTTTTTTTTTTTTTTGCATCAAAAGCCTGTGGGCCATAATATTCTTTCTTCAAACAGTTTTGGTCCAGAAATTACATAAGAGTTTTTTAAATAACAAAACTTTTTCAAAATAGCCTAGAGCTAATAAAAAAACGTTTTTACACATATCTTCCCTCTCTTTTAAAGTTTCCTTTCTCCTTCATTGTAAGCGACTACATCGCTTATCCTACTCCTGCTCTTGATGTCACTTTGAATCTTTAACTACGTAATTTTTCATCAAATTACACAAATACTAAAACACTTTGATTTTCGATTCATAGCATTTTTTTTACACTTTGAGAAATTCAAACAACGTGCTTTTTAGAACGTTTGTATCGAATATTTATTACACAACTTCTCATCAAATTTTACAGACACCAAGAAAATTTGTTTTTCACTTCATAGCATTTTTTTTTACGTTTTGAGGTGTCCAAATAACGTATTTTTGAGATGGTTTGGACCGAATCTATTATTACGTAAGTTTTCAACAAATTTTACAAACACTAAGATAGTTCGTTTTTCGATTCATAACAATTTTTTTACATTTTGAGAAGTCCAAATAACGTGTTGTTTAGATTGTTTGGTTCAAATCTTTTTTACGTAACTTTTCACCAAATTGTACAAACACTAAAAAATTCGTTTTTTTACTCTGGGCAGTCTTGGAAATCTGTTTAGGCCTTGGGGAGTCCAAAACATGTTTTCGAAGATTTTACTATACAAGTTTTCACCAAATTGTACAAACATTATCAATTTTTTTTTTTCCGTTGTAGGTAGTCTTGACAATCTATTTAGGATTTGAGAAGTCGAAGTAACGTGTTTTTGAGATCTTTTAGATGGAATCTTTTAATACGTAATTTTTCACCAAATTGTACAAATACTAAGAAAGTTTGCTTTTCGATTCAAATCAATATGTTTACACTTTGAGAAGTTCAAATAACCTGTTTTTTAGATCGTTTGTATCGAATCTTTTACTGCATGACTTCTCACCAAAATTTACACACATTAAGAAAGTTTATTTTTCGATTCATAGCAAACTTTGTTTGATTTGAGGAGTCCAAATAACGTGTTTATGAGATGGTTTGGATCGAACCTTTTATTACGTAACTTTTCACCAAATTGTACAAACACTAAGAAATTTTGTTTTTCGATTCATAGCAATCTTTTTACGTTTGAGGAGTCCAAATAACGTGTTTTTTATATTGTTTGGATCGAATCTTTTATGACGTAACTTTTCACCAAATTATACAAACACTACGAAACTTTGTTTTTCGATTCCTAGCAATCTTTTTACGTTTTGGGGAGGCCAAATAATGTGTTTTTGAGATCGTTTGTATCAAATCTTTTACTACATAATTTGTCACCAAATTTTACAAGCATTACCAAAGCTTGTTTTTCTCTATTGGGGTCTAAGAAATCTATTTGGCATTGGGGAGTCCAAATAACGTGTTTTGAGATCGTTTACATCGAAAGTTTTCCAACACAACTTTTCACCAAATTGTACAAACGGTACGAAATTTTATTTTTCCACTCTAGGCAGTCTTGAAAATCTTTTTATGCTTTGAGGAGTCCAAATAACGTGTTAGAGATCATTTACTTCGAAAATTTTATGATACAAGTTTTCACCAAATTGTACAAACATTACCAAAGTTTGTTTTCGTTGTAGGCAGTCTTAATAATCTATTTAGGATTTGAGCAGTCCAAATAACGTGTTTTTGAGATCTTTTGGGTCGAATGTTTCACTACGCAACTTTTCACCAAACTGTACAAACAGTAAAAAATTTTGCTTTTCGATTCATAGCAATCTTTTTACGCTTTGAGAAGTTCAAATAACGTGTTTTTTAGATCGTTTGTTTCGAATCTTTACTACATAATTTTTCACCAAATTTTACAAACACTAAGCAAATTTGTTTTTGGATTCATAGCAATCTTCTTATGCTTTGAGGAGTCCAAATAACGTGTTTTTGCGATCGTTTGTATCGAACCTTTTATACATAATTTGTCACCAAATTTAACAAGCATTACCAAAGTTTGATTTTCTATATTGCGGTCTAAGAAATTTATTTAGGCATTGGGGAGTCCAAATAACGTGTTTTGAGATTGTTTACATCGAATTCTTTCCAACACAACTTTTCACCAAATTGTACAAACATTACAAAATTTTGTTTTTTCACTCTAGGCAGTCTTGGTAATCTTTTTATGCTTCGAGGAGTCCAAATAATGTGTTTTTGAGATCGTTTACTTCGAAATTTTTACTATACAAGGTTTCACTAAATTGTACAAACATTACCAAAGTTTGTTTTCGCTATAGACAGTCTTGACAATCTATTTTGGATTTGTGCAGTCCAAATAACGTGTTTTTGTGATATTTTTGGATCGAAACTTATACTACGTAACTTTGCACCAAATTGTACAAACACTAAGAAAGTTTGCTTTTCGATTCATAGCATTTTTTACGGTTTGAGAAGTTCAAATAACGTGTTTTTTAGATCGTTTGTATCGAATATTTACTACGTGACTTCTCACAAAATTTTACAAACATTAAGAAGTTTTTTTTCCGATTCATAGCAATATTCTTATGCTTTGAGGAGTCCAAATAACGTGTTTCTGAGATCGTTTGTATCGAATCTTTTACTACATAATATGTCACCAAATTTTATAAGCATTACCAAAGTTTGTTTTTCTCTATTATGGTCTAAGAAATTTATTTAGGCATTGGGGAGTCCAAATAATGTGTTTCGAGATCGTTTACATCGAAAGTTTTCCAACACAACTTTTCACCAAATTGTACAAACATTATGATTTTTTTTTCTGAAGGAAATACAGTTTCAGGGTCAACCGTAAAATTGTACACAAGGATAAACGAATGTAGTCGTACATTCGTGGCCATAACTGTCAGTGGGAAAATCCGATTTGAATGGTTCAAATTGGGTTAGATAGATAATTAGATTATCTATAACTTTCATGTAGAAATATATTTCATATGAACGAAGTATTAGTGTCGTTTATGTGAAATACCGAAAGGGTGCAACAGTATGACATACAGTTGGTAAAACAGTAATAACTTTTGCATACGAACTCCAATTGGGCTGGACCAAATTGGGTTGTGTAGATAATTAGATTATCTACAACTTTCATGTTGGGTGATGTTCTGTCTGAGAAATTTACCAATTTCGAAATGACAGAATACTGACCAGGTTCATGCAGTTTTTTGTGTGAGAGGGTGTATATTGGATATACATGCCTTTTGGCTAATCCTGATCCTATTAGGTATAAATAGGATATTTTCTCTCTCATCACTATGCAAGTTAATGCAATCTTATTCAGAATATTCAGGAGATTTTCCAGAATAATTGAGATACAACTTTCTATTGAGTGAAAGGGTGTAAAGAGAGATAACCGAGAAAAGGAGTTTTCTCGGTGTAGAGAATCAAACGATCGAGCAAGTTCGCCGGTGCATCGTCTAGCCAGGTGCATCCGCGACCGACGTCTTGCGACTCACGGTGGATACAAGTAGAGGAGCGACAATTGTGGCTCTTAGATTGTGATTGACCCAAGGAGTGAGAAGACGGCCAACGAACGGTGAAAGACGCGTGGTATGGGACGCGCGGATTGTCACCAACGTGACAGGAGATAGAAGGCGGCGATCAACCCTTCGTGCGTGATCAATTTCACGCTGGTATAGATCTATCCTTCTATTCGCATCGTACCCTCGAAGTCATGGCGTGATCTCGGGAATCGGAGAATCGGACCGGGCCTTCATTCCGCTGCGCGGGCCCGGAGTCGAGGATATTCTCCTTCAGTGGTATCAGAGCGATCACCATCGATTCGAGGGTCGAATCATAGTCGTATATTAGATATACGCACGGGTTATCAAAGTTCGTACCCGTTTGCATGATGTTACATATAGAGAAAGTCAAATTTCGTTAAAATCACAAGTGGAATTCGCTAGAGATCGATCAAAAGTTGATTGAGAGTATCTAGGAATTATCGTGAAAAGGTTTCATGATTTATCGTTTCAGAAACGAGCGAAAACGGAAGAAACGGCAAAATCTGCAGAAAATTAGAATACGAAACAGTGAGTAAAACTAAGATAATTTTCAGTGGGAAACTCCAAATTGATTGGATCAAATTGGCGTAGTTAGATAATGAGATTATCTATGACTTTTATACAGAAAGTTTTTTCATTTGAACGAATTATCAGTGTCGTTTTTATGAAATACTGAAAGGGTGCGACTGTTTGACATACAGAGACTAAAACGTCCGTATATGTCGCATAGAAACTCCAATTGAGTCCAATCCAATTGGGTTAGTTAGATAATAAGATTATCTAGAACTTTCGTTCACGTTTAAAGTCGGTTGGAACAATTTAATATTTTTGTTTCAACAGAATACTGAAAAGGTGTCTGTAGTTTTCTGATTGAAAAGGTGTCTATTGGATAAACTTACCTTTTCATTTGTTCGTATTTTACTAAAACTACTATAACTTTCAGTAGAAAATTAAGATTTGAATGGTTCAAATTGGGTTAGTTAGATAATGAGATTATCTAGAACTTTCATGTTGTAATATATTTCATTTGAGCGAAGTATTAGTGTCGTTCTAATGAAATACCGAAAGGGTGCAGAAAAACAGTTTTTCTGCCGCCCCGGGGGCAGTTTTTGGCGCCCCGGACGCGTCCCGGGCGAGGTTTTCTCGCGCCCACGGCCCTTGCGTTACAACGGATGGGGAAGTCCGTTATAACGGACCCTTCTCTGGATGCTGTTTTTGTTTTCGCGATAACTTTGGCTACGAAGCTCGGAATTTTGAGTTCTTTATATCGATTTGATCGGCATCAAACATTCTAGCATATTAGATAATTAATTATTTAGAATAATTAATCTCCCTAAATAAATCATATGCATATAGAAAATCTTGTGATAGTGATATAATTGGATTATGTCACGGATTTAGAAACATGCAATGGCATGATCCCTCATAATATTTAAGTCATGGAAATGCCTTCCATATCCACAACTACCGAGTTCGGTGTTACGTTTCACGTGGGTTCAGGCTAAAGTCGGGCACGTGATATTGAAACAATCGAAAGGGTGGCAAGCGTTAAATCAGGACTTGTGAGGCACAGGCTAAAGTCGACTCACTAGTAGCTTATTTGAACGATACGTTGGAGATGGTTGTGACTTAACCGTACATGCCAATCAGATTGGAGTTCGGGGCATAGATAGGATGCACACACGGAACTGGGATTGTATTGGATACGATCCATCACCGAAATCCTATAAAGGTTCAAGAGTCGTATTGGATACGATTGGATATAATCCTACCTAAATAACGGGATCCCACCCGATAGGCTAAAGTCACTTGTGGGAGGAACGGAAATATGGGTCTTGAGTGTTATGGACTTGGAGTCCCGTATCGGTATGAGGATTATCGATTCGATAAAATAACACTATCATATATTCATCATATAAGCATATAGATTAAGTACGCACGGTTAGGAGTTAATCTTCATCATCCGTTTAAAATTATGTTTTCAAGCAACACCAAATATATCGTAGAGATCGATATGATAGATAGCTTTTGGGCCGGAATTATCATGATTAACCTTGATAGTTAAAGAATAGTTCTTTAGACTTAAAGGAACGTGTTGGACACGGAAATGGTAGATTCGGGGCTCGAGGCATTGGCTTTAGAGAAAGCCGGGTTCGATAAACTTTAAGAAGGAATCGAACGATATTACGTGCCTTGTGGTGGCATGTATAGACGCAAATTTCTCAAAATTGTTTTGAGAATTCGGGTGTATATGAAAGTAAAACACAACGCTCATGAAATAATTTCAAGAGCTAGAGCGCGTTGAATGGTTCGATGCGGCTCAAAGAGTAGGTTAATTTTGAGACGCCTTATGGGTCTTTGATTAACACTCGTGTGTTGATGGTACGAGATTTGATGTTCGTGACCGAATATCATATGCATTCGATAGATAAGTCGATCCTGAAATTGCATATGATGCGATTTAAATTTGAATTGGAGATGCTCAGAGTATCCGAGGAATCCAATGCATATAGATGCGTGGATGTCCTTGTAATTCAAAAGCGGGATCGAAAGAAATGTATGTCTAAGGGTATTTTGGGAAAATGTTTTCCAAGATGGAGAGTTCGGACAAAGAGTTGTCCAAACTAATGACTCAAAGAATGGTGAAATCCGAGGAGGATTAAACCTAGAAGTTGATTGCTTCTTTTGGCATTGCCGTCTTGGCCATATAAACGAGATACGCGTATCTAGATTCCATGTGATGGAATGCTAGAATCATTCGAATTAGATTTGATTGATTAATGCAATACTTATTTATTAGGCAAAACGACAAAGGGCATCATTCTCCAAAGTCTTGGAGAAAGATCCAGCGAATTATTGGAAATTATATTTACATATGATGTTCCGATAAGTTCCGAGGCAAGAGGAGGCTATCGGTATTTTGTTACGTTTATGGACGGTTAAAGTAGATATGAAAATATCTATTTAATGCGTGCCGAAACAGAGACTTTTGAAAGGTTCAAAGAGTTTCAAAAACGAAATACGAAATCAACTAAGCAAGAAAATCAAAGCTTTTCGATAGGATCGAGAAGACGAGTATTTGAGCTAGACCTTTCGATAGGATCGAAGATGTGATATTTGAGTTATGAATATTGATGATCATTTATGATTGTGGAATCGTTTCACGATTGTCTTCATTTGGAACATTGAGATGTGTCCGAAAAGAGGAAATGAACGCATGTTGGACATGGTTCGATAAATGATAAGCCAATAGGATCTCCCAAAAATGTTTTGGGGATACGCCCTTGAGACAGCGGCACTAATGAATGGTTGCATATAAGATATGGACCATAAACCTTCTAATCGGTACAAAAACGCCATATGAGATATGGATCGGAATGGTTCCGAAGTTGTCATTTGTACATATTTGAGGATGTGAGTATATTTCGAAATTTGTTTCGGTTAAACTCAATCCCAAATCTGGAAATTGTTCGTTTATCCTTAAGGAAACTAAAGGGTATTAGTTCTAACGTCCCTATGAAAATGAGATTTTCGTGGCTCGAAGAGATGCCTTTTTGGAGGAGGACTAGATGAGCACAAGTTTGGAACTTGGTGTCATTTATCTCTATGAGGGCTAGTGGGAGTAGAATAAATCTCGAAAGAGTTCGAGATCTGAAAATGAACATTGTACCGATGAAAGTTGACATGGCTTCATCAAGAATTGATGAACGCAAGTCGAACACACAAAGGAATTTTTCGTAGATCAAGTAGGCTATATCATAAGCCGGTAAATACGGATTTATCGTGGCTAATGATGATAGATCGAAATCATATGATGATTCGATATCCTACAAGGATGCTATGAAAAGTTGATTCCACATGACATGGTGTCATGAAATCTGAGATTCGATCCATGTAAATTATCAAGTTCAGAACTTGATTTCATCACTTTCTGGGTTAGACCCGTGAAATGTGAGTAGGTTTTTCAAGATGAAGAACCTACATGGATAGGAATACGCATATATATAAAGCGAGGCTTATTGCGAAGAGTTTCATGCAATTCATAGTCGGACTATGAAGAAACGTTTTCGCATGTTGCCATGCTTTCCTATTCTCGAAATTATGCTTGCCATAATCGCGTATTATGACTATGTGATGTGGCAAGATGGATGTCAAAACCGAATTTCTTAACAGAAATTTTATTAAAGGATGTGTACTTGACACAACCTTACGGTTTTGTCGATTCATAAGAATTGGAATAGGATATGCATGCTTTAACGATCCATATGATGGATTAAAGAATGCTTCTCGGAATTGGAATATTCGTTTTGACAAAGTTATAAACAGTTATAACATTGTCGGAACGAATGAAAACTTTGTGTACACATGAAGGTTAGTGGGAGCTGCGTTATATTTCTTGTAACGACAAAGGATTTAGACGAGGCCGCTTATGAATAAGCATGAAGATCTATAGGATAGATCTAAGAAGTTTCTCGTTCTATGTTATGGCACATATATCGACATATTGTTGAAAATGGTTTTCAACATATAACTCCTTGGAGGAGTTAAATCAAAATGTCGAATGACAGAAATTTTCAAAGGCTCGATGTGAGACATCAAGCAGCGCGAAAAGTAATAATATTATGCCTTACATTTGATGTTAGGATCTATTATATCTGTCATGATATGTATGTGGCTATACGTCGTACACATAAGTCGTCTAATTTACCGTCAATAAATTCATGGGAATCACATGAGTTTGAATGTAATTCTATTACATAAGACTAACTCTTGTGAATGTATAATGGTTATACATTTATATACATAATGGTTATGTATATTTAAACCCATTGGAATCTGTATTTATAGCGGTGAATGTTATCCTTGAATACTTTGCGAAAGAATTCAGGATTTTTATCTATAATGGTGTGGAGGACGTGTTGGTTATAAAGAGTTATAACAACAACAGTTTCCAAAGATTAAGCACGTCCAAATATGTAGCACGACTTTCGATCACAAAGTGTGTACATGTTTTGCTTAAATGAAAACACGGTTATGTGGAATGGTTCCACAAGACCAATAGTTTATGATTATATGTACGGAGGCGAGTATATTGCGGTTATTAATCGCAAAAGGAAGTGGTATGGATCAAGGAAACATGACCAAACTCTCGTAGCCACGAGTTATCGGATTTATGGTTGTTTATTGCGTGAAACGCAATAGTACAAGCCAAAAATGCCGAGGTCACAACCACTTCTAGCCAATACTCAGAAAATTTCATTTGATCCATGAAATTTTGTGCAAATATGTGATCGTAGGTATTGGAAATGTTCCAATCCTGCTGAAGATTAACACTAGCGGGAACGTGCGGACCCGTTTACAAAACCGCTCTCTCTAGTCGCGCGTGACTGTCATGCGATGACTATGGGTATGGAGATACCTAGAGGAGGAAGAAGAGAGTAGAGTATAGTTATCTAATACGATAGTCCTCGCAGGTTGTGGGTATGGAGATACCCATAGGTAAACGTTGTATCACCCAAATACTTAGTCCATATGAATGTATCCCTTTTTAAAAATTTTGTTGACTTAAATTTTCATGCATTCACCTTATATGAAAACTGTGTGCTGGGTTGTGTAATATGATTACATGAACCTTGATTTGAACTTGTGTGGACGTCGACATGGTTGAGGACCATGTGCAGCGAAACCGTCACACTTAAAGTGTCATTTCTAAACATCCCTAGTCGCGGGTCAGTTTGCTTAAGAGAGAAGCATTACTATTACAAGGGAATAGACTGAACGCGTACACTAGTACGTTAGCTGAAGAGATGATTATGTTTTGCTAATCATGGGACAAGGTGCTTGTCGAATCGGGAACGTAAATATATGTTAGGTTACATGTATTGGATATGACCGAAGCCGCGAGATCATGACATGGTTTAGTCATTATGGATGAACACGCGACGAGTAGGGTTTTAGGTTCTTCAAACTTGAGGGGATCATTGATTGCGTTACGTGCGTAACACAATGCTTTGATATGATCTTACGCTCACCGTAACAGGGAGTTAAAAGGGTCATCATTGGGTATTGTCCGAAACACGGAATTCAATGTGAGTCTCCAAGATAGGAATTGTTTATTCCGAAAGGAAGAGATATCCCTTAAGCGCCGCTCGATGAGTTGATTAACGAAAACCGTGGCCACGGTCAATGGTATTAATGGTTAATATCGATTGAAATTTGTTAACTCAACTCGGAATCGGGGAATAAGTGTAGTTAATCAAATTATAAGGATGACTATAACCATGCCTTTTGATTAACGGATATCGTAAACAAGAGACCTAGTAACCGCTATTCGAGATAGGCACAATGATCACAATCATTATTCGTTTAACATGGGTATCTATGATGGAGTGACTAGATCCCGCTCATGAGCTTGTAGGCATTGGAAACAACCTACTGCCATCGTTAAGTCGAACCTACATGGTCACACAACGAGTCGTACTAAGTCGGGCTTGATCATAAAATTGGCACATTGGATGTGCATAGCTTGGTATTTGATACGCGAGCTATATTCTCTAAAATCGTGTGTATTGGATATGCATGAGTACCTTTTAGGTAGATCTGAAATTGAGTGGGAGACTGAAGGAAATACAGTTTCAGGATCAACCGTAAAAGTGTACACAAGGATAAACGAATGTAGTCGTACATTCGTGGCCATAACTGTCAGTGGGAAAATCCGATTTGAATGGTTCAAATTGGGTTAGATAGATAATTAGATTATCTATAACCTTCATGTAGAAATATATTTCGTATGAACGAAGTATTAGTGTCGTTTATGTGAAATACCGAAAGGGTGCAACAGTATGACATACAGTTAGTAAAACAGTCATAACTTTTGCATACGAACTCCAATTGGGCTGGACCAAATTGGGTTGTGTAGATAATTGGATTATCTACAACTTTCATGTTGGGTGATGTTCTGTCAGAGAAATTTATCAATTTCGTATGGACAGAATACTGACCTGGTTCATGTAGTATTCTGTGTGAGAGGGTGTATATTGGATATACATGCCTTTTGGCTAATCCTGATCCTATTAGGTATAAATAGGATACTTTCTCTCTCATCACTATGCAAGTTAATGCAATCTTATTCAGAATATTCAGGAGATTTTCCAGAATAATTGAGATACAACTTTCTATTGAGTGAAAGGGTGTAAAGAGAGATAACCGAGAAAAGGAGTTTTCTCGGTGTAGAGAATCAAACGATCGAGCAAGTTCGCCGGTGCATCGTCTAGGCAGGTGCATCCGCGACCGACGTCTTGCGACTCACGGTGGATACAAGTAGAGGAGCGACAATTGTGGCTCTTAGATTGTGATCGACCCAAGGAGTGAGAAGACGGCCAACGAACGGTGAAAGACGCGTGGTATGGGACGCGCGGATTGTCACCAACGTGACAGGAGATAGAAGGCGGCGATCAACCCTTCGTGCGTGATCAATTTCACGCTGGTATAGATCTATCCTTCTATTCGCATCGTACCCTCGAAGTCATGGCGTGATCTCGGGAATCGGAGAATCGGACCGGGCCTTCATTCCGCTGCGCGGGCCCGGAGTCGAGGATATTCTCCTTCATTTTCACTCTAGGCAGTCTTGGAAATATTTTTATGCTTCGAGGAGTCCAAATAACGTGTTTTTTAGATTGTTTACTTCAACCATACAAGTTTTCACCAAATTGTACAAATATTACCAAAGTTTGTTTTTGTTGTAGGCAATCTTGACAATCTATTGAGGATTTGAGCAGTCCAAATAACGTGTTTTTGTGATCTTTTAGATCAAATCTTATACTACGTATGTTTTCACCAAATTGTATGAACACTAAGAATGATTGCTTTTCGATTCATTGCAATCTTTTTACGCTTTGAGGAGTTCGAATAACATGCTTTTGAGATCGTCTCTATCAAATATTTTTCTACTTAACTTCTCATTAAATATTACAAACACTAAGAAAGTTTGTTTGTAGATTCATAGCAATATTTTTATGATTTGAGGTGTCCAAATAACTTGTTTTTCAGATGGTTTGGATCGAATATTTTATTACGTAAGTTTTCAAGAAATTTTACAAACACTAATAAAGTTTGTTTTTCGATTCATAGCAATCTTTTTACGGTTTGAGGAGTCGAAATAACGTGTTTTTTTAGATTGTTTGGATCAAATCTATTGAGTATTGTGCTCGTGTTACACATCAATTTTTACATTTTTTTTTCTAAAATAGGATACTTGATTTGTTTTGAAGGTGCTGTACTCCGCTTTTCGCATTTTTTAAGAAATTTTTGAAAAAATATATATTTGTGTGTGTTAGTCTTCTATTTCAGGTATTTTGAGGACAACATGAAAATTGAGTATTTTCCTCATGTTACACGTCACTTTTGATATTTTTTTAGAAAATAATATAATTGATTTGTTTCGAAGGTGTTAGAATTAACTATTTGCATTTTTAAGAGGCTTTGTTTAAAAAATAGAAATATGTGTGTGTTAGTCTTCTATTTTAGAGTATTTTGAGGTCAACGTGAAAATTGAGTATTTTTCTCGTGTTACACGTCAATTTTGTCATTTTTTTGAAAATAGGATAATTGAATTGTTTTGAAGGTATCAAACTTCAGATTTTGCATTTACAAGATATTTTTGAAAAATTAGATATTTGTGTGTATTAGTCTTCTATTTCAGAGTATTTTGAGGTCAACATGAAAATTGAGTGTTTTGCTCGTGTTACACTTCAATTTTGACATTTTTTCCGAACATAGGATAATCGATATGTTTTGAAGGTGTTAGACTTCAGTTTTTGCATTATTTAGAAATTTTTGAAATAATAAAAATTTGTGTGTTAGCATTCTATTTTAGAGTATTTTGAGGACAACATGAGATTTGAGTTTTTTTCTTGTGTTTCAAGTCAATTTTGAATTTTTTTAGAAAATAGGATAATTGATTTGTTTTGAAAGTGTTAGACTTCACTTTTATGTTCTTATGAATTTTATAAAAATTAGAAATTTGTGTGTGTTAGTCTTCTATTAACGAAGTATTTTTTGGATGGCATGAAAGTTGTGTATTTTTCTCGTGTTACACGTCAATTTCGATATTTTTTTTAGAAAATATGATAATTGATTTGTTTTGAAGGTGTTAGACTTCACTTTCTGCATTTCTAAGATTTTTTTGAAAAATTTGTGTGTGTTGAAAGTGTTAGACTTCACTTTTATGTTCTTATGAATTTTTTAAAAATTATAAATTTGTATGTGTTAGTCTTCTATTAATGAAGTATTTTTGGGATGACATGAAAGTTGTGTATTTTTCTCGTGTTACAAGTCAATTTCGATATTTTATTTAGAAAATATGATAATTCATTTGTGTGTGTTTCACTTCTTTTTTGAAATTTTTTATAATCGATATCAACATGAAAAAAGAGAAATTTGTGTGTGTTTCGCTTCTTTTTTGAAATTTTTTCGAAAATATGATAATTCATTTTTTTAAGGTGTTAGACTTCACTTTTTGCATTTTATGAAATTTTTTCAAAAATAGAAATTTGTTTGTGTTATTCTTCTATTTCAGAGTATTTTCAAGATAACACGACAATTGAGTATTTTTCTCGTGTTACACGTAAATTTTGACATTTTTTTGAAAAAAGGATAATTGATTTGTTTTGAAGGAGTTAGACTTCACTTTTTGTATTTTTAAAATTTAAAAAAAAAAATACAAATCTGTGTGTGTTAGTCTTCTATTTCAGAGTATTTTGAGGTCAACATGAAAATTGAGTGTTTTACTCGTGTTACACTTCAATTTTGACAGTTTTTCGAAAATGGGATAATTGATTTGTTTTGAAGGTGTTAGACTTCACTTGTTGCTTTTTTAAGACATTTTTGAAAAAAAATAAATTTGTATGTGTCAGCCTTCTATTTCAGAGTATTTTGAGGTCAAAATGAAAATTAAATATTTTGCTCGTTTTACACTTCTATTTTAACATTTTTCCGGAAATAAGATATTGATTTGTTTGGAAGGTGTTAGACTTCACTTTTTGCATTTTTAAGAATTTTTTTAAAATATAGAAATTTGTGTGTGTTATCCTTCTATTTTAGAGTATTTTCAGGCAAAAATGAAAATTGAGTATTTTGCTCGTGTTACACTTCAATTTTTACATTCTTTTCGAAAATAGGATAATTCATTTGTTTTAAGGTGTTAGACTTCACATTTTGCATCTTTAAGAAATATTTGAAAGAATAGAAATTTGTGTGTGTGTTAGTCTTCTATTTTAGAGTATTTTGAAGACAACATGAAATTTGAGTTTTTTTCTCATGGTTCACGTCAATTTTGAAACTTTTTAGAAAATAGGATATTTGATTTGATTTGAAAGTGTTAGCCTTCACTTTTTGCATTTTTAAGAAATAAAAAAAAAATGGAAATTTGTGTGTGTTAGTCTTCTATTTCAAAGTATTTTAAGGTCAACATAAAATTGAATGTTTTGCCCATGTTACACTTCAATTTTGACATTTTTTTGAACATAGGATAATTGATTTGTTTTGAAGGTATTAGACTTCACTTTTTGCATTTTTAAGAAATTTTTTGAAATAATAAAAATGTGTGTTTGTTAGCCTTCTATTTTAGAGTATTTTGAATACAACATGAAATTTGAGTTTTTTTCTTGTGTTTCACGTCAATTTTGATTTTTTTTAGAAAATAGGATAATTGATTTGTTTTGAATGTGTTAGACTTCACTTTTTGCATTTTTATGAATTTTTTAAAAAATAGAAATTTTTGTCTGTTAGTCTTCTGTTAACGGAGTATTTTTGGGATGACATGAAAATTGTGTATTTTTCTCGTGTTACACGCCAATTTCGACATTTTTTTAGAAAATACGATACTTTATTTGTTTTGAAGGTGTTAGACTTCACTTTCTGCATTTCTATGAATTTTTTGAAAAAATAAAAATTTGTGTGTGTTAGTCTTCTATTTCAGAGTATTTTGAGGACAACATGAAAATTGAGTATTTATCTCGTGTTACACATCAATTTTGATATTTTTTAGAAATAGGATAATTGATTTGGTTTGAAGGTGTTAAACTTCACTTTTTTTACTTTTAAGAAATTTAAGAAAAAATAGAAATTTGTGTATGTTAGTCTTCTATTTCACAAGATTTTGAGGTCAACATGAAAATTGAGAATTTTCATCGTGTTTCACTGCTATTTTGATAATTTTTTCGAAAATAGGATAATTCATTTGTTTTGAAGGTGTTAGACTTCACTTTTTGCATTTTGAAGAAACTTTTAAAAAATAGAAATTTGTGTGTGTTAGTCTTCTATTTCAGAGTATTTTGAGGTCAACGTGAAAATTGAGTATTTTGCTCGTGTTACACTCTATTTTTATTTTTTTTCGAAAGTAGGATAATTGATTTGTTTTGAAGGTGTTAGACTTCACATTTTGAATTTTTAAGAAATATTTGAAAAAATAGAAATTTGTGTGTGTTAGTCTTCTATTTTAGAGTATTTTGAGGACAACATGAAATTCGAGTATTTTTCTCGTTTTTCACGTCAATTTTGAAACTTTTTAGAAAATAGGATATTTGATTTGATTTGAAAGTGTTAGCCTTCACTTTTGCATTTTTAAGAAATAAATAAAAAAATAGATATTTGTGTGTGTTAGACTTCTATTTCATAGTATTTTGAGGTCAACATGAAAATTGAGTGTTTTGCTCGTGCTACACTTCAATTTTGATATTTTTTCGAACATAGGATAATTGATATGTTTTGAAGGTGTTAGACTTCACCCTTTGCACTTTTAAGAAAATTTTGAAATAATAGAAATTTGTGTGTCTTAGCCTTCTATTTTAGAGTATTTTGAGGACAACATGAAATTTGAGTTGTTTTCTTGTGTTTCACGCCAATTTTGATTTTTTTTTAGAAAATAGGATAATTGATTTGTTTTGAAAGTGTTAGACTTCATTTTAATGTTTTTATGATTTTTTAAAAAAAATAGAAATTTGTGTGTGTTAGTCTTCTATTAACGGAGTATTTTAGGGATGACATGAAAATTGTGTATTTTTCTCGTGTTACACGTCAATTTCGATTTTTTTTTAGAAAATAGGATAATTGATTTTTTTTCAAGGTGTTAGACTTCACTTTCTGTATTTCTATGAATTTTTTGTAAAAAACAGAAAATTTGGGTGTGTTAGCCTTCTATTTACGAGTATTTTGAGGACAACAACAAAAAATTGAGTATTTATCTCGTGTTACACATCAATTTTCGACATTTTTTAGAAATATGATATTTGAATTGTTTTGAAGGTGTTAGACTTCACTTTTAGGAATTTCAAGAAATTAAAAAAAAAAATAGAAATTTGTGTGTGTTTGTCTTCTATTTCACAGTATTTTGAGGTCAACACGAAAATTGAGAATTTTCATCGTGTTTCACTTCTATTTTGACAATTTTTTCGAAAATAGGATAATTCATTTGGTTTGAAGGTGACTTCACTTTTTTCATTTTAAAGAAAATTTTAAAAAATAGAAAATTGTGTTTGTTAGTCTTCTATTTCAGAGTATTTATAGGTCAGCGTGAAAATTGAGTATTTTGCTCGTGTTACACTTTATTTTTATATTTTTTCGAAAATAAGATAGTTGATTTGTTTTGATGGTGTTAGACTTCACATTTTGCATTTTTAAGAAATATTTCAAAAAATAGAAATTTGTGTGTGTTAGTCTTCTATTTTAGAGTATTTTGAGGACAACATTAAATTTGAGTATTTTTCTCGTGTTTCACGTCAATTTTGAAACTTTTTAGATAATAGGATATTTGATTTGATTTGAAAGTGTTAGCCTTCACTTTTGCATTTTTAAGAAATTAAAAAAATTAGATATTTGTGTGTGTTAGTCTTCTATTTCTGAGTATTTTGAGGTCAACATGAAAATTGAGTGTTTTACTCGTGTTACACTTCAATTTCAACATTTTTTTCGAACATAGGATAATTTATATGTTTTGAAGGTGTTAGACTTCACTTTTTGCACTTTTAAGAAATTTTTGAAATAATAGAAATTTGTGTGTGTTAGCTTTCTATTTTAGAGTATTTTGAGGACAACATGAAATTTGTGTTTTTTTTGTTCTGTTTCATGCCAATTTTGAATTTTTTTTAGAAAATAGGATAATTGATTTGTTTTGAAAGTGTTAGACTTTATTTTTATGTTTTTATGAAATTTTTTTAAAAAATAGAAATTTGTGTGTGTTAGTCTTCTATTAACGGAGTGTTTTTGGGATGACATGAAAATTGTGTATTTTTCTCGTGTTACACGTCAATTTCGAATTTTTTTTTTGAAAATAGGATAATTGATTTGTTTTGAAGGTGTTAGACTTCACTTTCTTCATTTCTAAGAATCTTTTGTAAAAAAATAGAAATTTGTGTGTGTTAGCCTTCTATTTCAGAGTATTTTGAGGACAACAGGAAAATTGAGTATTTATCTCGTGTTACACATCAATTTTAACATTTTTTATAAATAGGATATTTGATTTGGTTTGAAGGTGTTAGACTTCACATTTTGGACTTTTAAGAAATTAAAAAAAAAATAGAAAATTGTGTGTTAGTCTTCTATTTCAGAGTATTTTGATGTCAACACGAAAATTGATAATTTTCATCGTGTTTCACTTCTATTTTGACAATTTTTTTGAAAATAGGATAATTCATTTGTTTTGAAGGTGTTAGACTTCACTTTTTTAATTTTAAAGAAACTTTAAAAAAAATAGAAATTTGTGTATGTGAGTCTTCTATTTCAGAATATTTTGAGGTCAACGTAAAAATTGAGTATTTTACTCGTGTTACACTCTATTTTTATATTTTTTCGAAAATAATATAATTGATTTGTTTTGAAGGTGTTAGACTTCACATTTTTCATTTTTAAGAAATATTTCAAAAAATAGAAATGTGTGTGTGTGTTAGTCTTCTATTTAATAGTATTTTGAGGACAACATGAAATTTGAGTATTTTTCTCGTGTTTCAAGTCAATTTTGAAACTTTTTACATAATAGGATATTTGATTTGATTTGAAAGTGTTAGCCTTCACTTTTGCATTTTTAAGAAATAAAAAAATAGATATTTGTTTTTGTTAGTCTTCTATTTCAGAGTATTTTGAGGTCAACATGAAAATTGAGTGTTTTGCTCGTGTTACACTTCAATTTCGACATTTTTTTGAACATAGGATAATTGATATGTTTTGAAGGTGTTAGACTTCACTTTTTGCACTTTTAAGAAATTTTTGAAATAATAGAAATTTGTGTGTGCTAGCCTTCCATTTTAGAGTATTTTGAGGACAACATGAAATTTGAGTTTTTTTCTTGTGTTTCACGCCAATTTTGAATTTTTTTTTTAGAAAATAGGATAATTGATTTGTTTTGAAAGTGTTAGACTTTGTTTTTATGTTTATATGAATTTTTTTTAAAAATAGAAATTTGTGTGTGTTAGTCTTCTATTAACGGAGTATTTTAGGGATTACATGAACATTGTGTATTTTTCTCGCGTTACACATCAATTTTGAATTTTTTTTAGAAAATAGGATAATTGATTTGTTTTGAAGATGTTATACTTCACTTTCTGCATTTCTAATAATTTTTGGTAAACATATAAATTTGTGTGCGTTAGTCTTCTATTTCAGAGTATTTTGAGGACAACCGAAAAATTGAGTATTTATCTCGTGTTACACATCAATTTTGATATTTTTTAGAAATAAGATAATTGATTTGATTTGAAGGTGTTAGACTTCACTTTTTGGACTTTTAAGAAATTTAAAAAAAAATAAAAATTTGTTTGTGTTAGTCTTCTATTTCGGAGTAGTTTGAGGTCAACATGAAAATTGAGTATTTTTCTCGTGTTACACTTAGATTTTTGACATTTTTCGCAAATAGGATAATTGATTAGTTTTGAAGGTGTTAGACTTCACTTTTTGCATTTTAAATTTTTTTTTGGAAAAGCTTAAATTTATGTGTGTTAGTTTTGTATTAACCGAGTATTTTGGGGATGACTTGAAAATTATGTATTTTTCTCGTGTTACACATCAATTTCGATATTTTTTTAGAAAATAGAAGAATTGATTTGTTTTGAATTTGTTAGACTTCACTTTCTGCATTTCTAAGAATGTTTTTAAAAAATAAAAATTTGTGTATGCTAGTCTTCTATTTCCGAGTATTTTGAGGACAACATGAAAATTGAGTTTTTATCTCGTGTTACACGTCAATTTTGGCATTTTTAAAAATAGCCTAATTGATTTGGTTCGAAGGTGTTAGCCTTCACTTTTTGCATTTTTTTTATAAATTAAAAAAGAAAAAGAAATTTGTGTCTGTTAGTCTTCTATTTCATAGTATTTTGAGGTCAACATGAAAATTGAGTATTTTCCCCGTGTTGTACTTCAATTTTGACATTTTTTCGAAAATAGGATAATTGATTTGTTTTGAAGGTGTTAGACTTCACTTTCTGTATTTCTAAGATTTTTTTTTTAAAATATAAATTTGTGTGTGTTTGTCTTCTAGTTCAGAGTATTTTGAGGTCAACATGATAATTGAGTGTTTTTCTCGTGTTACACAGCAAGTTTTAACATTTTTTCGAAAATTGGATAATTTATTTGTTTTGAAGGTTTTGTAATAAATATCAAACATAGTGTTTTGATATTTGTTAATTATTATTCCTAAAATTTCAGAATATAAGACCCATATTAAAAATAAAACTCTTCCAACGATCAAAAATGAGTTCTTATGTGTCAAAGTTTTCGAAAGGATATAACCGTAATTTTATTTTGATGGATTATTTAAATAAATGTATTATTGGGTCTTATTTGCTAAATGGTCAATTCTTTAATAATAAGAAAAATAGAGTTTGTTAAAAAAAATCCATATAGTTGTAAATCCAAAGGGCTTGTAATTATGTTAGTTTTGTGGGTATGTATGAAATGTGTTTTTCCATTATCTCTTCTTAGTTGGCGGCCAGCACATTATTCCTCTCCATCCATCCATATACAACCATTAAACACTCATGAAATCCTAAGAAAAGAAGAGAGAAAAAGAGGAAAAATCAAGAAAAAGAAAAAATTTCGCAAAAGATAAGTGTCATAATCTTTAAGAGGTTGAGTTGTGCGAGTTGGAAAAATCAAAAGAAGAATTCATTCCAAGTTCCGAGTTGTTCTATCTTCACTCTATCTTGTGCGCTGTATCGATTGATCTCTTGTTTATCGAGTTATTTCCGTTAGATGAGTGTTTGGCCTCCGTCACCATGTCCGTCGTCTCTTTCCTTCGCCATACTTTCTTTTGCGGCTCCTTGCTCTCCTTGCTTCTCCTTGCTCTCCTTGTTCTGGCTGACATTCTTGCTCTCCTTCCTGACCCAAATCTTGCTAAACGTTTTCTTGACCCTGGCCGCGATCCTCTGAAAACTTCTTGGTCTCTTAGCCGGTCCTCCATCTCCCATCATTCATCTGTCACCCATCATTCCTCCTGATTTGTTTGATGGATTTCTTCCCCCAACATTACCAATGCCCGATGGATTGCTGACTTGTCCATGACCATTGCCACCATTGTTGTTGCCATTGTATGTGTTATTAAATTTAATGCTTTATAAATTAATTAATAATAATATATTTAATTAATGGGCAGGATAATTAGGATAATTATTAGAAGTGTCTAGATTAATTAAGGGGGATGTATCTTGTAATAAATAGGTGTCTATTCAAATAGAAGTATCTAGAGTTTGGATAGATTAGGATGTTTGGTTGAAAAAGTGTGTTTAGGGGATGTATATTGAATATTATAAATACCCCTGTACTGTAGCGTGAATAGAAGACAGAGAAAATAATTATAATTTTTTATCCAACTCTCTCTCTCTCTCTCCTGTGCGTGATTAAAAAAGGCCATAAACTTTTGTCCATTTTTCTCTCTCCTTGTGATCCTCTTTCTTCCTACTTCAATTAAAGTCCAACAAATTGGCATCAGAGCTATGGTTATTCGCGAGTGTGCGCGAAAAGAGTTCCGGTTATTCGCGAGGGTGCGCGAGTAGAGATCCGATTAGTCGCGGGTGTGCGCGGTAAGATTTCGACGAAGTTTGGAGAAGGAGAAAGCCATGACAAACCAAGGCGGTGTTTTCGGGCTCCCACAAGTTTCGCAACTTATTTTCGATGGCGAAAATTACGATTATTGGAGTATTAAAATGAAGACTCTTTTGATCGCGCAAGATCTATGGGAAATAGTAGAAGACGGAGTTGACACGGCAAAAGAAGGAGAAACCGCCGATGCGTTGAAAACAAATAAGAAGAAAGACGCAAAAGCCTTATACTTGATACAACAAGTAATTTCGGATAAATTATTTCCGAGAATAATTGGCGCTAAAACTTCGAAGGAAGCGTGGGAGATTTTGCAACGAGAATTTCAAGGAAACGAAAAAGTGAGGACGGTTAAACTCTTGACGCTCAAGAGGGAATTCCAAAACTTGAAGATGAAGGAAAACGATACGCTCAAAGATTTCTTCTCCAATATTTTGGAAGTGGTAAACCAAATAAAAGGTTTTGGCGATGAATTGACCGATAAATCGGTTTGCGAAAAAATACTTATTAGCCTTTCTTCCAAATACAACAACATGGCGTCTATTATCGAAGAAACCAAAGACCTAGCGACTCTTAGTGTGCACGACTTGATGGGTTCTTTAGAGAGGCACGAACAACGATTAAATCGAGATACCGAGCAATCTTTGGAGAGTGTATTCCAATCAAAAACTGCCGTAACCGAATCATCAAACCAAAATACGGTGAAGGAAGAATCATTTCGTGGTGGTCGAAACGGTAGAGGTCGTGGTCGAGGAGGATTTGGAAGAGGAGGAGGTAGAAGCAATTACCAAAATAATCAAGAGAGATGGTGCGGTGTGTGCAAAAGTTCGACTCATGCCGAGAAAGATTGTTGGAACAAAGGAAAGATCCAATGTTACAAATACAAGAAGTTCGGCCATATGAAAAAAGATTGCCGAGTTAAAACAAATGAACAAGCCAACTATACCGAAGAGAAAATCGACAACGAAAATATTTTCTACGCGTGTCAAGCGGCCTTTGAGAAGAAGAATGATGTATGGTACGTCGATAGCGGGTGTAGCAACCATATGACCGGAATCGAATCGGTCTTTAGCGAAATCGACAAGACGGCGACTACTCAAATTACCATGGGAAATGGTGCGATTGTTCGATCTAAAGGAAAAGGAACGATTGCAATTGAGTCGAAGAAAGGTCGAATGTTCATTCGAGATGTGTTGTTTGTTCCGGAGTTGGCGCAAAATTTATTAAGTGTTGGGCAATTGGTTGAGAATGGACACACGGTTCATTTCGAAGGCGATTCTTGCAGAATTTTTGAGAAGGCGAAAAACGGAACTCAAGTAATAGCGAATATTAAAATGGAGAAAAATCGAAATTTTCCTCTCACTCTAAAAGCATCGAAATTTGTCGCGTTGGCAGCCGGTGCGGAAGATGTGTCGTGGTTGTGGTATAAAAGGCTCGGCCATGTGAATTTTGGGAGTTTGAAATTCTTGAGTAAGAAAAATATGGTCTACGGTTTACTGAATATTGAAGACAAGGATGATGTGTGTGAGGCGTGTGCTCTCGGTAAAATACACCGAGAATCATTTCCGAAAGAAAACGCATGGAGGGCGACAAAACCATTGGAGCTAGTGCATACCGATGTTTGTGGTCCGATGAAGACACCTTCACAAGGCGGTAACCGATATTTCATTATCTTCATAGACGATTACTCGAGGATGTGTTGGATTTATTTCATTAAACATAAATCCGATGCGTTTTCTATCTTCAAGAAGTTGCAAAGGATGGTTGAGAGGCAAAGTGGATGCTTCATCAAGAAGTTACGAAGTGATCGAGGCGGCGAATACAACTCTAAAGAGTTCGACAAATTTTGTGAAGATATTGGCTTGGAGAGACAATTGACAGTTGGGTATACACCCGAGCAAAATGGTGTTGCCGAAAGGAAGAATCGGACAATCGTTGAGATGTCACGAGCGATGTTGAATGAGAAGGGACTTCCGACTAATTTTTGGGCCAAGGCAGCGAGTACCTCGGTTTATTTGTTAAATCGATGTCCGACAAAAGCGGTGAAAGATAAAACGCCGTTTGAAGTATGGTCCGGTGGAAGAAAATCATCGGTCAATCACTTGCGAATTTTCAGATCTATTTGCTACGCGCATGTTCCGAAAGAGATGAGACACAAGCTTGAAGAAAAAGGAGAAAAGTGTGTCTTCGTGGGTTATAGCTCACAATCAAAGGGTTATAGACTCTTTAGTTTGAAAAGAAATAAATTAATAACGAGCAGCGATGTGATTTTCAATGAAAAAGATAAGTGGAATTGGAAAGGAAAAGGAGTTGACGATGTCCCCGATGTAGTAGAAGAAAAACAACCCGAGTCGCGAGTTGAGAAGAATGACGCTGAAGATGAAAGCGAAGAAGAAGAAGAAATACCGCGGTCTCCTCCAACAAATATCGCGTCGAGTCCCTCCACACGAAAACCAACGCCGGTAAAAATGAGAAGATTGAGTGAAATCTATATGAATTGTAATTTTTGTGTAGTAGAGCCGACATGTTTCGAGCAAGCGGTTCAAGAAGAAGTATGGAGAAAAGCGATGGAAGAAGAAATAAAGATGATCGAGAAAAACGAGACTTGGGAGTTAGTCGAGAAACCGAACGAGAAAGGTGTAATCGGTTTAAAGTGGATCTATAAGACGAAAACGAATCCGGATGGATCGGTTCAAAAATACAAGGCGAGATTAGTTGCTAAAGGATACTCGCAGAAATCCGGTACCGACTACCAAGAGACGTTTGCGCCGGTGGCTAGACACGAGACGATTCGGTTGTTGATTGCATTGGCGGCGCATAAAGGTTGAAAACTATACCAACTTGATGTGAAATCTGCTTTTCTAAATGGCGTGTTGAAAGAAGAGGTCTACGTGGAGCAACCGCAAGGGTTTGTGGTTGACGATGACGATAATAAGGTCTACAAATTGAAGAAGGCTTTGTATGGGCTGAAACAAGCACCTCGCGCATGGTATAGCAATATCGATGCGTACTTCACCGAAAGAGGGTTTAAAAGGAGTCCGAGTGAACCAACCCTTTATATCAAGCAAGGCAAAACCGGTATGATTATCGTTTCTCTTTATGTCGATGATTTAATTGTGACCGGTAGTGACGAAAAGATGGTGCGAGAATTCAAGGAGGATATGTTGAAGAAATACGAGATGAATGATTTGGGATTACTTCATTATTTTTTGGGTATCGAGATTAATCAAAGAGAAGATGGTGTTTTCATTTCGCAAACGAAGTATGCTCAAAATATTCTCGCCAAATTTAAAATGGAGAATTGTAATCCGGCGACGATACCGATTTTGGTGAATGAAAAGATGACGAAAGAAGATGGAAGTGGTGATGCCGATGAATCAATCTATAGAAGCTTAGTTGGTAGCTTATTATACCTTGTCGTTACAAGACCCGACATTATGTACGGTGTGGGTTTGTTATCTCGTTTCATGAGTAAGCCGAGTAAATTACACTTTGGAGTTGCAAAGAGGTTGTTGCGATACATATAAGGTACCAAAGATTTCGGTCTTATGTATGAGAAGAAAGCGGAAGCGAAGATAGAGTTGGTTGGATTTTGCGATAACGATTGGGCCGGTAGTGTGGATGATATGAGAAGCACATCCGGTTACGCATTTACCCTCGGATCGGGTATATTTTCATGGGCCTCGAAGAAGCAAGAATGAGTCGAACTTTCAACGGCGGAGGCGGAATACGTGTCGGCAAATGAAGCCGCGAAACAAGTTGAATGGTTGAGAAAGGTGTTAGAAGACATGGGGGAGAAACAAGAAACCGCAACGGTTCTCTTTTGCGATAATCAATCCGCGATAGCCATGTCAAAAGATTCCGTTTTCCATAGTCGAACCAAGCATATCAAATTACGACATCACTTTATTCGAGAGGTGGTTGGAGATGACGAACTCGTGGTCAAGCATGTAAAATCCGAAAATCAATTGGCGGATATTTTCACCAAGGCACTTCCGATCGAGAAGTTTGTTCGCTTTCGAGCATCGATGGGAATGACGAGTAAAAGCATTAAGGGGGAGTATTAAATTTAATGCTTTATAAATTAATTAATAATAATATATTTAATTAATGGGCAGGATAATTAGGATAATTATTAGAAGTGTCTAGATTAATTAAGAGGGATGTATTTTGTAATAAATAGGTGTCTATTCAAATAGAAGTGTCTAGAGTTTGGATAGATTAGGATGTTTGATTGAAAAAGTGTGTTTAAGGAATGTATATTGAATATTATAAGTACCCCTGTACTGTAGCGTGAATAGAAGACAGAGAAAATTAATCTCACTATAATATTTTACAAATACTTTTGTCAAATCTCAGGACGCCACGTCATTTTTTATCATCTAATCCGGATTCCAAATAGACGCTCAATTAAAATTGATAGTCATGGTTCACGTCCGTCCCCATTTTCTCAATGCCACAACTTATCTTGTCCTCACGCCTCTCTTTGTGACTTCGCTCCCTCTAGAGACGCCTCTCTCTATCTGTGCCGCCTTTTACCATGAAATCTCGCTCCCCTTTCTACCTAGAGACGCTTGACAATGAAAAAAATGGAAATCCCACTCTTGACCTCGCTCCCCTCTCTCTTTTCAACATGATACTTCTAGGGGTTTCGTCTCACCACTCTCTTGCGTTCTTTTCTTCTGTTCTCTCTTCGGAAAGCAACACGGTACGTATTCTCATGTAAGTCACGAATGGATCAATATATATTCTCTCTTCCACCATTAACGCCGACCTGTGCCATTTTCCCAAGACCAAATCGCTTTTTGTCACCAACACGATTGATTTATAGAAAGAAATCCATCGATTTGGTGAAAGAAAGAATGTAACTTGAATCAATTTCAGAGAAAGATAAGAAGAGAAATGGAGATAGATATCTGAAGAGAGAAAAGAGTTCTACAAAATCAACATACCAATTTATTACAGACCAACACCTTAAATACAATCTGAAAAATTACTAATCGTAAAAATAACAAAATTAACGAAGGTAAATAACGGTAACTAATTCTACTGGAGAGCATTCAACGTAAGCGTCTCCTCTCCAGTGTCCACTCTCCCGGCTTCTCCATTAGCCACTAACTGGGCCTTTATTCACGCCCTTGACCCCCTTCTCAGCCCGCTTGCTCAATGTTACTCTTGCTTTCCTTGGCCCCCAACCCAAATTCATAACGGGTTTCCTGATAATGAAACGGATCGCTAACCCGTTATTATCTTCTCTTTTCTTCTTAACGGTCAATAACTGAATTTCATTCAGTTCGTTTGACATTACCCTCCTCTCAAATTCATCCTTGTCCTCAAGGATGAACTTTGGAAATCTTCTCTCCATTTCGTCGTACCATTCCCACGAAGCTTCCAGTTCGCTGAGATTAGACCACTGTACCAGTATTTGAGTAACTGCTTCGTTCCCTCTTTTTGCTGGTCTTCTCTCTAAAATTGCTACCGGTTCCACTTGTACCCACCCCTCTGGACCAACCAATGGCAAACGGTTATTCAGTGGTGCTTCATTTCCCATTTTTTTCTTTAATTGAGAAACATGGAAAGTATGATGTATTTGTGATCCTTCGGGTAAATTAAGCTTGTAGGCTACCCTCCCAATTTTCTCTAAAATTTCGAAAGGACCATAATACTTGGGTCCCAATTTCTGGTTTTTTCTGTTAATCAAGGATAATTGCCTATATGGTTGTAGCCTTAAATACACCCAGTCACCCACTTCAAATGATCTTTCAGACCTATTCTTATCGGCAAACTTCTTCATTCTATCTTGTGCCTTTTTTAATTGATCCTTAATTTGCAATTGAACCCCTAACCTCCTCGTAATTAAGGCTTCAACAGATTCCCATCTATCTTCTAGAATCGGTAAGGATGGAATTATGGATGGTTGATACCCATATAAAGCTTCAAATGGAGACAACTTGAGGGCTGAGTGGTACGAGGAGTTGTACCAGTACTCAGCCATTGGTACCAACTTAACCCAATTTTTGGGATTATTAAACACTAAACATCTCAAATAACCCTCCACACATTGATTAACACGCTCAGTCTGTCCATCAGTTTGTGGATGGTATGATGTGGACATTTGCAGTTTAACCCCTATTCTTTTGAATAATTGTTTCCAAAAGTTACTTGTGAAGATAGGATCTCTGTCTGACACTATTGAACTGGGTAACCCATGCAGTTTATACACTTGATCCAAGAATAGATTTGCCACATCATCTGCTTTATAAGGGTGATTCATGGGGAAGAAATGTGCATATTTAGTGAATCTGTCCACTATCACTAACAACACTTCTTTTCCATCAGACTTGGGCAAGCCAGTTATGAAATCCATCCCCAAACTATCCCAGGCTCTCTCCGGGATTGGCAATGGTTCTAGTAACCCTGGCGGTAAAACATGCTCATTCTTGTTTAACTGGCATGAGTGACAGGATTTTACCATCTCTTTCACAGTTTCCTTGAGTTTTGGCCAGAAAAATATTTTTTTAATTTTTTTATAAGTATTATCTATGCCAGCATGTCCACCAACATTACTATCATGCAATTCTTTAAAAATTTTAACCCTCCAATCATCTCCAGTACCCACACATAATCTTTCTTTGTACCTAAGGATGCCATTTTGCAAAGAGAACCCTAATTTTTTTGTATTATCATTTTCCAAATCCTTCATCACTGTGTCAATCCATGGATCATCTTTATAACTGCTTTTCAATTCTTTAACCCATTCTGGGGTCAATACTGAGACAGAATTTAATTCAATACTCCCATTCTTTCTTGATAATGCATCTGCAACCTTGTTGTCAGACCCCTTTTTATACTCAATGGTATAATCAAATCCTAACAATTTACAAAGCCCTTTGTGTTGAATGGAGTGATTGAGTCTTTGTTCCAGTAAATACTTCAAACTCATGTGATCAGTTTTAATTATGAAAGGATTTCCAATTAAATAATGCTTCCATTTCTGAACAGCAGAAATTAGGGCAAGTAGTTCCTTTTCATAAGTTGACAGAGCTTGATTCTTTAATCCCAAACTTTTACTAAAATAAGCAATGGGTCTCTTATTTTGCATAATTACAGCTCCAATGCCATGATCACAAGCATCAGTTTCTAACACAAATGGTAGCGAAAAATCAGGCATAGCCAGAACTGGTGCCTTAGTCATTGCTTTTTTTAATTCTTCAAATGCTTGAGTGGCTTTTTCTGTCCATTTAAATGAGTTTTTTCTCAACAATTCTGTTAAATTCTTGCTGATAATTCCATACCCCTTGATAAACTTTCTATAATAACCAGTTAAACCAAGGAAACCTCTAAGTTCCTTGATGTTCTTAGGAATGGGCCAATTTTCCATTGCTTCCACTTTCTTTGGATCTGTCTTTACTCCCCCTTCTGCAATTATATGACCTAAATACTCTAGCTCTCTTAATCCAAATTCACATTTATCTCTTCTGGCCAGCAATTGATTCTTTCTTAGTATTTCAAAAGCCATCCTTACATGTTCAATGTGATCATTCCAATTAGAGCTGTATATTAGGATATCATCAAAGAAAACAATCACAAACTGCCTGAGATAGGGTTTGAAAATCTCTTGCATTAATGCTTGAAAGGTTGCGGGAGCGTTGGTGAGGCCAAAAGGCATCACCTTGAACTCATAATGGCCTTCATGAGTTCTAAATGCTGTCTTGTGGATATCCTTCTCCTCCATTCTAATTTGGTGATAACCACTTTTTAGATCAATCTTTGAATAATACTTTGCTCCATGCAACTCATCCAACAGATCATCGACTAGGGGAATTGGGAATTTATTTTTTATTGTGATTAAATTCAGTTTTCTGTAATCAATGCACAATCTCCAAGATCCATCCTTCTTTTTAACAAGCAATGCCGGAGATGCATAAGGGCTTGTAGAAGGTTGCACAATTGAATTGCTGATTAATTCTTTTACCATTTTCTCTAACTCCATTTTCTGGAAATATGAATACCGGTACGGTCTGAGATTCACTGGTTTTGATCCTGGTATGAGTGGAATTTGATGATCATGAGATCTTTTGGGAGGTAACTGTTTGGGATCCTTAAAAAGATCTTCAAATTCTGTCAAGAGTAAACTCATCTCAGTGTTTAATTCTGACTTTTTTGGTTGACTGGATTCTCCAGTAATTTCCACTATTTTTGTTAAGAATATTTCACTGCCCTTCTTCAACTCAGTGATCATATTTATGACCCCATTATGATGTTTAAATTCAGTTTTTTCGTTTTGAACTTGTAATTTGACCTCTTTTCCTCCTTTTGTGAAACTGACCCAATTTTCATCCCAATCAGCACTCATTCTCCCTTGATTTGTGAGCCAATCCATCCCTAAAATCATATCATACCCTTTGATATCCAATAATCTCAGGTCATGAACAAATTCATGGTTTTGAATCGAATAGATCAAGTCCTTACAAATCAGATTTGTGGTCATTTTGTCTCCATTTGCAATCATAACAGTCATGGGGACTGTTTTGGTAATTTTACAATTAAGCCCCTCCAGCATTATAGGATCAATAAAAGAACTAGTGGCCCCACTATCGAGTAATACACACATAGTCTTATTTCCCACAAAACCCCTAAATCTCATAGCTTTAAGCTTAGATGATCCTGCTTGAGCTAAAAGTAACTGTGGATCTTCCTCATTTTGGATGATACACACTTCTTCTGAGAATGCTACATCTTCTTCTTCTGGGCACATCAAGTGTAGACCACCCTTACTACATTGATGTCCAAAAGCGTACTTGTCACCACACTTGAAACACAACCCATTTTGTTTCCTATGAGTGAATAAATCTTTAGAGATTTTAGGTTCCCATTTCTTTTCAGTCTCTTTCTCTTTGTGGGTGACAAAAAACTCTTTTTTGTTACTAGTATGTGCTACTCCCTTATTCTTCTTATTTTGACAATCATTAGCCAACTCGTATTCACAAGCTATATCAAAAGCATCAAAGAGATTACGCGGTTTGAGTACCTTAACAAAATGTTTCAATTCATCCTTCAACCCCAGTATAAATGCCTTGATAAAAAATTCTTCCTTCAATTCTGGGTTCTCGACCATTAATCGACCCTTTGTTATTTCGAATTTCTCAATAAAATCGTCCACTTTACCAGTTTGTTGAAGCTTGAGGAACTCTTCCACTGGATCTTTAGATCCATTCCTCTTAAACCTCTCTAAGACTTCTTCTACTAATTCATTCCATGCCAAATGACCTCTATTAGTTATCTGGTACTCGTACCAATCACTTACTCGTTTATCAAACTTGAGCACCGCTAATTTGCTCTTGTATTCATTTGGTATCCCATATAGATCGAAATAACATTCGCACTTCCTCACCCAATCTCTTGGGTCTTCACCATCAAAACTCGGAAATTCAGATTTGGGAAGATGGGGTCTAGTATTGAACCCTGGATTGAATTCTCTAGTCCTTCTTTGGCCTCTTGCATTTTCCATCACAAAGTCTTCCTCTCTTTGTGATGGCGGCATTTCGTACCCTTGTTCATGCATAACTGGTGCAGATCCTAGGATTCCTTTTCCTTTTTCTTGAGATGACGACCCTGGATCCATGTATCGTGCCATCTGTGCCGCCATGATCTTTTCCATCCTTGCTTCAAACTTCTCTAGTCTGTCATCTAATCTCTTGTCCAATCGATCTTCCAGCCTCTTGGCTTGATCGGACATTTGTGCAGACACTTGATCTGCAAGCTTCGTTTCTACATTGAGAACCTGTCCTAGTGCCTCTGTGAATTTCTTGTCCACACTTAACTGGATTGAATCCATTCGTGTGTTCAGTTCTTCCATATTAATTTCGGAAGAGGTTCTCTTAGGAGGCATAAGAGTTCACGGATCTAACCGATATTGAACAGAATGAAAAAAATTCTACCAAGTTGCTTGGAAGTAATTCATTCAGCTCAATATTAGTAAGGATCGTTTGCTCTGATACCAATTGTCACCAACACGATTGATTTATAGAAAGAAATCCATCGATTTGGTGAAAGAAAGAATGTAACTTGAATCAATTTCAGAGAAAGATAAGAAGAGAAATGGAGATAGATATCTGAAGAGAGAAAAGAGTTCTACAAAATCAACATACCAATTTATTACAGACCAACACCTTAAATACAATCTGAAAAATTACTAATCGTAAAAATAACAAAATTAACGAAGGTAAATAACGGTAACTAATTCTACTGGAGAGCATTCAACGTAAGCGTCTCCTCTCCAGTGTCCACTCTCCCGGCTTCTCCATTAGCCACTAACTGGGCCTTTATTCACGCCCTTGACCCCCTTCTCAGCCCGCTTGCTCAATGTTACTCTTGCTTTCCTTGGCCCCCAACCCAAATTCATAACGGGTTTCCTGATAATGAAACGGATCGCTAACCCGTTATTATCTTCTCTTTTCTTCTTAACGGTCAATAACTGAATTTCATTCAGTTCGTTTGACACTTTTTTTTCGAATTCGGATTTAATTTCCTGCAGGTCAGGTTTCTCTTTTTAGATTTTGGCAAATTCGGCAATTTTCGATTCTTTTTCGAAAAAACTGAAATTTCGGGTATTGAGGCTATTTAATCATTTTGATCCGGCATGTAAGTTGTCCTTCAAAAAATATGATCTTTTTGTGAAATAACAATCTTAAAGTTTGTAAGATATTTATCTGCTAATCTCTATATTTAATTATTTTTGTAAATTTTTAATTATTATGTGATTAAATTTTTGTATAATACTTCGGCTTATTTAAATAAATGGAATAATTTTTCAATTTTTTTGGCAATTTTTTGATTTTAATCTGAAGTTATGTTCTCCTCAGTTTCGATAAATATTATGTTGATTTTAATCCATCATTTTTTTTTGGCGATTTAATAGTGTTAGAGAAAAGCACGGTAGCTTAGGAACTGAAGGAGTTGATTTCGCCCTGATTTCTCCTTTTCAAGGTACCGCTAGATTCAGAATGTAATGAATTTGTAATAAAGTAAACACGGAAGCCAGTTGTCAGAAAGTTTAATTTATTTTTCGTGTCGATAGGTTGCGAGTTAAAAGAGAAGATGATGTGCATGTGGAATTAACTTCAAAAATCCTAAACATCATAATAACTTGACAAATTAACATCAAGTTAAGAATGTAGATAGTTCTGATATTTGTGAGTTTTGAAAGGGTAAATAAGACTGAATATTTGACGCGGTATTACCGGGAGACAGAGATTTCGAGAGCACACCATGGCCCTCAATTTCGAATTGTGCAAAGGACTTGGTTAGAAAAACGCTCACTCAAGACCCGAAGATAAGAATCACTTCTGCACAAGTCCTTCGTAAGTGCATAAAACATTATATTTTATACATTGGAAATTTGCAAATAAACCTGTACATTTTCTTTTTTGTGTAAATAGAACATCCATGGCTAAGAGAAGGACAAGCCTCTGACAAGCCAATTGACAGTGCGGCTCTTTCTAGAATGAAGCAATTCAGAGCTGTTAATTAAACTCAAAAAGATGGCATTTGAGGTTTGTATGAATTACCAAAATGCCCCTGCATTAATTAAACTCAAAAACATATTTTTCCCAAATTGCAACAATGCTGTTGCATTATTGAAATTTTTTGAAAATAAAATCTCGACATTATTGAAAAATTATATGAATGACAAAAGACCTAAATTTTGCCCAAATACAGAATCTATGACATTACTGAAAAATTACTAAAATGACCATTAAGAAATTGTAAAAGGAAACCCTATATTTTGGCTAAATTACAAAAATACCCCTGCATTTTCACAGGTCATAGCGAAGAACATAGAATCTATGACATTACTGAAAAATTACTAAAATGACCATTAAGAAATTGCAAAAGGAAACCCTATATTTTGGCGAAATTACAAAAATACCCCTGCATTTTCACAGGTCATAGCGGAGAACATAGAATCTATGACATTACTGAAAAATTAATAAAATGACCATTAAGAAATTGCAAAAGTAAACCCTATATTTTGGCTAAATTACAAAAATACCCCTGCATTTTCACAAAGAGGAGAACATGAACGAAGAGGAAATAAAGGGATTTAAACAAATGTTCATGATCATCGAGGCCGTAAGTTTCATTTTTATTATTTATTTTGAGGGGCTTTTCTGCAATCTGATTAATGTTTGTTGTAATGATAATAGGAGGATGTGGATGGAAACGGGTTGATATATTACGTGGAGTTCATAATGGCGACAATGCATAGACATAAACTTTAAAGAGACGAGCATCTTTACATGGCATTCGTGTATTTCGATAAAGATAATAGCTGGTACATATTTGTTAAATTTTCTTTAGAAAAAAATAAAAAATAATTTGTATTTATGTTATTGATGATTTTTTTATAGGCATATAACGAGAGATGAATTGAGGGCGGCGTTGATTGAGCATATAATAGGAGAGCCGACTGAATTCTGAAAAGTAATAATCTTGCATTTGTTCTATTTTCCGTACCTAATTAACTTTTATTGTTAAATGTTTATACAAATTTCAGGTATTTACTTATTACTACCTCAAATGTGCAACCAATCCAAAATCTAAAAAACAAGTAATGAAGGGAAATGTGCACCTTCTTCAAGTGGTGCCTCGGGGTTTTAAATTAAAAATTATGAACATAGTGGATTAAATAAATTTGCAATGAAATCCCGCTTTTTGTTTTCTTATATTTTGTTTCTAATTTCGAAGTCAGGTTTCTTTTTGGGAAGCATGTTTCGAGTCTCGAAAGAGTAGTGCTGACTATGATGTCACTGGATAGGTAAATACGAAATTAGATTGGCTAATTTATAAATATTTATTAATGTTTTATTGTTATTGTAATAGTGCTTAGGGAAGCAATTAAGAATGATGTAGCCAAATTTAGCACATACCTTTTAATAATTGCCATAAAAATAATCGATTCACATTGAACATTGAGGATTACAAGACATTCTTAGGATCAAGCCTTCCGGTTGTGCAGGAAAAAAATCTCAATCAGTTAAAAGTTAAAACATTTGGTATTGTTTTTATTGTCTAAATACTTTATTGTGCATCATTTTGTTTAGCATTATCTTTTTTTTTTAATTAATTTAAACACTAAATGCTTATGTTGGATGTATAACAATGGTACATGATAAAATAAAATTACACAATTTATGTAGCATTTCTATACTAATGTTAATATCAAAAAATAACGATGATTGTATAATTTTACTTAAAAGTCAAATTAAACTCTCCGCAGCGTAGGGCGGGACTTCTACTAGTAATTATAATTTTTTATCCAACTCTCTCTCTCTCCTGTGCGTGATTAAAAAAGGGCATAAACTTTTGTCCATTTTTCTCTCTCCTTGTGATCTCCTTTCTTCCTACTTCAATTAAAGTCCAACATGTGTTTCCATGTTCTTTTCCTTGTTCCCCATTATGCAACAGATTTTGCCAGTTGTCTAACATATTAGGACCCGGATATACAACCTATAATATATCCTAATATAGACTTAACTCTTTTAAAGAAATCTCCTTCCTTCATCTTTAATTAGAACGGTATTTCTTCTGGCGTATCACACGCAATGGTGACTGGCATTTCCAAATAATTTCCCTCAGGCTCAAAATAAGTGCCGATATTGATCGGTGCACTTGTACCTTTAAGATGCTCAGTAATATCCGGGGTGTCACTGTTTATAGCCCATATGGGCATGTTTCCGAGTTTTATGTCTACTTCAAAGAACGGTGGTTCATGAATCATACCCCACTTATGCGTGATGACTATGGCAGGAAACTGAATCTCCCCCATCATGAAGTTCCTCCTCTCTACAACCCTATCTCTTGTTGCAGGCTGGTCACATATTAGGATGTAATCTGCTGGCTGAGTCAGATACACCCTATACTGCATAGCATGACCCCCACAACGTCTCCTCAAATGTTCCGCAATCTCCCCCACTAGCATATAGCTTGCATTGCTTGACTGGAGATTGAGATAAGCGGGTCGAAACATGAAATCATTCTCTGGAGCAACCGTTCTTTTCGGAGGAAAGTAAACCGTTCTTTCCAAGGGTCTGTTGTTCATATCGTATTCCAAGTATGCCATATCTTCTTGTTGTCTTGTTGAGAATGACTGTCTTTTACTCTCTCTTGTTGAAGGTGTTTTTAGGGTTTGTTGAGTGCAGTGCTTAGATATCTGTCCAATCCTCTTGTATTTATAGCATTTGACGGGATCCCTACAATCTCTTCTGATGTGGTCTCTAGCAAGGCAACGATAGCACTTCCGTTCTTGGAAATAGCTCTTGTTTAGATCCTTTTTAGTATAAGCACTCGAATGGTTGTTACTTTTTAGGATTTCTTTCTTCGAGATAGATTTTTGATGATTTTCACCTTTTTCCAACAAATTTGATGTGAGAACCTGTGCATAACTTTTTGCATGCTTTGATCCATCATTTCCTTGCTTGGAAACCGCAAGTTTACTCACTTGGTGACTGGTCAGTTGTGTTGCTCTATGAGAAGCTGAAGCATTTTGAGAGGATTTGAGTATAGATTGTTTGAAGAATGTGTCCTTTTAGTTTTCGAGACGATCAATTGTCTCTTTCTCTTTTGTCTCCATTAATGGCAGATTTGAGTTTTTCTTGTGAAATCAGCACTCTGAAGCGTCTCTTTTGTCGCCCTAGAATCGCCATTAGGCTTTCTCCAAAAAGGCTCTTCATCCTCTCTCTCTACCCTTCCTTTTTGTCTGTTGTTCTTATTATTACATCCATTTAATTAATTAATATTGATTTAAGGAGATGTGGAAAAGAAGGCAGCAATAGAAAAGCCAAAACTGATTGAAGTAGAGGAAGTAGGAAGAGAAAGTGCAAAGGAAAAGGAAGAGATAAAACAGGGGATTTTAGAGAGGAAAGAGAGATTAGAAAAAGGGAAAATGAAATTTGAAGCAGGAACGCAAATGCCAAACATTAAAATTGCTCATGATTTTGAAAAACAAAGAAGGAGTTTGAGAATTAAACAGAAGAATTCAGGGAATAATTTTGAAAATTCAGATTTGAAGAGAAGAGTTAGAAGGAAAAAATTTCAGGATCTTATTAATAAAGAAATCATATTAACTATGGATAATATTGATTTTAATAATAATGATGAAATCCAGAATATGGATGCAAATATACTACGTAAGTGTGGTTTAGAAATTGCAATTGATTAACCGAAAAAGAGGCAGTAGTAATTTAACAAAGTAATTAAAAGAGAGTGAGGAAGAGTAAATGATACACTGTAATTTGAGGCTTGTGTAGAGGCAGCAGAGGAATGTTGAGAAAGAGGTTTGCAGAAGTATGAGAAAGAGGGTTAGATCGATTGACGATATTTCAGATTTGAAAAGTCGTAAAATAACTGAAGGCAAAGGAAAAGAGAAATTAATACGTTCAAATCGAGATTAAAAAGAGATGCAAATCAACCAAACAAAAGTCAAAAAATAATATTTGAAGAGACTAGTACCTTAAGAGGTGTTGTTGAAGGATTGGAAGATCTCATTAGCGAAAATAGGGCACCTAACCTAGAATACAGAGAAATTCAAAGCAACCAGTTTAGAAAGGATTTAACAGCAAAATAACAGTTCGAAATCCAAAGAGAAGCAGTCAATGATGTTGGAAGTGTAGATCATACCTTATTGACGAATTTCAGAGGTTTGTCAGAGTTATCTGATGAAGAGGAAGGTGTAGAAGCAAGTTATTTTTGAGGAAAGGGAAGCTGTAGTAGCGAGATCTGTTGGAGTGCTGGTTGAAGTGGATGAGTTCTGAAGGCGGCGTGAGAGAAGAAGAAATGAAGAGAGAGAAAAGAACATTGCCGAGGGGCTCTGTACCGGATCTACTCCACGAAGAAGGTGTAGAAGAGGAGGATGAAGGTGGCGACTCTAGAGAAGGATCTGATGAATATGAAGGCGGCGATCTAGAGATCTGATGAAGGATCCGATGAAGACGGCGATTCAGCAGTGCGATCTGATGAAGACGGCGATCTAGCGAAGGTTCCGAGTTGTTGAAGAGAAGGCTCATTCTTCGCCATAGTCGGCTAAGGAAAAACAAGTGGATGAAAGTGGCGATTCTGAAGAGAGACTGAAGAGAGAATGAAGGCGGCGATTCTGAGGAGAGAATGAAGAAAAAGGAAGGAAACAACCGCTCGTCTGTTTTATATGCTAGGGTTTTACTTACGGGATTTCATATCTTCATGGAATTCTATTTTCCTGGATTTTCTAATTCGGGGGAATTCTGATAATTGTATTGATGTGATATAATTTTTATAAGTAGGAAATAAGGGGTGTTTAGGATTAGTTTTTTTATAAATTTTAGGGCAAATACTTCTCTGCTTGTATTAAACAATTTCATTATCAGTACAATTCAATAGAAGTAGGGCATACGAACCTACTCTATTTTTCATCAAAAAAAAATTAATATTGATTTAATTACTCGAAATTTTTATAATATGAATATGTTATATGAACCAAATTCCTATATTATCAAATATATAAAAGGATAATATATACATACGAAGTTATAAAAGTGATGTGCGGTATTTAGGCGCAATTATCTGGCAACACAACAATTTATTTTTCATATTTCAAATCTATTATCACAAAACAATCAAATCTTGGTTAAAATAATAACATGGTTCACGAAGAATGTTGGGCATATACAGGTATGAACTTTTTTATGCGTCTGATCAGCACACCTACATGAAATTGAAGAACCAATTATAGTAATAATACAAAGAAAATATCATATTTTCCGTGAATATAATTTGATTTAAGAAATTATTGATAAATATCACTTACTTTGTTCAAGATAGAAGGTAAGGCGCGTCGCCGCTATAATCAAACCCATCACCCCTGTAAGGGTTCGTTGATCCAGAATAACCCGAAAAGTTAGAAGCAGAATCAATACTCGGGTTCATACCAGCTTCTCTCATTACCTTCTCTACCTCATTTACCACTTCACCCATAGTGGGTCTTTCGGTACTAGTTTCGTTCACGCACTGCAGAGCCAAGTCAATGTAACGTTCAATTCCATCACCTGAGGTGGTGAAACCTGTCAAAAATTATATAATTTAAATTAACTCGTAGTTAGCCTCAAGATTGTTTTTTGTGTTAAAAAGAAAAAAAATATAAAAAAAAATTGTTTCCCCTAGGACTATCAGAGCTAATCGAACCTAGTGAGCGATCAAGAAGGTTTTTTATGTTGTACAGATCCTTTGATCGGTCTAACTGATTGTTGGCTTCTCGCACTATGTATTGACCCCTCTCTAAGGGTGTTTTGCCGGTTATAATCTCGAGTAGTAACACTCCGTAACTATATACATCGCTTTTCTCATTTAATTGCAGAGTCGTGTAATATTGTGGATCTAGATATCCCTGCACATAAGAATGAAATATAAACATGATTGCCGCAAATTTGACGACTATTGTTGTGGTCTTGACAAAGAAATATTTGAATGTTTAATCATAAGCCATAAAAGAAATGAAAAGAAACTATATTTATTGTGCTGTGTTATCTTCTTCTTTTTTCCTTTCATTTTCTACACTAACTATATCAACTTGCAGCAGTTTCTTTAGGAAAATAAAATAATAATAATAGAGTTTTTCTTCCATACACCAAATAATTTACTCTCTTTCTTGATGGATTAAATCCAAGCCCTATATTCCCGTGAGGGTATTTTGGGAATACAAAGTACAACCGGTTAAAACCAATGGACAGGCTCAACAAAGTTTGAACATTTTTTCTCGGGAATAAATAAGGAAATGCTGTGCTGGTGCATTGAATAATGGACTCATATGACTACTGAGTGCATTGAATATGCTTAGCAAACTCTTTATAACCTTTTCTTTATTACGTGAGTTAGATGTTTAATAATGTACGTAATAAAATGAATACTTCGATGCAACTCATCTTATCATATTAAATAAGGAATATTGATAATATTGAAAATGTTACAGGGTTTAGGGTTTAAGATATAAACATTTGAAATAACATTACACTCGATCAAGTCAACTACACAAGAAATCAAGTAAACTAAAGTATATTAATATATTATTATTAATATTAAATAGTAATATATTATTATTCGAAATAATATATTAATGTTAAAAACATTATATCATCACCGAAAAATGTATTAAAATTGAAATTAGTATATTGTCACTAAAAATATGTATTAACCTATGTTGCATGGATACGGATACGGCGATACGGTAATTTTCAAAAAAATATAGGATACCATACGTCTATTATATATAATATATTATTATTTTATTATTTTTTTAATTACAATTTATATATTTAATATTTTTATGTATTATATATTTGACATAATATAGTATAGTAAAGTATAAATATAGTATAACATAACGTAACATAACATAACATAAGATAATTAAATGACCTAATCAATAATTACATTTTGTATTAAATACTAAAATATATTCAGACTAAAATATTATAATAACATCGAAAATGATATAATATCAGTCAAATTACAAAAATTCAATAGAAATAATATTTGGATTAAAAAATTTCATACTAACATCCCAAGTAGAATATGGGAAACAAAGATAATATTTTGACAAGAAAATGATACATGATAGTATGTTAACAATAAAAATGATATATTAAAACTGAGAATAATATGCAATTAATACAAATAGTATATTGACACCAACACTAAATACGATATATGACTAGGGGTGTTCAAATGATATGCGCGGTTGATTTGGTTTGGTTATAAGAATGGTTTTGTTCCGTTTACTCGGTTCGGTTTTATCGTTTTAAAAATGGATTGAACCAAACCGATCGAATAACATTTAATTTTTTATTATGCTAACGTTAAAATATAAAATTTGATATAATAATATTATAAAATAATATAATTATAATTTACAAGATTTATTAATATTTTTGATAAATAAAATACGAATTTTATTAAAATTTTATTTTTGTTTTCATATTATAATGTTTCTTGTTCGGTTCAACCGAATAAAAGTCCAATTTACTGGGTTCGGTTTTTAATCTGTTTAAATTTAATTTGATTCCGTCATGTTCGTTTTGAATTTAGTTCAGTTCAATTTAAATCAGTTCGGTCTTATTCCGTCCAGTTTGAACCGAACCAACTGAACAAACACCCTTTATGTATGATTAATGAAAATTATATTTTAAGAATAATGATAATAATACATTGACATACAAAAATAATATAAAAGTCGTATATTAGTGACGTATACAATGTGTTGTCACTGAAAATGATATATTAAAATTGAAAATAAATATTATATCACTAAAAGTTGTATATTAACAGTAAAAGCGGTACATGAGTTTTACTAATATGTTCGCAATAAAACGTATACTAGCAATATAGATGTCATATAGCATAAAAACAATATGTTGACAATATCATGTACAAATATTTCTGTAAAAATTATGATTTTTATTTGCCAAATTAAATACTTTTTGTATATCATTTTCGTCAATATTAATTTTATTTATATTTTTTAATTCAAAACTTCTAGATTTATATTATTTTTTTGGGATGTTTTTAAATTATTATATATGTTTTAAGAACTAAAATTAAAATAATTATATTAATTTTGTAATATTTTTGTTTAGTGAAATTTTTTGAGAGAGCAATATTATGTGTTATTTATTTGAACTTCCACACATTACCCAATTACCCAATGACCCAATACATTTTACAATGGAAAAAAATAGTGACACGTACACATTAAATGAGAAGCATGCAAAACATGAAAGGAAGAGAGATATAATTACTTTTCTACCCTCATATGGAAATATTGGAACTTGCTGAATCAAAATTATTACCGGCTGATTAAAGTTATTCGGTTTCCTTATTTAATCTCGACCATTAGTTTAAAAGAAATGGACGGTTCAACTTGTTTTGATGTATTGAAGAAAAACTCATAATAATAATAATAATTACTGACCGCGGTGCCTTTTACTTCAGTCGAAATGTAACCTTTACCATCATCTCTCATTGATTTAGAGATCCCAAAATCAGAAACCATGGCGTTTAAATTATCATCCAAAAGAACATTGCTGGATTTTATATCTCTATGAATTATCGGAGGATTTGCCAGCTCGTGTAAGTACGCAATGCCTTTGGCCGCACCTAGGGCCACACGGATCCTTCGCTTCCAATCCAAATACACACCTGATTTGCCTGATTGATGTAACAAAAATATAGATATTACATTATGCTCCTCTGAATCATTCCAATGTACTTTGTCCCCGAAATGAACATTGAAAGAATATAGGGTGACCATAGCAGTACCTGATAGGCTCTCCTTTAGCGTACCATTTGGCGCATACTCGTATACCAATATTTGTTCCCCCTTATCAGAGCAATAACCAACAAGACTAACGAGGTTTTTATGATGAACCCTAGAAAGAAGATCGATCTCGGCTCTAAATTCAGTAACACCTTGAGAGGATCCCGCTTGTGCCCTCTTAACTGCAACCAATTGCCGGGTTCCAAGCATCCCTCTGTAGACCTATAAATAGGAACATTATTATGAGTTATAAATAGGAACATTAGTATTATATAAACATGATATCTTGTAATATTTAATGAGAAAAAAATAGATTGTATTTGTAGTTATGCCATTCATTCTGAACCTACAACAGTCAAAAAAACAAAAACAAAATTGAAAATTAATTTGAACGAAAAAGATCCAAGTTCAACTGATAACAGGATGGAATGATTCGGTGCTTACCTTGCCATAACCACCAATACCAATCGCATTTTGGTCAGAGAAATTATTGGTACATTTCTTGATCTCATCAAATGTGAAAGGTCTCACTCCTTTTAGCTGCAGTACACTCGCTCTGCTTTTTTGGTCCCACGTAGCTACAAAATTCCAAATAAATATTCAAACAATATAGAATATATATCACATTTGATAAAACAATCCAACAATAGTAATTTCGTGTCTCGATACTTATTAATCATTTTAAATATGATAAACCATGTGAGATTACAATCTTAAAAGAAAGAATAATTTAGATTTGAAATTATATGTATTACCGGAAGATCGATTGTTTTCTACAGTCCGTATGGTTCTTCTCCTTTTAACAATGAAAATGGATAGTCCAATAAGAACCAAAATAAGTGCCGCACCACCAACTGCTGCTCCAACAATAATTGGTAAACTGCTCGACTTTTTTTGATGGTGTTGGAACATCTTATAATATGAAAAATGGACCTCAAGGCTTCTTCCCCATGGAACGGAGAGGAATAGGGAAAAGAGAGAACGAGAAGGAAAATGCATGGCGCTCAGGAAGCAGGCGAAGGACCTGGACGGTACCGCAGCCTGGAGGCTGGTACCGGGTACAAGACAAAAAACCAACTAAGAGCCTACACCTTTATACCCCCTACAAATACAGCTCTAACCTAGCTCCTTCCTCAAGCCGCCACCACTATCAAAACCCTAAATACCAAAAAAACTTCAGATCTCCTATCAAGATGCAGTCACGTTGGGTTTCCAAGCCTAATGGCAAAGCTGCTGCCACCACCAACCCACGTCCCGTCACGAACACCCCCCCACCACATCCCATTCCCCCTTCCTCCATTAACCGGATAGTCTCAGCCACTAGGAGCTATGCGAAGGTCACCATGGGTGAGCTCCCAGCCGATCTCATCCCACCGGCACCCGTCATTGATCGTACCGCTGTCGCGGACACAACACTCAGGTCGTCGAACAGCACAAGTCCACCAAGGAATGCCATCGAACATCCTCCTGCGCCAGCAATGTCAGCTCGCATTCCTAACAACAATAGAGGAAGATCGGTGCAATGCAACAACTGTTTCCGCTATGGACATTTGACTGCAAATTGCCGAAGCCAGCGACGTTGTAGCATTTGCACTGGCATGGGCCACCTGGAGAGAGACTGCCCATCACCTCGACAAGCCAACCGCAGGCCACCTACGAGCAGAGCGCCACGCAACTTCAACGGACGCCCACCGGCCAGACTTGCACAACCACCTACATTCCCACCCAGCCCTCTGGAACCAAGGGGCACATCTGGTGCTCACTCCATGCCCGCAGATCGGGTACAATCGGTGGGATGCTTCCTCCGGCAATCTGCCAAGCACATGGCCGAGCTTAGTCGTCTACGCAGAGCCATAGTCATCGATGGCAGGTTAGTGAAAAATCATAATCTTTTCACCTTACGTCAAATCGTGCAACAAACCTGGCCATGGAACGACACCTTTGATCTGGTTTACTGGGGTGATAACCGGTACATACTAGCGTTGCCGGAAAATATCTCACGTGATGAACTACTAGCCACTGATATATCGATCATCATAGATCATCACTATATTCTATACCCCTTTGAAACATCTATAGAGGCAATTCCTCTAACCCTAAAGTACAAAGCTTGGCTAGATCTGTACAACCTCCCAATACACTCATGGTGTATGGATGAACTCACTGTGTTACTTGGTTCTTTTGGCATAATGCTGCACCATGGACCATTAACAAATTTAACCACGCTTGAAAGATTGAGGGTAGTGATTGCAACAACAAATCTCAAGCTAATACCCAAACACATAGTAGCCATTGTTGGAGGTCAAGCTCAAAAAATCCGAGTCGATGTCATAAGCACCATCATAGAACCAATAACAACCTACACACCACCGGACCCAACTCCTACTAAGGAGTATTTTAACAGCCAAATGAATACCTGGCTGTTTACTCGCGAGACCGAGAACAACTCAAATACTAGAGTGCAATATCATTCTAGAGGTGCAACTTCATCAACCCAAACTGCACCAATCTCGAAAGACAATTCTGGTGGAAGCTCCGGCGAGAATACGACAAGGGTGACAAGGCTGGGCCCACAGAACCTGGTGCAGGAGAATAACACTCAGAGGGAACCAATCGCAGACCCGACAGAATCTTCCAGAGCCCAGAAAGAAAGAGACAGGAAAGGAAAATCCAAAATGGTGGACCCGCCGAAAAAATCTCTGGATATGGACAAAGTTGCAAAGGCTATGAATAGCTCTGGGCCGCTAATTATTCAAACTGAAGCCCAAACAACCCCAGATGTGAATTCTAATGCACAAATCACAGCCCCATCGCCTACACCAAAAATCTTAGACATTACCATGAAGACCGTAGTCCAGCCTACAATCCAGATACTCGAGAAGCACCTTGGCACCACCACGCAAGCAATCACCCCCACTGCAACTCAGGAGATGGAACGAATCGAAGATGAACTAGAAGATTACGGGGACGAGGAGCTAGAGGATTATGGAGACGAAGGACTGGAAGATGAAGATCTCCTAGATTACGACGAAGGTACAACTCCTATATCTAAAATTCCTAAATTTAATCATACTGATAGCATGGAATTAAACAAAAAACTTAAGGAAAAACCAAACTATGCACCATCTAGAAAATCACAACGAGTAAGAAAACCGAAACTCCTATGTGATGGAACCATACCGGGTCCTTTGACAAAGAAGAAACATAAACAAAGAGATCTCTTAAGCTTGCAACTAAAAAAAGCTTTGAAAGAAGCAAACCTACTAAATGTTCTATATGATGATATTCAAAAACCCGCAGAACTCTCTTTAGACACAATTGCTCAAATACAAAAATTCTGCGGTATCTTAGAACAAAATGATAACAACTCTTTGCAAATGTTAAATATTAATATGAATATGGAAAACACACCTAGTTGGTTAAAAAATGGTACCATTTCTGTAGCTAATCCACCTAATAACTTATTATTAACAGAGGGTGAGGATGTGGAAAAGACTGGGACCGAAGAAGAATTGGTGCAAAATGAAGAATTGTATGAGGAAGCGTCTCTCAATCAAAATGATGAAGGCCATGAAGAGGGGCCCACCAAAACTGTACCAGCTACTGGAAAATGATTCCTCTTTTGTATGATCACGTGACCAACACTATTGGGTCACTTGACTACCCCTATATACTATAGGGCTCTTATCTTTATTTTTTTCTTTAAGTTATTATGGATTGTAAGAACAATATTAGTATCTTGTCTTGGAACGTCCGTGGCTTAGGCCGATTAGATAAACGCAATTTGGTTAAGGCGGCCATTAGGGAAGCCTCAACCAACATTTGTTGTTTACAAGAGACTAAGATTATGAATCCTTCTTTTTTTGCCATACGTTCTTTTTGCACTTCTAAATTCAAAAACTTTGTCTTCAAAAACCCTAATGGCACAAAAGGTGGTTTGATTACAACATGGACACTAGCATATACTCTAGTTCACTCATATCAAACTGAATTTTCTCTAAATGTGATTCTAAAAAATAAAGACGAGACACAAATACTCATATCAAACATCTATGGGCCACATGATAGGTCCAGAAAGAAAAACTTTTTTGAAGACATAGCTAATATTCCCCAAAATAGGAATCTGCCATGGGTATTGATCGGTGATTTTAATATCATCAGGGATCCACTCGAAACTACTAGCACACATCCTGATATTAATATAATAAACGAATTCAATCATATTCTAAACGAGCAAAGTCTCTTCGAGATACCTCTATTTGGCAGAACTTATACATGGACAAACAATAGAGAAGATCCCACTATGTCGAGGCTTGATAGAGCGTTCGTCTCTCTGAAAATAATAAATGGAAAAAATCGATTAACCCTAAATGATCAACCACTAATAACATCGGATCATTGCCCTATCAAACTAACAATTCGGCCTCACACACAACAAAGAAAGAATTCAATAAAACCTATAGAAAGATTCTGGCTCTCATATGATGAAGTCAAAAATCTCATGCAACTAGTCTGGTCATGTGCAACCAAGGAAAATAATAGTCCTCATGATGAAGATAGTATAAATCACTTTATTAAAAAAATATCTCAAGCAAAAGCCCAATTACAAGAATGGGCCGAATCAAAATTTGGCAACAAAAATGAAACCATAGCGAGATGCTCTTATTTTATTAGATTATTGGATACTAAAGAGGAAAATGAAAACCTCACTGTAATTGAAAGAAAACTAAGAATCTCTCTTAAAGAAAAATTAAATGAATATTGTTGCAATTTAGAAAATAAATGGCAGCAGAGATCTTCATGCACCTGGCTAAAAATGGGGGATAAAAACACTGCTTATTTTCATGCTATATCAACCATAAGACAGAAAAAAAATTATATCTCACAACTAATATCACAAAATCAAGTCATCACCAATGACACACCCTTAATACAACAAACCTTCACAAGACTTTTTCAAAACATTCTTGGCACAGAATATTTGGATACAGCCGATTATGTGATTTCAACATCACACCTTCCCACAGATCAAACCAATTTAATAAATTTGAGTAATAACATAACTGAGACGGAAGTTTACAAAGCTATATCACAATTGCAAAAAGGAAAATCTTCAGGTCCTGATGGAATCCCTGCAGAGTTCTATCAGAAATACTGGAATGAACTGCGTGAGGAATACATGAATATAATACATCAATTCAACAACAACATGGTGGATTTATCGCCGATAAACAAAGCCACCATCACCTTAATTGAAAAAAAAGAAGGTATTAAAACTGCAAATGACTTTAGACCAATCAGTTGTATCAATACCCCGATAAAAATCATCACAAAGATATTAGCGACTAGACTAAAGCCATATATGAATACCCTAATAAATACTTGTCAGACAGCATTCATTGAGAATAGATCGATTGTTGAAACGTTCCTAGCAACGAGAGAGATCCTTATACATATACATAAGAACAAAATACCAGCAATAATGCTAAAAATTGATTTTAAAAAAGCATTTGACAGTATCTCTTGGAAATTCTTAATGAAAATAATGATTGCACGCGGCTTTCCGACTAAATGGATAGCATGGCTGTTACAATTGCTTCAATCTTCATCTTCTGCAATCAAAGTAAATGGCACAATAGGAGAATTTTTTAAACACAAAAGGGGTCTCCGACAGGGAGATCCCCTATCCCCCTTACTTTTTAATCTAGTTGTTGATGAATTACAACGAATAATTCACAATCTGGCACCATTACTAACATCCCCGGCAAAACTATCACCTATACCACTACAATACGCCGATGATACAATCATCTTCATCGAGGCTCATCCGAATAATTTAAGAATCATCTCAAAATCACTAGACTATTTTTGTCAAATATCCGGGCTACAAATTAACTGGGATAAAAGCACCTTCTTACCGATATCAATACCTGACCAGTTGCATGATCACATAGCTTCGCTGGTTAGATGTAATAAACAAACACTTCCAATGATGTATCTAGGATTTCCACTTACAATTCAAAAACCTAATAAATCCTTGTGGTTACCCCTGATTAAGAAAGTACAAACTAAGGTAGCGGCCTGGCAAGGAAAATTCTTGTCGTATGGCGGTAGACACACATTAGTAAATGCGGTACTAGCATCAATTCCGAATTATATCATGCAAGCATTTAGATTACCTGTATGGGTAGTAAAACAATTAGAACGTATAATTAAAGCTTTTTTCTGGAAAGGATCTAATAAACTATCACCCATACATGCTCTTGCTAACTGGGATAATGTATGCTTACCGAAAAAATTCGGGGGACTAGGAATAAAAAATATAAGAACACAAAACGAAGCACTTCTAACAAAATGGTTATGGAAAATTGATCATAACAAAGATTCATTATGGACTAAGTGGATTGCGAAAGTATACAACATACATAATTCCAAAGAGCTACCCCTTATCAACTCTTCTAAAACCTCTTTCTTTATTAAAGATTTATGTAAACTAATACCCTTTTACTCCATATCAATAAGTGAAGACCCGGACCCTACCTGGAAGTGGTCACCTAATAGGCTCTTCACAACAAAGAGCACATATCAAATACTAATTGATCCGGGTCAAAGAATATACTGGCATAACTTACTATGGAAAGCTAAAATACCCTCCAAAGTTAAAATATTCATGTGGCTTACAATCCACAACAAAATATTAACAGGACAAATACTACAAAAAAAAGGATTAGTGGGACCCTTTAGATGTGCCATGTGCTCACAACATGAAGAATCAACGAACCATTTATTTCTACATTGTCCAAAAATAAAGCAAATTTGGACTAAAATACAAAATTACACTAATTATGGACTCACCCCTACCCCTCAACAAACAAATATCATACACTTCTGGACTCAGACTAGAGATAGAATACAGACGGAAGACAAACCTCATTGGGACATCCTCGTCTCTGCAGTTACATGGAGTATCTGGCTAGAGAGAAACCGCCGAATCTTCAGAGGGGAACGAGCGACGATCACCATGATCACCAGCAAAGCGATGGAGCTGGCGCTATTATGGAAGAACAATCTCTAGGTTTAAATTAGGAATGTAGAACCAAAGAAGTATCTTAGCATATAATTTACGTTTTAGATAATATGTAATAGGGCTTTTGTATTTTAACACCAGATACAACTAGCGATCGCTGGTTGGGTGTTCTTCAAAAAAAAAAATAATATGAAAAATAATACAAAAAATCAATTTCTATTTCAAAAATTAATAATTGAATCAAACAGACAAACAAAAATACCATTCAAGAAAGTGTATTCTTCTGCATCGATGTAATACGGTCCAAACTCTTCAGGTGGCTTATAAGTTTGACTACTCAAAATAAACGCGATACCCGAAATATCGGCCTGGTCAAAACGTATTTTATTACTTGGAAACACACCAAAACACATCCTCAAATAATTATTCAGATCCACAGAAATGTTATGAAGCGAGATCGAGTCAACAGGTAATCTATACTCCAAAAATATTTTCTTCAGGGTTGTTTCTAATGTCGTATAGTATGTGTTGTTGCCTAGGTCTGAAAAAGAACGCGATCTGAAGACTAATGTACCGGCGTATGGGGATAAACACTGGCAACTTGGACTTAGAATTTGGTCTGACGTGCAAATTGGCGGTAATGTTGGACAGCTTTTAGGAGTTGAATATGGTGGTGTGGCGGTTGAGATCGTTGCTTTGCAATATTGCAACTCGTAATTGTTTGGCTTTGCGCAATAGGGATTTCCTCTCAATCTACGGAGAACATACAAAATATAAATAATGATTTTGGACGAAAATTACATAGCGAAATGAGTCAATGGGTTATCATGAACTATTGAAATAATTTGGATTTAATTTCTTACATTAATTGCTTGCTATATCCGCCTAATTTGAGCCCGCTGATTTTATTGTTGGTTAAATCAATGATTTGTACCTGATTACTGCTGTCTGTTCCAATATCTAGTGTCTTGTTGAAGCGATTATCTCTAAGCCTTCTGCAAAACAAAAAAATAAATCACCGAATATATTCGAACTTTGTGAAAAATTAGCTAAAATAATATTAAAAGGTACAAATTAGTTTACAGAGTTTGCAGTGGAGAATTGTTGAATAAAGCTCCAGGCAGCACCCCTCCAATTTGTAGGTATTCTAAACACCTGCAGTTAAGAGTAGATATTAAAAGAGAGAGAGAGAGAGAGAGAGAGAGAGAGAGAGAAAAGGACAAGCAAGAGTGGCACTGTTGCAAAAATTAACATGACATAATTAAAAGTGATCGTAGGTTTCTTCTTTACCAAATAAGCATTACGTTCTAATTTATGAGTTTAATATTCTTTACAGTTATGTATTAGTATTATTATTTAATATAAATCATGCAAACAAATATGTGACTTACAGAAAATCACAATAGTTTTAATTTTCGTCAACATGAAAAATCTCTCAAATTGTGACGCGCGCGCGTATATTGTATTCACACTATAAATGTTGAATATTGTATTCACATCATAAATTTAATTTCACTTAAGTCAACCCACACATTACATCTTATCATGTTGTAACCAATCATTTTATGAAAGTATGTTGTATAGAATTACTCTAGGAATAACGACGAATTATTTGTTGGAAAAAATCTTGAAATAATTATTAATTAAATTTATGTTAATTCTTGCGAGAGAAACATACAATGAAGTTAAAGAGGGCAAAGTGGAGAGCCATTGTGGAACATCTGTGGGATCAAATGTATTATTGCTCATGTCCCTGTAAATCTAAGTATTTAATACTTTGCTGGCACATATTTGTCAAATAAAATAGTTGCTTACACTGTATTAAGTGCGATCATTCCCAACAAGTTCGGCAACGGGCCGTTTAATTTGTTATTAGCTAAATTACTGTCATCATAAACATAAAATTAAATATATAAATAGCTAATTAATAATAAGAATAATAAGAATAATAATTATTATTTAACATAAATTTTTCTTTTTGATATAATTTTAAGAAAATAAAAATAATAATAACTTACAGTACACTTAGGCTCGTGAGATTATTCATGTCGTGGGGCACTTCGCCAGTTAATGAATTCATATCCAATCGTCTGTCCCAATTAAGTAAAATTATTTACTATTACATAAAAATATATTTGCAACAAAACAACTTAAGCTTTCTTCTTCAATACTATAATTTTTCTTTGATATATATATATATATATATATATATATATATATATATATATTTGTTAAGAAGAATCCAAAAAAAAAATCCAAAATTAATCCACGCAGACAAAATATACTAATGAAATTAACAAAATATACTATTGAAATGAACAAAATATGCCGTTAAATCTAACATGTTAACATGGTTAAAATTAAGAACAAAATAATATATTTTTAACAGTATATTTTGCATACACAAAAATATATTTTGCAAATTTCAATAGTATATTTTGGATGTATTTTTTTTTTTGAATTCTTTTTGTGAATTCTTTTTAACACACACACACTCTATATATATATATATATATATATATATATATATATATATATATATATATATATATATATATAGTGTGTGTGTGTGTGTGTGTGGTGTGTGGGGGTTGCGGCTTACAGGTTATTTAGATGTTTCAGAGATGCTAATGTAGAAGGGATGACTCCAGTTAATTTGTTATTCTCAAATAGTCTAGAATAAATATAAACAAATGGGCATATTTAGTCATATGTTATCCAAAAAGTATACGATAGATATGTACTTACATATGCATAAGCTTCATATCTGAGTGGAAAAGTTTACTAGAAATTGTGCCAGACAATTGGTTAACTCCAAAATGACTGAAATAAATAATATCAATAATGGTGAGAGTATTTTAAAATAATATCAATAATTTGATGAGAGTAATAATGAAAAATAAGTTGAAGAATTTTAATTTTAATTTTTAAAAACATATAAATGATGAGAGTATTTAGGTCACGTACAAATGCTCGGCACGTGTCAACAAATCAAGACCTAAACTGGTACCATCAGAGACGGGTATGGCACCAATCAGCCTATTATTTGCCAAATCAAGCCAGGTCAGTTTCGTGAGATTTCCAATTGTCGCAGGGATGCTTCCAGTAAAGTTATTTAGATTTAAGGCCCTGCATGAAATAATTCACGAAAAAAGATAAATTAAATGAAGATGGAGATCTCAATATAATTGTTCAATTGTTTTATACTTTTAGCATTACAACTTGCAAAAGAAATTTCTGAAAAATACAATCTTTGACTAAAAATATCTCTCTTACAAAGTAACAAGATTTGACAGTTGGCCTATCTCGTATGGTATTTGTCCGGAGAAACTACAACCCGCCAAATTCCTGAAAAATGACAAAGGGAATATTTTAAAAAATAAAAACTAAAATGTAAAATTAAAAAAAAAATTGTTTTTTCTGATAATTACAAGTATGTTAGGTTGAATAAATTCCCAATTGATGCCGGAAGCGATCTAGTCAGCCCTTGATTGTAGGACAGATCCCTACAACAACAAATATATATATATATATATATATATATATATATATATATATATATATATATATATATATATATATATATATGCGCTAAGAGAAACCAAAAAAAAATTCACGCATGTAAAATTTACTAATGAAATTAGCAAAATATATTATTCAAATTAACAAAATATACTACTGAATCGAACATGTTAGGGTAATGATATTGACAGGAAATAATATTACTGGGAACAGGAAATTTAAACTTGAAATGGTAATTTTATTTTTAATTCATGCCAAATTTAAATGAAATTTTATGTATCTAGTATTTATTTTTCCTGTCAATACCGCTATCCACATGTTAAATGACTAAAATTAGGAATAAAAATTCAATAGTATATTTTGCTAAATATAACAATATATTTCTTATTTCAATAGTATATTTTAATTTTTGGACTATTTTTTAGATTATTTTTGTGTATTCTTAATAGCATATATATATGAGAGAGGCCAACCTACTTAATTAAATACCAAAGATTTTGTATTTAATATATTTTTTAACCATTGAATTTGCATTGAGATTTGTGTTTTTTCATGATGATCATGAAATTTTTTCCACATTATTAAATGCACAAATCTCAAAACAAATCCAATGATTAAAAAATATTAAGTACCAAAAATTTTGGTACTTAATTAAGTATGTTAGCATCTCTCTCTCTCTCTCTCTCTCTCTCTCTCTCTCTCTCTCTCTCTATATATATATATATATATATATATATATATATATATAAATGCTAACAAGAATCTATAAAAAGAATCCAAAGTGCAAAATATACTATTTAAATTAGTATATTTTGATAAATACAATAATATATTTTGCACTTTGGATTTTTTTTATAGATTCTTGTTAGCATTTATATATATATATATATATAAAAGAAATTATACTAATTTTTCATGAAAATAAGAGCTATTTTTTACAATTCTTGCAATGCTCCTAAATTTTTAATGTCATCTGGTAGGTGGTCTTTGATATTTAAACTTCCTAATCTTCTGAAAAATAGAAGGAAAACAAATATATACTAATTCAATTGTTAAGTTTGACTACAAAAATCTAAAGTAAAATCATCTAACGAACGAAATGGAATTAAAATAAAATTAAAGAATAACAGGATAATCAAACTAGTTTATTTCACAATGAGAAAATTAGAGAGGCTTACATGGAAGTAACGCGATTACCGGTACAATTGATTCCCACCCATTTGGCACCACATGGATCTATACCCGCCCAACTGGAAGGTAAATTCGTCCATTGCTTGGCAAGTATTTTTAGTGCGGTAACTACGTAGAAAGGAAAGGAAAAGTTCTGCATCAAAAACTATTTATAACAATTTATTTTTGTATATTGGTATAATTTAAGTTTTTTAAAAACTATAAATTGAGTTAAGCCAAAAATAGATACAGCATATCAGTTCTATCCTTTTATGCAAATCTAACAAGGATACGAAGTAAGTAATCAAAAACAAGCTTTTGTCTAAAATCAAATTTTTTGGATTTTGTTATGGTATGGAGATTTTTTTTATGGCAACCCAAATAATTAGAAAATTAGTAAATGGAGAGGGTAGGTTATTTTCTATATTCTTATTGTCATGTCTGAATTGTAATTAACGCAATGATTATTTTCTTGTATTATTTTCTTATATTGGGTTGAGGCTTACCTATAAATAGAGGGACTAGGCTAGAGTTTTAATTCATTCCAAGAAATAACAACAATTATATTCTTTCTTTCTCCATCTCCAGTATAGTAAAATAGTTAGAGTGCCGGCGGCCGTGGTTTTTTTTTCTTCGGGGTTTCCATGTAAAAAAATTTGTGTTCGTATGTTGTTTTTGTGTGTTTGTTTGTGACAACGATCCTAACAGATTTGACTTGAACTAATTATAAAGATGAATTAATTACATATAACTGGAATATCATCGTAAACAAATAAAAAATGATTATGCACTTCGACTTAGTACAGTTCGATCGTCAGGAGTCACCCTGGTGCGACACATCACAATTTACTTTTTCTTGAAATAATAATAATATTTTGTTATTTTGGAGGCTTAGCGAACGCTGGCTCCATCAATATTTTTATATTTTTTAAAGATGTATAATACATTTTATATGTATGTTATATTTTTTAGAAATGCGTTAATACTCTTTATATGTATGATATATTTTTATGTCAACATTTTCAAATGTATTTTATAATTTTTAAATATGTGATATATTTTTTAAGTACAATGCATATTATATATTTTTACATGTATGATATCCGTTTCACGAGGAGTTCTATGTTAGATCATTTTTTCTTATGCTAGATCAATTTTCAAAAAGGTATTTTACGGATATGTCAATTAATAATATATATATTCTGTTTTTTCTAGAATCGGATATGTCAATTAATAATATATATATTCTGTTTTTTCTAGAATCAAATGATAACAATACACTTAAATCTTACCAAAAAAATAATCATTACTTGACAAATTTCTAAAATATCATTTAAAAAAATATATACTATAAGAAAAAAGTACTATAAAACACTCACTAATTATTATACTTTTTAAACGTATAATATATTATGTTGCACAGATACTTCAAAAACCTGATCGTACCCATATCATCGTATCTTGTCTCGTATTCTAAACTCTTTGAAATATTATCACATCATCGTATCATATGATATTATAAATTTGTAAATGCATGATATATATTTATGTATGTATGACAAATTTGTAAGAGGCCAGAGGGTATCATATATTTTTAACCATGTATATATATTTTTGATCGGCCTACGTTTAAAGTGTGTTAAGCCTCCAAATCTTCGGCGCTAGTCGGCCCCAACATATAATCACAGTAATACTAAAAACAAAAACATACCATCATTTGGGTACGTATATCCAAATGCAATGAAGGTTCTTAGAAGAAAACTAAACAAAAATATCCAATTTAAGCCTCCAAATCTTCGGATCAAAACCCCCATCTTGCTCAATCCTTCAATTCTTCTTTCTCGTTTGACCCTTGAAAATTCTTGAAATTTTATTCCCGATGAGTTTCAGATGTCTCTTCTCCAGAACTCAGTTTGACCAGGTAAAAATGATAACGGAGACAATGTGTGAGAATAAACCCTAATAATGACAAGAATATAATTAACAGGCTCAGGATTTATATATAGATTTAATTTTAAATATAGTTTATTCATTTTTAAGGACTTCGTCAAATGGTTGACGGAGATATGATGTTGAAAGGTGATAAGTACGGAATGTTGATAAGTCGAAGATTTTGACATTATTATAGATAGATTGTCAACATCATGCACTTATTTTTCTTCAAACCCTTGATTCTTTGTCCTTTCAGGTATGATCGTCTAATTTTGAAGATATGTAACAAATAACATCATAAGATTTCAAATATAAATAGATAAAATAACAAACATATGCAAATTAATATTTACAAATTCTGAAAAATAATACAAAGATAACAAAAGTCAACTTGTTTCTTATGAAAATGCAACAATCAAGAAATTGTCACCTAAAAACTAAAAATATATACGTATTGATTTTACCAATAAATCAACCGCAAGTTTAATATAAATTTGTGTCAATTACCCATTCGTTCTACAATCAAATACTCAATAATTCTGCAATAAAATAAAGCGTTACCTATTCAAATAAAATAAAATAAAAGGATGAACTCAAAATATCAAAATCCAAGAGTAAATTAGATTTTTTTTGAAGAATGTATATTTGGGACGTTGATTGCTTTCGAATCCGCACAATAAAAACATGACTTTTTCTCTCAAAAGAATCTCAAAATAGTCCTCCATGTTCTCCATGTAGGAATGTCAATGGGATAGGGAATGCCCGTCCCCGTGAAGACCCGACCCGAATGAAATGGCAAATTCCCGATTACTTGGGGATGGGGTGAAGAATTTGCCCCGGATGCGGGGATGGGATGGGTACGGAGATAGGTAGCCCCGCCCTACGGGTTATCCCGCTCCATGTCCCATAGATTATCTCCGTCTCCATGATCCGCTGAACTTGAATATAAAATAATAAATATACTCAAAATATTTATAAATTATAAGTTGTCATCTTAAAAAATTCTAAATCTTAACTTACTTATTTAAAAAATTATGAATTATAACTTTTTCATTTGGGAAACTCTTTTATTTATCATTTTTTATTTTCTAAAATTTTAGTAGTATTTGCATTAAGTTTGCATAATATTTTGAATGATTAAAAATAATATTTAGTTGCTATTTTTTATGTCTTATAATTGAAAGTTTTATGATATTTTGAATTTGAGTCATTATTTTTAAATATTAAATAATATACATTTTAGATTTTTTTTAATTATAATTTGACGGATCATGGAGATCCCCACAGGGACGGGGATCCCCGCGGGGTGGGGATGGGGCATAAAATTTTCTCGTGAAAACGGAGTGCGGGGCGGAGAATCCCCGTGAAAGGCGGGAGGGGTATGGGGAGGACTTGTCCCGGCCCGTCCCGCCCTCATTGACATCCCTATCTCCATGTTCTCTGCCCCATCGCCTACATACACAAAATAATACCATTTATTTTTTCAAAAAAATCCATATATCAGTGACATGTATAAAAGAATATGTATTAATATGGACACAAAATCAATAATATGTATATTGGATATACGTGATTAAATTTATAAGATAAATATTTAATGTTTATGATAAGAGCACACTATTTTAGTAGAAAATATATTTTAGTAAAACTGTCATAATTTTCACATACAAACTATCTTAACTATCATTTGAAGGATATATCATTATCGTTCTAATAGAATACCGAAAGGGTGCGATAATTGTACACATAGTTAGTAAAATCGTCATAACTTTCACATTCGAACTCCAATTAGTCTGGACCTAATTGGGTTGGATAGATGATTGTATTGTATACCCCTTCACCTTCACCCCCCCCCCCCCCGCGCCCCGCGCCCCGCGCCCCCCACCCCTGCCCACACCCCCCACACACCCACCCCTCCACCCCCCACCCCCCAATCGCCCACCCCTCCACCCTCCCAATCCCCCACCCCCCACCCTCACCCGGGGCCAACCCCCACCCACCCACCCACCCCAATCCCCCCCCCCCCCACCAACCCCAAACCCGCCCCCCCCCCCCCCCCCCGCACACCGTCTCGGGGATTTCCAACGACATCGGTGAGAGGATGAGCCGCTACTTCTCGAAGAACCTCGGAGATTTGGTAGGGAGCTTCGATTTCTTCTTCATCTTCCTCTTCTTGAGGGTCATTGTTGTCTACTCTAGGTTCATCAAGGGCGATGTCGATGTATTGATACTCGACTTCGGTTTGTTCTTTCGGTGATTTAGCGATTGTTTCGTTGATTTCACCTACACTTGAGCTACCTTTCTCGGTCTCTTTCTTAGTTTCATCAAAATGCACATGAACAGATTCACATACGACTCGATTGGATCGTATGAAAACCCGGCATGCTTTACTTGTGTTTGAATAACCGATAAAGATTCCTTCAATGGATTTTGGATCGAGTTTGTCTCGATTACTCAATTCGTCCAAGATATAGCATTTGCATCCAAACACTCTCATATAGGAGACGTTTGGATTTCCCCCATACCATAGCTCATATGGCGTTTTCTTCAAAATAGGCCTTAAGCTAAGTCGATTAACCACGTGACATGCGGTGTTAACGGCTTCAGCCCATAGGTATTTTGGAGAAGGGTGCTCATTTAGCATGGTACGAGCAAGTTCAATTAACGTTCGATTTTTACGTTCAACTACACCATTTTGTTGAGGTGTGTGAGGAGCGGAAAATTCGCGTATATATCCCTTTTTATGACAAAATTCATCAAATTTCGCATTTCTAAATTCACCTCCATTGTCACTTCGAACGGTGACAATTGAGGTGCCTTTTTCATTTTCAACAAGTGTGCAAAATTTGATGAAGTTGTCGCACGTTTCACTTTTACGGAGTAAATAATATACCCATGTGAAACGTGAGTAATCATCCACAATTACAAACATATACCTTTTATTACCTATGCTCGAGACGCTTAGGGGACCGCAAAGATCAAGGTGGATGAGTTGGAGAGGTCGAAGTGTGGTGACCATGTTCTTCGATTTGAACCCGGATGACCTCGTGTGCTTACCCTTTTCACACGCATCGCATAATCCTTCTAATTCGAGTTTATGAGATGGCAATCCTCTAACTAATTCCTTTTTGGACAACCTATGGATAGTTTTCATACAAATGTGGCCTAATCGTCTATGCCATAATCGAGATACTGATTCCGATACGGTGAGACAATGAATTCCCGGCACGAAAGATTCAAAATCGAAGTAGTATAAATTTTCGTGTCGGGTTCCTTTGCATACCGTGGTATTATCTTTTATTCGATCAATCAAACATGAGATTTGATCGAATTTTACACAATATCCGGCATCACATAATTGGCTTATGCTAATTAGATTATGTTTAAGTCCAAGTACAAGATAGACGTTTTCTAGAGTCCAATTTGAGATACCCATGGAACCGATACCGACAATTTTACCTTTTTTATTTCCTCCGAAGGTAACGTCTCCTCCCTTGAATGGTTCAAGAGATTTAAACATCTCTCGATCCCAAGTCATGTGTCTCGAACAACCACTATCAAGACACCACTTTGATGACTTTGTTTTGGAGGTTAAGCCCATCTATAAGAAATTCATATTAGGTAAACCATAAATTGAAATTAACTAATATGAATTCTTATGTACTATACTCCCCCTCAATATTTGGCTTATGGTATGGTATATGAGGGAGTATAGTGTCACATTCGGGCTTAAGCCCTAGGGGGTCCAATACCATATGAGGTAGAGGGACCCATCGTGTGACGATCTTTGCGCATCCAAACGACGTTAGATGTCAATTTTGGATTGCGAAGATCACACCTTGTTGAAATGTGACCACTTTTGCAACAATAATTACAAAATGCCACGGTTGGACTATGTGTGGTTGTGGAACTCTTAACAAAATAGTTGTAGAGTTGATTTGAGTCACTTCTTTGAGGAATTATCGATTTTGGCATTTGATGAAATTGATTTGATTGAAATTTGTTTGATTTAAATCGGGTCGGTTGAGAATATTTTTGTGTGTTGGTGTAATGTTTGGGAGCACCTTTTTGATATGAAGCCTCGGTGTAGTTAGTCACTTCATAGAAATAACCATTTGATCCCCGTTTGAATAAACAATCGGTTCTTCCCAAATTGGTTCGTCTAGGTTGTGAATTTTGTATGAAATGATTATTCCTACAATTATGATTAACACGTTTAGGTTGTTCCTTTTTTACATTTTTACCTTTGTTGTAATCATGGTACATGAAAGCATTTCCATGACTACTAACTCGATTGTTCTCCCATTTTGATTTTTTATTTTTGAATTTGGAAGAATCGGGTTTATTACCGTTATTCTTCTTATATCCTAAACCGGATTTGTCATTGGGCTTTTGTCCCATGAATGACGATTTCAAGATTTCATCCAATGAAGGGGGACTCGATGCAATGGATGCACAAGCCTTCTTCAAGGAATCATTTTCAATTTTAGAGTTTTGAAGTTCGACTTTTAAATGAGAAATCTCGCCTTTTAAAGCTTGACACTCACATTTTGAAAAACCTTTAAATTCATGTATTTGAGATTTAAATGCCAAAATAGATAGTTCAAGAGAAGTTATCTTATCCTTGAGAGCTTGTGTCGAGCTCTCAAGTTTACCCCTATTTCGTTGAGAGTTCCCATCATCCCTCAAGAACTCGTCCCATGACTCAATTTCTAATTTTAACGAGGGTGAATATTGAGGTCGATGTAATGATTCTATGTTAAGTATAGAGTCGATACGTACCTCACGACCTTGGTCATGTGTCGACTTTGGAGTAGGAGTAGAGGGTTCGACATTGACGGCCGCGGGTGTGTGAGATGTCTGGATTGGACCTCGTTCAATTCGGAGAGTTTGAATTGCCGCTTCCACCACGCTCATTGATGGAGAGTCGATCCTTACCATAAGGGCTAGGTTTGCGATGTGTGGGTTTGATGGACCATTCGAGTCGGATGATGAGTTTGATCCGTCCGTTTCTTGGCCCTTGTCCTCGTGTCTCTTTTCGTGTCGAGATTCTCGCCTTTCCCGATCCGTTTGGTCATCATCCCTTTTGGACCAATGGGAATTTTCGGGATGGAGCATCCAACATGACTTGTTGATGAAGTTTGAGATGTTTGATTTGGGGACGGTATTTATCAGATTTGTAGATGAATTTTGTACGATTGGGTTAAGTTTGGCCATTTGATCGTTAAGTATAAGTTATCCCTAATACTCTAAGAGATGGTTAGTACCTTGCTCTGATACCAATTGTTGGTTAATTCTAACCTAGAGGGGGTAAATTCGGCAATCTACCGTGCAATTACTTTGTCTAATTACCCAAGTTACTATGCGGAATAGATAATAATTTAAATGAAATAGATGATACCGTAAACACTTGAACACAAGATGTTTTGTAACGAAGTTCGGTAGGTGGTTGCTATGTAGCTTTAACTCACCTTTTACTCGCTTAATTGACCGACTCAATTAATTGCGAGTACCTACGTCTCCGGGAATGCCTTGTGCCTCTTTTTGGTGTTTGATTGAATTCCAACTCATTCGATTACAAGGTTTGCCTAGATCGATTTACACGCTTTCTATCGATCTATAGCTAGGTCTCTTACAAGTTTATTGCACTAGCCTACTGCACTTTTCACTAATCGAACTACAACGTGATCGGTCACGTGAGTGGGAAACGATTAATGGAGGAATATATAACTTAGATCTATGATCTAGAAAGGTTTCTCAAAGCACTCAATGGATATGGCTTAAGAGAGAAGCATTTCTATTATTAGATAATAGACTGAACGCGTACACTAGTACGTTTGCCGAGGAGATGATTATGTTTTGCTAATCATGGGACAAGGTGCTTGTCGAATCGGGAACGTAGATATATGTTAGGTTACATGTATTGGATATGACCGAAGCCGCGAGTCCATGACATGGTTTAGTCATTATAGATGGACTTGCGACGGATGGGATTTTAGGTTCTTCAAACTTGAGGGGATCATTGATTGCGTTACGTGCGTAACACAATGCTTTGATATGATCTTACGCTCACCGTAACAGGGAGTTAAAAGGGTCATCATTGGGTATTGTCCGAAACACGGAATTCAATGTGAGTCTCCAAGATAGGAATTGTTTATTCCGAAAGGAAGAGATATCTCTTAGGCGCCGCTCGATGAGTCGATTAACGAAATCTCTGGCCAGAGTCAATGATATTAATGGTTAATATCGATTGAAATTTGTTAAATCAACTCGGAATCGGGGAATAAGTGTAGTTAATCAAATTATAAGGATGACTATTACCATGCCTTTTGATTAACGGATATCGCAAACAAGAGAACTAGTAACCGCTATTCGAGATAGGCACAATGATCACAATCATTATTCGTTTAACATGGGTAGCTATGATGGAGTGACTAGATCCCGCTCATGAGCTTGTAGGCATTGGAAACAACCTACTGCCATCGTTAAGTCGAACCTACAAGGTCACACAACGAGTCGTACTAAGTCGGGCTTGATCATAAAATTGGCACATTGGATGTGCATAGCTTGGTATTTGATACGCGAGCTATATTCTCTAAAATCGTGCGTATTGGATATGCATGAGTACCTTTTAGGTAGATCTGAAATTGAGTGGGAGACTGAAGGAAATACAGTTTCAGGATCAACCGTAAAAGTGCACACAAGGATAAACGAATGTAGTCGTACATTCGTGGCCATAACTGTCAGTGGAAAAATCCGATTTGAATGGTTCAAATTGGGTTAGATAGATAATTAGATTATCTATAACCTTCATGTAGAAATATATTTATATGAACGAAGTATCAGTGTCGTTTATGTGAAATACCGAAAGGGTGCAACAGTATGACATACAGTTAGTAAAACAGTCATAACGTTTGCATACGAACTCCACTTGGGTTGGGCCAAATTGGGTTGTGTAGATAATGAGATTATCTACAACTTTCGTGTTGGTTGATTTTCTGTCAGAGAAATTTATCAATTTCGTCTGGATAGAATACTGACCAGGTTCATGCAGTTTTCTGTGTGAGAGAGTGTATATTGGATATACATGCCTTTTGGCTAATCCTGATCCTATTAGGTATAAATAGGATATTTTCTCTCTCCTCACTAAGTGAATTCTACAGAATTATTCTGCCCAATACACAAGAGAAAAGAGCAAATTCAGATTTGATCTTTTGTGAGTGAAAAAGGTGCGAAGTGAGAGAAATCGAGAAAGGAGTTTCTCGAGTGATAGAGAATCGATTAGATCGAGCAAGTTCGCCGGTGCATCGTCTAGGCAGGTGCATCCGCGACCGACGTCTTACGAATCACCGTGGATACAAGTAGAGGAGTGACGTTTGTGACTCTTCGATTGTGATCGACTCGAGTAACAAAGACGGTGGAAACGCTTGGACGCACGACGACGAAGTCGAGTGAACCGGCGTAGCAAACGATTGGTGAAGGACGCGTGGTATGGGACGCGCGGATTGTCACCAACGTGACAGGAAATAGAAGGCGGCGATCAACCCTTCGTGTGCCATCAATTTGGCACTGGTATAGATCTATCCTTCTAATTGCATCGTACTCTCGAAGTCGTGGCGTGATCTCGGAAATCGGGGAATCGGACCGGGCCTTCATTCCGCTGCGCGGGCCCGGGGTCGAGGATATTCCCCAACAGTTAGATCAGGAAATATGGATGGATGGATTTTGTATTTAAAATTGGAGGCCTTCTATCATGTCTCCTCATTTCCCCACACTTTCATGATACAAATTCCAAGACAATTAATTGCTAATTACCTCCCTCTCAATTAACGATTAATCCATATTTATTAATAATTGAATATTTTTAATTAATCTTTAATCTATAGCGATCTTAATTACGTACTAATTTTTTATTAATTATGAATTCATTGTTAATTAACTTTTTTAATGATGGATTAATTGAGAGATCATGAAAGTGTTGGGAGAAACGAGGAGAAAAAATAGAATATTCCTTAAAATTGCAATATGTGGGGGAATGAAATAAGTCAATTAAGTCATTGGAAAGTTTGCTAATAGTAATATTTATATTATAGTATTATTTGTGATACATTAATATAAAATGATTAAAAAATTAAATTTGTACTGTTGGATAGTACTTTTTGAACGGAAAATGATCTATTTGCTTTAGTGTTTGGAGAAATGTATTATTTAACATTATATTATATTATTTAAATGTATATTAAAATATTATTTGTGACATATGAATAAGGAAAAGAACTATAAGAACATTTGAAATTACATGATTGTACTTTTTGAGCGGAAAACGGATTCATTTAGGTACAAAAATGTACATATTCACCGCTCACTTAATTTTTTTTGCGGCAAGTGTATTATTAAATATTACATAATGTTTGTTATATTATAAAAATAATTTTAACTACTCGATAGTACTTTTTGAGAGGAAAATGGATTTAGGATCTAGGGTTTGGGCAAATTTAGTATTTAATATTATAATATATTATTAGTATTTATGTTATAGTACTAATATTAATATTATATAAATATTAATGTATTATTTGTGATATATGAATAAGAAAAAAACTAAAAGCAAATCTTAAGTTACGTGATTGTACTTTTTGAACGGGAAATGACCTTGGCACCAAAATGTACATATTTCACCCCTCACACAACTTTTTTGCCGCCAATATATTATTTAATATTATATGATATTATTTGAAAATTGTTTATATTATAGTAAAGTTTGTGATATATTAATATAAAAATGAAAAAATAATTTGTACTGCTCGATAGTACTTTTTGAGCGGGAAATGACTCATTTTTGACTTAGGGTTTAAAGTATAACACATGAAAAAATATATATAATCGAAGTGAATATCGTTATTTGAAAATTATGATTTTCTCGAAGTGAAATACGAAGGATATAACATGATAGAAATGTCAAAAATAAAGATGTGAAATTTCATGCTTTTTTATGACAACGCAATTAAGATTATATTTACTACTAAAAAAGAAATCAAGTTTTTTATATGTTATTTCATTTACTAAATATTTTGTTAGAACGTGAAAAAAAATTGTTAAATATATATGTGGATGGTAATCAAAATATTGAGAAAAATCAAAATATGCACTATACTTTTGTTTTCAGTTTTAGGCAGTTTTCAAGTCACTAATAGTTATTTAAAAATTCACATTATTTGTTTTTCATTGGTCATGTTTTGAGACATGTCCTCTACGATTTTATCGGATTTAGATTTGTATAAAATAAGAAAAAAAATCTATTTTGATTATTTATCTTTCATCAAAAATTCAATCAAGTGGCTTACATTTTTAATTTGATTAATCAAGACCCTTCATTATTTCTATATAAGAATGAACCTATATGCATACAAATGATTATGAATTTGTAAGCATAAACTAATATTAGCGTGTTAGAACTGTTATTAGAACTATTGTTAACAAAGAAATGCTATAAATTAGAAATGTTATTAATCCATTATCAGAAAATTAAAATTAAAATCAAAATCAATTTAATGCGGCAGAAATAACACATGTTTGTACGTCGGCTACTGATTTTCTAGGCAAAATGTAAAATTAAAATCACAGATGATTTAAATCGAAAGCACACATTAATCACAAATAAAAAATAATATCAAGCTTGTAAATATTTGTAATGATATATGTTACGCGGATATTTCAAAAATGCAGAAGTATCCTGAGGATACGCGTATCCGATACGGATACGGGTGCGATACGTATCGGATACGCCACGTGGCGTATCCGAATATTTTAATATTTATTTTTTCGGATGCGGCGGGGATACGGTAGGATACGGCTGAGAATACGTCCACGGTACGGCTGGGATACTTCATTTAGGATACTTCGGTGCATTATATATTTTGGCCCATAATATTTTTAAATAAATTATATAGGATACTTCTAGATTAGTTCTAAAATATTTCTAGAACAAGTTTATGATAGTTTTATGATACTTGTATTGTTTAATTGATATTATTTATTGTCATGATATTTAATTTAAAAATATTATTAATTTATTACTTATTTATTAATTATATATAATATAAATATATTAAATTAATAATTATATAGCCGTATTCGTATCCGTAATTTTTTGAAAATTGCCGTATCGTCGTATCCGTATCGTATCGGATACGCTACTCGTATCCGTATCCGTGCAACATAGGTAATGATAAATTTGGAAATAAGTTTTGAAATTGAACAGTTTCAAGAAAGCCATGAATATTAGATTAAAAATACATTCCTACAGGCGACAATCAGTTAATTGATGAAAACTTTCTAAAATGAAATAATTAGACACTATTTTTTATATTAACCATTAATCACAAAAAATAAAAAAATATGTATAAGAGCTCGGAGATGACAATTTCATCTTGTAATCAGATGTTGATGATAAACACCAATTTATCAAGTTTATATTCATCATTGCTCAATAATATTCTAGAATTGGGGTGAGAGAGGCTCGAACTCGAAACCAAAGGAATGAACAATAGTTTGGAGACCCACAAAACTAGCCAACTGCGCCACCACCTCTTCTTGTTCCTGGAAGTGTGTGAAACTTCTTTTCTTAACTAGAGCCCATATGAAAATTTATGTGAAACTTCTTCATTTTGTTTGTTTTTATAATAAGCCAATTTCATATATATCCTTACAAAACCTCATAATTTTACGTATACCCTTGCAAAACGTGAAATATCATGAATACTCCTAAAAAACTATTAAAATTTCATGGAAGTAATTTTTATTAGATTTCGATTGCCTATTTGTTAAGATTATCGCTAATTTTTGCTTTTTCGATTTTATTCCCTACATAAATATGGAATCATATTTATGTTGAAAATATCGAAAAAATACCAATTAGAGGTAATCTTAAAAAAAAAGTTAACATTGAGGTGGAATGCAACTGCATATATTTGAACTGAATATCGTTATTTGAATATATTTGAATATTACGAGTTTCTCCAGTAACTCAACATAAATTTATTGTGGCCTAAAGTATTTGAATATTACGTTCAGTAAATAGCACTGTTTTAAAAATCGGTACGGACCGGTTGATTCACCCAACAAAACCGGATCCCGTGTAAGAAACAGGTTGGGTCGAGCAATATACCGGATATGCACATGAACCGGCCAGATAAGAATTGAACCGGACCGGACCGGACCAAGAAAACCGGCTGCGTTTTTTTCTTTCGCTTTAAATCTTGGCGATTTTTCCCAAGATTTTTTTCCAGTTTTAAACTGGATATGTTTCCTGGTTTCAGGATTTCTTTTTCACGATTTGTTTCTCCCTTGATATGCGATTATTTCTTTCCCTATAAAGATTTGCTTCATGAAAACTCGAATTTTAAGCGTCGTAATAATATCTTAAATTGAGTAATTCAACAATTAATTATTTTTCTTAAACTTAGTACAATGACAAGTAAAGGGTATCGATTCACAGAGAGATTATGGTAATTCTAGAGTTTATTGTTCAAATGCAACTTTAATAGTCCAAAAAATTCTCTTAATTTGCACAAAAGAAGTTAAACAGTGATGAAGTCTATATTCCAAATTTCAGAACTTTTTATCAAGCTAATTAATTTCTAAAAAATTTCAAACAAACAGTGTTCAAAATCTGGATCACAAAAAAAATTCAACTTCAACAAATTTTATAGCTCAAATTACATCTCCAAATTATTTGAAACTTTTATCACAGATTATCAATAACACAAAAAATCCATCATAATGTTTTTAGATTTTTAGATGCATAAATGAATTAACTAAAAATGCAAGACTAATTACTGGACAGGAAACACAGAGAGACAAAATTTAATTTCTGGCAATTAGGAAACTAATGAAATAAAAATTCCAAACTCCACACAGATGATCTACATTATCTAATGTAACAAAAATAAGTTTTTACGTATTTGTTCTAGATCTAAAAGTATTTTTTATTTATTTTATAAACAGACACTCAGAAATTCAGATGTTAGATTTTAAAATTCAATAACAAATAGGAAAATGGATGAAATGACATGAACTAAAATTATACAGAAACTAGACATTAGAAAGATTCATGAATATATTTTTATGAGATTTAACTAAATCTAAAACTATTTTATTAGTATCTTTCAAATAGATCAGAACAAAAAGTCAGAAATTCAGAGACTCAAATTCAAAATTGTAAAACAATTAGAAAACTAAATGAAATGAGATTCAATAAATCCATAAATAAACTAGATAAGATTTTGATTCAGAAACATATTTTTATGAGATTTGAACAGATCTAAAACTATTTTATTTATATTTTTCAATTAGCACAAAACAGAAAGTCAGAGATTAAATGCCTCAACTTTAAAAATGCATAATAATTAGGAAAATGGATGAAATAACATGAACTAAATTCCTAAATAAACTATATATTTTCAAGATTCATAAACATATTTTTATGGATTTTTATCAGATCTAAAACTATTTCTAATATAATTAACAATACTGACCAGAACAGACAGATTCAAATCAAACCTTACTTAAACTAATCACTAAATTCAGAACAATAAAGCATTTAAACAAGAAAAAGGGGGGATTATAGATTCAAACAATATCCAAACAATAGTTCTCAATTCAACTTTAAACTTGCAAAATATCAAAAATATCCTAATAAAGAAAGATAGTACCAAATCTTGAAATGGAGATGAGAGATCGAGATGAGAGCTTCTATGGCCTGTTGTCACTCCAATGAAGCTTCACTGATGCTGGATGAACGTGCTGAGTCGTGGATCAAGATTGAGAAAGCTCGAAATCTTGATCCAGAAGTGGATCAGGGCCTGGCTGAGAAAGCTCAAAGCTTGGCTCTTGATCAATGCAATTGAGGCTTTAGACACGTTCAGTGGGTGGGTATGGTGGTGTGAAGATGGAGAGTTGGTACTGAGAAAGCTTGAATGGCAATAATGGCGAGGGGGTTTGGCTGAGGAAGGTGCTGGAGAGAAAGCTCGAATCTTTCCTCAAAACCAGTGAAAGGGGGCGATGGAGAGTGATGTAGGGGTTCTAGGGAGAGTGAGAAATGAGAGAATGAGGGCCCATATGCCACTCAGAAGAGATGGTCTATCGTCGTTGCTGATCAGAGCCATTTATAGGCGTTAATTCACTGGATTGAGCGGTTTTATATCGAAATTGAGAGAAGGGATGGTGTCGTGGGATCCACACGATGGTTATGGAGCAGAGAAAACAACCCAAAACGACTCGTACGAAGTTCTTGGCTCGTAACAGCCATGGCGAGAAGAAACGGAGAAGGAGACGACGTCTCCAGTGATTCTAAGATAGGAATTTCAGGGCTAAAATTCTTCTTTGTTTTGTTCTTTAATTGTACAATCGAGGGTCCGGTGATGTATGGAAATGGAGGTGAGAAAGAGGCGCGGATTTCTATTGAGCTTTTGTTTCGAAAGTACGAAAATCTTATGTGACTCAATTTGTGTAGTCGGTCGTGCAGTAGCCTTTGTTTGAGAGAGGTTATAAGGTTTAAGCGTGGGTCACATGATCTTGATTTCACAGAGGATCAGAGGTGGAGTAAAGGATTTTGGATGTGATCTGCTTTGTAACGAGTCATTCCTGACCCAATGTGGTCTTCTGTGCACTGGATCGAGGATATTTGTCATCAGGATCTGGTGCACTGACTTCTTTGTAGCCCTTCGTGTAGCGAGTCATTTGAATATGAATTCTGACCCGTTTCACCAAAAACTTTGCGACTTTCTCGTCCTTCCACCAAATGGTATGATCCTTATATTCAAATTGCTCGTCTCGACGAGAAGAATCCAGCCATGGGGTTGTTTTGTAGAGATTTGGTTTTTTTTACCTGAAATAAACACAAATTCATCATTAAAGTATTTTCTTCAAGAATTATTAAATATTAAGATTGTAACAAGGTTTTGTGTTTATTTAATATTATTTTGCATGATTTTAAATCCTAAAAATGTGCTTAATTATGCTCATTACACTTCAGTTTTTTCTCGGTATACGCAACGGTTAAATTGCAATTATACCCCTGTTAAATTGTAATTTTTCTCAAAAAAAAATGCAGTTAGGAAATGTTATGAACTGATAATTTTTCACTGCAATTTTCATTTATACCCATGTAATGAAAAGTTTCTCAACTGTTACTCTGTGATTACAAAATTATCAATTTATTATCAGTTAATTGTTACAAGTTCAATCTTTTTTTGCGAAAACTACCATTCGGTTCTAATTTCAATTTGTTTTACTTAAAAAATATTTCTTTGCTTATCATTGTAACTTACGAAGTCTTGCTCTCAACATATATATGCCCCCAACAAAATTTCATCTACAAAAATCACAAACTATCACTTTGTTTCAATTTGTTTACGAAGTTTGATTCAGTTTCAATTTATTTAAGAAATTTCATGTATGCCTCCTACACAATCTCAAAATACCACGTTTACTCTTGTAATATGTAAACTATTATTTATATCCCCGTATATTATTATTTATGCCCCTGGTATTTGTATTCTTGTGAAATTGTACTAATACCCCTGTAAAATTATTATTTAATCATCTGTATTTTTACCTATGTGAAATTGTATTAAATATGTTATTAGATATGTAGATTGTTTGAATTTTCAAACCTGCAATTGAACCGGTTGATCCACCGGTCCGACAAGTGAACCAATGACCGGAGACTCGGCCGGGTCGATGTCCGGTCCGAATAAAAAACTTTGTAAACTTAAAAAATTCAAATTCAAATTTTATTTAACAAAAAGAGATATATACACAAATCAAATCAAATATAATTATATTATTTATATTATGATAAGATAAATTTTAATTTTTTGTAAATGAACGTAATGAAAAAAATGAAAAATAAATTGTAATTCAGTCGGTTCAGTTTAATCTGTTTGCAAAACATACAAAATAGAACCGAACAATACAAAATTTTCAACGAACCGAACCAAATAAACCGAATTTGATCTTTGCCCATCCCAATCTAGATTTGGGCTGAGAGAAACCTTCATGCTAGCCAACGTGTATACAACTCCTTGATGCAATATTTTCTCAATTCTATATTCAAAATAAATGGGAAGTCCATCAAGACAAATAAGCTTTTCTTGTAGTACAATTTGTTTTCTTTCTAACAACAAGGGTTTTCTTTCTTTTAACAATATATTTGGTAAGAAAATGGTGAAGTCCAAACCCTTAAAATTACAGAATTTGGCTTATATGAAACTCAATTTTCAGAAAAACTAGTACAATGATTAACTTGAATAACTAAACAAAGTGCAATAATCTCCATAAATTCTCCATATACTCTAATTTTCCTTCAAACCATCTATTCCTCTATACAAAAAAAATGGCAAACGAGAATGGAACAAAATCTGAATTAGTTTCGGGTTCCAAATTTGCTCAAATTAAGGCCAAACTTATAAGGCGATTACCAACGATGTTGAGGTGTGCAGCATTAGCAGCAACATTAATCGCGGTAATAATTATGGGACTAAATAAACAGACCAAAACCGCAGTTGTTGCGATTGTGGGAACAAAACCTATTTCTCAGACTTTCACTGCGAAATTCGATCAAACCCCTGCTTTTGTGTAAGTTCTTTTTGGCTATTTTTATTTTTTTATATTTTTGCTTCATATTTTGTAATTCACATATTCGCAATATACTAATGTGCATAACTCTTTTTTTGCTAAAATGATGGAAGTATTAATGCAAAAATTATGAGAGTTGCAATTATTAATTAATATTTTTTTTCAGGTATTTTGTGATAGCCAATACTATAGCCAGCTTTTACAACATCATAGTTGTGTTGCTCAGACCCTACTTGAAAAGAAAGGAGCACAAGTTGTGGGTTCATATTCTTGATTTGGTAAATCATGATTATGTCCATTTTATCATATTTATCTTGTTTTTCTAGCACTTTTTTTATGTAGAAACTCATGGGATTACCATGATTAAACTGCAAATTCACTATTAATACTTTTTTTTTGAATTTTTTGAGTGGACTTGTTGTCTTGTTAACTTACATATTTTACATGAAATATTAGGTTATTATGGTCATAGCCGCGACAGGAGATTCAGCGGCTACATCGATAGCCGAATTGGGAAAAGATGGTAACTTGCACGCAAGATGGAATCCAATATGCGACAAATTCGGTTCGTTCTGCTTACAGGGCGGACTAGCGCTAATCGTGTCTTTTGTTGGAGTTATGTTCATGACCTTGCTCAATATTTCCTCAATTGTCTCTCTCCATGCAAGTGTAGATGATCAAGACTTAATAGTCTAGTCCCTTTTGTTACAACTCATTGTTTGGACTTCTTGTCCATTAATCCATTCATTTCATGTTTAATTATTTAAATTATAGGGTCATTATTATGGTTTGCTTTGCCCCCATTTCTTGCGATCGCGGTGTATTCTTCGAGATTAAACGATATTTAGGTTACTGTTAAGAAAAATAATGATGCTGATACATCCCAAATCATGAAGGCAAATATTGGGTTCCTTGTATTTCTTATTTTGTGTTCATGATTTGTGAACTATTCTATTATATTCATACATTTATTTTGTGTACTGTTAAAATAAGGTCACTAAATTAATACAATGTTCCTAAAAGGAGGGTCTAATATAATTTATGAAACCCTAAAAGGAGGGTCTAATATAGTGGAGGTGGTTTTAGTGTTGTATGCATGCATGTCAAGAAACCTATCTACCCAAATTATTCACAAAAAGGATCATGTTTACAAAAAAAAAGGCATTCTTTTCAACGCTAAGATGAAATCATGCATGATATATAAAATTATCCTCGAGGAAAATCCAAAATATATAAAATCTCGAGGACCAAAACAAAACAATGAAATGAAGACAAATGAGGTTTGGCTGTGTGTTGCTTTCAAAGTATATCAATTAATTGAAAAATAGATGTAATTAATCAACCAATCATAGGATCTACGATGTTGATTTAAAGTGCTAACAAACAAATAAGCAAAATAAATCAAGAATAAAGATACATAACATAACATACATATATTAGGTGCTGCCTGTTTGGAGTGTGTTTGTTTAAATGTGATATCATTAGATAAGAAAATGTAACCCTAAATCATGTGAGTGATACAAAATTAATATATCAGTAAATACAAATATAATGGTTAGTTATGGACTTATTTACACTTCATCATCACTAAAGCTGAGATATATATAAATGCAATAATCGTTAATGAGCGCATAACACAGTTGATTGAGTATGAAACATAAAAAATCATATGTCGTGAGCATCAATGTACGGAGAATACATGAGCATTTTTCATTTATTATTATAAAAAAAAACATAATAATATCCTAGTTTTTTTTTATTAAATGAAAAAGACTCTTTGTTCTCCATTCATTACACAATAATATCTCAGTTAACGAAAAAAAAAAAACCATACCATAGATAATTCTCCTTATGTTTCTTAATTAAGTATAATATTTTTATGAATACAAAAAAACCAATTATGCACACATATGATACATGGAGTTCAAAAAAAAAAAAAAACAAGCCAAACGTCTTATTCTAAATAGTTTGAAATATCCCGTATATATTTGAAAACTCATTAAAGCCTCCTACGATATGGATATATCGTCTATATATATATTGACGTTTCAAATCTAGAAATCAAACATAACTTTCATTTTCTATTGACCAAAAATTCAAAATACACATACAAAACAATTTTTAATAAGGGAATTTGTCCTTGAAAAAAGTTCAAGGGCGATGCTACAGTCACTCCCAAATCCACTCCCTAGATCCATTGACATGTGGACCCCATTCCTACTTTTGCAAAAATTAATTTATGTGGGATCCACATGTCATTGATTTTTGAAAGGGATATGGGAGGGAGGGAGGGAGTGGCTAGAGCTTTATCCAAAGTTCAAATCGTCACCTAGTTTTGAAAAGACCATATAGAAGTTAAAAAATTCAATCCATATCATAAGAGATCTTAGTAAGTTCAAAAAATATAAGGAGGTTTTCAAAATATTTTTTAAAAGATAGGATTTTCCATATAGTATATCTGTATATATAGTTAAATTACAAACATGAAACTCATGAGAAAGGGTTCCAAGATGAAGCCAGACCCACCTCGGAAACATTCTGATCACACATAATCGGGTCCTGGAATCTCTCCATTTCTGGAAGGACTGGAGGAGTCCAGTTCAGGGCACCCACAGAAGTAGGGCCATGCTTATTGAAGCTGGAGAAGCAGGGCACTTGCTCAAAACCAAAACCAAAATTCGTAACCACCGCCGAGGCGACGACGTGTCTATCTATGAGTGGTGGAAGCAATGCTGACAAGTCATTGTCATATCCTGTGTTCATTTTTGGCATGGAGTTGAAATTCCCTTTTTGCTTACAGAAAATTCTACAAAGAACCCAATCTTCCTGCTTGATCAATATAAACAATATAATTAGGTTACTCACAATTTTAATTAGTTATATTAATCATTAATTCATTATGCTAACCTTGCAAGTAAGGTGAGAGAAGTCGTCTTTAGATTCGACGCGATACTCGTGCATGACCCATTCGGTCTTCTTCCCTTTAGGAGCCCTTCCACGGTAAAACACGAGCGTTTTCCTCATCCCCACAGAAAACCCTTTTCGCGTCACTCTACGATCTTTCCCCGTTGCCTTCCAATACCCCATTACCGTTGCTCGGTTCGTACGTTGTCCCGTCGCGTATTTCCTGTCTCGTTGGTTGAAGAAATACCAATCTTTTCCCCCTACGCGCGCAGTTTCTGTTCGTATACGTCAAGTATTTGTCATGACAATGATGATATATAATATTATTTTGGAAAAATTGCAAAAAAAAAAAAAAAAGGACCCCTTCTAGAGGCTGTATATATGTTGACATAAAGAACTGGTAGGTAAAATTGGTGCAATTGAAAAGGACATTTATGACCATATATATAAGTCGATAATGCAAAAGGATTGATGGAGATGGAGATGCATCATTGATAATGAACATATAGGTATATATATATACTTCGTGTCTAATGAACATGGATTGACATGTCTATTTCCTTAGTGCATGTCTCAACTCTCATGCAACGTGGCATCACTACTAACACAATTTTATATAATATAATTTAATTTAATTTATTGTAGTAAAATAACGAGCTTTCTAATTGGTTCGTTACACTCTCTAGGATAGAAAATACAGTGACTTGTTATCCTAATTTCAACGTTCAATCATTTCATCATTACTTTAGTAGATAAATTTACAACAAAAAAGGTTTCGTGGTGTAGTTGGTTATCACGTCAGTCTAACACACTGAAGGTCTCCGGTTCGAGTCCGGGCGAAACCATTTATTCTTTTTGCATAAAAAACTTTTTTTACTAATTTTGTATTACTTTTTGCATAAACCCTTATACTATTTCCTTGTTAATCTTACCATGAAAAAGCTCTTCTACTATTTATTCATCATTATATAGGCTCTAATTAAAAAGTTTGAAAAAAGAGGGATATCGGCATGCACAAAAAAATCTGAATAATTGAGGGAAATATATATATGTCACGAGAAATGTGCTTTGCTATAAGATAGCAAGTTGCGTCATGGAAATGAATAGAAGAATGAATGAATGTTCCTTTCTGTTTAAAAAGAACATTGAGTCTTATTTTCTTCTGTTCATGGTTTCGGCGTGACGATCTGTGTAACCGCGTAACAACACTAATAATTCTAGACATTATAAACTCGCAATTTTGCGCGATATGTTAACATCAATAATTTTAGACAATATAAACTCGCAATTTTGCGTGACGATGACGTATCGTTCGATGATTGGTTTCATTTGCAGAGAGAAAATTGACTTGCGTAAAATCAATAACTAAACCCGCAAATAAAAAATCAGAGGTTAGTTAAATATAGTATGGCTAAATTTATCGTAAAATCATACATCGAAACGGACGGCTTATGTCGCGCGATCGAGCATCACAGAAAATCAAGAATTGATAACAATTGATGAGCTAGAGTGCTAGACTTCTCAACACTCGTTTATTCCAATTCTCTAAATAGAACTCTAATGGATTCCTTTTTGGGATATTTATGGGTAATATATTCCTTACATTATTGGGTTATCTTTGATTTAGAATTTTATTCTTTTTCTTTTCATAGTTTTGATTAAAACTCTTTACATTTAGAACAAGACCAATTTGACAATCTAAATATGATCTGACCTGGAAGATCCCACGGCTCGCAGATGTTCAAATTGATATCGATCAAAGCTTCGGATAGAAGACCCAATTTGTGGTTCTCGATGCCGAGTTTCGGTGCGAGATAATCGCATATCAATTCATCGTCTCGTGGATGAAACCGAAACCCCGCTGGCAATTTCGATTCCACCAGGCTCAACAAGCTCATCTTGTTAGTGTGTGTGTGTGTGGGTGGGTGGGTGTGTGTGTGTGTGTGAGGGGGGTGGGTGTTTGAGTGGGCGAAGAGGGGGTTAAGGTTATAAGGTGTTTAATAAGGGTATTGGTTCATGTCAAATTTGCAAATTTCCAAAAGTAGCCCAACTTTTATGAATATTAAAGAAACCTTTATGTTTTTAAAGTTTCATTTTTAGCCCTATAAAATTAAATGCATTTTCTAGCCCCTACACAAGAGATAAGTTTAACTTTTCGTATTTTTATAAAAAAAATTGGACCAATATGCACCTTATTAAAAAAATCATATTTAAGTATACTTAGTTTAATAAAAATAGAATTAGCTAAAGGTTATGAAAATAATTATTTTTAACTCATTATAGATTATACTAGGCTTTTTAATTCAGAGGCCATATATAGAAACGTCCAAAAGAAACATAATGAAGCCCTATTATGAGTCCAATAACCCAATAAAATCCAATAAACCAAGTTAGAGGATCTGAATAAATCAGATTCGAAACATAATATTTGTGATAATAATTGGAAGCATCATTTAGTTATGTAATTAAGTTAGACCAGCAAGTTCAAAAATCATAGTGAAATAATATATTAGATAAAAATGATATATTGAGTGTATTCAAAAGATAAGACCTCAATATTATAATGAATCCGACCCGAAATTGTGCTTAAAAGTCTTAATTACATGAAAATGACTTGCATTATCCACAACTTTTCTGAATAATTTAGAAGCCCTCTAATAAGTCATATTTTTAGTTGAAGTTATTTTAACCCAATATTCAAAAAAATTAGGGGTTTGATTGAATATTTAATAAAAAATATTATTTTTTATTTTTTATTTTGAAAGGTGGATAACTAATATTAAAGTATGAGGCTTACTAATTGCATATAGAGGTGACAATCGGGCGGGTCGGGTCGGGTACGGATCGGGTCATTTCTGGTTCGGATCGGTTCGGTTTGCGGGTGATTTCGGGTCAACGGGTCGTTCGGGTCACGGTTCGTTCGGGTTTCGGTTCGTTTCGTTTCGGTTTTCGGATCATTTGGTTCCGGATCGTTTTGATTTTCGGGTCATTCTGTTCCGGGCCGTTTCGGTTTTCGGGTCATTCGGTTCCGTGTCGTTTCGGTTTTCGAATCGTTCGGGTCTTGGTTATTTTGATTTTCGGGTCATTCGGAATTCTCAAAATTTGATTTCGAACCATTCGATTTTTCGAAAATTTAGTTTTCGGGTAATCCGGAATTTATTTGATTGATTCCAAGACATTTAGCAATATCATATTGATTTTAACAATAATATATTAATTTTCGGGTCATTCGGATCATGAGTTTTGGGTCATTCGGGTTTCGGGTTAGTTCGGTTTCGGATCGTTCGGGTTTCGGGTCATTCGGTTTCGGGTCGATTTCGGATTCGGGTCGATTTCGGATTCGGGTCGATTTCGGTTCGGTTTCGGATTCGGGTCATTGATTTTTCAACATTCTTCAGTTCGGGTCGGATTCGGATTCGGACAGGTCGGATCATTTTTTCGGGTCGGGTCAGATTTTGCCGGCCCTAATTGCATATGCAAAATTAAAATCCAAAATGAGCTGAAATTTTCACGCACATAAAATTCAAAATATGTTGAGATTTGAAATAGACAGTACAATAAGGCTTGAAACAAAGTACAGTAGAAGTGTGCAAGTGTCACAAAATCAAAAAGGAAAAAAAAACCACTTTAAATCCTTTCCCTCTCACTTAAAAAAAAGAATTGACATTTGAAACTCTCAAATTTGACCATTTGTGCAGATTTAACAGGATAAATTATTGACAATAACGAGTATAGATACCATACGACTCTGTATATAATTTATGGTAATCTCATTTTGAGAAAATCTCATATTTACCAAAAAAATATCACGTATGCCCCGCCAAAATGTGAAATATAAGAAATATCCCTAATAATTCATAAGAAATATCATCCTCTCCTTAACTAATTTATGAAGAAAAAAAACTAAACTCATAAATTATCCCCTCTTTCTCAATTATTCATGCATAAATAAATATTAAAATGTAATGAAACAAAAATATTTTTTGAGATATTTCTAATAATAATACATGATATTTAGTATGTTTTGTTACTATAACCCATGATACTTCTCACTTTTTGAAGGGTATATTTGATATTATGAGTTTCTTTTGCTTGGGGCACGGAATTGTCCCAAAATAATATTATGATATTGTCATATATTGTATATCGAATGTGATATATTATGATATTGTCATACACATAAAAGAAGAAATGTATATATTTTGTTTGACTTGCATGATAGATAAAAAATTGAACCCTTCAAGTCAGAATAAAATTGTAATAATTGATACGATACAAAATGCGTTTTTCTTAATTTGATTGATGTGGATTTATTTTTATTTATTTATTGAGTAAATTGTGGAATCGTCTAATTTTAACTTATACTCACGGGCGAGGTCGCAACATTTTGGCAACTTATAATTTTATAAATACTTCAAGATACCGATACTATAATTACAAAATATTACATATATATACCCCCTACTAAAATGAAAAAAAATCATGAATACCCCCCTACAAAATATTATTTCTTGGACCCATTATCAAGCAAGTTATTTTAAGAGAAATTTACAAAAAAAACCTAATTTTTTTGGATATTCTCAAAAAACCTCTATCTTTTTGGAAACTCCAATAAACCCCTCTACCAAACTTTAATTTTCAAATACCTCCCTATAGGGATTAAAACTAACCATGGATGGTTTAAAAAAAAAATTGAGGAAATACTCTTCTACTTTCATATGTAGTAATTAAAAAATATTTTTGTTATTTTTTATTAATTTTAAGAAAATTCATAAATATTTTTTAACATGTAGTGATTTTTAAAAAAAATATATTACACGTTGGGTTTATATAATTTTAATATTTCATTTATTATTCATGAAAAATTAACATCAGATAATAATAAAATAAACATCTTGAAAATATATTGATAGAAAAATATTTGTTTAAATATCCAGTTTTTTATTTTCATTCTTCTTTTTGTGTATTTGTTTTAATAGTTTCATGATATTTTATTTTTTAAATATTTGCAATGTGTTCTTTTAATATTTTTGTTCATCTTCTTATTATTTTATGTTAGTTTTTTCAGGAAAAAAAATATAAAAGTCATTATATATAATGTATGAAATATTAAAATTATATAAATATAACATATAATAATTATTTTTTTAAAATTACTATATGCTAAAAATAATTAGAATTTTTTTTAAATTAATAAAATATAACAATTTTTTAATTATTACATATTTAAATATAAGGGTATTTGCGTCCAAATTTTTTTTTAACACCGTCCATGTTAATTTTAACCCTTGCAAGTATTTGACATAAAAGTTTGGTAGAAGAGTTTTTTGGAGTTTCCAAAAATATAGGAAATTTTTTAGAATATCCATAAAAGTTAGGGTTTTTTCTTGTAAACTTCCCTTATCTTAAACATTCAAAATTTAATGTCTCTAAATTAAGAGTCGTTATCATAATTACCTGTATAAATTTTCCTCCTCTGGTTAGTAGTGCTTAATTAGATTCCAATATATCTACCACTTTGGCATGACTTTTACCATTTCCAAAAATTCGATTTTATAATGGAACCAAATTATCATTAATGAACTTGTGATGACGTGGTATTGCTTAGCTAGCATGGATTAAGACAACTCATACAAATTTGGAGAAATAAAGGAGGAAAATGACAAAAAAAATATTAGAGCAAACATGACATGTTATTGGTACATAGCCTAAACAATATCAAAGAAATAAATATATTTTCATACCTTGTACTTATTTCAAGGAATTTATTACGAATTGTTTTCACTATTTATGCACATGTATTTTGTTTATTTACATTTTGGCAAATTTTCGAAAGAAAAAAAAAATTCAAAGTGGAAGATTTTTTATTTTCAAAGTTACCAACTTTGTACAAAGTGGAAGATAACGATATATCCTTTTGGCATATTCTAAGAAATAATAGTACGTGTCGACTTTTAAGATTTTATTTTTATATTTATAAAATTGTATTCTAATTCGTACGTGTGTCTTATAAGAACTATCTTTTTAGTTAGATGTGTGTTCAAAGTCAATTAAAATTCGTCAAGTTTTTATATATCAAATTTGAATTTGAATCTTGTATTTCAATTTTTGCATTTAAATTCAATAGCATGATCAATTAACTAAAGTCAATGATTAGAATAGAAGAAAGAAATTAGCAAAGTGCCAAAATTTATTTTTTCTTGATTATATACCAAAACTTGGGTAAAGTCAAGATCAAAGAAAATTAAGATATATCTAATCAAGGTACTTTGTTATCAAATCCAAATATCTATTCAAGATAAGCACAAACGTTTCGAAAAAAATAGAATTTGAATTTTCAAACCTTGAGGGCGACAAGTGCGAGATTTCGAGGAGACAGAGTAGGGTCGAAAAGGGGAATTAAAAAAGCTCGAATCTCGTCCCCTTTTTCTTGAACGAACAATAATCTATCCAACAATATATACGTTTCGATCACTTGCCCTAAACATGCCCTAATTGACCAAAATACCCCTATCGATCCCTACACACACAAAAACAAAACGTAATTATAATTTATAATTTGTAAGGTTAAAAATGAAAAGTTACCATGGACGGTTGAATATCTTCCCATATTCGTAACAAATGGGTTTCCTGCAATTGGGCCCCACAATCCAATCGGTCCAGCCCCTTTTTGCAAAATGCTTTGAAATCCGTGTATTTCTCGCTCTTGTTATAAGTCTCCTCTACAATTGTTTCCTCGATCTCGTCAGAAGTTGAATTGGAGTTTCTAGAAGCTTCTAGAAGAACCTTCTGGAGTTTCTGACGTCTTAATGTTTTTCCTTGCCGTCCTATTGAAGGACTCGATTTCATCACCTCTGGAAAATGCCTCTCGAGCAACTACGAAGAAATAAATAAATAAATAAATAAATTTGCAAAACAGACCCTGTAATATTTGATATTTATAAAGAAACCCTACGAGTTGGAAAGCGGCACGAAAGGCGTGTATTTCGAAATTTTCAAGAGCGAATTCTTTTGTTAGGCTTCTCCATCTTTCTGCACTCTAAAAAAATACAAAATAACAAATTTACCCTTCCAAACAAAATATTGTATTTACTCTTAGATAAATAAAAAAATATCATATTTGCCCACTCAAAACTAATAAAATATCAAAAATATTCAAATAGGTAAAGTTTTCAATACGGGATTTTCTTTATTAATAGAAGTCGATATGATTTGAGTTCTTATTTTTTATTTTTTATTTTTAATTTTAGGACAGATAAAGAGAAATTGAGTAAGATTTCTACCTTTTAACCTAAGTTTGGTTTATTTTGTTTCAGTTTTGATGGGTGCATTTTTGACATTTTTTATTATTAAAACCTCCTTATTTTATGAAATTTCATCCATTTAGGATTTTTGGCAAAATTTATGTTTTTCTTTGTCTTTAATTTACAAACAATATTTATTTTTTGTTGTGTTATTTGATGTGAGATCAATTTTCTCTTACAGTGGCCCTTCCTTAATGCCGAATTGTTGATTAATTTGGTTTTCGTTTTTTTACAAATCGGTCCAAAAATATATTATGAGTTTAATCATATTAACGTTTCATCATTTGTTAATGTGTGTTGGTTTTTCTAATAATTGAGAGTAGCTTACTTAAAATAATTTTTATGGTTTTTGCAAATATGAAATTTATATGGGTATATATGCAGGAAATTTGGAAATCAGTACTGTGAAAATTAGCACTAACAAAAGAAATCCAATCTGCTTTTTCTGTTCGTCTTTTTCGGAATTTTATTTTTTACACATTTCGGTAAAAATTTAGATATTTTGGATTTATAGGAGGAAAAATATGATATTATTATTGAATGAATACCTGGCATGCGAGATCTCTTGCGCTTTTACCAAGGGCAAGACCGTAATTTCTACCGAATTTACTCATGGGGAAACCAAATTTCGCGGGGCCCGCACCGTCAGAAGATTCTTCTTCTTTTTCGTCCTTTTCAGAAAGTAAATTATAACAACATCCGAGACTCACTACTCCCTTCGCCTTTTCACATCCCACAAATCCCCTATAAGGGGTAAATTTGATATTTTCAACTCTAGGTGTACGTATGTCCGTAACGTATGAATAATAAATATTACAAACCTTAGCATATTTACAGAAAGGTCCCCGCAAGCATGAAGTCCGGCAAGAATAAAAGGGTGTTTTTGTAAATTTCTTTCTGTACCGGTTTCAGATAATATCGTACCAGTTTCTAATAATTCCGTACCAGTTTCAGATATCATACCAGTTAAATTTGTCAACATTTCGCTTGAAATTACTCTACATGTTATAGTTTTTGGTACTTTGAATTCAAATTCTCCTTTCTCTCCACTGCACAAACTTTTACAAAAAAATATATATTAGAAAAATAAAATATTAAATGGGCAAAATTTGATAACAAATTAATATTTGGTACCATTTGGATTTATAATGTTTTTTAATTCGTTCGGCTCGTGAATTAGTTACATTTGCATGATGTGTAGATGCATCGATTGCGATTACTGAAAGATTATACTCGAATGATAATGTTTGTGCCAAATATCCCTGTTTTAAGGATGAAGGGCATATTTATAATTTTGGAATAATTTGAGGGCTTTTTTGAAAAAGTACCTGGCCAGAACCAACATCGATAATGGTGTTAGAGCCGCAATTACACGCGATTATGTTCGTAACCGCAGATAAAATCTCGACCTGTTTTAAAAATATAATATTAATTATTATAATATAATTAAGATTATTATGTAATTTACTTTTCCAAAGTTTTATTTTGCTTTTTTTTTTTAGTTTTACCTACTTCGTGTTTCTTTTTTGCGTTCATGCCTTGGGAAAGAACCGTACCGAGTGGTGCAGAAGTTATATTTTTCAGAATCTAGATCATAAAATAATTAATTAAAGAAGAAAATAATTGCATAATTGTGGATTTATTAATTTAGGAGAAAACATACAGGATGAGATAAGTTTTGATCTCGAGAAATTGATAATGATTTTAATGTGAGGATAAATTCCTTCAGTGAATCAGGCCAGTAATCCTGTTATTAAAAAAGTATAATTAAATTAATATAAGATAATTAATTTATGGGAAAAATAAACGGAATTAATAAAAATAAATAAATTACTTGAACAAATCCAGAGGGTAATTTGAGCAAATTTTGCACTGGTTCCTTGCAAAGACAATCCATCCATTCTTTATCCACTATTTCCCAAAGATTATCCTGTATATATTAGATTAAATTGTGTAAAATTATTTAATTTAGATTAATATGACGCCTAATTGAAGCTTAATTGAGGGATGACAGTAGACTTTGTTAGAATGTTTTTTTACGAAAATGGCGTATATTATAAAAGTACCTTGAAGAAATTAACGACGTGAGCTTCGAGTACAGGTTTGAACTGGAGAAGGAAGGAGGCAATGGAGCTCATCCATTCTCGAGTTTCTGAGGCTGATCCGCAGGTGTATCTCCGGTGCTCCGCCGCCGCGGCCATCACTCTGCGTCCGAAGAAGAACGAGCTTAAACTACATCAAACACCTTTGTTTTAGACATAATCACATACACATCCTTGAAAATATATTGGGTCTGTTATCAATATCGAGCCCTGAATCATATTGCAAAAGTATATTGGGCTATGAATGGCCTGTAAATACATTTCACAAAGTTATTATAAATAAATAAATATTAATGATTATTAGGGTGGTCATTCGGTTGAACCGAACCGAACCGAACCGAATAAGAGCCAACCGAATTAAACTGAACCGAACTAGATTCAAACCGAACCGAACCGAATAAAATTTGAACCGATTTAAAACCGAACCGAATAAACCGAATTTCTTATTCGGTTTATTCGGTTGAACCGAATTAGAAGTTTTATAATGTTAAAATTCAAGTGATATTTAGTAAAAAAATATAAAAACAAATCATATAAAATATATTTATCGTTATTTTTAATTTTACAGTATTACATTTTAATTTTTTTTAAATGAACATAGTAAAAAGTAAAAAATAGTGTTAATCGGTCGGTTCGGTTTAATCGGTTCTGGAAATACCAAAACCGAACCGAACCGAATAAACCAAACGATATTAATTTTTGAACTGAACTGAACCAAATAAATCGAAAAACCGAACCGAATAAACCGAATTCGATCGGTTCGGTTCGGTTCCCAAATAAACTAAAACATTTGCCCACCCTTAATTATGTACGAACAAAAAAATAGTACAGAGAAATAGAAAAAGGAAGACTTAATGTTTCGGTCTGGACAGCACACCGGCCCCGCAGTACCTGTCAGCAAATTATTTATCAAATTTACCAAAATAACCTCGAGATATGTCCGTATTATATCACAGTACTTGTATGAGGGGTAAAATTGGTATTTCAAGGTACCAATGTGCCCACCTACCGAGGAGGGCAAATGAATGGAACCACTCGAGTAAAGGAGACCGGTGCGGAAACATCACGTGTACGATTTTTTCATCAATCCATGAACCTGGTTCGCTTCAGGTTATTCTCGTCATTTTCCTCAGCATGCAAGTCAATTATTTTTAGATTTTACATTTCGGTCCTTTAGGTTGCCACATATTATATATGCAGATTTTATAATGTACACGATCAATTGTGATTGTATTATTTTGGAGTAATGATACGGTCCACATTTTTTTCCCACGAATTGACCACGAATTGCCACATGGCAGCCAGCTATTGGCTGCAGCTTTCCACCACTTTAGCTGCAGTCCATAGCTGGCTGCCACGTGGCAGGGTGTGGTCAATTCGTGGGAAAAAGATGTGGTATGTATCATTACTCATTATTTTGATATTTAAGTGAGAAAAATATTTTATTTTATTATAACTATATTACATTTTTTGAATTACATAGTTTTTGAAGGTGATCAAAATATTAAATTTTTTTTCAGATATGAAGGGCAAAATACCTATCGAAAATTAATTTAAAAATATGAACAATTGTGAAATATAGAGTGAAATGTGTATACATAAAAATGCGTAAAACAAAGTGAATTAGAGACGCGGTTTATGTAGCGGCGAAAACTTGAGAAAAATTATAATTTTTGCTATGTTATGAAAAAATAGAGACTTCTTACTAACAATCATATTTATTTAAGTTATGTGTAATGTTTTAAATTGCAACGGTGGACAATAGTTTGTTGTTGCAAATAGAAGATGCATAACGATCAGTTGTAATTTATGAAGGATTAACTAGTGATTTTCGTTATTGTGGTATTCGGTGTTATATCGTCGCTATTTAATAGATTATGATATTACATTTAAGATATATTTTGTTATTTGCGCTGTAAGTTTGTAACAACGTAATTTCATTCAAAGATTTGCACTGTAAGTTTATATATATATATATATATATATATATATATATATATATATATTATAAAGTTAACAGGAGCAATTCGTCCATGTGCCTCGGCCAATCTATTTGCTAATTTCATTCGACAGGTGGTTCATTCGATAAGTTCAGAGGGGTTTTTCTGGTCCAAATGCAAGATGGAGCACTCAATAGTTGGTACTCGATCCTGACTTGACCCCTTTTAGAACTCAAGAATTCTATTGTTATAATTCCAAATTTTGATTAATTAATCAATTAAGTGTTGATTAGTTGACTAAATGGATGGTTAGGAGGGTGATGTGGGCAAATTTGTACCGAACTGAAATTGAGAGAACCACATTACTTTCAGAACATAAAGTTTCAGTCGACAATGCCAACAACACCAAAATAAGGTATTTTATTCATTTCAGCCCTTATAAAATCTCACAATATTATTACTTTTATACCTCTAGAATAAGAAAAAGAAAGTATATCTTTATACCTCTACAACTTGTAATGATGCTTTCTTTCAAAAAAGTTTAAGGCGCGAACATAAACCCTAATCTTATTTTATCTTCTTTTTCTAGCTGTCCTTATCGAGAGTTCTTTCTCTGTGGGCAAACAAAAAAAAAACTAAACTGCTAAAATACATATAATAGTATAATTGAACAATCACAATATATACAACATACGAAGAACGAAAGCAAAATATGAAGCGCCAATACAAATACGGAAACAAACAAAAAACTTCAACAATTAAAATAATGATTAGAAAAAAACAGGTAAAAATAGAAACAGACCTGCGCAATTGCGTGGGTAAAACGCTAGTATTGTTTAAACTCAAAACTTTGAGTTACAATAGTAATAGATGTCTACAAAGAGCTTAAATTATTATTTACTTTTTATTTGTAAAAAAAAATATTAGTATCAGTCACGAATATTTTAGAACCTCGACATTTACTTGAAATCATTAATAAATGGAAGTAATTTAATTTTGCTAACTGCAATTGCAGTATCAAATATTATGTCAACTTTGTCAACAATGTTTCGGCACAAAATTGAGAGAAAGGATACTACATGAATATAAATTTTTTGATCATTCCTTCTTGTGTAATATAACGTTGAAACTTCAGTTTTTTAATAGTAACTATCCTAACTTGAAGCCGAATATTATAGTGGACGTTGCTCGTATTTTTTGGCATTGTCCTAACAAATGTCCGGTCGTTTATATCACGTTTTTAACTCATGTGTTTTGTCATGTGTCGCGCCGTAATTAAAAACGACGTGCCAAATTGAACTAACAGATTCCTTATAAAAAATATTTGAACTTTCAATTATATAGAATATTCATGTCGAATGGGGGCTCCTAGCGCTCAAAGAGGGACAGAGAGAATGAAGGGGAAATGAGAGGCGGTCGGAAGAAAAGAAGTATATATATCTAGGTTTAATTGGGTACTAGAAAGATTTTCCAGGTTATGTTATAATCCAAGAATTGTAATATGGGATTTTTAGATCATATAGGTAACAAATAGAGGGTATTTAGGAGTAATTTTTTAATTATTTAGGGCAAATACATTCTGACTTGTATGAACTAATTATCAAATATATATGAAATACAATATAAATATGACATAAGAGCCTACTTTATTTTTCTCGAAAAAAAAAAATTCAAGGTCAGATCCTCTTGGATACAACCGATAACATCAAGGCTAAAAATATGATGTATATTCAAATCATAAGAGCTAGAAACGATATACCCATACTGGCAATATTCTTCTTGTTGTAATTAAAAAAATCTAATCCAATATTACATCGATACTTCTAAGAAATAGAATATAGTATTCTTGTTCTTGTTGTTGGCAATATTCTAGTAAGGACAACAAAAAAACAGAAAAATTGAGAACATAATAGTCAACATGAAAAGGCTTTCTTAACAAAAAAAAACATTCTTGGTAGTCAAGAACAAAGCCAAAAAGACCTTCTCGAAAAAACAAAACGCGTTCCAGATAGTCAAGGAAAACAAGATTTTCTTGTTCAGCGTTCGTTTAGAGGAAAGTGATGAAGTCGTTCGGTGTTATTTGTCTGGTAATATGAAGATTTTAAAATTAGTAAGTATTATTTATAACTAAATAAAATAACAATGACTACATTTTCTTATGATTGTTAACAAACCATCCTAAATTTAGTTCATATAAAAACTAATTTTCCATACATTTGGAGTTCAAAAATTTAATCCAGTCAAAGTTTTGTTACAAAGCTGCACATATTATCTTTATCGAAATTTGTTGTTAGTTTGAAGAAACGACGCTGGGTATGGTTATAAGATACGGGATTGCAGAGAGAAGAATTCATCGCATCAGGTTCAGATAAATCGAATATCCAAGACGTAGAAGAAAACTCTGCTATTTTTGATTTTTTTTTATGAACCTAAAAAAACTGATGAATTCTACTATAGAGACATTACCTGAAGATATATCTTACTTAGAATTTTCACCTTTCTCTGTGCACCAGACGGAATCAGAGCTGGATGCGTCTCCAAGAATTGGCAAAAACACATTATCTCAAACACGGAATGTATTCTTAATGATTGTTTGGTCCTGACACAAAAGCCCTGGTTTGTTATATTTAGACATTACGAAAGTGGCATCATTGGGTGTTTCTACGATTGTGACGCACAATCGTGGCGCAAGTTCGATTTTCCGTATTTGGAACATCCTTATCCACTCGTAATCACTTCACTGGGTCATTATTGTATGCTTTCCTTTTCATTGTCACATGGATTAATTTGTATAACAGACCATGTAAATAATGATAGGATTTTGATTTGCAATCCAATATCGAAGCGCTACAGAGAGTTACCGAGGATTCCATCTGACGTGCGGGGATATTGTTTTCTCGTTGCATTTTCAGTAGATCTTCAGTCTAAATCATACTACACAGCCGTGGTTAAGAGATATTGCCAGTCTAATGGAGACGAAGCGGTGATCCAATTATATGATTCGAAGAAAAAATATTGGACAAATTTGTATGGTGGGTTTTTGGTTAATGCTTATGTTGGTACTCAAGTTGTGATATGTAATGGAATTTTATATTTTATGATTCGCTTCGGTAACTCGAGCAATATTGTTGGCCAGCATAAAGCCATGATCCCATATGATCTATCATCGAGCAGAATGTCGGAAATTGAATATCCTCTCACAGATTTGTCAATTTTACTACCACAAAATTCTAATGCTGAATTTGTAATGAACCTGTGTGTCAAGTTGATCTTGACAGGGTGTGTAAATAAGCAAAACGATATTTGGGAAATAATCGTTTGGGAATTGTGTGGAAAAGAATGGAAAGAGATTTCTAGGCTGCCGCGTGAATTAATGAACGTCTTATTTCCTTATGACGGATGTTGGATGTGTAAAAGCAGTGGATTTAATGATTTTGTTTATATATATATTCATTGTGTCCGAAGAAAATGGCAATATTAGATTTAAGTCGAAAGACATGGAGGTTAATAGAAGGGGCACCGGTTCCCAGTGCAAACAAATCATATCCATTATCGTATGGATTTTGTTACGAACCGAGAATGGATATTTTTCCTTAAATTCTTAAGTGTTATGAATAATTCTTTTGTATGAATGTCAATTATAATTTAAGAATAAATATTATAATTACTCTTATAGTATTTATTCTTAAGTTATAATTGACATTCATATAACATAATTACTCATAACACATAGGAGTAATTACAGGAATTTATTTGATTGTATTAATTCATTGTTTTTTAATTTTTCTCTTGACATAAATCTCACCCTCTATTATATAAATAAGGCAGTGGGCAGTGTATGAATGACTCATTGTAATAGAAAACTTTCTCCTTCTTCTCTTTTTCTTGTTGTTTAAGTTTTATTTTAAAACTACAAGTTTTTTTTTATAATTTACATAAAAGTTAGGGAGTTTTTGAAGAATTTTCCAAAGATTATTGTAGAGAACGGTGCTAATTGAAGGATAATTGCTATTTAAGTTTGATTGTATGTTTTGTCTCTTATTTTTTATTTTATTTCTGTTTAGATTTTTTTTTTTTTTTAAATTGGCATTGAATTTGAATAAGCACAGAGCAATGCTAATTGAAGGATAATTGTTTTTTCTCGGGGTGATAATTATTTCGCAAATGATAATGAAGATGAAGAATAATGGAAAGCAATGCTTATATTAGTGATAATAGAAAATGGGGAGTGATATGATAGACTCATTTTCTTATCATGGAATCATTTTTTTTTTAAAAAAAATCGAATATTTGTGAAATAATGATATTTTTTGTAAGATTGTAGTGTATATTTATGATTTAATGTTATTTAAAACATAAATTTTGTAGAATTAATTAATAAATAGTTAAAATTCTTAAAATAATTTTTTGAAAATGGGTCTATGATAAGAAAATGGGTCTATCATATCACTCCCCATAGAAAATGGGGAGTGCTATGATAGACCCATACATAATTTGTATATCAATTTTGCAAGTTTGTACATGATCGAATGATAAATAATAGTAATTGCATTTTGAAAATAAATTGTATATCCAAATCGATCGGTACCATGCTCTAATCGACATCGTTTAATTAAATCACATGTTCATTTCATATTTGAAATTAGACACCACAAATAAAAACACACAATAAAAGATACCGTAAAAGATAAACTACACATATATAAATGAACGCATTTTAAATTATGCATTTCATTTATCCATACTACAAATTGATAACATAGGTAGACATACTCATTTCAACATAAAAACAAGACGATACAATACCATTTACAAATCATCCACTAGCTACTTGATAATCCTAATTTCAGTTTACTTTTGCTACGTGCCACATTTTGCCTAAAATTAATAAAAATAAATAGTAATCGAATCGATTTGACATAAATGTCCATACAAGAAAATAGTAACAACCATTATCTTCGGATCTTATCAGGTAATGTTATTGACAATTGCAAGAGTTAACGTGATTGTCAATGGGCTCATAGCCTAGTTGGTTGAGTGTGATACACAAAAATTCATGTGTTGTGAGAGGTTGTGGGTTCGATTCTCATTTATATCAATGGATAAATAACATTTGAGTCTTCTCCATTTATTATCAAAAAAAGAGCTAACGTGATTAAATAAAAAATAATTTAATTTTTTTTTATAACAAATGACTTTTATATTTCTATTTATTTTGGTTGCTACTTATTACATTAATATATTAATATTATTATCTTCTGTCAATCATGAAAAATTATCTTTCTTTAACATTATGAAGAATAAAACATAATAAATATAGAAATATAAATAAGTCAAATTATTCATACATTCTCTTTTGTATCTTAATGAAGTTCATGATTTTAAATTTTCATTTAGAAAATTATATTTAATCTTCGAATTTATAAAAAAATGTATTATTATTATTATTATTATTATTATTATTATCATTATTATCATTATTATTATTATTAAGATATGTTATTTTTACATTTTTCAATTCTAATATATATTTATGGAAGATAATTGCACTAATTGATAATTATAATAAATATCAATCATCATCAATAAGAATATAATAGTTATTTGATAAAAGAAAATTTAAATTGCTTTTAACTAAACCAAGTTAGCTCTTGCAATAACTTTACCCATCTTATTTTGTCCTCATAATACAAATCAAATTCAATAATAACTTCGGCTGATTGGACACAATTAAAATTTGATCAAGTCCCCAATCATCCAAAAAAACCCAAGGCACCCCAAATTAGTCAAGTTCATCAATAATTATGATTAATTCGGGTGTAACTGGGTTGTTTCCAACAAATGATGATTAATTTAAAAAAGATTCGCAATCATATCAAATAAAGGATCATGAACTAGTCTATTTTCGAACAAATGATGAGAAATGGAGTTTAAAACCATTAATCATTATTATTCTTCGATTAACTTTGATCAATTAAAACTGCAAAGAGAAGAGATACCTATCACTATCAGCGTCGTTTCTTCGATTTTGACAGGGGTCCTGATTTCTTGACCGGAGAGTAGAGGTTGTTAGACTGACCAAGGCCAAGGGGAGACGATGAGAAGCGAGGGTGTACGGTCGTGTTTAGCATGGTGCTCATCTAGAGAAGACGCGAAGTTAGAATCAGCCATGAGGACGACTCGAGTCTCGACTAGGGTGTAAATGAAGAAAGGGGTGTGAGGGCAGAAAAGTTATTCTAAGTATTTGTTTTGCTAAACTTAACTGAAAAAGTTAGTTTGGGAGAAATTTGCTATAAATCGAGTTGTTGAGAAAGATAAATTTGATATTTGAAATTTTCGAGGGATATGTTATTTTGAGGTTTAGGAGGGATATAAAAAGAATTTCAACTAGAAACTGTATAATAGCCTATCGAACTTGTGAATACAAAAATCGAATTTATATTTTAAGAAAACTATTAAAGAGACTGTTAAAATTAACAGTTTGGATATATTTGTTATTTGTCGATTTTAAATGGATAAATTTGATACAAATCTTATTTAAAAGGAATAAATATGATATTACCGATTTAAGGAGGATAAATTTGTTATTTCAGCATTTAATAGGGATATGCACAATATTCCTCCTAAAATAAAAGTGTATCACAATATATTTATTTCTTGAGAATACTTTTTAGAATAAAATTGTATCATAATATCATCTTAAACAATTATTTCTATTTTCCCACGTTACATTTATCATTTTCTTAACTCTTTTTAGAATAAAGTGAGACTAGATTGCTCCACTTTTTTGAACTTATTTTTATTTAACATTGGTTTTGTGAAATACTTTTGAGATCTATGAAATCATGAAATCTACTGGTTTTCATGCTACATATGAAGGCTGGCCATGGCCACAGAGTAGTTTGCGGCACAGAGTCGTAAGGTAAAATTATCTTCCAAGTTCCAAGTAAAACTATTTTGATTCTCTCTGATATTTTATAATTAAAACTTTATTGAAACCATTCAATTGTTATTCTTCTTGTTCTTATTTATCATTCTCTCTCTCCAATATACCAGAGTCGTAAACTCTCTCTCCAATTTACTACTAGAGTCGTAAACCATATATACATCAAATTTGAATGATGGAAACACAGAATGTATGACTTATCAGTCTATCATGCTTTTTACATTTTCCTCGCCCAATTAACTTGTTAAAACTCAGAACACGTTTCGCGTGTCTTCACTAGATATTAATTTAGTGGATATATCTGAAAAATCGAATCCCATTCGAATCATAATTTGATTTGGTTTAGGACAGATTTTAATAGGCGACCCCACCTCAATTATTTAGAAAAACAATATAAGTAATTAGCAAATAGCAAATTAGTATATTATTATATTAATTATACTATGTATTTAGTCTTCTAGATTTTTTTAGTAACCAAATATATGGTAGACATAACTTGTCTTGTCATTTTTATAAGAAATTCGATCAAGAAACATTAAGTAACCAAAATATATCCACTATTTTACTTATACGTGCCTAGTAAATATTTGCTATATTTAGAAAATTTTAATTTAAATATAATTTTTCTTAGGACCTTGATATTAAATGTTTAGACAAATCAACAAACACTAAATTTGCTTCTTAATGACTGAAAATTATTTCACTTCTATCTTTTTGTACTTGTATACATTTAAAATAGGGGAAATTTTGTGTATGTCCCTCTAGAAACACAAAAATCTCGTATTTGTCCTTCTAAAATAGATAATATCAACGAACCTCGGCATCGAGCACTGGGAGGCGATTAAGTGACTACTGAGATACTTGAAGGACACCGCAAGCATTGCACTGTGCTACAAGAAAGGTGGCACGAGTTTGCAAGACTTTGTCGATGCTGACCTAGGAGGAGATGTGGATAGTCGGAAGAGCACTTCTGGTTATGTCTTCACGATGGGAGGCACGGCGGTGAGTTGGATGTCGAGATTGCAGAAGTGTGTGTCGCTATCGACAACGAAGGCTGAGTATGTGGCAATCTCGGAGGTCGGAAAGGAGATGGTATGGCTCTTGACTTTTCTGAAGGAGATCGGGAAAGCTCAATGATGCAAGATACTTTACACCGACAATCAAAGTGCCTTATGTCTCGCAAAGAATTCGGTGTTCCACTCGAGGACCAAGCACATCCAACTGAAGTATCACTACATCCAGGAACTTGTGAATGGCGGGGTATTATCGCTGGAGAAGATCCAAGGTGCCAAGAACGCTGCAGATATGTTGACCAAGGAAGTCCCCACCAACAATCTGAGGTTGTGCGTCGCCTCGGTGGGGCTGGTCACGTAAGCCGTGGGAGCTGTCGCCGGGCTCAAGGAAGTCCCGCTCGGGACGGGAGAAAGAAGACTAGTGCAAAAGTCTCCAACTGGGAGAGTGTTATGGTATGAAGACTTTTGGAAATCCGAGGATTAGGAAATTGGAAAAATGAAACATTGAAGAGATAAGAAAGTTCTCCATATATTGTTATTGTCGTGATTAAATGATAATTAAGACAATAATTATTTCCTTGTATTATTTTTTTGTATTGGGTAGGAGTTTAGCTATAAATAAAGGGATAGACTAGAGTTTTATTCATTCCAACAAGTACCAACAATTGTATTATCTTTTTCTCCAGTATAATGAAATAATTTGAGCGCCGGCGGCCGTGTTTTTTTTCCTTCGGAATTTTCACGTAAAAATATTTGTGTTCGTGTGTTGTTCTTGTGTGTATGTTTGCGGCGACGATCCAAACAGGATGGACTGTCAATATATTTCATAAAAAATTTATAAACAAATAAGTAAAAAATATGTATGTATATGCATGTAATATAATAATATTAATGATTAATTTATGAACAAAAAAAAGTAGTACAGATAAATAGAAAAAGGAAGACTTAATGTTTTGGTCTGGGCAGCACACCGGCCCAGCAGTATCTGTCGGCCAATTATTTATCAAATTTACCAAAATAACCTCCAGATATGTCCGTATTATTTCACAGTACTTGTACCAGGGGTAATATTGGTATTTCAGACCGAGGAGGGCAAAATTATGGAACCCACTATATAGTAAAGAAGACCGCTGCTGAAACATCACGCGTACGATTATGTCATCAATCCATGAACCTGATTCGCTTCAGGGTATTCTCGTCATTTTCCTCAGCATGCAAGTAAATTATTTTTAGATTTTACATTTCGGTCCTTTCGGTTGTCCCATATTATTATAAGTAGATTTCATAATGTGCACGTCAATTGTGATTGTTATCGCATATGCATAAATTATTTTGATATTTTTAGGTGAAAAAAATATTTTATTTAATTAAAATTATATTACATATTTTGAATTACGTAGTTTTTGAAGATGATTAAAAAAAAAAAATTTCATATATGACTGGCAAAATATCTATCGAAATTAATTTCAAAATAATGAGTGAAATGAGTATACATAAAAATGCGTAAAACAAAGTGAATTGGAGACATAGTTTATGTAGCGGTGAAAACTTGAGAAAAAAAATATAATATTTGCTATGTTGACTTGGAAAAGTTGTGACTTACTAACAATCATATTTATTTAGGTTATGTGCAATGTTTTATATTGCAACAGTCGACATTAGTATGTTGTTGCAAATAGAAGATCATAACGGTCAATTTAATTTATGGAAAATTAACTAGTGATTTTCGCTATTGTGTTTTTCGGTGTTATATCGTCGTTATTTAATAGATTATGATATTGTATTTTAGATATATTTTGTTATTTGCGTTGTAACGACATTATTTCATTCAAAGATTTTATGTGTTGCTCCTAGATGTATGATGATATAAATTCATGAAATTGTTGGGTTTGTTTCAGAGCCGGTCATATAGAATAATTTCGATGTTCGGTTGAAGATTATGTTGTTTCTTTCCTGACGCAATGCACAGTAACGTGTCATGATCATGCAATCGCATTTATTCACATTGTTTTCTATTCTTTTATCTTTTTCGGCACTCACGTAGCATGCACGTGTTTTTTTTTCAATATTTTTAATTTGCAATATATCTCTCTGTAATGCTTGGAATGTAATTTACACGTGATTATCGCTATTACGCGCTATAGCGACAATATAACGTCGCTATTTAGTATATTAGTATATTGCGATACTACATTTTAGATATAATTTTCGCTATTTACGATGTAGAGGTATTATTGTGTCGTTATTTAAATCATTAGTTTTCCTAACAGTAAGTCCAATAGTCCAGAAAAATGATTTATTATTTCGTAGCGCTGCTATTTAAATCATCATGTTTTTAACATTTCCCGTAAATTCAACGTTCCAAACAAAACGTTTTTTTAGTGACGCTATTTAAATCATTATTTTTTTAACATTCCCGCATGTACGTTCAACCATACAAACAAAATGATCCATTAATTTCCTGCATACGATAATTTTACAAAAAATAATAATTAATGAAATATAAATCAATTTACGATTGAAGGTATAATTTCTCCCTAACTAGACAAATTTACAAAGAACTATCAATAAATAAAATTATACATAATTTTTCACTGATATTATATAATTAAAACATTTTTATATTACTTTTTATCAAAACTAAAAAAAATTATAATATTTCAACACATCGATATAATATAATAATAAAATATTATTTTATCATAAACTTGTAGATATCAATATCGCTGAGAAAACATTACACATGGAAAATTTGAATATTGTTAGTAAAAGTTAATTTATCAAATATCGAAGGACCAAACTAAATATTAACCACATTTCCACCGACCATACCTACTTGAAAATTGGATATGCACCGGCGTGATAGGTTCCTCGGATCGTACCACAACACAGCCGCATCCACCAGAACCTGCAACCGCAGTACCCATTCCCCTCTCACCCGTCGGATCCAAAAAACAGTATTAAATCAACGGTCCAGATTTAAAGATCAACGACTCACGTGGCAGATAGCGGGAGCCTCGAGGTTTAGTCAGTGTCACAGCGCTGCATGACAGCGACACCGCCTTCATAAAAAATAATAAAATTGATTGATTTTATTTCTCTGGGCTCCACATGTCAGTGGGTTTAAGGACCGTTAGTATACCAGTGTGTTGTCCAATCAATTATTATGTTTTTAGATTTATAGATAATCACCCTCATTATTAGTCTCCGAGGCGGAAGTATAAAGAAAATATTAAACTAATTAATATTCGCTGAAATAAAGACAAAGAAGCCACCGTCACTAATTTATTAACCTCCGAGCTTGCCACGTAATCTCCTCCTTAACTAATCACTTAATCCATCTCATAATCTTCCAATTACTTTACTCTAATCCAGATCTACACCACATTAAATTGTCAATCCACATGTCAGTGAGAGTAATCCTTCTACACCGGGTTCATATAAAATAAACGAATCTTCATACTCAACGGACAGGCTTTTTAATAATATAGTCCCTGGACCTGGTTTGTAGTACTTATATGAACCATCAGTCACTGACGTATGGATTTTTTACGAAATGGTGTAGGTATTAAAGTTTATAAACCGGAGATATTTCAATGGTAAGTAACAAAAGGCCGCTCACATACCAAGAGAAAGATATCTCCCGGTTAATCTTTCTCCTCCTTCATCAATCCGCCATTAATGCTAGACAATGGCTTCAGCTTGTGCCGCCATCAGTACTGCTACGAGTTCGCCGGATCCACTTCTTTGGCCTAGTCCTCGTCTCTCCTTCAGTCGTGACTTTTCGGGTACTGACGATCCTGAATCCGATATGTCGAGACATGAACCGGCGTCTGATTTCGAGTTTCACCTTCACGAACCGCCGTCTGTTATCACTGCCGATGAACTGTTCTCTAATGGGAAGCTTGTCACGCAGACGCTTACTGGATCCGGATCTCCGAAACACGTGTCCGAACCTGATTCACCGCCGGCGGATCCAGATCCAGATCAACCTGCTGCCGTCTCTAGTTCATCATCAGATCTTCTTGCGCCTTCTCCGCGTGCACCAATGTGTACCAGTCGCTGGAAAGATTTGCTTAGGCTGAAAAGAGCTAAAGCTGTACCAGTTCCTTCTAAAAAAGCAGGTTCAAACCCGAATCCTAACCCTCGCCCACTCAGATTCCTCCTCAAGAAAAATACAATCCCTAAATGCCCTACTGAATCGTCAATGAACTCGCCACTGCTCCCATCGTGTTTAGATCATGAGGAATCCGCTTCCCACCCGCCCAAGATCCGGCTAGTCCGCCCTGTACCCCTGGAAGATATGGGTTCCGGTACGACCGATTTGGATTCGGTTCGGCATAATCGAGCTCCTGTACAGCAAGGTCCTGTACGGACTGGAGCCTCCATTGACAGTCCAAGACTGAATGCAGCAGGTAAAGTTGTTTTCACCGGTCTAGAACGGAGCTCGAGCAGTCCAGGAAGCTTCGCGGGTGGTCCTCGCGTGAAGTATCGCGGCATCGAGAGATCTTATTCGGCAAATGTTAACGGTGTTCGAATTGCGCCCGTTCTGAACGTACCCGTTTGCTCCCTTCGCGGGTCCAGAAAATCCGTCTCTGTTTTCGGGTTCGAACGGATCTTCAAAGGCGACAGAAGAGAGCGAAATGGATCCGCACCTTCTTCCTCGTCAATGTCTAGAGCCGGTACCGGTGTGAATTCTAACAACAAGGGCAAAATCGAGGCAGAGGAGAAATGAGTAACATCAATTAGTTCAATTTGAAATTTCAAGGGTTAAACTGAAAAATCTCGTGCCGAATCTGCACCTCGATTTTTTTTAGATTTCTGGTGAGGTGCAATTAATATTCGATTTCTTGTTCTTCTTGAACATGAAGTTGTTTTGGATTCTTCGCGTCTCTCTTTTATCCTTCTTGTTAGTGCATTTTTTTTTTCGTTTTTTTGGATATTTTGTACATAAGTTTGAAATTTTTTTTTTGGGTGTGATGTTTGGAATTAGTGACTAAATTTAATTTTCAATTATGGGTTTGTAATTTTACTTTTAGATTCTGATCAAACACTATTTATTTGATTTTGATGTTCTTAGCTGAAAATTTTAGGATCTAGCTTACAAAAGCATATTTCACGCCTTCACGGCTAGATTCCTATACAACGATGCCTCCGATTCAAACCAAATTCAGTATTTTTCAAATTAGGCTAATTTGATCCCAAATTAAAAATAAAAATAAGAGCTGGATTAAATATAAATTAATACCGTGCAGCACAACATGTACATGTGGTGTCGGTTAGTTTGATGAGGAATGAATTGAATAGTAGTAAATAAGGTTTTGATGAGTCCAATCAAATTCAGTTGTAGTTCAGAATCCAGATCCACCAGCATTATCATCTCATCCACTTCCTTTTTAGGGCCCATGTCCAACTCCAATCAATGTAATTATTAAAATATGATCATAGTTATTATATTATATATTAGTATTATTATTTTCATAATCTATGCAATTAAAATCCATATAGATAGAAATTTAATGTTCCCAACACAAAATAAATAAAAAATTATGTATATTCAGGGACGGATCTTAGTAAAAATCCGGAAGGTCGTCTCCCAAATTTTTCGTCGAATAATATATATATTTAATGAATTCAGTACATTTTATTAGTATAACAATGTAAAATTTATTATTTACTCCAAAAAAAAAATCATGCGGCCTAATTTCAAACTCAGTCTTTCATTTGATTGATATTGACTAGATTTAAAAAAATGTTTTGCATGATTTATAGTAGATGTAATATATAATTGTAATAAATATCAATCATATCATGTTGATCATTTGGTAAGAAAGAAATTTGAAATTGATTTTGTTTAAAGTAACATAACACAACGTGACTAAACAACAATATAATTATTAAAAGGTTAACAAAAAATACAATAATGTTGTGATTCAAGGCAAATGCAAACAAATTAAAAGATTTGTCTTGATTTGATACTTATTTAAATATTGAGAAATGTTAGGACATTTATTTTATTTATTAGAAGATTGGGCAATGAAATGAAATAAGTTTGCAGGTACTTGTGTTGTGTTAGTGGATGAGGCTGGCAGGTCTGGCAGCCCAATGGCATGTATCTTCTTTTACGAACATGTATTCTTTGTTTAATTCTTCGCCATTACTTTTTTTTTTTGGCGTTTTCTATATCAACCAAACAATAGAATACGTCTCACGTATCTGATACGTATCCGAACCGTATTGCATCCGTATTCGTATTGGATACGTGTATTTTCAGGATATTTTTGTATTTTTGAAGTATTCGCGTAATATAGAACCATAAACTGTACATTTTACAATTTTATTTGTTATTGAATTAGAGCGGAAATAGAAAAAAATAGAATTTTAACAAAATATTGTATTCGAACAAAAATATTCATATCCGAATGGATATCTGATAGAGATAATTTTACGGATACAAGTACAGAAGACGATGCTTATGGATGCATAATCGAATATCTGGATACGGGTATTTTATAAAATAAGATATTATTTTTGCAATAAGATATTTTTTAGTACATAATATAATTATAATATTACAAACTTTCAATATCCATATTAACTCTTATCTGTACTTGTATCCAATAATATTCAATTTGTATTGGTAATATCCGAACCAAATTTTCGTCGAAAAAAAAATATCCGAACCAAATTATTATTATCTTATTAAATAGTGAGGCCTAAAAAGATATGTTGCAGGATCTAAACTTACAAAAAAAACATATACTGAACCTAATCTCTAAACAAAAAATCTTATTTCAACAAGAGGATCTATAAATGCTATAAATACTACAAATTATCTTTTTTAACAAAAACTATAAATACGCCATTGTATTTACCGTCTGGTTCCGTCTATGCTGCCGACTGCATGATAATTTAAATAAATACATAAGAGTTTTATTATATATATATATACACACACACATTAAAAATGGAGTAATTATGCAGAACATTCTCTCACTGTGTGACTTACATTTGAAAATTAATCCAGCCAGTTTTAATCTAGATGTGACACCTTACCATCGTGCATCCAATCATGTTGTCAAGATTTTATGGTTAAGTATGCACAAAATTTTCAAACAGGTCTAAGCTTGTCGCTATAATATACGGTGGTCTTGATTTGTTTTGACACTATTTTCGAAAACATTTTGCGGTCAATTTTTTTTTCCTTCCCCTTTAGATATAACTAGCTTTTTCCCCGCGCAATTGCGCGGAAGACTTCGAGTTTGTTATTATTTAATTTTTCCTAATATTTAATTGGATTCTACGGTTTTTTGCCTGATTGTTCACACATAGTGTTTTGGTGTATTTTTAACCCACTATTTTTTATTTGATATTGTAAAAAAATCTCTATCTTTTTGTAAACTTAAAAAAAAAAATCCTCTACCAAACTTTTATTTCCAAATATTCTCCTGTGGATGATATTAAAAAAAAAATTGACCAAATTTCAATCTTCATAATTAATTATTATTTTTTTTTGTTATTTATTGTTAATTTTAAGAAATTAATAAGCATTTCTTAACGTGTAGTGATTTTTAAAAAAAATGAAATTATTACATAGTGTGGTCATGTAATTTTAATATTTTTTTTATATTCAAGAAAAACTAACATAAGATAATAATAAAAAAATAAACAACAATAAAAAAACACATTAAAAATATATTGCAGAAAAATATCTATTTAAATATCCAGTTTTTTATTTTTGTAATAGTTTCATGATTTTGTATTTTTTTTAAAGGTTTGCAGCGTGTTCTTTGAGTATTATGTTCATCTTATTATTATTTTGTGTTAGTTCTTCAGGAAAAAATGTTAAATTTAAATATATACAATGTATGAAATATTAAAATTATATAAATATAACATATAATATATTTTTTTAATTATTACATGCTAAACAAATTAGGATTTTTTTAAATTAATAAAGAATAATATATTTTTTTTCAATTACTACATATGTAAATTTAAGAGATTTTTACAATATCCAAAAATTGAATGAGTTTTTTGAAAAAAAATTATATTTAATTGAGACAAATAAATACGAATGAACTTGGTCCACAATGGACCAAGGTTCATGTAATTTTTGAATTTGTTGGTTTATATAGACCATGTTCAAATAAAAAACCAAATATTTTAGATCTTTTGATCAAGATTATATGGGATATAAATCATTAATAAGATAAAATATTAAATTAAATGACTCAACGGGTCAAGTGAGAAGCAACACCAAAATACACACGGAACAAACCACAGAAAATAAAAAAATGTGACGTGGCTTCATATGGTGAGAATAAATCTCTCAATTTTATACATAAGTATAAATATATACGAGTGAGTTTCTTGATTTGTTGCGGAGTAAATTTTTCTTTTTATGTTGGTTAGTCATTTTTTATAACGAAAATGTTGATATTTTATATTTTTATATGATGATTCTTTATTTTTTTTATTTAACTCGGAAGAAAATGGGAGATGGCAGGTTGTGTTATGTCATCACTTAAAATTATATGCAAAAAGAAAAGGAAAAAGAAAACTTACAATGTAAATGTTATTGTGCATCCTTATTTCTTAGTGCCCTTGTTCGTTATAGTGATTTATGAGATGTTTTTTTTACTTAATTTTTTTTTACCATTAGATGGAGTATTTCTTTGTGTAATCTTCTGAAGATAAAAAAAATCAAAAAATGATTTGATTTTCAAAAATATTTCAAAACTGATTTTTAAAATCCGGTACCATCTTGTTTTGAAAACAAGATGAAGTAATTAGTTCAAAATACATGATTTAGTCTGATTAAATAAAAAAATCACAAATCACCGGGGTTTTAAATCAATATCAATTAACAAATAATTAATATCATATAATTAGCAAATAATTAATTTCATAATTAACATTCATTTGAATTAAAAAATTTAAATCAATATCAATGAATTGTTAATTACGTATTTTTAAATTATCACGCTAATTAAATGTGTTAATTAGAATATAAATAATGTATTGAAAAAATCTTGAGGCAAAATAAAATTTTCACTTCGGCCCATGGGCCTCTGTTCTTTCGCGAATAATAGTGAAAATTTTCCACACTAAGATTAAATAGTTTATATTTTCTTATACTCCATCGATTCGTTGCGTAAATTGCAAATATCTGAATTGGGGCTTTTTGTTCTTTAAAGTTTTCCACAGTTAAAATTGTACCAAAATTAATATTCAAACTTCAATATTCGGTGCTTTGGATTTTATGAGAATTTTATAAACTCTAAATCTTAGAAAAGGTATAATTCGAGAACAATCAACCCATGAAAATATGTATGGGAAATTTTTTACTTCGAAACCTTAATTAAAACAAAACATCTAACCAAAAGTCTAAATCCAAAACAAGATATATTCATAAAACTAAAGAAGATATAAAAATTAAAATTGGATGGCGATATTGCAAGATCTAACATGACTTAACAAATAACAATTTAAAAAAAAATCAAACTAATGATTATTTTACACTCATTTATGATGATGATTATTTATTATTTTGTATATAAACAATATATATTATTATTTCTAATGTACAAAATAAAATCTAGGAAATACGAAAACATAAATGAATAAATTTACTCGTATATTCTCTCTTACTACTGAATATTATAAGACAAAATAAAACAAAATATGCTCTTCAATTTTCAAAAATTAAAAAAAATTGTATTCGATCTTCGTATTTGAAAAAAAATTGCTATCCAAGAATATCCAATTTAAAATTTGCAAATTATTATTTTTAATATGTCGATTCAATAAAATTTGTGCAAGTTATTTTTAAAGATTATGATTTTTTATATAAAATTTTGTTTTTCACAATTTATGGAATGTAATAGTGTTAATAAATAAGAACACTAAATAGTACATTATTATTGGGGACAAAATAGTCATTTTTCAGAATTTGCTTTTTGATAAGGCACGCCGGCTCTTGAAATAACATCAATCTTAAAATATCCGACATACAAACCTTAATTAATCTTTAATATCAACATTATTGGTATATATGCTCATAATCACATGCCATTAATATTATCTATGTTTACAGTTGTTTTAATTGTTAGAATTTATTAATCAATTGTATTTTGTCCATGCCAGGAAACTGCCATGAGTAGTAGCAGTTATTATTAGGTGAACAGCTTCAACGTTTGACCCATGCAAAATCTCTAAATATCATGTATACCCTTTCTGTTTCACATTATGACATAATATCATCAATAACCCTCGACCCCCCATACATAAGAAACATCATATTATATAGATAAAAATATAAATTATCATGCATATTCTGATATTATATCTTATATTGTGCATATTCATATAGTAATATTGCTATATTTGTTCTTAAAAAAATTCCCCAAATGCTGCTGCTTTCATTATTTCTTGAATATACAAAAGGGTGGTGATATTTTAAGAGCGGAAATTGAAAACTGAGAGCAGTTTTTAAGAAAATAATTTATTTTGTTCATAATATTTAATGTATGTTTTTGAAAATTGTATTATTAATATGACTTATTTTGACTCTAATATTATAAACATGATTAACTGTTGTTTTCAAATATTAAACTTCATAAACTTATTAATATAAATAACTTTTATTCTATTTATTACAAGTATATAATTTTGAAAATAAATTTTGTGTGTTTCGTAACATATAATAATCATAATAATCAAGTAATTTTTTAAGAAATTGTTCTCAACCAGAAATATTACTTTTAAATTATCATCACCTTAGACAAAAATAATTCTGAAAAGGATAATTAATACAAATGGTGATTGTTAATGATATTTCTTATGTATTGGGCGTATCGCAGATTATTGATATATTTGATATTTCACGTTTTGAAAGGTATACATGTTATTATGAGTTTGTTCCAGGTTACAGATGAAATTCCTGATTTTTTTTTTATTATTATTTGTGGTTGTTCCTCCTAATTTTAGAACTCATCTCCCTTTATAAGCCCCTCATATGTGAGAGAAGAGAGACAGAGAGGAGAGAGAAATTGAAGGAAAAAAATGGAGAGGTCAGAAAAAGAAAAGGCTGAACAGGCCCATATCAATAGATCAATGGCTCAAAATTGCTGGCTCAATAACCTTAATTCCCCCAAGGTACAATTGCCTCTCGCCCTTTTCATTTTTAAATCATGATTTTTTCATTCAAGTATTTATAAAACATTTGTTTAATATATTTTTGCCATTATGTTCTGTAATTTTACATCTCAAATTCAACTTCCAAACAATGGTATTTACTAGAGGTGGCAAATCGGGTGGGTCGGGTCATAATCGGGTGGGTATTTTCGGGTTCGGGTCATTTTTATGTTCGGGTTATTTTCGGGTGAAGTTAATTCGGATCGGGTCGGGTTGTGTTCGGGTTTTATTTTGGTCGGGTTCTTTTCGGGTTAAATTATGTGTTCGGGTCAGATTCTTCGGGTTCGGGTTATGTCGGGTTTGAATTAATTCAGTTGCGGACAAAAATAATAACTAAAATTTCAAATTATAAGATTTGATTCAACTAGTAAATTCGGGTTATATTCGGGTCTCGGGTTACTCGGTTTCGGATCGGGTCGAGTTCGGGTAACATATAAAACATCTACTTTCGGGTTCGGGTTATTTAGTCCCGGGTCGGTCCGAGTCGGGTTGTTTGATTTTCGTAATTTTGTCTAGTCAGGTCGGGTCGGGCTTCAGGTTACTCGGGTCTGTTTTTCGGGTTCGGGTCAACTTTGCCAGCTCTAGTATTTACCTATCACAACAGTACTTTGGCTTGCAAGCCTTAAATTAGACTTTATTTTTAGTTAGAAAAGCAATACATGCATCTTAATTCTTAAATAGTACCAATTATTTTGGCAGAACAGTACATATAAAGTACACTATTTATGTGGGGGTTTATTTCAGATAGTACATGATAACATTAATGTCCAGACCAGCCATGATCAGCTTTGCGACGCCATTCACGAGCAACTACTCGGTGCCGAGGTCGCATCTTTCGAATTCTCATTTCTTACCCTGAAAAATGAGAAAGACTGAAATTTGGTTTGGTTACTCTATTAATGTTTTTTTGTAATTATTTGTTTAATTTTCATGTCTTAATTGTGATGGCAAAATAACGTGGTTCTCAATGATGCAAAGATAAAATGTATCAACGGTCCCTTGATCTAGTGGTAAAGTGATTAGCACAAGATACCAAAAATCAAGGGTTCAAGTCTCATTGATATCACAAATAAAAAAAATGAAACCAATAATATTTATGTTTCATGAATTATGTTTCACTTCAAAAAAAAAAAAGATGTATAATTGTAGTCTAGGTATTGAGAATATGCTAGCGATCCGCCCGTGCGATTACGCAGGCTTTGTTATTTTTATTTTTTTTTGAATTTTTGTGTTGTTGCAGTTTTATTAATTTGGGAGTGTGCATTTGTGCACAGATTCGTGAAATTTATTTTGAATGGAAGAAAAGCAATTCTGCGGAATTGCATGGAACCCTTAAGGATCGAGGAATTGTCCGAGATTTCAGAAAATCGAAGAATTCACATGACTAATTTGTATAACAATTTTGAGATTCTTAAAATCTTATTTCCATTGATTGTTCACTGTTAGATTGTTTGTAAGTACAAAATGTTTGAATAAACACAAGCAAACTTAAGGAGCTATTTACAAAACTATTGTGTTTATGTGTGACTGATATTAAATTTGCATTTATTTGTGAACGAAGATACAATTTATCTCGAATCTAATTAGTTGTATGATATATGTTGATTGCATGCATGATCTGAACGAATTATGGATACATTGTATTTGATATGCAAAAACAAAATACACAAAATATGAATATATCACAAACAAAACAATACATAATGTTACATAACTTTTAATAATAAAAAATTGCAATAATCATAACAATACAAAGTTGTACCTAATTCAATTTTTAAAAAGTTATGCAATGAGATGCATTAAATTGAGCGAATCATTTCATTCGGAACATCATTCGCCAGAGGGTCTGGCGAAAGAAAATTAATTAAAAAAATGCGGGAGTTAATACCATCAAAGCCTCGAGACTCAAATAAAAGCTGGCAAGCAACATGCATGCCTTTTTTCGCCAAATCCTCTGAAGAAAGTGGTCAAATTCAGGATTTGTAATCCTTGACTGTGTTACATGACAATTAACCACTTTTAACATAGGCGAGGAAGATAGTTTTTTTTAGAACGCAAGAGTTGAAGAAAATAGGCGAGGAAGAGAGATTCGAATTTTAATTCTCAACTAACCATGCTTTTGAAATCCGGAGTTAGATGGGGGAGGGGATGACGTGGCATCACAAGATTTGAGAAAGTATTTGTAAATTGTATTAGTATGATTAATTGATGATATAGATGAGGTTATGAGGAATTTCAGTAGCACTATATATGACCTCAAATTGTGTTGTTCTTCATCAAATTTAAAATTAAAATTACAAAAAGATATAATATTTGAGATTGTGTCAACTCATTATATGTATTAATAATAATATGGATGTAAAACATAACTTCACTGTGCATAAACGAAAAATACAACATTTTAATTCGCCAATTAGACGTACTCATTCAAAAGAAATTACAATATCAATGAATAAATTTACACGTCTATATTTTCAGAAGGATATTGTCAAACAAAAAAAATAATATATAAAGAACATTTCATGTTACCATGGACATTCAATACGGACAATTTCTCAACTCAAAACATTTCATTCAATCAATTCACTTTTAACCAATAAAATCTCGCAATCATTTTTTTTAGAAAAATATTCAAACTTCATCATGCAATTTAAGATGCATAACTCCACAGAATCCAGCATGAACGTATCGCGTTGCTCGCATTTCGAGCTTGAATTTGAATAATGCGCAGTCCTCACGCGTACGGAGTCACAACAAATAAGAACTGAAAACCTATACGTAACCATATGGCTTAGAAAAAACTCGTGACGAAGAGAAATAATGGGATGATTGAACACCATTTTGCCATCTTAAGAATTGCGGCATTTCCCTACCTGGCCCTCCTATTGTCCACATGACAAGTAATCCGAGCATTTGACCGTACAAATGCATAAATATTGTACTTATCAGGCAAGCATCACTTATATATGTCGGAGGAGATGCCTCATCGGGTCGAGTTAGAATACCGATACAAGAAAGTGGACAAAACCAATATATGAGAGTACCGATTGCATTTACGGTGGCCCGGCCATCCTTCTCAGCACGTAATGGATTAACTTCGTCGGTAGCTACTTTAATCTCAAAATCCATGCTAATACCAATGGAGAGAGAGAGAGAGAGAGAGAGAGAGAGAGAGAGAGAGAATCTGGCCAGACGAAAACCTATATTTAGTTATCTTTACTCACAAAACAGAAATTTAACTAGTTAATTATATAATGCGTGGAAGCGTGTTATTTGTAATTAATAGCGCATTGTTAGTCATATAATGCGTGGAAGCGTGTTAATTTGTTCGCGTTGGTTTGATTCGGAACAGAGATTTAAATAGTTATTTAGTTCAATGTGGATGTAATTTTCTTGGTTGTTGCGGTCTGGTCTTGCTTTTTTGATTATTTACAAGATTAGGACAATATCCCGCGCTTCGCTGCGGGGTATATTATTTGATAAGAAATAATATAATAAGCAAAAGTAATAATTTTATATATTATTTGATATATTTAGAATTGGTACGAATCAAAAATATTATAATAAGCACAAAAAAACGCAGCTTGGTACCAATCAAAATTGTTATAATAGGCCAAAAATAATAATAATACCAGCTCAGGCTAACAAAAAGTATTTGTGTGAATAGTATTTTGTTAACAGTAAAATTATAGTATACAAATTATTTTTATTAATACGATGAAAAATTCAAATATTTTATTTAGAGCACAAGACATATGTCAATTATATTTATTAATACGATGAAAAATTCAAATATTTTATTTAGAACACAAGACATACGTCAAATAAAATAAAATTCCAAAAAAAAAAAAAAAAAAAATGAACAGTACTGGGATGAACAGCAGCTGAATGAACAGTAACGGGATGAACCGTACGGGTTGAACAGTATCGATGAACAGTAAAAGAGTGACGTGACCTCACCATATGTCAAGTATTCAAAAATTAATGGGAGGAGAGATTCATATGAAATCGGCTCCTATTCGAATTCTGTTGAAAAATTTAATTCCGGTTAAAACAATTTCCTCTGAGTACATTTTTCATACACGATGATGAAGATGTGAAGATCATGAATCCATGATGTTATGATAACAATAATGATATGATGATGATGATATAATGAAAATGGTGATATGGTGATGATGTTATGATGATGATGATGATGATGTGATGATGAATGAAATATAAAAATGTCGCATAAACAATAAATTTTTTGACTACCAAGTTCTGTGTCTCTAGTCGAAGGCCGTATACTTAGTTGGTGAATCCGTTAGACACATACGTTACCTCCAACATTTTTTTGGAGACCTTGGCAGGAGGTTTCGCCTTCTAAAATGCTAAAAATCACTCATAACGTTAATAAAACAATAAAACTATTTTTTTGGCGAACATTTTTATAAGTATATCTCACTTGTATAGTTATTCGATATTTTTTTATATTTCAAAATAATATACAATATTTGAGATATACACATTAAAAACAATAAAACTATTTGATTAATATTGGTCTTTATTCAATATGTCAACGAGTCTATATCCTAAATAATTGAATGTGAGACAAAAAAATCATATGTTGTGAAAAATTGTGAGTTCGATATTTATTGATATCAATGAATGAAGTAATTTTTTTTATTTGTTATAAAAAAAAAATTTATAACTCATCTCCCTTTATGAGAGTGCGTTTTCTCTGTCTCTTCTCTCGCAATATTGAGGGGCTTATAAAGGAGTGCGTTTTCTCTGTTGCTCTAAAGATAGAGCCTTTTGTGAAGCCTAGGCGTGGCATGTCTTTATTGGTTCAAATTTATGGAGTTTATCAGAAAAAAAGGTATTGAAAGAATTCCGTTAGATTAGATGAGCTTGATTCCTTGTCCTTGAAAAGTAACCAACACTCGGTTCCTATGTATAAATCATGTTATTTCCATACAAGCCCTTGAAATTTATCATTTTGAAACATTGTAGTAAATAAATTTAAATAGATATGCTTATTTTAAAAATCTAATTGTAAAAATAGTGATACTTATAAATAAATAAAAAATGCATATACTAAAAAATAAAATAACAAATTTAAAATAAAAAAATTTGTAATGAATATAATTAATAATGGTTGAATATAAACATGATCAATCTATAACACATGATAAAGTTTCAAGGGTTATTTAAACACATCTAATTTTGTGAAATTTATCAAAAATTTCCTAATTTTTAGATTACTTTATAAGTTCCCTAAAAGTTGAATTGAATTTATTTTACTCCTATAAAGGTTAACTCTAACAACAATACATCTAATTTTTTTGGACAAAAATATCCTTATTGGTTTTCTTTAATAAATTATTTTATTCAATATAACTTAATAAATACATAAATAAATTAAATATTTCATGATATTATATTTAAAAAATTATTTATGACAATATTTTACAAATCGCTATTTTTTTTACTATTTATAATATATAAAAAAAATTATTGTTTTATAAAATAAATACTATTTCACATTACATTTTAAATTTTTTACATAAAAATAATTTTATATATATTGTGACAAACCTTTACTGTCGTACAATGTAAACTATTGGCAACCTTCCATCGTGACGGAGCCTATATAAACTGTATTTCTTTCGTTTAATTTACAAAATATTTAATGAATTTTTTTAATAATTAAAATAATTTTTTATCGATAAATAAACCAAAAAATCTCTGCTATTTAGACTGAGATGTTTTGACTAGTTGAAGATGCTCATTTTCAAATATTTTGTTAATTATTTTATAAATTTCTATTTAAGATGGTTAATATGAATATTTGTTAGTATAAAGAATGTTTTTTCAATTACATGTTGATACTTCATTATTTTATGCACTACAAATTATAACACTCACTATAATTTTCGTCATATCGCATGCTAAAGGCCGTCGGTACGAAAAATAATCACCACACTACGAATCGTTAAACAATATTTGCAGTAGATTAAATATATAAATATTATGACTTAATATATTATAATTTTTATTTGATTTCAAATTTGTTATTTTATTTTCAAGTATGAGTAGATTTTATTTTATTTATAAGTATTATCATTTTTACAATTACATATTCTATCAAAAAAAATTTGTTAGCAATTTTCAAAATGATAAATACCAGGGGTTTGTATGAAAAACAGCTATAATTTTTATTTTTACACGAAATCCTAAAACAGCTATAATTTATAAGAAGGAATGGAGTCTTTGTTACATTAGATTCATTTAACGGAACATTAATCATTCCGTCAGTATATTTTATTTTTACAGTAAATTTCAACCAGTAAAAAACTGCCACGTCGCGGTTTCATAAAAGGCTCCATTTTTAAGGCAACAGAGGAAACGCACTCAAATTTTTGACCCAAACCCTAATTCCACCAAGGTACAATTTTCATTCATGTATTTATAAAATATTTGTCGAATATATTTTTGCCATAATGTTCTGTAATTTTACATCATAAATTCAACTTCCAAACAATAATATTTACATATCATAACAGTACTTTCTTTGGCTTGCAAGCCTTAAGTTAGACCCTCTTTTTAGTTAGAAAAACAATACATGCATCTTAAATAGTCCCAATTATTTTAGCAAAAACAGTACATACAAAGTATACTATCTATGTGGGGTTTTTATTTTCAGATAGTACATGATAACATTAATGTCCAGACCAGCCATGATCAGCTTTGCGACCCCATTTACGAGCAACTATTCGGTGCCGAGGTCGCATCTTTCGAATTCTCATTTCTAACCCTAAAAAAAATGAGAAAGATTGAATTTTTGTTTGGAATTTCCAGACCAACCATGATATTTTATACGTACGATATATATTTTTGAAATATTTGTTTAGAGGTACGAAATACATTTTAGGTATATGATATTTTTGTAGATGTATAGATAATTTTGAAATATTAGAAGATACATTTTCTAGTTGCATGGTATGTATTTTTATATGTATGATATATTGTTTTGAATTATAATATATGTTTGGAATATACCCGCTTAGAATAAGATAAAAAAATTTAGATGTGTCACATTATACTTATATATAAAGTAAACAAAATTCTTGATCATACGTGAGGCCACATCACCTCCTTTACATTTTAGTCCTTTTTTGATTTATTTACATTTTGGTTCTTTTTATTTACATTTTTGGTCCTTTTTCTTATTTTATATTTTCGTCATTTTTTTTTGGTTTATTTACATTTTGGTCTTTTTTTACATTTTGATCCTTTTATCCTATTTTATATTTTGGTCATTTTTTACATTTTGATCTTTTTTTTATATTTTGGTCTTTTTTTTACATTTTTCTTATTTTCCAATTTTTTTTTAATTTGCTCATTGGGCAGGGTTTTGTATGCAATTTCGTAAGTTCAATTTTTTTTTTTGTAATTTTCCTTTTTATCCAATTTTTTTCCTTTTTACATTTTGGTCCTTTTTTTCCTTTTCAAATTTTTCTGTATTTGCTCATTTTGCACGGGTATACATGAGGCCACATCACCTCCTTTACATTTTAGTCATTTTTTTGGTTTATTTATAGTTTGATTCTTTTTTACGTTTTGGTCCTTTTTTCTTATTTTATATTTTGGTCCCTTTTTTGGTTTATTTACATTTTGATCTATTTAGCCTATTTTATATTTTGGTTCTTTTTTACATTTTGATTTTTTTTTATATATTTTGGTCCTTTTTTACATTTTGATCATTTTTTCTTATTTTCCAAATTTTTTTTTTAATTTGCTCATTGGGCAGGGTTATGTATGCAATTTCGTAAGTTCAATTTTTTTTTTTGTAATTTTCCTTTTTACATTTTGGTCCTTTTTTTGCTTTTCAATTTTTTTTGTATTTGCTCATTTTGCACGGGTATATATGAAATTTTGTAACCTCAAATTTATGCGAGTTAATATATATGCATCTATTGACATCAAATATATTTGCGAATATTTCCTGATTATATTAATCGATTTTAAAAGCATCTGAACAAATGCTATTTATACAAATTATATCAGAAAATAATATCCGTGATAGATTAATTTCATGAATCTTATACATCTATTGACATCATGATATTTGCAAATATGTCATGATTAGATTAATTTAGTTCAAACGCACGCGCGTTAATTCGCACACGAGTTAATTCTATTTAAATAATTATATATAAAACATGTAAAAAAATAGATATGTTGTCCCGCGCAATTGCACGGGGATAAACCTAGTATGTTCTAAAATTCATGATGCATTATATTTTTTTAAAACATAAAACTAGGATATGTAATAAACATTTTTCAATAACATTTTTTACTTGACTATTATATATATTATTGAAAATATACAATATATTTGATTGATATTTATATATTTTCTGAATAAATTTTGTAAACATGATCATTTTTTTAATAACAATTTATTCATTTACTTAAATATTAATACTTTACTCAATTTTCATGTTTATTTTTTTTAATAAAATAACATACAACACCGTAAAATATGTCACGCGTCTCCACCTAATTTGGGGGAGACCATGCACAAAATAGCTTTCAGTAAATAGTAAGTGTCTTGTTTTAAGGACCATTTGTCTGGTATACTATTAATTCAAAAAAAATATATATTAAAAAAATATCAAAATACACGATAAATCTAACAAATTACAAAACTAGCATAACCGGACTCTCAAACTCCGGTTAGCTATTTTTCTTTTACACTGTATTCATATTACATACAAAACTAACTAGCTATATGAAATCAAATACGAGATTTCATTAAAATATTACAAATTTAAAAAAAAAAATGTTTTCTTTTATTATTTTATAAATTAGTATCTTAATGGACATACAAAATATGATAAATTTGTTGAAATTTTTCAATAAACATTAAAACAATTCTTACAAATATATGCTTTTCTCACTACGAATAAGTTTTGGATATAATTCTTCCAGGAAAATACATGAAATGCGATTAAAAAAAATTCTATTATTATCTTAAAAATATGCTTATCTTAAAAAAAATCTTCAAACATACGATAAAAAAAATGAAATAAATCATTCAGGGAAATGCATGAAATAAATTATTAATTATGTTTTCGATATAAATTCTTAATTATATTAAGGGAAAAATACATGAAATAAAAATAGTTTTTTAGTATTATCTATAAGTACCCGGATTACAAAATACAAACAAAAGTTTATATTATTTTGCAAAAAAATGTACCCAAAAAATATTATATTTCATTATCAAATATTGAATTTCAATTTGAAATATTAGAATAAAATATTCTGATTCTATGAAAATTATAATTTTCAAAAACTAATATCGTATTTATTTTGTAAGGAAAAAATTGTTGTACTTATAAAATAGTATATCTATAATTAATTTTTTATTTTGTACCACAATTATATTTTTAAAATAATATAATATTTACTACAAAAGATTATGGTTGAATATATATTACATCATTTTGAGAATAAAATCGGACCGTAACAAGGTCAAATTTTATTTTTGAAAAGTACCAAAATTATTATTATTCAAATTTCAAGCGGTGCTTTCGATTTTAGTAGAGCTTCATAATTAAACCCTGAATCTTAGAAATGGATAATTTAGTTTAATCATTGAAATTAAACCCTGAATCTTTTCGATTTTAGTAGAGCTCTACCAAAATTATTATTACATCTTTTCGATTTTACAATGGATAAATTTAAATCCAGAACCCTGGTCCCTGACATAAAGTCTAAATCCAAAACAAGATATAACGACTAATGATACTATCCTCACTTTTTTTTCCCATTTTTCTCCCCGAATTGATGACCTGGCAGTGATTTGCCATGTCAGCACAAATCTAAGACCAATCTCTCTATCACAAGAATGTCAATGGATCGAGTAAAATTCGAACTCGCGGGTACCCGATCCGAAAGGGAGATAATACCCGAAAAAATATTCTCTCTCTCTGTCTCTCTCTCTTTGAATTCAAGACCGAATTGACAAAAGAAATTGACCAATTACTAATTTGATTTGGACAATAAAACGTGGAATTTACATATTCTTAGTGAATTATGATGTACAATTGTTTAAATTCAGAAAATTGTTTTTGTTTGTATCATATATGCTTTTTTTATTTGAAAACTGATTATGTTTTGTGAATTTAGGAATAATGTTGAAATAAATTTAGTTAGTGTACAAAATTAAAGAAAAATCAGGATTTTTTATTTTTATTTTACCTATATGTTTTTAAATTTTAAACAAACATAATATTTTTACTAATCTCTCTTATTTTATTTCAGTTGACGTCCTCGCATGCTAGAGCAACCAGGGGCCGGCAAAATCAGTGATTTTAATTGTGAATTTTGTGTTTGCTTTTCATGAAATTGTATTTTATCAAAAAGAAAACAAATTGGTTATGAGACAGTTTGTATTAAATTTGGAAATTCTCCAAGAATTGGTAAAGTGGGTACTATTTTCAAATAAACAAATTGAAATTTGTATTATCATCAATGTCTTTTTTAATGCTACTCTTATTTGTACTTATTAATTGTGATAATTTAGTTTGGTGACTTGAAATTTAAGCACTACATGAAGAATTAAGAAGAAGATAATACATGACTGAAAACAATATAAATATCACATTTATACACATCCGTGCTCGAATTAAAAAATTCAAATCTTTATATTACAAACTCGAAACCCTATATATGCATTCACCACTTTACCGATGAGGCGAATCGCCTTCAGAATTCTCCAATCCTGAAAAAAAAATAAACAAAAAATCGTGAACCGGAAGAAACTCAACCAGAGGTAATTTTAGTCAAAAAATAATATTGAGTATACTTCGAATAATCAGTTAGCAATTCATCTGTGGATTCACCGCCAAAGACTTTAATTCTCCACTGATTTCTCCCATCTGGCGCGAGTGAAAAAACACTAATTTCGGTCAAAAATTTGGAAATTGGAAGAAAGTTAAAGACCCGAATTGAAGGAAATGATAAAAATTGAAAAAAGAAACTGGTATCAATTAACGAATCCTGAATCCTAAACTTCAAATCTAAAATTATAAAACCATTAACTCTGATAAAAAATCCTAAAACCCATAAAGCCTAATTAGAATGTCGCCTAAACTCAGCATCGAAGCTGCTTATAAGCGTGCGCAATTATTTGTTTGTGGGGATTAAATAGGTGTCACAAAAAATATCTAACACAAACCTTAATTAATCTTTAATATCAACATGATTGGTATATATGCCCATAATCACATGCTACTATCTTTGTTTACAGACTGTTTTATTAATTAATTATATTTTGATCATGCGAGGAAACTTCCATGAGTAACAGTTATTATTACGTGCACAACTTCAACGTTGATCCATGCAAAATCTTTGAATATCATGTATACCCCTCCAAATTATGAAATATCATGAATACCCCTCCAAAAACATAAGAAACGTTACATAATATACCGCATAAAACATAAAAATTATCATGCATATTGCAAACTCGTGGAGTCATATTGATTTAATTGTTTTTATAAATATATTTCCTAAATGCTGCTACTTCATTATTGCTTGCATATACAAAATAACTGAGAAATGGATATAATTAATATAAACATTGTTTCAGAAAATTAGGAAATGGTGATTATTAATGATATTTCTTATGTACTGGCGTATTTCAGATTATTGATATATTTCACGTTTCGAAAGGTATACATGTTATTATGAGATTTTGTCAAGTTACAGGTGAAATTCCTGATTTTTTTTCCTTTTTATTTGTGGTTGTTCCTCCTAATTTTAGAACTCAGCTCCCTTTATAAACCCCTCATATATGAGAGAGAAGAGAGAGAGACAGAGAGGAGAGAGAAATTGAAGGAAAAAAATGGAGAAGTCAGAAAAAGAAAAGGCTGAACAGGCCCATATCAATAGATCAAACGCCCAAAATTATTGGCCCAATAACCCTAATTCCCCCAAGGTACAATTGCCTCTCTCCCTTCATTTTGAAATTATGATTTTTTTCATTCAAGTATTTATAAAACATTTTTTAATATATTTTTGTCATTATGTTCTGTAATTTTACATCTTAAATTCAACTTCCAAACAATACTATTTACATATCATGACAGTGCTTTGGCTTGCAAGCCTTAAATTAGACCCTATTTTTAGTCATCTTAAATAGTACCAATTATTTTAGCAAAAACAGTACATATAAAGTACACTATTTATGTGGGGTTTTTATTTTCAGATAGTACATGATAACATTAATGTCCAGACCAGCCATGATCGGCTTTGCGACGCCATTCACGAGCAACTACTCGGTGCCGAGGTTGCATCTTTCGAATTCTCATTTCTAACCCTAAAAAATGAGAAAGATTGAAATTTTGTTTGGAATTACTCAATTAATGTTTTTGTTTTGTAATTTTGTAATTATTTGATTAATTTTCATGTCTTAAATGTGAAGGCAAAATAATATGGTTCTCCATGATGCAAAGATAAGATGTATTCTTGTAGTCTAGATATGAGAATATATATGGTCCCTCTTTCTTGAGAAAGACATCAAAATAATAAATATTTTTATTTTTATTTAGTGCTTTCAAAATTCGGTTTTTGTATGACAACTCTCCATTTGAAAGTTCCTAAACTGAGGATTGGGTACCCTCATATCTATCAATTTTGAAATAAGCATAGGATTGGATTCAAATTCTAAATTGGAAACTTTATGAAGGATGTCGATTCATGATTGATGGCCATTGCACGAATCAGATTAAAACTCAAGTCAAACTCATTTGAATATATTTTATAATATTATATGATATACTATGATTAGTGTGCAATGTGATTTGTTAATTAACTTGGGACCAAAATAATTGGTGCTAAAGATCCACAGAAATATAAATTATTCAAATGTGCAAATGATTAAGACTAATTAAGAATATAATATGGCACACGATATTGATGAGGTTGGATTCTTTCATACTTCGTTATGTGTTTCAATTACGGTTCGGTTACCGCCGGATACAGATCCTATTCGGATATTAAAACATAAATTATGTAATAATATAATATTATTTTTAAAATTGAAATCTTGATTATTTTGTAATTTTAAAATAAATAATATAAAACATATATATTAAATTATAAATTAATATAAAAGTGGGGAATAAAGAAAGAAATTTGGAGAAGAAAAAACTAATAGTCTTTAGGTGTGTCGTCGAAGAACGAAATAGAATTATTTTCTATTTATATTATTATGAAACGAAATAAAATATTGTCTATCGAGTGAAATTATATAATCGATTATTAGGTATTTTACTATGGATTAAAATAAAATCATTATTATGTATTGAATATTACTATGAATTAAATCATGATTTCAATAAAACGGATATCCATTTACAAATTTTATTCGGATCCGTATCCGGATCGATCAAAAATTTAACTCATAGATCCGGATTCATATCCGTAAAAACGAATAGAGTTCTGATGCGAATCCATTCGGATCGGATATTTTTAGGATACAATTTGGGTCGGTTCGGACAATATCCGCCACATTGACACTCTGATGAGATGGCAAAAAAAAATTAATTGGATTGATTAACATTTCTAATTGACACACGTTTAATTGACACGTTAATAATTTATAATATATTAATATTAATATATGTTAATTAACTTATTAATTTAATTAAATAATCAATTAAATTATTAATCGAATCAATTAATAATATTAATTAATTCACTTAACCCTACGTGATATCGCCATTTCGTTGTGTTTTTTTGAGTCAGAGGAGGACCATATCAAACCCCTAATTTTATTTGATGGGTTACTTTACTTGTAGAGAAGTCATATCATAAGAATATTATTTGATTGTTTTGCAAGTGCAACCCATGTTACTGACACATTGCATGATTTGATAACAGATGGTCATATCGGACCCTACAAGTGTACACAACAAGTCCATTTAATGGGCCAAAATATCTCCACATCAAACAAAGAGATAAAGAGAGAACAAGTAAATGATAGGGTTGAGAATTGAGATCGAATCTAAATCTATTACACAAATAATATTTCAAAATTTATTATATAATATATTACAGGGAAAATATAATATGCCTCCCAATCTCACCCCAACATCCTTGACGAGGTGAACAAATTGAGATTAGTTGGATCGATTAACACTCAAATTAAAATTAATTGATACGTTTAATTAACACGTTAATTTATTTTAATGTATTAATATTAGTACATGTTAATTAACATCTCAATTCAATTAATCCGTTACTTCATTTAATTAATGATATTGCACGTCATCGAGAATGTTTGGGTGAGTTTTGGGCACCATAAATAACCCCTATATTACACTACACTTTCACTCAAAAGAATCCCTATTTGGCAAGTATGTTTTCAAGATTTGTGGATGCCCCACATTCATTCCAAGCCATTAGGAAACAGCTTGCATGGCCCCACCTACCTATCTCACATCATATTGGAACAAAAAACATGTCTTAAAACTTTTTAGTTTTTATGTCTATGAATTAAACAAAATTAGGCCATTTATATCTAAAATATATACTAGACTTTGATTAGATGGAAAAATAACTTCATTCACCATGTAATATTATAGAAACAAGCTCTATAAAACATATCAACGGTCTCATGACCTAAGAGTGTGGTGCTTAGCACAAAATATCATAGATCATGGGTTCGAATCTCGTTCGTATTATCAATAAAAATATGAAATCAAATATATTCCTGATACGTATATTAAGTTTCTTTAAAAAAAAATCTATAAAACATGGTCATTCTCATGCATGGCCACCAACCAACAGACATTATAAACTAACTCAATAATGGTGATCACATTAATCATTTAGTTTTTTTGTAAGGAAAACAAGTGAAAAAAAATGAGAAGGTCAAAATCTAATTGAGAATTATACATGAATTAATAATAATAATTATGTCACCATTTATATGAATAAAAGAGTTGACCAAAACAAAAATAGTTAAATATACATTTTTGCAAACTAAAATATGACTCTACCAAAAATAGGTGGCCAAATCAAAACATACACTAAAAATCAGTAAGGAAAATTAAGAAAATACTGCTTTTGTTGTTAAACTACGTCAACAATTATCCGACAAGATCTATATGGTAATTGTTAACCAAATTCTAACTAAAACAAAAAAAATGTAGGAAGGAAAAATATTTTAAAACAAGCATAATTAGTACACCGAAGAGAAGATCACGCAAAACTACAAATTAGTTCTCTCTCTTGTTGAACCTGCCAATTCAACAAAAAAAAAAGAGTAAATAAAAAAAAATCCCTAATATAAAATTCTTTTGTTCCAAAAAAGCATTATACTCATGAAAGTGATATATAATTGTGAAAGAATTGACAATATTATATTATTGAATATGAATAATGAATTATCAAATCATGCATTTAAGGTTGATTGAGAAATTATCAAATCATTATTATACCCGATCATTTGTTAATTCGTGCACTTTCGGGACGAATTATTTCGTTTCGAAGCATTTCGACACTATTACGTACACGTGTCGACTGGTTCTGCTGCACCATTTGTGGTCCGTACGGATAAAAACTCATCCCCTGCATATAAAATTGTCCCGTCAATATCTGCACAAATTATTTATGTTACGATTTAAAGTGTCATGCCGATCCGATAAAATTACCGAGACGATACGACGGTTAAAATAAATGCGTAAATCAAAATATAATGAGTTGACCTGAGAATGCGGCATTTGCATGGGATTGAGTCCGAGTACGTTTGGCATTTGATTTGCGAACGGCGGTGACGGGTAAAGTAGATTCTGGTTGGTTGGACACGTGGCGGACATTGATTGGTTCACGAACGGCAGTCTCGGCATTTGTACAGGCGGCATCCCGAGACCCATTCGCGGCATGTATTGATGTACAGATGGCATCATCATGGGACCCATTCCTCCATTCATCCACATCATCTAAATATAGTTCATTAATTCAATTAAATATAAGACACGATTGATCGTTAAGAACGAATAAAATTAGGGTTTTGGTATTGGAAAAACCTGAACTTGTAGCTGAAGCGACTTCAAATACTCGATCGCCTCATCCAACATCGATGCTTTATCGGTCTAAATATTTAAAAAATATTTTTCAAAATTTAGCTTATCATTAAAATCATTAAACCAAAAACATTATTTTAATGATTAAACAATTAATAACCTTATTGCAATGAGGTATGAGTTCTTGCAATGCCTTCATCTTCTCATTAATCCTATCCCTTCTTCTCTACACATAGCGAAAATAAAAATTCAATTATCTAACTAGGAATTTATAAATCAAATAATTCCGTACAAGAATTAAAAACCCATCTCACCCTTTCAGAGAGATTATGAACTTCGGCAGCACGGCTCCTTCGGGTCGAGGCAGGCTGTTGATCCGGCTTATTCACGCCGAAAGACTCATTCTCCAAGTCCTGAAAATTTCGCTCATTCTATTAATTAATTATTATTCTTCGAGTTAATCAATAAAAATAGTAAAATAAACCTTCCCAATCAGAATCAAACTTTCTAACAACTAGTTGATTTCAGAATCAATTCTTTCTTTCTTTTTTAATTTGTAGAACTTTTGGTTTAAATGTTACCTCGCTGTGACTAGCCGTTTCCTCGAAATCCCTCATTTTTCTCTTACTTCCGTTTCCGGTACTTTCTTTTCCAGTATTTCCATTGCCAATTCTTCCAAAACTACATCCAGATCTACCTAATGAACAAAGAAACACATGACACAGTCAAAATTAAATAACAAACAAAAAAAATATAATGTGTAGGGCCCTGGAAACCAACTCTAGAAAGAAATCTATGTGGCAACGAATTCATGATTTTATCATCCATCATATCCAATCAAAATTATACCGAATTATTATTATTCATGGCACATGATTTTACAACCACATATATTTGTAAACCTATTTTTAAATTGGTTTATGACCCAAAAATATCCATTTAGATCCCCTAAAAAGGACGAAGAATGAATCTAAAGAAAATTATTTATCAGCTTTAATTTTACCTGATGAACAAGTCAAATTAGCATCGTTTACGCTTGAATGCAATTTTTCTCTCTCCGAATCCAAATCCAAATCCAAATCCAAATCTCTCCTCAAAGTTTTCTGGTTATTTCTAAAAAGACTCGAACCAATCGTCACATTCGACTCCTCCAATCCCCCTCCTTCGATCGTGTCCGTTCTCTGTTGCTTTGATATCCGTGCAAATTCGTCATAACTCGATGATTTCGGCGGAGGCATTAACAAATCCTTGTTCGACTTGTCTTGCGTATTTGTCGGTATATCCGAGAAGAATTCAGAGAATAAATCTTTTTCCAACGAATCTTCAAATGGGTATTGAAACCACGAGGGCGTATCGTCTTCTTGGTGAGAACTCGCCGGTTTCGGAGAATTTTCGGGTTTATTCGTAACTTGCGCTTTTCGGTTTGTTTGGCTTTGCATTACTACTTGGCCATTTCTCCATAAAAGCTCTACTAAATCATCGTCGCCACTTTATATAAGATTCAAAATATGAAAAAGTTTTAGCATAAATTGATTCGAAATTCGAAAAGATTGAAATTTGAAACAAAAGATAACCTAATTGGCATCTTTTGACTCGAAATCGTCGATTCCATGTTCCAACTCGGTACGAATTGACTCATTGCCTTGTGTTCTATACCTCACTATTTATCTTTTTTTTTTTAAATTTTATTTTATATAAGCCTGAAATAAAACAGAGCGAGATAAATAAGAATAAGAAAAGTGATTTAAGGTAGATAAAAATGATATATACTATTTGAACTGACACGTCATATCAATAAAGAAAGAAAACAGTATTATGAAGAGTCCATGTGAACTACTACTATTAAATATTAATATTAATATTAATTACCCTAACTCATTCATGATATAATACTATGCTAGAGACTTTATTATATCAAATTAACTATATGAAATCATGGGAACAAAAATTAACAGACACTATGAAACTATATTAAAACTATAGAAAAAAAAGGTCAAATACAAATTGCAAATTATAGTAAAAACCCAAATTCAAAATGGGATGAAAAAGCTTGAAGAAATTTAAATTGGAGCAGGAATAAACAGTTAAATACATAACAAACAAAAAAACAAGAAAAATGAACTGAAATTGAAAAAAACGTAACAAAGCAAACATGAAAACAAAACCTACTTGGAATATCTCTCTTTTGTTCTTCTTCTTTTCTCTCTCTCTCTCTCTCCTCTCTCTCTCTCTCTCTCTCTCTCTTGAGCTCCAAAGTGAAGAGAAGAGACCCAAAATTTTTGTGCTTAAAATTGACACGAAAGGCTGGATATAACTACAGTACAATCTAGTAGTGTGAGCCAATCCTCTCAAATTTCCAATTGCATTTCAATGCAATTAAGAATATATATATATAAAAATAGTATATCGACATTAATGATGAATATGTTTACTAAATATTAGGAAGAATAATTTAGTCAATCATAAAAAAGTTAAATTACTAATGAAGATATAATTGGCATTTGATATGAAAATTGTCAATTCATTTTTAGTTAAGTAAAGTGAGTTCTTGAAAAACATTCTCAATTTGGAAAATTTTTGTATGGTATTGCAATATAATAATTGTAGATAATTTAGATTCTTGCAAATCAGATCTCTGTAGAGTTCTGTATAGCGAGTTGGTATACAAAATCTAGTATTTTATGACTCGCTACACAAATTATTTGAGAGAATTAGGCATAATAAAAGGCATCAGAGGATAAGGAGAATGAATGACATCATTGTCGTATCTTTCAAGAATTTATATGCTTTTTATGTCTCAAAATATTTGTTTAATTTATTTAAGTCAAATTATTTGCTAATTTAGGCAAGTCTCATCATTTTCAATCAATTATAAATTAGAAATTTGCAATCAACCTTTCTAAATATTAAGAAATGGACCCTCTCTAGTCTCTAGTGTTCTCATGTATCATGCATATAATAAATACTATTGTCATGCATTATTTAATATAGTTTTATTTTATTTTATTTTGTCAGCCATTCATTGTTTCTTGGAGTATTCTTCACAAGATTGAAATAAATAAAAAAACATTGATTTTTCTTGCAGTAAATAAATATTAAATATGTGAAATAAATAAAAAAGCATTCATTCCAATTATGAAACTAATCATTTTTTGCTCTCATATAGATAGATACCCATGATTAATAATTCATTTTTGCCATACCTATCATAAATATAAAATAATAATATATTTAAGATAGCAACTAGGAATATTTATATAGGTATCTTGTCTGTAATTTCCTCTCACTCATTCATAGATTTCTTTATTATTATATTCTTGTGTTGTAAAAAAAAATAAAAAAAAATGCTAAAATATGAAATTCTTATGATGTTTTGGCCTAAAAAAAGATCCTCTCATGTTGTGGCCGAAATATTGTGGAGTTGAGTTCAAGTTCCAAAAAGCTGACAATATCAGACTCTATAATAATAATACGATACCCCTTACAAAATGTGTGGGTCCCACACCTTCCACGTCATACATTACGCATCAAATTTATTTTCAAGTTTGCAATTTTATAATTTGGATAAATTTGATAAAAATTGAGAGTAATTTAAGCATTCAAAATATGTAGGTGATGATATTCGGTGCCCAGTTAAGAAGATAAGGATTTCATTTGATTCTCACCTTGCCCCACCATGTTCTTTGACTACTATATCCCTTATTTTCATGACACACGTGTCTATTTATTATTGGCTCCCAACTACCCACTGGATATTCTTGATATTCTTTCACACATTTTTTAAATGCATACGAATATTATTTATAAATGATCTCAAAAACATAATTCAAACATTAATATTAAGCTAAATCATAAAATTATCCAACCAAAATAATATAATAATATATATTAATTATGTTCTCCACCAATTTGAGCCCAATTATAGCTGCCAAAAGCTAATTTGGGCTTGGGCAATTCGGTCCAACCAATTAATTGTTTAAGCCCGTGTAAAGGCCCGACAGATTCGGCCGGAATCGGGAATAACGAACCCGGAAGTTCGGTTCCGGGAAACCATTTCCCGGTTTTCGTCATCTCCGAGTTCCATGAAAGTTCGGAAACCGGTGATACGGCATACAAGCTCGTAGAAACCGGAACGTGAATTCCCGTCTCGGCAAGGGGACGACCAGCATTGCAGAGGTTGAAAGAGAAGAATACGAGGCTTAAAAGGATCGTTAACATGAATTTCGAATCCATTTTGAGCTCAAATTGGTGGTTTGAAATTGAAATTGAGAATTTTTGAGTTATATTTAGGGAGAAAGAAGGGGTATTTATTAATGAGATTATGTTATGTGGAGAATTATGGTTTAATTATCGATGAATCATGTACAATGCATGATTGTTACCAATATATGGGTAATGCACATATATGTCATGGTGATAAAATGATCTTCATTAACAGATTTTAATGGAGACCTCCATTTCATCTGGTTGGTCTGGGAGGATAAGGGACATCTCCATTTTTTATGCAAACGGAGAGAATCAAAATACCAATTTGGTTTATATTTATCTAATTTTGATCCAATTTTGGATGAAACAAGGCACATAATTGTTCGTCACGATTACGCATTTTCTTTATTTCGAGGTTAAATTTAAAGGAGCGAAATTCAATCGAATTTCTTTGATTTGGGAATTTTCTTCTTGAGAGAATAATCGAATTTGCGATAATGATTCTGAATTCGGCCAATCAGATTAGAGAAAGAGTCGTCCACTCTATCCTCGTATTTTTCATAAATCACCGGAATTACATGCGCGCACACAAATCCTACACGCACAAAAAAAAATTAAATCTCAATTTAAACAAACGATATAATTTCAATAAATAATATATTTTTTAATTTACCGATATAAAGAACTGTGAGAAAATTACACCAGCTACCAATCACAGAAGCAGCCCACAAGCCGAACACAACCTAGGGATATTTTTGCGATTTAAGAATAATAAAGGGGCTTTTATGCAAATTTTGTCAAAGAAAGAGTACCATTAGGAAGTGCTTCAAGTTGCGTCCGCAGGAAATATCCTGAAAGAACCCTAGAATTTGATTTATTTGCGCACCCAGCGAAATTGCCATCTCCACGAAAAACTTGTCTGACAATCTTACTCTCGGCACTTCACTCGGACTAAAAAAAATTAAATTAAAAGGATGAATTGAACTGGATACGTCCAGTACAAAGTAATTCACTAATTAATTGATTAATTAATTACCTATTAAATGTTCTGGCAGTGTTGGACCAGACGAACTGGAGGAGCATGCCGAGGACTAGAGAGAGAGAGACAAGAGTGAGAAAGTGATAATTGAGCCACTCGAAGAGGGCCCACACGCAAGTTGCACCGGCTAATACACTTGAAGATATCCTCTTGTTCCTCCATAACAATACATCCGCGGCTGCAGGGGCAAATTTGTAATTTCACATTTTAGTGTAGGTAAAATGTAAATGTGAGAGAGGGAGGGAGGAAACGTACATTTGCCTCCGCCTAAGATTTGATGAACGGATTTTTGGCGAGCAAAGAGTTTGTCCATTTGAGAAGAGACTGAATTCGAATTCGAATTCGAGTTTGAATTTTCGAAGAATTTGTTGAATGATTTTTGTCTGGAGGGTTTGGTGTCGGATAAGGAGTCTACGATTGCATTTATGATGTTTTCTGCTGCGCTTTCCACCCGTTCAATTTCTCCTTTCAGTTTAAACGACATTTGGAATCTGTGTATTAAAAGATATATTAATTGCATTCAATCCAGCTTGTAGTTTTGTATTGCGAAAATTGGGGATAAATCGAGATTCAATCGATGCATGGATACACACAAACATGGACAATAAGTTAAAAATTGGATCAATTTGAGTCTTACTCGTCAAACTGAAGCCTGATTACACCGATTAGATACTCTTAATTATCAAGTAAAATCTTCAAAAAAGCAAGTCGATACCAATTTAAAGTACAAATACAACAATATTGATGTATAAATTATCGATCAAGAAATAATCGATACCAATTCAACATTATTGATGTATAAACTATCGATCAAGAAATAAACAACAACAATTCGAATTCAAACACAAATCGCTGATCTAAACCCAGCCCAGGTAGTAACAATTATCCATTAATAAAAAAGGGATGAAACAACAGAATCTAACAAAACAAAGAAAGATACGACGGCGATCCTTACAGTGAGAGTGAGTCAGTGAGCAGTACGCAGTAATATTAGCAAAAAAGGAAGGGGGAATTGGTAACAGTGAGTGAAGAATCTTTCTCTTTATTCGCAGGGTTTGTGAAGAGAGAGAGAGAAGAGTGTATGTGTAACATTAACAACGGTCATGTACAGTGAAGAAGACGACAGGAACCACGAGCATCTCATTCATTTCTCGCCATTAAAAATTTCCCTGAACACGGTGTATATCAGGTGCACAGTGTATATAATAAGATTGTATGATGAGGTCATCATATCAGGTCATTTCTGAATTCCATGTCTATGTAAATTGTGTAAATACGGAGGCGCTTTATCCTATGTTTCGTAATAAGAGGTTCCGTGGACATGGTGTACGTCGTTTGTGAGCTATTAATTCATAGCATTTATTTGAGATTTCCGGTGTATGGCCCGTCTATATTCTCGGCGTATATAATATTCTCTGAATTTTGGGCTGTTTTTCAGGCCCAATAAAGACCTTGTTTTTAAATGAGGTTAGATACGGAGCCCTACATCCTTGTTTTTAAATGAGATTGTTTTAATGAATTGATTGGATTGATTAACTCTCAAATCAATACTTAATTTAATCAATTTAATAAAGTATTCTCGATTGACGCATCAATAATATTTTATTGAGTTTGGAAAGTTACATATATTTTTCCTTATTAAATCGTGAGACACTAGTAAAAAGCTTGTGGTCGTTGGGTTAGTTATGTTCATCCAAAACTGGAGAGATCCGGGTCAGAGATACGGATCCGCCCCAGGAGGATTTCGGATTGGGGATCCGCCCCAGGAGGATTTCGGATCGGGGATCCGCCCCAGGAGGATTTCGGATTGGGGATCCGCCCCAGGAGGATTTCGGATTGGGGATCCGGTCCCGAGGAGGTTCTAGTCGAGGACCCTGACCCATATTGAGGGGTTCGGATCGGGGATCCAAAGAAATCAGATTAAAATTTTTTTTTCCCTAAAAGACTATAGTTTGATGCTTGATATTTATATCTGCATTCAAGAATCCAATTGAGACGACACTGAAATCCAAATAACATCCAAATAACAGGAGTTTACGGGTCAATTCCACAAGATGAAAAACAAGAATTTCTAAACAAAGTAGCACAATCAAGCACATATATCCCATGGTTACTACAAGGGGATTTCAATCTCATAGAAACGACCGGCTCAAATCCCAACAACTGGGCTCAAGATACATGGAGCAATTCATATATATTATTCATGTCACAAATTATACACATTTATAGTTAAAAAATATCCTTGCATGGTGTAACTAGATATTGCCACTAATACTGAGTTCATTAGGAGTTTTAGTTGTGAAATGTGAGTCCATTAGATTTTATAATTGAAGAATGTTATCATGACCTTACATAGTAGTTTTAGTTTCAGTACTGGAAGGACATAAATTTGTAATTATAATTTGGTCACAGACCTTACATAGTAGTTTTAGTTTCTGAGAATGCGGGGCTGTTTGTTGAGTATGCGGGGTAAAGTTTGCATCTTGGTTGGTACCGCTTGGTTGTTGGATTCACGAGGCCGACAGTTTCTGATATGCTTGCTGATACTCTCCGATATGTTTGTTTCTAAAAATGCGGGGTTGTATGCTGAGTATGCGGAGTAAAATCCGCATCTTGGTTAGTACCGCTTGGTTGTTGGATTCACGAGGCCGGCAATTTCTGATATGGTTGCTGGTAATCTCTGATTTGTTTATTTCTGATAATGCGGGGATGTATGCTGAGTACGCGGGGTAAAATTCGCGTATTGGTTGGTACCGCTTGGTTGTTGCATTGACTAGGTCGGCAGCTTCTGATTTGTGTGCAGATCCTCTTTGATTGTGCCTTTGATCTATTCTTTGTTTTTTGTGCTGTTTTCTCTCTGAACTATTTTTTTTTTATTTCTCCTTCTTCTCGAATTTGTGTGCTATCGATCGATGATGATTTTCCTAAAAATAAAATAAGAACAAATATAAGAATGGATATAATTGGAAAAATCTGAGATCAATCAGAAACTCCAAAAAAAGGTAATCATCATCTTTCGTTCATCATCATAGTCATATTCATGTCATCATCATCATCATCATGAACATGTCATTATCATCATCATGATGTTATTATCGTGCAATCATCATATCATGTCATGCAATCATCATATCATATCATATCATATCACTGTACGAAAATGATCATATCATCAAAACCATGATTATTGTAATCACGAGAGTAATTATGAATCCATGTACATGGAAAAAATTACGTGAATACGAAATGCTAAGAAAAAGGAACAATCGGAATGATCGAGCATGACAATATAATTTCTAGCTAGCTAAATATAAATAAAATAAAATAAAACATGAACATGAGTAACAAAGAAAACACGAATACGAAAACATGACATAAATGATATTATGGAAACAATTATGACTACAAATAAAATTATCAAGTGTCATAATAGGTGGCTGTTTAGCAATCTAAAAACAAAAACAAAATATGAGTATGATTAAAGATAAAATCACGAAAACAAAAACAAGACTTGAATAAAATTATGAATATAATTATATGTACAAATTTGAAAAAGTAAATCAAATATCAATTGCGAAACCAAAAAGAACTGCAAAACACAAAATGAAAATATGTGCAGAAAATATAAACACGAAACTGAGAAGTATTACAAAACACGAAATGAAAATATATGCAAAAAGTACAAAGACAAACAGACGAAATTACAACATACAAATAATCGATACTACAATTTTGAATTAAAAACACAAATACAAAGGGTATGCACAAGATCAAATAGAAAAATGAAACAAGTCTCAGTACTAATACATATCTTGATGTCAACTATGCATTGTAATTAGAAATGTACAAATACAATTACATGTAAAAACACAAAATGTGACTGTTAAACGCCGTTACGAAATACAAATACAGAATATGAATTCAAGTATGAAATGAAAACACAAAATACAACTACGAAAACGGAGACATACACGAATATGTTTGTCAATAACGAACTACAAATCGTGAACAAATAGCAATAACAATACCAATACCAATAAACGCGGATATGGATCAAAATATAAATATCTACACATGGATGAAATATAAATAATAGTGTCAATATGAGATACAATCACGAGATACAAGTACAAATTAACCACACAAATGTGAAATGTCAAGACAACCGAGATGTCCGAAAACAGAAATATTAAAATGAGAATTAATACGAACATATATACTTATGCAAAAACTATTGCAACCACAAATTACAAAATTTAAAATTGGAATTAAAAACTACAACTTCAAATGTAACAATTTGTGCAAAATTTAAATAAACATGAGCATGTTAGTAAATGACAACGGTGATCATTTCGATCAATCGGATTATGTTTTTAATGCCGACAAATTTTCTAGCGTCTCGAAACCAAATTAAAATACTTCGTGCCATACTTAAATAAAAATGAACATGATAGCAAATAAGCATGATGTTGACATTCCATTCAAATGTGAGTGCATAATCCAAAATAATAAAAGATGAAAAGACGAGAAACAAAATACAAAACATGAACATAACCTAAAGTATGAGTACGATCAATTATATCGATACAAATACAAGGATAAGTACAAATACAAAAACTAAAACGAATAAAAAAACAAATATTGCTTCCTCTTTGTGCCAGTGAAATACATAAAATACACAAATTTTGTAACAAAAAATATTTAGATTGTTCAAAAAGCCGAATCTTCAATAATTCAGACAATTCTCGCATTAAAATTTATGAAAATCATGATATAATGAGGCAAAACACTGTTCTTTTATATTTTAAACGCGAAAGTCACAAACCTAAATATTACACATGAAATGTGAAATCCTGAACAATGAATTATCATTGTCATTGTATCATCATTATCACCATCATCAACATTAGCATCATCATCATCATCATCACCATCATATTATCATCATCACCACCATCATATCATCATCACCATAGTCATCATCATCATATCATCATCATCATCATCATCATCATCATCATCATCATCTTTCCATCCGTTTTGCCGATGATGTATAAAAAATAAACAAATTTTACAACAAGAACTGTTTGAATTGTTCAAGAAAACCGGCTCTTGAAGAATTCAAATGGTACTTGCTGTAAAAATTATAAATATCATGTTTTACTGATGCAAACATATAATACTTGCATTATTTTATTATTCAATGAAAAGTTTGGATGTATTTAATTGTGTAATTTTTTTTTTAATTATTTAATTAATTAGAACTATATATATTGTTGTAATTGTTTTGCTTCTTTTATTAACAAAATTCATATATTGTTGTTTGTTTCTTAGTTATGAAATACTTATGTTTTGTTTATTTTATTCTTATTTGTTACGTTATATATATTCATAATTTGTTGATATCATGCGCGCAATCAACATATGTGATATATTTATTTGCATTTGAGAAATTATACTGAATTGCAACATTAAATACGAAATAAAATATAACAAAAAACAGAAAAAAAAATTAAAATTAATATATAAAAAAAAAACTAGTCTAAAACTCGGGAATACTCGGGAACTCCCGCGCGGGTAAAAGCTAGTTTGATTAAAATTTAGCTTTTATTTCTTTCATTTACTTCAGTCTGTAAAATATTTTTTTTATTACAAGCCCTTGGGCCTTTCTAAAAAAATTAAAAACATTATTGATTTGTCACATGTAGTAAAATATTATTAAAGCTTCGGGAATATCCAAAATAACATGAAGTGGAAAATTCTAAATGATCGGAAATGACCTTAAGTATTCTTATTAGTTATTACCAAATCGTAATTTAATAATGAATCTATAATTCATAATTCAAATATAAGAATTATTTTAATTTTGTTGAATTAGAAGCAGGTGCATTTTATTGTCTCGTGCAGTAACGTATAATTCAGATATAGATAATACTTATAATGTACGTCATACACTCATACTTGATAATAATATTTATTCGCGACTTATTTATGTTGTGTTCCAATGAAGTGAGAAGGAAGAGAAATGACTAATTTACCTGATAACTATTTATCGATTTCTTTTATTTGAATATTTAACCCAATCAAAATAAAGATTGCGAAAGAAATGGAACTCGTGTTGGATCATTTATGTTGCATGATTAACCTACTAATACTAGTAGTGTAATTTGCGTGATTATTTGAAACTTGACGGATATATAAGACTATTTAGGGATAAGAGAATTTTAATAATAATATCTATGTGATGCGTTTGAACATATTTAAAAGAGAACAAGGATTATCAGTAAACATGATAATAAAATAAGAACTTTTTAAAGATATTGGGGAAAATTGAAATAATTATTTGGTGAAGTTCGTTCCGAGTTAAAAGAAGTCTTACTTAAAAAAACTTATAATTATAATAATAGTTATGGGCCCGTTAGATTAATTGGCTTACATGCTCAATTCTTTTGAATCTAGAAATATAGTAAGAAATTAATTAATTAATGTCCACAACTCTAGAAAGTAAATTCTACACAACACTTTTTCATTCATGAATTGCCAAATGATGATGAGGTGTAGATCGAGATTAAAATAAGATAAATTGATTTTATAATGTGTATGCGATATCTGACGCAACTAATAAGTAATAATTTTATTAAGAAACGAAATAATCTAATTTGATACATTTTTGTAAATTTGTATAGTTATAATTTTTTTTGTGTAATTCGGGTACAAAATTGAAATGTAATATGAAAGTTATATTTATGTCTCTTTTGATATTTTTGTAATTTTGATAAAAAAAAGGTACATGGTACAAAATTTTTTTAGCAAAAATAAATTCACGTGAGGTGGTAATTTTAAGGGAAAATGTTTCTTGGACACAAGTTTTTTAAAAATATAATGAAAAAAAAGTTAATGAATTAAAGAATTGAACTAAAAGTACTTCCCGCGAAAAAAAAATTGGATTAGGAGGAAATTAAACTACTCTAATTTAATGAAACTATGATAACTATGTATTTTATGAATGAAATTGTTCACCTAGTTTTAAAAATTGGATGGTGTTGCCTCAATTTCCATGCTACCCAAAATAATGGTAATTATGCTAACTAACCCATCGAGTTATTAAAATTCGGTGGTACAGGAATTTAAAAATCAATTATATGTTAGTTTTGGAATATTTTTGAAAATCAGATCATCTTTTGAATTATTTTTTCACAGGGTTGCATGCATAAATGTTCCTATATTTATCACCCACAATTCCGCTTCAATTGGTCACGATATTCTAGGAACACTTTCAGTATAACTTTTTTTCAATCTAAAATTCCAAAATTAACCCAATTTTAAAAGTATTCCAAAACTAATCCATTCTTTTAAAAATATTCCAAACCTAATATATTTTTTAAATTAACTCAAATCGGATTTCTAAAATCTTGTGATTAATTAGGTTCATTAAACTATTTTGTACGGTTAAAAAAAAATCAAATTTTTTTAAACCCGATAGGTTAATTAGGTTAACTAAATTAATTTTTACGTTAAAAAATACAACGTGAATTATTATATTTGTACTATTAGCAATTCATTAGATTTGACATGTTATGTATTAATATAATATATTATTAATATTAATTTGTCTTGCATTTATCACGTAAAATGATTTCATTATATTTGACATGTCAAAATGTCATATTAATGAGAATTATCATACCCTTTACGGTTAACATAATAATTTAACATGCCAAATATAATATATTAATTTAAATAACCCAATTAATCAATCAGATTTTAAAAATCGGTTTTTTAACCCTAAAAAATGCTTTAATTAGCCCATTGGATTTTAGATTTTTTGGAAATAAAAATTAGTTTATTTTAACCTAATTAATTCACCGGATTTTTAAAATCCGGTTTGATTAGTTTTGAAATATTTATAAAAAGTTAATTAATATTTATAAAAAGTTAATTAATTTTGAAATATATTTTAAAAAGTGGGTTAGTTTTGAAATACTTTTAAAAAATGGGTAAGTTTTGGAATTTTGAATTGGGAGAGGGTTTATATGTAAAAATGCTCCGATATTCTATCTAATTTCAAATATACGATAAATTATGTTAATATTAATATCTTACGGGATTATGCTTGATGATTTTTATTATTTTACTTTATCACGTAATGTTAAGTTATAAACTGGCCGAAAAAACATTAATTATTTTATCACTGGCAAAAAAGATCGAAATTAAAAAAATTAACTAATATTTATTAGAAAATATGTTAATTTAGCAAACGAACGGTAAAATATGTAATTGTTGATATAAATAAATAATAATAATAATCATAATGTGTCAATTCATGACAAAAATGAAGGATAATATTGGAGTTTTGTAACTTTCTGATAGTATTTAGGGTTGGTTAAAATCGAACATTTAATTTTGTTAAACTAGATTCGGGGTGCATTTTATCGTCTCGTGCAGTAATGTATAACTATTTATCCTTTATCTTTTATTTGAATTTATTTGAATATAACCCAACTAAAATAAAGATTTAGAAAGAAATGGAACTCATGTTAGCTCATTTTTGTTGCATGATTAACCTACTAATACTAGTAATGTAGTTTGCGTGATCATTTGAAACTTGATTGATATATAAGAGTATTTAGGGATAAGAGAAGTTTATTTATAATATTTCGGTGATGTGTTTGAAATTTTACAAGCAACCATGATAACAGAATAAGAACTTTTCAAAGACATTGGAGAAAATTAAAATAATTAATTTTCAAACCATTTGATGTCGGTTTTGTAAGTTTTTTCAGAACATTTCTTTTTTCCCGCTGGATCGGGAAAAGATAAAATTATCCTTCTTTGTAATCGTGCGAGTTATTTTCTGTAAACCAACATATAATGACATATTCGTTGGGGTATATGTGTGAAATTTTGTTTTTGAGTAAAACCAGTTCGTACTCCAAACTCAAGTCAAAATTAAATGTTCGAGCTGAACAATTGGAAGTGCTTTGCTAATTGAGAGAAGAAGAAGAGAAGAACCATGCGAGAAATAACTAAATTCATGAACGCCTGAACATTATTAATTCTAGCAACGATAAAGACAAAATAGTTACTCTGCACAAGGTGAAAAGCATTCATGTTATTCATGCACACACGAGCGCGCGATTAATCAGTGGCATTTTAACTATATCTCAATTGAACGACGTGGATGAAATTCTTGTTGAACATCTAATGGTAGTAGAAACTAGAAAGAGAGACCCGACTCTCTCTATTGACATAAAAGGAAGATAATTTCTATAATAATACATTAAAATCCAATTGTATGTATCGACATTTAAAAAAATATATCATACTAAAAAATATTATACTTTATTTATCGTATACATTATCACCTGGAATGAGGACGATGGAAATAGTGGATCTCAATTAATTCAGATAAATGGTCGAATTTTGGAGCGTTCTGCATGTGATTCGTTGTGGGGATAAAATTCGAAAAATAATTTTGATTTTGAAAATATTTCAAAATTAATTCGAAACTGTTTTTAAAAATCAGTTGACACCCGATTTTAAAAACTCAGTTAATTAGCTAGAACTGACCATGCATGATTAAACATAGATAAACTTGTTAAGGAAATAAAAATGGGGTGTATAAAACCAGGTGTCCTGTTCAAAAAAAAAAAAAAGAGACACATCAACACATGTCCCCAAATTTTATTATCAAGTTTTGTATGTCTTAACTAATATATCTAATCAAATGGATACTAGTACATATCATATAATTAAGAATTAATTAATAGATAATTAACATTTGTTCAAATTCATAAATTTAGATCAATATCAATTTATTATTAATAATATTTTTTTTTAATTATCTTGTTAATTATGTGTGTTAATTAAAATATGAAAATTTAGGCGGGGAAATTTTGGTGACCAGCAAACATTCCACTTTATTTTCGGCAAGTCGTGAAATTAAAAAAAGAGAAAGTTTAATTTTCTCAAAGGTCTTCCCGCCGAAGTTTCTATATTTGAAGTAACACACATAATTAACACTATAATAAAAAGCATACCACTAATAATTAATTCATATTGATTTGAATTTATGAATTTGAATAATTGTTAATTTTATATTGATTATTTATTAATTAAATGATATTTTTTAATTATCAATTTTTTTAAATATATTAATTAAGATATGAAAAACTTGATGATAAAATTTGGGGACGTGTATGTGTATCCCCTTTAAAAATTAAATAGTATACTGAATTTTATAAAGCCGTTGTTATTTTCTTAAAACAGTTATGCCTGTTAATAATGTTTAATTCTAATTAATCAAGATTATTTTTCGAAATTTATTTTCATATTGGTCACATACGAAATGCACCTCGTATATCCCAAAAAGAAAAGAAAAACATAGATAAATTTTGCTGGACCGTGTTCATACACTTTTGTTTGGAGATTCTCTCTCCTCTCTCGTGTTTCATATTCTTTCGAAAGAAAATTGAGAGAAAGAAGCGGCTTCATTTGTACCAATCAAATATGAAAATATCATGTATACCCCTACTATTTTAGTAATTTCATCTTACTATGCATTTATTATTTTCCATTGATTCAGAATAATTGCGTGACATAACTGGGAAACGATGAAACAATACTACCAAAAAGTATTACTGAATATCGTACATATATTTATATCTTATTATTCTTAAATACAGTAAATAAAATATATTTAATATTTATCACTCATTTGTATATTTTTATATAGGCTGCAATGGAGCCAATCTCTCCAGCAGTAATTCTTTCAAAAGTCGTTTTTAGGGCTGGGTGATATTTTTTTTTTTTGAGTTTTTTCTGAGATGGTTTAATCCATACTCAGGTTTTTACTAAATTAAAAAGAATTATATACAGAGGGTTTATATGATTACATTTATAAAAAATAAACGGGCTACTCCCGCAACTCCCATCAAATATATAAAATTGAAGAGGACTACATGCTGGTGGACTTCATGCCCTCCCCACCAGGATTAAACCTCGATTCAACTGGTTCAAGGAGTTTACACATTATCTCCATTTCGTCCGTAATTATAAATGTGTTAAATAGTAATTTTGTTAGTGTTTGTTAGTTTTTTGCGTATTTTTTTAAAACTAGAGCGGAAGTGTTTTGTGTAAGTGATGCAAACTTTTGACATAAATGCATAATTGATATTTCATCTACATTTTGTTGTATGACATAGTTAAATATTGGGGAAATTACTACTATATCGCTCCTTAACACTTAAATAACATATTCAGGGCCGGCTCCGACATTTTGGGTGCCCTAGACCGAGCTTGTAATTTCTACTCATATCATTAAAAAATAATCCTCAAGAAAATAAAAATAAAAAATATTACCAAATTAATTTAATATGCGGTTATTTAGAAAAAGAATATTTCAAACACTATCGATGGTAATTTTTTATAATCCATCATTAATAATAAAAAAAAATCTGCAAAACAATCAAACCTATTATGGACAATAAAAATGATGTTTTTAGAAGATAAAAAATATCTAGTAAAGATCGAACAACACATTAAAACATTTTATATTAAAATATTTGATATGTCAAAGTTTATAAAATATTTTAATAGATATATCATAATTATTATTTTATTAACTAAGATTAAAAATTCAAATAAATCATATAAAATCCTTAAAACTAAAAGTAACAAAAAAAATACCCGTTGGGTCTTGAACTCGTGACCTATTAAATCACAATTAAACTAGTTACCAATTGTGTTACATCATATTTATCATATTGATGATTTAAGTCAAAACATAATGTACATATTAAATTTTAAAATGGTGTCCCGAACCCAATTGGTGCACAACCCGTTGGATTGCCCCGGGGCCAGTCCTGAACATATTTATCGCTATAAAACTATTAATAACATATTTATCCCTCCTAAACTTAATTTGTATCGAATTTATACATGTTTAACATTTTATGTTAAACTTAACAGACAAATAAATTATATTTCCAATTTTTTAAAATATGTCATAATTGAATTTTTTGAAGGTGTTATACTTCTGTTTTTGCATTTTTAAGAAATTTTCTAAAAAATAGAAATGTGTGCGTGTTAGCCTTTAATTACGGAGTATTTTGAGCCCGACATGAAAATTGAGTATTTTGATTGTGTTACACTTTAATTTTAACATTTAAAAAAAAAAATCATAATTGAATATTTTGAAGGTGTTAGACTTCTGTTTTTGCATTTTTTAGAAATTTTCGAAAAAATTGAAATTTGTGTGTGTTAGTATTCAATTACGGAGTATTTTGAGTATGAGCAGAAAATTGAGTATTTTTCTTGTGTTACATTTCAGATTTAACATATTATTAAAATATATCGTAAGCCATTTTTAGTCAAGACTTCTGTTTTTGCAATTTTAAGAAATTTTAAAAAAATAAAATTTGCGTGTGTTAAACTTCAATTACGGAGCATTTTGAGTATGACATGGAAACAAAGTATTTTGGTTGTGTTACACTCCGATTTTAACATTTTATTAAAAAATATAATAATTGATTTTTTTGAAGGTGTTATACTTCTGTTTTTGCATTTCGATGAAATTTTTGAAAAAATTGAAATTTGTGTGTGTTAGTCTTCAATTGCGGAGTATTTTGAGTACGACATGAAAATTAAGTATTTTGCTTGTGTTACAATTAAATTTATACATTTAAAAAAAATGTCATAATTGAATTTTTTGAAGGCGTTTTCTCTTTTTGCATTTTTAAGAAATTTTCGAAATAATTGAAATTTGTGTGTGTTAGGCTTCAATTACGGAATATTTTGACTCCGACATGTAAATAGATTATTTTGGTTGTATTACAGATCAATTTTAATATTTATTTAAAAAATGTCATAATTGAATTTTTTGAAGGTGTTAGACTTCTGTTTTGCATTTTTAGGAAATTTTCGAAAAATTGAAATTTGTGTATGTTTGTCTTCAATTACGGAGTATTTTGACTCCGACATGAAAATTAAGCATTTTTTTACTTCTGTTTTTGCATCTTTTAGAATGTTTCGAAAAAATTGAAATTTGTGTGTGTTAGTATTCAATTACGGAGTATTTTGAGTACTACCTAAAAATTGAGTATTTTGCTTGTGTTACATTTCAAATTTAACATATTTTTAAAATATATCATCAGTCAATTTTCTGTAGATGTCAAAACTTATTTTTTTTGCATTTTTTAGAAATTTTTGATAAAAATAAAATTTGTGTGTGTTAGTCGTCAATTACGGAGCATTTTGAGTACGACATGCATACATAGTATTTTGCTTGTGTTACACTCCGATTTTAACATTTTATTAAAAAATATCATAATTGAACTTTTTGAAGGTGTTATACTTCTATTTTTGCATTTCGAAAAATTTTCAATAAAAAATTAAAATTTGTGTGTATTAGTCTTCAATTACGGAGTATTTTGAGTACAACATGCAAATTGAGTATTTTTCTTGTGTTACACTTAAATTTTAACATTTATTTAAAAATTGTCATAATTTAATTTTTTGAAGGTGTTAGACTTCTCTTTTTGCATTTTTAACTATTATAGATGGACAAATTTGTTTGGAAACATAGCTCTTTTATAGGGGAATTCGACCAGCTATTAACGTTGGCTTAACTGTTAGTCGCGTTGGGTCTGCCGCTCAGTTGAAAACGAAATTTTCGAAAAAAATGAAAATTGTGTGTGTTAGGCTTCAATTACGGAATATTTTGACTACAACATGAAAATAGAGTATTTTGCTTGTATTACAGTTCAGTTTTAATATTTATTTAAAAAATTCCATAGTTGAATTTTTTGATGGTGTTAGACTTCTGTTTTTGCTTTTTTAAGAAATTTTTGAAAAAATTAAAATTTGTGTGTGCTAGTCTTCAATTACAGATTATTTTGAGTACGACATGGAAACATAGTATTTTGCTTGTGTTGCAATTAAATTTTAACATTTTTAAAAAAAAATGTCATAATTGAATTTTTTTGAAGGTGTTATACTTCTGTTTTTGTATTTTTAAGAAATTTTCGAAAAAATTGAAATTTTTGTGTGTTAGTCTTCAATTACGGAGCATTTTGAGTACGGGTTGGAAACATAGTATTTTACTTGTGTTATAATCCGATTTTAACATTTTATTAAAAACTATCATAATTTAATTTCTTGAAGGTGTTATACTTCTGTTTTTGCATTTAGAAGAAATTTTCGAAAAAAAATCAAAATTTGTGTGTATTAGTGTTCAATTACGGAGTATTTTGAGTACGACATGCAAATTGAGTATTTTTCTTGTGTTAAACCTAAATTTAAACATTTATTTAAATTTTTTAATAATTGAATTTTTGAAGGTGTTAGACTTCTCTTTTTGCATTTTTAAGAAATTTTCGAAAAAATTGATATTTTTGTGTGTTAGGCTTCAATTATGGAATATTTTGACTACAACATGAAAATAAAGTATTTTGCTTGTCTTACCGTTCAATTTTAATATTTATATAAAAAATTTCATAATTGAATCTTTTGAAGGAGTTAGACTTCTTTTTTGCATTTTTAAGAAATTTTTGAAAAAATAAAAATTTGTGTGTGTTAGCGGAGTATATTGAGTATGACATGGAAACAAAGTATTTTGCTTGTGTTACAATTATATTTTTACATTTTTCAAAAAAAATGTCATAATTGAATTTTTTGAAGGTGTTATACTTCTTCTTTTGCAATATTAAGAAATTTTCGAGAAAATTGAATTTTGTGGGTGTTAGTCTTCAATTATGGAGTATTTTGACTCCGACATGAAAATTGAGTATTTTTCTTTTGTTACGCTTCAATTTTAACTTTTAAAAAATATCTAATTGAAATTGTTGAAGGTGTTAGACTGCTATTTTTGCATTTTTTTAAAAATTTTCGAAAAAATTGAAATTTGTGCGTGTTAGTATTCAATTACGGAGTATTTTGAGTATGAATTGAAAATTGAGTATTTTGCTTGTGTTACATTTCAAATTTAACATATTTTAAATATATATCAAAAGTCACTTTTCTATTGGCATCAAGATTTCTGTTTTTTCATTTTTAAGAAATTTTTTGAAAAAATAAAATTTGTGTGTGTTAGTCTTCATTTACGGAGCATTTTAAGTACGACATGGAAACAAAATATTTTTCTTGTGTTACACTCCGATTTTAACATTTTATTAAAAAATATCATAATTGAATTTCTTGATGGTGTTATACATCTGTTTTTGCATTTCGAAGAAATATTCGAATAAATTGAAATTTGTGTGTATTAGTGTTCAATTAAGGAGTATTTTGAGTACGACATGCAAATTGAGTATTTTTCTTGTGTTACACTTAAATTTTAACATTTATTTAAGTATTTTCATAATTGAATTTTTTGAAGGTTTTGGACTTCTCTTTTTGCATTTTGAAGAAATTTTCAAAAAAATTGAAATTTGTGTGTGTTAGGCTTCAATTACAGAATATTTTGACTACAACATGAAAATAGAGTATTTTGGTTGTATTACAGTTCAATTTTAATATTTATTTATAAAATGTCATAATTGAATTTTTTGAAGGTGTTATACTTCTGTTTTTGCATTTTTAAGAAATTTTCGAAAAAATTGAAAATTGTGCGTGTTAGTCTTCAATTACGGAGTATTTTGACTCCGACATGAAAATTGAGTATTTTGATTGTGTTACACTTCAATTTTAACTTTTTAAAGAAAATATCATAATTGAATTATTTGAAGGTGTTAGAGTTCTGTTTTTGCATCTTTTAGAAAGTTTCGAAAAAATTGAAATTTGTGTGTGTTAGTATTCATTTACGGAGTATTTTGAGGACGACCTAAAAATTGAGTATTTTTCTTTTGTTACATTTCAAATTTAATATATTTTTAAAATATATCATAAGTCTTTTTTTCTGTCGGTGTCATGACTTCTGTTTTTACATTTTTAGGAAATTTTTGAAAAAAATAAAATTTGTGTGTGTTAGTCTTCAAATACGGAGCGTTTTTAGTATGACATGAAAACATATTATTTTGCTTGTGTTACAGTCCGATTTTAAAATTTTGTTAAAAAATATCATAATTGAACTTTTTGAAGGTGTTATACTTCTGTTTTTGCATTTCGAAGAAATTTTCGAAAAAATTGAAATTTGTGTGTATTAGTCTTCAATTATGAAATTTGTAGTACAACATGCAAATTTAGTATTTTTCTTGTGTTACACTTAAATTTTAACATTTATTTAAAAAATTTCATAATTGAATTTTTTGAAGGTGTTAAACTTCTCTTTTTGCATTTTTAAGAAATTTTCGAAAAAATAAAATACGTGTGTTTTAGGCTTGAATTACGGAATATTTTGACTACGACATGAAAATAGAATATTTTGCTTGTATTACAGTTCAATTTTAATATTTATTTAAAAAATTCCATAATTGAATTTTTTGGTGGTGTTAGAATTTTGTTTTTGCATTTTTAAAAAAATTTTGAAAAAATTAAAATTTGTGAGTGTTAGTCTTCAATTACTGATTTTTTTGTGTACGACATGGAAACAGAGTATTTTGCTTGTGTTACAATCAAATTTTAACATTTTTTTTTAAAATGTCATAACTGAATTTTTTGAAGGTGTTATACTTCCGTTTTTGTATTTTTAAGAAATTTTCAAAAAAATTGAAATTTGTGTGTTAGTATTTAATTACGGAGTATTTTGACTCGGACATGAAAATTGAGTATTTTTCTTTTGTTACACTTCAATTTTATATTTTTAAAAGAAATATCATAATTGAATTTTGTAGAAGGTGTTAGACTTCTGTTTTTGCATTTTTTTAGAAATTTTCGAAAAAATTGAAATTTGTGTGTGTTAGTATTTAATTACGGAGTATTTTTAGTACAACCTAAAAATTGAGTATTTTGCTTATGTTACATTTCAAATTTAACATATTTTTAAAATATATCGCAAGTCATTTTTTCTGAAGGTGTCAAGACTTCTGTTTTTTGCATTTTTAAGAAATTTTTGAAAAAAATAAAAATTGTGTGTTAGTTAGTCTTCAATTACGGAGCATTTTGAGTACGACATGGAAACATAGTATTTTGCTTGTGTTACACTCTGATTTTAACATTTAAAAAAAATATATCATAATTAACTTTTTTGAAGGTGTTATACTTATGTTTTTGCATTTCGAAGAAATTTTCGATAAAATGGAAACTTGTGCGTATTAGTCTTCAATTACGTAGTATTTTGATTACGACATGCAAATTGAGTATTTTTTTAAGAAATTTTCGAAAGAATTGAAATTTGTGTGTCTTAGTCTTCAATTACGGAATATTTTGACTACGGCATGAAAATAGAATATTTTTCTTGTACTACAATTCAATTTTAATATTTATTTAAAAATGTCATAGTTGAATTTTTTGAAGGTTTTAGACTTATGTGTTTGCATTTTTGAGAAATTTTTGAAAAAATTAAAATTTGTGTGTGTTAAACTTCAATTTCGGAGTCTTTTGAGTACGACATGGAAATTGAGTATCTTTCTTGTGTTATACTTTAATCTTAACATTTTATTTAAAAATATCAATAACTTCAATTTCGGAGTCTTTTGAGTACGACATGGAAATTGAGTATCTTTCTTGTGTTATACTTTAATCTTAACATTTTATTTAAAAATATCATAATTGAATTTGTGTGTGTTAGTCTTCAATTGAAATTTGTGTATGTTAGTCTTCAATTACGGAGTATTTTGACTCCGGCATGAAAATTGAGTATTTTGTTTGTGTTACACTTCAATTTTAACATTTTAAAAAAATATATCATAATCAAATTTTTTGAAGGTGCTAGACTTCTGTTTTTGCATTTTTTTAGAAATTTTCGGAAAAATTGAAATTTGTGTGTGTTGGGAATTTATCCCGTCCCCGGGCCCGCGCAGTGCATATGAAGGCCCGGTTCGGTTTCCAAAATCCAAGATCACGCCATGACTTCAAGGATACGATGCAATAGAAGGATAGACGATTACCAACGTGAAATTGATCACGTACGACGGGTTGATCGCTCGCATCTTTTCCTTCTCCGATGTCACGTTGGTGGCTAGCCCGTGTGTCCCATACCACACGTCTCCCACCGTCTTGACACGCCTCCGGTTGTCTTTCGTGCGTCCCACGCCCACACTCTTCCACAACCAACAATTTTGCTCCTTCTGTTTGCTCACAATCGGAGAGCCACAAGTGTCGCTCCTCTACTTGTATCCACCGTGAGTCGGAGTTCGTCGGTCGCGGGTGCAACTGCCTAGACGCTGCACCGGCGAACTTGCTTGATTAGATCGATTCTCTACACCGAGAAAAACTCTTTTTCTCGATTTTCTCTCTTCGCACTCTTTCGCTCTTAGAAAGAAGACTCTCAATATTCTGAATTATTCTGAATAATACCATAGATTCATCTGAATGAATTGGTCTAGAGAGAGAGAGAGAGAGAGAGAAACATCCTATTTATATCACATAGGATAAGGATGAGCCAAAAGATATGCATATCTCATATACACCTTTTTCAGACAGAAAACTACAGACACCCTTTCAGTATTCTGTTGAAACGAAAATATTAAATCGTCCCAACCGACTTTAAAACTTCACGAAAGTTGTAGATAATCTTATTATCTTTCCAACCCAATTGGATCTGGCCCAATTGGAGTTCGGGTGCGAAAGGTACGGACGTTTTACTAACTGTATGTCAAACAGTCGCACAATTTCGGTATTCCATTAAAACAACACTGATACTTCGCTCAAATGAAAAATATTTCTATATGAAAGTTCTAGATAATCTCATTATCTATCTAACTCAATTTGAACCATTCAAATTGGAGTTTCTCACTGAAAGTTATGCCAGTTTTACTAAAACTGGTTAAACTGAATTTTCTGGTTTTTCTTAATAAAACCGTTTATTATCAATTTAACTATGTATATCCAATATACATATGTGCATCTAATATACACATTATTTATGCCCACGAACGCGTACGTTCATTTATCCTTGTGTACATTTTACGGTTGATCCGAAAATATATTTCTTTCATTAACCCGCAATTACGTATAATTGAAAATGAGAAAAATATCATAGATACCCCTGAATCTCATAAAAAAAGAATACCCTGACAATGTGAAAATATCATATATACCCCTGAAAAACAATATCATATATACCCCTGAAAAACATAATCTTTAAGAAATCATTACCCCTCAAATAATCTCAGAAACTACACCCCTAAAAAGAGTTAAAAAATTAAAAATAGCCCTCAAAATGGCAAGTATATTTGTATATGAAACTGAATGGGATTTTTAGATATTTAGTGGATTTTTTTCAATCACAAACATAACCTCTTTAAGAAGTGAATTTGCTAAAAATTCAAACCGACACAACCTCCAATTTGATACAAATCAAAGAAAAAAAATTGAAGAAGTATTTATATATTGAAGAATTAGTTTTTATTTTTTACTATTAATTACCTAATGAAAATAAATCTAAAATAAACTTACAATCCTTGTGAACCGATGTACATACCTTCCGAGAGCAATCCTCTCATTTTTAATCCTCTATATCCTGCAATTAATCAAATAAAATATTAAAAGAACTACATTATTTTGTTGGTTATGGATGAATGAAAGGAGGGTAATTTGGTAATTTCACATACCTCGACTAATATTCCATGATAACTGCATGATCAATAGCAGGGTTTGTATGTACACCATTATTCTCTTCATACAAAGTCGGAGCCAGTTTCAGATCCTCTATTCTCTGACGTTCCGATACAATCTAACAAATGAAATTAATTAAATTAAAAATCCTCAAAATAAAATAAACAAATTAAAGAAACAAACAAACCTCAACTTCACATTCACCTTTCAAAATCACTTAATTATGCCCAATTCCAAATTTGTAGAATGTAAAATAATTACATGGAATACAATTGATGCTTACGACTAAGATAATTTTTTCGAAAGTATTTGTTTGTTGATCGGCTTTGACAGAAGTCATTGCAACTTCTTTGCCTAATTGATTCATGTTTACTTTTCTGGAGATTATCTCTCTCTCATTTTCCTCTCATTTTCACGGCTGAATTAATATTTTTAGAATATAATTAAAATATGAAATTTGCAGAAAGGCCCCACTATATCAAAAAATTACAAAAAAACACCTGCATTACCTGAGCTTCGGATTCTTGTCTGTGACGATCATATCGTTGTGCCATATGTCTCTCATCCTCCAAAGGAGCGCTCATCACCATGGCTCTCAGGATTTCTGCCACCTGTTATAATGCAATTAATTAAGATCCTCTCCATTTTTGAGATAAATGGATATCTCCAGTCTAACCTGCCCAAGCAAGTTGACTCGTTCCTGTAAGATAAAAACCAAAATAATAAAAAAAATAAACAAGCACATAACTATTTTCTAAAATATATTGGCAATTTTTGTTACTTTGATTTTTTCTTGCTCATTATCAGCATCATGTTTGAATCTCATATAATGTTCCAACAATTCCATGACGGCTATTGCATCTGGTCTTCTTCTAGAAGCTTTATTGCCTCAGTTTCACGCTTCTTTTGTCCAACAATTTGGTATCGTTCTTCAAATGGGTTTTCTCCTCGGCACTAAGAGTCTTCCATTTCGCAGCGAGTGTATGCGATACCTCTTTGAAATCCATTCCTTGGTTCTCTTTGTTGAACTACAAAAAGCGAAATAACCATTGACGAAATTAGAACTGGATAATTCTCAAAATTAGAAATCATAAATATTTATCCCATAAAAATGTAAAAACAATATATTAGAGTCGCCAGAAAGCACTCGTGACTTTATGAATAAATCAATTGCATTATGGGTATATGTGAAATTGCTATAAAAACAATTTAAAACATTAGTGAATTCAGTTCAGAACCTGAAACGACATGCTAGAAATGATGAGTTTGAAAAATTAAAAAACAATCTTGAGAAGGACATCGATACCTTGTGGGAAGACTGAAACGTAGACTGCGACCCATCAAGCATTTCGTCGAGTGTATTATATGCATTTGCAAACTGGGAAAATATATTGTCGAAACTGAAAAACCTAAATTAACAAAAAATTGCGAAAAAATTCACTGAAAATTGAATTCAGAATCATACTCTTCGTCTATTTGGGTGAATCGCGGAAAAATGAAAAAAAAAATATAATTACCTTTGTTGTCAAAACCAATAAAGTAGAAACTGAAGTCTTCTCCGTCGCTCTCTATCTCTCTGATGATGACTTTTTCCATTCATCCGCGAAAATTCGACTTTTTCATTCAGCCGCCCATGGCCAGGAGAGAAAAATCGTCCACACCGGAAAAGGAAAGACACAGAGTCGTCATTCTCTATATCCTGGTCGTTCTCGGTCGCCTCTGGTGATTGAAGAGGGTACGGCCGGATGGGGAAAGGTCCAGGGAGAAAGTGGAGAGAGAATGAGAGATGCGCCTTATGATCGTGACTTGTTAGGTTTTTGTGGGGCTCTGCCGCTCTGGGCGTGTGAGTAGGGGTGTCAACGGTTCGGATCCGGTTCGGATAGTGGTCATACCAGATCCATATCCATATTGTCGGATCCGGATACGGTTCGGATAATAAACGGATACGGATACGGTTCGGATATTGTCGGATACAGATACGGATATGGTTCTGTTTCGGATATTAAAACGGATATTATGTTATCATAACGTAACTTACTTTTTAGCTATAAATATATATAATTTATGACATGAACGATAAATATGATTATATTTAAACATAATTTTACGATTGTGAGTTAAATCATTTACAAATCATTAATTTGTATATGATTTTTCAACTAATATCAAATATAATACATAAAAATAATATATAATATGAGTATCCGGATCCGATTTCGGATACTTGAATCTAGTTTCGAGTATCCGGATCCTAAAAATACCCGGATCCGGAACACGGATCCGGTTCCCGCACCAAAACCGAATATCGAATCCGGTTCCGGATCTTAAAATTAGCAACCAGATCCATATCCGGATCCACTCGGATTCGGATATTTTTTTCGAATCCGGATATTTTTTCGGATACGGTTCGGGTCGGTTCGGGCAATATCCACACCATTGACATCCCTACGTGTGAGTGAGGAGATGTTTGTCTGACTAATTGACTAATGGTTGTGACTGTTAATAAAAGATGCAAAATCGGTCGAAAGATGTATTAGTGAATTGTTAATAGATAATAATATGACGTGGCGTATTGCGGGATCAGAAAAATGTTTGTAAATTGTTTTAGTAGGATATTGTTAATAAATAATAATATGACGTGGCGTATTGCGGGATCAGAAAAATGTTTGTAAATTGTTTTAGTAGGATTAATTGACTAATTTACCCTTCAATTAACTCTCAATCTAATAAACTAGTTGAAACCTAAACCCGATAACAAACCCAATAACAAAATGACACCCTCTTACCCCCTTCTCCCTTCTTCCATACGATCTTTCTTCCCTTCTTTTCTCCATACAAAATGCTCCTCCATCTTCGTAGACCAGACTAGGATGCAATCTGACAGTTTGGCGAAGCTAGCAGTCCGTCGAGTCTTGAGATCTGGCGAAGCTGGCGTCCGGCGAGTCTGTCTTGAGATCAGGAGCACCCAAAACCCTAATTTCGGAATTGATTATTCACTGATATGACGTGGCTCGAATGTGTTCTAACTCGATTCTCTGGTCTGCATACTGTTTGGTCTTCATATTTGGTCTTCGGATTCTCTAATCAACTCAAGGTTTCCTAAACCCTTTTCTCTAAATCAACAATTCACAATTTTTATGATTTTTTTCATTAATTTTGCTTTATGATCTTTTCTAAAGGAGTATTTGTAAATCTAGTTTGAGCTTGAATTGCTGAGGCTACCTCATGAATGATTCTTTAATTTGCTAAGATGAAATTAAGATTTATCTTGATAATGAATAATAGCAATTATCTGCATTTAAAATCCTTAACCTTTTTAACATGTGCTAGAATATTCAAAGCAATTCTTTGGTTGAAGAGCCGAAGAGTCGATCACAAATTATGCACAAACACACACACACAATGGAAGATATAAGAGAAAATGGATTCAGCAGATATTCGGTCTACATGAGAAACCAAATCCCGGACCGCAACAATAACCCAAACGAGTGTGTTGGCATCATGACACAGTTCGAGCACAAATTTATGTTCAGCATATATATGGTCACAAATTTAGGCATCATGACTCAGTTCGCGTTGAAGGGCAGAGCTGTGTAGGCAAATTGACTTGACTTTGAGCTTGAATTCGTGAACGAGTTCAAGGCGAGATATATATAGGCATGCTGACTCGAGTTCAATCTCGAGTCACGTACGAGTTTTAGGGGAGAAATGTACATGCATGTCAGCACGAATGGTTTTAACGAGCTATTGATGTCGCTGGAGATTATCGGAAACGTATTGTGCCTTATCGGAGTCGTATCCATTCAAATATATATATGAAAATAGTGTGATACGCCATGTGGCTTATCGGATACGTATCGGTGCCGTGCCCATATCCGATACGGATACAGCTCATTTTTTGGAGTATCCGCGCAACATAGATGATATGTCTTATGAGGTAGAACACACTCGATATAGAACAAATAGTTGAAGCAACAAATAGTTCGTGCATGTAGAAATACTCGAGATGCATAATAAGCATAGAGGAAAAACTTGAAACTTTAGCTAACATTTATGTAATTTTTGAGCTATTGTCTTGACTCCAATTTAGGTAATCCTTAGTTAGTATTTAACTATTTATGTAATGATGAATTTTTATACATTTATTTAGAGGTATGATTTGTTTATTCTAAGTTTATTATTTGGGTGTTGTGAATTGTTTCATCAAACCTCAGTCGCAGGAACTCACCCCGGGAACTTAGATTGAGATGTGAACTCTATCATTACAATTCATAATATCAAAAACATTTGGAATATCAAAATTATTCATAAAAAACAATCTAATGTTGTGAGTTATGAATTAAAAATAAAAAATTCTTTACTTGGGTTGGAAACAAAACCATCCATAAGCATGTAAATCATTCAAGCTGACATGCGTGCAGGGACGGCCCCGATAATTTCTTTGCCTTAGTCCAAATTTTTAACATCTCCAAGATGTTGCCCGCTTGATATTGTCCTATAGAAAGAATCTCATGTTTTTTTAACTTGCAGTGTAATTTTTAACAATTATTATAGTAATGTTTATTAAAACTCAATTATTGAAGAAAAAAAAAACAATATATTGGTTTGGAATATATTTATATTATAAAATAAATCCAAAAAGAAACATATTTCTATTTTTCAAACAACTTTTGTCAAAAAACTTGATTAATGGAAATATCTAATAGATACATCATTTTCAAAATATTAAATGAAGAAGACTATTATTATCTATAAATTAGAGCTAAGATATATTTTTTCTGTTTGTTTTGCTTATTTGTTTTTCTTATAGTTAGTAATTTTTTGAAGATAAATGAACTTAGAAAAGAGAAAGAATAATGTTAGTTGTGAATTTCTGATACATGTTTTTAAACAAATTAAAAATTTCTATATAATTTAATGTTATTACGGCCATGCGAATGCTTGATCCAAATCTATTTCAATGTCCATGTTCAATTTAATTTTCATAAAATGTTCCCTCAAATTTTTTTTTGCTTGTAATTTGTTTCTCATTCAAATCCCTTCAAATATTTGAAAATAAAAAAAAAATTATTTGACCAATGAGGCACCAAAGAGAAGAAAATAATATTTGAAAAAAAAAAAAAATTGAACAATGGGGCACCGAAGAGGAAAAAATTATAATTAAGAATCAAAAAAATTATTTGACCAATGAAGCATCATTGAAGAGAAGAAAATAATATTTGAGGACCAACACCAAAACAAATTGTTTGACCAATGAGGCACCAATGAAGCATCAAAAAATAAATGACCAATGAGACATCATTGAAGAGTAAAAAATAATATTTGAGAACCAAAACAATTTTTATTTGATCATGGGCTGAAGTGAACAAAATCCAAAAATTAAATCCCATTAATGCAGCAGCTGGGGATCCATCTCATGAGAAGTGACATTCAAGAAGAAACTATCAACCAACTACGCTGGAATAGTTTACTGATTATGTATCATATCCTATGTCTAATATATGTTGCCCCCCACCCAAGTGCTGTCCTAGCCCGCGGGCTTGCTGGGCTTGCCCTTGGGCCGGGCCTGCATGCGTATACATTTCTCTCCTAGAACTCGTACGCGACTCGACCTCGAACTCGAGTCAGCAAGTTTATATATCTCTCGCCTTGAACTCGTTCGTGAATTCTAGTACGGACTCAAGTCAATATGCCTGCACAACTCTGCCTTGAACTCATTCGCGCATTCGAGTACAAACTCGAGTCAATTTGCCTACACAACTCTGACCTTGAACGCAAACTCCAGTTCGAACTTGAGTCAGGATGCCTAAACATCTCTCTCCTTTGACAGGAATGCGAACGCGAACTCAGGTCCACATGTCAGACTCGTTAGTTGTAGTAACAAACAAGGACTCTGGACTAGGAATTGAACTGATACTGCCTTCTCCAGAGTAATATCGTCTGTATTGTGTGGCCGTGGTTTTCGGTTTCTCGTTTCTTATGGTGAGGGAAAAGCAAGTCTGGGATTTGGTTTCTCGTGCCTCCCTTGTATAGGTTGAATCCATTTTCTCTTATTATCTTCCATGGTCTTGTGTTTGTGCACAATTTGTTATCGACTCTTAGACTCAATCAAAGAATTGCTTTGAATTGATTAGAGAATATGAAGACCAACCAATATGTAGACCAGAGAATCGAGTTAGAACCCATTCGAGCAACGTCGTATTGCCATAGAATCGATTCCGAGAGTAGGGATTAGGGTGCTCCTGATCTCAAGACAGCCTCGCAGAACGCCAGCTTTGCCAGATCTCAAGATTCGCAGGACTGCCAGATTGCTGGTCGTACGAAGATGGAGAAGAGTTCTTTGTTTTGTTTGTTTCGAGAGAAGATAGGGAGAAGACGATCGTACAAAGAAGGGAGAAGGAGATAAGAGGGTTAGTCCTATGGTTATTGGGCTTTTGAGTTGTTATCGGGTTTAGGGTTTAAACTAGTTTATTGGATTGAGGATTAATTGAGGGATAAATTAGTCAAGTGAAATTAATTTCCCGTTAAATTTAACAAAATTGTTAATTTTGGATAAATTTGATAATAATAAGATTTAGTACGGATAAATATGATATTAACATTTGAAGAGGGATAAATATATAATTTATGAGTTTAGTAAGGATATAGCAAAAAAATTTCCTAAAAAATATCTAGCTCTAGAATATTGTTAGGTCTAAAATAATCCATAGAAATATCTTGTCTCTTGAGCTCTCAATTCTCTAATATGAATATGTGGCCTTGATCCTTATTTTGCATCAAGCCATTAAACAAAGAGTCATCTCAAAGAAAGAGTGTAGTAAGAGTCTAGTAGTTAGTTGGAGGTGTGATATCTGAGTAGTAAAGAAATAATGTAAGAATATTTGAGTGTTCAATAAAATTATTGTTATAATTTCACTTCGCTACTCAACATTTATCATTCAATATAATATCTTTTAAATGAACTAAAATATACTGTAATGTTTTTTATGAAAAAATGAAAATTAAAAATTTATCATGCTCCCAAAATATTTGGAGAAGTTTGTTTCCAAAATTATTAAGGTAAATTGAAGACCTGAAAATTATAAAAAAAAATGTGGGCTTTTTCATAAAAAAAGAACAATCATAAAAATATGAAAAGAATATTAGTTCAAAATAATGAAATTATTTTTTGTAGTCAGTATCTTATACCATACAAGATACCAATCTCAACATTCGCCCGTCCTAGGAATGTCATGGAATGCATCATTTAATCGTGTATCAATTTCTTGAGTAACTAACGATCTATATTCTTGGATAATTTTTACAAACTATATGTAATCCTTGAGGGCCTATTCCATAAATAAATAAATTTATCAAAAATTGTAAATTTGATGGATATGATGGGCTAAATAGAAATTAATGTAAAATTCAAATTATATTCAATAAATTCAACGATATAAGATTGAGAAATATAATATTGGGTTTTACCACACTTTTCCAACAACGGAGATATAGCCTTGAATCGCAGGATTTCCTATTTAACGAAACAAAATTTGAAGAGGTAAACATAATGTTTTGAGATTTTGTAGGGGTATACATTATTTAATGGTTATTTTTAATAATCATCGTTGTTCAAAATATTTATACATACGAAAATGAAACATTAATGAACTATATGGAATATGTTGTGATAGCACTAACAATCTTTTTATTGATTAAAATGCAATTAATATCGTAAATAATATATTATGTAATAGTGAAATTTGTTTAAAAAATAACATCAAAGTTCTATTCAATAAAATAAAATTTGATATCTTAATAGAACAATTGTGATATTTTATAAGAAATATATTATTTTTGTGATTTACATAAGTTCGTATTTTTATTTGTATATAAGCAAATTGGTCACGTAAAATATTTATATATTATCATAGAACTCGACTCGACACTACATGACCCGACTCGTCTCGGTGCGGCTCGAGTCCAACTCGGCTCCACTCGTATCGACTCGACTTGTCTCGTACTCGAGTCGACACGGATTTGACGCGACTCGAACTCGACTTTACTTGACCTGAAATTGACTCGGTTCGACTCGGCTCGTATTACATATGTTTTGAATATTTATATTTTCAAATATTATTTTTACATTTTCAATTTTTGGAATTTCCGAATATTACAATATGTAATTTTTAATGACTCGAATTGACTCGAGCTCGACTCGGCTCGTACTGGACTCGCCTTTACTAGATTCGGGGCAACAATCGACTAGACTCGATAACAACCCGAAAACGACTCGACTCGTATAACATATCCGTTTAATATTTATATTTTCCGAAAATTATTCTATATTTTTCAATATTTAGATGTTCTGATTACTATTATTTGTTATTTTCAACATTGATTTTTCAATAAGTTAAATAATATCAGCTTTCAGAGTGAAATTAATTTAAAAAATAATATAAAAATTGAATCAAGTAAAAAAAAATTGATATCATAATAGGAAAATTATGATTTTCTATATCCAAAATAGGTTTTGTAATTTACTTCATTTAAATTTATATTTTTCACATAAACAAATTGATCATGTACTGTATTACCGAATTATCATAAAACTCGAACTCGACACAGTTCGACTCGACTCGTATGGGGACTTATTTTCTTAATGGTGCATATTTATATTTTGAAATAAAGGTTTACTAAATATAATTGAAACTGTGACGCTTCCAGGTGAAAATGGTGAACTCCAAGGAAGATGGCAAACTAGATTCGACTCGACTCGGCCCGGCCCGGCACGACTCGACTCGACATAGCTCGGCTCGAACTCGATCCGGCTCGATTCGACTCGGCTCTAACTTGATTTGAATCAATTTGACACGCCTCGAAATCGATTTTAGTCGATACGACGAGAAGTGGTTATATTTATTTAGTCATTTTGTAAACTCTTAGACTATGTGACAATACTATCTTTATTTTTCATATGACATATGTAATGAAACAACATAACAATAATATATGAGATATAAGAAATATTTATGAAAAAAATAACAACATATATTATATATTATATGTTGTTGCTCATAATACCAAGTGTAAAAATAATGTTCCATATGAAATATGGAGTCACAAGTACAACACATCTTTAAAAATATATAGTATTGGTAATTATTTTATTCAAAATAAAATAAAAATTGTAAATCATATCACAATTAATCGTGAAATTGATTTAAAAAATAATAAAAATGAACTTTTGATATCACAATAAGATAATTGTGTTTTTTAAATCCAAGATTTTTTTTTAATTTACATAATTTAGTATTTTTATTCGTACATACACAAATTGGTCACGTGATATATTTGTAGATTATCATAGAACTCGGATCAACTCGCCTCGAACTTGACTCAGCTCGACTCGACTCGACTCGACTCGAACTCGACTCGTATCGACTCGATTCGAACTCGACACTACTCGAACTCTACTCGACTCGTCTCAAAGTCGACTAGGCTCGAACTTGACTCAGCTCGACTCAAACTCGACTCAGCTCGACTCGAACTCGACTCGTATCTTCTTGATTCGAACTCGACACCACTCGAACTCGACTCGACTCGTCTCAAACTCGACTAGGCTCGAACACGATTCGAAAACGACTCGACTCGTATGACATTTGTGTTGACTATTATTATTTTACGAGTAGTATTATTTGTATTTTCATTTTTCTGATTTACCGTATATTATTATATTATATTTTTAGTGATTCGACTCGACTCGACTCGAACTCAACTCGACACGACTCGGTTGTTCATCACCAGCCGAGTCCAAGCTCGGAATGATAAATTCTTTCGCAACTATTGTCCGGAAGAATAAGAATCCGTTTCTAATATAGATTCCGTTGGTAACTCTCCTGTCACTATCAAAAATCTCATCTCCGGTTCCTTGTATTGCTATATAAATCACTAGCCATAATCCCGCGCTATTGCGCGGGACTGTTTGGTTTGCTTGACTATTGTTGAACAAATTGTTATTTTCTTTGGTTCTTGTGATTTTTGTTTGTGTTTAAAAAGGCAAGGAGCAAATTAAATCTCTTTCGTGTAAATAATGCATGGTTGCTGCAACTTAGATCGTTGGACAGAATAATTGTAAACTTTCTCATCATCAGCTACAAAATATCAATAATTGAATAAATATGAGTAATTGAATAAATATGCGTAAGCCATAGACACGAAGATTTTCCTGAATCAAACAGTATAATCAGCATAAAAAGCAATGTGCCAGTTAGCATTTTGTTTGGATCTGTTGTTTTATTCGCAATAAAGCTATGTCCCAGAAAAAATTTCGACCTTCCTTTTTCAGTTTCTTTTTCTTCTACAGTGCATGCCTTCATTTGTTTGTTTAAAGCAGGATGGAACACATTTAATTGAGATGTGATGGAACTATTTTTGTTGAATGAATTTTTATTGATTGTGTTAAAGCAGGATGGAACAAAATGAGAAACATGAACAAATTTGTATGAACGTATATTGATTGTGTCATCGGCACAAACGACTAAGTTCTAGACTTCTAGGCTGTACAGGAGTTTTCTTTCAATGATCAAACAAATAATGAATGGAAAACACGCACATTGAGAGAGACAACCACATTTTACTTTTCCTTCAAAAACAAAGATGTTGCGATATTTCTTTTCCGTTTCAAATTTTTCCCCTGATTTTATTTCCACATTTCATAATCCTCCATGCTATACCAACAATCTTTTTTGCAACAACCATCAATGCCATGCATACGAAATATGGATGTTCATGATTTTTGAAAATTCGCTTGATGCACACAAAAATAAAATCAAATTAAACTTTGAAAATAGAAAGAAGATAATATGGAAATAATCTTATCTTAATATATTTTTAAAAAATATCATACATGTAAATTTTGGAAAAAAGGATTTTTACTTGGATGTTTCCAATTTACATTGATCTGCAAATTTGAAAAATAAATAAATTAAAAACACATACTTGTAAGAAAATAAATTTGGCAAAACTCAAACAATTAAAGATTTAAAAAAACAAATGAATGAAATTGTTCTCTCGTACCATTTGTCAAGATACATGAAAAAAAAATTACCTTTGTGAAATCCAACTATGAACTAACATACATGTTGGGATAAATTTAAAATTTGGAATTCGCTATCCCGTTAATCTCCTCGGCTAAAAACACCAGATACCAAAAAAGAATAAATTAAAAATTAATTAGCATTTATAATTTTATCTTACTTGAGGGGGAGTAGAGCTCATTAGGATTGAGCAGAGAGCAAGAACATCACTACTCGTTACAATATACCTACATTAATCGACAACTAATCGTAATGGTATATTCGATATTTTTTAAGTTTATAACTATAAGGATCTAGTACGTTAAATACATTAGCAGAAATAAGAAGAATTAATACTTACATTAAAATCGATAAATTCAAATTATAGAATACCTTATCATTTTGAAATTCCAATTGAAATTGCAGATATTCCTACCAGGTTGGTACCGGTACCGAATGAGATGCACGCGACTTTTGTATCAAGGTCCCTGAAATTCAATTTTTCGCAATTACAACCCTGAAAAGAGAAAAAACAAATTTAGTTGTACAAATACTCTTGCTATGACACTTCGAACGATTTTCAAACTTGGATAGTAATAAAAAAATTACCAAATCAAGGGTGCGAACATAAAAAATAGCCATTCCAGAAATCATAGAATGAACAGCCGACAGCAAGCTGGAACCAGAATCGCATAATCTGATGAGAAACAACCAAAGAATTACTGCAAATTTATCGGGAAATAAGTGAACATATGCGGAAAACAGCTCATATTTGACCTATAATCACTGGAAATTACCTGTTAGGGATTAGATGCGTACACTTTTCTGGATTTGGCGAGAGGATGAAGCGTCCAGCAGTGCAAAACCGGTAGCGGCGACAACCTCCGGCAAAATCTTCGTGCGGCTAGGGTTTGCAGAAAAAATCGCCGCACGGCTAGGGTTTGAGTTTACCAAAAAAATGAAGAGAGAGAGAGGGGCGTAAGTATATATGAAAATTAGGCCGAAAAATTTAAATAAGCTGGGTGCAATGGTCCGGAGGCTAATTTGGCCTTATTTCTCTCACGGTTCATGTGGACCGCGTTCATTCATATTATAATTAATTCAATCCTTGATTAATCTGAGATAAATCTGTTGATAATGTTGATCCAACGGCTGGGAAAGGCAAAACGTGGTCAAATGTAAGGAAAGCAAATCCCCTTGCATTAGTATTCTTTTAAGATTATTTCAATTTATAAATTCATATTATATGTATGTACAATAAATTGAGCAATGATTTGCATATATTATAATAGATTGTTCCAAATAGGAATGAATGTCTCCAGAGTCATTGCTACTATCAAGTAAATAATTGTAAAACAAATATTTTTGTTATATATTTTATAATAGGTTATGATAGAAAAAATGTGTTCTCAAGTTTTAATTTGTAGGATTAGAGTTCGATAGTTAAAGACTATGAACCACCCTAATTACTATATTTTGGTAGTTTTTTTGAATATTCATATTACCAGAAAAATATTTTTGATTGTTGAATAATTTTTTTTATTGAGAATATAATATTCTGACTTGTGAAGTTGTGATGCTAGAAATTATTGAACTTGGTTAAAAATAGAATCCGGACGCAAATGAGATAAATATAGTCTCCCATGAGTGGTTGGTTAAGCCAAAAATCAGTACCCCTTAATATGGCATAACCAGCCACGTGTCATATCTAAATATAATACGAACATCCATCTATAAATAACGCTTCCTTGTTCATCTCGATAGCATCATTCATACCTTTCTTCCTCTACTTCTTCTCTGATTTCATAATTCTCAATCATGGAATCTCTTCACATTAACTTTTTTCAGATTGTTTTGTTATTCGCGTTCGTTCTCGCATTGAACGTCGTTTTCTCATATATCCCTCACAGAAGACGACCTGTTGCGAGGTCACGGCCATTTCCAGACGATTCTTATTTCACTCCACTACGTGCACCACCTCCGTCTGTTCGTGCAGCTCGTCGACGACAATCAGCGACTTCAACCAATCTGTCTCTTCTCCGTATCCAACAACGCGCAACCGCTCCACCACGTCCAACACCTCCACCATCTACAATTTGTTGCAGAGAAGAGTTCTTAGAAAGGAGACAAAGACGAGTTGGTTTGCCGAGAAGAATCCTTAGAAGACTTAGAAGGGTCGTAAGTTGCTTGACCGAATGTCACGGAGGGTCGTGAGTTCTTTAACGAAATATCGCATAATAGGGAATCTAGACAAATTTTATTGTGTATTTAGTGCAGTTATTTTTTTTCGAATGGATTTAGAGTGTTTTATTATATTTTTTTGAGTAATTCTGACATGGGATTTTCTTAATTGGATTAAAACTGATATTAGTTTTGGATTGTAAATTCAATCAATTTTAATAAAAAATGTTTTTATTCTCGTTTATTTCATGTTCATACATATTTATCATTCAATATAATATCTTTTAAATGGACTAAAATATACTGTAATGTTTTTTATGAAAAAATGAAAATTAAAAATTTATCATGCCCCCAAAATATTTGGAGAAGTTTGTTTCCAAAATTAATTATGGTAAATTGAACACCTGAAATTTATAAAAAAGAATGTGGGCTTTTTCATAAAAAGAAGAACAATCATAAAAATATGAAAAGAATATTAGTTCTAAATAGTGAAATTATTTTTTGTAGCCAGTACCCTTATACCGTACAAGATACCAATCCCAACATTGGCCCGTCCAAGGAATGTTATGGAATGCATCATTTAATCGTGTATCAATTTCTTGAGTAACGATCTATATTCTTGGATAATTTTTACAAACTATATGTAATCCTTGAGGGTATATTCCATAAATAAATAAATTTATAAAAAATTGTAAATTTGATGGACATGATGGGCTAAATAGAAATTAATGTAAAATTCAAATTATATTCAATAAATTCAGCGATACAAGATTGAGAAATATAATATTGGGTTTTGCCACACTTTTCCAACAACGGAGATATAGCCTTGAATCTCAGGATTTCCTATATAACGAAACAAAATTTGCAGAGGTAAACATAATGTTTTGAGATTTTGTAGGGGTACACATTATTTAATGGTTAATTTTAATCATCATCGTTGTTCAAAATATTTATACAATACCAAAATGAAACATTAATGAACCATATGGAATATGTTGTGATAGCACTAACAATCTTTTTATTGATTAAAATGCAATTAATATCGTAAATAATATATTATTTAATAGTGAAATTTGCTTAAAAAATAACATCAAAGTTCTATTCAATAAAATAAATTTTGATATCTTAATAGGACAATTGTGATATTTCATACGAAATATGTTAATTTTGTGATTTACATAAGTTCGTATTTTTATTTGTATATAAGCAAATTGGTCATGTAAAATATTTATATATTATCATAGAACTCGACTCGTTTCGGTGCGGCTAGAGTCAAACTCGGCTCAACTCGTATCGACTCGACTCGACTCGTACTCGAGTCGACACGGATTTGACACGACTCGAACTCGACTTTACTTGACTCGAAATTGACTCGGTTCGACTCGTCTCGTATTACATATGTGTTGAATATTTATATTTTCAAATATTATTATTTACATTTTCAATTTTTTGAATTTCCGAATATTACAATATGTAATTTTTAATGACTTGAATTGACTCGAGCTCGACTCGGCTCGAACTGGACTATACTCAAACTCGACTTTACTACATTCAGGGCAACAGTCGACTAGACTCGATAACAACCCGAAAACGACTCGACTCGTATAACGTATATGTTTAATATTTATATTTTCCGAAAATTATTCTATATTTTTCAATATTTAGATGTTCTGAATACTATTATTTGTTATTTTCAACATTGATTTTTCATTAAGTTAAATATTATCATCTTGCGTAGTGAAATTAATTTAAAAAATAATATAAAAATTGAATTCAGCAAAAAAAAAAAAATTGATATCATAATAGGAAAATTATGATTTTCTATATCCAAAATAGGTTTTGTAATTTACTTAATTTAATATATATATTTTTCACATAAACAAATTGATCATGTACTGTATTACCGAATTATCATAAAATTTGAACACGACACAGTTCGACTCGACTCGTATGGGAACTTATTTTCTTAACGGTGCATATTTATATTTTGAAATAAAGGTTTACTAAATATAATTGACACCGCGACGCTTCCAGGTGAAAATGGTGAAATCCAAGGAAGACGGAAAACTCGACTCGACTCGGCTCGGCTCGGCACGACTCGACTCGACATAGCTCGGCTCGAACTCGATCCGGCTCGATTCGACTCGGCTCTAACTTGATTTGAATCGATTTGACACGCCTCGAAATCGATTTTAGTCGATACGACGAGAAGTGGTTATATTTATTTAGTTATTTTGTACACTCTTAGACTATGTGATAATACTATCTTTATTTTTCATATGACATATGTGATGAAACGACATAACAATAATATATGAGATATAATAAATATTTAAGAAAAAAATAACAAGATATATTATATATTATATGTTGTTGCTCATAATACCAAGTGTAAAAATAATATTCCATATGAAATATCGAGTCACAAGTACAACACATCATTAAAAATATATAGTATTGGTAATTATTTTATTCAAAATAAAATAAAAATTGTAAATCATATCACAATTAATCGTGAAATTGATTTAAAAAATAATAAAAATGAACTTTTGATATCACAATAAGATAATTGTGTTTTTTAAATCCAAGATTTTTTTTTTAATTTACATAATTTAGTATTTTTATTTGTACACACACAAATTGGTCACGTGATATATTAGTAGATTATCATAGAACTCGGATCAACTCGCCTCGAACATGACTCAGCTCGACTCGACTCGACTCGACTCGAAGTCGACTCGTATCGACTCGATTCGAACTCGACACTACTCGAACTCTACTCGACTCGTCTCAAACTCGACTAGGCTCGAACTTGACTCAGCTCGACTCGAACTCGACTCGTATCTTCTTGATTCGAACTCGACACCAATCGAACTCGACTCGACTAGTCTCAAACTCGACTAGGCTCGAACACGATTCGAAAACGACTCGACTCGTATGACATTTGTGTTGACTATTATTATTTTACGAGTAGTATTATTTGTATTTTCAATTTTTTGATTTACCGTATATTATTATATTATATTTTTAGTTATTCGACTCGACTCGACTCGAATTCAACTCGACACGACTCGGTTGTTCATCACCAGCCGAGTCCAAGCTCGGAATGATAAATTCTTTCGCAACTATTGTCCGGAAGAATAAGAATCCGTTTCTAATATAGATTCCGTTGGTAACTCTCCTGTCATTATCAAAAATCTCATCTCCGATTCCTTGTATTGCTATATAAATCATTATTTCAATTTATAAATTCATATTATATGTATGTACAATAAATTGAGCAATGATTTGCATATATTATAATAGATTGTTCCAAATAGGAATGAATGTCTCCGGAGTCATTGCTACTATCAAGTAAATAATTGTAAAACAAATATTTTTGTTATATATTTTATAATAGGTTATGATAGAAAAAAATGTGTTCTCAAGTTTTAATTTGTAGGATTAGAGTTCGACAGTTAAAGACTATGAACCACCCTAATTACTATATTTTGGTCGTTTTTTTGAATATTCATATTACCAGAAAAATATTTTTGATTGTTGAATAATTTTTTTTATTGAGAATATAATATTCTGACTTGTGAAGTTGTGATGCTAGAAATTTTTGAACTTAGTTAAAAATAGCATCCGGATGCAAATGAGATAAATATAGTCTCTCATGAGTGCTTGGTTAAGCCAAAAATCAGTACCCCTTAATATGGCATAACCAGCCACGTGTCATATCTAAATATAATACGAACATCCATCTATAAATAACGCTACCTTGTTCATCTCGATAGCATCATTCATACCTTTCTTCCTCTACATCATCTCTGATTTCATAATTCTCAATCATGGAATCTCTTCACATTAACTTTTTTCAGATTGTTTTGTTATTCGCGTTCGTTCTCGCATTGAACGTCGTTTTCTCATATATCCCTCACAGAAGACGACCTGTTGCGAGGTCACGGCCATTTCCAGACGATTCTTATTTCACTCCACTGCGTGCACCACCTCCGTCTGTTCGTGCAGCTCGTCGACGGCAATCAGCGACTTCAACCGATCTGTCTCTTCTCCGTATCCAATCACGCGCAACCGCTCCACCACGTCCAACACCTCCACCATCAACAATTTGTTGCAGAGAAGAGTTCTTAGAAAGGAGACAAAGACGAGTTGGTTTGCCGAGAAGAATCCTTAGAAGACTTAGAAGGGTCGTAAGTTGCTTGACCGAATGTCACGGAGGGTCGTGAGTTCTTTAACGAAATATCGCATAATAGGGAATCTACACAAATTTTATTGTGTATTTAGTGCAGTTATTTTTTTTCGAATGGATTTAGAGTGTTTTATTTAATTTTTTTGAGTAATTCTGACATGGGATTTTCTTAATTGGATTAAAACTGATATTAGTTTTGGATTGTAAATTCAATCAATTTTAATAAAAAATGTTTTTATTCTCATTTATTTCATGTTCATAAATATTTATCATTCAATATAATATCTTTTAAATGGACTAAAATATACTGTAATGTTTTTCATGAAAAAATGAAAATTAAAAATTTATCATGCTCCCAAAACATTTGGAGAAGTTTGTTTCCAAAATTATTTATGGTAAATTGAAGACCTGAAATTTATAAAAAAAAATGTGGGCTTTTTCATTAAAAGAAGAACAATCATAAAAATATGAAAAGAATATTAGTTCTAAATAGTGAAATTATTTTTTGTAGCCAGTACCCTTATACCATACAAGATACCAATCCCAACATTATCCCGTCCTAGGAATGTTATGGAATGCATCATTTAATCGTGTATCAATTTCTTGAGCAACGATCTATATTCTTGGATAATTTTTACAAACTATATGTAATCCTTGAGGGTATATTCCATAAATAAATAAATTTATATAAAGTTGTAAATTTGATGGATATGATGGGCTAAATAGAAATTAATATAAAATTCAAATTATATTCAATAAATTCAGCGATACAAGATTGAGAAATATAATATTGGGTTTTGCCACACTTTTCCAACAACGGAGATATAGCCTTGAATCTCAGGATTTCCTATATAACGAAACAAAATTTGCAGAGGTAAACATAATGTTTTGAGATTTTGTAGGGGTACACATTATTTAATGGTTAATTTTAATCATCATCGTTGTTCAAAATATTTATACAATACCAAAATGAAACATTAATGAACCATATGGAATATGTTGTGATAGCACTAACAATCTTTTTATTGATTAAAATGCAATTAATATCGTAAATAATATATTATTTAATAGTGAAATTTGCTTAAAAAATAACATCAAAGTTCTATTCAATAAAATAAATTTTGATATCTTAATAGGACAATTGTGATATTTCATACGAAATATGTTAATTTTGTGATTTACATAAGTTCGTATTTTTATTTGTATATAAGCAAATTGGTCATGTAAAATATTTATATATTATCATAGAACTCGACTCGTTTCGGTGCGGCTAGAGTCAAACTCGGCTCAACTCGTATCGACTCGACTCGACTCGTACTCGAGTCGACACGGATTTGACACGACTCGAACTCGACTTTACTTGACTCGAAATTGACTCGGTTCGACTCGTCTCGTATTACATATGTGTTGAATATTTATATTTTCAAATATTATTATTTACATTTTCAATTTTTTGAATTTCCGAATATTACAATATGTAATTTTTAATGACTTGAATTGACTCGAGCTCGACTCGGCTCGAACTGGACTATACTCAAACTCGACTTTACTACATTCAGGGCAACAGTCGACTAGACTCGATAACAACCCGAAAACGACTCGACTCGTATAACGTATATGTTTAATATTTATATTTTCCGAAAATTATTCTATATTTTTCAATATTTAGATGTTCTGAATACTATTATTTGTTATTTTCAACATTGATTTTTCATTAAGTTAAATATTATCATCTTGCGTAGTGAAATTAATTTAAAAAATAATATAAAAATTGAATTCAGCAAAAAAAAAAAAATTGATATCATAATAGGAAAATTATGATTTTCTATATCCAAAATAGGTTTTGTAATTTACTTAATTTAATATATATATTTTTCACATAAACAAATTGATCATGTACTGTATTACCGAATTATCATAAAATTTGAACACGACACAGTTCGACTCGACTCGTATGGGAACTTATTTTCTTAACGGTGCATATTTATATTTTGAAATAAAGGTTTACTAAATATAATTGACACCGCGACGCTTCCAGGTGAAAATGGTGAAATCCAAGGAAGACGGAAAACTCGACTCGACTCGGCTCGGCTCGGCACGACTCGACTCGACATAGCTCGGCTCGAACTCGATCCGGCTCGATTCGACTCGGCTCTAACTTGATTTGAATCGATTTGACACGCCTCGAAATCGATTTTAGTCGATACGACGAGAAGTGGTTATATTTATTTAGTTATTTTGTACACTCTTAGACTATGTGATAATACTATCTTTATTTTTCATATGACATATGTGATGAAACGACATAACAATAATATATGAGATATAATAAATATTTAAGAAAAAAATAACAAGATATATTATATATTATATGTTGTTGCTCATAATACCAAGTGTAAAAATAATATTCCATATGAAATATCGAGTCACAAGTACAACACATCATTAAAAATATATAGTATTGGTAATTATTTTATTCAAAATAAAATAAAAATTGTAAATCATATCACAATTAATCGTGAAATTGATTTAAAAAATAATAAAAATGAACTTTTGATATCACAATAAGATAATTGTGTTTTTTAAATCCAAGATTTTTTTTTTAATTTACATAATTTAGTATTTTTATTTGTACACACACAAATTGGTCACGTGATATATTAGTAGATTATCATAGAACTCGGATCAACTCGCCTCGAACATGACTCAGCTCGACTCGACTCGACTCGACTCGAAGTCGACTCGTATCGACTCGATTCGAACTCGACACTACTCGAACTCTACTCGACTCGTCTCAAACTCGACTAGGCTCGAACTTGACTCAGCTCGACTCGAACTCGACTCGTATCTTCTTGATTCGAACTCGACACCAATCGAACTCGACTCGACTAGTCTCAAACTCGACTAGGCTCGAACACGATTCGAAAACGACTCGACTCGTATGACATTTGTGTTGACTATTATTATTTTACGAGTAGTATTATTTGTATTTTCAATTTTTTGATTTACCGTATATTATTATATTATATTTTTAGTTATTCGACTCGACTCGACTCGAATTCAACTCGACACGACTCGGTTGTTCATCACCAGCCGAGTCCAAGCTCGGAATGATAAATTCTTTCGCAACTATTGTCCGGAAGAATAAGAATCCGTTTCTAATATAGATTCCGTTGGTAACTCTCCTGTCATTATCAAAAATCTCATCTCCGATTCCTTGTATTGCTATATAAATCATTATTTCAATTTATAAATTCATATTATATGTATGTACAATAAATTGAGCAATGATTTGCATATATTATAATAGATTGTTCCAAATAGGAATGAATGTCTCCGGAGTCATTGCTACTATCAAGTAAATAATTGTAAAACAAATATTTTTGTTATATATTTTATAATAGGTTATGATAGAAAAAAATGTGTTCTCAAGTTTTAATTTGTAGGATTAGAGTTCGACAGTTAAAGACTATGAACCACCCTAATTACTATATTTTGGTCGTTTTTTTGAATATTCATATTACCAGAAAAATATTTTTGATTGTTGAATAATTTTTTTTATTGAGAATATAATATTCTGACTTGTGAAGTTGTGATGCTAGAAATTTTTGAACTTAGTTAAAAATAGCATCCGGATGCAAATGAGATAAATATAGTCTCTCATGAGTGCTTGGTTAAGCCAAAAATCAGTACCCCTTAATATGGCATAACCAGCCACGTGTCATATCTAAATATAATACGAACATCCATCTATAAATAACGCTTCCTTGTTCATCTCGATAGCATCATTCATACCTTTCTTCCTCTACATCATCTCTGATTTCATAATTCTCAATCATGGAATCTCTTCACATTAACTTTTTTCAGATTGTTTTGTTATTCGCGTTCGTTCTCGCATTGAACGTCGTTTTCTCATATATCCCTCACAGAAGACGACCTGTTGCGAGGTCACGGCCATTTCCAGACGATTCTTATTTCACTCCACTGCGTGCACCACCTCCGTCTGTTCGTGCAGCTCGTCGACGGCAATCAGCGACTTCAACCGATCTGTCTCTTCTCCGTATCCAATCACGCGCAACCGCTCCACCACGTCCAACACCTCCACCATCAACAATTTGTTGCAGAGAAGAGTTCTTAGAAAGGAGACAAAGACGAGTTGGTTTGCCGAGAAGAATCCTTAGAAGACTTAGAAGGGTCGTAAGTTGCTTGACCGAATGTCACGGAGGGTCGTGAGTTCTTTAACGAAATATCGCATAATAGGGAATCTACACAAATTTTATTGTGTATTTAGTGCAGTTATTTTTTTTCGAATGGATTTAGAGTGTTTTATTTAATTTTTTTGAGTAATTCTGACATGGGATTTTCTTAATTGGATTAAAACTGATATTAGTTTTGGATTGTAAATTCAATCAATTTTAATAAAAAATGTTTTTATTCTCATTTATTTCATGTTCATAAATATTTATCATTCAATATAATATCTTTTAAATGGACTAAAATATACTGTAATGTTTTTCATGAAAAAATGAAAATTAAAAATTTATCATGCTCCCAAAACATTTGGAGAAGTTTGTTTCCAAAATTATTTATGGTAAATTGAAGACCTGAAATTTATAAAAAAAAATGTGGGCTTTTTCATTAAAAGAAGAACAATCATAAAAATATGAAAAGAATATTAGTTCTAAATAGTGAAATTATTTTTTGTAGCCAGTACCCTTATACCATACAAGATACCAATCCCAACATTATCCCGTCCTAGGAATGTTATGGAATGCATCATTTAATCGTGTATCAATTTCTTGAGCAACGATCTATATTCTTGGATAATTTTTACAAACTATATGTAATCCTTGAGGGTATATTCCATAAATAAATAAATTTATATAAAGTTGTAAATTTGATGGATATGATGGGCTAAATAGAAATTAATATAAAATTCAAATTATATTCAATAAATTCAGCGATACAAGATTGAGAAATATAATATTGGGTTTTGCCACACTTTTCCAACAACGGAGATATAGCCTTGAATCTCAGGATTTCCTATATAACGAAACAAAATTTGCAGAGGTAAACATAATGTTTTGAGATTTTGTAGGGGTACACATTATTTAATGGTTAATTTTAATCATCATCGTTGTTCAAAATATTTATACAATACCAAAATGAAACATTAATGAACCATATGGAATATGTTGTGATAGCACTAACAATCTTTTTATTGATTAAAATGCAATTAATATCGTAAATAATATATTATTTAATAGTGAAATTTGCTCAAAAAATAACATCAAAGTTCTATTCAATAAAATAAATTTTGATATCTTAATAGGACAATTGTGATATTTCATACGAAATATGTTAATTTTGTGATTTACATAAGTTCGTATTTTTATTTGTATATAAGCAAATTGGTCATGTAAAATATTTATATATTATCATAGAACTCGACTCGACACTACATGACTCGACTCGTCTCGGTGCGGCTAGAGTCAAACTCGGCTCCACTCGTATCGACTCGACTCGACTCGTACTCGAGTCGACACGGATTTGACACGACTCGAACTCGACTTTACTTGACTCGAAATTGACTCGGTTCGACTCGTCTCGTATTACATATGTGTTGAATATTTATATTTTCAAATATTATTATTTACATTTTCAATTTTTAGAATTTCCGAATATTACAATATGTAATTTTTAATGACTTGAATTGACTCGAGCTCGACTCGGCTCGTCTCGACTCGGCTCGAACTGGACTATACTCAAACTCGACTTTACTACATTCAGGGCAACAGTCGACTAGACTCGATAACAACCCGAAAACGACTCGACTCGTATAACGTATATGTTTAATATTTATATTTTCCGAAAATTATTCTATATTTTTCAATATTTAGATGTTCTGAATACTATTATTTGTTATTTTCAACATTGATTTTTCATTAAGTTAAATATTATCATCTTGCGTAGTGAAATTAATTTAAAAAATAATATAAAAAATGAATTCAGCAAAAAAAAAAAAATTGATATCATAATAGGAAAATTATGATTTTCTATATCCAAAATAGGTTTTGTAATTTACTTAATTTAATATTTATATTTTTCACATAAACAAATTGATCATGTACTGTATTACCGAATTATCATCAAATTCGAACACGACACAGTTCGACTCGACTCGTATGGGAACTTATTTTCTTAACGGTGCATATTTATATTTTGAAATAAAGGTTTACTAAATATAATTGACACCGCGACGCTTCCAGGTGAAAATGGTGAACTCCAAGGAAGACGGAAAACTCGACTCGACTCGGCTCGGCTCGGCACGACTCGACTCGACATAGCTCGGCTCGAACTCGATCCGGCTCGATTCGACTCGGCTCTAACTTGATTTGAATCGATTTGACACGCCTCGAAATCGATTTTAGTCGATACGACGAGAAGTGGTTATATTTATTTAGTTATTTTGTACACTCTTAGACTATGTGATAATACTATCTTTATTTTTCAAATGACATATGTGATGAAACGACATAACAATAATATATGAGATATAATAAATATTTAAGAAAAAAATAACAAGATATATTATATATTATATGTTGTTGCTCATAATACCAAGTGTAAAAATAATATTCCATATGAAATATCGAGTCACAAGTACAACACATCATTAAAAATATATAGTATGGGTAATTATTTTATTCAAAATAAAATAAAAATTGTAAATCATATCACAATTAATCGTGAAATTGATTTAAAAAATAATAAAAATGAACTTTTGATATCACAATAAGATAATTGTGTTTTTTAAATCCAAGATTTTTTTTTTAATTTACATAATTTAGTATTTTTATTTGTACATACACAAATTGGTCACGTGATATATTAGTAGATTATGATAGAACTCGGATCAACTCGCCTCGAACATGACTCAGCTCGACTCGACTCGACTCGACTCGAAGTCCACTCGTATCGACTCGATTCGAACTCGACACTACTCGAACTCTACTCGACTCGTCTCAAACTCGACTAGGCTCGAACTTGACTCAGCTCGACTCGAACTCGACTCGTATCTTCTTGATTCGAACTCGACACCATTCGAACTCGACTCGACTCGTCTCAAACTCGACTAGGCTCGAACATGATTCGAAAACGACTCGACTCGTATGACATTTGTGTTGACTATTATTATTTTACGAGTAGTATTATTTGTATTTTCAATTTTCTGATTTACCGTATATTATTATATTATATTTTTAGTTATTCGACTCGACTCGACTCGAATTCAACTCGACACGACTCGGTTGCTCATCACCAGCCTAGTCCAAGCTCGGAATGATAAATTCTTTCGCAACTATTGTCCGGAAGAATAAGAATCCGTTTCTAATATAGATTCCGTTGGTAACTCTCCTGTCATTATCAAAAATCTCATCTCCGATTCCTTGTATTGCTATATAAATCATTATTTCAATTTATAAATTCATATTATATGTATGTACAATAAATTGAGCAATGATTTGCATATATTATAATAGATTGTTCCAAATAGGAATGAATGTCTCCGGAGTCATTGCTACTATCAAGTAAATAATTGTAAAACAAATATTTTTGTTATATATTTTATAATAGGTTATGATAGAAAAAATGTGTTCTCAAGTTTTAATTTGTAGGATTAGAGTTCGACAGTTAAAGACTATGAACCACCCTAATTACTATATTTTGGTCGTTTTTTTGAATATTCATATTACCAGAAAAATATTTTTGATTGTTGAATAATTTTTTTTATTGAGAATATAATATTCTGACTTGTGAAGTTGTGATGCTAGAAATTTTTGAACTTCGTTAAAAATAGAATCCGGATGCAAATGAGATAAATATAGTCTCTCATGAGTGCTTGGTTAAGCCAAAAATCAGTACCCCTTAATATGGCATAACCAGCCACGTGTCATATCTAAATATAATACGAACATCCATCTATAAATAACGCTTCCTTGTTCATCTCGATAGCATCATTCATACCTTTCTTCCTCTACATCATCTCTGATTTCATAATTCTCAATCATGGAATCTCTTCACATTAACTTTTTTCAGATTGTTTTGTTATTCGCGTTCGTTCTCGCATTGAACGTCGTTTTCTCATATATCCCTCACAGAAGACGACCTGTTGCGAGGTCACGGCCATTTCCAGACGATTCTTATTTCACTCCACTGCGTGCACCACCTCCGTCTGTTCGTGCAGCTCGTCGACGGCAATCAGCGACTTCAACCAATCTGTCTCTTCTCCGTATCCAATCACGCGCAACCGCTCCACCACGTCCAACACCTCCACCATCAACAATTTGTTGCAGAGAAGAGTTCTTAGAAAGGAGACAAAGACGAGTTGGTTTGCCGAGAAGAATCCTTAGAAGACTTAGAAGGGTCGTAAGTTGCTTGACCGAATGTCACGGAGGGTCGTGAGTTCTTTAACGAAATATCGCATAATAGGGAATCTACACAAATTTTATTGTGTATTTAGTGCAGTTATTTTTTTTCGAATGGATTTAGAGTGTTTTATTTAATTTTTTTGAGTAATTCTGACATGGGATTTTCTTAATTGGATTAAAACTGATATTAGTTTTGGATTGTAAATTCAATCAATTTTAATAAAAAATGTTTTTATTCTCATTTATTTCATGTTCATAAATATTTATCATTCAATATAATATCTTTTAAATGGACTAAAATATACTGTAATGTTTTTCATGAAAAAATGAAAATTAAAAATTTATCATGCTCCCAAAACATTTGGAGAAGTTTGTTTCCAAAATTATTTATGGTAAATTGAAGACCTGAAATTTATAAAAAAAAATGTGGGCTTTTTCATTAAAAGAAGAACAATCATAAAAATATGAAAAGAATATTAGTTCTAAATAGTGAAATTATTTTTTGTAGCCAGTACCCTTATACCATACAAGATACCAATCCCAACATTATCCCGTCCTAGGAATGTTATGGAATGCATCATTTAATCGTGTATCAATTTCTTGAGCAACGATCTATATTCTTGGATAATTTTTACAAACTATATGTAATCCTTGAGGGTATATTCCATAAATAAATAAATTTATATAAAGTTGTAAATTTGATGGATATGATGGGCTAAATAGAAATTAATATAAAATTCAAATTATATTCAATAAATTCAGCGATACAAGATTGAGAAATATAATATTGGGTTTTGCCACACTTTTCCAACAACGGAGATATAGCCTTGAATCTCAGGATTTCCTATATAAGGAAACAAAATTTGCAGAGGTAAACATAATGTTTTGAGATTTTGTAGGGGTACACATTATTTAATGGTTAATTTTAATCATCATCGTTGTTCAAAATATTTATACAATACCAAAATGAAACATTAATGAACCATATGGAATATGTTGTGATAGCACTAACAATCTTTTTATTGATTAAAATGCAATTAATATCGTAAATAATATATTATTTAATAGTGAAATTTGCTCAAAAAATAACATCAAAGTTCTATTCAATAAAATAAATTTTGATATCTTAATAGGACAATTGTGATATTTCATACGAAATATGTTAATTTTGTGATTTACATAAGTTCGTATTTTTATTTGTATATAAGCAAATTGGTCATGTAAAATATTTATATATTATCATAGAACTCGACTCGACACTACATGACTCGACTCGTCTCGGTGCGGCTAGAGTCAAACTCGGCTCCACTCGTATCGACTCGACTCGACTCGTACTCGAGTCGACACGGATTTGACACGACTCGAACTCGACTTTACTTGACTCGAAATTGACTCGGTTCGACTCGTCTCGTATTACATATGTGTTGAATATTTATATTTTCAAATATTATTATTTACATTTTCAATTTTTAGAATTTCCGAATATTACAATATGTAATTTTTAATGACTTGAATTGACTCGAGCTCGACTCGGCTCGTCTCGACTCGGCTCGAACTGGACTATACTCAAACTCGACTTTACTACATTCAGGGCAACAGTCGACTAGACTCGATAACAACCCGAAAACGACTCGACTCGTATAACGTATATGTTTAATATTTATATTTTCCGAAAATTATTCTATATTTTTCAATATTTAGATGTTCTGAATACTATTATTTGTTATTTTCAACATTGATTTTTCATTAAGTTAAATATTATCATCTTGCGTAGTGAAATTAATTTAAAAAATAATATAAAAATTGAATTCAGCAAAAAAAAAAAATTGATATCATAATAGGAAAATTATGATTTTCAATATCCAAAATAGGTTTTGTAATTTACTTAATTTAATATTTATATTTTTCACATAAACAAATTGATCATGTACTGTATTACCGAATTATCATAAAATTCGAACACGACACAGTTCGACTCGACTCGTTTGGGAACTTATTTTCTTAACGGTGCATATTTATATTTTGAAATAAAGGTTTACTAAATATAATTGACACCGCGACGCTTCCAGGTGAAAATGGTGAACTCCAAGGAAGACGGAAAACTCGACTCGACTCGGCTCGGCTCGGCACGACTCGACTCGACATAGCTCGGCTCGAACTCGATCCGGCTCGATTCGACTCGACTCTAACTTGATTTGAATCGATTTGACACGCCTCGAAATCCATTTTAGTCGATACGACGAGAAGTGGTTATATTTATTTAGTTATTTTGTACACTCTTAGACTATGTGATAATACTATCTTTATTTTTCAAATGACATATGTGATGAAACGACATAACAATAATATATGAGATATAATAAATATTTAAGAAAAAAATAACAAGATATATTATATATTATATATTGTTGCTCATAATACCAGGTGTAAAAATAATATTCCATATGAAATATCGAGTCACAAGTACAACACATCATTAAAAATATATAGTATTGGTAATTATTTTATTCAAAATAAAATAAAAATTGTAAATCATATCACAATTAATCGTGAAATTGATTTAAAAAATAATAAAAATGAACTTTTGATATCACAATAAGATAATTGTGTATTTTAAATCCAAGATTTTTTTTTTAATTTACATAATTTAGTATTTTTATTTGTACACACACAAATTGGTCACGTGATATATTAGTAGATTATCATAGAACTCGGATCAACTCGCCTCGAACATGACTCAGCTCGACTCGACTCGACTCGACTCGAAGTCGACTCGTATCGACTCGATTCGAACTCGACACTACTCGAACTCTACTCGACTCGTCTCAAACTCGACTAGGCTCGAACTTGACTCAGCTCGACTCGAACTCGACTCGTATCTTCTTGATTCGAACTCGACACCATTCGAACTCGACTCGACTCGTCTCAAACTCGACTAGGCTCGAACATGATTCGAAAACGACTCGACTCGTATGACATTTGTGTTGACTATTATTATTTTACGAGTAGTATTATTTGTATTTTCAATTTTCTGATTTACCGTATATTATTATATTATATTTTTAGTTATTCGACTCGACTCGACTCGAATTCAACTCGACACGACTCGGTTGTTCATCACCAGCCGAGTCCAAGCTCGGAATGATAAATTCTTTCGCAACTATTGTCCGGAAGAATAAGAATCCGTTTCTAATATAGATTCCGTTGGTAACTCTCCTGTCATTATCAAAAATCTCATCTCCGATTCCTTGTATTGCTATATAAATCATTATTTCAATTTATAAATTCATATTATATGTATGTACAATAAATTGAGCAATGATTTGCATATATTATAATAGATTGTTCCAAATAGGAATGAATGTCTCCGGAGTCATTGCTACTATCAAGTAAATAATTGTAAAACAAATATTTTTGTTATATATTTTATAATAGGTTATGATAGAAAAAATGTGTTCTCAAGTTTTAATTTGTAGGATTAGAGTTCGACAGTTAAAGACTATGAACCACCCTAATTACTATATTTTGGTCGTTTTTTTGAATATTCATATTACCAGAAAAATATTTTTGATTGTTGAATAATTTTTTTTATTGAGAATATAATATTCTGACTTGTGAAGTTGTGATGCTAGAAATTTTTGAACTTCGTTAAAAATAGAATCCGGATGCAAATGAGATAAATATAGTCTCTCATGAGTGCTTGGTTAAGCCAAAAATCAGTACCCCTTAATATGGCATAACCAGCCACGTGTCATATCTAAATATAATACGAACATCCATCTATAAATAACGCTTCCTTGTTCATCTCGATAGCATCATTCATACCTTTCTTCCTCTACATCATCGCTGATTTCATAATTCTCAATCATGGAATCTCTTCACATTAACTTTTTTCAGATTGTTTTGTTATTCGCGTTCGTTCTCGCATTGAACGTCGTTTTCTCATATATCCCTCACAGAAGACGACCTGTTGCGAGGTCACGGCCATTTCCAGACGATTCTTATTTCACTCCACTGCGTGCACCACCTCCGTCTGTTCGTGCAGCTCGTCGACGGCAATCAGCGACTTCAACCAATCTGTCTCTTCTCCGTATCCAATCACGCGCAACCGCTCCACCACGTCCAACACCTCCACCATCAACAATTTGTTGCAGAGAAGAGTTCTTAGAAAGGAGACAAAGACGAGTTGGTTTGCCGAGAAGAATCCTTAGAAGACTTAGAAGGGTCGTAAGTTGCTTGACCGAATGTCACGGAGGGTCGTGAGTTCTTTAACGAAATATCGCATAATAGGGAATCTACACAAATTTTATTGTGTATTTAGTGCAGTTATTTTTTTTCGAATGGATTTAGAGTGTTTTATTTAATTTTTTTGAGTAATTCTGACATGGGATTTTCTTAATTGGATTAAAACTGATATTAGTTTTGGATTGTAAATTCAATCAATTTTAATAAAAAATGTTTTTATTCTCATTTATTTCATGTTCATAAATATTTATCATTCAATATAATATCTTTTAAATGGACTAAAATATACTGTAATGTTTTTCATGAAAAAATGAAAATTAAAAATTTATCATGCTCCCAAAACATTTGGAGAAGTTTGTTTCCAAAATTATTTATGGTAAATTGAAGACCTGAAATTTATAAAAAAAAATGTGGGCTTTTTCATTAAAAGAAGAACAATCATAAAAATATGAAAAGAATATTAGTTCTAAATAGTGAAATTATTTTTTGTAGCCAGTACCCTTATACCATACAAGATACCAATCCCAACATTATCCCGTCCTAGGAATGTTATGGAATGCATCATTTAATCGTGTATCAATTTCTTGAGCAACGATCTATATTCTTGGATAATTTTTACAAACTATATGTAATCCTTGAGGGTATATTCCATAAATAAATAAATTTATATAAAGTTGTAAATTTGATGGATATGATGGGCTAAATAGAAATTAATATAAAATTCAAATTATATTCAATAAATTCAGCGATACAAGATTGAGAAATATAATATTGGGTTTTGCCACACTTTTCCAACAACGGAGATATAGCCTTGAATCTCAGGATTTCCTATATAACGAAACAAAATTTGCAGAGGTAAACATAATGTTTTGAGATTTTGTAGGGGTACACATTATTTAATGGTTAATTTTAATCATCATCGTTGTTCAAAATATTTATACAATACCAAAATGAAACATTAATGAACCATATGGAATATGTTGTGATAGCACTAACAATCTTTTTATTGATTAAAATGCAATTAATATCGTAAATAATATATTATTTAATAGTGAAATTTGCTCAAAAAATAACATCAAAGTTCTATTCAATAAAATAAATTTTGATATCTTAATAGGACAATTGTGATATTTCATACGAAATATGTTAATTTTGTGATTTGCATAAGTTCGTATTTTTATTTGTATATAAGCAAATTGGTCATGTAAAATATTTATATATTATCATAGAACTCGACTCGACACTACATGACTCGACTCGTCTCGGTGCGGCTAGAGTCAAACTCGGCTCCACTCGTATCGACTCGACTCGACTCGTACTCGAGTCGACACGGATTTGACACGACTCGAACTCGACTTTACTTGACTCGAAATTGACTCGGTTCGACTCGTCTCGTATTACATATGTGTTGAATATTTATATTTTCAAATATTATTATTTACATTTTCAATTTTTAGAATTTCCGAATATTACAATATGTAATTTTTAATGACTTGAATTGACTCGAGCTTGATTCGGCTCGTCTCGACTCGGCTCGAACTGGACTATACTCAAACTCGACTTTACTACATTCAGGGCAACAATCGACTAGACTCGATAACAACCCGAAAACGACTCGACTCGTATAACGTATATGTTTAATATTTATATTTTCCGAAAATTATTCTATATTTTTCAATATTTAGATGTTCTGAATACTATTATTTGTTATTTTCAACATTGATTTTTCATTAAGTTAAATATTATCATCTTGCGTAGTGAAATTAATTTAAAAAATAATATAAAAATTGAATTCAGCAAAAAAAAAAAAATTGATATCATAATAGGAAAATTATGATTTTCTATATCCAAAATAGGTTTTGTAATATACTTAATTTAATATTTATATTTTTCACATAAACAAATTGATCATGTACTGTATTACCGAATTATCATAAAATTCGAACACGACACAGTTCGACTCGACTCGTATGGGAACTTATTTTCTTAACGGTGCATATTTATATTTTGAAATAAAGGTTTACTAAATATAATTGACACCGCGACGCTTCCAGGTGAAAATGGTGAACTCCAAGGAAGACGGAAAACTCGACTCGACTCGGCTCGGCTCGGCACGACTCGACTCGACATAGCTCGGCTCGAACTAGATCCGGCTCGATTAGACTCGGCTCTAACTTGATTTGAATCGATTTGAAACGCCTCGAAATCGATTTTAGTCGATACGACGAGAAGTGGTTATATTTATTTAGTTATTTTGTACACTCTTAGACTATGTGATAATACTATCTTTATTTTGATATGACATATGTGATGAAACGACATAACAATAATATATGAGATATAATAAATATTTAAGAAAAAAATAACAAGATATATTATATATTATATGTTGTTGCTCATAATACCAAGTGTAAAAATAATATTCCATATGAAATATCGAGTCACAAGTACAACACATCATTAAAAATATATAGTATTGGTAATTATTTTATTCAAAATAAAATAAAAATTGTAAATCATATCACAATTAATCGTGAAATTGATTTAAAAAATAATAAAAATGAACTTTTGATATCACAATAAGATAATTGTGTTTTTTAAATCCAATTTTTTTTTTTAATTTACATAATTTAGTATTTTTATTTGTACATACACAAATTGGTCACGTGATATATTAGTAGATTATCATAGAACTCGGATCAACTCGCCTCGAACATGACTCAGCTCGACTCGACTCGAAGTCGACTCGTATCGACTCGATTCGAACTAGACACTACTCGAACTCTACTCGACTCGTCTCAAACTCGACTAGGCTCGAACTTGACTCAGCTCGACTCGAACTCGACTCGTATCTTCTTGATTCGAACTCGACACCATTCGAACTCGACTCGACTCGTCTCAAACTCGACTAGGGTCGAACACGATTCGAAAACGACTCGACTCGTATGACATTTGTGTTGACTATTATTATTTTACGAGTAGTATTATTTGTATTTTCAATTTTCTGATTTACCGTATATTATTATATTATATTTTTAGTTATTCGACTCGACTCGACTCGAATTCAACTCGACACGACTCGGTTGTTCATCACCAGCCGAGTCCAAGCTCGGAATGATAAATTCTTTCGCAACTATTGTCCGGAAGAATAAGAATCCGTTTCTAATATAGATTCCGTTGGTAACTCTCCTGTCATTATCAAAAATCTCATCTCCGATTCCTTGTATTGCTATATAAATCATTATTTCAATTTATAAATTCATATTATATGTATGTACAATAAATTGAGCAATGATTTGCATATATTATAATAGATTGTTCCAAATAGGAATGAATGTCTCCGGAGTCATTGCTACTATCAAGTAAATAATTGTAAAACAAATATTTTTGTTATATATTTTATAATAGGTTATGATAGAAAAAATGTGTTCTCAAGTTTTAATTTGTAGGATTAGAGTTCGACAGTTAAAGACTATGAACCACCCTAATTACTATATTTTGGTCGTTTTTTTGAATATTCATATTACCAGAAAAATATTTTTGATTGTTGAATAATTTTTTTTATTGAGAATATAATATTCTGACTTGTGAAGTTGTGATGCTAGAAATTTTTGAACTTCGTTAAAAATAGAATCCGGATGCAAATGAGATAAATATAGTCTCTCATGAGTGCTTGGTTAAGCCAAAAATCAGTACCCCTTAATATGGCATAACCAGCCACGTGTCATATCTAAATATAATACGAACATCCATCTATAAATAACGCTTCCTTGTTCATCTCGATAGCATCATTCATACCTTTCTTCCTCTACATCATCTCTGATTTCATAATTCTCAATCATGGAATCTCTTCACATTAACTTTTTTCAGATTGTTTTGTTATTCGCGTTCGTTCTCGCATTGAACGTCGTTTTCTCATATATCCCTCACAGAAGACGACCTGTTGCGAGGTCACGGCCATTTCCAGACGATTCTTATTTCACTCCACTGCGTGCACCACCTCCGTCTGTTCGTGCAGCTCGTCGACGGCAATCAGCGACTTCAACCAATCTGTCTCTTCTCCGTATCCAATCACGCGCAACCGCTCCACCACGTCCAACACCTCCACCATCAACAATTTGTTGCAGAGAAGAGTTCTTAGAAAGGAGACAAAGACGAGTTGGTTTGCCGAGAAGAATCCTTAGAAGACTTAGAAGGGTCGTAAGTTGCTTGACCGAATGTCACGGAGGGTCGTGAGTTCTTTAACGAAATATCGCATAATAGGGAATCTACACAAATTTTATTGTGTATTTAGTGCAGTTATTTTTTTTCGAATGGATTTAGAGTGTTTTATTTAATTTTTTTGAGTAATTCTGACATGGGATTTTCTTAATTGGATTAAAACTGATATTAGTTTTGGATTGTAAATTCAATCAATTTTAATAAAAAATGTTTTTATTCTCATTTATTTCATGTTCATAAATATTTATCATTCAATATAATATCTTTTAAATGGACTAAAATATACTGTAATGTTTTTCATGAAAAAATGAAAATTAAAAATTTATCATGCTCCCAAAACATTTGGAGAAGTTTGTTTCCAAAATTATTTATGGTAAATTGAAGACCTGAAATTTATAAAAAAAAATGTGGGCTTTTTCATTAAAAGAAGAACAATCATAAAAATATGAAAAGAATATTAGTTCTAAATAGTGAAATTATTTTTTGTAGCCAGTACCCTTATACCATACAAGATACCAATCCCAACATTATCCCGTCCTAGGAATGTTATGGAATGCATCATTTAATCGTGTATCAATTTCTTGAGCAACGATCTATATTCTTGGATAATTTTTACAAACTATATGTAATCCTTGAGGGTATATTCCATAAATAAATAAATTTATATAAAGTTGTAAATTTGATGGATATGATGGGCTAAATAGAAATTAATATAAAATTCAAATTATATTCAATAAATTCAGCGATACAAGATTGAGAAATATAATATTGGGTTTTGCCACACTTTTCCAACAACGGAGATATAGCCTTGAATCTCAGGATTTCCTATATAACGAAACAAAATTTGCAGAGGTAAACATAATGTTTTGAGATTTTGTAGGGGTACACATTATTTAATGGTTAATTTTAATCATCATCGTTGTTCAAAATATTTATACAATACCAAAATGAAACATTAATGAACCATATGGAATATGTTGTGATAGCACTAACAATCTTTTTATTGATTAAAATGCAATTAATATCGTAAATAATATATTATTTAATAGTGAAATTTGCTCAAAAAATAACATCAAAGTTCTATTCAATAAAATAAATTTTGATATCTTAATAGGACAATTGTGATATTTCATACGAAATATGTTAATTTTGTGATTTACATAAGTTCGTATTTTTATTTGTATATAAGCAAATTGGTCATGTAAAATATTTATATATTATCATAGAACTCGACTCGACACTACATGACTCGACTCGTCTCGGTGCGGCTAGAGTCAAACTCGGCTCCACTCGTATCGACTCGACTCGACTCGTACTCGAGTCGACACGGATTTGACACGACTCGAACTCGACTTTACTTGACTCGAAATTGACTCGGTTCGACTCGTCTCGTATTACATATGTGTTGAATATTTATATTTTCAAATATTATTATTTACATTTTCAATTTTTAGAATTTCCGAATATTACAATATGTAATTTTTAATGACTTGAATTGACTCGAGCTCGACTCGGCTCGTCTCGACTCGGCTCGAACTGGACTATACTCAAACTCGACTTTACTACATTCAGGGCAACAGTCGACTAGACTCGATAACAACCCGAAAACGACTCGACTCGTATAACGTATATGTTTAATATTTATATTTTCCGAAAATTATTCTATATTTTTCAATATTTAGATGTTCTGAATACTATTATTTGTTATTTTCAACATTGATTTTTCATTAAGTTAAATATTATCATCTTGCGTAGTGAAATTAATTTAAAAAATAATATAAAAATTGAATTCAGCAAAAAAAAAAAATTGATATCATAATAGGAAAATTATGATTTTCAATATCCAAAATAGGTTTTGTAATTTACTTAATTTAATATTTATATTTTTCACATAAACAAATTGATCATGTACTGTATTACCGAATTATCATAAAATTCGAACACGACACAGTTCGACTCGACTCGTATGGGAACTTATTTTCTTAACGGTGCATATTTATATTTTGAAATAAAGGTTTACTAAATATAATTGACACCGCGACGCTTCCAGGTGAAAATGGTGAACTCCAAGGAAGACGGAAAACTCGACTCGACTCGGCTCGGCTCGGCACGACTCGACTCGACATAGCTCGGCTCGAACTCGATCCGGCTCGATTCGACTCGACTCTAACTTGATTTGAATCGATTTGACACGCCTCGAAATCCATTTTAGTCGATACGACGAGAAGTGGTTATATTTATTTAGTTATTTTGTACACTCTTAGACTATGTGATAATACTATCTTTATTTTTCAAATGACATATGTGATGAAACGACATAACAATAATATATGAGATATAATAAATATTTAAGAAAAAAATAACAAGATATATTATATATTATATATTGTTGCTCATAATACCAGGTGTAAAAATAATATTCCATATGAAATATCGAGTCACAAGTACAACACATCATTAAAAATATATAGTATTGGTAATTATTTTATTCAAAATAAAATAAAAATTGTAAATCATATCACAATTAATCGTGAAATTGATTTAAAAAATAATAAAAATGAACTTTTGATATCACAATAAGATAATTGTGTATTTTAAATCCAAGATTTTTTTTTTAATTTACATAATTTAGTATTTTTATTTGTACACACACAAATTGGTCACGTGATATATTAGTAGATTATCATAGAACTCGGATCAACTCGCCTCGAACATGACTCAGCTCGACTCGACTCGACTCGACTCGAAGTCGACTCGTATCGACTCGATTCGAACTCGACACTACTCGAACTCTACTCGACTCGTCTCAAACTCGACTAGGCTCGAACTTGACTCAGCTCGACTCGAACTCGACTCGTATCTTCTTGATTCGAACTCGACACCATTCGAACTCGACTCGACTCGTCTCAAACTCGACTAGGCTCGAACATGATTCGAAAACGACTCGACTCGTATGACATTTGTGTTGACTATTATTATTTTACGAGTAGTATTATTTGTATTTTCAATTTTCTGATTTACCGTATATTATTATATTATATTTTTAGTTATTCGACTCGACTCGACTCGAATTCAACTCGACACGACTCGGTTGTTCATCACCAGCCGAGTCCAAGCTCGGAATGATAAATTCTTTCGCAACTATTGTCCGGAAGAATAAGAATCCGTTTCTAATATAGATTCCGTTGGTAACTCTCCTGTCATTATCAAAAATCTCATCTCCGATTCCTTGTATTGCTATATAAATCATTATTTCAATTTATAAATTCATATTATATGTATGTACAATAAATTGAGCAATGATTTGCATATATTATAATAGATTGTTCCAAATAGGAATGAATGTCTCCGGAGTCATTGCTACTATCAAGTAAATAATTGTAAAACAAATATTTTTGTTATATATTTTATAATAGGTTATGATAGAAAAAATGTGTTCTCAAGTTTTAATTTGTAGGATTAGAGTTCGACAGTTAAAGACTATGAACCACCCTAATTACTATATTTTGGTCGTTTTTTTGAATATTCATATTACCAGAAAAATATTTTTGATTGTTGAATAATTTTTTTTATTGAGAATATAATATTCTGACTTGTGAAGTTGTGATGCTAGAAATTTTTGAACTTCGTTAAAAATAGAATCCGGATGCAAATGAGATAAATATAGTCTCTCATGAGTGCTTGGTTAAGCCAAAAATCAGTACCCCTTAATATGGCATAACCAGCCACGTGTCATATCTAAATATAATACGAACATCCATCTATAAATAACGCTTCCTTGTTCATCTCGATAGCATCATTCATACCTTTCTTCCTCTACATCATCTCTAATTTCATAATTCTCAATCATGGAATCTCTTCACATTAACTTTTTTCAGCTTGTTTTGTTATTCGCGTTCGTTCTCGCATTGAACGTCGTTTTCTCATATATCCCTCACAGAAGACGACCTGTTGCGAGGTCACGGCCATTTCCAGACGATTCTTATTTCACTCCACTGCGTGCACCACCTCCGTCTGTTCGTGCAGCTCGTCGACGGCAATCAGCGACTTCAACCAATCTGTCTCTTCTCCGTATCCAATCACGCGCAACCGCTCCACCACGTCCAACACCTCCACCATCAACAATTTGTTGCAGAGAAGAGTTCTTAGAAAGGAGACAAAGACGAGTTGGTTTGCCGAGAAGAATCCTTAGAAGACTTAGAAGGGTCGTAAGTTGCTTGACCGAATGTCACGGAGGGTCGTGAGTTCTTTAACGAAATATCGCATAATAGGGAATCTACACAAATTTTATTGTGTATTTAGTGCAGTTATTTTTTTTCGAATGGATTTAGAGTGTTTTATTTAATTTTTTTGAGTAATTCTGACATGGGATTTTCTTAATTGGATTAAAACTGATATTAGTTTTGGATTGTAAATTCAATCAATTTTAATAAAAAATGTTTTTATTCTCATTTATTTCATGTTCATAAATATTTATCATTCAATATAATATCTTTTAAATGGACTAAAATATACTGTAATGTTTTTCATGAAAAAATGAAAATTAAAAATTTATCATGCTCCCAAAACATTTGGAGAAGTTTGTTTCCAAAATTATTTATGGTAAATTGAAGACCTGAAATTTATAAAAAAAAATGTGGGCTTTTTCATTAAAAGAAGAACAATCATAAAAATATGAAAAGAATATTAGTTCTAAATAGTGAAATTATTTTTTGTAGCCAGTACCCTTATACCATACAAGATACCAATCCCAACATTATCCCGTCCTAGGAATGTTATGGAATGCATCATTTAATCGTGTATCAATTTCTTGAGCAACGATCTATATTCTTGGATAATTTTTACAAACTATATGTAATCCTTGAGGGTATATTCCATCAATAAATAAATTTATATAAAGTTGTAAATTTGATGGATATGATGGGCTAAATAGAAATTAATATAAAATTCAAATTATATTCAATAAATTCAGCGATACAAGATTGAGAAATATAATATTGGGTTTTGCCACACTTTTCCAACAACGGAGATATAGCCTTGAATCTCAGGATTTCCTATATAACGAAACAAAATTTGCAGAGGTAAACATAATGTTTTGAGATTTTGTAGGGGTACACATTATTTAATGGTTAATTTTAATCATCATCGTTGTTCAAAATATTTATACAATACCAAAATGAAACATTAATGAACCATATGGAATATGTTGTGATAGCACTAACAATCTTTTTATTGATTAAAATGCAATTAATATCGTAAATAATATATTATTTAATAGTGAAATTTGCTCAAAAAATAACATCAAAGTTCTATTCAATAAAATAAATTTTGATATCTTAATAGGACAATTGTGATATTTCATACGAAATATGTTAATTTTGTGATTTACATAAGTTCGTATTTTTATTTGTATATAAGCAAATTGGTCATGTAAAATATTTATATATTATCATAGAACTCGACTCGACACTACATGACTCGACTCGTCTCGGTGCGGCTAGAGTCAAACTCGGCTCCACTCGTATCGACTCGACTCGACTCGTACTCGAGTCGACACGGATTTGACACGACTCGAACTCGACTTTACTTGACTCGAAATTGACTCGGTTCGACTCGTCTCGTATTACATATGTGTTGAATATTTATATTTTCAAATATTATTATTTACATTTTCAATTTTTAGAATTTCCGAATATTACAATATGTAATTTTTAATGACTTGAATTGACTCGAGCTTGATTCGGCTCGTCTCGACTCGGCTCGAACTGGACTATACTCAAACTCGACTTTACTACATTCAGGGCAACAATCGACTAGACTCGATAACAACCCGAAAACGACTCGACTCGTATAACGTATATGTTTAATATTTATATTTTCCGAAAATTATTCTATATTTTTCAATATTTAGATGTTCTGAATACTATTATTTGTTATTTTCAACATTGATTTTTCATTAAGTTAAATATTATCATCTTGCGTAGTGAAATTAATTTAAAAAATAATATAAAAATTGAATTCAGCAAAAAAAAAAAAATTGATATCATAATAGGAAAATTATGATTTTCTATATCCAAAATAGGTTTTGTAATATACTTAATTTAATATTTATATTTTTCACATAAACAAATTGATCATGTACTGTATTACCGAATTATCATAAAATTCGAACACGACACAGTTCGACTCGACTCGTATGGGAACTTATTTTCTTAACGGTGCATATTTATATTTTGAAATAAAGGTTTACTAAATATAATTGACACCGCGACGCTTCCAGGTGAAAATGGTGAACTCCAAGGAAGACGGAAAACTCGACTCGACTCGGCTCGGCTCGGCACGACTCGACTCGACATAGCTCGGCTCGAACTCGATCCGGCTCGATTAGACTCGGCTCTAACTTGATTTGAATCGATTTGAAACGCCTCGAAATCGATTTTAGTCGATACGACGAGAAGTGGTTATATTTATTTAGTTATTTTGTACACTCTTAGACTATGTGATAATACTATCTTTATTTTGATATGACATATGTGATGAAACGACATAACAATAATATATGAGATATAATAAATATTTAAGAAAAAAATAACAAGATATATTATATATTATATGTTGTTGCTCATAATACCAAGTGTAAAAATAATATTCCATATGAAATATCGAGTCACAAGTACAACACATCATTAAAAATATATAGTATTGGTAATTATTTTATTCAAAATAAAATAAAAATTGTAAATCATATCACAATTAATCGTGAAATTGATTTAAAAAATAATAAAAATGAACTTTTGATATCACAATAAGATAATTGTGTTTTTTAAATCCAATTTTTTTTTTTAATTTACATAATTTAGTATTTTTATTTGTACATACACAAATTGGTCACGTGATATATTAGTAGATTATCATAGAACTCGGATCAACTCGCCTCGAACATGACTCAGCTCGACTCGACTCGACTCGACTCGAAGTCGACTCGTATCGACTTGATTCGAACTAGACACTACTCGAACTCTACTCGACTCGTCTCAAACTCGACTAGGCTCGAACTTGACTCAGCTCGACTCGAACTCGACTCGTATCTTCTTGATTCGAACTCGACACCATTCGAACTCGACTCGACTCGTCTCAAACTCGACTAGGGTCGAACACGATTCGAAAACGACTCGACTCGTATGACATTTGTGTTGACTATTATTATTTTACGAGTAGTATTATTTGTATTTTCAATTTTCTGATTTACCGTATATTATTATATTATATTTTTAGTTATTCGACTCGACTCGACTCGAATTCAACTCGACACGACTCGGTTGTTCATCACCAGCCGAGTCCAAGCTCGGAATGATAAATTCTTTCGCAACTATTGTCCGGAAGAATAAGAATCCGTTTCTAATATAGATTCCGTTGGTAACTCTCCTGTCATTATCAAAAATCTCATCTCCGATTCCTTGTATTGCTATATAAATCATTATTTCAATTTATAAATTCATATTATATGTATGTACAATAAATTGAGCAATGATTTGCATATATTATAATAGATTGTTCCAAATAGGAATGAATGTCTCCGGAGTCATTGCTACTATCAAGTAAATAATTGTAAAACAAATATTTTTGTTATATATTTTATAATAGGTTATGATAGAAAAAATGTGTTCTCAAGTTTTAATTTGTAGGATTAGAGTTCGACAGTTAAAGACTATGAACCACCCTAATTACTATATTTTGGTCGTTTTTTTGAATATTCATATTACCAGAAAAATATTTTTGATTGTTGAATAATTTTTTTTATTGAGAATATAATATTCTGACTTGTGAAGTTGTGATGCTAGAAATTTTTGAACTTCGTTAAAAATAGAATCCGGATGCAAATGAGATAAATATAGTCTCTCATGAGTGCTTGGTTAAGCCAAAAATCAGTACCCCTTAATATGGCATAACCAGCCACGTGTCATATCTAAATATAATACGAACATCCATCTATAAATAACGCTTCCTTGTTCATCTCGATAGCATCATTCATACCTTTCTTCCTCTACATCATCTCTGATTTCATAATTCTCAATCATGGAATCTCTTCACATTAACTTTTTTCAGATTGTTTTGTTATTCGCGTTCGTTCTCGCATTGAACGTCGTTTTCTCATATATCCCTCACAGAAGACGACCTGTTGCGAGGTCACGGCCATTTCCAGACGATTCTTATTTCACTCCACTGCGTGCACCACCTCCGTCTGTTCGTGCAGCTCGTCGACGGCAATCAGCGACTTCAACCAATCTGTCTCTTCTCCGTATCCAATCACGCGCAACCGCTCCACCACGTCCAACACCTCCACCATCAACAATTTGTTGCAGAGAAGAGTTCTTAGAAAGGAGACAAAGACGAGTTGGTTTGCCGAGAAGAATCCTTAGAAGACTTAGAAGGGTCGTAAGTTGCTTGACCGAATGTCACGGAGGGTCGTGAGTTCTTTAACGAAATATCGCATAATAGGGAATCTACACAAATTTTATTGTGTATTTAGTGCAGTTATTTTTTTTCGAATGGATTTAGAGTGTTTTATTTAATTTTTTTGAGTAATTCTGACATGGGATTTTCTTAATTGGATTAAAACTGATATTAGTTTTGGATTGTAAATTCAATCAATTTTAATAAAAAATGTTTTTATTCTCATTTATTTCATGTTCATAAATATTTATCATTCAATATAATATCTTTTAAATGGACTAAAATATACTGTAATGTTTTTCATGAAAAAATGAAAATTAAAAATTTATCATGCTCCCAAAACATTTGGAGAAGTTTGTTTCCAAAATTATTTATGGTAAATTGAAGACCTGAAATTTATAAAAAAAAATGTGGGCTTTTTCATTAAAAGAAGAACAATCATAAAAATATGAAAAGAATATTAGTTCTAAATAGTGAAATTATTTTTTGTAGCCAGTACCCTTATACCATACAAGATACCAATCCCAACATTATCCCGTCCTAGGAATGTTATGGAATGCATCATTTAATCGTGTATCAATTTCTTGAGCAACGATCTATATTCTTGGATAATTTTTACAAACTATATGTAATCCTTGAGGGTATATTCCATAAATAAATAAATTTATATAAAGTTGTAAATTTGATGGATATGATGGGCTAAATAGAAATTAATATAAAATTCAAATTATATTCAATAAATTCAGCGATACAAGATTGAGAAATATAATATTGGGTTTTGCCACACTTTTCCAACAACGGAGATATAGCCTTGAATCTCAGGATTTCCTATATAACGAAACAAAATTTGCAGAGGTAAACATAATGTTTTGAGATTTTGTAGGGGTACACATTATTTAATGGTTAATTTTAATCATCATCGTTGTTCAAAATATTTATACAATACCAAAATGAAACATTAATGAACCATATGGAATATGTTGTGATAGCACTAACAATCTTTTTATTGATTAAAATGCAATTAATATCGTAAATAATATATTATTTAATAGTGAAATTTGCTCAAAAAATAACATCAAAGTTCTATTCAATAAAATAAATTTTGATATCTTAATAGGACAATTGTGATATTTCATACGAAATATGTTAATTTTGTGATTTACATAAGTTCGTATTTTTATTTGTATATAAGCAAATTGGTCATGTAAAATATTTATATATTATCATAGAACTCGACTCGACACTACATGACTCGACTCGTCTCGGTGCGGCTAGAGTCAAACTCGGCTCCACTCGTATCGACTCGACTCGACTCGTACTCGAGTCGACACGGATTTGACACGACTCGAACTCGACTTTACTTGACTCGAAATTGACTCGGTTCGACTCGTCTCGTATTACATATGTGTTGAATATTTATATTTTCAAATATTATTATTTACATTTTCAATTTTTAGAATTTCCGAATATTACAATATGTAATTTTTAATGACTTGAATTGACTCGAGCTCGACTCGGCTCGTCTCGACTCGGCTCGAACTGGACTATACTCAAACTCGACTTTACTACATTCAGGGCAACAGTCGACTAGACTCGATAACAACCCGAAAACGACTCGACTCGTATAACGTATATGTTTAATATTTATATTTTCCGAAAATTATTCTATATTTTTCAATATTTAGATGTTCTGAATACTATTATTTGTTATTTTCAACATTGATTTTTCATTAAGTTAAATATTATCATCTTGCGTAGTGAAATTAATTTAAAAAATAATATAAAAATTGAATTCAGCAAAAAAAAAAAAATTGATATCATAATAGGAAAATTATGATTTTCTATATCCAAAATAGGTTTTGTAATTTACTTAATTTAATATTTATATTTTTCACATAAACAAATTGATCATGTACTGTATTACCGAATTATCATCAAATTCGAACACGACACAGTTCGACTCGACTCGTATGGGAACTTATTTTCTTAACGGTGCATATTTATATTTTGAAATAAAGGTTTACTAAATATAATTGACACCGCGACGCTTCCAGGTGAAAATGGTGAACTCCAAGGAAGACGGAAAACTCGACTCGACTCGGCTCGGCTCGGCACGACTCGACTCGACATAGCTCGGCTCGAACTCGATCCGGCTCGATTCGACTCGGCTCTAACTTGATTTGAATCGATTTGACACGCCTCGAAATCGATTTTAGTCGATACGACGAGAAGTGGTTATATTTATTTAGTTATTTTGTACACTCTTAGACTATGTGATAATACTATCTTTATTTTTCAAATGACATATGTGATGAAACGACATAACAATAATATATGAGATATAATAAATATTTAAGAAAAAAATAACAAGATATATTATATATTATATGTTGTTGCTCATAATACCAAGTGTAAAAATAATATTCCATATGAAATATCGAGTCACAAGTACAACACATCATTAAAAATATATAGTATTGGTAATTATTTTATTCAAAATAAAATAAAAATTGTAAATCGTATCACAATTAATCGTGAAATTGATTTAAAAAATAATAAAAATGAACTTTTGATATCACAATAAGATAATTGTGTTTTTTAAATCCAATTTTTTTTTTTTTAATTTACATAATTTAGTATTTTTATTTGTACATACACAAATTGGTCACGTGATATATTAGTAGATTATCATAGAACTCGGATCAACTCGCCTCGAACATGACTCAGCTCGACTCGACTCGACTCGACTCGAAGTCGACTCGTATCGACTCGATTCGAACTAGACACTACTCGAACTCTACTCGACTCGTCTCAAACTCGACTAGGCTCGAACTTGACTCAGCTCGACTCGAACTCGACTCGTATCTTCTTGATTCGAACTCGACACCATTCGAACTCGACTCGACTCGTCTCAAACTCGACTAGGCTCGAACACGATTCGAAAACGACTCGACTCGTATGACATTTGTGTTGACTATTATTATTTTACGAGTAGTATTATTTGTATTTTCAATTTTCTGATTTACCGTATATTATTATATTATATTTTTAGTTATTCGACTCGACTCGACTCGAATTCCACTCGACACGACTCGGTTGTTCATCACCAGCCGAGTCCAAGCTCGGAATGATAAATTCTTTCGCAACTATTGTCCGGAAGAATAAGAATCCGTTTCTAATATAGATTCCGTTGGTAACTCTCCAGTCATTTTCAAAAATCTCATCTCCGATTCCTTGTATTGCTATATAAATCATTATTTCAATTTATAAATTCATATTATATGTATGTACAATAAATTGAGCAATGATTTGCATTTTTTATAATAGATTGTTCCAAATAGGAATGAATGTCTCCGGAGTCATTGCTACTATCAAGTAAATAATTGTAAAACAAATATTTTTGTTATATATTTTATAATAGGTTATGATAGAAAAAATGTGTTCTCAAGTTTTAATTTGTAGGATTAGAGTTCGACAGTTAAAGACTATGAACCACCCTAATTACTATATTTTGGTCGTTTTTTTGAATATTCATATTACCAGAAAAATATTTTTGATTGTTGAATAATTTTTTTTATTGAGAATATAATATTCTGACTTGTGAAGTTGTGATGCTAGAAATTTTTGAACTTAGTTAAAAATAGCATCCGGATGCAAATGAGATAAATATAGTCTCTCATGAGTGCTTGGTTAAGCCAAAAATCAGTACCCCTTAATATGGCATAACCAGCCACGTGTCATATCTAAATATAATACGAACATCCATCTATAAATAACGCTTCCTTGTTCATCTCGATAGCATCATTCATACCTTTCTTCCTCTACATCATCTCTGATTTCATAATTCTCAATCATGGAATCTCTTCACATTAACTTTTTTCAGATTGTTTTGTTATTCGCGTTCGTTCTCGCATTGAACGTCGTTTTCTCATATATCCCTCACAGAAGACGACCTGTTGCGAGGTCACGGCCATTTCCAGACGATTCTTATTTCACTCCACTGCGTGCACCACCTCCGTCTGTTCGTGCAGCTCGTCGACGGCAATCAGCGACTTCAACCGATCTGTCTCTTCTCCGTATCCAATCACGCGCAACCGCTCCACCACGTCCAACACCTCCACCATCAACAATTTGTTGCAGAGAAGAGTTCTTAGAAAGGAGACAAAGACGAGTTGGTTTGCCGAGAAGAATCCTTAGAAGACTTAGAAGGGTCGTAAGTTGCTTGACCGAATGTCACGGAGGGTCGTGAGTTCTTTAACGAAATATCGCATAATAGGGAATCTACACAAATTTTATTGTGTATTTAGTGCAGTTATTTTTTTTCGAATGGATTTAGAGTGTTTTATTTAATTTTTTTGAGTAATTCTGACATGGGATTTTCTTAATTGGATTAAAACTGATATTAGTTTTGGATTGTAAATTCAATCAATTTTAATAAAAAATGTTTTTATTCTCATTTATTTCATGTTCATAAATATTTATCATTCAATATAATATCTTTTAAATGGACTAAAATATACTGTAATGTTTTTCATGAAAAAATGAAAATTAAAAATTTATCATGCTCCCAAAACATTTGGAGAAGTTTGTTTCCAAAATTATTTATGGTAAATTGAAGACCTGAAATTTATAAAAAAAAATGTGGGCTTTTTCATTAAAAGAAGAACAATCATAAAAATATGAAAAGAATATTAGTTCTAAATAGTGAAATTATTTTTTGTAGCCAGTACCCTTATACCATACAAGATACCAATCCCAACATTATCCCGTCCTAGGAATGTTATGGAATGCATCATTTAATCGTGTATCAATTTCTTGAGCAACGATCTATATTCTTGGATAATTTTTACAAACTATATGTAATCCTTGAGGGTATATTCCATAAATAAATAAATTTATATAAAGTTGTAAATTTGATGGATATGATGGGCTAAATAGAAATTAATATAAAATTCAAATTATATTCAATAAATTCAGCGATACAAGATTGAGAAATATAATATTGGGTTTTGCCACACTTTTCCAACAACGGAGATATAGCCTTGAATCTCAGGATTTCCTATATAACGAAACAAAATTTGCAGAGGTAAACATAATGTTTTGAGATTTTGTAGGGGTACACATTATTTAATGGTTAATTTTAATCATCATCGTTGTTCAAAATATTTATACAATACCAAAATGAAACATTAATGAACCATATGGAATATGTTGTGATAGCACTAACAATCTTTTTATTGATTAAAATGCAATTAATATCGTAAATAATATATTATTTAATAGTGAAATTTGCTCAAAAAATAACATCAAAGTTCTATTCAATAAAATAAATTTTGATATCTTAATAGGACAATTGTGATATTTCATACGAAATATGTTAATTTTGTGATTTACATAAGTTCGTATTTTTATTTGTATATAAGCAAATTGGTCATGTAAAATATTTATATATTATCATAGAACTCGACTCGACACTACATGACTCGACTCGTCTCGGTGCGGCTAGAGTCAAACTCGGCTCCACTCGTATCGACTCGACTCGACTCGTACTCGAGTCGACACGGATTTGACACGACTCGAACTCGACTTTACTTGACTCGAAATTGACTCGGTTCGACTCGTCTCGTATTACATATGTGTTGAATATTTATATTTTCAAATATTATTATTTACATTTTCAATTTTTAGAATTTCCGAATATTACAATATGTAATTTTTAATGACTTGAATTGACTCGAGCTCGACTCGGCTCGTCTCGACTCGGCTCGAACTGGACTATACTCAAACTCGACTTTACTACATTCAGGGCAACAGTCGACTAGACTCGATAACAACCCGAAAATGACTCGACTCGTATAACGTATATGTTTAATATTTATATTTTCCGAAAATTATTCTATATTTTTCAATATTTAGATGTTCTGAATACTATTATTTGTTATTTTCAACATTGATTTTTCATTAAGTTAAATATTATCATCTTGCGTAGTGAAATTAATTAAAAAATAATATAAAAATTGAATTCAGCAAAAAAAAAAAAATTGATATCATAATAGGAAAATTATGATTTTCTATATCCAAAATAGGTTTTGTAATTTACTTAATTTAATATTTATATTTTTCACATAAACAAATTGATCATGTACTGTATTACCGAATTATCATCAAAATCGAACACGACACAGTTCGACTCGACTCGTATGGGAACTTATTTTCTTAACGGTGCATATTTATATTTTGAAATAAAGGTTTACTAAATATAATTGACACCGCGACGCTTCCAGGTGAAAATGGTGAACTCCAAGGAAGACGGAAAACTCGACTCGACTCGGCTCGGCTCGGCACGACTCGACTCGACATAGCTCGGCTCGAACTCGATCCGGCTCGATTCGACTCGGCTCTAACTTGATTTGAATCGATTTGACACGCCTCGAAATCGATTTTAGTCGATACGACGAGAAGTGGTTATATTTATTTAGTTATTTTGTACACTCTTAGACTATGTGATAATACTATCTTTATTTTTCAAATGACATATGTGATGAAACGACATAACAATAATATATGAGATATAATAAATATTTAAGAAAAAAATAACAAGATATATTATATATTATATGTTGTTGCTCATAATACCAAGTGTAAAAATAATATTCCATATGAAATATCGAGTCACAAGTACAACACATCATTAAAAATATATAGTATTGGTAATTATTTTATTCAAAATAAAATAAAAATTGTAAATCATATCACAATTAATCGTGAAATTGATTTAAAAAATAATAAAAATGAACTTTTGATATCACAATAAGATAATTGTGTTTTTTAAATCCAATTTTTTTTTTTTAATTTACATAATTTAGTATTTTTATTTGTACATACACAAATTGGTCACGTGATATATTAGTAGATTATCATAGAACTCGGATCAACTCGCCTCGAACATGACTCAGCTCGACTCGACTCGACTCGACTCGAAGTCGACTCGTATCGACTCGATTCGAACTAGACACTACTCGAACTCTACTCGACTCGTCTCAAACTCGACTAGGCTCGAACTTGACTCAGCTCGACTCGAACTCGACTCGTATCTTCTTGATTCGAACTCGACACCATTCGAACTCGACTCGACTCGTCTCAAACTCGACTAGGCTCGAACACGATTCGAAAACGACTCGACTCGTATGACATTTGTGTTGACTATTATTATTTTACGAGTAGTATTATTTGTATTTTCAATTTTCTGATTTACCGTATATTATTATATTATATTTTTAGTTATTCGACTCGACTCGACTCGAATTCCACTCGACACGACTCGGTTGTTCATCACCAGCCGAGTCCAAGCTCGGAATGATAAATTCTTTCGCAACTATTGTCCGGAAGAATAAGAATCCGTTTCTAATATAGATTCCGTTGGTAACTCTCCAGTCATTTTCAAAAATCTCATCTCCGATTCCTTGTATTGCTATATAAATCATTATTTCAATTTATAAATTCATATTATATGTATGTACAATAAATTGAGCAATGATTTGCATTTTTTATAATAGATTGTTCCAAATAGGAATGAATGTCTCCGGAGTCATTGCTACTATCAAGTAAATAATTGTAAAACAAATATTTTTGTTATATATTTTATAATAGGTTATGATAGAAAAAATGTGTTCTCAAGTTTTAATTTGTAGGATTAGAGTTCGACAGTTAAAGACTATGAACCACCCTAATTACTATATTTTGGTCGTTTTTTTGAATATTCATATTACCAGAAAAATATTTTTGATTGTTGAATAATTTTTTTTATTGAGAATATAATATTCTGACTTGTGAAGTTGTGATGCTAGAAATTTTTGAACTTAGTTAAAAATAGCATCCGGATGCAAATGAGATAAATATAGTCTCTCATGAGTGCTTGGTTAAGCCAAAAATCAGTACCCCTTAATATGGCATAACCAGCCACGTGTCATATCTAAATATAATACGAACATCCATCTATAAATAACGCTTCCTTGTTCATCTCGATAGCATCATTCATACCTTTCTTCCTCTACATCATCTCTGATTTCATAATTCTCAATCATGGAATCTCTTCACATTAACTTTTTTCAGATTGTTTTGTTATTCGCGTTCGTTCTCGCATTGAACGTCGTTTTCTCATATATCCCTCACAGAAGACGACCTGTTGCGAGGTCACGGCCATTTCCAGACGATTCTTATTTCACTCCACTGCGTGCACCACCTCCGTCTGTTCGTGCAGCTCGTCGACGGCAATCAGCGACTTCAACCGATCTGTCTCTTCTCCGTATCCAATCACGCGCAACCGCTCCACCACGTCCAACACCTCCACCATCAACAATTTGTTGCAGAGAAGAGTTCTTAGAAAGGAGACAAAGACGAGTTGGTTTGCCGAGAAGAATCCTTAGAAGACTTAGAAGGGTCGTAAGTTGCTTGACCGAATGTCACGGAGGGTCGTGAGTTCTTTAACGAAATATCGCATAATAGGGAATCTACACAAATTTTATTGTGTATTTAGTGCAGTTATTTTTTTTCGAATGGATTTAGAGTGTTTTATTTAATTTTTTTGAGTAATTCTGACATGGGATTTTCTTAATTGGATTAAAACTGATATTAGTTTTGGATTGTAAATTCAATCAATTTTAATAAAAAATGTTTTTATTCTCATTTATTTCATGTTCATAAATATTTATCATTCAATATAATATCTTTTAAATGGACTAAAATATACTGTAATGTTTTTCATGAAAAAATGAAAATTAAAAATTTATCATGCTCCCAAAACATTTGGAGAAGTTTGTTTCCAAAATTATTTATGGTAAATTGAAGACCTGAAATTTATAAAAAAAAATGTGGGCTTTTTCATTAAAAGAAGAACAATCATAAAAATATGAAAAGAATATTAGTTCTAAATAGTGAAATTATTTTTTGTAGCCAGTACCCTTATACCATACAAGATACCAATCCCAACATTATCCCGTCCTAGGAATGTTATGGAATGCATCATTTAATCGTGTATCAATTTCTTGAGCAACGATCTATATTCTTGGATAATTTTTACAAACTATATGTAATCCTTGAGGGTATATTCCATAAATAAATAAATTTATATAAAGTTGTAAATTTGATGGATATGATGGGCTAAATAGAAATTAATATAAAATTCAAATTATATTCAATAAATTCAGCGATACAAGATTGAGAAATATAATATTGGGTTTTGCCACACTTTTCCAACAACGGAGATATAGCCTTGAATCTCAGGATTTCCTATATAACGAAACAAAATTTGCAGAGGTAAACATAATGTTTTGAGATTTTGTAGGGGTACACATTATTTAATGGTTAATTTTAATCATCATCGTTGTTCAAAATATTTATACAATACCAAAATGAAACATTAATGAACCATATGGAATATGTTGTGATAGCACTAACAATCTTTTTATTGATTAAAATGCAATTAATATCGTAAATAATATATTATTTAATAGTGAAATTTGCTCAAAAAATAACATCAAAGTTCTATTCAATAAAATAAATTTTGATATCTTAATAGGACAATTGTGATATTTCATACGAAATATGTTAATTTTGTGATTTACATAAGTTCGTATTTTTATTTGTATATAAGCAAATTGGTCATGTAAAATATTTATATATTATCATAGAACTCGACTCGACACTACATGACTCGACTCGTCTCGGTGCGGCTAGAGTCAAACTCGGCTCCACTCGTATCGACTCGACTCGACTCGTACTCGAGTCGACACGGATTTGACACGACTCGAACTCGACTTTACTTGACTCGAAATTGACTCGGTTCGACTCGTCTCGTATTACATATGTGTTGAATATTTATATTTTCAAATATTATTATTTACATTTTCAATTTTTAGAATTTCCGAATATTACAATATGTAATTTTTAATGACTTGAATTGACTCGAGCTCGACTCGGCTCGTCTCGACTCGGCTCGAACTGGACTATACTCAAACTCGACTTTACTACATTCAGGGCAACAGTCGACTAGACTCGATAACAACCCGAAAACGACTCGACTCGTATAACGTATATGTTTAATATTTATATTTTCCGAAAATTATTCTATATTTTTCAATATTTAGATGTTCTGAATACTATTATTTGTTATTTTCAACATTGATTTTTCATTAAGTTAAATATTATCATCTTGCGTAGTGAAATTAATTTAAAAAATAATATAAAAATTGAATTCAGCAAAAAAAAAAAAAAATTGATATCATAATAGGAAAATTATGATTTTCTATATCCAAAATAGGTTTTGTAATTTACTTAATTTAATATTTATATTTTTCACATAAACAAATTGATCATGTACTGTATTACCGAATTATCATCAAATTCGAACACGACACAGTTCGACTCGACTCGTATGGGAACTTATTTTCTTAACGGTGCATATTTATATTTTGAAATAAAGGTTTACTAAATATAATTGACACCGCGACGCTTCCAGGTGAAAATGGTGAACTCCAAGGAAGACGGAAAACTCGACTCGACTCGGCTCGGCTCGGCACGACTCGACTCGACATAGCTCGGCTCGAACTCGATCCGGCTCGATTCGACTCGGCTCTAACTTGATTTGAATCGATTTGACACGCCTCGAAATCGATTTTAGTCGATACGACGAGAAGTGGTTATATTTATTTAGTTATTTTGTACACTCTTAGACTATGTGATAATACTATCTTTATTTTTCAAATGACATATGTGATGAAACGACATAACAATAATATATGAGATATAATAAATATTTAAGAAAAAAATAACAAGATATATTATATATTATATGTTGTTGCTCATAATACCAAGTGTAAAAATAATATTCCATATGAAATATCGAGTCACAAGTACAACACATCATTAAAAATATATAGTATTGGTAATTATTTTATTCAAAATAAAATAAAAATTGTAAATCATATCACAATTAATCATGAAATTGATTTAAAAAATAATAAAAATGAACTTTTGATATCACAATAAGATAATTGTGTTTTTTAAATCCAATTTTTTTTTTTAATTTACATAATTTAGTATTTTTATTTGTACATACACAAATTGGTCACGTGATATATTAGTAGATTATCATAGAACTCGGATCAACTCGCCTCGAACATGACTCAGCTCGACTCGACTCGACTCGACTCGAAGTCGACTCGTATCGACTCGATTCGAACTAGACACTACTCGAACTCTACTCGACTCGTCTCAAACTCGACTAGGCTCGAACTTGACTCAGCTCGACTCGAACTCGACTCGTATCTTCTTGATTCGAACTCGACACCATTCGAACTCGACTCGACTCGTCTCAAACTCGACTAGGGTCGAACACGATTCGAAAACGACTCGACTCGTATGACATTTGTGTTGACTATTATTATTTTACGAGTAGTATTATTTGTATTTTCAATTTTCTGATTTACCGTATATTATTATATTATATTTTTAGTTATTCGACTCGACTCGACTCGAATTCAACTCGACACGACTCGGTTGTTCATCACCAGCCGAGTCCAAGCTCGGAATGATAAATTCTTTCGCAACTATTGTCCGGAAGAATAAGAATCCGTTTCTAATATAGATTCCGTTGGTAACTCTCCAGTCATTTTCAAAAATCTCATCTCCGATTCCTTGTATTGCTATATAAATCATTATTTCAATTTATAAATTCATATTATATGTATGTACAATAAATTGAGCAATGATTTGCATTTTTTATAATAGATTGTTCCAAATAGGAATGAATGTCTCCGGAGTCATTGCTACTATCAAGTAAATAATTGTAAAACAAATATTTTTGTTATATATTTTATAATAGGTTATGATAGAAAAAATGTGTTCTCAAGTTTTAATTTGTAGGATTAGAGTTCGACAGTTAAAGACTATGAACCACCCTAATTACTATATTTTGGTCGTTTTTTTGAATATTCATATTACCAGAAAAATATTTTTGATTGTTGAATAATTTTTTTTATTGAGAATATAATATTCTGACTTGTGAAGTTGTGATGCTAGAAATTTTTGAACTTAGTTAAAAATAGCATCCGGATGCAAATGAGATAAATATAGTCTCTCATGAGTGCTTGGTTAAGCCAAAAATCAGTACCCCTTAATATGGCATAACCAGCCACGTGTCATATCTAAATATAATACGAACATCCATCTATAAATAACGCTTCCTTGTTCATCTCGATAGCATCATTCATACCTTTCTTCCTCTACATCATCTCTGATTTCATAATTCTCAATCATGGAATCTCTTCACATTAACTTTTTTCAGATTGTTTTGTTATTCGCGTTCGTTCTCGCATTGAACGTCGTTTTCTCATATATCCCTCACAGAAGACGACCTGTTGCGAGGTCACGGCCATTTCCAGACGATTCTTATTTCACTCCACTGCGTGCACCACCTCCGTCTGTTCGTGCAGCTCGTCGACGACAATCAGCGACTTCAACAAATCTGTCTCTTCTCCGTATCCAATCACGCGCAACCGCTCCACCACGTCCAACACCTCCACATTCAACAATTTGTTGCAGAGAAGAGTTCTTAGAAAGGAGACAAAGACGAGTTGGTTTGCCGAGAAGAATCCTTAGAAGACTTAGAAGGGTCGTAAGTTGCTTGACCGAATGTCACGGAGGGTCGTGAGTTCTTTAACGAAATATCGCATAATAGGGAATCTACACAAATTTTATTGTGTATTTAGTGCAGTTATTTTTTTTCGAATGGATTTAGAGTGTTTTATTTTATTTTTTTGAGTAATTCTGACATGGGATTTTCTTAATTGGATTAAAACTGATATTAGTTTTGGATTGTAAATTCAATCAATTTTAATAAAAAATGTTTTTATTCTCATTTATTTCATGTTCATAAATATTTATCATTCAATATAATATCTTTTAAATGGACTAAAATATACTGTAATGTTTTTCATGAAAAAATGAAAATTAAAAATTTATCATGCTCCCAAAACATTTGGAGAAGTTTGTTTCCAAAATTATTTATGGTAAATTGAAGACCTGAAATTTATAAAAAAAAATGTGGGCTTTTTCATTAAAAGAAGAACAATCATAAAAATATGAAAAGAATATTAGTTCTAAATAGTGAAATTATTTTTTGTAGCCAGTACCCTTATACCATACAAGATACCAATCCCAACATTATCCCGTCCTAGGAATGTTATGGAATGCATCATTTAATCGTGTATCAATTTCTTGAGCAACGATCTATATTCTTGGATAATTTTTACAAACTATATGTAATCCTTGAGGGTATATTCCATAAATAAATAAATTTATATAAAGTTGTAAATTTGATGGATATGATGGGCTAAATAGAAATTAATATAAAATTCAAATTATATTCAATAAATTCAGCGATACAAGATTGAGAAATATAATATTGGGTTTTGCCACACTTTTCCAACAACGGAGATATAGCCTTGAATCTCAGGATTTCCTATATAACGAAACAAAATTTGCAGAGGTAAACATAATGTTTTGAGATTTTGTAGGGGTACACATTATTTAATGGTTAATTTTAATCATCATCGTTGTTCAAAATATTTATACAATACCAAAATGAAACATTAATGAACCATATGGAATATGTTGTGATAGCACTAACAATCTTTTTATTGATTAAAATGCAATTAATATCGTAAATAATATATTATTTAATAGTGAAATTTGCTCAAAAAATAACATCAAAGTTCTATTCAATAAAATAAATTTTGATATCTTAATAGGACAATTGTGATATTTCATACGAAATATGTTAATTTTGTGATTTACATAAGTTCGTATTTTTATTTGTATATAAGCAAATTGGTCATGTAAAATATTTATATATTATCATAGAACTCGACTCGACACTACATGACTCGACTCATCTCGGTGCGGCTAGAGTCAAACTCGGCTCCACTCGTATCGACTCGACTCGACTCGTACTCGAGTCGACACGGATTTGACACGACTCGAACTCGACTTTACTTGACTCGAAATTGACTCGGTTCGACTCGTCTCGTATTACATATGTGTTGAATATTTATATTTTCAAATATTATTATTTACATTTTCAATTTTTAGAATTTCCGAATATTACAATATGTAATTTTTAATGACTTGAATTGACTCGAGCTCGACTCGGCTCGTCTCGACTCGGCTCGAACTGGACTATACTCAAACTCGACTTTACTACATTCAGGGCAACAGTCGACTAGACTCGATAACAACCCGAAAACGACTCGACTCGTATAACGTATATGTTTAATATTTATATTTTCCGAAAATTATTCTATATTTTTCAATATTTAGATGTTCTGAATACTATTATTTGTTATTTTCAACATTGATTTTTCATTAAGTTAAATATTATCATCTTGCGTAGTGAAATTAATTTAAAAAATAATATAAAAATTGAATTCAGCAAAAAAAAAAAAATTGATATCATAATAGGAAAATTATGATTTTCTATATCCAAAATAGGTTTTGTAATTTACTTAATTTAATATTTATATTTTTCACATAAACAAATTGATCATGTACTGTATTACCGAATTATCATCAAATTCGAACACGACACAGTTCGACTCGACTCGTATGAGAACTTATTTTCTTAACGGTGCATATTTATATTTTGAAATAAAGGTTTACTAAATATAATTGACACCGCGACGCTTCCAGGTGAAAATGGTGAACTCCAAGGAAGACGGAAAACTCGACTCGACTCGGCTCGGCTCGGCACGACTCGACTCGACATAGCTCGGCTCGAACTCGATCCGGCTCGATTCGACTCGGCTCTAACTTGATTTGAATCGATTTGACACGCCTCGAAATCGATTTTAGTCGATACGACGAGAAGTGGTTATATTTATTTAGTTATTTTGTACACTCTTAGACTATGTGATAATACTATCTTTATTTTTCAAATGACATATGTGATGAAACGACATAACAATAATATATGAGATATAATAAATATTTAAGAAAAAAATAACAAGATATATTATATATTATATGTTGTTGCTCATAATACCAAGTGTAAAAATAATATTCCATATGAAATATCGAGTCACAAGTACAACACATCATTAAAAATATATAGTATTGGTAATTATTTTATTCAAAATAAAATAAAAATTGTAAATCATATCACAATTAATCGTGAAATTGATTTAAAAAATAATAAAAATGAACTTTTGATATCACAATAAGATAATTGTGTTTTTTAAATCCAATTTTTTTTTTTAATTTACATAATTTAGTATTTTTATTTGTACATACACAAATTGGTCACGTGATATATTAGTAGATTATCATAGAACTCGGATCAACTCGCCTCGAACATGACTCAGCTCGACTCGACTCGACTCGACTCGAAGTCGACTCGTATCGACTCGATTCGAACTAGACACTACTCGAACTCTACTCGACTCGTCTCAAACTCGACTAGGCTCGAACTTGACTCAGCTCGACTCGAACTCGACTCGTATCTTCTTGATTCGAACTCGACACCATTCGAACTCGACTCGACTCGTCTCAAACTCGACTAGGGTCGAACACGATTCGAAAACGACTCGACTCGTATGACATTTGTGTTGACTATTATTATTTTACGAGTAGTATTATTTGTATTTTCAATTTTCTGATTTACCGTATATTATTATATTATATTTTTAGTTATTCGACTCGACTCGACTCGAATTCCACTCGACACGACTCGGTTGTTCATCACCAGCCGAGTCCAAGCTCGGAATGATAAATTCTTTCGCAACTATTGTCCGGAAGAATAAGAATCCGTTTCTAATATAGATTCCGTTGGTAACTCTCCAGTCATTTTCAAAAATCTCATCTCCGATTCCTTGTATTGCTATATAAATCATTATTTCAATTTATAAATTCATATTATATGTATGTACAATAAATTGAGCAATGATTTGCATTTTTTATAATAGATTGTTCCAAATAGGAATGAATGTCTCCGGAGTCATTGCTACTATCAAGTAAATAATTGTAAAACAAATATTTTTGTTATATATTTTATAATAGGTTATGATAGAGAAAATGTGTTCTCAAGTTTTAATTTGTAGGATTAGAGTTCGACAGTTAAAGACTATGAACCACCCTAATTACTATATTTTGGTCGTTTTTTTGAATATTCATATTACCAGAAAAATATTTTTGATTGTTGAATAATTTTTTTTATTGAGAATATAATATTCTGACTTGTGAAGTTGTGATGCTAGAAATTTTTGAACTTAGTTAAAAATAGCATCCGGATGCAAATGAGATAAATATAGTCTCTCATGAGTGCTTGGTTAAGCCAAAAATCAGTACCCCTTAATATGGCATAACCAGCCACGTGTCATATCTAAATATAATACGAACATCCATCTATAAATAACGCTTCCTTGTTCATCTCGATAGCATCATTCATACCTTTCTTCCTCTACATCATCTCTGATTTCATAATTCTCAATCATGGAATCTCTTCACATTAACTTTTTTCAGATTGTTTTGTTATTCGCGTTCGTTCTCGCATTGAACGTCGTTTTCTCATATATCCCTCACAGAAGACGACCTGTTGCGAGGTCACGGCCATTTCCAGACGATTCTTATTTCACTCCACTGCGTGCACCACCTCCGTCTGTTCGTGCAGCTCGTCGACGACAATCAGCGACTTCAACAAATCTGTCTCTTCTCCGTATCCAATCACGCGCAACCGCTCCACCACGTCCAACACCTCCACATTCAACAATTTGTTGCAGAGAAGAGTTCTTAGAAAGGAGACAAAGACGAGTTGATTTGCCGAGAAGAATCCTTAGAAGACTTAGAAGGGTCGTAAGTTGCTTGACCGAATGTCACGGAGGGTCGTGAGTTCTTTAACGAAATATCGCATAATAGGGAATCTACACAAATTTTATTGTGTATTTACTGCAGTTATTTTTTTTCGAATGGATTTAGAGTGTTTTATTTTATTTTTTTGAGTAATTCTGACATGGGATTTTCTTAATTGGATTAAAACTGATATTAGTTTTGGATTGTAAATTCAATCAATTTTAATAAAAAATGTTTTTATTCTCATTTATTTCATGTTCATAAATATTTATCATTCAATATAATATCTTTTAAATGGACTAAAATATACTGTAATGTTTTTCATGAAAAAATGAAAATTAAAAATTTATCATGCTCCCAAAACATTTGGAGAAGTTTGTTTCCAAAATTATTAATGGTAAATTGAAGACCTGAAATTTATAAAAAAAAATGTGGGCTTTTACATTAAAAGAAGAACAATCATAAAAATATGAAAAGAATATTAGTTCTAAATAGTGAAATTATTTTTTGTAGCCAGTACCCTTATACCATACAAGATACCAATCCCAACATTATCCCGTCCTAGGAATGTTATGGAATGCATCATTTAATCGTGTATCAATTTCTTGAGCAACGATCTATATTCTTGGATAATTTTTACAAACTATATGTAATCCTTGAGGGTATATTCCATAAATAAATAAATTTATATAAAGTTGTAAATTTGATGGATATGATGGGATAAATAGAAATTAATATAAAATTCAAATTATATTCAATAAATTCAGCGATATAAGATTGAGAAATATAATATTGGGTTTTGCCACACTTTTCCAACAACGGAGATATAGCCTTGAATCTCAGGATTTCCTATATAACGAAACAAAATTTGCAGAGGTAAACATAATGTTTTGAGATTTTGTAGGGGTACACATTATTTAATGGTTAATTTTAATCATCATCGTTGTTCAATATATTTATACAATACCAAAATGAAACATTAATGAACCATATGGAATATGTTGTGATAGCACTAACAATCTTTTTATTGATTAAAATGCAATTAATATCGTAAATAATATATTATTTAATAGTGAAATTTGCTCAAAAAATAACATCAAAGTTCTATTCAATAAAATAAATTTTGATATCTTAATATGACAATTGTGATATTTCATACGAAATATGTTAATTTTGTGATTTACATAAGTTCGTATTTTTATTTGTATATAAGCAAATTGGTCATGTAAAATATTTATATATTATCATAGAACTCGACTCGACACTACATGACTCGACTCGTCTCGGTGCGGCTAGAGTCAAACTCGGCTCCACTCGTATCGACTCGACTCGACTCGTACTCGAGTCGACACGGAGTGGACACGACTCGAACTCGACTTTACTTGACTCGAAATTGACTCGGTTCGACTCGTCTCGTATTACATATGTGTTGAATATTTATATTTTCAAATATTATTATTTACATTTTCAATTTTTAGAATTTCCGAATATTACAATATGTAATTTTTAATGACTTGAATTGACTCGAGCTCGACTCGGCTCGAACTGGACTATACTCAAACTCGACTTTACTACATTCAGGGCAACTGTCGACTAGACTCGATAACAACCCGAAAACAACTCGACTCGTATAACGTATATGTTTAATATTTATATTTTCCGAAAATTATTCTATATTTTTCAATATTTAGATGTTCTGAATACTATTATTTGTTATTTTCAACATTGATTCTTCATTAAGTTAAATATTATCATCTTGCGTAGTGAAATTAATTTAAAAAATAATATAAAAATTGAATTCAGCAAAAAAAAAAAAATTGATATCATAATAGGAAAATTATGATTTTCTATATCCAAAATAGGTTTTGTAATTTACTTAATTTAATATTTATATTTTTCACATAAACAAATTGATCATGTACTGTATTACCGAATTATCATAAAATTCGAACACGACACAGTTCGACTCGACTCGTATGGGAACTTATTTTCTTAACGGTGCATATTTATATTTTGAAATAAAGGTTTACTAAATATAATTGACACCGCGACGCTTCCAGGTGAAAATGGTGAACTCCAAGGAAGACGGAAAACTCGACTCGACTCGGCTCGGCTCGGCACGACTCGACTCGACATAGCTCGGCTCGAACTCGATCCGGCTCGATTCGACTCGGCTCTAACTTGATTTGAATCGATTTGACACGCCTCGAAATCGATTTTAGTCGATACGACGAGAAGTGGTTATATTTATTTAGTTATTTTGTACACTCTTAGACTATGTGATAATACTATCTTTATTTTTCATATGACATATGTGATGAAACGACATAACAATAATATATGAGATATAATAAATATTTAAGAAAAAAATAACAAGATATATTATATATTATATGTTGTTGCTCATAATACCAAGTGTAAAAATAATATTCCATATGAAATATCGAGTCACAAGTACAACACATCATTAAAAATATATAGTATGGGTAATTATTTTATTCAAAATAAAATAAAAATTGTAAATCATATCACAATTAATCGTGAAATTGATTTAAAAAATAATAAAAATGAACTTTTGATATCACAATAAGATAATTGTGTTTTTTAAATCCAAATTTTTTTTTTTAATTTACATAATTTAGTATTTTTATTTGTACATACACAAATTGGTCACGTGATATATTAGTAGATTATCATAGAACTCGGATCAACTCGCCTCGAACATGACTCAGCTCGACTCGACTCGACTCGACTCGAAGTCCACTCGTATCGACTCGATTCGAACTCTACTCGACTCGTCTCAAACTCGACTAGGCTCGAACTTGACTCAGCTCGACTCGAACTCGACTCGTATCTTCTTGATTCGAACTCGACACCATTCGAACTCGACTCGACTCGTCTCAAACTCGACTAGGCTCGAACACGATTCGAAAACGACTCGACTCGTATGACATTTGTGTTGACTATTATTATTTTACGAGTAGTATTATTTGTATTTTCAATTTTCTGATTTACCGTATATTATTATATTATATTTTTAGTTATTCGACTCGACTCGACTCGAATTCCACTCGACACGACTCGGTTGTTCATCACCAGCCGAGTCCAAGCTCGGAATGATAAATTCTTTCGCAACTATTGTCCGGAAGAATAAGAATCCGTTTCTAATATAGATTCCGTTGGTAACTCTCCAGTCATTTTCAAAAATCTCATCTCCGATTCCTTGTATTGCTATATAAATCATTATTTCAATTTATAAATTCATATTATATGTATGTACAATAAATTGAGCAATGATTTGCATTTTTTATAATAGATTGTTCCAAATAGGAATGAATGTCTCCGGAGTCATTGCTACTATCAAGTAAATAATTGTAAAACAAATATTTTTGTTATATATTTTATAATAGGTTATGATAGAAAAAATGTGTTCTCAAGTTTTAATTTGTAGGATTAGAGTTCGACAGTTAAAGACTATGAACCACCCTAATTACTATATTTTGGTCGTTTTTTTGAATATTCATATTACCAGAAAAATATTTTTGATTGTTGAATAATTTTTTTTATTGAGAATATAATATTCTGACTTGTGAAGTTGTGATGCTAGAAATTTTTGAACTTAGTTAAAAATAGCATCCGGATGCAAATGAGATAAATATAGTCTCTCATGAGTGCTTGGTTAAGCCAAAAATCAGTACCCCTTAATATGGCATAACCAGCCACGTGTCATATCTAAATATAATACGAACATCCATCTATAAATAACGCTTCCTTGTTCATCTCGATAGCATCATTCATACCTTTCTTCCTCTACATCATCTCTGATTTCATAATTCTCAATCATGGAATCTCTTCACATTAACTTTTTTCAGATTGTTTTGTTATTCGCGTTCGTTCTCGCATTGAACGTCGTTTTCTCATATATCCCTCACAGAAGACGACCTGTTGCGAGGTCACGGCCATTTCCAGACGATTCTTATTTCACTCCACTGCGTGCACCACCTCCGTCTGTTCGTGCAGCTCGTCGACGGCAATCAGCGACTTCAACCGATCTGTCTCTTCTCCGTATCCAATCACGCGCAACCGCTCCACCACGTCCAACACCTCCACCATCAACAATTTGTTGCAGAGAAGAGTTCTTAGAAAGGAGACAAAGACGAGTTGGTTTGCCGAGAAGAATCCTTAGAAGACTTAGAAGGGTCGTAAGTTGCTTGACCGAATGTCACGGAGGGTCGTGAGTTCTTTAACGAAATATCGCATAATAGGGAATCTACACAAATTTTATTGTGTATTTAGTGCAGTTATTTTTTTTCGAATGGATTTAGAGTGTTTTATTTAATTTTTTTGAGTAATTCTGACATGGGATTTTCTTAATTGGATTAAAACTGATATTAGTTTTGGATTGTAAATTCAATCAATTTTAATAAAAAATGTTTTTATTCTCATTTATTTCATGTTCATAAATATTTATCATTCAATATAATATCTTTTAAATGGACTAAAATATACTGTAATGTTTTTCATGAAAAAATGAAAATTAAAAATTTATCATGCTCCCAAAACATTTGGAGAAGTTTGTTTCCAAAATTATTTATGGTAAATTGAAGACCTGAAATTTATAAAAAAAAATGTGGGCTTTTTCATTAAAAGAAGAACAATCATAAAAATATGAAAAGAATATTAGTTCTAAATAGTGAAATTATTTTTTGTAGCCAGTACCCTTATACCATACAAGATACCAATCCCAACATTATCCCGTCCTAGGAATGTTATGGAATGCATCATTTAATCGTGTATCAATTTCTTGAGCAACGATCTATATTCTTGGATAATTTTTACAAACTATATGTAATCCTTGAGGGTATATTCCATAAATAAATAAATTTATATAAAGTTGTAAATTTGATGGATATGATGGGCTAAATAGAAATTAATATAAAATTCAAATTATATTCAATAAATTCAGCGATACAAGATTGAGAAATATAATATTGGGTTTTGCCACACTTTTCCAACAACGGAGATATAGCCTTGAATCTCAGGATTTCCTATATAACGAAACAAAATTTGCAGAGGTAAACATAATGTTTTGAGATTTTGTAGGGATACACATTATTTAATGGTTAATTTTAATCATCATCGTTGTTCAAAATATTTATACAATACCAAAATGAAACATTAATGAACCATATGGAATATGTTGTGATAGCACTAACAATCTTTTTATTGATTAAAATGCAATTAATATCGTAAATAATATATTATTTAATAGTGAAATTTGCTCAAAAAATAACATCAAAGTTCTATTCAATAAAATAAATTTTGATATCTTAATAGGACAATTGTGATATTTCATACGAAATATGTTAATTTTGTGATTTACATAAGTTCGTATTTTTATTTGTATATAAGCAAATTGGTCATGTAAAATATTTATATATTATCATAGAACTCGACTCGACACTACATGACTCGACTCGTCTCGGTGCGGCTAGAGTCAAACTCGGCTCCACTCGTATCGACTCGACTCGACTCGTACTCGAGTCGACACGGATTTGACACGACTCGAACTCGACTTTACTTGACTCGAAATTGACTCGGTTCGACTCGTCTCGTATTACATATGTGTTGAATATTTATATTTTCAAATATTATTATTTACATTTTCAATTTTTAGAATTTCCGAATATTACAATATGTAATTTTTAATGACTTGAATTGACTCGAGCTCGACTCGGCTCGAACTGGACTATACTCAAACACGACTTTACTACATTCAGGGCAACAGTCGACTAGACTCGATAACAACCCGAAAACGACTCGACTCGTATAACGTATATGTTTAATATTTATATTTTCCGAAAATTATTCTATATTTTTCAATATTTAGATGTTCTGAATACTATTATTTGTTATTTTCAACATTGATTTTTCATTAAGTTAAATATTATCATCTTGCGTAGTGAAATTAATTTAAAAAATAATATAAAAATTGAATTCAGCAAAAAAAAAAAAATTGATATCATAATAGGAAAATTATGATTTTCTATATCCAAAATAGGTTTTGTAATTTACTTAATTTAATATTTATATTTTTCACATAAACAAATTGATCATGTACTGTATTACCGAATTATCATCAAATTCGAACACGACACAGTTCGACTCGACTCGTATGGGAACTTATTTTCTTAACGGTGCATATTTATATTTTGAAATAAAGGTTTACTAAATATAATTGACACCGCGACGCTTCCAGGTGAAAATGGTGAACTCCAAGGAAGACGGAAAACTCGACTCAACTCGGCTCGGCTCGGCACGACTCGACTCGACATAGCTCGGCTCGAACTCGATCCGGCTCGATTCGACTCGGCTCTAATTTGATTTGAATCGATTTGACACGCCTCGAAATCGATTTTAGTCGATACGACGAGAAGTGGTTATATTTATTTAGTTATTTTGTACACTCTTAGACTATGTGATAATACTATCTTTATTTTCATATGACATATGTGATGAAACGACATAACAATAATATATGAGATATAATAAATATTTAAGAAAAAAATAACAAGATATATTATATATTATATGTTGTTGCTCATAATACCAATTGTAAAAATAATATTCCATATGAAATATCGAGTCACAAGTACAACACATCATTAAAAATATATAGTATTGGTAATTATTTTATTCAAAATAATGTAAAAATTGTAAATCATGTCACAATTAATCGTGAAATTGATTTAAAAAATAATAAAAATGAACTTTTGATATCACAATAAGATAATTGTGTTTTTTAAATCCAATTTTTTTTTTTTAATTTACATAATTTAGTATTTTTATTTGTACATACACAAATTGGTCACGTGATATATTAGTAGATTATCATAGAACTCGGATCAACTCGCCTCGAACATGACTCAGCTCGACTCGACTCGACTCGACTCGAAGTCGATTCGTATCGACTCGATTCGAACTCGACACTACTCGAACTCTACTCGACTCGTCTCAAACTCGACTAGGCTCGAACTTGACTCAGCTCGACTCGAACTCGACTCGTATCTTCTTGATTCGAACTCGACACCATTCGAACTCGACTCGACATCAAAGTTCTATTCAATAAAATAAATTTTGATATCTTAATAGGACAATTGTGATATTTCATACGAAATATGTTAATTTTGTGATTTACATAAGTTCGTATTTTTATTTGTATATAAGCAAATTGGTCATGTAAAATATTTATATATTATCATAGAACTCGACTCGACACTACATGACTCGACTCGTCTTGGTGCGGCTCGAGTCAAACTCGGATTGCATCATTCGTACCTTTCTTCCTCTACTTCTTCTCTGATTTCATAATTCCCAATCATGGAATCTCTTCACATTAACTTTCTTCAGATTGTTTTGTTATTCGCGTTCGTTCTCGCATTGAACGTCGTTTTCTCATATATCCCTCACAGAAGACGACCTGTTGCGAGGTCACGGCCATTTCCAGACGATTCTTATTTCACTCCACTGCGTGCACCACCTCCGTCTGTCCGTGCAGCTCGTCGACGACAATCAGCGGCTTCAACCAATCTGTCTCTTCTCTGTATGCAACCACGCGCAACCGCTCCACCACGTCCAACACCTCCACCATCAACAATTTGTTGCAGAGAAGAGTTCTTAGAAATGAGACAAAGACGAGTTGGTTTGCCGAGAAGAATCCTTTGAAGACTTAGAAGGGTCGTAAGTTGCTTGACCGAATGTCACGGAGGGTCGTGAGTTCTTTAACGAAATATCGCATAATAGGGAATCTTGAGTAATTCTGACATGGGATTTTCTTAATTGGATTAAAACCTGATATTAGTTTGTTGAAATTTGCGCAGCACAACGACTTTCAAAAAATAATTTTTATTACACAAGACTTGATATTACAAACACATACAAACTATACTCTTTCTCTCTCTAATTTGCCTCACTCTATCTCTCTTACTCACGCCCCCCCTCTCTCTATTTTCTCTCTATTTGATATTCTATCTATTGCCATAGATATGAAATGAAACTAAGCCTTATTTATACACCTCCTAAACCGACTTTGGATAAAAAATTAGAAATTGGAGACCATCACATGGAAAAGTCTTAGCACTTAAGTAATCATGACTAAGCATCCTTAGCTTAGCCAACTAATATCTTCTCCATTAAGTATTCTTATTTTATTCAAGAATGAAAAAAAATTATTTTCAACACTTCCCGTTAATTTATTTTCTTGAATACGCCTATCAACTCGCGATTACGTACGAACTTGTCTTTCGATAACACTTTCGTAAATATATCAGCCAGTTGTTCATCAGTTCAGCAAAATTCCAGTTGCACTTCTCCTCGTTCCACTGTTTCGCGTATATAATGATATTTAATCCATTGCTTCGTCCGATCATGATTAACCGGATTCTTGCTCATAGCGATCGCGGACTTGCTATCACAATAAATCGTGATAGGATCTTCTCGTAATTCTCCAATATCCGTCATTATTCGTTTCATCCACACTGCTTGTGCAATTGCTCTGGTTGCTGCCACATACTCGTTTGATCACCAAGCAAGAAAATTTCTAACACCTTCAACAAAATTAAATGATGATATTTTTTAAAAAAAATTAAAAATTCAAGTGTAACGGAAGCAAAATACTCAATTTTCATGTCGGAGTCAAAATACCCCGTAATTGAATACTAACACACACACAAATTTCAATCTTTTTCGAAAATTTCTAAAAAATGCTAAAACAAAAGTCTAACACCTTGAAAAAAAAAATTCAATTATGATACTTTTTTTAAAAATGTTAAAATACAAGTGTAAAGCAAGAAAAAAACTCAATTTTCGTGTCGGAGTCAAAAAACTCTGTAATTGAAGACTAACACACACAAATTTAAAATTTTTCGAAAATTACTTAAAAATGCAAAAACAGAAGTATAACACCTTGAAAAAAAATTTAATTACGGGATTTTTTTAAAAAATGTTAAAATTCAATTGTAACACAAGAAAAATACTCAATTTGCATGTCGTTCTCAAAATACTCCGTAATTGAAGACTAATACAGGCAAATTTAATTTTTTTCAAAAATTCCTTCGTAATGCAAAAACAGAAGTTTAACACCTTAAAAAAAAAATCCAATTATGATATTTTTTAATAAAATGTTAAAATCAGAGTGTAACACAAGAAAAATACTATGTTTCCATGTCGTATTCAAAACGCTCCGTAATTGAAGACAAACACACACAAATTTTATTTTTTTCAAAAATTTCTTAAAAAATGCAAAAACATAAGTCTTGACACCTTCAGAAAATTAACTTATGATATTTTTTAAAAATATGTTATATTTTAAATGTAACACAAGCAAAATACCAAATTTTCAGGTCGTACTCAAAATACTCCGTAATTGAATACTAACACACACAAATTTCAATTTTTTTCGAAAATTTCTGAAAAATGCAAAAACAGAAATCTAACACCTTCAAAAATTTCAATTATGATATCTTTTTAAAAATTGTTAAAATTCAAGTGTAACGCAAGCAAAATACTCAATTTTCATGTCGGAGTACAAAAACTCCGTAATTGAAGACTAACTCACGCAAATTTCAATTTTTCGAAAATTTCATAAAAATGCAAAAACAGAAGTATAACACCTTAAAAAAATTCAATTATGACATTTTTTTTAAATGTGAAAATTTAATTGTGACACAAGCAAATACTTAATTTTCATGTCGTACTCAAAATACTCCGTAATTGAATACTAACACAGCAATTTCAATTTTTTCGAAAATTTCTTAGAAATGCAAAAACAGAAGTATAATACCTTGGCAAAATTAAATTCTGATATTTTTAATAAATTGTTAAAATCGGAGAGTAAGATAAGAAAAATATTGTGTTTCCATGGCGTACTCAAAATGTTCCATAAATGAAGACTACTAACACACAAATTTAATTTTTTCAAAAATTTCTTAAAAATACAAAAACAGAAGTCTTGCTTCGCAAAAATGACTCATGATATATTTTAAAAATATGTTAAATTTGAAATGTGACACAAGCAAAATACTGAATTTTAAAGGTCGTACTCAATTTTCATATCGGAGACAAAATACTCGGTAATTGAATACTAATATACACAAATTTTCATTTTTTTCGAAAATTTCCAAAAAATGCAAAAACAGAAGTCTAGCACCTTTAAAAAAAAATTCAATTATGATATTTTTTTTAAAATTTTTAAAACACAAGTGTAAAGAAAGCAAAATACTCAATTTTCATGTCAGAGTAAAAAAAACTCCGTAATTGAAGACTAACACACGCACAAATTTAAATTTTTTCGAAAATTACTTAAAAATGCAAAAACAGAAGTATAACACCTTCAAAAAATTCAATTATGACAATTTTTAAAAAAATGTGAAAATTTACTTGTAACACAAGAAAAATACTCAATATGCATGTCGTTCTCAAAATACGTCGTAATTGAAGACTAATACACACAAATTTAAATTTTTTTCTAAAATTTCTTCGAAATGCAAAAACAGAAGTATAACACCTTCAAAAAAAAAAATATTCCGTAATTGAAAACTAATACACACAAATTTAAATTTTTTTCTAAAATTTGTTCGAAATGCAAAAACAGAAGTATAACACCTTCAAAAAATTGAATTATGATATTTTTTAATAAAATGTCAAAATCAGAGTGTAACACAAGCAAACTACTATGTTTCCATGTCGTACTCAAAATGCTCCTTAATTGAAGACTCACACACACAAATTTTATTTTTTTAAAAAATTTCTTAAAAAATGCAAAAACATAAGTCTTGACACCTTCAGAAAAATGACTTACGAATTTTTTTAAAAATATGTTATATTTTGAATGTAACACAAGCAAAATAGTAAATTTCAGGTCGTAATCAAAATACTCCGTAATTGAAAACTAACAGACTCAAATTTTAATTTTTTTCGAAAATTTCTAAAAAATTTAACAAACAGAAGTCTAACACCTACAAAAAATTCAATTATGATATTTTTTAAAAAATGTTAAAATTCGAGTGTAACGCATGCAAAATACTCAATTTTCATGATGGAGCATAGAAACTCCGTAATTGAAGACTAACACACGCAAATTTCAATTTTTCGAAAATTTCTTAAAAATGCAAAAACAGAAGTATAACACCTTCAAAAAAATTCAATTATGATATTTTTTAATAAAATGTTAAAATCAGAGTGTAACACAAGCAAAAAACTATGTTTCCATGTTATACTCAAAATGCTCCTTAATTGAAGACTATCACACAAAAATTTTATTTTTTTCAAAATTTTCTTAAAAAATGAAAAAACATAAGTCTTTACACCTTCAGAAAAATGACTTATGATATTTTTTTAAAAATATGTTATATTTTAAATATAACACAAGCAAAATAGTAAATTTCAGGTCGTACTCAAAATACTCCGTAATTGAATACTAACAGACACAAATTTCAATTTTTTTCGAAAATTTCTAAAAAATGCAAAAACAAAAGTCTAACACCTTCAAAAAATTCAATTATGATATTTTTTTAAATATTGTTAAAATTCAAGTGTAACGCATGCAAAATACTCAATTTTCATGTCGGAGTACAAAAACTCCGTAATTGAAGACTAAAAACACACAAATTTAAATTTTTTTCGAAAATTACTTAAATATGCAAAAACAGAAGTATAACACCTTAAAAAAAAAAAAATTCAATTATGACATTTTTAAAAAAAATGTGAAACTTTACTTGTAACACAAGAAAATAACTCAATTTGCATGTCGTTCTCAAAATACTCCGTAATTGAAGACTAATACACAAAAATTTAAATTATTTTCTAAAATTTGTTTGAAATGCAAAAACAGAAGTATAACACCTTCAAAAAAATTCAATTACGATATTTTTTAATAAAATGTTAAAATGAGAGTGTAACACAAGCAAAATACTATGTTTCCATGTCATACTCAAAATGCTCCTTAATTGAAGACTCACACACACAAATTTTATATTTTTCAAAAATTTCTTAAAAAATGCAAAAACATAAGTCTTGACACCTTCAGAAAAATGACTTATGAAATTTTTAAAAAATATGTTATATTTTAAATGTAACACAAGCAAAATAGTAAATTTCAGGTCATAATCAAAATACTCCGTAATTGAATACTAACAGACACAAATTTTAATTTTTTCGAAAATTTCTAAAAAATGCAAAAACAGATGTCTAACACCTTCAAAAAATTCAATTATGATATTTTTTAAAAAATGTCAAAATTAAAGTATAACGCATACAAAATACTCAATTTTCATGTCGGAGTATAAAACTCCGTAATTCAAGACTAACAAACGCAAATTTCAATTTTTCGAAAATTTCTTAAAAATGCAAAAAGAGAAGTATAATACCTTCAAAAAATTCAATTATGACATTTTTCTAAATGTGAAAATTTAATTGTAACACAAGCTAAATACTCAATTTTCATGTCGTACTCAAAATACTCCGTAATTGAAGAGTAACACACACCAATTTCAATGTTTTCGAAAATTTCTTCGAAATGCAAAAACAGAAGTATAACACCTTGCAAAATTAAATTATGATATTTTTAATAAATTGTTAAAATCGGAGTGTAAGATTTGAAAAATATTATGTTTCCATGGCGTACTCAAAATGTTCCGTAATTGAAGACAAACACACACAAATTTAATTTTTTTCAAAATGTTTGAAAAAATGCAAAAATAGAAGTCTTGCTTCACAAAAATGACTTATGATATATTTGAAAAATATGTTAAATTCGAAATGTAACGCAAGCAAAATACTCAATTTTCACGTCGTCCTCAAACTACTCCATAATTGAATACTAAAACACACAAATTTCAATTTTTTTGGAAAATTTCTAAAAAATGCAAAAACAGAAGGCTAACGCGTTTAAAAAAAAAATTCAATTATGATATTTTTTTAAATTTTTTTTAAATACAAGTGTAAAGAAAGCAAAATACTCAATTTTCATGTCGGAGTAAAAAAACTCCGTAATTGAAGACTAACACACACAAGTTTAAAATTTTTCGAAAATTACTTAAAAATGCAAAAACAGAAGTATAACACCTTCAAAAAAAATTCAATTATGACATTGTTTAAAAAAATGTGAAAATTTAATTGTAACACAAGAAAAATACTCAATTTGCATGTCATTCTCAAAATACTCCGTAATTGAAGACTAACACACACAAATTTAAATTTTTGTCTAAAATTTCTTCGAAATGCAAAAACAGAAGTATAACACCTTCAAAAAATTCAATTATGATATTTTTTAGTAAAATGTTAAAATCAGAGTGTAACACTAGCAAAATACTATGTTTCCATGTTGTACACGAAATGCTCCGTAATTGAAGACTAACACACACAAATTTTATTTTTTTCAAAAATTTCTTAAAAAATGAAAAAACATAAGTCTTGACACCTTCAGAAAAATGACTTATGATATTTTTTAAAAATATGTTATATTTTAAATATAACACAAGCAAAATAGTAAATTTCAGGTCGTACTCAAAATATTCTGTAATTGAATACTAACAGACAGAAATTTCAATTTTTTTAGAAAATTTCTAAAAAATGCAAAAACAGAAGTCCAACACCTTCAAAAAATTCAATTATTATATTTTTTTTAAAAATTGTTAAAATTCAAGTGTAACGCATGCAAAATACTCAATTTTCATGCCGGAGTACAAAAACTCCGGAATTGAAGATTAACACACCCAAATTTAAATTTTTTCGTAAATTACTTACAAATTCAAAAACAGAAGTATAACATGTTAAAAAAAAAATTCAATTATGACATTTTATTAAAAAATGTGAAAATTTACTTGTAACACAAGAAAAATACTCAATTTGCATGTCGTTCTCAAAATACTCCGTAATTGAAGACTAATACACACAAATTTAAATTGTTTTCTCAAATTTGTTCGAAATGCAAAAACAGAAGTATAACACCTTCAAAAAAATTCAATTATGATATTTTTTAATAAAATGTTAAAATCAGAGTGTAACACAAGCAAAAGACTATGTTTCCATGTCGTACTAAAAATACTCCTTAATTGAAGACTCACACACACAAATTTTATTTTTTTAAAAAATGCAAAAACATAAGTCTTGACACCTTCAGAAAAATGATTTATGATATTTTTAAAAAATATGTTATATTTTAAATCTAATGCAAAATAGTAAATTTCAGGTCGTAATCAAAATACTCCGTAATTGAATACTAACAGAAACAAATTTCAATTTTTTCGAAAATTTCCAAAAAATCAAAAAACAGATCTCTAACACCTTCAAAAAATTCAATTATGATATTTTTTTAAAAATTGTTAAAATTAAAGTGTAACGCATGCAAAATACTCAATTTTCATGTCGGAGTATAAAAACTCCGTAATTCAAGACTAATACACGCAAATTTCAATTTTTTGAAAATTTCTTAAAAATGAAAAAACAGAAGTATAACACCTTCAAAAAATTCAATTATGAAATTTTTCCAAATGTGAAAATTTAATTGTAACACAAGCAAAATACTCAATTTTCATGTCGTACTCAAAATACTTCGTAATTGAAGACTAACACACACCAATTTCAATGTTTTCAAAAATTTCTTCGAAATGCAAAAAACAGAAGTATAACACCTTGCAAAATTAAATTCTGGTATTTTTAATAAATTGTTAAAATCGGAGTGTAAGATTTGAAAAATATTATGTTTCCATGGCGTACTCAAAATGTTCCGTAATTGAAGACTAACACAAACAAATTTAATTGTTTTCAAAATTTGTTTAAAAATGCAAAAACAGAAGACTTGCTTCACAAAAATGAATTATGATATATTTGAAAAATATGTTATATTTGAAATGTAATGCAAGCAATATACTCAATTTTCATGTCGTCCTCAAAATACTCCGTAATTGAATACTAACACACACAAAATTCAATTTATTTTGAAAATTTCTAAAAAATGCAAAAACAGAAGTCTAACGCGTTTAAAAAAAAAATTCAATTATGATATTTTTTTAAATTTTTTTAAAATACAAGTGTAAATAAAGCAAAATACTCAATTTTCTTGTCGGAGTAAAAAAACTCCGTAATTGAAGACTAACACACACAAATTAAATTTTTTTCGAGAATTACTTAAAAATGCAAAAACAGAAGTATAACACCTTCAAAAAATTCAATTATGACATTGTTTAAAAAAATGTGAAAATTTAATTGTAACACTAGAAAAATACTCAATTTGCATGTCGTTCTCAAAATACTCCGTAATTCAAGACTAATAAAGACAAATTTGAATTTTTTTCGAAACTTTCTTCGAAATGCAAAAACAGAAGTATAAAACCATCAAAAAATTCAATTATGATATTTTTAATAAAATGTTAAAATCATAGTGTAAAACAAGCAAAATACTATGTTTCCATGTCGTACTCAAAATGCTCCGTAATTGAAGACAAAGACACACAAATTTTTTTTTTTCAAAAATTTCTGAAAAAATGCAGAAACATAAGTCTTGACACCTTCAGAAAATTAACTTATGATCTTTTTTAAAAATATGTTTTATTTTAAATGTAACACAAGCAAAATACTAAATTTTTAGGTCGTACTCCATATACTCCGTAATAGAATATTAACACACACAAATTTCAATTTTTTTCGAAAATTTCTAAAAAATGCAAAAACAGAAGTCTAACACCTTCAAAAAAATTAAATGATGATATTTTTTAAAAAATATTAAAATTAAAGTGTAACGCAAGCAAAATACTCAATTTTCATGTCGGAGTCAAAATACTCGGTAATTCAATACTAGAACTCACACATTTCAATTTTTTTCGAAAATTTCTAAAAAATGCAAAAACAGAAGTCTAACACCTTTAAAAAAATTCAATTATGATATTTTTTTTAAAAATGTTAAAATACAAGTGTAAAGAAAGCAAAATACTCAATTTTCATGTCGGAGTAAAAAAACTCCGTAATTGAAGACTAACAGACACAAATTTAAAATTTTCGAAAATTACTTAGAAATGCAAAAACAGAAGTATGACACCATCAAAAATATTCAATTATGACATTTTTAAAAAAAATGTGAAAATTTACTTGTAACATAAGAAAAATACTCAATTTGCATGTCGTTCTCAAAATACTCCGTAATAGAAGACTAATACACACAAATTAAAAAACATTTCTAAAATTTCTTCGAAATGCAAAATAGAAGTATAACACCTTCAAAAAATTCAATTATGATATTTTTTAGTAAAACGTTAAAATCAGAGTGTAACACAAAAAAAATACTATGTTTCCATGTCGTACTCAAAATGCTCTATAATTGAAGACAAACACACACAAAAAATTGTTAAAATTCAAATGTAACGCAAGAAAAATACTCAATTTTCATGTCGTAGTACAAAAACTTCGTAATTGAAGACTAACACACACAAATTTCAATTTTTCGAAAATTTTATAAAAATGCAAAAATAGAAGTATAACACCTTCAAAAAATTCAATTATGACATTTTTTAAAATGTGAAAATTTAATTGTAACACAGGAAAAATACTCAATTTTCATGTCGTACTCAAAGTACTCCGTAATTGAATACTAACACACCAATTTCAATTTTTTCGAAAATTTCTTCGAAATGCAAAAACAGAAGTATAAAACCTTGGAAAAATTAAATTATGATATTTTTAATAAATTGTTAAAATCGGAGTGTAAGATAAGAAAAATATTATGTTTCCATGGCGTACTCAAAATGTTCCGTAATTGAAGACTAGCACACACAAATTTAATTTTTTTCAAAAAGTTCTTAAAAATGCAAAAACATAAGTCTTGCTTCACAAAAATGACTTATGATATATTTTAAAAATATGTTAAATTTCAAATGTAACACAAGAAAAATACTGAATTTCAAAGGTCGTACTCAAAATACTCCGTAATTGAATACTGAAACACACAAATTTCAATTTTTTCGAAAATTTCTAAGAAATGCAAAAACAGAAGTCTAACACCTTCAAAAAAATTAAATGATGATAATTTATAAAAAATTTTAAAATTCAAGTGTAACGCAAGCAAAATACTAAATTTTCATGTCGGAGTCAAAATACTCGGTAATTGAATACTAACACCCAAATTTCAATTTTTTTCGAAACTTTCGAAAAAATTCAAAAACAGAAGTCTAACACCTTTAAAAAAAATTCAATTATGATATTTTTTTAAAAATGTTAAAATACAAGTGTAAAGAAAGAAAAATACTCAATTTTCATGTCGGAGTAAAAAACTCCGTAATTGAAGACTAATAGACGCAAATTTAAATTTTTTCAAAAATTACTTAAAAATGCAAAAACAGAAGTATAACACCTTCAAAAAAAATTCAAATAAGACATTTTTTAAAAAAATGTGAAAATTTACCTGTAACAGAAGAAAAATACTCAATTTGCATGCCGTTCTCAAAGTACTCCGTAATTGAAGACTAATACACACAAATTTAAATTTTTTCTATAATTTCTTCGAAATGCAAAACAGAAGTATAACACCTTCAAAAAATTCAATTATGATATTTTTTTAAAAATGTTAAAATACAAGTGTAAAGAAAGAAAAATACTCAATTTTCATGTCGGAGTAAAAAACTCCGTAATTGAAGACTAATACACACAAATTTCAATTTTTTCGAAACTTTCTAAAAAATTCAAAAACAGAAGTATAACAGCTTCAAAAAAAATTCAATTATGACATTTTTTAAAAAAATGTGAAAATTTACTCGTAACAGAAGAAAAATACTTAATTTGCATGTCGATCTCAAAGTACTCCGTAATTGAAGACTAATACACACAAATTTAAATTTTTTTCTAAAATTTCTTCGAAATGCAAAACAGAAGTATAACACCTTCAAAAAATTCAATTATGATATTTTTTAATAAAATGTTAAAATCGGAGTGTAACACAAGAAATATACTATGTTTCCATGTCGTACTCAAAATGCTCTGTAATTGAAGACAAACACACACAATTTGTTTTTTTTTTTTAAATTTCTTAAAAAATGCAAAAACATAAGTCTTGACACCATCAGAAAATTAACTTTTGATATTTTTTTAAAATATGTTATAATTTAAATGTAACACAAGCAAAATACTAAATTTTCAGGTCTCACTCAAAATACTCCGTAATTGAATACTAACACACACAAATTTCAATTTTTACGAAAATTTCTAAAAAATGCAAAAACAGAAGTCTTACACCTTCAAAAAATTCAATTATGATATTTTTGAAAAAATTGATAAAATTCAACTGTAACGCAAGAAAAATACTCAATTTTCATGTCGGAGTACAAAAACTCCGTAATTGAAGACTAACACACACAAATTTCAATTTTTCGAAAATTTCATAAAAATGCAAAAACAGAAGTATAACACCTTCAAAAAATTCAATTATGACATTTTTTTAAATGTGAGAATTTAATTGTAACGCAGGCAAAATACTCAATTTTCATGTCGTATTCAAAATACTCCGTAATCGAATACTAACACCCCAATTTCAATTTTTTCGAAAATTTCTTCGAAATGCAAAAACAGAAGTATAACACCCTGGAAAAATTAAATTATGATATTTTTAATGAATTGTGAAAATTGGAGTGTAAGATAAGAAAAATATTATGTTTCCATGGCGTACTTAAAATGTTCCGTAATTGAAGACTAACACACACAAATTTAATTTTTTTCAAAATATTATTAAAAATGCAAATACAGAAGTCTTGCTTCACAAAAATTACTGATGATATATTTTAAAAATATGTAAAATTTGAAATGTAACACAAGAAAATTACTGAATTTCAAAGGTCGTACTCAAAATACTCCGTAATTGAATACTAACACACACAAATTTCAATTTTTTCGAAAATTTCTAAAAAATGCGAAAAACAGAAGTCTAACACCTTCAAAAAATTCAATTATGTCATTTTTTTAAATGTGAAAATTTAATTGTAACACAGGCAAAATACTCAATTTGCATGTCTATCTTAAAATACTCCGTAATTGAAGACTAATACACACAAATTTAAATATTTTTGTAAAATTTCTTCGAAATGGAAAACATAAGTATAACGCCTTCAATAAATTCAATTATGATATTTTTTAATAAAATGTTAAAATCAGAGTGTTACACAAGAAAAATACTATGTTTCCATGTCGTACTCAAAATGCTCTGTAAATTTAGACAAACATACACAAAAAAAAAAATTTCAAAAATTTCTTAAAAAATGCAAAAACATAAGACTTGACACCTTCAGAAAATTAACTTTTGATATTTTTTAAAAATATGTTATATTTTAAATACAACACAAGCAAAATACTAAATTTTCAGATTGTACTCAAAATACTCCGTAATTGAATACTAACACACACAAATTTAAATTTTTTCGAAAATTTCTAAAAAATGCAAAAAAAGAAGTCTAACACCTTCAAAAAAATTCAATTATGATATTTTTGAAAAAATTATTAAAATTCAAGTGTAACGCAAGAAAAATACTCAATTTTCATGCTGGAGTACAAAAACTCCGTAATTGAAGACTCACACACACACAAATTTGAATTTTTCGAAAATTTCATAAAAATGCAAAAACAGAAGTATAACACCTTCAAAAATTCAATTATGACATTTTTTTAAATGTGAGAATTTAATTGTAACACGGGCAAAATACTCAATTTTCATGTCGTACTCAAAATACTCCGTAATCGAATACTAACACACCAATTTCAATTTTTTCAAAAATTTCTCCGAAATGCAAAAACAGAAGTATAACACCCTGGAAAAATTAAATTATGATATTTTTAATAAATTGTGAAAATTGGAGTGTAAGATAAGAAAAATATTATGTTTCCATGGCGTACTCAAAATGTTCCGTAATTGAAGAATAACACACACAAATTTAATTTTTTCAAAATATTATTAAAAATGCAAAAACAGAAGTCTTGCTTCACAAAAATGACTGATGATATATTTTAAAAATATGTTAACTTTGAAATGTAACACAAGCAAATTACCGAATTTCAAAGGTCGTACTCAAAATACTCCGTAATTGAATACTAACACACACAAATTTCAATTTTTTCGAAAATTTCTAAAAAATGCGACAAACAGAAGTCTAACACCTTCAAAAAAATTAAATGATGATATTTTGTAAAAAATGTAAAAATTCAAGTTTAACGCAAGAAAACTACTCAATTTTCATGTCGGAGTACAAAAACTCCGTAATTGAAGACAAACACACACAAATTTCAATTTTTCGAAAATTTCATAAAAATGCAAAAACAGAAGTATAACACCTTCAAAAAATTCAATTATGTCATTTGTTTAAATGTGAAAATTTAATTGTAACACAGGCAAAATACTCAATTTGCATGTCGTTCTTAAAATACTCCGTAATTGAAGAATAATACATGCAAATTTAAATATTTTTGTAAAATTTCATCGAAATGGAAAACATAAGTATAACACCTTCAAAAAATTCAATTATGATATTTTTTAATAAAATGTTAAAATCAGAGTGTTACACAAAAAAAATACGATGTTTCCATGTCGTACTCAAAATGCTCTGTAAATTAAGACAAACATACACAAATTTTTTTTTTTCAAATATTTCTTAAAAAATGCAAAAACATAAGTCTTGACACCTTCAGAAAATTGACTTTTGATATTTTTTAAAAATATGTTATATTTTAAATACAACACAAGTAAAATACTAAATTTTCAGATTGTACTCAAAATACTCCGTAATTGAATAATAATACACACAAATTTTAATTTTTCCGAAAATTTCTAAAAATGCAAAAACAGAAGTCTAACACCTTCAAAAAATTCAATTATGATATTTTTTAAAAAATTGTTAAAATTCAAGTGTAACGCAAGAAAAATACTCAATTTTCATGTCGGAGTACAAATACTCCGTAATTGAAGACTCACACACACACAAATTTCAATTTTTCGAAAATTTCATAAAAATGCAAAAACAGAGGTATAACACCTTCGAAAATTCAATTATGACATTTTTTTAAATGTGAGAATTTAATTGTAACACGGGCAAAATACTCAATTTTCATGTCGTACTCAAAATACTCCGTAATCGAATACTAACACACCAATTTCAATTTTTTCAAAAATTTCTTCGAAATGCAAAAACAGAAGTATAACACCCTGGAAAAATTAAATTATGATATTTCTAATAAATTGTGAAAATAGGATTGTAAGATAAGAAAAATACTATGTTTCCATTGCGTACTCAAAATGTTCCGAAATTGAAGACTAACACACATATTTAATTTTTTTGAAAAAATTCTTAAAAATGCAAAAATAGAAGTCTTGCTTCACAAAAATGACTTATGATATATTTTAAAAATATATTAAATTTGAAATGTAACACAAGCAAATTACTGAATTTCAAAGGTCGTACTCAAAATACTCCGTAATTGACTACTAACACACACAAATTTCAATTTTTTCAAAAATTTCTAAAAAATGCAAAAACAGAAGTCTAACACCTTCAAAAAAATTAAATTATGATATTTTTTAAAAAATGTTAAAATTCAAGTGTAACCCAAGAAAAATACTCAATTTTCATGTTGGAGTACAAAAACTCCGTAATTGAAGACTAACACGCACAAACTTCAATTTTTCGAAAATTTCATAAAAATGAAAAAATAGAAGTATAACACCTTCAAGAAATTCAATTATGACATTTTTTTAAATGTGAAAATTTAATTGTAACACAGGCAAAATACTCAATTTTCATGTTGTACTCAAATACTCCGTAATTGAATACTAACACACACAAATTTCAATTTTTTTCGAAAATTCAAAAACAGAAGTCTAACACCTTAAAAAAAATTCAATTACGACATTTTTTAAAAAAATGTGAAAATTTACTTGTAACACAAGAAAAATACTCAATTTGCATGTCATTCTCAAATACTCTGTAATTGAATACTAATACACACAAATTTAAATTTTTTTCTAAAATTTCCTCGAAATGCAAAATAGAAGTATAACACCTTCAAAAAATTCATTTATGATATTTTCTAATAAAATGTTAAAATCAGAGTGTAACAGAAGAAAAATACTATGTTTCCATGTCGTACTCGAAATGCTCCGTAATTGAAGACAAACACACACAAATTTATTTATTTTTCAAAAATTTCTTAAAAAAAGCAAAAACATAAGTCTTGACACCTTCAGAAAATTAACTTTTGATATTTTTTAAAAATATGTTCTATTTTAAATGTAACACGAGAAAAATACTCAATTTTCAGGTCGTACTCAAAATGCTCCGTAATTGAACACTAACACACACAAATTTTATTTTTTTCGAAAATTTCTAAAAAATGCAAAAACAGAAGTCTTGACACCTTCAAAAAATTCAATCATGATATTTTTCTAAAAAATGTTAAATTTCAAGTGTATAGCAAGTAAAATACTCAATTTTCATGTCGGAGTAAAAAAAAACTCCGTAATTGAAGACTAACACACACAAATTTCAATTTTTTTGAAAATAACTTAAAAATGCAAAAACAAAAGTATAACACCTTCAAAAAATTCAATTATGACGATTTTTTAAAAAATGTCAAAATTTAATTGTAACACAAGAAAAATACTCAATTTTCATGTCGTACTCAAAATATTCCATAATTGAAGACTAACACACACCAATTTTAATTTTTTCGAAACTTTCCTCCAAAACAGAGGTATAACCCCTTATAAAAATTCAATTATGATTTTTTTTAATAAAATTTTAAAATCAAAGTGTAACACAAGCAAAATACTATGTTTCCATGTCGTACTCAAAATACTCCGAAATTGAAGACTAACACACACAAATTTTAATTTAACAAAAATTTCTAAAATGCAAAAACAGAAATCTAACACCTTCAAAAAATTCATATATGACATTTTTAAATAAATATTAGAAACTGTAATACAAGCAAAATACTCTATTTTCATGTCGTAGTCAAAATATTCCGTAATTTAAGGCTAACACACACAAATTTCAATTGTTTCGAAAATTTCTTAAAAATGCAAAAACAGAAGTCTAACACCATCAAAAAATTCAATTATGACAATTTTTAAATAAATGTTAAAATTGAAGTGAAACACAAGAAAAATACTCAATTCGCATGTCGTTCTCAAAATACTCCGTAATTGAAGACTAATACACACAAATTTCAATTTTTTCGAAAATTTCTTCGAAATGCAAAAACAGAAGTATAACCACCTTCAAAAAATTCAATTATTAATTTTTTTAATAAAATGTTAAAATCGGAATGTAACACTAGCTAAATACTGTGTTTCCATGCCGTACTCAAAATGCTCCGTAATTAAAGACTAACACACACAAATTTTATTTTTTTAAAAATTTCTTAAAAATGCAAAAACAGAACTCTTGACACCTTCAGAAAAATGACTTATGATATTTTTTAAAAATATGTTATATTTGAAATGTAACACAAGAAAAATACTCTATTTTCAGGTCATACTCAAAATACTCCGTAATTGAATACTAACAAACACACAAATTTCAATTTTTTAGAAAATTTCTAAATAATGAAAAAACAGAAGTCTAACACCGTCAAAAAATTCAATTGTGATATTTTTTTTTAAAATGTTAAAATTCAAGTGTTACGCAAGCAAAATACTCAATTTTCATGTCGGAGTCAAAATACTCAGTAATTGAATACTAACACACACAAATTTCAATTCGTTTCGAAAATTTCTAAAAAATGCAAAAGAAGAAGTCTAACACATTAAAAAAAAATTATGATATTTTTTTAAAATTGTTACAATTGAAGTGTAACGCAAGCAAAATACTCAATTTTCATGTCGGAGTCAAAAAAACTCCGTAATTGAAGACTAACACACACAGATTTAATTTTTTTCCAAAATTTCTTAAAAATCCAAAAACATAATTATAACACCTTCAAAAAATTCAATTATGACATTTTTTTAATGTGAAAATTTAATTGTAACACAAGAAAAATACTCAATTTTCATTTCATACTCAAATTAATCTGTAATTGAAGACTAACACACACCAATTTCAATTTTTTCGAAAACAGAAGTATAACCCCTTAAAAAAATAACTTTATGATATTTTTTAATAAAACGTTAAAATCGAGAGACAACACAAGCAAAATACTATGTTTGCATGTCATACTCAAAATACTCCGTAATTGAAGACTAACACATACAAATTTTAACTTTTTGAAACTTTCTTAAAAATGCAAAAACAGAAGTCTAACACATTCAAAAAATTCATTTATGACATTTTTAAATAAATATTAAAATTTAGTTGTAATACAAGAAAAATACTCTATTTTCATGTCGTAGTCAAAATATTCGGTAATTTAAGACTAACACACACAAATTTCAATTTTTTCGAAAATTTCTTAAAAATGCAAAAAGAGTAGTCTAACACCTTCAATAAATTCAATTATGACAATTTTTAAATTAATGTTAAAATTTAAGTGTAACACAAGAAACATAATCAATTTGCATGTCGTTCACAAAATACTACGTAATTGAAGACTAATACTCACAAATTTCAATTTTTTCAAAAATTTCTTCGAAATGCAAAAACAGAAGTATAACACCTTCAAAAAAATTAATTATTATATTTTTTAATAAAATGTTAAAATCGGAATGTAACACAAGCAAAATACAATGTTTCCATGTCGTACTCAAAATACTCCGAAATTGAAGACTAACACACAGAAATTTTAATTTTTTCAAAAATTTCTTAAATCGAAAAACAGAAGTCTAACACCTTCAAAAAATTCATATATGACATTTTTAAATAAATATTAGAAACTGTAATACAAGCATAATACTCTATTTTCATGTCGTAGTCAAAATATTCCGTAATTTAAGACTAACACACACAAATTTCAATTTTTTCGATAATTTCTTAAAAATGCAAAAACAGAAGTCTAACACCATTAAAAAATTCAATTATAAAATTCTCAAAATACTCAATTTGCATGTCGTTCTCAAAATACTCCGTAATTGAAGACTAATACACTCAAATTTCAATTTTTTCGAAAATTTCTTCGAAATGCAAAAACATAAGTATAACACCTTCAAAAAATTCAATTATTATTTTTTTTATTAAAATGTTAAAATCGGAATGTAACACGAGCTAAATACTATGTTTCCATGCCGTACTCAAAATGCTCCGTAATTAAAGACTAACACACACAAATTTTATATTTTTTTAAATTTATTAAAAATGCAAAAACAGAATTCTTGACACCTTCAGAAAAATGACTTATGATATTTTTTAAAAATATGTCATATTTGAAATGCAACACAAGCAAAATACTCAATTTTCAGGTCGTACTCAAAATACTCCGTAATTGAATACTAACACACACAAATTTAAATTTTTTCGAAAATTTCTAAAAAATGGAAAAACAGAAGTCTAACACCTTCAAAAAATTCAAATGTGATATTTTTTTTTTAATGTTAAAATTCAAGTGCAACGCAAACAAAATACTCAATTTTCATGTCGGAGTCAAAATACTCCGTAATTGAATACTAACATACACAAATTTCAATTTTTTTCAAACATATCTAAAAAATGCAAAAGGAGAAGTCTAACACATTCAAAAAAAATCAATTATGATATTTTTTTAGAATTGTTACAATTCAAGTGTAACGCAAGCAAAATACTCAATTTTCATGTCGGAGTCAAAAAAACTCCGTAATTGAAGACTAACACACACAGATTTAATTTTTTCGAAAATTTCAAAAAAATGCAAAAATAGAAGTATAACCCCTTAAAAAAATACAATTATGATATTTTTCAATAAAATGTTAAAATCGAGAGATAACACAAGCAAAATACTATGTTGGCATGTCGTACTAAAAATACTCCGTAATTGAAGACTAACACACACAAATTTTAATTTTTTGAAAAATTTCATAAAATGCAAAAACAGAAGTCGAACACCTTCAGAAAATTCATTTATGACATTTTTAAATAAATATTAAAATTTAACTGTAATACAAACAAAATACTCCATTTTCATGTCGTAGTCAAAATATTCGGTAATTTAAGACTAACACACACAAATTTCAATTTTTTCGAAAATTTCTTAAAAATGCAAAAAGGGAAGTCTAACACCTTCAATAAATTCAATTATGACAATTTTTAAATTAATGTTAAAATTTAAGTGTAACACAAGAAACATAATCAATTTGCATGTCGTTCTCAAAATACTACGTAATTGAAGACTAATACACACAAATTTCAATTTTTTGAAAAAGTTCTTCGAAATGCAAAAACAGAAGTATAACACCTTCAAAAAAATTAATTATTATATTTTTAATAAAATGTTAAAATCGGAGTGTAACACAAGCAAAATACAATGTTTCCATGTCGTACTCAAAATACTCCGAAATTGAAGACTAACACACACAAATTTTAATTTTTTCAAAAATTTCTTAAATGGAAAAACAGAAGTCTAACACGTTCAAAAAACTCATATATGACATTTTTAAATAAATATTAGAAACTATAATACAAGCAAAATACTCTATTTTCATGTCGTAGTCAAAATATTCCGAATTTAAGACTAACACACACAAATTTCAATTTTTTCGATAATTTCTTAGAAATGCAAAAACAGAATTTGAACACCATTAAAAAATTCAATTATAAAATTCTCAAAATACTCAATTTGCATGTCGTTCTCAAAATACTCCGTAATTGAAGACTAATACACACAAATTTAAATTTTTTCGAAAATTTCTTCGAAATGCAAAAACATAAGTATAACACCTTCAAAAAATTCAATTATTATTTTTTTTATTAAAATGTTAAAATCGGAATGTAACACGAGCTAAATACTATGTTTCCATGCCGTACTCAAAATGCTCCGTAATTAAAGACTAACACACACAAATTTTATTTTTTTTAAAATTTATTAAAAATGCAAAAACAGAAGTCTTGACACCTTCAGAAAAATGACTTATGATATTTTTTAAAAATATGTTATATTTGAAATGCAACACAAGCAAAATACTCAATTTTCAGGTCGTACTCAAAATACTCCGTAATTGAATACTAACACACACAAATTTAAATGTTTTCGAAAATTTCTAAAAAATGGAAAAACAGAAGTCTAACACCTTCAAAAAATTCAATTGTGATATTTTTTTTTTAAATGTTAAAATTCAAGTGCAACACAAGCAAAATACTCGATTTTCATGTCGTAGTCAAAATACTCCGTAATTGAATACTAACACACACAAATTTCAATTTTTTTCGAACATTTCTAAAAAATGCAAAAGGAGAAGTCTAACACATTAAAAAAAAATCAATTACGATATTTTTTTAGAATTGTTACAATTCAAGTGTAACGCAACAAAAATACTCAATTTTCATGTCAGAGTCAAAAAAACTCCGTAATTGAAGACTAACACACACAGATTTAATTTTTTCGAAAATTTCTTAAAAATGCAAAAACAGAAGTATAACAACTTCAATAAATTCAATTATAACATTTTTTAAATGTGAAAATTTAATTGTAACACAAGAAAAATACTCAATTTTCATGTCATACTCAAATTACTCTATAATTGAAGACGAACACACACCAATTTCAATTTTTTCGATAATTTCTTCGAAAACAGAAGTATAACCCCTTAAAAAAATACAATTATGATATTTTTTAATAAAATCTTAAAACCGAGAGATAACACAAGAAAAATACAATGTTGGCATGTCGTACTCAAAATACTCCGTAAATGAAGACTAACACACACAAATTTTAATTTTTTGAAAAATTTCTTAAAATTCAAAAACAGAAGTTTAACACCTTCAAAAAGTTCATTTATGACATTTTTAAATAAATATTAAAATTTAACTGTAATACAAACAAAATACTCTATTTTCATGTCATAGTCAAAATATTCGGTAATTTAAGACTAACACACACAAATTTCAATTGTTTCGAAAATTGCTTAAAAATTCAAAAATAGAAGTCTAACACCTTCAATAAATTCAATTATGAAAATTTTTAAATTAATGTTAAAATTTAAGTGCAACACAAGAAAAATAATCAATTTGCATGTCGTTCTCAAAATACTCCGTAATTGAAGACTAATACACACAAATTTCAATTTTTTCGAAAATTTATTCAAAATCCAAACACAGAAGTATAACACCTTCAAAAAAATTAATTATTATATTTTATAATATAATGTAAAAATCAGAGTGTAACACAAGCAAAATACAATGTTTCCATGTCGTACTCAAAATACTCCGAAATTGAAGACTAACACACACAAATTTTAATTTTTTCAAAAATTTCTTAAATGTAAAAACAGAAGTCTAACACCTTCAAAAAATTCATATATGACATTTTGAAAAAAATATTAGAAACTGTAATACAAGCATAATACTCTATTTTCATGTCGTAGGCAAAATATTCCGTAATTTAAGACTAACACACACAAATTTCAATTTTTGCGAAAATTTCTTAATAATGCAAAAACAGAAGTCTAACACCATCCAAAAATTCAATTATGACAATTTTTAAATAAATGTTAAAATTGAAGTGTAACACAAGAAAAATACTCAATTTGAACGTCGTTCTCAAAATACTCCGTAATTGAAGACTAATACACACAAATTTCAATTTTTTCGAAAATTTCATCGAAATGCAAAAACAGAAGTATAACACCTTCAAAAAATTTATTATTATATTTTTTTAATGAAATGTTAAAATCGTAGTGTAACACAAGCAAAATACAATGTTTCCATGTCATACGCAAAATGCTCCGTAATTGAAGACCACACACAAATATTATTTTTTTCAAAAACTTCTTAAAAATGCAAAAACAGAAGTCTTGACACCTTCAGAAAAATGAGTTATGATATTTTCTAAAAATATGTTATATTTGAAATGTAACACAAGAAAAATACTCAATTTTCAGGTCGTACTCAAAATACTCCGTAATTGAATCACACACAAATTTCAATTTTTATGAAAATTTCTAAAAAAATGCAAAAACAGAAGTCTAACACCTTTAAAAAATTCAATTATGATATTTTTTTAAAAAATGGTAAAATTCATGTTTAACGCATGAAAAATACTCAATTTTCATGTCCGAGTAAAAAAAAAACTCCGTAATTGAAGACTAACACACACAAATTTTAATTATTTCGAAAATTTCTGAAAAATTCAAAAACAGAAGTCTAACACCTTCAAAAATTTCAATTATGACGGTTTTTTTTAAATGTTAAAATTCAAGTTTAACGGAAGAAAAATACTCAATTTTCTTGTCGGAGTCAAAAAAAACTCCGTAATTGAAGGCTAATACATACAAATTTCAATTTTTTCGAAAATTTCATCGAAATGCAAAAACAAAAGTATAACACCTTCAAAAGATTCAATTATTATATTTTTAAAAAAAATGTTAAAATTGGAATGTAACACGAGCAAACTACTTTGTTTCCATGCCGTACTCAAAATACTCCGTAATTGAAGACTAACACACACAAATTTTATTTTTTCAAAAAATTTCTTAAAAATGCAAAAACAGAAATCTTGACACCTTCATAAAAATGACTTATGATATTTTTTTAAAATATTTTTTATTTGAAATGTAACACAAGCAAAATACTCAATTTTCAGGTCATACTAAAATACTCCGTAATTGAATACTAACCAACACAAATTTCAATTTTTTCGAAAATTTCTAAAAAATGAAAAAACAGAAGTCTAACACCTTTAAAAAATTCTATTATGATTTTTTTTTAATGTTAAATTTCAAGTCTAACGCAAGCAAAATACTCAATTTTCTTGTCGGAGTCAAAATATTCCGTAATTGAATACTAACACACACAAATTTCAATTTTTCGAAAATTTCTAGATAATGCAAAATGAGAAGTCTAACACCTTCGAAAAAATTCAATTATGATATTTTTTTAAAATTGTTAAAATTCAAGTGTAACGCAAGCAAAATACTCAATTTTCATGTCGTAGTCAAAAAACTCCGTAATTGAAGACTAACACACAGATTTAATTTTTTTCGAAAATTTCTTAAATATGCAAAAACAGAAGTATAACACCTTCAAAAAATTCAATTATGACATTTTTTAAATGTGAAAATTTAATTGTAACACAAGAAAAATACTCAATTTTCATTTCGTACTCAAAATACTCCATAATTGAAGACTAACACTCACCAATTTCAATTTTTTCGAAACTTTCTTCGAAAACAGAAGTATAACCCCTTAAAAAAATTCAATTATGACATTTTTTAATAAAATGTAAAAATCTAAGTGTAACACAAGCAAAATACTGTGTTTCCATGTCGTACTCAAAATACTCCGTAATTGAAGACTAACACACACAAATTTTAATTTTTTCAAAGATTTCTTAAAAATGCAAAAACAGAAGTCTAACACCTTCAAAAAATTCATTTATGACATTTTTAAATAAATATTAAAATTTAACTGTAATACTAGCAAAATACTCCATTTTCATGTCGTAGTCAAAATATTCTGTAATTGAAGACTAACACACACAAATTTCTATTTTTTCGAAAATTTCTTAAAAATGCAAAAACAGAAGTTTAACACCTTCAAAATATTCAATTATAACAATTTTTAAATAAATGTTAAAATTTAAGTGTAACACAAAAAAATACTCAATTTGCATGTCGTTCTCAAAATACTCCGTAATTGAAGACTAATACGCAAAAATTTCAATTTTTTCGAAAATTTCTTCGAAATGCAAAAACAGAAGTCTAACACCTTCAAAAAATTCTTAAATGCAAAAACAGAAGTCTACCACCTTCAAAAAATTCATATATGACATTTTTAAATAAATATTAGAAACTGTAATACAAGCATAATACTCTATTTTCATGTCGTAATCAAAATATTCCGAAATTTAAGACTAACACACACAAATCTCAATAGTTTCAAAAATTTCTTAAAAATGCAAAAACAGAAGTCTAACACCATTAAAAAATTCAATTACGACAATTTTTAAATAAATGTCAAAATTGAAGTGAAACACAAGAAAAATACTCAATTTGCATGTCGTTCTCAAAATACTCCGTATTTGAAGACTAATACACACAAAATTTCAATTTTTTCGAAAATTTCTTCGAAATGCAAAAACAGAAGTATAACGCCTTCAAAAAATTCAATTATTATATTTTTTACTAAAATGTTAAAATTGGAATGTAACACGAGCAAAATACTATGTTTCCATGCCGTACTCAAAATGCTCCGTAATTGAAGACTAACAAACAAAAATTTTATTTTTTTAAAAATTTCTTAAAAATTCAAAAAATGAACTCTTGACACCTTCAGAAAAATGACTTATGATATTTTTTAGAAATATGTTATATTTGAAATGTAACACTAGCAAAATACTCAATTTTCAGGTCGTACTCAAAATACTCCGTAATTAAATAATAACACACACAAATTTCAATTTTTTTTTAAATTTCAAAAAAAATTCAAAAACAGAATTTTAGCACCATCAAAAAATTCAAATATTATATTTTTTATAAAAATGTTAAAATTCAAGTGTAATGAAAGCAAAATACTCAATTTTCATGTCAGAGTCAAAAAAAAACCGTAATTGAAGACTAACACATACAAATTATATTTTTTTCGAAAATTTCTTAAAAATGCAAAAACAGATGTATAACACCTTAAAAAAAATCAATTATGAAATTTTTTTTTAAAAATTTGAAAATTTAATTGTAACACCAGAAAAATACTCAATTTTCATGCCGTACTCAAAATACTCCGTAATTGAAGACTAACACATACAAATTTGAATTTTTTAGAAAATTTCTTCCAAATGCAAAAACAGAAGTATAACCCCTTATAAAAATTCAATTATGATATTTTTTAATAAAATGTTAAAATCGAAGTGCAAAACAAGCAATATACTCTGTTTCCATGTCGTACTCAAAATACTCCGTAATCGAAGACTAACACACACAAATTTTAATTTTTTCAAAAATTTCTTAAAAATGCAAAAACAGAAGTCTAACACCTTCAAAAAATTCATTTATGAAATTTTTAAATAAATATTAAAATTTAACTGTAATACAAGCAAAATACTCTATTTTCATGTCGTAGTCAAAATATTCCGTAATTGAAGACTAACACACACAAATTTCAATTTTTCCGAAAATTTCTAAAAAATGCAAAAACAGAAGTCTCACACCATCAAAATATTCAATTATAACAATTTTTAAATAAATATTAAAATTTCAAATTTAAGTGTAACACAAGTAAAATACTCAATTTGCATGTCGTTCTCACAACACTCCGTAATTGAAGACTAATACGCAGAAATTTCAATTTTTTCGAAAATTTCTTCGAAATGCAAAAACAGAAGCATAACACCTTCAAGAAATTCAATTCTTATATTTTTTTCATAAAATGTTATAATCGGAGTGTAACATGAGCAAAATACTATGTTTCCATGCAGTACTCAAAATGCTCCGTAATTGAAGACTAACACACACAAATTTTATTTTTTTCAAAAATTTCTTAAAAATGCAAAAACAGAAGTCTTGACACCTTCAGAAAAATGACTTATAATATTTTTTAAAAATATGTTATATTTGAAATGTAACACAAGCAAAATACTCAATTTTCAGGTCTTACTCAAAATACTCCGTAATTGAATACTAACACACAAAAATTTCTATTTTTTCGAAAATTTCTTCAAAATGCAAAAAGAGAAGTCTAACACCTTCAAAAAAATTCAATTATGATATTTTTTTTTATTTTTACAATTCAAGTGTAACGAAAGCAAAATACTCAATTTTCATGTCGGAGTCAAAAAACTCCGTAATTAAAGACTAACACACACAGATTTAATTTTTTTCAAACTTTCTTAAAAATGCAAAAACGAAAGTATAACACCTTCAAAAAATTCAATTATGACATTTTTTTAAATGTGAAAATTTAATTGTAACACAAGTAAAATACTCAATTTTCATGTCATACTCAAAATACTCCGTAATTGAAGACTAACACACACGAATTTCAATTTTTTCGAAAATTTCTTCGAAAACAGAAGTATAACCCCTTAAAAAAATTCAATTATGATATTTTTTAATAATATGTTAAAATCGAGGGACAACACAAGCAAAATACTATGTTTGCATATTGTACTCAAAATACTCCGTAATTGAAGACTAACACACACAAATTTTAATTTTTTCTAAAATTTCTTAAAAATGCAAAAACTGAAGTCTAACCTTCAAAAAATTAATTTATGACATTTTTAAATAAATATTAAAATTTAACTGTAATACAAGCAATATACTCTATTTTCATGTCGTAGTCAAAATATTCCGTAATTTAAGACTAAGACACACAAATTTCTACTTTTTCGAAAATTTCTTAAAAATGCAAAAACAAAATTCAAACACCTTCAAAAAGATCAATTATGACAATTTTTAAATAAATGTTAAAATTGAAGTGTAACACAAGAAAAATACTCAATTTGCATGTCGTTCTCAAAATACTCCGTAATTGAAGACTAATACACACAAATTTCAATTTTTTCGAAAATTTCTTCGAAATATAAAAACAGAAGTATAACGCCTTCAAAAAATTCAATTATTATATTTTTAAAAAAATGTTAAAATCGGAATGTAACACGAGCAAAATACTATGTTTCCATGCCGTACTCAAAATGCTCCGTAATTGAAGACTAACACACAAAACTTTTATTTTTTTAAAAATTTCTTAAAAATGCAAAAAATGAAGTCTTAACACCTTCAAAAAAAATGACTTATGATATTTTTTGGAAATATGTTATATTTGAAATGTAACACTAGCAAAATACTCAATTTTCAGGTCGTACTCAAAATACTCCGTAATTGAATAATAACACACACAAATTTCAATTTTTTTTAAAATTTCTAAAAAAATTCAAAATCCGAATTTTAAAACCATCAAACAATTCAATTACTATATTTTTTTAAAAAATGTTAAAATTCAAGTGTAATGCAAGCAAAATACTCAATTTTCATGTCAGAGTCAAAAAACTCCGTAATTGAAGACTAACACATACAAATTATAATTTTTTCGAAAATTTCTTAAAAATGCAAAAACAGATGTATAACACCTGCAGAAAAATCAATTATCAAATTTTTTTTTTTAAATGTGAAAGTTTAATTGTAACTCCAGAAAAATACTCAATTTTCATGCCGTACTCAAAATACTTCGTAATTGAAGACTAACACACACAAATTTGAATTTTTTAGAAAATTTCTATGAAATGCAAAAACAGAAGTATAACCCCTTATAAAAATTCAATTATGATAGTTTTTAATAAAATGTTAAAATCGAAGTGCAATACAAGCAATATACATTGTTTCCATGTCGTACTCAAAATACTCCGTAATTGAAGACTAACACACACAAATTTTAATTTTTTCAAAAATTTCTTAAAAATGCAAAAACAGAAGTCTAACACCTTCAAAAAATTCATTTATGACATTTTTAAATAAATATTAGAATTTAACTGTAATAGAAGCAAAATACTCTATTTTCATGTCGTAGTCAAAATATTCCGTAATTGAAGACTAACACACACAAATTTCAATTTTTCCGAAAATTTTTTAAAAATGCAAAAACAGAAGTCTGACACCATCAAAATATTGAATTATAACAATTTTTAAATAAATGTTAAAATTTAAAATTTAAGTGTAACACAAGTAAAATACTCAATTTGCATGTCGTTCTCACAATACTCCGTAATTGAAGACTAATACGCACAAATTTCAATTTTTTCGAAAATTTCTTCGAAATGCAAAAACAGAAGTATAACACCTTCAAAAAATTCAATTATTATATTTTTTAATAAAATGTTATAATCGGAGTGTAACACGAGCGAAATACTTTGTTTCCATGCCGTACTCAAAATGCTCCGTAATTGAAGACTAACACACAAAAATTTTATTTTTTTAAAAATTTCTTCAAAATGCAAAAAATTAAGTCTTAACACCTTCAGAAAAATGACTTATGATATTTTTTAGAAATATGTTATATTTGAAATGTAACACAAGCAAAATACTCAATTTTCAGGTCGTACTCAAAATACTCCGTAATTGAATACTAACACACACACAAATTTCAATTTTTTTGAAATTTTCTAAAAAATGAAAAAACAGAAGTCTTGACACCTTCATAGAAATGACTTATGATATTTTTTAAAATATTTTGTATTTGAAATGTAACACAAGCAAAATACTCAATTTTCAGGTCGTACTTAAAATACTCCGTAATTGAATACTAACACACAAAAATTTCAATTTTTTCGAAAATTTCTAAAAAATGCAAAAACAGAAGTCTAACGCCTTCAAAAATTCAATTATCATATTTTTTTTAAAAATGTTAAAATTCAAGTTTAACGCAAGAAAAATACTCGATTTTCATGTCGGAGTCAAAAAAACTCCGTAATTGAATACAAACACACACTAATTTAAATTTTTTCAAAAATTTCTAAAAAATGCAAAAACAGAAGTATGACACGTTCAAAAAATTCAATTATGACGTTTTTTAAAAAAAATGTCAAAATTGAATTGTAACACAAGAAAAATACTCAATTTTCATGTCGTACTCAAAATACTCCGTAATTGAAGACTAACACACACCAATTTCAATTTTTTCGAAAATTTCTTCGAAATGCAAAAACAGAAGTATAAACCCTTAAAAAAAATTAATTATGATATGTTTTAACAAAATCTTAAAATCGAAGTGTAACACAAGCAAAATACTATGTTTCCTATCGTACTCAAAATACTCCGTAATTGAAGACTAACACACACAAATTTTAATTTTTTCAAACATTTCTTAAATGCAAAAACAGAAAGTCTAACACCTTCAAAAAATTCAATTATCATATTTTTTTTTAAAATGTTAAAATTCAAGTTTAACGCAAGAAAAATACTCGATTTTCATGTCGGAGTCAAAAAAAACTCCGTAATTGAATACAAACACACACAAATTTAAATTATTTCAAATATTTCTAAAAAATGCAAAAACAGAAGTATGACACGTTCAAAAAATTCAATTATGACGTTTTTTTAAAAAAAGGTCAAAATTGAATTGTAACACAAGAAAAATACTCAATTTTCATGTCGTACTCAAAATACTCCGTAATTGAAGACTAACACACACCAATTTCAATTTTTTCGAAAATTTCTTCGAAATGCAAAAATAAAAGTATAAACCCTTAAAAAAAATTAATTATGATATGTTTTAACAAAATCTTAAAATCGAAATGTAACACAAGCAAAATACTATGTTTCCTATCGTACTCAAAATACTCCGTAATTGAAGACTAACACACACAAATTTTAATTTTTTCAAACATTTATTAAGTGCAAAAACAGAAAGTCTAACACCTTCAAAAAATTCATTTATGACATTTTTAAATAAATATTAAAATTTAACTGTAATACAAGCAAAATACTCTATTTTCATGTTGTAGTCAAAATATTCTGTAATTGAAGACTAACACAAACAACTTTCAATTTTTTAGAAAATTTCTTAAAAATACAAAAACAGAAGTCTAACACCTTCAAAAAGTTCAATTAGGACAATTTTTAAATAAATGTTAAAATCCAAATATAACACAAGAAAAATACTCAATTTGCATGTCTTTCTCAAAATACTCCATAATTGAAGACTAACACACACCAATTTCAATTTTTTCGAAAATTTCTTCGAAAACAGAAGTATAACCCCTTAAAAAAATTCAATTATGATATTTTTTAATAAAATGTTAAAATCTAAGTATAACCCCTTAAAAAATACTCCGTAATTGAATACTAGCACACACAAATTTCAATTATTTTTATAACATTTCTAAAAAATGCAAAAAGAGAAGTCTAACACGTTCAAAAAAATTCAATTATAATATTTTTTTTAAAATTGTTACAATTCAAGTGTAATGCAAGCAAAATACTCAATTTTCATGTCGGAGTCAAAAAAAACTCCGTAATTGAAGACTAACACACACAGATTTAATTTTTTTTGAAAATTCTTAAAAATGCAAAAACAGAAGTCTAACACCTTCAAAAAATTTGATTATGACTTTTTTTTAAATGTGAAAATTTAATTGTAACACAAGCAAAATACTCAATTTTTAGGTCGTACTCAAAATACTCCGTAATTGAATACTAACACACACCAATTTCAATTTTTTCAAAAATTTCTAAAAAATGTAAACACATAAGTCTAACACCTTAAAAAAATTCAATTATGATATTTTTTTTTTAAATGTTAAAATTCAAGTGTAACGCAAGCAAAATATTCAATTTTCATGTCGGAGTCAAAAAAACTCCATCATTTAAGACTAACAAACATAAATTTCAATTTTTTCGAAAATTTCTTAAAAATGCAAAAACAGAAGTAAACACCTTCAAAAAATTCAATTATGACCATTTTTTTAAATGTGAAAATTTAATTGTAACACAAGCAAAATACTCAATTTTCATGTCGTACTCAAAATATTCCGTAATTGAAGACTAACACACACCAATTTCAATTTTTCCGAAAATTTCTTAAAAATGCAAAAACAGAAGTGTAACACCTTCAAAAATTTCAATCATGACAATTTTTAAATAAATGTTAAAATTTAAGTGTAACACAAGAAAAATACTCAATTTGCATGTCGTTCTCAAAATACTCCGTAATTGAAGACTAATACGCATAAATTTCAATATTTCGAAAATTTCTTCGGAATGCAAAAATAGAAGTATAACACATTCAAAAAATTCAATTATCATATTTTTTAATTAAATGTTACAATCGGAGTTTAACATGAGAAAAATACTATGTTTCCATGCCATACTCAAAATGCTCCGTAATTGAAGACTAACACACACAAATTTTATTTTTTTCAAAAATTTCTTAAAAATGCAAAAACAGAAGTCTTGACACCTTCAGAAAAATGACTTATGATATGTTTTAAAAATATGGTATATTTGAAATGTAACACAAGCAAAATACTCCATAATTGAATACTAACACACACAAATTTCAATTTTTTCGAAAATTTCTTCGAAATGCTAAACCAGAAGTATAACACCTTCAAAAAATTCAATTATGATATTTTTTAATAAAATGTTAAAATCGGAGTGTAACATAAGAAAAATACTATGTTCCCATGTCATACTCAAAATGCTCAGTAATTGAAGACTAACACACAAAAATTTTATTTTTTTCAAAAATTTCTTAAAAATGCAAAAACAGAAGTCTTGACACCTTCAGAAAAATGACTTATGATATGTTTTAAAAATATGGTATATTTGAAATGTAACACAAGCAAAATACTCCATAATTGAATACTAACACACACAAATTTCAATTTTTTCGAAAATTTCTTCGAAATGCTAAAACAGAAGTATAACACCTTCAAAAAATTCAATTATGATATTTTTTAATAAAATGTTAAAATCGGAGTGTAACATAAGAAAAATACTATGTTCCCATGTCATACTCAAAATGCTCAGTAATTGAAGACTAACACACAAAAATTTTATTTTTTTCAAAAATTTCTTAAAAATGCAAAAACAGAAGTCTTGACACCTTCAGAAAAATGACTTATGATATGTTTTAAAAATATGGTATATTTGAAATGTAACACAAGCAAAATACTCCATAATTGAATACTAACACACACAAATTTCAATTTTTTCGAAAATTTGTTCGAAATGCTAAAACAGAAGTATAATACCTTCAAAAAATTCAATTATGATATTTTTTAATAAAATGTTAAAATCGGAGTGTAACATAAGAAAAATACTATGTTCCCATGTCATACTCAAAATGCTCAGTAATTGAAGACTAACACACAAAAATTTTATTTTTTTCAAAAATTTCTTAAAAATGCAAAAACAGAAGTCTTGACACCTTCAGAAAAATGACTTATGATATGTTTTAAAAATATGTTTTATTTGAAATGTAACACAAGCAAAATACTCGATTTTCAGGTCGTACTCAAAATACTCCGTAATTGAATACTAACACACACCAATTTCAATTTTTTCAAATATTTCTAAAAAATGTAAACACATAAGTCTAACACCTTAAAAAAATTCAATTATGATATTTTTTTTAAATGTTAAAATTCAAGTGTAACGCAAACAAAATATTCAATTTCCATGTCGGAGTCAAAAAAAACTCCATCATTGAAGACTAACAAACACAAATTTCTATTTTTTCGAAAATTTCTTAAAAATGCAAAAACAGAAGTAAACACCTTCAAAAAATTCAATTATGACCTTTTTTTTTAAATGTGAAAATTTAATTGTAACACAAGCGAAATACTCAATTTTCATGTCGTACCCAAAATACTCCGTAATTGAAGACTAACACACACCAATTTCAATTTTTTTCGAAAATTTCTTCGAAATACAAAAACAGAAGTATAACCCCTTAAAAAATTCAATTAATATATTTTATAATAAAATGTTAAAATCGAAGTGTAACACAAGCAAAATAATTTGTTTCCATGTTGTACTCAAAATGCTCCGTAATTGAAGATTAACACACACAATTTTTATTTTTTTCAAAAATTTCTTAAAAATGCAAAAACAGAAGTCTTGCCACCTTCAGAAAAATGACTTATGATATGTTTTAATAATACGTTACATTTGATATCTAACACAAGCAAAATACTCAATTTTCATGTCGTACTCAAAATACTCCGTAATTGAATACTAAGACACACCAATTTCAATTTTTTCCAAAATTTCTTCGAAATGCAAAAAGAGAAGTCTAACACCTTCAAAAAAATTCAATTATGATATTTTTTTTTTAATTTTTACATTTCAAGTATAACGCAAGAAAAATACTCAATTTTCATGTCGGAGTCAAAAAACTCCGTAATTGAAGACTAACACACACAGATTTAATTTTTTTCGAAACTTTCTTAAAAATGCAAAAACAGAAGTATAACACCTTCAAAAAATTCAATTATGACTTTTTTTTAAATGTTAAAATTTAATTGTAACACAAGAAAAATACTCTATTTTCATTTCGTATTCAAAATACGCTGTAATTGAAGACTAACACACACCAATTTCAATTTTTTCGAAACTTTCTTCGAAAACAGAAGTATTACCCCTTAAAAAATTTCAATTATGATATTTTTTAATAAAATATTAAAATCGAGGGACAACATAAGCAAAATACTATGCTTGCATGTCGTACTCAAAATACTCCGTAATTGAAGGCTAACACACACAAATTTTAATTTTTCAAAAAAATTTTAAAAATGCAAAAACTGAAGTCTAACACCTTCAAAAAATTCATTTATGACATTTTTAAATAAATATTAAAATTTAACACCTTCAAAATATTCCATAATTTAGGACTAACACACACAAATTTCAATTTTTTCAAAATTTCTTAAAAATGCAAAAATAGAAGTCCACCTTCAATAAATTCAATTATGACAATTTTTAAATAAATGTTAAAATTTAATTGTAACACAAGAAATATACTTAATTTGCATGTCGTTCTCAAAATACTCCGTAATTGAAGACTAATACACACAAATTTCAATTTTTTCGAAAATTTCTTCGAAATGCAAAAACAGAAGTATAACACCTTCAAAAAATTTAATTATTATATTTTTTTAATAAAATGTTAAAATCGGAGTGTAACACAATCAAAATACAATGTTTCCATGTCGTACTCAAAATGCTCCGTAATTGAAGATTAACACACACAAATTTTATTTTTTTCAAAAATTTCTTAAAAATGCAAAAACAGAAGTCTTGACACCTTCAGAAAAATGACTTATGATATGTTTTAAAAATATGTTACATTTGATATGTAACACAAGCAAAATACTCAATTTTCATGTCGTACTCAAAATACTCCGTAATTGAATACTAAGACACACCAATTTCAATTTTTTCCAAAATTTCTTCGAAATGCAAAAACAGAAGTATGACCCCTTAAAAAAATTAAATTATTATATTTTTTAATAAAATGTTAATATATAAGTGTAACACAAGCAAAATACTATGTTTCCAAGTCGTACTCAAAATGCTCCGTAATTAAAGACTAACACACACAAATTTTATTTTTTTCAAAAATTTCTTAAAAATGCAAAAACAGAAGTCATGACACCTTCAGAAAAATGACTTATGATATGTTTTAAAAATATGGTATATTTGAAGTGTAACACAAGCAAAATACTCCGTAATTGAATACTAACACACACCAATCTCAATTTTTTCGAAAATTTCTAAAAAATACAAAAACAGAATACCTTCCAAAATTTCGATTATGATATTTTTTTAAAAAATGTTAAAATTCAAATGTAACACAAGCAAAATACTCAGTTTTCATGTCGGAGTCAACAAACTTCATAATTGAAGACTAACACACAAAAATTTCATTTTTTTCGAAAATTTCTTAAAAGTGCAAAAACAGAAATTTAACACCTTGAAAAAATTCAATTATAACATTTTTTTAAATGTGAAAATTTAATTGTAACACAAGAAAAATACTCAATTATCATGCCGTACTCAAAATACTCCGAAATTGAAGAACAACACACCAATTTCAATTTTTTTGAAAATTTCTTCGAAATGCAAAAACAGAAGTATAACCCCTTAAAAAAATTCAATTATGATATTTTTTAATAAAATGTTAAAATCGGAGTGTAACATAAGCAAAATATTCAGCTTCCATGTCGTACTCAAAAGATCCGTAATTGAGGACTATAACACACACAAATTCGAAAAAATTCAAAAATTTCTTAAAAATGCAAAAACAGAAGTCTTGACACCTTCAGAAAAATGACTTATAATATATTTTAAAAATATATTTATTTTCAAATGTAACTGATAAGGGGATTTTTCATCACTTTTTATTTACACAAAATATAGAATTTAAACACAATAATATGCTTAAAATATATCAAATATTCATAATTCCAATTTATTGAGATTAAATACTTCAATATGTGTTTTTGTGTTAATTCCAGGTGAAAAGTGCAAAATCTCGCAAAACCAGGACTGTAGATGGATCGGTCTCGTCATGCCGATCGATTTGATATATCATATGTTGATATTTGATGGAAGCATGAGAGAGAAATCAAGTTTTTACTTCAGACGGGTCAAAACCAATTCGTTTCATCAAGGACTGCACAGACCTGACCGTGTCTGAAACCAAGGGATCTTCTTTGGCAGCCGCAGTCATACAGCCCAAATAACGAGTCCAAACCCATTTATTCTGACTCAACACACAAGGCTGCACGAAAAACCTACTTCGAATCTCGCCTTCTGTGATCACGCGTGCAGCGAGTCGTTTTCCTTTCTCTCCTACCCGCGACAGGAAAGACCACACTGTCCAGCATACAGCAGATCTATCGACCTCTGACCAGTCAAACTCCAACAGACTCGATCGTCTGTGGATCCTATAGTGTGTGAACCGCATTACCAAGCACTGGCAGCTCCCTCTTCACCCTTTTACACGCAAAGTTACACAGCCCGCGCTGCAGAGAATCGAACCCGACGGTTCAAACAACTCTCTAGGAGCCAAGTGAACCCTTAACCTCTCCATTTTTTTCGAGAATGGAGAAGTCCATTTCCCAGCCCAAAGAAGAAAATCAAGACAGAATTTAGTGGGCCGCAGCCTCCATTGCTGTTAAAATTGAGATACAGACCAGAATTTAACCTATTTTCTGATGAATTAAAATGATTTAATCTGGATCTGAGGGAAATATCTTGGAGGGTATTTTTGGGTTTTCTCCCTCATTATTTCGCCAAATCAGATGAAATTTCGACCCTTGGATTCAGAGCAACTTGCTCTAACTACCCATGCAAGTTGATTCCTGAGATCTGGAATATTTGGACTCTTTTCCCTCCCATTCTCTCCAATAAATAAGGACCAAGATCTCCCTCTCAAAGCATCCATTCTACCCACTCTCTCACCTGATCAAGAAATCCATTGATTCTTGAATCTCCATCTCTCCCAAGCTCTCTAGCTTCTCAAGCTCATCTTTAAGCCATTTTTGCCGAGAAGATCGTGTCGACGCACGGTTTCCGAGGCCGCTCCGAGGATCGATCCTCTCTCTCTCAAGCTTCCGAAGTTTCTCTCCTCCTCCTCTCATCTCCTTTCAAGGTGTGAAGACTCGAGGACCTCGCCAAGATTCGATCTTGGACTTCACTCTCTTCTTTTTCGGTACTCTCTTTTACAATTGTTGCGTTTTAATTAGGAAAATATTAGATTTGAATAAACTCTGATTGTAGATCTGTTATATTTGATAAAATAGAATTTGTAGAATTTTTGTGGATTTTATTTCGTAATTTTCCTATTTTTCCTTTGTGAAATACTCGATTGTTTTGTGCTGTTTTGTTAATTCCATTTAAAATAGAAAAATACTCAAAAAATAATTCTTTCTCAATATCACTGTTTAGATCTAGATCTGTAGTTTAATATAGTTTTTGAATAAATCAATTTCTTGCCATTTTCTATTTGTTGTTGATTTTACAAGATCAGCCTGTTAAGGACCAAACTGTAAATAGCTGAAAAATCTTAATTCTGGACCTTATTTTCTCTGCTTTTTGCAACTATTTTAGAACTTCTTAAATTCCCAAATCCACTTGATCTTATATATATGAACTCACTCTTGAATTAGGATTTTAATTGACCTTGTTTGATATAAGTTTCGATTTAGTATGAATTTTTTGAAAACTGCTTCTCAATATAAAAACTTCTGGACCATTTCGTGATCTTCCAGGGGTCTATTTGTAATTTTCTTGTTACTTTTTAGTGAAAGCTCAAACCTGTGAAATTCTTCTGTTCTCTCTCTTATTATTAAATTGTGAATCTTTGTGCTAAATTTGAGATCTTGTTTTGCGATCTATATTTTTCTGGAATTTGATTAGTGCCTAAAATACCCTTGTGATCAATCATCTGCATAAATTAGAAAATTATGTTTTTGAAAGTGAAATTCTGAGCAGTACTGTGTGAACCTTAGATATTGATTGTGACAAAATTTCATAGTCTCTGGATCAGTAGAAATAATTCTAGAATTGAAATTCGATTATACGCAAAATTTCCTTGGATCGAACCTATACTTATCACTTTGATTAGTATGTGTTATAAATTGTTTTGATTTACTCATGAGATTGAATTTACATATTTTAACGACCTATTTTACGTGTTATCAAATGGCGCCGCTGCCGGGGATTTTTTGTTGAAGTATTTTCGATTTTCTTGATTTTCTTGAAAATTTCTAATTGACGTTTCTCTTTTTTTTTTTTTTTGCGAGGATGATCTTGGAAGCATCGGATCTACACGAGCTCGGAGGCAACGTGCATGCAAACAAGATCGAGGCAAAGTTCAACACTACAACCTTTCGACAACGAGATCGACAAAACCTTGAAGGCTTTGAAGAGAAACAACGAAAAAATCGATTCATCGCAACCACAACATCGATCAAACAATAATCTCTTAAACTCTTCTCTCCTTTTCAATAATTTTTCTAAAATCAATATGGAAGGATCAACTAATAACGAAAATACCAATAATACGCATCCAATAAGAATTCCAACACTAAGAGAATTAAATACACCAACCATAGACTTAACACCGTATAGCATCAATATTCCACAAATTCCAAATTTTAAATTGAATCATCAAATATTTCATAACCTACCTATATTTCATGGAAAAGTAAATGAAAATCCGCATAAACATATCAAAGAATTGAAATTACATTGTACTCCTTATAGTCATGATGGACATTTCGATCATGTTTTATTAACGATTTTTCATTTTTATTTAGGTGACGGTCCAAGAGATTGGTACATGAATCTTCAAGGAGCACCCTTCACGGAGTTTCACGAAGTCGTAACCCGGTTTTTCGATCGGTACTACCCTCGAGGAAGGATTGCGTCAATTCGAAGGGAACTCGCAAGCATCACGCAAAAGCCAAACGAGACACTCTACGAATACTACGATCGTTTCAATCGACTATGCGAAGAATGCCCCGATCAAAACCTCAACGACTCAAACCTCGTCAACCAACTTGTTCAAGGGATGAATGACGATGATTATCGCGATCTCAACTCCGCCGCCGCCGGGTTTTTATGCGACAAAACACCGCAAGAAGTGAGAACTCTTATCATGAGGGTCGCAAACAACGGACAATCAAGGCGCCCCAACGAAACTCGAGTAAACGCGTGTAACGAAATTAATATTAAACAAATCGAGACGATGATAGAATCCTCCATAGAATCCTCCATTAGAAAAATGATGGGTGGAAAAGAAGAAGTTAAGATGTGTAGATTATGTTCAGCGAAGACACATGTAACCGATGAATGCCCATCTTTGGTGGAGGAAAATGCTAACGCAATGGGAAATTTCAACTCGAACTTCAACAAAGGCCGATTCGAAAATACGAATACGTACCACCCGAATCTCCGCAATCATCCGAACTTTAGTTGGGCGAATCCGAATAACGCACAACCCGATCCATATCGACAAGGCAACAACAACACTCAAAGACCGCCATTATACCAACATCCGAATTCGCAACCTCAAGGCCATGGAGAATCATCTCGAGACAACGATGCAATCAATAAACTCACATCTAGATTCGATTCATTCATGGAAATGTTTGGAAACGCACATTCCACTACAAACAAGCAAATGGAAACGATGAACTCCACGATAAACTCCAACTTCGAAAAACTTGCAAGAGATAACTCGAATACGAATCGACAAGTGGCAAATCTCGAGACGCAAATGCGACAAATAGCCACCGAAGTGAATGTTCTCAAGACTCAAGGTTCATCAAGGCTTCAATCACAACCGCGCGAACCCTTCGACAATCAACATGTGAACGCAATCACACTTCGGAGAGGCCTCAAAATCGGCGAGTCATCGAGGAAATGTAAGAAGGTACAATTCGAAGAAGAAGTGGAGATAACACAAAAGCAAGTCGAGCCAAGTCAACCACAAGCAAAGGAAGCCGAGCCGAGTCCACCACAAGCAAAGGAAGCCGACAAAAGAGTTCAAGACAAACCGCCATTTCCAAACCGACTCTCCAACAACAAGAATGCGGAGGCGGATCGAGACGCTTTAGCGGCACTCAAGAAGATCGAAATTAACATTCCGCTCCTCGACGCAATCCGAGAAATTCCAAGGTACACGAAGATCTTAAAGGGGTTGTGTACGAACAAGCGAAGACTAAAAGGGCATGAAACGATAAGTGTGGGGGAGAATGTATCGGCAATGATTCGCACAAAACTACCGCAAAAGCAAAAAGACCCTGGAATGTTCGCAATTCCGTGCACCATCGGCCATCACGAGTTGGCGAAATGTATGCTTGATTTGGGGGCATCGATCAATGTGATGCCATACTCGATATTCGAGACTCTCGACCTCGGACCGCTCAAAGAAACACAAGTGGCAATCCAATTAGCCGACCGATCCATCACGAAACCGAAAGGAGTAATCGAAGATGTGCTCGTTAAGGTGAACGGGTTAGTTTTTTCCCGCCGACTTCTACATCCTCGACATGAACGAGAATCAAGAGCTAGCGTCAAACTCTTCACCGATTCTTTTGGGGAGACCGTTTCTCAAAACCGCACGAACAAAAATCGATTGCGACGCGGGAATTCTCACCATGGAGTTCGACAACGAAGTGATCAAGTTCAACATCTTCGATCCAATCAAATACCCCGAAGGATCAATCTCGAACATCTCACAACTCGACATCATCGATGAATGCATCGAAAAATTCTCACATCCGATCAATCACATTCTCGACTCTCTTGATTTTTCATTCGATTATGAACTCTTTGAAAGTTTAGCTTCTAATCAAATCGAAAATGTGTGCTCTTTTTCAGGTGCTTTAAAGGAGGAACTTCGAATCTCGCAAGAAAGGACGCCACCATCCATCGAGAAGGCACCCGAACTCGAGCTCAAGCCACTTCCTAACCACTTGAAGTACGCATATCTAGGAGAAGGCGAAACTCTTCCCGTCATTATCGCCACACATCTCACGAAGGAGCAAGAAGCAAGGCTTATTGAGACGCTAAAGAAGCACAAGAAGGCGATTGGATGGACGCTAGCCGACATTCCGGGAATAAGCCCTTCGACATGCATGCATCGCATCCTCCTCAAAGACGAATCTCGACCTTCAAGAGAATCACAACGCCGTCTCAATGCGCCGATGATGGAGGTCGTGAAAAAGGAGATAATAAAACTTCTCGATGCAGGAATCATCTATCCAATCACCGACTCCAAATGGGTCTCGCCAATCCATGTCGTGCCAAAAAAGACGGGAATAACCATCATCGAGAACGAACAAGGCGAGAAGGTCCAAACTCGAGTTCAAAATGGTTGGAGGGTGTGCATCGATTACCGCAAGCTAAATGCCGCGACAAGAAAAGATCACTTTCCTTTGCCCTTCATCGACCAAATGTTAGAAAGATTGGCGGGGAGACCGTACTATTGCTTCCTCGACGGATTCTCGGGATACTTTCAAGTCGCCATTGCTCCGGAAGATCAAGAAAAGACGATCTTCACATGTCCGTTCGGAACTTTTGCTTATCGCCACATGCCATTCGGTTTGTGCAACGCACCAGGTACTTTTCAAAGATGTATGTTGTCGATTTTTTCCGATTATATTTCAAAGTTTATCGAAGTTTTTATGAACAATTTTTCAATATATGGGGATTCGTTTGATTCTTGTCTTTCGAACTTATCCCTTATACTTGAAAAATGTGTCGAATCTAACCTAATCTTGAACTTTGAGAAGTGCCACTTTATGGTGAGCAACGGTATTGTTTTAGGTCATCTTGTTTCAGATCAAGGGCTAGAAGTAGACAAGGCGAAGATCGACGTCATCAAGACACTCCCATACCCCAAGAATGTGAAGGATGTGCGCTCTTTTCTCGGTCACGCCGGCTTTTACCGACGCTTCATCAAAGACTTCTCCAAGATCGCTCAACCGATGTGCACCCTTCTTCAAAAAGAGACGAGTTTCGAATTTGACGTGAAATGCCGAGAAGCGTTCGATTTCCTCAAGGAGAAGCTATGTTCCGCGCCCGTTATCAAGCCACCCGATTGGAATCTCCCGTTCGAGTTGATGTGTGACGCAAGCGACCTAAGTGTGGGGGCGGTGTTGGGACAACGAATCGGACGCGAGTCGCATGTGATCTACTACGCCTCAAAAAGCCTCGACGAAGCTCAACGCAATTACACAACAACAGAGAAAGAACTTCTAGCAATCGTTTTCGCTTTGGAGAAATTTCGCTCATATTTGGTCGGTACCAAGGTAATCGTTTTCTCCGATCATGAAGCATTGAGACATCTTATGAAGAAAAAGGAATGCAAACCGAGGCTCCTCCGTTGGATACTTCTCTTACAAGAATTCGACATCGAAATACGGGACAACGAGGATGTGAAAACCTCGTCGCGGATCATCTAAGCCGATTACCTCTCAACGAAGGCGCAATCTTGCCAATCAACGAATTCTTTCCCGAAGAGCACTTATACGCCATGCAAGCCAGCGCGCCTTGGTACGCCGATTTGGTGAACTACCTCGTCACAAAGGAATTTCCCGAGGAGTTACCACGAGCACAACGCAACAAGATCAAAAGCGATGCGAGGTTCTACGTTTGGGAAGATTCACATCTCTTCCGCATTTGCGCCGACCAAATTATTCGTAAGTGTGTCCCCGATCATGAGGTACAATCCGTTCTCTCTTTTTGTCATTCTTTTCAATGCGGTGGCCATTTCGGTGTTCAAAGAACCGCCCACAAAGTTTTTGAATGCGGATTATATTGGCCAACTCTTCACAAAGATGCCTCGAATTTTGTGAAGAGTTGCGAGAATTGTCAAAAGACGGGGAATTTGTCCCGTAGAGATCAAATGCCCTTGAAATCTATCCATGTTTGTGAACCTTTCGATGTTTGGGGCATTGATTTCATGGGACCTTTTCCTTCCTCTTTTGGTTTCACTTACATTCTACTTGCAGTTGATTACGTGACGAAGTGGGTCATGAAAGAAATTATGGCTTAAGAATTAACTTGGAAGAATTTATATAAATAGGCAAATCTGCAGTCAGAATTGGGCCAGTAATTAAACATGGGCCTGTTCAGAACTTATAGGTTTAACCTATTAATTATGGTTTAATCCTTTTCGGGCCTACTCTGATTATTAGGCTTTTAATCTGATTATGGCCTGTTAGGGTTTAATCTAATTTTGGTTTAACCTAAATTTTTTCTATATATATATTCTGATTTCATAATTTTCTCTCTCCTCCGAAACCCTAATTCTGGCCGCCGAATTTCTGGCCGCCGAAATTATTCTCTCTTTTTCACAAAACACAAATTGAGATCTGGAGAGTAATAGAAGAGAAAAATCTGAGCAAGTTCTTGAGAGAAATAATCGTGATACCGACTAGAACGGTGTTGGCGGTTCTGATCAGACGAAATCGAGGTGGACACGAGTAGAGGGAGTGCAAAAGCAATCCTTGGAGAAGGTTCACGAGATATGGAGAAGAAGGCATCGCGTACTTACTTGTACGAGGTAAAATTCTGATTACTCTTCCTTTTTCGATGTTTTTCGAGTGTGATCCAGGGTAGAATTAGGTTACGCATGCGTGAATAATTCCGCTGCATACTCTAATAATCGTATGCGTAATCCTACAGTGGTATCAAAGGAGGCTCTCGTTAAACCATCGAAAATTAGATTTTCAGATTTATAGATTAGAATTTTATAATTTGAGAAAGTTTAGAATTTTTTGGGCTAAATTGCAAAAATTACACAATATAAATTCTGTTGAAAATTGGATTTTCAGAAAATTAGATTTTCAGAATATATTGTAATTAATACAGATTAGATCTGATTTAAAATTGTATTTTCAGAAAAATTAGATTTTCAGAATAAAAATGGAAATTCAGAAAAATTAGATTTTCAGAATATATTTTGTATTGAATGCAGATTAGATCTGTTGAAAATTGGATTTTCAGAATATATTGTAATAAATACATATTGGATATGTTGAAAATGAATCTGTTAAATATATTTTAATAAATACAGATTTTCAAAACAAAACAAAACAAAACAAAAGTTGTAAATTTTTTTTCTGACGTTTCTCGATCGAACTTGGAGTTGCGATCGTACGAACAAAATTCTGGACAACAAAAAAAAAATTCTGTCAAAAATGCCCAAATAATTTAAAATTTCCAATTTATAAATTCAATTCGGTATAGCATATAGCCTAAAACGGGGATGATTGTCTGTGAATGCTTGTATTTTGTGTTGTGTGGGGGCCAGTGAGCTTTCCAAATTGTAATGTATTTTATTATGGAGACCAGTGAGTCTTCCAAAGTTGTAATAAAATAGTTTTAGTTTTGAAGAGCAAAGAAGGCAAGACGACACAACTCAACAAGGAGATTGGATCTTCAAAGCAAGAAGTCATCTTGGGTTTTAGGGTTGGGAATTTAGGGTTTTATGATTGCTCATAAAACTAACAGGCCAATATGCTATACCGTACAAATTTTGTTTTTTGTTTTTATGCATGAATAAAATAAAAGTTAAAGAAATGATTTTAAGAAAAGAAAATCCTCCCACATAATTATCAAGTAACTTGCCTCCCTAAATGGAACCTTCTAGTCTAGTATTTGTTTACTTGTGTTGCATGGCCTTAGTCTGACACAAGTTTACACATACGTAGCAAGGAAGGCATGCATTGATTAGGAATTGATATGTTGCACGGCTTTAGTCTGGCATGTCAATTCGCTAATTGAATGATACTCCATTTGTGGTTTGGACTTGACCAATTAACTAGCTAGGCTAGAATTTGGGGCAAGGAGTGAGGTACACACATTCTGGTTTTGAGTTGGACTCAATACCGGACCTCGCGAATAAAGCAAGAATCGTCTTAGAGATGATTGGACTTCGTCCTACCCGACGTGACATATTTTCTGAGTTGTTGGCCATAGTCACCTTAGAAATACGTTAAATAGGGATCTTGTCCATTATGAGATTTCAGGTATCAAATCTCCGTTTCAATAGTGGGGGCTATTTGAAATGATAAAATAATGGGTATTTCAAGTTATTTAAAAATGAATTTTAATATATGAAAGACCACGTTATTAATTACATTATTTTTCAAAATTGTAGAATTCATGGCTTTACCAAGTAATAACCGCTTTAGTTTGCGTTCCATTTTGGAAAGGGAACGAATGAACGGAAAGAATTTTCTCGACTGGCAGAGGAATCTGGGATTCGTTCTGAAACAGGAAGGAAAGGCACACGTCTTGGAGACGCCTATCCCTCCTGTGCCAGGGGATGACGCAACTGGGGATGCCATATTCGAATATCAGGCCATAATGGATGATTCGAATGATGTAACATGCCTCATGTTGGCTACTATGACTCCTGAATATCAAATCCAGTTTGAGAAACATGATGCATTCGAGATTATGAAACAGCTCAGGGAGATGTTTCAGGTTCAAGCAAGGGTGGAGAAGTATCAAGCTCTTGGCAATGCGACGCAATGCAAGATGCAAGAGGGTACGCCCGTTAGCTCGCACCTTCTTAAGATGAAAGGATATTTCGATCATCTTGAGAGGCTTGGCATCAAATTCGAGGCAGAGTTACAAACTGATTTGATCATGTTGTCACTGCCACCGAGTTATGATTCGTTCATTTCGCATTTCCACATGTCAGACATGCAAAGGACCATTCCCCAGCTTTTCGGCATGCTCAGAACATTCGAAAGCGACCAGAAACCGCGGTACATGAAGTCTAGGACTTCGGAGGTATTGGTGGTTCAAGGGAAGAGTCCAAACAATGGGAACAAGAACAAGAAGAGAAAGGCAAAGGGTAACAAGGTTGCGCCTAAGCCCGTGAGCAAGAAAGCCAAGGATGACAAGAAGTGTTTCCACTACCTCAAGGAGGGCCATTGGAAGCGTGATTGCGAGATCTTCCTGAGGGAGAGCAAGCAAAAGACCGCTTCCTCGGACACACCGGCATCAGGTATTTCCGTTATCGATTCATATTTCTTTACTTTATCATCATGGGTGTTGGACACTGGATGTGGGACTCATATTTGTAATAATATGCAGGGCCTAAGAAGTAGAAGATCTTTGATTCGTGGCGAAGTTGATTTACGCGTCGGAAATGGAGCTCGAGTAGCAGCATTAGCCGAAGGGACGTATGATTTAACTTTGCCAAATGGACTTATTTTAGTTTTGAATAATTGTTGTTATGTACCTACTTTGAGTAGGAATATTATTTCTGTTTCGAGACTTATTGCGGATGGATATGAATTAGTTATTGGTACTAATGATTGTTTTATTCGCAAGAATGACATTTTCTTTAGTAATGTTCTAGTTGAAAATGGTTTATATGTCTTGGATTTAGAAAATAACAACAATAATCAGTCCATTTATAACATAAATACCACTCAAACAAATGAAACATACTCATGGCATTGTCGTCTCGGACACATAAACGAGAAACGCATTGCTAGACTCCAAAAGGATGGAGTACTAGATTCTTTTGATTTAAAGTCAATAGAAAATTGCGAATCTTGTTGATGGGTAAGATGACAAAGACACCTTTTTCCAAGAAAGGAGAAAGATCGAAAGATGTGTTGGCCCTCATACATTCCGATGTATGTGGACCGATGAGTGTCGAGGCTAGAAATGGGTATCGCTACTTCGTGACTTTTACTGACGATTATAGTAGATATGGATATCTATACTTAATGCGTCACAAAAGTGAAATTTTTGAGAAATTCAAAGAGTTTCAACACGAGGTAGAACTTCAACTGGGCAAGAAAGTAAAAGCCATTCGATCGGATCGAGGTGGCGAATACTTGAGCTATGAGTTTGAGGACTATCTTCGAGATTGTGGTATAGTATCACAATGGACTCCACCCGGTACACCCCAATGGAATGGAGTGTCCGAGAGGAGAAATCGAACTTTGTTAGACATGGTTCGCTCGATGATGAGTCGAACAGATTTGCCAAAGTCATTTTGGGGTTTCGCGCTTCAAACGGCCGCTCATATACTGAATAGAGTTCCGTCCAAATCGGTTGAAAAGACACCATATGAATTATGGCATGGCAAGATGCCATCATTGTCTTATCTTAAGATTTGGGGTTGCGAGGCATACGTCAAAAGGTTATTGACGGAAAAACTCGAGCCAAGATCAGACAAGTGTTTATTTGTGGGGTATCCTCAAGAAACAAGAGGATACTACTTTTACTTGCCTAGCGAAAACAAGGTTTTCGTGGCTCGACGAGGACACTTCCTAGAGAAGGAATTCCTAGATCGTCAAGCCAGTGGGAGTAAAATTGATCTCGAAGAAATTCGAGAACCACAAAGTGAACAGGTTAATTTGGAACAAGATTCTGAGTTACCATTGGATGGTGAACCAGAATCTAATACACAAGCTATACGTAGATCTGGTAGGATTCGTCAAGAACCTGAGAGATATGAATTTCTCATTAGTAATGACGATGATGAGTTGACTCTAGATGATGAGCCAACCTCCTACAAAGGTGCTATGTCTAGCTTGGATTCCTCGAAATGGCATGACACCATGAAAACCGAGATCCAGTCCATGTATGATAATAAGGTTTGGAATCTTATTGATCTCCCTAATGGTGCTAAGACCGTTGGGTGCAAATGGGTTTTCAAGAAGAAAACCAACATGGATGGTAATGTACACACTTTTAAAGCAAGACTGGTGGCGAAAGGTTTCAAGCAAATTCATGGTATAGACTATGATGAAACGTTTTCTCCAGTAGCCATGTTTAAAAGTATTCGCATTCTTCTAGCGATAGCTGCATATCACGATTATGAGATATGGCAGATGGATGTCAAAACCGCTTTCCTTAACGGGAACCTTACCGAGGATGTGTATATGACACAACCCGAGGGTTTTGTCGATCCAAAGAATACGAATAAAGTGTGCAAGCTTATGAGATCCATTTATGGATTAAAACAAGCATCTCGTGCATGGAACATACGATTCGATGAGGTTATCGCAAAGTATGGTTTCATTCAAAATATCGAGGAACCTTGTGTATACAAGAAATTCAGTGGGAGTTCGGTTGTATTCCTCATCTTGTACGTGGACGACATCTTACTCATTGGAAATGACATCCCGATGCTTAACCAGGTTAAGGAATATTTGGGTAGTCAATTCGCAATGAAGGACTTAGGAGAAGCTGCCTATATTTTAGGTGTGAAGATCTATAGAGATAGATCGAGGAGATTTCTCGGACTAAGTCAAAGTACATATATTGACAAAGTGATAACTAGGTTTCACATGGAGCAATCCAAGAAAGGATTTCTCCCAATGTCACATGGCATCACTCTCACTAAGGTTCAGTGTCCTTCAACGGACGCTGAACGTGAGCGAATGAGTCGGATCCCATATGCTTCGGCTATAGGATCGATCATGTATTCCATGATATGTACTAGACCAGATGTCGCATATGCGTTGAGTGTGACTTCCCGCTATCAGTCTGATCCCGGGGAAGCTCACTGGTCCGCAGTCAAGAGCGTTCTTAAGTATCTCAGGAATACTAAAGATATGTTTCTTGTCTATGGTGGTTCGGAAGGAAATCTGATTATCCAAGGATATACAGATGCTAGTTTCCAAACTTGTCCGGACGATTTCCAATCTCAAAGTGGTTACGTCTTTATGCTCAATGGTGGAGCTGTTGTTTGGAAAAGCTCCAAACAGAAGACGGTGGTTGATTCTACAACTGAAGCGGAATACATCACGGCTTCGGAAGCCGCAAAGGAGGCTGTATGGCTACGACAGTTCGTGATGGAACTTGGCGTTATGCCAAGTATCTCGGGTCCCATGGATGTCTATTGTGACAATAACGGAGCAATAGCACGATCTAAGGAACCGCGAGCGCATCATCGGTCCAAACATGTACTCCGGCGTTATCACTTGATTCGTGAGATTACGAAGAGAGGTGACGTGAAAATAATGAAGATACCTACTGAGGATAACGTGGCCGATCCATTTACGAAGCCACTATCACGCAACAAGCATGAGCAGCATGCTAGGGCGATAGGATTGGGATATTTATCGCAGTGTTAGATTGGGTGTTTTATTTATGTTTCTTATTGTATAAGGGGATTTGATCTGCCTAGTGCAAGTGGGAGAACATTTATTATGCCCTAGGCGTGTTATTGGGATTGTATTTGTTTATGAGACAGATATTTATATTATTATTCATCATATGACATAAACCTTCATATTTCAAAAATTTTAAATAACAAGAAAGTGTGTGAGAGGTTATTCGATTATAATAATCGGATAGACCTTGAATTTTATTCTAGTTTAGTGCATCGAGTCAGTTGAGAATAATATGTTGCATGGCCTTAGTTTGGCATATTGATTTGTCAATTGAATGATAGTAAAACCACTAAACGGGATGAATATAATTCTAAAACGTCCCTCGTGTATAAAGTTGTTCATAGATTTGAACCAGGTAGTACATTCACTGAATGGAGACTTTTTCATACATTGGCATATTCGTAGATGAGATGATCAGGTTTTACTGATCTGAGACGGTAGCGTCGATTCTAGAATATGGATATACGCGGCGTCGTATATTGGACTGACCACTATATGAGTTTGTGACATGGTTAGAGTCATTGGAGACAAACTCATATCCAGATAGTGCGTTTTAGTGCTTCATACTTGAGTGATCTCACGGATACCTAGTATGTGAAAAGACAATGCTTTGATGTAATTAACCCTACGCGTAACTGTGTAGCAGAGATTATTATTGAGTATTGTTTTTAGCATAGGCAAAGGATGTGAGGTTGCAAGATAGGAATTGTTCCTTTCTAGCCTTGTAAAAGGATAGAGGGAGATATCTCTCGGACCCCTCGATTGAATTGAGATTGATGAAATGCTTGGCCAAGCTCGATGGAACTCAGTAGAGTTCGCATTGTAAACACAATAAGTGTGGGGAGATTTGATAAGGGGATTTTTCATCACTTTTTATTTACACAAAATATAGAATTTAAACACAATAATATGCTTAAAGTATATCAAATATTCATAATTCCAATTTATTGAGATTAAATACTTTAATATGTGTTTTTGTGTTAATTTCAGGTGAAAAGTGCAAAATCTCGCAGAACCAGGACTGTAGATGGATCGGTCTAGTCATGCCGATCGATTTGATATATCATATGTTGATATTTGATGGAAGCATGAGAGAGAAATCAAGCTTTTACTTCAGACGGGTCAAAACCAACTCGTTTCATCAAGGACTGCACAGACCTGACCGTGTCTGAAACCAAGGGATCTTCTGTGGCAGCCGCAGTCATACAGCCCAAATAACGAGTCCAAACCCATTTATTCTGACTCAACACACAAGGCTGCACGAAAAACCTTACATCGAATCTCGCCTTCTGTGATCACGCGTGCAGCGAGTCGTTTTCCTTTCTCTCCTACCCGCGACACGAAAATCCACACTGTTCAGCATACAGCAGATCTATCGACCTCTGACCAGTCAAACTCCAACAGACTCGATCGTCTGTGGATCCTATAGTGTGTGAACCGCGTTACCAAGCACTGGCAGCTCCCTCTTCACCCTTTTCACGCAAAGTTACACAGCCCGCGTTACCAAGCACCGACGGTTCAAACAACTCTCTTGGAGCCAAGTGAACCCTTAACCTCTCCATTTATTTCTAGAATGGAGACGTCCATTTCCCAGCCCAAAGAAGAAAATCAAGACAGAATTTAGTGGGCCGCAGCCTCCATTGCTGTTAAAATGGAGATACAGACGAGAATTTAAACTATTTTCGGATGAATTAAAATGATTTAATCTGGATCTGAGGGAAATATCTTGGAGGGTATTTTTGGGTTTTCTCCCTCATTATTTGGCCAAATCAGATGAAATTTCAACCCTTGGATTCAGAGCAACTTGCTCTAACTACCCATGCAAGTTGATTCCTGAGATCTGGAATATTTGGACTCTTTTCCCTCCCATTCTCTCCTATAAATAAGGGCCAAGATCTCCCTCTCAAAGCATCCATTCTACCCACTCTCTCACGTGATCAAGAAATCCATTGATTCTTGAATCTCCATCTCTCCCAAGCTCTCTAGCTTCTCAAGCTCATCTTTGAGCCATTTTTGCCGAGAAGATCGTGTCGACGCACGGTTTCCGAGGCCGCTCCGAGGATCGATCCTCTCTCTCTCAAGCTTCCGAAGTTTCTCTCCTCCTCCTCTCATCTCCTTTAAAGGTGTGAAGACTCGAGGACCTCGCCAAGATTCGATCTTGGACTTCACTCTCTTCTTTTTCGGTACTCTCTTTTACAATTGTTGCGTTTTAATTAGGAAAATATTAGATTTGAATAAACTCTGATTGTAGATCTGTTATATTTGATAAAATAGAATTTGTAGAATTTTTGTGGATTTTATTTCGTAATTTTCCTATTTTTCCTTTGTGAAATACTCGATTGTTTTGTGCTGTTTTGTTAATTCCATTTAAAATAGAAAAATACTCAAAAAATAATTCTTTCTCAATATCACTGTTTAGATCTAGATCTGTAGTTTAATATAGTTTTTGAATAAATCAATTTCCTGCCATTTTCTATTTGTTGTTGATTTTACAAGATCAGCCTGTTAAGGACCAAACTGTAAATAGCTGTAAAATCTTAATTCTGGACCTTATTTTCTCTGCTTTTTGCAACTATTTTAGAACTTCTTAAATTCCCAAATACACTTGATCTTATATATATGAACTCACTCTTGAATTAGGATTTTAATTGACCTTGTTTGATATAAGTTTCGATTTAGTATGAATTTTTTGAAAACTGCTTCTCAATATAAAAACTTCTGGACCATTTCGTGATCTTCCAGGGGTCTATTTGTAATTTTCTTGTTACTTTTTAGTGAAAGCTCAAACCCGTGAAATTATTCTGTTCTCTCTCTTATTATTAAATTGTGAATCTTTGTGCTAAATTTGAGATCTTGTTTTGCGATCTATATTTTTCAGGAATTTGATTAGTGCCTAAAATACCCTTGTGATCAATCATCTGCATAAATTAGAAAATTGTGTTTTTGAAAGTGAAATTCTGAGAAGTACTTTGTGAACCTTAGATATTGATTGTGACAAAATTTCATAGTCTCTGGATCAGTAGAAATAATTCTAGAATTTAAATTCGATTATTTGCAAAATTTCCTTGGATCGAACCTATACTTATCACTTTGATTAGTATTTGTTATAAATTGTTTTGATTAACTCGTGAGATTGAATTTACATATTTTAACGACCTATTTTACGTGTTATCGGTAACACAAGTAAAATACTCAATTTTCAGGTTGTACTCAAAATAGTCCGTAATTGAATACTAACACACACAAATTTCAATTTTTTCGAAAATTTCTAAAAAATGCAAAAACTGAAGTCTAACACTTTAAAAAAAATTCAATTGTGATATTTTTTTTTAAATGTTAAAATTCAAGTGTAACGCAAGTAAAATACTCAATTTCCATGTCGGAGTCAAAAAAAACTCTGTCTTTGAAGACTAACACACATAAATTTCAATTTTTTTGAAAATTTCATAAAAATGCAAAAACAGGAAAAATCCCTCAATTATGAAATCCATGAATTGATATTCAGGAAAAATCCCTCAATTATGAAATCCTCACATTTCCATATATTAGTCTATTTCAATATTTTGAAGACTAACACACATAAATTTTAATTTTTTTGAAAATTTCTTAAAAATGCAAAAACAGGAAAAATCCCTCAATTATGAAATCCATCAATTGATATTCAGGAAAAATCCCTCAATTATGAAATCCTCGCATTTCCATATATTAGTCTATTTCAATATTTTGAACTATTTGTAGGTACCGGACTTATTGACTCTACCAATAGAAATTTGCGGTAAATCAAGCAGAGCAAGAAGGCCAGAAGGGTTGTGTTGGTATTTTTTTGAAGTTTTGACTTCTCTTTTGGAAATTATCTTGTTCTTTTGCATACCAACCCGTGATTATTTCTTTCGGTAAAATCACAATAATGAAATTTATTCTTCTTATATTTTGGACTTAAAAAATTAAAGTTTATTCGAAGCACACAATTATTAGTGTATCAAACCAAGCCAAATTTCTACATCCTTACCTTGGAAAAGCAGAAAATTCACATAACCACTCCAAAATGATGTCATGAATACCCTTATAAATTATGAGAAAAATCACTAATACCCTTATAAATTATGAGAAAAATCACTAATACCCTTATAAATTATAAAAAAAATCACTAATACCCCTTCTCTCTTAATAATGAGAAATATCACTAATACCTTCTTTGTACAATTAGTAGGCAACAAATCAAGGGTAGTTTAAGAATCTTCGAAAGTAAATATTGAAGGAAGAGGGTATGCATGATATTTTGAGAATCTGCAGCGGGCTCAAGTTGTTTTTTTCGCATTTACTCGATTAAAGAAAATAATTAATTGAAGTAGTATGCATGATAAGAAAAATTCCAAAATGACCCAAACTAGAAATTGACTTATTTGAAGTTGTACCTGCTATAATTAAGGAAAATATGGCACAGAAATTCAAATTTTCACAAATAACATATGTGAATGAGATGAAATGCCCTTTGTATGATAAGAAGAAAGAAAATAATTAATTTGTACATGATATTATTAAGGAATATAAACATTATCGTTTATATTAGATGATAACTATGATATTAAACTGTGAATTTCAACATTATCGTTTATACAAGATAGAGAAATTCAACTATAAATATAAACATTATCGTTTGTCTAAAAAAATGCAAGTACTATGAGAGTTTTTTTAGAAATACTTAAACTGTGATATTAGATGATAACTATGATATTTGATGCTAATGGACTCGTAGTTCAGTTGGTTGAATGTGAGACACAAAAATCATATCTTGTTAGAGTTTGTGAAAACTATTGACATCAATGTACGGAGGACCACCGCATGAGCCGGGCCCCGCGTGGTCCCGACTACTCCCCCGGGCCAGGCCCCGCATGGGCCCGACCCCTCCCTCCGGGCCGGGCCCCGCGTGGGCCCGACCCCTCCCTCCTAGCCGGGCCCCGCGTGGGCCCGACTCCTCCCCCCGGGTCGGACGCGTGGGCCCGACCCCTCCCTCCGGGCCGGACTCCGCGTGGGTCCGACCCCTCCCCCCGGGCCGGGCCCCTCATTGGGCCATCCCTCCTCAACACGGGCCGGGCCCCGGATGGGCCCGACCCCCTCCCTCCGGGCCAGGCCCCGCGTGGGCCCGACCCCCTCCCTCCGGGCCGGGCCCCGCGTGGGCCCGACCCCTCCCCCCGGGCCGGGCCCGCGTGGGTCCGACCCCTCCCTCCTAGCCGGGCCCCGCGTGGGCCCGACCCCTCCCTCCTGAGTCGGGCCTCGCGTGGGCCCGACCCCTCCCCCCGGGTCGGACGCGTGGGCCCAACCCCTCCCTCCGGGCCGGACTCCGCGTGGGCCCGACCCCTCCCCCCGGGCCGGGCCCCTCATGGGGCCAACCCTCCTCAACACGGGCCGGGCCCCGGATGGGCCCGACCCCCTCCCCGAGGGCCAAGCCCCACGTGGGCCCAACCCCTCTCCCCACACACACACCACACACACACACCACACCACACACACACACATACAATACACATGTACAGAGACCCCATACACACACACCACACACACGCATACAATATACACTTACAGAGACCCCACACACACACACTACAAACATGCACATACATACAAAGACACAAACATAAAAAGCACACATTCAACTTCACAGCACATTGAAATTTCCTTCTTCTCTCCAGTAAATCGATTCGATCATCGACTTGTTTTCTTAGCATTGAAGTCATCGAGATTAAATTCGGTTAACTGCGCGCGCCATTGTCCTGCGGTAATCCATTTCTTTTCTTAACGTTGTGGATTTGATTCTCCTGCACCGAAAATGATGATAGTTTGTTAATATTTTGTACAAAAATAAATAAATAATTTAATTGGTTTTGCTGTTTTCGACCTGATAGAGTTTCATTTTGTTTAGTCTCTGCATCGCCGATTCTTCATTTAATCTTTGTTGTTGCTCTGAATGTTGACTTCTGATTTTGGAATATAATTCGTCGAGTGCTAAATTGAGTGTCTCGATTTGAACTGGTTTAAGAGAATTGGCCAATATTCATCATAAACCTGAAAAGGCAGAATGAGTTAGCATTTTTTTTAAAAAGTAAAAAGAATTTGATTAAAAGCACTTTTCCTAGAACTAATTACAGTGATATTCCCCAGCACAAAATAATCATGTACAGAATTCCCTGTAATTTAGTAAAAACTGAGAGCAAAAAGAGGAGAAGATTAAGAAAAATAACCTATTGTCAAGAAGAGCTTGGAGATGAACGATGAGTTTCTAATGCATAGAGACGAAACTTTCTGACCCAAAAAGACATCTTCGAGGCTGTTCTTGAGAACTCACCGCATCTCTGCACCAATTTTGAAAATAAATTAGATCGAAAAATTAGCAAAATAAATTTGGATTATTTTGGTAAAAATTAAACTGAAAATGACCTTGTACAGGGGTAAGTCCTTCTCTGTTTCGGTCTCGTTCTCGTCGAATTCGAACTCTATAAAAGAGAAGAATTTGTTGAACTGTGGAAATCGAAATCATGTGCAACTCTCGCTCATCAGGAATCTGACGTTAAACTATACAATCAATCAGAAATAAAATCAATAATATGGTCGAAAAAAAGTTAAGAAGAAATTAAAAATCAAAGACATAGACTCAGATCAAGAATCTATAAGGATTTATCAATAATAACAGGTAGAAGAAACTACAAATCAAACAAAAGAGAATAGAGAACAAAGCCAATCATTTGCTTGCTTGATTTGGGGGTACTAAAAATCATTAATTTTGATAAATACAAAAAATGGAGGAGAAACACTTGCGTTCTTTTGTATGTCCCGTAATGAATCTCACATCAAGCATGGAAATCATCCATTTAAGAGGTCTCAGCCCACGGATTTAGAAGAAAACGTTCTTCTCGAGTTCGGATTTCACATCTAGTCTCCCATTCAAACTATCTACTGAAGTGAACTTTGTTGTTGGTTGTCGACTATCTGGATGTAGGGCTTCTTCTGTGGGAGAGAATAGAGAGTATAGAGACTAAAGGGGAAGATAAGAGAGAAGAAAGGGGGATTTGCCGATTCGATTGTGAAAGGAGAGGGTGAATGAATAATGAGGTGGAGGACAGAGAAGATAGGCGGAGATTTATATAGATGAGAATGTGCTGTGCTTAGATAATTTATTCCCTAGATTCGGCATACCGATTGAGGTATACACCATATCGATATATCATATTCTGGTGTTGTTATTAAACTGTGGACCTAGTTCATCTTATATAATATTGAAATATTAACATTGGATTATATTTTGTTAAGACTTTCTTAACGTTAGGATTAAGATTTTTGAAATTTTTATTACCGTTAGAAATTGAATTATGTTAATAATCAGTTAATTAATAATTAATATTCATAATCAAATAAAATTATGTGATAATTAATATTCAGCAAAATAATAAAATTTTATTTAATTAATATTAATTATGCGATAATTATATATATTTTAAATTATCATTTTAATTATGTGTGTTAAATAAAATAAAAGGAATATCGTGTGGAAATCTTGAGGAGAGAAGTTGACGAAAAATATTAATTATGTGATAATTATGTATTTTTCAAATTAATATTAACAGCTCGTTCATTTTTTTTGTATTCATATTGAGAATAGTACCCCTATTTATAATTCATAATTTTGAAATATGAATTAACTAGATCTTATATAATTCTTAAATGAATATTTTTATCTAATATTTGTTCTCAACTTTGACATACTGTTTGGTAAGATGGTAGGAATACAATTTGGAATAATGTTAATTTAAAAAATAATGTCTTGAAAGTTGAAACAACAAAAATACAATTGAAATTTTGTGTAAATGTGATATATAATATTATAAAATATGTTTATATATCATTATATCATATCCAAAATTCATAAATTATGACTAATAACATTCATTCAAATTTTCCGTTCACTGGATATATTATATATCATAGTTGAGTAATTAATTAATAAAATTTTAAAACACATTAATTGTTCGCATTTAAATTATGACTAATAGTCAAATGGTCCTTTCACTGGCTATATATATCATAGTCGAGTAATTAAAATACATTACTTATTCATCTGGGCGATTAGATTATCAATACCGGAGATATTATATTCTAAAAGAATAATATGTATTAGTCCAATTAAGAGAAAAAAAAAAGTGAGGTAATAAATATTGCACCCCTAATTGATGTAAATAATTTATTCGACTCGAAAATTATTTAGAAGTTAAGGTTGGAATATTTTGAACTTGGGCTATTATGGTGAAAAACTAGATCAATCTATTTGGTGCATAGATTATAGAATTAACACGTCAATGCATAGTTAAAATTATAACTAGTCACGTGCAATTGTTTTACATGTTAATTAATTAAAAAAACATTATTTATTAGAAAAAAAAAATTGAGAAAAAATTTATTACAAAATATTGGTTACAATAATTTATAAATCTATCAAATTTACTTATTAGAAATAACTTCTCTTTGAAAAGCTTACGGAATATAAAATAAAGTGGTTTGACAAATGGAGAGCTAATATTGTAATTTGGTTAAACCAAAAATGAAATATCTCTTTTGGGCCTAAAAAAATGAAATATCTCAATTGCGAATATTAGAAACTAGCTATAACCCCGCGCAATTGCGCGGGGCACGTTGATTTGTTTTTTTTTTATGATTTGTGCTTTTTCTGTATTTATTTTTCGGCAGCGTTGTATTGGCCAGTGATTCGATTTGTGTGGTGTTGTGGAATTTTCAAACTGAGAAGGACCGAAATGTAATTTTTCAAACTGAAAAGGACCAAAATGTAAATTAAAAAGGGCCAAAATGTGAATTAATTTTTTTTTTTCGAATTAAAATGTGTAAATAAAAGAGGATAAAGATGTAAATATGAAGTACCAAAATGTAATATTTTAAACTTGAAAGGACCAAAATATAGTTTTTTCAACTAAAAAGGACCAAAATGTAATAAAAAAGGACCAATATGTAAATTAAAAAAATTCTTACAAAGAGGCCCCTGGACCAAAATGTACTTTTTAAAACTTGGAGGACCAAAATATAAATAAAAAAGGACCAAAGTATAATTTTTCGAAATAAAAAGGACCAAAATGTAAATAAAAAAGGACCAAAATGTAAATTATTATTTTTTTTTTACAAAAAGACTCCTGGTGACGTGGCTCAACCAGGAGCCATGGAAAAGTATAGAATTATACTAATTATAATTAGATCTGAGCACAAAATATAAGACCCATTATAATTATAATTATAATTATAATTATATTATAATAATTACTCTAATGCTACTAGTGCCGCCTCTCCATATTGCTCCACGTCGCCAAGTTATGCTGGGCCGTCCGATCGAGATCCGACGATCTATATTTGAATGGACCCGTTTTTCGTAGACCAGTGTTGACTACCTTCAAATGGATCGTAATCTTACAATAATTTGGCGACGATCTCCATATTGCTCCACTATCTATTAACAATATTATATAAAAAAACAAAAAATATATAATAATTTTCACTATTTTAATTTAAGATTCTCACTATTGACTATTATTCATGCATTTAAGGTGTTCGATAATATGCTTCCGAGAATAATGTTCCCCAAATTAAAGTCCTGCTTTTAATACAATCATACAATAATTTGTGATTTTATTAATCTGGGAACAAGGAGATGATGTTTCAAAATTTTAAATATCATATTTACCCTTCTCAAAGGTAAATCAATAATTTTGAGAATTGCAGCTATAACTCGACTATTGACTATTGACTATTATATCCGACGCTATCACTTTTCTCTGTGAAGAATTGCATCTATAACTCGAAATATCGCATCCTAAATAACCAAAAAACTAAATCAATAATTTTGAGATTTTGCAGGGGTAAATATGAAAAATTGCCCAATAGCTATTCTTTTGGATTTCGTACCAGTCATACCAACGCGTGTTCTTTTCTATACCAATTTTGAGAATTGGTTATGCCTCAATTAACGAAACGGAATAGAAATGTGAGTAAACATTATTATTACAAAATTAAAATTAAAAATGAAGGCCTACAATTAAAATTAAAAATTAAACCCGAGATCTAACACATCGAGGTCTACACGCACATTCAACAACCGTGCACCAAGTAGGCTTGCTCAACCGCCATCCTTCCCACCAAGTCCGCTCGAACCGAGGGGCACTCCGGGAGGCCAGTCAATGCCATCTGATAGAGTGCGATCAGTGGGTTGTTTTCTCCGACAATCAGCCAAGCATATGGCAGAACTTGGGAGACTCCGCCGAGCAATCGTAATAGACGGAAGGTTAGTTGAGAACCATAACCTTTTCACATTACGACAATTAATACAACAAACATGGCCATGGAATAATACTTTTGATCTAGTATACTGGGGAGATAATCGCTATATTCTAGCATTATCAGAAGATATACCGAGAGAGGAATTACTCTCAACTGATATCTCGATCATTACGGATCAACACTATATCCTATATCCATGGGAGAACTCAATCGAAGCGATACCGCTAACCCTTAAATACAAAGCATGGATAGATTTATATAATCTTCCATTGCATGCATGGTGCATGGATGAACTCACTGTGCTCCTCGGATCCTTCGGAATAATGTTGCACCACGGCCCCTTAACTAATCTCACCACTGTTGAAAGGCTAAGAGTTGTGATAGCAACAACAAACCTAACGCTCATTCCAGAAAATATTGTAGCGATAGTTGGAGGTCATGCCCAGAAAATCAGGGTGGAAGTGGTAAGCACAATCATTGAGCCTATAACCACCTACACACCGCCCGACCCAACCCCGACCAGAGAGTACTTCAATCGACAACTTAATAACTGGTTATTCAACCATGATGGAGCTACACACGAAAATAATATGTCGGCTCCAAACCAAAGCTCCGGCGATATGCCAAACCAAAACGGGGTAATGGAGGCAAGGCCTGAACCACAAATTATGGACCTGTCAAACAGTACACAAACGCATCAGAGGCCAGAGCAGGAGGAATCTTCTAAAGCACAGAAAGAAAGAGAAAGGAAGGGTAAAGCCAAAATGGTGGACCCCCCTAAAAAAACCCTGGACATGGAAAAAGTGGCGAAGGCAATGAATAGTACCGGGCCGTTACAAATCAAAAATACGGCCCAAGAGAAGGTAACTCAAACCAAAATAAAAACTCCTACTACCATCCAGGAACCACCGGTGCAGCAAACAATCCAAATTCTCGAAGAACACCTCGGAGTAACCAACACACCTACGACTGAACCAATAGAAGCTGTACAAGGAGCGATGAAGGGTAATGAAGAACTTGAAGATTATGGTGACGAAGATCTTGAGGATTATGGTGATGAAGAGCTCGAAGACTACGGTGATGAAGGACTCGAAGAAGATCTGCTCGACTATGATGAAGGTACAACTCCTATTATCAAATATTCCAAAATAAATCATATTGATAGTGCCATATTAAATAGAAAATATAAGAAGAAACCGAACAATACTATTACTAGAAAATCAACTAGAATTAAGAAACCTAAACAATTTTATGATGGAACTATTCCGGGACCTTATCTAAAGCAAAAAAGACCAAGAGATTTAATTAGCTCGCAGCTAAAAAAAGCGCTAAAAGAAGCAAACCTCATCAAAGCTTTAAATGAGGACATGCTACAGCCTGTTGAACTATCATTAGAAACTATATCTAAAATACAACAATTCTGTGGTATTTTAGAAACTACCCAAATCACATCAATGAATATGTTTGATATAAACATGAATACTGCCAATTTGGCTAGTTGGTTAAATGATTGCACTAGTCCTCTAAATACTAATACTCCACATAATTTAATAATAACAGAAGGAGGACACGATGAGGAAATGATAGTGACTGATCAAGACTGTGCAGATAACACTACTAATGCTAAAGAAGCACATGCAGAGGGCCCCACTGCAACAAATGGAGGGGAAATCTCTACTGCTGCACCAAAAGCCGGAAAATGAGGACTCTCCTCATATGAAGGAGAAGTGATCAACACTATGGGATCACTTGCTTACCCTAGCTATTATAGGGCCCTATCTTTATTTATTTTGAGTTATTATGTCGTGTAAGAACAATATTAGTATCCTTTCTTGGAATGTTAGGGGATTAGGTCAAGCTGATAAGCGCAATGTGGTTAAAGCATCCATTAGGGAAGCTTCAACCAATGTGTGTTGTTTTCAAGAAACGAAAATATCTAATCCAACTTTCTTTACTATCAGATCATTTTGCACTTCTAAGTTTAAGCAATATGTCTTCAAAAACCCTAATGGCTCCAAAGGGGGTCTAATTACAACATGGACATTAGCATACACGCTGATACAGTCATTCGAAACAGAATTTTCGTTAAATGTGATACTAAAAAAGAAAGATAACACACAAATACTAATATCGAATATTTACGGCCCTAGTACTAGACCCAACAAAATGAGGTTTTTCGAAGACTTTGCAAAAATAAATGATTCCATCAATCTACCGTGGATCCTTGTCGGAGATTTTAACATAATACGTGAACTTCATGAATCCACAAGCTTAAATCAAGACACTCACCTAATAACGGAATTTAATCACACTCTGAATGAAAAAAACTTATTTGAAGTCCCACTACAAGGAAGACTATATACATGGACTAATAATAGAGCAGCACCCACATATTCAAAACTAGATAGAGTTTTCATATCAATACAAATGATGAATACACACAAAAAGTTTACATTAATTGACCAACCCCTAATAACATCAGACCACTGCCCTATTAAACTAACTATTTCAGAACACACAACCAGGCGAAATAATCAAATTAAACCCCTAGAACGATATTGGTTAGCTTATGATGCAGTGGATCAAATGATACATGAAATATGGGCGCAGACAACTAATACATCTGAAAACACAATTAAACTTTTCTCTGACAAAATTCATTGGGCCAAGACCCAAATAAGTGAATGGGCCAAAACAAAATTTAACTCGAAAAATACAACCATGGAAAAATGCTCTTACTTTATTAAAAAACTAGATCACAAAGAAGAACTACATCAACTCTCAATAACTGAAAGAAAATTGAGGATTTCTCTAAAAGAAAAAATAAATGAATATTGTGACAATCAGGAAAAGAAATGGCAGCAAAGATCGTCATGTACATGGTTAAAATTAGGTGACAAAAACACTGCTTATTTTCATGCACTTGCAACTATAAGACAACAAAACAACTATATTCCACAATTACAACTAAATGAGACTACAACAACTACAAACACAAATGAAATGCAACAAGCTTTTACAACATTATACCAAAACATACTGGGAACTGAATACATAGATATTACACACTATGAACTACAAATCCTGTATCCAATATCCCATCAAACGGAGTTAATAAACTTAGGAGACCCAATTAATGAAAGAGAAGTAAGCAGTGCAATATCTCATCTCCAAAAAGGCAAATCATCCGGACCGGACGGGATACCGGCAGAATTTTATCAAAAATACTGGCCAACCTTACGAGAAAGTTACATGAATATAATTGAAGATTTCAACAACAATTTGCTAGATTTATCCTCTATAAACAAAGCTACAATAACATTGATACCAAAAAAGGAAGGGCTAAAAACAACTGATGATTTTAGACCAATAAGTTGTGTAAATGCACCCATAAAGATTATAACTAAGATATTGGCAACAAGACTAAAATCTCACATGAACTCCCTAATAAATAGTAACCAAACAGCTTTTATAGAAAACCGATCTATCTTAGAAACTTTTCTCGCTACGCGGGAAATATTAACACACCTACATAAAAACAAAATACCAGCTATAATGCTAAAAATAGATTTCAAGAAAGCTTTTGATAGCATATCCTGGAACTTCTTGACGAAAATTATGATAACAAGAGGATTTCCTTCCAATTGGATATTATGGATACTACAACTCCTTCATTCCTCATCATCAGCAATAAAAATAAATGGATCAACTGGGAAATTCTTCAAGCATAAACGAGGTCTCAGACAGGGAGACCCATTATCTCCTCTCCTTTTCAACATCGTGGTTGATGCTTTGCAGCAAACAATTAACAATTTATCACCGATACTTACTGTGCCTGCAAAACTAACCCCTATACCTTTGCAGTATGCAGATGACACTATCATTTTTTTGGAAGCACATCCTACCAATCTAAAAATTATATCAAAAACACTTGATGTCTTCTGCGAAATGTCAGGTCTACAGATAAACTGGGACAAAAGTAGTTTCTTACCAATCGCGATACCTGACAATTTACATGATCATGTTGCATCTTTAGTTAGATGCACCAAACAAAAACTACCTATGACATATCTGGGTCTTCCTCTGACAATTAAAAAACCAAACATCTCAACATGGACACCCCTAATTAATAAAATTCAATCTAAAGTCGCAGCCTGGCAAGGCAAATTTCTGTCCTACGGCGGAAGACACACCTTAATAAACTCAACTCTTACGACGTTACCAACATACATAATGCAAGGTTTCAAACTACCACAATGGGTAATCAAACAACTAGAAAGAATCATAAGGACTTTTTTTTGGAAAGGCACGAATAAACTTTCACCCATCCAAGCACTTGCAAAATGGGAAAAAATCTGCTTGCCTAAAGAATTTGGAGGATTAGGTATAAAAAACCTACAAACTCAAAATGATGCTCTACTTACCAAATGGTTATGGAAACTAGATTACCATAAAGAATCATTATGGACTAAGTGGATATCTCAAATCTACAATATCACAAGTGCTAGAGATTTATTAACAATAAATCCCACTAGAAAATCTTTTTTTATCAAAGACTTATGCAAGATAATACCTTTCTATTCAACCTCCACAGACACAAATACCAACCCTAGCTGGAAATGGTCAACAAGTAATATCTTTTCAACTAAAAGCGCATACCATACACTAATTGATCCGGGTCAACGAATTCACTGGTATAAATACCTATGGAAAGCAAAAATGCCCCAGAAAATCAAGATCTTCATGTGGCTCACTATACATGACCGGATATTAACAGGCGAGAATTTAAAAAGAAAAGGGATATCGGGCCCATTCAAATGCATGATGTGTGCGCAAAATAACGAATCAACTAGTCACCTTTTTCTACACTGTCCTAAAATCAATGAGATATGGACCAAAATTCAAAGTTATACGAACTATGATCTAACCCCCAAACATAACCAAACAAGTGTGCTACAATACTGGACCCAAACCCGTCACACGATACAACCGGAAGATAAGTCGCATTGGGACATACTCATATCAGCAGTAATTTGGAGTGTATGGCTAGAGAGAAATCACAGAATTTTCAGGGGAGTAAAGAAGACAACATTGATGACCACCAATGCCGCAATGGAGCTAGCACTGCTATGGAAAACGAACTTGTAGCTCAGGAATCAAATATAGGATCAATGTAATAGGTCGCTATGGTATTTGTATTGTTTTATGTTTGTATTGTTTGCTTTTTTATGTTTTGTAACCGTGATACCAATCACAGCTAGCGATTGCTGGTTGGGTATCCTTCAAAAAAAAAAAAAATTAAAAATGAAGACTAATTAATACCTTCACTGTGCCGAAGGATCCTTTAGTAATAAAAGTCATGCCATTTCCTCATTGAACCCTCTTATTGTCATAATTGGGACCATATCCTTTTTCAATACCCAATCTTTGATCAGGCAATCGAAAGCATGTACCAGCTTATTATCTTTCTCCGTACCAGTCGTACCGGCAGTACCACCAGTAACTGCAAGTTGTATCGCCACAAAATTGCTCAAGAAGCGGAGTCAATTAATTCTGTTTATCAAGCAAAAAAGACAAAATAAAAAATTCAGCGAATAGAGAGAGAGAGAGAGAGAAAGGGAGGAACAATAACGAAGCGGATCGATTGAAGGCCTTCGTGCTTTAAAATGTTTTTCCCAGACTTTTAGTGGTAATGCTAATGACCAAATAAGAGAATAGTGAATCAAAATAAATCAAACTCAATATTTGCAAATGAGCCCCTGTGTTATTGGAAATTTACGAAAAGCCCCTCCATTTTTGAGATTTTGATATTGAAGGAAGGGGCTTCTTTTCAACTATTTCCTGATAATGAAGGGGTCTTTTTGTAAATTTCTCAATGATTAATAACATCACACGAAGGGCTCACAAGAATAAATTTTCACCTCAAATAAATGCAAGAGAACCGTACCAGTTTATTCTCGATTCGAAAAGATATCACTTTCTCCTCGTCAACGAAAGGTCTTCCACTGATTCTACACCACATCTTTTTAATTTTTCTCACCTGTTTACAACATAATTAGGTTATTACAGGGATAGTTATGTAAAAAATAGAAATTTTACAGGGATAGTTATGCAACTAAATCGGTACCAGTTTAATTCCAACGCAAGCCTTTCTTCACCAGGCTTTCCATCCCTATAATTATCATCACGAAAAATACAGTTTTTATAAGAAAATTCGAAATAATCTACAATGAAATTAATAAAAATTGCAAATATTAGAAAATTCGAAATACCACTCTATTATTTGTAACAGTTTTATATTTTTTTTGGTAGTACCTTTGTTAAACATTGGCGTGCTTCATTATAAACATGTATCCTAAAAATAGAAAAAAGAGAGATGAAAGTTGCGAAAATGAAAGAATTCAAGGACCTGAATGGAATTAAATTAGTTAGCACCTGGACAACTGGATCGAAAACTTTTTAATTCCATCGCAAGCCTTTCTTCACCAGGCTTTCTCATCCCTATAATTATCATCACAAAAAATACTCATATCGATTTGAATCGTAAAATTAAATTGGTACGCACTAATGAATTTAAATCGTAAAATTAAATTGGTACGCACTAATGAATTTAAATCGTGAAATTACACGCTTCTGTGACAGGATTGATCGATTTGAAAACGAATCCTGCAAAATAAATATCGAGTGATCATAAGAAAAGAATAATACAAGATCGAAATATACTAATTTAACACCATTAATCTCCTAAACAAAAGAAAGAACTGTCAATTTCAGAAATTTTCAGCTGGAAATTCAGAAACTAAAAACGAAATAAATTGATACTGTATTTTTGTCGATAAAACCCCAATTGATTGTAGAAAACCAAACATGATCTAACAATATTCCCAAGAGAAGAAGCCGATGAAGAAAGCCTCGAGGCGGATCTTGTATATTTTAATAGAAACGGATTTCTGACGGGAGGGAGAGGCGAGGAGAGAGAAGCTTCGTGAAGGAATTGAGTACAGGTAGCCAAAATTGAAAACGGAAGTTCCTTTATACAGTACATTTAAATTAGTATAATCGCGAAGGGTTCTTAATTCATCCAGTTCCGTACAACTGGAGACGATCCAGGTTTTTCTCGAACGTTGTAAATTCGAACGTTGGAAATTGGACCGTTGGAGATCCTTGGATCGGTCACCCTTCTCTATATATTTCCCCCTTCGCCCCGCTCCCATCTCCTTCTTCTCGGATCTCTTTTCTCGTTCCACTTTCTACTTCTCTTTCTCCTCCATTAATAGAGACCTATTCCACTCATTCGCTTGGCTTACTCTCCTCTTCCAAAGCTCTCTTAACACTTCTTACAAGGGATCTATTCTCATTCTCTTTCCGCAGTCATGAACAAGAACGAGATGTGGCGTCCAGATAAGATCCTTTCGAAGAACGAGATGTGGCGTCGAGATAAGAGATCCTTTGAAAGGTCCAAATGAGACCATGCTTGGCCTCCTGCCTGGTCCAGCGCTAATGGAACTCCGCATCCATCCTAATAGTCATAGGTACTCCTTTCATCATTGTTGACCTTGTCTTCTCTTTTTACTGTTCCTCTTCTTGTTTCCCTTTTTGTTAAATTAACTATCTTGTGATTTTGAGATTAATTAGTACTGAAATTGTAAATAGAGAAGAAGACAATTATGTTAATAACAAAAAGATTTCTTTTATTGGTCTTTTTCCTTGCCCATTACAATGCATACATCATCTATTTATACTACTTAATCACAGCTCTAACAACCTTATCTATACTCCTTAATTTACGCTAATCACTTCATTCATGCTTAACAGGATTCTGTTATTGACTAACATTGGGCTGCTATATATATATAATTAGATAAAGCCCAAAATACTTTCTTTTACCTAACAACTAGAACTAGTTATAAATAAGCCCATCTGCGTAGAGGCCCATGACTGAAGTTATTTATTCTTTACTGGAGACCAGACTGAAGCTGCTGTGACACATCCATTACATCAGAGAACTGGAGAAAACAAATACAGTGAGATTTGAATCGCAACACTTTTGGATTTACTTGAGCTTCTGTGATGATAATTTGTAATAAAGGCCTATCTATTTTTACTTGAGCTTTTGTGTTATAATAAAGGCCTATGGGCCATTTTCTCAAAAAGAGAAAAACCTTTTTACGATTTTTGCAATTCTTCGATTATGTGATGATAATTTGTAATTGGAACATAATCCAAGGTTCATGCTAATTACGTGATTATTTATCCTAATTTTGGATAATAAGTTAAAAAGCCCCTGATTTATGAAGGAAGGAGATACACAACCAAACTTTTCCTTTTGAATTTGAAATATTCTTTAAAAAAAATAGCAAAATTAATCCTTGAATTTGGAATTTTCTTAATCCTCTTGATTCGTAAAGTACTAAATATAAACACCTTCAATTTCTGTTTTGATAAAAACAGAAACTTTACTGTTATTGCTTCTTAATGGATTATATCTTCCTAATTTTGTTTGCACATTTGTATGGACAGGTTTGTAGTTTCTTTTGGACTCCATGCAAAGATCCCACAAGTAATGAAATGAAGAAAGACAAACTATTGGACTTTAGGAAAACCGAGCTCTCTGGCAGAAGGACAATTTTGATCTTTTATGTGTGTGTGTGTGTGTGTGTGTGTGTGTGTGTGTGTGTGTGTGTGTGTGTGTGTCAATTTGTTATATGACAAATGTGTAAGTTTGTGTGTGTGTGTGTGTGTGTGTGATCTGTGCGTGTATGTTGTAGGTGTAATGTATATAATGCAGTGTTTTAAATTGCGGCGCAATTGCGGAAATTGCGGTCCGAAATTTAGAATCGCAATTTCGCAATAACATATAGCGGTATATTGCGTTTTCGAAAAATTGCGGCCATTGCGGCGCAATTGCGGGAAAATTGCGGGAAAATTGCGGTAATTGCGGGTACAAATTGCGGGATAATATTCAAATCGTTGTAATTTTCAAATCCTTCCATCAAATTACACGAAATTTATATTGAAATCGCTCGTCTCGACGAGAGGAACGCAATGATGGGCTTGAATTTGTGAAATTTTGTCTTTTACCCTGAATTAAACACGAAACACACGTTAAATTAATTTCGTCGAGAATTATTTAATATAAACATTATAACATAATTTTTGAGATTATTTAATACTTAGTTTCCATGTTTTATTATCAAAATATTTGATAAAATATACTCATAACATACATAACTTCTAAAATATGTCATTTTCATCTATAAATATATGGCTTTCATAATTTTCATTGTATTTCATTGATGTTTCGATTTAAAATTTGAGTTATAGTGTTTTGATATTTTTGGATGTCGACAAAAAATTCTTCAACAAAATACAAATCCAAAGATCCCGTATAATTGCCATTTTAATGAAAATTTTATGATCAACTTTTATTTATACTGAAAATGTTCCTGGACAATCAACTTTTTTATCCTTTTTAGAAAAAAATATTGTGAAAAATATATTTAAACAAACTATTATTTTTACATAATTTAATATCGCAACGACTGTCCGCAATAAGTTCATTGCGCCGCAATTGCGCCCGCAAACGCAATCCGCTGCAAAAAAGACCCGACCGCAATGGACCGCAATATCGCAATTTAAAACATTGATATAATGTGTGTTTGACTTGTATTTTGCAGGTACAAGCATGGAGGCGAGGGGGGTCCGGCCCGAAATGTGGGCCGGGCCTCGGGAGGGGGGTCCGGCCGAAAATATGGGTCGGGCCTCGGGGGGGTCTGGCCCGAAAGTGGGCCGGGCCTCGGGGGGGAGGGGGTCTGGCCCGAAGGGGGGCCGGGCCTCGGGGGGGAGGGGGTCTGGCCCGAAAGGGGGCCGGGCCTCGGGGGGGAGGGGGTCCGGCCCGAGAAGGGGCCGGGCCTCTGGGAGGGGGGGTCCGGCCCGAAAGGGGGCCGGGCCTCTGGGAGGGGGGGTCCGGCCCGAGAGGGGGCCGGGCCTCGGGGAGGAGGGGGTTCGGCCCGAGAGGGGGCCGGGCCTCGGGGGGGAGGGGGGTCCGGCCCGAAAGGGGGGCCGGGCCTCGGGGGGGCGGGGGGAGGGGGTCCGGCCCGAAAGGGGGCCGGGCCTCGGGGGGGCGGGGGGAGGGGGTCCGGCCCGAGAGGGGACCGGGTCGGGGGGGCTCGGGGGGGTCCGGCCCGAGAGGGGGGGCCGGGCCTCCGGGAGGGGGGGACTCAGGAAAAGGAGGGGGCCGGGCCTCGGGGCCTCGGGGGGAGGAAGGGGTCCGGCCCGAAAGGGGGCTGGGCCTCGGGGGGCCCGAAAGGGGGTCTGTAAATAACTAATAATTTATCCTGTTACATCTCATCAAAATTATTTCGATTATTATATTATGATATATGACAAGATTTTAACCATTAATTTACAACATATTTTATCATAGAAAATCACTTCATTCTCATTAACGATATGGATTATTATTGGTTAGTTTCGCGTTAGACTAATTATGTTCAATTTTTAATCATTTCACATAAGATTACACGATTTAATGTCATGAATGTAACGAGATATGAAAAAATTATATATAAAATACAAATAAATAAATATATATTATAAAACATACAACATATTAATATTAATTTTTGAACATTAATCTTAAAAATCCACCAAATATATTTGTTTCAATTTTCTCTTTAGTTTGGCATCCATATTAGCATAGTTCGTACATACATTTATCATTATTTGAATTTGTAAATATATTATGTAAAAAAAATACAATGCAAAAAAAACATGCATACATAATAAAATTTATAGTATTGTCATTTTTTTTTTGTGAAATTAATAACCGTAAGAATCTCATTTTTTTTCAAACAACTTCAATAATAAAATTTAATAAAACCAATAGAAACCAGAAAAATAGTGTATTTGAATAAATAAAAAGTAGTTAATACTATATAATTAATAATGTGCTCTTACATATGTCTTATGGTTCAATATTTTTATATTTGACATTGTATGAAATATTGTAAACAACAATGATATAATATTTGTTGTTATGTTTTTTTGTAAAATTATATTATATCTCATATATTATAATAGAGTAACACTAATACAAAAATGAGTTTTACTATCATAATATAAAAGAATGGTAAAACATGTATATAATCATAGATAAATGAGTTCAACTACATATTTTTAAAATAATTTGGATGATTTCGGTTCGTATATTTAATTAAAATGATAACTAGTACATGTTAGCTGTTAACTTAATACATAATTAATATTTATTCGAATTCATAAATTGGAATAAATTTTAATGAATATTTAATTATATGTTTTAATTATCACATTAATTAAATGTAATAGTTCAATAATGGAGAATTCGGTAGGTATATTTTGGGGGAAAATAATTTTTTCTTTTCTTTAATATCTGAGGCGGTTGAGAAAAATATATAAATTTTTATTCTACTCCAAAATGTACCCACCGAATTCTCCATTATTTAGTTATTATGTTTAATTATTGTGATAATTGAGATATATAATTAAATATTCATTAAAATTTATTCAAATTTATGAATACGAATAAATATTAATTATGTATTAAGTTAACAGCTAACATGTACTAGTTATCATTTTAATTAAATATACGAACCGAAATTATCCAAATTTTACCATAACATCTCTATGTTCTAATTAGTATATTTAATTAAAATAATAACTATTACATGTTAGTTGTTAACTTAATACATAGTTAATATTTATTCGAATTCATAATTTTTAATAAATTTTAATGAATATTTAATTATATATGTTAATTATCACGATAATTAAACATAATAACTAAATAATGGAGAATTCGGTGGGTACATTTTGGAGAAGGTATGAAAAAATTTAATATTTAAAACAAAGCGGACAATCATTCAGCGCCTTTATTCAAATAAAAAAAAGGCGCACAATGATACCTCGCCAGGCGAGGTATCGAACTCCACAAAAGACAAATTTGAAATATTTTTCAAAACTTGGTTATTTCGTTAATTAACTCCTTACACTTGGTTATATTTGAAAATTTTCCCTTATTCAATTATATTACATTTTGTAGGATATATCATACACAGTTTTAGTTGAGTGGTATATTTTTTTTATCTGTATAATGCACATTTTCAAATGTATAATAATAATATGTTATTTTTAAATGTGTACACTTTTTGGAACATGTGATGTACCTTTTTAATACACATATTTCAATAACAAATATCTCTTTTGAAATACTTTTCAAATATACTTTTTTTAACTGCAATAAATATTACTTATTTATGTATTTATAAATGGGTGATTTACCGGGTAGAATAACAAATATGATTTTTTTACATGATCACCATATCTTTTGCAATAGAAGTTTACTTTTTTTGAAACAGTACATGCTTTCATAATAAAAATTCACTTAATGCTGTCATCTCGACATTTAATTTAAGATTATATTCCTGCGAAAACATATTAACAATATTGTCAAACCACCAACCTCGCGCTCTCGTCGATGTTGGTCTCTACGTCACCTTTTTCGAACTTGCCAAGTGGGCCTGAATTAAAAAACATCGTTGAGAATTTCTTTTTTCGTTTGTTTCGAAATCCAATAAATAAAAATGTAACGGTTTACCTTCTTGCCATCACGCCAGAAAGTACAGAGGCCATCAAACGTGTGAACACATGATCACGAAGTTTGATTTCCCCGTAAACGACCCAAGAAAGGGTCATATTTACATAAGAACACGAATGTGTTGCGAGTGTCAATTTCTTCGGTGCCCCGTTGGGTGCGATGATCGAGTTTGCGAACCAGTAAAGTTGTACCAAAACAGAGCTAAGAGTTAGAAACAAGTCTAGTGCTTGAAGTTTTTATTTTTCTTTCCAGATGACAGATGAGTAGTCGAACAAAAAGTATAATGTGGCCAATGTTTCTCATAAGAAATCCCGTAAAAAGCGCATCATCGAACAAATTTTTGTACTGATACGAAACAAGAAAAACAAAGTTACGCATGCTTGTATGTTAGATTATAATAAATGATTCTACAATCTTGAGAATGATGCACATAGACAAAATAAAATGCCTTAAATACATAATAAGCGTCTTCGTCTTCGTGATTTCTCTTTGCCATTGAAGTCTTAGGTCCGTAAAAAAAGAGAAAATAATTAGATTAAGCCTCAATGAATCTTTTAATGTAATTGGAAAAGAATTAGATCAAGCCTCAACAAGTCTCTCAATATAATTGATATGCCTATGGAGACTCCCACAAATATCGGAATCGACGTGCCATCCAACAACTCTTTTTTGTTTCGTTACGAACACGTAAAATCAACAGCCTAAAAAAAGAAAAAACTTGTAAACAACCATAACGATTCATATGGTAATTGCATTGAGAAAAATAGTTCAACATGGTAATTTGTTGACGAATTTACCTTAGCGAGAAAACTATGTATATATTTCAATGCAATTTATTGTGAGTTTGTGGAGCTTTCGGTAAAATCACACATACAAGAGGAGGAGTGGATTGAAAGAGAAATTCATGGATATTTCAAATGATTTGCATAAAGAGAAATTGAAAGCAAAAAATAATGGAAATTGGATCGAATGCATTAACGAATGTGTCGAAATATTATTAAATATTAGTAAATCATAATTAATTTAACAACGATATTTTTCTGCAACACATTTAAACTGATATGTTGATATGCTAGGCGATGCGGTGGATACATTAGCGTATCTTTTGCAGAAAAGTTTTTGAGTTTTCGAACATCATTCCTATGTTTTGCAACATTATCCCGTAGTAATATACAAAACTTAAAATGTTATTCATTCATTCTTCGTACTTCCACAGCAAGTTAAAAATTTATATATTTTGTATGTTTCAAAATATTCAAGATGATATTTTAGATTTTCTGGAAAGGATAAATAAGATATTTTAATTTTTGGAAGGATATATATGATAATTTTGGTTTTTAGAAGGAGACATATATAAATTCCTCCCAAAGAAAAAGAAGTCCAATTAATGGTCCATATGTAACTGTAATTGATGAACAATCTAGAATGTCTTATTTTTCTAACACGGTCAAGAATGATCTTAATTACAATACTAATCTTCATAATTTCTTTTAACAATTTGCAATATTTATTAATTAAATTCTTTCAACAAATCTTACAATCCTAATTATAAAATATTATTAAATGTATCTAACTAAATTGAAAAAAATTATTTATCGAATAAGAATAATACAAAAATATTAATATGCACACAAATTTCTAAATCGAAAATGTTATACAGACCCTAGAAATAATTAAAAAAAAAGATAAGATACTAATATATGTGAAAATAATCAAAAGTGAAAGCACTTTAGTTTAGAATGATCTATGTTAGGTGCTTGCTTTCATTTGTCATAAAATAAAATTAAACGTCTATTCTCGCCTACAGTTTTGCTCCAAAAGAAAAGAAAGAAAAAAAATCTAACTCTCAAGTCTTTGTTTGGTAAAACCCACCATAAAATAGATCCAATTGATTTTTTATTTTCATTTTCAATTTTGGCTTACTATAATAAGACCATAGCACTTGAATAGTTTATTTATATTTTAAATTTTAATTAAACAGCTACTATATTATGACAATAATGATATATTTCAAAATATAATCATTGCCCCTCAATTTTTTATAATTTTTGTAAAAAAATAAAACATGAATAATTACATAAAATTTTATAATTATTAAAAGATTAATAATTAAGGTCGGAGTAAATTACATAATTTAATAACTAAAATATTTCGTGGTATTAATTTATGCACGTCTTTAAACATTAATAAAGAATGAATGAAGTGTTACAATTAATTATTATTATTATTATTTATTCTTTTCACAATGTGTCCTCAAATTATACAAGTAACAAGTAAACAAGCCGGCCAGGTTGTAAAGAAAATAAAAAAAGTTTCTAGAAGGAAGCCTCAAATCCACATGAATATATCTTATCATTGAAAGTTTCAATATTCTATAATTCAAGTTTAAACCACCTTTTTGCCTTGATTAAGACATATAAGAATAAGAATAAGACATGTTAGTCATATATATCTGCTACTTATAGACTTAGAGTATTCAGTATAAATTTTTCATGATTAAAATGTTCAATTAAGTTATATTGATATTGATAATATATCAATATTTTATAATATAAACTATTCGACTTTAAATATATATGGATTTAATATTCATTTGATACCAAATATTATAGATTGAGGGCAAAAATAATTATATTTAATAAAAAAAATGCAGTGCAAAGTTCATTGGCTTTCTTTTTCTTTTTCTTTTTTATCTTTTTGAAGTTAAGAAAACTTTTGCTTTTTATTAAGGAAACATCTATTCATGCACTTGTCTGGCTACAAATTAATAAGTAGGTCGAGCCGCATGATATAAAGAGTTTGGTTTTATTCATTGCATTAATTTCACACTCACTCACTCATATTATTAAACACACCTTCCTCCTTAAACCTCAAAGATAACAATGGAAGAAGAAAGAAAATGGGGAGAAATGGAAATGGATTGCTTAATCAACATATTCGACCGTTTGGGTCTAGAAGACAAAACGCTTTCGGTACCGTTCGTGTGCCGTTCATGGTACAGGATCTCGCTCGATCCAACTTGCTATCAATTCCTCAACTTCCGCGAACTGGATTTCATGCCTTGGAGCAAATTTTCGAAAGAGTTTTGTTGCAGATATGGTTTCTCAGAATTATCTTTCTCCTTGTCGGGTTTTCTCAAGCTTTGCGTCTCAAGAAGCCATGGCTTAGTAATGGAGATCGAGTTCCCTCAATTATTCGGCGTCGATTTAGAAGACTTGACATACATTTCATATGAGTAAGTATTTTTTGAGTTGTTTATGCTCTCGATTTAATTTGGAAATCCTTTGATTTTCTCCTAGCAAATTTAATGCGTTTCTTCTAATTTATTGTAGGTGTCCAAAATTGAGAAAATTGGTACTTCCTAATATATCCATGGAACAAGAAAAGGACTTGCCGGAGATAATCGGTAGATGGCCGGAGCTCGAGCGACTCGAGATGGAAGCCAAACCGTCTTCTTTTCAAGAAATGATCGACAAAATCGATACAAATTGCACGAAATTCACGAGACTCAAAATGTTCGGTTCGTTCAAAAAAGACGATGTTTCTGTCATAATAAACCGAGTTCCCAGAATCAAACAGTTGTTTCTCAGCAAGTCTTTTTTACTTAAAGAAGATTTATTCGCGATTTTGAAGGGGTGTTCGTTTTTGGAGGAATTGATAGTGAGTGATTGTGTTGGATTTGAGATTAGTGAAGAGGATTTGAAATGGGTTTCGCGTAAAATTAGAATTTTCGAGTACGAGGGATCGAGATTGGTCGAGGATTTTAATTTCGACACAGACGAGTGCGGCTCGCAAGATCTATTAGTTATGTGACTGGATCAAGATCTAGTATAACTTTTTTAATTATCATATAAATACATACATATGCAAAATTAAGACAACTATAAAATTTAAATGATACGAATTTGAATTTGGTACTATTTTTAATAATTTGAAAGAGAGAAAAAACAAGTTTTGGTCATAAAGGAGAAAAGAAGGAAAATGACAAGCTATATCAAAATTATATAATCAATATTGCATTATGCGGATTAAGCAGTACTAAATTATGCTGTTAAAATCATACATAATATGGGTTTCAAAGACATTACGAGTTATATCAAAATTTCAATCCTAATTAACCTAATAATTAACTTAAGTTCTAAGAATACACGGAGAAGATTGACAATCGTTTAAATTAGGATTTAATTTAGTGTTGCTATCATGAACCAGAACTACCACATGAATAATTGCTTAAAATCAAGTCCCATATCCAATCTTAATCCCAGATTACCTTTCTAAAGAAAAAAATGTCAATAAACTGGACAATATGTTTGTCAAGGATAGTGATGGAGCTTCAAACTTACTAAATTTGTACATCAGAATAATCTATCAAATTCATGAATATATATATTAGAATTTTAAAATTACATACATTTATAGTTTATACTGTTGTTTAATTTAGACCTAGAGGGGGTGAATAGGAAGTCCTAAGGTCCAATTTTCGCGGTAATGGAATACAATTACAATTTGGTGCGGAAGCGTAAATAAATTAGAGAAAAAAATACGATACCGAAACAAATAACACAAGATATTTGCTTTGTAGATTTAACTCACCGGCTACTTGCTCAATCGACCGACTAGATTGATTGCAAGTACTTACGTCTCCGGGGTTGCCTTGCGCCTTTTCGGCTTTCGATGGAATACCCAAATTAAGCAATTACAAGGTTTGCCTAGATCGATTTACACGCTTCTATCGATCTATGGCGGGTTTTACAATCTTTGCACTAGCCTATTACAATTGTCTAATACGAACTAAAAAGTGATCGGTCACGCAAGTTGAGAATCGTATTTTGTGGAGTGAAAAGGGATCTAATAATCTCTAAGAATGTTTTAGAAGATTAAGCTCAAGGTGTAAAGCAAGGATTCTATCTTTTGATTGGGAAAATATAATAGTTGAGATGATGAGAGAGAATGAGGGAAGGGTTATATTTATAGAACACATGGAGAAAAAAGAATTTTTTTTGGATCAAATACATTATTTTGTCATACATTAAATATGTATTTCCAAGTAACTTTATTAGGAATACAAGAGGCTATAAGAAAGAAAAAAGAATTTTTTTGGATAGAAGAAATATACTGAAACACCGATTAAAATCGATTTAATCGATTTGGTTTTTCTGTTTATTTGTTTCGGTTCGGTTAAAAAAGTGATATTGTTCGGTTTATTCGGTTTTGACATTATGAAAACCGATTAAACCGAACCGAACAAATATCATCCCATGTTTGATATATTTTGAATATATTAATGTTAAAATATAAAACAGATATATTAATCTTATAAATTAATATAATTATATTTTATGATATTTATTTACATTTTTTTGATAAATAAAATACAAATTTTCTTATTAATTATTTTATATTTTAAATTATAATGTTTCTTCTTCGGTTCAACCGAATAAACCAAATAACAATTCGGTTTATTCGGTTCGATTTTATCGGTTCAAAAGTTAAAACGGTTCGGTTCAGTTTGAATTTTATTCGGTTCGGTTTAAATTGATTTGGCCTTATTCGATTCGGTTTGAACCGAACCGACCGAATTAACATCCCTACCTCCGGCCATGATTGTCGTATTATTATTGCATATGTAAAATTGAATGGTTGAGATTAAAAATATTGTCAATCCAATAGACACAATTAAGAAAAATTCATAAAAAATTTAGGGGTAATTTCCGGTATAATAATAATCCTTCAAATATTGAACATATCGTAATTTCAAACATATCAAATTTCTCCAGAACAAAATTTACCAACAGCCTTATTTTGGACTCAACTTTGTGCAATTTCATTGTGCCACATCATCATTTTTTCATCACTTTTTTTTAGCCATTAGATTATGATATGTGGCAAAATTTAGACCATTGATTAATCATTGATTTTTTATAAATATTTTTCTTTGTAGCCATGTAAGTGTCCCTTATTTTACACTATATTTTAAGGATTCTTAGAAATCCACGTCATCATATATTATCAATGTTCCAGAAATCGGTCTTGGCGGCCGATTAATCGGTGATTAATCGCTCCTCGATGGTCCGCCGTCGAGATAACCCCTTGGCGTTTTGTGTTTGGCGGAATCCGCCAAGCGGCCTCCAAGGGTCCGCCAAGCCACCACGGAGCTGATTTTTAGAAGTGTTTTTTTTTTTTTTTTTTTTGAATTGCCAACGGGTCCATAGCCTAGTTGGTTGAATGTGAAGTACAAAAAATCATATATTATGAGAGGTTGTGGGATACTATTCAAAATAGCGATCGTTTTCGTTATGGATTGCCAATGGATCCCCATTTACATCAAAAAAATTAGGCATCAATAATGAAAACGATCGTTTGTCGGATACTATTCAAAAAAATAAATTTGGACTAAATTTTTTCATATTTTTAATATTATTTATATATATATAAATTATTATTATTATTTGAGTTTATGTTAGTTTAGTGACGTAGTGTATTTTGTTACTTAAATTATTCAAAACTTATTAAAAAAATTGTGATTTGTAATTTTGTTTAATTAATTTAAATATTAAATATAAAAAAATAAAAATCTGCCGAGATTCCCGATTAATCCCGATTAATCATCCTTGGCGCTTGATGGTCGTCTGCCGACCAGCGAGCGCCGAGCGATTTCTGGAACATTGTATATTATTGATGTGGATTATTATTATTGGTTAGGTTCATGTTAAACTAAGTTTATTCAATTGTTTACCATTTCACATAAAATTACATGATCAAATGTGAATGCAATGGAAGATGAAAAGTTTATATATATGTAATACTAATAACTTAATATGTGATATTATAAACATAACACACATAGTTGTATAATTTTTCGAATTTTACAAAATTTAGACCATTGATTAATCATTGATTTTTTATAAATATTTTTTCTTTGCAGCCATTTAAGTGTCCCTTATTTTACACTATATTTTAAGGATTCTTAGAAATCAACATCATCATATATTATTGATGCGGACCATTATTATTGGTTAGGTTCATGTTAAACTAAGTTTATTCAATTGTTTATCATTTCATATAAGATTACATGATCAAATGTGAATGCAATGGAAGATGAAAAATTTATATATGTAATACTAATAACTTAATATGTGATATTATAAACATAACACACATAGTTGTATTGTTTTTAGAATTTTAATTTTAAAAATTCATCAAATATATTCGTTTTAATTTTATAATAATTGCAACCATGAGATCTGTCGCCACGAGGAGAGTTCGATTCTACCAAGTGAGTGCTCTGCTTGTTTCGGTTCTTTTGACAAAAGGTGTGGCACAGGATGTTTCAAGTACGATTACCTTCTAATTAATAATTCATTTAAGCTTCATTAGTGTTTATTTATTTCTTATATGATTAATTTAATTTCCCGATGTTGAAATTAATTTTGGGCATATTATTAATGATTTTTCTTTTTAACAGAATGCTAGAAAAATTCTGATTAGCCCTACAAATTAGAAGTAATGGTTCATCAAACTATTTCACCATTATTAAGAATGAGTTAATTATGTACGAGGTCGAACATCATCTTGTATTTATATGTCTGCGTTGGTACTTAGTACTTTTTTTTTGTAAAATTATTGTTTCATTTTTAAGATACAGATGGGTGATCCATTGGGATTATACGTGTGCCGAAGAAAAATTGCAGTCCATGTATTTTGTTACACACCATGAATATACGTGTTATTGTATCTCACTTAATGTTTCCTCTTTTGAGTATTCTTTTTGAGTATTTTATTTGCATGAATGTAAATTGGTTCCTCTATTTTATTGGCATTATTGTAAATTGGTTCATATATTTTCAATTTATGTGATTAGGTGAATATATTTTTGTAGTCATCTAGGATATTCTTTTGCTTCGCCGGTTATATTTATAAGGTATTAGAATCTTTATTTTCAAAATATATTTTGATATTAGTTGCTTCTTCATCATTGATTTATTTTCTGTTTCGGAACCAATATATAAACAAATTTGTGTAGCAATAAATGAAAAAGATCCGCAGCGAAGCGCGGGAATTGTCGTAGTTTGTATTAAAAAAATCAAAATAGATATACCAATATTCGGAACTGCGTATATTTCACATGTTATATTGTTATAATTCAAAAATATATTTTGTAATCTAAAATAATATCACAAATCTAAAAAATAAGAGGTCAACAGAATGCCACGTCGTGACTTCACATAAGGCTTTATATTTTGGGAACGGAGAAAATGTATCCACATTTGTGTCATTTTTGTTCTAATTTATTTATTCGAACTTTCTAAATTAAGTTTTGTACAATAATTTTGATAAATTAACTTCTTTTTTGGTTAGTGACGTATATATTTTTTTGGAAGAAAAGACCGGAGCCTTGCTCAGATTTTTATAAAAAAATTGACCTGTTTTTACAAGGGAGTTAATTACAATTTATAACTACACAAGATATTTAATTGGATATATATATGGCCTTGTTGTTCGTAATTGATTTTTTGGATTCGACAAGAAAATGATCCCACATTATTTTTATAGTTATCATTTAAAAAAATCTCTGTTGTTTTACAGTCATTTTATTTTTATACTCCCTATATAATAATTTGTACTCGTGCCCATGGTATATATTTGCTTTGTAAAGTTTCCATCCTGAATAAAAAAAATGTAGAAACAATCAAATAAAACATGTTAGTCATATGTGATTTTAAAAAAACGATATATCTTATATTCCCCGTAATGCAAACAAATATAGTAATAAGATAAATAGTAGCATAATCAAATATATGATATATCCTTATAAATATGTATTTATTCATTATGTCATATGAGTTCATTATAAACTAGAAATATAATATTGATGCTAATACAAGCGATATCATAATTGTTATTTTTTTATTGACAAGATCATTATTATAAAAATTTTGAATTTTTTTAGTCTTATAAGATATTCATATCAATTTTCAAAAAGTAGTATTATGTATATTGTGAAAATGTATATCATATTGTTAGTTATTGTTGTACAAGTAAAATAATCATATATAATCTTAAGTACAATACATAAAAATGTTTATAGTATTGCTTTATTGTACAAGTATAATTGATCACTAATTTCTTTTGGTTTTAATACATGTTTCTGTCCGAGATATTTACATATTCCTATAAGAAAATAGAATAAAGATGCATATATAGAAATATATAGAATAATAATTTGATCCATCATAAACCATATGTTCACAATATTTTTTAAATATAATATTTCATTGTATTTTTGTATTATAAGTGCCGGTACATTGGAATAGTTTTTTTATGAAAATAAGTGAAGGCCCGTTTGTCCTTCATCCATTATCATTAATTTCAGAAAAACTTGAATTCACAAACTCGACAACATATGATTTTTTATGTCAAATATACAACTAACCGATATTTGAGTTCATTGACGGAAAATATTATTTTTATGCTTCCTACTAAATGATAAATTATAAGCACTTTTAGTTATGATAGCACAATTAAGATTGCAACGCTTTAAATATTTAAATAACATTTATAATTAACGAGGCCCATGTGCTCTGTTGTTATTCCTCTGCACAAGGAAGAAAGAGAGGGGTTGGTTCGTGACGAAGCGACAGCTTGGTGGCGTGAGAAAAGGGTGAGGTCAGTGAGAGCCAGAGGTGGCATGGCCTGGTCGGTGGTCGTACGGTTTCTTGGGACACTGTGGCCTTTGAGGACTTCATTAATTGTCCACGATATCTGGGCGTGTTGTACAAAGTGGACTCCATTAATTTTGAAAAGATAAAATTTATAGTTTTTTTGGTTTTAAAGGACAATTTTGATATGTTTAAAAGGAAAAATTGATATTGTGATTTTTTTTGCATCAATAAAAAACAAAAGTATCAGTAAAATGAAATTCAAATATTTATTTAATTGGTCCATTTTGCAGCGGCTGAATGTAAATGACACGAAAACTATCTTTCGGCAGCGGCTTGTAACGGCACGAAAACAAACTTTTGGTAGCGGTTAAAATAAATGGCACGAAAACAAACATTTGGTAGCGGTTAAAATAAATGGCACGAAAACAAACTTTTGGCAGCTGTAACGATTATCGACACAAAAACTATCTTTTGGCAGGGCCCCGCGTGGCCCTGACGGGTCCCGACCCCCCCCCCCCCCCCAACCCGGGCGCCCCCCCATGGGCCCTCCCCACCAGCGAGCCTGCGTGGAACCGACCCCCGGGCCCGGATCCCGCGTGGGCGCGACCCCCTCCCCGCATAAAATAATTTTTTTTTATGTATAAAAATTATTATTTTTTAAATGTTATCATTAGTTGTTTTTTCTTATAAGTTATTGATTTTTTTTATTGTCGAAATAATTTCAAGTGTTGTTTAACTATTTTCCAAAAACATATATATTTTTTAGGAATACATGGCCAAGTATATTTAATCTTATGCATAATTACAAATATACCCTTGTGAAATATTTGATATAATATTGAATCATTTGTTTTTATTTAATTTGGCAGTCAATGAACATGGTTATGCCAGTATCGAAGCCGAAGCTGCTATGTTTGGCCAGGTATATTTAATTTTATGCATAATTACAAATATACCCCTGTGAAGTATTTAATATAATATTGAGTAATTTGTATTTATTTAATTTGGCAGCCAATGAGCATGGTTCTGCCTGGTATCGAAGCCGAAGCTGCTATGCTTGGCCAGGTATATTTAATTTTATGCATAATTACAAATATACCCCAAAGAAATATTTAATATAGTATTGCGTAATTTGTCAGCCAATGAGCATGATTCTGCCCAGTATCGAAGCCGAAGCTACTATGCTTGGCCAGGTATATTTAATTTTATGCATAATTACAAATATACCTCTGTGAATTATTTAATATACTATTGATAATTTGTTTTTATTGAATATCGCAGCCAATGAGCATGGTTATGCCTCACGTAGTTGGGTTTCGAGTGGAACGAAAAATTGTAAAATGGAGTCACCACAAAGACTTGGTTTTGACTGTGACTCAAATCTTATGGGGAAGAAGTGAGTCAGTTATCACTAGCGGATATGGCGACAATTGTGAACATGCCCCCTGAATATGGTGTCGTCATGGGTTTCTTCTATGTGGATAAAGTTACTCTCCCGTACCTCAAATTGACTGTCGCAGCAATGAAACTGTAATTAGCCCTCAAATTTTCAATTCAGCCCCTATATTTCCAAAAATGATAGAAACTTGAAATTATAACTTTTCTTTTTCAATTCAACCCCCGTATTTGAGGGCAAACAATATGTTTGTGGACTAGAACGAGGTAATATATGTTTTTTTTTATCTTATCTTAATCGCTACCATTTTTTATATTATATAAAATGCTAATTAGATTATTTGATATTTTCAATTATTTGATCAATTTCAATGAGAGATGGCATATTTGTCTTACCTAGGACTGGACCTTTCTTCTGTTGAACCCTACATCTCTGGACCGAAGAGGTAAATTAATTAAACTAATGATATATAATTACCTCTTAATTCTTTTTAGCTTTGATTTTTATGGTTAATCAATTTTAATTAATCTTTTTCTTGCAGGCCTCATGACCGTGTTCCTTTGAAAGAAATGAAGGCTGATTGGCCCAATTGCCTTGACAACATATTTGGGCTTCAAGGTAAAATTTTAAAATCACTCTCAAAAAACAATTATTTTAAATTTTTTTAATATATTATATAATTATATTTTGTGTACCTCTGTTTTAGGGTTTTGTGGTTCCGGTCCCGAAGGAAGAGCAGGAGATAGTAGCAATGTTCAATTATCATTTTAACTGATTCCATACATAGTGATGTTATAATCGGGCTAATTTGTAACAATTTGAATCTATTAAAACTATAGACCCCCCATAATGATCATGAAGGATTTTTTTTTTTCATTTTAACATTCATTGTAGTCCCGCATCCGCGTTGACAACACAAACAAAACAAAACACCGAGCTAAAAAAATGACTAATAATAGAACAAAACTTATCATCTAAAATAAAAAAACAAAGCAACACAAAAAAAGGTGCCCCGCGCAATCGCGCGGGTCTAAAGCTATATTTTAATATGATTGACCCAAACAATTTGTGGCAAGTAATTTCCTACCTTAATAGCCCAAGATATTAAAAAATTCCAACAGTTAACTTCTCGCAATTTTGACATTCATGGACCATTAAGGATGCAATTTATATTAATTGAACTAATTATATTAAGATAAGTCCCCTTAAGTGAGTTAAGCCCAAGTCAAATAATTTAGATATATATTATTCCATTACAATATAATATTATTAATATCTCCAATATTAATAACATGACGGATTTGGCTCGAGTCTTGACCAGTTTTTATAACAATATCAATTTTGTATTATTTTGGATTCTCTTTGTTACCTTTCTTTAGTTAATATGTTTTGTTTTGTAAATAACAGAGAGAAAGACGAAAATTTGATTAAACTCAAAATTTCATTCTTTACTTGCATTAAATTTGAAATTTAGGTCCTATTTTTCTAATTGCTCTCTCGGGCTTATGAACTGTTTCGACGTATTAATAGATCATTGGCATGTATTGTATTCAGTGTATTTGGATTGATTGGAACTCATTTTATCCATTTTAGTTTGTGTTATTCGAATTCCTAAAATTACTTTCGGATTAAAAATTGAACTGACAATACAGTTTGAATTTAAATGGTAAACGGTTCGTTTAGCTAGGGTTTTCGGAAAAAAACAAAATAATGATATCATATAAAAATGAAGATATATATACACCGAACCAAATTAACATTATAAATAATTATAAACATTTTTTTTTCACAACACACCCAAATTATTTTGTTAAATTAAAACTAATAACAATACTAATGCACATAATTCATTTTTAATGTAAAATTTATGTCAAAAATTTATATTTAAAATCATAATTATTTTTTTAAACCATGGAATTGGTTTAGTGACATCATTATTTACTCATTGTTTACCTGCCTTGTTTATGTATAAATTTATCTCTTATAAAAAATTAGTAATTTATAATAAAATATTCAATTAGAAAGTTTCCGAAAAGCTATAACATAGTGAAATTAAACTAAATCATATATTAATTTTAGGCTAGCGTGCATAATGTATATTTCAAATATGAGAAATAAAAAAAAAATAATAACTTTTCTTGATATTTCAAAAAAAAACACCAACTTCTTCAACACTCAAAAAAAAAAACCTCTCCCAAATTTTTCAATTTCATCTAACCCCATTTCATCAAATCATCATTCAATTAATTCAATTTAAATTTAAAATGTTATATTTTTTTTCTAAATGACCAAATTACCCCAATTATTTTATTCTTAATAATAATAATATATAATAAATAATTTATGAAAATAAAAAATAATTTACTATTAATAATAATAGTAGTAATGATTTTTGGAAATGATAATAATATAAATATCTCAGAAAGTTCCGAAAATAGTAATAGTACAAATTTTCGGAAAATAAAAATATATATATTAAATAATATTTTGTTTCAGAAAATTCGAAATTGTCAAAACATTGGAAATATACCGTGTTCATGTAATCAAATATTGGATAAATAAGTCATTAAAACAGTAACTCGTCAATCGAGGATGAAAGAAGTAATTTTTTATTAGTAAAACTTTTTCTGAACCAAATGAAACCCCTCTAAAAATATGTAGAAAATTATTACGGAAAAATTAATACGAAATGATGGATGACGATACTTAAACTATTTGATAATCGTTATGACATAAATAAATATATTAAACTTCAAAATATTAGAAAAAATAATAAGAAATTATAATAAAATTCTACTATCGGAAATATAAATTTAAAAATTTGAATCACTTAATTTGGAGTGAATGCAATTTTTAAACCTTATTTTATTAAGAAACAAACATTACATTCCCAAATATGGACCCGACCCGCTATCATTTATTCATATCGCTTACCGTCTTACTCCCCACATCCCTCTCCACGACCACAGAGCCTCAACTCAATCCCCCTCTCTCGCTCACTCCTCCTTGTGGCTTGATCTTCATGAATGGAGCAGAGCTCCGGCTCCTCTCGCACGGGCACCAGCAGGACCATCCTCAACACAGCCATGCTCCTCGCCTTTCACACTCATTTTCTGCGGATGCTCTCCTTCCATCTCTCTCACTCTCTCTCGCGATGGAAAGGAACCCCAATCCCGCTCACCTAATCAGCTCCGTCAAATTGGGGTTTCAACTCGTAAAGAGAGTTATCTACATGATCTAGCACACAAATACCATACTTGTCTTCTATGAGACGAAACAATCGTCTCCATGGACGATAGATCTCTATTTGCGATGGTAACGATGGTGAAGGGCATCTGAGCTTATCAAAAACAAGGCGGGACCCAGTTCGATGGCCGTTACTGTCTACTGACGGGGCAGTCGACGGCGTCAGTGTATCAGATGCTCAATTGGTAGATTCGATTCAAATTTCACGGAATATTGGATGATTTTGAGGGTATTTTGGTAATTATGGCGAAGAAGAAATGAAAGGATGAAGAGGGGAGGGGAATCGATCCGGTTGAAATTAACAGAGTTTGTGGGTCAGACGTGGCAGCTCTGGTGAGTAATCTTATGTGGCAGAAAACCAACATTTAGCATTGGTGAGTAATCTTATTCAGGGGCTAAACAAGACATACAAATTGAGGGAGGCCAAAAAGAAACACATTTTTTTATTTAAAATTATTAAAACATGACATTTAAAATCACAAAAAAATAATATATTATTACTACATTATAAGTAAAATTTAAAAATATATATTCGTCCAAAACAATAAAAATTCAAAACAAAATCTAATCCAAAACAAATTAAATTCTAATTTTACAGTTTTATTTTTCTTATTTCTAAATTTTACAAGCTTAAAATAAATTCTATAAAATCAGTTATTAATCTTGAAAATTTAAGAAACTTGAAAAGATACTTGGTTGCTCTAATTAGTTTTTATTTTATTTGTAGTTTGAAAAATATTTTGGATTATTTCGAAAGAAAAATTGGTGGATTTCACAAGAAAAAGAACAAAAACGAATTTGAGAAAGAAAAATGTATGAATAATGATAGGAATACAATATACATATGAAAATATGCTATTTTTTGTTAGATGAAATTTGGGCTGGCCCGTTTATATTTGTAAGTAATTGTACTTTTTGCATTGAAATTTGAAATATTTGAAATTTGAAATACAAATAATTTCATAAAGGAGCCAAATTAAAAATTGTATTAGTATACCATAAATAATTTTAGAATTCATGGGGAGAGCCAAATAAAAAAATCTACAGCCAATACACTACTTATACAAATAATGTAAGATGACCACTTTTGCGATGCGAACTGTTCTCTCCTTAAACATTTTGTGGTGTGAACGATCGCGACATGAGAAAGATTTGTAACTTCAGATAATTTGTGATTAGATTTAGCGGTACCATTTTGAATATTTATTACTTTTGCATACACACACTATCTATTCAAAAAATTCAATTAAAAAACAAAGCCTTAATCTTTTAACATAAATTGGTGATTTGGGGATAAAACGAAATTGGTGTTTCGCAAGAGAGGCCATGGCTGATCCTAAGAGAAAATTATCCAGTGAAGAGGAGAAATTGGCAGTTGAAAAGGAATTTACCTTCACACGTGAAATTCAAGAGAGACCTCGTCAAGCACAAAAATCTGATTTTGTCAGAGAAATCTGGTGAAGAAGAGAAAGAAGTGGGTGGACACGAGTCGTGGGCAAGGAGGAGCGGATGAAAGAAATCTGGCGAGGCGAGTATCATCCATGAGAGAAATTATATGGCGGGAGTAAGGTAACCATCACGGCAAGGAGGCAAGGAGGCAAGGAGGGGAGACGACTCTCTAACTCTCTTGTGTAGACTCGGCTTGCAACCGTCAAGGAAAGAAAAGAAAGAAAGAAGGTGCAGTGGAGGATTTATGAAATGATGTTTATTTTTTTAAGTCAAAAGTGATATTTATATTTATTTTGATCATATTAATTTATGTTTGTGATTTAATTTTAATATTAAGTCTAAATTATGGTTAATTGGATGATGACTTAATTGTTTGGAAAAATAATTTTTGAGATGTTTTATTTAAAAAAAAATATCATCTTTCTATTTATATGATTATTTGTGGTTTAAATCTTGATAGTTTTGATTGTATTTATTATAAATTGTTATTTTATATGAATTGTTGTTTTAATCTTAATAGTATTAACCAATTTTTATATGAATTAAAGAATCTTGCTTAGTCACAAAAAGTAATTAATAAGATCAAGGCAATAAGTAAAACCAATTTTTATTAATTCAAACAGATATAACTAACATACCTTCTTTCCTTTCCTTATTGAAGACATAGACATAAATTATAATCATAAAAACGTTGGCTATAACTTCTTCTTTTTTTAATTGAAAATGAAAAGGCTGGTTATAACTTACCAAAATAAAAATAGAGCAATCTGGTCCATTTTGGTTTTTTTTTTTTTTTTTTTGAAAATTAGAAGACTATGGTTCTTTCAATTATATTTAAGCAAGGTTAAATACATTGTTTTGTTATACATGAAATATGTAATATCCTAATTTTCTAAGATGAGATATTATAAGTAAAATCCTGAAGTTAATAAAATCCATATCTGGTCCATTTTGGTGTTGAATTATCTTTTTCATTAGTGGATTTAAACCTTTTTCCCTTTAAATTTATAGAAAAGGCCTAGAATGAATGTATAATAATTTTGAACCCAAATTCACTAGTCATTTTCTTTATAATATTTTCCAATTTGTAGACCAAAAGCCTTAATAGATTGATTTAGTTTGAAACATTCATAAATTTGAGACCATGCCCAATAATCACTAAATGTTAAGACTCATTTATTTGTGATTATATTAAATTTTAAGATTATTATTCATAACGTATTTATACAGAAAAATGAAAATATATATATACACATGCAATGTTCTATTTGTTTGTGTATAATCATATTAATAAATTATTATACAAATAATGTGATATAACTCGTCATTTTTCCATTGGTTGAATAATGTGATACAACGTGTCATTTTTCCATTGGTTGGTATTTTCTGAAGTGCAAACCATTTACATTTTCCGAGAAATTTCATTAATTCGATAATTAAGGGAAAATTTCAAAATCCTCCTTAACTTTTCTGATTATTATGAAAAAATTTAGATTCTCTCAAAAATTCTAAAATACTTCTTACTTTCTTGTACTTTTGTTTGGCAAAAATCTCATAATATTTTGTTATGTTTTCTAAAATGACCTTTATGCTCTTATGATTTTAATTTAAGATTCTTACTATTTAAAAATAATATGTATCTAGTAACAATATTATACAAAAAAACAAAAAAATATATAATAATTTTCACTATTTTAATTTAAGATTCTCACTATTGACTGTTATTCATGCATTTAAGGTGTTCGATAATATGCTTCCGAGAATAATGTTCCCCAAATTAAAGTCCTGCTTTTAATACAATCATACAATAATTTGTGATTTTATTAATCTGGGAACAAGGAGATGATGTTTCAAAATTTTAAATATCATATTTACCCTTCTCAAAGGTAAATCAATAATTTTGAGAATTGCAGCTATAACTCGACTATTGACTATTGACTATTGACTATTATATCCGACGCTATCACTTTTCTCTGTGAAGAATTGCAGCTATAACTCGAAATATCGCATCCTAAATAACCAAAAAACTAAATCAATAATTTTGAGATTTTGCAGGGGTAAATATGAAAAATTGCCCAATAGCTATTCTTTTGGATTTCGTACCAGTCGTACCAACGCGTGTTCTTTTCTATACCAATTTTGAGAATTGGTTATGCCTCAATTAACGAAACGGAATAGAAATGTGAGTTAACATTATTATTACAAAATTAAAATTAAAAATGAAGACTAATTAATACCTTCACTGTGCCGAAGGATCCTTTAGTAATAAAAGTCATGCCATTTCCTCATTGAACCCTCTTATTGTCATAATTGGGACCATATCCTTTTTCAATACCCAATCTTTGATCAGGCAGTCGAAAGCATGTACCAGCTTATTATCTTTCTCCGTACCAGTCGTACCGGCAGTACCACCAGTAACTGCAAGTTGTATAGCCACAAAATTGCTCAAGAAGCGGAGTCAATTAATTCTGTTTATCAAGCAAAAAAGACAAAATAAAAAATTCAGCGAATAGAGAGAGAGAGAAAGGGAGGAACAATAACGAAGTGGATCCATTGAAGGCCTTCGTGCTTTAAAATGTTTTTCCCAGACTTTTAGTGGTAATGCTAATGACCAAATAAGAGAATAGTGAATCAAAATAAATCAAACTCAATATTTGCAAATGAGCCCCTGTGTTATTGGAAATTTACGAAAAGCCCCTCCATTTTTGAGATTTTGATATTGAAGGAAGGGGCTTCTTTTCAACTATTTCCTGATAATGAAGGGGTCTTTTTGTAAATTTCTCAATGATTAATAACATCACACGAAGGGCTCACAAGAATAAATTTTCACCTCAAATAAATGCAAGAGAACCGTACCAGTTTATTCTCGATTCGAAAAGATATCACTTTCTCCTCGTCAACGAAAGTTCTTCCACTGATTCTACACCACATCTTTTTAATTTTTCTCACCTGTATATAACATAATTAGGTTATTACAGGGATCGTTATGTAAAAAATAGAAATTTTACAGGGATAGTTATGCAACTAAATCGGTACCAGTTTAATTCCAACGCAATCCTTTTTTGTTTTTTCACCAGGCTTTTTCCATCCCTATAAGTATAATCACGAAAAATACAGTTTTTTATTAGAAAATTCGAAATAATCTACAATGAAATTAATAAAAATTGCAAATATTAGAAAATTCGAAATTCCACTCTATTATTTTTAAACATTGGCGTGCTTCATTATAAACATGTATCCTAAAAATTGAAAAAAAAAGAGAGATGAAAGTTGCGAAAATGAAAGAATTCAAGGGCCTGAATTGAATTAAACTAATTAAGCTCGTTCCACATATAGAAGATTTTCAAATAAAAAAGATATTTAATTAACCTGATTTTGAACCATTTAGATTAGGAGGGAAAGAGCAAGCTCTCTCACTGACGGCTCAAACTCGTCGTCCAGTACCTCAATCACAGCCGTTAGTACTTGATTGAAATACTAACATAAAATAAAACAAATTAACACATATTACTATGTAAACAAAAGATAATAAGAAATGGAGAGGAAATTAGTAAGTGATAATAACTACTGGATCCAACCAAACGATCACCAAAATTGAATTGAACAATTGTTGCACCCAATTCTGAATCTTGATCGATTAGTTCCACTAGCACTGCAACTCCATCTTTGTCCAACTGGATTATAAAACAAGTTACGAATTAAACAATCGAGAAGTTCGCTAATTACGTACTAATGAATTTAAATTGTGAAATTATGCACTTCTAGAAGCATGTGATTATCAACAGAATCGATCAATTGAGAACGAATCCTGCAAAATAAATATCGAGTAATCATAAGAAAAGAAATAATACAAGATCGAAATAAATAGTTAGAAATTAGAATTTGTACCCGACAATAATTAGCAAGAATTCAGATCACTGACTGCACAATACACAAACAACTCAGATCACTAACTCAAAATATACTAATTTAACACCATTAATCTCCTAAACAAAAGAAAGAACTGTCAATTTCAGAAAATTTCAGCTTAAAATTCTGTATTTTTGTCGAAACGAATTGAATACTGTATTTTTGTCGATAAAAACCCAATTGATTGTAGAAAACCAAACATGATCTAACAATATCCCCAAGAGAAGAAGCCGATGAAGAAAGCCTCGAGGCGGATCTTGCATATTTTAATAAAGACGGATTTCTGACGAGAGGGAGAGGCGAGGAGAGAGAAGCTTCGTGAAGGAATTGAGTACAGGTAGCCAAAATTGAAAACGGAAGTTCATTTATACAGTACATTTAAATTAGTATAATCGCGAAGGGCTCTTAATTCATCCAGTTCCGTACAACTGGAGACGATCCAGGTCTTTCTCGAACGTTGTAAATTCGAACGTTGGAAATTGGACCGTTGGAGATCCTTGGATCGGTCGCCCTTCTCTATATATTTCCCCCTTCGCCCCGCTCCCATCTCCTTCTTTCCAGATCTCTTTTCTCGTTCCACTTTCTACTTCTCTTTCTCCTCCATTAATGGAGAGCTATTCCACTCATTCGCTTGGCTTACTCTCCTCTTCCAAAGCTCTCTTAACATTTCTTACAAGGGATCTATTCTCATTCTCTTTCCGTTGTCATGAACAAGAACGAGATGTGGCGTCCAGGTAAGATCCTTTCGAAGAACGAGATGTGGCGTCGAGATAAGAACTTTTGAAAGGTACTCCTGCCTGGTCCAGCGCTAATGGAACTCCTCATCCATCCTAATAGTCATAGGTACTCCTTTCTTCATTGTTGACCATGTCTTCTTTTTTTACTGTTCCTCTTCTTGTTTTCTCCCTTTCGGATTTACTTGAGCTTTTGTGATGATAATTTGTAATAAAGCCTATCTATTTTGTTCTTATCTATTTTTACTTGAGCTTTTGTGTTATAATAAAGGCCTATGGGCCATTTTCTCAAAAAGAGAAAAACTTTTTTACGATTTTTGCAATTCTTCGATTATGTGATGATAATTTGTAATTGGAACATAATCCACGGTTTTCATGCTAATTACGTGATTATTTATTCTAATTTTGGATAATAAGTTAAAAAGCCCCTGATTTATCAAGGAAGGAGATACACAACCAAACTTTTCCTTTTGAATTTGAAATATTCTTTAAAAAAATAGCAAAATTAATCCTTGAATTTGGAATTTTCTTAATCCTCTTGATTTGTAAAGTACTAAATATAAACACCTTCAATTTCTGTTTTGATAAAAACAGAAACTTTACTGTTATTGCTTCTTAATGGATTATATCTTCCTAATTTTGTTTGCACATTTGTATGTACAGATTTATAGTTTCTTTTGGACTCTATGCAAAGATCCCACAAGTAATGAAATGAAGAAAGACAAACTATTGGACTTTAGGCAAACCGAGCCCTCTTGCAGAAGGACAATTTTGATCTTTTATGTGTGTGTGTGTGTCAATTTGTTGTATGTTAAATGTGGAAGTTTGTGTGTGTGTGTGTGTGTGTGTGTGTGTGATCTGTGCGTGTATGTTGTAGGTGTAATGTATATAATGTGTTTGACTTGTATTTTGCAGGTACAAGCATGGAGGCGAGGGGGGTCCGGTCCGAAATGTGGGCCGGGCCTCGGGAGGGGGGTCCGGCCCGAAATGTGGGCCGGGCCTCGGGAGGGGGGTCCGGCCCGAGAGAGGGCCGGGCCTCGGGGGGGGGGTCCGGCCCGAGAGGGGGCCGGGCCTCGGGGGGGGGTCCGGCCCAAGAGGGGGCCGGGCCTCGGGGGGGGTCCGGCCCGAGAGGGGGCCGGGCCTCGGGGGGTGGGGGGGTCCGGCCCGAGAGGGTCGGGGGCCGGGCCCCGGGGGGGTGGGGGTTTTTGCAATAGAAGTTTACTTTTTTTTTAAACAGTACATACTTTCATAATAAAAATTGTACCTTTAACAGCAAATTTATACTTTTACTATCAATCATCGCCAATTACCCAAATTCACGTAATGCTGTCATCTCAACATTTAATTTAAGATTATATTCCTGCGAAAAAATATTAACAATGTCAAACCGCCAACCTCGCACTCTCGTCGATGTTGGTCTCTACATCACCTTTTTCGAACTTGCCAAGTGGGCCTGAATTAAAAAACATCGTTGAGAATTTTCTTTTTTCGTTTGTTTCGAAATCCAATAAATAAAAATGTAACGGTTTACCTTCTTGCCATCATGCCAGAAAGTACAGAGACCATCAAACGTGTGAACACATGATCACCAAGTTTGATTTCCCCGTAATCGACCCAAGAAAGGGTCATATTTACATAAGAACACGAATGCGTTGCGAGTGTCAATTTCTTCGGTGCCCCGTTGGGTGCGATGATCGAGTTTGCGAACCAGTAAAGTTGTACCAAAACAGAGCTAAGAGTTAGAAACAAGTTTAGTGCTTGAAGTTTTTATTTTTCTTCTCAGATGAGTAGTCGAACGAAAAGTATAATGTGGCCAATGTTTCTCATAAGAAATCCCGTAAAAAGCGCATCATCGAACAAATTTTTGTACTGATACGAAACACGAAAAACAAAGTTACGCATGCTTGTATCTTAGATTATAATAAATGATTCTACAATCTTGAGAATGATGCACATAGACAAAATAAAATACCTTAAATACATAATAAGCGTCTTCGTCTTCGTGATTTCTCTTTGCCATTGGAGTCTTAGGTCCGTAAAAAAAGAGAAAATAATTAGATTAAGCCTCAATGAATTTTTATATAATTGGAAAAGAATTAGATCAAGCCTCAACGAGTCTCTCAATATAATTGATATTGATATATGCCTATGGAGACTCCCAGAAATATCGGAATCGATGTGCCATCCAACAACTCTTTTTTGTTTCGTCACGAACACGTAAAATCATCAGCCTAAAAAAAGAAAAACTTGTAAACAACCATAACGATTCATATGGTAATTGCATCGAGAAAAATAGTTTGTCATGGTAATTTGTTGACGAATTTACCTTAGCGAGAAAGCTATGTATATATTTTAATGCAATTTATTGCGAGTTTGTGGAGCTTTCGGTAAAAACGCACATACAAGACGAGGAGTGGATTGAAAGAGAAATTCATGGATAGTTCAAATGGTTTGCATAAAGAGAAATTGAAAGCAAAAAATAATGGAAATTGGATCGAATGAATTAACGAATTTGTCGAAATATTATTAAATATTAGTAAATCATAATTAATTTAACAACGATATTTTTCTGCAACACATTTAAACTGATATGTTGATATGCTAGGCGATGCGGTGGATACATTAGCATATCTTTTGCAAAAAAGTTTTTGAGTTTTCGAACATCATTCCTATGTTTTGCAACATTATCCCGTAGTAGTATACAAAACTTAAAATATTATTCATTCATTCTTCGTACTTCGACAGCAAGTTTGAAATTTATCTATTTTGTATGTTTCAAAATATTCAAGATGATATTTTAGATTTTCTGGAAAGGATAAATAAGATATTTTCATTTTTGGAAGGATATATATGATAATTTTGGTTTTTAGAAGGAGACATATATAAATTCCTCCCAAAGAAAAAGAAGTCCAATTAATGGTCCATATGTAACTGTAATTGATGAACAATGTAGAATATCTTATTTTTCTAACACGGTCAAGAATGATCTTAATTACAATACTAATCTTCATAATTTCTTTTAACAATTTGCAATATTTATTAATTAAATTCTTTCAACAAATCTTACAATCCTAATTATAAAATATTATTAAATGTATCTAACTAACTTGACAAATTTTATTTATCGAATAAGAATAATACAAAAATATTTATTATGCACACAAATTTCAAAATCGATAATGTTATACAGACCCTAGAAATAATTAAAAAAAAGATAAGATACTAATATATGTGAAAAGAATCAAAAGTGAAAGCTTGCTTTCATTTGTCAAAAAATGAAATTAAACGTCTATTTTAACAAAGGCTCCAATAAGAAAAATACCTTTTACAACAATACATGAAACGTGGATCGAAAATAGAAAGATGATGCAAAAAGAAATGAGAGACCCCTGGGACCAACTATGGGCTTCTGTAAATTGACAAATATGGCTAGAACGAAACGCAAGAATCTTCAAAGGACGGGACAACACCCCGGAACAAACAGCCAAAAGAGCAAGTAATGAGGCAAACACATGGAGGCGGTTAGAAGCGACGATGACCGTACATACGGGAACATAAACGACATCCACCTACAATTTCTTTATTATTATTATTATTTTCTTTTTTTCTTTCTTTTTTAGTTGATACTAAAATTGTGTAACAACATTATTTAGTATTAATACAAGTTCGAATACCTCCGGTATTCCTTCCAAAAATAAATTAAACGTCTATTCTCGCCTACGAGTTTTGCTCCAGAAGAAAAGAAAGAAAGAAAATCTAACTCAAGTCTTTGTTTGGTAAGACCCGCCCCGCCATAAAATAGATCCAATTAATTTTCATTTTCAATTTGGCTTACTATAATAAGACAATAGCACTTGAATAGTTCATTTATATTTTTAATTGCAGGATTTACAAATTTACCCTCTCTTAAAATTAAAATTACATATTTATCCTTCTTAAAATTAAAATATCATATTACCCTTTCATAAATCTAAAATATCATATTTACCAAAAAAATGAAAATCATCCAATTTTTCTGTTAAAATTAACGGTCAACTATTTTACCATTTATATATTTACCCTTCAAAAATCCAAATTATCATATTTATCTTTTTAAAAATAAAAATATCATATTTACCCAAAGAATATAACGATGTAATCTCATATATAATCATTCTACCAATCTCAAATGACAAAAACAAAACTGTGAAAAATAAAACTTCATTGCAAAAATATAATCATAACTAAAAATATTATTAAATTGTAGGGCGTGATTTCTTCTTGTCGAGTGAGTAAGGATACATATGTTACTTTTATTATTGAGAGAGTAAATATGATATTTTTATTTTTAAAGGGGTAAATATAATATTTTGGATTTTTAGAAGGGTAAAATAGTAATATTAAATGTTGACCGTTAAGTTCAACGGAGAAATTGGATGATTTTTAATATTTGAGCAAATATGATATTTTAGATTTATGAATGGGTAAATATGATATTTTAATTTTAAGAAGGGTAACTATGTAATTTTAAATTTAACAAAGGGTAAATATGTAAATCCCCTTTTTAATTTTAATTAAACAGCTACTATATTATGACAATAATGATATATTTCAAAAATATAATCATTGCCCCTCAATTCTTTATAATTTTTGTAAAACAATAAAACATGAATAATTACATAAAATTTTATAATTATTAAAAGATTAATAATTAAGGTCGGAGTAAATTACATAATTTAATAACTAAAATATTTCGTGACATTATTTTATGCACGTCTTTAAACATTAATAAAGAATAAATGAAGTGTTAGAATTAATTATTATTATTATTTTCTTTTCAGACAATGTGTCCTCAAAATTCAAATGATACAAGTAACAAGTAAACAAGCCAGCCAGGTTGTAAAGAAAATAAAAAAAGTTTCTAGAAGGGGGCCTCAAATCCACATGAATATATCTTATCATTGAAAGTTTCAATATTTTATAATTCAATTTTAAGCCACCTTTTTACCTTGATTAAGACATACAAGAATAAGAATTAGACCATGTTAGTCATATCTATCTGCTAGTTATATACTTTACAGTATTCAGTATAAATTTTTCATGATTAAAATGTTCAATTAAGTTATATTGATATTGATAATATATCAATATTTTATAATATAAACTATTCGACTTTAAATATTTATGGATTTAATATTCATTGATACCAAATATTATAGATTGAGGACAAAAATAATTATATTTAATAAAACAAATGCAGTGCAAAGTTCATTAGCTTTCTTTTTCTTCTTTATCTTTTTGAAGTTAAGCTAACTTTTGCTTTTTATCAAGGAAACATAGTTTCATGCACTTGGCCACAAACTAATAAGTAGGTCGAGCCACATGATATAAAGAGTTTGGTTTTATTCATTGCATCATTTCACACACTCACTCATATTATTACACACACCTTCCTCCTTAAACCTCAAAGATAACAATGGAAGAAGAAAGAAAATGGGGAGAAATGGAAATAGATTGCTTGATCAACATATTCGACCGTTTGGGTCTAGAAGACAAAACGCTTTCGGTACCGTTCGTGTGCCGTTCATGGTACAGGATCTCGCTCGATCCAACTTGCTATCAATTCCTCAACTTTCGCGAACTGGATTTCATGCCTTGGAGCAAATTTTCGAAAGAGTTTTGTCGCAGATATGGTTTGTCCGAATTATCTTTCTCCTTGTCGGGTTTTCTCAAGCTTTGCGTCTCGAGAAGCCATGGCTTAGTAATGGAGATCGAGTTCCCTCAATTATTCAGTGTTGATTTAGAAGACTTGACATACATTTCATATGAGTAAGTATTTTTTGAGTTGTTTATGCTCTGGATTTATTTCGGAAATATTTTGATTTTCTCCTTGCAAATTTAATGGGTTTCTTCTAATTTATTGTAGGTGTCCAAAATTGAGAAAATTGGTACTTCCGAATATAATCTTGGAACAAGAAAAGGACTTGCCGGAGATAATCGGTAGATGGCCGGAGCTCGAGCGACTCGAGATGGAAGCCAAACCGTCTTCTTTTCAAGAAATGATCGACAAAATCGATACAAATTGCACGAAATTCACGGGACTCAAAATGTCCGGTTCTTTCAAAAAAGACGATGTTTCTGTTATTATAAACCGAGTTCCCAAAATTAAACACTTGTTTCTCAGCAAGTCTTTTTTACTAAAAGAAGATTTATTCGCGATTTTAAAGGGGTGTTCATTTTTGGAGGAACTGGTAGTGAGAGATTGTGTTGGATTTGAGATTTGTGAAGAGGATTTGAAATGGGTTTCGCGTAAAATTAGAGTTTTTGAGTACGGGGGTTCGAGATTCGTCGAGAATTTTGATTTCGACACGGATGAGTGCGACTCGCAAGATCTCTTAGTTATGTGATTGGATCAAGATCTTGTATAATGTTTTTTATCATATATTATGAACTGATTGGTTGTGCCCATTTTTTTAAAAATAAATAAATACATATGCAAAATTAAGAAAAACTGCAAAATTTAAATGATCGGAATTTGAATTTGAAACTATTTTTAATTTGAAAAGGAGCAAAAACAAATTCCGGTCATAAAGGAGAAAAGAGGGAAAATGACAAGTCATATCAAAATTTCAAAGCTAATTAACCTAATTACTAACTTAGGTTCTAAGGATATACACGTAGAACATTGACAATAGTTTAAATTAGGATTTAATGTTGCTATCAGGAACTACCACATGACTAATTGCTTAAAATCAATTATCATTTCCAATCTTAATCTCACATAACCTTTTTAAGGAAAAAATGTCAGATAAATTGGACAATATGTTTGTCAAGGATGGTGACAATTATGAGCATGGTCATTTGAAATTTAAATGGTTTTTTGTTGAATTAATTTCATACATCAGAATTATCTATCAAATTCATGAATATATATTAGAATTTTGAAATTATATACCTTCATATTTCAATTGAAATTTGCAAGAAAATTTTAATTGCAAAATATTAGAGTTTTTCTTCAGTAAATCGTCTAGGGTGAATATAAAAAAAGTATATAATGTAATGGTCAATAAATCAGACATTTGTATCATACTATGCTAAAGATGTGAAAATTTCATGCATTTTTATGACATGACAACAATGTTATAGTTTATAATTTTATTATTTAATAGTAATAATAATAATAATAATAATAATAATAAGGAGATTCTATCATGCACCTTTTTTATACATCTTTTTTATAAAAGGATAATTTGGACATTAAAATTTTTAACATGTATTATTTGTTTTCATCCTTCATTTTTCTTTATAATTGTTCTCTCCATTTCATTTATTACCAATTTCTTTCCTAATTATTCTTTCTCCAAGTACTGATAGATTATATTTATAGCAATTAAATTAGGAAACATAAATATTTTTTTTATGTCATAAATATTTTGGGTAGTGATTCGGACAGGAACAATTTTGATGGTTGCAGGAAATAATTTCCTGCAACCATCAAAATTATTCCTGTCCGAATCAAAAATAATGAGAAAATGATTGGGACAGGAACAAATTTTATTGTTGCAGGAATTGATTTCCTGCGACCATAAAAAACGTTCCTGTCCGAATCACTATCCAATATTTTTTTTAAAAACATGTAAGATTTGAAGAAATCAAAGTAGAGCTGAATTAAAAGAAGATAAGTTACAGAATTGTCTTATAATTTGAGACTACATGTTAAAGAGAAATCTTGCCTAAATACAAACTATACACTGATTGCATCTCCAACTTAGAGAAAATATCTTTGTTATGTGTGAACACTTTCTAGAAGAACCATAAGAATCATGCATAAAATTGTCTTATAATTTAAAAATAGGGAAAATTTTCCCTATATCCCTACTAAACTCACAAATTATATCAAATTTATCCAAAATTAACAATTCGGTTAAATTTAACAGAAAATTAATCTGATTGACGAATTTACCCTCGATTCCCCAATTCACTGCCTTTCAACTCAACCCTAACCCCGATAACCAACCACACCCCTAAACCCTCCACTCGGCAACTCACCATGTGGCAGAGCTCCCACTAGGAGGCGGAGCTCCCAGCAGGAGGCATTAATCGCCACTTTCAGGAACCCTAATTTATCCCTAATTACAAGACTTCTCTCTGGTTTGCAAGACTCTTTCTCGATTTTCCTCTTTCGATTCTCTCTCTAGCTCGATCTGGATCTCCCTCTCTTGATTCTCCCTCTTATGCCGATCTCATTTACCTTGTATCATGAACACACAAGTAGTTAATTTGGTTCTCTGAGAGATTATAATATGAGTTGAAAAATGATGGTTCTTTTCTGCCATGGAAGCATAGGGAGAAGGATCATAACTCGGTTTAGGGTTTTCTCCAATTTGTTGCTGGTAAAATGGAGCTCCTCGCCAAACAAGTAATGCTATCATCCTTCGCTACTATTTCTATTTTTTATATTTTTGTATGATTTTACGTCAATGAATCATAATCTTATCATTTCAATTTATGAATTTGTTTGATGTCTCTAGGTCGAATTGGATTTAACTAAAGAGAAACGATATAAGCTTCATAAAATGGAGACGGCATCTGAAAAGTAGTATTTTTTAGCAAAATCGAGCCGTGCCCGAACAATTTATCTTTAATTTACGCAAAATTGAATCTTAATTGCTGTGAATTGATGTACTTTTAGGTGAAATTGTCAAGTAATTGATGTAACTATTGATTGTAATTTAGATGAAATACGAGTATTTGATTTTTGAAATGGTATGGTACCACGGTGGTACCGACTGTATTGTCTAATTTTGTCAAATATTGATTATTGATGTGTGGGTTTTGTTTGATTTGACGAAATACAATGTTTTGTGATATGTCCTAATTATATTTTGTGGAATACGCGATACTTGTCGAATAAAAATGAATATTAAGTTGGTACCACCCGATTTAACAGTAATTTGCGGTTTGAAAAATGTTTCAAATATAAAATTATATTAGCATTATTAGTACTCACAATAACAAATTGACAATGATAATTATATACAAGTTAGTATCCCATTTAAAATATGTATCAATCAAAATAAATGACATCACTAAAAAAAACAACTCGCATATAATTCTAGTAAAGACAATACATGATACTTGCCATTTCCAAATAATAAATCACATATACATGCGATAAAAAGGCAAAACATTAAAATTTTCTATTTAAAACAAAGTAATTAATGTGTTCTTCTATGTTGCCTTCTTCAGCTTACATATTTTTTTCCTCGTGATCTTTGATGGAGTGTCTTTTCTATTATTCTTTGATCTTTGACGGGATGACTTTTCTGCATACATTTTCATAATCAATTGAAATACTAGTTATTCTCTTAAATCACATTCTGAACAATTAGGGAATAATTCCTAGAAGTATTGGAGAGATGAACGACCGTCACTAGATCTTGAAATAAATCCGCTAGGAATCCTGTTAGTACCCCCATGGAATTATAAAAGCAGTCATGTACTCCCTAGAAAAATGCAATGAGTCAGATTTAGCATTATAAGTGATGGAACTAATTAAAATAGCATGATTAACCATAATCCAATCCTAATTGACACATATGCAATCTTAATTTACCCCAATCCAATCCCATATAACCCTACTCAACATAATTGATCCCGATTTCAGCCCAATTGACCATATTACCTCTCAATTAGCTCCAATATAGCACAAGTAACCATTATTCAGTCAAATTAAAATTGATAAGTCGCATAATTAACTTCAATATTGCATACATAATCATAATTTAACCTAGTCGATTCTTATCCAGTACCAAACACCCTAATTACTTACATCTGATATTGTCAACGTCGTTCGTCGATCTTCTCTCAGCCTTAGCGTAGATGGCGTCGTTTTTCTAAATCTGACCGATGGTTTCGCTATCCTGGAGGTATAAAGTCATATCTCCTTAATCTTTGCGTGCTTCGAATTCACAGTTTTCGTCTGACAAAGGGAGAGAAGATCATCTAGGGTTTCATTCGTGATGGAGAAGATTTCTTCTAGGTTCATACGAGTTTTATTCTTGTTATCGGCTTGAGAATAGACTGGATCAGTATAAAAAACAATTAAGGAAAAATTGGTGTATATCTTTTATTGTTTTATTAAAGGGGCATTTTGGTCAACTAAAATATAAATTTTTAATTTAACAAATTTTGAAATGTAAAATTCTGTTAAGTTTAATGTTAACTTGACGGTATGGATAAATATGATATTATGAATGTTTTAGTAGGGATAAATTTGATATACATTGAATTTAACAGGGATAAATATGAAATTAACAATTTATGAAGGATAAATTTGTAATTTAGTTGTTTAGTAAGGATACAAGAGAAATTGTTCCTTAAAAATATTCAGTGAAATTTGACTAAAAAATTGTAATATGAACAGTATATTATTTGGCCACTAAGAATTCAGAATTTTGTACAAAAGCAAGTTGGTATAAACCGAATTTCCAATGAGGGATTGTTTTCTAGCTTGGTGAATTTCAAGTCATTATTAGGGTGAACGCTTCAAAAAATTTTAATTTCAAGTAACTATGTACCAATCATATTCATATATATCATAGCTCTGTCACTGCATTGGGAGAGAGAGAGATCCTGGTACAGGAAAGGAAGGAGAGAGAAACGGAGTGCTATGAAAAGTGTTAAGAAATTACTATTTTACCCTTCAAATGAGGGTGTATCAAAAAAATTGTATTAGAAGATTTAATCTGAGCTGTTGAGTTGACCTCAATCTTTTACTCATGTCCATTCAAATGCAAATGCGTGTATGGTAAGAGCAAAAGAGGGTACGATAAAAGCTCTCATAATAATAATAATTAAGATCCTTTTATTAAAGGCATTGTAATAGAACCAAACCAAACTGTGAATGGCAACACAAAATTATTTTTATTTTATAAATTGTACGTTTAGCACATTTTACTAGAAGATAAATATACGAATGTAAACACTGGTATAAAAAATCCAAATATACGCTCTACTCATGTTTTATTTCACATGTTTATGTCATCAATAGTTTATTTATAATCTTTAACTTGAGATTACTCTAATCATCAATAAATCTCCATTCATAAATAAATAGAAAGCATTGATAATCCTCAGTAGTAAAAAAAAAAAAATTATTTAATACATAATGATAGCAAATGAAAATATGAAAAATTAGTATCGGTTTTAGTTTTAATTTTAATTGTCTAACTCAGGGCCGGTCAAGTGGAGCAGCGTAGAATATATGAAGACATGTTAATTATTATTTTTTTAGGATAGTAAACAATGTTTACTGCGATTTTCATTTAATCAAAAAAAGAAAAAAATTACAAAACTTTAAGAAAGAAAAGAACAACATTCCATAACAAACAAACAAACAAAAAAAAACAAGAAACCCTAATACAAATTTAGAATTTCTAGTCGTCGATATCACTTATTTCGCCTCGCCTATTTCCTAGGCCGGAAGGCTTATGTGCCTATCAACTGGTATTAGGCGTGCCATGGCGATCAAGGCTTCTCTGCCCTTCGATTGGTTTCTTCCCCATCAACCGAGAATTTCGAGAAAAAGACCGTTTTGCAACGATCTAGTTCGCAACTTCAAGAAGAAAACTGTTCTGCAACTTCGAGAAGAAGATTGGTTCGCAACTTCAAGAAGAAAACTGTTCTGCAACTTCGAGAAGAAGATTGGTTCGCAACTTCAAGAAGAAAACTGTTCTGCAACTTCGAGAAGAAGATTGGTTCGCAACTTCAAGAAGAAAACTGTTCTGCAACTTCGAGAAGAAGATTGGTTCGCAACTTCAAGAAGAAAACTGTTCTGCAACTTCAAGAAGAAGATTGGTTCGCAATAGATTCGCTACCCATCCCGTATGCATCAGGTATGCAATCGATCCATTCGTACTGGTCTAGACTCTTTGCCTACCCAAAGGCATGTTAAATGTTGCAAGATAAGAAAGAAAGATCCGATACAAAATTATTTTAATCGGAAAGAAAAAAAACATTTTCTCCATTTTATTTTCACGGGAGAAAAGTATCATGACTCTAAAGTCTAAACCCTCTTTTTCCCTATCTCTAATATATTGGAGAAGAATCTTACGATTTTGATCGGAGAAAGATGAAGATCTTTACTGTATTTTCTCTCCTCATATTGATTTTCTTCTCCAACTTTGGTTTTCATGTATTTTTGGTGTTCCTTTATCTGGTCTCCCTATGCTTTCTTGTTCTTCGTTATGTTTATTTTTTTGGTTTCATCTCGATTTACAGACCAGTTTCGTGATATTTCTCTCGCCTAGTTATTTTTTATTAAATCGGTCATTTTGTCAGTATTTTCCGATTACCATGTAAGACAAGATTAAATGTATTAAACTTTTCTTAAATTCGACCCATTCATATGATCTTGAGTGTTTTTATCTTTCAATTTTATCAGTTTCTTCGGTTTGGTGCAAAAATTAGAGCCACATTTTGTAAATTATAATTTTGGTTCACTAATCCTCAATAAAGAATATCAAAAAAAATGCGCGAGACAAAAAATATCAAAAAATAAACAGTAGTTGATCCTTTTGGTATATAAGAGATAAAAGCTAAACTAAGCCGGTACTAATCCTCATTTGACAAAAAAAATCGGTTTTTGTTCAACTTTAGAACTAAGATAGAATATCCACGATAATATTATACTACAAAACGAGCTTCTTCACTCTTTTCAAGTTTCAATTCAACTACATAAGAAATCGGTTTTTTTGCTATTAAAATAAATTTAAGAAAGGCTTACGATACTTTGGAATGGAGTGGATGATTTTATGGTAGGACCTTTTTTTTTATGGTAGATTTTTTTTAAAAGAGTAATTTGATAATTTGTTAATTTAATGATAATATTCAAGTGTGTTTGTATCATTTAATGCTAGACAATATAGGAAAAATTTATCATACATAAAAAAAATCTAATTAATTGGAAATATCCAAATTACCCATTTGAAAAGGTTCTGCTATAGAATCACCCGTTAAACAATTATTCCAGGAGGACTTTTCCTCAGTATCGGGACCGGAGGTTAATCCGGTGAAGTCTAAAATATGGTTCAATCTATGTACACATCAGCCTATACAAGATGAGATCTCCTTAACAAATTCAATTCAACAGTTAAGAGGTTTTTTTGGGGTTTTAAACCAGGGTCAAATAAATATTTGCCGGGGGCTAATTGGGATAAAATTACTAATAACTAGCTTTATTCCTGCGCAATTGCGCGGAAGCCCTCGAGTTTGTCATGATTATTCGCACATCCGAGATTTGCTATATTTTTAACCCCCTAATTTTTTTGGATATTGTAAAAAATCCTTTATCTTTTCGTAAACTTCAAAAATATTTTTGACCGAACTTTTATTTTAAAATACCCCTTATGGATGATATTAATTTTTTTTTTCCAAAATACCCTTCAAATCTATGTAATAATTAAAAGTTATTTTTGTTATTTTTTATTAATTTGAAGAAAATTCATAAACACTTCTTAACATGTAGTGATTTAAAAAAATTTAAATTATTACATATTTTGTTTAGATAATTTTAATATTCAATTCTTTATTCATAAAAAACTAACATTAAATAATAATAAAATAAATAATAATAAATAAACACCTTGCAAATATATTCATAGAAAATAGGAAATTTTTTGTTAATAACCAAGTTCAAAATATTTATTACAGAAATAACCAAGTTTCGAAAATAATGCGAAAAATGTCTTTTGCGGAGTTTCAAACAGCGCCGGGCGGAGTATGGTTGCCCGCCTTCATTAATTTATATAATTAGTACAACTAAATGATAATTAAGAGAATTACCAGAATTAATAAAAAGCGCGGTTTGGTTGCCCGCCTGGCTCTTTTTGAGACCCCGCCAATATTTGATGTAAAATATTTTCTGGAGAGAGAAGGAAATACACGAGGTGTATATAACCAAGTTATATGATCCATGTTCTAACCGCCCAATCAAATAAGAAAGATTGGTGCATTATATATATAACCCCAAAATACATATATATATATTACTTTTTCATGAATATTTATAATTATCCTATCAAATAACATGATAAGACCCAATAAAATCGTAGTGCATTTCATTCTTAAATTATAACCCCAACAATTAATTATTTACAAAAATACAAATCCATCTATTAAATTAAATTGCACATGACTCTTTAAATTTGACATATGAGTTTATAAGAAAATCTCTTCAAGTTATATTTCAAAATAATTCTCCAAAATAAACTTAAAGTAACACAAGAAATTATATTATCATAATATCTTTGAAAAAATTCTGAAATAATAAAAACCAACTTTTGAACTGCGAAAGAATTAACATATATAATTTGAAATTTGGTTTCAAAATATTTTATAAAGAATAACGACAGTTCAAAAGAATTAACATATCTAATCTGAAATATTTTAAAACCAAATTTCAAATTAGATATGTTAATTCTTTCGCAGTTCATGTTGGGGAATATCCTCGACCCCGGGCCCGCGCAGCGGAATGAAGGCCCGGTCCGATTCCCCGATTCCCGAGATCACGCCATGACTTCGAGGGTACGATGCGAATAGAAGGATAGATCTATACCAGCGTGAAATTGATCACGCACGAAGGGTTGATCGCCGCCTTCTATCTCCTGTCACGTTGGTGACAATCCGCGCATCCCATACCACGCGTCTTTCACCGTTCGTTGACCGTCTTCTCACTCCTTGAGTCGATCACAATCCAAGAGCCACAATTGTCGCTCCTCTACTTGTATCCACCGTGAGTCGCAAGACGTCGGTCGCGGATGCACCTGCCTAGACGATGCACCGGCGAACTTGCTCGATCTAATCGATTCTCTATTACTCGAGAAACTCCTTTCTCGATTTCTCTCTCTTCGCACCCTTTCACTCACTAAAGATCAAATCTGAATTTGCTCTTTTTCTTGTGTATATTGGGCAGAATAATCACTTGCTTAGAATGATTTTTAACTAAAATGGATGAGAGAGAAAGTATCCTATTTATACCTAATAGGATCAGGATTAGCCAAAAGGCATGTATATCCAATATACACCCTCTCACACAGAAAACTGCATGAACCTGGTCAGTATTCTGTCATTTCGAAATTGGTAAAGTTCTCAGACAGACAATCACCCAACATGAAAGTTGTAGATAATCTAATTATTTACACAACCCAATTTGGCCCAGCCAAATTGGAGTTCGTATGCAAAAGTTATGACTGTTTTACTAACTGTATGTCATACTGTTGCACCCTTTCGGTATTTCACATAAACGACACTAATACTTCGTTCATATGAAATATATTTCTACATGAAGGTTATAGATAATCTAATTATCTATATAACCCAATTTGAACCATTCAAATCGGATTTTCCCACTGACAGTTATGGCCACGAATGTACGACTACATTCGTTTATCCTTGTGTACACTTTTACGGTTGATCCTGAAACTGTATTTCCTTCAGTCTCCCACTCAATTTCAGATCTACCTAAAAGGTACTCATGCATATCCAATACACACGATTTTAGAGAATATAGCTCGCGTATCAAATACCAAGCTATGCACATCCAATGTGACAATTTTATGATCATACCCGACTTAGTACGACTCGTTGTGTGACCATGTAGGTTCGACTTAACGATGGCAGTAGGTTGTTTCCAATGCCTACAAGCTCATGAGCGGGATCTAGTCACTCCATCATAGCTACCCATGTTAAACGAATAATGATTGTGATCATTGTGCCTATCTCGAATAGCGGTTACTAGTTCTCTTGTTTACGATATCCGTTAATCAAAAGGCATGGTAATAGTCATCCTTATAATTTGATTAACTACACTTATTCCCCGATTCCGAGTTGAGTTAACAAATTTCAATCGATATTAACCATTAATATCATTGACCGTGGCCACGGTTTTCGTTAATCGACTCATCGAGCGGCGCCTAAGAGATATCTCTTCCTTTCGGAATAAACAATTCCTATCTTGGAGACTCACATTGAATTTCGTGTTTCGGACAATACCCAATGATGACCCTTTTAACTCCCTGTTACGGTGAGCGTAAGATCATATCAAAGCATTGTGTTACGCACGTAACGCAATCAATGATCCCCTCAAGTTTGAAGAACCTAAAACCCTACTCGTCGCGAGTTCATCCATAATGACTAAACCATGTCATGATCTCGCGGCTTCGGTCATATCCAATACATGTAACCTAACATATATCTACGTTCCCGATTCGACAAGCACCTTGTCCCATGATTAGCAAAACATAATCATCTCCTCGGCTAACGTACTAGTGTACGCGTTCAGTCTATTCCCTTGTAATAGTAATGCTTCTCTCTTAAGCAAACTGACCCGCGACTAGGGATGTTTAGAAATGACACCTTAAGTGTGACGGTTTCGCTGCACATGGTCCTCAACCATGTCGACGTCCACACAAGTTCAAATCAAGGTTCATGTAATCATATTACACAACCCAGCACACAGTTTTCATATAAGGTGAATGCATGAAAATTTAAGTAAACAAATTTTTTAAAAGGGATACATTCATATGGACTAAGTATTTGGGTGATACAACGTTTACCTATGGGTATCTCCATACCCACAACCTGTGAGGACTATCGTATTAGATAACTACACTCTACTCTCTTCTTCCTCCTCTAGGTATCTCCATACCCATAGTCATCGCATGACAGTCACGCGCGACTAGAGAGAGCGGTTTTGTAAACGGGTCCGCACGTTCCCGCTAGTGTTAATCTTCAGCAGGATTGGAACATTTCCAATACCTACGATCACATCTTTTCACAAAATTTCATGGATCAAATGAAATTTTCTGAGTATTGGCTAGAAGTGGTTGTGACCTCGGCATTTTTGGCTTGTACTATTGCGTTTCACGCAATAAACAACCATAAATCCGATAACTCGTGGCTACGAGAGTTTGGTCATGTTTCCTTGATCCATACCACTTCCTTTTGCGATTAATAACCGCAATATACTCGCCTCCGTATATAGAATCATAAACTATTGGTCTTGTGGAACCATTCCACATAACCGTGTTTTCATTTAAGCAAAACATGTACACACTTTGTGATCGAAAGTCGTGCTACATATTTGGACGTGCTTAATCTTTGGAAACTGTTGTTGTTATAACTCTTTATAACCAACACGTCCTCCACACCATTATAGATAAAAATCCTGAATTCTTTCGCAAAGTATTCAAGGATAACATTCACCGCTATAAATACAGATTCCAATGGGTTTAAATATACATAACCATTATGTATATAAATGTATAACCATTATACATTCACAAGAGTTAGTCTTATGTAATAGAATTACATTCAAACTCATGTGATTCCCATGAATTTATTGACGGTAAATTAGACGACTTATGTGTACGACGTATAGCCACATACATATCATGACAGATATAATAGATCCTAACATCAAATGTAAGGCATAATATTATTACTTTTCGCGCTGCTTGATGTCTCACATCGAGCCTTTGAAAATTTCTGTCATTCGACATTTTGATTTAACTCCTCCAAGGAGTTATATGTTGAAAACCATTTTCAACAATATGTCGATATATGTGCCATAACATAGAACGAGAAACTTCTTAGATCTATCCTATAGATCTTCATGCTTATTCATAAGCGGTCTCGTATAAATCCTTTGTCGTTACAAGAAATATAACGCAGCTCCCACTAACCTTCATGTGTACACAAAGTTTTCATTCGTTCCGACAATGTTATAACTATTTATAACTTTGTCAAAACGAATATTCCAATTCCGAGAAGCATTCTTTAATCCATTATATGGATCGTTAAAGCATGCATATCCTATTCCAATTCTTATGAATCGACAAAACCGTAAGGTTGTGTCAAGTACACATCCTTTAATAAAATTTCTGTTAAGAAATTCGGTTTTGACATCCATCTTGCCACATCACATAGTCATAATACGCGATTATGGCAAGCATAATTTCGAGAATAGGAAAGCATGGCAAATGCGAAAATGTTTCTTCATAGTCCGACTATGAATTGCATGAAACTCTTCGCAAAAAGCCTCGCTTTATATATATGCGTATTCCTATCCATGTAGGTTCTTCATCTTGAAAAACCCACTCACATTTAACGGGTCTAACCCAGAAAGTAATGAAATCAAGTTCTGAACTTGATAATTTACATGGATCGAATCTCAGATTTCATGACACCATGTCATGTGGAATCAACTTTTCATAGCATCCTTGTAGGATATCGAATCATCATATGATTTCGATCTATCATCATTAGCCTCGATAAATTCGCATTTACCGGCTTATGATATAGCCTATTTGATCTACGAAAAATTCCTTTGTGTGTTCGACTTGCGTTCATCAACTCTTGATGAAGCCATGTCAACTTTCATCGGTACAATGTTCATTTTCAGATCTCGAACTCTTTCGAGATTTATTCTACTCCCACTAGCCCGCATAGAGATAAATGGCACCAAGTTCCAAACTTGTGCGCATCTAGTCCTCCTCCAAGAAGGCATCTCTTCGAGCCACGAAAATCTCATTTTCGTCGGGACGTTTTAACTAATACCCTTTAGTTTCCTTAAGGATAAACGAACAATTTCCAGATTTGGGATTGAGTTTAACCGAAACAAATTTCGAAATACACTCACATCCTCAAATCTGTACAAGTGACAACTTCGGAACCATTCCGATCCATATCTCATATGGCGTCTTTTGTACCGATTAGAAGGTTTATGGTTCATATCTTATATGCAACCATTCATTAGTGCCGCTGTCTCAAGGGCGTATCCCCAAAACATTTTTGGGAGATCTTATTGACTCATCATTTATCGAACCATGTCCAACATGAAGGGGAATATCCCCGACCCCGGGCCCGCGCAGCGGATATGTAGGCCCGGTCCGATTCCCCGATTCCCGAGATCACGCCACGACTTCGAGGGTACGATGCAAATAGAAGGTTAGATCCATACCAGTTCCAAATTGATGGAACACGAAGGGTTGATCGCTGCCTCCTATTCCTCCGGTCACGTTGGTGACTTTACGCGCGTCCCACACCGTGCGTCCTTCACCGTTCGTTCCCGTTCTTCGATCCTTCGGTTCGATCACAACGGAGAGCCCCAAGTGTTGCTCCTCCACACGTATCCACCTTGAGTCGGAAGACGCCGGACACGGATACACCTGCCTAGACGATGTATCGGTGCACTTGCTTGATTTTTATCGATTCTCTATTAATCTCTCTTCGTGCCTTTTCACTCACAAAAGATCAAATCTGAATTTGCTCTTTTTTCTTGTGTCTTGGGCAGAATATTGCTTTGAATTACTTCTGAATTCCTTAGTGAAGATGAGAGAGAAAATCCTATTTATACCTAATAGGATAAGGATTAGCCAAAAGGCATGTATATCCAATATACACCCTTTCACACAGAAAACTGTATGAACCTGTTCAGTATTCTGTCCAGACGAAATTGATAAATTTCTCTGACAGAAAATCAACCAACACGAAAGTTGTAGATAATCTTATTATCTACACAACCCAATTTGGCCCAGCCCAATTGGAGTTCGTATGCAAAAGTTATGACTGTGTTACTAACTGTATGTCATACTGTTGCACCCTTTCGGTATTTCACAGAAACGACACTTATACTTCGTTCATATGAAATATATTTCTATATGAAGGTTGTAGATAATCTCAATATCTATCTAACCCAATTTGAACCATTCTAATTGGATTTTCCCACTGAAAGTTATGGCCACGAATGTACGACTACATTCGTTTATCCTTGTGTACACTTTTACGGTTGATCCGAAACTGTATTTCTTTCAGTCTCCCACTCAATTTCAGATCTACCTAAAAGGTACTCATGCATATCCAATACGCACGATTTTAGAGAATATAGCTCGCGTATCAAATACCAAGCTATGCACATCCAATGTGCCGATTTTATGATCAAGCCCGACTTAGTACGACTCGTTGTGTGACCATGTAGGTTCGACTTAACGATGGCAGTAGGTTGTTTCCAATGCCTACAAGCTCATGAGCGGGATCTAGTCACTCCATCATAGCTACCCATGTTAAACGAAAAATGATTGTGATCATTGTGCCTATCTCGAATAGCGGTTACTAGTTCTCTTGTTTACGATATCCGTTAATCAAAAGGCACGGTAATAGTCATCCTTATAATTTGATTAACTATACTTATTCCCCGATTCCGAGTTGAGTTAACAAATTTCAATCGATATTAACCATTAATATCATTGACTGTGGCCACAGTTTTCGTTAATCGACTCATCGAGCGGCGCCTAAGAGATATCTCTTCCTTTCGGAATAAACCATTCCTATCTTGGAGACTCACATTGAATTCCGTGTTTCGGACAATACCCAATGATGACCCTTTTAACTCCCTGTTACGGTGAGCGTAAGATCATATCAAAGCATTGTGTTACGCACGTAACGCAATCAATGATCCCCTCAAGTATGAAGAATCTAAAACCCCATCCGTCGCAAGTCCATCTATAATGACTAAACCATGTCATGGTCTCGCGGCTTCGGTCATATCCAATACATGTAACCTAACATATATCTACGTTCCCGATTCGACAAACTCCTTTGTCCCATGATTAGCAAAACATAATCATCTCCTCGGCAAACGTACTAGTGTACGCGTTCAGTCTATTATCTAATAATAGAAATGCTTCTCTCTTAAGCAAGCTGATCCGCGACTAGGGATGTTTAGAAATGACACTTTAAGTGTGACGGTTTCGCTGCACATGGTCCTCAACCATGTCGACGTCCACACAAGTTCAAATCAAGGTTCATGTAACAATCATATTACACAACCCAGCACACAATTTTCATATAAGATAGATGCAAAAATGAAAAATTTTAAAATTCTGAAATTGCATTACTATAAGATAAGTTTGGGGTGATACAACGTTTACTAATCTATTAGACTAATCTCGTCCTACGAAACTATCGTTTTAGATAACTAACTACTCTCTTCCTCCTCTAGGTATCTCAAACCTATAGCTTTCGCATGATAATCGTGCTTAGCTTGCGAGAGTGGCTTAGTAAACGGGTCCGCAACATTCCTGTCAGTAACAATCTTCTCAATGATCACATCCTTTCTTTGCAAAATCTCACGGATCAAGTAAAATTTTCTGAGTATGTGCTTGGAGCGGTGATGTGCCCTCGGTTCCTTGGATTGTGCTATTGCGCCCGTATTGTCGCAATACACAACTACAGGTTCCGAGATGCTCGGGACTACACCAAGCTCCGACACAAATTTCTTGATCCAAACCGCCTCCTTTGCTGCTTCGGAAGCCGCAATATACTCCGATTCAGTTGTAGAGTCTGCTATCGTGGGTTGTTTGGAACTCTTCCAAACTACCGCTCCACCATTTAGACAAAACACGTATCCGCTTTGTGATCGAAAGTCATCGACACATGTTTGGAAACTGGCGTCGGTATATCCATTGATGACCAACCCGGATGTCTTTCCACCATAAATTAGAAATTGATCCTTAGTTCTTCGTAAGTACTTAAGGATGTTCTTAACCGCGATCCAATGCATATCCCCTGGATTAGATTGGTAACGCGAAACGACGCTCAATGCATACGACACATCGGGGCGCGTACAAATCATGGCATACATAATTGATCCAACCGCCGAAGCGTATGGAACAATACTCATCGCATTCTTATCTTCGCTCGATGTCGGACATTGAGCTTTAGAATACGATATGCCACTCGACATTGGAAGAAGTCCTTTCTTCGAATTTTGCATTGAAAACCGTTTCAACACTTTGTCGATGTACGTGCTTTGACTCAAGCCGAGTAACTTCTTGGATCTATCTCTATAAATCCTCACGCCTAATATATAAGCGGCCTCGCCCAAATCTTTCATAGCGAAACGAGTATTTAAATACTTCTTAACATCCGTAAGCATCGGAATGTCGTTTCCTATGATCAAGATGTCGTCTACATATAGTACAAGAAATACTACGCGGCTCCCACTAACCTTCTTGTATACACAAGGTTCTTCTACGTTTTTCACGAAATTATAATCTCGTATAACTTCATCGAAACGTATATTCCAACTCCGAGAAGCTTGCTTCAATCCATAAATGGATCGTTGCAACTTGCACACTTTATTCGGACTCTTCGAATCGACAAAACCCTCGGGCTGTGTCATGTACACATCCTCTTCTAAGTTCCCGTTAAGGAATGCGGTTTTGACATCCATTTGCCAAATCTCGTAATCATAATACGCAGAAATAGCAAGTAAAATCCGTATGGATTTAAGCATTGCTACTGGAGAAAACGTTTCTTCATAGTCTACACCATGAATTTGTTTGAAACCTTTCGCCACAAGCCGTGCTTTATAAGTGTTTACATTCCCATCCATGTCGGTCTTCTTCTTGAAGACCCATTTACATCCCACTGGTTTAACCCCGGGAGGTGGATCAATCAAGTTCCAAACTTGATTATCGTACATGGATTGAATCTCGGATTTCATGGCAGTTTGCCACTTATCGGAATCTTCGCTTTTCATAGCCTCGCGATAAGATGTCGGTTCATCATCTATGAATTCGACTTCATCGTCATTTGCCACGATAAAACCATATCGTATAGGCTCTTGACGAATCCTACCCGATCTACGAACTGCGCCTTGTGCACTTGACTCCGGATCCTCAACATTTGAGGAAATCGGATCAGCGTTCATCGGTTCAACATTCGTTTGCGGGTCTCGAATTTCTTCAAGATCTATTTCAGTCCCATTCACTCGCCTAGAGATAAAATCCTCCTCAAGGAAGACTCCTCTTCGAGCTACGAAAACTTTATTTTCGATTGGAAGATAGAAATAATATCCTTTTGTTTCCTTAGGATACCCGACAAATAAACATTTTTCAGATTTGGGTTCGAGCTTATCCGAAATCAATTTTCGAACATATGCTTCACAACCCCAAATCTTAACAAAAGACAACTTTGGAGAATTTCCAAACCACATCTCATATGGCGTCTTATGTACCGATTTAGAAGGTATGCGGTTCAACAAGAAAGCCGCTGTCTCAAGGGCAAATCCCCAAAACGATTTTGGAAGGGAAGTTTGACTCATCATAGATCGAACCATGTCCAACAAGGTCCGATTCCTCCTCTCGGACACGCCATTCCATTGTGGCGTTCCTGCCGGAGTCCATTGTGGAACTATTCCACAATCTTTTAGATGATCTTCAAACTCATAGCTCAAATATTCGCCACCTCGATCCGATCGAATGGCTTTAATTTTCTTGCCAAGTTGATTTTCAACTTCGTTTTGAAACTCTTTGAACTTTTCAAAGGTCTCCGCTTTAGTACGCATCAAATAGATATATCCATATCTACTATGATCGTCCGTAAACGTAACAAAGTATCGATAGCCTCCTCTTGCCTCGATGCTCATCGGTCCACACACATCGGAATGTATGAGTTCCAATAGATCGTTGGACCGCTCTCCGACCTTGGAGAACGGCGCCTTAGTCATCTTGCCAAGTAAACAAGATTCGCAATTCCCAAATGAATCCAATTCAAATGAGTCTAGCATTCCATCTTTATGGAGTCTAGCAATGCGTTTCTCATTCACATGACCGAGACGACAATGCCAAAAGAAAGTCCGATTATCAACTTTAGATTTAATCCTTTTTGCATTAACGTTATATATAGACTTATTATTTCCGTGATCGAAATCCAACACATAAAGACCATTTTCTAACAGAACATTTCCATAGATAATAGAATCCTTACATATCGAAAACTCATTATTCCTAATAACGAATTCATAGCCATCATTGGCCAGTTTCGACACACTTATTATGTTCTTACATAATGTCGGTACATAATAACAATTATTTAGTACTAAAATAAGTCCATTAGGTAAAGTCAAATTAACTACTCCTACGGCAAACGCAGCAACTCTTGCTCCATTCCCGACGCGTAGATCGACTTCACCCTTTTCCAACCTTCGACTATTTTGAAGAACCTGCATATTTCGACAAATATGAGTCCCACAACCGGTATCCAATACCCAATTAGTCATAGTTGAAATATTAACTTCAATAACGTTAATACCTGAGAGGCCGGTCGCTGAAACCGCCTTGCCCTTCTTCACCTCCTCGAGGTAAGACTTGCAATCGCGCTTCCAATGTCCAGCCTTGTGACAATGAAAGCACGTCTCATCCTTGGATTTCTCCTTTCCCCTTTTATTCGGCTTCGAACGTTTCTTAGCCGAACCGCCCTTGGACTTTGATCTCTTACGATCCTTATTCTGAATTGTGAGAACATTTCCGGCAACTCTTGCCCTGTTCTCTCCGGACGACTTTAACGTCTCCGATTCAAAATTCTTGAGCATTCCGTGAAGCTCAGGGATCGTCTTATCCATCGAATGCATGTGATAGTTAGTCACGAACGGAGAAAACATTGGAGGAAGTGCACACAAGATCAAATCTTGTTGCATAATCTTCGACAATTTCTCTCCTAGCTTCTCAAGACGGTCTATGAGAGCTTGCACCTTCAAAACGTGAGAGCTAACCGAAGACCCCGAAGGCATCTTGCAGTTTACCAACTCTTTGAGCGTACTGAACCGTTCAATACGCTCCTGCTCTTGGAACATTTCCTTGAGCACAACGTCTATGATGTGCGCATCCGAGTCCTCAAACTGCTTTTGAAGACTAGCGTCCATACATGCCAACATGAGGCACGTAACATCATTTGAGTCCTTCTTAAGTTTCTCAAACGCGGCCCTTTCTTCGGCCGCAGCATCGGGGCCCGGTTCCACTAGTTCCGTATCCAATACGTGACTCTTGCCCTCTTGCCTGAGAACTATTCTCAGGTTTCGGTGCCAGTCAAAGTAGTTCCGACCCACTAGCTTATCCTTTTCTAAAGTCGATCTAATCGACATGGTGTTGGTGTTACTAGAAGACATGATCTACAAATGAAGTGAAAGATTGATTACTAACGTTGCGTACTTATCTTATAGGGCTTATATGATGATTATATGATAGTGTTATTTTATCGAATCGATAACCCTCATACCGATACGGGACTCCAAGTCCATAACACTCAAGACCCATATTTTACGATCCTCCCATAAGTGACTATGGCCGACAAATGAGATCTCGATATTTTAGGTAGGATTAAATCCAATCGTATCCAATACGACTCTTGAACCTTTATAGGATTTCGGTGATGGATCGTATCCAATACAATCCCAGTTCCGTGTGTGCATCCTATCTATGCCCCGAACTCCAATCGGATTGGCTTGGACGGTTAAGTCATAACCATATCCATCGTATCGTTCAATTGAACTACTCACGTGCCCGACTATGGCCTGAAACCACGTGAGTCCCCAATTAACGCTTACCACCCGCACCAATATATACAATAGTACGTGCCCGACTATGGCCTGAAACCACGCACTATGTCATATCAATCTCGATGGTTGTGGATATGGAAGGCATTTCCATGACTTAAATATTATGAGGGATCATGCCATTGCATGTTTCTAAATTCGTGACATAATCCAATTATATCACTATCACAAGATTTTCATAAATGCATATGTATTTATTTGGGAGTCTAATTATTCTAAATAATTATCTAATTATATGCTAGTATGATTGATGCCGATCAAATCGATATAAAGAACTCAAAATTCCAAGTTGTGTAGCCAAAGTTATCACGAAAACAAAATCAGCAACCAGAAACCAGTCCATTGCAACGCAACATAGTCCGTTGCAACGGACCTCCTGTATACTTGGCACTCCGTTACAACGGAATACCAGTCCGTTACAACGCTATTTATTCCGGAGTTTGGCCAAAATTGCCAGAAACATGTCCGTTGCAACGCAACCTTGGTCCGTTACAACGCTATTTTCTGCAAACCTTTGTCCAAATTTCCAGAAACCTGTCCGTTACAACGCAACATATAGTCCGTTGCAACGGACAAAACTGCGAAGACATCCGTTATAACGGACCCAGTCCGTTACCACGGACTCCAATAGACACCATTGGCATCCCCGCAACCTCGTATCTGATACAGGTTCCGTTACAACGGACTCCAAGTCCGTTGCAACGGAATATGCGTTTTTCACAGTTCTCTTCACACCCCCGCATCCTATACAGGGTCCGTTGCAATGGACTACAAGTCCGTTACAACGGAATATGTGTTTTTTCGAAAAATTCTCAATTTCCTGTATCTGCTACAGTGTCCGTTATAACGGACTATGCGATTTTTGAACTGTTGTTTTCGCTCGTTTCCAAAACGATCAATCATGAAATCTTTTCACGATTATTCCTAGATACTCTCAATCAACTATTGATCGATCTCTAGCGAATTTCACTTGTGATTTTAATGGAATTTGACATTCTAAATATGTAACATCATGCAAACGGGTACGAACTTTGATAACCCGTGCGTATATCTAATATACGACTATGATTCGACCCTCGAATCGATGGCGATCGCTCTGATACCACTGAAGGGGAATATCCCCGACCCCGGGCCCGCGCAGCGGATATGTAGGCCCGGTCCAATTCCCCGATTCCCGAGATCACGCCACGACTTCGAGGGTACGATGCAAATAGAAGGTTAGATCCATACCAGTTCCAAATTGATGGAACACGAAGGGTTGATCGCTGCCTCCTATTCCTCCGGTCACGTTGGTGACTTTACGCGCGTCCCACACCGTGCGTCCTTCACCGTTCGTTCCCGTTCTTCGATCCTTCGGTTCGATCACAACGGAGAGCCCCAAGTGTTGCTCCTCCACACGTATCCACCTTGAGTCGGAAGACGCCGGACACGGATACACCTGCCTAGACGATGTATCGGTGCAATTGCTTGATCTCGATCGATTCTCTATTAATCTCTCTTCGTGCCTTTTCACTCACAAAAGATCAAATCTGAATTTGCTCTTTTTTCTTGTGTCTTGGGCAGAATATTGCTTTGAATTACTTCTGAATTCCTTAGTGAAGATGAGAGAGAAAATCCTATTTATACCTAATAGGATAAGGATTAGCCAAAAGGCATGTATATCCAATATACACCCTTTCACACAGAAAACTGTATGAACCTGTTCAGTATTCTGTCCAGACGAAATTGATAAATTTCTCTGACAGAAAATCAACCAACACGAAAGTTGTAGATAATCTTATTATCTACACAACCCAATTTGGCCCAGCCCAATTGGAGTTCGTATGCCAAAGTTATGACTTTTTTACTAACTGTATGTCATACTGTTGCACCCTTTCGGTATTTCACAGAAACGACACTTATACTTCGTTCATATGAAATATATTTCTATATGAAGGTTGTAGATAATCTCAATATCTATCTAACCCAATTTGAACCATTCTAATTGGATTTTCCCACTGAAAGTTATGGCCACGAATGTACGACTACATTCGTTTATCCTTGTGTACACTTTTACGGTTGATCCGAAACTGTATTTCTTTCACAACATGCGTTCATTTCCTCTTTTCGGACACATCTCAATGTTCCGAATAAAGGCAATCGTGAAACGATTCCACAATCATAAATGATCATTAATATTCATAACTCAAATATCGCCTCTTCGATCCTATCGAAAGGTTTAGCTCAAATACTCGCCTTCTCGATCCTATCGAAAAGCTTTGATTTTCTTGCTTAGTTGATTTCGTATTTCGTTTTTGAAACTCTTTGAACCTTTCAAAAGTCTCTGTTTCGGCACGCATTAAATAGATATTTTCATATCTACTTTAACCGTCCATAAACGTAACAAAATACCGATAGCCTCCTCTTGCCTCGGAACTTATCGGAACATCATATGTAAATATAATTTCCCATAATTCGCTGGATATTTCTCCAATACTTTGGAGAATGATGCCCTTTGTCGTTTTGCCTAATAAATAAGTATTGCATTAATCAATCAAATCTAATTCGAATGATTCTAGCATTCCATCACATGGAATCTAGATACGCGTATCTCGTTTATATGGCCAAGACGGCAATGCCAAAAGAAGCAATCAACTTCTAGGTTTAATCCTCCTCGGATTTCACCATTCTTTGAGTCATTAGTTTGGACAACTCTTTGTCCGAACTCTCCATTTTGGAAAACATTTTCTCAAAATACCCTTAGACATACATTTCTTTCGATCCCGCTTTTTGAATTACAAGGACATCCACGCATCTATATGCATTGGATTCCTCGGATACTCTGAGCATCTCCAATTCAAATTTAAATCGCATCATATGCAATTTCGGGATCGACTTATCTATCGAATGCATATGATATTCGGTCACGAACATCAAATCTCGTACCATCAACACACGAGTGTTAATCAAAGACCCATAAGGCGTCTCAAAATTAACCTACTCTTTGAGCCGCATCGAACCATTCAACGCGCTCTAGCTCTTGAAACTATTTCATGAGCGTTGTGTTTTACTTTCATATACACCCGAATTCTCAAAATAATTTTGAGAAATTTGCGTCTATACATGCCACCACAAGGCACGTAATATCGTTCGATTCCTTCTTAAAGTTTATCGAACCCGGCTTTCTCTAAAGCCAATGCCTCGAGCCCCGAATCTACCATTTCCGTGTCCAACACGTTCCTTTAAGTCTAAAGAACTATTCTTTAACTATCAAGGTTAATCATGGTAATTCCGGCCCAAAAGCTATCTATCATATCGATCTCTACGATATATTTGGTGTTGCTTGAAAACATAATTCTAAACGGATGATGAAGATTAACTCCTAACCGTGCGTACTTAATCTATATGCTTATATGATGAATATATGATAGTGTTATTTTATCGAATCGATAACCCTCATACCGATACGGGACTCCAAGTCCATAACACTCAAGACCCATATTTCCGTTCCTCCCACAAGTGACTTTAGCCTATCGGGTGGGATCCCGTTATTTAGGTAGGATTATATCCAATCGTATCCAATACGACTCTTGAACCTTTATAGGATTTCGGTGATGGATCGTATCCAATACAATCCCAGTTCCGTCTGTGCATCCTATCTATGCCCCGAACTCCAATCTGATTGGCCTGGACGGTTAAGTCACAACCATCTCCAACGTATCGTTCAAATAAGCTACTAGTGAGTCGACTTTAGCCTGTGCCTCACAAGTCCTGATTTAACGCTTGCCACCCTTTCGATTGTTTCAATATCACGTGCCCGACTTTAGCCTGAACCCACGTGAAACGTAACACCGAACTCGGTAGTTGTGGATATGGAAGGCATTTTCATGACTTAAATATTATGAGGGATCATGCCATTGCATGTTTCTAAATCCGTGACATAATCCAATTATATCACTATCACAAGATTTTCTATATGCATATGATTTATTTAGGGAGATCAATTATTCTAAATAATTAATTATCTAATATGCTAGAATGTTTGATGCCGATCAAATCGATATAAAGAACTCAAAATTCCGAGCTTCGTAGCCAAAGTTATCGCGAAAACAAAAACAGCATCCAGAGAAGGGTCCGTTATAACGGACTTCCCCATCCGTTGTAACGCAAGAGCCGTGGGGCGCGAGAAAACCTCGCCCGGGACGCGTCCGGGGCGCCAAAAACTGCCCCCGGGGCGGCAGAAAAACTGTTTTTCTGCACCCTTTCGGTATTTCATTAGAACGACACTAATACTTCGCTCAAATGAAATATATTACAACATGAAAGTTGTAGATAATCCAATGTTTTAAATTGCGATATTGCGGTCCATTGCGGTCGGGTCTTTTTTACAGCGGATTGCGTTTGCGGGCGCAATTGCGGCGCAATGAACTTATTGCGGACAGTCGTTGCGATATTAAATTATGTAAAAATAATAGTTTGTTTAAATATATTTTTCACAATATTTTCTTCTAAAAAGGATAAAAAAGTTGATTGTCCAGGAACATTTTCAGTATAAATAAAAGTTGATCATAAAATTTTCATTAAAATGGCAATTATACGGGATCTTTGGATTTGTATTTTGTTGAAGAATTTTTTGTCGACATCCAAAAATATCAAAACACTATAACTCAAATTTTAAATCGAAACATCAATGAAATACAATGAAAATTATGAAAGCCATATATTTATAGATGAAAATGACATATTTTAGAAGTTATGTATGTTATGAGTATATTTTATCAAATATTTTGATAATAAAACATGGAAACTAAGTATTAAATAACCTCAAAAATTATGTTATAATGTTTATATTAAATAATTCTCGACGAAATTAATTTAACGTGTGTTTCGTGTTTAATTCAGGGTAAAAGACAAAATTTCACAAATTCAAGTCCATCATTGCGTTCCTCTCGTCGAGACGAGCGATTTCAATATAAATTTCGTGTAATTTGATGGAAGGATTTGAAAATTACAACGATTTGAATATTATCCCGCAATTTGTACCCGCAATTACCGCAATTTTTCCGCAATTTTCCCGCAATTGCGCCGCAATGGCCGCAATTTTTCAAAAACGCAATATACCGCTATATGTTATTGCGAAATTGCGATTCTAAATTTCGGGCCGCAATTTCCGCAATTGCGCCGCAATTGCGCCGCAATTTTAAACACTGAGATAATCTAATTATCTAACTAACCCAATTTGAACCATTCAAATCTGAATTTTCTACTGAAAGTTATAGCAGTTTTAGTAAAATACGAACAAATGAAAAGGTAAGTTTATCCAATAGACACCTTTTCAACCAGAAAACTACAGACACCTTTTCAGTATTCTGTTGAAACAAAAATATTAAATTGTTCCAAACGACTTTGAACGTGAACGAAAGTTCTAGATAATCTTATTATCTAACTAACCCAATTGGATTGGACTCAATTGGAGTTTCTATGCGACATATACGGACGTTTTAGTCTTTGTATGTCAAACAGTCGCACCCTTTCAGTATTTCATAAAAACGACACTGATAATTCGTTCAAATGAAAAAACTTTCTGTATCAAAGTCATAGATAATCTCATTATCTAACTACGCCAATTTGATCCAATCAATTTGGAGTTTCCCACTGAAAATTATCTTAGTTTTACTCACTGTTTCGTATTCTAATTTTCTGCAGATTTTGCCATTTCTTCCGTTTTCGCTCGTTTCTGAAACGATAAATCATGAAACCTTTTCACGATAATTCCTAGATACTCTCAATCAACTTTTGATCGATCTCTAGCGAATTCCACTTGTGATTTTAACGGAATTTGACTCTCTATATGTAACATCATGCAAACGGGTACAAACTTTGATAACCCGTGCGTATATCTAATATACGACTATGATTCGACCCTCGAATCGATGGCGATCGCTCTGATACCACTGTTGGGGAATATCCTCGACCCCGGGCCCGCGCAGCGGAATGAAGGCCCGGTCCGATTCCCCGATTCCCGAGATCACGCCATGACTTCGAGGGTACGATGCGAATAGAAGGATAGATCTATACCAGCGTGAAATTGATCACGCACGAAGGGTTGATCGCCGCCTTCTATCTCCTGTCACGTTGGTGACAATCCGCGCGTCCCATACCACGCGTCTTTCACCGTTCGTTGACCGTCTTCTCACTCCTTGAGTCGATCACAATCCAAGAGCCACAATTGTCGCTCCTCTACTTGTATCCACCGTGAGTCGCAAGACGTCGGTCGCGGATGCACCTGCCTAGACGATGCACCGGCGAACTTGCTCGATCTAATCGATTCTCTATTACTCGAGAAACTCCTTTCTCGATTTCTCTCTCTTCGCACCCTTTCACTCACTAAAGATCAAATCTGAATTTGCTCTTTTTCTTGTGTATATTGGGCAGAATAATCACTTGCTTAGAATGATTTTTAACTAAAATGGATGAGAGAGAAAGTATCCTATTTATACCTAATAGGATCAGGATTAGCCAAAAGGCATGTATATCCAATATACACCCTCTCACACAGAAAACTGCATGAACCTGGTCAGTATTCTGTCATTTCGAAATTGGTAAATTTCTCAGACAGAAAATCACCCAACATGAAAGTTGTAGATAATCTAATTATTTACACAACCCAATTTGGCCCAGCTAAATTGGAGTTCGTATGCAAAAGTTATGACTGTTTTACTAACTGTATGTCATACTGTTGCACCCTTTCGGTATTTCACATAAACGACACTAATACTTCGTTCATATGAAATATATTTCTACATGAAGGTTATAGATAATCTAATTATCTATATAACCCAATTTGAACCATTCAAATCGGATTTTCCCACTGACAGTTATGGCCACGAATGTACGACTACATTCGTTTATCCTTGTGTACACTTTTACGGTTGATCCTGAAACTGTATTTCCTTCAGTTCAAAAGTTGGTTTTTATTATTTCAAAATTTTCTCAAAGATATTATGATAATATAATTTCTTGTGTTATTTTAAGTTTATTTTGAAGAATTATTTTGAAATATAACTTGAAAGAGATTTTCTTATAAACTCATATGTCAAATTTAAAGAGTCATGTGCTACGTTACGCGGATACTTCAAAAATGCAGAAGTATCCTGAGGATACGCGTATCCGATACAGATACGGATGCGATACGGCTCGGATACGTATCGGATACGACACGTGGCGTATCCGAATATTTTAATATTTAATTTTTTCGGATACGGCGGGGATACGACAGGATACGGCTGGGATACGTACATGATACGGCTGAGATACTCCATTTAGGATACTTCGGCCCATTATATATTTTGGGCCATAATATTTTTAAATAAATTATACATGATACTTCTAGGATACTTCTATATTAGTTCTAAAAAATTTTCTAGAACAAGTTTATGATAGTTTTATAATACTTGTATTGTTTGCTTGATATTATTTATTGTCATAATATTTAATTTAAAAATATTATTAATTTATTATTTAATTTATTGTTTATTTATTAATTATATAAAATATAAATATATTAAATTAATAATTATATAGCCGTATCCGTATTCGTGATTTTTTGAAAATTGATGTATCGCCGTATCCGTATCCGTGCAACATAGGTCATGTGCAATTTAATTTAATAGATGGATTTGTATTTTTGCAAATAATTAATTGTTGGGGTTATAATTGAAGAATGAAATGCACTACGATTTTATTGGGTCTTATCATGTTATTTGATAGGATAATTATAAATATTCATGAAAAAGTAATATATATATGTATTTTGGGGTTATATATATAATGCGCCGATCTTTCTTATTTGATTGGGCGGTTAGAACATGGATCATATAACTTGGTTATATACACCTCGTGTATTTCCTTCTCTCTCCAGAAAATATTTTACATCCAATATTGGCGGGGTTTCAAGGCGGGCAACCAAACCCCGCTTTTTATTAATTCTGGTAATTCTCAAAATTATCATTTAGTTGTACTAATTATATAAATTAATGAAGGCGGGCAACCATACTCCGCCCGGCGCTGTTTGAAACTCCGCAAAAGACATTTTTCGCATTATTTTCGAAACTTGGTTATTTCTGTAATAAATATTTTGAACTTGGTTATTAACAAAAAATTTCCTAGAAAATATCTATTTAAACATCTACTTTTTATTTTAGTTTTCCTTTTATGTATTTTTTAATAGTTTTATGATATTTTATTTTTAAATATTTGCAAGATGTTCTTTTAATAATATTGTTGAACTTATTATAGTTTCATGTTAGTTTTTCAAGAAAAATAATACATAAGTCGAATATTTGTAATGAATGAAATATTAAAATTATATAACATATAACATATAGTAATTTTTTTTTTAATTATTATATATTACAGAAAGTTTAAGAATTTTTTAAAATTAAAGGAAGCATTTATTTTTAATGAATAAATATGTAAATTAATTGTTTTTTACAATATCTAAAAATATAAGGAGTCTTTTGAAAATTTTCCAAGTAAAGTGGTGATAGGAAGGCATAATAAGGTGGTGATGTGGAGGCATGAGATGAGAGGAATTATTAATAATGCAAAAAAGGACCGAAATTTAAATAAAAAGGACCAAAATATTAATAAAAGTACCAAATTGCAAATTTAAAGGACTAAAATGTAAAAAAAAAAAAAATTAAAGGTGGTGATGTGGGGGCAGCAAATTGTTCTATTTTAGTACTAAGGATATATATAAAGGACCAAAATGTGAAAAAAAGGACCAAAATGTACATATTTAAAGAAAAATATGTACAAGAAATGAAAAAAATATATTTTTTTTTACATATTTAAAAAAATATTTTTTTTTACATTTCGGTCCTTTTTTATTTACAAATTGGTCCTTTTTTCGAAAAAAATTTACATTTTGGTCCTTTTTTTTACATTTTCGTCCTTTATATTTGCTTTATGGTCCTTCGAAGTGTTGAAATTTACATTATAGTTCTTCAATAAATATGTAAATTAATTGTTTTTTACCATATCTAAAAATTTAAGGAGTCTTTTGAAAATTTTCCAAGTAAAGTGGTGATAGGAAGGCATAATAAGGTGGTGATGTGGAGGCATGAGATGAGAGGAATTATTAATAATGTAAAAAAGGACCGAAATTTAAATAAAAAGGACCAAAATATTAATAAAAGTACCAAATTGCAAATTTAAAGGACTAAAATGTAAAAAAAAAAAAATTTAAAGGTGGTGATGTGGGGGCAGCAAATTGTTCTACTTTAGTACTAAGGATATATATAAAGGACCAAAATGTGAAAAAAAAAAGGACCAAAATGTAATTTTTTTTTAAAAAGAGGACCAATTTGAGTCCCCTGGACCAAAATGTAAATTGTAAAACTTCGAAGGACCAAAATACAAATTTAAAGGACTAAAATATAAAAAAAAGGACCAAAACGTAAATTATTTTATTAAAAAGGACTAATTTTTAAATAAAAAAGGACCAAAATATTATAAAAAAAAATTTACCAAAAAGGCCCTGGCGACGTGGCTCATTGTGGGGGCAGCAAATTGTTCTACTTTAGTACTAAGGATAGATATTAGGCTGAACTATGGCTTTGATATAAAGAAAAAAACAATGGCTTTGGGCCCTTATATTTTGAAGGCCCTATATATAAAATATTATTTAATTTGTATGGTTTTAATATTCTCTAGATGACCCTTCACAAAAAAATCACTGGATGATATAAATGAAACAAATCAATTAATAACTACTAAATCTTAAGGCAATTTGTTGGCTCTGTTGGTTTGATAGTAATAAGATAATATGCTCTTGGACTAAAACAATTTAGATAAGAAATAAGAAATTTCAAACAAATTGAGCATTTTATTGTTATAGCCTTCAATTTATTAGTTACCTCAGAAAGAAAGAAAAAAATAGAAAAATCTATTTAAATGTACCGTCTTCAACTTGTGAGCTTTTTTCAAGGAAAAAAAAGTAAATTGATTATTTTATTTGTATTAAACTTCAATTTAGGAATTTTTTTTGAGTATTTTACGGTTATTTGTATTTTCTTTAGGAATTTTTGTTAAAATAATATCATAACATTTGTATATATTTCATATATTAATGTTCAATTTACGAGTTCTTTTTTATGAAATATTAATATTGAGTATTTTGTTACACCCCCTAACAAAAATCATACACTTATAATAAACTTTCAAAAATATTAAAAAATTAATTTACAAATAAAAACATATAATCAGCAATGAAAATCAGATTCTATAATATTATATTTATTAACAAATTTCAGAATTTCTTTTTGTCTACCATAGGGTTAAATAAGAAAGAAATATAGAAAAGGCCCAGTATTTAAAAATCTGTCTTCTTAGAATATTTGTGAAGCCCATACTAAACCCAACATAAAAAGCTCAAGTACATCAAGAACCGTTGATTAAAGTCGATGAAATCTGAGCCGTTCACTACATTCTCTCTTCTTGCAAACCCTAGCGAGTATAAATACACCAGCACAATCTCTCCTCATCCTCCTCCATTGGCGGCTGGTTGAAGAAGAGAAGCGCACACCTTGCACGAATACGATGAGGGCCAAGGTGAATTTCTCTTTTGTTTTGAATTAATGGTCGATTGATTCGTTAAATTTCTTGTTTAGATATTATATCCTAAGGTTTTCAAGTCGATCTATGTTTAGATGTAATCAATTTGTTCTGAATTTGCTTAGAATAGTTTAGTTGATTTGGTAGAGATAAGGCCTTCATAATCCCAGTAAAACTGCATTAGGTGTTGATCTGATTCATGGGAGGCCGATAATAAAGTTTGGAATTTTCGCTGATAGTGTTTCCCTTTCAATGGAAACACTTCATTAGTATATTCCCTCACATTTTTCTTAATCATCGAAACCCTAATTTGAACCCTAATTGTATGGTTTACTTAATTGAAATTTGAAATAATTGTGCAGTGGAAGAAGAAGAGAATGAGGAGGTTGAAGAGGAAGCGCCGAAAGATGAGACAGCGATCCAAGTAGAAAACCAAACAGGACGAAATATAATTTGATTATTATGTTTTATGTCTTGCTATGATATTTTCATGCTTTTTTGAATTTAGTAGTTTTGTTGCGATGAACTTTATGATGTTTTGACTGAGAATTCTCTTTGAATCTTTTTTAAGTTTTTTTGTTTGAATGAATGTGATCCGTTGTGCTTACTTCATACTGTTTTGGTGATGTGTTATTTTCATTGTTAGCAGTTCCAATTACTGTAGTTTCTTTTAGGCGGATGGTAAATCGAATTACTGCAGTTCTCGCATTGTTTCTACTTTGGTTGCTGTAAATTGCATGACTGCGTTTACTACCCAACACCCTTGAGATGCTGTTTGGATAGCCTTGCTCCAAACTGCACAAGAGATGTAATTCCTGTTGTTTATGCTTCTGCAATAGGGAGTATAATGTTTAATGTTTGGATGCAAGATGTTGAAATTTCTGTGAATACAATTCTATTGTTTGGATGATACATAATGAAACTATTGTTGTTGAAAGAAAAATAAAATATTATCTATGATAAACAAATAATTTTTCATAAAATTTAATTAGGAGCCCGTAATTAAATAAAAATCTACAAAATTGAACCAATAAAAATACAATAGAACTAAAATACATATATTATTTATATTGATTTTTTCATTCTGAAAATAAAATTACACAAAAAATGCAATGAAAAAGTGGGAACAAATACATGTACATATTTTCTTTAAAGATTATTTTATTATCCCTAGTTCGATCCAAATTAAATCCTAACAAAGCATCCAAGAATATCGAAGACGGGTTCACGAACCTAAACAAAACTAAAAACGACTCGCAATCTGAATAGACCCGAATTCGAAATAATCCGATTTTATCCGTCTATTTTTTCAATTACATTATACCAAACATTGAGAATTGAGTTATTACAGTAATTACAACTACTAACTGCCCTATCTATTTCAATGCAAACAGCCCCTAAATCTATTTGAAGTTATGTGTACTCCTATTGAATGTTTATTTGTTTTCATAGCATGTAATAAAAAATGATAAGAGGTTACATTTTATTTTTTTGAAGTTTGGAAGATGCAAATCTGTTATAAAATAAAATAATTATCAATGTTATTAATGTAAAAAATAATAATATTGCATTTATCCCGTATACATTTAGCTTGTGTTTATCGAAAATGTTCGGTTCAACTTTCATTATTCATAAAAAGTTCGAATACCAATTTGGTACTCGTTAAAAAAAAAGGAACCTTTCAAATATATTATTCACTTAACATTTATGTACTATTAACTAAAAAAAAACATTTGTGTACTGTCAAAATTATCAGCACCTTAAAAAAAATCTTGAATTTCTTGATCAAAGCAAAACATCATCAAAACAAAACTTCAAACAAATTATATCGAAAGTTTCTCGAGTCACCATTCCTCTCCTAAACAAAATTCTCAACAACTCATGCGCCAAATCTCGTCTATCTCGATACACAATTCCTTCCACAATATGCACATAAATGTTCTCATCCAATGCACGTCCTCTCGAAACCATTTTTTCATGCACCGTAAAAGCCAAATCCACTCGACCCTCTTTCGACAACCCCGAAATTAACGTGTTATAATTCATCGTGTTCAAATTCAATACCTTCCGCTCCCTTATTTCATACAAGTCCATTGCTTCTTCGAGCCTTCCCACCCGAATCAAACCGGTGGTCATGAACGAAATCATCGCCGCATATGGACTAAACCCAAATTTGGAAATTTCGCTCCAAATTTGAATCGCTTCAATAGTCGAATTTCTTCTACATAAGTACCCCAAAACTTTGTTATAAAATTTGTACAAACCGGATATTTGCTTCTTGCGAATATCTTCTAAAATATTAAACGCGGCAACGACATTTCCTTGGGTGCAAAGAACGCAAATGGCATCGTAAGTACCGCAATTTAAATCACATCGGGTTTTCTCCATTTTGTCTAAAACCTTGCGGACCATGTATACTCGATTTTCGAGACTAAACCGTTCGATTATAGGATTGAAGAACGTAGCATCGGTTTCGAATCCACGATGGCCAAGTAATATCGCAATTTTGAGGGCCTCTTCGGGATATCCTTTCTCCGCAAGGACTTGAATGAAAAGTTTATAAGTTGTGAGATCAGGGAAAGTTTTTCTCTCGATCATTTCGATCAAAAGACTCTCTGCATCTCCGAATCTGTGTACGTTACACAACCCACTAAGCAAAATGTTATAACTTTTCAAATTTGGGCGGACACCTGGCGGTATCGCCTTGAATAACTCCAATGCATCGCTAATCCGATTCTCTTTGCATAAATGGGTTAGTATAACGTTATATACCCCAATATTGGCACCGCAAGAGCCTTTTTCCAAGATTTTGCACGTTAATGAAATTGATTCGTGGACGCCTCTATCGAAAAATGCGACATGTAATAGTCTCGAGAAATCGGAGGGGTCGGATGGAATTACGCCTTTGTTTATTAATTTCTCCAAGTGATTCCAACTTGGGTTTGTTTTATTATGGACGTGCCCACAAAAAGATACAATCAGTGTGTGGTAACAATCTGTTTGTAGAGTTAGGCCTCTCTCGATCATTTTGTCGACCAGTTTGAGGGCGCATTCGAGAGCACCTAGAGATGACAATCCCTCGATCATGAAGGTGCATGTGAACTCGTCCGGTTTGGTTTCGGTTCGAAGCATCAAGTCCATTACTCGTACGGATTTCCGAAGCATTCCTTCTTTGGATAGATCGGATATGAGGTTTTGAGCTTGATACTGGTCAGGGTCGTAACCCTTTTTCACCATTTTTTCAAAGTGAGAGAAAGCAACGAGTAGCTTGCTTTTGAGGATGTTGTTGTTCTCTTTCCAATCGGGGAGCTTAAAGGTTAATAATTTGTTGGAAATATCCTCGTGGGTTGAAGCCGAAATGGTTGAAAAGGAATTCTTGAGAGTGAAAATGGGGTTTTGGGGAAGGTGAGAGAATGAGCATCGTTTTGGTTTGAATTTGTTCGGCTCTGGTACCGCCTTACCGGTACTTGAAGGAGAAACTGAATGTAATAGGGTTGCCATGGCTGTCGAGATTCCTCAAATGGCTTTCGATCTTATTGGCAAAGATGACTTAAGAGGAGAGATTCGAAAAGAAACTGGAGAAGAATGGCAAGAGGCCTTATCCACGTATAGGGAGCGAGAACAAAGTGGTACTATTACAGAATCCTCTCCATTTCAAAACACTGGACACATCCTTACAAAATGCCATGTCATATAATCCTGGTTTTGCTTTCTAGAATTTTCGTGTGTGTGATTTTGGGGGCAATTAAAAAAATAAAATATCATATTTGTCCCTACAAAAAATGTAAATATCATATTTATCCTTTTAAGGACCTGTTTGGACTTTGGAGTGTGCGATTTTGAATAGAAATCTGATTTGATTTTATAGTGGAGCAAACCTAAATTCCGTATTTGGTAGGTGTTAAAACATTGGAATTGGTGAGTCTCGACGATGACGAAGCTTTGAAAAACTCGAATTGATCGATTTGGATGATGGAGTTAAAGATCGATACAATGAGACTTTACATGTCCTATTCAATCTTAAATTGATTAAATTGAATTAATTTCTTCTCTTTTTTATTAGTGTTTAGTTTCCAATTCATTTATTAAGTTTATAGTAGTATTTCATTCATTCATGATGTAATTAAGTAAGTAGTTATTCATTTATTAAGTTTATTGTAGTATTTATTAAGTAGTTATTCATTTATTCTTTGTTTTGGTATGTTATGTTTTATGATTTGAAATGATGGCCGTAATATTTTGAATATTTGGCTCCAATAAAATTTTCAATTCCCAAGATTCTTGCTTTGTCATTCTTACTTTCTGTTTTACTTGTTTAAAAGGCTAAGATCACCTCAAAGACATTTTGCCCATCCATTCGCGATGCTTCATCATTGCCTGCAGAGGCTCCGCAGGTAATCTTTGTCTCCAAGATCAAGTTGTTTTGTACTTTTTCTCTCGTAAGATTTGATTTGATCGTTAAAGTGTGTGTTTGTGTAGGTTGGCGACGATGCACTGTCTTGCTTTGATCGTGTCTCTCTTATTGATCTGGACGACGATTCACTGTCTTGCTTCGACAGTCTTTCTCTAATTGATCTGGACGACGATTCACTGTCTTGCTTCTATCGTCTCTCTCTGATTGATCTAGATGACGATTCACTGTCTTGCTTCGATCGTCCCTCTCATTGATCTGCTGGACGACGATTCGCTGTCTTGCTTCGACCGTCTCTCTCTTATTGATCTGGACGACGATTCGCTGTCTTGCTTCGATTGTCTCTCTCTTATTGATCTGGACGACGATTCATGGTCTTGCTTTGATCATGTCTCTCTTATTGATATGGATGATTATTCACAGTCTTGCTTCGATCGTGTCTCTCTTATTGATCTGGACGACGATTCACTGTCTTGCTTCGACAGTCTCTCTCTGATTGATCTGGACGACGATTCACTGCCTTGCTTCGATAGTCTCTCTCATTGATTTGCTGGACGACGATTCATTGTCTGGCTTTGATCGTGTCTCTCTTATTGATCTAGATGATTGTTCACAGTCTTGATTCGATCGTGTCTCTCTTATTGATCTGGACGACGATTCACTGTCTTGCTTCGACTGTCTCTCTCTGATTGATCTGGACGAAGATTCACTGTCTTGCATCGATAGTCTCTCTCATTGATCTGCTGGACGACAATTCGCTGTCTTGCTTCGACCGTCTCTCTCTTATTGATCTGGACGATGATTCGTTGTCTTGCTTCGATTGTCTCTCTCTTATTGATCTGGACGACGATTCATTGTCTTGCTTTGATCGTGTCTCTCTTATTGATCTGGATGATTATTCACAGTCTTGCTTCGATCGTGTCTCTCTTATTGATCTGGATGATTATTCATAGTCTTGCTTCGATCGTGTCTCTCTTATTGATCTGGACGACGATTCACTGTCTTGCTTCGACAGTCTCTCTCTGATTGATCTGGACGACAATTCACTGTCTTGCTTCGATCGTCTCTCTCATTGATCTGCTGGACGACAATTCACTGTCTTGCTTCGACCGTCTCTCTCTTATTGATCTGGACGACGATTCATTGTCTTGCTTCGATCGTGTCTCTCTTATTGATCTGGATGATTATTCACAGTCTTGCTTCGATCGTGTCTCTCTTATTGATCTGGACGACGATTCACTGTCTTGCTTCGACAGTCTCTCTCTAATTGATCTGGACGACGATTCACTGTCTTGCTTCTATCGTCTCTCTCTGATTGATCTGGACGACGATTCACTGTCTTGCTTCGATCGTCTCTCTCATTGATCTGCTGGACGACGATTCGCTGTCTTGCTTCGACCGTCTCTCTCTTATTGATCTGGACGACGATTCATTGTCTTGCTTTGATCGTGTCTCTCTTATTGATCTGGACGACGATTCACAGTCTTGCTTCGACAGTCTCTCTCTGATTGATCTGGACGACGATTCACTGTCTTTCTTCGATCGTCTCTCTTATTGATCTGGACGATGATGTGGACGCCTAGTTACTCCATCTCGATGATCCATTGGTAAAAAATACAGACTTTCATCATTTACTTTTGATTTCTCTCTGATCTTGCATTTCTCTGCAATGCACCCGCACACACTTTCTAAGTGCTAAGTGCTAATTGTTAATTTCTGTGAGGTGTGTACACTGTACAGGGTGTTAATTATTCTTTCCACCAAAAGATTCTAATCTCTTTCTCTCTCTATACAGTCTTATCAAGAGGCATTATATGCCTTTGATGCAATGGAATTGGTGAGTCTCGACGATGATGGCGAAGCTTTCAACGTGGATGCAAGATGACATCGTTTGGCTGACGAAACATGTCATGAAAAGGTGAGAATTTGAATTTAATTATTTCCTTTTCTGAATAATTATTAAAGAATATGTTCTGATTTCTATCTTTGATTTTTCAGTTCTTCACAGAAACTTTGCTCAGCTTTGAAAAACTCGAATTGATCGATTTGGATGATGGAGTTAAAGATCGTTACAATGAGACTTTACATGTCTTATTCAATCTTAAATTGATTAAATTGAATTAATTTCTTCTCTTTTTTGTTAGTGTTTAGTTTCCAATTCATTTATTAAGTTTATTGTAGTATTTCATTCATTCATGATGTAATTAAGTAAGTAGTTATTCATTTATTAAGTTTATTGTAGTATTTATTAAGTAGTTATTCATTTATTCTTTGTTTTGTTATGTTATGTTTTATGATTTGAAATGATGGCCGTAATATTTTGAATATTTGGCTCCAATAAAATTTTCAATTCCTAAGTTTCGGTTTCCATTTGAGTTTAGAGATCAAGAAGAAATAATATTTAGGTTATTTAATTTAGTTTTTAATGGGGATAAAGCTTGAATGAGATGAAGAGAAAGATGGTTGTTGGTTAAAAATAAAATTAGTGTGTGTTATGTCTATTATGTTCTCTCTTTGTTTTTAGTTTTGATGATTTTTTTATTTAGTGTATGCATTTTTATAATTACTACTAGTTTTTTCGGGAGGTTAATTTATTCATTGCATGCTAACATTACCAACTATGCCTTATCCATCTTTTTTTGTTGAGAATTATATGTTTTATATAAATGATTTTTTTCTTCTATTTGTTCTTTGATTATATCCCCTTAAATTTAAACAGGAGTACAAACAAATCATATTAAAAGTTCTAATCATTTTAGGGGTCCAATTTGAATCATTGTAGGAGTTTTCATAATGAATTGATGAATCTCGCAAGCATTGGACTTGAGTCTTGTGGATTATATACTATAAAGATACATTACAATGATTAATTAATAAAAGAAAAAGTTAAACATAGAGATTTGAAATAACATTTTGCAACCCAAATTATCATATATGTATATCTCAAATCAAATGCCCATTTTGTAGAATTAAGAGAGAATCCATAGTTTGATTGTTCTTCAATCTGCATATGTCAATTTGTAAATAATCATGATCCTATCTATAATTGAGGACCCCTAATTTATGGGTTCAGTTTAATATTTTAAAATATTAGAAGAGATTTTTGACACCGTAAGGAAGTTTACTAGAATTTAATATCAAAAGAATGGTCTAAAGCATTTCATGACTGTGCATGTTATATGCACGACTACAATTCTAAATGCACGACTACAATTCATGACAGTTTAATTTTTTTAATCTTGATTCGATTTGTGTACTCTAAAATTCTAAATGCACACCACAAAAAAATAACAAATATGATGTGCTCGTGTAAATTGTTTTTATCTCAAAAAGTGTTATCATACATACATAAAACTTCGTCCATTAAAATTTATATTTTTCTCTCCATATTCAGTTTTACTTCGATTTTCTCTCTTCATGGGCCAATGATCATGTTGAAGTTAGATCCAAATTGTTATATAGTGAATTATTTCTTTTTTGTGGTACATAAAGTAATTTTTCTTTGATCTCTCAATCATGATCAAAACACATATGATCTCTTCTTTTTTGAAAAATAATTCTAGTTTCAAATATTTAAGAAAAATGTTAAATCAAATCATATTGATTATTGTAGCAATCAATATGAGGGAACGTATTGTGACTGATGTTCAACAATCAGAAATATGCAAGCTTCATGGTTTCTTGTACTTTTCCATATATATATATATATATATATATATGTATGCCTGTAATTATTATGAATTCAACTATTTAATATACATGTAATTATAATGGATTAAACTATTTAATATACATGTATTTATTAGGTATTTTATCAAAGGTAACATTATTTTGAAAAAATATTCTTAAAATATCTCTCCTTAATTATAATATGTGTTATAAACAAATAATTCATTAATTGGCGGAACATATATTTCTTAAATTAACATTAAAAAAAAAATCACTAATGCAAAATAAGGAAATATTCAACATTCGTGCTTTGCAATAATGATATAAATCAATAATAATATTCATTCATACATTCATATTCGATCTCATTTAACATTCACTCTATTTTTTGCTTCAAGAGTCTCGAACCAATTCGAAAAAGATAATTTATGTGGAAAATGAGAATCGACGACAAGGGTTTGGGAAGTTTGAAGTTCAAGTGACTTGCACTCCATATACTTTCACTATGATAATTTGTTCGTGCAATTATTTGTCGATCAAATTACATCCTATTGGCACGAAACAAAAATAACTTGATCGATTCCACAATAATCTCATCATTATAGCTAAAAAAACCTACAATACAACAATATTATACATTAAAGCAAAACATCATCCAAACAAAACTTCAAACAAATTCTATCGCAAGTTTCTCGAGTCACGATTTCTCTCGAAACCAACTCTCTCAACAACTCGTGCGCCAAATCTCGCTTATCTCGATACGCAATTCCTTCTACGATATGCACATAAGTGCTCTCGTCCGGTTTATATCCTCTCGAAACCATCTTTTCATGCACGGTCAAAGCCAAATCCACCCGACCCGCTTTCGACAACCCCAAAATCAATCCATTATAATTCATCACGCTTAAATTAAATCCTTTCTCCTCCCTTATTTCATACAAGTCCATTGCTTCTTCGAGCCTTCCCACCCGAATCAAACCGGTCGTGATGTTGAAAATTATTGCCAAATCAGGAATGAACCCAAATCGGGAAAGTTTGCTCAAAATTTGAATCACTCCAATAGTCGAACTTCGTCTACATAACGAGGGGAAAATTTTGTTATAAAATTCAAAAAACCCCGTTTTTTGGTTCTTGCGAATATCTTGTAAAATATCGAACGCGGCTACGACATTTCCTTGGGTGCAAAGAACGCAAATGGCGCCGTAAGTACCGATATTAAAATAACATCGGGTTTTCTCCATTATCTCTAAAACCTCGCGGACCATGTTTACCCGATTTTCGAGACTAAAACATTTGATTATTGGATTGAAGTACCCCGCATCGGTTTTCAATCCACATTGGCCGAGTAATTTCGCAATCTCGAGGGCCTCTTCGGGATACCCTTTCTCCGCGAGGACTTGAATGAAAAGTTTATAAGTCGTCACATCAGGGAATATTTTTCTCTCGATCATTTCGATCAAAAGACTCTCCGCATCTCCGAATCTTTCTTCGCGACACAACCCATTAAGCACGATGTTGTAGCTTTTCAAATTTGGACGGACACCTGGCGGTATCGCCTTGAATAAATCCAATACATCTCGGATCCGATTCGATTTGCATAATCGGTTTAGTATAACGTTATATACCCCAATATTGGCACTGCACGAGTCTTTTTCTAAAAGTTTGCACATTAATGAAATCGCTTCGTCGACGCCTCTATCCAAACAGACGGAATCTAATAGCTCGGTGAAACTACTGGGATTTGATGGAATCACGTCTTTGTTTATTAATTTCTCCAAATGGTCCCAACTCGGGTTCGTTTTATGATAGACGTGCCTACAAAAAGACGAAGTTAGTGTGTAGTAACAACCTGTTTGTAGAGTTAAACCTCTCTCAAGCATTTTGTCGACCAGTTTGAGGGCGCATTCAAGAGCACCTAGAGATGACAGTGCCTCGATCACGAAGGTGCATGTGAACTCGTCCGGTTTGGTTTCGGTTTGAAGCATCAAGTCCATTACTCGTACGGATTTCCGAAGCATTCCTTCTTTGGAAAGATCGGAAATGAGGTCTTGAGCTTGATACTGGTCAGGGTCGTAACCCTTTTTCACCATTTTTTCAAAGTGAAAGAAAGCATCGAGTAGCTTGCTTTTGAGGATGTTGTTCTTCTCTTTCCAATCGGGGAGCTTAAAGGTTAATAATTTGTGGGAAATATCCTTGTGGGCTGAAGCCGAAATGATGGAAACGGATTTTTTGGGAGTGGAAATGGGGTTTTTCGGAAGATGAGAGAATGAGCATCGGTTTGGCTTGAATCTGTTCCTCTCTGGTACCGCTTTACCGGTACTTGAAGGAGAAACTGAATGGAGGAGCATCGGTTTGGCCAGTGGCTTGAATCTGTTCCTCTCAAGATTCCTCAAATGGCTTTTGATCTCATTGGCAAAGATGAATTAAGAGGAGAGATTCGAAAATAAACTGGAGAAGAATGGAAAGAGGCCTTATCCACGTTTATGGAGCGAGAACAAAGTGGTGCTGTTACAGAATCCTCTCCATTCGGAAACTCTGGACTCGTCCTTTCGAAACGCCACATTATAATATATTAATAATAATTTGTTTCTTTGCCCAACACAAAGATACCCCATATTATTACTACTCAATATTATTTTAAATTTTAATTTTAAATCATATATATTTCTCTTTCTTTATTTAGCCAAACATCCAAATAAGCAATAAAATATCTTCATTTTTTATTATTTACAAAATTTATTTAAAATATATAATTAATTTCATTAAAATAATATTAAATAATGTATATGTACAACATATCGTATCCGCTACTTTAAAATTATCGATCGCCGTATCGGTATCCGTGCAACATAGATCGTATCATCACTCATATAGTCATATTACAATTTATTAATTTGGTTGTTCATTACAACGTAATCGCAATCAGTAAGCAAAATTTGCATCACTCTACTAATACAATGTGGGCAAAAAATGTTTATTCATATTTGTGCGCAAAAGGCGGAACTAGGAAATCTTTATAAGGGGGTCGAAACATAGAATTCATGATTTGTTTTTCTAAAACTTTCGAATTTTCAGATGCAACTGAAAAGTTATTATTTTTTAGCATTATATACGATGTTCAATTTTAAAAAAAAATACCATATCTCATAAATTAATTATTAGTTATTGTATTTAAAGTGTAGATTTTTTAATGTTTATGTAATATGACAAATATAATGTTATGTTCTTAGTATATATTTATGTAGAGCTAGATTATTTTTGTATGTTCTTGCCTTTTTTTTAATATGAAAATAATGTTTAGTTTATATTTTGAATTTTTTTGGCAAGTTCCCTCATTATATGATTTCTATGTAATCAAATAATAAAAACGATCCAAGCAGTTCCACAAAATAAAAATAATTTATTGCGATTGAAACATGACAAATTTTTTTATGAAGAGTTCTCCATGTATGGTAATTCAGCTCCAAACTTTATTCATAAGATTTGGTAACTAGGATTTTATTATATCAAATAAATCCAGGGAACTTTAATACAATAAAATGTCCATTTTTTGTTATAAAAAAGTAAAAAAAAAAAAGATAACTATGCAAATTGAAGTTAAAAAGAACAATAATTGAATTGAATCCAACTTTAATTCAAAACAATATATAGCCAACTTAATAAAACCTAACTCACCAAATCCTCGAAAACGAAATAACAACCCAAAAATGATACATTGGAGATCAAAAAAAATCATAAATTATACATTCGATACGGATTTTTTTTCTAGCAAGGATTCCAAAAATGAAGAACATAATTTCGAGAGAGGAGGTAGAACATGAGAAGACCCGTTAAATATATTCTCCCACGGCCTTTCTTTGGGTACAAAAGGGAGATCAATATCCATTTCATTTCTCTTATTATTTAATCCGCTCAATTCTCCGTATATAGACGCATACCCAATCGAAACTGCAAAAAAAAATAAAAAATTAATAAATCATCTTCATTCGATTATTTGTATTAAGATTTGTACCTGATTCTTTAGAATGTATTTGAGGTCTCTTGCGAGCGCTTTTGCAGATTAGACCCTCATTTTCTTTGTTATTCGGATCAAAGACGATATACTCGTGACCGCCATTTATATACGCTAATAATTGCTTGTCTTCATCCTCCCCTTCTTGATTTTCAACAACAAATGAAATTCTTCCTCCCTTAACCTAATTAACGAAAAATATTAAACCGATAAATAATTTAAGGTTGAAAAATAAAAATGCGCACCTTTTTAACGAACCAAGATGAAATTGGAACAGGGTTCTCTACATCAAAGAATAATATTAACCCATCTTTTTCTTCTACATTAGAATCTTCAGAAGAATATTTGGCGAGCACCGCAAAATAAGACTCGTTCTTCATACAACACACATCTTGCACACAAAAGAAAACAAAAAAAGTCAGTAACAATTAAATAGAGGGGTTGACTTGCAAAGTTACCTTCAACGAAAAGTTTGTAGGACCACTGGAGGGACAAATTCGAAAGATTCCACACAGCCAGTTGCGGTTTTAAACCGAAAGAAACAGAGACGATATAATCCGAGCTTCCCACAAAAGCCAGCCTTCTGATTGGCTACAATTTCGTAAATTACCAAAATATAAAAAAATTAATTAATACTCAAATTTTAAAATAATAAAAAATAAAATAGAATATTATTTACCGAGAGGGAATCTCCAAGAACGGCAAGAAGCACGTTGGAATCGGGATCCCATAAAGTAATCGTGGTGTCCGCGGAAACTGCGAGAACCGATCCGTCTCCGCTAAATGCGGCACCGCACATCGCCTTCCCCCTTTTTAAAATAGTAAAATTGTTAGATTCATGTCAGATAATGCCGAAATAGACTACGAGACGAATTTGATAAAAAAAGACAAAATAGTATGTACTTGTATGAACCGACGGATTGGCATCTCCAACCACCTCTTCTCTCCTTTTTCTCGTCTATGTTCCCGCTCGAAGAAATATTCGCCCACACCTAAATAAGATATGAAAAATAATTAAATTAATAAGAAAAATATATCAAATTGAAAAATGAGACATGCATATTATAAAAATATACCTTAAAATTGCCACCAAATGAAGTGGTGACGGCCATGCTTCTTCCCGGCCTAAATGCCACGTCAGATATCCTCTCGTCACTACAGCCAAAACAAATTCAAACTTGTATTAACTAACTAAATGACAAAATATCTAACAAACTACTTAACTAACTAACGAACTAAACTAACTAAAAGACAAAATATCTAACAAACTACTTAACTAACTAACATACTAAACTAACTAAATGACAAAATATCTAACGAACTACTTAACTAACTAACGAACTAAACTAACTAAAGGACAAAATATCTAACAAACTACTTAACTAACTAACGTACTAAACTAACTAAATGACAAAATATCTAACAAACTACTTAACTAACAAACGAACTAAACTAACTAAAGGACAAAATATCCAACAAACGAACTAACTAAATGACAAGATATCTAACAAACTAACTAACTAAATGACAAACTAACAAACTAAGTGACTGACAGACAGACCTGTGAGGCTCATAAATGACAGTGGAGAGAGAATAAGAAGAACGATCTGAATTGCGGGGCCCGCGGGACCAGAACTTGAGAGTGACGAGTCCGCCTAAGCAGTCTTCCGGAAGCTTCTCTTCCACTGTACACATCATCGTCCCGTCTTCGGACACCTCCACCATCGTTACGAACACCTAAGAACAAAACAAATATATAAATAAAGATATTTTCAAAAAAGCCCCTATATTATGGCTAAATTTCGTAAAAGTTGTTGTGTCTTACTGTGGTTTCGTCCACTGGTTGGTAATTTCTCTCGATTACTTGTACCTAAAAATTAGAAAACGAAAATAAAATAATTAATTAAAAAGTGAATAAATTGTAGAATTTTGTAATGATGGATAAAATAACTCACGTTTGATACTTCAGTGTTGTCAAATAAATTGTATAATTGTACGCAATAGTCCTCTGTTGGCAAGGCGACGAGTCCGTTTGACCGGTCAAACCCAATATTATTATTATTATTAAACTCTCCTTCATTTATATTCAGCAAAGCATAAGGACACTACAAATAAAATTAAAAATTAAAAATAAATAGATTAGATATAAAATAATTAATCATTTAAAAAGTTACCTTGATTCCACAAATGGATTTGATTATTTCCATGCCAGGCATTTGTAGTATATGTATACTATTATCTGCACAAGATACCTGATAAAAAAAATAATATAAGAATTTGCAAAATTAGATTCAAAACTAGTTAGAGAGAGAAAGTACGCAGGAGAGAGAAGGATCGGGAGAGAGAGTGAAGTGAAGGAGAGGAGATCCAAGATGAGGTTTAAATTTTTTATTTCCCGTTTCTAATTGCCATACTACTATCACACCCTCCTTTCCACCTACACATCATAAACATTACCAAGGGTATTTTTGTAATTTTCAACAAAAGAGGGGCTTTTCTGCAAAATACCTGAGAAAATATAAGCTCCATCTTCAGAAAAAGACAAGAATTGTATCGCGCTAGAATGCCAATGCCAAGTAGAGCAAGCCTCGGCATCGTCGTTGCCCCTGACTCCGGCTCTATCATCTTCGAAATTTTTCACTTTACCCCTTGAATTTTGTTCGAATTTGTTTTTCCCTACTCCTCGCCAGATTAAAATCCGACCCGTTTCGTCTCCGCCCGCTATCATTCTTTCTGTGGGGTGGATTGCGAGACAAGTTAGGGCTTTGGTGTGGTGCAACTTGACTTTTGAAAAAAAATCGGGGCCGAATTTGGATGAATTTTTCGAGGGTGTTTTCCAAATTTGGAGCATTCTTTTATTCGTTATGCCTAAATATTCGCCCGATTTGCTCAGAATTAGGGTTTTGGGTTTCCGCGTCTGTGTAAATGAAATATCAAATAAAAAAATGAGCAACTTTTAGAAGGGTAAATATGATATTTAATGTTACCTCAGCTAAGAGAGCGCCAACACGATGAGATTTGGTCAAGTCATAAACTTGAATTTGCCCATGTAAATGTTTAGAATCCCCAGTTTTTCTACTAGAATCTTCCACTGAAATAACTGCGTAAGTATTTTGGGACGATTTGTTTGCGCTCCCAAGCAAAGCATTCGAGAAATTAGGAATAATCTGCAAAATATATTTATGAATTGCTTTGAAATACACACATAAAAGAGAAAATATATGAATTTATGAAATCAAATTACCATGGAATGAATTGGGAGATCGACTTTGATCTTTTTGATCAATTCAGGGGAAGAAAAATCCCAATAGAAAATCATTCCGTCCAGTGAACAAGTCCAGCAATAGTTGAGAAACTTGCTAGCTGGCGTACCGGCCACCGGTACCACCACAATTGAGGTCACGCTATCCGAATGACCCTCTAATTCGGTTACTAGCATTCCAGTCGTGGTACTGAAAACGGAAACGGTACGGCCGGTACAGACCAGGAGGTTCTTCCCGTCATGGGAGAAGACCGGCGGGGAGGAAACGAAGCTCTGGCCTCCCGAAATCATGGCGTGATAGGTAAGGATTCTTCTCTTTCCAGCTCGCTTTTCCCCCACTTCGATTATGTGGCGTGATTGTTGGCAAGAAGACGGCGACTACTAGGGTTTTAGGGTATTGGGGTTTTGGAAGACAAGTCTCCTCCATTTGTTTGTTTGATTCCTTGTTTATTTTGTTAGAATAATGAAATCTGTAATGGGCCTTATTACTTAGAATTTTTAGGCCCATATATTCTCTAAGCCCATTAGTCTTAAAATTAATATTTGAAAAATAGGACAAGCTAACTATCGCCGGTTTTTTGTCGCCAGTCGGCTCGTCCCGATTAGGCGATGATAATTGTGATATGTGACGATTTTTTACGGTATTGTATTTCGGAATTAATGCACTTCAGACTGACCATTTTAGTCATAGAACGCCGCGCAAAGCGAATGCTAAAAAAGGCGCGGTTAAAAGATTAGATGAGCGGTCGATTTTTTTCAGACAGCGTCTAATACTATTGCACTCCGGAATTGTTTTTATATCTTTAAACTTCATATCTATATCTTTTTACAATGAAATATGTATAGATAACACCAAAATTTTATCCATAGTATAAAACAAAGGTACAAATATTTAGGTGGTCGTGTTTATACATTTCATCTTCGTATTTATATATCTTTACAATATAAAAGACAACAATTTTTTTTTATAGTATAGAAAAAAATATAAATGACAACATATATCCATAATATAGTAAAAATTATAAATAACAAAAAACAACACAAGTATAGAAAAAATTATAATTAATAATACAAATGTATAAATAACAAAATATTTTTAATCCATAATATAAAAAATATATAGTAAAAAGGTATAAACAACAACAGATCTTTAATACCAAGTATAAAAAAATATATACATAATTAGTAAAAAAATATATAATAAGATATTAAAATGTATAAATAATAATAGAAAAAGTTTAGTAAAAAGATATAAATAACAATAGATTTTTAATCCGTAGTACAGAAAAAGGAAAATAATAAAAGAGATATAAATAATAATAAAAATGATACAAATAATAACATATCTTTTATCATATAGTATAGAAAGAAAATATAAAATAGTATAAGAGTCATGAGTGTTCATTTTCAGTGGAGTACACAAATATTTCTTATAAAAATTATTAAAATATTAAATATTAAAATGAATGTAAAAGTTGTTATTAGAATATATATATTATTATGTATGAAAATATTCAAAAAAAAAGTACAATTGTACAAAAAGAATCTTTTACAATTTTTCAGAAACGTATAGATATATTCCAAAAAAGTAGAAGAGTCATATACAAAGATATTTTTTTTTATTGAAAAAAGGTATCTCAAAAATATAAAATAATTTAGTAAAAATGTGAATTACTATTATAAAATGGTCACGTAGAAAAATATATTCATACAAGAGTTTATGTTTTATTATAAAAGAATATGCTAGATATTTTCAGAAAAATCTATTTCTATTAAAAAAGATGTAACAATCATGTTAAAGACATGTTGTTATTCAAAACTGTATTGTCGCAGATAAAAAAAATTATAATTGTAAAAAGTATAAATAAAACATGTATTGTACTTCAGAAATAAATAAATCATACCTATAATAAGTATTATTGTATATCTAAAATTATATATTTCAGACCAAACATGCTTTGTATTTTAAAAAGTATATATAGACAATATAACACACATTTACAAAAAATATAGTTTTGAAGTAATGTCCAAAAAATATATGGTACTTCAAAAAAAAAACATATTGTAGTTAAAAAATGATACATAAAATAAATTGGCGCCGCCAGAGAATTTCTCTGTGGGCAGAATTTTTTTCTCATAAAAAATTATCAAATTTAATAATCTTCGTTATATATCATCATTTAAATATGTATAGACTGTGTATGCGTACAAAATGTGCATATTATTTTTATAACATATACTAATATCTAAAAGTCATAGATTCTTTTGAAATTATACCAAATATTCCAATTATCGATTTGTGGAGAACAAAGAACAAATGGTCAATTGATTGATTGATTTGGTGGTTATAATATTAATTTTGGGAGCTGATTATAATCATGAACACTTATGATTAATCTTGCTGTTTAACTCGTTTTAGTTTGTTAAAGAAAACTATTTAATTGATAATGGTACACATAATAAGCCTTTAATAACTAAGTACACTTTTGTTGGTGCTTATGGATAATGCCCATCATGATTATAAAAAAACTTTTTCATGAAATAATCCAACAAATTACAAAGTTATCCTCAACAAAAGTTAAAAACTATTTTTATTTTATCGTAGGTAGTTTATATAGTTTCAGACAAGTGGGACCCAGTAAGGGGAGACGAAACTAGTTAGCATCAATTAGTAAAGAGACCATGTGCTTGAGGGTCTCAGTCAATAGGTCTAGTTAATTAAGGTTTGATTTTGACTAATCAACAATCAAATTACAAATTATTAAGAGGTGTAAAGTGCAAAAGCAGGCAACATTTTAATGTGGTTTCGTAAACCATATTTTCAACATGATTTTGATTTGGGAACCTTTTTCTCATAAATGCTTTGCATTGATTTAGTTATTTCTATATGTGGTTTCGTATATTTTAAATAATAATTATCGGCATTTAAATTTTTTATCTAGATTTATACCTAGAAGATACACGTGACGATTAAATTTGGAACTCTCAAAACGTACTTTTCTTTTAAAAATTTAACGTGAATGCATTGTGATTTTTCACGTATAATTCTAGATAAAATCTAAATGCGAAATTTATGTGTCTAACATTATTGTATTTTAAATGTAGTTCTAATGCAAACATATGATAAACTATGAATAAAGTCATGCAGTTTTAAATGCGTAAATTGATGTCTAAATAATACCCATCAATTTTCAAAATTTTATGTATTTTATAACATTATATTCTTTAATATATTTGTTGTTTATTATATATATGAATTGTAAGATATATTATAATAATTATAATATATTTAAATGTTTGTTATATCGAGTTGCTTGCTTCTTTTTCTATTTTTCACGTGTTCATTGGTGCTGGTTATAATTAAGACCTCGTCCCGTAAATATTGTGACATATTAAAATTCCTCAAAAAATAATTGAAGAAATCGATAAGGAAATAACAACTTTAAAAAATTACTGGTTCGGGAATAGTTTTAATCTTTCAATTTTTATTTTCCTTTTTTTCAGTTAAATGGAGAATTATTTTTGTCCTCCATTCATCTATATTTTTGAATTTTTTTCCATGATTTATAATTTATTGTGATATGCATTCACACACTCGAGATATGAGTCATAGAAGATATGTTCATATTTAATTGTTGAATAATGGATAATGTGTTATGTTTTGCAAATATTTCTAAAATGATGGAGTATTATTGAAATACGGGTATTCTATACAAATATACAAGTACGATACGAGTCGGATACGTCACGTGAATTATCTGGTTATTTTAATATTTATTTTTTACATATATGCCTATTATATAATCGTGGTACGGCCTATTATATATCGGCTAATTATATTTTTATATAGAATTATATTGGGTATTTCTTTGATACATCTAAAATTAGTTTCAAGGTACTTCCAAAATAAACTTATAATGTTAATTTTTTGATATTTCAATTATATTTGTAATGTTTGGTTCATTTTATTTATTATCATTATATTTAATTTCAAATCATTATTAATTTATTGATTTATATAACATAAATATAATCATGTGTATTTGCATTTTAGATTTTTTAAAAAATATTGTATCATCGTATTCACATCATATCTTTTGTTTCGAGGATGTTAAAAAATGAACAAACATACATAAATAAATGTACGGCCTAATATTGACCACGAATTAATTAAAAAAATGAAGCATTCATGTAGGTAAGTTTGGTTTGAGAAGCAAAGCATGTAGCTTAATTACTCATTTCTAACCTAAACCAAAATTGACAAAAAAAGTGGGAGAAGAAAAGCAATTCTAAGGTAGATCAATTTGGTTGCACCATTCGAACCGTTTGAGACTAGCTTCTATTTAATTTATGTGTGGGGCTTGATAATATGACGCCCAAATTGAATTACAGGAAAAGATTTATGTAAAATAAGAAAATAATACAATATATATAAAAGCTATTTTACGCGGATATTTCAAAAATCAAGCCGTATCAAGAGGGGAAAAACGGTGGACAACACGACGGTCCAAGACCAATCAAGAGGGAAAAAACGCAGGGGACGTCACATGGTTGGCAACGGTGTGGATTCTTTGGCGCGAACGTAACAATCGCATCTTTCAAAGGAAATGTCGAATGCATGCGTTAGTTTTTAATAGCATAATGGATCTTGCTCACAAATGGAGGTCCATATGAGTGCAAATAACGTATTGTAAAAATTTGTTTGTATTGTAAACTCTTAATTTTTGGTTGAATGAAAATGATCAGATCGAGCGCGTATCGCGCTTGCCTTTCTTTCAAAAAAAAAAAAAAATCAAGCCGTATCGTATCGGATATCGATATTCGTCGGATATTCGTCGGATACTCGTTGGATACATATCGGATACTCCAAGTGATGTATCCGAATATTTCATTTCAAAATAATAACGAATACTTTTTCGATACTTCCGAATACTCGTCGGATATTTCTAACGTATATATAAATATACTTGAAAAATAAAAATAAAAAATTTAAATCAAAATAAATAAGTAATACATATAAGTACATAATTAAATATAATAAATATTTATTTAATATGAAGTTATTTTTTTAAAAAACAAATTTTAGTATATATTATGTCAAATATATAATATATAAAAATATTTAAATATATAAATTATAATTAGTAAATTAGTAAAATAACAAAATATTATATATAATAGACGTATCGTATCTTATGTTTTTTTGAAAATTATCGTATCGCCGTATTCGTATCGCGTCGAATACGATACTCGTATATGTATCCATGCAACATAGTATATAACTGATTTTATAATAATCAAACCAACATTAATTTTTCCAAGAAAAGTTGCATGGAGATAGAAGAAAAATGTCGGGACGAAATAAAATTTGGGAAGAGAAGTTCAAGCAAATGAAATTCAAGGGTAGAAAAGTCATATCACAATATTTTCGTTAAACATAACAAAAAAAAGTTAACCTTGATCGGCTTAGATAGCAAAGTGAGGTTAAGAAGAGTATATTTGATATTAATCAATTTTATAATCAAACAGCTTCTTATTTGAATTATACATAAGTTTCAATTTATACCATCAAATCTAGTACAAAATGTTTTAAACTAAATAACAAAAACGAAATAACAAAAAGAAAAATCCGAGGAGACAAAAATGTATACTCGATTATGAGAACAAAAATACAGTAATCATTGTTCCTTCATACAATATACATTAGAGGGTGAGTATTGACCAAGAAATATCTTTCCTTACAATAAAAGAAAATAATTTATCCTAGAAGGCAATAAAAAATATACTCATAAATACTGTATAATAATTTCTTCAATCTTTACAAGATTTCTTAATTATTTGTGGATTAGGAACTAAGTAAAGAACATCCATATCAATTAATCATAATGTTCATAACATGATATTCCTAAGTATTCAAAATATTCATAATATTTGAGGCATGAAAGGTTGTAGAAGTATTTTTCTAGAATATCTCCATCTTTGATATCGTCACAAAGTTTCATCCGAGAAACAATTCTAAACATTGCAGAATTATAATCACTCACTCTTCACTATATAAATGAAACAATGACTATTGCATTCTTACTCTCACAATTTTATAAACATTTTTGTCTCCGACAATTGTCTCTTTCTTATTTCATTACTATTATTTATTAATAAACATAAAGTTTGAAATTTATTCTTGTTGAAACATGAAGTTTCAATATAAAAATTGCGAAGGTCTAATTTAATTTATTTCTTTTTTAGTTTCAACATGTCAAATTTAACGAAGCTTGAGTTTGTTGCCCTTGATATATCGGGTAAGAATTACCTGTCATAGACCATTGACGCTGAGATCCGCCTTGACGCTAAGGGCCCAAGAGACGATATAAAAGCGGGAAACAAAGCATCGATCCAATATCAGGCGAAGGTGATGATTTTTCTTCGCCGCCATTTCCCGAATATTAAAGGATTCTTGCCAGTAAGGTATTCATTTTTTAATGATTCGTGGAGAGGGGGTGGCGAAGAAAAATCATTGCCTTCGCTCGATCGTGAATGGATGCTTTGTTTTCCATTTTTATGATGTCCCCAAATCCAAAAGGTCAAGGTAAATCTCAGCATCAAGGGTCATGACAGGTAATTCTGGCCCGATAGGTCAAGAGAAACAAACTCAAGGCTCGTTAAATTGGACACATCAAAGCTTTATAAAAGAGATAAATTAAATTAGACCCTCACAATTTTTATAGTCAACATGTTTCAATAAAAATAAATTTCAAACATTATGTGCACCAATAAACTAAATTGTAACTACAGTTGCATAAATAAATAAAAATAAATAAACAAAAAGTAAATGTGCGAAAAATAAATGTAAATAATACAAATATGAAACAAAGTAAGATAAATATACTTGCAACTTCTGATGTATAATTTAAACGAACAACTATTGGTGCGTAAATAAAATAAACATGGAACTGCTAATTGCAAAAATTTAGAATAATTAGACAAACAATTTCTAGTAAATGAATATACAAGGTACATAAAACAAATTTCATAAAACTTAATACTATAAACTCCAAAGACATATTTCATCGGCCCATCCAAAGACCAGAAAAAAATATTAAATGGTGTATTACGTTTCTGATATTTTTCTTTTATAAAAATATCTTAGTAATATATTCTTCTGACCACATTTAGTTAAAAGTAAAATATTGAGTAACATCACAAAGTTAATACTGCTATATATTCAAAACAATAATAATTATACTTTATTTCAAAAAAAAAAAATTAGACTTACCTTCAATTGGAGATCAAGGAGAAAAATATAAGGACGTCGTGGTTGCAATTTTAATATTTCAACTAGTCAGAACTTCGTGCTAATAACGTGTTAAAATTCAATAGTAGTAACCAAATAATAAAGAGAAAATTGGAGGAGATAAAAATGTGTATTCAATTGTGAGAGTAAGAATACAATAGTCAGTAGTCCTTTATATAGTAAATGGTGAGTGCACGTCAATAAATTTTTTGCCTAATTTATAATCGCAATAAAAGGAAATGATCTATTCTAGAATGCAACATAAAATATACTCAATACCTATAATTATTCCTTCCATCTTTACAAGTTTTCCTAATTATTTGTTGATTATGGTTAAGTAAAGAATATCCGTATTAATCATAACATAAACAAAGTGCAATCTGCACAATTTATTGATTTTAATCATGAATGTATTTAATTTACTTGTCTGTCAGAAATGAATTTATCAAGTATTTAAAATAGAAACATAATAAAATTATCAATAACTTTGCGGTTTGCAGTTTATAAGTAACCCTAAAAATTTATTCACAATATCTTTTACTAATTATAACATACCAATAAACATCAGACTTAATTAGTTTATTGGTTATAAAATCGGCCAAAATTATAATTGCATGTTAATACAAATAATTAATTGTAGAGACTTAAGATATTTTTCTCAAATAAATAATTAAACATTTTTGTCTTTGCATGTTCTTGAAAAAAAATAATTAAATATTTTATCGTACTTAAAAACAAATAATTAAATATCTAAATAAACGTGGACACTATTTATAATCGTGATACATGCCAAAATGTTGATACACAAATTGTGTCATTGGCATGTTTTAATTTAAGTGGGTTGATTGTCAAGTTCTTTTTAAATCCAAGCTCTAGCTCTCCTAGGTTATTCTCTTGCTCTCTCTTGAATCGATCGACTTACAAGATGAGTTTATATTTGATTTATTTAATTGAAAAAATATGAGTAATTTTATGTTAATATATTTATTCAATTCTTATACAAATTAAAAAGATATTTTGAATATTTTTCAATTATTCATTTTAATTAATAATTAATTCAATGCTCGGATCATAAACTAATTTAATTGAAACATTCTTAAACATGCCCTTTCAATTCTTATTTTAATTAATAACTTGTCAGTCATTCTTAAACAACATATTTTTAATTCCAAATATAAAAGACATAAATCGTAATAAACCGTATAAAATTTTTATAGTAAAAAGAATTAGAACTCATGAATGTACTTAGCTCAAACCAACCAAACTAACCTTATTTGACATGAAATTAGAACTCAACCATCCAATTTGTCCCTATTTTGCATCTGAACAGAAATCAAGGGCATTGATTAGAAGCGATTAGATAGTTACATTAACTATGCTTATCCAAAAAAGACCAAACCTTAGCATAAATTCTCTCTTATATTGCCAGCTATGTTAACTTTACAGTATAGACCCCAAATTTGCGCAAGTTAGTTCATTTGTTAATTTCTCTTTGTTTGTGGACCAACCCACAATTATAAACTTTGGCCCATTCAATTTTCTTGTCCTCTCCATTGAGGACGATCAAGTTAGGTCTCCATTTAGGTGCTTCTAATTAAGAAACATAGTGGATGTTTTGAGTTATTTGTGTTATTTTGTGCTTCAATTGAAAACTATTTTCATAAATTATTAATCACTATTTATTGTGCATGTAAACAAAAGGTTGATATATAGATTTCTCCAGTTTTTTCACTAATGGAGAGAAGACCAATCATCCATTTAAATTACAAAAATATGGGTCCAATCTCCAATTTACTTAGATTAAATTGACATCATACCAACCATTAGAAGTTGTAACACACTAAACGAGAGTGTTTATAATCCAAATTAGAGTCTCTTGCAAGATACAACACACACTCTCTCTCTCTCTATCCCCTCATTTCATTTCAACATGAAGAAAATGGATGTGATACTAAGAAAATGCAAAAGCTTGTCAACAAAAATAAGGAGATCAAACTCTTACACTAGTCTAAGACCATCCAAATCCAATAGAGAAGAAACCCTAATTTGGGAGCAGGAAGAAGAAGAAGAAGAAACCCAAATATCGAACGAGAGAGAAGGGAAGACGATAGTTTTTGTCGGTAGCTCGAGACGACCTTACGTTATAAGCTCACAGCATCTAGACCATCCATTGTTGAATTCTCTGATAGAACGGTCCAGATTGAACAATGAGGAGGATATCTCGGTGAAATGTGAGGTCGTGTTGTTTGATCATCTTCTTTGGATGATGGAGAATGCAAATCTCGATGCAGATGTGGATGCGTCTGCGTTTAAGGAACTCGCAGAGCTCTACGTTTTTTAATGGAGGTGCTTAATTAATAAATTGCTTCAATTCTTAGATATCTACAAGGGTACTAGTTAAGAAGATTATATGATGATAGACACATTCATGTAATTTCTAACTATTTGTTTTAGCTTTGTGGTTTTTATGTTTGTTGTGATTGTGATCTTTTTTTCTTTTTTCTTGCAAGATTATTCATTCAAATGTAATAGAAACAACTTTTTTTTTCCAAATGATAATTATTGCTAGTTTTTCTTGTTATATCTGTGGATTTATAATATACTGACAAAAGGGTTTAGTAAAATCTCATTTCCTTGATATTTTGTTAATTAAAAGCTATGATAATATATTAATTAGACCCATTTCATATACATTATATACTTACCTAACGGTTGCTATACCAAACTGTTCTTTAACTTCTTTTGTTTGTTTTGACATATAATAATACTCTCTAGTCTCTAGTCTATATTTCAACATAGCAATAAAATAATTAAGATACTAATGATTTTTTTACAAAAATGATGTGATATTTTTCACACATGTACATATCATATATTTCTTATGTATTTGGCATGTGAATGTCAATGTCACAAAATAAGTTTTCTAAAAAAAGTTGAAATGAAATACCATTGAACAAAATATATCAAAAATACCACAATATACTTGTGTAATAAGCAAGGTGCATTCATACTAAGAGCACATAGTATATATTCGATAATAATACAATCTTTATTTTATAAGAGATTTTAAAGGTGCCATGTATCTACCAATCACTTATTCTTAAAAATAAGAAAACACGTCAAAAGAACTAATAATAAAATAAAGTAAAATAAATTAGATTAAATTAGAAGTAGACATACTACCAAACATTCTAACCAACAGTATACTACTAGTTAGTTGGCTTTTAATTTTATTATATCATTATGGGGACTAAGTGTCTTATGAATTAATACTCGTAATTCAGATTGTGACCTTTTTGTACTTGTTAATTTTGTATTAGAGTCTTTTCATGATTAATGAAATTTCTTAATGGAACAAAAGACTACTTTATGAAAGGGTGTTGTTAAATTAGCCACATCTAATTGCATGACAACTCTCTCTCAGCATGCTTCATTCGAGGTATTTAAAGGTACACATATTTTATGGATATTTCAAGTACACCTATTTTATTATTTCGTGTATTCATTAAATTATTTGAGCTATTATTTATTTGGACAATATTTTGAAATCATTAATAAAAAATATTAGAAAGATACGATGCAATGAATTGAGAGAGAGGGAGAGTTGGGGGTATTTTATAATACAAGTTCTTTATTAAGTTGCATTACAAAATTATACCGTGATTTTTGTATCAAAACAATTCTTTATGAAATATAATAATGGATTTTATGCTTCAAAATTCCTCAAATAAAAATAGGTGGAATTTTGTGTGTACGTACATAATATTTCACGAATACCCTACAAAACGTGGTATTATTTTTCCATTTTACCCTTATAAAAAATAATGATAATAGCTACTTAATATTTTGAAAACAATATCGAGTTTGGAAGAAAAATATGGGTACATTCGAAAATATTTGATTTTTTTGATAATAAATGGAGAAATCTAACTCCATGGATCACAACTCTTCCATAATCATGTCATGATCATGAATAAATAAAATACTGCAATCATGTCTAAATATGCAGAGAGAAAAACAGAAAAAAAGAAAATCATTATTTGTTTAAAATACATGTTATAATTAAAAATTATATTTTGATTTTTTTTTTGAAAAAATATAGATAATAGTTTTAGACCCAAAAATATTATTTCTAAAAATAACTTCACCAAAAATAAAAAGAATTATGAGAACTTATAATGTTCAGGGGTATAGGTGAATTAGTGTCAGATTTGAGTGTGTGAAAAATAAATGGAGGTGTCCTGTAATTAGTTTTTGAAAGATCAGGAGATCTCCATTTGGAACTCATCATGTCTCGTCAGAATATTTTCTTCATAAAATAAATATATGATTATATAAAATTATCTCATCTGATATAAATAATCGTTAGAATAGAAGTCCAAATAATCACTTTAACAGGAAATAAATAAAAAATAAAATAAAAAGCCAACTGTGTATATAGTTTGGAATACTGAATACAGCGAGAAGATTTTAGCCCAACTCCTCAAAAATCTTTTCGCAAATCAACCCTCATCTTTTTCTAAAATTATCACCAAACATCCCTCAAATATCATCCAGTTGTATGTAGACTCTTAAAAATGTTCTCTCAGCTTTCGAGTCGTCCATCAAACCCTAGAAAAAAATACAAAAATTACATATTTAATATATATATACTATGTTTATTTGTAAAAAATATTTGTATAGTACATAATATTAATACCTGTTCTTGAAATAATATCCCATTTTTCAGAAGCCTAATAACAATAACAAAAGAATTATATAATTATTAATTAGAAATAATAATTATGTTAATAAATAAATATTCATGAACCTTTTGAGCCATTTTATGCTGTACATATTCTTTGGTGGGGCCCTTGCGAGAGAAAGCAAAGGTTAATTCAGATAGCGCGCCTTTCGAGACGAAATTATCCAATTCCTCCTCATAAATATAATCCTATAAATAAATAATCCTTGTAATTTAACAAATCGATAAAATAAATAAATAAATTATTATCTAATATACCATTATGCGATTCCTGCAACCAAAGAAGAGAACCGAATATCCGAGCTCCACTCCAGTCTCCTTCAAAGCAACCATTTTCTGAAAAAATAAATAAATAATAAATGCATCAGACAAAACCACTTTACAAAAATACCCAAGAAATAAGTGAAATTACGAAACAGACCTGCAAAAAGCCTCTGAAAGGGAATTTGAAATTCGATTGTCTCACGAAAACCGGTGCCCAGTTACCCTCGATATTCTCCTCATTTCCAATCACATTCTATAAATATTAGCCGAGCCTTGATAAAAATTGGAAAGATCAAATTATATTTTAAAACTAAAAGTCATTTCGTAAATACACTAACATAGAAGTACCATAATACAAAAATTGAAGAACTCGAATATATATTTTATACACACAATTTAATTGTAACTTCAAAAACCCAAATTGCATATTGCATATGCGATTTAATTACAACACACCCAATCAGAACTTAAACTTAATATATACAATTACAGGATTTGTATTTTGACTCAAAACAATATCAATTCATTAATAGTCTTTGTATTTTGACTCTTGAACAATTACAAAAATAAAATAGAAATTATGATTATGTGATTAAGTACTACAAATTCTATAAAAACCATGAAAATTGGTAGTCCCAAATCGAACAGATAAAACAAGTACCTTGTCTTGCTTTGTCATCTCTGTTAGACCAATCAGTGAATATCTTGCGAAATATCTCCCCTCGGCGATTAAGAATCTGATTACAAAAAAGAAACTTGCTAGAAAATAATCGAATTAGACTTACTCAATTGAGTACATGCAATTGAAAGGGAGCAGATGGAAACCGTGAGTAAAAGAGGGGGTTCCTGTCAGGCAGAAACAGATCGAAGAGACGATGACCAGTCGTCAGGTCATGACGCAGCGAGAAATCTCCCCAGATTAGGGCTTTTCGAGGAGAATGGAGACTTACATATGCAGAGAGGGGCAGCGAGAGGTTTTCTACTTCCACGGCGATAAAAAGAGAGAGATGGAACGGAGAGGGCGACGAGGATAAGAAAACATGGAGCATTCTGCACGTGACCCGAATAAAATTCAAAAAATAATCTTCTTTTTTGAAATATTTCAAATATAACTCAAAACGGATTTTAAAATTCCGCCGGTACCTGATTTTAAAATTCTGATGCTCTAATTACCTTTCAAAACGTGTTGTGTCAGTTTTTGCAATATTAAACTAATATCACCGGGTTTTAAAATCCCGCCGATTTATTTAGCACTAAATACCGAGTTTTAAAATACCGCCGTATTATTTAGCACTAATACCGGATTTTAAAATCCCGTAAAAAAAATTAACACTAACTACCGGATTTTAGAAACCCGCCGGTTTATTTAGCACTAAATACCGAGTTTTAAAATACCACCGTATTATTTAACACTAACTACCGAATTTTAAAAACCCGCCGGTTTAATACTTAATTAACACTAACTACCACCGGGTTTTAAAAATCCGCCCACTAAAAGACAAAAATAATGATGAGGTACTGATGTACGAATTTTGAGCGGGTTTTTGGTACGGGTTTTAAAATCCCGCCGGATTTTTCGTCCGGGTTTTAAAATCCTGCCGGATTTTTCGTCTGGGTTTTAAAATCTTGCCGGGTTTTTTTTTCCATTTTGGACTTAAAAAATGATATAATATGTTTGTTATTATTTAATATTAATTAAACAATATAATAAAATATTAATTTCATTAATACAATAGATAAATAACATATTATAATAATGATAGTAATAAAATAATATAATATAATATTGGATTAGATTTTTTTAATTACAACAACAAGAATATTGCCAGTATGGGTATATATCGTTTCTAGCTCTTATGATTTGAATACACATCATATTTTAAGCCTCGATGTTATCGGTTGTATGCAAGAGGATCTGACCTTGAATTATTATTTTTTTGAGAAAAATAAAATAGGTTCTTATGTCATATTTCTATTGTATTTCATATATATTTGATAATTAGTTCATACAAGTAAGAAGGTATTTGTCCTAAATGATTAAAAAACTATTCCTAAATATCCTCTATTTGTTATCTATATGATCTAAAAATCACATATTACAATTCCTGGTTTATAACATAACCTGGAAAAACTTTCTAGTACCCAATTAAACCTAGATATATATACTTCTTTTCTTCTGACCGCCTCTCATTTCCCATTCATTCTCTCTGTCCCTCTTTGAGCGATTTCCCCTTTCTCTGCGAAATTTCACTTTTATGAACAACTTAGTCTCGATTTATACAAATAGTGCCAAGGAAATAGAGATGTATGATTATATTTTGATGAACAAGATTTGTTGCTACAACGGTACATCATAAATTTTTTTTGAAAAAAATAGAGGGCACATAGTGTAGTAATTAGAAAATAGAAGAAATATAGAAGAAAACTAAACCAAGATATAAATGTTTACGTAAAAATCTACGGAAGTATTAAGATACGGTAATGGTGCATCATGTAAAAATCAACGGAAGTAGAGTCCTATTTTTGTTAATTTTATCGGATGTTATTTTGCAAATTTCATCAATACAAAGGTTAACTCATCACAAACAAAAGATCAAAACTTTAGCCAAAAATAACGACTATTGATCAATTAAAAATTGAAAAGCTATGAGAAATTAAAAAAAAAATGGGAGCATCAAGAACATAGGAGTAAAGATTGTGCATTTAAATAAGAGAGTAAAATTTGTGCATTTTTAAATTGAAAAATTAATGCATTTAAAGGAGAGGGAGAAAATTTCTTACATATAAAACATTTACTATAATATACTAGCACTTGATATTCCCGGTAATCCAAAGAAGCCCTTGGTAAATTTAACAGGCACCAATGAACTAAAATTATGAATTAAGTTAAAAGAGGAGAATTATCGATGGGCTTATAAATAATTTGTTCTATCGTGAAACTTTGCATTATTATTTGTCCAATAAACCGGATGATTATAATGACTTTTTCTGGAATTATGTGTTGTATTATTTTGAATCGAATACTTAAATTAAAGTGACAATTTTAGGTTATTGTGTTTTATTGTGGGTATATGGTTTTTGACGTGCATACACGATAAATTTCATGTCGAAATACCTACGAAACTTTCTTAAGGTTAATTTTACTTTTTTTTTTTGAATTTCTTCTGTTTCGTTTTTTACAGTGATTTTATAAATATTTAGCATTATTCGTTTCAATTCATAAATGTTTAAAAATCACAAGAAAATGATAATAAATACTCATTTCTCTATGTTTTTTTTTTAGTTTTATTTCTCTATGGTCAATCAAATGAAAAATTGTATTTAAAGATTTTTTTTGAAAAGGGTTGCAAAATACTCAATTTTATTTTTTTAGCGTGCATCCCAAAGCTCAAAACGACACCATAGCAATTGGAGAAGTTCAAATTCGAAAATTATTTCATTGACGACGTGCAAAATACTCAGTTTTATGTTTTAAATCTAAATTGGTTCAAACCGGTCAAACATGTATCGATCGACCGATTTACTCAACCGATACGGGGCATATCGTAACGGAGGGGCACTGATTAGAAATATGAAACCGACATACCAGGCAATATGTCCAGTGTCGGATCCAGAAGGAGCTTGGATCCAGGGGGCATATCCTTAAAAATGTGTATACTTACAAAAATTTCATGAAACTAAAAAATATAAAATGATCATAACAATTATTTTAATATTTCAAAAGATAAACCGCACAAAGTAATAATTCGGAAAAAAAAAATTATAGTTCAAAAATATATATGTATTTTAGTATCCGAATATATTGTTGATTAAAGAGAGGCATTTGATTGATAATGTTGGTTGATTAAAGAAGGTGAATTAGATATTAGCGCGGATTGTATAATTTCCCAATTCCAAATGCTTGTCCAAATTGTGCAAATTATGTTAATGATATATGTATTTTAGTAACAAAAATGCTTAAATCTTAATAATGCTTCCACTTTCGCATTTCAGTACCATTGGTATGTTTGTAAATTGTTTAGAATTATAAGTTTAAAATTATACGTACATGGCGAAAATTGTATTGAAATACTTGGGAATATTGTTTTTTTCTTTTTTTGCAAGATTTCCATTTAAACTGGTTCAAGATTGTAACAATGATTATAAACTATTATGTTTTAAAAACTAACACAAATTAGGTCTAAAATTATGATCAAATCTAACAATAATATAGTACAAAATTGAAAAATAAATCGTAACAGGATCGTACCAAATTATAAAATTACAACCTATTGTCTAAAAAATCCATAAAAAGGAATTGAAGTAATCGTTAATTATTTGTTCCTCATTTTCATTATTTTCTATAGTATTTGTCTTTTGATTTAGCATGCGAAATTCAAAAGATCAAATAGCAAGATACATTTGGATTTTTTTTATCAATTTACATATACTTTTTACAAAGAAAACACCGCTCCTATACTTTCACTTTTTTTTTTTCAAATCAGTCCATTTTTTTATAATTTATGATTTCATGATATTGTCCTTAATTTTAGACTTAAATACCTTAATTGATTTTTGTACCCATTATTTCAGATATTGATATTTTTTTTTCATGATTTTGTTTCTTGCATATTATACATAGTTCTAATCTAGAATAGATGAGGAAAATTGGACACGTGTCCTCTTTTTTTAAATTTTTATATACACATTGCATAACCGCTTAAGAGAAATGAAGTGGACTTAGGCCCAAATTAGATTGATGGCACATTTCATATAACCCCAAAATTTATATATTTATAGTCTTGGATTTTCCTATGTATTATAACATTTTATTAGGGATATAACAGATTGATAATTATACAAATACAATCTTCAAAATTCTTGAACTATAATATTATTCTAAACCGTAAGTTAAGACATAATTTTGTAATTTACATATATGAACTTAAAACCTTGTTATATTTTTAAATCTTCAAAAATGTTTACCAATCACAATCTTTAATAAACATAATGTTAAATAAGAAAATACAAATAGTTCCATAATATGTTCAAAGAATCCAAATTAGTAATAAAAGTCGTGTCGTGTTTAAATTTTTGGAAAATTCGGGCTATTTTCTGATTCGACCCTTCTTATTGCCTTAATTGAGCCATACCCTTTTTCAGTACCTAATCTTTTCCTAGACTTTTAGTTAAACTGCGGGCAGGGCAGGATAGGGCAGGGCTTGGATGGCCAGGGCATGGCAGGGAGGGCAGGACAGGGCAGGGCAAGGCATGACAGGGAGGGCATGGGAGGGATGGCATGACATGACAGGACAGGGCAGGGCAGGGCAGGGTCGGGTCGGGTCGGGTATGATCGGTTTGGGTAGGGCAGGGTAGGGCAGGGGAGGACAAAGGAGGGGAGGGGAGGGCATGGGCAGGGGAGGGCAGGATAAGGCAGGGCAGGGCAAGGCAAGGTAGGCTTGGGCAGGGCTTGGCTGAGCAGGGCCGGGCAGGGAAGGGGAGGGAGGGTAGGGCAGGGCAGGGCAGGATATGGCAGGGCAAGGTAGGGTTGGGCAGGGCTTGGCTGAGCTGAGTAGGGCAGGGCCGGGCAGGGAAGGGGAGGGAGGGTAGGGCAGGGCAGGGCAGGGCAGGAAAACACTCTCCGAATCTTGGCCCACCAAACCTTTGTTGTTAATTGAGTTCATCATGGATGTACACCTTGAAATAAAGCACATTTACTGATGTAAAACAATAAATATATTTATAGAGAAAAATGCATATTATGTAATAAAAAGGTTGTACTCACGTTGAAACAGAGACATTTCTGATGCTTGTCATCATCATTCATCATCGAATCTTCCAGGTTGCAAGAGGGCCACGTCTAGTCGAATCCATCCTTCTAACAAAATATAAAAAGTTAGCACATATATCCTAATAATGATCATATCCAATTTTTTCAGAAAAAAAAACTTTTTTTTTTGTTTCTAAATTGGAACAAAAGTATCTCTGCATTCTTCGTAAGCTTTGAAAGTTGAAACTTTTTGTCTAAATTGCAAAATCCAATACGTTATAAAGAATGAAGTTGCCAAAAAATGACAACACAGGGTCAAATTTGGGAAAAAATTGCCTAAACCAATGCTTTAAGAAGAAATAGTGCCAAAATAGAAAGAAACAAAAAGTAGAAACTTGCAAAACAGTCCCTAGAGATATGTAGAAATTAGGGCCTTTTGAAAGTTCATTTTTGAAACAATAAAAGTAACCACGAGAAGGAAAAGATAAAAATAACAAAGCCTTGCTGAAGTAGAAAACTTACTTACTCCGTAGTCAAAGTTCCTCCTTGAACAAAGCCATTGCTGAAGGCTTGTCTTGTCAAACTGGAGCCAAATGAAAGGGCTTATACTCGTTCTTCACGCCGGAGAGATTCTTCCTCTCGGTAATCCTCCTGAACCGAATCCATCGAAATCGAGGGGTAACAATCCACCATTGTCGAAGTCCTATGCTTTGTCGCAGCTCAAAGGAAGTTACGGAGAACACGACATAAGAGGAAGAAGATTCGTTGAGATAAATTTGTACTCCGACACGGATTGTACGCAGGAACTACTCTCTATCTCTCTCTCTCTCTCTCTCTCTCTCTCAGAGAGAGAGAAATTGGATCTGAAAAAATGAATTGGCAAGAGAATGAAATACTTATCCAACCGTTGGAGCTCAAACGTTGCATATGCTTATAAAGGGAACGGCTCCAGCTGTCCGTAATCCCAACGTTCAAATTTCCAGATCTTTTTCGACCGTTGCAATCGATTTCATTTTATAAGGGGGTCGCTCTCTCTAGAATATTTCATCCAGGTCCTTAAATAATTTCATCCAGGTCCTTGAATTATTTTGCAGGATTTGTTCTGTTCTCAATCGATCAATTTTGCTGCTAAGAGGGTTCTTATGATGGCCGTTATTGTAATTTGTACTGGACGAGTCTGAGCTGTCAGAGATTGTACTGGTAATTGATTTTATTTCAGCCAGGTCCTTGAATTATTTTATTTTCGCAACTTTATTCTCTCTTTTTTCTATAGAATACATGTTTAGTGTGGGTTTAGTTTGGGATTTGTCCTTACTTGTGATCTTAGGTAGTCTTTGACAATGCATAATATTTATGTATTGGAATGATATATTCGAACCCATCCTTATTCTTATCTAATTATTAATTTATCATCCCACTAAATTTACAATACCCAACACTTACAAGCTGACAGGCTTCTTATTTATCCATCCTTCATTCGATCAAGAAATCTGAACCATCCCTTAATTTATCAGATGGGTCAAAACCTAAACCCTCTCCCCACGCTCATTCCTATCTCTTTTTCTTCTCCGGGGCTGTTTGATATCAAGTACTTAGAAGCATTTTACAAGAAAAGGAATTGGTTTCCTGGACAAGTAAGATATTTGTGTGTTTGATTTGTTGGACAAAGCCAGACATTGAGTTCTCATGTCCCTTTTCATCAGGGTTTTATCCTTCAAATGTTATCTCGCCAAATTATCAGGAAAACACTAAAGTCTTGCTCTTTTCTTTCTCCTCCCGCCAAGAACACTCATTCCCGCTTCATCTCTTTCAGTCGTTGTTCGCTTCTCTCTCATATGTTGAGAAGCTTCTTTCTCTCGCCAAGCATGACACCTCCATCGCAATCGCAGGTTTGTCTTTCTCTTGGTCATTTTGTGGTTTTTGATCTAGGATTTGTTGATTTAATCTCTCTCGTTTTTTATTTGGGTTTATTTCTGAAATTTGTTGATTTGATGTACTTGTTCTAGCATGTATAATCTCTCTTGTTTTTTTTATCTCAATCATTTCTGATCTAGTTTTTCTAATTTGTTTTTTTTGATATAATTTTACATCTTTTTCAGCATGTTTAATCGGTTTGAGTTTTGGTCCAGGTCCAATATTGTTGAATTTTGCTGAAATAAGTTAATTAGTCGAATTTTTGCTGGAATAATGTTGAATTTTTTATGAAATGAACTAGAGCAGGTCACACTTTTTTTTTCAAATGAAAGGCGTAGCTTTCTGTCATTTCAATCTGTAATTAAATAAAAAAGAGTGGAGCATGGTGGCCTAGTGATTGTAATTTATTATCTCATTTTATTCATACTCTAGTTCTTACACAACAACATCAGTTCTTGAGGAATTGATCCTCTCTAACTAATCAATATAATTTTGAATAATTAACTAATAATCATTATTATAGGAATCTGAAGCAACATCTCCGAATCGTAAAGGAAAAGCAACGGGAAAAAATCATAGTTGGAGTCCATCCAAAAGTGATTTTCTCGTGAAGTTTTTAGCAGAAGAAACTTGAAAGGGCAAGAAACCAGAGAAGTGGTTCAAAAGTACCACGTATAGAGCGGTAGCTCGTGAAATCAATGAGAAGTATGGGAATGACTTCAGCGAAACTCACGTCGTTAATCATATAAAAACTATAAAAAGAAAGTGGAAATTAATTCAACAGTTGAAGTCAATAAGTGGGACTTCTTTTGACGAGGATACATACACAATTAAGTTAGGGGAAGAAGAATGCGAAACATAGATTCAGGTGATTTAATTTTCACATTTTTATTTAATCTCTTATAATTTAAACATTATAAATCAAACACTTGCAGGCGCATTCGAGTCATGGCCCATACCTTAACAAACCAATGGCATATTTTTCAGATTTGGAGATAATTTGTAATAATGAGATGGCAACGGGTGCTTATGCTACTACATTAAATTCCACATCAAGGTCATTTAGTCGCATTCCTCCACCGCCTTGATCGCCTGAAGCTCAGCAACCTAATTCGTTTAGCGTGATTCAAGAAAATGTCGAGGTAGAAGTACAAGAAATGACCCCCAATGACAGGCACACTACTAATTCGGGTGCCCACAATTCAATTTGTGTTGGATCAAAGAAACGAAAGAGAAAAGAACCAGAAGAAGATTTAATCCGCGTTGAAGTAGGTCGAATGGCAAATGTTTTGGAAAACATGTCTTCCGATAAAAACATTCGGTATGCAAAACAACTCATGGACCATCTAGAACCTCTTTCAGGAGGAATTCTCAGAATGTGTCATATGGGCCATACATCATTACTTTATCGAGAACAAAACTCATGGTTCTGCTTTCACCATATATACGTATCAAATGAAGTTAAATTACGTTAGGCATCTTATGATGGTACATGGATTTGGTAATTCTGATGGCAATGGAGGTGGAAATGAGAGAGAGAGAGAGAGAGAGAGAGAGAGAGAGAGAGAGAGAGAAGAGCTTACTAATCAATCGAGCAAAGGACAAGAGCTTCCTTGATCGAACCGAAGAAGAGAGGAGAACAACTTCATGGATCGAGCAGTGAGAACAGGAGAAGAACTTCATGGGTCGAGCACTACGAAGAGAGAAGAAGAGCAATGAATCGACCAGCTTCATGGATCGAGCAGTGAGAACAGGAGAAGAACTTCATGGGTCGAGCACTACGAAGAGATAAGAAGAGCAATGGATCGACCAGTGGAGAGAGTACAAGAGCTCCGGAAGAGAGAAGAGAGTCAGAGGCAAAGATCTTTGTTTCTATGAGAGAGAGGAGCTTACTAATCAATCGAGCAAAGGACAAGAGCTTCCTTGATCGAACCGAAGAAGAGAGGAGAACAGCTTCATGGATTGAGCAGTGAGAACATGAGAAGAACTTCATGGGTCGAGCACTACGAAGAGAGAAGAAGAGCAATGGATCGACCAGTGAAGGGCAATGGATCGACCAGCTTCATGGATTGAGCAGTGAGAACAGGAGAAGAACTTCCTGGGACGAGCACTACGAAGAGAAACGAAGAGCAATGGATCGACCAGTGAAGAGAGAGAGAGTACAAGAGCTCCGGAAGATAGAAGAGAGTCAGAGGCAAAGATCTTTGTTTCTATGAGAGAGAGAGAGAGAGGAGCTTACTAATCAATCGAGCAAAGGACAAGAGCTTCCTTTATTGAACTAAAGAAGAGAGGAGAACAGCTTCATGGATCGAGCAGTGAGAACAGGAGAAGAACTTCATGGGTCGAGCACTACGAAGAGAGAAGAAGAGCAATGGATCGACCAGTGAAGAGAGAGAGTACAAGAGCTCCGGAAGAGAGAAGAGAGTCAGAGACAAAGATCTTTGTTTCTATGAGAGAGAGAGAGAGGGAGATAGAGAGAGAGAGAGAGAGAGAGAGAGAGAGGAGCTTACTAATCAATCGAGCAAAGGACAAGAGCTTCCTTGATCGAACCGAGGAAGAGAGGAGAACAACTTCATGGATCGAGCAGTGAGAACAGGAGAAGAACTTCATGGGTCGAGCACTACACTACGAAGAGAGAAGAAGACCAATGGATCGACCAGTGAAGAGAGAGAGTACAAGAACTCCGGAAGAGAGAAGAGAGTCAGAGGCAAAGATCTTTGTTTCTATGAGAGAGAGAGAGAGAGAGGAGCTTACTAATCAATCGAGCAAAGGACAAGAGCTTCCTTGATCGAACCGAAGAAGAGAGGAGAACAGCTTCATGGATCGAGCAATGAGAACAGGAGAAGAACTTCATGGGTCGAGCACTACGAAGAGAGAAGAAGAGCAATGGATCGACCAGTGAAGAGAGAGAGTACAAGAGCTCCGGAAGAGAGAAGAGAGTCAGAGGCAAAGATCTTTGTTTCTATGAGAGAGAGAGAGAGAGAGAGAGAGAGAGAGCGAGCTTACTAATCAATCGAGCAAAGGACAAGAGCTTCCTTGATCGAACCGAAGAAGAGAGGAGAACAGCTTCATGGATCGAGCAGTGAGAATAGGAGAAGAACTTCATGGGTCGAGCACTACGAAGAGAGAAGAAGAGCAATGGATCGACCAGTGAAGAGAGAGAGAGAGAGAGAGTACAAGAGCTCCGGGAATCGAACAGTGGGTAGAGAGAGACAAAGCTATGGAGGAGTAAGAACTAAGAAGAGAGCCAACTCATTATTTGACAGAAATATTTAGACGGACATTTTAATGAGGAGTGTGTAAATGTAATGTTAAAACTCAGCACGAATCACGATGTAAAATCAAACGATATATAAAACACACAAGTAGAAATCATTGTTTACTTGTATAAGTAGAATATATATATATATATATATATATATATATATATATATATATATATATATATATATATATATATATATATATATATATATATATATATATAGGAGAGAGAATAACGGTTAATGTTTGGAGAATATTTGATGGGAATTTTTGGTGGTGGTGATTTCTCTTCTAATTAATTGAAATTCCGGATTTGTGTTCCAGATAAACGTAGTTCTGAAATTCCGGATTTAAAAATAGAATTTGTTTGGTGGTGGTGATTTCTCTTACATCTATTTTCATATTTTTTAGAAAAACATGATACATAATTTATTTGAAGTTGTTACGGTTCACTTTTTCCATTCATGCGAAATTTTTGGGAAAAATCGAAACTTACTTGTGTTTGTTTTAAATTACGGAATTTTCAATGAAAAACATGAAAATTCAATATTTAGCTCATTCTAAACATCTATTTTGACAATTTTTTAGAAAAGTAGGATAAGTGGTATTTTTGAAAGTGTGAGACTTAATTTTTTTCATTATTGCAAAAATTTTGAAAAAATAAAAAATTTGTTTTGTTACTCTTCAATTCCGGTGTTTATTTAAGACAACGTGAGAATTAAGTATTTCTTTCGTGTTAGAATGCAATTTTGGAATTTTTTAAAAAATAGCATAATTGAATTGTTTAATGTGTTAGATTTTAATTTGCAGTTTTGTGACATTTTTGAAAAAAATATAGAATTTTTTAGGTGTTGGTCTTCAACAACGGAGTTTTTTTGAGAAAAATATGAAAATAAAATATTTTTATCGTTTCAAACATCTATTTTGGCATTTTTATAAAAAAAAGAAAAAGATAATTGATTCTTTTGAAGATGTTAGACTTCGTGTTAGAATGCAATTTTGAATTTTTTCAAAAAAATAGCATAATTGAATTGTTTAATGTGTTAGATTTTAATTTTGCAGTTTTGCGAAATTTTTGAAAAAAATATAGAATTTTTTAGGTGTTGGTCTTCAGCAACGGAGTTTTTTTGAAAAAAAAATATTTTTCTCGTTTCAAACATCTATTTTGGCATTTTTAAAAAAAATGAGAAAATTGATTCTTTTGAAGATGTTAAGACTTCGTTTTTTTTTTCATTTGTGCAATTTTTTTTTGAAAAAATAAAAAATTTCTTGTGTTAAGTCTTCAATTAGGGAGTTTATTCGGGATAAAATAAAAATTATGTATTTTATTCGTGTTGGGCTGGAATTTTAGTATCACAATATTTTTTTTTGAAGATTTTAGATTTCACTTTTACATTTTTTTGCGAAATTTTTTGAAAACAATAAATTTTTTATAACGTTGTCTTCAACTACCAAGTTTTTTTTGGAAAGAGGGGGTTAAGTGTAACATTCTTGACAAAGCAAGGCTCAATACATACTTGGGCTTTTCCACACAAATCAAGGCACAATAAATACAGGGTCTCTTTCCATAATATAACTATTTTCAGAGGGGGTTAAGTGTAACATTCCATTATGCACACGTGGCACACTCCGCGCCAAAAGGAGGAAATAACGAACCCATACTTGAGAGCGAGAGAAAGTGTGTGTGTGTGAAGATGAAAATGGCGATATATCCGACATACATCTTGAGATCGATGGCGACGAAGGCTTTCTACTCCAACTTTGGAGGAGGCGAGGGAGGAGTTTCCATGGTTCAAGGCGCCTCTAGAGGAATCGGCCTCGAATTTGTACGATATTTCCTACTTTTCCCTATTTCTCTATTTTGTTTACACATTGCCCCTTCTTTATAGCATATTCGTATCCAGATCAACATAGTTCATCTCTGTGTAATCTAAATTTGGATTTTTTGTGTAATTTGACAAATTTAATGAATTTCTAAACTATTTTTGGGGGATTTAACAGGTGAGGCAATTACTGCAAAGGAGTGATAACAGTCAGGTGATTGCCACTTGTCGCGATCCTACCGGCGCATCAGATCTTCAAAACTTGAAAAGAGATTACACAAATCAGCTTCAAATTTTGCCATTAGACGTCACGAATGAAAGCACAATCCAAGTATTGCTTCGATTTTTTCTTTTATGCGGATTGATTTATGTAAAAAACTAAAAAGTACTTCACTTTTTTCAGGCTGTTGCGAGTAAAATAAAAGAGAATTATGGAGCTTTGAACCTCTTAATTAATGCTTCTGGAATTTTATCAATTCCTAATGTTCTTCATCCAGGTTATATTTTTATAAATTTTTCGCTCATTTGATTTTAATTTTTTTCTAAATTTGATTTCAATTTGTTTTAATTAACGCAGAAACTTCATTAAATAAGGTCGAAAAGTCGTCTCTGCTGCTAACTTATGAAGTTAACACTATCGGCCCAGTTCTAGTAATTAAGGTAAATTTATTCATTACCATAATTTTCTACTTTAGTCCCTGTACTTTTGTAAAATTACGCTTTCACCCAATTAACCTAATTTTATTACGTAGCATATGTGGCCATTGTTGAAGGAGGGAGGCGGTACCGGTACAGGAAGAGAGGTGGCAGTGATTGCTAATATGAGTGCAAGAGTTGGTTCCATCGGAGATAACAATTTAGGGGGCTGGTACTCGTACCGGTCATCAAAAACCGCGCTCAATCAACGTATACAAGTTTCTCAATTTATCTTTCTTTAAAATATCACCTTAAATTTATTTATTAATTGTATTTTGTTTTTTGCAGTGACAAAAACAATATCGGTGGAGTTTAATAGAAAAAAAGACATTCCAATTTCGTGCATTTTATTGCATCCCGGTACGGTAGACACGGATCTCTCAAAACCGTTTCAGAGAAATATTTCTCCTCAAAAGCTTTTTACGAAAGAATTTTCGGTAAATAAATTACTTGGTATTATCGATAATACTAAAAAGAGTGATAACGGTAAGTTCTTCGCTTGGGACGGTACCGAAATTCCTTGGTGATAATACAATTCATTTTTTTCTTTCTTCAAAATTTAAATAATCATTTGTTTATTTTATTCTTAAATAATGAGGATTCTAATCGATTTGCTTAATTAGCATTGTGTGATAAATCATAAAGAATGAATGATATAACTTTGTTTATTCTTAATTTCTTATATATATGTTCATTCAACTTCTTAAATTGCAACAAGCTCATAATTAGATCTCATCCATTTAAACCACAAGGGATTACCAAGCATCGACATATGGCCCGCTTGTCTGTAACGGTTTTGGCACTCATAGCCATCATTTTCATATTGTGGCAACAGGCCGGAGCGGGCCTTGCCTGTCGACCCGTCACGAATGGTAAACATGATATCGCCTTGTTCGCCACGTCATTGCATGTCACGGTTGCATTGGATATGCGGAAGAAGAAGAATGGTGAGAGGAGGAGAGAGAATATGAAGAGTGTGGTAGTCTTCATGGTTATGGTTTTTAGGGTTTTTTTTATATATTTGGATGTGTGAGTTCTTGTGGTTATATAGAGGCTTTATAAAATTGGGGAAATTATAAATTTTGTGTTTCCCAATGGATTGGTATGATTGGATGAATTATTCTTATCTCCAACATTTTTGCATTGTTTGGAGTGATGAATGGATTAAGATTTAAGAATTCAAGATACATAAGCAAGGAAAGATATTTATTCAAAAAGTAGAAAAAATACTTTCAATGCAAAAAATATGTAGTAATGATGAGCTAAGTTTACAACACATACATACATGCGAAGAATCAAGCGACAAACCCTAGTGAAACTAATAAAAGAATGCACCAATGGAAGATATCTCGCCCAATTCCACTCTCTCCTTCTACGCCTTGGCCTCCTCACTTCCTCCAACTCGTTTTTTCCCACCCTTCTCACCTCCACGTACTGTAAACTCGCCTCGGTTTCCACTGCTCGTAAACTGTTCGACGAAATTCCGCAACCGACAACCTTCCTCTATAACTCTCTTCTTCGTGCTCATTTAAGATCCAATCAATGGCGGCAGTGTTTAAGTCTCGTTCGTGTTATGACTCATTCGAGTTCTCAAGCAGATGAGTTTACTCTTTGTATTGCTCTCAAGTCATGTACTGGTTTATCAGCCCTTGTACCAGGCAAGGCTGTACATGCTCTCACCTTGAAGAAACAACTCGCCATGTCAGATATGTTTGTCGGAGCGGCTTTGGTCGAGTTTTATGCAAAATGTGGAGATATGTTTAGTGCACAAAAGGTGTTTGATCTTTTCCCTCAACCAGATATAGTGCTATATACCACCATTCTTTCTGGATTCGAGCAAAATGGTCTTGCCACAGAAGCAATTTCTTTCTTTTCAAGAATGATTTCCATGAATTTCGTAACACCGAGTACCGTTACTCTGATTAGTGTTTTATCTGCTCTGGGACAAATTGGAGATCTAAATGGTGGAAAATCCGTACATGGTTACATGATAAAGATGAATCTTTGGTACAACTTACCACTAGTAAATGCTATGCTAAGTTTCTATGCAAAACTCGGCGCAATTGATTTAGCAGCAAATATGTTCGATAAAATGCCCGAAAGAGATATCATAACATGGAGTTGCATGATTTCTTGTCATGCCCATCACGGGCTTCCAAAAAAAGCATTAAATTTGTATAAAACTATGGTCGGTACCGGATTGGTACCGAATAAAATCACCCTAGTCAGTGTAATACAAGCATGTGCATTAGCACTCGACATCGAACAAGGAAAACGGCTTCATCATATCGTAATCCAAAAAGGTCTTGAACTGGACGTCTCCATTTCCACTGCCTTGATAGACATGTATATGAAATGCTCTTTGCCAAATAACGCACAGAACCTGTTCGATAAAATCCCCCAAAGAGACGTGGTCACTTGGGCAGCATTAATTGGCGGTTTTTCTTTAAATGGTTTCCCCGAAAAATCGCTCAAAACATTCAAATTAATGTTATTAAATAATCTATCCCCCGATGCAGTTACAATCGTAAAGGTTCTAGAAGCTTCTGTTAAATTAAGTTCGCAAATTCAAACTCTTTCTCTTCACGGATACATTATCAAAACCGGTTTCAGCAATAAATTATACGTAAATTCCGGTCTAATAGATCTGTATTCAAAAATTGGTAACTTAAACTCCGCAATAAAAATATTTGAGGGTATAAACGAAAAAGACGCGGTGATGTATAGTTCCATGATTGCGGGGTACGGAATGCACGGAATTTCAGAGAAGGCGATATATACATTTAATAACATGATTAATTCATCGATTAAACCTAATAAAGTAACGTTTATTTCGCTCTTAACTGCATGTAGCCACGCTGGTTTGGTTCGCGAGGGAAAATATTTTTATAAAAGCATGGACTTGGTCTATGGTGTACGGCCTGGACCAGAGCATAGTGCGATAATTGTTGATCTTTTAAGTAGAGCTGGGGAGATTGAGGAGGCTTTACGGGTTGTGGAGGGTATGGAAAACGGACCCGTTAACCCGCATGCTTGGAATGCTTTGCTTTCAGGCTGTAGATGAAATGGAGAGGATGTGAGATGGAAAAAAAATGTGTTTTTTGTGAAGAACATTTGTTCCTCATGAAAGTGTTGCTTGCTATGCTTTACACATTACAGTTCAATATATACAATTTCTATCCTTCAATTTTGTTTTCTTATTAATATAAGTAATTTATTTTCTTAGAAATATGGAAATGGAAAAGAGCATAAATTATAAAGATGTATAAAATATGAATAAAATAATTAACATTATTTTATATATCATAAATATATTTATTTTAACAACAAGAATAATAATTTTACAATCTTTTTGTCTAAATTTACGGTAAAAGTGTGAAAGTCCTCTCTCTTAAATCATTTACGTGCTTTTTGCGCATGTCATGACGAGCTTGTATTGTTCGCTACCGATTCCACTATCGCCCATCAAATATTTCCAGCATTCGGGATGTTTCTGATCGAGATTGTCGACAGCATAGCAGCATTCATGACTCACGTGTTGATCTTTATAATGAGTAGTCTCGATAAATCTCAACACGTCAGATAGACAATCGTCTTTTTCGTCTTTCAAAACCAACATGTCGAAACAAAATTTCGTTTCGTTTCTAGGGACTCGGGATGGGGTCGGGGCTTGTGGGATTGGCGTTTTTGAACCTAGGGCTGATGTGGCGAAGAGGAGGAAGACGAGGACGGGGAGGGGGAGGGCAGAGAAGGCCATATCGAGCTTTGGCGTGTTTGGTTGGTTTAAATTCGAGTTTTGAATGTTTAGATGGTGATTTATTTTATATGATGGAAATGGTTTATGGGAGTTTCTTTGCATTAACTTCGTGTGAAGAGAAATTAAATTTAGGTTTTTGTTTTCTTTAAATTTTCATTAATATGTAGGTTTTGCTATCAAGAAATTAGGAGGGCAACCGTCTTCCTAGATTTAAACATTGTACTACAATTGTAATTTTTGATCAAAATCAAAATTTATTTAGGGGTTCTCCCTATTTTTTTTTAGAAAAAATTGGTACTGTCGCGCGCGCACGCAGACACAATTCCAGTCATGACCCGTAACAGTTTATAGGAGATAAAAAAAAAATTCAAGTTTATGAATCATAAGTTATGAATACATTTATACAAATGTTATCGATATCTATTTTACCATACTTTGTTATTTACTGCGATTTATTTGTGAAACACACACACATACATACATAATCAACTCTAGAGAGAAAAATGTATATTATTGTTATATATATTTTCATATATTTGCACATTGTACCTTCGTTTTAAGTTTAGAGAATACTAAAAAGAGCCATAACTTTTCTGAAAATTAAAAATAATCCTCATCTTTTAAATATTAAAAAGAATCTTTAAATTTTCATTTACTCCTCTAAATACAACGCTATAAGTTACTATAGGCCTATAAATCTTTAAATAAGGTAAATTTTAACGTTGAACGATCTTAATTTTTTTGGATGATAATATATGCTTATAAATTAGTATGTTTATTAACATACCGATCAAAACATTTCCATGACAACGAATATTTTACCTTTACTCTTAATTGATAATTTTTTATAACAATAAGTTAGATTTATGCAAGAAATAATAAATATTTGCTCTTAATTAACAAGATTAAATAATAATTGTACCATAAGTTCAAATTTTTGTATATCTCAACTATCTTCTTAGTTTTTCAACAAAACAAAAAAAGAAAAAAGAAAGGATCTTCCTAGTTATTCAACTTTAGTATTTGTCATTTTGTTTTGGATTGAGATGATAATTTAGTTCATTGATTTGATTTTTGATTTTTGTGTTATTGTTGGTTCCTAAATTGTTTTTCTTAAATTTGAATATTAAGATTGATATTTTTTACTAGATTCAAGGGTGTTCATTTTTTAAAATAATAATATAAACACAAATTCATAATTCATTTGAGATTTATTTAAATACTTTTTTGGATGGGTGATATTGATAAATAATATTGGAGATGAAGAAAATCATCTTTAGAATTATATTATGTATTTAAAAGCTAATCATTAATTAAATTGTTTACTATATGTGTCTTAAATTAATTTATCAAAAATATAAACAATCACTAATGTAAATAAATAAAAATCTGGTGATATTACTTCGAAATTATTAACTTTATTTGTTTGAATATTATTTTTAGTTTTCTTTTCAGAAAAACAAAAAATATATATTTTGGTTTATGAAATTATTTCAAAGTATTAAATTTGATTTTTGTTTATTTGCATTGCTTGCAGTTTTTAGTTTTGATACGAGGAACAATTATGAATTAATTATTTTTAAATACAATACACTATAAATCAATTAGGGATATTTTGGTAAAGCCAAACCTTCTTGGTATTTTATTATTAATTTAGAACAATTCCATAAACTTTTTAACATATGCTAATTAAAACGGAAACAAAAAGAGACTACATGTTATATTAATATTTTATTATTATATATTTTCTCATTAAAACTAACATCGAATAATAAAACAATAAACAATGATATAAAAAATTAAGCATTTTGAAAAACACCTTGACAGCAAATTATATTATCTAACAGTTAATTATATTATCTAATAGTCAATCCCAATATACTAACTTTATTTCTCTCTAAAATCCAAACTTTTTTCTTTTCTTTCTATAATCTAGTAACGACATAGCTTAGTATCGACATCATTCCGAATAATTATATTTCGGATAACAAACTTAACTTACTGATATTAAGATTAAGATCTATATTAAATATTAATTAATCTAGGGAAATTTACAAATAACCTCCTAACTTTTTTTGAATTTACAAAAAAAATCCCCAACTTTTGAGAAGCTCCAAAAAAACCCCTAAATATCTCTATAGGAGAGTAATTGAAAAGAAAATCTTGTATGTAGGAGTTGTTTTGGAGTTTCTCAAAAGTTAGGGTTTTTTTTGTAAATTCAAGAAAAATTAGGGGGTTATTTGTAAATTTCCCATTAATCTATAACTAAAACAACATAAATTAAACAGCCTTTGCAAATCAACATGAACGAAACAATCAATGCAAGACACTTCTTTCCTGTCATGCATCCTCAAAAGAAATAAAAAACAACATTATTAATTCGCGTTACTTCGCCGTACAAATATTCATCCAACAAATACATCCATAATTAATAAATTAATCAAAGCAAATCATTACAATACTGGAGTAAATCGCCTTTCAGGAACATATACTCGGGGGCGATCAACTGGTTCCAGCACTCGGGGGCAATACCGTCAATATTCATCACGTTCCGGCAGCACCATTTACTCGGAGACGAGGGCACGAAAGGTAACTCCGATTCGGGAACGACAATATACGCCACTTGTTCCGCGCACTGTAAATTGCCCAACATCTTCAAACACTTGTCGCGGGATGCGTAGTAATTGAATTCCGACGGGCCCTCCGCGGCCGGAGCCTTTGCCGGAGGCTCGGTGGCGGGGTCTAGCGAGGGTTCGGGTGGAACTACAATGCCGTCATAATCTAGCGCTGACGCGGTCAGGATGAGGAGGGCCGCGATGAAGAGAATATTCAGATTTGCCATTCTAATAACTTAATTTTTTTTATTGCTTGTTTAGGGGGTTTTATACTGAGGATTGTGTTGTTAATACATCAGTTTGTTTAAATTTTCTGCATTTATTATTTTATTTAAACTGTAATTTTTTAATTCAAATAAAGGTTTCAGTAAATATTAAAAATAGCGTTTCTGAAACTAATATATGCCCACAGATACATAAAAATTCTCAAATCTCTTTATAAGCCCACAGATATCTTTACAACATAAAAAACTTCTTTTAGGGCCATGGATTTTTAGGTGGAATTAGGTTTTAAATTGCCGGATTTTCTCAATTCAGTGTTTGGATGAATTATTTAAGTGGAATTATTAATTGCCGACTTTAATTTTTCCTCCTTTGTTTACAAAATTGGACTCCAAGAAAAATGGGAATACCATGATCCGGTAAAAGTAGTGGGCCCCAAATTTTCCTACTTTCTCCCTCTACTCATTTTTATACTTATTTAATAATAGTTAGATAATTATTCAATTATTCAATTATACAATAATAATTAACTTTATATTGCAATAATATAATAATAATTATTTATAACAATATAATATGTATAATATTATTACAATATTATAATATTATTATTTTCTTATTATAATATTAATACAGTTAATATATTATAAATAATATTAGAACATTAATATAATATTATTTTATTATTATAATATTAATACTAATTATTTATTACAATTAATATAATATAATATAATATAATAATAATTATTTTATATCTATATAAATAATATTATAACAAAATGACTTTTTTATTATTCATATAATTATATAATAATATATTTTGTATTATAATAATTATATACATATTATTAATATTTATTAGATATATTATGATAATGATATATAATTATTATATTCATATAATTTATTTAATATTGTTATAATACAATAATTATATTATATTTTATGTATGAATATAATAATATTATTAATTGGATAAAATACAATATAATAATAATGCAACAATACATTTTTATTTTTATATAATATTATTTGATGATTTAAGAATGTTACTTACTAATTTTTATCAATTTTAATTAAACATTATTTCTACATTTTCAATAACAAAATTCAAAATTTTATTAACAACCAAACAAAAAATTCTATTTTTTCAGCATGTTATAATTGGAACATCCAAATAAACTTTGGAATTACTAATTCCATAACTTTTTACTCCTCCACCTTATAATCCACCTTATAATCCGATTCCCCTCTACTAATTCCACTTGATTTTGGTAACTGGACATATCCTGTTGCTCATAATGGAGAGAATAAAAGCATAATCCAAACCAAAGAGGTCTCCAGGTTTTGCCATTGCTGGGATCAGAAAAGAAAACCACGGTCCACCTGCTACTGAAGTGAAAACACACCACCCACTATAAAGTTCGAATCTTGGAAGCAATTTACTAGTAACAAGCTCTTCAATGGCGACGTTTTTACTGACGAGAGCTGTGGCGACGGCGGTGCGACCGATCCGATGCCATTCTCTGCTCGAAACTTCTAGAAATTTCCGTTGCCACGTCAGGACCAAGGAAAATCTCCTTCTTCTCTCCCTCTCCGTTTTGGCTTTACTCTCTTCGGTCTCTGTCTGTGCTTTGTTGCACGTTCGCTCCTCCAAAAATAGTACTTTATTTGAGCTGATTCGATTGGTAAATTTCCTTGATTTTTTCAGATTAGAGCGAATAATGTGGGGTATAACGCGAATTGCAATGATTATCTCGTCCCTACGATACGATTTGCGAGGTGTAACTCTACTGGTTCATCTGGATTGGGCGTGACTGCAACAAGTGCCATTCATTCTCTCTCCACTAAAGATCCAGTTGTTTCAGCAGATTGGTTGAATGCTAATCTCAAAGAACCCGATGTGAAGGTGATTAATCAAAATTCATATCTAATTTAATTTGAATTTATCAATTTACAGCAAATAATTCAGTAAACCCTTTTGAATTTTACAAGGTTTAATTAGTAATGATTTTTATGAAGGTCCTCGATGCATCATGGTACATGCCAAATGAGCACAGGAGTCCGCTTCAAGAATATCAGGTTTAATTTAACACAATAAAAACAATTTAACACTAACAATAAAATTATTAGTAATAATTATTGGCAAATTTTTCAAAACCCCCTAACTTTTTTGAATATTTCGAAAACCCCCTCAAATTTTAAGATTCCTTAGTTCAGCCCCTACGACAAGCATTCGATTAATTTTTTACCTCCCTATACTTCTCCATCCAATCTGGGGAGTTATTCCAAACGATTATGGAATATGAACGGAAGGGTAATTTGGTCATATTAAAAATATGACATTTGATTCGTGAAAAATCAAACGGAATGTCATGGCAATGGGGGTAAAAAGTAATCAACTGATTGTCAGAGGGTCTGAAACAAAAAATTGAATAGGTCAAGGGGTTTTTCAGGATATCCAGAAAAGTTAGGGTTTTTTTGAAACAAGTACCATAAATATTTCTTATATTTCTCATTATGAAATTAGGTAGCACACATACCAGGTGCGTTGTTCTTCGATGTGGACGGGATTTCAGACAGGAGTTCCGATGTAATAATAATAAATGTTAAATGTGTATATACTTTATAATTAATTAATATTCTATTTTAATGTTATTTATAATGTTTTCGATATAGTTGCCACATATGTTACCATCAAAGGAAGCATTTTCTGCGGCTGTGTCGGCACTTGGGATATACAATAAAGACGGAATTATTGTTTATGACGGCAAGGGTATTTTCAGTGCTGCACGAGTTTGGTGGTAAATATCCCATATATATTTTATTTTAGGGGAATTCTTCAAAAAACCCCTAACTTTTTTGGAATTTCTCAAACCCCCTATAACTTTCAGATTATTTGAAAAAACCCCTATTAGTTGAGTTTAATTCTTCAAAAACCCCCTTCTAGTGTTATTTTTCATTTTCCATCCAAATTATATGTTTTTGGACTAAAATACCCTCACAATTTATTTTATAATTGAATTTATTCTATTAACTAATAAATAAATAATAATTTATAATATAATATTTCATAATATTATATGATGATATTTATTATACTATTCTATACTTTATTATATGATTTTTATATAAAATTATTTCATGTAAAAATTCAAAATGTAATGTGAAATAATATTTATTTAATAAAATATTATTTTATATATATATTATAAATAGTAAATAAAATAACAAGTTTTAAAATATTATCATAAACTATTTTTAATTATAATAACGTGAAATATTTAATTTATTTATGTATTCATTCATTTATATTGAATAAAATAATTTATAAAAAGAAAATCAAGAAGGGCATTTTTGTCCAAAAAAATGAATGCAATGTTAAAGTTAACCTTTGTAGGTGTTTTTTTAAGAATTAAATTCAATTTATAGTTTTTTTTTCAAATAATCAAAAAGTTAGGGTGTTTTTGAGGAATCCCAAAAAAGTTTGGGGTTTTTTGAAGAATTCCCCTTTATTTTATTGCAAAAAGGACCCCGTGTTATGGAAAATCGCAAAATAGTCCCTTTATATATTTTTTTGTTTTCTTTTTTAGGATGTTTAGGGCATTTGGGCACGATAAAGTCTGGGTGTTAAATGGAGGGCTGCCACAATGGAGAGCATCGGGATATGATGTCGAGTCGAGTGCCTCCAGTGATGCTATTTTGAAATCCAAAGCTGCTAGAGAAGCAATTGAAAAAGTTTATAATGGTCAACCTGTATGTTATGTTCTTTTTTTACAAATTGGCCCCTTGAAAAACTTCAATATATCAAATTTATCCTTGTGTTGTTTTTAATTGTACAGGTGGGTCCAACTACGTTCGAAGCCAAGTTACAATCTCATATATTGTGGAACTTAGACCAGGTAAATAAATTTTTTTTAATGTATTTTACTAATTTTATTTTTTATTTTTTTTATATACTTGTTAGTAAAGATAAATCTGGTATTTTTAGGTTAAAGAAAACATTGATCTCCAGTCTCATCAACACATAGACGCACGTTCAAAACCCAGGTAATTTAATATTTTATAATTTAACTTGTTTGAGAAAATCATATAATATTTAATTATTTTTCTTTTTTACAGATTTGACGGCACCGCCCCAGAGCCAAGAAAAGGAATAAGAGGAGGTCATGTACCTAATAGTAAATGCATCCCTTTCAATCAGGTACAATAATTTTCTTTTCTTCTATTAATTATTATATTTTTAACTAATTTTATTTATTTATTTTATAGATGTTGGATAGCTCTCAAATGCTATTGCCATCAAATGAACTCCAAAAACGATTCGAGGAAGAAGGTAATCTTTTTTTTTTTAATTTATATTTAACATTTTTACATAACAATTTCATCGTATTTGTCATTTATTTTTGATTTATTTTTTATAGGTATTTCTCTTGATAAGCCTGTGGTAACGTCGTGCGGTACAGGTGTCACGGCTTGTGTCCTTGCTTTGGTAATTGCTAACAAAAATTTACGTATAATAAAAGTAACCAAAATTTATAAATCAATTAATTAATTTGTAAATTTCAGGGTCTTCACAAGTTGGGAAAGGCTGATGTGGCGATATATGATGGGTCGTGGACCGAATGGGGGGCCCACTCTGATACCCCTGTTTCTGTAACCAATGTTTAAAAAAAATTCTTAACAATGAATTGTGTGAAATAATTTTGTTGAGCCTTAAATCTTTTTAGTTTTCTTTAAATAAATTTCATGTAACTTAAATTCATTAAATTAGTAGTTAGCTGGCATTACAAATAAAATTCATCATATCTGTAATCTGCGTGAGCTAGCTGTTATGTTTAGAATGATTAAACATGCAAACATTGTTTTTTGCAGTACGAATAAAAATAAATAGAATTATTCGTGTATATTTATAGTTCAGTTTTCTAGTGATATATAAACAAGGCTAAATCGTTTGCGAAAAAAATAAGAAATATTATTTGTGTATATATAGTTCAATTTCTAAGTGGAGTGTATGAACAAGGTCAAAATGTTGGCGGAAACTGAAGAAAAATAATTAGTATACGATTATTCCTAGAATATTCAATCAACAAAAATCTCATACATTTACTCGTAGACTATTCAATCAAAACAATAAAATGTTCAAAACAATGTAACGACGATTTTTTTAACGAAAAAGAAAATGGACCAAGTGTAAATATGATTTGGTGTTGGATATTATAATAGAGTATTTTTGAGTGAATGAGAGCGTAATTGCCTACGGGCTTGTAAACAAAAAAAATAAAAATAAAAAATAAGTGTGTAATTTCATATATTGATTAAGTTGCTAAACAAGTGTTTAAATAGGCTAATCTGGTTGTCTTTACATAATAAATTTCAATTCAATTAGTGCTTCTTTATGTTTACTTGGTAATTTTAAATATTTTTGTTCATTTGTTTTCTCTAATGATTATGTACGAATTTTAATAATCTTTTTGCTTATTATAGTTAAAAATGTTGAACTCGAATTAGATTGAATACCGACTTAAACTAATTTTCTTTTATTAAACCAGATATCAAAATATCCAAATCAAATGGAGAAACTAGACGATAAACAATGCATTGTGCGTATTCATCTCTTGAAAATTTTATCAAATACCATAGGTTCAACAAAGCAAAAAAAACAAATTTATATAAAAGGAATTGAAAAAAAATATTATATTGCTCACATAATTTTTCAAACACGAAATGAAGCAACTAGTTAATTATAAAATAGAATAATATATGAGCAATTTTTCGTAGATATACATTTTTAAGGGAATTCTAAATTGAATCCATTTATACGAATCCAACTGTGGTAGTTTTACACTTATCCGATAATATACTTGTCAATAGCAAAATATGCACTTATTTTTATTTTAGAATTGGATTCAACCTAACATCCTACATTTTTAAGGGTTGTATCACTAATTAAATAAATAGTCAAATTTCCAAAACTCAAACTAAATTTTCTAGTTTTAGTTTGTATATTTTTCTCTGCTGTCACGGTGAGAATAGGAAAGGATATGAATATTAGAAAGAAAAAATAAATATGAGATTTTATTTGCTATCTTTTCAATTTTTATGTATAAACAGCATATCGTGTTTATAGCATGTATATTGAAAATAACAATTCATTTAACAAAACAACTAAAATATAAAATTATTATTATTAGTTGTATAATGTGAAGTTTATTAAGTTATATCTTATATGAATTTATGAGTAATTCTACATAACATGCTTTCGCAACATGTTCTCGCAGTAATTGAGCTAAAAAGTAACTTCTTCCTAATATCCAAAAATAAAAAATTCTTGCAAATTCGAATTCTCTTCTTTCAATCCGATTCATCCCAAGATCACATATACCACCCGAGATAAATTTTAGCGAGCTAAAATTACCTTAATCAATCTGATTCATCCATATTCTCCCAATACCCAAATTAAGTCGCTTCTCATTAACTGTCGGTTCTTTTGAGGCCCAAAACGGCGACAAATTAGAGCAAAATTTTCCGTCTCAACGAAGAATAGATCTTTGTGTTCGCATGATTGGTGAATCATCAAGGTAATTTGATCCTCAATCCGATTCTTTTATTCTTCTTTCAGTCGGAATTTAAAACTTAGTTTAAGTTTACTAATAGATCATTCATGCAATGTGATCTATAACAGAATAAAAGAATAATAAAAAATCATGTTTGGTGAATCAACCAAATGAGCATGAAATACCGGATACATTTGAAATGATTAAACATGCAAATGTTGCTATCTCGTGAAAAAAATAGAAGCAAAGAGAGAAGTCTTATTTATATGTAGTTGCACAATTTTCTGATAATGGAGAAAACTAAAAAAATTAAACATAGTTAGGCTTATATTGAAATTGCATATCACATTTCAAGATGATGGAGAAAACTAAAAAAAAAATATATCAACGTTGAAATAATGTTCCAACATTACGGAGTTGTTCATTCGAATGTTCCAACATTACGGAGTTGTTCGTTCGCCTAATTTTACAAAGATTTCAAAAAATAGAGAGATGTAGTTGCTAAATAAATGAACGGTGATTAATATTGTTGTAAGTGGTAAGTGGATAACAACAATGTAATCAAAGACAAATGGACTAATCGCATGTCCTTCATATTTTTTTAACTAAGTAATGACGATTTTTTTTAACGAATATTCAATCAATATAATAAAATGTTCAAAACAAAGTAGCCACGATTTTTTTAACGAAAAAGAAAATGGACCAAGTGTAAATATGATTTGGTGTTGGATATTATAATAGAGTAATTGCCTACGGGCTTGTAAAAAAAAAAAATAAAAAAAAATAAGACTGTAATTTCATATATTGATTAAGTTGCTAAACAAGTGTTTAAATAGGCTAATCAGGTTGTCTTTACAATATAAATCTCAATTTTAATGGATAAACATCATCTCGTGTATATAGCATGTTTATTGAAAATAACAATTCAATTGATAAAACAACTAAAATATTAAATTTTTAGTTATATGAAATGTGAAGTTTATTAAATTATATGAATTTATTCATTATTCATATACACAGACTATACTACTAAAATACGTATTCCCATGAAAAAAAATAGAAGCAAAGAGAGAAGTCATATTTATATGTAGTTGCGGATTTTAGTCGATATGTTGTAAACTATTTTATCATTATGAAGCTTATATCGAAATTGTATTATCACATTTTAGGATGACGGAAAAAACTGGAAAAGAAATATCATAAACAAACGATGACGCTTACGCTACATTTGGATTGACTAAGTTATGAATACGAATATGTTTAGAATTTCGACGACAACAAAAATCTTAGCTAGAGTAATTATTATACATTATACATAGTTATAATTTGAACAACTTTCCACAAACTGTCACGTGTGTGGTTTTTATTTTATTTTTTGGTTCTTTTGTATTACAATCTAAATTATACCCATGTATGGAAAAAAATATAGTTGACCCTCCAAAATCATCATAATATCCTTATGAGGTGACAACATGAATTGATTAATATTTCTAATTGACTCAACTAAATAGTAAATGACAAATTTAATGAACACATCAATAAATTATAATATGTTAATATTAGTAAATGTTAATTACGTATCAATTCAATTAAACGGTCAAAAAATCGTTCATTGAGTCTATTAATAATAATAATCAACCTACTTAATCATCTTTTACCGTCTCATCAAGGATGTTATTTTTGGGTTATTGGGGCTTCATATATAATTTTCGTATGAATTTATGGCTCAATTAATAATTTGTTATGGCATAATTTACTACTGTCTTATTTTCTAAAAAAAATGATATTTTTTTTAAATTTAATCAATATATTTGGAAATATATCATGATTATATTAATTGAGTTTAAACACAGCCATGCAAATTATGTTTAAACAAATTATATAAAAACATGTAAAAAAGGATATGAAGTCCCGCACAATTGCGCGGGCTATTGCTAGTTTCTTATGAAGTTATTATGAATTATGTTTTGTTCAATATGAGGAAACCATTATATTGGGTGTCCGTACTTATTTATTATTTTGATTAGTTCATAATCTTATTGTTATACTAGATTTTCTTCCGCGTAATTATGCGGGACTGTTTGACTTTTATGTGTGATTTAACGTGTTGTATGCGAGGGATATGAAATTGATATTTATTCATTAATGAAAACATAATTCAACTCGCATCTAAATAATTGTATGATATACGTTGGTTGCGCACATAATGTCAACAAATTGTTAATACATTGTATGTAAAATGTAAGAACACAACACACAAAATATGAATATTGCACAACAAAACAACATATAATATTACATAACTAATAATATGAAAATTATAAGAACTACAAAAATACCAAGTTTGTGATGTGGATTCATCATATACATTAATATTATATTTGATCATTTAAGACATGTATTTTGTATGAATATTTGTAATCATTTGTAAGTATTAATTTGAATCGTTATATATAGTGATGTGGTTTGATTTCAATTATTATTTTTTTTTAGATTTTATGAAAATCATATTTTGTGTGGTCATCTATGTGCCATTAATTTGCATTATGTTTTAAGCATCCTCAAAAAATAACATCATCATACGTTAATGGCGTGACCTATTATTATTGGCTAGGTTCGCATTAAACAAAATCTATTCATATCATTTCACATAAAATGACATGATCAAATGTGAATGCAATGAAAAATGATAAAAATTTATATATGAAATGTAATACTATAAAACATACATATATTAATATTATTTTTAGAAATTTAATTTTATAAATTCATCAAATAAATTCATTTTGATTTTCTTTTTATTTTTACATCCGAATTAGCATAATTCGTACAAATTGTTTTTCATAATTCAAATTTGTAAAAATATTATGTAAGAAAAAATACAATGCAAAAAGTGCATATTTACATATTAGAATTTTAAATATTTTGTTATTGATTCGAAATACGTAGTAACATATCATTAGTTATATAGTACTAATAATTTGTTATTGATTCAAAATTACATGAAAATTATAAATAATATAAAGCTTAAAAGTGAAAGTAATTTAATAAATTATATACAAAATTAATTTAGCATAGCATAGATATAAATTATTGTGTCATATGATTTTTTTTTATTTTCTATTTTAAAAAACAACATTATCATTTTATAATTGTTTATAAATTTAAGAAATACTTTTTTGGATAAACTCTTTTTTATTTCAATTATTTTTCAAAAAAGTTAATAATTTTTTTTTTTGATGAGAAACACAAATATGACGAACTTAGTTTTATATGATATTAGTATAGTTGTAATTTCTAAAAAAAAATATTAATATTTAAAATTCTATTATGTAAATAAAATAATTAAAATTTTATTTTTAAAAATATATTTTTTTGCATTGTATATTTTACAAATTCAAATTATGAAAAATGATATGTAGGAACTATGCTAGTATGTATGTTTACATAAAAAAAATATTTATAAAAAATAATGATTAATTAATGATTTAAATTTTATCATATATCTATTTGTTGGGCTTATTATTATTATTATTAGGTTGGTTCATCTCCCAGTAATTGAGCCCAAAAGTAACTTCTTCTCCCTAATATCTAAAAATAGAAAATTCTTCCAAATTCGAATTCTCTTCTCTCAATCGGATTCATCAATCTCATTCATCCCTATTCCTCCAATACCCAAATTAAGTCGCTTCTTTTGAGGCCCAAAACGGCGACAAATTAGAGCAAACAAATTTCGTCTCAATGGAGAATTGATCTTTGTGTTCGCATGATTGGTGCATATCCTCAATTTTTTCGTATTAAGAAACTCAATTTTTATGATTCAAGCATCTTTACGTGAATTTTAATTAATTTCAATGCAATGATTAATTAATGAAAAAGAATAATAAAATTTGGGTCAAGTTCAGTGATAGATCATTCATGCAATGTGATCTATAACAGAATAAAAAAATAATAAAAAACCATGCTTCGTGAATCAACCAAATGAGCATGAACTGCCTGATCCATTTGGAATGACTAAACATGCAAATGTTGCAATCCCATGAAAAAATAGAACTAAATAGAGAAGTCTTATTTATATACAGTTGCACATTTTTCTGAAAATTAGTCTTATATTGTAAACAACTTAATCATATTGAAGCGTGCATTAAATTGTAGATCACGTTTTAGGATGTTGGAGAAAACTAAAAAAGGAACACCATATACTTATAATTTCAACATTGAAATAATATTCCAACATTATGGAGTTGTTCTCGCCTAATTTTACAAAGATTTCAAAAAATAGAGAGCGGTAATTGCTAATTAATGAAAAATGATTAATATTGTTGTAAGTGGATAACAATGGAAGAAATTACCGAATAGAGAGTGACATGTCTGACATATTTTTTCAACGAGATGATTTCTTAGCCATGGGCTGGAAAAAGTTCAAGCGCACAATGTAGACGATAGCAAATTATAAAACTACCCAACAGTTTTTTAATATATTATCTTTACCGTTTTAATTATTAAATATCATTAAATTATGATATGGACGAAATGTGAAGCACCCTTTTAATGAATATGATTTTTTTGTATAAATTTATGTGGCAATTATTTTACAACTTGTATTCAACAATTTTACAAGACAACATCGTCTTACGTTGATGATGTGTCATATTATTATTCGTTCGATTCATATTGGACCGGTTGTATTTAATTTAATATTTTTTCATATTATTTCACATGATCAAATGTGGATACTAATAAAATGTGAATAATTCATATATCTGACACTACAAAATTAATTTATATTATTATAAATATTTAAAATATATTTTCTTTTAAAGTATGAATATATTCATCTAAATTTTGAGTTTCATATTATCATATTTCCAATAATTTTCTCTAGTTTAAAGTTATGAACACAATTATACAAAAAAATACAATACAAAAGCCAACATAATTATACATTAGTGATTTTTAAGTCTAATAATTAACGTTTTTGTGTATGATTAGTCAAAATGTACATCTAAAATATCATACATTTTCATTTTTTTAAGATTGTATATGTGTGAAAAAAATTATTCTATTTTTTACCATATTATTAGAGAAATAAAACAAAGCAATCATTAATTTTATTTGTACTTAGAATAATTAATCATCGAACATATTGTTTATAGAAAAATTATATGACTGTGATTAATAAATATTTTTTAGAGGTACATATTGTTTATCATACTAATTATTGCAATTACCATGTAATTATTTCAACTTATTATTTCTTTCCACTGATGTAATTATTTATTTCAAATATTAATCCATTATTAATCCACAAATCATCTAGAACCCAAAGATTTAAAATAAACATAGTTTTTAAAAAACAACAAATCAAAATAGCTGACGTAATCTAATTTCAAACGGTCATATTTTCTTAATCCGAACGTTAATAAAATCTAATCTAACGTTAATATTTCGATGTTATATAAAATGAACAGGGTCCACAATTTAATGACAGGACCTGAATATGGCATTCTCATATGGTGTATATATCAAATTGTAAACCAAGTTTACAGAATAATTGACCTTAGTAGCATTGTTTTTCCTGTATAAAATTCCTGGGTCTATCTTCTCTCTCATCAAATCATTATTCATTCAATTCATCCTCTCCAAGAAATCAAGAAAGCCTCGTTCTTCTCTGATCTCTCCCTTCTTCTCTATTCTCTCCCACTACGAGACCCTTCATCCACAGATCGATACTCTATAACCAACTCAAATTTCTATTCCGTACTCAGATTGTTCGACAGGGAGTCAAGATGGGAAATCGGCACTTGCGAAGAACTCTAAATTCGTGGACTGAGATCTATTCAATGGAAAATTGCAATGGTTGACGTGGGATTCGTTACTGGACAGACACGAAAACGTAAGTGTTTCTTGTCCATTTGTTTGTATTTGATCGGAATTAATGATTTTCGATTACCCCCAAATCAAGCAAGCTAATGGCTGGCTTGTTTTCAATTCGATTTTCTTTGGTATTTAGTTTCTTCTTAACTTTTTCTTGATCATAATTCCTGATTATTTTTTTGATTGATTGTAGTTATCAAGATTCCTGATGAGCAAGAGTCTCACATGAATTCGATTAACCAAGCCAAGTACAAGAATTTCTTCTCTTTTATTTCTGTTCGAATTGATGAGAACGAGACAAAAAATGCAGAGAAGAAATTGCCCATGTACAAGGTTATTTTCAATTTTGTCTCTTTCTAAATGAATCCAATCTATTTTGGTGATTATGCGATCAAATTTATTTTGACAATTGGTGCAGAGATTTGGTGAGTTCCTTCGAGAGCAGTCTCGAAGAGGTTGGACCAAAAGATTTCATCTCGATGCAACAGAGCTTTAGAGCGTCACAAAATTCAACTCCGTGCACTTCATGGCAATAGGTTATTTTTTTAATCTTCTTCTCTCTTTCCTTTCTGTTCTTTTCTTGTATTGAAGAAGAGGATTTTGTGCTGACATGATTTTTTATTACTAAATTAGAGTGAATTTCTGTACATGTACATGATTGATTTCATTATGTTTTTTTAGGGTTATGATCAATGGTGGCCAATTCTCTTAAACAAGTTCGAATCGAGACATTCGATTAAGCACTCGAAGAATTTTACTCAAAAATCAGAAGACAACAATCAGATTTGAAAGGAGGAATAGTGATGCAGAAACCAAATTAAACTCGATCAGGTCCAAAACCAAACCAATTAAATAATTTATTTATTTTCTACAAAAAATTAACTAATTGTCTTCATTGGTGCAGGAGAATAGGGCAGAGTTAATCAATTTCAAACTCGATGACAAACCCCTGTACAAGAGGTAAATTTCAAATCTTATTCCTTCCTAAATACCAATACATTTTGTAATCATTCAATATAATTTATTTTATCTCAAAATGTGCAGCGATGAAAAAAAAAATGGATGGTCAAATCGTTTTACTAGACATAAAACCGGGGAATCTTAATACAAGAAATTTCAGTGTGTCGAAAAAAAATGACTTCACTCGATGAGCAGAGATGTGTGTTTTTGTGTTGTATGTATATGTGTGTTTGTTTGTTTGTTTTGTGTTTTTGTGTCTTTGTATGTGTCTATGTAAGAGTGTGTATGAGTGTGTGTGTGTGTGTGTGTGTGTGTGTGTGTGTGTGTGTGTGTGTGTGTGTGTTGTGTTTTTGTATGTCTCTATGTAAGAATGTGTATGTGTGGGTAGTGTGTGTGTTTGGCCCAAGTGGGGCCAGGCAAGTGGGGCCGGGACCGCAGGGCAGAGGGTGGGTCCGGTCCGATTTGGGCCTGGCCCGTTCCGGGGAGAGGGTCGGGTCCATGCAGGCCCGGTCCGGGGAGATGGTCGGGTCCACGCAGGGCCCGGTCCAGGGAGGGGTTCGGGGCCCAATTGGGGCCTGGCCCGGGGAGAGGGTCGGGTCCACGCAGGGCCCGGTCCAGGGAGGGGTTCGAGGCCCAATTGGGGCCTGGCCCGGGGGGGGGGGTCGGGCCCAAGTGGGGCCTGGCCCGGGAGGGGTGGTCAGGCCCAAGTGGGGCCTGGCCCGGGAGGGGTGGTCAGGCCCAAGTGGGGCCTGGCCAGGGAGGGGGGGGGGTCGGGCCCAAGTGGGGCCTGGCCCGGAAGGGGGGGGGGGGGGTCGGGCCCAAGTGGGGCCTGGCCCGGGTGGGGGGGGGGGGGGGTCTGGCCCAAGTGGGGCCTGGCCAGGGGGGGGGGGGGTCGGGCCCAAGTTATGTGAATATATATTATAAATCCTAATCCCTACTTGAAATTTTCAATTAGGGCTTATTCCTCATCGGTTAAACTAAATAAAATATCACAGGTTCTATTTATTAATTAACAAAATGAAATTCTAATTTGAATTCGTGATCAAATTTATAAAATATCTATTAATTTGTCAACAATTTGACAAAAATATTGTTTTATTTATACACGTACAAATTTTAAGATATTAAAACATTGCATTTTGAAATGTCTATTTCTGATGATATTTTCATTTTGCGGGTGTGAATATATAATTTGAGAATGTTTTGATTTAGGAGATTTCTCTATTAATTTCTTATATCATTAATAACATTTTTTATAGTTAGATATGTATTTAATATTATTTTCTTGAATAAAAGTTCGGACATTATTTAAACCGAAAAATCTATATAAAAGCTTACACTCTCAATTTTGGGTTTAATGTATAATATCTCTTTTAGCGAAGTCGTGATGTTGTGATGTGGTGATTAAATTTGAGAAAGTATTTATTTAATTAAAATTTTGAAAAACATAATTTTTTCGAAAAAAGGTATAAACAAATTCCTTGAAATTTGATAAAAGTCTTTACAAAAAAATTTGCAAAACATTTCAGAAGAATATTTACAAAACATTTATATACAGATTTGAGAAAAGTATTTAAAAATAATTTTATGAAATTGAGAATTATATTTAAATAATTTTTTTCTTAAGACTTTTTACAAAAGTATTTCAAAAATTATTTTATAAGAAACTTGAGAAATGCACTTACAAAAGAAAAAAAAAATTCTATGAAATTTGAGGGAAGTATTTAAAAAATAGGAGTAACTTCATGTATACCCCTAAGAAAAATATATCAAATTTAACCCTTTAAAACTTAAAATATGAAATTTATCCTTCTAAAGATCAATTTCTATCAAATTTAACTCGTGTTAACTTCTTTTTGTTAAATTTAAGAGAAAAAGTTTAAATTGACCATTCTACCCTTCGAACTCTTCTTCCCCAAATTCCTTTCCCCATAAGACCTTCTTTCTCTCTTCTTCATATCTTCTGTTTTTCCAGAGAATTTTTTTCGGATTTATGCTTTCAAACGACTTGTTTTAAGCCTCTCTGCTTGTAACAAAAGATGTAGAACCAAGTGGAGAAAATTCGTTGACCCAACTTCTGTTAAAACAAAATATAACAAAATGATATATTCGGATATTAATATAGAATAAACTACAATACAATATAACATTTTAATACTTATTTACATATAACATCAATATACAAGAACAAGTATATACGATTATTATACGATTATGATTTCTAATTGGTATGTTGGAATCTTTGTTCTTTCCATTCTTTTTGAGATTTTTGTGTTTTCCTGGTCATTATTATTATCAGGAAGCAATGGAGGTGATGCGTATACCTAATGAAAATCAAGAACAAGTATTTCCGATTCTTTTTGCGGTTTTATGGCTTGGAAATATTTATTTTCATTATCTCGCATGAACCGCCCTCGAAAGAAACAAGCCGCAAAAAAATTAGTCATAAGGTACAAAAACACAACTAAAAAAAATCAATACATAAACAAACTAACCAGGAACATATCAATCAATGCAGAAACGAAACCGAAGAAAAATAATGTAGCCAAAGTGATAACGTAGCCAAAGTGGGCAGCGAAAGAAAAAAAATACTTTTGTACACTTTGCAATGCATAACGGTGCTGCAAGCCGTAAATATTTTGAATGAGATGACCATCGGGTCATCGGTACCGTAAACACTATGTTTTGTAAATAACTTAGGACCTACAAAACTTATTTTATTGTTAAACTTTGCAAACTAATACTTCCCAACTCAGTAGTATTTCATCATACTCAACAATCAACCCAAAATGCAAAAACTACACATCAACCCCACATGAAACAATATGAAAAACACGCCCATGAACCAGGGCGAAGCGCTAGTATATATATACACTAATAATGAAACTGTGCATTAATTGTGCATTTAACCTTAATAACTCTAGGGGTTATATGTTACAAAAACAATGCTATCAGATACACCCTTAATTGATATTTCTTCTAAGATGTAACAGACCAATTAATTGGTCCAAATGTAACAGTTATATTACAAGATGATTAAGAACTAAGTAATAGGTGGTCATGTCATATTTTCTTGCAGTACATAAATACCTAGAAATTGTATGGCTTATTAATCCTATAAATTAATTGTAAATATTATTTTGAGTTTTCTATAATTATCATTTTCTTCTCGCTTTCTCTAAAAATATCACTAGATATAAAACCATACGAGTACAAATTTTGTTGTTTTGGGGCAGCAATCATGATTTTTTTTTTTAAGAATATCATGGTTTAGTTGATGTATTATTGTGAACGAATTGTAATTTTGGATCAATTAGTTGTTAAAGTGAGTATTTTATCGAATATCTGTTTGAAATTTATAATATTTGTGTTATTGAGTTGTAACATTGACATGGAAATAATTGTGTTATTTTCAATTATTTTGGTAACTCGAGTTTGTTAGAGATTTGATTTGACAAATCAATGATCAAAAGTGAAAAAATATTGGTTTGATTTTCACAAGAAGAGTTGCAGCAGATTGTCAAAAGAAACGAAGAAGGGGGGAATTAGAGGGGGGCTATTTTGGTAATTTTCAGTTATGTTCATTTATTTGATTAGAGCCGATAAACTTCATTACACCATGAAGTTCAAAATTTGGATGAATTTGATAACTATATGTTTTAAGTGGATGTTTTTGATATTTTAATATTTTTTCAAAGATAAATTTGATAGGTTTTGAAAATTTTAAGGAGTATTTGATATTATTAGTTTTAGAGGGACTAATTTGATATTTTGGGTTTGTAAAAGGAGATATACATGAAATTACCCCTAAAAAATATGTTGAAATTTGATATTTTTTTATTTTTATTCATTTGATTTGTGGATAAGTATAAAATATCAATTTATATCACAAATGTTATTATTTTGTTCCACTACATTATTTGTAAATTTATCTCAACTAATATGTTCAAGACTATTTTTTTATACTAGGCATTTGATGAGATATGTGATTTTTGATGGCATTTTTGTTCAACCTTTGCCTTTTATTTTAGCAAGTACATATGATGCAAATTGGATCAACAATTTTTTAAGATTAATACTTTGATTACTTTGATATGCTAATTTGTTTTTACTTTTTCTTGTTAATGTTAATGGGTTGTTTTTTACATATTCATAAACATAATAGTTATATTATTATTATTTTTATTTAAAAGTCATTAGGCAAGTGTATATCTTTATTTCATGTATTTATTTTGTATCTCAACAGTTAAATTTCGAATGAGTTAAAATGTAAATTGACAATATAATATTAAAAGTAATTATAATTATAATTATAATATTAAAAATAATTTTGCTCGCCCAGAAGCCTAGTAGGCCCACGTTAATTTGAAATACTAGCCAGTCCTTGAGAAAATTATGAAATCGAAACAAGATCAAGTTAGAGCACCACTTCATCACTAACTTCAGGACAACCTCTTGTGTAATTTCTATTTTGAGATATACCTCTAGTTTAATTAATACATTCATATATATTCATAGAAATTGATATTGGACAATCCTAAACACATTCCTTTTTAACCACAATACTAATTCTAAATCAAACGATTCTAGTTCATTTTTGGTTTCAAGGACGTTGAGAATTTGTGGGGTTTGCAAGGTTTTTTTTAAGAAAAATGGCCAGGATGCCTTCCTACAACTGGTTTGCTTCAAAAAAATTAATTCATTTTGCTTCTATGATAGTGTTTTTCTCTTTTACAATAAAAGCACGCAAAATAATATATATATATGAGATTAAAAAGAACATATTTTGCGACTCTATGCTGCATCATAGTTTATTACAATAATAGTGATGAACAAATAGTCCTATAAAATATATTTATTTAGAATAGGATTTGAACTACTAAAATTGTCAAAATCTCATATTTTATAGAAACATAGTAATTTAATGATTCCATTAATGTTTTAGTTTAATAAAGTTAATTCTTTTTTAAAAAGATATATATTTTAGCAACTTGAATTTTGTAAATCTGAGATATAAAATGAAAGTTGTAGTCAATCACAGTTTAGGGACTCGAGTGAAAAATGTCATTACACATTCTTTCCTTTTGAGTAAAAGCAAAATAAACGTTGGTAGTTATTTGAATTTTGAAAATTGCAACTTATTTATTTATACAAATATCCTAAGTATCAACGGGAATTATCATACAATTGAGAAGTTTTTTATTTAATTAACGGTAGGAAATTTATATTTGAAATGTTTCTCTTTGTACACACTAGTTAATCAATAATTAATCAAGTGATTAATAAACCTTATAATAATGTATTGAGTCAATGGGCTCATGTCTAGAGGTGGCAATCGGGAGGGTCGGGTCGGATTCGGGTCGGGTCATTTCGGGTTCGGATCATTTTGGGTTGCGGGTCATTCGAGTCATCGGGTCGTGACTATTTTGATTTAAAGGTAATTCAGATTTCACAAAATTTGATTTCGAATCATTCGATTTTTCAAAAATTTAGTTTTCTGGTAATTTCTGATTTATTTTATTGATTCCGAGATATTTTAGCAATATTGTATTGATTTTAACAACAATATTTTAATTTTCGGGTCATTCGGATCGTGAATTTCGGGTCATTCGGGTCGTGAGTTTCGGGTCATTCGGGTTTCGGGTTAGTTCGGGTTTCGGGTCTTTCGGGTCTTTCGGATTTCAGCTCATTCGATTTCGGATCGATTTCGGGTTCGGGTCATTTGGTTTCAGGTCGATTTCGGGTTCAGGTCATTCGGTTTCGGCTCGATTTCGGGTTCGGATCATCGGTTTCGGAAAGATTTCGGGTCGGGTCATTCGGTTTCGGTTTCGGGTCGTTGACTTTTCAATATTTTCGGGTCGGGTCGGATTCGAATTCGGGCGGGTCGGGTCAGATTTTGCCAGCTCTACTCATTCCCCGGTGTTTACGTGTGAGACACTCAAAATTTTGAAAGAAATACAGTTTCGAATCAACCGTAAAAGTGTACACAAGGATAAATGAACGTACGCGCTCGTGGCCATAACTTTCAGTAGGAAACTCCAATTTGAATGGTTCAAATTGGGTTACATAGATAATGAAATTATCTAGAACTTTAATGTAGAAATATATTTCATTTGAACGAAGTATCAGTATCGTTTCAATGAAATACCGAAAGGGTGCAACAGTATGACATACAAATAGGATATTGGATATACATGCCTTTTCGCCCATCTTAATCTTATGTGATATAAATAGGATATTTCTCTCTCCTCTATTCAGTCCAATTCATTCTATCAAGAGAATTATCCTGAAAATAGAGAGTCATCTTTCTAAGAGCGAAAGAGTGCGAAGAAAGAAAACCGAGAAAAAGAGTTTTTCTCGGTGTAGAGAATCGATCTAATCAAGTAAGTTCGCCGGTGCTTCGTCTCGGCAGTTGCATCCGCGACCGACGTCTTCCGACTCAAGGTGGATACACGTAGAGGAGTGACACGTGTGGCTCTCCGATTGTGATCGAACCGGAGGAACAAGGAACGTCAACGAGCGGTGAAAAATGCGTGGTGTGGGACGCGCGGATTGTCACCAACGTGATAGGAGAAAGAAGGAATAACTATTAACCCTTCGAATGCAATCAATTTTGCACCGGGATGAATCTATCCTTCTATTGCATCGTACCCTCGAAGTCGTGATCTTGGATTTTGGGAACCGGTCCGGGCCTTCGTACCCGCTACGCGGGCCCGGGATCGGGTGAATTCCCAACAAATATATGTAGTGAGAGTTTGTGGGTTCGAGTCTCATTGACACCAATGGATGGGGCACCACCGAACCTTCTTCATTTACTCATTTTTTTTATACTAATGTATTGAGAACATTAAATAAATGATAAACAAAAGGTAGATCTAAAAGTTAGCTCATATGTCAATGACATTCATTGGTATTTAAGTTAACTCATTGATTATTTGTAATATTTATAATAAATATCTAAAATAATATTTGTAAATTACTAATTTTTTTTATAGTAAATATATATTGTTCATAAAAATATTGTATATTAAATTACTAATTTTTTTTATAGTAAACTAATATTTATAATAAATATCTAAAATAATATTGTTCATAAAAATATTTGTAAATTACTAATTTTTTTTATAATACTATTATATAATTATGTATGTAAATTATTTTTTATTAATAAACAATATTGTATATATTTTGTTTGGCCAATGAGCTCGCGGCTCAGTGATTGAGTGTGAGACAAAAAAATCATATATTATGAAAAAATTGTGGATTCGAGTTTTTTTGACATCAATGAATGAAGAATCATCGAATTTTGTGAGCGAAGATACGTATCTTCTACCTCACAAATTTTGTGAGCGAAGAAAGATTGAGATTAATGTATCCTTCAATTTGTAATGCGTTTTTTTATTTTTTATTATTTTTTCTTCTTTTCGAGTTGTAAGGAAAAAGTCATGCAAATTCTATCACATGATCAAATCATGCAATACATTCATGTAACACAGTGGTTGTCATAACAATTGTGTTGGCAAATTCACACATACATTATGAGCGAAATTAAGCGTGGAACTGTTATAAATATAGTGGATCTTCACCATACAGTAACTAAACATGCAATATTTATATTATATTATAGATTCATAGTAAGATATTGGAGCAAAATCAACATTTAGTTAGCAAACTTGAGCAAAATTAGGAAACAAACATGCAATAAAAGACAAGAAAAAATTAGGATATTGGGTACTTGGTCGAACTGACTTCGTGTTCGGGACACAACTACTTCGAGTTAGTCCTTGGTCTCGATATTGTGACTTGTTCGTGAATTGGCAGTTTTGTGAGTGTTTTTAACGGATTTGATCATAACCGCTTCGAGATACACATTAATTTCGTAGATGCATCTTCCAAATCTAATCATGAATAACCGTCCAGTTGCCAACAATATCGTTAAGAATCGAAACTACACGCAATGCACATTTCACGCCATAGCAGCCGCAAACCAAATATACCGTTAAGAATGTAAATTCAATAATAAAAAAATTTTAAATATCAAATTTTTTGTACTTAATTAAATACGTTAGCCTTTCTTGTATATCGAGAAAAAAAACATCACTCATATCATGGTTGGAGACAACTTAAGGAGTTTATAGAATAACTAGTATGGATTTAGTATTTTATTTTATTTTTTTATTAATTGAGGCGGGTTCTGTGGTATATAGTGTTTACAATGGTATTTACATATACCCCATATTGCTTTCTTAACTTACATTTTCTCTAATTTTAACCTTCTCTGAAACTTTCAAATAATTATCAATCTCATCATTTATATCATAGAAATCTATTTTTTAATTCTTTGAATAGTAAGGCACCATGCAATAATCTTTTTTGAACACATTTTAGATTTTGTTCGCACGGGATTTAAAAGAGACACTAGAAATATTATCTCTGTACTAAACAAAATCAACCTACTAATTTAATAATAAATATTTAATTTATTTTTCAACATGTTCACATTGATTTATACAGGATCGGTTCCGAAGCAAGCGGCCAACAAGTCCGCAGATATATCACTGGGACTGTGATATCATTTTAGAATTTATTATGTATATTGTGTTCTGACTCAAAACCATAAATGTGACGTAGGATAATAGATAAATAACTTAATTATGAATCACTATGTTATTAGGTCATGAATTTAGGATCCAACAAACTAATTTTTGTTATTTGTAGTTTTAATGATCGATTTATTTGTATCGTTTATTCTTGACTAATAAAATAATAATTGTAATACAACTATAAAAAAATTGTAAACCTAAAAATAAATATTTTTATTTCAAATGTGTTGCCTGATTATTATCAAGAATTCTCAAGACTTTTCCGTTTGATAATTCTCAAGACTTTTCCGTTCATTTTCCGAGTAAGTGACTTCCCTAATTTGCAAACACCACTGAAATTTACATAATCCCTACAGGCTACAACAACCTATTTTATCAAGAATTTCGACTAAAATATATATCTTCTGGGATTTCGGACCATGATGTCGTCATATTATTCTGTACAACATAAGTTCTATTTATAGTGTAAGAGAAACATCATTCATACTTTTTTTTAGATATGTTAGTTTGGATTGTAAGGTGAAAATATGTACAAGCCCCCAAGTAACATCTAATAAATGGAGATTTCTATGATAAATTTATTTTCTTATCATGATCCTATTTTAAAAAAATATATTTCGAATATTTGTTAAATCATAACTTTTGTTGTAAGATTCTAGTATATATTTATCATCTAATGCTATCAAAAACATAAATTTTGTATAATTAATTAATAAATAGCTAAAATTTTTAAAATAATTTTTTTAAAATGGGTCCATAATAAAAAAATGGATCTATCATAAAACTTCCCTAAATGAAGACTTCTTTGATAGACTCATTTTTTTATCATGAATCCATTTTTAAAAAAATAGGCTCACATGAGGTAGTGCGCGAAACAGCCTCAAACCCTTGCATACCCAGTAAAAAAACCAACGCAAAGAATGGGAAAAAACAATTAATAGGCTCATGTTCCCTTCAAATAAATAATAGAACCACAATTGATTTGAACTCACAAAATGTTTGTTCGTTCCACATAGATTTGATGCCGGTCGAGGCAAATCATCGTTTTGACATTGAGGACGATACCTCCCAACAAGTGGACTATGGTGACGAAGAAGAATAATATGCATAAACGACTTAGGGAGATGCCTTTAGAGCTAGCAATGCTCATTTCTTGAATCTGTAATTATGTTACTTTTCGATTATCTCTCTCTTTTATGTTGGAATGTTACGAGATTGGGTATTAGTGACAAATGCAAATGAGTGAAATATGTTGTAAGAGACACGAAATGCAACATTATTTGTATCGATTATGGAATATGAACGGAAGGGTAATTTGGTCATATTAAAAATATGACATTTGATTCGTGAAAAATCAAACAGAATGTCATGGTAATGGGGGTAAAAAGTAATCAACTGATTGTCAGAGAGTCTGAGACAAAAAATTGAATAGGTCAAGGGGTTTTTCAGGATATCCAGAAAAGTTAGGGTTTTTTTGAAAAAAGTGCCATAAAATTGAATTAGGTAGCATACATACCAGGTGCGTTGTTCTTCGATGTGGACGGGATTTCAGACAGGAGTTCCGATGTAATATTTTATAAATGTTAAATGTGTATATACTTTATAATTAATTAATATTCTATTTTAATGTTGTTTATAATGTTTTCGATATAGTTGCCACATATGTTACCATCAGAGGAAGCATTTTCTGCGGCTGTGTCGGCACTTGGGATATACAATAAAGACGGAATTATTTTTATGACGGCAAGGGCATTTTCAGTGCTGCAAGAGTTTTGTGGTAAATATCCCATATATATATTTTTATTTTAGGGGAATTCTTCAAAAAACCCCTAACTTTTTTGGAATTTCTCAAACCCCCTCTAACTTTTAGATTATTTGAAAAAACCCCTATAAGTTGAGTTTAATTCTTCAAAAATCCCCTTCTAGTGTTATTTTTCATTTTCCATCCAAATTATACGTTTTTGGACTAAAATACCCTCACAATTTATTTTATAATTGAATTTATTCTATTAACTAATAAATAAATAATAATTTATAATATAATATTTCATAATATTATATGATGATATTTATTATACTATTCTATACTTTATTATATGATTTTTATATAAAATTATTTCATGTAAAGATTCAAAATGTAATGTGAAATAATATTTATTTAATAAAATATTATTTTTTATATATATTATAAATCGTAAATAAAATAACAATTTTTAAAATATTATCATAAACAATTTTTAATTATAATAACGTGAAATATTTAATTTATTTATGTATTCATTCATTTATATTGAATAAAATAATTTAGAAAAAGAAAATCAGGAAGGGTATTTTTGTCCAAAAAAATGAATACAATGTTAAAGTTAACCTTTGTAGGTGTTTTTTTAAGAACTAAATTCAATTTATAGGGTTTTTTTTCAAATAATCAAAAAATTAGGGGGTTTTTGAGATATTCCAAAAAAGTTAGGGGGTTTTTGAAGAATTCCCCTTTATTTTATTGCTAAAAGTAACCCGTGTTATGGAAAATCGCAAATTACTCCCTTTATATATTTTTTTGTTTTCTTTTTTAGGATGTTTAGGGCATTTGGGCACGATAAAGTTTGGGTGTTAAATGGAGGGCTGCCGCAATGGAGAGCATCGGGATATGATGTCGAGTTGAGTGCCTCCAGTGATGCTATTTTGAAATCCAAAGCTGCTGGAGAAGCAATTGAAAAATTTTATAATGGTCAACCTGTATGTTATGTTCTCTTTTTACAAAATTGGCCCCTTGAAAAACTTCAATATATCAAATTTATCCTTGTGTTGTTTTTAATTGTACAGGTGGGTCCAACTACGTTCGAACCCAAGTTACAATCTCCAGTCTCATCAACATATAGACCAGGTAAATAATTTTTTTTAATGTATTTTATATATATTTTTTTATTTTTTATATACTTGTTAGTAAAGATAAATCTTGTATTTTTAGGTTAAAGAAAACATTGATCTCCAGTTTCATCAACATATAGACGCACGTTCAAAACCCAGGTAATTTAATATTTTATACTATAACTTGTTTTAGAAAATCAAATAATATATATATATTTTTTTAGATTCGACGGTACCGCTCCAGAGCCAAGAAAAAGAATAAGAGGAGGTCATGTACCTAATAGTAAATGTATTCCTTTCAATCAGGTACAATAATTTTCTTTTCTTCTATTTAATATTATAATTTTAACTAATTTTATTTATTTATTTTGTAGATGTTGGATAGCTCTCAAATGCTATTGCCATCAAATGAACTCCAAAAACGATTCGAGGAAGAAGATAATCTTTTTTTTTTTTTTAATTTATATTTAACATTTTTACATAACAATTTCATCGTATTTGTCATTTATTTTTAATTTAATTTTTATAGGCATTTCTCTTGATAAGCCTGTGGTAACGTCGTGCGGTACAGGTGTCACTGCTTGTGTCCTTGCTTTGGTAATTGCTAACAAAAATTTACGTATAATAAAAGTAACCAAAATTTATAAATTAATTAATTAATTTTTAAATTTCAGGGTCTTCACAAGTTGGGAAAGGCTGACGTGGCGATATACGATGGGTCGTGGACCGAATGAGGGGCCCACTCTGATACCCCTGTTTCTGTAACCAATGTTTAAAAAAAATTCTTAACAATGAATTGTGTGAAATAAATTTGTTGAGCCTTAAATCTTTTTAGTTTTCTTTAAATAAATTTCATGTAACTTAAATTCATTAAATTAGTAGTTAGCTGGCATTACAAATAAAATTCATCATATCTGCGTGAGCCAGCTGTTATGTTGAGAATGATTAAACATGCAAACATTGTTTTTGCAGTACGAATAAAAATAAATAGAATTATTCGTGTATATTATTTATAGTTCAGTTTTCTAGTGATATTTTATGGATTAGTTTTCCAATTTAATCATGTGCTACCATAGAGTGGTGTATATAAACAAGGCTAAATCGTTCGCGAAAAAAATAAGAAATATTATTTGCGTATGAATATATAGTTCAATTTCTAAGTGGAGTGTTTGAATGAGGTTAAAATGTTGGCGGAAACTGAAGAAAAACAATTAGTATTCGGTTTTTCCTATAATATTCAATCGAAAAAATGATCTCGCCTTTACTCGTAGAATATCCAACCAAAACAATAAAATGTCCAAAACAAAGTACCGACGACTTTTTTAACGAAAAAGAAAATGGACTAAGTGTAAATATGATTTGGTGTTGGATATTATAACAGAGTATTTTCGAGTGAAATAGGGTGTAATTGCCTACGGGGTTGTAAACAAAAAAAAAGAAAAAATAAGTGTGTAGTTTCATATATTGATTAAGTTGCTAAACAAGTGCTTAAATAGGCTAATCTGGTTGCCTTTACATAATAAATTTCAATTAGTGCTTCTTTATGTTTACTGGGTAATTTCAAATATGTTTGTTCATTTTTTTTTTCTCTAATGATTATGTATGAATTTTAATAATCCTTTTTGCTTATTATAGTTAAAAATGTTTAACTCGAATTAGATTGAATACCGACTTAAACTAATTTTTTTTATTAAACCAAATCTTTATGTTTACTCGTATTCATCTCTTGAAAATTTTATCAAATACCTTAGGTTCAACAAAGCAAAAAAACAAATTTATATAAAAGGAATTGAAAAAAAATATTATATTGCTCACATAAATTTTCAAACACGAAATAAAGCAACTAGTTAATCATAAAATAGAATAATATATGAGCAATTTTTCGTAGATATACATTTTTAAGGGAATTCTAAATTGAATGCATTTATACGAATCCAACTGTGGTAGTTTTACATACTTATCAGATAATATACTTGTCAATAGCCTAAAATTGATCACTAAGGATTAACTATGGTATAATACTATTCAAGAGCTCGGCAATCGCCGACCTCGCTCAAAAAAAAAAATATATATACTTGTCAATAGCAAAATATGCACTTATTTTTATTTTAGAATTGGATTCAACCTAACATCCTACATTTTTAAGGGTTGTATCACTAATTAAATAAATAGTCAAATTTCCAAAACTCAAACTAAATTTTCTAGTTTTAGTTTGTATATTTTTCTCTGCTGTCACGGAGAGAATAGGAAAGGATATGAATATTAGAAAGAAAAAATAAATATGAGATTTTATTTGCTGTCTTTTCAATTTTTATGTATAAACAGCATATCGTGTTTATAGCATGTATATTGAAAATAACAATTCACTAGCTTTATCCCCGCACAATTGCGCGGGATGTTTTTTTTATATAATTATTTAAATAGAATTAACGCTTGTGCAAATTAACGCGCATGCGTTTGAACTAAATTAATCTAATCACGACATATTTGCAAATATCATGATGTCAATAGATGTATGAGGTTCACGAAATTAGTCTATCGCGAATATTATTTTCTAATATAATTTGTATAAATATCATTTGCTCAGGTGCTTCTAAATTCGATTAATATAATCAGGACATATTCACAAATTTTAATATGTATGTAAAATAGGAAACCAAGAACAAATGTAAAATAAGAAAAAATGATCAAAATGTAAAAAAAAAACCGAAATGTAAATAAAAAGGACCAAAATGTAGATTAAAACAAAAAAGGACCAACATATAAATAAAAAGGACCGAAATATAAATAAAAATATAAAAAAGGACTGAAATGTAAATAAAAAAGGACCAAAATATCAATAAAAAGGACCAAAATATAACCTTAAATTAAAAAGGACCAAAATATAAATTCAAAAATGTAAAAAAGGACCGAAATGTAAATAAGAGAGGATCAAAATATAAATAAAAAGGACCAAAATGTAATTTTTTAAACTAAAAAGGACCAAAATATAATTTTTTAAACTAAAAAGGACCAAAATATAAATAAAAAGGACCGAAATGTAAATTGTTAAACTAAAAAGGACCAAAATGTAAATTTAAAAATAATTTTTTTTCAAAAAAGTCCCTGATGACGTGGCCTCATGTATGAGCTCCATTTCTTCCAACTTTATACATAAGTATAATTTTACAAAACAACTAAAATATTAAATGATTATTATTAGTTGTATAAAATGTGAAGTTTATTAAGTTATATCTTAAAATAAAGAACTTAGATAAATTAGTGACCACTGACCATCGATTTGAAATCAGCCATGAAAACAAAATCTCAATCTAGGGTTTATAGCATGCAGTGAGAATCTAACAAATTAAAATAGACAATCAAAAGGGTAAAACATCCTACATGAGCCTAAAACATCGCAAATATACAAAAATAAATCACTTGCCCTAATCTTTGAGGTTGTATTTTCCATTCTCCCTGGTCTTTGAATTTCGAGCATTACTCTGCCATATAAACCCGATTCAGAGAAAAAACTCATAATTGGAGCAACTTGTATCAGCTTAGGAACTTCTTTTTCACTCCTGTACATGTACAATTTATAAATCGACTCTTAATCGAATTGGTTCATGGACCAAATTGGTTCAAATAGAAGTAAGATTCGAATCTAAATTCACGTACAAATTGATTTAAATGACGAGCCAAATCGAAAAGAGCTTACATATCGAAGGAAAAACAACAACATCAAATGTCCATTCATCGCCTGAGGTCTCCTCTTCTTGGTTGGACGAACTTAGAAGGGTTTCAAGCATTCCCGCGACCGTCTAGGGTTTCGTCGCGTCACTCCTTTTCTCTTCTTGTCGCATGAACGAAGAGGAGAATAGAGGCAGCGCTCATTTTATCTTCTCATCGAATTCTTATCGACGGCTGAGAAAAATGAGCAAGAAAGCCATTGAACGGCTTGAGAGAAGGAAACGTGGAAGAAGAGGATAAGAGGGCCAATGTTTTGCATTATATGTATATAGATATGAATTTATGAGTAATTCTATATAACATGTTTTCGCAGCATGCTCTTGCAGTAATTGAGCTAAAAAGTAATTTCTTCCTAATATCCAAAAATAGAAAATTCTTGCAAATTCTTTTCTTTTCTTTCAATCCGATTCATCCCAAGATCACATATACCACCCGAGATAAATTTTAGCGAGCTAAAATTATCTAAATCAATATGATTCATCCATATTCTCCCAATACCCAAATTAAGTTGCTTCTCATTAACTGTCGGCTATGTTGCACGGATACGGGTACGGGTATCGTATCCGATACGATACGGATACGGCGATACGGCAATTTTTGAAAAATCACGGATACGGATACGGCTATATAGTTATTATTTTAATATATTTATATTATATATAATAAATAAATAAATAAGATTTTTAAATTAAATATCATGACAATAAAAAAAATAAACATAACAATACAAGTATCATAAAATTATCTTAAATTATTTTAGAAGTATCCTAAAACTAATTTTAGAAGTATCCTAGAAGTATCCTAGAAGTATCATATACAAATTATTTAAAAATATTATGGGCAAAAACATATATTGGGTCGAAATATCATAAATGGAGTATCCCAGCCGTATCCTAAACGTATCCCAGCCGTATCCTGCCGTATCCTGCCGTATCCCCGCCGTATCCGAAAAAAATAAATATTAAAATAATCGGATGACGTATCCGATACGTATCGCAGCCGTATCGCACCCGTATCCGTATCGGATACCCATATCCTCAGGATACTTCTGCATTTTTGGAGTATCTGCGTAACATAGACTGTCGGTTCTTTTGATGCCCAAAACGGCGACAAATTAGAGCCAAATTTTCCGTCTCAACGAAGAATAGATCTTTGTGTTTGCATGATTGGTGAATCATCAAGGTAATTAGATCCTCAATCCGATTCTTTTATTCTTCTTTCAATCGGAATTTAAAACTTAGTTTAAGTTTACTAATATATCATTCCTGCATTGTGATCTATAACAGAATAAAAGAATAATAAAAAATCATGTTTGGTGAATCAACCAAATGAGCATGAAATACCGGATACATTTGAAATGATTAAACATGCAAATGTTGCTATTCGTGAAAAAAAATAGAAGCAAAGAGAGAAGTCTTATTTATATGTAGTTGCACAATTTTCTGATAATTAGTCATATATTTAAAAAAATTAAACATAGTTAGGCTTATATTGAAATTGCATATCACATTTTAGGATGATGGAGAAAACTATAAAAAAAATATATCAACGTTGAAATAATGTTTCAACATTACGGATTTGTTCATTCGCCTAATTTTACAAAGATTTCAAAAAATTGAAAGATGTAGTTGCTAAATAAATGAATGGTGATTAATATTGTTGTAAGTGGTAAGTGGATAACAACAATGTAATAAAAGACAAATGGACGAATCACATGTCCTTCATATTTTTTTAACGAAGTAATGACGATTTTTTTAACGAATATTAAATCAATATAATAAAATGTTCAGAACAAAGTAACGACAATTTTTTTAACAAAAAAGAAAATGGACCAAGTGTAAATATGATTTGGTGTTGGATATTATAATAGAGTAATTGCCTACGGGCTTGTAAAAAAGAAAAAGAAAAAAAAAAGAAGAGTGTAATTTCATATATTGATTAAGTTGCTAAACAAGTGTTTAAATAGGCTAATCAGGTTGTCTTTACAATATAAATCTCACTTTTTATGGACAAACATCATCTCGTGTATATAGCATGTTTATTGAAAATAACAATTCAATTGATAAAACAACTAAAATATTAAATTTTTAGTCATATCAAATGTGAAGTTTTTACTTAGATTAAGATCAAGCCGGATTCCATCTTCTGGTTATTGTGAAACCGGAAACTGGAATCTGGAAAATTTACTGCTGGATTTTTTTTAATTCTGGAATTAGAGTGTAAATAGTTTAGTTCATATAAATTGTTATTGGGGGTATTTAGGATTAGATTTTTTTTTTCATATTTTAGGACAAATACCTCCAAATATTTGTACGAACTAATATCAATATTATAAAATAATAGAAGTAGGACTTAAGACTCTACTCTATTTTCTTCGAAAAAAAATGAAATGTGAAGTTTATTAACTTATATGAATTTATTCCTATACTCAGACTATACTACTAAAATACGTATTCCCGAGAAAAAAATAGAAGCAAAGAGAGAAGTCATATTTATATGTAGTTGCAGATTTTTGTAATTAATTAGTCGATATGTTGTAAACTGTGTTGTACGGATACGCCGATACGGCGATACGGCAACGCATATCGGATACTGCGATACGACAATTTAACATATGATTTATGATACGATACAAATACGGTGATACGGATAAATTCGGTTTTTTGAAGTATCCGCGCAACATAGGTGTAAACTATTTTATCATTATGAAGCTTATATCGAAATTGTATTATCACATTTTAGGATGATGGAAAAATCTGGAAAAGAAATATCATAGACAGAAATTGTTCAACCAAACATGACGAAATTGCAACAGAAGTTGAAGAGAAATAACACGAAATGGAAGAGCAATTCGAAGAGGAGAGGCCGCACACCGAAGATTGTGAAGCATCGAAGAGAGCTGAAAACTTGACGAAAATCACTGCCGCAGCGTAAAAATGACAAAGAACCGAAGAGGATCTGAAACGTGTGAACTCGAAGCACTCTCATGGGTTCCTGTCATCGTCGCCTCGCGTGCAGGTCGCATCACAGTCGCGTCACAGGTCGTATCGTATGCTTCAGTCACAGTGGCAGATCACGGAAGCTATGCTAGGGTTTCGTTTCCTTATACTAGGGGCGTGCAGGACTGAAGGTAGCGGATCCGGATCCTTGCACAAATGGATCCGGTGAATATAAGTTAATGGGTCGGATTAGTAATAAGTATAATTAATTTATATGTAAAAAAATGAGGTTTATGAAAAATGAAGACATGTGACCCAGGTCAACTGGGCCAAAATTCAGGACCGGGCCTGGTCTCAATGGAGAATTGATCTTTGTGTTCGCATGATTGGTGCAGATCCTCAATTTTTTCTTATTAAGAAACTCAATTTTTATGATTCAAGCATATTTACTTGAATTTTAATTAATTCGAATGCAATGATTAACAAATAAATTAACTTTGTTATTGGTTAGGTTATCCTTACGAAACCCTCCAAAACTTAATTAATAAAAATGAATAACAAAATTTGGGTTATGTTTAGTGATAGATCATTCATGCAATGTGATCTATAACGGAATAAAAGAATAATAAAAAATCATGCTTATTTAATCAACCAAATGAGCATGAACTACCGATTACATTTGGAAAGATTAAACATGCAAATTTTGCTATCCCAAGAAAAAATAGATCCAAATAGAGAAGTCTTACTTATAGAAGCAAATAGAGAAGTCTTATAGTTATATTGTAAACAATTTAATCATATTGAAGTGTGCATTAAATTGTAGATCACGTTTTAGGATGATGGAGAAAACTAAAAAAGGAACATCACATACTTACAATTTCAACATTGAAATAATATTCCAACATTATGGAGTTGTTCTCGCCTAATTTTACAAAGATTTCATAAAACAGAGAGATGTAATTGCTAATTAATGAAAAATGATTAATATTGTTGTAAGTGGATAATAATGGAAGAAAATACCGAATAGAGAGTCACATGTCTGACATATGTGTTCATTATTTTACAACTAGCTTTCAACAATTTTACAAGACAACTTCGTCTTACGTTGATGATGTGTCATATTATTATTCGTTCGATTTATATTGAATCGGTTGTATTTGATTTAATATTTTTTCATATTATGTTACATGATCAAATGTGTATACTAATAAACTGTGAAGAGTTCATATATTTAACACTACAAAATTAATTTATATTATTAGAAATATTTAAAATATATTTTCTTTTAAAGTATGAATATATTCACCTAAATTTTGAGTTTCATATTATCATTTTTCCAATATTTTTCTCTAGTTTAAAGTTATGAACACAATTATATAAAAAAATACAATACAAAAGCCAATATAATTATACATGATTAGTGATTTTTAAGTCCAATAATTAACGTTTTTAAACCTACAATTTCAAAATATTCATATATAATAATAAATAGATTATAGTTGTATTTTTATTAAAAAAAAGCGGCGATTTGTTTTTAAAAAAATATATTAAAAATGAAAGATGTTAATTTATCAAAAACAAATAACTTCTTAAACTTATAAAACATATTTGTTTCAATCATAAACATGAAAGATATGTAAAGTTACAAGAAGAGTTTCCGAAAATTTTAAAACACATCTATAATGTTATTCTTATTTTGATATATGTAATTTAAAGTATCATATGATATTAAATAATTTCTAAGTATACAGTTTAGTTAAATTTTTAGTAGTTTTAAATTTTGTTATGTTAAATGTTTTGGACCATTACTACAAAATAGCTTTAATGATAGCTCCAAATATTTAATGTAATATCATGTCCAAATTAATTATATTTTTCATAAAAATAAAATTTCGTTAGCATTATATGATTTGAAACTTCTTGGTTTATTATTGCTTAAACTATTCGAAATAACAATAATGTAATCATGTTGTCATGTTTTTTTCGGAAAATTGTATTATATCTCGAATATAATTATACCATGGTTCTAATATATGTATTAATCATGAAAATTATAAATAATCATAGGTTCATAAAATATAACTATCTCATCACGCTGTGATGTAATTTTAGTTCAAAATTATGTTGTATTTATCATCATAAAAGATAGATTTGTATGTATGAATCCAAATTGAATCCAAATTTTTTTGCTATAGACAAGTAACAATAAATTTGGGGAGTTCTATGGTAAAATCTTTTTCTTATGATGGATTCTTTTTCCAAAGGATATTTGTCAATTAATAAAAAAAATTTGTACGATTCATGTGCATTGTTATTATTTAATACTAGTCAAAATAGAAAGTATGGATTGTTAATTGACAAATACCATAAATACCCTTTTGAAAAAAGATTTATCATATAACTCCCCAATAAATTTATAGATAAATTGATTCAACTTATCAGAATGTATACTTGTCTATAACGTAATATACTCTTATCATAATTGAATTAAAGAATTGGATTGGATTCAACCTAACAGCCATCATTGTTAATGGTTGCATCATTGAATAAATAAAAAAATTAGTTTGCAAAGAAGAATTATATACTCTCGTTCTCGTTTTCGTTTGTTTTTATTTTTGTTTGTTGTCATGAAGATAGTGTTGTAAAAACGGTCCTTACCCTTCCTCAAAGGCTTGTTTTACATTATAATATTAATTACTTTTAGTATTTAAGATTTTAAAATTTCCAAACATGTAGGAATAAAAATATTTAGGGATTTGTAAAATTATTGTTTGAATAAATCATTAGGAATTTATAAATAAAATGATTTTTTTAGTATTATCATAATGTCCAATGCATGATTACAAGAAAACAACACTTGCCCAATCACTTTCTAGAAAAAACTCGATAAAAAGATGAGTTTTATTTTTACCATAATTTCTATACAAAAATTACTATAATTTCATTCACCTTATTTTTCTAAATTACATCCAAACAATTTCTAGTAAAAGCAATCCAAAATTTTCCTTATCTATAGAAAATTTGAGATTCCTTATGCATCCAAACAAACCTAAAGGTCCAAAAAATACTATTAAAGGTATTTCAACATTATGTTTTTTTCGTAACGTATTACAAATCGGTCAAGCGTTATTTAATGGTTTTTTACTTGATGTTTTATTTTTTATCGTTGACCATTTTTAAGGTTTGTTTATTTTGATAAATACTTATATGATTATTTTGAACGTTTATTTGTCATGTTTTACTTGGACATTGTTTGTTATGCTTGTTTTGACTGATGTATTATGTTATATCGATTTAGACTTTGGTGTATATATTAAATTATAATACCGAACTTCAAATTTATCTGAATTATGTTATTTATGTTTGTATCTTTAAATTGGACTTATAGTTATTATAATTTAAATAATAATAATAATAATAATATTATATATGCTAAAATATTATCAATTAGGATGACGGTTATTACCATTATTGAACTGTTTAATTATTGTTAATCGGTAAGCCATTTTAACGGTACCCGGCCAATTCGTTGCATTTATTTACAATATTGCATGTTGAAAATAGCAAACAAAATGGATTTTGAGATGGAATGTCAATGAGACGGGTTAAATCCGAATCCCGAATCGGGTAATACCCAAAAAATACGCGCTCTTGGTTCGTGTCGGGTACGGGGGTAGTAGTACCCGTCTCATACTCGGAAAAAATCTGATAATTTAAACATTTTTGGATACTTTACGACTTCAATTATTTGTACTATTTGAATTTTTAATGTGTTTGAATATTTTGCTTGTTGTATGTATTTAAAATGATTGGTAAATTTATGTGTTTGTAAAATAATTTTCAGATTTTTTTGTTGGCAACTTTTTCGAATATTAATGTGTTTGTTTTCGTATTTTTGGGTAATGGGTAATACTGGTATAAATTTACCCGAAGGTCTAGTTATGGCGAAACTTTTTATCCGTGAGGATTCAGTTTCGGATACAAGTAATACCCAGAAATTCGGGTACAAATACGGAGAAAGCTTGCCCATACCCGCCTCGTCCGCTGCGAAAGGAAAAAATAGATATTATATTTTATTCATTATTTTCTCAATTTTCATGTCTAAATAGAATCTCGTGTTTTATAGCACGTATGTTGAAAATAACTATTCAATTGATAAAAGTACTCAAATGTTTTGTTTAGTTAAGATATTAAATTAAATTATTAATATTAATTGTATACATTGTGAAATTTATTAAATTTATATGAATCTTCATATATATAGTACAAGCTATATTATTACTGTAATACATAATGCACATCTTAAAAGTAACTTCTCCCTAATACCTAATTTCGTTGCATTCTTTTCGGATTTTAACGAGTTAAAAATAGCTTTTCTCCCAAATTCAATGTCTCTTCTCCCAATACCCAAATTCGAAGTCGACAAATTAGAGAAATAATTTCATCTCGATGGAGAATTATTATGATTGTGTTCGCATGATAGATTGGTATGGTGAATTATTAAGGTAATCAGATCCTCAAATTTTTCTTATTAAGAAACTCAATTATTATGATTCATCCTTACGTATGGAGAAAATTTAAAATGGAGATTCATCAATTATTCAGGAAAGTTGATTTGTTTTAATACTAGGCCAATTTAAAATGGAGAAAATGCCAAAGTACATTTAGTGAAATCATGCTAAACTTATGCTAAATTCATTTTGCAGAAAATTTTATTTTTTTACAATTAGTGAAATCATGCCAAAGGGCTTTTTCCTTTTTTTTTGCGAAATTTTTTATTTTTTTACAAAGATGGCTTGTTAGTAAATAATTATAAGTAAACAGAAGCGGGATGATTACACGAATAATAAAAAATCGTGCTTGGTGAAATCAACCAAATGAGCATGAACTATCGGTTACGTTTGAAAAGATAGGAGCGAAGAGAGAAGTCCTATTTATATGTAATTGCGTAACTTTCTAACTAATTATTCATATGTTGTAAAAAATTTAATCATATTAAAGCTTATATTGAAATCGTATATCACATTTAAGATGATGGAGAAAACTGAAAAACAAATATCATAAATAGATGATCATCGTTTCGATACATTTGGATTAACCAATATTGAAATTAATGCTTTTTGAAGTCTCTTCTCATTGACTCGGTTCTTTGAGGCCCAAAACTGCGACAAATGAGAGAAACAATTTCGTCTCAACGGAGAATTGATCTTTCTCCATATCTAATTTCTGCGACAAATTAGATAGATATGTTTAATCTTTCAATTGTTGTGCATCATTTTAATTCTTTCTTTTTAGTATTTACTTCAGGCAAGTTGATCTTCGTCTAATACTAGGCCAATTTAGAATGGAGAAATTGCTAAGGTAAGTAAGATTTGTTGGTAATACGGGATTCGAATATGGATTTCTAATATGAATTTCTAATAAACAAAACTCTCTTATAATTCTAATAGTCTCTTACAAGTCTTTCTCTATTTTCTAATTGATATTTGATGATTTATTGCTAACCATCCAAGCCCTATTTATAGGCTACATAAACTTGAGATACAAGGAATTAAACATTGCTTTAAAAACTATTTCCTAAACTAATTTCCTTATAATTAAAATCTGCCCCATAATTAATTTCCTTAAAATAAACTTTCCCTAAAATAAATTGGGCTAATTAAACTTAATAATTATTAATAGGGCTTGGGCTTATTAACAAATTCCTCCCTTAAGCTCAAGCCTATTCTTCATCCCGATCATCTTCTTGAAGTTCTCAAACAGCGCTGTCGGAAGCGGCTTTGTGAAGATGTCTGCTATCCGGTCCTGGCTCGCCACATGAATCATTCGCATATCGCCTTTCTTCACCTGCTCTCGAATGAAGTGAAAACGCACATCAACGTGCTTACTCCTCTCATGATGGACCGGATTCTTTGCTAGCTCGATTGCGGATTTATTGTCGACTCGTATCTGAGTCGCCTCATGTTGCGTCATCTTCAACTCGTGCAACAAATTCCTTAACCATGTCGCATGGCACACACATCACGATGCTGTCACGTATTCCGCCGCGCACGTCGATAGCGTCACTATTGGCTGTTTCTTCGAAAGCCACGTAAACACAGTATCTCCCATGTAAAACACATAACCTGATGTGCTTTTTTGATCGTCAACATCTCCACACCAATCACTGTCCGAGTAGCCCACCAGCTTGTATTCGTCCGTCCTCGAGTAGTATAGCCCGAGTGATTCCGTACCTCGAATGTACCGAAGAATCCTTTTTATCGCTTTCCAGTGTGAATGCCTCGGTTCCTCCATGAATCGACTCACCACCCCAACACTATACGCAATGTCGGGCCTAGTACAAGTAAGGTACCGCAAACTCCCAACCAAACTTCGAAATTTGCTCGGATCAACTCTGTCTCCTCCCTCAAATTTAGAGAGTTTCGCACCGAGCTCCATCGGGGTCGTCACTGGGTTGCTGTCCTCCATCTTGTACATCTTCAGAATATTCTTCGCGTACGCCTCCTGTGATACAAAAATTCCTGACTCACCTTGTTTAACTTCGAGGCCAAGGAAGTATTTCATCAGACCCAAATCTGTCATCTCGAATTATCGCGTCATCGCTTCTTTGAATTCCTTCGCCATCTTCTCATTACTCCCCATGAAAATCAGATCATCAACATAGAGAGCAACAAACAACACGTCTTTTTCCTTCTTTCTCACGTACAATGCTTGCTCGTATGGGCATTGTACAAATCCGGTCTTCTTGAAGTATGTGTCGATTCGGGTATTCCATGCTCGAGGTGTCTGTTTGAGCCCGTACAACGCCTTTCTCAACTTCAACAACTTTCCTTCTTTTCCAGCTTTCACGTAACCAGGTGGTTGCTCGACATAGACTTCTTCTTCGAGCACGCCATTCAAAAATGCCGATTTCACGTCCATCTGATAGATCGACCACTTGAATTGAGCTGCTTGAGATATGAGAAGTCGGATCGTCTCCATTCTCGCAACAGGAGCAAAAACCTCATCGTAATCAATACCGGCATGTTGTCGATACCCCTTCGCCACCAATCGAGCCTTGTACCTTTCGATCACGCCTTGAGCATTCATCTTCTTCTTGTATACCCACTTGACTCCTATGGGCCTGCAACCTTTTGGTAACTCGACCAAGTCCCACGTCTTGTTTTTCTCGATAGCCCCAATCTCTTCATCCATCGCGGATTTCCATTTCTTGTTTCTCACGGCTTCTTCAAAGAAAATATTCTCCGCATCTGCCAAAAGACAAACAAGATGTACCTCACTGGTTGCATCGTATAGCTCTTGTAGGCTCCGTGTGCGCGTCTGTCTCGGTTCGTCTTCTTCATCATGTATTGCGGGGCTAGTCGGTACAATAGCTGCGGATTCTTCTTTCTCGTACTCGTCTGACTCGGCATCCTCATCCTCCATCTCGCACTTCTTACTCCAGTCCCATGCGCTCTTCTCATTCACATGAACATCTCGACTCATCACAACCTTTCTTTCAATTGGGTCGTACAACTTGTATGCCTTCGTTTTCTCGTCATATCCAATGAACACAAACTTCTTGCTTTTATCATCGAGATTTGTCCTCCTTTGATCTGGTACATGAGCATATGCCACACTTCCGAACACCTTGAGATGCGACACCGTCGGTTTCATGCCGCTCCACGCTTCTTGAGGTGTTTTCTCGCCTAATTTCGCATGAGGACATCGATTTTGTACATACACCGCACACTGTACCGCCTCAGCCCAAAATTCTTTTGGCACTCCTTTGCTCTTCAACATCGATCGAACCATGTCGAGAATGGTCCGGTTCTTCCTCTCGGCCACACCATTTTGCTGAGGCGAGTATGGCGCAGTCAAGAATCTCTTAATCCCTTGCTCCTCACAAAAGCTCGTAAATGCAGTCGACGTGTACTCACCGCCTCTATATGACCGTAAAGCTTTGATGTATCGCCCGGTCATCTTCTCGACAAGCACCTTGAACCTCTTGAACACTTCGAATGCCTCAGATTTTTCCTTCAAAAAATAAACCCAGGTCCTCCTAGTGTAATCATCAACGAATGTAATAAAATACCTTTTCTCACTAAATGATTTCGGTGTGATCGGACCACAAATGTCGGTGTGCACCAGCTCGAGAGGGTTTGCTGCTTCATATTTCGCCTTCTTCTGAAATGGGACTCTTGCATGTTTACCGAGTACGCAACCTTCGCAAAATCTTCTCGTGTAGTCCATATCTGGCAGACCGTGCACCATGTCCTTCTTGGCCAACTCTCGCAAGCCTCCATAGTGCAAGTGTCCAAACCGCAAATGCCAGAGCCAAGCTTTGTCCTCCATATCGACTCGTAAGCACATTCTCTGCACACTTCTCAGGTTGAGCTTGAACATTCGATTCTTCGCCATCTCAACACGTGCAACCAATTGACCTCGATCGTCCTTCAGCTGCATCGTTCGATCTTTCATGAAGACCGATTATCCTCTCTCCAATAGTTGCCCCATGCTGATTATGTTGCTCTTCATCTCAGGCACGTAATAGACATTTTCGATATGTCCTTCTTTACCATCCTTCTGATAGGATCGAATTTTACCTTTACCCTTTACTTGGACCTTTGACGCATCTCCAAATGACACGTGCCCATCGTCTAGCTCCTTCATCTCTACGAAAAGGTGTTTGTGCCCGCACATGTGGTTGCTTGCGCCGGGGTCGAGGTACCAGATTGTATCGCTCTCCGATGTGGTGTCTTTGTGAGCCATCATGAGAACACCATCATTTGCCTCCTTCTCTACTAGGTTGGCATTTTCTTTTATCTTTTTCTCGGACCAGCACTCCTTCGCGTAATGTCCAGGCTTGCCGCAGTTGTAACACTCGCCACTTGATCGACTCGACCAGCTTCCTCGTCCACGACCTCGTCCTCGGCCGCGCCAATTTTGCTGATTCGGTTGCTTCTTTTCTTCGGAATTATAGTTTCCGCCTCTGCCTCGACCACCAAATCGACCTCCACGGCCGCGTCCTCTTCCTCGATTGTTCTCAGCGTACATCGCCTTGTCTTCATATATGGTCGCCTTGACTTGCAGAGCTTCTTGGTGTGCCTCGTTCTCCTTCTTTTTCTTTCGCTGCTCGTGTGCCTCGAGTGAACCTGCCAATTCATCAATGGTCATTTGATCTAAATCTTTCGAATCTTCAATAGCACACACCACGTTTTCGAACTTCTCGGTTAGAGATCGTAGAATCTTCTCAACAACTCTTGCGTCGGTTAGAGCTTCTCCGTTGCCCTTTAACTGATTCGCCACTCCTTGTACACGCGAATGTAATCGGACACTCCTTCCGATTCCTTCATCTTCATGGACTCAAATTCGCCTCGCAAAGTATGAAGTCTCACTTGCTTTACTCGATCGGCACCCTTGAACACTCTCTCCAAAGTGTCCCATGCTTCCTTCGAAGTTTTCGCGCCGGCAATCTTCTGAAAACCCGACTCGTCTACATCTTGGTACAACAAGTACTGGGCGGTCTTGTCCTTCACTCGCTTCTCTTTCATTGCTTTTAATTGGTTTACCGTCTGCTCCGTTTCGGCAACCGGTTCCACGTAGCCAGCTTCGACTATCTCCCAAACATCTTACGCACCGAGTAACGCCCGCATCTGTATACTCCATACTTCGTAATTCGTCTTCGTCAATCGCGGTAGCGGTATATGGCCAAAAGCACTCCCAGAACTCGCCATCGCTCTGATGCCAATTTGTTGGTAATACGGGATTCGAATATGGATTTCTAATAGGAATTTCTAATAAACAAAACTCTCTTATAATTCTAATAGTCTCTTACAAGTCTTTCTCTCTTTTCTAATTGATATTTGTTGATTTATTGCTAACCATCCAAGCCCTATTTATAGGCTCCATAAACTTGAGATACAAGAAATTAAACATTGCCTTAAAAACTATTTCCTAAACTAATTTCCTTATAATTAAAATCTGCCCCATAATTAATTTCCTTAAAATAAACTTTCCCTAAAATAAATTGGGCTAATTGAACTTAATAATTATTAATAGGGCTTGAGCTTATTAACAAGATTCACACAAACCTTTTGCTAAATCCATTATGCAGAAAGGGCTTTTTCTTTATTTTTGCGATAAGGGGTTTTAAAAAACTAAAGGACTTGTTAGTAAATGATTATAAGAACATAGAAGCATCATAATTTTGTAATTTGTTATTCTTCTCCAATTTTTTTTCAGTTGTAATTTTTTTTAATTTAATGGAAAATGTAGTAAACAATGTTCACTATCTTCCAAATAATAATAATAATAATAATGAGCTTTTCTTCCGTACACAAAAAAGAGAAGAGAAATATTATATGTTCATTCGCGGAATGCTAAAATTATCGACTAAGTAAACGTCAAAGAAAATTGACCAAGTGTAAGTACTAATATAAATTTCAATTAGTTCTGTCAATGTTTGCTTAGTGATTTTAAATACGTTTGCCCATTTTTGTGTTTTTTCTGTAATGATTATGTATGAATTTTGATAATAATTTCGCCCAATATAGCTAAAAAATTGTTGAAACTCGAATTTGATTCACATTGAATACCTACCGACCTAAACAAAAAATAATTGAGTTAATCAAAATATCACAAGATTAAATTCAAATGGAGACACGGGACGCTCAAATATCAAATCAAATGATAATATCGTCACGTCTAGATTTGATTGAAATAATGGATATAACAAATATTAAGTGTATAATGTCTCGTTTGAACGATCTAAAAAAAAAGAGACTAAGATTGAACATTGTGGAATTCGAGAGGAAGTGGATTTGTCCATAAGCACTATTATATACACTACATGTTTTCATGGATCAAAGACACCTTATTGGCATGTTCACTCGCTTAATTTACCAGCTCGTATAATTTTTGAAACATAAACAAATCAATTAGTTAATTATAAAACATTATAAGTGAACAAATTTTCATAGATATTCATTTTTTAAAAGGAAAATTCTAACTCGAATCATTTTGTAACTCGTAAGAATTCAAATTGAATTCAACTACAAATAAATTAGTTAATGATCGTCAATGATGATCCAGATTATGTCTCCGTCTCCTGAATAATCAAATAGATTCTATTTAAAATTGTAGGATATGTTTAGATTTGAATGCTTATTTTGATGTTATATTTATGTTATTATTTTAACCTTGTTTGTCATGTTTGTTTTGCTCTGATGCATTGTTGGTGTATGTATTACGGGGAGTTCTATCATATACCATTTTAAAAGGGTATTTTGGGTATTTAAAATGGTGTATCATAAAATTTATATTTTAGGAAATTTATTTTTAAAAGGGGGGGGGGGGGTCGGGCCCAAGTGGGGCCTGGCCCCGGGGGGGGGGGGGGTGGTGGGGGGCCTGCCCCGGGGGGGGGGGGGGGTTCGGGCCCAAGTGGGGCCTGCCCCGGGGGGGGGGGGGGGGGGGGTTCGGGCCCAAGTGGGGCCTGCCCCGGGGGGGGGGGTCGGGCCCAAGTGGGGCCTGCCCCGGGGGGGGGGGGGGTCGGGCCCAAGTGGGGCCTGCCCCGGGGGGGGGGGTCGGGCCCAAGTGGGGCCTGCCCCGGGGGGGGGGGTCGGGCCCAAGTGGGGCCTGCCCCGGGGGGGGGGGGGGTCGGGCCCAAGTGGGGCCTGCCCCGGGGGGGGGGGTCGGGCCCAAGTGGGGCCTGCCCCGGGGGGGGGGGGGTCGGGCCCAAGTGGGGCCTGCCCCGGGGGGGGGGGGTCGGGCCCAAGTGGGGCCTGCCCCGGGGGGGGGGGGTCGGGCCCAAGTGGGGCCTGCCCCGGGGGGGGGGTCGGGCCAAAGTGGGGCCTGGCACGGGGGGGGGGGAGGGGGGGGTCGGGCCCAAGCGGGGCCTGGCCCGGGGGGGGAGGGGGGGGGGGTCGGGCCCAAGCGGGGCCTGGCCCGGGGGGGGAGGGGGCGGGGGTCGGTCCCAAGCGGGGCCTGGCCCGGGGGGGGAGGGGGCGGGGGTCGGGCATGCAGTTTTCTATGTGAAAGGGTGTATATTGGATATACATGCCTTTTCGCCCATCCTAATCTTATGTGATATAAATAGGATATTTCTCTCTCCTCTATTCAGTCCAATTCATTCTATCAAGAGAATTATTCAGAAAATAGAGAGTCATCTTTCTAAGAGCGAAAGAGTGCGAAGAAAGAAAACCGAGAAAAAGAGTTTTTCTCGGTGTAGAGAATCGATCTAATCAAGCAAGTTCGTCGGTGCTTCGTCTAGGCAGTTGCATCCGCGACCGACGTCTTCCGACTCAAGGTGGATACACGTAGAGGAGTGACACGTGTGGCTCTCCGATTGTGATCGAACCGGAGGAACAAGGAACGTCAACGAGCGGTGAAAAATGCGTGGTGTGGGACGCGCGGATTGTCACCAACGTGATAGGAGAAAGAAGGAATAACTATCAACCCTTCGAGTGCAATCAATTTTGCACCGGTATGAATCTATCCTTCTATTGCATCGTATCCTCGAAGTCATGGCGTGATCTTGGATTTTGGGAACCGGTCCGGGCCTTCGTACCTGCTATGTGGGCCCGGGATCGGGTGAATTCCCAACAAATATATGTAGTGAGAGTTTATGGGTTCGAGTCTCATTGACACCAATGGATGGGGTACCACCGAACCTTCTTCATTTACTCATTTTTTTTATAATAATGTATTGAGAACATTAAATAAATGATAAACAAAAGGTAGATCTAAAAGTTAGACTTACTTTTTCACTATAATTAGGGATGTTTGGAGGTTGGAATATTAAATACTACATTGAATTTATTTTTGAGAATATTAAAGAAATGATAAACAAAAGGTAGGTCTAAAAATTGGACTTACTTTTTATAATACTTAAAATTGAATTTATTTTTGCATAACTTTTTTCATACCATAGAGATGCTGCAAATTTTGATTCCATAAAATTCTAGATTGCCAAGATGTTGGCAAATATTAAATGCTAATTAAATATATGTTAAAACTAATATTTTTCAATAATACACTCTATAATTAACGAATAATGCTAATTGAAAATTCTTAATACAAAGTCAATCAATATGTCAATGGCATTCATTGGTATTTAAGTTAACTCATTGATTATTTGTAATATTTATAATAAATATCTAAAATAATATTTGTAAATTACTAATTTTTTTTTATAATAAATATATATTGTTCATAAAAATATTGTATATTAAATTACTAATTTTTTTTATAATAAACTAATATTTATAATAAATATCTAAAATAATATTGTTCATAAAAATATTTGTAAATTACTAATTTTTTTTATAATACTATTATATAATTATGTATGTAAATTATTTTTTATTAATAAACAATATTGTATATATTTTGTTTGGCGAATGAGCTCGCGGCTCAGTGATTGAGTGTGAGACAAAAAAATCATATATTATGAAAAAATTGTGGATTCGAGTTTCTTTGACATCAATGAATGAAGAACCATCGAATTTTGTGAGCGAAGATACGTATCTTCTACCTCACAAATTTTGTGAGCGAAGAAAGATTGAGATTAATGTATCCCTTCAATTTGTAATGCGTTTTTTTATTTTTTATTATTTCTTCTTCTTTTCGAGTTGTAAGGAAAAAGTCATGCAAATTCTATCACATGATCAAATCATGCAATACATTCATGTAACACAGTGGTTGTCATAACAATTGTGTTGGCAAATTCACATACATTATGAGCGAAATTAAGCGTGGAACTGTTATAAATATAGTGGATCTTCACCATACAGTAACTAAACATGCAATATTTATATTATATTATAGATTCATAGTAGGATATTGGAGCATAATCAACATTTAGTTAGCAAACTTCCGCAAAATTAGGAAACAAACATGCAATAAAAGACAAGAAAAAATTAGGATATTGGGTACTTGGTTGAACTGACTTCGTGTTCGGGACACAACTACTTCGAGTTAGTCCTTGGTCTCGATATTGTGACTTGTTCGTGAATTGGCAGTTTTGTGAGTGTTTTTAACGGATTTGATCATAACCGCTTCGAGATACACATTAATTTCGTAGATGCATCTTCCAAATCTAATCATGAATAACCGTCCAGTTGCCAACAATATCGTTAAGAATCGAAACTACACGCAATGCACATTTCACGCCATAGCAGCCGCAAACCAAATATACCGTTAAGAATGTAAATTCAATAATAAAAAAATATTAAATATCAAATTTTTTGTACTTAATTAAATACGTTGGCCTTTCTTGTATATCGAGAAAAAAAACATCACTCATATCATGGTTGGAGACAACTTAAGGAGTTTATAGAATAACTAGGATGGATTTAGTATTTTATTTTATTTTTTTATTAATTGAGGCGGGTTCTGTGGTATATAGTGTTTACAATGGTATTTACATATACCCCATATTGCTTTCTTAACTTACATTTTCTCTAATTTTAACCTTCTTTGAAACTTTCAAATAATTTGAGATCATATATTTTATTTTTTTATTAATTTGAGATCATATATTTGTTATTTAGGGATAGTGGCGGATTTAGGGGGAGGGGGGCTCCATCCCCTCCCCATGAAATCAAAAACCAAAACCGATGCGTTACTGCGAAATTACCGCGAAAATAAGGTGATTTTGTTTGTTTGGAAAGTAATATGATAAAGTTGTTTGTATTTCACAAAAATTAAAGTAGTATAATAGTAAAATATATGTTTGGGAGATGAAATGTCTTAATTTCTGAAAGAAATACAGTTTCGGATCAACCGTAAAAGTGTACATAAGGATAAACGAATGTAGTCGTACATTCGTAGCCATAACTTTCAGTAGGAAAATCCGATTTGAATGGTTCAAATTGGGTAAGATAGATAATTAGATTATCTATAACCTTCATGTAGAAATATATTTCATATGAACGAAGTATAAGTGTCGTTTCTGTGAAATACCGAAAGGGTGCAACAGTATGACATACAGTTAGTAAAACAGTCATAACTTTTGCATACGAACTCCAATTGGGTTGGGCCAAATTGGATTGTGTAGATAATAAGATTATCTACAACTTTCATGTTGGTTGATGTTCTGTCAGAGAAATTTATCAATTTCGTCTGGACAGATTACTGAACAGGTTCATGCACTTTTCTGTGTGAAAGGATGTATATTGGATATACATGCCTTTTGGCTAATCCTAATCCTATTAGATATAAATAGGATACTTTCTCTCTCATCCCTATGCTAATTCATACAGAATTATTCTACCCAAAAGACAAGAGAAAAGAGCAAATTCAGATTTGATTTTTTGTGAATGAAAGGGTGCTAAGAGAGAGAGAGATAGAGAATCAATTCGATCGAGCAAGTTCACCGGTACATCATCTAGGCAGGTGCATCCGTGACCGACGTCTTGCGACTCAAGGTGGATACACGTAGAGGAGCAACATCTGAGGCTCTTTCAGTTGTGATCGATTCGGACGCGTGAATTCAGTCGGAGACGAAATCAGGCGAAGTCAACAAACGGTGAAAGACGCGTGGTGTGGGACGCGCGGATTGTCACCAACGTGACAGGAGATAGAAGGCAGCGATCAACCCTTCGAGTGCAATCAATTTTGCACCGGTATGAATCTGTCATTCTATTGCATCGTACCCTCGAAGTCGTGGCGTGATCTCGGGAATCGGGGAATCGGACCGGTCCTTCATTCCGCTGCGCGGGCCCGGGGTCGAGGATATTTCCCTACAATTTCAAGACCCTTAAACTACATATTTTTATTTTGTTTCGGCCCCTCTATATATTAATCCTGGATCCGCCTCCGTTTAGGGACAAGAAAACTGAACTTTTGGTCCCAACGATTATTCGACGGGGCTACCACGACCAAGCTTCAGGGACAAATATAGGTCCCTAAAACGCTTCTGTGACCAAACAAATTACTTCCAAAATCTATTTTTTAATTCTTTGAATAGTAAGGCACCATGCAATAATCTTTTTTGAACACATTTTAGATTTTGTTCGCACGGGATTTAAAAGAGACTCTAGAAATATTATCTCTGTACTAAACAAAATCAACCTACTAATTTAATAATAAATATTTAATTTATTTTTCAACATGTTCACATTGATTTATACAGGATCGGTTCCGAAGCAAGCAGGTCCGGTCCTGGTTTGGAGGCCTATGGCGAATAATGTCACGAAGTGCTGAAAACAAAAAAAATTATGTTTAAGGACTTGATTATTACTATAATTACAAATAAAATTTTATGAGGTTAATCAAGAAATAATTTGGATTAATTATCAATTATCTCCAATAATCGAAAACAATATAATTGAACCTTCAATTCCATGATAATTTGATAATATAATTACATCAAAAAAAGAAACTACACCTTATATCAAAATTGACAAAGATGAATCAGAAGCAAAAATTGATGGAAATTTTGACAAAAAAATTACACCTTAATCAGAGTCGCTTAACTAGACGACGGGGCGAGATGCGAAGAGAGGGCACCGTTACTTTGCTTCCTAACTGAGTGAAGATGAGAGTCGCTTAACTAAAAAAGCACAAAATTTTAAATTATTATTTAATACACGACACTCATCATGAAACTAAATACAAATTGAATCATCAAATAACTAGAAATTGAACATGAAATTGACATAAATTGCTGAAATTGACTGGAAAAAAGCGAGAATTGAACTTGAAATTGACATAAATCAAACCTGAACCTGAAATTGGCTCGCGACTAAAGAATTTGAACCAGAAATTGGTAATGGTTTGACCGCGAAGATACTAAAATGCTGTCCAGCCCCTACTCGAAAATGCAAAAATTAATCGAAATTTCAGTCACAGATGACAGAGATTACCGAAATTACATAAATTCGATGGTATTTATAAGAAATTACAGAACTTATCCACGTAATTATAGAAATTAAATAAATTGCAAGAGAAATTACACGAAATTGAAGAGCAATTCGAAGAGGAGAGTGCCCCACACAGAGAAAATTGACGAAATTACACGAAATTGATGAAAAACCCGACGAAAATCGTTGCCGCAGCGAAAAAAATGACCAAGAAACGAAGAGGAGCCAAAGCAGCGTGTGAACTCGAAGTTTCGAAGAGGAAAATTGTCTCCTGGGCTGCTCCTGACCTGACGCTCCTGTCATGGTGGCCTCGCGTGCGTCGCCGCATGCTGCTCCTGACGAGTGACGCTCCTGACGCTTCAGTCGCGTCGCCGCACGTCGCTTCACTCTTCAGTCGCCGTGCATCCTGCCGAGGAGTGATGTGTTTGCGTGATGGGTTTGCTCCGTTAAAAAAAAGGGAGGCCTCCGAAATATGGAGGCCTGTGACGGTTGCCAAGCGGGCCATACGTCAGGGCCGGACCTGGAAGCAAGCGGCCAACAAGTCCGCAGATATATCACTGGGACTGTGATATCATTTTAGAATTTATTATGTATATTGTGTTCTGACTCAAAACCATAAATGTGACGTAGGATAATAGATAAATAACTTAATTATGAATCACTATGTTATTAGGTCATGAATTTAGGATCCAACAAACTAATTTTTGTTATTTGTAGTTTTAATGATCGATTTATTTGTATCGTTTATTCTTAACTAATAAAATAATAATTGTAATACAACTATAAAAAAATTGTAAACCTAAAAATAAATATTTTTATTTCAAATGTGTTGCCTGATTATTATCAAGAATTCTCAAGACTTTTCCGTTTGATAATTCTCAAGACTTTTCCGTTCATTTTCCGAGTAAGTGACTTCCCTAATTTGCAAACACCACTGAAATTTACATAATCCCTACAGGCTACAACAACCTATTTTATCAAGAATTTCGACTAAAATATATATCTTCTGGGATTTCGGACCATGATGTCGTCATATTATTCTGTACAACATAAGTTCTATTTATAGTGTAAGAGAAACATCATTCATACTTTTTTTTAGATATGTTAGTTTGGATTGTAAGGTGAAAATATGTACAAGCCCCCAAGTAACATCTAATAAATGGAGATTTCTATGATAAATTTATTTTCTTATCATGATCCTATTTAAAAAATATATATTTCGAATATTTTTTAAATCATAACTTTTGTTGTAAGATTCTAGTATATATTTATCATCTAATGCTATCAAAAACATAAATTTTGTATAATTAATTAATAAATAACTAAAATTTTTAAAATAATTTTTTTAAAATGAGTCCATGATAAGAAAATGGGTCTATCATAAAACTTCCCCTAATAATAATAGGATAAATCATAAAAATCAATGCAATACAAAGTTTTAATTGATTTAGTTATGAACAAATTATTCACTCAGATGTGTTCATAACAAGAAACACTTTTATTGATACATAAAATCTATAAATAAGATCTGTCCCTTGGTAGGAAATAATGATTTTAATAAATTTTAGAGCATGCCATTTAAATTTGTTTAAAAGCACTGCTTTCTTAAATAATTCAGACGATTATTTTTTAATTTTTTTTTTTTTTGGATTTTAGATAAATATGTACAAGCCCCGAAGTAACATCTAATAAATGAAGATTTCTATGATAAACATATTTTCTTATCATGAACCTATTTTTTAAAAAAAAAAATTCGAATATTTGTTAAATCATAATTTTTGTTGTAAGATTCTATTATATATTTATCATCTAATGCTATCAAAAACATAAATTTTGTATAATTAATTAATAAATAGCTAAAATTTTTAAAATAATTTTTTTAAAATGGGTCCATGATAAAAAAATAAGTCTATCATAGAACTTCCCCTAATAATAATAGGATAAATCATAAAAATCAATTCAATACAAAGTTTTAATTGATTTAGTTATGAACAAATTATTCACTCAAATGCTATGTTACGCGGATACTTCAAAAATGCAGAAGTATCCTGAGGATACGCGTATCCGATACGGATATGGATGCGATACCGATCGGATACGTATCGGATACGCCACGTGGCGTATCCGAATATTTTAATATTTATTTTTTTCGGATACGGCGGGGATACGGCAGGATACGGCTGGGGATACGTTTAGCATACGGCTGGGATACTCCATTTAGGATACTTCGGCCCATTATATATTTTGGCCCATAATATTTTTAAATAAATTATATATGATACTTCTAGGATACTTCTAGATTAGTTCTAAAATATTTCTAGAACAAGTTTATGATAGTTTTATGATACTTGTATTGTTTGGTTGACATTATTTATTGTCATGATATTTAATTTAAAAATATTATTAATTAATTATTTAATTGATTACTTATTTATTAATTATATATAATATAAATATATTAAACTAATAATTATATAGCCGTATCCGTATCCGTGATTTTTTGAAAATTGCCGTATCGCCTTATCCGTATCGTATCAGATACGTTACCCGTATCCGTATCCGTGCAACATAGCTCAAATGTGTTAATAACAAGAAACACTTTTATTGATACATAAAATCTATAAATAAGATCTGTCCCTTGGTAGGAAATAATGATTTTAATAAATTTTAGAGCATACCGTTTAAATTTGTTGAAAAGCACTGCTTTATTAAATAATTCAGACGATTATTTTTTTTATTTTATTTTTTTTGGATTTTAGATAAATATGTACAAGCCCCGAAGTAACATCTAATAAATGGAGACTTCTATAATAGACCAATTTTCTTATCATGGATCCATTTTTTAAAAAATAGGCTCACATGAGGTAGTGCGCGAGACAGCCTCAGACCCCTGCATACCCAGTAAAAAAACCAACGCAAAGAATGGGAAAAAACAATTAATAGGCTCATGTTCCCTTCAAATAAATAATAGAACCACAATTGATTTGAACTCACAAAATGTTTGTTCGTTCCACACAGATTTGATGTCGGTCGAGGCAAATCATTGTTTTGACATTGAGGACGATACCTCCCAACAAGTGGACTATGGTGACCAAGAAGAATAATAATATGCATAAACGACTTAGGGAGATGCCTTTAGAGCTAGCAATGCTCATTTCTTGAATATTTAATTATGTTACTTTTCGATTATCTATCTCTTTTATGTGGGAATGTTAGGAGATTGGGTAATAGTGAGAAATGCAAATTAGTGAAATATGTCGTAAGAGACACGAAATGCAACATTTTTTGTATCGATTATGGAATATGAACGGAAGGGTAATTTGGTCATATTAAAAATATGCGTTGTTCTTCGATGTGGACGGGATTTCAGACAGGAGTTCCGATGTAATATTTTTTAAATGTTAAAAGTGTATATACTTTATAATTAATTAATATTCTATTTTAATGTTGTTTATAATGTTTTCGATGTAGTTGCCGCACATGTTACCATCAGAGGAAGCATTTTCTGCGGCTGTGTCGGCACTTGGAATATACAATAAAGACGGAATTGTTGTTTATGACGGCAAGGGTATTTTCAGTGCAGCAAGAGTTTGGTGGTAAATATCCCATGTATATTTTATTTTAGGAGAATTCTCCAAAAACCCCCTAACTTTTTTGGGATTTCTCAAACCCCCTCTAACTTTTAGATTATTTGAAAAAACCCCTATAAGTTGAGTTTAATTCTTCAAAACCCCCCTTCTAGTGTTATTTTTAATTTTCCATCCAAATTATACTTTTTTGGACCAAAATACCCTCACAATTTATTTTATAATTGAATTTATTCTATTAACTAATAAATAAATAGTAATTTATAATATAATATTTCATAATATTATATGATAATATTTATCATACTATTCTATACTTTATTATATGATTTTTATATAAAATTATTTCATGTAAAAATTCAAAATGTAATGTGAAATAATATTTATTTAATAAAATATTATTATATATATATATTATAAATAGTAAATAAAATAACAAGTTTTAAAATATTATCATAAACAATTTTTAATTATAATAACGTGAAATATTTAATTTATTTATGTATTCATTCATTTATATTGAATAAAATAATTTATAAAAAAAAATCAAGGACATTTTTGTCCAAAAAATGAATTCAATGTCAAAGTTAACCTTTGTAGATGTTTTTTTAAGAATTAAATTCCAATTTATAGGGTTTTTTTTCTTCAAATAATCAAAAAATTAGGGGTTTTTGAGGAATCCCAAAAACGTTAGGTGGTTTTTGAAGAATTCTCCTTTATTTTATTGCAAAAAGGACCCCGTGTTATGGAAAATCACAAATTAGTCCCTTTATATATTTTTTTGTTTTCTTTTTTAGGATGTTTAGGGCATTTGGGCACGATAAAGTTTGGGTGTTAAATGGAGGGCTGCCGCAATGGAGAGCATCGGGATATGATGTCGAGTCGAGTGCCTCCAGTGATGCTATTTTGAAATCCAAAGCTGCTGGAGAAGCAATTGAAAAAGTTTATAATGGTCAACCTGTATGTTATGTTCTCTTTTTACAAAATTGGCCCCTTGAAAAACTTCAATATATCAAATTTATCCTTGTGTTGTTTTTAATTGTACAGGTGGGTCCAACTACGTTCGAAGCCAAGTTACAATCTCATATATTGTGGAACTTAGACCAGGTAAATAATTTTTTTTAGGGGCCGTTCGGCAACACGTGGAATAGAGGAATAATGGAAGAGAGACTAGTCAACAATTCCATTTTATTCCAAGTATGTTCGGCATGTTAATGGAAGAAGAAAATTGAATAAACTAATACAAAAAATATCAATGACCAAAATACTCTTATATTAGTTTTAACTGATTATATATACTTTCCCATTTACATAAAAAGAAAAACAAATAAAATAAATATAAATAATATATTTCAAATAATCAAATTGATATTGAAGACACATATCATACACACAACTCACAAGCTTTACTAAATAGAAAGATAACAAAATTATTTCAAAACTCAAAATAAAGTAATAATAAAATGAGTAAATGATCATTCCAAAAGACACATAATAGAAGAATGGGATTGATATAACAGATTGATATTGAACCATCGAGTATAAACAAACAAAAATAAAACGTCGGTACCACAAACTGGTACCAGACCAAAAAAACCCATAAGATGCATTCTAAGAAATTTTGGAGAGGCTTGATACATTTGTAACATTCCTACATAAAAAATTTAAATAGAAACTCAATTAACAAATCAATTGAATCGAGTAGACCAAAAAATAGTAGACTAATTGAACACTCACCACATAGGGTATTCAATGGATTAGAGGCAGCATGACCCCGAGCCTAAAATTAGGATATACCAAACCAAGTTAGATTTAAATCATTACAAGGTAAAAAAATCAAAATTACCATCTTTGTTCAATTCGTTCTTCGTAATTATTCTCCCCTTCCTATGATTCAGTCCCAATTGGGGAAATTCCTTGCTCAGGTCGTAAGTCAGGAAAGCGATGTTCCACACTAGTAATTATTTCTAAATATTTGATCAGATCTACTGGCTCAAAATGAGATGAGCCCAAAACCCTAATAACTAATAAGAGATCATTACACTATTTTCAGAGAATAAAATTGAATGGTTCAAATAAATTCAGACACTACTTGGAAGAATTAAATTGAAAAAAACACTTAAAATTTGACTATCAATAACAAACCTTAACTCTGTAGCATCGCTTGCTTCATAAGCCTTTATCCAATCGAGATCTAGTGAGAAAAGAGCAAAGCTTTGTGACCAAAATATCATCCGACCTAGATATCTTTTTTTTTCATAACCATTTTTTCTTACGGCAAAATGGATCTCTTTGGAAATAGAAATACGAATCCAGACTTTTTCATATCTCAAACTCGTGATTTCAAGAAAGGGTTGTCGGAAATATGCCGGAGAAAGCAGGCGATTTTATCTCGGCCATGGAGCAAGAGAAAGAAGAAAGAAGGAAAGAGGGGCTGTGAAAAAATGTTTTGATTTGCCACGTAAGCATTAGTTGGAATAAGAAGGGGTATTTTCGTCTCAAAATTGTGCTTCTTCCATGGAATAAGACAATTCCATCACCCCGTTGGAAGAAAAAATATTCCATAAATCCATGCTTATTCCATTTACTTCTACCTCTGTTCGGCTGGAATTAACCATCTATTCCACTATTCCGTTCTTCTTCCAGGTAGCCGAACAGCTACTTAATGTATTTTATTTTTTATTTTTTTTATATACTTGTTAGTAAAGATAATTCTTGTATTTTTAGGTTAAAGAAAACATTGAATTCCAGTCTCATCAACACATAGACGCACGTTCAAAACCCAGGTAATTTAATATTTCATAATTTAACTTGTTTGAGAAAATCATATAATATTTAATTATTTTTCTTTTTTACAGATTTGACGGTACCGCTCCAGAGCCAAGAAAAGGAATAAGAGGAGGTCATGTACCTAATAGTAAATGTATTCCTTTCAATCAGGTACAATAATTTTCTTTTCTTCTATTAATTATTATAATTTTAACTAATTTTATTTATTTATTTTGTAGATGTTGGATAGCTCTCAAATGCTATTGCCATCAAATGAACTCCAAAAACGATTCGAGGAAGAAGGTAATTTTTTTTTTTTAATTTATATTTAACATTTTTACATAACAATTTCATCGTATTTGTCATTTATTTTTAATTTAATTTTTATAGGTATTTCTCTTGATAAGCCTGTGGTAACGTCGTGCGGTACAGGTGTCACGGCTTGTGTCCTTGCTTTGGTAATTGCTAACAAAAATTTACGTATAATAAAAGTAACCAAAATTTATAAATTAATTAATTAATTTGTAAATTTCTGGGTCTTCACAAGTTGGGAAAGGCTGACGTGGCGATATATGATGGGTCGTGGACCGAATGGGGGGCCCACTCTGATACCCCTGTTTCTGTAACCAATGTTTAAAAAAATTCTTAACAATGAATTGTGTGAAATAAATTTGTTGAGCCTTAAATCTTTTTAGTTTTCTTTAAATAAATTTCATGCAACTTAAATTCATTAAATTAGTAGTTAGCTGGCATTACAAATAAAATTCATTATATCTGCGTGAGCTAGCTGTTATGTTTAGAACAATGTTCCAGAAATCGCTCGGCGCTCGCTGGTCGGCAGACGACCATCAAGCGTCAAGGATGATTAATCGGGATTAATCGGAAATCTCGGCGGACCTCGGCGGATTTTTATTTTTTTATATTTAATATTTAAATTAATTAAACAAAATTACAAATCATAATTTTTTTAATGAGTTTTAAATAATTTAAGTAACAAAATACACTACGTCACTAAACTAACATAAACTCAAATAATAATAATAATAATATATATATATATATATATATATAAATAATATTAAAAATATGAAAAAATTTAGTCCAAAACTATTTTTTTGAATAGTATCCGACAAACGATTGTTTTCATTATTGATGTCTAATTTTTTTGATGTCAATGAAAATTTATTGGCAATCCATAACAAAAACGATCATTATTTTGAATAGTATCCCACAACCTCTCATAATATATGATTTTTTGTGCTTCACATTCAACCAACTAGACTATGGATCCGTTGGCAATTCAAAAAAAAAATTAAAAAAAAAAAAAAAAAAAAAAAAATTGCAAAAAAAAAAAAAAAAAAAAAACTGGCGGCCGATTTCCAGAACACTGGTTTAGAATGATTAAACATGCAAACATTGCTTTTGCAGTACGAATACAAATAAATAGAATTATTCGTGTATATTTATAGTTCAGTTTTCTAGTAATATTTTATTGATTAGTTCGCTAATTTAATCACGTGCTACCATAGAGTGGTGTATATAAACAAGGCCAGTGGCATATTAAGGGACTAGAGGGGGCAGCTGCCTCCCTCCCTAGATTTTTGAGCGGTAATATATATATGTGATTATGCCAGTGTATTTTACGATAGAACTGGAAAATTATGTACCCCCCCCCCCCCCCCCCCCCCCCCCCCCCAAATTTTTTGAAATTTTCTCACAGTAGCCCCCTCTAGATTACCGCCCCCCATTGATTTGGGGCAAGATCCGCCACTGAACAAGGCTAAATCGTTCACGAAAAAAAATAAGAAATATTATTTGGGTATATATAGTTCAATTTCTAAGTGGAGCGTATGAACGAGGCTAAAATGTTGGCGGAAATTGAAGAAAAACAATTAGTATACGGTTTTTCCTAGAATATTTAATGAACAAAAGGATCTTATATTTACTCGTAGAATATTCAATCAAAATAATAAAATGTTCAAAACTTTTTTTTAACGAAAAGAAAATGGACCAAGTGTAAATATGGTTTGGTGTTGGATATTATAATAGAGTATTTGAGTGAATAAGAGTGTAATTGCCTACGGGCTTGTAAAAAGAAAAAAAAAGAAAAAAAATAAGAGTGTAATTTCATATATTGATTAAGTTGCTAAACAAGTGTTTAAATAGGCTAATCAGATTGTCTTTACAATATAAATTTCAATTATTATGTTTACTTGGTAATTCTAAATATGTTTGTTCATTTTTTTTCTCTAATGATTATGTACGAATTTTAATAATCTTTTTGCTTATTATAGTTAAAAATGTTGAACTCAAATTAGATTGAATACCGACTTAAACTAAATTTTGATTAAACCAAATATCAAAAGATCCAAATCAAATAGAGACACTAGACGATAAACAATGCATCGTGCGAGCTCCGTTATCTCTTGAAAATTTTATCAAATATCTTAGGTTCAACGAAGCAAAAAAGCAAATTTATATATAAAAGGAATTGAAAAAGAATATTATATTGCTCGCATAATTTTTCAAACACTAAATGAAGCAACTAGTCAATTATAAAATAGAATAATATATGAACAATTTTTCGTAGATATACATTTTTAAGGGAATTCTAAATTCTAAATTGAGTCCATTTATACGATCCAACTGTGTAATTGTACACACTTATCAGAATATCAATATATACTTGTCAATACAAAAATATGCACTTATTTTTATTTTAGAATTGGATTCAACCTAACATCCTACATTTTTAAGGGTTTAATCACTAATTAAATAAATAAGGTCAAATTTCCAAAAATCAAATTAAATTTTCTAGTTTTAGTTTGTATATTTTTGTTTGCTGTCATGGAGAGAATAGGAAACGATATGAATATTAGAAAGAAAAAATAGATAAGAGTATCTTTTCAATTTTTATGTATAAACAGCATATGGTGTTTATAGCATGTATATTGAAAATAACAATTCATTTTGACAAAATAACTAAAATATTAAATTATTATTATTAGTTGTATAAAATGTGAAGTTTATTAAGTTATATCTTATATGAGTAATTGTACATAACATGTTATCGCAACATGCTCTCGCAATAATTGAGCTAGAAAATAACTTCTCCCTAATATCTAAAAATAGAAAAGTCCTCCAAATTCGAATTCTGTTCTTTCATCCGATTCATCCCAAGATCACATATACCATCTGAGATATATTTTAAGTCGCTTCTCATTAACTGTCGGTTTTTTTGAGGACCAAAACGGCGACAAATTAGAGAAAAAAAATTCGTCTCAGCGGATAATTGATCTTTGTGTTCGTGTGATTGGTGAATCATCAAGGTAATTAGATCCTCAATCCGATTCTTTTATTCTTCTTTCGGTCGGAATTTAGAACTTGGTTTAAGTTTACTAATAGATCATTCATGTAATGTGATTTATAACAGAATAAAAGAATAATAAAAACTCATGTTTGGTGAATCAACCAAATGAGCATGAAATACCGGATACATTTGAAATGATTAAACATGCAAATGTTGCTATCTCGTGAAAAAATAGAAGCAAAGAGAGAAGTCTTATTTATACGTAGTTGCACAATTTTCTGATAATTAGTCACATATTTAAAAAATTAAACAAAGTTAGGGCTATATTGAAATTGCATATCATATTTTAGGATGATGGAGAAAACTAAAAAAGAAAATACTGTATACTTGTCAACGTTGAAAAATATTTCCAACATTTCGGAGTTGTTAATTCGCCTAATTTTACAAAGATTTAAAAAATACAGAGATGTAGTTGCTAAATAAATGAATGGTGATTAATATTGTCGTAAGCGGATAACAATACGGGAACTAAATAAAAAGAAACGAAGTCACACGTCCTTCATATTTTTTCAATGAGATGATTTTTAGAAGCCGATTAGAAAACGCTCAAGCGCACAACATAGACAACCAACACTGCCTCCTGCAACCTCTTTATTCTTTTTTTGAAAATTTTATCAAGGGGAATTCTTCAAAAAAACCCCAACTTTTCTGAAATTTCTGAAAAACCCCCTCTACTTTTAGAAAACCCCCTATCTTTTTTAGATTCCCTCAAAAACCCCCTATATTTTTTGCTTCTTCAAAAACCCCCTAACTTTTTTAGATTCTCTCAAAAACCCCCTATCTTTTTATTATGTTTTTTAAAAAATAATCATTATACCCTTTAGTTTTATTTTTTAAATTTCTATAATTTAATAAATAATGAATATATATTAAAATATTATAAAAAAATTAAAAATAAATAATACATGATATTATAATAAATAATATATAGTATTAAAATATTATAATAAATAATATATTGATATTAAAATATCATTTTCAACAATTATTATAATATTTTAATATCAATATATTATTTATTATAATAATTTAATATATATGTATTATTTATTATAATATTTTAATGTCATGCATTATTTATTTTTTATAATTTTATTGATATTAAAATATCAATAAAAATGTTATAATAATATAATATCTTGCATTATTTATTTTTTATAATTTTATTGATATTAAAATTTCAATAAAAATGTTATAATAATTTAATATCATATATCATTTATTGATATTAAAATATTATAATAAATAATACATATATATTAAATTATTATAATAAATAATATATTGATATTAAAATATTGTAATAATTGTTGAAAATTATATTTTAATATCAATATATTATTTATTATAATATTATAATATCATGTATTATTTATTTTTAATTTTCTTATAATAATTTAATATATATTCATTATTTATTAAATTATAGAAATTTTAAAAATAAAACTAAAGGGTATAATGGTTATTTAAAAAAAAACATAATAAAAAGATAGGGGGTTTTTGAGAGAATCTAAAAAAGTTAGGGGGTTTTTGAAGAAGCAAAAAATATAGGGGGTTTTTGAGGGAATCTAAAAAAGATAGGGGGTTTTCTAAAAGTAGAGGGGGTTTTTCAAAATTTTCAGAAAAGTTGGGGGGTTTTCGAAGAATTCCCCTTTTATCAAATACCTTGTGTTCAACAAAACAAAAAACTAAATTTATATGAAAGGAAATGGAAAATAATATTTTTATTGTTCACATATCTTTTCAAACACAAAACAAAGAAATTAATTAATTTATCCATATCTTATTTTAGACTCATCTTAAATGCAATTTGTTTATCCCTCATCATCACACTCTTTATAATCATTAAATTATGATACACGACGAAACGGTGGCTATTGATAAATCATTGATTTTGTATGAATATGACTTATTTGTAACAATTTATGTGTCCATTATTTTATAACTAGTTTTCAGCAATTTTGGAAGGCAACACCGTTCATACATTGATGATGTGTAATACTATTATTCGTCCGATTCATGTTAGACCGGTGGTATTTAATTTTGTATTATTTCACATTATCTTATATTATAAAATGTTGATACTATTATAATGCGAGGAGTTCATATATATAACACTAATAAATTAATTTATATTATTATCAAGCATACATCAAATATTATTAGTGAAATTATGCAATCCTTATGCTAAACCCATTCTGCAGCTCTTTTTTGGCGAATTTTTTTTTTATAACAAAAATGGTTTTTTAGTAAATAATTATCAAAAATAGAAGCGGGACGATTTTATAATCTTTTATTCTCCTTTCAGTTGGAATTTAAAATTTGGGTTAAGTTTACTGATAGATAGATCATTCATGCAATGTGATCTATAACAGAATAAAAAATAATAATAAACCATGCTTCTTTAATCAACCAAATCAGAATGAACTACCGATTACATTTGGAATGATTAAACATGCAAATGTTGCAATCCCATGAAAAAATAAAAGCAAATAGAGAAGTCTTATTTATACGCAATTGCACATTTTTCTGATAGTCTCATATAGTCATATAACAATTCAATCATATTGAAGTGTGCATTAAATTGTAGATCACGTTTTAGGATGATGGAGAAAACTAAAAAAGGAACACCATATACTTGTAAATGAGGATACTTGTCTTGTAAATGTTTGAGCTTCTAGATTACCTCTTCTTCGGTCCAATTTCCCTTGGTTGATCGTTTCGCAGGACCTGTGGTTCTGCTCAAACAAAAATAATAATCAAGTAAAGCTCAAGCAATAAAACCAAATTAAAGCCTGTATTTCGAATCTCCTGAAGTTTTTGGGTCCGAATCAGTCCATCAAAATGGATTAGGGTCCAAATCAGTCCATCAAAATAGATTACTGTACCCAAATTTTTTTCTCTGATGAATACTTTTAACTTTTTACAGATTTGGAGAAGAATATTGCCAAGTAGAATATCCTGTTGTAGAGATCTACTCGGGTGTGCTTCGCTACTGCCCCTTTCCACAGCAGCAGCTTTCTCTTTGCTACTGACCATGATGAGACTAGATTTCACTGGTTCATGGAGTTCAAATCAAAGATTAAAACTTTGAATCACAGTGAAAGATCTATATTTTCAAAGGAAAACAATTAAATAGGAAAAGTAGAAGTATCTTCAAATCAACCCTAATTTGCCAATTCAATCATATAGAAGGATCTTAGCCACGGGGTGGAAAAAGTTCAAGCGCACAATGTAAGCCATTGTAATTACAAAACTACCCAACAGTTTTTTTTAATACATTGTCTTTACCATTTTTATTAAATATCATAAAATTATGATATGGACGAAATGTGAAGCATCTTTTTATGAATATGATTTTTTTGTATAAATTTATGTGATCATTATTTTACAACTAGCTTTCAACAATTTTACAAGACAACATCGTCTTACGTTGGTGATGTGTCATATTATTATTCGTTCGATTCATATTTGACCGGTTGTATTTAATTTAATATTTTTTCAAATTATGTTACATGATCAAGTGTGGATAATAATAGAATGTGAAAAGTATAAATATCTAACATTACAAAATTAATTTATATTATGGAAAATTTTGATATAGAGACCAAATAAGTTTTCAAATATCTAAAATAGACAACGAAGTTTGGAAATTTATATTATGAAAAGTCGAGAGCATGAAAAACTGTAGACTTTTGAAAAGTCGAGACCTTTTTGATTCCTAATTAACCTGTCAGCCTGCTAAACCTGTCGACTTTTGAAAAGTCGAGTGTACCACTTCACCGTCGGCCCGTCGGTAATACTGAGAAAATTTCGAATCCCCGTCGGTGTTGATTTAAGGCCGTCGGTAATAAATGTTACGTCGGCCCGTCGGTGTTGATTTTGGGCCGTCGGTAATGAGTTTTGCGTCGGCCCGTCGGTGTTAACAACCGTCGGTATTACCCAATTCCCACGGCCCGTCGGTAATAATTAATCTGATCAACAAAAAAAATATATAAAAATTATTAATAACAAGATATAAATTTAAATAATATACCAAAAAGGCAGAAATTTGGAATTTGGAATTTGTAACCTTTTGTTATGTTAAACGTTTTGGACCATCAATACAAAACAACTTTAAGGATAGCTCGAAATATTTAATGTAATATCATTTTCATAAAAATAAATTTTCGTTAGCATTATATAATTATATGATTCGAAACTGCTTGCTTTATTATTGCTTAAACTACTCGAAATAACAATAATGTAATCATGTTGTCATGTTATTTCGAAAAATTGTATTATATCTCGAATATAATTATACCATGGTTCTAATATATATATTAATCATGAAAATTATAGATAATCATACTTTGATGAGTTATAAAATATAATTATCTCATCACATAGTGATGTAATTTTAGTTTGAAATTGTGTTGTATTTATCATCATAAAAAATAGATTCGTATGTAAGAATCTAAATTGAATCCAAATTGTCTGCTATAGACAAGTAATAATAAATTTGGGAAGTTCTATGTTGAAGTCTTTTTTTTATGATGGACTTTTTTTCGAAAGGATATTTGTCAATTAATTTTTTGTACGATTCATGTGCATTGTCATTGTTTAATACTAGCCACATAGAAAGCATGTATTATTAATGGACGAATACCATGAATACCCTTTTGACAAAGAATTTATCATGTATCTCCCCAATAAATTATTAATGGACGAATACCATGAATACCACGAAATAATATTCCAACATTATGGAGTTGTTCTCGCCTAATTTTACAAAGATTTCAAAAAATAGAGAGAGGTAATTGCTAATAAATTAAAAATGATTAATATTGTTGTAAGTGGATAACAATGGAAGAAATTACCGAATAGAGAGTGACATGTCTGACATATTTTTTCAACGAGATGATTTCTTAGCCATAAAAATAGAGAGAGGTAATTGCTAATGAATATGATTTTTTTGTATAAATTTATGTGTCCATTATTTTACAACAAGCATTCAACAATTTTACAAGACAACATCGTCTTACGTTGATGATGTGTCATATTATTATTCGTTCGATTCATATTGGACCGGTTGTATTTAATTTAATATTTTTTCATATTATTTTACATGATCAAATGTGGATACTAATAAAATGTGAATAATTCATATATCTGACACTACAAAATTAATTTATATTATTATAAATATTTAAAATATATTTTCTTTTAAAGTATGAATATATTCATCTAAATTTTGAGTTTCATATTATCATATTTCCAATAATTTTCTCTAGTTTAAAAGTTATGAACACAATTATACAAAAAAATACAATACAAAAGCCAACATAATTATACATTAGTGATTTTTAAGTCTAATAATTAACGTTTTTGTGTATGATCAGTCAAAATGTACATCTAAAATATCATACATTTTCATTTTTTTAAGATTGTATATGTGTGAAAAAAATTATTCTATTTTTTACCATATTATTAGAGAAATAAAACAAAGCAATCATTAATTTTATTTGTACTTAGAATAATTAATCATCGAACATATTGTTTATAGAAAAATTATATGACTGTGATTAATAAATATTTTAGAGGTACACAAAAACTATGTATCATACTAATTATTGCAATTACCATGTAATTATTTCAACTTATTATTTCTTTCCACTGATGTAATTATTTATTTCAAATATTAATCCATTATTAATCCACAAATCATCTAGAACCCAAACATTTAAAATAAACATAGTTTTTAAAAAACAACAAATCAAAATAGCTGATGTAATCTAATTTCAAACGGTCATATTTTCTTAATCCGAACGTTAATAAAATCTAATCTAACGTTAATATTTCGATGTTATATAAAATGAACAGGGTCCGCAATTTAATGACAAGACCTGAATATGGCATTCGCATATGGTGTATATATCAAATTGTAAACCACGTTTACAGAATAATTGACCTTAGTAGCATTGTTTTTCTAGTATAAAATTCCTGGGTCTATCTTCTCTCTCATCAAATCATTATTCATTCAATTCATCCTCTCCAAGAAATCAAGAAAGCCTCGTTCTTCTCTGATCTCTCCCTTCTTCTCTATTCTCTCCCACTACGAGACCCTTCATCCACAGATCGATACTCTATAACCAACTCAAATTTCTATTCCGTACTCAGATTGTTCGACAGGGAGTCAAGATGGGAAATCGGCACTTGCGAAGAACTCTAAATTCGTGGACTGAGATCTATTCAATGGAAAATTGCAAAGGTTGGCGTGGGATTCGTTACTGGACAGACACGAAAACGTAAGTGTTTCTTGTCCATTTGTTTGTATTTGATCGGAATTAATGATTTTCGATTACCCCCAAATCAAGCAAGCTAATGGCTGGCTTGTTTTCAATTCGATTTTCTTTGGTATTTAGTTTCTTCTTAACTTTTTCTTGATCATAATTCCTGATTATTTTTTTGATTGATTGTAGTTATCAAGATTCCTGATGAGCAAGAGTCTCACATGAATTCGATTAACCAAGCCAAGTACAAGAATTTCTTCTCTTTTACTTCTGTTCGAATTGATGAGAACGAGACAAAAAATGCAGAGGAGAAATTGCCCATGTACAAGGTTATTTTCAATTTTGTCTCTTTCTAAATTAATCCAATCTATTTTGGTGATTATGCGATCTAATTTATTTTGACAATTGGTGCAGAGATTTGGTGAGTTCCTTCGAGAGAGATTTGGCGAGTTCCTTCGAGAGCAGTCTCGAAGAGGTTGGACCAAAAGATTTCATCTCGATGCAACAGAGCTTTAGAGCGTCACAAAATTAAACTCCGTGCACTTCATGGCAATAGGTTATTTTTTTAATCTTCTCTCTTTCCTTTCTGTTCTTTTCTTGTATTGAAGAAGAGGATTTTGTGCTGACATGATTTTTTATTACTAAATTAGAGTGAATTTCTGTACATGTACAAGATTGATTTCATTATGTTTTTTTAGGGTTATGATCAATGGTGGCCAATTCTCTTAAACAAGTTCGAATCGAGACATTCGATTAAGCACTCGAAGAATTTTACTCAAAAATCAGAAGACAACAATCAGATTTGAAAGGAGGAATAGTGATGCAGAAACCAAATTAAACTCGATCAGGTCCAAAACCAAACCAATTAAATAATTTATTTATTTTCTACAAAAAATTAACTAATTGTCTTCATTGGTGCAGGAGAATAGGGCAGAGTTAATCAATTACAAACTCGATGACAAACCCCTGTACAAGAGGTAAATTTCAAATCTTATTCCTTCCTAAATACCAATACATTTTGTAATCATTCAATATAATTTATTTTATCTCAAAATGTGCAGCGATGAAAAAAAAAATGGATGGTCAAATCGTTTTACTAGACATAAAACCGGGGAATCTTAATGCAAGAAATTTCAGTGTGTCGAAAAAGAACAACTTCAATCGATGAGCAGAGATGTGTGTTTTTGTGTTGTATGTATATATGTGTTTGTTTGTTTGTTTGTTTTGTGTTTCTGTGTCTTTGTATGTGTCTATGTAAGAGTGTGTATGAGTGTGTGTGTGTGTGTGTGTTTTGTGTTTTTGTATGTCTCTATGTAAGAATGTGTATGTGTGGGTGTGTGGCCCAAAGTGGGGCCAGGCAAGTGGGGTTCGGTCCAAGTGGGGCCGGGCCCGCAGGGCAGAGGGTGGGTCCGGTCCGATTTGGGCCTGGCCCGGTGTGGGGGTCGGGACCATGCAGGCCCGGTCCGGGGAGAGGGTCGGGTCCATGCAGGGCCCGGTCCAGGGAGGGGTTCGGGGCCCAAGTTGAGCCTGGCCAGGGGGGGGGGGGGGGGGGGGGGGGGGGGGGTCGGGCCCAAGGGGGGCCTGGCCCCGTGGGTGGGGGGGGGGGGGGGGGGGTCGGGCCCAAGTGGGGCCTGGCCCCGTGGGTGGGGGGGGGGGGGAGCGGGGGGTCAAGCCCAAGGGGGCCTGGCCCCGTGGGTGGGGGGGGGAGCGGGGGGTCGGGCCCAAGCGGGGCCTGGCCGGGGGGGGGGGGGGGGTCGGGCCCAAGCGGGGCCTGGCCGGGGGGGGGGGGGGTTGGGCTCACGCGGGGTTTGATCCCGGGGGGGGGGGGGGGGGGGGTTGGGCCCACGCGTGGCCTGGCCGGGGGGGAGGGGGGCCCACGCGGGGCCCGATCCGGGGAGGGGCGTCAATGGGGCGGATGTTGCCCGACCCGACCCTAATCTTATCCCAAAAATATCTAGATATGAAAAAATATCCTAACTCGAATGGATCCGAACCAGAACCATATCCGTTTTTAAGGGAGAGGATCTGGATCTAGAAGTATTTTTTATGGATCCGAATACTATACGAATTCGAATAAAATTTGTAAAGCATTATCCGTTTTTTTTAAATCATAATTTCTTCATAATAATATCAAATAAATAATAACTTTATTTTAATTGATAATAATACTTTACTCTCCATTCTTCTTCTTGGTCTAGTATCAAATTATTTGGGCATAAAATTTGAATTCTGATGTTTATATTTATATTTATTTGAAGTTGAACTATAGTTGAACTATTATGTCATATTTTAATTGATAATAATCCGTTTTCATATTTGGGCTTAAAATAAATGTCATACAAATTTTCATATCAAAATCAGTACTCTTTATATTTTCATGTTAAAAGTTACGTAACGATATTTAGATTTCCAGGTGTAAATATATATGTTTCAGTGTTTCAATTCAAATTTGAAATAATGTACAAGTGATTAAGAAACTATCATATAATATGAACTTCCATTGTACACTTGATGAAAATATATTTTTTCTTAACATATCAGTGGAAATTGATTTTGTGCTTCGAACCAATTTAATATTTTTTTTGAAAACTAATGAAATAGGCTGTCGTATATTCATTTTATATAATAATTATGGATGATATACATCGCTAAGAACGGTTTTGAGTTGGTTTTGAGTTATGTGAATATATATTATAAATCCTAATCCCTACTTGAAATTTTCAATTAGGGCTTATTCCTCATCGGTTAAACTAAATAAAATATCACAGGTTCTATTTATTAATTAACAAAATGAAATTCTAATTTGAATTCGTGATCAAATTTATAAAATATCTATTAATTTGTCAACAATTTGACAAAAATATTGTTTTATTTATACACGTACAAATTTTAAGATATTAAAACATTGCATTTTGAAATGTCTATTTCTGATGATATTTTCATTTTGCGGGTGTGAATATATAATTTGAGAATGTTTTGATTTAGGAGATTTCTCTATTAATTTCTTATATCATTAATAACATTTTTTATAGTTAGATATGTATTTAATATTATTTTCTTGAATAAAAGTTCGGACATTATTTAAACCGAAAAATCTATATAAAAGCTTACACTCTCAATTTTGGGTTTAATGTATAATATCTCTTTTAGCGAAGTCGTGATGTTGTGATGTGGTGATTAAATTTGAGAAAGTATTTATTTAATTAAAATTTTGAAAAACATAATTTTTTCGAAAAAAGGTATAAACAAATTCCTTGAAATTTGATAAAAGTCTTTACAAAAAAATTTGCAAAACATTTCAGAAGAATATTTACAAAACATTTATATACAGATTTGAGAAAAGTATTTAAAAATAATTTTATGAAATTGAGAATTATATTTAAATAATTTTTTTCTTAAGACTTTTTACAAAAGTATTTCAAAAATTATTTTATAAGAAACTTGAGAAATGCACTTACAAAAGAAAAAAAAAATTCTATGAAATTTGAGGGAAGTATTTAAAAAATAGGAGTAACTTCATGTATACCCCTAAGAAAAATATATCAAATTTAACCCTTTAAAACTTAAAATATGAAATTTATCCTTCTAAAGATCAATTTCTATCAAATTTAACTCGTGTTAACTTCTTTTTGTTAAATTTAAGAGAAAAAGTTTAAATTGACCATTCTACCCTTCGAACTCTTCTTCCCCAAATTCCTTTCCCCATAAGACCTTCTTTCTCTCTTCTTCATATCTTCTGTTTTTCCAGAGAATTTTTTTCGGATTTATGCTTTCAAACGACTTGTTTTAAGCCTCTCTGCTTGTAACAAAAGATGTAGAACCAAGTGGAGAAAATTCGTTGACCCAACTTCTGTTAAAACAAAATATAACAAAATGATATATTCGGATATTAATATAGAATAAACTACAATACAATATAACATTTTAATACTTATTTACATATAACATCAATATACAAGAACAAGTATATACGATTATTATACGATTATGATTTCTAATTGGTATGTTGGAATCTTTGTTCTTTCCATTCTTTTTGAGATTTTTGTGTTTTCCTGGTCATTATTATTATCAGGAAGCAATGGAGGTGATGCGTATACCTAATGAAAATCAAGAACAAGTATTTCCGATTCTTTTTGCGGTTTTATGGCTTGGAAATATTTATTTTCATTATCTCGCATGAACCGCCCTCGAAAGAAACAAGCCGCAAAAAAATTAGTCATAAGGTACAAAAACACAACTAAAAAAAATCAATACATAAACAAACTAACCAGGAACATATCAATCAATGCAGAAACGAAACCGAAGAAAAATAATGTAGCCAAAGTGATAACGTAGCCAAAGTGGGCAGCGAAAGAAAAAAAATACTTTTGTACACTTTGCAATGCATAACGGTGCTGCAAGCCGTAAATATTTTGAATGAGATGACCATCGGGTCATCGGTACCGTAAACACTATGTTTTGTAAATAACTTAGGACCTACAAAACTTATTTTATTGTTAAACTTTGCAAACTAATACTTCCCAACTCAGTAGTATTTCATCATACTCAACAATCAACCCAAAATGCAAAAACTACACATCAACCCCACATGAAACAATATGAAAAACACGCACATGAACCAAACTCGCGCAATTGCGCGGGCGAAGCGCTAGTATATATATACACTAATAATGAAACTGTGCATTAATTGTGCATTTAACCTTAATAACTCTAGGGGTTATATGTTACAAAAACAATGCTATCAGATACACCCTTAATTGATATTTCTTCTAAGATGTAACAGACCAATTAATTGGTCCAAATGTAACAGTTATATTACAAGATGATTAAGAACTAAGTAATAGGTGGTCATGTCATATTTTCTTGCAGTACATAAATACCTAGAAATTGTATGGCTTATTAATCCTATAAATTAATTGTAAATATTATTTTGAGTTTTCTATAATTATCATTTTCTTCTCGCTTTCTCTAAAAATATCACTAGATATAAAACCATACGAGTACAAATTTTGTTGTTTTGGGGCAGCAATCATGATTTTTTTTTTAAGAATATCATGGTTTAGTTGATGTATTATTGTGAACGAATTGTAATTTTGGATCAATTAGTTGTTAAAGTGAGTATTTTATCGAATATCTGTTTGAAATTTATAATATTTGTGTTATTGAGTTGTAACATTGACATGGAAATAATTGTGTTATTTTCAATTATTTTGGTAACTCGAGTTTGTTAGAGATTTGATTTGACAAATCAATGATCAAAAGTGAAAAAATATTGGTTTGATTTTCACAAGAAGAGTTGCAGCAGATTGTCAAAAGAAACGAAGAAGGGGGGAATTAGAGGGGGGCTATTTTGGTAATTTCCAGTTATGTTCATTTATTTGATTAGAGCCGATAAACTTCATTTCAACTATATGTTTTAAGTTGATGTTTTTGATATTTTAATATTTTTTCAAAGATAAATTTGATAGGTTTTGAAAATTTTAAGGAGTATTTGATATTATTAGTTTTAGAGGGACTAATTTGATATTTTGGGTTTGTAAAAGGAGATATACATGAAATTACCCCTAAAAAATATGTTGAAATTTGATATTTTTTTATTTTTATTCATTTGATTTGTGGATAAGTATAAAATATCAATTTATATCACAAATGTTATTATTTTGTTCCACTACATTGTTTGTAAATTTATCTCAACTAATATGTTCAAGACTATTTTTTTATACTAGGCATTTGATGAGATATGTGATTTTTGATGGCATTTTTGTTCAACCTTTGCCTTTTATTTTAGCAAGTACATATGATGCAAATTGGATCAACAATTTTTTAAGATTAATACTTTGATTACTTTGATATGCTAATTTGTTTTTACTTTTTCTTGTTAATGTTAATGGGTTGTTTTTTACATATTCATAAACATAATAGTTATATTATTATTATTTTTATTTAAAAGTCATTAGGCAAGTGTATATCTTTATTTCATGTATTTATTTTGTATCTCAACAGTTAAATTTCGAATGAGTTAAAAGAGTAATGATACAGACCAAACCTTTTTCCCACGAATTGACCACGAATTGCCACGTGGCAGCCAGCTATTGATATTGGACAATCCTAAACACATTCCTTTTTAACCACAATACTAATTCTAAATCAAACGATTCTAGTTCATTTTTTGTTTCAAGGACGTTGAGAATTTGTGGGGTTTGCAAGGTTTTTTTTAAGAAAAATGGCCAGGATGCCTTCCTACAACTGGTTTGCTTCAAAAAAATTAATTCATTTTGCTTCTATGATAGTGTTTTTCACTTTTACAATAAAAGCACGCAAAATAATATATATATATGAGATTAAAAAGAACATATTTTGCGACTCTATGCTGCATCATAGTTTATTACAATAATAGTCATGAATAAATAGTCCTATAAAATATATTTATTATTTTATTTAGAATAGGATTTGAACTACTAAAATTGTCAAAATCTCATATTTTATAGAAACATAGTAATTTAATGATTCCATTAATGTTTTAGTTTAATAAAGTTAATTCTTTTTTAAAAAGATATATATTTTAGCAACTTGAATTTTGTAAATCTGAGATATAAAATGAAAGTTGTAGTTAATCACAGTTTAGGGACTCGAGTGAAAAATGTCATTACACATTCTTTCCTTTTGAGTAAAAGCAAAATAAACGTTGGTAGTTATTTGAATTTTGAAAATTGCAACTTATTTATTTATACAAATATCCTAAGTATCAACGGGAATTATCATACAATTGAGAAGTTTTTAATTTGATTAACGGTAGGAAATTTATATTTGAAATGTTTCTCTTTGTACACACTAGTTAATCAATAATTAATCAAGTGATTAATAAACCTTATAATAATGTATTGAGTCAATGGGCTCATGTCTAGAGGTGGCAATCGGGAGGGTCGGGTCGGATTCGGGTCGGGTCATTTCGGGTTCGGATCATTTTGGGTTGCGGGTCATTCGAGTCATCGGGTCGTGACTATTTTGATTTTCAGGTAATTCAGATTTCACAAAATTTGATTTCGAATCATTCGATTTTTCAAAAATTTAGTTTTCTGGTAATTTCTGATTTATTTTATTGATTCCGAGATATTTTAGCAATATTGTATTGATTTTAACAACAATATTTTAATTTTCGGGTCATTCGGATCGTGAATTTCGGGTCATTCGGGTCGTGAGTTTCGGGTCATTCGGGTTTCGGGTTAGTCGGGTCATTCGGGTTTCGGGTTAGTTCGGGTTTCGGGTCTTTCGGGTTTCGGGTTAGTTCGGATTTCGGGTCTTTCGGGTTTCGGGCTCATTCGGGTTTCGGATCGATTTCGGATTCGGGTCATTTGGTTTCAGGTCGATTTCGTGTTCAGGTCATTCGGTTTCGGCTCGATTTCGGGTTCGGATCATCGGTTTCGGGAAGATTTCGGGTCGGGTCATTCGGTTTCGGTTTCGGGTCGTTGACTTTTCAATATTTTCGGGTGGGGTCGGATTCGAATTCGGGCGGGTCGGGTCAGATTTTGCCAGCTCTACTCATTCCCCGGTGTTTAGGTGTGAGACACTCGAAATTTTGAAAGAAATACAGTTTCGAATCAACCGTAAAAGTGTACACAAGGATAAACGAACGTACGCGTTCGTGGCCATAACTTTCAGTAGGAAACTCCAATTTGAATGGTTCAAATTGGGTTACATAGATAATGAAATTATCTAGAACTTTAATGTAGAAATATATTTCATTTGAACGAAGTATCAGTATCGTTTCAATGAAATACCGAAAGGGTGCAACAGTATGACATACAGTTAGTAAAACTGTCATAACTTTTTCATATGAACTCCAATTGGGTTGGAAAGATAATAAGATTATCTACAACTTTCGTGAAGGTTGAAAATCTGTTAAAGAAAGTTAACAATTTCGTTTTGACAGAATACTGAAAGGGTTCATGCAGTTTTCTATGTGAAAGGGTGTATATTGGATATACATGCCTTTTCGCCCATCTTAATCTTATGTGATATAAATATGATATTTCTCTCTCCTCTATTCAGTCCAATTCATTCTATCAAGAGAATTATCCAGAAAATAGAGAGTCATCTTTCTAAGAGCGAAAGAGTGCGAAGAAAGAAAACCGAGATAAAGAGTTTTTCTCGGTGTAGAGAATCGATCTAATCAAGTAAGTTCGCCGGTGCTTCGTCTCGGCAGTTGCATCCGCGACCGACGTCTTCCGACTCAAGGTGGATACACGTAGAGGAGTGACACGTGTGGCTCTCCGATTGTGATCGAACCGGAGGAACAAGGAACGTCAACGAGCGGTGAAAAATGCGTGGTGTGGGACGCGCGGATTGTCACCAACGTGATAGGAGAAAGAAGGAATAACTCTCAACCCTTCGAGTGCAATCAATTTTGCACCGGGATGAATCTATCATTCTATTGCATCGTACCCTCGAAGTCTTGGCGTGATCTTGGATTTTGGGAACCGGTCCGGGCCTTCGTACCCTCTACGAGGGCCCGGGATCGGGTGAATTCCCAACAAATATATGTAGTGAGAGTTTGTGGGTTCGAGTCTCATTGACACCAATGGATGGGGCACCACCGAACTTTCTTCATTTACTCATTTTTTTTATAATAATGTATTGAGAACATTAAATAAATGATAAACAAAAGGTAGATCTAAAAGTTAGCTCATATGTCAATGACATTCATTGGTATTTAAGTTAACTAATTGATTATTTGTAATATTTATAATAAATATCTAAAATAATATTTGTAAATTACTAATTTTTTTTATAATAAATATATATTGTTCATAAAAATATTGTATATTAAATTACTAATTTTTTTTATAATAAACTAATATTTATAATAAATATCTAAAATAATATTGTTCATAAAAATATTTGTAAATTACTAATTTTTTTTATAATACTATTATATAATTATGTATGTAAATTATTTTTTATTAATAAACAATATTGTATATATTTTGTTTGGCCAATGAGCTCGCGGCTCAGTGATTGAGTGTGAGACAAAAAAATCATATATTATGAAAAAATTGTGGATTCGAGTTTCTTTGACAAAAATCATCGAATTTTGTGAGCGAAGATACGTATCTTCTACCTCACAAATTTTGTGAGTGAAGAAAGATTGAGATTAATGTATCCCTTCAATTTGTAATGCGTTTTTTTATTTTTTATTATTTTTTTCTTCTTTTCGAGTTGTAAGGAAAAAGTCATGCAAATTCTATCACATGATCAAATCATGCAATACATTCACGTAACACAGTGGTTGTCATAAAAATTGTGTTGGCAAATTCACACATACATTATGAGCGAAATTAAGCGTGGAACTGTTATAAATATAGTGGATCTTCACCATACAGTAACTAAACATGCAATATTTATATTATATTATAGATTCATAGTAGGATATTGGAGCAAAATCAACATTTAGTTAGCAAACTTGAGCAAAATTAGGAAACAAACATGCAATAAAAGACAAGAAAAAATTAGGATATTGGGTACTTGGTCGAACTGACTTCGTGTTGGGGACACGACTACTTCGAGTTAGTCCTTGGTCTCGATATTGTGACTTGTTCGTGAATTGGCAGTTTTGTGAGTGTTTTTAACGGATTTGATCATAACCGCTTCGAGATACACATTAATTTCGTAGATGCATCTTCCAAATCTAATCATGCATAACCGTCCAGTTGCCAACAATATCGTTAAGAATCGAAACTAGACGCAATGCACATTTCACGCCATAGCAGCCGCAAACCAAATATACCGTTAAGAATGTAAATTCAATAATAAAAAAATATTAAATATCAAATTTTTTGTACTTAATTAAATACGTTAGCCTTTCTTGTATATCGAGAAAAAAAACATCGCTCATATCATGGTTGGAGACAACTTAAGGAGTTTATAGAATAACTAGGATGGATTTAGTATTTTATTTTATTTTTTTATTAATTGAGGCGGGTTCTGTGGTATATAGTGTTTACAATGGTATTTACATATACCCCATATTGCTTTCTTAACTTACATTTTCTCTAATTTTAACCTTCTTTGAAACTTTCAAATAATTATCAATCTCATCATTTATATCATAGAAATCTATTTTTTAATTCTTTGAATAGTAAGGCACCATGCAATAATCTTTTTTGAACACATTTTAGATTTTGTTCGCACGGGATTTAAAAGAGACACTAGAAATATTATCTCTGTACTAAACAAAATCAACCTACTAATTTAATAATAAATATTTAATTTATTTTTCAACATGTTCACATTGATTTATACGGGATCGGTTCCGAAGCAAGCGGCCAACAAGTCCACAGATATATCACTGGGACTGTGATATCATTTTAGAATTTATTATGTATATTGTGTTCTGACTCAAAACCATAAATGTGACGTAGGATAATAGATAAATAACTTAATTATGAATCACTATGTTATTAGGTCATGAATTTAGGATCCAACAAACTAATTTTTGTTATTTGTAGTTTTAATGATCGATTTATTTGTATCGTTTATTCTTAACTAATAAAATAATAATTGTAATACAACTATAAAAAAATTGTAAACCTAAAAATAAATATTTTTATTTCAAATGTGTTGCCTGATTATTATCAAGAATTCTCAAGACTTTTCCGTTTGATAATTCTCAAGACTTTTCCGTTCATTTTCCGAGTAAGTGACTTCCCTAATTTGCAAACACCACTGAAATTTACATAATCCCTACAACAACCTATTTTATCAAGAATTTCGACTAAAATATATATCTTCTGGGATTTCGGACCACGATGTCGTCATATTATTCTGTACAACATAAGTTCTATTTATAGTGTAAGAGAAACATCATTCATACTTTTTTTTAGATACGTTAGTTTGGATTGTAAGGTGAAAATATGTACAAGCCCCCAAGTAACATCTAATAAATGGAGATTTCTATGATAAATTTATTTTTTTATCATGATCCTATTTTAAAAAAATATATTTCGAATATTTGTTAAATCATAACTTTTGTTGTAAAATTCTAGTATATATTTATCATCTAATGCTATCAAAAACATAAATTTTGTATAATTAATTAATAAATAGCTAAAATTTTTAAAATAATTTTTTTAAAATGGGTCCATAATAAAAAAATGGATCTATCATAAAACTTCCCTAAATGAAGACTTCTTTGATAGACTCATTTTTTTATCATGAATCCATTTTTAAAAAAATAGGCTCACATGAGGTAGTGCGCGAAACAGCCTCAAACCCTTGCATACCCAGTAAAAAAACCAACGCAAAGAATGGGAAAAAACAATTAATAGGCTCATGTTCCCTTCAAATAAATAATAGAACCACAATTTTTTTTTTTTTTGAAAAAAATAGAGAGGGCTCGGTTAGTCCCCCATCTATTGATATATTTCATTAAATCGAAAGATTACAGCCTCTAAAAAGGGTATTAAGGATTAAAACAAATCCAAAAAACCCCCACCAAGTTTGTTTAGCTAATATCTCACAAAAAATAAAAAACTCCACTGTCTGATAATAACTGGAAAACAAATCCAGTACATAAAAAAATTGACAATAAGAAAACTGGAAAATGAATACTGAAAAATCTAGATTTGAATTCCCAGCTTACTTGCTCCCATGTACTCTCCATTCCCTTCTTCATTACCTTCTTTTTCATTACATCACTTCCTCGTTTGTTACGTTTGTCTGAGATGAAACCCCCAATTTGCAAAATTTGTCGGGAAACCCTATTTTCTTCTGACGAGATCCATCTTCTACATACTTCCTCTCCGGCCATCACCATGATAATAGCAAGCTCAAAAGCCTGATTTTGGAAACTTGTAAGTATGATTAGAAATATAGCTTTCACTACTCTCCATTTCTGAATTTCGATCTTTTTACTCATAAATCGCTTCTTATCTCCTCCTCCTCTTCTCTTTCATTTCTGAAGCTTTCAGAAATTTTCTTTTCATTAAGTATTTTTTGATATAACTTGAATTCTTCAATTATTAGATCCACCAGTTCTTCTTCTCTTTTTTGCATGCCTTGAAATATTCTTCTGCATCTTTCTCGCCAAATATTTGATATGAAAACCGCAATTAATTCTCTAATTTCTATTTTGAAGGTTTGATCAAGCATCACACTAAATGGATCTGTTAAAGATGGAATCGACAAATTTAGTATTCCATTTATCTTTCTCCAAATATCTTTGGTAATTTCACAATTGCTTAACAAATGTATCACTGATTCCTCTTCTTTTTTGCATAATTCACATCTATTTACTAACTCCCATCCTCTTCTTTTCAGGTTATCAATTGTGAGAATCTTCTTATAAGAGCTTAACCAACAGAAAACCTTGAATTTTAAAGGTATCCTCAACTTCCAGATATTATTTATATTACTTGTTTGACCTTGAAAAAATTGGTTGTAGCAATTATTAACTGTTTGTTCGTTCCACATAGATTTGATGCCGGTCGAGGCAAATCATCGTTTTGACATTGAGGACGATACCTCCCAACAAGTGGACTATGGTGACGAAGAAGAATAATATGCATAAACGACTTAGGGAGATGCCTTTAGAGCTAGCAATGCTCATTTCTTGAATATTTAATTATGTTACTTTTCGATTATCTCTCTCTTTTATGTTGGAATGTTACGAGATTGGGTATTAGTGACAAATGCAAATGAGTGAAATATGTTGTAAGAGACACGAAATGCAACATTATTTGTATCGATTATGGAATATGAACGGAAGGGTAATTTGGTCATATTAAAAATATGACATTTGATTCGTGAAAAATCAAACAGAATGTCATGGTAATGGGGGTAAAAAGTAATCAACTGATTGTCAGAGAGTCTGAGACAAAAAATTGAATAGGTCAAGGGGTTTTTCAGGATATCCAGAAAAGTTAGGGTTTTTTTGAAAAAAGTGCCATAAAATTGAATTAGGTAGCATACATACCAGGTGCGTTGTTCTTCGATGTGGACGGGATTTCAGACAGGAGTTCCGATGTAATATTTTATAAATGTTAAATGTGTATATACTTTATAATTAATTAATATTCTATTTTAATGTTGTTTATAATGTTTTCGATATAGTTGCCACATATGTTACCATCAGAGGAAGCATTTTCTGCGGCTGTGTCGGCACTTGGGATATACAATAAAGACGGAATTATTTTTATGACGGCAAGGGCATTTTCAGTGCTGCAAGAGTTTTGTGGTAAATATCCCATATATATATTTTTATTTTAGGGGAATTCTTCAAAAAACCCCTAACTTTTTTGGAATTTCTCAAACCCCCTCTAACTTTTAGATTATTTGAAAAAACCCCTATAAGTTGAGTTTAATTCTTCAAAAATCCCCTTCTAGTGTTATTTTTCATTTTCCATCCAAATTATACGTTTTTGGACTAAAATACCCTCACAATTTATTTTATAATTGAATTTATTCTATTAACTAATAAATAAATAATAATTTATAATATAATATTTCATAATATTATATGATGATATTTATTATACTATTCTATACTTTATTATATGATTTTTATATAAAATTATTTCATGTAAAGATTCAAAATGTAATGTGAAATAATATTTATTTAATAAAATATTATTTTTTATATATATTATAAATCGTAAATAAAATAACAATTTTTAAAATATTATCATAAACAATTTTTAATTATAATAACGTGAAATATTTAATTTATTTATGTATTCATTCATTTATATTGAATAAAATAATTTAGAAAAAGAAAATCAGGAAGGGTATTTTTGTCCAAAAAAATGAATACAATGTTAAAGTTAACCTTTGTAGGTGTTTTTTTAAGAACTAAATTCAATTTATAGGGTTTTTTTTCAAATAATCAAAAAATTAGGGGGTTTTTGAGATATTCCAAAAAAGTTAGGGGGTTTTTGAAGAATTCCCCTTTATTTTATTGCTAAAAGTAACCCGTGTTATGGAAAATCGCAAATTACTCCCTTTATATATTTTTTTGTTTTCTTTTTTAGGATGTTTAGGGCATTTGGGCACGATAAAGTTTGGGTGTTAAATGGAGGGCTGCCGCAATGGAGAGCATCGGGATATGATGTCGAGTTGAGTGCCTCCAGTGATGCTATTTTGAAATCCAAAGCTGCTAGAGAAGCAATCGAAAATTTTTATAATGGTCAACCTGTATGTCATGTTCTTTTTTAACAAATTGGCCCCTTGAGAAACTTCAATATATCAAATTTATCCTTGTGTTGTTTTTAATTGTACAGGTGGGTCCAACTACGTTCGAACCCAAGTTACAATCTCCAGTCTCATCAACATATAGACCAGGTAAATAATTTTTTTTAATGTATTTTATATATATTTTTTTATTTTTTATATACTTGTTAGTAAAGATAAATCTTGTATTTTTAGGTTAAAGAAAACATTGATCTCCAGTTTCATCAACATATAGACGCACGTTCAAAACCCAGGTAATTTAATATTTTATACTATAACTTGTTTTAGAAAATCAAATAATATATATATTTTTTTTTAGATTCGACGGTACCGCTCCAGAGCCAAGAAAAGGAATAAGAGGAGGTCATGTACCTAATAGTAAATGTATTCCTTTCAATCAGGTACAATAATTTTCTTTTCTTCTATTTAATATTATAATTTTAACTAATTTTATTTATTTATTTTGTAGATGTTGGATAGCTCTCAAATGCTATTGCCATCAAATGAACTCCAAAAACGATTCGAGGAAGAAGGTAATCTTTTTTTTTTTTTAATTTATATTTAACATTTTTACATAACAATTTCATCGTATTTGTCATTTATTTTTAATTTAATTTTTATAGGCATTTCTCTTGATAAGCCTGTGGTAACGTCGTGCGGTACAGGTGTCACTGCTTGTGTCCTTGCTTTGGTAATTGCTAACAAAAATTTACGTATAATAAAAGTAACCAAAATTTATAAATTAATTAATTAATTTTTAAATTTCAGGGTCTTCACAAGTTGGGAAAGGCTGACGTGGCGATATACGATGGGTCGTGGACCGAATGGGGGGCCCACTCTGATACCCCTGTTTCTGTAACTAATGTTTAAAAAAAATTCTTAACAATGAATTGTGTGAAATAAATTTGTTGAGCCTTAAATCTTTTTAGTTTTCTTTAAATAAATTTCATGTAACTTAAATTCATTAAATTAGTAGTTAGCTGGCATTACAAATAAAATTCATCATATCTGCGTGAGCCAGCTGTTATGTTGAGAATGATTAAACATGCAAACATTGTTTTTGCAGTACGAATAAAAATAAATAGAATTATTCGTGTATATTTATAGTTCAGTTTTCTAGTGATATTTTATGGATTAGTTTGCCAATTTAATCATGTGCTACCATAGAGTGGTGTATATAAACAAGGCTAAATCGTTCGCGAAAAAAATAAGAAATATTATTTGCGTATGAATATATAGTTCAATTTCTAAGTGGAGTGTTTGAATGAGGTTAAAATGTTGGCGGAAACTGAAGAAAAACAATTAGTATTCGGTTTTTCCTATAATATTCAATCGAAAAAATGATCACGCCTTTACTCGTAGAATATCCAACCAAAACAATAAAATGTCCAAAACAAAGTACCGACGACTTTTTTAACGAAAAAGAAAATGGACTAAGTGTAAATATGATTTGGTGTTGGATATTATAACAGAGTATTTTCGAGTGAAATAGGGTGTAATTGCCTACGGGGTTGTAAACAAAAAAAAAGAAAAAATAAGTGTGTAGTTTCATATATTGATTAAGTTGCTAAACAAGTGCTTAAATAGGCTAATCTGGTTGCCTTTACATAATAAATTTCAATTAGTGCTTCTTTATGTTTACTGGGTAATTTCAAATATGTTTGTTCATTTTTTTTTTCTCTAATGATTATGTATGAATTTTAATAATCCTTTTTGCTTATTATAGTTAAAAATGTTTAACTCGAATTAGATTGAATACCGACTTAAACTAATTTTTTTTATTAAACCAAATCTTTATGTTTACTCGTATTCATCTCTTGAAAATTTTATCAAATACCTTAGGTTCAACAAAGCAAAAAAACAAATTTATATAAAAGGAATTGAAAAAAAATATTATATTGCTCACATAAATTTTCAAACACGAAATAAAGCAACTAGTTAATCATAAAATAGAATAATATATGAGCAATTTTTCGTAGATATACATTTTTAAGGGAATTCTAAATTGAATGCATTTATACGAATCCAACTGTGGTAGTTTTACATACTTATCAGATAATATACTTGTCAATAGCCTAAAATTGATCACTAAGGATTAACTCTGGTATAATACTATTCAAGAGCTCGGCAATCGCCGACCTCGCTCAAAAAAAAAATATATACTTGTCAATAGCAAAATATGCACTTATTTTTATTTTAGAATTGGATTCAACCTAACATCCTACATTTTTAAGGGTTGTATCACTAATTAAATAAATAGTCAAATTTCCAAAACTCAAACTAAATTTTCTAGTTTTAGTTTGTATATTTTTCTCTGCTGTCACGGAGAGAATAGGAAAGGATATGAATATTAGAAAGAAAAAATAAATATGAGATTTTATTTGCTGTCTTTTCAATTTTTATGTATAAACAGCATATCGTGTTTATAGCATGTATATTGAAAATAACAATTCACTAGCTTTATCCCCGCACAATTGCGCGGGATGTTTTTTTTATATAATTATTTAAATAGAATTAACGCGTGTGCAAATTAACGCGCATGCGTTTGAACTAAATTAATCTAATCACGACATATTTGCAAATATCATGATGTCAATAGATGTATGAGGTTCACGAAATTAGTCTATCACGAATATTATTTTCTAATATAATTTGTATAAATATCATTTGCTCAGGTGCTTCTAAATTCGATTAATATAATCAGGACATATTCACAAATTTTAATATGTATGTAAAATAGGAAACCAAGAACAAATGTAAAATAAGAAAAAATGATCAAAATGTAAAAAAAAAACCGAAATGTAAATAAAAAGGACCAAAATGTAGATTAAAACAAAAAAGGACCAACATATAAATAAAAAGGACCGAAATATAAATAAAAATATAAAAAAGGACTGAAATGTAAATAAAAAAGGACCAAAATATCAATAAAAATGACCAAAATATAACCTTAAATTAAAAATGACCAAAATATAACCTTAAATTAAAAAGGACCAAAATATAAATTCAAAAATGTAAAAAAAGACCGAAATGTAAATAAGAGAGGATCAAAATATAAATAAAAAGGACCAAAATGTAATTTTTTAAACTAAAAAGGACAAAAATATAATTTTTTAAACTAAAAAGGACCAAAATATAAATAAAAAGGACCGAAATGTAAATTTTTAAACTAAAAAGGACCAAAATGTAAATTTAAAAATAATTTTTTTACAAAAAAGTCCCTGATGACGTGGCCTCATGTATGATCTCCATTTCTTCCAACTTTATACATAAGTATAATTTTACAAAACAACTAAAATATTAAATGATTATTATTAATTGTATAAAATGTGAAGTTTATTAAGTTATATCTTAAAATAAAGAACTTAGATAAATTAGTGACCACTGACCATCGATTTGAAATCAGCCATGAAAACAAAATCTCAATCTAGGGTTTATAATAGACAATCAAAAGGGTAAAACATCCTACATGAGCCTAAAACATCGCAAATATACAAAAATAAATCACTTGCCCTAATCTTTGAGGTTGTATTTTCCATTCTCCCTGGTCTTTGAATTTCGAGCATTACTCTGCCATATAAACCCGATTCAGAGAAAAAACTCATAATTGGAGCAACTTGTATCAGCTTAGGAACTTCTTTTTCACTCCTGTACATGTACAATTTATAAATTGACTCTTAATCGAATTGGTTCATGGACCAAATTGGTTCAAATAGAAGTAAGATTCGAATCTAAATTCATGTACAAATTGATTTAAATGACGAGCCAAATCGAAAAGAGCTTACATATCGAAGGAAAAACAACAACATCAAATGTCCATTCATCGCCTGAGGTCTCCTCTTCTTGGTTGGACGAACTTAGAAGGGTTTCAAGCATTCCCGCGACCGTCTAGGGTTTCGTCGCGTCACTCCTTTTCTCTTCTTGTCGCATGAACGAAGAGGAGAATAGAGGCAGCGCTCATTTTATCTTCTCATCGAATTCTTATCGACGGCTGAGAAAAATGAGCAAGAAAGCCATTGAACGGCTTGAGAGAAGGAAACGTGGAAGAAGAGGATAAGAGGGCCAATGTTTTGCATTATATGTATATAGATATGAATTTATGAGTAATTCTATATAACATGTTTTCGCAGCATGCTCTTGCAGTAATTGAGCTAAAAAGTAATTTCTTCCTAATATCCAAAAATAGAAAATTCTTGCAAATTCTTTTCTTTTCTTTCAATCCGATTCATCCCAAGATCACATATACCACCCGAGATAAATTTTAGCGAGCTAAAATTATCTAAATCAATATGATTCATCCATATTCTCCCAATACCCAAATTAAGTTGCTTCTCATTAACTGTCGGCTATGTTGCACGGATACGGGTACGGGTATCGTATCCGATACGATACGGATACGGCGATACGGCAATTTTTGAAAAATCACGGATACGGATACGGCTATATAGTTATTATTTTAATATATTTATATTATATATAATAAATAAATAAATAAGATTTTTAAATTAAATATCATGACAATAAAAAAAATAAACATAACAATACAAGTATCATAAAATTATCTTAAATTATTTTAGAAGTATCCTAAAACTAATTTTAGAAGTATCCTAGAAGTATCCTAGAAGTATCATATACAAATTATTTAAAAATATTATGGGCAAAAACATATATTGGGCCGAAATATCATAAATGGAGTATCCCAGCCGTATCCTAAACGTATCCCAGCCGTATCCTGCCGTATCCTGCCGTATCCCCGCCGTATCCGAAAAAAATAAATATTAAAATAATCGGATGGCGTATCCGATACGTATCGCAGCCGTATCGCACCCGTATCCGTATCGGATACCCATATCCTCAGGATACTTCTGCATTTTTGGAGTATCTGCGTAACATAGACTGTCGGTTCTTTTGATGCCCAAAACGGCGACAAATTAGAGCCAAATTTTCCGTCTCAACGAAGAATAGATCTTTGTGTTTGCATGATTGGTGAATCATCAAGGTAATTAGATCCTCAATCCGATTCTTTTATTCTTCTTTCAATCGGAATTTAAAACTTAGTTTAAGTTTACTAATATATCATTCCTGCATTGTGATCTATAACAGAATAAAAGAATAATAAAAAATCATGTTTGGTGAATCAACCAAATGAGCATGAAATACCGGATACATTTGAAATGATTAAACATGCAAATGTTGCTATTCGTGAAAAAAAATAGAAGCAAAGAGAGAAGTCTTATTTATATGTAGTTGCACAATTTTCTGATAATTAGTCATATATTTAAAAAATTTAAACATAGTTAGGCTTATATTGAAATTGCATATCACATTTTAGGATGATGGAGAAAACTATAAAAAAAATATATCAACGTTGAAATAATGTTTCAACATTACGGATTTGTTCATTCGCCTAATTTTACAAAGATTTCAAAAAATTGAATGATGTAGTTGCTAAATAAATGAATGGTGATTAATATTGTTGTAAGTGGTAAGTGGATAACAACAATGTAATAAAAGACAAATGGACGAATCACATGTCCTTCATATTTTTTTAACGAAGTAATGACGATTTTTTTAACGAATATTAAATCAATATAATAAAATGTTCAGAACAAAGTAACGACAATTTTTTTAACAAAAAAGAAAATGGACCAAGTGTAAATATGATTTGGTGTTGGATATTATAATAGAGTAATTGCCTACGGGCTTGTAAAAAAGAAAAAGAAAAAAAAAAGAAGAGTGTAATTTCATATATTGATTAAGTTGCTAAACAAGTGTTTAAATAGGCTAATCAGGTTGTCTTTACAATATAAATCTCACTTTTTATGGACAAACATCATCTCGTGTATATAGCATGTTTATTGAAAATAACAATTCAATTGATAAAACAACTAAAATATTAAATTTTTAGTCATATCAAATGTGAAGTTTTTACTTAGATTAAGATCAAGCCGGATTCCATCTTCTGGTTATTGTGAAACCGGAAACTGGAATCTGGAAAATTTACTGCTGGATTTTTTTTAATTCTGGAATTAGAGTGTAAATAGTTTAGTTCATATAAATTGTTATTGGGGATATTTAGGATTAGATTTTTTTTTTCATATTTTAGGACAAATACCTCCAAATATTCCAAATATTTGTACGAACTAATATCAATATTATAAAATAATAGAAGTAGGACTTAAGACTCTACTCTATTTTCTTCGAAAAAAAATGAAATGTGAAGTTTATTAACTTATATGAATTTATTCCTATACTCAGACTATACTACTAAAATACGTATTCCCGAGAAAAAAATAGAAGCAAAGAGAGAAGTCATATTTATATGTAGTTGCAGATTTTTGTAATTAATTAGTCGATATGTTGTAAACTGTGTTGTACGGATACGCCGATACGGCGATACGGCAACGCATATCGGATACTGCGATACGACAATTTAACATATGATTTATGATACGATACAAATACGGTGATACGGATAAATTCGGTTTTTTGAAGTATCCGCGCAACATAGGTGTAAACTATTTTATCATTATGAAGCTTATATCGAAATTGTATTATCACATTTTAGGATGATGGAAAAATCTGGAAAAGAAATATCATAGACAGAAATTGTTCAACCAAACATGACGAAATTGCAACAGAAGTTGAAGAGAAATAACACGAAATGGAAGAGCAATTCGAAGAGGAGAGGCCGCACACCGAAGATTGTGAAGCATCGAAGAGAGCTGAAAACTTGACGAAAATCACTGCCGCAGCGTAAAAATGACAAAGAACCGAAGAGGATCTGAAACGTGTGAACTCGAAGCACTCTCATGGGTTCCTGTCATCGTCGCCTCGCGTGCAGGTCGCATCACAGTCGCGTCACAGGTCGTATCGTATGCTTCAGTCACAGTGGCAGATCACGGAAGCTATGCTAGGGTTTCGTTTCCTTATACTAGGGGCGTGCATGACTGAAGGTAGCGGATCCGGATCCTTGCACAAATGGATCCGGTGAATATAAGTTAATGGGTCGGATTAGTAATAAGTATAATTAATTTATATGTAAAAAAATGAGGTTTATGAAAAATGAAGACATGTGACCCAGGTCAACTGGGCCAAAATTCAGGACCGGGCCTGGTCTCAATGGAGAATTGATCTTTGTGTTCGCATGATTGGTGCAGATCCTCAATTTTTTCTTATTAAGAAACTCAATTTTTATGATTCAAGCATATTTACTTGAATTTTAATTAATTCGAATGCAATGATTAACAAATAAATTAACTTTGTTACTGGTTAGGTTATCCTTACGAAACCCTCCAAAACTTAATTAATAAAAATGAATAACAAAATTTGGGTTATGTTTAGTGATAGATCATTCATGCAATGTGATCTATAACGGAATAAAAGAATAATAAAAAATCATGCTTATTTAATCAACCAAATGAGCATGAACTACCGATTACATTTGGAAAGATTAAACATGCAAATTTTGCTATCCCAAGAAAAAATAGATCCAAATAGAGAAGTCTTACTTATAGAAGCAAATAGAGAAGTCTTATAGTTATATTGTAAACAATTTAATCATATTGAAGTGTGCATTAAATTGTAGATCACGTTTTAGGATGATGGAGAAAACTAAAAAAGGAACATCACATACTTACAATTTCAACATTGAAATAATATTCCAACATTATGGAGTTGTTCTCGCCTAATTTTACAAAGATTTCATAAAACAGAGAGATGTAATTGCTAATTAATGAAAAATGATTAATATTGTTGTAAGTGGATAATAATGGAAGAAAATACCGAATAGAGAGTCACATGTCTGACATATGTGTTCATTATTTTACAACTAGCTTTCAACAATTTTACAAGACAACTTCGTCTTACGTTGATGATGTGTCATATTATTATTCGTTCGATTTATATTGAATCGGTTGTATTTGATTTAATATTTTTTCATATTATGTTACATGATCAAATGTGTATACTAATAAAATGTGAAGAGTTCATATATCTAACACTACAAAATTAATTTATATTATTAGAAATATTTAAAATATATTTTCTTTTAAAGTATGAATATATTCACCTAAATTTTGAGTTTCATATTATCATTTTTCCAATATTTTTCTCTAGTTTAAAGTTATGAACACAATTATATAAAAAAATACAATACAAAAGCCAATATAATTATACATTAGTGATTTTTAAGTCTAATAATTAACGTTTTTAAACCTACAATTTCAAAATATTCATATATAATAATAAATAGATTATAGTTGTATTTTTATTAAAAAAAAGCGGCGATTTGTTTTTAAAAAAATATATTAAAAATGAAAGATGTTAATTTATCAAAAACAAATAACTTCTTAAACTTATAAAACATATTTGTTTCAATCATAAACATGAAAGATATGTAAAGTTACAAGAAGAGTTTCCGAAAATTTTAAAACACATCTATAATGTTATTCTTATTTTGATATATGTAATTTAAAGTATCATATGATATTAAATAATTTCTAAGTATACAGTTTAGTTAAATTTTTAGTAGTTTTAAATTTTGTTTATGTTAAATGTTTTGGACCATCACTACAAAATAACTTTAATGATAGCTCCAAATATTTAATGTAATATCATGTCCAAATTAATTATATTTTTCATAAAAATAAAATTTCGTTAGCATTATATGATTTGAAACTTCTTGGTTTATTATTGCTTAAACTATTCGAAATAACAATAATGTAATCATGTTGTCATGTTTTTTTCGGAAAATTGTATTATATCTCGAATATAATTATACCATGGTTCTAATATATGTATTAATAATGAAAATTATAAATAATCATAGGTTCATAAAATATAACTATCTCATCACGCTGTGATGTAATTTTAGTTCAAAATTATGTTGTATTTATCATCATAAAAGATAGATTTGTATGTATGAATCCAAATTGAATCCAAATTTTTTGCTATAGACAAGTAACAATAAATTTGGGGAGTTCTATGGTAAAATCTTTTTCTTATGATGGATTCATTTTCCAAAGGATATTTGTCAATTAATAAATTTGTACGATTCATGTGCATTGTTATTATTTAATACTAGTCAAAATAGAAAGTATGGATTGTTAATTGACAAATACCATAAATACCCTTTTGAAAAAAGATTTATCATATAACTCCCCAATAAATTTATAGATAAATTGATTCAACTTATCAGAATGTATACTTGTCTATAACGTAATATACTCTTATCATAATTGAATTAAAGAATTGGATTGGATTCAACCTAACAGCCATCATTGTTAATGGTTGCATCATTGAATAAATAAAAAAATTAGTTTGCAAAGAAGAATTATATACTCTCGTTCTCGTTTTCGTTTGTTTTTATTTTTGTTTGTTGTCATGAAGATAGTGTTGTAAAAACGGTCCTTACCCTTCCTCAAAGGCTTGTTTTACATTATAATATTAATTACTTTTAGTATTTAAGATTTTAAAATTTCCAAACATGTAGGAATAAAAATATTTAGGGATTTGTAAAATTATTGTTTGAATAAATCATTAGGAATTTATAAATAAAATGATTTTTTTAGTATTATCATAATGTCCAATGCATGATTACAAGAAAACAACACTTGCCCAATCACTTTCTAGAAAAAACTCGATAAAAAGATGAGTTTTATTTTTACCATAATTTCTATACAAAAATTACTATAATTTCATTCACCTTATTTTTCTAAATTACATCCAAACAATTTCTAGTAAAAGCAATCCAAAATTTTCCTTATCTATAGAAAATTTGAGATTCCTTATGCATCCAAACAAACCTAAAGGTCCAAAAAATACTATTAAAGGTATTTCAACATTATGTTTTTTTCGTAACGTATTACAAATCGGTCAAGCGTTATTTAATGGTTTTTTACTTGATGTTTTATTTTTTATCGTTGACCATTTTTAAGGTTTGTTTATTTTGATAAATACTTATATGATTATTTTGAACGTTTATTTGTCATGTTTTACTTGGACATTGTTTGTTATGCTTGTTTTGACTGATGTATTATGTTATATCGATTTAGACTTTGGTGTATATATTAAATTATAATACCGAACTTCAAATTTATCTGAATTATGTTATTTATGTTTGTATCTTTAAATTGGACTTATAGTTATTATAATTTAAATAATAATAATAATAATAATATTATATATGCTAAAATATTATCAATTAGGATGACGGTTATTACCATTATTGAACTGTTTAATTATTGTTAATCGGTAAGCCATTTTAACGGTACCCGGCCAATTCGTTGCATTTATTTACAATATTGCATGTTGAAAATAGCAAACAAAATGGATTTTGAGATGGAATGTCAATGAGACGGGTTAAATCCGAATCCCGAATCGGGTAATACCCAAAAAATACGCGCTCTTGGTTCGTGTCGGGTACGGGGGTAGTAGTACCCGTCTCATACTCGGAAAAAATCTGATAATTTAAACATTTTTGGATACTTTACGACTTCAATTATTTGTACTATTTGATTTTTTAATGTGTTTGAATATTTTGCTTGTTGTATGTATTTAAAATGATTGGTAAATTTATGTGTTTGTAAAATAATTTTCAGATTTTTTTGTTGGCAACTTTTTCGAATATTAATGTGTTTGTTTTCGTATTTTTGGGTAATGGGTAATACTGGTATAAATTTACCCGAAGGTCTAGTTATGGCGAAACTTTTTATCCGTGAGGATTCAGTTTCGGATACAAGTAATACCCAGAAATTCGGGTACAAATACGGAGAAAGCTTGCCCATACCCGCCTCGTCCGCTGCGAAAGGAAATAATAGATATTATATTTTATTCATTATTTTCTCAATTTTCATGTCTAAATAGAATCTCGTGTTTTATAGCACGTATGTTGAAAATAACTATTCAATTGATAAAAGTACTCAAATGTTTTGTTTAGTTAAGATATTAAATTAAATTATTAATATTAATTGTATACATTGTGAAATTTATTAAATTTATATGAATCTTCATATATATAGTACAAGCTATATTATTACTGTAATACATAATGCACATCTTAAAAGAAACTTCTCCCTAATACCTAATTTCGTTGCATTCTTTTCGGATTTTAACGAGTTAAAAATAGCTTTTCTCCCAAATTCAATGTCTCTTCTCCCAATACCCAAATTCGAAGTCGACAAATTAGAGAAATAATTTCATCTCGATGGAGAATTATTATGATTGTGTTCGCATGATAGATTGGTATGGTGAATTATTAAGGTAATCAGATCCTCAAATTTTTCTTATTAAGAAACTCAATTATTATGATTCATCCTTACGTATGGAGAAAATTTAAAATGGAGATTCATCAATTATTCAGGAAAGTTGATTTGTTTTAATACTAGGCCAATTTAAAATGGAGAAAATGCCAAAGTACATTTAGTGAAATCATGCTAAACTTATGCTAAATTCATTTTGCAGAAAATTTTAGTTTTTTACATTTAGTGAAATCATGCCAAAGGGCTTTTTCCTTTTTTTTTGCGAAATTTTTTATTTTTTTACAAAGATGGCTTGTTAGTAAATAATTATAAGTAAACAGAAGCGGGATGATTACACGAATAATAAAAAATCGTGCTTGGTGAAATCAACCAAATGAGCATGAACTATCGGTTACGTTTGAAAAGATAGGAGCGAAGAGAGAAGTCCTATTTATATGTAATTGCGTAACTTTCTAACTAATTATTCATATGTTGTAAAAAATTTAATCATATTAAAGCTTATATTGAAATCGTATATCACATTTAAGATGATGGAGAAAACTGAAAAACAAATATCATAAATAGATGATCATCGTTTCGATACATTTGGATTAACCAATATTGAAATTAATGCTTTTTGAAGTCTCTTCTCATTGACTCGGTTCTTTGAGGCCCAAAACTGCGACAAATGAGAGAAACAATTTCGTCTCAACGGAGAATTGATCTTTCTCCATATCTAATTTCTGCGACAAATTAGATAGATATGTTTAATCTTTCAATTGTTGTGCATCATTTTAATTCTTTCTTTTTAGTATTTACTTCAGGCAAGTTGATCTTCGTCTAATACTAGGCCAATTTAGAATGGAGAAATTGCTAAGGTAAGTAAGATTTGTTGGTAATACGGGATTCGAATATGGATTTCTAATATGAATTTCTAATAAACAAAACTTTCTTATAATTCTAATAGTCTCTTACAAGTCTTTCTCTATTTTCTAATTGATATTTGATGATTTATTGCTAACCATCCAAGCCCTATTTATAGGCTACATAAACTTGAGATACAAGGAATTAAACATTGCCTTAAAAACTATTTCCTAAACTAATTTCCTTATAATTAAAATCTGCCCCATAATTAATTTCCTTAAAATAAACTTTCTCTAAAATAAATTGGGCTAATTAAACTTAATAATTATTAATAGTAGGGGTGTACACAAAATTCTCCAACCCGCCCAACCCGTCCAACCCAACCCGGACCGACCCGTTTTTGCGGGTTTCGAAATTGTTGAGTCGGGACCCGGACCGACCCATTCTTTGCGGGTCGGGTTACGGATTAGAAATTTAAAACCCGGATTAACCCAACCCGACCCATAGACTATCAGGTTTACATTTAATTAGGGAAAACTTATTCATATTTCTAATAACTTAAAAATTAATTATCACATTTATCTTCTACATTAGTTTTAACATAAATTAGACTTAGTTTCTCTTCACTTCAATTAATAATCCACTTAAGACACAAACGCAAGTCCACGGAATTACTAACCACAAGTCCATAACAGAACTCAATAGTCAATAACATGATGAAACTCTTCTTTTATTTCTATCACGTTGAAAGTAAATGAAGTCGCAATAAATAAACCAACAACAAAAAACTTCTTCATAAGACATAAAAAAAAAAGAATATGACGATTTCTTCATGGGACAACCAATTTGTTTGTAAAATTCATAGTTTACTACAAATTTAAGAATTCCAGTTTACTTAATTAATGTTACATTATATGATTCAAGTACAAGTGGTATCAATTATATAATTGTGTGTTTGTTATATTATATGGTTTAATTAATTAAGATTTATTTCTCAATTGTGATTCATGTGTTTGTTAAAATAATTGTGATTATCTAATAAAAAGTATAGTTCTTATTGAATATTTTTTTGAAACAAATGAATAATTGAATACATATCTCTATAGTATATACTCGGCAAAAAAAAAACCCGGCTAACCCGCCCAACCCGCCCAACCCGGTTATGTTGGGTTTCGAAATTTTTATATGTATCATGGGTTGGGTTGGGTTGGAAAAATGGAAACCCGTTATACGTGGGTTGGGTTATAGTTTCGATAAGAACCCGCCCAACCCGGTCTACGTACACCCCTAATTAATAGGGCTTGGGCTTATTAACAAATTCCTCCCTTAAGCTCAAGCCTATTCTTCATCCCGATCATCTTCTTGAAGTTCTCAAACAGCGCTGTCGGAAGCGGCTTTGTGAAGATGTCTGCTATCCGGTCCTGGCTCGCCACATGAATCATTCGCATATCGCCTTTCTTCACCTGCTCTCGAATGAAGTGAAAACGCACATCAACGTGCTTACTCCTCTCATGATGGACCGGATTCTTTGCTAGCTCGATTGCGGATTTATTGTCGACTCGTATCTGAGTCGCCTCATGTTGCGTCATCTTCAACTCGTGCAACAAATTCCTTAACCATGTCGCATGGCACACACATCACGATGCTGTCACGTATTCCGCCTCGCACGTCGATAGCGTCACTATTGGCTGTTTCTTCGAAAGCCACGTAAACGCAGTATCTCCCATGTAAAACACATAACCTGATGTGCTTTTTTGATCGTCAACATCTCCACACCAATCACTGTCCGAGTAGCCCACCAGCTTGTATTCGTCCGTCCTCGAGTAGTATAGCCCGAGTGATTCCGTACCTCGAATGTACCGAAGAATCCTTTTTATCGCTTTCCAGTGTGAATGCCTCGGTTCCTCCATGAATCGACTCACCACCCCAACACTATACGCAATGTCGGGCCTAGTACAAGTAAGGTACCGCAAACTCCCAACCAAACTTCGAAATTTGCTCGGATCAACTCTGTCTCCTCCCTCAAATTTAGAGAGTTTCGCACCGAGCTCCATCGGGGTCGTCACTGGGTTGCTGTCCTCCATCTTGTACATCTTCAGAATATTCTTCGCGTACGCCTCCTGTGATACAAAAATTCCTGACTCACCTTGTTTAACTTCGAGGCCAAGGAAGTATTTCATCAGACCCAAATCTGTCATCTCGAATTATCGCGTCATCGCTTCTTTGAATTCCTTCGCCATCTTCTCATTACTCCCCATGAAAATCAGATCATCAACATAGAGAGCAACAAACAACACGTCTTTTTCCTTCTTTCTCACGTACAATGCTTGCTCGTATGGGCATTGTACAAATCCGGTCTTCTTGAAGTATGTGTCGATTCGGGTATTCCATGCTCGAGGTGTCTGTTTGAGCCCGTACAACGCCTTTCTCAACTTCAACAACTTTCCTTCTTTTCCAGCTTTCACGTAACCAGGTGGTTGCTCGACATAGACTTCTTCTTCGAGCACGCCATTCAAAAATGCCGATTTCACGTCCATCTGATAGATCGACCACTTGAATTGAGCTGCTTGAGATATGAGAAGTCGGATCGTCTCCATTCTCGCAACAGGAGCAAAAACCTCATCGTAATCAATACCGGCATGTTGTCGATACCCCTTCGCCACCAATCGAGCCTTGTACCTTTCGATCACGCCTTGAGCATTCATCTTCTTCTTGTATACCCACTTGACTCCTATGGGCCTGCAACCTTTTGGTAACTCGACCAAGTCCCACGTCTTGTTTTTCTCGATAGCCCCAATCTCTTCATCCATCGCGGATTTCCATTTCTTGTTTCTCACGGCTTCTTCAAAGAAAATATTCTCCGCATCTGCCAAAAGACAAACAAGATGTACCTCACTGGTTGCATCGTATAGCTCTTGTAGGCTCCGTGTGCGCGTCTGTCTCGGTTCGTCTTCTTCATCATGTATTGCGGGGCTAGTCGGTACAATAGCTGCGGATTCTTCTTTCTCGTACTCGTCTGACTCGGCATCCTCATCCTCCATCTCGCACTTCTTACTCCAGTCCCATGCGCTCTTCTCATTCACATGAACATCTCGACTCATCACAACCTTTCTTTCAATTGGGTCGTACAACTTGTATGCCTTCGTTTTCTCGTCATATCCAATGAACACAAACTTCTTGCTTTTATCATCGAGATTTGTCCTCCTTTGATCTGGTACATGAGCATATGCAACACTTCCGAACACCTTGAGATGCGACACCGTCGGTTTCATGCCGCTCCACGCTTCCTGAGGTGTTTTCTCGCCTAATTTCGCATGAGGACATCGATTTTGTACATACACCGCACACTGTACCGCCTCAGCCCAAAATTCTTTTGGCACTCCTTTGCTCTTCAACATCGATCGAACCATGTCGAGAATGGTCCGGTTCTTCCTCTCGGCCACACCATTTTGCTGAGGCGAGTATGGCGCAGTCAAGAATCTCTTAATCCCTTGCTCCTCACAAAAGCTCGTAAATGCGGTCGACGTGTACTCACCGCCTCTATATGACCGCAAAGCTTTGATGTATCGCCCGGTCATCTTCTCGACAAGCACCTTGAACCTCTTGAACACTTCGAATGCCTCAGATTTTTCCTTCAAAAAATAAACCCAGGTCCTCCTAGTGTAATCATCAACGAATGTAATAAAATACCTTTTCTCACTAAATGATTTCGGTGTGATCGGACCACAAATGTCGGTGTGCACCAGCTCGAGAGGGTTTGCTGCTTCATATTTCGCCTTCTTCTGAAATGGAACTCTTGCATGTTTACCGAGTACGCAACCTTCGCAAAATCTGCTCGTGTAGTCCATATCTGGCAGACCGTGCACCATGTCCTTCTTGGCCAACTCTCGCAAGCCTCCATAGTGCAAGTGTCCAAACCGCAAATGCCAGAGCCAAGCTTTGTCCTCCATATCGACTCGTAACCACATTCTCTGCACACTTCTCAGGTTGAGCTTGAACATTCGATTCTTCGCCATCTCAACACGTGCAACCAATTGACCTCGATCGTCCTTCAGCTGCATCGTTCGATCTTTCATGAAGACCGATTATCCTCTCTCCAATAGTTGCCCCATGCTGATTATGTTGCTCTTCATCTCAGGCACGTAATAGACATTTTCGATATGTCCTTCTTTACCATCCTTCTGATAGGATCGAATTTTACCTTTACCCTTTACTTGGACCTTTGACGCATCTCCAAATGACATGTGCCCATCGTCTAGCTCCTTCATCTCTACGAAAAGGTGTTTGTGCCCGCACATGTGGTTGCTTGCGCCGGGGTCGAGGTACCAGATTGTATCGCTCTCCGATGTGGTGTCTTTGTGAGCCATCATGAGAACACCATCATTTGCCTCCTTCTCTACTAGGTTGGCATTTTCTTTTATCTTTTTCTCGGACCAGCACTCCTTCGCGTAATGTCCAGGCTTGCCGCAGTTGTAACACTCGCCACTTGATCGACTCGACCAGCTTCCTCGTCCACGACCTCGTCCTCGGCCGCGCCAATTTTGCTGATTCGGTTGCTTCTTTTCTTCGGAATTATAGTTTCCGCCTCTGCCTCGACCACCAAATCGACCTCCACGGCCGCGTCCTCTTCCTCGATTGTTCTCAGCGTACATCGCCTTGTCTTCATATATGGTCGCCTTGACTTGCAGAGCTTCTTGGTGTGCCTCGTTCTCCTTCTTTTTCTTTCGCTGCTCGTGTGCCTCGAGTGAACCTGCCAATTCATCAATGGTCATTTGATCTAAATCTTTCGAATCTTCAATAGCACACACCACGTTTTCGAACTTCTCGGTTAGAGATCGTAGAATCTTCTCAACAACTCTTGCGTCGGTTAGAGCTTCTCCGTTGCCCTTTAACTGATTCGCCACTCCTTGTACACGCGAATGTAATCGGACACTCCTTCCGATTCCTTCATCTTCATGGACTCAAATTCGCCTCGCAAAGTATGAAGCCTCACTTGCTTTACTCGATCGGCACCCTTGAACACTCTCTCCAAAGTGTCCCATGCTTCCTTCGAAGTTTTCGCGCCGGCAATCTTCTGAAAACCCGACTCGTCTACATCTTGGTACAACAAGTACAGGGCGGTCTTGTCCTTCACTCGCTTCTCTTTCATTGCTTTTAATTGGTTTACCGTCTGCTCCGTTTCGGCAACCGGTTCCACGTAGCCAGCTTCGACTATCTCCCAAACATCTTACGCACCGAGTAACGCCCGCATCTGTATACTCCATACTTCGTAATTCGTCTTCGTCAATCGCGGTAGCGGTATATGGCCAAAAGCACTCCCAGAACTCGCCATCGCTCTGATGCCAATTTGTTGGTAATACGGGATTCGAATATGGATTTCTAATAGGAATTTCTAATAAACAAAACTCTCTTATAATTCTAATAGTCTCTTACAAGTCTTTCTCTCTTTTCTAATTGATATTTGTTGATTTATTGCTAACCATCCAAGCCCTATTTATAGGCTCCATAAACTTGAGATACAAGAAATTAAACATTGCCTTAAAAACTATTTCCTAAACTAATTTCCTTATAATTAAAATCTGCCCCATAATTAATTTCCTTAAAATAAACTTTCCCTAAAATAAATTGGGCTAATTGAACTTAATAATTATTAATAGGGCTTGAGCTTATTAACAAGATTCACACAAACCTTTTGCTAAATCCATTCTGCAGAAAGGGCTTTTTCTTTATTTTTGCGATAAGGGGTTTTAAAAAACTAAAGGACTTGTTAGTAAATGATTATAAGAACATAGAAGCATCATAATTTTGTAATTTGTTATTCTCCTCCAATTTTTTTTCAGTTGTAATTTTTTTTAATTTAATGGAAAATGTAGTAAACAATGATCACTATCTTCCAAATAATAATAATAATAATAATGAGCTTTTCTTCCGTACACAAAAAAGAGAAGAGAAATATTATATGTTCATTCGCGGAATGCTAAAATTATCGACTAAGTAAACGTCAAAGAAAATTGACCAAGTGTAAGTACTAATATAAATTTCAATTAGTTCTGTCAATTTTTGTGTTTTTTCTGTAATGATTATGTATGAATTTTGATAATAATTTCGCCCAATATAGCTAAAAAATTGTTGAAACTCGAATTTGATTCACATTGAATACCTACCGACCTAAACAAAAAATAATTGAGTTAATCAAAATATCACAAGATTAAATTCAAATGGAGACACGGGACGCTCAAATATCAAATCAAATGATAATATCGTCACGTCTAGATTTGATTGAAATAATGGATATAACAAATATTAAGTGTATAATGTCTCGTTTGAACGATCTAAAAAAAAAGAGACTAAGATTGAACATTGTGGAATTCGAGAGGAAGTGGATTTGTCCATAAGCACTATTATATACACTACATGTTTTCATGGATCAAAGACACCTTATTGGCATGTTCACTCGCTTAATTTACCAGCTCGTATAATTTTTGAAACATAAACAAATCAATTAGTTAATTATAAAACATTATAAGTGAACAAATTTTCATAGATATTCATTTTTTAAAAGGAAAATTCTAACTCGAATCATTTTGTAACTCGTAAGAATTCAAATTGAATTCAACTACAAATAAATTAGTTAATGATCGTCAATGATGATCCAGATTATGTCTCCGTCTCCTGAATAATCAAATAGATTCTATTTAAAATTGTAGGATATGTTTAGATTTGAATGCTTATTTTGATGTTATATTTATGTTATTATTTTAACCTTGTTTGTCATGCTTGTTTTGCTCTGATGCATTGTTGGTGTATGTATTACGGGGAGTTCTATCATACACCATTTTAAAAGGGTATTTTGGGTATTTAAAATGGTGTATCATAAAATTTATATTTTAGGAAATTTATTTTTTAAATGAACAACAAATAATTCATATTTAGCCAAACATCTAGTTGATAAATACATTTGAAAATTTACCTTAAATACTTATTAATGAATAATTACTCAAAATACCCTTGAAAATTGGTGTATCATAAGAAAAAAAAGGTGTACGATAGAAGCCCCCACATTATAGTGTCGTATTTAAAATTTTCATTGAACGATGATATTTATGTTTGTTTTATTTTTAAATTTGAATTATAATTATTAATCAATAAGTCACTTTAAAGGTGCCTGATTGATTCGTTTCATTAAAATGTTATTTACAACATTGCCCGGAGAAAATAGGAGACAATATGAATTTTGAGAAAGAAAAAAAATATATATGCAATTTTATTTATGCCAAATTTCGTATGTACCCCCGCAATCACCCAAAATTTTACATATACCCATGCAAACTGAGGAATACCGTGAATATTCCTACAAAACTTCTAAAATTAAAAAAATGCTTTTTTCATTGGAATTTTGTTAATCATTCATTCGAATTTGAGTTAATTCACCAAGTTCTTTATTTGTAAAATTAGTTCTGTCTAAACAATAAACAAGAGTTGGAGCATGGAAAAGAAAGGCAAGACATTTGGGAAAAAATGAATAGAATATTTAAAAAATGATAATAAATTTGAGTGTTACGGTCAATTTTACGTGAATCAAATGAATAGAATATTTAATTGATAAGTACATAATAGTCATTTCATTTCAAATAATATTAATGAAAAAAAATCAAATTTATAATTTTACAAGTTTTTGAACAACTATTAACGGCAAGGGCACTAATGATATTTACAGAATTTTGTAGGGACATATATACAATTTTAGTTGTTTTGTAAATATATTGATAATATTTCCCGATGTAGGTATATACGTGAAATTGTAAAATTTTGCAAGGATACATATGAAATTTGACCTTTTATTTGTTATCTTTTCAATTTTTATTTATAAATAGAATCCCGCGTTTATAGCATGTGCATTAAAAATAACTTGATAAAACAACTCGATTTTTTGATAAACATATTAAATTAGTATAATTAATTGTATAAAATGGGAAGTTTATTAAATTTATATGAATTTCTTCATATATACAAGACATGCTTATACAATTTGTCTATTACTACTACATAAAAACATATTATTTTATTTATCCAATAGTTGAGGCCCAAAAGATATTTCATGTAAATTCATTCTTTTTGGTATTGAGCATTTTCTTTTTTAATTTTTTTTTTTGCGACAGTTTTATTTTTTTAACAAAAATGGTTTGTTAGTAAATAATTATTAAAAAAAAAGAAGCGGGACGATTTTATAATTTTTTATTCTTCTTTCAGTTGGAATTTAAAACTTGGGTTAAGTTTACTGATAGATCGTTCATTTAATTGTGATCTATAACAGAATAAAAGAACAATAAAAAATCATGCTTTTTTAATCAACCAAATGAGAATGAACTACCTGTTACATTTGGAATGATTAAACATGCAAATGTTGCAATCCCATGAAAAAATAAAAGCAAATAGAGAAGTCTTATTTATATGCAAATACAGAAGTCTTTTTTAATCAACCAAATGAGAATGAACTACCTGTTACATTTTCTGATAATTAGTCTTCTATTGTAAACAATTTAATCATATTGAAGTCTCCATTAAATATTTAAATTGTAAATCACATCTTAAGATGATGGAGAAAACTCAAAAAGGAACACCATCTACTTGTAATTCCAACGATCAATTTGCCAACTATCAACATCCATTTATTCCTAATTAACTCCACTGATTATTATGTTAAGCAATGTTAAGTATCCACTTACAAAAGCAAGTCAATCGGTTAAGATCGGATAATTTTGGATTCAATTTATTCGGATTGCGTGTCGTTTGATTTACATGTCATTTGGTTTCGAATCGTTTCGATTTTGGATCATTCGGTTTTGAGACGTTGCGGTTTTAGGATCAGTCGATTCCGGGTCACAAGGTCGTTTTAGTTTTCTCGTCATCCGATTCCTGATATTTCGGTTTTCGGATCATTTGAGTTTCTAAAAAAATAATTTTCGGATTATTCAGGATTTATTATATGTCATGGATAATACACGTAAGTAAATAACTAAATATAATAAATATTAATTAATAAGAAGTTAATTTTGAAAAAACAATATCTTAATATATTTTATGTCAAAAATAGAATATATAATTATTAAATATAAAAAAATAATTTAATATTATATATGATAAAAGTATAGTATTCTATTTTTTTATGTTGTTATACATCTTGTATCTGTATCGTGTTCGGCATATTCGGATACGATACATGAATTTGTATATGCGTAACTCGAAGACGAAGCTTTATGGAATGCAAATGACTCGAATATCAAGTATTATGGAATTCGATTGATTCGAAAATTAAATAATCCTAAACTGACATGCCATTGCCATGTAATAAATCATGAATGATCTGAAATTAAATTTTAAAAATTCGAATGAACCAAAACAAAATATAGCGAAATCCAAATGACATGAAAATCGAAATAATCAAGAAACTGGATGACGCGAAAATCGAAACGATCCGAAATTGAAACGACTCAAAACCGAAACGACTCGAAATTGAATAACCCGCAAACCAAACAACTCACAACTTGAATAACTCGAATTCGAAAATTAATAATAAATGTTTTTGAAAATAAATATATAACATGGTGATTAATAATAAATGAAAAATTAATTATTGAATTACCGCTGTGAAAACTCGTACAAAGCCACTTAACAGAGCCATAATTTGTCAAAAATATATTTATTACATTAATTCATAATTGTGTGAATAACAAATTGAATATCATATCAAATTATCGAAACTCACAATTGAATATTATATTTTTCTTCCCTACGAAGATCACTAAATTAGTTTTTACATAATTACGTTTCTGGAGCAATGTGCACATAATTACATACTTATTGTTTTTACATATTTAGTGATCTTCGTAGGGAAGAAACATAATTAGTTTTTACGACACAGTGTAGTGTTATTCAAAAATTACATAATACATGATATTTAGGTAAAATATGATTTTTTTATTAAAAATAATAATGCTAATCATTTATTAAAAAAGTATATCAAATTTTATTTAAACATGTTTATTGGATATTTACAAAAAATATATATGTTCCTATTCAAACAATATAATTTGTATGTAAAAATATTTATGGTATTCAACAACATGTATCCCACATCTAACAAAATTATAATTCAGAGAGTATAATTTTTTTTAAAAAAACATATATCATACATCTAAAATATATTGACATTCAAAAGTATAATTTTATTATAAACTATTTATTGGATTTTACAGACAAAAATATACTTATATTGAACAAAAAAGTATAATATTATTGTAAAAAAAATATTTGTATTAAAAAACATAAATCACAAATCTAAAAAAAATTATAATTACTAAACAGCATACACATGACGCGTTTGAAAAGTAGTTTTACACTTCTAGAAAAATATCATACATTGAAAGATACAAATCGTATATTTAAAATGTATATATTTCATAAAGCAAAATAATGATCAGTCAAAATTTTATTCTATTTCTTTTAAGATTGTATATCGTTTAAAATGTACATCTAAAATATCATACATTTTCATTTTTTTAAGATTGTATATGTGTGAAAAAAATTATTCTATTTTTTACCATATTATTAGAAAAATAAAACAAAGCAATCATTAATTTTATTTGTACTTAGAATAATTAATCATCGAACATATTGTTTATAGAAAAATTATATGACAGTGATTAATAAATATTTTAGAGGTACATATTGTTTATCATACTAATTATTGCAATTACCATGTAATTATTTCAACTTATTATTTCTTTCCACTGATGTAATTATTTATTTCTAATATTAATCCATTATTAATCCACAAATCATCTAGAACCCAAAGATTTAAAATAAACATAGTTTTTAAAAAACAACAAATCAAAATAGCTGACGTAATCTAATTTCAAACGGTCATATTTTCTTAATCCGAACGTTAATAAAATCTAATCTAACGTTAATATTTCGATGTTATATAAAATGAACAGGGTCCACAATTTAATGACAAGACCTGAATATGGCATTCGCATATGGTGTATATATCAAATTGTAAACCAAGTTTACAGAATAATTGACCTTAGTAGAATTTTTTTTCCTGTATAAAATTCCTGGGTCTATCTTCTCTCTCATCAAATCATTATTCATTCAATTCATCCTCTCCAAGAAATCAAGAAAGCCTCGTTCTTCTCTCCTCTCTCCCTTCTTCTCTATTCTCTCTCACTACGAGACCCTTCATCCACAGATCGATACTCTATAACCAACTCAAATTTCTATTCCGTACTCAGATTGTTCGACAGGGAGTCAAGATGGGAAATCGGCACTTGCGAAGAACTCTAAATTCGTGGACTGAGATCTATTCAAGGGAAAATTGCAATGGTTGACGTGGGATTCGTTACTGGACAGACACGAAAACGTAAGTGTTTCTTGTCCATTTGTTTGTATTTGATCGGAATTAATGATTTTCGATTACCCCCAAATCAAGCAAGCTAATGGCTGGCTTGTTTTCAATTCGATTTTCTTTGGTATTTAGTTTCTTCTTAACTTTTTCTTGATCATATTTCCTGATTATTTTTTTGATTGATTGTAGTTATCAAGATTCTTGATGAGCAAGAGTCTCACATGAATTCGATTAACCAAGCCAAGTACAAGAATTTCTTCTCTTTTATTTCTGTTCGAATTGATGAGAACGAGACAAAAAATGCAGAGAATAATTTGGTGCAGAGATTTGGTGCAGAGATTTGGTGATTATTTTCAATTTTGTCTCTTTCTAAATGAATCCAATCTATTTTGGTGATTATGCGATCTAATTTATTTTGACAATTGGTGCAGAGATTTGGTGAGTTCCTTCGAGAGAGATTTGGTGAGTTCCTTCGAGAGCAGTCTCGAAGAGGTTGGACCAAAAGATTTCATCTCGATGCAACAGAGCTTTAGAGCGTCACAAAATTCAACTCCGTGCACTTCATGGCAATAGGTTATTTTTTTAATCTTCTTCTCTCTTTCCTTTCTGTTCTTTTCTTGTATTGAAGAAGAGGATTTTGTGCTGACATGATTTTTTATTACTAAATTAGAGTGAATTTCTGTACATGTACATGATTGATTTCATTATGTTTTTTTAGGGTTATGATCAATGGTGGCCAATTCTCTTAAACAAGTTCGAATCGAGACATTCGATTAAGCACTCGAAGAATTTTACTCAAAAATCAGAAGACAACAATCAGATTTGAAAGGAGGAATAGTGATGCAGAAACCGAATTAAACTCGATCAGGTCCAAAACCAAACCAATTAAATAATTTATTTATTTTCTACAAAAAATTAACTAATTGTCTTCATTGGTGCAGGAGAATAGGGCAGAGTTAATCAATTACAAACTCGATGACAAACCCCTGTACAAGAGGTAAATTTCAAATCTTATTCCTTCCTAAATACCAATACATTTTGTAATCATTCAATATAATTTATTTTATCTCAAAATGTGCAGCGATGAAAAAAAAAATGGATGGTGAAATCATTTTACTAGACATAAAACCGGGGAATCTTAATACAAGGAATTTCAGTGTGTCTAAAAAGAACAACTTCACTCGATGAGCAGAGATGTGTGTTTTTGTGTTGTATGTATATATGTGTTTGTTTGTTTGTTTTGTGTTTCTGTGTCTTTGTATGTGTCTATGTAAGAGTGTGTATGTGTGTGTGTGTGTGTGTGTGTGTGTGTGTGTTTTGTGTTTTTGTATGTCTCTATGTAAGAATGTGTATGTGTGGGTAGTGTGTGTGTCTGGCCCAAGTGGGGCCAGGCAAGTGGGGCCGGGCCCGCAGGGCAGAGGATGGGTCCGGGGAGAGGGTCGGGTCCATGCAGGCCCGGTCCGGGGAGAGGGTCGGGTCCACGCAGGGCCCGGGGGGGGGGGGGGGGGGGGGGGGGGGGGGGGGGGGGGGGGGGGGTCGGGCCCAAGTGGGGCCTGGCCCGGGAGGGGGGGTTCGGGCCCAATTGGGGCCTGGCCCGAGGGGGGGGGTCGGGCCCAAGTGGGGCCTGGCCCGGGAGGGGGGGGGGTCGGGCCCAATTGGGGCCTGGCCCGAGGGGGGGGGGGTCGGGCCCAAGTGGGGCCTGGCCCGGGAGGGGGGGGTCGGGCCCAATTGGGGCCTGGCCCGAGGGGGGGGTCGGGCCAAAGTGGGGCCTGGCCCCGGGGGGGGGTCGGTCGGGCCCAAGTGGGGCCTGCCCCGGGGGGGGGGGGGGGGGGGGGGGGGGTCGGTCGGGCCCAAGTGGGGCCTGCCCCGGGGGGGGGGGGTCGGGCCCAAGTGGGGCCTGCCCCGGGGGGGGGGGGGGGGGGGGGGGGGGGGGGGGGGGGGTCGGGCCCCTCCGGGGGGGGGGGGGGTCGGGCCCAAGTGGGGCCTGCCCGGGGGGGGGTCGGGCCAAAGTGGGGGCCTGGCACGGGGGGGGGGGAGGGGGGGGGAGGGGGGTCGGGCCCAAGCGGGGCCTGGCCCGGGGGGGGGGGGGAGGGGGCGGGGGTCGGGCCCGGGGGGGGAGGGGGCGGGGGTCGGGCCCAAGCGGGGTTATTCCTGATCGGTTAAACTAAATAAAATATCACAGGTTCTATTTATTAATTAACAAAATGAAATTCTAATTTGAATTCGTGATCAAATTTATAAAATATCTATTAATTTGTCAACAATTTGACAAAAATATTGTTTTATTTATACACGTACAAATTTTGTGATCAATATATTATTTATTATAATATTTTAATACTATATATTATTTGTTATAATATTATAATATCATGTATTATTTATTTATAATTTTTTTATAATAGTTTAATATATATTCATTATTTATTAAATTATAGAAATTTAAAAAATAAAACTAAAGGGCATAATGGTTATTTAAAAAAAAATTAATAAAAAGATAGGGGGTTTTTGAGAGAATCTAAAAAAGTTAGGGGGATTTTGAAGAAGCAAAAAATATAGGGGGTTTTTGAGAGAATCTAAAAAAGATAAGGGATTTTTTAAAAGTATAGGGGGTTTTTCAGAATTTTCAGAAAAGTTGGGGGGTTTTTGAAGAATTCCCCTATAAAAAAATTAGAAAGCAAAAAAATGACCAAAATGAAAAAAGAGAAAAAATGGGGCAACAAAAAATTACCAAATAAATGATTAAAATTGTAAAAAAAAAAAATTAAAGAAAAAATTTACTCTCCTCCACGTGTCAGCACCTGGGTAGAGGAGGTAGAATTTTATTAACTATATAAATATAATTTCTTTGTAGCAAATTTAGACTTTGCATGGTTACCTCATAATGATGTAAAATATAATTAAATTACCGGCTAAATTAATTGACAAAGAAACAATTCATTGGATTAATTCATTTTGCTTCTATGATAGTGTTTTTCACTTTTACAATAAAAGCACGCAAAATAATATATATATATATATATATATATATATATATATATATATATATATATATATATATATATATATATATATATATATATATATATGAGATTAAAAATAACATATTTTGCGACTCTATGCTGCATCATAGTTTATTACAATTACAATAATAGTCATGAACAAATAGTCCTATAAAATATATTTATTTAGAATAGGATTTGAACTACTAAAATTGTCAAAATCTCATATTTTATAGAAGCATAGTAATTTAATGATTCCATTAATGTTTTAGTTTAATAAAGTTAATTCTTTTTTAAAAAGATATATATTTTAGCAACTTGAATTTTGTAAATCTGAGATATAAAATGAAAGTTGTAGTTAATCACAGTTTAGGGACTCGAGTGAAAAATGTCATTACACATTCTTTCCTTTTGAGTAAAAGCAAAATAAACGTTGGTAGTTATTTGAATTTTGAAAATTGCAACTTATTTATTTATACAAATATCCAAAGTATCAACGGGAATTATCATACAATTGAGAAGTTTTTTATTTGATTAACGGTAGGAAATTTATATTTGAAATGTTTCTCTTTGTACACACTAGTTAATCAATAATTAATCAAGTGATTAATAAACCTTATAATAATGTATTGAGTCAATGGGCTCATGCCTAGAGGTGGCAATCGGGAGGGTCGGGTTGGATTCGGGTCGGGTCATTTCGGGTTCGGATCGTTTCGGGTTGCGGGTCATTCGAGTCATCGGGTCGTTCGGGTCGTGACTATTTTGATTTTTAGGTAATTCAGATTTCACAAAATTTGATTTCGAATCATTCGATTTTTCAAAAATTTAGTTTTCTGGTAATTTCTGATTTATTTTATTGATTCCGAGATATTTTAGCAATATTGTATTGATTTTAACAACAATATTTTAATTTTCGGATCATTCGGATCGTGAATTTCGGGTAATTCGGGTCGTGAGTTTCGGGTCATTCGGGTTTCGTGTTAGTTCGGGTTTCGGGTCTTTCGGATTTCAACTCATTCGATTTCGGGTCGATTTCGGGTTCGGGTCATTTGGTTTCAGGTCGATTTCGGGTTTAGGTCATTCGGGTTCGGCTCGATTTCGGGTTCGGATCATCGGTTTCGGGAAGATTTCGGGTCGGGTCATTCGGTTTCGGTATCGGGTTCGGGTCGTTGACTTTTCAATATTTTCGGGTCGGGTCGGATTCGAATTTAGGCGGGTCGGGTCAGATTTTGCCGGCTCTACTCATGCCCCAGTGTTTAGGTGTGAGACACTCAAAATATTGAAAGAAATACAGTTTCGAATCAACCGTAAAAGTGTACACAAGGATAAAGGAACGTACGCGTTCGTGGCCATAACTTTTAGTAGGAAACTCCAATTTGAATGGTTCAAATTGGGTTACATAGATAATGAAATTATCTAGAACTTTAATGTAGAAATATATTTCATTTGAACGAAGTATCAGTATCGTTTCAATGAAATACCGAAAGGATGCAACAGTATGACATACAGTTAGTAAAACTGTCATAACTTTTTCATATGAACTCCAATTGGGTTGGAAAGATAATAAGATTATCTACAACTTTCGTGAAGGTTGAAAATATGTTAAAGAAAGTTAACAATTTCGTTTTGACAGAATACTGAAAGGGTTCATGCAGTTTTCTATGTGAAAGGGTGTATATTGGATATACATACCTTTTCGCCCATCCTAATCTTATGTGATATAAATAGGATATTTCTCTCTCCTCTATTCAGTCCAATTCATTCTATCAAGAGAATTATTCAGAAAATAGAGAGTCATCTTTCTAAGAGCGAAAGAGTGCGAAGAAAGAAAACCGAGAAAAAGAGTTTTTCTCGGTGTAGAGAATCGATCTAATCAAGCAAGTTCGTCGGTGCTTCGTCTAGGCAGTTGCATCCGCGACCGACGTCTTCCGACTCAAGGTGGATACACGTAGAGGAGTGACACGTGTGGCTCTCCGATTGTGATCGAACCGGAGGAACAAGGAACGTCAACGAGCGGTGAAAAATGCGTGGTGTGGGACGCGCGGATTGTCACCAACGTGATAGGAGAAAGAAGGAATAACTATCAACCCTTCGAGTGCAATCAATTTTGCACCGGTATGAATCTATCCTTCTATTGCATCGTATCCTCGAAGTCATGGCGTGATCTTGGATTTTGGGAACCGGTCCGGACCTTCGTACCTACTATGTGGGCCCGGGATCGGGTGAATTCCCAACAAATATATGTAGTGAGAGTTTGTGGGTTCGAGTCTCATTGACACCAATGGATGGGGTACCACCGAACCTTCTTCATTTACTCATTTTTTTTATAATAATGTATTGAGAACATTAAATAAATGATAAACAAAAGGTAGATCTAAAAGTTAGACTTACTTTTTCACTATAATTAGGGATGTTTGGAGGTTGGAATATTAAATACTACATTGAATTTATTTTTGAGAATATTAAAGAAATGATAAACAAAAGGTAGGTCTAAAAATTGGACTTACTTTTTATAATACTTAAAATTGAATTTATTTTTGCATAACTTTTTTCATACCATAGAGATGCTGCAAATTTTGATTCCATAAAATTCTAGATTGCCAAGATGTTGGCAAATATTAAATGCTAATTAAATATATGTTAAAACTAATATTTTTCAATAATACACTCTATAATTAACGAATAATGCTAATTGAAAATTCTTAATACAAAGTCAATCAATATGTCAATGGCATTCATTGGTATTTAAGTTAACTCATTGATTATTTGTAATATTTATAATAAATATCTAAAATAATATTTGTAAATTACTAATTTTTTTTATAATAAATATATATTGTTCATAAAAATATTGTATATTAAATTACTAATTTTTTTTATAATAAACTAATATTTATAATAAATATCTAAAATAATATTGTTCATAAAAATATTTGTAAATTACTAATTTTTTTTATAATACTATTATATAATTATGTATGTAAATTATTTTTTATTAATAAACAATATTGTATATATTTTGTTTGGCGAATGAGCTCGCGGCTCAGTGATTGAGTGTGAGACAAAAAAATCATATATTATGAAAAAATTGTGGATTCGAGTTTCTTTGACATCAATGAATGAAGAACCATCGAATTTTGTGAGCGAAGATACGTATCTTCTACCTCACAAATTTTGTGAGCGAAGAAAGATTGAGATTAATGTATCCCTTCAATTTGTAATGCATTTTTTTATTTTTTATTATTTCTTCTTCTTTTCGAGTTGTAAGGAAAAAGTCATGCAAATTCTATCACATGATCAAATCATGCAATACATTCATGTAACACAGTGGTTGTCATAACAATTGTGTTGGCAAATTCACATACATTATGAGCGAAATTAAGCGTGGAACTGTTATAAATATAGTGGATCTTCACCATACAGTAACTAAACATGCAATATTTATATTATATTATAGATTCATAGTAGGATATTGGAGCATAATCAACATTTAGTTAGCAAACTTCCGCAAAATTAGGAAACAAACATGCAATAAAAGACAAGAAAAAATTAGGATATTGGATACTTGGTTGAACTGACTTCGTGTTCGGGACACAACTACTTCGAGTTAGTCCTTGGTCTCGATATTGTGACTTGTTCGTGAATTGGCAGTTTTGTGAGTGTTTTTAACGGATTTGATCATAACCGCTTCGAGATACACATTAATTTCGTAGATGCATCTTCCAAATCTAATCATGAATAACCGTCCAGTTGCCAACAATATCGTTAAGAATCGAAACTACACGCAATGCACATTTCACGCCATAGCAGCCGCAAACCAAATATACCGTTAAGAATGTAAATTCAATAATAAAAAAATATTAAATATCAAATTTTTTGTACTTAATTAAATACGTTGGCCTTTCTTGTATATCGAGAAAAAAAACATCACTCATATCATGGTTGGAGACAACTTAAGGAATTTATAGAATAACTAGGATGGATTTAGTATTTTATTTTATTTTTTTATTAATTGAGGCGGGTTCTGTGGTATATAGTGTTTACAATGGTATTTACATATACCCCATATTGCTTTCTTAACTTACATTTTCTCTAATTTTAACTTTCTTTGAAACTTTCAAATAATTTGAGATCATATATTTTATTTTTTTATTAATTTGAGATCATATATTTGTTATTTAGGGATAGTGGCGGATTTAGGGGGAGGGGGGCTCCATCCCCTCCCCATGAAATCAAAAACCAAAACCGATGCGTTACTGCGAAATTACCGCGAAAATAAGGTGATTTTGTTTGTTTGGAAAGTAATATGATAAAGTTGTTTGTATTTCACAAAAATTAAAGTAGTATAATAGTAAAATATATGTTTGGGAGATGAAATGTCTTAATTTCTGAAAGAAATACAGTTTCGGATCAACCGTAAAAGTGTACATAAGGATAAACGAATGTAGTCGTACATTCGTAGCCATAACTTTCAGTAGGAAAATCCGATTTGAATGGTTCAAATTGGGTAAGATAGATAATTAGATTATCTATAACCTTCATGTAGAAATATATTTCATATGAACGAAGTATAAGTGTCGTTTCTGTGAAATACCGAAAGGGTGCAACAGTATGACATACAGTTAGTAAAACAGTCATAACTTTTGCATACGAACTCCAATTGGGCTGGGCAAATTGGGTTGTGTAGATAATAAGATTATCTACAACTTTCATGTTGGTTGATGTTCTGTCAGAGAAATTTATCAATTTCGCCTGGACAGATTACTGAACAGGTTCATGCACTTTTCTGTGTGAAAGGATGTATATTGGATATACATGCCTTTTGGCTAATCCTAATCCTATTAGATATAAATAGGATACTTTCTCTCTCATCCCTATGCTAATTCATACAGAATTATTCTACCCAAAAGACAAGAGAAAAGAGCAAATTCAGATTTGATTTTTTGTGAATGAAAGGGTGCTAAGAGAGAGAGAGATAGAGAATCAATTCGATCGAGCAAGTTCACCGGTACATCATCTAGGCAGGTGCATCCGTGACCGACGTCTTGCGACTCAAGGTGGATACACGTAGAGGAGCAACATCTGAGGCTCTTTCAGTTGTGATCGATTCGGACGCGTGAATTCAGTCGGAGACGAAATCAGGCGAAGTCAACAAACGGTGAAAGACGCGTGGTGTGGGACGCGCGGATTGTCACCAACGTGACAGGAGATAGAAGGCAGCGATCAACCCTTCGAGTGCAATCAATTTTGCACCGGTATGAATCTGTCATTCTATTGCATCGTACCCTCGAAGTCGTGGCGTGATCTCGGGAATCGGGGAATCGGACCGGTCCTTCATTCCGCTGCGCGGGCCCGGGGTCGAGGATATTTCCCTACAATTTCAAGACCCTTAAACTACATATTTTTATTTTATTTCGGCCCCTCTATATATTAATCCTGGATCCGCCTCCGTTTAGGGACAAGAAAACTGAACTTTTGGTCCCAACGATTATTCGACGGGGCTACCACGACCAAGCTTCAGGGACAAATATAGGTCCCTAAAACGCTTCTGTGACCAAACAAATTACTTCCAAAATCTATTTTTTAATTCTTTGAATAGTAAGGCACCATGCAATAATCTTTTTTGAACACATTTTAGATTTTGTTCGCACGGGATTTAAAAGAGACTCTAGAAATATTATCTCTGTACTAAACAAAATCAACCTACTAATTTAATAATAAATATTTAATTTATTTTTCAACATGTTCACATTGATTTATACAGGATCGGTTCCGAAGCAAGCAGGTCCGGTCCTGGAAATTTGGAGGCCTATGGCGAATAATGTCACGAAGTGCTGAAAACAAAAAAAATTATGTTTAAGGACTTGATTATTACTATAATTACAAATAAAATTTTATGAGGTTAATCAAGAAATAATTTGGATTAATTATCAATTATCTCCAATAATCGAAAACAATATAATTGAACCTTCAATTCCATGATAATTTGATAATATAATTACATCAAAAAAAGAAACTACACCTTATATCAAAATTGACAAAGATGAATCAGAAGCAAAAATTGATGGAAATTTTGACAAAAAAATTACACCTTAATCAGAGTCGCTTAACTAGACGACGGGGCGAGATGCGAAGAGAGGGCACCGTTACTTTGCTTCCTAACTGAGTGAAGATGAGAGTCGCTTAACTAAAAAAGCACAAAATTTTAAATTATTATTTAATACACGACACTCATCATGAAACTAAATACAAATTGAATCATCAAATAACTAGAAATTGAACATGAAATTGACATAAATTGCTGAAATTGACTGGAAAAAAGCGAGAATTGAACTTGAAATTGACATAAATCAAACCTGAACCTGAAATTGGCTCGCGACTAAAGAATTTGAACCAGAAATTGGTAATGGTTTGACCGCGAAGATACTAAAATGCTGTCCAGCCCCTACTCGAAAATGCAAAAATTAATCGAAATTTCAGTCACAGATGACAGAGATTACCGAAATTACATAAATTCGCTGGTATTTATAAGAAATTACAGAACTTATCCACGTAATTATAGAAATTAAATAAATTGCAAGAGAAATTACACGAAATTGAAGAGCAATTCGAAGAGGAGAGTGTCCCACACAGAGAAAATTGACGAAATTACACGAAATTGATGAAAAACCCGACGAAAATCGTTGCCGCAGCGAAAAAAATGACCAAGAAACGAAGAGGAGCCAAAGCAGCGTGTGAACTCGAAGTTTCGAAGAGGAAAATTGTCTCCTGGGCTGCTCCTGACCTGACGCTCCTGTCATGGTGGCCTCGCGTGCGTCGCCGCATGTTGCTCCTGACGAGTGACGCTCCTGACGCTTCAGTCGCGTCGCCGCACGTCGCTTCACTCTTCAGTCGCCGTGCATCCTGCCGATGAGTGATGTGTTTGCGTGATGGGTTTGCTCCGTTAAAAAAAAGGGAGGCCTCCGAAATATGGAGGCCTGTGACGGTTGCCAAGCGGGCCATACGTCAGGGCCGGACCTGGAAGCAAGCGGCCAACAAGTCCGCAGATATATCACTGGGACTGTGATATCATTTTAGAATTTATTATGTATATTATGTTCTGACTCAAAACCATAAATGTGACGTAGGATAATAGATAAATAACTTAATTATGAATCACTATGTTATTAGGTCATGAATTTAGGATCCAACAAACTAATTTTTGTTATTTGTAGTTTTAATGATCGATTTATTTGTATCGTTTATTCTTAACTAATAAAATAATAATTGTAATACAACTATAAAAAAATTGTAAACCTAAAAATAAATATTTTTATTTCAAATGTGTTGCCTGATTATTATCAAGAATTCTCAAGACTTTTCCGTTTGATAATTCTCAAGACTTTTCCGTTCATTTTCCGAGTAAGTGACTTCCCTAATTTGCAAACACCACTGAAATTTACATAATCCCTACAGGCTACAACAACCTATTTTATCAAGAATTTCGACTAAAATATATATCTTCTGGGATTTCGGACCATGATGTCGTCATATTATTCTGTACAACATAAGTTCTATTTATAGTGTAAGAGAAACATCATTCATACTTTTTTTTAGATATGTTAGTTTGGATTGTAAGGTGAAAATATGTACAAGCCCCCAAGTAACATCTAATAAATGGAGATTTCTATGATAAATTTATTTTCTTATCATGATCCTATTTAAAAAAAATATATTTCGAATATTTGTTAAATCATAACTTTTGTTGTAAGATTCTAGTATATATTTATCATCTAATGCTATCAAAAACATAAATTTTGTATAATTAATTAATAAATAACTAAAATTTTTAAAATAATTTTTTTAAAATGAGTCCATGATAAGAAAATGGGTCTATCATAAAACTTCCCCTAATAATAATAGGATAAATCATAAAAATCAATGCAATACAAAGTTTTAATTGATTTAGTTATGAACAAATTATTCACTCAGATGTGTTCATAACAAGAAACACTTTTATTGATACATAAAATCTATAAATAAGATCTGTCCCTTGGTAGGAAATAATGATTTTAATAAATTTTAGAGCATGCCATTTAAATTTGTTTAAAAGCACTGCTTTCTTAAATAATTCAGACGATTATTTTTTAATTTTTTTTTTTTTTGGATTTTAGATAAATATGTACAAGCCCCGAAGTAACATCTAATAAATGAAGATTTCTATGATAAACATATTTTCTTATCATGAACCTATTTTTTAAAAAAAAAAATTCGAATATTTGTTAAATCATAATTTTTGTTGTAAGATTCTATTATATATTTATCATCTAATGCTATCAAAAACATAAATTTTGTATAATTAATTAATAAATAGCTAAAATTTTTAAAATAATTTTTTGAAAATGAGTCCATGATAAAAAAATAAGTCTATCATAGAACTTCCCCTAATAATAATAGGATAAATCATAAAAATCAATTCAATACAAAGTTTTAATTGATTTAGTTATGAACAAATTATTCACTCAAATGCTATGTTACGCGGATACTTCAAAAATGCAGAAGTATCCTGAGGATACGCGTATCCGATGCGGATATGGGTGCGATACCGATCGGATACGTATCGGATACGCCACGTGGCGTATCCGAATATTTTAATATTTATTTTTTTCAGATACGGCGGGGATACGGCAGGATACGGCTGGGGATACGTTTAGCATACGGCTGGGATACTCCATTTAGGATACTTCGGCCCATTATATATTTTGGCCCATAATATTTTTAAATAAATTATATATGATACTTCTAAGATACTTCTAGATTAGTTCTAAAATATTTCTAGAACAAGTTTATGATAGTTTTATGATACTTGTATTGTTTGGTTGACATTATTTATTGTCATGATATTTAATTTAAAAATATTATTAATTGATTATTTAATTGATTACTTATTTATTAATTATATATAATATAAATATATTAAACTAATAATTATATAGCCGTATCCGTATCCGTGATTTTTTGAAAATTGCCGTATCGCCTTATCCGTATCGTATCAGATACGTTACCCGTATCCGTATCCGTGCAACATAGCTCAAATGTGTTAATAACAAGAAACACTTTTATTGATACATAAAATCTATAAATAAGATCTGTCCCTTGGTAGGAAATAATGATTTTAATAAATTTTAGAGCATACCGTTTAAATTTGTTTAAAAGCACTGCTTTATTAAATAATTCAGACGATTATTTTTTTTATTTTATTTTTTTTGGATTTTAGATAAATATGTACAAGCCCCGAAGTAACATCTAATAAATGGAGACTTCTATAATAGACCAATTTTCTTATCATGGATCCATTTTTTAAAAAATAGGCTCACATGAGGTAGTGCGCGAGACAGCCTCAGACCCCTGCATACCTAGTAAAAAAACCAACGCAAAGAATGGGAAAAAATAATTAATAGGCTCATGTTCCCTTCAAATAAATAATAGAACCACAATTGATTTGAACTCACAAAATGTTTGTTCGTTCCACACAGATTTGATGTCGGTCGAGGCAAATCATCGTTTTGACATTGAGGACGATACCTCCCAACAAGTGGACTATGGTGACCAAGAAGAATAATAATATGCATAAACGACTTAGGGAGATGCCTTTAGAGCTAGCAATGCTCATTTCTTGAATATTTAATTATGTTACTTTTCGATTATCTATCTCTTTTATGTGGGAATGTTAGGAGATTGGGTAATAGTGAGAAATGCAAATTAGTGAAATATGTCGTAAGAGACACGAAATGCAACATTTTTTGTATCGATTATGGAATATGAACGGAAGGGTAATTTGGTCATATTAAAAATATGCGTTGTTCTTCGATGTGGACGGGATTTCAGACAGGAGTTCCGATGTAATATTTTTTAAATGTTAAAAGTGTATATACTTTATAATTAATTAATATTCTATTTTAATGTTGTTTATAATGTTTTCGATGTAGTTGCCGCACATGTTACCATCAGAGGAAGCATTTTCTGCGGCTGTGTCGGCACTTGGAATATACAATAAAGACGGAATTGTTGTTTATGACGGCAAGGGTATTTTCAGTGCAGCAAGAGTTTGGTGGTAAATATCCCATGTATATTTTATTTTAGGAGAATTCTTCAAAAACCCCCTAACTTTTTTGGGATTTCTCAAACCCCCTCTAACTTTTAGATTATTTGAAAAAACCCCTATAAGTTGAGTTTAATTCTTCAAAACCCCCCTTCTAGTGTTATTTTTAATTTTCCATCCAAATTATACTTTTTTGGACCAAAATACCCTCACAATTTATTTTATAATTGAATTTATTCTATTAACTAATAAATAAATAGTAATTTATAATATAATATTTCATAATATTATATGATAATATTTATCATACTATTCTATACTTTATTATATGATTTTTATATAAAATTATTTCATGTAAAAATTCAAAATGTAATGTGAAATAATATTTATTTAATAAAATATTATTTTATATATATATTATAAATAGTAAATAAAATAACAAGTTTTAAAATATTATCATAAACAATTTTTAATTATAATAACGTGAAATATTTAATTTATTTATGTATTCATTCATTTATATTGAATAAAATAATTTATAAAAAAAAATCAAGGACATTTTTGTCCAAAAAATGAATTCAATGTCAAAGTTAACCTTTGTAGATGTTTTTTTAAGAATTAAATTCCAATTTATAGGGTTTTTTTTCTTCAAATAATCAAAAAATTAGGGGTTTTTGAGGAATCCCAAAAAAGTTAGGTGGTTTTTGAAGAATTCTCCTTTATTTTATTGCAAAAAGGACCCCGTGTTATGGAAAATCACAAATTAGTCCCTTTATATATTTTTTTGTTTTCTTTTTTAGGATGTTTAGGGCATTTGGGCACGATAAAGTTTGGGTGTTAAATGGAGGGCTGCCGCAATGGAGAGCATCGGGATATGATGTCGAGTCGAGTGCCTCCAGTGATGCTATTTTGAAATCCAAAGCTGCTGGAGAAGCAATTGAAAAAGTTTATAATGGTCAACCTGTATGTTATGTTCTCTTTTTACAAAATTGGCCCCTTGAAAAACTTCAATATATCAAATTTATCCTTGTGTTGTTTTTAATTGTACAGGTGGGTCCAACTACGTTCGAAGCCAAGTTACAATCTCATATATTGTGGAACTTAGACCAGGTAAATAATTTTTTTTAGGGGCCGTTCGGCAACACGTGGAATAGAGGAATAATGGAAAAGAGACTAGTCAACAATTCCATTTTATTCCAAGTATGTTCGGCATGTTAATGGAAGAAGAAAATTGAATAAACTAATACAAAAAATATCAATGACCAAAATACTCTTATATTAGTTTTAACTGATTATATATACTTTCCCATTTACATAAAAAGAAAAACAAATAAAATAAATATAAATAATATATTTCAAATAATCAAATTGATATTGAAGACACATATCATACACACAACTCACAAGCTTTACTAAATAGAAAGATAACAAAATTATTTCAAAACTCAAAATAAAGTAATAATAAAATGAGTAAATGATCATTCCAAAAGACACATAATAGAAGAATGGGATTGATATAACAGATTGATATTGAACCATCGAGTATAAACAAACAAAAATAAAACGTCGGTACCACAAACTGGTACCAGACCAAAAAAACCCATAAGATGCATTCTAAGAAATTTTGGAGAGGCTTGATACATTTGTAACATTCCTACATAAAAAATTTAAATAGAAACTCAATTAACAAATCAATTGAATCGAGTAGACCAAAAAATAGTAGACTAATTGAACACTCACCACATAGGGTATTCAATGGATTAGAGGCAGCATGACCCCGAGCCTAAAATTAGGATATACCAAACCAAGTTAGATTTAAATCATTACAAGGTAAAAAAATCAAAATTACCATCTTTGTTCAATTCGTTCTTCGTAATTATTCTCCCCTTCCTATGATTCAGTCCCAATTGGGGAAATTCCTTGCTCAGGTCGTAAGTCAGGAAAGCGATGTTCCACACTAGTAATTATTTCTAAATATTTGATCAGATCTACTGGCTCAAAATGAGATTCAGTCCCAATTCGTATTTCTATTTTCAGAGAATAAAATTGAATGGTTCAAATAAATTCAGACACTACTTGGAAGAATTAAATTGAAAAAAACACTGAAAATTTGACTATCAATAACAAACCTTAACTCTGTAGCATCGCTTGCTTCATAAGCCTTTATCCAATCGAGATCTAGTGAGAAAAGAGCAAAGCTTTGTGACCAAAATATCATCCGACCTAGATATCTTTTTTTTTCATAACCATTTTTTCTTACGGAAAAATGGATCTCTTTGGAAATAGAAATACGAATCCAGACTTTTTCATATCTCAAACTCGTGATTTCAAGAAAGGGTTGTCGGAAATATGCCGGAGAAAGCAGGCGATTTTATCTCGGCCATGGAGCAAGAGAAAGAAGAAAGAAGGAAAGAGGGGCTGTGAAAAAATGTTTTGATTTGCCACGTACGCATTAGTTGGAATAAGAAGGGGTATTTTCGTCTCAAAATTGTGCTTCTTCCATGGAATAAGGCAATTCCATCACCCCGTTGGAAGAAAAAATATTCCATAAATCCATGCTTATTCCATTTACTTCTACCTCTCTTCGGCTGGAATTAACCATCTATTCCACTATTCCGTTCTTCTTCCAGGTAGCCGAACAGCTACTTAATGTATTTTATTTTTTATTTTTTTTATATACTTGTTAGTAAAGATAATTCTTGTATTTTTAGGTTAAAGAAAACATTGAATTCCAGTCTCATCAACACATAGACGCACGTTCAAAACCCAGGTAATTTAATATTTCATAATTTAACTTGTTTGAGAAAATCATATAATATTTAATTATTTTTCTTTTTTACAGATTTGACGGTACCGCTCCAGAGCCAAGAAAAGGAATAAGAGGAGGTCATGTACCTAATAGTAAATGTATTCCTTTCAATCAGGTACAATAATTTTCTTTTCTTCTATTAATTATTATAATTTTAACTAATTTTATTTATTTATTTTGTAGATGTTGGATAGCTCTCAAATGCTATTGCCATCAAATGAACTCCAAAAACGATTCGAGGAAGAAGGTAATTTTTTTTTTTTAATTTATATTTAACATTTTTACATAACAATTTCATCGTATTTGTCATTTATTTTTAATTTAATTTTTATAGGTATTTCTCTTGATAAGCCTGTGGTAACGTCGTGCGGTACAGGTGTCACGGCTTGTGTCCTTGCTTTGGTAATTGCTAACAAAAATTTACGTATAATAAAAGTAACCAAAATTTATAAATTAATTAATTAATTTGTAAATTTCAGGGTCTTCACAAGTTGGGAAAGGCTGACGTGGCGATATATGATGGGTAGTGGACCGAATGGGGGGCCCACTCTGATACCCCTGTTTCTGTAACCAATGTTTAAAAAAATTCTTAACAATGAATTGTGTGAAATAAATTTGTTGAGCCTTAAATCTTTTTAGTTTTCTTTAAATAAATTTCATGCAACTTAAATTCATTAAATTAGTAGTTAGCTGGCATTACAAATAAAATTCATTATATCTGCGTGAGCTAGCTGTTATGTTTAGAACAATGTTCCAGAAATCGCTCGGCGCTCGCTGGTCGGCAGACGACCATCAAGCGTCAAGGATGATTAATCGGGATTAATCGGAAATCTCGGCGGACCTCGGCGGATTTTTATTTTTTTATATTTAATATTTAAATTAATTAAACAAAATTACAAATCATAATTTTTTTAATGAGTCTTAAATAATTTAAGTAACAAAATACACTACGTCACTAAACTAACATAAACTCAAATAATAATAATAATAATAATATATATATATATATATATATAAATAATATTAAAAATATGAAAAAATTTAGTCCAAAACTATTTTTTTGAATAGTATCCGACAAACGATTGTTTTCATTATTGATGTCTAATTTTTTTGATGTCAATGAAAATTTATTGGCAATCCATAACAAAAACGATCATTATTTTGAATAGTATCCCACAACCTCTCATAATATATGATTTTTTGTGCTTCACATTCAACCAACTAGACTATGGATCCGTTGGCAATTCAAAAAAAAAATTTAAAAAAAAAAAAAAAAAAAAAAAATTGCAAAAAAAAAAAAAAAAAAAACTGGCGGCCGATTTCCAGAACACTGGTATAGAATGATTAAACATGCAAACATTGCTTTTGCAGTACGAATACAAATAAATAGAATTATTCGTGTATATTTATAGTTCAGTTTTCTAGTAATATTTTATTGATTAGTTCGCTAATTTAATCACGTGCTACCATAGAGTGGTGTATATAAACAAGGCCAGTGGCATATTAAGGGACTAGAGGGGGCAGCTGCCTCCCTCCCTAGATTTTTGAGCGGTAATATATATATGTGATTATGCCAGTGTATTTTACGATAGAACTGGAAAATTATGTACCCCCCCCCCCCCCCCCCCCCCCCCCGCCAAAATTTTTTGAAATTTTCTCACAGTAGCCCCCTCTAGATTACCGCCCCCCATTGATTTGGGGCAAGATCCGCCACTGAACAAGGCTAAATCGTTCACGAAAAAAAATAAGAAATATTATTTGGGTATATATAGTTCAATTTCTAAGTGGAGCGTATGAACGAGGCTAAAATGTTGGCGGAAATTGAAGAAAAACAATTAGTATACGGTTTTTCCTAGAATATTTAATGAACAAAAGGATCTTATATTTACTCGTAGAATATTCAATCAAAATAATAAAATGTTCAAAACTTTTTTTTAACGAAAAGAAAATGGACCAAGTGTAAATATGGTTTGGTGTTGGATATTATAATAGAGTATTTGAGTGAATAAGAGTGTAATTGCCTACGGGCTTGTAAAAAGAAAAAAAAAGAAAAAAAATAAGAGTGTAATTTCATATATTGATTAAGTTGCTAAACAAGTGTTTAAATAGGCTAATCAGATTGTCTTTACAATATAAATTTCAATTATTATGTTTACTTGGTAATTCTAAATATGTTTGTTCATTTTTTTTCTCTAATGATTATGTACGAATTTTAATAATCTTTTTGCTTATTATAGTTAAAAATGTTGAACTCAAATTAGATTGAATACCGACTTAAACTACATTTTGATTAAACCAAATATCAAAAGATCCAAATCAAATAGAGACACTAGACGATAAACAATGCATCGTGCGAGCTCCGTTATCTCTTGAAAATTTTATCAAATATCTTAGGTTCAACGAAGCAAAAAAGCAAATTTATATATAAAAGGAATTGAAAAAGAATATTATATTGCTCGCATAATTTTTCAAACACTAAATGAAGCAACTAGTCAATTATAAAATAGAATAATATATGAACAATTTTTCGTAGATATACATTTTTAAGGGAATTCTAAATTCTAAATTGAGTCCATTTATACGATCCAACTGTGTAATTGTACACACTTATCAGAATATCAATATATACTTGTCAATACAAAAATATGCACTTATTTTTATTTTAGAATTGGATTCAACCTAACATCCTACATTTTTAAGGGTTTAATCACTAATTAAATAAATAAGGTCAAATTTCCAAAAATCAAATTAAATTTTCTAGTTTTAGTTTGTATATTTTTGTTTGCTGTCATGGAGAGAATAGGAAACGATATGAATATTAGAAAGAAAAAATAGATAAGAGTATCTTTTCAATTTTTATGTATAAACAGCATATGGTGTTTATAGCATGTATATTGAAAATAACAATTCATTTTGACAAAATAACTAAAATATTAAATTATTATTATTAGTTGTATAAAATGTGAAGTTTATTAAGTTATATCTTATATGAGTAATTGTACATAACATGTTATCGCAACATGTTCTCGCAATAATTGAGCTAGAAAATAACTTCTCCCTAATATCTAAAAATAGAAAAGTCCTCCAAATTCGAATTCTGTTCTTTCATCCGATTCATCCCAAGATCACATATACCATCTGAGATATATTTTAAGTCGCTTCTCATTAACTGTCGGTTTTTTTGAGGACCAAAACGGCGACAAATTAGAGAAAAAAAATTCGTCTCAGCGGATAATTGATCTTTGTGTTCGTGTGATTGGTGAATCATCAAGGTAATTAGATCCTCAATCCGATTCTTTTATTCTTCTTTCGGTCGGAATTTAGAACTTGGTTTAAGTTTACTAATAGATCATTCATGTAATGTGATTTATAACAGAATAAAAGAGTAATAAAAACTCATGTTTGGTGAATCAACCAAATGAGCATGAAATACCGGATACATTTGAAATGATTAAACATGCAAATGTTGCTATCTCGTGAAAAAATAGAAGCAAAGAGAGAAGTCTTATTTATACGTAGTTGCACAATTTTCTGATAATTAGTCACATATTTAAAAAATTAAACAAAGTTAGGGTTATATTGAAATTGCATATCATATTTTAGGATGATGGAGAAAACTAAAAAAGAAAATACTGTATACTTGTCAACGTTGAAAAATATTTCCAACATTTCGGAGTTGTTAATTCGCCTAATTTTACAAAGATTTAAAAAATACAGAGATGTAGTTGCTAAATAAATGAATGGTGATTAATATTGTCGTAAGCGGATAACAATACGGGAACTAAATAAAAAGAAACGAAGTCACACGTCCTTCATATTTTTTCAATGAGATGATTTTTAGAAGCCGATTAGAAAACGCTCAAGCGCACAACATAGACAACCAACACTGCCTCCTGCAACCTCTTTATTCTTTTTTTGAAAATTTTATCAAGGGGAATTCTTCAAAAAAACCCCAACTTTTCTGAAATTTCTGAAAAACTCCCTCTACTTTTAGAAAACCCCCTATCTTTTTTAGATTCCCTCAAAAACCCCCTATATTTTTTGCTTCTTCAAAACCCCCTAACTTTTTTAGATTCTCTCAAAAACCTCCTATCTTTTTATTATGTTTTTTAAAAAATAATCATTATACCCTTTAGTTTTATTTTTTAAATTTCTATAATTTAATAAATAATGAATATATATTAAAATATTATAAAAAAATTAAAAATAAATAATACATGATATTATAATAAATAATATATAGTATTAAAATATTATAATAAATAATATATTGATATTAAAATATCATTTTCAACAATTATTATAATATTTTAATATCAATATATTATTTATTATAATAATTTAATATATATGTATTATTTATTATAATATTTTGGACCATCAATACAAAACAACTTTAATGATAGCTCGAAATATTTAATGTAATATCATTTTCATAAAAATAAATTTTCGTTAGCATTATATAATTATATGATTCGAAACTGCTTGCTTTATTATTGCTTAAACTACTCGAAATAACAATAATGTAATCATGTTGTCATGTTATTTCGAAAAATTGTATTATATCTCGAATATAATTATACCATGGTTCTAATATATATATTAATCATGAAAATTATAGATAATCATACTTTGATGAGTTATAAAATATAATTATCTCATCACATAGTGATGTAATTTTAGTTTGAAATTGTGTTGTATTTATCATCATAAAAAATAGATTCGTATGTAAGAATCTAAATTGAATCCAAATTGTCTGCTATAGACAAGTAATAATAAATTTGGGAAGTTCTATGTTGAAGTCTTTTTTTTATGATGGACTTTTTTTCGAAAGGATATTTGTCAATTAATTTTTTGTACGATTCATGTGCATTGTCATTGTTTAATACTAGCCACATAGAAAGCATGTATTATTAATGGACGAATACCATGAATACCCTTTTGACAAAGAATTTATCATGTATCTCCCCAATAAATTATTAATGGACGAATACCATGAATACCACGAAATAATATTCCAACATTATGGAGTTGTTCTCGCCTAATTTTACAAAGATTTCAAAAAATAGAGAGAGGTAATTGCTAATTAATTAAAAATGATTAATATTGTTGTAAGTGGATAACAATGGAAGAAATTACCGAATAGAGAGTGACATGTCTGACATATTTTTTCAACGAGATGATTTCTTAGCCATAAAAATAGAGAGAGGTAATTGCTAATGAATATGATTTTTTTGTATAAATTTATGTGTCCATTATTTTACAACAAGCATTCAACAATTTTACAAGACAACATCGTTTTACGTTGATGATGTGTCATATTATTATTCGTTCGATTCATATTGGACCGGTTGTATTTAATTTAATATTTTTTCATATTATTTTACATGATCAAATGTGGATAGTAATAAAATGTGAATAATTCATATATCTGACACTACAAAATTAATTTATATTATTATAAATATTTAAAATATATTTTCTTTTAAAGTATGAATATAGTCATCTAAATTTTGAGTTTCATATTATCATATTTCCAATAATTTTCTCTAGTTTAAAAGTTATGAACACAATTATACAAAAAAATACAATACAAAAGCCAACATAATTATACATTAGTGATTTTTAAGTCTAATAATTAACGTTTTTGTGTATGATCAGTCAAAATGTACATCTAAAATATCATACATTTTCATTTTTTTAAGATTGTATATGTGTGAAAAAAATTATTCTATTTTTTACCATATTATTAGAGAAATAAAACAAAGCAATCATTAATTTTATTTGTACTTAGAATAATTAATCATCGAACATATTGTTTATAGAAAAATTATATGACTGTGATTAATAAATATTTTAGAGGTACACAAAAACTATGTATCATACTAATTATTGCAATTACCATGTAATTATTTCAACTTATTATTTCTTTCCACTGATGTAATTATTTATTTCAAATATTAATCCATTATTAATCCACAAATCATCTAGAACCCAAAGATTTAAAATAAACATAGTTTTTAAAAAACAACAAATCAAAATAGCTGATGTAATCTAATTTCAAACGGTCATATTTTCTTAATCCGAACGTTAATAAAATCTAATCTAACGTTAATATTTCGATGTTATATAAAATGAACAGGGTCCGCAATTTAATGACAAGACCTGAATATGGCATTCGCATATGGTGTATATATCAAATTGTAAACCACGTTTACAGAATAATTGACCTTAGTAGCATTGTTTTTCTTGTATAAAATTCCTGGGTCTATCTTCTCTCTCATCAAATCATTATTCATTCAATTCATCCTCTCCAAGAAATCAAGAAAGCCTCGTTCTTCTCTGATCTCTCCCTTCTTCTCTATTCTCTCCCACTACGAGACCCTTCATCCACAGATCGATACTCTATAACCAACTCAAATTTTTATTCCGTACTCAGATTGTTCGACAGGGAGTCAAGATGGGAAATCGGCACTTGCGAAGAACTCTAAATTCGTGGACTGAGATCTATTCAATGGAAAATTGCAAAGGTTGGCGTGGGATTCGTTACTGGACAGACACGAAAACGTAAGTGTTTCTTGTCCATTTGTTTGTATTTGATCGGAATTAATGATTTTCGATTACCCCCAAATCAAGCAAGCTAATGGCTGGCTTGTTTTCAATTCGATTTTCTTTGGTATTTAGTTTCTTCTTAACTTTTTCTTGATCATAATTCCTGATTATTTTTTTGATTGATTGTAGTTATCAAGATTCCTGATGAGCAAGAGTCTCACATGAATTCGATTAACCAAGCCAAGTACAAGAATTTCTTCTCTTTTACTTCTGTTCGAATTGATGAGAACGAGACAAAAAATGCAGAGGAGAAATTGCCCATGTACAAGGTTATTTTCAATTTTGTCTCTTTCTAAATTAATCCAATCTATTTTGGTGATTATGCGATCTAATTTATTTTGACAATTGGTGCAGAGATTTGGTGAGTTCCTTCGAGAGAGATTTGGCGAGTTCCTTCGAGAGCAGTCTCGAAGAGGTTGGACCAAAAGATTTCATCTCGATGCAACAGAGCTTTAGAGCGTCACAAAATTAAACTCCGTGCACTTCATGGCAATAGGTTATTTTTTTAATCTTCTCTCTTTCCTTTCTGTTCTTTTCTTGTATTGAAGAAGAGGATTTTGTGCTGACATGATTTTTTATTACTAAATTAGAGTGAATTTCTGTACATGTACAAGATTGATTTCATTATGTTTTTTTAGGGTTATGATCAATGGTGGCCAATTCTCTTAAACAAGTTCGAATCGAGACATTCGATTAAGCACTCGAAGAATTTTACTCAAAAATCAGAAGACAACAATCAGATTTGAAAGGAGGAATAGTGATGCAGAAACCAAATTAAACTCGATCAGGTCCAAAACCAAACCAATTAAATAATTTATTTATTTTCTACAAAAAATTAACTAATTGTCTTCATTGGTGCAGGAGAATAGGGCAGAGTTAATCAATTACAAACTCGATGACAAACCCCTGTACAAGAGGTAAATTTCAAATCTTATTCCTTCCTAAATACCAATACATTTTGTAATCATTCAATATAATTTATTTTATCTCAAAATGTGCAGCGATGAAAAAAAAAATGGATGGTCAAATCGTTTTACTAGACATAAAACCGGGGAATCTTAATGCAAGAAATTTCAGTGTGTCGAAAAAGAACAACTTCAATCGATGAGCAGAGATGTGTGTTTTTGTGTTGTATGTATATATGTGTTTGTTTGTTTGTTTGTTTTGTGTTTCTGTGTCTTTGTATGTGTCTATGTAAGAGTGTGTATGAGTGTGTGTGTGTGTGTGTGTTTTGTGTTTTTGTATGTCTCTATGTAAGAATGTGTATGTGTGGGTGTGTGGCCCAAAGTGGGGCCAGGCAAGTGGGGTTCGGTCCAAGTGGGGCCGGGCCCGCAGGGCAGAGGGTGGGTCCGGTCCGATTTGGGCCTGGCCCGGTGTGGGGGTCGGGACCATGCAGGCCCGGTCCGGGGAGAGGGTCGGGTCCATGCAGGGCCCGGTCCAGGGAGGGGTTCGGGGCCCAAGTTGAGCCTGGCCAGGGGGGGGGGGGGGGGGGGGGGGGGGGGGGGGGGGGGGGGGGGGGGGGTCGGGCCCAAGGGGGGCCTGGCCCCGTGGGTGGGGGGGGGGGGGGGGGGGGGGGGGGGGGGGGGGGGGTCGGGCCAAGTGGGGCCTGGCCCCGTGGGTGGGGGGGGGGGGGGGGGGGGAGCGGGGGGTCAAGCCCAAGGGGGCCTGGCCCCGTGGGTGGGGGGGGAGCGGGGGGTCGGGCCCAAGCGGGGCCTGGCCGGGGGGGGGGGGGGGGGTCGGGCCCAAGCGGGGCCTGGCCGGGGGGGGGGGGGGGGGGGGGGGTTGGGCTCACGCGGGGTTTGATCCCGGGGGGGGGGGGGGGGGTTGGGCCCACGCGTGGCTTGGCCGGGGGGGAGGGGGGCCCACGCGGGGCCCGATCCGGGGAGGGGCGTCAATGGGGCGGATGTTGCCCGACCCGACCCTAATCTTATCCCAAAAATATCTAGATATGAAAAAATATCCTAACTCGAATGGATCCGAACCAGAACCGTATCCGTTTTTAAGGGAGAGGATCTGGATCTAGAAGTATTTTTTATGGATCCGAATACTATACGAATTCGAATAAAATTTGTAAAGCATTATCCGTTTTTTTTAAATCATAATTTCCTCATAATAATATCAAATAAATAATAACTTTATTTTAATTGATAATAATACTTTACTCTCCATTCTTCTTCTTGGTCTAGTATCAAATTATTTGGGCATAAAATTTGAATTCTGATGTTTATATTTATATTTATTTGAAGTTGAACTATAGTTGAACTATTATGTCATATTTTAATTGATAATAATCCGTTTTCATATTTGGGCTTAAAATAAATGTCATACAAATTTTCATATCAAAATCAGTACTCTTTATATTTTCATGTTAAAAGTTACGTAACGATATTTAGATTTCCAGGTGTAAATATATATGTTTCAGTGTTTCAATTCAAATTTGAAATAATGTACAAGTGATTAAGAAACTATCATATAATATGAACTTCCATTGTACACTTGATGAAAATATATTTTTTCTTAACATATCAGTGGAAATTGATTTTGTGCTTCGAACCAATTTAATATTTTTTTTGAAAACTAATGAAATAGGCTGTCGTATATTCATTTTATATAATAATTATGGATGATATACATCGCTAAGAACGGTTTTGAGTTGGTTTTGAGTTATGTGAATATATATTATAAATCCTAATCCCTACTTGAAATTTTCAATTAGGGCTTATTCCTCATCGGTTAAACTAAATAAAATATCACAGGTTCTATTTATTAATTAACAAAATGAAATTCTAATTTGAATTCGTGATCAAATTTATAAAATATCTATTAATTTGTCAACAATTTGACAAAAATATTGTTTTATTTATACACGTACAAATTTTAAGATATTAAAACATTGCATTTTGAAATGTCTATTTCTGATGATATTTTCATTTTGCGGGTGTGAATATATAATTTGAGAATGTTTTGATTTAGGAGATTTCTCTATTAATTTCTTATATCATTAATAACATTTTTTATAGTTAGATATGTATTTAATATTATTTTCTTGAATAAAAGTTCGGACATTATTTAAACCGAAAAATCTATATAAAAGCTTACACTCTCAATTTTGGGTTTAATGTATAATATCTCTTTTAGCGAAGTCGTGATGTTGTGATGTGGTGATTAAATTTGAGAAAGTATTTATTTAATTAAAATTTTGAAAAACATAATTTTTTCGAAAAAAGGTATAAACAAATTCCTTGAAATTTGATAAAAGTCTTTACAAAAAAATTTGCAAAACATTTCAGAAGAATATTTACAAAACATTTATATACAGATTTGAGAAAAGTATTTAAAAATAATTTTATGAAATTGAGAATTATATTTAAATAATTTTTTTCTTAAGACTTTTTACAAAAGTATTTCAAAAATTATTTTATAAGAAACTTGAGAAATGCACTTACAAAAGAAAAAAAAAATTCTATGAAATTTGAGGGAAGTATTTAAAAAATAGGAGTAACTTCATGTATACCCCTAAGAAAAATATATCAAATTTAACCCTTTAAAACTTAAAATATGAAATTTATCCTTCTAAAGATCAATTTCTATCAAATTTAACTCGTGTTAACTTCTTTTTGTTAAATTTAAGAGAAAAAGTTTAAATTGACCATTCTACCCTTCGAACTCTTCTTCCCCAAATTCCTTTCCCCATAAGACCTTCTTTCTCTCTTCTTCATATCTTCTGTTTTTCCAGAGAATTTTTTTCGGATTTATGCTTTCAAACGACTTGTTTTAAGCCTCTCTGCTTGTAACAAAAGATGTAGAACCAAGTGGAGAAAATTCGTTGACCCAACTTCTGTTAAAACAAAATATAACAAAATGATATATTCGGATATTAATATAGAATAAACTACAATACAATATAACATTTTAATACTTATTTACATATAACATCAATATACAAGAACAAGTATATACGATTATTATACGATTATGATTTCTAATTGGTATGTTGGAATCTTTGTTCTTTCCATTCTTTTTGAGATTTTTGTGTTTTCCTGGTCATTATTATTATCAGGAAGCAATGGAGGTGATGCGTATACCTAATGAAAATCAAGAACAAGTATTTCCGATTCTTTTTGCGGTTTTATGGCTTGGAAATATTTATTTTCATTATCTCGCATGAACCGCCCTCGAAAGAAACAAGCCGCAAAAAAATTAGTCATAAGGTACAAAAACACAACTAAAAAAAATCAATACATAAACAAACTAACCAGGAACATATCAATCAATGCAGAAACGAAACCGAAGAAAAATAATGTAGCCAAAGTGATAACGTAGCCAAAGTGGGCAGCGAAAGAAAAAAAATACTTTTGTACACTTTGCAATGCATAACGGTGCTGCAAGCCGTAAATATTTTGAATGAGATGACCATCGGGTCATCGGTACCGTAAACACTATGTTTTGTAAATAACTTAGGACCTACAAAACTTATTTTATTGTTAAACTTTGCAAACTAATACTTCCCAACTCAGTAGTATTTCATCATACTCAACAATCAACCCAAAATGCAAAAACTACACATCAACCCCACATGAAACAATATGAAAAACACGCACATGAACCAAACTCGCGCAATTGCGCGGGCGAAGCGCTAGTATATATATACACTAATAATGAAACTGTGCATTAATTGTGCATTTAACCTTAATAACTCTAGGGGTTATATGTTACAAAAACAATGCTATCAGATACACCCTTAATTGATATTTCTTCTAAGATGTAACAGACCAATTAATTGGTCCAAATGTAACAGTTATATTACAAGATGATTAAGAACTAAGTAATAGGTGGTCATGTCATATTTTCTTGCAGTACATAAATACCTAGAAATTGTATGGCTTATTAATCCTATAAATTAATTGTAAATATTATTTTGAGTTTTCTATAATTATCATTTTCTTCTCGCTTTCTCTAAAAATATCACTAGATATAAAACCATACGAGTACAAATTTTGTTGTTTTGGGGCAGCAATCATGATTTTTTTTTTAAGAATATCATGGTTTAGTTGATGTATTATTGTGAACGAATTGTAATTTTGGATCAATTAGTTGTTAAAGTGAGTATTTTATCGAATATCTGTTTGAAATTTATAATATTTGTGTTATTGAGTTGTAACATTGACATGGAAATAATTGTGTTATTTTCAATTATTTTGGTAACTCGAGTTTGTTAGAGATTTGATTTGACAAATCAATGATCAAAAGTGAAAAAATATTGGTTTGATTTTCACAAGAAGAGTTGCAGCAGATTGTCAAAAGAAACGAAGAAGGGGGGAATTAGAGGGGGGCTATTTTGGTAATTTCCAGTTATGTTCATTTATTTGATTAGAGCCGATAAACTTCATTTCAACTATATGTTTTAAGTTGATGTTTTTGATATTTTAATATTTTTTCAAAGATAAATTTGATAGGTTTTGAAAATTTTAAGGAGTATTTGATATTATTAGTTTTAGAGGGACTAATTTGATATTTTGGGTTTGTAAAAGGAGATATACATGAAATTACCCCTAAAAAATATGTTGAAATTTGATATTTTTTTATTTTTATTCATTTGATTTGTGGATAAGTATAAAATATCAATTTATATCACAAATGTTATTATTTTGTTCCACTACATTGTTTGTAAATTTATCTCAACTAATATGTTCAAGACTATTTTTTTATACTAGGCATTTGATGAGATATGTGATTTTTGATGGCATTTTTGTTCAACCTTTGCCTTTTATTTTAGCAAGTACATATGATGCAAATTGGATCAACAATTTTTTAAGATTAATACTTTGATTACTTTGATATGCAAATTTGTTTTTACTTTTTCTTGTTAATGTTAATGGGTTGTTTTTTACATATTCATAAACATAATAGTTATATTATTATTATTTTTATTTAAAAGTCATTAGGCAAGTGTATATCTTTATTTCATGTATTTATTTTGTATCTCAACAGTTAAATTTCGAATGAGTTAAAAGAGTAATGATACAGACCAAACCTTTTTCCCACGAATTGACCACGAATTGTCACGTGGCAGCCAGCTATTGATATTGGACAATCCTAAACACATTCCTTTTTAACCACAATACTAATTCTAAATCAAACGATTCTAGTTCATTTTTTGTTTCAAGGACGTTGAGAATTTGTGGGGTTTGCAAGGTTTTTTTTAAGAAAAATGGCCAGGATGCCTTCCTACAACTGGTTTGCTTCAAAAAAATTAATTCATTTTGCTTCTATGATAGTGTTTTTCACTTTTACAATAAAAGCACGCAAAATAATATATATATATGAGATTAAAAAGAACATATTTTGCGACTCTATGCTGCATCATAGTTTATTACAATAATAGTCATGAATAAATAGTCCTATAAAATATATTTATTATTTTATTTAGAATAGGATTTGAACTACTAAAATTGTCAAAATCTCATATTTTATAGAAACATAGTAATTTAATGATTCCATTAATGTTTTAGTTTAATAAAGTTAATTCTTTTTTAAAAAGATATATATTTTAGCAACTTGAATTTTGTAAATCTGAGATATAAAATGAAAGTTGTAGTTAATCACAGTTTAGGGACTCGAGTGAAAAATGTCATTACACATTCTTTCCTTTTGAGTAAAAGCAAAATAAACGTTGGTAGTTATTTGAATTTTGAAAATTGCAACTTATTTATTTATACAAATATCCTAAGTATCAACGGGAATTATCATACAATTGAGAAGTTTTTAATTTGATTAACGGTAGGAAATTTATATTTGAAATGTTTCTCTTTGTACACACTAGTTAATCAATAATTAATCAAGTGATTAATAAACCTTATAATAATGTATTGAGTCAATGGGCTCATGTCTAGAGGTGGCAATCGGGAGGGTCGGGTCGGATTCGGGTCGGGTCATTTCGGGTTCGGATCATTTTGGGTTGCGGGTCATTCGAGTCATCGGGTTGCAACTTATTTTGATTTTCAGGTAATTCAGATTTCACAAAATTTGATTTCGAATCATTCGATTTTTCAAAAATTTAGTTTTCTGGTAATTTCTGATTTATTTTATTGATTCCGAGATATTTTAGCAATATTGTATTGATTTTAACAACAATATTTTAATTTTCGGGTCATTCGGATCGTGAATTTCGGGTCATTCGGGTCGTGAGTTTCGGGTCATTCGGGTTTCGGGTTAGTCGGGTCATTCGGGTTTCGGGTTAGTTCGGGTTTCGGGTCTTTCGGGTTTCGGGTTAGTTCGGGTTTCGGGTCTTTCGGGTTTCGGGCTCATTCGGGTTTCGGATCGATTTCGGATTCGGGTCATTTGGTTTCAGGTCGATTTCGTGTTCAGGTCATTCGGTTTCGGCTCGATTTCGGGTTCGGATCATCGGTTTCGGGAAGATTTCGGGTCGGGTCATTCGGTTTCGGTTTCGGGTCGTTGACTTTTCAATATTTTCGGGTGGGGTCGGATTCGAATTCGGGCGGGTCGGGTCAGATTTTGCCAGCTCTACTCATTCCCCGGTGTTTAGGTGTGAGACACTCAAAATTTTGAAAGAAATACAGTTTCGAATCAACCGTAAAAGTGTACACAAGGATAAACGAACGTACGCGTTCGTGGCCATAACTTTCAGTAGGAAACTCCAATTTGAATGGTTCAAATTGGGTTACATAGATAATGAAATTATCTAGAACTTTAATGTAGAAATATATTTCATTTGAACGAAGTATCAGTATCGTTTCAATGAAATACCGAAAGGGTGCAACAGTATGACATACAGTTAGTAAAACTGTCATAACTTTTTCATATGAACTCCAATTGGGTTGGAAAGATAATAAGATTATCTACAACTTTCGTGAAGGTTGAAAATCTGTTAAAGAAAGTTAACAATTTCGTTTTGACAGAATACTGAAAGGGTTCATGCAGTTTTCTATGTGAAAGGGTGTATATTGGATATACATGCCTTTTCGCCCATCTTAATCTTATGTGATATAAATATGATATTTCTCTCTCCTCTATTCAGTCCAATTCATTCTATCAAGAGAATTATCCAGAAAATAGAGAGTCATCTTTCTAAGAGCGAAAGAGTGCGAAGAAAGAAAACCGAGATAAAGAGTTTTTCTCGGTGTAGAGAATCGATCTAATCAAGTAAGTTCGCCGGTGCTTCGTCTCGGCAGTTGCATCCGCGACCGACGTCTTCCGACTCAAGGTGGATACACGTAGAGGAGTGACACGTGTGGCTCTCCGATTGTGATCGAACCGGAGGAACAAGGAACGTCAACGAGCGGTGAAAAATGCGTGGTGCATGTGGGACGCGCGGATTGTCACCAACGTGATAGGAGAAAGAAGGAATAACTCTCAACCCTTCGAGTGCAATCAATTTTGCACCGGGATGAATCTATCATTCTATTGCATCGTACCCTCGAAGTCTTGGCGTGATCTTGGATTTTGGGAACCGGTCCGGGCCTTCGTACCCTCTACGAGGGCCCGGGATCGGGTGAATTCCCAACAAATATATGTAGTGAGAGTTTGTGGGTTCGAGTCTCATTGACACCAATGGATGGGGCACCACCGAACCTTCTTCATTTACTCATTTTTTTTTATAATAATGTATTGAGAACATTAAATAAATGATAAACAAAAGGTAGATCTAAAAGTTAGCTCATATGTCAATGACATTCATTGGTATTTAAGTTAACTAATTGATTATTTGTAATATTTATAATAAATATCTAAAATAATATTTGTAAATTACTAATTTTTTTTATAATAAATATATATTGTTCATAAAAATATTGTATATTAAATTACTAATTTTTTTTATAATAAACTAATATTTATAACAAATATCTAAAATAATATTGTTCATAAAAATATTTGTAAATTACTAATTTTTTTTATAATACTATTATATAATTATGTATGTAAATTATTTTTTATTAATAAACAATATTGTATATATTTTGTTTGGCCAATGAGCTCGCGGCTCAGTGATTGAGTGTGAGACAAAAAAATCATATATTATGAAAAAATTGTGGATTCGAGTTTCTTTGACAAAAATCATCGAATTTTGTGAGCGAAGATACGTATCTTCTACCTCACAAATTTTGTGAGTGAAGAAAGATTGAGATTAATGTATCCCTTCAATTTGTAATGCGTTTTTTTATTTTTTATTATTTTTTTCTTCTTTTCGAGTTGTAAGGAAAAAGTCATGCAAATTCTATCACATGATCAAATCATGCAATACATTCACGTAACACAGTGGTTGTCATAAAAATTGTGTTGGCAAATTCACACATACATTATGAGCGAAATTAAGCGTGGAACTGTTATAAATATAGTGGATCTTCACCATACAGTAACTAAACATGCAATATTTATATTATATTATAGATTCATAGTAGGATATTGGAGCAAAATCAACATTTAGTTAGCAAACTTGAGCAAAATTAGGAAACAAACATGCAATAAAAGACAAGAAAAAATTAGGATATTGGGTACTTGGTCGAACTGACTTCGTGTTGGGGACACAACTACTTCGAGTTAGTCCTTGGTCTCGATATTGTGACTTGTTCGTGAATTGGCAGTTTTGTGAGTGTTTTTAACGGATTTGATCATAACCGCTTCGAGATACACATTAATTTCGTAGATGCATCTTCCAAATCTAATCATGCATAACCGTCCAGTTGCCAACAATATCGTTAAGAATCGAAACTAGACGCAATGCACATTTCACGCCATAGCAGCCGCAAACCAAATATACCGTTAAGAATGTAAATTCAATAATAAAAAAATATTAAATATCAAATTTTTTGTACTTAATTAAATACGTTAGCCTTTCTTGTATATCGAGAAAAAAAACATCGCTCATATCATGGTTGGAGACAACTTAAGGAGTTTATAGAATAACTAGGATGGATTTAGTATTTTATTTTATTTTTTTATTAATTGAGGCGGGTTCTGTGGTATATAGTGTTTACAATGGTATTTACATATACCCCATATTGCTTTCTTAACTTACATTTTCTCTAATTTTAACCTTCTTTGAAACTTTCAAATAATTATCAATCTCATCATTTATATCATAGAAATCTATTTTTTAATTCTTTGAATAGTAAGGCACCATGCAATAATCTTTTTTGAACACATTTTAGATTTTGTTCGCACGGGATTTAAAAGAGACACTAGAAATATTATCTCTGTACTAAACAAAATCAACCTACTAATTTAATAATAAATATTTAATTTATTTTTCAACATGTTCACATTGATTTATACGGGATCGGTTCCGAAGCAAGCGGCCAACAAGTCCGCAGATATATCACTGGGACTGTGATATCATTTTAGAATTTATTATGTATATTGTGTTCTGACTCAAAACCATAAATGTGACGTAGGATAATAGATAAATAACTTAATTATGAATCACTATGTTATTAGGTCATGAATTTAGGATCCAACAAACTAATTTTTGTTATTTGTAGTTTTAATGATCGATTTATTTGTATCGTTTATTCTTAACTAATAAAATAATAATTGTAATACAACTATAAAAAAATTGTAAACCTAAAAATAAATATTTTTATTTCAAATGTGTTGCCTGATTATTATCAAGAATTCTCAAGACTTTTCCGTTTGATAATTCTCAAGATTTTTCCGTTCATTTTCCGAGTAAGTGACTTCCCTAATTTGCAAACACCACTGAAATTTACATAATCCCTACAACAACCTATTTTATCAAGAATTTCGACTAAAATATATATCTTCTGGGATTTCGGACCACGATGTCGTCATATTATTCTGTACAACATAAGTTCTATTTATAGTGTAAGAGAAACATCATTCATACTTTTTTTTAGATACGTTAGTTTGGATTGTAAGGTGAAAATATGTACAAGCCCCCAAGTAACATCTAATAAATGGAGATTTCTATGATAAATTTATTTTTTTATCATGATCCTATTTTAAAAAAATATATTTCGAATATTTGTTAAATCATAACTTTTGTTGTAAGATTCTAGTATATATTTATCATCTAATGCTATCAAAAATATAAATTTTTTATAATTAATTAATAAATAGCTAAAATTTTTAAAATAATTTTTTTAAAATGAGTCCATGATAAGAAAATGTGTCTATCATAGAACTTCCCCTAATAATAATAGGATAAATCATAAAAATCAATGCAATACAAAGTTTTAATTGATTTAGTTATGAACAAATTATTCACTCAGATGTGTTCATAACAAGAAACACTTTTATTGATACATAAAATCTATAAATAAGATCTGTCCCTTGGTAGGAAATAATGATTTTAATAAATTTTAGAGCATACCGTTTAAATTTGTTTAAAAGCACTGCTTTCTTAAATAATTCAGACGATTATTTTTTAATTTTTTTTTTTTTTGGATTTTAGATAAATATGTACAAGCCCCGAAGTAACATCTAATAAATGAAGATTTCTATGATAAACATATTTTCTTATCATGAACCTATTTTTTTAAAAAAAAAATTCGAATATTTGGTAAATCATAATTTTTGTTGTAAGATTCTAGTATATATTTATCATCTAATGCTATCAAAAACATAAATTTTGTATAATTAATTAATAAATAGCTAAAATTTTTAAAATAATTTTTTGAAAATGGGTCCATAATAAAAAAATGAGTCTATCATAGAACTTCCCCTAATAATAATAGGATAAATCATAAAAATCAATGCAATACAAAGTTTTAATTGATTTAGTTATGAACAAATTATTCACTCAAATGCTATGTTACGCGAATACTTCAAAAATGCAGAAGTATCCTGAGGATACGCGTATCCGATACGGATACGGGTGCGATACGGATCGGATACGTATCGGATACGCCACGTGGCGTATCCGAATATTTTAATATTTATTTTTTTCGGATACGGCGGGGATACGGCAGGATACGGCTGGGGATACGTTTAGCATACGGCTGGGATACTCCATTTAGGATACTTCGGCTCATTATATATTTTGGCCCATAATATTTTTAAATAAATTATATATGATACTTCTAGGATACTTCTAGATTAGTTCTAAAATATTTCTAGAACAAGTTTATGATAGTTTTATGATACTTGTATTGTTTGGTTGACATTATTTATTGTCATGATATTTAATTTAAAAATATTATTAATTGATTATTTAATTGATTACTTATTTATTAATTATATATAATATAAATATATTAAACTAATAATTATATAGCCGTATCCGTATCCGTGATTTTTTGAAAATTGCCGTATCGCCTTATCCGTATCGTATCGGATACGTTACCCGTATCCGTATCCGTGTAACATAGCTCAAATGTGTTAATAACAAGAAACACTTTTATTGATACATAAAATCTATAAATAAGATCTGTCCCTTGGTAGGAAATAATGATTTTAATAAATTTTAGAGCATACCGTTTAAATTTGTTTAAAAGCACTGCTTTATTAAATAATTCAGACGATTATTTTTTTATTTTTTTTTTTTTTTGGATTTTAGATAAATATGTACAAGCCCCGAAGTAACATCTAATAAATGGAGACTTCTATAATAGACCAATTTTCTTATCATGGATCCATTTTTTAAAAAATAGGCTCACATGAGGTAGTGCGCGAGACAGCCTCAGACCCCTGCATACCCAGTAAAAAAACCAACGCAAAGAATGGGAAAAAACAATTAATAGGCTCATGTTCCCTTCAAATAAATAATAGAACCACAATTGATTTGAACTCACAAAATGTTTGTTCGTTCCACACAGATTTGATGCCGGTCGAGGCAAATCATCGTTTTGACATTGAGGACGATACCTCCCAACAAGTGGACTATGGTGACGAAGAAGAATAATAATATGCATAAACGACTTAGGGAGATGCCTTCAGAGCTAGCAATGCTCATTTCTTGAATATTTAATTATGTTACTTTTCGATTATCTATCTCTTTTATGTTGGAATGTTAGGAGATTGGGTAATAGTGAGAAATGCAAATTAGTGAAATATGTCGTAAGAGACACGAAATGCAACATTTTTTGTATCGATTATGGAATATGAACGGAAGGGTAATTTGGTCATATTAAAAATATGCGTTGTTCTTCGATGTGGACGGGATTTCAGACAGGAGTTCCGATGTAATATTTTTTAAATGTTAAAAGTGTATATACTTTGTAATTAATTAATATTCTATTTTAATGTTGTTTATAATGTTTTCGATGTAGTTTCCGCACATGTTACCATCAGAGGAAGCATTTTCTGCGGCTGTGTCGGCACTTGGAATATACAATAAAGACGGAATTGTTGTTTATGACGGCAAGGGTATTTTCAGTGCTGCAAGAGTTTGGTGGTAAATATCCCATGTATATTTATTTTAGGAGAATTCTTCAAAAACCACCTAACTTTTTTGGGATTTCTCAAACCCCCTCTAACTTTTAGATTATTTGAAAAAACCCCTATAAGTTGAGTTTAATTCTTCAAAACCCCCCTTCTAGTATTATTTTTCATTTTCCATCCAAATTATACTTTTTTGGACCAAAATACCCTCACAATTTATTTTATAATTGAATTTATTCTATTAACTAATAAATAAATAGTAATTGATAATAAAATATTTCATAATATTATATGATGATATTTATTATACTATTCTATACTTTATTATATGATTTTTATATAAAATTATTTCATGTAAAAATTCAAAATGTAATGTGAAATAATATTTATTTAATAAAATATTATTTTATATATATATATTATAAATAGTAAATAAAATAACAAGTTTTAAAATATTATCATAAACAATTTTTAATTATAATAACGTGAAATATTTAATTTATTTATGTATTCATTCATTTATATTGAATAAAATAATTTATAAAAAAAAAATCAAGGACATTTTTGTCCAAAAAAATGAATGCAATGTTAAAGTTAACCTTTGTAGATGTTTTTTTAAGAATTAAATTCCAATTTATAGGGTTTTTTTTCTTCAAATAATCAAAAAATTAGGGGTTTTTGAGGAATTCCAAAAAAGTTAGGAGGTTTTTGAAGAATTCTCCTTTATTTTATTGCAAAAAGGACCCCGTGTTATGGAAAATCACAAATTAGTCCCTTTATATATTTTTTTGTTTTCTTTTTTAGGATGTTTAGGGCATTTGGGCACGATAAAGTTTGGGTGTTAAATGGAGGGCTGCCGCAATGGAGAGCATCGGGATATGATGTCGAGTCGAGTGCCTCCAGTGATGCTATTTTGAAATCCAAAGCTGCTGGAGAAGCAATTGAAAAAGTTTATAATGGTCAAACCTATATGTTATGTTCTTTTTTTACAAACTAGATCTCTCGAGGATAATAGCTATCATTTTTCTCATGTAGTACGCTGATTTATGTAATCGACGCCAAGCGCTGTTATTGGCTTTTAGTTTTCAACCAACTTTCAGAAAGAAAAAAAAGCTGGTACCAGAAGAGAGAGACAAACAAGACTTTTCATATAACAAGGGTTGTGGGCATGCTATAGGGTTATAATTAGAGTTGAAACTTTGAATATTTCTTTTAGGATCATTGTTGAAGTGTGGATATGTCATTTCCAGAAATAGGGTGGATTTAATTTGAAGTTGTTTTAGATTTTCGATTAAGGATGTACTTTTATTGAACAGTCAGTGGCGGATTTAGGGGGGGCGAGCAGGAGGCCCGCCCCTTTATGAAATCATGAACCGATGTATTAGCGAAAAAATAAGATAATTTTGTTTTTTTGGAAAGTGATAAATTTATAAGTATTTCACAAAGATTAGTATAATATAGTGGTAAAAATATTATTTGGAAGTTGAGAGATCTTGAGTTCAAGACCCTCAAATCATATATTTTGATTTTTTTTTTTTATTTCGGCCCACCCTATAAAATTCGGCCCTCCTATATATGAATCCTGGATCGGCCCTTGTGAACAGTCACTTGTGCACTAAATTTTTGTATCATTATGTTAAGGAAAGGATAAAACACTTATTAAGAGGATGAAATTTCAATACACCTTAATATTTTGAATTATAAAATCGTGGATGAAATTTCAATACACTGGAATATTTTGAAACCTGGTTTTATTCACTTTACCCCCTGAAAATTATTTGGTTTTCCATTTTCATGGTCCATAGCATTCCCCGAGAAAATTATGTAGTTTTACATTTTCCCGGTCTCGGCATTTTTCTTCTCAATCTTCTATTTCCTCCTTGTTGAAACTTCCGGTGAATTTACAGTGGGCTTAACATCTACGCATAGAAAGACTAGTAGCGATAATCAGTGCTTAGTAAGCCTCCAAAACCGCCCTACAATTTGGACTTATTTTATTAATAAAAAAAAGAGCAATACACCCAAATTTCTCCTCCAAAATCAGTACCTCAATTAGCCAGTAAAGTCAAAATGGTAGCTCGTTGATCATATCAGTTCAAATAATTGCTTCAATTAACCTGTACCAGTCTAGATGTGCACACAAGAGAATATTTAAATCTATGTTCAAATCCCAATTCTTTTATATATACTCTTTTCAAGTGCAAATAATTGAAAGTTTAGATATACATTGAGAATATTTTTTTCTCTTTCATAATCTAATTTGTGAAAATATTGTTTTCTCTCTAATACAATAACTAGTTACTCATTATAATAAGATGTTGAGAAACCTAAAATCCTTCGACGATCTAAAATAATGTTGGATAATGGAATCGATTCACAAAATAAAAAAAGTCCTCGATGTGTTGCCACACATTTGTAGCAAGTAATATAAATAAATATTTTTTTAATGTCGTAATATAATTCAAACATTTTATAATGTCAAAAATATAAAATAACATATAATGAAAAGTAAAAATTTAAAATAAGTAATTTCATATAAATATCTCGATAATGATTGTCCAATGTTAAAACACGTGAACAATTGAAGACATTGTCCGGCATGGTGCATATATTTTCGATACTTATTTTGAATTTAATTCAACTAGGAAAATAGCCCGCGCTTCGCTGCGGGATATATTATTTGATAAGAAATAATATAATTAGCAAAAATAATAATTTTATATATTATTTGATATATTATTTGATATATTATTTGATAAGAAAATAGAAATATTTCTCGTGTTTCGCTGCGATTTTTCAAAATGTGTTATGATCATAAAATAATAATTTTATCTAAAATGTTACAAGTATAAAACAAAAGTAATTTTCATAAATGTTAATTTAAAAAAAAAATCTGATATTAAATAGTGTCACAAGTATTATGCAATAAATGCAAATTTTTGTCCTCCTCAAAACATATCATATGTTCCAAAAGAAAAATTCAAATGTTTTATTTAGAATACAAAACATGTCAAATAAAATAAAATTCTGAAAAAGACAAACAAAAAAACATAAAAGACGCAGCTTGGTACCAATCAAAAATATTATAATAAGCACACAAAAAACGCAGATTGGTACCAATCAAAATTGTTATAATAAGCAAAAAAAAAAATAATACCAGCTAGGCTAACAAAAAGTATTTGTGTGAATAGTATGTTATTAAATTCAAATATTTTATTTAGAACACAAGACATATGTCAATTATATTTATTAATACGATGAAAAATTCAAATATTTTATTTAGAACACAAGATATATGTCAAATATTTTAAATCCAAAAAAAAAAAAAAAGAACAGTAACCGGGATGAACAGTGCTCGGTTGAACAGTAGTTGAACAGTAACTGTGTGAACAGTGCCGGGGTGAACAGTGAAGGGGAATATCCCCGGCCCCGGGCCCGCGCAGCGGATATGTAGGCCCGGTCCGGTTCCCCGATTCCCGAGATCACGCCACGACTTCGAGGGTACGATGCAAATAGAAGGTTAGATCTTTACCGGTGCAAAATTGATTGCACACGAAGGGTTGATCGTTGCCTTCTTTCTCCTGTCACGTTGGTGACAATACGCGCGTCCCACACCACGCGTCTTTCACCGCTCGTTGACTTCGCCGATTCGCTTGATTTCGTCTCCGACTCAATCTACTCGTCCGAATCGATCACAATCGTGAGAGCCTCAGTTGTTGCTCCTCTACGTGTATCCACCTTGAATCGCAAGACGTCGGTCACGGATGCACCTGCCTAGACGATGCACCGGTGAACTTGCTTAATCGAATTGATTCTCTAAACCGTAAAACACCTTTTCACGGTTTCTCTCTTTTACACCTTTTCACTCTCTAGAAATTTGTCTCACAATTTTCTGGATAATTCTGAATGAAAATTGCTTGGTTAAGATGAGAGAGAAAATCCTATTTATATACAATAGGATCAGGATTAGCCAAAAGGCATGTATATCCAATATACACCCTCTCACACAGAAAACTGCATGAACCTGGTCAGTATTCTGTTCAGACGAAATTGATAAATTTCTCTGACAGAAAATCAACCAACACGAAAGTTGTAGATAATCTCATTATCTACTCGACCCAATTTGGCCCAGCCCAATTGGAATTCGTATGCAAAAGTTATGACTGTTTTACTAACTGTATATCATACTGTTGCACCCTTTCGGTATTTCACAGAAACGACACTTATACTTCGTTCATATGAAATATATTTCTACATGAAGGTTATAGATAATCTAATTATCTATCTTACCCAATTTGAACCATTCAAATCGGATTTTCCTACTGAAAGATATGGCTACGAATGTACGACTACATTCGTTTATCCTTGTGTACACTTTTACGGTTGATCCTGAAACTGTATTTCCTTCAAACAGTACGCCGACGTGGCGGGGTGAACAGTAACGCCGACGTGGCCTCACCATATCCCTTGTATTCTAAAATTAATGGGAGGGGGAATTGGCTCCTTGAAAAACTTCAATATATCAAATTTATCCTTGTGTTGTTTTTAATTGTACAGGTGGGTCCAACTACGGGCTTGTTTGATTTGAGGGATTTTGAGGGATATGTAACCCAAAATCCGGGATTAGCTGGAAATCCCTTGTTTGATTATTTCATGTATTGTATTTTAGCCCCGAAATCCCTGTATTTTGTCATCCCGAATAGAAATCCGTATTTCACTCTCCACGGAGCTCTCTCTTGCTCGTGTATTTCGTTGGTGTGTGCTAACAGTGATTTGGGGTCCCCCCCCTCTCTCTCTCTGCTCATCTTTGCCTTCCCGGCTTTTCCTCTTCACGGCAAATACAAGGATAACTTCAACAAGGTCGAGCTTCTTCCTTCGCCACATGCTATCACAGCTCATCCTTCGTTCTTCAATAATATCGCCTTTTAATAGGTGTTTTTTTCGCCTGATTGTTTCTTTGCTAAAGACTGCAAGTAATAGTTATTGTCATGTATACCTTCTTCCTATTGAATTTGAATAAAGAAAATGACTTTTTGTTTCATATCGCCATTAATGGAGATGGATAACATGTTAGATTTTTCTTTAATTGATTTTTTTTTAATTTGATCAAATTTTATGAGCTGTAATTTCTAAACTTTTGGTCAAATTTGCAGGATTATTGAATTAACTCCTCGGTTTTCAAAAGTGGTTTTATTGGTTGTATGCGCGATGTACCCAAGATGTTCGACAAAATGTCAACTCAAGTTCAGGTGAATTTTTTAGTTGTTTTATCTTCCTCGTTTGTGTGTTTGGGGTGGTTGTGTGGGGGGGGAGTAAGGGCTAACCTTCTTTAATTTGCACGATTCATCCTCAATTGATATTAACTAAGCCCCAATTTAACCAATTTTGCATTAATCAATCTTGATTAGTAACATTATAATGCCTCTAATTAGCATAATTTACGTTGTTTTATTTTCTGGTACAGAACAGATGAAGAGCATAATTAGTAGATTATCATTTAATACAATTTCAGTTTCAACTTCTTTTCAAACTTGTGAGATTGGCCATTAACGAAATCAGAATTGCCACTAATGATTTTCTTATCAACTACTTAAGCTAATTATGATGCTTGAACTATTAGTTAGGGTTTCAGATATGAATGTCTAAATATGAAACTGGTGTCTGAAATTCATGTGGACAAATTGGTTTTTGTAATTATGATGAATGTGTGGTTTTTTGTGAATAATTAAATTTATGAGAAGTAGATTTTTTTTTCGTACGTTGGAGCTGGTACGAAGACTGGTACAACGGCAACTCTACTTCAAAAAATTAATCTTGTGTTTAATCAGATAATACAACGGAGTTACTTTTGCTAATTTATTGAAAATTAGTTCATGTTCTTTTCTTCTTCTTTTTTTTTTTTTCTAACCTTTGTTGACTTATATTAACCACTTGTATAATTGAGCATTTTTTGTGATTTTGCTGGTATTATTAATTGATTGATCTAATATTTTAGTTAAGTTTTTGTATTTTAAAATTTAAACTAATTGTTAATTTTCGAAGTACTAATCATACAACAAAATAACACAAAATCCTGAATGATGGAGAAAACAAACAATGAATTTATGAATACATGATTGGCAATCCATCAGATCAAACAAGCACACTGTATTTCAAGTACATGTATTCTTGAATACATGGATGTTAGAAATACATCAAATCAAACATGCCCTACGTTCGAAGCCAAGTTACAATCTCATATATTGTGGAACTTAGACCAGGTAAATAATTTTTTTTTAATGTATTTTATTTTTTATTTTTTTAATATACTTGTTAGTAAAGATAATTCTTGTATTTTTAGGTTAAAGAAAACATTGAATTCCAGTCTCATCAACACATAGACGCACGTTCAAAACCCAGGTAATTTAATATTTCATAATTTAACTTGTTTGAGAAAATCATATAATATTTAATTATTTTTCTTTTTTACATATTTGACGGTACCGCTCCAGAGCCAAGAAAAGGAATAAGAGGAGGTCATGTACCTAATAGTAAATGTATTCCTTTCAATCAGGTACAATAATTTTCTTTTCTTCTATTAATTATTATAATTGTAACTAATTTTATTTATTTATTTTGTAGATGTTGGATAGCTCTCAAATGCTATTTCCATCAAACGAACTCAAAAGACGATTCGAGGAAGAAGGTAATCATTTTTTTAAAATTTATATTTAACATTTTTACATAACAATTTCATCGTATTTGTCATTTATTTTTATTTTATTTTATAGGTATTTCTCTTGATAAGCCTGTGGTAACGTCGTGCGGTACAGGTGTCACGGCTTGTGTCCTTGCTTTGGTAATTGCTAACAAAAATTTACGTATAATAAAAGGAACCAAAATTTATAAATTAATTAATTAATTTGTAAATTTCAGGGTCTTCACAAGTTGGGAAAGGCTGACGTGGCGATATATGACTGGTCGTGGACCGAATGGGGGGCCCACTCTGATACCCCTGTTTCTGTAACCAATGTTTAAAAAAAAATCTTAACAATGAATTGTTTGTGTGAAATAAATTTGTTGAGCCTCAAATCTTTTTAGTTTTCTTTAAATAAATTTCATGCAACTTAAATTGATTAAATTAGTAGTTAGCTGGCATTACAAATAAAATTCATCATATCTGCGTGAGCTAGCTGTTATGTTTAGAATGATTAAAACAATAAAATATTCAATAAAATATTCAATCATCAAAATGTTCGCACATTTACTCGTAGACTATTCAATCAAAACAATAAAATGTTCAAAACAATGTAACAACGATTTTTTTAACGAAAAAGAAAATGGACCAAGTGTAAATATGATTTGGTGTTGGATATTATAATAGAGTATTTTTTGAGTGAATGAGAGCGTAATTGCCTTCGGGCTTGTAAACAAAAAAGAAAAAGAAAAAAAAATAAGTGTGTAATTTCATATATTGATTAAGTTGCTAAACAAGTGCTTAAATAGGCTAATCTGGTTGTCTTTATGTTTACTTGGTAATTTTAAATATGTTTGTTCATTTTTTTTTTCTCTAATGATTATGTACGAATTTTAATAATCCTTTTGCTTATTATAGTTCAAAGTGTTGAACTCGAATTAGATTGAATACCGACTTAAAATAATTTTTTTTATTAAACCAAATCTTTATGTTTACTCGTATTCATCTCTTGAATTTTTTTATCAAACTAGGACAATACCGCGCTACGCTGCGGGAGGTTTAAATTGTTTTAATAACATTAAAACAATAATTTCAAAACAATACTTTGAACCCAAAATTATATACCATAGCAAGCAATAAAAAGATAATATTTATTATGTTTTTCATTCTTTTTCTAAAACAATTCGACAGAAAAATAATTAAAAATAAATTTCATTTTCTTATTCTTATTACATTTTGTGCAAGGAAACAAAATTTAATGGACATCGATTTTGATTTTAGAGAAATGAAAGGGCTGCTTAATAAGCTACGTTGCTTTTGCAATCACAACACAATTTTACAATTGCTAGCATATTCCAGGGTTTCTATAGTTAGAATAAGAAATCCATGAATTTTTCCATGCTAACTTGGGTCCTGTGTTTGATGAGTAATGATAGAAGCCATGAAAGAATCCATGAATTTTTCCATGAATGGTGACGTGACACCTCGTGATTGGTTGCAATAAAGTTGGGTAAAAATTGCAACCAATCACGAGGTGCCACGTCATCATTCATGGAAAAATTCATGGATTCTTTCATGGTTTATATCATTACTCGTGTTTGATATCAAAATCTATTAATCAATTCTTCCATATAGATAATGGTCTTTAAGAAACCAAAGTTAATTTGGTTGCTCGATTAATTAGGTTCATTGCCAGTCCAAATGCCTTAATTAAAGCACCCTAATTTGAACTTCAATTAAGCAATTACAAGCCCATTAGTTATAAATTGATATAAACGAAATCTTAATTAAAAAATGAGAATTAACAAGATATTATAAGCAATTGACATCAAAGGCAACATCTTAAATCACTACTTACTTTTTGGATTATACATCAATTCCTTCACAAACACAGGCAAGTTTCCCCACCCTGCACATTTTCCATATTTATTAGTTTCAGATAATTAACGAAAACCAGCAAGGGCTATTCCACAATTAATAATATTAGTTTATACATTAGTTTCAAAATGTGGGAAAAAAAGCCTTAAAACTTGTGAAGAAACCTACTCTTTAACTGTGAAAAAAGATATGTTAGCAAATTTGCAAAAATAAAGTTCATATTTGTGACGAAAAAATAACTTGAAATTTAGTTTAGATCTTTTATTACCTTGATTCTGTTTTGGAACCGGCCTTCGACTTGTCACGGTCTCAGAATCAGTCATTTGGCTAAAGAAAACGTTTTCTGCATTAATCAAAAGAATCAAATTCAATTAGCCCCAAATTACATATGAAAGAAAAAAGAAATCAATTAATCAATAAATGACGGTCTAATACTTAGTGGATTAGGGGTATTATGTTCTTTGAAACTCTCTTCTAATACAGCAGATCAGACAGATCTTTCGAGCTCATCAACCGAATCAATCAGAATCGAGCTCCAATCTAACACTGCATCATAATCTTTAGCCTATAAAATAATTAAAAAAAATTACTATATATAATAAGTAAAGAAATTAAGAAAATATATAATAATGGTAATTGTAAAAAAAAGGAACATGTATTTCGTACATAAGAATTGCTTGTGGCAAATGAAACAGATTTTATAGAGCTTATAGCTGCTCATATTCCTCCGCAACTTCCTACCGAGACACTAAAAAAACAAAAACATAAACATAACATAAATGCAAGGAACTAAATTGAATAATCAATTATAATTTAGTTTATTAAGATTGATGGAATAAAATTGATTAATAATTACCAAATGTGTTGAGGTACTGATCTTTGTTAACGGCTACAAATACAAATTCATATTCTTTCTTGCCCAATAATTTAATTTATTGAAATTATTTTATTCATATCCATAATACAGATTTTGCAAGCAATGCTATTGAATATGGTCTCTAATTTTAAATTTGAAAAACCCTATAACCAAAAAATTATATACCTTGGCGAAATTGTATTTTGCAATTTTTAAATGGTAATAACGAAATGGTACCTTTTGGTTAAGGGAACTTCGCTTGGTTTCTAAGAGCTCTTTTGTAAGAAACGACATAATATTATTCTTTCCAATCCCTCAAGCAAACATCTAATTAATTTATCACAATTAATTACTAATTAGCACCTAAATAAATATGTAATGAATTTATTAAAAAAATAAAATAACATCCTGAAAATAAAATAAAATTACCTGAAAATAAAATCAGTAATGAAAATTAAGAAGTATGTAAAATTGGAAAGCAAAATTAATCGAAAAGAAATGGATAAACCAAATGTTACCTTTAGCAATAGTTGTTGCAAATATCTTATCCCCCTTGCGATCCGAGTTCAATTTTGGGACTTGCTCATAAATTGGTAATAATAAAAGAGCGAAATGAGAATTAAACCAAAAATCTGTCAAATGGAAAACTTATATGTCATAAATTGGTTGCAAGTACATGTAAAATAACTCCTCATATGAGAATTCATAAAATATGAAGATATTTTCTTAAGAGGAGTTTCAACAAACACCTTATCTTCATGGGTCGAGAGCATGTCCAATGCCCATCGGACCAAATCATGTCCACTCATCTGTTGAACGGTCGGATTTTATTAAAATAAATCGTGATTTAACATCCATTTATTTTTTCCGTTAAATCAAATATGGAAATGAATCTTGCACTCAAAGACCAGACCATATGGGTCAAAAACAGAAGCTCTCTCTCCTCTCTCTCTCTCTCTCATGACCTTTAGTTTGTTACGTATCCATGACTTGAGTCTTATTTAGTTTTTTTTTGTTTTAGCTGAATTTTGTTTTTATGTAGTTTTTTCCTTTTAGTTGAATTTTACTATGATTTATGTTATTGCTTGTATGATTTAAGTTCTTTAGATAAATTTTGTTATGATGTTCTTGTTGGTATGATTAATTTTGTCTCAGCACATAAATTACATTTAAAAATAATGCATAACGTATTCCAAATGTGTGAAGTATTGCAAATGCACATATCGAAATAATTATATCAGATTTATATTACAAATTTATAATATTCAGATTCTCACATCCATGCAAATACCACCTCATCTCTGTCCATCAGTATATTTGTAATAACCTCCCATCCTCTGAGTACAAGTATCGATATGTATACACATCAAATTTTATTGAATCACATAATGATAACGCAACGCATTATCCTTCTTATCTGATTATTTGGCCGTCTTCTTCACTTTTTTGTGAGTCAATTGATCTGCTCCTCCATTATTTGAACTTGAACGAGTTGAACCTGGCAAATTTTACCATATATGTACTTGTGATATTCCATCAGTCTACCTAATGATTTCGAAGATGGACGAGTCTGATTTTATTCCTCTTTGCTTCCCAAGCCATACAATCTAGTCTCTATTATTTAGTTTTGGCTTAATTACAAAGTTCACTTTCATGGATTGACGTGATTTCGTGGATGAAGAAATTTATTGAGGCATAAGGTCGATAATGAAGGAGAGGATATGAGAGAGAGAGAGAAATAGAAAGACCTTCTCTTTTTGACGAGAGGTCTTTTTAAGTGCAAGATTCATTTCTATATTTTACTAACGGAGGAAATAAAGGAATGTCAAATCTAATCTCATCATAACTTATTCTAGCGAAATCTGACCGTTCAGGAGATGAGTGGATATGATTTGGTTCAATGGGCATCGGACATGCTCCCAACCCTATCTTCATAAGGTTTTGGCTCATATAAAAGACAAGATTAACATAATACTTTAACAATACTCTTAAGAGAAACTTCACGGAATGAAAACTATTATGAGAAAGGAGAGATAAAAATAATTTCGAAAATAATATAGGCATAACAGGCAAGAAATTACCAAAATTGACGAGAATCGATTTATTTTTTGACAAAATTAGAGAGGGTCAGGCGGAACCTTTAGAAATCCTTAAAAAAAGATCGTGTCAGTGAGGAACATGTGCGGAAAGCAATAATTGATTACGTAGATCGCGGCAAGTCTGTCTCCGTCTCGCTTACAATCCCCCCGAAAACTTTTCCTCATGTTCTCTGCATCGATAATTGAGGGAGTGGGTGGGAGATTTGATTTCGTGAAGAGGTGACATCTGATTTCAAGAAGGTGCGAGAGAGGCGTCATGGATGGAGCATGGAGTATGGAGCATGGACAGACAGGCGCCCATTCATTTAAGTTTTAAGTTTAATTGGCCATGAGTGAAATGAAATGAACCAAATTAAAGAAAGATGAAGCGTCTATTAAAAAATAGGGGGAGAAAATGAGGCGGTGCTTAAGTGTAAAGATGACGTGGCATCACGGTTAAACAAAAAATTAGTTGTAAAATATTATAGTAGAATTAATACCTTAGGTTCAACAAAGCAAAAAAACAAATTTATATAAAAGGAATTGAGAAAAAAGATTATATTGCTCACATAAATTTTCAAACACGAAATGAAGCCACTAGTTACTTATACAATAGAATAATATATGGGCAATTTTTCGTAGATATACATTTTTAAGGAAATTCTAAATTAAATCCATTTATACGAATCCAACTGTGGTAGTTTTATACACTTATCAGATAATATACTTGTCAATAGTAAAATATGCATTTATTTTTATTTTAGAATTGGATTCGACCTAACATCCTACATTTTTAAGGGTTGTATCACTAATTAAATAAATAATCAAATTTCCAAAACTCAAACTAAATTTTCTAGTTTTAGTTTGTATATTTTTCTCTGCTGTCACGGAGAGAATAGGAAAGGATATGAATATTAGAAAGAAAAAATAAATATGAGATTTTATTTGCTATCTTTTCAATTTTTATGTATAAACAGCATATCGTGTTTATAGCATGTATATTGAAAATAACAATTCATTTAACAAAACAACTAAAATATTAAATTATTATTATTAGTTGTATAAAATGTGAAGTTTATTAAGTTATATCTTATATGAATTTATGAGTAATTCTACATAACAAGTTTTCGCAACATGTTCTCGCAGTAATTGAGCTAAAAAGTAACTTCTTCCTAATATCCAAAAATAAAAAATTCTTGCAAATTCGAATTCTCTTCTTTCAATCCGATTCATCCCAAGATCACATATACCACTCGAGATAAATTTTAGCGAGCTAAAATTACCTAAATCAATCTGATTCATCCATATTCTCCCAATACCCAAATTAAGTCGCTTCTCATTAACTGTCGGTTCTTTTGAGGCCCAAAACGGCGACAAATTAGAGCAAAATTTTCCGTCTCAACGAAGAATAGATCTTTGTGTTCGCATGATTGGTGAATCATCAAGGTAATTAGATCCTCAATCCGATTCTTTTATTCTTCTTTCAGTCGGAATTTAAAACATAGTTTAAGTTTACTAATATATCATTCATGCAATGTGATCTATAACAGAATAAAAGAATAATAAAAAATCATGTTTGGTGAATCAACCAAATGAGCATGAAATACCGGATACATTTGAAATGATTAAACATGCAAATGTTGCTATCTCGTGAAAAAAATAGAAGCAAAGAGAGAAGTCTTATTTATATGTAGTTGCACAATTTTCTGATAATTAGTCATATATTTAAAAAATTAAACATAGTTAGGCTTATATTGAAATTGCATATCACATTTTAGGATGATGGAGAAAACTAAAAAAAATATATATCAACGTTGAAATAATGTTCCAACATTACAGAGTTGTTCATTCGCCTTATTTTACAAAGATTTCAAGAAATAGAGAGATGTAGTTGTTAAATAAATGAATGGTGATTAATATTGTTGTAAGTGGTAAGTGGATAACAACAATAAAAGACAAATGGACGAATCACATGTCCTTCATATTTTTTTAACGAAGTAATGACGATTTTTTTAACGAATATTCAATCAATATAATAAAATGTTCAAAACAAAGTAACGACGATTTTTTTAACGAAAAAGAAAATGGACCAAGTGTAAATATGATTTGGTGTTGGATATTGTAATAGAGTAATTAATTGCCTACGGGCTTGTAAAAAAAAAATAAAAAAATAAAATAAGACTGTAATTTCATATATTGATTAAGTTGCTAAACAAGTGTTTAAATAGGCTAATCTGGTTGTCTTTACAATATAAATCTCAATTTTTATGGATAAACATCATCTCGTATATATAGCATGTTTATTGAAAATAACAATTCAATTGATAAAACAACTAAAATATTAAATTTTTAGTTATATGAAATGTGAAGTTTATTAAATTATATGAATTTGTTCATTATTCATATACACAGACTATACTACTAAAATACGTATTCCCATGAAAAAAATAGAAGCAAAGAGAGAAGTCGTATTTATATGTAGTTGCGGATTTTAGTCGATATGTTGTAAACTATTTTATCAAAACTTGAAAAGAAATATCATAGACAAACGATGACGCTTACGCTACATTTGGATTGACCAAGTTATGAATACGAATATGTTTAGAATTTGGACGACAACAAAAAGCTTAGCTAGAGTAATTATTATACATTATACATAGTTATAATTTTGAACAACTCTCCACAAACTGCCGCGTGTGTGGTTTTTTTTTTTTTTTTGTTCTTTTGTATTGCAACCCAAATTATATCCATGTATGAAAGAAAATATAGTTGACCCCCCAAAATCATCATAATATCCTTATGAGATGACAACGTGAATTGATTATTTCTAATTGACTCAACTAAATAATAAATGACATATTTAATTAATACATAAATTATAATAGGTTAATATTAGTAAATGTTAATTGACGTATAAATACAACTAAACGGTCAATTTTTTTTTCATTGAGTCTATTAATAATAATAATCAACCTACTTAATCATCTTTTACCGTCTCATGAAGGATGTTATTTTTGTGTTATTGAGACTCCGTATATAATTCCCGTATGAATTTATGGCTCAATTAATAATTTGTTATGATATAATTTACTATTGTCTTATTTTCTAAAAAAAAATGATATTTTTTTTTTAATTTTAATCAATATATTTGTAAATATATCATGATTATATTAATTGAGTTTAAACGCACCCAATGCAAATTATGTTTAAACAAATTATTATAAAAACATGTAAAAAAGGATATGAAGTCTTATAATTTTGAACAACTCTCCACAAACTGTCACGTGTGTAGTTTTTTTTTGGGGGGTTCTTTTCTATTACAACCCAAATTATATCCATGTATGAAAGGAAATATAGTTGACCCTCCAAAATCATCATAATATCCTTATGAGATGATAACGTGAATTGATTAATATTTCTAATTGACTGAACTAAATAATAAATGACAGATTTAATTAACACATAAATTAGAATATGTTAATATTAGTAAATGTTAATTGACGTATCAATTCAATTAAACGGTCCAAAAAAAATTCATTGAGTCTATTAATAATAATAATCAACCAACTTAATCTTCTTTTACTGTCTCATCAAGGATGTTATTTTGTGTTATTGTGACTCCATATATAATTTCCGTATGAATTTATGGCTCAATTAATAATTTGTTGTGGTATAATTTGCTATTGTCTTATTTTCTAAAAAAATGATATTTTTTTAATTTTAATCAATATATTTGCAAATATATCATGATTATATTAATTGAGTTTAAACACAACCATGCAAATTATGTTTAAACAAATTATTATAAAAACATGTAAAAAGGGGATATGAAGTCCCGCGCAATTGCGCGGGCTATTGCTTGTTTCTTATGAAGTTATTATGAATTATGTTTTGTTGAATATTAAGAAAGAGGTTAACTAAAAAGCTTGTACAAGCTACTCCATTTTTTTGCTTGTAAGTTTGTACCCGTCGGATCCTTATCATGATTCGTGCAAGTTTTTTCCTAAACACGCTACCGTCAAATAGAGAAATCTCCGTTAAAAGAACTTTCACTCTCCACTCTCCACTCTCCGTCAAAACCTTATCTCGTCTGTCTAGCTTTCTCTCGCGAGCTCCTCTCTCCGGCAACACTATCTCGCGAGTTCCTTTAGCCGGAGAAACAGAGTATTTCGCCGATCTGAGACTCTCTCTGAGGAGGAACAGAGTATTTGGCCGATTTGTTCCCCTGTTTTGGTTTTTCTGGATAGAGAACTAAATAATTTACATTTGGGGATTGTGTGCTGATTTGGACTGCTACGATTAACTAAAGTAATGTTTTGGACTGATACTGTCAACTGAGGTACTTATTTAGACTGTACTGACTAATCGGAGGTACTCATTTTGGAAAAGAAATTGTGTGTATTGTTTATTCATTTTTCATTAATAAAATAATATGGTGAGTTTTTGGAGGTTTGTTAAGTTCTGATTATTGTTACTTTCTTAACATATCGAAAGTTCTAACAAAGAGAGTTTTAATTGGTTGTGAATTGAGTCTTAATTGACTAGAATTGGGTCCAAGTTGGATAAGTTGGCTGTGAATTGAGTAATTGGGTCCGAGTTGGACAAATACTAACGAGTGTAAGAATTATAATTTTGTGTATATGTATGGAATTTCATGTAATGTAGTTAAACACTTTGAATATAATTCGAATGTATGGAATGAAATGAAATGTAGTTTCAAACTAACTACAAATCTCTTTTACGTCCTCAAAAGGCCAAACTAATAGAATAACAAAAAAAAAAATCTATTAATTGGCATTATAACAAATCTTAATCTCATGCTTGAACATTCTTTTTCAACCTATCAATTAATTCAACATTTATCATATCTCAAATACAACACAAATTTCCTCATTTCTACTTCATGTAACATCGTCAAATTCCATCTACCCATGCTGGTACAACACTTTCACCGTTGCATTCAGTTTGAATCATGATTGACATTCGACTCAACAACCTCCTTTTCTGCATTAATATCGTTAAAACAAACAAAAAATCAATACACAAAAATATGTAATGACAATTGATTATTCATCATTGAAGGTACTTTGAGTTAGTAAATATTTACCTTCGTTTTGGAGTCTTCATCACACTCTTTCTTAGCTTCACTGGGGTCCTCACGGACCTATATCTAGAATTCACATAAGAAGAAAACTTTATAGTACCGAGAAAAAGAAAAAAATTCATTGAGTCTATTAATAATAATAATCAACCTACTTAATCATCTTTTACTGTCTCATCAAGGATGTTATTTTGTGTTATTGTGACTCCATATATAATTTCCGTAGGAATTTATGGCTCAATTAATAATTTGTTATGGTATAATTTACTATTGTCTTATTTTCTAAAAAAATGATATTTTTTTTTTAATTTTAATCAATATATTTGCAAATATATCATGATTATATTAATTGAGTTTAAACACAACCATGCAAATTATGTTTAAACAAATTATTATAAAAACATGTAAAAAGGGGATATGAAGTCCCGTGCAATTGCGCGGGCTATTGCTTGTTTCTTACGAAGTTATTATGAATTATGTTTTGTTGAATGTTAAGAAACCCAATTTTTATGATTCAAGCATATTTACGTGAATTTTAATTAATTTCAATGCAATGATTAACCGATAAATTAACTTGTTACTGGTTAGGTTATCCTTACGAAACCCCCCAAAACTTAATTAATGAAAAAGAATAATAAAACTAGGGTCATGTTCAGTGATAGATCATTCATGCAATGTGATCCTTACGAACTGCCTGATCCATTTGGAATGATTAAACATGCAAATGTTGCTATCCCATGAAAAAATAGAACTAAATAGAGAAGTCTTATTTATATACAGTTGCACATTTTTCTGATAATTAGTCTTATATTGTAAACAATTTAATCATATTGAAGTGTGCATTAAATTGTAGATCACGTTTTAGGATGTTGGAGAAAACTAAAAAAGGAACACCATATACTTATAATTTCAACATTGAAATAATATTCCAACATTATGGAGTTGTTCTCGCCTAATTTTACAAAGATTTCAAAAAATAGAGAGCGGTAATTGCTAATTAATTAAAAATGATTAATATTGTTGTAAGTGGATAACAATGGAAGAAATTACCGAATAGAGAGTGACATGTCTGACATATTTTTTCAACCAGATGATTTCTTAGCCATGGGCTGGAAAAAGTTCAAGCGCACAATGTATGTAGACGATATCAAATTATAAAACTACCCAACAGTTTTTTTAATATATTATCTTTACCGTTTTAATTATTAAATATCATTAAATTATGATATGGACGAAATGTGAAGCACTCATTTAATGAATATGATTTTTTTGTATAAATTTATGTGTCCATTATTTTACAACAAGCATTCAACAATTTTACAAGACAACATCGTCTTATGTTGATGATGTATCATATTATTATTCGTTCGATTCATATTGGACCGGTTGTATTTAATTTAATATTTTTTCATATTATTTTACGTGATCAAATGCGAATACTAATAAAATGTGAATAATTCATATATCTGACACTACAAAATTAATTTATATTATTATAAATATTATAAATATATTTTCTTTTAAAGTATGAATATATTCATCTAAATTTTGAGTTTCATATTATCATATTTCCAATAATTTTCTCTAGTTTAAAGTTATGAACACAATTATACAAAAAAATACAATACAAAAGCCAACATAATTATACATTAGTGATTTTTAAGTCTAATAATTAACGTTTTTGTGTATGATCAGTCAAAATGTACATCTAAAATATCATACATTTTAATTTTTTTAAGATTGTATATGTGTGAAAAAAATTATTCTATTTTTTACCATATTATTAGAGAAATAAAACAAAGCAATCATTAATTTTATTTGTACTTAGAATAATTAATCATCGAACATATTGTTTATAGAAAAATTATATGACAGTGATTAATAAATATTTTAGAGGTACACAAAAACTATGTATCATGCTAATTGTTGCAATTACCATGTAATTATTTCAACTTATTATTTCTTTCCACTGATGTAATTATTTATTTCAAATATTAATCCATTATTAATCCACAAATCATCTAGAACCCAAAGATTTAAAATAAACATTGTTTTTAAAAAACAACAAATCAAAATAGCTGACGTAATCTAATTTCAAACGGTCATATTTTCTTAATCCGAACGTTAATAAAATCTAATCTAACGTTAATATTTCGATGTTATATAAAATGAACAGGGTCCACAATTTAATGACAGGACCTGAATATGGCATTCTCATATGGTGTATATATCAAATTGTAAACCAAGTTTACATAATAATTGACCTTAGTAGCATTGTTTTTCCTGTATAAAATTCCTGGGTCTATCTTCTCTCTCATAAAATCATGTACAAGTGATTAAGAAACTATCATATAATATGAACTTCCATTGTACACTTGATGAAAATATATTTTTTCTTAACATATCAGAGGAAATTGATTTTGTGCTTCGAACCAATTTAATATTTTTTTTGAAAACTAATGAAATAGGCTGTCGTATATTCATTTTATATAATAATTATGGATGATATACATCGTTAAGAACGGTTTTGAGTTGGTTTTGAGTTATGTGAATATATATTATAAATCCTAATCCCTACTTGAAATTTTCAATTAGGGCTTATTCCTCATCGGTTAAACTAAATAAAATATCACAGGTTCTATTTATTAATTAACAAAATGAAATTCTAATTTGAATTCGTGATCAAATTTATAAAATATCTATTAATTTGTCAACAATTTGACAAAAATATTGTTTTATTTATACACGTACAAATTTTAAGATATTAAAACATTGCATTTTGAAATGTCTATTTCTGATGATATTTTCATTTTGCGGGTGTGAATATATAATTTGAGAATGTTTTCATTTAGGTGATTTCTCTATTAATTTCTTATATCGTTAATAACATTTTTTATAGTTAGATATGTATTTAATATTATTTTCTTGAATAAAAGTTCGGACATTATTTAAGCCGAAAAATGTATATAAAAGCTTACACTCTCAATTTTGTGTTTAATGTATAATATCTCTTTTAGCGAAGTTGTGATGTTGTGATGTGGTGATTAAATTTGAGAAAGTATTTATTTAATTAAAATTTAGAAAAACATAATTTGTTCGAAAAAAGGTATAAACAAATTCCTTGAAATTTGATAAAAGTCTTCACAAAAAAATTTGCAAAACATTTCAGAAGAATATTTACAAAACATTTATATACAGATTTGAGAAAAGTATTTAAAAATAATTTTATGAAATTGAGAATTATATTTAAATAATTTTTTTCATAAGACTTTTTACAAAAGTATTTCAAAAATTATTTTATAAGAAACTTGAGAAATGCACTTACAAAAGAAAAAAAAAATTCTATGAAATTTGAGGGAAGTATTTAAAAAATAGGAGTAACTTCATGTATACCCCTAAGAAAAATATATCAAATTTAACCCTTTAAAACTTAAAATATGAAATTTATCCTTCTAAAGATCAATTTCTATCAAATTTAACTCGTGTTAACTTCTTTTTGTTAAATTTAAGAGAAAAAGTTTAAATTGACCATTCTACCCTTCGAACTCTTCTTCCCCAAATTCATTTCCCCATAAGACCTTCTTTCTCTCTTCTTCATATCTTCTGTTTTTCCAGAGAATTTTTTTCGGATTTATGCTTTCAAACGACTTGTTTTAAGCCTCTCTGCTTGTAACAAAAGATGTAGAACCAAGTGGAGAAAATTCGTTGACCCAACTTCTGTTAAAACAAAATATAACAAAATGATATATTCGGATATTAATATAGAATAAACTACAATACAATATAACATTTTAATACTTATTTACATATAACATCAATATACAAGAACAAGTATATACGATTATTATACGATTATGATTTCTAATTGGTATGTTGGAATCTTTGTTCTTTCCATTCTTTTTGAGATTTTTGTGTTTTCCTGGTCATTATTATTATCAGGAAGCAATGGAGGTGATGCGTATACCTAATGAAAATCAAGAACAAATATTTCCGATTCTTTTTGCGGTTTTATGGCTTGGAAATATTTATTTTCATTATCTCGCATGAACCGCCCTCGAAAGAAACAAGCCGCAAAAAAATTAGTCATAAGGTACAAAAACACAACTAAAAAAAATCAATACATAAACAAACTAACCAGGAACATATCAATCAATGCAGAAACGAAACCGAAGAAAAATAATGTAGCCAAAGTGATAACGTAGCCAAAGTGGGCAGCGAAAGAAAAAAAATACTTTTGTACACTTTGCAATGCATAACGGTGCTGCAAGCCGTAAATATTTTGAATGAGATGACCATCGGGTCATCGGTACCGTAAACACTATGTTTTGTAAATAACTTAGGACCTACAAAACTTATTTTATTGTTAAACTTTGCAAACTAATACTTCCCAACTCAGTAGTATTTCATCATACTCAACAATCAACCCAAAATGCAAAAACTACACATCAACCCCACATGAAACAATATGAAAAACACGCACATGAACCAAACTCGCGCAATTGCGCGGGCGAAGCGCTAGTATATATATACACTAATAATGAAACTGTGCATTAATTGTGCATTTAACCTTAATAACTCTAGGGGTTATATGTTACAAAAACAATGCTATCAGATACACCCTTAATTGATATTTCTTCTAAGATGTAACAGACCAATTAATTGGTCCAAATGTAACAGTTATATTACAAGATGATTAAGAACTAAGTAATAGGTGGTCATGTCATATTTTCTTGCAGTACATAAATACCTAGAAATTGTATGGCTTATTAATCCTATAAATTAATTGTAAATATTATTTTGAGTTTTCTATAATTATCATTTTCTTCTCGCTTTCTCTAAAAATATCACTAGATATAAAACCATACGAGTACAAATTTTGTTGTTTTGGGGCAGCAATCATGATTTTTTTTTTAAGAATATCATGGTTTAGTTGATGTATTATTGTGAACGAATTGTAATTTTGGATCAATTAGTTGTTAAAGTGAGTATTTTATCGAATATCTGTTTGAAATTTATAATATTTGTGTTATTGAGTTGTAACATTGACATGGAAATAATTGTGTTATTTTCAATTATTTTGGTAACTCGAGTTTGTTAGAGATTTGATTTGACAAATCAATGATCAAAAGTGAAAAAATATTGGTTTGATTTTCACAAGAAGAGTTGCAGCAGATTGTCAAAAGAAACGAAGAAGGGGGGAATTAGAGGGGGGCTATTTTGGTAATTTCCAGTTATGTTCATTTATTTGATTAGAGCCGATAAACTTCATTACACCATAAAGTTCAAAATTTGGATGAATTTGATAACTATATGTTTTAAGTTGATGTTTTTGATATTTTAATATTTTTTCAAAGATAAATTTGATAGGTTTTGAAAATTTTAAGGAGTATTTGATATTATTAGTTTTAGAGGGACTAATTTGATATTTTGGGTTTGTAAAAGGAGATATACATGAAATTACCCCTAAAAAATATGTTGAAATTTGATATTTTTTTATTTTTATTCATTTGATTTGTGGATAAGTATAAAATATCAATTTATATCACAAATGTTATTATTTTGTTCCACTACATTGTTTGTAAATTTATCTCAACTAATATGTTCAAGACTATTTTTTTATACTAGGCATTTGATGAGATATGTGATTTTTGATGGCATTTTTGTTCAACCTTTGCCTTTTATTTTAGCAAGTACATATGATGCAAATTGGATCAACAATTTTTTAAGATTAATACTTTGATTACTTTGATATGCTAATTTGTTTTTACTTTTTCTTGTTAATGTTAATGGGTTGTTTTTTACATATTCATAAACATAATAGTTATATTAGTATTATTTTTATTTAAAAGTCATTAGGCAAGTGTATATCTTTATTTCATGTATTTATTTTGTATCTCAACAGTTAAATTTCGAATGAGTTAAAATGTAAATTGACAATATAATATTAAAAGTAATTATAATTATAATTATAATATTAAAAATAAATTTGCTCGCCCAGAAGCCTAGTAGGCCCACGTTAATTTGAAATACTAGCCAGTCCTTGAGAAAATCTAGTTTAATTAATACATTCATATATATTCATAGAAATTGATATTGGACAATCCTAAACACATTCCTTTTTAACCACAATACTAATTCTAAATCAAACGATTCTAGTTCATTTTTGGTTTCAAGGACGTTGAGAATTTGTGGGGTTTGCAAGGTTTTTTTTAAGAAAAATGGCCAGGATGCCTTCCTACAACTGGCTTGCTTCAAAAAAATTGAGAAATGCTTCAATACACCAAATCTTTTTAAACCATTCAATCTTTAAGATCTAGGGTCATTAATCCTCTAAATCTTGAAAAATGAATTCAGCAGGTAATTTTTCCTATTCAGCCCGTCACACACATTATGTAGCCGGTCATTATGTGTTTAATTGAGGGTAAATATGTAATATTACATTTACTAAAAACTGCAAACCCAAGATGAATATTTAAAAGTCTTTGAACTTCTCTCCATTTGTACGAAATAAATATATTATGAGATCAGGACATGAAATGGAGATGATTGTAATAACATTCATTTGCAATTATTATGCCTCGAAATATAGAAGCATTCCTTGGTAATTAGTACTCATTCCTCATTGCACGTATACAATTTTTTAATTGAAACTAAATAAATGTTGCACCGATTTCATATTTGGTGTACCAATATGCTTCATTATATCTAATTTAATATTATTATATCATTTTTAATATTAATGTTTCTTTTTAGTTTGTTAAGTCAATATATTTTTTTATCGGCAACATACTAAATTTAATTCTCATTTCTTTTTCTTTTTTTGATAACCTCATTTATCTTTCTTCTTGTTAAAATATATTATTTCTTAGTTCTTAATTTTGTTATCTGATATGTCAATTTAAAAATGTTAACATTTAAAATAATCACATTACAGATGACATAATTATATTATATATTTATTATATATGTTTTGTTAAGTAAATACATATTCGGATTTTAATACTTTCATGTATAAGTCATTATATTTTGTTATTAATCTTTGATTTTTGTTATTTTACATGTTTATTATTATTATTATTATTATTATTATTATTATTATTACATGTTGATAAATATTTTTAATGCCAATATACTATTTTATATTTAATATATTATTTTTGGGTGAGATTATACTATTCTCAACACTAATATACTTATTTTTAATATATAGGATTTTTAATTTGGATGTATCATTTTTAATTCAATGCTCATATAATGATATAATATGAGAAATACTCAACTTATACCATCTAGTTACGTACGTACATAGTAACATAATCATACTCAATGGACTATAATGTCATACAAATTATAGAATTATAGAATGATATGACCATATTCAATGCACCATTATTAACTCGTCATTTCCTAGGAGAAAAGTTAAAACTTTGTTTAAGAAATTTTTTGTTAGACAACCGGTTGTTTCATTATTCCCACAATACCCTTGTATGAATGTACGGTGGGGATTTAATCCATCGAAAAGCAAATTAAAAAAATATGGTGTATGGAAGAAAAACTCAAAAAAATTAATTCATTTTGCTTCTATGATAGTGTTTTTCACTTTTACAATAAAAGCACGCAAAATAATATATATATATGAGATTAAAAAGAACATATTTTGCGACTCTATGCTGCATCATAGTTTATTACAATAATAGTCATGAACAAATAGTCCTATAAAATATATTTATTTAGGATAGGATTTGAACTACTAAAATTGTCAAAATCTCATATTTTATAGAAACATAGTAATTTAATGATTCCATTAATGTTTTAGTTTAATAAAGTTAATTCTTTTTTAAAAAGATATATATTTTAGCAACTTGAATTTTGTAAATCTGAGATATAAAATGAAAGTTGTAGTTAATCACAGTTTAGGGACTCGAGTGAAAAATGTCATTTCACATTCTTTCCTTTTGAGTAAAAGCAAAATAAACGTTGGTAGTTATTTGAATTTTGAAAATTGCAACTTATTTATTTATACAAATATCCTAAGTATCAACGGGAATTATCATACAATTGAGAAGTTTTTTATTTGATTAACGGTAGGAAATTTATATTTGAAATGTTTCTCTTTGTACACACTAGTTAATCAATAATTAATCAAGTGATTAATAAACCTTATAATAATGTATTGAGTCAATGGGCTCATGTCTAGAGGTGGCAATCGGGAGGGTCGGGTCGGATTCGGGTCGAGTCATTTCGGGTTCGGATCATTTTGGGTTGCGGGTCATTCGAGTCATCGGGTCGTGACTATTTTGATTTTCAGGTAATTCAGATTTCACAAAATTTGATTTCGAATCATTCGATTTTTCAAAAATTTAGTTTTCTGATAATTTCTGATTTATTTTATTGATTCCGAGATATTTTAGCAATATTGTATTGATTTTAACAACAATATTTTAATTTTCGGGTCATTCGGATCGTGAATTTCGGGTCATTCGGGTCGTGAGTTTCGGGTCATTCGGGTTTCGGGTTAGTTCGGGTTTCGGGTCTTTCGGGTCTTTCGGATTTCAGCTCATTCGATTTCGGATCGATTTCGGGTCATTTGGTTTCAGGTCGATTTCGGGTACAGGTCATTCAGTTTCGGCTCGATTTCGGGTTCGGATCATCGGTTTCGGGAAGATTTCGGGTCTGGTCATTCGGTTTCGGTTTCGGGTCGTTGACTTTTCAATATTTTCGGGTCGGGTCGGATTCGAATTCGGGCGGGTCGGGTCAGATTTTGCCAGCTCTACTCATTCCCCGGTGTTTAGGTGTGAGACACTCAAAATTTTGAAAGAAATACAGTTTCGAATCAACCGTAAAAGTGTACACAAGAATAAACGAACGTACGCGTTCGTGGCCATAACTTTCAGTAGGAAACTCCAATTTGAATGGTTCAAATTGGGTTACATAGATAATGAAATTATCTAGAACTTTAATGTAGAAATATATTTCATTTGAACGAAGTATCAATATCGTTTCAATGAAATACCGAAAGGGTGCAACAGTATGACATACAGTTAGTAAAACTGTCATAACTTTTTCATATGAACTCCAATTGGGTTGGAAAGATAATAAGATTATCTACAACTTTCGTGAAGGTTGAAAATCTGTTAAAGAAAGTTAACAATTTCGTTTTGACAGAATACTGAAAGGGTTCATGCAGTTTTCTATGTGAAAGGGTGTATATTGGATATACATGACTTTTCGCCCATCTTAATCTTATGTGATATAAATATGATATTTCTCTCTCCTCTATTCAGTCCAATTCATTCTATCAAGAGAATTATCCAGAAAATAGAGAGTCATCTTTCTAAGAGCGAAAGAGTGCGAAGAAAGAAAACCGAGAAAAATAGTTTTTCGCGGTGTAGAGAATCGATCTAATCAAGTAAGTTCGCCGGTGCTTCATCTCGGCAGTTGCATCCGCGACCGACGTCTTCCGACTCAAGGTTGATACACGTAGAGGAGTGACACGTGTGTCTCTCCGATTGTGATCGAACCGGAGGAACAAGGAACGTCAACGAGCGGTGAAAAATGCGTGGTGTGGGACGCGCGGATTGTCACCAACGTGATAGGAGAAAGAAGGAATAACTATCAACCCTTCGAGTGCAATCAATTTTGCACCGGGATGAATCTATCCTTCTATTGCATCGTACCCTCGAAGTCATGGCGTGATCTTGGATTTTGGGAACCGGTCCGGGCCTTCGTACCCGCTACGCGGGCCCGGGATCGGGTGAATTCCCAACAAATATATGTAGTGAGAGTTTGTGGGTTCGAGTCTCATTGACACCAATGGATGGACACCACCGAACCTTCTTCATTTACTCATTTTTTTTTATAATAATGTATTGAGAACATTAAATAAATGATAAACAAAAGGTAGATCTAAAAGTTAGCTCATATGTCAATGACATTCATTGGTATTTAAGTTAACTCATTGATTATTTGTAATATTTATAATTTATAATAAATATCTAAAATAATATTTGTAAATTACTAATTTTTTTTATAATAAATATATATTGTTCATAAAAATATTGTATATTAAATTACTAATTTTTTTTTATAATAAACTAATATTTATAATAAATATCTAAAATAATATTGTTCATAAAAATATTTGTAAATTACTAATTTTTTTTATAATACTATTATATAATTATGTATGCAAATTATTTTTTATTAATAAACAATATTGTATATATTTTGTTTGGCCAATGAGCTCGCGGCTCAGTGATTGAGTGTGAGACAACAAAATCATATATTATGAAAAAATTGTGGATTCGAGTTTCTTTGACATCAATGAATGAAGAATCATCGAATTTTGTGAGCGAAGATACGTATCTTCTACCTCACAAATTTTGTGAGCGAAGAAAGATTGAGATTAATGTATCCCTTCAATTTGTAATGCGTTTTTTTTATTTTTTATTATTTTTTCTTCTTTTCGAGTTGTAAGGAAAAAGTCATGCAAATTCTATCACATGATCAAATCATGCAATACATTCATGTAACACAGTGGTTGTCATAACAATTGTGTTGGCAAATTCACACATACATTATGAGCGAAATTAAGCGTGGAACTGTTATAAATATAGTGGATCTTCACCATACAGTAACTAAACATGCAATATTTATATTATATTATAGATTCATAGTAGGATATTGGAGCAAAATCAACATTTAGTTAGCAAACTTGAGCAAAATTAGGAAACAAACATGCAATAAAAGACAAGAAAAAATTAGGATATTGGGTACTTGGTCGAACTGACTTCGTGTTCGGGACACAACTACTTCGAGTTAGTCCTTGGTCTCGATATTGTGACTTGTTCGTGAATTGGCAGTTTTGTGAGTGTTTTTAACGGATTTGATCATAACCGCTTCGAGATACGCATTAATTTCGTAGATGCATCTTCCAAATCTAATCATGAATAACCGTCCAGTTGCCAACAATATCGTTAAGAATCGAAACTACATGCAATGCACATTTCACGCCATAGCAGCCGCAAACCAAATATACCGTTAAGAGTGTAAATTCAATAATAAAAAAATATTAAATATCAAATTTTTTGTACTTAATTAAATACGTTAGCCTTTCTTGTATATCGAGAAAAAAAACATCACTCATATCATGGTTGGAGAAAAAAAACATCACTTATATTATTAGAAATATTTAAAATATATTTTCTTTTAAAGTATGAATATATTCACCTAAATTTTGAGTTTCATATTATCATTTTTCCAATATTTTTCTCTAGTTTAAAGTTATGGACACAATTATATAAAAAATACAATACAAAAGCCAATATAATTATACATTAGTGATTTTTAAGTCTAATAATTAACGTTTTTAAACCTACAATTTCAAAATATTCATATATAATAATAAATAGATTACAGTTGTATTTTTATTAAAAAAAAAGCGGCGATTTGTTTTTAAAAAAATATATTAAAAATGAAAGATGTTAATTTATCAAAAACAAATAACTTCTTAAACTTATAAAACATATTTGTTTCAATCATAAACATGAAAGATATGTAAAGTTACAAGAAGATTTTCCAAAAATTTTAAAACACATCTATAATGTTATTCTTATTTTCATATATGTAATTTAAAGTATCATATGATATTAAATAATTTCTAAGTATATAGTTTAGTTAAATTTTTAGTAGTTTTAAATTTTGTTATGTTAAATGTTTTGGACCATCACTACAAAATAACTTTAATGATAGCTCGAAATATTTAATGTAATATCATGTCCAAATTAATTGTATTTTTCATAAAAATAAAATTTCGTTAGCATTATATGATTTGAAACTTCTTGGTTTATTATTGCTTAAACTATTCGAAATAACAATAATGTAATCATGTTGTCATGTTTTTTTCGGAATATTGTATTATATCTCCAATATAATTATACCATGGTTCTAATATATGTATTAATCATGAAAATTATAAATAATCATAGGTTCATAAAATATAATTATCTCATCACGCTGTGATGTAATTTTAGTTCAAAATTATGTTGTATTTATCATCATAAAAGATAGATTTGTATGTATGAATCCAAATTGAATCCAAATTTTTTGCTATAGACAAGTAACAATAAATTTGGGGAGTTCTATGGTAAAATCTTTTTCTTTTGATGGATTCTTTTTCCAAAGGATATTTGTCAATTAATAAAAAAAAATTGTACGATTCATGTGCATTGTTATTATTTAATACTAGTCAAAATAGAAAGTATGGATTGTTAATTGACAAATACCATAAATACCCTTTTGAAAAAAGATTTATCATATAACTCCCCAATAAATTTATAGATAAATTGATTCAACTTATCAGAATGTATACTTGTCTATAACGTAATATACTCTTATCATAATTGAATTAAAGAATTGGATTGGATTCAACCTAACAGCCATCATTGTTAATGGTTGCATCATTGAATAAATAAAAAAATTAGTTTGCAAAGAAGAATTATATACTCTCGTTCTCGTTTTCGTTTGTTTTTATTTTTGTTTGTAAAATCGGTCCTTAGCCTCCCTCAAAGGCTTGTTTGGATGCATAGGAATTTTACATTATAATATTAATTACTTTTAGTATTTAAAATTTTAAAATTTTCAAACCTGTAGGAATAAAAATATTTAGGGATTTGTAAAATTATTGCTTGAATAAATCATTAGGAATTTATATATAAAATGATTTTTTAGTATTATCACAATGTCCAATGCATGATTACAAGAAAACAAAACTTGCCCAATCACTTTCTAGAAAAAACTCGACAAAAATATGAGTTTTATTTTTACCATAATTTCTATACAAAAATTACTATAATTTTCTTAGCTAGCATTCACCTTATTTTTCTAAATTACATCCAAACAAGTTCTAGTAAAAACAATCCAAAATTTTCCTTATCTATAGAAAATTTGAGATTCCTTATGCATCCAAACAAACCTAAAGGTCCAAAAAATACTATTAAAGGTATTTCAACATTATGTTTTTTTCTTAACGTATTACAAATCGGTCAAGCGTTATTTAATGGTTTTTTACTTGATGTTTTATTTCTTACCGTTGACGAAAAAACTTCCCACGATGAGAAGAAAAAAAAGAAAAAAAAACTTCCCAAGCTCTGAAACCCTAACCCTCGCCTGAAGCCGACGGTCCTTGGAGCTTCGCCGGAGCCCTTGGGTTGCTCCTGGGTAGGCGCCTCTCCGATCAACCATTGGAGCTACCGTTTTTACTGATCTCCTTTTCCCGCTTGCGACAGTGACAGTGTTTGTGACAGTGCACCTTTGTGCGATATTTCTTTTTCGTGTGTTCTTGGTTTCTTTGTACAGGATCTCACCTGATCTTCTCGAATCGACAAGAAGATTGCTCTAATTTGGCCTCTCGACTCGAATTTCCACCTCAATTTCTGCCCAAATCGACAAGAACAGTTACGATTGTTTTTTCTTTGCCTTGCCATGGAGGTTTTCAATCCGGTTCCCACCTCGCCTTACTCGGCGATCACCTGTTTTCTCTCGGAAGAAGGAATCACACAAACGTTGAGGCAGGTTCTGGTGAACTCGGTGATACTAATCGACCTCGATGTCAATCGGCCATCCTCTCTTCATTCTCTCAGGTTCTGGATGGCATCTCTACCGATTGGACAAAAATGCGGTTATCCTTGAACTTCCCTTGCATATACCCTTATCCACTATCATCGACGACGCTCCTTTTTGGGCAGACAACTATCAGGTCCTGATTCGTACCTGGTCACAACACCCTCCACCACGTTCCTTTGAGATTCTTTGGAATGCTGCTGTCGAATTATACGAATTCCCGCTCCCACTCTGGCATCTCGAATACATCATCCAAGTGATCGCCACGTTTGGTACTCTAATCTCGGTTGATCGGTCCAATTTACTCGGCGATGACCGGTCAGTTATTCGGTGTAATGTGCGAGTACCATCTATTGCCTCTATCCCAATACACATTCATGTGGCCTACGGATGGCAATGGTCGGTAATTCGGGTTCGGTTCACAGCGGTTAACGGGTCTCTCAATCCACATGGATCCATCATACAACCAACCTCTTCATCTTCACAGAACCACTCTACACCGCCGCCCCATCCGTCTCCTCCGCCTTCCTCGCAAGATCCTACGCCTAAGCCGGAACCTCCGAATCATCGACCAACCTCTACAAGGATGGGGAGTATTCACAACCGTTCTAATTGCCTCAGGAGGAGGCATCAACGTGGACTTGGGTGTCATCGCTCCAAGAAGATATTTTGGCCACCTATGGAGTTGATCCATCCAATCTCAATGACGAGGATAAATCAATTGTTCGATGCACGGTACGGATACCGGCCCTCTCGGCCATTCCATCTCGCATTCATATCGCATTCATCTCGAAAGATTCGCTCTCACGGTTTCACTCGTTTTAACCGATCCATTCTCATTTCCTACGCAAAACTTGATCAAGGAATTTTTTCTCGATTCACAATTATTGTCCCGTTGGAGTCTTCAAGAAACCGAGGTTTAAGCATTGTTTATCGACAGGGCCGGTCCTGAGATTTTAGGGGCTTTAGGCAAATATTACTTTGAGGCTTTTATATATATTTCAACTATTTTACTTGTACAAGTAAAATAAGATTTGTACTTATAAATTTATAGAAATCAAATTTGCATCAAAATTAGTGTTTTATAATAAATATTTAATTTCATTTTTTTTAAATCGGCATACAAATTCATGTAAATCCAATGATTTAAAAGTCACAGTTGCAAATGAATTTTATTTCTACCAGCATTTATTTGAGGGTTCGATGATACTCAATTATGCGTTATAACAAAAAATATTATTAGTTTTATTATTTGTTAACATTTTTATTATTTCGTGTAAATATTTGAAGGTGTTATATTTGTTACCATTTTTATTATTGATGTTTGCAAAATAAAATTGGCGTTATAAGAAAAAATTTACACCCCCAATTATGTGTTATAACAAAAATTAAATTGCAAATAAAGAAGATAATTTTTTTGTTTGACGAAGTTATGAAAAGAAATGAAAATAAAATATTGAATCTTAGTTTTGAATTTGTTCGTACATTAAATTTATACATCAGTTAACCATTAGTCTTCATGCAATAGTTGGTTAAAAAATAATTGTCCACAAAAAAATGCCAAATCAGCATTGTATAAAGTTGTAGAACACCAAGTATACAAAATAGCACGTGAATTATCATTCATAGGGATTGATCTTTTGTGTTTTTTTTTGTGCTTTATTTATGTTCATGATCTGTTATCAACTATTTTATATCAATCACGTCACATATACTAAATTTATGTTCACATGATATCCTTCGTAAACCTTTGAGTCCAGCTCATTCTTTCCTTCTTCTCCAGAGCTCATTTCGTTTCTTCTCCATGAGTGTTCCTTTTCTTCAAGGAATTTCTATTTTTTTACCAATGGAAGATCTACTTTCTCCAATGTTAATTTTCACTTTTTTTTAGAAGAGATGAAAATATTGAACGAGAAAAGTCAGAAGTTAAAAAAATATCAACATGAGTTAGAAGTCGAACAAATAAATATGGGGCCAAGGGTTTCGGTGGGGCTTTAGGCGGCCGCCTCCTACGCCAATGCCCAGGGCCGGCCCTGTTTATCGATGCCATATTTATGAAGAAAATTGTGAAAAAATTTATATCGAGAAATTTTTCTTGTATTAGAGTTTATGTAATAGGTTATAGAATTAAATGTTATAGGCTTAAAGTGTTTAAAACCGTTTATTTTCTCGACATGTGATTTTGTATGAAAACTATATGTAATGTGTCAATTCATTGCGTTTATTTACAATATTGCATGCTGAAAATAGCAAACAAAATGGATTTTGAGATGGAATGTCAATGAGACGGGTTAAACCCGAATCCTGAATCGGGTAATACCCAAAAAATACCCGCTCTTGGTTCGTGTCGGGTACGGGGGTAGTAGTACCCGTCTCATACTGGGAAAAAGTCTGATAATTTAAACATTTTTGGATACTTTACGACTTCAATTATTTGTACTATTTGGATTTTTAATGTGTTTGAATATTTTGCTTGTGGTATGTATTTAAAATGATTGGTAAATTTATGTGTTTGTAAAATAATTTTCAGATTTTTTTGTTGGCAACTTTTTCGAATATTAATGTGTTTCTTTTCGTATTTTTGGGTAATGGGTAATACAGGTATAAATTTACCCGAAGGTCTAGTTATGGCGAAACTTTTTACCCGTGAGGATTCAGTTTCGGATACTGGTAATACCCAGAAATTCGGGTACAAATACGGAGAAAGCTTGCCCATACCCGCCTCGTCCGCTGAGAAAGGAAAAAATAGATATTATATTTTATTCATTATTTTCTCAATTTTCATGTCTAAATAGAATCTCGTGTTTTATAGCACGTATGTTGAAAATAACTATTCAATTGATAAAAGTACTCAAATGTTTTGTTTAGTTGAGATATTAAATTAAATTATTAATATTAATTGTATACATTGTGAAATTTATTAAATTTATATGAATCTTCATATATATAGTACAAGCTATATTATTACTGTAATACATAATACACATCTTAAAAGTAACTTCTCCCTAATACCTAATACCGTTGCATTCTTTTCGGATTTTAACGAGTTAAAAATAGTTTTTCTCCCAAATTCAATGTCTCTTCTCCCAATACCCAAATTCGAAGTCGACAAATTAGAGAAATAATTTCATCTCGATGGAGAATTATTATGATTGTGTTCACATGATTGGTATGGTGAATTATTAAGGTAATCAGATCCTCAAATTTTTCTTATTAAGAAACTCAATTATTATGATTCATCCTTACGTATGGAGAAAATTTAAAATGGAGATTCATCAATTATTCAGGAAAGTTGATTTGTTTTAATGCTAGGCCAATTTAAAATGGAGAAAATGCCAAAGTACATTTAGTGAAATCATGCTAAACTTATGCTAAATTCATTTTGCAGAAAATTTTATTTTTTTACATTTAGTGAAATCATGCCAAATGGCTTTTTCCTTTTTTTTTGCAAAATTTTTTATTTTTTTACAAAGATGGCTTGTTAGTAAATAATTATAAGTAAACAGAAGCGGGATGATTACACGAATAATAAAAAATCGTGCTTGGTGAAATCAAGCAAATGAGCATGAACTATCGGTTACGTTTGAAAAGATAGGAGCGAAGAGAGAAGTCCTATTTATATGTAATTGCGTAACTTTCTAGCTAATTATTCATATGTTGTAAAAAATTTAATCATATTAAAGCTTATATTGAAATCGTATATCACATTTAAGACGATGGAGAAAACTGAAAAACAAATATCATAGATAGATGATCATCGTTTCAATACATTTGGATTAACCAATATTGAAATTAATGCTTTTTGAAGTCTCTTCTCATTGACTCGGTTCTTTGAGGCCCAAAACTGCGACAAATGAGAGAAACAATTTCGTCTCAACGGAGAATTGATCTTTCTCCATATCTAATTTCTGCGACAAATTAGATAGATATGTTTAATCTTTCAATTGTTGTGCATCATTTGAATTCTTTCTTTTTAGGATTTACTTCAGGCAAGTTGATCTTCGTCTAATACTAGGCCAATTTAGAATGGAGAAATTGCTAAGGTAAGTAAGATTCACACAAACCTTTTGCTAAATCCATTCTGCAGAAAGGGTTTTTTCTTTATTTTTGCGATAAGGGGTTTTCAAAAACTAAAGGACTTGTTAGTAAATGATTATAAGAACATAGAAGCATCATAATTTTGTAATTTGTTATTCTCCTCCAATTTTTTTTCAGTTGTAATTTTTTTTAATTTAATGGAAAATGTAGTAAACAATGTTCACTATCTTCCAAATAATAATAATAATAATAATAATGAGCTTTTCTCCATACACAAAAAAGAGTAAAGAAGAGAAATATTATATGTTCATTCGCGGAATGCTAAAATTATCGACTAAGTAAACGTCAAAGAAAATTGACCAAGTGTAAGTACTAATATAAATTTCAATTAGTTCTTTCAATGTTTGCTTAGTGATTTTAAATACGTCTGCCCATTTTTGTGTTTTTTCTGTAATGATTATGTATGAATTTTGATAATAATTTCACCCAATATAGCTAAAAAATTGTTGAAACTCGAATTTGATTCACATTGAATACCTACCGACCTAAACAAAAAATAATTACGTTAATCAAAATATCACAAGATTAAATTCAAATGGAGACACGAGACGCTCAAATATCAAATCAAATGATGATATCGTCACGTCTAGATTTGATTGAAATAATGGATATAACAAATATTAAGTGTATAATGCCTCGTTTGAACGATCTAAAAAAAAAGAGACTAAGATTGAACATTGTGGAATTCGAGAGTAAGTGGACTTGTCCATAAGCACTATTATATACACTACATGTTTTCATGGATCAAAGACACCTTATTGGCATGTTCACTCGCTTAATTTACCAGCTCGTATAATTTTTGAAACATAAACAAATCAATTAGTTAATTATAAAACACTAGTATAATACCCGCGACTTCGCTGCGGACATTTTAATTATATTTATTCTTATTGTAATTGCCATGATATAACATGTTACAAAAATTAATTATTTAAACTTATTAATCTTAATATTCACTTTAAATATGTAACAATAAATCTTATAATAAAGAAAGATCATAGTAAATTTGAGCCACAAACTAAGCATATATTTATTAAATACTATAATCTAAGAGGGGTAATTATACATTCTTTCTCGTCAAGGAGATGTGATTCACCGTTCAGGTACAATTCAAATAAATCATGCACCCGCTTTGTCATACTTTCGCTGATAATTTATTTTGTATTATTACATACTTGTTTTCTTCTTATATTAGTTCTCATGCTTGCATACTTGTTTTCTTCTTATATTAGTTCATGCTTGCTACGAGATTAATTACATTTGCAATATAAAAATATGGTTTAAATTTATAATTATCTCATCGCTTTGTTTTCCTTAATTACTCAACATCTTATTAAGGACATGTAGTTACAAATGTGATAAGCTACACAATTATTCTATTTTCATTCTTTTAAAATAATTTCCACGCAATTGAAAAAGATAAATAAGATATATAACATGAGGAACATTTCAAATGGTAAACAAATTAAAAATATACTCAAATACTCAACTATATGATGTTTCTTTAAGTGCAAAGTATATTTTATATTTTTCAATTGTACCCCTTCTAAAACCATAAAATATCAAAATTTACCTCACAAAACCTGAATATATCAAATATACCCCTCCAAAATATGAAAATTGCAAAAATAACCATCTAAAATCTGAAAATATTGAACATACTGATCTAAAATATTACAAATTTAATAATACTATTATGAAACCTGAAAATATCAAACATACCCATCTAAAATATGAATATTTATAATTATACTTTTAAAATATGAAAATATCAAAAATGCCTAAACCCTAAACCCTAAAGATACCCATCTAAAAGATTACAAATTTAATATTACCCTCGTCAAAACCTGAAAAAGATCAAACACACCCATTTCAAATGTGAATATTTAAAATACACTTCTAAAATATGAAAATATCAAAAATGCCCCAATTAAAACCTGAAAATACCAAATATTCCCCTATAAAATCTGAAGATTTTAAAAACACCTGTCCAAAAAAAGAAAATTTCTAGTATACCCTTGCAAAACCTGAAAATATCAAATAAACCCCTCTAAAATCTGAAAATATCAAAAATACCCATCTAAAATCTGACAAATTTAATATTACCCTCGTGAAACCTGAAAAAAGATCAAGCACACCCATTTAAAATGTGAATATTTAAAATATGAAAATATCAAAAAAGCCCCTATTAAAACCTGAAAATACCAAATATTCCCCTATTAAATCTGAAGATTTTGAAAACACCCATCCAACATCAAATAATTTCTAGAACACCCTTGCAAAATCTGAAAATTTCAAAGAAACCCCTCTAAAATCTGAAAGTTTCATAAATACACTTGTAAAACCTGAAAATATCAAATATACCCAGCTAAAATATGAATTTTTTTGAAAAAACAATTAAAAATATGAAACCATCAAATATACCCCTCCAAAATCTGAATTATCATGTATGCTTATATAATTTCAAATACCATGTATACTGCTACAAAATCTGAATTATTATACTACAAAACCAGAATGTTCTCGTGAAATTCCATAGAACATCAGAACCATGAAATAGAAGATCATAATGTATTGTAAGTAAGCATCTATTAAACGAAAAAAGGAAAATTAAATGAATGAAAATTACAAATCAATATTCAAGTTTAAGTGTTGAAATTAATGAATAAAAAATTAATAGCTCGCATCAGCCAAGACCTTCAATTGAATTGTGACATTGCTTCTATTATATACTGACAAATTTATACTTGTATTTTTTTATAAATGGGTTAACTCAAAAAGCTGAAAAAAATTCAAATAAATGCCAACGGTTAAAATACTCATTATAACATACTAACCCGTAATAATTAAACGATATTGGTTAAAATGAAACTGAAAATTGAGCTATGAAACCGAAATTCAATTCCAAAATACCTGGTGATACGGACTCTGCAATGGATCCTTCTATTCCTGTCCCTGTTTCCCCCACCACTGCAAGGCTGCAAGACCTGGTGAACGCTGGCATGCAGATTATTGCAGAACAGAGGGAGGACTCTGATCGTCATCACAGACGCAAGAGAAGGCATAGAGCTTCGTCGTCTTCTGAGGAATCTGTCAAATCCACCTCCTCCACTGGTATAAATATTCTCCTCTCAACCTTAATTAAAAAAAAGAAGAAAAAATTAATTAAGGGCCCTTTGGGCAGAAAAAAGCTAAATAAAATCAAAATTAAAACGGGCCAGGGTAACCCAAAATCTAAATCTATCAAAGGAGTCAACAACTCAAAGCCCAAAGAACCTTTAGGCCATTCTGGGCCGAAAAAGGCTTTCTCTAAATCTCTTTTAAGGGCTGGAATAATTTCGGCATTAGAGGATGAAAGGATCAGATCCTGCCCACTATCTAATGACACAATTAATGAGATAAGAAAAGTCTTAGGACTAAATCCCATTCTCGAAAATAAGTGTGACTCAGTACATATACCCATGGATCGGCCAATCACTAATGTCGACTCAATAATTGAGCAGGCCCAAACTCCTCTTTTACTGGGCCCCTGCAAACCAAAATCAATTCTTCAAAAAACCAATTATATCTCCCAAGCAGTCATCCCTTTTCCTAATGTTTCTTCTTCTTCTCAATTAGGATCTGACACTCGTTTGTCAATGGAAGAGGCGGCAGGTGACATCGTTAGCCCGCAAGGGGCCCTTGGCCGTGAGGACGAGTCCGTCTAGGATCTCTCATATTTTAGCTTCTCGGACATCTATAGTTTTAATGTTAAATTTTAATTTATCTATTGTAACATGGAATGTTAGGGGACTCGGGTCCAAGGACAAAAAAGTGGTTGTTAGAAACACTATCAGAGACTCTAAATGCAATTTAGTTTGTCTCCAGGAAACTAAAATTAGTAATCCGGACTCTTTCCTTGTTAAAAAAATTTTACCTTCTAAATTGGACTCTTTCAACTTTGTTAACCCGATTGGGTCAAGAGGAGGCCTCATTACCGCTTGGTCCTCATCTCTTTTTTCTAGCTCTCAATCTTTTTCGACTCAACATTCGCTTAGTAACCTTTTTACCCTTCAAAACGGTTCGCAATTTCTTCTCACAAACATTTATGGACCCTCCGAAACCTCCCTTAAAGAAGGATTCCTTCAGGAACTTCTCTCTCTCAATTCTAATAACATTCCTTGGATTTTAATAGGGGACTTCAACTTATTGCGTCAACCCGAGGACACAACCTCTGCCAATCCAAACTTGACCCTCATCTTAGAATTTAACAATACTCTCAACAACTTAGACCTCATCGAAATTCCTCTAAATGGTAGACACTTCACGTGGTCAAACAAGAGAATTTCACCTACTCTATCCAAGTTGGATCGAGCCTTCTTGTCACACAATCTCTCTACTCTCAACATTGTGTCTTCTTTCTCGGACTTACCTATGGCCACGTCGGATCACTCCCCTCTCATCCTTAAAATCAACAAAAGGCCGAACAAAGCTACCCGGCCTTTTCGTTTCGAACGTTTTTGGTTGAAATTCATAGAGCTCGAAGATTTGCTCTCTCAAGTTTGGACAAATAAAGACCTCCCTTGCGGAATCATATCCTTTCTCTCCAAAATGTCCGCCTCGAAAAGAATCTCGGCATCATGGGCTAATAAAAAATTTGAAAAAGCATCTAATGTCCTTTCTTCTTGCAAGGAAACGCTACGATCTCTGGACATATCCGAGGAAAGTAGATGCCTATCTACGGCTGAAAACGACCTTCGAATTTCTCTTAGATCGAGAATCCATGAATTGGCCAACATTGAAGAAGAGAAATGGCAACAAAGGAGCTCCGCCAATTGGCTCAAACTAGGTGACCAAAACTCATCTTTCTTTCACAAAGTTGCCTCTTTCAAAAGACAACACAACTCCATCACCTCTCTGCTAATAGACGACCAATCTATTACAGACCCGGTAATTATCCTCGAACGATTCTCCAACTTCTACAAATCATTATTAGGGACAAGCTCTCCCGCTAGGATAATTGGCAATCTGAACCTTCTAATATCCCCTAGTCCGATCCCCTTAGAGGACCTAATCTCCGACTTCACCATGGATGAAGTCCAATCTACTATCTCATCCTTAGCTAAGGGAAAATCCGTGGGTCCTGACGGTTTTCCCATAGAGTTCTTCCAAAAATATTGGAATTTTATGAAGGACGATACATTCCATATCTTACAATCCTTTCACAACGGGACCCTCCTCCCGAGGGATCTTCGTAAGATCAACTTCGCGGACATCACATTGATCCCCAAGAAAAAAGAATCCCTCCTTCTAACGGACTTCCGACCCATTAGTATCATCACTCCGATCTCTAAGATTATCTCTAAACTCTTAGCTAATAGACTTCAACCGCTAATGCCACAATTGATTGGTAATCATCAAGCGGCTTTCATTAAGAAAAGGTCTATATCGGAGATGTTCATCAGTACCAGAGAGGTGCTCTCGTATCTTCACAAGCAAAAGATCCCGTCCGTTATGATTAAGGTTGACTTTCAAAAAGCTTTTGACTCCGTCTCTTGGAATTTCTTGGAAGGCCTCCTTACAACACGCGGTTTTCCGCCCAAATGGATATCTTGGATCTTAGCACTTACATCATCCTCTTCTTCTTCCGTCAAAATCAACGCGGTTAAAGGCCCAAACTTCCTTCATAAGAAGGGGTTAAGGCAAGGTGACCCACTCTCTCCTCTACTTTTCAACTTAGTGGTGGACGCCTTACAAGACTTGCTCTCTAAGTTCAGTCCCCTTTTCTCATCCCCTATCAAGATGGCTCCAAAAGGAATGCAATATGCAGACGATACCATAATCTTTTTGGAAGCCACCCCGACCAACCTTAAACTCATCAACCAAGTCCTCTCCCTCTTTGGGGAGCTAACGGGTCTCAATATCAACTGGGAGAAAACCTCATTTGTGCCGATTTCAATTCCACAGGAACTCCATGCCACCGTTCGCAATCTTCTTGCTTGCACCCAAACTTCTCTCCCCATCACCTATCTCGGAATTCCCTTATCCATACGCAAGCCAAAGAAGATCTCCTACTTGCCTCTACTCTCTAAAATGCAAGAGAAGCTAGCGGGTTGGAAGGGAAAGTCTCTCTCCCTAGGTGGACGCCTAACATTGGCCAAAAGTGTGCTCAACGCAATACCGGTCCATTTCATGCAAGTGCTCCAACTCCCTAAATGGGTGCTTAATGAGTTAAACAAAATTACAAGAGCTTTTCTATGGAAAGGATCCCATCAATGCCTAGGCGGTCATTGTCTTGTGAATTGGTCGACGGTTACCCTACCAAAAATACATGGTGGTCTAGGACTTACTAATCTCGAAGTCCATAACAACTCGTTGCTCCTTAAATGGTTATGGAAACTACACCCAAATGAGGACACCCTTTGGACTTCTACTATCTCTGACATCTATGGGTCAACGGATCTCTCATCATCTACCTTTGCCAATAGGAATCATACGTCCTTTTTCATCAAGGACTTGATCAACCTCCTCCCTCTATTCGAATCTCTATCTAAGATAGGACTCCTAGATCAACATGACTCAACCACTCCTTTTTCCACGAGCAAATATTATAACTTCCTAATTCACCCAGGGATGTCTCAACCGTCTTTCTTGCACCTTTGGAGATCGAAAAGCCCCCTTAAAGTTCAAATTTTTGGTTGGTTAACACTACTAGAGAGGATCCTCACCTCCGACAATCTACAAAAACGGGGTTGGCCTAACAACGGGGTATGTCCGCTTTGTAAAACTGACAATGAAACAATTCCCCACCTTCTTATCTATTGCCCATACTCCAGACAGATTTGGTCCGAAATGACCCAGGTATGGAATCTGAGCATTCAACCAAACCCGCGCCTCAAGGACTTTTGGATTTCAAACCAACCTCAAACCGATCCTTCTTCATGGACCACTATCTGGCTAGCGGTTATTTGGAATGTTTGGAAAGAAAGGAATAGACGCATTTTCGGAAAAACGTCTATGCCCACTTCAACACTCGCAGCCTTCATCTGAGAGGACATACGTCTATGGTTAACGTTTTGCAACTAGTTTAGGTTCGGGGTAGCTCTTTACCCCTGTAGATTCTTTTTACCTATTCTTACTTTACTTACGAATCTTGTTTATCCCCTTGTAAATTTCCCCATTCTCAAAATTTATAAAAAAATTTCGGAGTGGTACCTCAACGGTCCCATTTCCTTCAAAAAAAAAATACTCTTTCTAACAATGCAGCATAGTGAGTTCATAAATAAACTAAGCTGAATTTAAAAATAAAGTGTACCATCGTTATTTGATCAATATATAGATCAATTTGATGTTTGATAACACCCAATTTACTGCATCATCAAGGCCACTATTACCTGAGATAAAAAATAAAAACATTAATTTCATAAGAAATCAAATTATTATACTTTTGTACATAATAAAATGTCCTAAGAAAAGCAAAAAATGTAATTACCAGTTAGATAATTTACGAAATGATATGCCTATATCCAAGAATGTTGGCCCTTTCTACTGCAGTAAAAAGAGTGAAATAAGCAATTAATTGTGAAACAAAAAAGAATGAAATCGATTAATAAATGGAAAGTACAAAAACCCCTAAATTAACCGATTAATTGATTATTGTTTATTGAAATTAACAGTGAAATCATCAACTAAAATTCGATTTTGTGTGCAGAAAAAAATGCAAATCAGGAACAAAAAAGAGTCATGGAGCTGAATCTGAAAAATAATCAAAGGAAGGAGGGATGACAATAACGCAGATCGAAGAATCAGTAGATAAAACAATCAACCAATAAAAACCCTAGCATCAAGAGCATAAATTTAAATCAACTGATTTGACTATTAACATTCGATTCAAATATCCAATTATTCAAGTAATTACGAAATTCATAAAAAAAGAGTCATGGAGCTGTTGATTGGTCATGGAACGACCTCCAGCCATCGTATTGATCAATGGAGATAGACAATTTAGAAAGAATAGATAGATAGAATCTTACTTGATTTTCGGCTTTCTCAGTGGATAAAATGGAATCGGCTTGTGCTGTTGCTATCCTCTCGCGGAGGCAAGGCACACGCGTTCGAGAAGCATGGTGCTGCGATTTAAAGTTTCTCGAGAGACACGGAGAACCGCAAATGTTCAAGGCGTCGATTATGCACAGAGGCAGGCGCAGGGTTTTGTTTTTGTCTTTCAAAAACATCCATTAGAGAGGGAGGGGAGAAGTGCGTCGATTGAGAGAGGAGAGGCATCGATAAGGGAGAAGAAAGTGGGGAAGGGGGGTTGAGGCGTGAAACATATGTACAACTGTACAATGAGCAAGAGGCGCACATAATTAAGAGGCGTCTGTTACCATAATTAGATTAAGTGATTAGTGGAATAAAAATCTGACGTGGCTTAATTAGGATGCAGAAACATGTTTATAAAATATTATAGTAGGATTAATTATAAGTGAACAAATCTTCATAGATATTCATTTTTTTAAAGGAAAATTCTAAGTCGAATCATTTTGCAACTTGTAAGAATTCGAATTGAATTCAACTACAAATCAATTAGTCAATGATTTTCAATGATGATCCAGATTATGTTTCCGTCTCCAGAATAATCAAATAGATTCTATTTAAAATCTAACGGAAAATTTAACTCAAACTTTTTGAAATTGTAGGATATGTTTAGATTTGAATGCTTATTTTGATGTTATATTTATGTTATTATTTTAACTTTGTTTGTCATGTTTGTTTTGCTTTGATGTATTGTTGGTGTATGTATTACATTATAGTGTCGTATTTAAAATTTCCATTGAACGGTGATATTTATGTTTGTTTTATTTTTAAATTTGAATTATAGTTATTAATCAATAAGTCACTTTGAAGGTGCCTGATCGATTCGTTTCATTAAAATGTTATTTACAACATTGCCCGGAGAGAATAGGAGACTATATGAATATGAATTTTGAGAAAGAAAAAAAATATATATGCAATTTTATTTATGCCAAATTTCGTATGTACCCCCGCAATCACCCAAAATTTTACATATACCCCTTCAAACTGCGGAATACCGTGAATATCCCTACAAAACTTCTAAAATTTCAAAAATGCTTTTTTCATTGGAATTTTGTTAATCATTGATTCGAATTAGAGTTAATTTACCAAGTTCTTTATTTGTAAAATTAGTTTTGTCTAAACAATAAACAAGAGTTGGAGCATGGAAAAGAAAGGCAAGACATTTGGGAAAAAATGAATAGAATATTTAAAAAATGATAATAAATTTCAGTGTTACGGTCAATTTTACGTGAATCAAATGAATAGAATATTTAATTGATAAGTACATAATAGTCATTTCATTTCAAATAATATTAATGAAAAAAAATCAAATTTATAATTTTACAAGTTTTTGAACAACTATTAACGGCAAGGGCACTAATGATATTTACAGAATTTTGTAGGGGCATATATACAATTTTAGTTGTTTTGTAAATATATTCATAATATTTCCCGATGTAGGCGTATATACGTGAAATTGTAAAATTTTGTAAGGATAGATATGAAATTTGACCTTTTATTTGTTATCTTTTCAATTTTTATTTATAAATAGAATCCCGCGTTTATAGCATGTGTATTAAAAATAACTTGATAAAACAACTCGATTTTTTTATAAACATATTAAATTAGTATTATTAATATTAATTGTATAAAATGGGAAGTTTATTAAATTTATATGAATTTCTTCATATATACAAGACATGCTTATACAATTTGTCTATTACTTTACTACTACATAAAAACATATTATTTTATTTATCCAATAGTGGAGGCCCAAAAGATATTTCATGTAAATTCATTCTTTTTGGTATTGAGCATTTTCTTTTTTAATTTTTTTTTTTGCGATAGTTTTATTTTTTTAACAAAAATGGTTTGTTAGTAAATAATTATTAAAAAAAAAGAAGCGGGACGATTTTATAATTTTTTATTCTTCTTTCAGTTGGAATTTAAAACTTGGGTTCAGTTTACTGATAGATCGTTCATTTAATTGTGATCTATAACAGAATAAAAGAACAATAAAAAATCATGCTTTTTTAATCAACCAAATGAGAATGAACTACCTGTTACATTTGGAATGATTAAACATGCAAATGTTGCAATCCCATGAAAAAATAGAAGCAAATAGAGAAGTCTTATTTATATGCAATTGCACATTTTTCTGATAATTAGTCTTCTATTGTAAACAATTTAATCATATTGAAGTCTCCATTAAATATTTAAATTGTAAATCACATCTTAAGATGATGGAAAAACTAAAAAAGGAACACCATCTACTTGTAATTTCAACATTATGGGGTTGTTCATTCGCCTAATTTTACAAAGATTTAAAAAAATAGAGAGATCTAGTTGCTAAATAAATGAATGGTGATTAATATCGTTGTAAGCGAATAATAACAATGGAAGAGAATACTGTTGGTAATGCGGGATTCAAATATGGAAAAGTGGAGGACGTGAAGGTAAGTTTCTTTCTTTGCTGCTCCATTTTTATCACCGAAGTTTTTTTTTTAATCTTTTTTAGTGATATTTGTATATAATTAACATACAAGTTAACCAAATTAATTTTAAATTAATTTAATATGTAGGTCCATCGGAGTTCTATGTGGATTCTGAGTTAGAGCTTCAATCAAACAGGCGGTTCAGCACACATTAAACATTTTCTTCTAAATTTATTTTTATTTTTATTTTTATTTTGGACATAATTTTCTGCATTTTTGTGTTATATCATCGTATTCATTTTAACCATCAAATTATTATTATTATATGTATTACAATTTAGACTATTGATTAATTATTAACTTTTACGGTCATCATTACTTTGTAGACATTTATATATTCATTATTTTACATATTGTTTTGAGTATTCTTTGAAGGTCACGTCATTTTACATTGATTACGTGAACTATTAATATTCATTAGGTCTATGCTAGATTAAGTCTATTTAATTATTTAACTGTTCATATTTAATTATATGATTAGATAATAATATAATAGATTATGAAAAATTTACATATGAAATACTAATAAATTTATTTATAATATTATAAAATATAAATCACATATTAAAATTATTTTTAGAATTTTAATGTTTAAAATTTATCAAATATATTGTTTAAATTTTTTGTTTATTTTAACATTCATATTCGCATAGTTCGTACATGCCATTTTCATTAATTTGAATGTATAAATATATTATGTAAGAACTTACAAAGAAAAAAAAATGCATATTTACATAATATAATTTAAATTTATTTTTAAATAAATTATAACTATAAAAATGTGATATAATATTAAGTATGTCATATTTGTGTTTTTTTTTCAGAATATTACAATTTAAAAGATTTATAGAAATTGGAAAAAATTAAATAACGCCTTAACTTATAAACATCTATCTTATAGTATTGCTAAAAATGTAAATAAATCATATGATATTAAATATTTTTTTTATAATTTTGTTAAACTAAATTTTGATAGTATTTTTTAAATTACTTTCACTATGAAACCTTATATTATTTATAATTTTAGTTGAATTTCCAAATCGATAATAAATTTATTAGTAATGTATAATTAATGTTGTGTTTTGTGATTACACAAGTCGTATGATTCATTATTTTATATTTGATACTGCTTAAAATATTGTGAACAATAATTCTATGATAAAATACTTGTTGTTATGTTTTTTCTTTTCATAAAATGATGTTATACATCAAAGACTATTATACAATGACACTAACACTATTATTTGATTAAAAAAAATAGTTATTTGTTAACATAATATAAATAATGTAAAACATATACATAGTTATTGCATAAGTGAGTTCAAATGATTTTATTTTGAGACCATATTATTATTAGGGAAAATTGTGTTCATGGACAATATAACTTTGCATTTGTGCTTAATAGACAACAAATTTTCAATATTAGAAATATAGTTATTTCGACTTTTGGAAAGTCGAGTGATAATATAATATTAATTTTTCCAACGATCAATTTGCCAACTATCAACATCCATTTATTCCTAATTAACTCCACTGATTATTATGTTAAGTAATGTTAAGTATCCACTTACAAAAGCAAGTCAATCGGTTAAGATCGGATAATTTTGGATTCAATTTATTCGGATCGCGTGTCGTTTGGTTTACATGTCATTTGGTTTCGAATCGTTTTGATTTTGGATCATTCGGTTTTGAGACGTTGCGGTTTTAGGATCAGTCGGTTCCGGGTCACAAGGTCGTTTTAGTTTTCTCGTCATCCGATTCCTGATATTTCGGTTTTCGGATCATTTGAGTTTCTAAAAAAATAATTTTCGGATTATTCAGTATTTATTATATGTCATGGATAATACACGTAAGTAAATAACTAAATATAATAAATATTAATTAATAAGAAGTTAATTTTGAAAAAACAACATCTTAATATATTTTATGTCAAAAATATAATATATAATTATTAAATATAAAAAAATAATTTAATATTATATATGATAAAAGTATAGTATTCTATTTTTTTATGTTGTTATACATCTTGTATCTGTATCGTGTTCGGCATATTCGGATACGATACATGAATTTGTATATGCGTAACTCGAAGACGAAGCTTTATGTAATGCAAATAACTCGAATATCAAGTATTATGGAATTCGATTGATTCGAAAATTAAATAATCCTAAACTGACATGCCATGTAATAAATCATGAATGATCTGAAATTAAATTTTAAAAATTCGAATGAACCAAAACAAAATATAGCGAAATCCGAATGACATGAAAATCGAAATAATCAAGAAACTGGATGACGCGAAAATCGAAACGATCCGAAATTGAAACGACTCAAAACCGAAACGACTCGAAATTGAATAACCCGCAAACCAAACAACTCACAACTTGAATAACTCGAATTCGAAAATTAATAATAAATGTTTTTGAAAATAAATATATAACATGGTGATTAATAATAAATGACAAATTAATTATTGGATTACCGCTGTGAAAACTCGTACAAAGCTACTTAACAGAGCCATAATCAGTCAAAATTATATTTATTACATTAATTCATAATTGTGTCAATAACAAATTGAATATCATATCAAATTATCGAAACTCACAATCGAATATTATATTTTTCTTCCCTACGAAGATCACTAAATTAGTTTTTACATAATTACGTTTCTGGAGCTATGTGCACATAATTACATACTTATTGTTTTTACATATTTAGTGATCTTCGTAGGGAAGAAACATAATTAGTTTTTACGACACAGTGTAGTGTTATTCAAAAATTACATAATACATGATATTTAGGTAAAATATGATTTTTTTATTAAAAATAATAATGCCAATCATTTATTAAAAAAGTATATCAAATTTTATTTAAACATGTTTATTGGATATTTACAAAAAATATATATGTTTCTATTCAAACAATATAATTTGTATGTAAAAATATTTATGGTATTCAACAACATGTATCCCACATCTAACAAAATTATAATTCAGAGAGTATAATTTAAAAAAAAAAAACATATATCATACATCTAAAATATATTGACATTCAAAAGTATAATTTTATTATAAACTATTTATTGGATTTTACAGACAAAAATATACTTATATTGAACAAAAAAGTATAATATTATTGTAAAAAAAATATTTGTATTAAAAAACATAAATCACAAATCTAAAAAAAATTATAATTACAAAATAGCATACACATGACATGACGCGTTTGAAAAGTAGTTTTACACTTCCAGAAAAATATCATACATTGAAAGATATAAATCGTATATTTAAAATGTATATATTTCATAAAGCAAAATAATGATCAGTCAAAATTTTATTCTATTTCTTTTAAGATTGTATATCGTTTAAAATGTACATCTAAAATATCATACATTTTCATTTTTTTAAGATTGTATATGTGTGAAAAAAATTATTCTATTTTTTACCATATTATTAGAAAAATAAAACAAAGCAATCATTAATTTTATTTGTACTTAGAATAATTAATCATCGAACATATTGTTTATAGAAAAATTATATGACAGTGATTAATAAATATTTTAGAGGTACATATTGTTTATCATACTAATTATTGCAATTACCATGTAATTATTTCAACTTATTATTTCTTTCCACTGATGTAATTATTTATTTCTAATATTAATCCACAAATCATCTAGAACCCAAAGATTTAAAATAAACATAGTTTTTAAAAAACAACAAATCAAAATAGCTGACGTAATCTAATTTCAAACGGTCATATTTTCTTAATCCGAACGTTAATAAAATCTAATCTAACGTTAATATTTCGATGTTATATAAAATGAACAGGGTCCACAATTTAATGACAAGACCTGAATATGGCATTCGCATATGGTGTATATATCAAATTGCAAACCAAGTTTACAGAATAATTGACCTTAGTAGTTAGTAGCATTGTTTTTCCTGTATAAAATTCCTGGGTCTATCTTCTCTCTCATCAAATCATTATTCATTCAATTCATCCTCTCCAAGAAATCAAGAAAGCCTCGTTCTTCTCTCGTCTCTCCCTTCTTCTCTATTCTCTCCCACTACGAGACCCTTCATCCACAGATCGATACTCTATAACCAACTCAAATTTCTATTCCGTACTCAGATTGTTCGACAGGGAGTCAAGATGGGAAATCGGCACTTGCGAAGAACTCTAAATTCGTGGACTGAGATCTATTCAAGGGAAAATTGCAATGGTTGACGTGGGATTCGTTACTGGACAGACACGAAAACGTAAGTGTTTCTTGTCCATTTGTTTGTATTTGATCGGAATTAATGATTTTCGATTACCCCCAAATCAAGCAAGCTAATGGCTGGCTTGTTTTCAATTCGATTTTCTTTGGTATTTAGTTTCTTCTTAACTTTTTCTTGATCATAATTCCTGATTATTTTTTTGATTGATTGTAGTTATCAAGATTCTTGATGAGCAAGAGTCTCACATGAATTCGATTAACCAAGTACAAGAATTTCTTCTCTTTTATTTCTGTTCGAATTGATGAGAACGAGACAAAAAATGCAGAGAAGAAATTGCCCATGTACAAGGTTATTTTCAATTTTGTCTCTTTCTAAATGAATCCAATCTATTTTGGTGATTATGCGATCTAATTTATTTTGACAATTGGTGCAGAGATTTGGTGAGTTCCTTCGAGAGCAGTTTCGAAGAGGTTGGACCAAAAGATTTCATCTCAATGCAACAGAGCTTTAGAGCATCACAAAATTCAACTCCGTGCACTTCATGGCAATAGGTTATTTTTTTAATCTTCTTCTCTCTTTCCTTTCTGTTCTTTTCTTGTATTGAAGAAGAGGATTTTGTGCTGACATAATTTTTTATTACTAAATTAGAGTGAATTTCTGTACATGTACATGATTTATTTCGTTATGTTTTTTTAGGGTTATGATCAATGGTGGCCAATTCTCTTAAACAAGTTCGAATCGAGACATTCGATTAAGCACTCGAAGAATTTTACTCAAAAATCAGAAGACAACAATCAGATTTGAAAGGAGGAATAGTGATGCAGAAACCAAATTAAACTCGATCAGGTCCAAAACCAAACCAATTAAATAATTTATTTATTTTCTACAAAAAATTAACTAATTGTCTTCATTGGTGCAGGAGAATAGGGCAGAGTTAATCAATTACAAACTCGATGACAAACCCCTGTACAAGAGGTAAATTTCAAATCTTATTCCTTCCTAAATACCAATACATTTTGTAATCATTCAATATAATTTATTTTATCTCAAAATGTGCAGCGATGAAAAAAAAAATGGATGGTCAAATCGTTTTACTAGACATAAAACCGGGGAATCTTAATACAAGAAATTTCAGTGTGTCGAAAAAGAACAACTTCACTCGATGAGCAGAGATGTGTGTTTTTGTGTTGTATGTATATATGTGTTTGTTTGTTTGTTTTGTGTTTCTGTGTCTTTGTATGTGTCTATGTAAGAGTGTGTATGAGTGTGTGTGTGTGTGTGTGTGTGTGTGTGTGTGTGTTTTGTGTTTTTGTGTGTCTCTATGTAAGAATGTGTATGTGTGGGTAGTGTGTGTGTTTGGCCCAAGTGGGGCCAGGCAAGTGGGGCCGGGCCCGCAGGGCAGAGGGTGGGTCCGGTCCGATTTGGGCCTGGCCCGGTGGGGAGAGGGTCGGGTCCATGCAGGCCCGGTCCGGGGAGAGGGTCGGGTCCACGCAGGGCCCGGTCCAGGGAGGGGTTCGGGCCCAAGTGGGGCCTGGCCCGAGGGGTGGGGGGGTCGGGCCCAAGTGGGGCCTGGCCCGGGGGGGGGGTCGGGCCGCGCCCAAGCGGGGCCGGGCCGGGGGGGGGGGGGGGGGGGGGGGGGGGGGTCGGGCCCAAGCGGGGCCTGGCGGGGGGGGGGGGGGGGGGGTCGGGCCCAAGTGGGGCCTGGCCCGGGAGGGGGGGGGGGGGTCGGGCCCAAGTGGGGCCTGGCCCGGGAGGGGGGGGTCGGGCCCAAGTGGGGCCTGGCCCGGGAGGGGGGGTCGGGTCGGGCCCAAGCGGGGCCTGGCCGGGGGGGGGGGGGGGGGGGGGGGGGGGGTCGGGCCGAAGCGGGGCCTGGCAGGGGGGGGGGGGGGTCGGGCCGGGCCCAAGCGGGGCCTGGCGGGGGGGGGGGGGGGTCGGGCCCTCGGGGCCTGGCCCGGGGGGGGGCGGGTCGGGCCCAATCGGGGCCTGGCCCGGGGGGGGGGGTCGGGCCCACGCGGGGCCTTGCCCGGGGGGGGGCCCACGCGGGGCCTTGCCCGGGGGGGGGGGGGGGGGGGGGGGGGGGGGGGGGGGGGGGGGGGGGGTCGGGCCCACGAGGGGCCTTCCCCTTCAGTGGTATCAGAGCGATCGCCATCGATTCGAGGGTCGAATCATAGTCGTATATTAGATATACGCACGGGTTATCAAAGTTCGTATCCGTTTGCATGATGTTACATATAGAGAAAGTCAAATTCCGTTAAAATCACAAGTGGAATTCGCTAGAGATCGACCAAAAGTTGATTGAGAGTATCTAGGAATGATCGTGAAAAAGTTTCAAGATTTATCGTTTTGGAAACGAGCGAAAACGGACGAAACGGCAAAATCTGCAGAAAATTAGAATACGAAACAGTGAGTAAAACTAAGATAATTTTCAGTGGGAAACTCCAAATTGATTGGATCAAATTGACGTAGTTAGATAATGAGATTATCTATGACTTTGATACAGAAAGTTTTTTCATTTAAACGAATTATCAGTGTCGTTTTTATGGAATACTGAAAGGGTGTGACTGTTTGACATACAGAGACTAAAACGTCCGTATATGTCGCATCGAAACTCCAATTGAGTCCAATCCAATTGGGTTAGTTAGATAATAAGATTATCTAGAACTTTCGTTCACGTTCAAAGTCGGTTGGAACAATTTAATATTTTTGTTTCAACAGAATACTGAAAAGGTGTCTGTAGTTTTCTGGTTGAAAAGGTGTGTATTGGATATACTTACCTTTTCGTTTGTTCGTATTTTACTAAAACTGGTATAACTTTCAGTAGGAAATTCCGATTTGAATGGTTCAAATTGTGTTAGTTATATAATGAGATTATCTAGAACTTTGATGTTGTAATATATTTCATTTGAGCGAAGTATTAGTGTCGTTCTAATGAAATAACGAAAGGGTGCAGAAAAACAGTTTTTCTGCCGCCCCGGGGGCAGTTTTTGGCGCCCCGGACGCGTCCCGGGCGAGGTTTTCTCGCGCCCGTTGGGCCCCTGCGTTACAACGGATGGGGCAGTCCGTTATAACAGATCCCCTTCTGGATGCTGATTTTGTTTTCGCGATAACTTTGGCTACGAAGCTCGGAATTTTGAGTTCTTTATATCGATTTGATCGGCATCAATCATACTAGCATATAATTAGATAATTATTTAGAATAATTAGACTCCCAAATAAATACATATGCATTTAAGAAAATCTTGTGATAGTGATATAATATGATTATGTCACGGATTTAGAAACATGCAATGGCATGATCCCTCATAATATTTAAGTCATGGAAATGCCTTCCATATCCACAACCACCGAGTTTGGTGATTACGTTTCACGTGGGTTCAGGCTAAAGTCGGGCACGTGATATTGTAACCATCGAAAGGGTGGCAAGCGTTAAATCGGGACTTGTGAGGCACAGGCTAAAGTCGACTCACTAGTAGCTTATTTAAACGATACGTTGGATATGGTTGTGACTTAACCGTCCTGGCCAATCAGATTGGAGTTCGGGGCATAGATAGGATGCACACACGGAACTGGGATTGTATGGGATACGATCCATCACCGAAATCCTATAAAGGTTCAAGAGTCGTATTGGATACGATTGGATATAATCCTACCTAAATAACGGGATCCCACCCGATAGGCTAAAGTCACTTGTGGGAGGAACGGAAATATGGGTCTTGAGTGTTATGGACTTGGAGTCCCGTATCGGTATGAGGGTTATCGATTCGATAAAATAACACTGTCATATATTCATCATATAAGCATATAGATTAAGTACGCACGGTTAGGAGTTAATCTTCATCATCCGTTTAGAATTATATTTTCATGCAACACCAAATATATCGATGAGATCGATATGATAGATGGCTTTTGGGCCGGAATTACCGTTATTAACCTTGATAGTAAAAGAATAGTTCTTAGACTTAAAGGAACGTGTTGGACACGGAAAAGGTAGATTCGGGGCTCGAGGCATTGGCTCTAGAGAAAGCCGGGTTCGATAAACTTTAAGAAGGAATCGAACGATATTACGTGCCTTGTGGTGGCATGTATAGACGCATATTCTCAAAATTGTTTTGAGAATTCAGGTGTATATGAAAGTAAAACACAACGCTCATGAAATAGTTTCAAGAGCTAGAGCGCGTTGAATGATTCAATGCGGCTCAAAGAGTAGGTTAATTTTGAGATGCCTTATGGGTCTTGGATTAACACTCGTGTGTTGATGGTACGAGATTTGATCGTCGTGACCGAATATCATATGCATTCGATAGATAAGTCGATCCCGAAATTGCATGAGATGCGATTTAAATTTGAATTGGAGATGCTCGGAGTATCCGAGGAATCCAATGCATATAGATGCGTGGATGTCCTTGTAATTCAAAAGCGGGATCGAAAGAAATGTATGTCTAAGGGTATTTTGGAAAAATATTTTCCAAAATGGAGAGTTCGGATAAATAGTTGTCCAAACTAATGACTCAAAGAATGGTGAAATCCGAGGAGGATTAAACCAAGAGGTTGATTGCTTCTTTTGGCATTGCCGTCTTGGCCATATAAACGAGATTCGCGTATCTAGATTCCATATGATGGATTGCTAGAATCATTCGAATTAGATTCGATTGATTAATGCGATACTTATTTATTAGGCAAGACGACAAAGGGCATCATTCTCCAAAGGTTGGAGAAAGATCCAACGAATTATTGAAAATTATATTTACATATGATGTTCCGATAAGTTCCGAGGCAAGAGGAGGCTATCGGTATTTTGTTACGTTTACGGACGGTTAAAGTAGATATGAAAATATCTATTTAATGCGTGCCAAAATGGAAACTTTTGAAAGGTTCAAAGAGTTTCAAAAACGAAATAGGAAATCAACTAAGCAAGAAAATCAAAGCTTTTCGATAGGATCGAGAAGGCGAGTATTTGAGCTAAACCTTTTGATAGGATCGAAGAGGCGATATTTGAGTTATGAATATTGATGATCATTTATGATTGTGGAATCGTTTCACGATTTCCTTTATTCGGAACATTGAGATGTGTCCGAAAAGAGGAAATGAACGCATGTTGGACATGGTTCGATAAATGATAAGTCAATAGGATCTGCCAAAAATGTTTTGGGGATACGCCCTTGAGACAGCGGCACTAATGAATGGTTGCATATAAGATATGGACCATAAACATTCTAATCGGTACAAAAGACGCCATATGAGATATGGATCGGAATGGTTCCGAAGTGGTCATTTGTACAGATTTGAGGATGTGGGTATATTTCGAAATTTGTTTCGATTAAACTCAATCCCAAATCTGAAAATTGTTCGTTTATCCTTAAGAAAACTAAAGGGTATTAATTCTAACGTCCCGACGAAAATGAGATTTTCGTGGCTCGAAGAGATGCCTTCTTGGAGGAGGACTAGATGCACACAAGTTTGGAACTTGGTGCCATTTATCTCTATGCGGGTTAGTGGGAGTAGAATAAATCTCGAAAGAGTTCGTGATTTGAAAATGAACATTGTACCGATGAAAGTTGACATGGCTTCATCAAGAGTTGATGAACGCAAGTCGAACACACAAAGGAATTTTTCGTAGATCAAGTAGGCTATATCATAAGCCGGTAAATACGGATTTATCGAGGCTAATGATGATAGATCGAAATCATATGATGATTCGATATCCTACAAGGATGCTATGAAAAGTTGATTCCACATGACATGGTGTCATGAAATCTGAGATTCGATCCATGTAAATTATCAAGTTCAGAACTTGATTTCATTACTTTCTGGGTTAGACCCGTGAAATGTGAGTGGGTTTTTCAAGATGAAGAACCGGCATGGATAGGAATACGCATATATGTAAAGCGAGGCTTTTTGCGAAAAGTTTCATGCAATTCATAGTCGGACTATGAAGAAACGTTTTCACTTGTTGCCATGCTTTCCCATTCTCGAAATTCTGCTTGCCATGGTCGCGTATTATGACTATGTGATGTGGCAAAATGGATGTCAAAACCGAATTTCTTGACAGAAATTTTATGAAAGGATGTGTACTTGACACAACCTTACGGTTTTGTCGATTCATAAGAATTGGGGATAAGATATGCACGCTTTAACGAACCATATGATGGATTAGAGAAAGCTTCTCGGAATTGGAATATTCGTTTTGACAAAATTATAAACTGTTATAAAATTGTCGAAACGAATGGAAACTTTGTGTACACATGAAGGTTAGTGGGAGCTACGTTATATTTCTTGTAACGACAAAGGATTTAGACGAGACCGCTTATGAATTAAGCGTGAAGATCTATAGGATAGATCTAAGAAGTTCCTCGTTCTATGTTATAGCACATATATCGACATATTGTTGAAAATGGTTTTCAACATGTAAACTCCTTGGAGGAGTTAAATCGAAATGTCGAATGGCAGAAATTTTCAACGGCTCGATGTGAGACATCAAGCAGTGCGAAAAGTAATAATATGATGCCTTACATTTGATGTTAGGATCTATTATATCTGTCATGATATGTATATGGCTATCTGTCATACAAATATAGCGTCTAGTTCACCGTCAATAAAATTCATGGGAATCACATGAGATTGAATGTAATTCGATTACATGAGACTAACTCTTGTGAATGTATAATGGTTATACAAATATATACATAATGGTTATGTATATTTAAACCCATCGGGATTTGTATTGATAGAGGTGAAGTTTATCCTTGAATACTTTGCGAAAGAATTCAGGATTAATTATCTATAATGGTGTGGAGGACGTGTTGGTTATAAAGAGTTATAACAAACAACAGTTTCCAAAGATTAAGCACGACTTTCGATCACAAAGTGTGTACATGTTTTGCTTAAATGAAAACACGGTTATGTGGAAAGGTTCCACAAGACCAATAGTTTATGATTCTATTTACGGAGGCGAGTATATTGCGGTTATTAATCGCACAAGGAAGTGGTATGGATCAAGGATACATGACCAAACTCTAGTAGTCACGAGTTATCGGATTTATGGTTGCTTATTGCGTGAGACGCAATAGTACAAGCCAAAAATGCCGAGGTCACAACCACTTCTAGCCAATACTCAGAAAATTTCATTTGATCCATGAAATTTTGTGAAAAGATGTGATCGTAGGTATTGGAAATGTTCCAATCCTGATGATGATTAACACTAGCGGGAACGTGCGGACCCGTTTACAAAACCGCTCTCTCTAATCGCGCGTGACTGTCATGCGATGACTATGGGTATGGAGATACCTAGAGGAGGAAGAAGAGAGTAGAGTGTAGTTATCTAATACGATAGTCCTCGCAGGTTATGGGTATGGAGATACCCATAGGTAAACGTTGTATCACCCAAATACTTAGTCCATATGAATGCATCCCTTTTAAAATTTTTGTGTACTTAAATTAATATGCATTCACCTTATATGAAAACTGTGTGCTGGGTTGTGTAATATGATTGTTGCATGAACCTTGATTTGAACTTGTGTGGACGTCGACATGGTTGAGGACCATGTGCAGCAAAACCGTCACACTTAAAGTGTCATTTCTAAACATCCGTAGTCGCGGATCAGCTTGCTTAAGAGAGAAGCATTTCTATTATTGGATAATAGACTGGACGTGTACACTAGTACGTTTGCCGAGGAGATTATTATGTTTTGCTAATCATGGGACAAGGTGCTTCTCGAATCGGGAACGTAGATATATGTTAGGTTACATGTATTGGATATGACCGAAGCCGCGAGACCATGACATGGTTTAGTCATTATAGATGGACTTGCGATGGATGGGGTTTTAGGTTCTTCAAACTTGAGGGGATCATTGATTGCGTTACGTGCGTAACACAATGCTTTGATATGATCTTACGCTCACCGTAACAGGGAGTTAAAAGGGTCATCATTGGGTATTGTCCGAAACACGGAATTCAATGTGAGTCTCCAAGATAGGAATTGTTTATTCCGAAAGGAAGAGAACGCGAGCTCTATTCTCTAAAATCGTGCATATTGGATATGCATGAGTACCTTTTAGGTAGATCTGAAATTGAGTGGGAGACTGAAAGAAATACAGTTTCAGGATCAACCGTAAATGTGTACACAAGGATAAACGAATGTAGTCGTACATTCGTGGCCATAACTGTCAGTGGGAAAATCCGATTTGAATGGTTCAAATTGGGTTAGATAGATAATAAGATTATCTACAACCTTCATGAAGAAATATATTTCATATGAACGAAGTATAAGTGTCGTTTATGTGAAATACCGAAAGGGTGCAACAGTATGACATACAGTTAGTAAAACAGTCATAACTTTTGCATACGAACTCCAATTGGGCTGGGCCAAATTGGGTTGTGTAGATAATTGGATTATATACAACTTTCATGTTGGGTGATTTTCTGTCAGAGAAATTTATCAATTTCGTCTGGACAGAATACTGACCAGGTTCATGCAGTATTCTATGTGAAAGGGTGTATATTGGATATACATGCCTTTTGGCTAGTCCTGATCCTATTAGATATAAATAGGATACTTTCTCTCTCCTCACTAAGCAATTCAATCAGATTATTCTGCCAAAGACACAAGAGAAAAAAAGCAAATTCAGATTTGATCTTTTGTGAATGAAAAGGTGCGAAGAGAGAGAAATCGAGAAAGGAGTTTCTCGAGTGATAGATAATCGATTAGATCGAGCAAGTTCGCCGGTGCATCGTCTAGGCAGGTGTATCCGCGACCGACGTCTTACGAATCACCGTGGATACAAGTAGAGGAGTGACGTGTGTGACTCTTCGATTGTTATCGACTCGAGTAAGAAAGACGGTGGAAACGCTTGGACGCACGAGGACGAAGTCGAGTGAACCGGCGTAGCAAACGATTGGTGAAGGACGCGTGGTATGGGACGCACGGATTGTCACCAACGTGACAGGAAATAGAAGGCGGCGATCAACCCTTCGTGTGCCATCAATTTGGCACTGGTATAGATCTATCCTTCTAATTGCATCGTGTGAATATATAATTTGAGAATGTTTTCATTTAGGTGATTTCTCTATTAATTTCTTATATCGTTAATAACATTTTTTATAGTTAGATATGTATTTAATAATATTTTCTTGAATAAAAGTTCGGACATTATTTAAGCCGAAAAATGTATATAAAAGCTTACACTCTCAATTTTGTGTTTAATGTATAATATCTCTTTTAGCGAAGTTGTGATGTTGTGATGTGGTGATTAAATTTGAGAAAGTATTTATTTAATTAAAATTTTGAAAAACATAATTTGTTCGAAAAAAGGTATAAACAAATTCCTTCAAATTTGATAAAAGTCTTTACAAAAAAAATTTGCAAAACATTTCAGAAGAATATTTACAAAACATTTATATACAGATTTGAGAAAAGTATTTCAAAATAATTTTATGAAATTGAGAATTATATTTAAATAATTTTTTTCTTAAGACTTTTTACAAAAGTATTTCAAAAATTATTTTATAAGAAACTTGAGAAATGCACTTACAAAAGAAAAAAAAAATTCTATGAAATTTGAGGGAAGTATTTAAAAAATAGGAGTAACTTCATGTATACCCCTAAGAAAAATATATCAAATTTAACCCTTTAAAACTTAAAATATGAAATTTATCCTTCTAAAGATCAATTTCTATCAAATTTAACTCGTGTTAACTTCTTTTTGTTAAATTTAAGAGAAAAAGTTTAAATTGACCATTCTACCCTTCGAACTCTTCTTCCCCAAATTCCTTTCCCCATAAGACCTTCTTTCTCTCTTCTTCATATCTTCTGTTTTTCCAGAGAATTTTTTTCGGATTTATGCTTTCAAACGACTTGTTTTAAGCCTCTCTGCTTGTAACAAAAGATGTAGAACCAAGTAGAGAAAATTCGTTGACCCAACTTCTGTTAAAACAAAATATAACAAAATGATATATTCGGATATTAATATAGAATAAACTACAATACAATATAACATTTTAATACTTATTTACATATAACATCAATATACAAGAACAAGTATATACGATTATTATACGATTATGATTTCTAATTGGTATGTTGGAATCTTTGTTCTTTCCATTCTTTTTGAGATTTTTGTGTTTTCCTGGTCATTATTATTATCAGGAAGCAATGGAGGTGATGCGTATACCTAATGAAAATCAAGAACAAGTATTTCCGATTCTTTTTGCGGTTTTATGGCTTGGAAATATTTATTTTCATTATCTCGCATGAACCGCCCTCGAAAGAAACAAGCCGCAAAAAAATTAGTCATAAGGTACAAAAACACAACTAAAAAAAATCAATACATAAACAAACTAACCAGGAACATATCAATCAATGCAGAAACGAAACCGAAGAAAAATAATGTAGCCAAAGTGATAACGTAGCCAAAGTGGGCAGCGAAAGAAAAAAAATACTTTTGTACACTTTGCTTTGTAAATAACTCAGGACCTACAAAACTTATTTTATTGTTAAACTTTGCAAACTAATACTTCCCAACTCAGTAGTATTTCATCATACTCAACAATCAACCCAAAATGCAAAAACTACACATCAACCCCACATGAAACAATATGAAAAACACGCACATGAACCAAACTCGCGCAATTGCGCGGGCGAAGCGCTAGTATATATATACACTAATAATGAAACTGTGCATTAATTGTGCATTTAACCTTAATAACTCTAGGGGTTATATGTTACAAAAACAATGCTATCAGATACACCCTTAATTGATATTTCTTCTAAGATGTAACAGACCAATTAATTGGTCCAAATGTAACAGTTATATTACAAGATGATTAAGAAACTAAGTAATAGGTGGTCATGTCATATTTTCTTGCAGTACATAAATACCTAGAAATTGTATGGCTTATTAATTCTATAAATTAATTGTAAATATTATTTGAGTTTTCTATAATTATCATTTTCTTCTCGCTTTCTCTAAAAATATCACTAGATATAAAACCATACGAGTACAAATTTTGTTGTTTTGGGGCAGCAATCATGATTTTTTTTTTTAAGAATATCATGGTTTAGTTGATGTATTATTGTGAACGAATTGTAATTTTGGATCAATTAGTTGTTAAAGTGAGTATTTTATCGAATATCTGTTTGAAATTTATAATATTTGTGTTATTGAGTTGTAACATTGACATGGAAATAATTGTGTTATTTTCAATTATTTTGGTAACTCGAGTTTGTTAGAGATTTGATTTGACAAATCAATGATCAAAAGTGAAAAAATATTGGTTTGATTTTCACAAGAAGAGTTGCAGCAGATTGTCAAAAGAAACGAAGAAGGGGGGAATTAGAGGGGGGCTATTTTGGTAATTTTCAGTTATGTTCATTTATTTGATTAGAGCCGATAAACTTCATTACACCATAAAGTTCAAAATTTGGATGAATTTGATAACTATATGTTTTAAGTGGATGTTTTTGATATTTTAATATTTTTTCAAAGATAAATTTTATAGGTTTTGAAAATTTTAAGGAGTATTTGATATTATTAGTTTTAGAGGGACTAATTTGATATTTTGGGTTTGTAAATTTATCTCAACTAATATGTTCAAGACTATTTTTTTATACTAGGCATTTGATGAGATATGTGATTTTTGATGGCATTTTTGTTCAACCTTTGCCTTTTATTTTAGCAAGTACCTATGATGCAAATTGGATCAACAATTTTTTAAGATTAATACTTTGATTACTTTGATATGCTAATTTTTTTTTACTTTTTCTTGTTAATGTTAATGGGTTGTTTTTTACATATTCATAAACATAATAGTTATATTATTATTATTTTTATTTAAAAGTCATTAGGCAAGTGTATATCTTTATTTCATGTATTTATTTTGTATCTCAACAGTTAAATTTCGAATGAGTTAAAATGTAAATTGACAATATAATACTAAAAGTAATTATAATTATAATTATAATTATAATATTAAAAATAAATTTGCTCGCCCGGAAGCCTAGTAGGCCCACGTTAATTTGAAATACTAGCCTGTCCTTGAGAAAATTATGAAATCATAACAAGATCAAGTTAGAGCACCACTTCATCACTAATTTCAAGGGCAACCTCTAGTGTAATTTCTATTTTGAGATAGACCTCTAGTTTAATTAATACATTCATATATATATTCATAGAAATTGATATTGGACAATCCTAAACACATTCCTTTTTAACCACAATACTAATTCTAAATCAAACGATTCTAGTTCATTTTTGGTTTCAAGGACGTTGAGAAATTGTTGGGTTTGCAAGGTTTTTTTAAGAAAAATGGCCAGGAACATATTTTGATTCTATGATAGTGTTTTTCACTTTTACAATAAAAGCACGCAAAATAATATATATATATGAGATTAAAAAGAACATATTTTGCGACTCTATGCTGCATCATAGTTTATTACAATAATAGTCATGAACAAATAGTCCTATAAAATATATTTATTTAGAATAGGATTTGAACTACTAAAATTGTCAAAATCTCATATTTTATAGAAACATAGTAATTTAATGATTCCATTAATGTTTTAGTTTAATAAAGTTAATTCTTTTTTAAAAAGATATATATTTTAGCGACTTGAATTTTGTAAATCTGAGATATAAAATGAAAGTTGTAGTTAATAACAGTTTAGGTACTCGAGCGAAAAATGTCATTACACATTCTTTCCTTTTGAGTAAAAGCAAAATAAACGTTGGTAGTTATTTGAATTTTGAAAATTGCAACTTATTTATTTATACAAATATCCTAAGTATCAACGGGAATTATCATACAATTGAGAAGTTTTTAATTTGATTAACGGTAGGAAATTTATATTTGAAATGTTTCTCTTTGTACACACTAGTTAATCAATAATTAATCAAGTGATTAATAAACCTTATAATAATGTATTGAGTCAATGGGCTCATGTCTAGAGGTGGCAATCGGGAGGGTCGGGTCGGATTCGGGTCGGGTCATTTCGGGTTCGGATCATTTTGGGTTGCGGGTCATTCGAGTCATCGGGTCGTGACTATTTTGATTTTCAGGTAATTCAGATTTCACAAAATTTGATTTCGAATCATTCGATTTTTCAAAAATTTAGTTTTCTGGTAATTTCTGATTTATTTTATTGATTCCGAGATATTTTAGCAATATTGTATTGATTTTAACAACAATATTTTAATTTTCGGGTCATTCGGATCGTGAATTTCGGGTCATTCGGGTCGTGAGTTTCGGGTCATTCGGGTTTCGGGTTAGTTCGGGTTTCGGGTCTTTCGGGTCTTTCGGATTTCAGCTCATTCGATTTCGGGTCGATTTCGGGTTCGCGTCATTTGGTTTCAGGTCGATTTCGGATTCAGGTCATTCGGTTTCGGCTAGATTTCGGGTTCGGATCATCGGTTTCGGGAAGATTTCGGGTCGGGTCATTCGGTTTCGGTTTCGGGTCGTTGACTTTTCAATATTTTCGGGTCGGGTCGGATACGAATTCGGGCGGGTCGGGTCAGATTTTGCCAGCTCTACTCATTCCCCGGTGTTTAGGTGTGAGACACTGAAAATTTTGAAAGAAATACAGTTTCGAATCAACCGTAAAAGTGTACACAAGGATAAACGAACGTACGCGTTCGTGGCCATAACTTTCAGTAGGAAACTCCAATTTGAATAGTTCAAATTGGGTTACATAGATAATGAAATTATCTAGAACTTTAATGTAGAAATATATTTCATTTGAACGAAGTATCAGTATCGTTTCAATGAAATACCGAAATGGTGCAACAGTATGACATACAGTTAGTAAAACTGTCATAACTTTTTCATATGAACTCCAATTGGGTTGGAAAGATAATAAGATTATCTACAACTTTCGTGAAGGTTGAAAATCTGTTAAAGAAAGTTAACAATTTCTTTTTGACAGAATACTGAAAGGGTTCATGCAGTTTTCTATGTGAAAGGGCGTATATTTGATATACATGCCTTTTCGCCCATCTTAATCTTATGTGATATAAATAGGATATTTCTCTCTCCTTTATTCAGTCCAATTCATTCTATCAAGAGAATTATCCAGAAAATAGAGAGTCATCTTTCTAAGAGCGAAAGAGTGCGAAGAAAGAAAACCGAGAAAAAGAGTTTTTCTCGGTGTAGAGAATCGATCTAATCAAGTAAGATCGCCGGTGCTTCGTCTCGGCAGTTGCATCCGCGACCGACGTCTTCCGACTCAAGGTGGATACACGTAGAGGAGTGACATGTGTGACTCTCCGATTGTGATCGAACCGGAGGAACAAGGAACGTCAACGAGCGGTGAAAAATGCGTGGTGTGGGACGCGCGGATTGTCACCAACGTGATAGGAGAAAGAATGAATAACTATCAACCCTTCGAGTGCAATCAATTTTGCACCGGGATGAATCTATCCTTCTATTGCATCGTACCCTCGAAGTCATGGCGTGATGTTGAATTTTGGGAACCGGTCCGGGCCTTCGTACCCGCTACGCGGGCCCGGGATCGGGTGAATTCCCAACAAATATATGTAGTGAGAGTTTGTGGGTTCGAGTCTCATTGACATCAATGGATGTGACACCACCGAACCTTCTTCGTTTACTCATTTTTTTTTATAATAATGTATTGAGAACATTAAATAAATGATAAACAAAAGGTAGATCTAAAAGTTAGCTCATATGTCAATGACATTCATTGGTATTTAAGTTAACTCATTGATTATTTGTAATATTTATAATAAATATCTAAAATAATATTTGTAAATTACTAATTTTTTTTATAATAAATATATATTGTTCATAAAAATATTGTATATTAAATTACTAATTTTTTTTATAATAAACTAATATTTATAATAAATATCTAAAATAATATTGTTCATAAAAATATTTGTAAATTACTAATTTTTTTTTATAATACTATTATATAATTATGTATGTAAATTATTTTTTATTAATAAACAATATTGTATATATTTTGTTTGGCCAATGAGCTCGCGGCTCAGTGATTGAGTGTGAGACAAAAATGTAAAAAAAAGGACCAAATGTAAATTAGAACTAAAAAGGACCAAAATATAGATAAAATGGACCAGAATATAAATAAAAAATATAAAAAAGGACAGAAATGTATATAAGAAAGGACCAAAATGTTAATAAAAAGGATCAAAATGTAAATTAAATCAAAAAATGACCAAAATGTAAATAAAAAGGACCAAAATATCAATTCAAAAATGTAAAAAAGGACCGAAATGTAAATAAAAAGCACCGAAATGTAAATAAAAAGGACCAAAATATAAATTAAAACTAAAAAGGAAGAAAATATAAATAAAAAGGAGCAAAATATAAATTAAAAAATATTTTTGTACACAAAAGCCCTTGATGGCGTGGAGGCATAGAATTGCAAGAATTTTCTCTACTTTATACATAAGATAAAAGTAATGCCTAAAACATGAAATAAATTATCAACGGTCATAATCAAAATATTGAAAATGACGAAATTACCCCTTAATGAATGTAGCTGAGTATTGTGGCCATTTTGAAGTAGTCTTCCGGGTATAATACTGATCTCCACCTCGTCGCACTCAAAAACCATTCCATTCTGCCCAAAACGCGAAAGAAATTATCAACAGTTAGAATAAAAATATTGTGAATGACGAAAATACTTCTCGCGGAATGCAACTGAGTATCGTGGACATTTTTATGTAGTCTTGTGGGTTTAATTTTGCTCTCCATCTCCCTCGCACTCAAAGCCATTCCATTATGCCTGAACGAACTCGTTTTGGTTGCACCAATCATAACCAAAATCATGGTCTCTAGTCAGGATAAAATTACCATATTACCCTGGTCCTGCAAATGTCCCGAATTTGTTTCTCTCTTTTCGATTTCCCGAAACATAGCAAAGTCCCAACGTTTTTCCGAATCTGGTGTACTTATGACAAATATTTCAAAAAAACCCTGTCTTTTAAAAAAAATAAAATTATCACATATATCTCTAGTAAATATGAAACTTATATACCCGTATAAATATATTAAAATAATGATATAATTTGACCAATATAAAAAGTCTATATTTAAAAAAAAACCTAAAATTTGCATGAATACCCCTACAAAAATTTGAAATTACCATATATAACCCTATAAAAATATGAAAGTAATGATATCATATGAGAAATATTAAAAAAAAAAATTTGAAATATGCTAATATAAATCGGAAATTAATGATATAATATGAGAAGTTGAGAACTATCACAAAAGGCTTGTATGTTTTAAAAAATTTGAAACTATGATGAATCCCCTACAAAAATATATATCTTAATCTAAATCGGAAATTAATTATATAATATGAGAAGTTGAGAACTATCACAAAAAGCTTCTATGTTTTAAAAAATCTGAAACTATGATGTATCGCCCTACAAAAATATTAATTATCATATATGTCCCTATATAAATCTCAAATTGATGATACAATATGTGAAATAAAATAAAAACTGTATTTGAAAAAATAAAAAATTAGCATGCATACCTCTGGAAAAAACATAAATTATTATATTTATCCTTATAAGAAAATTCTGAATTAATGATACAATATGAGAAATATTTAAAAAAATATGAAATTATCATGTATAACCTTACAAAATATGATATTACCATATATACCCTTATAATAATCTTAAAAAAATGATATCGCATGAGAAATATTTAAAAAGTCGTTACATTTAAAAAAACTGAAATTGTTATAAGATAGAAAAATCTTAAAAAGCCCCTATATTTACCGAAATTTGCAAAAATAAATAAATTTATGAATAGTTTATGAACAGTAACAATATTTATGAACAATACACATTTGAATTAAATAAACAAATCCGAAACTATGTTTTGAAAAATTCGAAACTACATTTTATGAACAGTACATTAAGTTGAGAACTATCACAAAAAGCTTCTATGTTTTAAAAAATCTGAAACTATGATGTATCGCTCAACAGAAAAATATTAATTATCATATATATCCCTATACAAATCTCAAATTGATGATATAATATGTGGAATAAAATAAAAACTGTATTTGAAAAAATAAAAAATTAGCATGTATACCTCTGGAAAAAACATATATTATCATATTTATCCTTATAAAAAATTCTGAATTAATGACACAATATGAGAAATATTTGAAAAATCTGAAATTATCATGTATAACCTTACAAAATCTGATATTACGATATATACTCCTATAATAATCTTAAAATAATGATATCGCATGAGAAATATTTAAAAAAACTGAAATTGTTATAACATAGAAAAATCTTAAAAAACACATATATTTACCGAAATTTGCACCCAAAAAAAGAAAAAAGAAAAAAAAAAGAACAGTAACTGTATTTACGAACAGTAACAGCAATTGTGAACAGTGTGTACAGTATTGTGAACAGTATGGAGACGTGGCCTCATGTGTGAGCTCCATTCTGTTCAACTTTAGAACTAAGATAGAATTTGATTCACAATATTCTTCACAAGAAAATTGTGTATACCAAAACACGCAATGTTGCCGCCTTCACCTTGTTACATAAAACACAATACACAAAGTGATTTCATCACCATATTTTAAAATAGTAAACTATGTATGAACTACTTTGTTTATTTTTGTTGCGTGATGGCACAATTATTATATTTTTGATGATCATAAAAGTCAATAATAAAATAAAAAGTTCATTTTGAACGTACAATTTTACAAAAAAATTTATACTAAAAATATAATGTATTTATTTATTTTACAACATTATTGGGCTAGGAAATATCACTTTCATTGAACTCGAAAATTTAATTTTTGCCAATTTTGTCCACGAAAAAAATAAAGAACCCTTGTATCATATTTTTTTTTTTCAAGGAGAGATAGTGTCTTTAAAGAGAGCCAAATGTTTCTTAAAGTGTTCAATATACCGGGGGAAGTGACAACACATAATTCTTCGAATTCATTATAAATCCTTCTATCTATGTCGATGTAACAAAATATTTTAATTGCTTCTTAAATACACTCTCGCCATTCTTTCCACAAAAAAAAGTTTTAACTATTTTTCGCTTTTTTCTGGACCCTTCCCAAAACATAAGTTTACCCTCACGCAATTACGCGAAATTTTTTTTGTTCAATAAATGAATACATTGTATATCCGCAATAAAATATTTAACTCAAATCATGTATTGTACAAGAGCATTTGAATATTTATTTGTTATATTATGTGCATTTTTTAATATTTTGAAGATGATATAATCATAATTAAGATTATAAAAAAAAAATACAATAATGAAAAAATTAGTAATTACGTTACACGTTGGGTTACTCGATGTGTCGTCAAATCAAGTATAACCAGAAATACATTAATGCTTAAAACAAAATTTTATATGCAAGCCTTGTAAAACATAAAAATACCAGAGATTTGATCAAATTCGACCTGTTATTGAGGGTTCTTTTTTCTTTCTATAATATCAAACTTGATCATCTTTCAAAACCACCTGAACAATACACGTCAAAACATACACATGAAAAAAATTTGAACATGGTCCCAGAAAATTTATCTAACTATGAAACGCACCCTCACATTAGAAAATTAGGGTCAACATGTCATCATGATGTTTTCGAAACATTCGAGGCACTCTTTACGCAAAATCTGAAAATATCAAGAACACTCTCTGCAATATGTAAACACCAATTATACTCTTGTTAAATCTTAGAATATAAAATATAATTCACTATAATCCAAAACTATCAAAAATAGTCATGCAAAAAAAAAAAAAAAAAAAAAAAATCAAATATATCCCTCTAAATCTGGACAAAATAATAAACACTCGTAAAATATGATAATATAAAATATAATAATTTATAAAGTACAAATTTCAAAAATACCCTTGGAAAAGTTGCAATAACAAATATGCCCCTGTAAAATCAGAAAATTAAAAAAAAATTTATAAGAATTGAAAGTCTCAAAAACACCCCTCTCAAACTTGAAAATATCAACAATACCCTTGCAAAAATTTAAAATTTAAAATATACCCTCTATATCATAAAAGTTACAAAAATACATACAAAACCTACAAAATATCAATTAGTCTTCAAAAAATCTGAAATATAAGATCACCATTGTAAAATCTGATAAGGAAAATCTCTAAAATATAATTACCTACAAATATTTATAAACTGTTAACATTAACTTATAGTTTCATGTTTTTTATCAGAAAAATAAAGGAAAGAAATTCTAAAATTTTGGGAAAAAAAAAAAAAAAACTTAAAATAACAAAATAAAATAAAATTGCAGTTCACAAAAAGATGAAAAATAAGAAAAAAAATCCAAAATATTAAAAATTCATGCCTAAATTTACAAAAATTAGTAGAAGAAGAAAGAAATATTGGCCATTTTTTAAACAAAAAACACAAATATTGCTCAAATTCAATAAATCACAAAATTGTTCAAAATTTGTAAAAATTCATCAAATTTTCTTCAAATTAATAAGAAGATAACCCTAATTTTTGTAAAATATGAACCCCCAACCCAAATACATGAAAACTTATGAAAAACTTTCAATTCAAATTATTTTTCACAAACCCCCTCAAATAATTTAAAATGACCATACTTACCCGAAATTTCTTATCTTTTTAAAAGAAATACACTAAAATTCCTGATTTTAAAGCAAAAAAACCTAAAATTTCAGGAAAAAAAAGCTGAAAAATGAAAATTACAAAAAAAAAAAAAAAAAAAACCTCCATATTGTGAATTAAAAGTACCCTCAAAATTGCTGAAATTGAAAAACAAAAATCAAATATTGCTGAAAATTTCGAATAATCATTGTAATATATTCCAAATAATATATTCAAAATATAAGAAATCTACCTTTCGATATCATGATCGTACATAACACCGTGCAACGACAAAGCACCCAAATCGATGGGGAAACAGAACTAATAATAGGTGTGGACACGTCGACCAATACGCCTCGATTACAATACAGTAACCTTGACTTGACAGAAGAATTAGAGAGAGTTCGAGCAGCAACAATTACTGAAATCCCCGCACCAATCACTATTACTGAAGGAGGGAAACATTTTGTATTCTGAAGTTCGTCAGAAAAAGACCTGATCAAATTAAAAACAAACATTAAAATTGTATAATATAATTATTAATTTTTTTCGGTACAATCGATGGAGATCAGTGTTAATTTTTCCAATTCACCATCGATTTCTTTTTTTTACATCCTGAATGGATCTTCTCTTCAACATCTGTAATTCCTTTCAGTGCTAATTTCACCTACAAATTTAATATAAAAGAAACAGTTTAACGAAGAAAAACAAATTATAAAAACGAAAATAATACAAAAAAATACCAGAAATAATCACTATATTTTTAGTTGTTGCTACGTGTTAAAAACAAAATCAATTCATCCTAAAATCGAAATAAATTCACACCAAAAACGAAACAAAAAAGGTAAAAAAGAACAATTACTTGAACATGCCGACGCCGCCAATCATGTGCCAACTTGGCCGCTGTCACTGCCGCTACAGGCGCCGGCAATTGCGATCCATCCAATACGTCATATGCAAACACAACCCCCATCGCCAAAAACGCAACAGCACCCATAATCAGAGATGGTGTGCAATCAAATCAATTCTTGGTCGAGTTTCCAAATCTATTATGCGGGGAGGCAATCAAATCAATTCTTGGTCGGATCTTGATGGGCGTTCATGGATGGTGTGCCCTTTCGCCTTGATTAAATGGAGGCACCGCGAAGGAGAACAACCCTCTTGAGAAGCGCCGAATTGTGCCATTACAAAAGAGATGGGAGCTAGGAGTGAAGAGATGGGAGCTTTTCTTCTGTGCAAGGCGTCAAAAGATGAACCTTTCTTCCTTGCGAGAGGCGGCAGAGATGAAATTTTCCTTCTCAGTGAGGCGTGAAGTCTCGTGAAGTATCCGATAGGCCTTGTTCCATGGCACTTTTCTGTGAAAGGTGAGGTGTGAAGGAGGAGACATAGTGAAAGAAATGAGCTTTTGTGTGAGAGGTGAGGTGTGAAGGAGGAGACGCAGTGAAAGAGACGAGGCACTTCTAGATTTAATTATAGTTGACCGACTATTTGAAATCCGGCGTAATATGACTGGGATTAAAAATCTGACGGGGCACAATAAAAATTGAGAAAAGTGTTAGTAAAATATTATAGTAAGATTAATAATATGACTGGGATTAAAAATCTGACGTGGCACAAGAAAAATTGAGAAAAATATTAGTAAAATATTATAGTAGGATTAATATTGTGTTCTGACTCAAAACCATAAATGTGACGTAGGATAATAGATAAATAACTTAATTATGAATCACTATGTTATTAGGTCATGAATTTAGGATCCAACAAACTAATTTTTGTTATTTGTAGTTTTAATGATCGATTTATTTGTATCGTTTATTCTTAACTAATAAAATAATAATTGTAATACAACTATAAAAAAATTGTAAACCTAAAAATAAATATTTTTATTTCAAATGTGTTGCCTGATTATTATCAAGAATTCTCAAGACTTTTCCGTTTGATAATTCTCAAGATTTTTCCGTTCATTTTCCGAGTAAGTGACTTCCCTAATTTGCAAACACCACTGAAATTTACATAATCCCTGCAACAACCTATTTTATCAAGAATTTCGACTAAAATATATATCTTCTGGGATTTCGGACCACGATGTCGTCATATTATTCTGTACAACATAAGTTCTATTTATAGTGTAAGAGAAACATCATTCATACTTTTTTTTAGATACGCTAGTTTGGATTGTAAGGTGAAAATATGTACAAGCCCCCAAGTGACATCTAATAAATGGAGATTTCTATGATAAACTTATTTTCTTATCATGATTCTATTTTAAAAAAATATATTTTGAATATTTGTTAAATCATAAATTTTGTTGTAAGATTCTAGTATATATTTATCATATAATGCTATCAAAAACATAAATTTTGTATAATTAAAAAATAAATAGCTAAAATTTTTAAAATAATTTTTTTAAAATTGATCCATGATAAGAAAATAGGTCTATCATAGAACTTCCCATAAAAAATCATGCTTATTTAATCAACCAAATGAGCATGAACTACCGATTACATTTGGAATGATTAAACATGCAAATTTTGCTATCCCAAGAAAAAATAGATCCAAATAGAGAAGTCTTATTTATAGAAGCAAATAGAGAAGTCTTATAGTTATATTGTAAATAATTTAATCATATTGAAGTGTGCATTAAATTGTAGATCACGTTTTAGGATGATGGAGAAAACTAAAAAAGGAACATCATATACTTACAATTTCAACATTGAAATAATATTCCAACATTATGGAGTTGTTCTCGCCTAATTTTACAAAGATTTCAAAAAACAGAGAGATGTAATTGCTAATTAATGAAAAATGATTAATATTGTTGTAAGTGGATAATAATGGAAGAAAATACCGAATAGAGAGTCACATGTCTGACATATGTGTTCATTATTTTACAACTAGCTTTCAACAATTTTACAAGATAACTTCGTCTTACGTTGATGATGTGTCATATTATTATTCGTTCGATTTTATATTGGATCGGTTGTATTTGATTTAATATTTTTTCATATTATGTTACATGATCAAATGTGTATACTAATAAAATGTGAAGAGTTCATATATCTAACACTACAAAATTAATTTATATTATTAGAAATATTTAAAATATATTTTCTTTTAAAGTATGAATAGATTCACCTAAATTTTGAGTTTCATATTATCATTTTTCCAATATTTTTCTCTAGTTTAAAGCTATGAACACAATTATATAAAAAATACAATACAAAAGCCAATATAATTATACATTAGTGATTTTTAAGTCTAATAATTAACGTTTTTAAACCTACAATTTCAAAATATTCGTATATAATAATAAATAGATTACAGTTGTATTTTTATTAAAAAAAAGCGGCGATTTGTTTTTAAAAAAATATATTAAAAATGAAAGATGTTAATTTATCAAAAACAAATAACTTCTTAAACTTATAAAACATATTTGTTTCAATCATAAACATGAAAGATATGTAAAGTTACAAGAAGATTTTCCGAAAATTTTAAAACACATCTATAATGTTATTCTTATTTTCATATATGTAATTTAAAGAATCATATGATATTAAATAATTTCTAAGTATATAGTTTAGTTAAATTTTTAGTAGTTTTAAATTTTGTTATGTTAAATGTTTTGGACCATCACTAGAAAATAACTTTAATGATAGCTCGAAATATTTAATGTAATATCATGTCCAAATTAATTGTATTTTTCATAAAAATAAAATTTCGTTAGCATTATATGATTTGAAACTTCTTGGTTTATTATTGCTTAAACTATTCGAAATAACAATAATGTAATCATGTTGTCATGTTTTTTTCGGAAAATTGTATTATATCTCGAATATAATTATACCATGGTTCTAATATATGTATTAATCATGAAAATTATAAATAATCATAGGTTCATAAAATATAATTATCTCATCACGCTGTGATGTAATTTTAGTTCAAAATTATGTTGTATTTATCATCATAAAAGATAGATTTGTATGTATGAATCCAAATTGAATCCAAATTTTTTGCTATAGACAAGTAACAATAAATTTGGGGAGTTCTATGGTAAAATCTTTTTCTTATGATGGATTCTTTTTCCAAAGGATATTTGTCAATTAATAAAAAAAAATTGTACGATTCATGTTCATTGTTATTATTTAATACTAGTCAAAATAGAAAGTATGGATTGTTAATTGACAAATACCATAAATACCCTTTTGAAAAAAGATTTATCATATAACTCCCCAATAAATTTATAGATAAATTGATTCAACTTATCAGAATGTATACTTGTCTATAACGTAATATACTCTTATCATAATTGAATTAAAGAATTGGATTGGATTCAACCTAACAGCCATCATTGTTAATGGTTGCATCATTGAATAAATAAAAAAATTAGTTTGCAAAGAAGAATTATATACTCTCGTTCTCGTTTTCGTTTGTTTTTATTTTTGTTTGTAAAAACGGTCCTTAGCCTACCTCAAAGGCTTGTTTGGATGCATAGGAATTTTACATTATAATATTAATTACTTTTAGTATTTAAAATTTTAAAATTTTCAAACCTGTAGGAATAAAAATATTTAGGGATTTGTAAAATTATTGCTTGAATAAATCATTAGGAATTTATATATAAAATGATTTTTTTAGTATTATCACAATGTCCAATGCATGATTACAAGAAAACAAAACTTGCCCAATCACTTTCTAGAAAAAACTCGACAAAAATATGAGTTTTATTTTTACCATAATTTCTATACAAAAATTACTATAATTTTCTTAGCTAGCATTCACCTTATTTTTCTAAATTACATCCAAACAAGTTCTAGTAAAAACAATCCAAAATTTTCCTTATCTATCGAAAATTTGAGATTCCTTATGCATCCAAAACAAACCTAAAGGTCCAAAAAAATACTATTAAAGGTATTTCAACATTATGTTTTTTTCTTAACGTATTACAAATCGGTCAAGCGTTATTTAATGGTTTTTTACTTGATGTTTTATTTCTTACCGTTGACCATTTTTAAGGTTTGTTTATTTTGATAAATACTTATATGATTATTTTGAACGTTTATTTGTCATGTTTTACTTGGACATTGTTTGTTATGCTTGTTTTGACTGATGTATTATGTTATATCGATTTAGACTTTGGTGTATGTATTAAATTATAATACCGAACTTCAAATTTATCTGAATTATGTTATTTATGTTTGTTATCTTTAAATTTGCCTTATAGTTATTATAATTTAAATAATAATAATAATATTATATATGCTAAAATATTATCGATTAGGATGACGGTTATTTTCATTATTGAATTGTTTAATTATTGTTAATTGGTAAGTCATATTAACGGTCCCCGGCCAATTCATTGCGTTTATTTACAATATTGCATGCTGAAAATAGCAAACAAAATGGATTTTGAGATGGAATGTCAATGAGACGGGTTAAACCCGAATCCTGAATCGGGTAATACCCAAAAAATACCCGCCCTTGGTTCGTGTCGGGTACGGGGGTAGTAGTACCCGTCTCATACTGGGAAAAAGTCTGATAATTTAAACATTTTTGGATACTTTACGACTTCAATTATTTGCACTATTTGAATTTTTAATGTGTTTGAATATTTTGCTTGTTGTATGTATTTAAAATGATTGGTAAATTTATGTGTTTGTAAAATAATTTTCAGATTTTTTTGTTGGCAACTTTTTCGAATATTAATGTGTTTGTTTTCGTATTTTTGGGTAATGGGTAATACAGGTATAAATTTACCCGAAGGTCTAGTTATGGCGAAACTTTTTACCTGTGAGGATTCAGTTTCGGATACAGGTAATACCCAGAAATTCGGGTACAAATACGGAGAAAGCTTGCCCATACCCGCCTCGTCCGCTGAGAAAGGAAAAAATAGATATTATATTTTATTCATTATTTTCTCAATTTTCATGTCTAAATAGAATCTCGTGTTTTATAGCACGTATGTTGAAAATAACTATTCAATTGATAAAAGTACTCAAATGTTTTGTTTAGTTGAGATATTAAATTAAATTATTAATATTAATTGTATACATTGTGAAATTTATTAAATTTATATGAATCTTCATATATATAGTACAAGCTATATTATTACTGTAATACATAATACACATCTTAAAAGTAACTTCTCCCTAATACCTAATTTCGTTGCATTCTTTTCGGATTTTAACGAGTTAAAAATAGTTTTTCTCCCAAATTCAATGTCTCTTCTCCCAATACCCAAATTCGAAGTCGACAAATTAGAGAAATAATTTCATCTCGATGGAGAATTATTATGATTGTGTTCGCATGATTGGTATGGTGAATTATTAAGGTAATCAGATCCTCAAATTTTTCTTATTAAGAAACTCAATTATTATGATTCATCCTTACGTATGGAGAAAATTTAAAATGGAGATTCATCAATTATTCAGGAAAGTTGATTTGTTTTAATACTAGGCCAATTTAAAATGGAGAAAATGCTAAAGTACATTTAGTGAAATCATGCTAAACTTATGCTAAATTCATTTTGGAGAAAATTTAATTTTTTTACATTTAATCATGCCAAAGGGCTTTTTCCTTTTTTTTTGCGAAATTTTTTATTTTTTTACAAAGATGGCTTGTTAGTAAATAATTATAAGTAAACAGAAGCGGGATGATTAAACGAATAATAAAAAATCGTGCTTGGTGAAATCAACCAAATGAGCATGAATTATCGGTTACGTTTGAAAAGATAGGAGCGAAGAGAGAAGTCCTATTCATATGTAATTGCGTAACTTTCTAACTAATTATTCATATGTTGTAAAAAATTTAATCATATTAAAGCTTATATTGAAATCGTATATCACACATTTAAGACGATGGAGAAAACTGAAAAACAAATATCATAAATAGATGATCATAATTTCGATACATTTGGATTAACCAATATTGAAATTAATGCTTTTTGAAGTCTCTTCTCATTGACTCGTTCTTTGAGGCCCAAAACTGCGACAAATGAGAGAAACAATTTCGTCTCAACGGAGTATTGATCTTTCTCCATATCTAATTTCTGCGACAAATTAGATAGATATGTTTAATATTTCAATTGTTGTGCATCATTTGAATTCTTTCTTTTTAGTATTTACTTCAGGCAAGTTGATCTTGGTCTAATACTAGGCCAATTTAGAATGGAGAAATTGCCAAGGTAAGTAAGATTCACACAAACCTTTTGCTAAATCCATTCTGCAGAAAGGGTTTTCAAAAAAGAAAGGGTTTTCAAAAACTAAAGGACTTGTTAGTAAATGATTATAAGAACATAGAAGCATCATAATTTTGTAATTTGTTATTCTCCTCCAATTTTTTTTCAGTTGTAATTTTTTTTAATTTAATGGAAAATGTAGTAAACAATGTTCACTATCTTCCAAATAATAATAATAATAATGAGCTTTTCTTCCATACACAAAAAAGTTATTTCAATTAGTTCTTTCAATGTTTACTTAGTGATTTTAAATACGTTTGCCCATTTTTGTGTTTTTTCTGTAATGATTATGTATGAATTTTGATAATAATTTCGCCCAATAAGCACTATTATATACACTACATGTTTTCATGGATCAAAGACACGTTATTGGCATGTTCACTCGCTTAATTTACCAGCTCGTATAATTTTTGAAACATAAACAAATCAATTAGTTAATTATATAAAACATTATAAGTGAACAAATTTTCATAGATATTCATTTTTTAAAAGGAAAATTCTAACTCGAATCATTTTGTAACTCGTAAGAATTCAAATTGAATTCAACTACAAATAAATTAGTTAATGATTGTCAATGATGATCCAGATTATGTCTCCGTCTCCTGAATAATCAAATAGATTCTATTTAAAATTGTAGGATATGTTTAGATTTGAATGCTTATTTTGATGTTATATTTATGTTATTATTTTAACTTTGTTTGTCATGTTTGTTTTGCTTTGATGCATTGTTGGTGTACGTATTACATTATAGTGTCGTATTTAAAATTTTCATTGAACGATGATATTTATGTTTGTTTTATTTTTAAATTTGAATTATAGTTATTAATCAATAAGTCACTTTAAAGGTGCCTGATCGATTCGTTTCATTAAAATGTTATTTACAACATTGCCCGGAGAAAATAGGAGACAATATGAATTTTGAGAAAGAAAAAAAAATATATATGCAATTTTATTTATGCCAAATTTCGTATGTACCCCCGCAATCACCCAAAATTTTACTTATACCCCTTCAAACTGCGGAATACCGTGAATATACCGTGAAAAAATGAATAGAATATTTAAAAAATGATAATAAATTTGAGTGTCACGGTCAATTTTACGTGAATCAAATGAATAGAATATTTAATTGATAAGTACATAATAGTCATTTCATTTCAAATAATATTAATGAAAAAAAATCAAATTTATAATTTTACAAGTTTTTGAACAACTATTAACGGCAAGGGCACTAATGATATTTACAGAATTTATAATTTTACTTGGTAATTTTAAATATGTTTGTTCATTTTTTTTCTCTAATGATTATGTACGAATTTTAATAATCTTTTTGCTTATTATAGTTAAAAATGTTGAACTCGAATTAGATTGAATACCGACTTAAACTAATTATTTTTATTAAACCAAATCTTTATGTTTACTCGTATTCATCTCTTGAAGATTTTATCAAATACCTTAGGTTCAAGTTCTACAAAGCAAAAAAACAAATTGCTCCTCCCATTAAATTTGCAATGAAAAGAGCTCACCATAGAGAGCCACGTGGCTCTATTTTTTCTTGGGCTACTTTCTTTTGGAAATTTTTTAGAAAACATCCTATATATTTTGATACTTTAAAAAAAATTCCAACTTCCCGTTAAATTTGCAATGAAAAGATCTCACCAGAGAGAGCCACGTGGTTCTATTTTTTTTTGGGCTATTTTTTTTGGAAATTTTTTAAAAAACACCCTATATATTTTGATACTTTAAAAAAAATTCCAACTTCTTGAAAACTCCAAAAAACCACCCATCTCAAACTTTTCTTTTTATATAACTCTCTACGTTAAATTTGTCCATTATATATTAACTTTGAGATACTATTTTCGTTAATGATCATTTTACCCTTGTATACTCTCTTCTTTAAACTAATTAAATCATACATTAAATCCTAAGTGTTATATTTTTTAATTTAGAAAATTAATATTTTTCGTTAAACACCATTTTACCCTTGTATACTCTCTTCTTTAAACTAATTAAATCATAAATAAATCCAAAGTGTTATATTTGTTAATTTAGCAAATTAATATTTTTCGTTAACAACCATTTTACCCTTGTGTACTCTCTTCTTTAAACTAAATTAAATCCAAAGTGTTATATTTTTTAAAGAAGCTTTCAAAAAGAATAAACCAGGCAAACATAAATATACAAATTTTCATAATTATATAACATCATTCATAATTTACATAATACGCTACGAGCTAACTTGAATCGCTGACATTGTCCTCCATGTACGGTGTCCATCGGGACCTATATTTCGCTTTTTACATGAACGACCAGACGATTTTTTTTTATGAGGAGGCCTCAAAACAATTTGTGCACTACTTTACCAATTATAATTATTTGACAAAAAAAAATATATTGTATGAAGCTTGAACTATAATTCGAGTTAGCATCCGATTTATTATGTAAATTATGAATGCTGTTATATAATTATGAAAATTCATATATTTTTATTTGCGGATAAATTGCTCCAATATTAATTTTTTAATTAAAAGAATATAACATTTATAATTTAATTAGTGCAAAGAATAGAGTATACAATGGTATAAAATAGTCATTAACAAAAAATAATATTTCAATGATAACATATAATGGACTAACTTAACGGTAGAGGGTTAAATAAAAAGAAAAGTTTGAGATAAGAGTTTTTTTGGAGTTTCCATGAAGTTGGGAAGTTTTTTAAAATATCAAGAAAAGATAGGGGATTTTTTTAAAAATTCCTTTTTTTTTCCCTTACAGTTCAACCACAATGATGATATTTTTACCATACTTTCAGTCTCACCCATACGTGTCAAGATAATGATATATGACTCTGTGATGATAAAACTATTTGACACGAATCTTAAAACTTAGTGCTAAACATGCCTAATAATTTCTGAGGTTTAGGCATTGCTAAACATGCCTTAAATAAATAGTGCATAGACAAAAATAATGAACAAAACGTTGCTATTAGAAAAAAGATGTTTATATGACTTTTGATCTTTCGACATTTCTATTACAAAAAAATGAACAAATCGCAGCGAAGATTTTCCTAGTTAATATTATTAATATGTATAAAGTTACAAGAATTAGAGACACCACATAACTCCACATCATCAACTAATTTTTGACCATTAGATGAGCATTGATCAAGAAATTTAAATGAATTGGGTTTACATGGACCAACATATGGTTTTATCATATGAATCATTTGAACCATGTCTATAATGAGTGGATGATAAATTGTTATTTTTAAATGGGTTGGGTTTACATGGACCAACTCATATGTCTATAATTGAATATGAAAAATTGACAAAAAACTTCTTAAATTTTTTGATATTTTAAAAAACCCATTAATTTACATATACAGTAATTGAAAATAAATTGTTATTTTTTATTAGTTCTAAAAAATCCTAATTTTTTTACAGCATATAATAATTTAAAAATAATTACTATTTTATGTTATATTTATACCATTTAACAAATCATACATTATTGATATTTGAGTTTTTATATTTTTTTTCCTAAAAAATAACACAAAATAATAATAAGATGAACAACAATATTAAAAGAACAACTTGAAAATATTTAAAAAATAAAAGATCATGAAACTATTAAAAAAAATAAAAGGTGAACGAAAATAAAGAACTTGATCTCTAAATACATATTCTTCTATCAATATATTTTTAGTGTGTTTATTTATTATTATTAAATTTAATTATTATCTGATGTTAGTTTTTCATAAATAATAAATGAAATATTAAAATTATATAAACACAAATTGTAATATTTCAATTTTTTTAAATCACTATATGTTAAGAAATGTTAGGGGATTAATGTGCGGACAATAAGACAAAAAAATGTAGTATGCAATTATGTATTAAGAAAAAAAACTAAATCATGGCAAACTCGAAGACTTCAGCGCAATTGCACGGGGAAAATACTAGTTTATATAAAAAGAATTGAAAATAAATATTATATTGCTCACATAATTTTTCAAACACGAAATGAAGCAACTCGTTAATTATAAAATAGAATAATATATGAGCAATTTTTCGTAGATATACATTTTTAAGGGAATTCTAAATTGAATCCATTTTATACGAATCCAACTGTGGTAGTTTTACATACTTATCCGATAATATACTTGTCAATATCAAAATATGCACTTATTTTTATTTTAGAATTGGATTCAACCTAACATCCTACATTTTTAAGGGTTGTATCACTAATTAAATAAATAGTCAAATTTCCAAAACTCAAACTAAATTTTCTAGTTTTAGTTTGTATATTTTTCTCTGCTGTCACGGAGAGAATAGGAAAGGATATGAATATTAGAAAGAAAAAATAAATATGAGATTTTATTTGCTGTCTTTTCAATTTTTATGTATAAACAGCATATCGTGTTTATAGCATGTATATTGAAAATAACAATTCATTTAACAAAACAACTAAAATATTAAATTATTATTATTAGTTGTATAAAATGTGAAGTTTATTAAGTTATATCTTAAAATAAAGAACTTAGATAAATTAGTGACCACTGACCATCGATTTGAAATCAGCCATGAAAACAAAATCTCAATCTAGGGTTTATAGCATGCAGTGAGAATCTAACAAATTAAAATAGACAATCAAAAGGGTAAAACATCCGACATGAGCCTAAAAGGCTAAAACATCGCAAATATACAAAAATAAATCACTTGCCCTAATCTTTGAGGTTGTATTTTCCATTCTCCCTGGTCTTTGAATTTCGAGCATTACTCTGCCATATAAACCCGATTCAGAGAAAAAACTCATAATTGGAGCAACTTGTATCAGCTTAGGAACTTCTTTTTCTCTCTTGTACATGTACAATTTCAAAATTGACTCTTAATCGAATTGGTTCATGGACCAAATTGGTTCAAATAGAAGTAAGATTCGAATCTAAATTCATGTACAAAATTGATTTAAATGACGAGCCAAATCGAAAAGAGCTTACATATCGAAGGAAAAACAACAACAGCAAATGTCCGTTCATCGCCTGAGGTCTCCTCTTCTTGGTTGGACGAACTTAGAAGGGTTTCAAGCATTCCCGCGACCGTCTAGGGTTTCGTCGCGTCACTCCTTTTCTTTTGTTGTCGCGTGAAAGAAGAGGAGAATAGAGGCAGCGCTCATTTTATCTTCTCATCGAATTCTTATCGACGGCTGAGAAAAATGAGCAAGAAAGCCATCGAACGGCTTGAGAGAAGGAAACGTGGAAGAAGAGGATAAGAGGGCCAATGTATTGCATTATATGTATATAGATATGAATTTATGAGTAATTCCATATAACATGCTGCGCTCTTGCAGTAATTGAGCTAAAAAGTAATTTCTTCCTAATATCCAAAAATAAAAAATTCTTGCAAATTCGAATTCTTTTCTTTCAATCCGATTCATCCCAAGATCACATATAGCACCCGAGATAAATTTTAGTGAGCTAAAATTATCTAAATCAATATGATTAATCCATATTCTCTCAATACCCAAATTAAGTTGCTTCTCATTAACTGTCGGTTCTTTTGAGGCCTAAAACGGCGACAAATTAGAGCAAAATTTTCCGTCTCAACGAAGAATAGATCTTTGTGTTCGCATGATTGGTGAATCATCAAGGTAATTTGATCCTCAATCCGATTCTTTTATTCTACTTTCAGTCGGAATTTAAAACTTAGTTTAAGTTTACTAATAGATCATTCATGCAATGTGATCTATAACAGAATAAAAGAATAATAAAAAATCATGTTTGGTGAATCAACCAAATGAGCATGAAATACCGGATACATTTGAAATGATTAAACATGCAAATGTTGCTATCTCGTGAAAAAAATAGAAGCAACGAGAGAAGTCTTATTTATATGTAGTTGCACAATTTTCTGATAATTAGTCATATATTTAAAAAATTAAACATAGTTAGGCTTATATTGAAATTGCATATCACATTTCAGGATGATGGAGAAAACTAAAAAAATATATATCAACGTTGAAATAATGTTCCAACATTACGGAGTTGTTCATTCGAATGTTCCAACATTACGGAGTTGTTCATTCGCCTAATTTTACAAAGATTTCAAAAAATAGAGAGATGTAGTTGCTAAATAAATGAATGGTGATTAATATTGTTGTAAGTGGTAAGTGGATAACAACAATGTAATCAAAGGCAAATGGACTAATCACATGTCCTTCATATTTTTTTAACTAAGTAATGACGATTTTTTTAACGACTATTCAATCAATATAATAAAATGTTCAAAACAAAGTAACCACGATTTTTTTAACGAAAAAGAAAATGGACCAAGTGTAAATATGATTTGGTGTTGGATATTATAATAGAGTAATTGCCTACGGGCTTGTAAAAAAATAAATAAAAAAAAATAAAAAAAATAAGAGTGTAATTTCATGTATTGATTAAGTTGCTAAACGAGTGTTTAAACAGGCTAATCTGGTTGTGTTTACATAATAAATCTCAATTTTTATGGATAAACATCATTTCGTGTACATAGCATGTTTATTGAAAATAACAAAATTGATAAAACAACCAAAATATTAAATTTTTAGTTATATGAAATGTGAAGTTTATTAAATTATATGAATTTATTCATATACACAGACTATACTACTTTTTTTTTGAAATTAGTATAAACAGACTATACTACTAAAATACGCATTCCCACGAAAAACATAGAAGCAAAGAGAGAAGTCATATTTATATGTAGTTGCGGATTTTTGTAATTAATTAGTCGATTTGTTGTAAACTATTTTATCATTATGAAGCTTATATCGAAATTGTATTATTACATTTTAGGATGACGGAAAAAAATATCATAGCCAAACGATGACACTTATGCTACATTTGGATTGACCAAGTTATGAATACGAATATGTTTAGAATTTGGACGACAACAAAAATCTTAGCTAGAGTAATTATTATACATTATACATAGTTATAATTTTGAACAACTCTCCACAAACAACCACGTGTGTGGTTTTTTTTTTTTTGTTGGTTCTTTTCTATTGCAACCCAAATTATACTCATGTATGATATGAAATATAGTTGATCCCCCAAAATCATCATAATAACATTATGAGGTGACAATGTGAATTGATTAATATTTTTAATTGACTCAACTAAATTGTAAATGACAAATTTAATTAACACATCAATAAATTATAATATTTTAATATTAGTAAATGTTAATTACGTATCAATTCAATTAAACGGTCAAAAAATCGTTCATTGAGTCTATTAATAATAACAATCAACCTACTTAATCATCTTTTACCGTCTCATCAATGATGTTAATTTGTGTTATTGAGACTCCATATATAATTCTCGTATGAATTTATGGCTCAATTAATAATTTGTTATGGTATAATTTACTATTGTCTTATTTTCTCAAAAATATGATATTTTTTAAATTTAATCAATATATTTGCAAATATATCATGATTATATTAATTGAGTTTAAATTCAGCCATGCAAATTATGTTTAGACAAATTATATAAAAACATGTAAAAAATGGATATGAAGTCCCGCGCAATTGCGTGAGCTATTGCTAGTTTCGTATGAAGTTATTATGAACTATGTTTTGTTCAATATGAGGAGACCATTATATTGGGTGTCCGTAATTATTTATTTATTTATGATTTTGATTAGTTCATAATCTTATTGTTATACTAGATTTCTCCAGCGTAATTGTGCGGGATTGTTTGACTTTTATGTGTGATTTAACGTGTTGTATGCGAGGAATATGAAATTGATATTTATTCATTAATGAAAACATAATTCAACTCACATCTAAATAATTGTATGATATACGTTGGTTGCGCACATAATATCAACAAATTGTTAATACATTTTATGTAAAATGTAAGAACACAACGCACAAAATATGAATATTGCACAACAAAACAACATATAATATTACATAATTAATAATATGAAAATTATAAGAACTATAAAAATACCAAGTTTGTGATGTGGATTCATCATATACATTAATATTATATTTGATCATTTAAGACATGTATTTTGTATGAACATTTGTAATCATTTGTAAGTATTAATTTGAATAGTTATATATAATGATGTGGTTTGATCTAAATTATTAATTTTTTTTAGATTTTATGAAAATCATATTTTGTGTGGTCATCTATGTGCCATTAATTTGCATCATGTTTTAAGCATCCTTAAAAAACAACATCATCATACATTAATGGCGTGACCTATTATTATTGGCTAGGTTCGCATTAAACTAAATCTATTCATATGATTTCACATAAAATGACATGATCAAATATGAATGCAATGAAAAATGATAAAAATTTCTATATGAAATGTAATACTTTAAAACATACATATATTAGTATTATTTTTAGAAATTTAATTTTAAAAATCCATCGAATATATTCATTTTAATTTTCTTTTTATTTTTACATCCGTATTAGCATAATTCGTACATATTGTTTTTCATTATTTAAATTTGTAATAATATTATGTAAGAAAAAATACAATGCAAAAAGTGCATATTTACATAATGAAATTTTAAATATTTTGTTATTGATTCAAAATAAGTAGTAACATATCATTAGTTATATAGTACTAATAATTTGCTATTGATTCAAAATGGCATGAAAATTATAAATAATATCAAGCTTAAAAGTGAAAGTAATTTAATAAATAATATACAAAATTAATTTAGCATAACATAGATATAAATTATTGCGTCATATGATTTTTTTTTTTTTTTATTTTTAAAAATAACATTATCATTTTATAATTGTTTATAAATTGAAGAAATAATTTCGATGGATAAATTTTTTTTTATTTCAATTATTTTTCAAAAAAGTTAATAAATTTAAATATTATGAAATTAGTTTTATATGATATTAGTATAGTTGTAATTTCTAAAAATAAATATTAATATTTAAAATTCTATTATGTAAATAAAATAATTAAAATTTTATTTGTAAAAATATATTTTTTTGCATTGTATTTTTTACAAATTCAAATTATGAAAAATGATATGTAGGAACTATGCAAGTATGTATGTATGTATGTTTACATAAAAAAAATATTTATAAAAAAAAAAATTAATTAATGATTTAAATTTTGTCGCATATAATTCTCTATTTGTTGGGCTTATTAGGTTGGTTCATCTACCAGTAATTGAGCCCAAAAGTAACTTCTTCTCCCTAATATCTAAAAATAGAAAATTCTTCCAAATTGAAATTCTCTTCTCTCAATCCGATTCATCAATATCATTCATCCCTATTCCGTTAAAAATGTGTAATTTCATATATTGATTAAGTTGCTAAACAAGCGAATTCGCATGGCTGGCATCAAAGCCTATTCTCTCAATTAGTGCTTCTTTATGTTTACTTGGTAATTTTAAATATGTTTGTTCATTTTTTTCTCTAATGATTATGTACGAATTTTAATAATCTTTTTGCTTATTATAGTTAAAAATGTTGAACTCGAATTAGATTGAATACCGACTTAAACTAATTTTTTTTATTAAACCAAATCTTTATGTTTACTCGTATTCATCTCTTGAAAATTTTATCAAATACCTTAGATTCAACAAAGCAAAAAAACAAATTTATATAAAAGGAATTGAAAAAAAATATTATATTGCTCACATAATTTTTCAAACACGAAATGAAGCAGCTAGTTACTTATAAAATAGAATAATATATGAGCAATTTTTCGTAGATATACATTTTTAAGGGAATTCTAAATTGAATCCATTTATACGAATCCAACTGTGGTAGTTTTATACACTTATCAGATAATATACTTGTCAATAGTAAAATATGCATTTATTTTTATTTTAGAATTGGATTCGACCTAGAATCCTACATTTTTAAGGGTTGTATCACTAATTAAATAAATAGTCAAATTTCCAAAACTCAAACTAAATTTTCTAGTTTTAGTTTGTATATTTTTCTCTGCTGTCACGGAGAGAATAGGAAAGGATATGAATATTAGAAAGAAAAAATAAATATGAGATTTTATTTGCTATCTTTTCAATTTTTATGTATAAACAGCATATCGTGTTTATAGCATGTATATTGAAAATAACAATTCATTTGACAAAACAACTAAAATATTAAATTATTATCGTTAGTTGTATGTAGTTGCACAATTTTCATTTAGAAGCAAAGAGAGAAGTCTTATTTATATGTAGTTGCACAATTTTCTGATAATTAGTCATATATTTAAAAAAATTAAACATAGTTAGGCTTATATTGAAATTGCATATCACATTTCAGGATGATGGAGAAAACTAAAAAAAATATATATCAACGTTGAAATAATGTTCCAACATTACGGAGTTGTTCATTCGAATATTTCGAGATTACGGAGTTGTTCATTCGCCTAATTTTACAAAGATTTCAAAAAATAGAGAGATGTAGTTGCTAAATAAATGAATGGTGATTCATATTGTTGTAAGTGGTAAGTGCATAACAACAATGTAATCAAAGACAAATGGACTAATCACATGTCCTTCATATTTTTTTAACGAAGTAATGACGATTTTTTTAACGAATATTCAATCAATATAATAAAATGTTCAAAACAAAGTAACCACGATTTTTTTAACGAAAAAGAAAATGGACCAAGTGTAAATATGATTTGGTGTTGGATATTATAATAGAGTAATTGCCTACGGGCTTGTAAAAATAAAAATAAAAAAAAATAAAAAAAATAAGAGTGTAATTTCATATATTGATTAAGTTGCTAAACAAGTGTTTAAATAGGCTAATCTGGTTGTGTTTACATAATAAATCTCAATTTTTATGGATAAACATCATCTCGTGTACATAGCATGTTTATTGAAAATAACAAAATTGATAAAACAACCAAAATATTAAATTTTTAGTTATATGAAATGTGAAGTTTATTAAATTATGTGAATTTATTCATATACACAGACTATACTACTTTTTTTTTGAAATTAGTATAAACAGACTATACTACTAAAATACGTATTCCCATGAAAAACATAGAAGAAAAGAGAGAAGTCATATTTATATGTAGTTGCGGATTTTTGTAATTAATTAGTCGATATGTTGTAAACTATTTTATCATTATGAAGCTTATATCGAAATTGTATTATTACATTTTAGGATGACGGAAAAAAATGAAAAAGAAATATCATAGACAAACGATGACACTTATGCTACATTTGGATTGACCAAGTTATGAATACGAATATGTTTAGAATTTGGACGACAACAAAAATCTTAGCTAGAGTAATTATTATACATTATACATAGTTATAATTTTGAACAACTCTCCACAAACAACAACGTGTGTGGTTTTTTTTTTTTTTTTTGGTTCTTTTCTATTGCAACCCAAATTATACTCATGTATGAAATGAAATATAGTTGATCCCCCAAAATCATCATAATAACATTATGAGGTGACAATGTGAATTGATTAATATTTTTAATTGACTCAATTAAATTGTAAATGACAAATTTAATTAACACATCAATAAATTATAATATTTTAATATTAGTAAATGTTAATTACGTATCAATTCAATTAAACGGTCAAAAAATCATTCATTGAGTTTATTAATAATAACAATCAACCTACTTAATCATTTTTTACCGTCTCATCAAGGATGTTAATTTGTGTTATTGGGACTCCATATATAATTCTCGTATGAATTTATGACTAAATTAATAATTTGTTATGGTATAATTTACTATTGTCTTATTTTCTCAAAAATATGATATTTTTTTAAATTTAATCAATATATTTGCAAATATATCATGATTATATTAATTGAGTTTAAAATTTGGATTGACCAAGTTTAAAATATGATATTTTTTAAAAAATATCGTTCATTGCAAAAGAAATATCATAGACAAACGATGACACTTATGCTACATTTGGATTGACCAAGTTATGAATACGAATATGTTTAGAGTTTGGACGACAACAAAAATCTTAGCTAGAGTAATTATTATACATTATACGTAGTTATAATTTTGAGATTCCTTATGCATCCAAACAAACCTAAAGGTCCAAAAAATACTATTAAAGGTATTTCAACATTATGTTTTTTTCTTAACGTACTACAAATCGGTCAAGCGTTATTAATGGTTTTTTACTTGATGCTTTGTTTTTTACCGTTGACCATATTTAAGGTTTGTTTATTTTGATAATATACTTATATGATTATTTTGAGCGTTTATTTGTCATGTTTTACTTGGGACATTGTTTGTTATGCTTGTTTTGACTGATGTATTATGTTATATCGATTTAGACTTTGGTGTATGTATTAAATTATAATACCGAACTTCAAATTTATCTGAATTATGTTATATATGTTTGTATCTTTAAATTGGACTTATAGTTATTATAATTATAATTTAAATAATAATAATAATATTATATATGCTAAAATATTATCGATTAGGATGACGGTTATTACCATTATTGAACTGTTTAATCCGACCAATTCGTTGCGTTTATTTACAATATTGCATGTTGAAAATAGCAAACAAAATGGATTTTGAGTAGGGATGTCAATGAGACAAGTTAAATCCGAACCCCGAATCGGATAATACCCGAAAAAAATACCCGCTCTTGGTTCGTGTCGGGTATGGGGGTTTTATAGTACCCATCTCATACTCCAAAAAAATCTGATAATTTAAACATTTTGGGATATTTTATGACTTCAATTATCTGTACTATTTGGATTTTTAATGTGTTTGAATATTTTGTTTGTCGGGTGTATTTAAAATGATTGGTAAATTTATGTATTTGTAAAATAATTTTCAGATTTTTTTGTTGGCAACTTTTTCGGATATTAATGTGCTTGTTTTCGTATTTTTGGGTAATGGCGAAACTTTTTACCCGAAGGTCTAGTTATGGCGAAACTTTTTACCCGTGAGGATTCAGTTTCGGATACAGGTAATACCCACAAATTCGGGTACAAATACGGAGAAAGCTTGCCCCAAATTTCATGTCTCGTCCGCTGAGAAAGAAAAAAATAGATATTATATTTTATTCATTATTTTCTCAATTTTCATGTCTAAATAGAATCTCGTGTTTTATAGCACTTATGTTGAAAATAACTATTCAATTGATAAAAGTACTCAAATATTTTTTTTAGTTGAGATATTAACCTAAATTATTAATTATTAATTGTATACAATGTGAAATTTATTAAATTTTTATGAATCTTCATATATAATACATAATACACATCTTCCTCTATTTGTGGGATTCGTTACTTCGGTTAATCTTCAGGGCCGGCCCAAGAATTTAAGAGACCCTAAACAAAATCAGAAAACTAACTAAATTTTTTTTATAATGAATCCTAAATTTTTATATCATACTATGTAATTTGTTAAAATGAACCTACATTTTTTTATAATGGACCTCAAATTATAGAAATTATATTACATAATTTATTTTCGTAGATCCGGACCCGAAGTCCGGACTTTAATTTTTGTATTAATGGGCTGGCTCTGTTAATCTCCAATAGTGGAGGCTCAAAAATAACTTCTCCCTAATACCTAATTTCGTTGCTATCTTTTTCGGATTTTAACGAGTTAAAAATAGCTTTTCTCCCAAATTCAGTGTCTCTTCTCCGAATCTTATTCAATCTGATTCATCCATATTCTTCCAATACCCAAATTCGAAGTCGACAAATTAGAGAAATAATTTCATCTCGATGGAGAATTGATCTTTGTGTTCGCATGATTGGTAATGGTGAATTATTAAGGTAATCAGATCCTCAATTTTTTCTTATTAAGAAACTCAATTATTATGATTCATCCTTACGTATGGAGAAAATTTAAAATGGAGATTCATCAATTATTCAGGAAAGTTGATTTGTTTTAATACTAGGCCAATTTAAAATGGCGAAAATGCCAAAGTACATTTAGTGAAATCATGCTAAATTTATGCTAAATTAGTTTTGCAGAAAATTTTATTTTTTTACATTTAGTGAAATCATGCTAAACTTATGCTAAATTGGTTTTGCAGAAAATTTTATTTTTTTTACATTTAGTGAAATCATGCTAAACTTATGCTAAATTAGTTTTAGAGAAAATTTTATTTTTTTACATTTAGTGAAATCATGCTAAACTTATGCTAAATTAGTTTTAGAGAAAATTTTATTTTTTTACATTTAGTGAAATAATGCTAAACTTATGCTAAATTCGTTTTGCAGAAAATTTTATTTTTTTACATTTAGTGAAATCATGCTAAACTTATGCTAAATTCGTTTTGCAGAAAATTTTATTTGTTTACATTTAGTGAAATCATGCTTTTTTTTGCGAATATTTTTTTTTTTTACAAAGATGGCTTGTTAGTAAATATTTATAAGTAAACATAAGCGGGATGATTAAACGAATAATAAAAAATCGTGCTTGGTGAAATCAACCAAATGAACTTGAACTATCGGTTACATTTGGAATTGAGTACTTTTTTTTTTTCATGTAAATTCATTCTTTTGGCTATTGAGTACCTTTTTTTTTTTTTTTTTTTAACAAAAATGGTTTGTTAGTAAATAATTATTAAAAAAAGAAGCGCGACGAATTTATAATCTTTTATTCTTCTTTCAGATGGAATTTAAAACTTGGTTTAAGTTTACTAATAGATCATTCATGCAATGTGATCTATAACAGAATAAAATAATAATAAAAAATCATGTTTCTTTAATCAACCAAATGAGAATGAACTCGGTTACATTTGGAATGATTAAACATGCAAATGTTGCAATCCCATGAAATAGAAGCAAATAGAGAAGTCTTATTTATATGCAATTGCACATTTTTTCTGATAATTAGTCTTCTATTGTAAACAATTTAATCATATTGAAGTCTCCATTAAATTGTAAATCACATCTTAAGATGATGGAGAAAACTAAAAAAGGAACACCATATACTTATAATTTCAACAATGAAATAATATTCCAACATTATGGAGTTGTTCATTCGCCTAATTTTACATAGATTTCAAGAAATAGAGAGATGTAGTTGGTGAATAAATGAATGGCGATTAATATTGTTGTAAGCGGATAATAACAATGGAAGAGAATACATGACACAAAGTCACATGGCCCACATTTTTTGTCAACCTTAACGAGATGATTTCTTAGATGTAAATTACTAATTTACCCACCAGTCTTTTTAATATAATATTATGTCACGTCATCATATTTTTAATTGTTAAATTATGATATGTGACGAAATGTAAATTATTTTTTATGAATATGATTTTTTTGTATAAATTTATGTATTCATTATTTTACAATTAGTTTTCAACAATTTTACGTGATAACATTGTGTTACATTGATGATGTGTCAAATTATTATATGTTAGACTAATGTTGAACCGACTATATTTAATTTTGTATTTTTTCCACATAATGTTAGATGATCAAACGTAGATACTAACATAATTTGAAGTGCTCATGTGTCTAACACTAATAAATTAATATATATTATTACGAAACATACATCAAATATGTTTAGAATTTGGACAACAAACAAAAAAAAAATCTTAGCCTAAAGTAAATTAATAAATTATATTGACTCAAGATTGAGCAATCGACTCGAGATATAGGGATTGACTCAAGATATGTGGATTCTCAAAATTATAAATTATAAATTAAATTATATTTACTATTGTTTACATGTTAATTTTATGACCTACCAAGGCATAGCATTTTGTTGTCCTTCCTTAAAAAAAAAAACTACCCACTGTATATTCTGTAAATCTTAGTTTTTCTCTATTTTTTTATTTTTATTTTGGCCCTCTCGTGAGGTTTGATACAAGTCTAGAGAGAGGCTATATCTCGATGACTTGATTATTGTAATCGTTTTTTTTTTGTCAATATAATTAGAGATGCTTAATCAAATCCTCCTTCAAAAAAAAAAAGTTCTTTTGATGTTGTTGTGAAATATATTTTGTTTAACATGAGTGATCATCATAATGTTTGATGTCCATACATATTTATTTATTATTTTGATTGGTTCATAATCTTATTGATTAACGTTTGTGATAATGTCTTTTCATGAATGGAACGAAACATATTCTCCCAATACCTAATTTCGTTGCTTCGGTTAATCTCCAATAGTGGTGGCTCAAAAGTAACTTCTCCCTAATACCTAATTTCGTTGCATTCTTTTCGGATTTTAACGAGTTAAAAATAATTTTTCTCCCAAATTCAAAGTCTCTTCTCCGAATCTTATTGAATCTGATTCCTTCATATTCTCCCAATACCCAAATTCGAAGTCGACAAAATTAGAGTAATAATTTCATCTCGATGGAGAATTGATCTTTGTGTTCGCATGATTGGTAATGGTGAATTATTAAGGTAATCAGATCCTCAATTTTTTCTTATTAAGAAACTCAATTATTATGATTCATCCTTACGTATGCAGAAAATTAAAAATGGAGATTCATCAATTATTCAGGAAAGTTGATTTGTTTTAATACTAGGCCAATTTAAAATGGAGAAAATGCCAAAGTACATTTAGTGAAATCATGCTAAACTTATGCTAAATCCATTTTGCAGAAAATTTTATTTTTTACATTTAGTGAAATCAAGCCAAAGAGCTTTTTCCTATTTTTTTTGCCAAATTTTTATTTTCTTACAAAGATGGCTTGTTAGTAAATAATTACAAGTAAACAGAAGCGGGATGATTAAACGAATAATAAAAAATCATGCTTGGTGAAATCCACCAAATGAGCATGAACTATCGGTTACGTTTGAAAAGATAGGAGCGAAGAGAGAAGTCCTATTTATATGTAATTGCGTATTTTTCTAATTAATTATTCATATGTTGTAAAAAATTTAATCATATTAAAGCTTATATTGAAATCGTATATCACATTTAAGACGATGGAGAAAACTGAAAAACAAATATCATACATAGATGATCATCGTTCCGATACATTTGGATTAACCAATATTGAAATTAATATTTTTTGAAGTCTCTTCTCATTGATTCCGATACATTTGGATTAACCAATTTCGTCTCAACGGAGAATTGATCTTTCTCCATATCTAATTTCTGCGACAAATTAGATAGATATGTTTAATCCTTCAATTGTTGTGCTTCATTTTAATTCCTTCTTTTTGGTATTTACTTCAGACAAGTTGATCTCGTTTAATACTAGGTCAATTTAGAATGGAGAAATTGCCAAGGTTAGTAAGATTCACACAAACCTTTTGATAAATCCATTCTGCTGAAAGGGTTTTTCCTTTATTTTTGCGATAAGGGATTTTCAGAAAAAAGGGACTTTTTAGTAAATGATTATAAGAACATAGAAGCATCATAATTTTGTAATTTGTTATTCTCCTCCCCTTTTTTTTCAGTTGTAATTTTTTTAATTTAATGGAAAATGTAGTAAATAATGTTCACTATCTTCCAAATAATAATGATAATAATGAGCTTTTCTTCCATACACCAAAATTTTTCTAACCGTCCACTTTCTCAAATTTAATGGTCCAGATTAAACCCTACATTTATCCAGCAAGTAAACTATTTTATTAAACAGGTCACCATTATGGAAGAAAATAATAGAAAAGTAATTGCACTTATTCAATATTTCTTTTCCTCTTCAGTGACATGCACGCCTCATTTATTGCTACTTGCTAGGTGTGGCGGTGGAAAGTGCATTTTTTAGTGATTTTTTTTTTTTGTTAATTCATAAACATTGCATTTGCAGTACAAATATATATATATATATATATATATATATAGGGATGATAAAGAGAATTCAAAAAAAAAATCCAGACAAAAATATATTGATGAAATGATCAAAATATACTTTTCTTACAACCAAAATATACTGAATTTCAACATGCTTACACATCGAACTGAATTCAAATTAATAAACATAAACATAAAGTCAAAGGATTTTTTTTTTAATTTTCAGGAATGTTCTCTATATACATGATAAGTTTGGAAAAAATAGAAAAAAGCTCTCCGTCTCTAATTGTATTTATTTTTTATCATTGGATTTTTTTTGGGGATTTTTTTTTTGTGGATCATTCATCTAATTTCAACGAGCGGACAAGATTTAACAAGAAAACAGCGGTGTCCATATTTGATTGCCCTACCCAAACCCGCATAGAGGCACAACTCTCTCTCTCTCTCTTTCTCTCTAAATTTGGTGTTAGTACTCGATAACTAGACTGTACCTCTCAACTAAATAGCAACTAAATTTGGATTATAGGTGACGTGTATTTGATGAGTTGGTGGTGGTTTAACTAGTATATGTTAGCGTTAGCATACTATAAATAGAGTGACTTGTCATTGCAACAGTAATTAAATGGAATAGAATGAATTTATATAAAATCTAATCCTAATTGAAGGGTATATTTGCAAAATTCACCTGCTAAGATTTTCATATGGCTGGTTTCAATTGCTCAACAAGTCATTAAATCACCAAAAAATCTCTTGATTATGTATAATACCTCTCATCCTCCATTACACTCCTAAAAAGAAGGTAAAAGTATTGCAAAATTCGTATACATGCATGTAGAAAGTTTCAGCTAAATAGCAATAAAATGGAAAAAAAATAAAAAATAGAATTGAAACAATAATCTAATAATCTGAAGTTCAATTGATTCTATGGGTTTAGACTTGGATTTTTATTTTTATTTTGATAATCTGAAATTCATTTTGAAGTTCAATTGAACAAAATAATCTGAAGTTCAATTGAAACAATAATCTGAAATTCATATTGATATAATTTCTACATGCATTTTTAGATATAATTTCTACATGCATTTTTATTTTGACATTCATATTGATATAATTTATACATGCATTTTTTAAATTTGAATTCATGAATATATTATGTAAATATTTAAACCTATAATAATTAGGGGGTTTACATATGTACCATTTGTCAAATTTAAAATTACATATTTATACTTCTTAAAATTAAAATATTATATTTATCTTTTCATAAATCTAAAATATTAAATTTACCCAAAAATTAAAAACAATCCAATTTCTTCGTTAAACTTAACGGTCAAGATTTAAAATTACTATTTTATCTTTTGTATATTTACCTTTCTAAAAATCCAAAACATCAATCATCATTTATCTCTTTAAAAATAAAAATATCTGATTTACCCTCTTAATAATAAAAATAAACATATGTACCATTACTCACTCGACAAGAAAAAAATCAGGCCCTACAATTTTATTATACTTTTAGTTATGATTATATTTTTGTTATGAAATTATATGATTTAATGTTCATATTTACCGCTTTTTGTTTTTGTCATTTGAACTTAATAAAATGATTATTTTTTGAAATTTTATTAATGTATTTTTTGCATTTATAATATTATATATGATATTACATTGTTATATTCTTTGGATAAATATGATATTTTTATTTTTAAAAGGGTAAATATCATAATTTGGATTTTTAGAAAAGTAAATATGTAAAAGGGTAAAATAATAATTTGAAATGTTGACAGTTAATTTTAACGGGAGAAATTGGATGGTTTTTATTTGTTGGATAAATATTAAATATGATATTTTAGTATTATGAAAGGGTGAATATTTAATTTTAATTTTAAGAAAGAGTAAATATGTAATTTTAAATTTAAGAAAGAGTAAATATGTAAATTCCCATAATAGTTATAATCATATATAATAATGTGTATGTTATATTCGTGTTTTTTTTTAATCAAATTTAATATTGAAATTTTCAAAACCGAGCAAGAACGAAAATAATAGTTTAACTATTAAAATACAAGTAACTTCTTACTTGTAAACATATAATATTGTTATTTTGAAATTGTAATTTTGAAAATACCACATGAATTAAATAATTGTTCATTATATGTTTGCTTAATTAAATTGTGATATTATTTTCCATTTTAAAATGTGATATTTGTGTCTAATTTGCATTGTATTTAGGATTAGTAAATAACTTTATTAGTACTAAATCATTAATTGCATGTGGTAAGTACACAAGTCGCATGTTTCATTGTCTTCATAAAAAATAATTTATAATAATACGATGATGTTAATAGAATTGAAAAATAATGTTATGGTTATCAAAATCAAACACCAAAGTAGTATTTACGTGGTTGGTTTATTTGTATACACCGAGCCCAAAAGCTATCATTCAGGTATGCATTTTCTCCATTTCTCCACACGTCATCGATCCGAAGAACATCTGATTGTCAATCTAGTCCGTCTAATTACTTTCAATCCAACAGTTCATATTCATCAACCCAACCCATCTCCTCCATAAGTAAACCCCAACCGACACCTCCTTCGTCACTTTGGACTGCACTTTCTCACAAGGTATTTCTTCTTTTCTTTACTCCAATTAATTTTCTTTAGCGTATGAAATGTTGATTAAGAGCTTGATTTGATTGTTGTTCTTCAATTACATGCTAATTTCTTCTTTGACAATGTCGGATCGTTGGAAAAAGGCGGATCAAAAAGACACACAAAGGTGCTTCGAGATGATGTCGATGAATTCACCATGACAGCAATTCTATGATTGTCAATCTAGTCCGTCTAATTACTTTCAATCCAACGGTTCATATTCATCAACCCAACTCATCTCCTCCTTAAATAACCCCCAACCGGCACCTCCTTCGTCACTTTGGACTGCATGTTTTCATTTCATTCTCTCTATCTCCCTCGCTCTTGCTTTCTCACAAGATATTTCTTCTTTTCTTTACTCAAATTAATTTTTTTTAGCTTTTGAAATGTTGATTAACATCTTGATTTGATTGTTGTTCTTCAATTACAGGCTAATTTCTTCTTTGACAATGTCGGATTGTTGGAAAATGGCGGATCAAAAAGGCACATGAAGGTGCTTCGAGATGATTTCCATGGATTCACCATGGCAGCAATTCTATGATTGTCAGTCTAGTCCGTCTAATTACTTTCAATCCAACGGTTCATATTCATCAACCCAACCCATCTCCTCCATAAGTAACCCCCAACCGGCACCTCCTTCGTCACTTTGGACTGCAGGTTTTCATTTCATTCTCTCTATCTCCCTCGCTCTTGCTTTCTCACAAGGTATTTCTTCTTTTCTTTACTCAAATTAATTTTCTTTAGCGTTTGAAATGTTGATTAACTGCTTGATTTGATTGTTGTTCTTCAATTACAGGCTAATTTCTTCTTTGACAATGTCGGGTCATTGGAAAAACTTGGATAAAAAAGGCACATGAAGGTGCTTCGAGATGAAGTCCATGGATTCACCATGGCAGCAATTCTATGATTGTCAATCTAGTCCGTCTAATTACTTTCAATCCAACGGTTCATATTCATCAACCCAACCCATCTCCTCCATAAGTAACCCCCAACCGGTACCTCCTTCGTCACTTTGGACTGTAGGTTTTCATTTCATTCTCTCTATCTCCCTCGCTCTTGCTTTCTCACAAGGCATTTCTTCTTTTCTTTACTCAAATTAATTTTCTTTAGCATTTGAAATGTTGATTAATAGCTTGATTTGATTGTTGTTCTTCAATTACAGGATAATTTATTCTTTGACAATGTCGGATCGTTCGAAAAAGACGAATCAAAAAGGCACAATAAGGTGCTTCGAGATGATGTCCATGGATTCACCATGGCAGCAATTCTATGATTGTCAATCTAGTCCGTTTAATTACTTTCAATCCAACGGTTCATATTCATCAACCCAACCCATCTCCTCCATAAGTAACCCCCAACCGGCACCTCCTTCGTCACTTTGGGCTGCAGGTTTTTATTTTATTTTCTCTATCTCCCTCGCTCTTGCTTTCTCACAAGGTATTTCTTCTTTTCTTTACTCAAATTAATTTTCTTTAGCGTTTGAAATGTTGATTAACAGCTTGATTTGATTGTTGTTCTTCAATTACAGGCTAATTTCTTCTTTGACAATGTCGGATCGTTGGGAAAAGGCGGATCAAAAAGGCACATGAAGGTGCTTCGAGGTAATGTCCATGGATTCACCATGGCAGCAATTCTATGATTGTCAATCTAGTCCGTCTAATTAATTACTTTCAATCCACCGGTTCATATTCATCAACCTAACCCATCTCCTCCATAAGTAACCCCCAATCGGCACCTCCTTCGTCACTTTGGATTGCAGGTTTTCATTTCATTCTCTCTATCTCCCTCGTTCTTGCTTTCTCACAAGGTATTTCTTCTTTTCTTTATTCAAATTAATTTTCTTTAGCGTTTGAAATGTTGATTAACAGCTTGATTTGATTGTTGTTCTTCAATTACAGGCTAATTTCTTCTTTGACAATGTCGGATCGTTGGAAAAAGGCGGATCAAAAAGGCACATGAAGGTGCTTCGAAATGATGTTCATGGATTCACCATGGAAGCAATTCTATGATTGGAAAAAGGCAAGGAGGAACCAGCGGTTTGATCTGTGAAGATAGTTAGATGCGCAATGGTGGCTTCAAGATATTTCTTGAGAATGTGATTAGAGTTGTTGTGACGTATACATAGCATGTGATTAGGAAAACTATGTAAATAATATTCTCTTTTGATGTAATATAAGAAATTGAATTTACAATTTATTAATTATTAATTTCATGATTAATGTCTTGGGAATTGCATTGAATATCTAGGTATGCCTCATTTTGTTCTTCAAATCTCTACTTAAAATCGATCAGAAGCTACAAGTACAAGTACATTTTGGTACATCATCATTAAAGCTATGTAATATGGATTTTGGTGCTTCAAATAGAAGTCTAATGAATAATTTAATGAATGAAATAATTGTGATAACGTAACACTCAGAGATTGTAAAAAACAGAAAATAAAATAAAATTCGAGTTAATCTCTAGATTAAGTTCATAATTAGTAAGAATAAAGAACTTTTTTAGGGCCACACACTCCGAAAAAGAAAAAAATAAATCATTCATTCATAAAATCATTATGGGAGTCCATCAAAATTACGCGATCATAAATTTTTTCCACAATAAAATTATGTTCGAAGAGGATGATAGCCTATTTAAGATGTATTATATACAATTTGATAAATCTTGGATATATTATATGAAAGAAATGCAGTTTCGGATCAACCGTAAAAGTGTACACAAGGAAAAACGAACGTACGCGTTCGTAGAAATAACACACACAAATTTCATTTTTTTTGAAAATTGAAATAAAAATGCAAAACCAAAAGTCTAACACCTTCAAAAAAATTCAATTATGATATTTCTTGAAAATATGTTCAAATTGAAGTGTAACACAAGCAAAATACTCAATTTTCATGTCGTACTCAAAATACTACGTAATTGAAGACCAACACACACAAATTTCAATTTTTTCGAAAATTTGTTAAAAATGCAAAAACAAAAGTCTAACACCTTCAAAAAAATTCAATTATGATATTTTTTGAAAATATGTTCAAATTGAAGTGTAACACAAGTACAATACTTAATTTTCATGTCGTATTCAAAATACTCCGTAATTGAAGACTAACACACACAAATTTCAATTTTTTCGAAAATTTGTTAAAAATGCAAAAACAAAAGTCTAACACCTTAAAAAAATTTAATGAAGATTAACACACACAAATTTCAATTTTTTTAAAAAGTTCTTAAAAATGCAAAAACAGAAGTCTAAGACCATCAAAATAATTCAATTATCATATTTTTTGAAAATATGTCAAAGTTGAAGTGTAATGCAAGCAAAATACTCAATTTTCATGTCGTACTCAAAATACTCCGTAATTGAAGACTAACACACACAAATTTCAATTTTTACGAAAATTTCTTAAAATGCAAAAACATGTCGAACACCTTCACAAAATTCAAGACATTTTTTAAAAATATGTTAAAAACGAAGTGTAACACTTGGGAAATACTCAATTTTCATGTCGTACTGATAATACTCCGTAATTGAAGACTAACAAAGACATATTTCAATTTTTTCGAAAATTTCTTAAAAATGCAAAAACAGAAGTTTAACACCTTAAAATTTTTTAATGAAGACTAACACATACAAATTTGAATTTTTTCAAACATTTCTTAAAAATGCAAAAACAGTAGTCTAACACCTTCAGAAAATTCAATTATGATAATTTTCGAAAATATGGTAAAATTGAAGTGTAATACAAGCAAAATACTCAAGTTTCATGCCGTACTAAAAAATACTCCGTAATTTTAGACTAACACAAAAAAATTTCAATTTATTCGAAAATGTCTTAAAAATACAAAAACAGAACTCTAACACCTTATAAAAATTCAATTATGACATTTGTATAAAAATGTTAAAATCGAAATGTAGCACAAACAAAATACTCAATTTTCTTGTCGTACTCAAATTACTCCGTAATTGAAGACTAACACACACAAATTTAAATTTTTTTGAAACTTTTTCCAAATTACAAAAACAGAAGTCTAACACCTTCAAAAAAATTAAATGAAGACTAACACGCACAAATTTCAATTTTTTCAAAAATTTCTTAAAATCAATTATGATAATTTTTGAAAATATGTTAAAATTGAAGTGTAATACAAGAAAAATACTCAAGTTCCATGTCGTACTCAAAATACTCCGTAATTTTAGACTAACACACACAATTTCAATTTTTTCGAAAATGTCTTAAAAATGCAAAAACAGAAGTCTAACACCTTCAAAAAATTCAATTATGACATTTTTATAAAAATGTTTAAATCGAAATGTAAAACAAGCAAAATACTAAATTTTCTTGTCGTACTCAAATTACTCCGTAATTGAAGACTAACACACACAAATTTCAATTTTTTTGAAACTTTTTTCAAATTGCAAAAACAGAAGTCTATCACCTTAAAAAAAATTCAATGAAGATTAACACACACAAATTTCAATTTTTTAAAAATTTCTTAAAAATGCAAAAACAGAAGTCGAACACCTTCAATTATGATAATTTTTGAAAATATGTTAAAATTGAAGTGTAATACAAGCAAAATACTGAAGTTTCATGTCATACTCAAAATACTCCGTAATTTTAGACTAACACACAAAAATTTCATTTTTTTTTTAAATTTCATAAAAATGCAAAACCAAAAGTCTAACACCTTCAAAAAAATTCAATTATGATATTTTTTGAAAATATGTTAAAATTGAAGTCTAACTCAAGAAAAATACTCAATTTTCATGTCGTGCTCATAATACTCCGTAATTGAAGACTAACACACACAAATTTAAATTTTTTCGAAAATTTCTTATAAGTACAAAAACAGAAGTCCAACACCTTAAAAAAATTCAATTATGATATTTTTTAAAAAAATGTTAAAATCGAAGTGTAAGACAAGAAAAATACCCAATTTTCATGTCATACTCAAAGTACTCCGTATTTGAAAACTAACGCACACAATTTTCAATTTTTTTCGAAAATTTCTTAAAAATACCTAAAACACAAGTCTAACACGTTCAAAAAATTCTATTATGATATTTTTTGAAAATATGTTCAAATTGAAGTGTAATACAAGAAATATACTCAATTTTCATGTCGTACACAAAATACTCCATAATTGAAGACTAGCACACACAAATTTCAATTTTTTCGAAAATTTGTTACAAATGCAAAAATAAAAGTCTGACATCTTAAAAAAAAATTCAATTATTACATTTTTTAAAAATATGTTAAAATTGAAGTCTAACTCAAGAAAAATACTCAATTTTCATGTCGTGCTCATAATACTCCGTAATTGAAGACTAACACACACAAATTTCAATTTTTTCTAAACATTCTTAAAAACGCAAAACCAAAAGTCTAACTCCTTCAAAAATTCAATTATGATATTTTTTCAAAATATGTTCAAATTGAATTGTAATACAAGAAGAATGCCCAATTTTCATGTCGTACTCATAATACTCCGTAATTGATGACTAACACACACAAATTTAAATTTTTTCGAAAATTTCTTAAAAATACAAAAACAGAAGTCCAGCACCTTCAGTGTAAGACAAGCAAAATAGTAAATTTTCATGTCGTACTCAAAGTACTCCGCATTTGAAAACTAACACACACAATTTTTAATTCTTTTCTAAAATTTCTTAAAAATACAAAAACAGAAGTCTAACACCATAAAAAAAAAATTCAATTATGATATATTTTTTAAAAATGTTAAAATTGAAGTTTAACACAAGAAAAATACTCAGTTTTCATGTCGTACTCAAAATATTCCGTAATTGAAGACAAACACACAGAAAATTCATTTTTTTGGAAAATTTCATAAAAATGCAAAAACAGAAGTCTAACACCTTCAAAAAAATTCAATTATGATATTTTTTAAAAATATGTTAAAATTGAAGTGTAACACAAGCAATATACTCAATTTTTATGTCGTAGTCAAAATACTCTGTAATTGAAGACTAACACACACAAATTTCATTTTTTTCGAAAATTTGTTAAAAATGCAAAAACAACAGACTAACACCTTAAAAAAAAAAAATTCAATTATGACATTTTTTAAAAATATGTTAAAATCGATGTCTAACACAAGCAAAAAAATCAATTTTCATGTCGTAGTCAAAATACTCCGTAATTGAAGACTAACACAAACAAATTTCAATTTTTTCGAAACTTTTTTAAAAATGCAAAAACAGAAGTCCAGCATCTTCAAAAAATTCAATGAATACTAACACATACAAATTTGAATTTTTTCAAAAATATCTTAAAAATGCAAAAACACAAGTCTAACACGTTCGAAAAATTCAATTATGATATTTTTTGAAAAGATGCTCAAATTGAAGTGTAATACAAGCGAAATACTCAATTTTCATGTCCTTCTCAAAATACTCCGTAATTGAAGACTAACACACACAAATTTCACTTTTTTAGAAAATTTGTTAAAAATGCAAAAACAAAAGTCTAACACGTTAAAAAAAATTCAAATATTACATTTTTAAAAAATATGTTAAAATTGAAGTCTAACTCAAGAAAAATACTCAATTTTCATGCCGTGCTCATAATACTCCGTAATTGAAGACTAACACACACAAATTTCAATTTTTTTTCTAACTTTCTTAAAAATGCAAAACCAAAAGTTTAACTCCTTCAAAAAATTCAATCATGATATTTTTTCAAAATATGTTCAAATTGAATTGTAATATAAGAAGAATGCCCAATTTTCATGTCATACACATAATACTCCGTAATTGAAGACTAACACACACAAATTTAAATTTTTTCAAAAATTTCATAAAAATGCAAAAACAGAAGTCCAACACCTTCAAAAAAATTCAATTATGAATTTTTTTAAAAAAATGTTAAAATCGAAGTGTAAGACAAGCAAAATACTCGATTTTCATGTCGTACTCAAAGTACTCCATATTTGAAAAACTAACACACACAATTTTCAATTTTTTTCTAAAATTTCTTTTAAATACAAAAACAGAAGTCTAACACCTTAAAAAAAAATTCAATTATATATTATTTTTAAAAATGTGAAAATTGAAGTGTAACACAAGAAAAATACTCAGTTTTCATGTCGTACTAAAAATACTCCGTAATTGAAGACTAACACAAACAAAATTCAATTTTTTGGAAAATTTCATAAAAATAGAAAAACAGAAGTCTAACACCATCAAAAAAATTCAATTGTGATATTTTTTAAAAATATGTTAAAATTGAAGTGTAAACAAGCAATATACTCAATTTTTATGTCGTAGTCAAAATACTCTGTAATCGAAGACTAACACACACAAATTTCAATTTTTTCGAAAATTTCATAAAAATGCAAAAACAACAGTCTAACACCTTAAAAAAAAAAAAAAAAATTCAATTATGACATTTTTTAAAAATATGTTAACATCGAAGTCTAACACAAGCAAAATACTCAATTTTCATGTCGTACTCAAAATACTCCGTAATTGAAGACAAACACACACAAATTTCAATTTTTTCGAAACTTTTTTAGAAATACAAAAACAGAAGTCCAGCATCTTCAAAAAATTCAATGAATTCTAACACACACAAATTTTAATTTTTTCAAAACTATCTTAAAAATGCAAAAACACAAGTCTGACACGTTCGAAAAATTCAATTATGATATTTTTTGAAAAGATGTTCAAATTGAAGTGTAATACAAGCAAAATACTCAATTTTTTCGAAACATTCTTAAAAATGCAAAAACAGAAGTCTAACACCTTAAAAAAAAAATCAATGAAGACTAACACATACAAATTTGAATTTTTTCAAAAATTTCTTAAAAATGCAAAAAAAAAGTCTAACACCTTCAAAAAGTTCAATTATGATAATTTTTGAAAATATGTTAAAATTGAAGTGTAATACAAGCAAAATACTAAAGTTTCATGTGATACTCAAAATACTCAATTTTTTCGAAACATTCTTAAAAATGCAAAAACAGAAGTCTAACACCTTAAAAAAAAAATCAATGAAGACTAACACACACATATTTCAATTTTTTCGAAAATGTCGTAAAAATGCAAAAACAGAAGTCTAACACCTTAAAAAAAAATTCAATTATGACATTTTTATAAAAATGTTTAAATCGAAATGTAGCACAAGCAAAATACTCCATTTTCTTGTCGTATTCAAATGACTCCGTAATTGAAGACTAACACACACAAATTTCAATTTTTTTGAAACGTTTTTCAAATTGCAAAAACAGAAGTCTAACACCTTCAATTATGATAATTTTTGAAAATATGTTAAAATTGAAGTGTAATACAAGCAAAATACTGAAGTTTCATGTCGTACTCAAAATACTCCGTAATTTTAGACTAACACACACAAATTTCAAATTTTTTGAAAATTTCTTAAAAATGCAAAACCAAAAGTCTAACACCTTCGAAAAAAATTCAATTATGATATTTTTTGAAAATATGTTCAAATTGAAGTCTAACTCAAGAAAAATACTCAATTTTCATGTCGTGCCCATAATACTCCGTAATTGAAGACTAACACACACAAATTTCAATTTTTTCTAAACTTTCTTAAAAATGCAAAACCAAAAGTCTAACTCCTTCAAAAAAATTCAATTATGATATTTTTTCAAAATATGCTCAAATTGAATTGTAATACAAGAAGAATGCCCAATTTTCATGTCATACGCATAATACTCCGTAATTGAAGACTAACACACACAAATTTAAATTTTTTCGAAAATTTCTTATAAGTACAAAAACAGAAGTCCAACACCTTAAAAAAATTCTATTATAAAATTTTTAAAAAAAATGTTAAAATCGAAGTGTAACACAAGAAAAATACTCAATTTTCATGTCATACTCAAAGTACTCCGTATTTAAAAACCAACACACACAATTTTCAATTTTTTTCGAAAATTTCTTATAAATACCAAAACACAAGTCTAACACGTTCAAAAAATTCAATTATGATATTTTTTGAAAATATGTTCAAATTGAAGTGTAATACAAGAAATATACTCAATTTTCATGTCGTACTCAAAATACACCGTAATTGAAGACTAGTACACACAAATTTCAATTTTTTCGAAAATTTGTTACAAATGCAAAAATAAAAGTCTGACACCTTCAAAAAAAAATTCAATTATTACATTTTTTAAAAATATGTTAAAATTGAAGTCTAACTCAAGAAAAATACTCAATTTTCATGTCGTGCTCATAATACTCCGTAATTGAAGACCAACACACACAAATTTCAATTTTTTCTAAACTTTCTTTAAAATGCAAAACCAAAAGTCTAACTCCTTCAAAAAATTCAATTATGATATTTTTTTTAAAATATGTTCAAATTGAATTGTAATACAAGAAGAATGCCCAATTTTCATGTCGTACTCATAATACTCCGTAATTGAAGACAAACACACACAAATTTAAATTTTTTAGAAAATTTCATAAAAATGCAAAAACAGAAGTCCAACACCTTGTATTACAATCGAAGTGTAAGACAAGCAAAATACTAAATTTTCATGTCGTACTCAAAGTACTCCGCATTTGAAAACTAACACACACAATTTTTAATTCTTTTCTAAAATTTCTTAAAAATACAAAAACTGGAGTCTAACACCTTAAAAAAAAAAAAATTCAATTATGATATATTTTATAAAAATGTTAAAATTGAAGTTTAACACAAGAAAAGTACTCAGTTTTCATGTCGTACTCAAAATACTCCGTAATTGAAGACTAACACACAGAAAATTCATTTTGTTTGGAAAATTTCATGAAAATGCAAAAACATAAGTCTAACACATTCAAAAAAATTCAATTATGATATTTTTTAAAAATATGTTAAAATTGAAGTGTAACACAAGCAATATACTCAATTTTTATGTCGTAGTCAAAATACTCTGTAATTGAAGACTAACACACACAAATTTCAATTTTTTCTAAAATTTCATAAAAATGCAAAAACAACAGACTAACACCTTAAAAAAAAAAAAAATTCAATTATGACATTTTTTAAAAATATAGCATAATCGAAGAGTAACACAAGCAAAATACTCAATTTTCATGTCGTACTCAAAATACTCCGTATTTGAAGACTAACACACACAAATTTCAATTTTTTCGAAACTTTTTTAAACATGCAAAAACAGAAGTCTAACAGCTTCAAAAAATTCAATGAAGACTAACACACACAAATTTCATTTTTTTAAAAAATATCTTAAAAATGCAAAAACACAAGTCTAACTCGTTCAAAAAATTAAATTATGATATTTTTTTAAAATATGTTCAAATTGAAGTGTAATAGCAAAATACTTAATTTTCATGTTGTACTCAAAATACTCCATAATTGAAGACTTGCACACACACATTTCAATTTTTTCGAAACTTTGTTACAAATGCAAAAACAAAAGTCTGACACCTTAAAAAAAAATACAATTATTACTTTTTTTAAAAATATGCTAAAATTGAAGTCTAACTCTAGAAAAATACTCAATTTTCATGTCGTACTCATAATACTCCGTAATTGAAGACTAACACACACAAATTTCAATTTTTTCGGAACTTTCTTAAAAACGCAAAACCAAAAGTCTAACTCCTTCAAAAAATTCAATTCTGATATTTTTTGAAAATATGTTCAAATTGAAGTGTTATACAAGAAGAATGCTCAATTTTCATGTCGTACGCATAATACTCCGCATTTGAAGACTAACACAAACAAATTTTGATTTTTTTCGAAAATTTCTTAAAAATGCAAAAGCCAAAGTCCAACACCTTAAAAAAAATTCAATTATGACATTTTTTATAAAAATGTTAAAATCGAAGTGTAAGACAAGCAAAATACTCAATTTTCATGTCATACTCAAAGTACTCCGTAATTGAAAACTAACACACACAATTTTCAATTTTTTTCGAAAATTTCTTAATAATCCAAAAACAAAAGTCTAACACCAGAAAAAAAAATTCAATTAGGACATTTTTTTAAAAAATGTTAAAATCGAAGTGTAACACAAGCAAAATACTCAATTTTCATGTCGCACTCAAATTACTCCGTAATTGAAGACTAGCACACACAAATTTCAATTTTTTGGAAACTTTTTTAAAATTGCAAAAACAGAAGTCTAACACCTTAAAAAAAATTCAATGAAGACTGACATACACAAATTTCAATTTTTTCAAAAATTTCATAAAAATGCAAAAACAGAAGTCGGACACTTTCAAAAAATTCAATTATGATATTTTTTGAAAATATGATAAAATTTAAGTGTAATACAAGCAAAATACTCAATTTTCATGTCGTACTCAAATTACTCCGTAATTTAAGACTACCACACAAAAATTTCAATTTTTTAAAAACTTTTTTAAAATTGCAAAAACAGAAGTCTAACACCTTAAAAAAATTCAATGAAGACTGACACACACAAATTTCAATTTTTTCAAAAATTTCATAAAAATGCAAAACCAGAAGTCGGACACCTTCAAAAAATTCAATTATGATATTTTTTGAAAATATGTTAATCTTGAAGTGTAAAACAAGAAAAATATTCAATTTTCACGTCGTACTCAAAATTCTCCGTAATTTAAGACTAACGCACACAAATTTAAATTTTTCAGAAAATTTCATAAAAGTGTAAAAACAGAAGTCTAACACCTTAAAAAAACACAATGAAGACTATCACAAAAAAATTTCAATTTTTTTAAAAATTTCTTAAAAATGCGAAAACAGAAGTCGCACTCCTTAAAAAAATTCAATAATGATATTTTTTGAAAATATGTTAAAATTGAAGTGTAATACAAGTAAAATGCTCAATTTTCATGTCGTATGCATAATACTCTGTAATTGAAGACTTAACACACACAAATTTCAATATTTTCGAAAATTTCTTGAATATGTAAAAATAGAAGTCTAACACCTTAAAAAACTTCAATTATGACATTTTTAAAAAAAATGTTAAAATTGAAGCGTAACACATGCAAAATACTCTATTTTCATGTCGTACTCAAAATACTCCGTAATAGAAAACTATAACACACAAATTTCAATTTTTTCGAAACTTTTTTAAAAATGCAAAAACAGAAGTTTAACACCTTAAAAAAAATTCAATGATAACTAACACACACAAAATTTCATAAAAATGCAAAACAGAAGTCGAACACCTTCAAAATATTCAATAATGATATTTTTTGGATATATGTTAAAATCGAAGTGTAATACAGGCAAAATACTCAATTTTCATTTCGTACTCAAAATACTCCGTAATTGAAGACTAACACACAAAAATTTCATTTTTTTCGAAAATTTCTTAAAAATGCAAAAACAAAAGTCTAACACCTTCAAAAAAATTCAATTATGATATTTTTTGAAAACATGTTGAAATTGAAGTGTAATACGAGAAAAATGATCAATTTTCGTGTCTTACGCATAATACTCCGTAATTGAAGACTAACACACACAAATTTTAATATTTCCGAAAAATTTCTTAAAATTGCAAAAACAGAAGTCTAACACCTTAAAAAAAATTCAATTATGACATTTTTTTTATAAATGTTAAAATCGAAGTGTAACACAAGCAAAATACTCAATTTTCATGTCGCACTCAAATTACTCCGTAATTGAAGACTAGCACACACAAATTTCAATTTTTTTGAAACTTTTTTAATATTGAAAAAACAGAAGTATAACTCCTTAAAAAAAAAATTCAATGAAGACCGACATACACAAATTTCAATTTTTTCAAAAATTTGATAAAAACACAAAAACAGAAGTCGGACACTTTCAAAACATTCAATTATGATATTTTTTTAAAATTCGTTAAAATTGAAGTATAATACAAGCAAAATACTCAATTTTCATGTCGTACTCAAAATACTCCGTAATTTAAGATTAACACAAACAAATTTCAATTTTTTTAGAAAAATTTCTTATAAATGCAAAAACAAAAGTCAAACACCTTCAAAAAATTCAATTATGATATTATTTGAAAATATGTTCAAATTGAAGTGTAATTCGAGAAAAATGATCAATTTTCACGTCGTACTCAAAATACTCCGTAATTTAAAACTAACACACACAAATTTCAATTTTTTAGAAAATTTCATAAAAATGTAAAAACAGAAGTCTAACACCTTAAAAAAACTCAATGAAGACTAACACAAAAAAATTTCAATTTTTTCAAAAATTTCTTAAAAATGTAAAAAAGAAGTCGAACACCTTAAAAAAAATTCAATAATGATATTTTTTGAAATTTTTTTAAAATTGAAGTGTAATACAAGAAAAATGCTCAATTTTCAGGTCGTATGCGTAATACTCCGTAATTGAAGAGTTAATACACACAAATTTCAATTTTTTCGAAAATTTCTTGAAAATGAAAAAACAGAAGTCTAACAGCTTAAAAAAAATTCAATTATGACATTTTTTTTAAAATGTTAAAATCGAAGTGTAACACAAACAAAATACTCAATTTTCATGTCGTACTCAAATTACTCCGTAATTGAAGACTAACGCACACAAATTTCAATTTTTTGAAACTTTTTTAAAATTGCAAAAACAGAAGTCTAACACTTTCAAAAAAATTCAATGAAGACTTACACACACAAATTTCTGTTTTTTCAAAATTTTCATAAAAATCCAAAACCAGAAGTCGGACACCTTCAAAAAAATTCAATTATGATATTTTTTTAAAATATGATAAAATTGAAGTGTAATACAAGCAAAATACTCAATTTTCATGTCGTACTCAAAATACTCCGTAATTTAAGACTAACACACACAAATTTCAATTTTTTAGAAAATTTCTTAAAAATGTAAAAACAGAAGTCTAACACCTTAAAAAAACTCAGTGAAGACTAACACAAAAAAATTTCAATTTTTTCAAAAATTTCTTAAAATTGCAAAAACAAAAGTCGAACTCCTTAAAAAAAATTCAATAATGATATTTTTTGAAAATATGTTAAAATTGAAGTGTAATACATGTAAAATGCTCAATTTTCATGTCGTATGCATAATACTCTGTAATGGAAGACTTAACACACACAAATTTCAATTTTTTGAGAATTTCTTGAAAATGTAAAAACAGAAGTCTAACACGTTAAAAAAATTCAATTATGACATTTTCAAAAAAAATGTAAAAATCGAAGTGTAACCCATGCAAAATACTCAATTTTCATGTCGTACTCAAAATACTCCGTAATTGAAAACTATAACACACAAATTTAAATTTTTTTGAAACTTTTTTAAAAATGCAAAAACAAAAGTCTAACACCTTAAAAAAATTCAATGAAGACTAAAACTCAAAAATTTCATAAAAATGCAAAAACAGAAGTCGAACACCTTCAAAAAATTCAATGATGATATTTTTTGGAAATATGTTAAAATCAAAGTGTAATACAGGCAAAATACTCAATTTTCATGTCGTACTCAAAATACTCCGTAATTTAAGATTAACACACACGAATTTCAATTTTTTAGAAAATTTCTTATAAATGCAAAAACAAAAGTCTAACACCTTCAAAAAATTCAATTATGATATTTTTTGAAAATATATGTTCAAATTGAAGTGTGATTCGGGAAAAATGCTCAATTTTCGTGTCGTACGCATAATACTCCGTAATTGAAGACTAACACACACAAATTTTAATTTTTTCAAATATTTCATAAAAATGAAAAAACAGAAGTCTAACACCTTAAAAAAATTCAATTATGACATTTTTTATAAAAATGTTAAAATAGAAGTGTAACACAAGCAAAATACTCAATTTTCATGTCGTAATCAAAGTAGTTCGTAATTGAAAACTAACACACACAAATCTTAATTTTTTTCGAAAATTTCTTATAAATGCAAAAAGAGAAGTCTAACACCTTCAAAATATTCAATTTTGATATTTTTTGAAAATATGTTCAAATTGAAGTGTAATACAAGCAAAATACTCAATTTTCATGTCGTACTCAAAATACTCCGTAATTTAAGACTAACACACACAAATTTCAATTTTTTAGAAAATTTCTTAAAACTGCAAAAAAAAAAGTCTAACACCTTCAAAAAATTCAATTATGATATTTTTTGAAAATATGTTCAAATTGAAGTGTAATACAAGAAAAATGCTCAATTTTCAAGCCGTATGCATAATACTCCGTTATTGAAATACTCCGTAATTGAAGATTAACACACACACATTTCAATTTTTTCGAAAATTTCTTAAAAATGTAAAAACAGAAGTCGAACACCTTCAAAAAATTCAATAATGATATTTTTTGAAAATATGTTAAAATTGAAGAGTAATACATGCAAAATACTCAATTTTCATGTCGTACTCAAAATACTCCGTAATTTAAGACTAACGCACACAAATTTCAATTTTTTTCGAAAATTTCTTAAAAATGTAAAAACATAAGTCTAACACCTTAAAAAAAATTCAATTATGACATTTTTTAAAAAAATGTTAAAATCGAAGTGTAGCACAAGCACAATACTCAATTTTCATGTCGTACGCATAATACTCCGTAATTGAAAACTAACAAAAACAAATTTCAATTTTTTTGAAACTTTTTTAAAAATGTAAAAACAGAAGTCGAACACTTTCAAAAAATTCAATAATGATATTTTTTGAAAATAAGTTAAAATTGAAGTGTAATACAAAAAAAATACTCAATTTTCATTTCGTACTCAAAATACTCCTTAATTTAAGACTGACACACACCAATTTCAATTTTTTCGAAAATTTCATAAAAATTCAAAAACAAAAGTCTAACACCTTCAAAAAATTCAATTATGATATTTTTTGAAAATATTTTCAAATTGAAGTGTAATACGAGAAAAATGCTCAATTTCCATGTCATACGCATAATACTCCGTAATTGAAGACTAACACACGTAAATTTTAATTTTTTCAAAAATTTCTTAAAAATACAAAAACAGAAGTCTAATGCCTTTAAAAAAGTCAATCCTGATATCTTTTTAAAAGATGTTAAAATTGAAGTGTAACACAAGAAAAATACTCAGTTTTCATGTCGTACTCAAAATACTCCGTAATTGAAGACTAACACACACACATTTCAATATTTTGGAAAATTTCCTAAAATTGCAAAAACAGAATTCTAACACGTTCAAAAAAATTCACTTACGATATTTTGTAAAAATATATTAAAATTGAAGTGTCACAAGCAAAATACTCAATTTTCATGTCGTATTCAAAATACTTTGTAATCGAAGATTAACACACCCAAATTTCAATTTTTTCAAAAATTTGATAAAAATGCAAAAACAAAAGTCTAACACCTTAAAAAAAAATTCAATTATGATATTTTTTAAAATATGATCAAATTGAAGTGTAATACGAGAAAAATTCTCAATTTTCATGTCGTACGGACAATAATCCGTAATTGAAGACTAACACACACAAATTTTATTTTTTTTCAAAAAGTTCTAAAAAATGCAAAAACAGAAGTATAACACCTTAAAAAAAATTCAATTATGACAATTTTTATAAAAATGTTAAAATAGAAGTGTAAATCAAGCAAAATACTCAATTTTCATGTCGTCCTCAAAGTAGTTCGTAATTGAAAACTAACACACTCAAATTTTAATTTTTTTCGAAAATTTCTTAAAAAGGCAAAAACAGAAGTCTGACACCTTCAAAAAAATTCAATTATGATATTTTTTGAAAATATGTGCAAATTGAAGTGTAATACAAGCGAAATACTCAATTTTCATGTCGTACTGAAAATAGTCCGTAATTTAAGACTAACACACACAAATTTCAATTTTTTCGAAAATTTCTTATAAATGGAAAAACAGAAGTCGAACACCTTAAAAAAATTCAATAATGATATTTTTTGAAAATATGTTAAAATTGAAGTTTAATACAATCAAAATACTCAATTTTCATGTCGTACTCGAAATACTCCGTAATTTACGACTAACGCACACAAATTTCAATTTTTTCGAAAATTTCTTAAAAATGTAAAAACATAAGTCTAACACCTTAAAAAAATTCAGTTATGACATTTTTTATAAAATGTTAAAATCGAAGTGTAGCACAAGCAAAATACTCAGTTTTCATGGCGTACTCATAATATTCCGTAATTGAAGACTAACACACAAATTTCAATTTTTTTCGAAAATTTCATAAAAATGCAAAAACAAAAGTCTATCACCTTCAAAAAATTCAATTATGATATTTTTGAAAATATGTTCAAATTGAAGTATAAAACGAGAAAAATGCTAATTTTTCATGTCGTACGCATAATACTCCGTAATTGAAGACTAACACATACAAATTTTAATATTTTCAAAAATTTCTTAAAAATGCAAAAATAGAAGTATAACACCTTAAAAAAAATTCAATTATGACATTTTTTTAAAAAATGTTAAAATAGAAGTGTAACACTAGCAAAATACTCAATTTTCATGTCGTACTCAAAGTAGTTCGTAATTGAAAACTAACACACACAAATTTTAATTTTTTTTCGAAAATTTCTTAAAAATGCAAAAACAGAAGTCTAATGCCTTAAAAAAAAATTCAATTAAGATATTTTTTTAAAAAATTTTAAAATTGAAGTGTGACACAAGAAAAATACTCAGTTTTCATGTCGTACTCAAAATACTCCGTAATTGAAGACTAACACACACAAATTTCATTATTTTCGAAAATTTCATAAAAATGCAAAAATAGAAGTCTAACACGTTCAAAAAATTTCACTTACGATATTTTTCAAAAATATATTAAAATGTAAGTGTAACACAAGAAAAATACTCAATTTTCATGTCGTACTCAAAATACTCCGTAATCGAAGACTAACAAACCCAAATTTCAATTTTTTCGAAAATTGGTTAAAAATGCAAAAACAAAAGTCTAACACCTTAAAAAAAAAATCAATTATGACATTTTAAAAAAAAATATTAAAATCGAAGCGTAGCACAAGCAAAATACTCAATTTTCATGTCGTACTCATAATACTCCGTAATTGAAGACTAACACATACAAATTTCAATTTTTTCGAATCTTTTTTAAAAATGCAAAAATAGAAGTCTAACACCTTCAAAAAATTCAATGAATATTAACACACACAAATTTCAATTTTTTGAAAAATTTCTTAAAAATGCAAAAACAGAAGTCTAACACCTTCAAAAAATTCAGTTATCATATTTTTTGAAAATATGTTAAAATCGAAGTGTATTGCAAGCAAAATACTTAATTTTCATGTCATACTCAAAATAGTGTATAATTGAAGACTAACAAACACAAATTTCAATTTTTACGAAAATTTCTTATGACATTTTTAAAAAATACTCAATTATGACATTTTTAAAAAATATGTTTAAAACGAATTGTGACACAAGAAAAATACTCAATTTTCATGTCGTACTCATAATACTCTGTAATCGAAGAATAATACACCCAAATTACAATTTTTTAGAAATTTTGTTAAAAATGCAAAAACAAAAGTCTAACACCTTCAAAAAAATTCAATTATGACATTTTTTTTTTAAATGTTAAAATCGAATTGTAGCACAAGCAAAATACTCAATTTTCATTTCGTACTCATAATACTCCGTAATTGAAAACTAACACACACAAATTTCAATTTTTTCGAAACTTTTTTAAAAATGTAAAAACTGAAGCCTAACACCTTCAAAAAATTCAATGAAGACTAACACACACAAATTTCAATTTTTTAAAAAATTTCTCAGAGAATGCGAAAACAGAATTCTAACACCTTCAAAAAATTCAATTATCACATTTTTTTAAAATTTGTTATAATTGAAGTATAATGCAAGCAAAATACTCAATTTTCATGCCGTACTCAAAATACTCCGTAATCGAAGACAAACCCACACAAATTTCATTTTTTTCGAAAATTTGTTAAAAATACAAAAACAAAAGTAAACAACTTCAAATAAATTCAATTATTACATTTTTTAAAAATACGTCAAAATTGAAGTCTAACTCAAGAAAAATACTCAATTTAGAGTCTAACACCTTAAAAAAATTCAATTATGACATTTTTTAAAAATATGTTAAAATAGAAGTGTAACCCAAGCAAAATACTCAATTTTCATGTCGTACTCAAAATACTCCGTAATTGAAGTCTAACACCCACAAATTTAAATTTTTATAGAAAATTTCTTAAAAATGCAAAAACAGAAGTCTAACACCTTAAAAAAAATTCAATTCTGATATTTTTTAAAAAAATGTTAAAATTGAAGTGTAACAAAAGAAAATACTCAGTTGTCATGTCGAACTCAAAATACCCCGTAATTGAAAACAAACACACACAAATTTCAATTTTTTGGGAAATTTCGTAAAAATGCAAAAACAGAAGTCCAACACCTTAAAAAATTCAATTCTGACATTATTTAAAAGTATGTTAAAATAGAAGTGTAACACAAGAAAAATACGCAATGTTCATGTCGTCCTCAAAATACTCCGTAATTGAAGACTAACATACACAAATTTCAATTTTTTCGAAACTTTTTAAAAAATGCAAAAACGGAAGTCTAACACCTTCAAAAAATTCCAGTAAGATATTTTTTTTTTAAATGTTAGAATTGAAGTGTTACACAAGCAAAATGCTCAATTTTCATGTCATACTCAAAATAATCCATAATTGAAGACTAACGCATAAAAATTTCAATTTTTTCAAAAATTTCTTAAAAATGCCAAAACAGAAGTCTAGCACCTTCAAAATATCCAATTTTGATATTTTATGAAAATATGTTAAAATTGAAGTGTAATACAAGCAAAATACTCAATTTTCATGTCGTACTCAAAATACTCCCTAATTGAAGACTAACACACACAAATTTCAATTTTTTCGAAAATTTCATTGAGATGCAAAAACACAGGTCTAACACCTTCAAAAAAATCATTTATGATAATTTTTAAAAATATATTAAGTTTGAAGTGTAACACAAGCAAAATACTCAATTTTCATGTCGTACTCAAAATACTCCCTAATTGAAGACTAACACACACAAATTTCAATTTTTTCGAAAATTTCATTGAGATACAAAAACACAGGTCTAACACCTTCAAAAAAATCATTTATGATATTTTTTAAAAAAATGTTAAAATGGAAGTGTAACAAAAGAAAATACTCAGTTGTCATGTCGTACTCAAAATACCCCGTAATTGAAGACAAACACACACAAATTTCAATTTTTTGGAAAATTTCGTAAAAATGCAAAAACAGAAGTCCAACACCTTAAAAAATTCAATTCTGACATTATTTAAAAGTATGTTAAAATAGAAGTGTAACACAAGAAAAAGACTCAATTTTCATGTCGTCCTCAAAATACTCCGTAATTGAAGACTAACATACACAAATTTGAATTTTTTCGAAACTTTTTAAAAAATGCAAAAACAGAAGTACAACACCTTAAAAAAATTCCAGTAAGATATATTTTTTTAAATGTTAGAATTGAAGTGTTACACAAGCAAAATGCTCTATTTTCATGTCATAGTCAAAATAATCCATAATTGAAGACTAACGCATACAAATTTCAATTTTTTCAAAAATTTCTTAAAAATGGAAAAACAGAAGTCTAGCACCTTCAAAATATCCAATTATAATATTTTATGAAACTATGTTAAAATTGAAGTGTAATATAAGCAAAATACTCAATTTTCATGTCGTACTCAAAATACTCCGTAATTGAAGACTAACACTCACAAATTTCAATTTTTTCGAAAATTTCATAAAAATGCAAGAACACAAGTCTAACACCTTCAAAAAAATCATTTATGATAATTTTTAAAAATGTATTAAATTTGAAGTGTAACACAAGCAAAATACTCTGTTTTCATGTCGTACTCAAAATACTCCGTTTTCGAAGACTATAAACACACACACATTTGAATTTTTATCGAAAATTTCTTAAAAATGCTAAAACAGAAGTTTGACTCCTTAAAAAAAAATTCAATACGGATATTTTTAAAAAAAATGTAAAAATTGAAGTGTAACACAAGAAAATGCTCAGTTTTCATGTCGTACTCAAAATACCCCGTAATTGATGACTAACACACACAAATTTCAATTTTTTTCGAAAATTTCATTAAAATGCAAAAACACAAGTCTAACACCTTCAAAAAAATCATTTATGATAATTTTTAAAAATGTATTAAATTTGAATTGTAAAACAAGCAAAATACTCAGTTTTCATGTCATACTCAAAATACTCCGTAATTGAAGACTAACACACACAAATTTGAATTTTTATCGAAAATTTCTTAAAAATGCAAAAACAGAAGTTTAACACCTTAAAAAAAATTCAATTCTGACATTATTTAATAATATGTTAAAATAGAAGTGTAACACAAGAAAAATACTCAATTTTCATGTCGTACTCAAAAAACTCCGTAATTGAAGACTAGCATACACAAATTTAAATTTTTTCGAAACTTTTTTGAACTTGCAAAAACAGAAGTCTAACACCTTCAAAAAATTCAATGAAGACTAACACACACAAATTTCAATTTATTCAAAAATTTCTTAAAAATGCAAAAATAAAAGTCTAACACCTCCAAAATTCAATTATGATTTTTTTAAAAATATGTTAAAATTGAAGTATAATACAAACAAAATACTGAATTTTCATGTTGTACTCATAATACTCCGTAATTGAAGACTAACACACACAAATTTCAATTTTATTTCTTAAAAATGCAAAAACAGAAGTCTAACACCATAAAAAAATTGAATTACGATATTTTTTGAAAATATGATAAAATTGAAGTTTAAAACAAGCAAAATAATCAATTTTCATGTCGAACTCGAAATACTCCGTAATTGAAGACTAACACGCACAAATTTCAATTTTTTAAAAACTTTCTTAAAAATGCAAAATATGAAGTCACCTTCAGAAATTAAATTAAGATATTTTTTTTAAATTATAGAACTGAAGTGTTACACAGGAAAAATGCTCAGTTTTCATGTCGTACTCAAAATACTCCGTAATTGAAGACTAACAGACACAAATTTCTTTTTTTCGAAACTTTTTAAAAAATGCAAAAACAGAAGTCTAACACCTTCAAAAAAATCAACGAAGACTACCACACACAAATTTCAAGTTTTTCCAAAATTTCTTAAAAATGTAAAATCAGACGTCGAACACCTTCAAAAAAATTCAATTATGATATTTTTTGAAAATATGTTAAAATTGAAGTGTAATACAAGAAAAATACTCAATTTTCATGTTGTACTCATAATACTCCATAATTGAAGACTAACACACACAAATTTCAATTTTAGTTCCTAAAAATGCAAAAATAGAAGTCTAACACCATAAAAAAATTGAATTATGATATTTTTTAAAAATATGTTAAAATTGAATTTTAAAACAAGCAAAATACTCAATTTTTATGTCGTACTCGAAATACTCCGTAATTGAAGACTAACACATACAAATTTCAATTTTTTAAAAACTTTCTTAAAAATGCGAAATATGAAGTCACCTTCAAAAAATTAAATTAAGATATATATTTCTTAAATGTTAGAATTGAAGTGTTACACAAGAAAAATGCTCAGTTTTCATGTCGTACTCGAAATACTCCATAATTGAAGACTAACACACACAAATTTTAATTTTTTCAAAAATTCATAAAAATGCATAAAGAGAAGGCTAACACCTTCAAAAAAATTCAATTATGATATTTTTTAAAAATAAGTTCAAATCGAAGTGTAACACAAGCAAAATACTCAATTTTTCATGTCAAACTCAAAATACTCCGTAATTGAAGACTAACACACACAAATTTTTTTTTTTCGAAACTTTTTTACAAATGCAAAAACAGAAGTCTAAGACCTTCAAAAAAATCAACGAAGACTAACACACACATATTTCAATTTTTTCCAAAATTTCTTAAAAATGTAAAATCTGAAGTCTAATACCTTCAAAAAATTCAGTTATGTTATTTTTTGAAAATATGTTAAAATTGAAGTGTAATACAAGCAAAATACTCAATTTTCATGTTGTACAGATAATACTCCGTAATTGAAGTCTAACACACACAAATTTCAATTTTATTTCTTAAAAATTCAAAAACAGAAGTCTAACACCATAAAAAAAAATTGAATTATGATATTTTTTAAAAATATGTTAAAATTGAATTTTAAAACAAGCCAAATACTCAATTTTCATGTCGTACTCGAAATACTCCGTAATTGAAGACTAACACACACAAATTTAAATTTTTTAAAAACTTTCTTAAAAATGCAAAATATGAAGTCTAGCACCTTCAAAAAATTAAATTAAGATATATATTTTTTAAATGTTAGAATTGAAGTGTTACACAAGAAAAATGCTCAGTTTTCATGTCGTACTCGATATACTCCATAATTGAAGACTAACACACACATATTTTAATTTTTTCAAAAAATTCATAAAAAATCATAAACAGAAGTCTAACACCTTCAAAAAAATTCATTTATGATATTTTTTAAAAATATGTTAAAATCGAAGTGTAACACCTTCAAAAAATTCAGTTAAGATATTTTTTGAAAATATGTTAAAATTGAAGTGTAATACAAGCAAAATTCTCAATTTTTATGTTGTACTCATAATACTCCGTAATTGAAGACTAACACACACAAATTTCAATTTAATTTCTTAAAAATGCAAAAACAGAAGTCTAACACCATAAAAAAATTGAATTATGATATTTTTTAAGAATATGTTAAAATTGAAGTTTAAAACAAGCCAAAAACTCAATTTTCATATCGCACTCCAAATACTCCGTAATTGAAGACTAACACACACAAGTTTCAATTTTTTAAAAACTTTCTTAAAAATGCAAAATATGAAGTCTAGCACCTTCAAAAAATTAAATTAAGATATTTTTTTTTAAATGTTAGAATTAAAGTGTTACACAAGAAAAATTCTTAGTTTTCATGTCGTACTCAAAATACTCCATAATTGAAGACTAACACACACAAATTTTAATTTTTTCAAAAATTCATAAAAATGCATAAAGAGAAGGCTAACACCTTCAAAAAATTCAATTATGATATTTTTTAAAAATATGTTCAAATCGAAGTGTAACACAAGCAAAATACTCAATTTTTCATGTCGAACTCAAAATACTCCGTAATTGAAGACTAACACACACGAATTTCTTTTTATCGAAACTTTTTTACAAAAGCAAAAATAGAAGTCTAAGACCTTCAAAAAAATCAACGAAGTATGACACACACAAATTTCAATTTTTTCCAAAATTTCTTAAAAATGTAAAATCAGAAGTCTAATACCTTCAAAAAATTCAATTATGATATTTTTTGAAAATATGTTAAAATTGAAGTCTAATACAAGCAAAATACTCAATTTTCTTGTTGTACTCATAATACTCCGAAATTGAAGACTAACACACACAAATTTCAATTTTATTTCTTAAAAATGCCAAAACAGAAGTCTAACACCATAAAAAAATTGAATTATTATATTTTTTAAAAATATGTTACAATTGAAGTTTAAAACAAGCAAAATACTCAATTTTCATGTCGTACTCGAAATACTCCGTAATTGAAGACTAACACACACAAATTTCATAAAAATTAAAAATATGAAGTCACCTTCAAAAAATTAAATTAATATATTTTTTTTAAATGTTAAAATTGAACTGTTACACAAGAAAAATGCTTAGTTTTCATGTCGTACTCAAAATAATCCATAATTGAAGACTAACACACACAAATTTTAATTTTTTCAAAAAATTCATAAAAATGCATAAACAAAAGTCTAACACCTTCATAAAATTCAATTATGATATTTTTTAAAAATATGTTAAAATCGAAGTGTAACACTAGCAAAATACTCAATTTTTCATATCGCACTCAAAATACTCCATACTTGAAGACTAACACACACAAATTTCTTTTTTTCAAAACTTATATAAAAATGCAAAAAACAGAAGTCAAACAGCTTAAAAAAAAATCAACGAAGACTGACACACACAAATTTCATTTTTTCCAAAATTTCATAAAAATGTAAAATCAGAAGTCTAACACCTTCAAAAAATTCAGTTATGATATTTTTTGAAAATATGTTAAAATTGAAGTGTAATACAATCAAAATACTCAATTTCCGTGTTGTACTCATAATACTCCATAATTGAAGACTAACACACACAAATTTCAATTTTATTTCTTAAAAATGCAAAAACAGAAGTCTAACACCATAAAAAATTGAATTATGATATTTTTTAAAAATATGTTAAAATTGAAGTTTAAAACAAGCAAAATACTCGATTTTCATGTCGTACTCGAAATACTCCGTAATTGAAGACTAACACACACAAATTTCAATTTTTTAAAAACTTTCTTAAAAATGCAAAATATGAAGTCTAGCACCTTCAAAAAATTAAATTAAGATTTTTTTTTTAAATGTTGGAATTGAAGTGTTACACAAGAAAAATGCTTAGTATTCATGTCGTACTCCAAATACTCCATAATTGATGACTAACAAACACAAATTTTAATTTTTTCAAAAAATTCATAAAAATGCATAAAGAGAAGTCTAACACCTTAAAAAAATTCAATTATGATATTTTTTAAAAATATGTTCAAATCGATGTGTAACACAAGCAAAATACTCAATTTTTCATGTCGAACTCAAAATACTCCGTAATTGAAGACTAACACACTCAAATTTCTTTTTTTCGAAACTATTTTACAAATGCAAAAATAGAAGTCTAACAGCTTCAAAAAAATCGACGAAGACTAACACACACAAATTTCAATTTTTTCCAAAATTTCATAAAAATGTAAAATCAGAAGTCTAACACCTTCAAAAAATTCAATTATGATATTTTTTGAAAATATGTTAAAATTGAAGTGTAATACTAGCAAAATACTCAATTTTCATGTTGTACTCATAATACTCCGTAATTGAAGACTAATACACACAAATTTCAAATTAATTTCTTAAAAACGAAAAAACAGAAGTCTAACACCATAAAAAAATTGAATTATGATATTTTTTAAAAATATGTTAAAATTGAAGTTTAAAACAAGCAAAATACTAACTTTTCATGTCGTACTCGAAATACTCCGTAATTGAAGACTAACACACACAAATTTCAATTATTTAAAAACTTTCATAAAAATGCAAAATATGAAGTCACCTTAAAAAAATTAAATTAAGATATTTTTTTTTTAATGTTAGAATTGAAGTGTTACACAACAAAAATGCTTAGTTTTCATGTCGTACTCAAAATACTTCATAATTGAACACTAACACACACAAATTTTAATTTTTTCAAAAAATTCATAAAAATGCATAAACAGAAGTCTAACACCTTCAAAAAATTCAATTATGATATTTTTTAAAAATATGTTAAAATCGAAGTGTATCACAAGCAAAATAGTAAATTTGTCATGTCGTACTCAAAATACTCCGTAATAGAAGACTAACACACACAAATTTCTTTTTTTCGAAACTTTTTTAAAAATGCAAAAACAGAAGTCTAACACCTTCAAAAAAATCAACGAAGACTAACACACACAAATTTAAATTTTTTCGAAAATTTCTTAAAAATGTAAAAACATAAGTCTAACACATTAAAAAAATTCAATTATGATATTTTTTGAAAATATGTTAAAATTGAAGTGTAATACTAGCAAAACACTTAATTTTCATGTTGTACTCATAATACTCCGTAATTGAAGACTAACACACATAAATTTCAATTTTATTTCTTAAAAATACAAAAACAGAAGTCTAACACCATAAAACAAATTGAATTATGATATTTTTTAAAAATATGTTAAAATTGAAGTTTTAAACAAGCAAAATAGTCAAATTTCATGTCGTACTCGAAATACTCCGTAATTGAAGACTAACACACACAAATTTCAATTTTTTAAAAACTTTCTTAAAAATGGAAAATATGAAGTCACCTTCAAAAAATTAAGTTAAGAGATTTTTTTTCAATGTTAGAATTCAAGTGTTACACGAGAAAAATGCTCAGTTTTCAATTCGTACTGAAAATACTCCATAATTGAAGACTAACACACACAAATTTGAATTTTTTCAAAAAATTCACAAAAATGCATAAACAGAAGTCTAACACCTTCAAAAAAATTCAATTATGATATTTTTTAAAAATTTGTTAAAATCGAAGTGTAACACAAGCAAAATACTCTCTTTTCATGTCATACTCAAAATACTAAATTTTTCATGTCGTACTCAAAATACTCCGTAATTGAAGAATAACACACTCAAATTTAAATTTTTTCGAAACTTCTTTGAATTTGCAAAAACAGAAGTCTAACACCTTCAAAAAATTCAATGAAGACTAACACACACAAATTTCAATTTATTCAAATATTTCTTAAAAAGGCAAAGACAGAAGTCTAACACCTTCAAAATTCAATTATGATTTTTTTGAAAATATGTTAAAATTGAAGTGTAATACAAGCAAAATACTCAATTTTCATTTTGTACTCATAATACTCCGTAATTGAAGAGTAACACACACAAATTTCAATTTTATTTCTTAAAAATGTAAAAACAGAAGTCTAACACCATAAAAAAATTGAATTATGATATTTTTTAAAAATATGTTAAAATTGAAGTTTAAAACAAGCAAACTACTCAATTTTCATGTCGTACTCGAAATACTCCATAACTGAAGACTAACACACAAAAATTTCAATTTCTTAAAAATGCAAAATATGAAGTCTAGCACCTTCATAAAATTAAATTAAGATATTTTTTTTTAAATGTTAGAATTGAAGTGTTACACAAGAAAAATGCTCAGTTTTCATGTCCTACTCAAAATACTCCATAATTGAAGACTAACACACACATATTTTAATTTTTTCACAAAATTCATAAAAATGCATATACAGAAGTCTAACACCTTAAAAAAATTCAATTATGATATTTTTAAATAATATTTTAAAATCAAAGTGTAACACAAGCAATATACTCTATTTTAATGTCATACTCAAAATACCAAATTTTTCATGTCGTACTCAAAATACTCCGTAATTGAAGGCTAACACACTCAAATTTAAATTTTTCCGAAACTTCTTTGAACTTGCAAAAACAGAAGTCTAACACCTTCAAAAAATTCAATGAAGACTAACACACACAAATTTCAATTTATTCAAAAATTTCTTAAAAATGCAAAAACAGAAGTCCAACACCTTCAAAATTCAATTATGATTTTTTTGAAAATATGTTAAAATTTAAGTGTAATACAAGCAAAATACTCAATTTTCATTTTGTACTCATAATACTCCGTAATTGAAGACTAACACACACAAATTTCAATTTTTTAAAAACTTTCTTAAAAATGCAAAATATGAAGTCTAGCACCTTCAAAAAATTAAATTAAGATTTTTTTTTTTAAAATGTTAGAATTGAAGTGTTACACAATAAAAATGATCAGTTTTCATGTCGTACTCAAAATACTCCATAATTGAAGACTAACACACACAAATTTTAATTCTTTCTCAAAATTCATAAAAATGCATAAACAGAAGTCTAACACCTTCAAAAAATTCAATTTTGATATTTTTTTAAAAATATGTTAAAATCGAAGTGTAATACAAGCAAAATACTCTATTTTCATGTCATACTCAAAATACTAAATTTTTCATGTCGTACTCAAAATACTCCGTAATTGAAGTATAACACACTCAAATTTAAATTTTTTTGAAATTTTTTTGAACTTGCAAAACAGAAGTCTAACACCTTCAAAAAATTCAATGAAGACTAAGACACACAAATTTCAATTTATTCAAAAATTTATTAAAAATGCAAAAACAGAAGTCTAATACCTTCAAAATTCAATTATGATTTTTTTGAAAATATGTTAAAATTCAAGAGTAATACAAGGAAAATACTCAATTTTCATGTTATACTCATAATACTCCGTAATTGAAGACTAACACACACAAATTTCAATTTTATTTCTTAAAATTGCAAAAACCGGAGTCTAACACCATAAAAAAATTGAATTATGATATTTTTTTAAAATATGTTAAAATCGAAGTGTAACACAAGCAATGTACTCTATTTTCATGTCATACTCAAAATACTAAATTTTTCATGTCGTACTCAAAATAGTTGGTAATTGAAGACTAATACAAACAAATTTCTTTTTTTCGAAACTTTTTTAAACATGAAAAAATAGAAGTCTAACACCTTCAAAAAAATCAACGAAGACTAACACACACAAATTTCAATTTTTTCGAAAATTTCTTAAAAATGTAAAATCAGAAGTCTAACACCTTCAAAAAATTCAATTATGATATTTTTTGAAAATATGTTAAAATTGAAGTGTAATACAAGCAAAATACTCAGTTTTCATGTTGTACTCATAATATTCCGTAATTGAAGACTAAGACACACAAATTTCAATTTTATTTCTTAAAAATGCAAAAACATAAGTCTAAGACCATAACAAAATTGAATTATGATATTTTTTTGAAATATGTTAAAATTTAAGTTTAAAACAAGCAAAATACTCAATTTTCATGTCGTACTCGAAATACTCTGTAATTGAAGACTGACACACACAAATTTCAATTTTTTAAAAACTTTCTTAAAAATGCAAATATGAAGTCTAGCACCTTCAAAAAATTAAATTAAGATATTTTTTTTTAAATGTTAGAATTGAAGTGTTACACAAGAAAAATGCTCAGTTTTCTTGTCGTACTCAAAATAATCCATAATTGAAGACTAACACACACAAATTTTAATTTTTTCACAAAATTCATAAAAATGCATAAACAGAAGTCTAACACCTTCAAAAAATTCAATTATGATATTTTTTAAAAATATGTTAAAATAGAAGTGTAACACAAGCAAAATACTCTATTTTCATGTCATACTCAAAATACTAAATTTTTCATGTCGTACTGAAAACACTCCGTAATTGAAGTATAACACACTCAAATTTAAATTTTTTTGAAACTTCCTTGAACTTGCAAAAACAGAAGTCTAACACCTTCAAACAATTCAATGAAGACTATCACACACAAATTTCAATTTATTCAAAAATTTATTAAAAATGCAAAAACAGAAGTCTAACACCTTCAAAATTCAATTATGATTTTTTTGAAAATATGTTAAAATTGAATTGTAATACAAGCAAAATACTCAATTTTCATTTTGTACTCATAATACTCCGTAATTGAAGACTAACACAGACAAATTTCAATTTTATTTCTTAAAAATGCAAAAACAGAAGTCTAACACCACAAAAAAATTGAATTATGATATTTTTTAAAAATATGTTAAAATTGAAGTTTAAAACAAGCAAAATACTCAATTTTCATGTTGCACTCGAAATACTCCGTAATTGAAGACTAACACACACAAATTTAAATTTTTTAAAAACTTTCTTAAAAATGCAAAATATGAAGTCTAGCACCTTCAAAAAATTAAATTAAGATATTTTTTTTTAAATGTTAGAATTGAAGTGTTACACTAGAAAAATGCTCAGTTTCATGTCGTACTCAAAATACTCCATAATTGAAGACTAACACACACATATTTTAATTTTTTCACAAAATTCATAAAAATGCATAAACAGAAGTCTAACACCTTCAAAAAATTCAATTATTATATTTTTTAAAAATATGATAAAATCGAAGTGTAACACAAGCAAAATACTCAATTTTTCATGTCGTACTCAAAATACTCTGTAATTGAAGACTAACACACACAAATTTATTTTTTTCGAAACTTTTTTAAAAATGAAAAAACAGAAGTCTAACACCATAAAAAAAATCAACGAAGACTAACACACACAAATTTCAATTTTTTCCAAAATTTCTTAAAATTGTAAAATCAGAAGTCTAACACCTTAAAAAAATTCAATTATGATATTTTTTTGAAAATATGTTAAAATTGAAGTGTAATACTAGCAAAATACTCAATTTTCATGTTGTACTCATAATACTCCGTAATTGAAGACCAACACACACAAATTTCAATTTCATTACTTAAAAATGCAAAAACAGAAGTCTAACACCATAAAAAAATTGAATTATGATATTTTTGAAAAATATGATAAAATTGAAGTTTAAAACAAGCAAAATACTCAATTTTCATGTCGTACTCGAAATACTCCGTAATTGAAGACTAACACACACAAATTTCAATTTTATTTCTTAAAAATGCAAAAACAGAAGTCTAACACCATAAAAAAATTGAATTATGATATTTTTTAAAAATATGTTAATATTGATGTTTAAAACAAGCAAAATACTCAATTTTCATGTCGTACTCAAAATACTCCGTAATTGAAGACTAACACACACAAATTTCAATTTTATTTCTTAAAAATGCAAAAACAGAAGTCTAACACCATAAAAAAATTGAATTATGATATTTTTTAAAAATATGTTAATATTGAAGTTTAAAACAAGCAAAATACTCAATTTTCATGTCGTACTCAAAATACTCCGTAATTGAAGACTAACACACAAATTTCAATTTTATTTCTTAAAAATGCAAAAACAGAAGTCTAACACCATAAAAAAATTGAATTATGATATTTTTTAAAAATATGTTAATATGTAAGTTTAAAACACGCAAAATACTCAATTTTCATGTCGTACTCAAAATACTCCGTAATTGAAGACTAATACACACAAATTTCTATTTTTTAAAAACTTTCTTAAAAATGCAAAATATGAAGTCTAGCACCTTCAAAAAATTAAATTAAGAGATACTTTCTTTTAAAATGTTAGAATTGAAGTGTTACACAAGAAAAGTGCTCAGTTTTCATGTCGTACTCAATATACACCATAATTGAAGACAAACACACACAAATTTTAATTTTTTCAAAAAATTCATAAAACTGCATAAACAGAAGTCTAACACCTTCAAAAAATTCAATTATGATATTTTTTTAAAATACGTTAAAATCGAAGTGTAACACAAGCAAAATACTCAATTTTTCATGTTGTACTCAAAATACTCCGTAATTGAAGACTTACACACACAAATTTCTTTTTTTCGAAACTTTTTTAAAAATGAAAAAACAGAAGTCTAACACCTTCAAAAAAAATCAACGAAGACTATCACACATAAATTTCAACTTTTTCCAAAATTTCTTAAAAATGTAAAATCAGAAGTCTAACACCTTCAAAAAATTTAATTATGATATTTTTTGAAAATATGTTAAAATTGAAGTGTAATACAAGCACAATACTCAATTTTCATGTTGTACTCATAATACTCCATAATTGAAGACTAACACACACAAATTGCAATTTTATTTCTTAAAAATGCAAAAACAGAAGTCTAACACCATAAAAAAATTGAATTATGATATTTTTTAAAAATATGTTAATATTGAAGTTTAAAACAAGCAAAATACTCAATTTTCATGTAGTACTCAAAATACTCCGTAATTGAAGACTAACACATACAAATTTCAATTTTATTTCTAAAAAATGCAAAAACAGAAGTCTAACACCATAAAAAAATAGAATTATGATATGTTTTAAAAATATGTTAATATTGAAGTTTAAAACAAGCAAAATACTCAATTTTCATGTCGTACTCAAAATACTCCGTAATTGAAGACTCACACACACAAATTTCAATTTTATTTCTTAAAAATGCAAAAACAGAAGTCTAACACCATAAAAAAATTGAATTATGATATTTTTTAAAAATATGTTAATATTGAAGTTTAAAACAAGCAAAATACTCAATTTTCATGTCGTACTCAAAATACTCCGTAATTGAAGACTAACACACACAAATTTCAATTTTTTAAAAACTTTCTTAAAAATTCAAAATATGAAGTCTAGCACCTTCAAAAAATTAAATTAAGATATTTTTTTTTTAAATGTTAGAATTGAAGTGTTACACAAGAAAAATGCTCAGTTTTCATGTCGTACTCAAAATACTCCATAATTTAAGACTAACACAAACAAATTTTATTTTTTTCAAAAAATTCATAAAAATGCATAAACAGAAGTCTAACACCTTAAAAAAATTCAATTATGATATTTTTTAAAAATATGTTAAAATCGAAGTGTAACACAAGCAAAATACTCTATTTTCATGTCATACTCAAAATACTAAATTTTACATGTCGTACTCAAAATACTCCGTAATTGAAGACTAACACACTCAAATTTTAATTTTTTTCGAAACTTTTTTGAACTTGCAAAAACAGAAGTCTAACACCTTCAAAAAATTCAAGGAAGTCTAGCACACAAAAATTTCAATTTTTTCAAAAATTTATTACAAATGCAAAAACAGAAGTCTAACACCTTCAAAATTCAATTATGATTTTTTTGAAAATATGTTAAAATTCAAGTGTAATACAAGGAAAATACTCAATTTTCATGTTATACTCATAATACTCCGTAATTGAAGACTAACACACACAAATTTCTTTTTTATTTCTTAAAAATGCAAAAACAGAAGTCAAACACCATAAAAAAATTGAATTATGATATTTTTTAAAAATATGTTAATATTGAAGTTTAAAACAAGAAAAATACTCAATTTTCATGTCGTACTCAAAATACTCCGTAATTGAAGACTAACACACAAATTTCAATTTTATTTCTTAAAAATGCAAAAACAGAAGTCTAACACCATAAAAAAAATTCAATTATGATATTTTTTTGAAAATATGTTAAAATTGAAGTGTAATACTATCAAAATACTCAATTTTCATGTTGTACTCATAATACTCCGTAATTGAAGACCAACACACACAAATTTCAATTTCATTACTTAAAAATGCAAAAACAGAAGTCTAACACCATAAAAAAATTGAATTATGATATTTTTGAAAAATATGATAAAATTGAAGTTTAAAACAAGCAAAATACTCAATTTTCATGTCGCACTCGAAATACTCCGTAATTGAAGACTAACACACACAAATTTCAATTTTATATCTTAAAAATGCAAAAACAGAAGTCTAACACCATAAAAAAATTGAATTATGATATTTTTTAAAAATATGTTAATATTGATGTTTAAAACAAGCAAAATACTCAATTTTCATGTCGTACTCAAAATACTCCATAATTGAAGACTAACACACACAAATTTCAATTTTATTTCTTAAAAATGCAAAAACAGATGTCTAACACCATAAAAAAAATTGAATTATGATATTTTTTAAAAATATGTTAATATTGAAGTTTAAAACAAGCAAAATACTCAATTTTCATGTCGTACACAAGAAAACTCCGTAATTGAAGACTAACACACAAATTCAATTATAATATTTTTTGAAAATATGTTAAAATTGAAGTGTAATACAAGCAAAATACTCAATTTCCATGTTGTACTCATAATACTCCGTAATTGAAGACCAACACACACAAATTTCAATTTTATTTCTTAAAAATTCAAAAACATAAGTCTAACACCATAAAAAAATTGAATTATGATATTTTTTAAAAATATGTTAAAATTGAAGTGTAATACGAGGAAAATACTCAATTTTCATGTTGTACTCATAATACTCCGTAATTGAAGACTAATACATACAAATTTCAATTTTATTTCTTAAAAATGCAAAAACATAAGTCTAACACCATAAAAAAATTGAATTATGATATTTTTTAAAAATATGTTAAAATTGAAGTAAAAAAAAAGCAAAATACTCACTATTCATGTCGTACTCGAAATACTCCGTAATTGAAGACTAACACACACACATTTCAATTTTTCAAAAACTTTCTTAAAAATGCAAAATATGAAGTCTAGCACCTTCAAAAAATTAAATTAAGATATTTTTTTTAAATGTTTGAATTGAAATGTTACACAAGAAAAATACTCAGTTTTCATGTCGTACTCAAAATACTCCATAATTGAAGACTAACACACATAAATTTTAATTTTTTCAAAAAATTCATAAAAATGCATAAACAGAAGTCTAACACCTTAAAAAAAATTAAATTATGATATTTTTTAAAAATATGTTAAAATGGAAGTGTAACACAAGCAAAATACTCTATTTTCATGTCATACTCAAAATACTAAATTTTTCATGTCGTACTCAAAATACTCCGTAATTGAAGACTAACACACTCAAATTTTAATTTTTTTCGAAACTTTTTTGAACTTGCAAAAACAGAAGTCTAACACCTTCAAAAAATTCAATTATGATTTTTTTGAAAATATGTTAAAATTCAAGTGTAATACAAGGAAAATACTCAATTTTCATGGTATACTCATAATACTCCGTAATTGAAGACTAACACACACAAATTTCAATTTTATTTCTTAAAAATGCAAAAACAGAAGTCTAACACCATAAAAAAATTGAATTATGATATTTTTTAAAAATATGTTAATATTGAAGTTTAAAACTAGCAAAATACTCAATTTTCATGTCGTACTCAAAATACTCCGTAATTGAAGACTAACACACACAAATTTCAATTTTATTTCTCAAAAATGCAAAAACAGAAGTCTAACACGATAAAAAAATTGAATTATGATATTTTTTAAAAATATGTTAATATTGAAGTTTAAAACAAGCAAAATACTCAATTTTCATGTCGTACTCAAAATACTCCGTAATTGAAGACTAACACACACAAATTTCAATTTTATTTCTTAAAAATGCAAAAACAGAAGTCTAACACCATAAAAAAATTGAATTATGATATTTTTTAAAAATATGTTAATATTGAAGTTTAAAACAAGAAAAATACTCAATTTTCATGTCGTACTCAAAATACTACGTAATTGAAGACTAACACACACAAATTTCAATTTTTTAAAAACTTTCTTAAAAATTCAAAATATGAAGTCTAGCAGCTTCAAAAAATTAAATTAAGATATTTTTTTTTTAAATGTTAGAATTGAAGTGTTACACAAGAAAAATGCTCAGTTTTCATGTCGTACTCAAAATACTCCATAATTGAAGACTAACACAAACAAATTTTATTTTTTTCAAAAAATTCATAAAAATGCATAAACAGAAGTCTAACACCTTAAAAAAATTCAATTATGATATTTTTTAAAAATATGTTAAAATCGACGTGTAACACAAGCAAAATACTCTATTTTCATGTCATACTCAATATACTAAATTTTTCATGTCGTACTCAAAATACTCCGTAATTGAAGACTAACACACTCAAATTTTAATTTTTTTCGAAACTTTTTTGAACTTGCAAAAACAGAAGTCTAACACCTTCAAAAAATTCAAGGAAGTCTAACACACACAAATTTCAATTTTTTCAAAAATTTATTACAAATGCAAAAACAGAAGTCTACACCTTCAAAATTCAATTATGATTTTTTTGAAAATATGTTAAAATTCAAGTGTAATACAAGGAAAATACTCAATTTTCATGTTATCCTCATAATACTCCGTAATTGAAGACTAACACACACAAATTTCTTTTTTATTTCTTAAAAATGCAAAAACAGAAGTCAAACACCACAAAAAAATTGAATTATGATATTTTTAAAAAATATGTTAATATTGAAGTTTAAAACAAGCAAAATACTCAATTTTCATGTCGTACTCAAAATACTCCGTAATTGAAGACTAACACACACAAATTTCAATTTTATTTCTTAAAAATGCAAAAACAGAAGTCTAACACCATAAAAAAATTGAATTATGATATTTTTTAAAAATATGTTAATATTGAAGTTTAAAACAAGCAAAATACTCAATTTTCTTGTCGTACTCAAAATACTCCGTAATTGAAGACTAACACACACAAATTTCAATTTTATTTCTTAAAAATGCAAAAACAGAAGTCTAACACCATAAAAGAATTGAATTATGATATTTTTTAAAAATATGTTAATATTGAAGTTTAAAACAAGCAAAATACTCAATTTTCATGTCGTACTCAAAATACTCCGTAATTGAAGACTAACACACACAAATTTCAATTTTTTAAAAACTTTCTTAAAAATTCAAAATATGAAGTCTAGCACCTTCAAAAAATTAAATTAAGATATTTTTTTTAAAATGTTAGAATTGAAGTGTTACACAAGAAAAATGCTCAGTTTTCATGTCGTACTCAAAATACTCCATAATTGAAGACTAACACAAACAAATTTTATTTTTTTCAAAAAATTCATAAGAATGCATAAACAGAAGTCTAACACCTTAAAAAAATTCAATTATGATATTTTTTAAAAATATGTTAAAATCGAAGTGTAACACAAGCAAAATACTCTATTTTCATGTCATACTCAATATACTAAATTTTTCATGTCGTACTCAAAATACTCCGTAATTGAAGACTAACACACTCAAATTTTAATTTTTTTCGAAACTTTTTTGAACTTGCAAAAACAGAAGTCTAACACCTTCAAAAAATTCAAGGAAGTCTAACACACACAAATTTCAATTTTTTCAAAAATTTATTACAAATGCAAAAACAGAAGTCTACACCTTCAAAATTCAATTATGATTTTTTTGAAAATATGTTAAAATTCAAGTGTAATACAAGGAAAATACTCAATTTTCATGTTATACTCATAATACTCCGTAATTGAAGACTAACACACACAAATTTCTTTTTTATTTCTTAAAAATGCAAAAACAGAAGTCAAACACCATAAAAAAATTGAATTATGATATTTTTTAAAAATATGTTAATATTGAAGTTTAAAACAAGCAAAATACTCAATTTTCATGTCGTACTCAAAATACTCCGTAATTGAAGACTAACACACACAAATTTCAATTTTATTTCTTAAAAATGCAAAAACAGAAGTCTAACACCATAAAAAAATTGAATTATGATATTTTTTAAAAATATGTTAATATTGAAGTTTAAAACAAGCAAAATACTCAATTTTCTTGTCGTACTCAAAATACTCCGTAATTGAAGACTAACACACACAAATTTCAATTTTATTTCTTAAAAATGCAAAAACAGATGTCTAACACCATAAAAGAATTGAATTATGATATTTTTTAAAAATATGTTAATATTGAGGTTTAAAACAAGCAAAATACTCAATTTTCATGTCGTACTCAAAATACTCCGTAATTGAAGACTAACAAACATAAATTTCAATTTTTTAAAAACTTTCTTAAAAATTCAAAATATGAAGTCTAGCACCTTCAAAAAATTAAATTAAGATATTTTTTTTTAAATGTTAGAATTGAAGTGTTACACAAGAAAAATGCTCAGTTTTCATGTCGTACTCAAAATACTCCATAATTGAAGACTAACACAAACAAATTTTATTTTTTTCAAAAAATTCATAAGAATGCATAAACAGAAGTCTAACACCTTAAAAAAATTCAATTATGATATTTTTTAAAAATATTTTAAAATCGAAGTGTAACACAAGCAAAATACTCTATTTTCATGTCATACTCAAAATACTAAATTTTTCATGTCGTACTCAAAATACTCCGTAATTGAAGAATAACACACTCAAATTTTAATTTTTTTCGAAACTTTTTTGAACTTGCAAAAACAGAAGTCTAACACCTTCAAAAAATTCAATGAAGTCTAACACACACAAATTTCAATTTATTCAAAAATTTATTACAAATGCAAAAACAGAAGTCTAACACCTTCAAAATTCAATTATGATTTTTTTGAAAATATGTTAAAATTCAAGTGTAATACAAGGAAAATACTCAATTTTCATGTTATACTCATAATACTCCGTAATTGAAGACTAACACACACAAATTTCAATTTTATTTCTTAAAAATGCAAAAACAGAAGTCTAACACCATAAAAAAATTGAATTATGATATTTTTTATAAATATGTTAATATTGAAGTTTAAAACAAGCAAAATACTCAATTTTCATGTCGTACTCAAAATACTCCGTAATTGAAGACTAACACACACAAATTTCAATTTTATTTCTTAAAAATGCAAAAACAGATGTCTAACACCATAAAAGAATTGAATTATGATATTTTTTAAAAATATGTTAATATTGAGGTTTAAAACAAGCAAAATACTCAATTTTCATGTCGTACTCAAAATACTCCGTAATTGAAGACTAACAAACATAAATTTCAATTTTTTAAAAACTTTCTTAAAAATTCAAAATATGAAGTCTAGCACCTTCAAAAAATTAAATTAAGATATTTTTTTTTAAATGTTAGAATTGAAGTGTTACACAAGAAAAATGCTCAGTTTTCATGTCGTACTCAAAATACTCCATAATTGAAGACTAACACAAACAAATTTTATTTTTTTCAAAAAATTCATAAGAATGCATAAACAGAAGTCTAACAACTTAAAAAAATTCAATTATGATATTTTTTAAAAATATTTTAAAATCGAAGTGTAACACAAGCAAAATACTCTATTTTCATGTCATACTCAAAATACTAAATTTTTCATGTCGTACTCAAAATACTCCGTAATTGAAGAATAACACACTCAAATTTTAATTTTTTTCGAAACTTTTTTGAACTTGCAAAAACAGAAGTCTAACACCTTCAAAAAATTCAATGAAGTCTAACACACACAAATTTCAATTTATTCAAAAATTTATTACAAATGCAAAAACAGAAGTCTAACACCTTCAAAATTCAATTATGATTTTTTTGAAAATATGTTAAAATTCAAGTGTAATACAAGGAAAATACTCAATTTTCATGTTATACTCATAATACTCCGTAATTGAAGACTAACACACACAAATTTCAATTTTATTTCTTAAAAATGCAAAAACAGAAGTCTAACACCATAAAAAAATTGAATTATGATATTTTTTATAAATATGTTAATATTGAAGTTTAAAACAAGCAAAATACTCAATTTTCATGTCGTACTCAAAATACTCCGTAATTGAAGACTAACACACACAAATTTCAATTTTATTTCTTAAAAATGCAAAAACAGAAGTCTAACACCATAAAAAAATTGAATTATGATATTTTTTAAAAATATGTTAATATTGAAGTTTAAAACAAGCAAAATACTCAATTTTCATGTCGTACTCAAAATACTCCGTAATTGAAGACTAACACACACAAATTTCAATTTTATTTCTTAAAAATGCAAAAACAGAAGTCTAACACCATAAAAAAATTGAATTATGATATTTTTTAAAAATATGTTAATATTGAAGTTTAAAACAAGAAAAATACTCAATTTTCATGTCGTACTCAAAATACTACGTAATTGAAGACTAACACACACAAATTTCAATTTTTTAAAAACTTTCTTAAATATTCAAAATATCAAGTCTAGCACCTTCAAAAAATTAAATTAAGATATTTTTTTTTAAATGTTTGAATTGAAGTGTTACACAAGAAAAATGCTCAGTTTTCATGTCGTACTCAAAATACTCCATAATTGAAGACTAACACAAACAAATTTTATTTTTTTCAAAAAATTCATAAAAATGCATAAACAGAAGTCTAACACCTTAAAAAAATTCAATTATGATATTTTTTAAAAATATGTTAAAATCGAAGTGTAACACAAGCAAAATACTCTATTTTCATGTCATACTCAAAATACTAAATTTTTCATGTCGTACTCAAAATACTCCGTAATTGAAGAATAACACACTCAAATTTTAATTTTTTTCGAAACTTTTTTGAACTTGCAAAAACAGAAGTCCAACACCTTCAAAAAATTCAAGGAAGTCTAACACACACAAATTTCAATTTTTTCAAAAATTTATTACAAATGCAAAAACAGAAGTCTAACACCTTCAAAATTCAATTATGATTTTTTTGAAAATATGTTAAAATTCAAGTGTAATACAAGGAAAATACTCAATTTTCATGTTATACTCATAATACTCCGTAATTGAAGACTAACACACACAAATTTCAATTTTATTTCTTAAAAATGCAAAAACAGAAGTCTAACACCATAAAAAAATTGAATTATGATATTTTTTATAAATATGTTAATATTGAAGTTTAAAACAAGCAAAATACTCAATTTTCATGTCGTACTCAAAATACTCCGTAATTGAAGACTAACACACACAAATTTCAATTTTATTTCTTAAAAATGCAAAAACAGAAGTCTAACACCATAAAAAAATTGAATTATGATATTTTTTAAAAATATGTTAATATTGAAGTTTAAAACAAGCAAAATACTCAATTTTCATGTCGTACTCAAAATACTCCGTAATTGAAGACTAACACAAACAAATTTCAATTTTATTTCTTAAAAATGCAAAAACAGAAGTCTAACACCATAAAAAAATTGAATTATGATATTTTTTAAAAATATGTTAATATTGAAGTTTAAAACAAGAAAAATACTCAATTTTCATGTCGTACTCAAAATACTACGTAATTGAAGACTAACACACACAAATTTCAATTTTTTAAAAACTTTCTTAAATATTCAAAATATCAAGTCTAGCACCTTCAAAAAATTAAATTAAGATATTTTTTTTTAAAATGTTAGAATTGAAGTGTTACACAAGAAAAATGCTCAGTTTTCATGTCGTACTCAAAATACTGCATAATTGAAGACTAACACAAACAAATTTTATTTTTTTCAAAAAATTCATAAAAATGCATAAACAGAAGTCTAACACCTTAAAAAAATTCAATTATGATATTTTTTAAAAATATGTTAAAATCGAAGTGTAACACAAGCAAAATACTCTATTTTCATGTCATACTCAAAATACTAAATTTTTCATGTCGTACTCAAAATACTCCGTAATTGAAGAATAACACACTCAAATTTTAATTTTTTTCGAAACTTTTTTGAACTTGCAAAAACAGAAGTCTAACACCTTCAAAAAATTCAAGGAAGTCTAACACACGCAAATTTCAATTTTTTCAAAAATTTATTACAAATGCAAAAACAGAAGTCTAACACCTTCAAAATTCAATTATGATTTTTTTGAAACTATGTTAAAATTCAAGTGTAATACAAGGAAAATACTCAATTTTCATGTTATACTCATAATACTCCGTAATTGAAGACTAACACACACAAATTTCTTTTTTATTTCTTAAAAATGCAAAAACAGAAGTCAAACACCATAAAAAAATTGAATTATGATATTTTTAAAAAATATGTTAATATTGAAGTTTAAAACAAGCAAAATACTCAATTTTCATGTCGTACTCAAAATACTCCGTAATTGAAGACTAACACACACAAATTTCAATTTTATTTCTTAAAAATGCAAAAACAGAAGTCTAACACCATAAAAAAATTGAATTATGATATTTTTTAAAAATATGTTAATATTGAAGTTTAAAACAAGCAAAATACTCAATTTTCTTGTCGTACTCAAAATACTCCGTAATTGAAGACTAACACACACAAATTTCAATTTTATTTCTTAAAAATGCAAAAACAGAAGTCTAACACCATAAAAAAATTGAATTATGATATTTTTTAAAAATATGTTAATATTGAAGTTTAAAACAAGTAAAATACTCAATTTTCATGTCGTACTCAAAATACTCCGTAATTGAACACTAACACACACAAATTTCAATTTTTTAAAAACTTTCTTAAAAATTCAAAATATGAAGTCTAGCACCTTCAAAAAATTAAATTAAGATATTTTTTTTTAAATGTTAGAATTGAAGTGTTACACAAGAAAAATGCTCAGTTTTCATGTCGTACTCAAAATACTCCATAATTGAAGACTAACACAAACAAATTTTATTTTTTTCAAAAAATTCATAAGAATGCATAAACAGAAGTCTAACACCTTAAAAAAATTCAATTATGATATTTTTTAAAAATATGTTAAAATTGAAGTGTAACACAAGCAAAATACTCTATTTTCATGTCATACTCAAAATACTAAATTTTTCATGTCGTACTCAAAATACTCCGTAATTGAAGACTAACACACTCAAATTTTAATTTTTTTCGAAACTTTTTTGAACTTGCAAAAACAGAAGTCTAACACCTTCAAAAATTCAATGAAGTCTAACACACACAAATTTCAATTTATTCAAAAATTTATTACAAATGCAAAAACAGAAGTCTAACACCTTCAAAATTCAATTATGATTTTTTTGAAAATATGTTAAAATTCAAGTGTAATACAAGGAAAATACTCAATTTTCATGTTATACTCATAATACTCCGTAATTGAAGACTAACACACACAAATTTCAATTTTATTTCTTAAAAATGCAAAAACAGAAGTCTAACACCATAAAAAAATTGAATTATGATATTTTTTATAAATATGTTAATATTGAAGTTTAAAACAAGCAAAATACTCAATTTTCATATCGTACTCAAAATACTCCGTAATTGAAGACTAACACACACAAATTTCAATTTTATTTCTTAAAAATGCAAAAACAGAAGTCTAACACCATAAAAAAATTGAATTATGATATTTTTTAAAAATATGTTAATATTGAAGTTTAAAACAAGCGAAATACTCAATTTTCATGTCGTACTCAAAATACTCCGTAATTGAAGACTAACACACACAAATTTCAATTTTATTTCTTAAAAATGCAAAAACAGAAGTCTAACACCATAAAAAAATTGAATTATGATATTTTTTAAAAATATGTTAATATTGAAGTTTAAAACAAGAAAAATACTCAATTTTCATGTCGTACTCAAAATACTACGTAATTGAAGACTAACACACACAAATTTCAATTTTTTAAAAACTTTCTTAAATATTCAAAATATGAAGTCTAGCACCTTCAAAAAATTAAATTAAGATATTTTTTTTTTAAATGTTAGAATTGAAGTGTTACACAAGAAAAATGCTCAGTTTCATGTCGTACTCAAAATACTCCATAATTGAAGACTAACACAAACAAATTTTATTTTTTTCAAAAAATTCATAAAAATGCATAAACAGAAGTCTAACACCTTAAAAAAATTCAATTATGATATTTTTTAAAAATATGTTAAAATCGAAGTGTAACACAAGCAAAATACTCTATTTTCATGTCATACTCAAAATACTAAATTTTTCATGTCGTACTCAAAATACTCCGTAATTGAAGAATAACACACTCAAATTTTAATTTTTTTCGAAACTTTTTTGAACTTGCAAAAACAGAAGTCTAACACCTTCAAAAAATTCAAGGAAGTCTAACACACACAAATTTCAATTTTTTCAAAAATTTATTACAAATGCAAAAACAGAAGTCTAACACCTTCAAAATTCAATTATGATTTTTTTGAAAATATGTTAAAATTCAAGTGTAATACAAGGAAAATACTCAATTTTCATGTTATACTCATAATACTCCGTAATTGAAGACTAACACACACAAATTTCTTTTTTATTTCTTAAAAATGCAAAAACAGAAGTCAAACACCATAAAAAAATTGAATTATGATATTTTTAAAAAATATGTTAATATTGAAGTTTAAAACAAGCAAAATACTCAATTTTCATGTCGTACTCAAAATACTCCGTAATTGAAGACTAACACACACAAATTTCAATTTTATTTCTTAAAAATGCAAAAACAGAAGTCTAACACCATAAAAAAATTGAATTATGATATTTTTTAAAAATATGTTAATATTGAAGTTTAAAACAAGCAAAATACTCAATTTTCTTGTCGTACTAAAAATACTCCGTAATTGAAGACTAACACACACAAATTTCAATTTTATTTCTTAAAAATGCAAAAACAGAAGTCTAACACCATAAAAAAATTGAATTATGATATTTTTTAAAAATATGTTAATATTGAAGTTTAAAACAAGTAAAATACTCAATTTTCATGTCGTACTCAAAATACTCCGTAATTGAACACTAACACACACAAATTTCGATTTTTTAAAAACTTTCTTAAAAATTCAAAATATGAAGTCTAGCACCTTCAAAAAATTAAATTAAGATATTTTTTTTTTAAATGTTAGAATTGAAGTGTTACACAAGAAAAATGCTCAGTTTTCATGTCGTACTCAAAATACTCCATAATTGAAGACTAACACAAACAAATTTTATTTTATTCAAAAAATTCATAAGAATGCATAAACAGAAGTCTAACACCTTAAAAAAAATTCAATTATGATATTTTTTAAAAATATGTTAAAATTGAAGTGTAACACAAGCAAAATACTCTATTTTCATGTCATACTCAAAATACTAAATTTTTCATGTCGTACTCAAAATAATCCGTAATTGAAGACTAACACACTCAAATTTTAATTTTTTTCGAAACTTTTTTGAACTTGCAAAAACAGAAGTCTAACACCTTCAAAAAATTCAATGAAGTCTAACACACACAAATTTCAATTTATTCAAAAATTTATTACAAATGCAAAAACAGAAGTCTAACACCTTCAAAATTCAATTATGATTTTTTTGAAAATATGTTAAAATTCAAGTGTAATACAAGGAAAATACTCAATTTTCATGTTATACTCATAATACTCCGTAATTGAAGACTAACACACACAAATTTGAATTTTATTTCTTAAAAATACAAAAACAGAAGTCTAACACCATAAAAAAATTGAATTATGATATTTTTTAAAAATATGTTAATATTGAAGTTTAAAACAAGCAAAATACTCAATTTTCATGTCGTACTCAAAATACTCCGTAATTGAAGACTAACACACACAAATTTCAATTTTATTTCTTAAAAATGCAAAAACAGAAATCTAACACCATAAAAAAATTGAATTATGATATTTTTTAAAAATATGTTAATATTGAAGTTTAAAACAAGCAAAATACTCAATTTTCATGTCGTACTCAAAATACTCCGTAATTGAAGACTAACACACACAAATTTCAATTTTTTAAAAACTTTCTTAAAAATTCAAAATATGAAGTCTAGCACCTTCAAAAAATTAAATTAAGATATTTTTTTTTAAATGTTAGAATTGAAGTGTTACACAAGAAAAATGCTCAGTTTTCATGTCGTAATCAAAATACTCCATAATTGAAGACAAACACAAACAAATTTTATTTTTTTCAAAAAATTCATAAAAATGCATAACCAGAAGTCTAACACCTTAAAAAAATTCAATTATGATATTTTTTAAAAAGATGTTAAAATTGAAATGTAACACAAGCAAAATACTCTATTTTCATGTCATGCTCAAAATACTAAATTTTTCATGTCGTACTCAAAATACTCCGTAATTGAAGACTAACACACTCAAATTTTAATTTTTTTCGAAACTTTTTTGAACTTGCAAAAACAGAAGTCTAACACCTTCAAAAAATTCAATGAAGTCTAACACACACAAATTTCAATTTATTCAAAAATTTATTACAAATGCAAAAACAGAAGTCTAACACCTTCAAAATTCAATTATGATTTTTTTGAAAATATGTTAAAATTCAAGTGTAATACAAGGAAAATACTCAATTTTCATGTTATACTCATAATACTCCGTAATTGAAGACTAACACACACAAATTTCAATTTTATTTCTTAAAAATGCAAAAACAGAAGTCTAACACCATAAAAAATTGAATTATGATATTTTTTAAAAATATGTTAAAATCGAAGTGTAACACAAGCAAAATACTCTATTTTCATGTCATACTCAAAATACTAAATTTTTCATGTCGTACTCAAAATACTCTGTAATTGAAGACTAACACACACAAATTTCTTTTTTTCGAAACTTTTTTAAAAATGAAAAAAACAGAAGTCTAACATCTTCAAAAAAATCAACGAAGACTAACACACACAAATTTCAATATTTTACAAAATTTCTTAAAAATGTAATATCAGAAGTCTAGCACCTTCAAAAAATTCAATTATAATATTTTTTGAAAATATGTTAAAATTGAAGTGTAATACAAGCAAAATACTCAATTTCCATGTTGTACTCATAATACTCCGTAATTGAAGACCAACACACACAAATTTCAATTTTATTTCTTAAAAATTCAAAAACATATGTCTAACACCATAATAAAATTGAATTATGATATTTTTTAAAAATATGTTAAAATTGAAGTGTAATACGAGGAAAATACTCAATTTTCATGTTGTACTCATAATACTCCGTAATTGAAGACTAATACATACAAATTTCAATTTTATTTCTTAAAAATGCAAAAACATAAGTCTAACACCATAAAAAAATTGAATTATGATATTTTTTAAAAATATGTTAAAATTGAAGTCAAAAACAAGCAAAATACTCACTATTCATGTCGTAATCGAAATACTCCGTAATTGAAGACTAATACACACACATTTCAATTTTTCAAAAACTTTCTTAAAAATGCAAAATATGAAGTCTAGCACCTTCAAAAAATTAAATTAAGATATTTTTTTTAAATGTTTGAATTGAAATGTTACACAAGAAAAATGTTCAGTTTTCATGTCGTACTCAAAATACTCCATAATTGAAGACTAACACACACAAATTTTAATTTTTTCAAAAAATTCATAAAAATGCATAAACAGAAGTCTAACACCTTAAAAAAAATTAAATTATGATATTTTTTAAAAATATGTTAAAATTGAAGTGTAACACAAGCAAAATACTCTATTTTCATGTCATACTCAAAATACTAAATTTTTCTTGTCGTACTCAAAATACTCCGTAATTGAAGACTAACACACTCAAATTTTAATTTTTTTCGAAACTTTTTTGAACTTGCAAAAACAGAAGTCTAACACCTTCAAAAAATTCAATGAAGTCTAACACACACAAATATCAATTTATTCAAAAATTTATTACAAATGCAAAAACAGAAGTCTAACACCATCAAAATTCAATTATGATTTTTTTGAAAATATGTTAAAATTCAAGTGTAATACAAGGAAAATACTCAATTTTCATGTTATACTCATAATACTCCGTAATTGAAGACTAACACACACAAATTTCAAATTTATTTCTTAAAAATGCAAAAACAGAAGTCTAACACCATAAAAAAATTGAATTATTATATTTTTTAAAAATATGTTAATATTGAAGTTTAAAACAAGCAAAATACTCAATTTTCATGTCGTACTCAAAATACTCCGTAATTGAAGACTAACACACACAAATTTCAATTTTATTTCTTAAAAATACAAAAACGGAAGTCTAACACCATAAAAAAATTGAATTATGATATTTTTTAAAAATATGTTAATATTGAAGTTTAAAACAAGCAAAATACTCAATTTTCATGTCGTACTCAAAATACTCCGTAATTGAAGACTAACACACACAAATTTCAATTTTTTAAAAACTTTCTTAAAAATTCAAAATATGAAGTCTAGCACCTTCAAAAAATTAAATTAAGATATTTTTTTTTAAATGTTAGAATTGAAGTGTTACACAAGAAAAATGCTCAGTTTTCATGTCGTACTCAAAATACTCCATAATTGAAGACAAACACAAACAAATTTTATTTTTTTCAAAAAATTCATAAAAATGCATAAACAGAAGTCTAACACCTTAAAAAAATTCAATTATGATATTTTTTAAAAATATGTTAAAATTGAAGTGTAACACAAGCAAAATACTAAATTTTTCATGTCGTACTCAAAATAATAAATTTTTCATGTCGTACTCAAAATACTCCGTAATTGAAGACTAACACACTCAAATTTTAATTTTTTTCGAAACTTTTTTGAACTTGCAAAAACAGAAGTCTAACACCTTCAAAAAATTCAATGAAGTCAAACACACACAAATTTCAATTTATTCAAAAATTTATTACAAATGCAAAAACAGAAGTCTAACACCTTCAAAATTCAATTATGATTTTTTTGAAAATATGTTAAAATTGATGTGTAATACAAGCAAAATACTCAATTTCCATGTTGTACTCATAATAATCCGTAATTGAAGACCAACACACACAAATTTCAATTTTATTTCTTAAAAATTCAAAAACATAAGTCTAACACCATAAAAAAAATTGAATTATGATATTTTTTAAAAATATGTTAAAATTGAAGTGTAATACGAGGAAAATACTCAATTTTCATGTTGTACTCATAATACTCCGTAATTGAAGACTAATGCATACAAATTTCAATTTTATTTCTTAAAAATGCAAAAACATAAGTCTAACACCATAAAAAAATTGAATTATGATATTTTTTAAAAATATGTTAAAATTGAAGTCAAAAACAAGCAAAATACTCACTATTCATGTCGTACTCGAAATACTCCGTAATTGAAGACTAACACACACACATTTCAATTTTTCAAAAACTTTCTTAAAAATGCAAAATATGAAGTCTAGCACCTTCAAAAAATTAAATTAAGATATATTTTTTAAATGTTTGAATTGAAATGTTACACAAGAAAAATGCTCAGTTTTCATGTCGTACTCAAAATACTCCATAATTGAAGACTAACACACATCAATTTTAATTTTTTCAAAAAATTCATAAAATGCATAAACAGAAGTCTAACACCTTAAAAAAAATTAAATTATGATATTTTTTCAAAATATGTTAAAATCGAAGTGTAACACAAGCAAAATACTCAATTTTTCATGTCGTACTCAAAATGCTCCGTAATTGAAGACTAACACACACAAATTTCTTTTTTCGAAACTTTTTTAAAAATGAAAAAACAGAAGTCTAACACCTTCAAAAAAATCAACGAAGACAAACACACACCAATTTCAATTTTTTCCAAAATTTCTTAAATATGTAAAATCAGGAGTCGAACACCTTCAAAATAATCAATTATGATATTTTTTTAAAATATGTTAAAATTGAAGTGTAATACAAGGAAAATACTCAATTTTCATGTTGTACTCATAATACTCCGTAATTGAAGACTAACACACACAAATTTCAATTTTATTTCTTAAAAACGCAAAAACAGAAGTCTAACACCATACAAAAATTGAATTATGATATTTTTTAAAAATATGTTAAAACTGACGATTAAAAAAAGAAAAATACTCAATTTTCATGTCGTACTCGAAATACTCCGCAATTGAAGACTAACACACACAAATTTCAAGTTTTTCAAAACATTCTTAAAAATGCAAAATATGAAGTCTTGCACCTTAAAAAAATTAAATTAATATTTTTTTTTTAACTGTTAGAATTGAAGTGTTACACAAGAAAAATGCTCAGTTTTCATGTCGTACGGAAAATACTCCATAATTGAAGACTAACTCATAGAAATTTAAATTTTTTCAAAAAATTCATAAAAATAATGCATAAACAGAAGTCTAACACCTTCAAAAAATTCATTTATGATATTTTTTAAAAATATGTTCAAATCGAAGTGTAACACAAGCAAAATACTCTATTTTCATGTCATACTCAAAATACTAAATTTTTCATATCGTACTCAAAATAATCCGTAATTGAAGACTAACACACTCAAATATAAATTATTTCGAAACTTTTTTGAACTTACAAAAACAGAAGTCTAACACCTTCAAATATTTCAATGAAGACTAACACACACATATTTCAATTTATTCAAAAATTTCATAAAAATGCAAAAACAGAAGTCTAACACCTTCAAAATTCAATTATGATTTTTTTGAAAATATGTTAAAATTCAAGTGTAGTACAAGCAAAATACTCAATTTTCATGTTGTACTCATAATACTCCGTAATTGAAGACTAACACACACAAATTTCAATTTTATTTCTTAAAAATGCAAAAACAGAAGTCTAACACCATAAAAAAATTGAATTATGATATTTTTTAAAAATAAGTTAAAATTGAAGTCTAAAACAAGCAAAATACTCAATTTTCATGTCGGACTCGAAATACTCCGTAATTGAAGACTAACACACACAAATTTTAATTTTTTATAAACTTTCTTAAAAATGCAAAATTTGAAGTGTAGCACCTTCAAAAAATTAAATTAAGATATTTATTTTTAAATGTTAGAATTGAAGTGTTACACAAGAAAAATGCTCAGTTTTCATGTCGTACTCAAAATGGTCCATAATTGACGACTAACACACACAAATTTTAATTTTTTCAAAAAATTCATAAAAATGTATAAACAGAAATCTAACACCTTAAAAAAATTAAATTATGATATTTTTTTAAAAATATGTTAAAATCGATGTGCAACACAAGCAAAATACACAATTTTTCAGGTCGTACTCAAAATGCTCCGTAATTGAAGACTGACACACACAAATTTCTTTTTTTCGAAACTTTTTTAAAAATGAAAAAACAGAAGGCTAACACCTTCAAAAAAATCAACGAAGACTAACACACACAAATTTCAATTTTTTCCAAAATTTCTTAAAAAAGTAAAATCAGAAGTCTAGCACCTTCAAAAAAAAATCAATTATGATAATTTTTGAAAATATGTTAAAATTGAAGTGTAATACAAGCAAAATACTCAATTTTCATGTTGTACTCATAATACTCCGTTATTGAAGACTAACACACACAAATTTCAATTTTATCTCTTAAAAATGCAAAAACTGAAGTCTAACACCATAAAAAAATTGAATTATGATATTTTTTAAAAATATGTTAAAATTGAAGTTTGATACAAGAAAAATACTCAATTTTCATGTCGTACTCGAAATACTCCGTAATTGAAGACTAACACACACAAATTTCAATTTTTTAAAAACTTTCTTAAAAATGCAAAATATGAACTCCACCTTCAAAAAATCAAATTAAGATATTTTTTTTTTAAATGTTAGAATTGAAGTGTTACACAAGAAAAATGCTCAGTTTTCATGTCGTACTCAAAATACTCCCTAATTGAAGACTACCAAACACAAATTTTAATTTTTTAAAAAAATTTATAAAAATGCATAAACTGAAGTCTACCACCTTCAAAAAATTTAATTATGATATTTTTTAAAAATATGTTAAAATCAAAGTGTAACGCAAGCAAAATACTCAATTTTTCATGTCGTACTCAAAATACTCCGTAATTGAAGACTAACACGCACAAATTTATTTTTTTATGGAAACTTTTTTGAAAATACAAAAACAGAAGTCTAACACCTTAAAAAAAAATCAGCGAAGACTAACACACACAAATTTCAATTTTTACCAAAATATCTTAAAAATGTAAAATCAAAAGTCTAACACCTTCAAAAAATTCAATTAAAATATTTTTTGAAAATATGTTAAAATTGAAGTGTAATACAAGCCAAATACTCAATTTTCATGTTGTACTCATAATACTCCGTAATTGAAGACTAACACACACAAATTTCAAGTTTATTTCTTAAAAATGCAAAAACAGAAGTTTAAGACCATAAAAAAATTGAATTATGATATTTTTTAAAAATATGTTAAAATTGAAGTTTAAAACAAGCAAAATACTCAATTTTCATGTCGGACTCGAAATACTCCGTAATTGAAGACTAACACACACAAATTTCAATTTTTTAAAAACTTTCTTAAAAATTCAAAATATGAAGTCCACCTTCAAAAAATTAAATTAAGATATTTTTTTTTAAATGTTAGAATTGAAGTGTTACACTAGAAAAATGCTCAGTTTTCATGTCGTACTCAAAATACTCCATAATTGAAGACTAACACACACATATTTTAATTTTTTCACAAAATTCATAAAAATGCATAAACAGAAGTCTAACACCTTCAAAAAATTCAATTATGATATTTTTTAAAAATATGTTAAAATCGAAGTGTAACACAAGCAAAATACTCTATTTTCATGTCATACTCAAAATACTAATTTTTTCATGTCGTACTGAAAATACTCCGTAATAGAAGACTAACACACTGAAATTTAAAAAATTTCGAAACTTTTTTGAACTTGCAAAAACAGAAGTCTAGCACCTTCAAAAAATTCAATGAAGACTAACACACACAAATTTCAATTTATTCAAAAATTTCTTACAAATGCAAAAACAGAAGTCTAACACCTTTAAAATTCAATTATGATTTTTTTGAAAATATGTTAAAATTCAAGTGTAATACAAGGAAAATACTCAATTTTCATGTTATACTCATAATACTCCGTAATTGAAGACTAACACACACAAATTTCAATTTTATTTCTTGAAATTGCAAAAACAGGAGTCTAACACCATAAAAAAATTGAATTATGATATTTTTTAAAAATATATTAAAATCGAAGTGTAACACAAGCAAAGTACTCTATTTTCATGTCATACTCAAAATACTAAATTTTTCATGTCGTACTCAAAATACTCGGTAATTGAAGAATAACACAAACAAATTTCGTTTTTTCGAAACTTTTTTAAAAATGAAAAAACAGAAGTCTAACACCTTCAAAAAAAATCCACGACGACTAACACACACAAATTTCAATTTTTGCCAAAATTTCTTAAAAATGTAAAATCAGAATTCTAACACCTTCAAAAAATGTAATTATGATATTTTTTAAAAATATGTTAAAATCGAAGTGTAACACAAGCAAAATACTCTATTTTAATGTCATACTCAAAATACTAAATTTTTCATGTCGTACTCAAAATACTCTGTAATTGAAGACTAACACAAACAAATTTATTTTTTTCGAAACTTTTTTAAAATTGAAAAAACAGAAATCTAACACCTTCAAAAAAATCAACGAAGACTAACACACACAAATTTCAATTTTTTCCTAAATTTCTTAAAAATGTAAAATAAGAAGTGTAACACCTTCAAAAAATTTAATTATGATATTTTTTGAAAATATCTTAAAATTGAAGTGTAATACAAGCAAAATACCCGATTTTCATGTTATACTCATAATACTCCGTAATTGAAGACTAACACAGACAAATTTCAATTTTATTTCTTAAAAATGCAAAAACAGAAGTCTAACACCATAAAAAAATTGAATTATGATATTTTTAAAAATATTTTAAAATTGAAGTTTAAAACAAGCAAAATACTCAATTTTCATGTGGTACTCGAAATACTCCGTAATTGAAGACTAACACACACAAATTTCAATTTTTTAAAAACTTTCTTAAAAATGCAAAATATGATGTCTAGCACCATCAAAAAATTAAATTAAGATATTTTTTTTTAAATGTTAGAATTGAAGTGTTACATAAGAAAAATGCTCAGTTTTCATGTCGTACTGAAAATACTCCATAATTGAAGACTAACACACAAATTTTAATTTTTTCCAAAAATTCATAAAAATGCAAAAACAGAAGTCTAACACCTTCTAAAAATTCAATTATGATATTTTTTAAAAATATGTTAAAATCGAAGTGTTACACAAGCAAAATACTCTATTTTCATGTAGTACTCAAAATACTAAATTTTTCATGTCGTACTCAAAATCCTCCGTAATTGAAGACTAACACACACAAATTTCAATTTTTTTAAAAGTTTCTTAAAAATACAAAATATGAAGTCTAGCACCTTCAAAAAATTCAATTACGATTTTTATTTAAAAAAATGATACAATTAAAGTGTTACACAAGAAAAATACTCAGTTTTCATGTCGTCCTCAAAATATTCCGTAACTAAAGACTAACATACACAAATTTTTATTTATTCACAAAATTCAATAATAATATTTTTTTTAAATATGTTAAAATCGAAGTGTAACACAAGCGAAATACTCAATTTTCATGTCGTACTGAAAATACTCCGTAATTGAAGACTAACACACACAATTTTCAATTTTTTCGAAACTTTTTTAAAAATTCAAAAAAAGATGTCTAACACCTTCAAAAAATTCTATGAAGACTAACACACACAAATTTCATTTTTTTCAAAAATTTCTTAAAAATGCAAAAACAGAAGTCAAACACCTTCAAAAAATTAAATTATGACAATTTTAAAAATATGTTTAAATTGAAGTGTAACACAAAAAATACTCAATTTTCTTGTTGTACTCATAATACTCCGTAATTGAAGACTAACACACACAAATTTCAGTTTTTTCGAAACTTTTTTAAAAATGCAAAAAATGAAGTCTAACACCTTCAAAAAATTCAATGAAGACTAACACACATAAACTCCAATTTTTTCAAAAATTTCATAAAAATGCAAAAACAGAAGTTTAACACCTTCAAAAAATTAAATTATGATAATTTTTAAAAATATGTTAAAATTGAAGTGTTACACAAGAAAAATACTCAGTTTTCATGTCGTACTCTAAATACTCCGTAATTGAATACTAACACACACAAATTTCAACTTTATCAAAAATGTCATAAAAATACAAAAACAGAAGTCTAACACGTTCAAAAAATTCGACTATGATATTTTTAAAAAAAATGTTAAAATCGAAGTGTAACCCTAGCAAAATACTCAATTTTCATGCCGTGCTCAAAATATTCCGTAATTCAAGACTAGCACACACAAATTTAATTGTTTTCGAAAAAAATGTAAGAATGCAAAAATAAAAGACTAACACCTTCAAAAAATTCAATGAATACTTACACGCACACAAATTTCATTTTTTTCAAAAATTTCTTAAAAATGGAAAAACAGAAGTCTAACACCTCCAAAAAATTAAATTATCACATTTTTTTTAAATATGTTAAAATTGAAGTGTAACACAAGAAAAATACTCAATTTTCTTGTCGTACTCATAATACTCCGTAATTGCAGACTAACACACCAAAATTTCAATTTTTTCGAAACTTTATAAAAAATGCAAAAAAAAGAAGTCTAACTCCTTCAAAAAATTCAATACTGATATTTTTTAATGTCGTACTCAAAATACTCAGTTTTCATGTCGTACTCAAAATACTCCGTTCATAAAAATATATAAACAGAAGTCGAACACCTTCAAAAAATTAAATACTGATATTTTTTTTAAATATGTTAAAATCGAAGTGTGACACAAGCAAAATTCTTTATTTTCATGTCGTACTCAAAATACTCCGTAATTGAAGGCTAACAAACTCAAATTTAAATTTTCCTAAACTTTTTGAAATTACAAAAACAGAATTCTAACACCTTCAAAAAATTCAATGAAGACTAACACACACAAATTTCAATTTGTTCAAAATTTTCTTAAAAATGCAAAAAACTGATGTCTAACCCCTTCAAAAAATTCAATTATGATTTTTTTGAAAATATGATAAAATTGAAGTGTAATACAAGCAAAATACTCAATTTTCGTGTCGTACTCAAAATACTCCCTCAATGAAGACAAACACACACAAATTTTAATTTTTCGATAATTTCTTAAAAATGCAAAAACAAAAGTCTAACACCTTGAAAAAATTCAATTATGACAATTTTTTAAAATATGTTAAAATTGAAGTGTAAAACAAGAAAAATACTGAATTTTCATGTCGTGCTCATAATACTCCGTAATTGAAGACTAACACGCACAAATTTCAATTTTTTCGAAGATTTCTTAAAAATGCAAAAACAGAAGTCTAACACCTTAAAAAAATTCAATTATGATATTTTTTAAATAAATATTAAAATTGAAGTATAGTACAACCAAAATACTCAATTTTCATGTCGTTCTCGAAATAGTCCGTAATTGAAGACTAACACACACAAATTTCAATTTGTTCAAAACTTTCTTAAAAATGCAAAAGCAGAAGTCTAACCCCTTCAAAAAATTCAATTATGATTTTAATGAAAATATGTTAAAATTGATGTGAAATACAAGCAAAATACTAAATATTAATGTCGTACTCAAAATACTCCCTCACTGAAGACAAACACACATAAATTTCAATTTTTAAAAAATTTTCTTATAAATGCAAAAACAAAAGTTTAACACCTTGAAAAAAATTCAATTATGACAATTTTTAAAAATATGTTAAAATTGAAGTGTAACATACGAAAAATACTCAATTTTCATGTCGTACTCATAATACCCCATAATTGAAGACTTAACACACATAAATTTCATTTTTTTCGAAAATTTCTTAAAAATACAAAAAGAGAAGTCTAACACCTTATAAAAATTCAATTATGGCATTTTTAAAATAATATCAAAATACTGAATTTTCATGTCGTACTCGAAATACTCCGTAATTGAAGACTAACACACACAAATTTCAATTTTTTTTAAAAAATCTTAAAAATGGAAAATTTCACTACTACAAAAAGTGTCATTAGCTTCGAAAATCCTAGCGACTAAGTATATTTAGTCTCTGTATGTTGGTTATTAAGAGCACATTTTGCTTTGTCCCAAAACAGTTATATTTTTTGAGACAAAGATTTTTTTTTGGCACTACAGTTGTCACAAAAGAGGATTATGATTTTAAGTCCGTACATTTTGTGACAAACAATAGTCTCAAAATAAGTTACTTACAAACAATAGTCCTAGCGACTAAGTATATTTAGTCTCTGTATGTTGTAAATTATATGGAATGTCTTTGCGTGATATATATAAGGTCATACATTAATTTTATACTATTATAATTAATTTAGACAAGTCTTAATTCAATTCAACAAAAAATAGTTTAGGGACCGGCATAGTCCGTCTCTAAAATAAGTTTTTGGTCGTCATTGGTTTGGAGACAATATGTAGTCGTCAATATTTTGTCCTAACATCGGGAACCCAATAAATTAATTTAATACTAATCATAATTAATTTGACAAATATTAATTTTTGGGTAGAAATTAATATATCATTTTAGTCTTCATTGGAACTAATATGTGATGAGAATGTTGGAGCAAATTTTCCCTCTTATTATAGTAACATTACATTATATTATTTTATTTTATTATATTATATGATATCATATCATATTATATTATATCATATCATATTAAATGAAAGTATATTATATTATACTTATTTATAAAGTTTGAACTAAAATATATGATATTATATGTATCACATCAAAAGCTAAATAAGGATGACATTAAAATTAGTTTATAGAAGTGATCATGATATTGAAAATTATTAAAAACTAGTAAAATTCCCGTGTTTCGCTGCGGTGGATAATAATTTGAATTGTTTTACTTGAAAGATCACACATATTTTATAAATAATCCTACAAAAATCCATGATAAATAAGTAAATATTCTAATGCATATTATTTGTTTTACATGAAAAATCCTACATATTTCATATATAATCCTACAAATATCCCTGGTAAATAAGTAGTAAGATGATAGAAAAAATAAATTATTATATGTGAAGCCATAACCTCATGCTAAGGTGTTCGTCAAAATTATATCTCCTTGTTATATGGCTCAATGTATTTTTTTTGTTCATAATAAAAGTAAAAACAACATAGTGTTATTATCATCAATAATTAGACATGAAAATAAAATAAAATACTACTTAGAAATAACTAATATTATCATCATTAATTAGCATACATAAATACATACCAACATACTCAACAAACTCAAAAGTATAACTCTCTAATTTTACCTTACAATTAATAAGCGGAAGGAAAATATGCCCTTCTTACAACACTTCTATGATTTTACTAATTCGAGGCTAATGCAATAAGAAGCACTTTGAGAACTTGAAGAATCATCCTGCAAATATTGAAACTGTCAGAATATTAAAGGAAATTTGAAAAAAATACGACAAAAAGAGGGTCAAATAGTCATTCGTACCCCTGGACATTAATACCCCTGCAAAAGTAGCTCATTCGAAGGGTGCCGTAGCATATTCCAGATACTTCAAAATAATATCATAAACCCCTCCAAAATGAGAAATATCATAAATACCCGTACAAAACAAGTACTTGCCATATATACTGCTACTATTATAGTATATGAGGATCTATGTATCCTTACAAAATTCAATTTTGCAATCTTTATAAAGCCCTTCTTTTTATAAATTTATATTTTGTAATCATATAAAAGTACCTTAGAAGTAAGCAACGTCACGAGCATCAGTAGGAAGCGTTTCATGTACCCTAAATTTCATATCCCTTTCCTGAGAATTAAATATTAATAAAATGAAGGGGCTAAAATGCAAAATTGTTAATAGGCAGAAATGTTATGTTTACTCCCGAGTTTCTTCCACATTCTTCTGGTGTATAGATAATCGTCCTGATCCGAGATCTTGCAATAAATGAATTTTCTCCATTCATTAACGGGTGGTGGTAATTTCTCGATATCTTCGGCTAAGCCATCCAATTTTTATTGGAGCCTGTTCGAGACATTGTTAGCCTCTCTATGTACCTACATACATATAAATTGAAATATTAATAACAATTATTATAAATTTTAAATTGTATGTTGGAGAGTAGAAGTATATATGTACTCACTGGATGATATTAATTGCGCAGAAAATTAAAAACGGGTAATTTTGCAGAGGGGTTCATGCAATAAAACTTGGGTTCATATTTTTGCCTGTTATAGGGTTAACAATTAACATGGTACGATGTGTAGTCTATTGCCTTTTCTTCTAGGGATAATCACCCCTTTCGACTGTCCATTGAATATTGATATGGATGGTGAATAACTACATTTCTACAAAATTAAAAACCAAAAACTGTAATTAATGTTTAATAATCTGTTATGAGAACCCCAAATAATTGAAAATCGGTTTAGAATTATACTTTGATGACAAAATTAGAAAGGTTCTCAATCAAATGCAATTGTTTTTTTATACGGAATTCAAAATTGAACTAATCTAGGGGACTATCAATTCGTAACTGATTATAATCTAATTAGGCTTATATGAATTATAAATTGCAATTAATTCAATCCTAATTCCTAACAATCAAATATTCGGAAAATAGTTTAATACAGATAAAAAACAAAGAAACTGAAAATAAAATTAACATAACAGAGAGAAATAAGTACCCAATTCGCGAATTTCTGTAGAATACCGAAGATCAAAGCTTAGAATGGGTTTCTTCGCCTCAGAAATTTGATCGGCATGAAGATTCATTTACCTTCGCCTCCAAATTTGGTGACTGATTTTGTCACGTTATCACCTCTAGGATTCTATCGCCTCTCTTCACGGTCCTATCGCACCGAAGAAGGGAGAGGCGCAAGTGCCGCCGAGAGAGTTCTTTTCTGCTTTTATGTCTTCTCTCGAGTTTTGGTCTGAGTAGAGGAACAAAGAGTTGTACTGTTATACATATATATAAGTTATATATAGTTATTTAATATATTTATTTAATGGAAGGAAACAAGTAGGACTAATTTTGTAAAAATACAGAGGGAAAGTTCCCTCCAATATTTTGTTTAGTACAAACTGAAAAAATAGAGGTAAAATTTCCCTCCTAATTTTCATCACATTATTTAACTTGAAAACTGAAAAATAAAAAGGAAAAAATTTCAACATCAATTACTAATATTTGTCAAATTAAGACTATAATATGTTGTAAATTAATTTGGTATTTTATTTGGGTAAATTTATTTAAGACTAACATTTGTCAAAAAAAAATTTAAAAAGATGCATTAATTATTATTTGTTCCTCGAAAATAAATTTTTTCAATCGATACATTTTTTCATAAATTAAATATTTTTTGTTTACTACAAATACAAATTTCATAATTAAAATTTTTAAATGTCATATGTTCTTTTTTTTTATATCTTTCCGTGTGACATGTTCATGTCGTCTTTATTATCGAAGACATTGGATATATTGAGAATATATGTGAAAGCATTTAGATTCTAAATTTGATGAAAAAATAATTAGATGTCGCATGCAAAAAAAATGCATTCAATTATATTTTTTCTTCTAAATAATGGATTAATTTGTGGTTTTTTAAGAAATGGATTTTTTTTTTTTTTCTAAAAAAAGATGCATTCATTATTATTTGTTCCTCGAAGATATTTTTTTTGAATTGATACATTTTTTGCCTTGAGAATATATGTGAAAACATTTAGATTCTAAATTTGATGAAAAAAATAATTAGATGTCGCATGCAAAAAAAATGCATTCAATTCTATTTTTTCTTCTAAATAATGGATTAATTTGTGGTTATTTAATAAATGGATTTTTTTTTTTTTCTAAAAAAAGATGCATTCATTATTATTTGTTCCTCGAAAATATTTTTTTTTAATCGATACATTTTTTCCTTGCGAATATATGTGAAAACATTTAGATTCTAAATTTGATGAAAAAAATAATTAGATTTCGCATGCAAAAAAAAATGCATTCAATTCTATTTTTTCGTCGTTATTTTGATGACATTGGATATCAATTTGGGAATATATGTGAAAACATTTAGATCCTAAATTTGATGAAAAAATAATTAGGCGTTGCATGCAAAAAAAAAAATGCATTCAATTCAATTTTTTCTTCTAAATAATGGATTAATTTGTGGTTTTTTAAGAAATGGATTAAAAAAAAGGAAGCATTAATTATTATTTATTCCTCGAAAATTAATTTTTTCAATCGATACATTTTTTCATAAATTAAATATGTTTTGTTTACTACAAATACAAATTTCATAATTAAATTTTTTAAATGTCATATGTTCTTTTTTTTGATATCTTTCCGTGTGACATGTTCATGTTGTCTTTATTATCGATGACATTGGATATATTGAGAATATATGTGAAAGCATTTAGATTCTAAATTTGATGAAAAAATAATTAGATGTCGCATGCAAAAAAAATGCATTCAATTATATTTTTCTTCTAAATAATGGATTGATTTTTGTGATAATATTTATATTATAAATTTAATGAAAAAATAATTAGATGTCCCATGCAAAAAAAGAAAAGAAAATGCATTTAATTCTATTTTTCCAAATTAATGGATTTTTTTTTTTTTTTTTAAATGGATTATTTTTTGCTTTTATATCTTTATGTTTGACATGTTCGTGTCGTCGTTATTTCGATGACATTGGATATCAATTTGAGAATATATGCAAAAACATTTAGATTCTAAATTTGACGAAAAAAATAATAAGATGTCGCATGCAAAAAATAATACATTCAATTCTATTTTTTCTTGTAAATAATAAATTAATTTGTGGTTTTTTAAGATGTCGCATGCAAAAAAAAATGCATTCAATTCTAACATGATATAAATATAATATGATATATAATATGATCTAATATAGTATAGTATAATATAATACAATATGATATGTTTATATGATATGATATAATATAATATTCTATGATTATATTCTAGTATAGGACAATATAATATAATATGAAATAATATGATCTGAAATAATATATAATATAATATAATATGAAATAATATATTGTAGTATAATACAATACAATACAATATAATAAGATACGATATCATTTTTTATAATAGAATGAAATACAATATAATACAATATAATATAATAGGACGTAATATGAAATGATAATATAATATAATATAAAATAATAAAACATAATATAATACATCTCTAAATTATAGGATATGATATCTCTAAATTATTTTTCACACATAATACTATTGGATTCTGTCTTTAAGACGCGACATATTATATATTGTAGGATATAATATCTTCAAATTATAGTATATAATATCTCTAAATTAAAAAATATGATATAATATAATATAACATAATACAACATATATGATATATAATAAAATGTAGTATTCTTTCTTTATTTTTTATTTTTTCTATAATGATTTGATATGATAAAATATAATATGATATGATATGATATAATAAAATATAATATAATATAATATAATACACATAATAATATACAATGCTATATTATATGATATTATATGATATGATATATAATAGAATATTATATTATATAACATGATATTATATATTATATTATTGTTATTAAACTAAATCATAATACACTGGATTTTTTTAATAATTTGGATATTTTAATTTATTTTAGTTTTAAAAAAAATTAAATAGACTGATGTCAATATGATGTTTTATTTTTTGAAGGAGATTTATGAATTTTTGGAGGCTAATGAAAATATTTCACGACCCGCCTAAAATTTTGACCAAAAACTGAAAATAATCCAATTTTCCCTCCCTCTCCCTCTTATTTGTCTTTCTCCCTCTTTCTCTTCTACGCCCAAAAAAATCTAAACCCTACCTCGTGAAGAAAAAGGAGCGGTCTCCGAATGTTTCGTGAAGAAGATCGAAACCCTAAAATCATCTCTTTCTCTGCTCATTCAAGCTTGCTTTATTCACACTTTCACCAGAAGATAAAGGGAAAAAAGAGCGACGGAACCCTAGATGGTCGCACCACGGCTTGAACACCTCTTGCCTTCGTCCGCGGAAGAAGAGGCCATTTGCTATTGTTTTCCTAATGCAACTAAGAAGGTATTTTGTGTTGTTTTTTTCTTCAATTAAGTAAGTTTTCTTTTTTTAGCTGAGTTTTTTATTCGATTAAGAAATGTTTGAATCAATTAGTTCATCAATCTCAGTTCGAATCAATTGGTACTTAAACTTACTTCTATTTCAACCAATTTTCTGTGTAGTTATGTTGAGTAGCCTTTGCATAATTTTCTTGCTGGCATTAATTTTGTTCATTCTCATGTAAATTGTTTACACCAGTCAAATCGCTGCAGCAGTATGCTTCTACCTCACTCACAATACCACTCAAGGCCTGTACATGTTCGATGAAATGCTTACTTTCTTTTCTGTCAGGAAACCTATTTACAGAGAAAGGGGGCGGAATAATTGAAGGGGACAAGGTACTATGCCCATTTTTCTCCATTTTCAGATGCCAAGTATTAGGTTTCAATGATCTTCTCTAAATTGATGAAATTCGCTGCAGAATTGGTGTCTAGATGAGGATTTCAATGGATGTAGTTCAAGGAGGATCTTGATAGCATTTCTTTCTCCCTCTTTTGATTCATTTTTCGATTTAATTTATGCTTCTGATTTTGATAATATTTTGCAAAAGAACATTTAAAGTTTTCGTAATTTAGGAGAAGAAGAAGATGCTTAAGAGGGAGTTATTGATAATAAAACTGTTTCTCAATCGAGTTGCCTCGATTTTTGCAAATGGATGGAGACACTAAGATGATAAACTCATGTAGGTAATTTTTTTGGTGAAATGTCAACATATCCCTTGTAAAACCTCAAAATATAACTTGTGTCCTTTTAAAATAGTAAATCGAACATATCACTAATGCTTTTAAATAACTTCAGAAAAATATGGCAATAACATGAGAAATATCACTAACGCCTGTTTTTGAAATTGATTCCATCTTTTTTTGCATCTGTCCATACCTTTCATACTTGCAATCACCTTGTTGTAATCTTGAATCATCATTATTAATCATCAGGAAAACACTAGAAGGTAATATCTTCTAAATAATGATTAATGGAGTCTCAATTTTTGAAACCAAGAAAAAATAAAGGTTTGCATTATTCCCTATAATTAACATGTTCAATTATTGTTATTTTTTCAGTTATTGATATGAGTTATTTTTTCCAGTTTATTGCGACGTCAAGTGAGAGTTTGTTGTGACGTCGCAACAATGAAGAAAAGGATCTTTCCATTGGCGACGTGGCTGACTGGATTTGATTCTCCTCTCCTTGCAGCTCGAGGTCTAGCAATATCAGAAAAACGATTCTTGGCTGACTTGGTGTTCATGCAGATTGGCATTAATTTGGATTCAAGGTTCTGTTGTTGACTGTTATTGACTAGATGAAGATGCGAGATACTAATTTAGTATTATTATTTTCGTTTGTTTTATGATGACATTGCATGTATGTTCTTTTTGTAGTACTCAAGTTAATGTTGTAACAATTAAAATATAATTTGTATGTAGAGATATTTTTGTTTTATTTAAATGACAATTTTTGTTTTCATATTTTATTAATTAATATATTACAAATTGTGTTTATAGGGACTAAAAGAGTCTCGTCACAGTAGTACAATATTCAGGAATTAAATTTTGTCACAGAAAGAACCATTCAAACACTAATATCATTCACAGAAGAGTATATTCAAGGATTAACATTTGTCACATTAATATTATATTTGGAGACAACAGATAGTCACATAAACAACATAATAAAGACAAAATTTAGTTATATATAGTATATATTCAGAAGCAAACATTTGTACCATAAAATGAATATTCAGAAACAAAGTCTAGTCACAGAACAACAATAATTGAGAACCACATTTAGTCTCATAAACAATATTTTCCACGACCATAACTCAACACTGAAAGTTCATCTTCAGGAAATTAATTTTGTCCCAAGAAAAGTGTCTTATTGGGACTAAATGCAAAAAAACTTTTGTCACCCTGATTTGCTGCGTCGGGGCTGTTATGACAAAGTCGTAACGACTAAATATAGTCCCTAAAGATCTACAGCGACTCCAGACGGGGTTTTAGGGACTAAACACGTTTGTCCCTAATTACATTTTTTTTAGTAGTGTTTGAAGTCACCTTCAAAAAATTCAATCAAGATATTTTTTTTAAAAAAATGTCAGAACTGAAGTGTTACACAAGTTTTTCAAAAATTTCATAAAAATGTAAAAACAGAAGTCTAACATCTTAAAAAAATTCAATTATGATATTTTTTAAAAATATGTTAAAATCGAAGTGTAAAACAAGTAAAATACTCAATTTTTCATGTCGTACTTAAAATACTCCGTAATTAAAGACTAACAAACACAAATTTCATTTTTTCGAAATTTTTTTAAAAATGCAAAAACAAAAGTCTACAGATGTTGCTTGTGTAAAGTGCAGGCCGAATCAGTAGAGCACCTATTCCATGGTCGTAGCTTTGTCCATCTTCACTGGCAAGCAATCCGATCTGAATTTCCTCAATTACAACTCAAAGATTCGCCCCAAAAGATGCTGGAAGACTTGACTGAAGCAAATTCGAGAGGATCTGAGGCCAATGAGATCTTTATTGCTTTCTTTTACAGCCTATGGAGGGAAAGATGTCGCAGGGCCTTTTCGAATAACAAAAAAGAAGGTTCGCCATTTATTGGTGAGGTTGTAGAAGATTGGAGGTTGTTGGTGAAGAGAGCAAAAAGAGAAGAGGTTCCCGTGCAGTGTTAAAAGAAGATTCGACATTAATGGGGTATTGTGGGGGAGGATGAATCGGGTAGAAGAATAGCAAGGAGAAGTGAAGAGATAAGTACAAGTACAGTACTTGTGTCGTGAAATGAGGAGGATGTGCCACACAGAAAACTTTTCAGGTTATTTGTTCAAGAAATAACCATTAAAAAGCCCAAAAAATATCTTGGATATTCTGTATTTTATTTGGAAAAGATGTAATGGGCTTAATTTTTTTTCTTTCTTTTCTATGTGTGTGCAAGGCCGAGATATTGATCTTTGATCTTTGGTTCTTTGGTTTTTGGATGTAATTGGACTATTTATTTATTATCTTATTTATTATTTGCAAGAGAGATATTAAGCTCTCTCAAAAAAATTTCAAAAAAAAAAAAAAAAAGTCTAACACCTTCAAAACATTCAATGAAGACTTACACACACAAATTTTAATTTTTTAAAAAAATTCATAAAAATGCATAAACAGAATTCTAACACCTTCAAAAATTCAATTCTGATATTTTTTTAAAATATGTTAAAATCGAAATGTAACATAAGCAAAATACTCTATTTTCATGTCGTACACAAAATACTCCGTAATTGAAGACTAACAAACTCAAATTTAAATTTTTCGAAACATTTTTGAAATTGCAAAAACAGAAGTCTAACACCATAAAAAAATTCAATGAAGACTAACACAAACAACTTTCAATTTGTTCAAAAATTTCTTAAAAATACAAAAATAGAAGTCTAACACCTTTAAAAAATTTAATTATGATTTTTTTGAAAATATGTTAAAATTGAAGAGTAATACAAGCAAAATACTCAATTTTCATGTCGTACACATAATACTCCTGTAATAAATATTAAAAATAGGGTTTTAATATTTGTATTTATTTTTTATAAAATATTTCGAAACCAATTTCAAGTTAGATATTTCAATTCTTTCGAAGTTCAAAAATTGGATTTTAATCTTTCAGAATTTACGCAAGGGTATTATGGTAATATATTTTTTGGTGTCATTGAAATGCATATTTTATTGGGGCTCTTTGAACAAATTATGGGGAGGGGATTATTTTGTAATATAAAATAAATAAGGGATTTTCAAAGATTGCAAATACAGAATATTTTAGGGTTATATATGAAATGCACCATTCCTTTTAATTGGGCCGCATCCATTCTCTTCATGTGGTCCTGTGGATAGGTACGCCAATATACTCTCCTCTCTCTTCCCATTGTGTATGTGTGAATCATTAGAGGCATTTCATTCCTCCATTCAGAAGTCATTCGCCGATTAAGAAAGAATCGGTATTTTGTTTAGATTCATTAAACTAAGAAGTAAGGTATTGAAAAAGAGGTCCTCTGGTGCTAGTAGTGCTAGAGAGAGGTGGATTGGAGGTTTCTTTGTTCGAGTTTTCGTGCTTTAGTTGCCGATGTATGTTTTCGAATCCGGAGTGAGATTTTGAATCTGTGTTGCTATCATTCGAGTTCGATCAATCTGTGAGTGCTACTTTCACTCTTTTTATATTAATTTCAGAAATTTTAGATATTTTGGTTACTTTCGTTAAAAAGGAGTTTTGTTCCAAAAACCGTGCTAAGATACGAAATAAGAAATTATTGTGTTTACGATATCGTGATATTTCGAGAAACTGATTTTTAATATAATTATGAGAATTTATGATATTAATGATACATATAAAATTTATGATTTCGAATTTCAGGATTTGATAAATAAAATTAATTTGGATAATGATTTTAAATTATGATTTCGAATTTGATATTAGTAATATATATGGAATTGATTGTGAATAATAGGTACGACGATTTATGATATTAAATGATTTATGAAATTGTGATTTTGAATTTGGATATTCATTCCAATATAGAAAGTATATTTCAAATTTGTTTTCAGAAATGATTTGCTCTAAAAAACGTGTTTCGTTTTATGAAAGTTATTTAGTAAATTATATGGTAATAATATTTTATTATTAGAACGATTTTATTTGGTTTAAGCGTAAACAAGATTTACGAGTTTTAAAGAGGGTCTCCGAGAGACTCTATATATATGTAGAATTTTATTTGGATGAAACGTAAGCCGGGCTTACGGTTTTGAAAGATGGTCTCCGAGAGACTCAATATATATGTAGAATTTTATTTGGATAAAACGTATGCCGGGCTTACGGTTTTGAAAGAGGGTCCTTTGGTAACATGGCGCGGCTCCTCCGGCATGTTTTAGTTTGTTAGGTGTAGTGTCGCGTGATCCTGTGGCGCTTTTTGGGGGGAATTGCGTAGCAAACTTGATGTAGTGCAAAGTCCCGACCCCGTGGCGCCTTCTTTTTGGTGGGGTCTGGCTGTGGCGCATGGATATCCGTCGTCAGCTCATTTTTGTAGGGAATTCGCGCTTCCCGGGCTTTATGTTTTGTTCCAGCCCGTGTGTGACTTGCTATCTGCGCGGGTTGGCACTTCAGTCGAGTGTTATTTGCGCCCTCACCCCGGGTAAAAGTTCTAGTACGTGATTAGATACGAAGGTAATCGATTTGATTTCGATTTCGATTTTGAGTTTGAGAAACCGGGGCAAGTATTTTGAGATATATTTAGAAACTTATGATTTGAAGATAAACAAGATCATCTTATGATTTTGAAATATATTTAGAAACTTTTGATTTGAAGATAAACAATATTATCTTATGATTTTGAGATATATTTCGGAAAAGATACGCTTTGAAGTTATACGATATTATTTTATGAACTTATTTGAGAAGTACTTATTTTAGTTACGACTATTTTTAACGAGGTATTTAGAAAACTTATGATTTAAAGTTATACCAGATTATTTTTATGAACTTATTTGAAAAATATTTTGATAAGGAAAATTGGGTGTCACGCGAGACGCTTGTCTTGACTTAGCAGATTTGTGATATATGTGTGTATGTGTGTCGAATTCGGGGTCGCGTTGACCCGTTTCGTATGTGATATGTGTATGTGAGTTGTGATTATGTGAATTGCGTGGCACCCAGATTTCGATTTGATGGACAAATAATAAAGATATTTTAATAAATATTCTAAACTAGTTTTTAAACGGCACTCACTTAGTCACTTCCGTGACTAATCCTTTCGATTTACATATTTTTAGTTCAGGTATCGAAGGTCTAATATCGGGAGTTGCGGGTTTTTCATGAAGAGTGAGAACGGCAATTTAGATACGATATCAGTTTGATGTTAGTGTGTTTTAGGCTTCCGCTATTTACGTAAAACTTATGTATATATATGAGTTATTATTTTTCAATAATTAAAATTTTTACATTATGTTATATATTCGTTTTGAGCCTTTGGTATACTTGATATATACTGGCGGATTGTCGCGCCTATTTATTTCGGTGTGTGACAATTTGTTTGGTATCAGAGCAAAACTTTCGAAAACAACATTTTTATCGTCGTGAGAGTTGGGTTTAGAGTTTCCTTGTGTGTGTTTCTCGTTCGATACCGTTCTATCATCGAGTCTGTTATTCCTTTCGAAGCATATCATTCGGGAAAAGGTAAATATTTTATTTACAAAGATATTAGTATGAATTTCGAAAATGATTTTATTTAATCATATTATTATGTGGTATATTTTTTTTATGGAAACAAGCTGGTGATATTTGAAAATTATAAGATTTCGAAAAGTATTTCGATAAATTTATAAATTATTTGGAAAACAGTTAATTTGTTAATATATTGGTTTCATAAGATGATTTTCGAAGTTTACATGACTAAACTTTTTTTTAAGGGGGGGATAATGTAGTAAATATTAAAAATAGGGTTTTAATATTTGTTTTTATTCTTTATAAAATATTTCGAAACCAATTTCAAGTTAGATATTTCAATTCTTTCGAAGTTCAAAAATTGGATTTTAATCTTTCAGAATTTACGCAAGGGTATTATGGTAATATATTTTTTGGTGTCATTGAAATACATATTTTATTGGGGCTCTTTGAACAAATTATGGGGAGGGGATTATTTTGTAATATAAAATAAATAAGGGATTTTCAAAGATTGCAAATATAGAATATTTTAGGGTTATATATGAAATGCACCATTCCTTTTAATTGGGCCGCATCCATTCTCTTCATGTGGTCCTGTGGATAGGTACGCCAATATACTCTCCTCTCTCTCCCCATTGTGTGTGTGTGAATCATTAGAGACATTTCATTCCTCCATTCAGAAGTCATTCGCCGATTAAGAAAGAATAGGTATTTTGTTTAGATTCATTAAACTAAGAAGTAAGGTATTGAAAAAGAGGTCCTCTGGTGCTAGTAGTGCTAGAGAGAGGTGGATTGGAGGTTTCTTTGTTCGAGTTTTCGTTCTTTAGTTGCCGATGTATGTTTTCGAATCCGGAGTGAGATTTTGAATCTGTGTTGCTATCATTCGAGTTCGATCAATCTGTGAGTGCTACTTTCACTCTTTTTATATTAATTTCAGAAATTTTAGATATTTTGGTTACTTTCGTTAAAAACGAGTTTTGTTCCAAAAACCGTGCTAAGATACGAAATAAGAAATTATTGTGTTTATGATATCGTGATATTTCGAGAAACTGATTTTTAATATAATTATGAGAATTTATGATATTAATGATACATATAAAATTTATGATTTCGAATTTCAGAATTTGATAAATATAATAAATTTGGATAATGATTTTAAATTATGATTTCGAATATGATATTAGTGATATATTTGGAATTGATTTTCAATAATAGGTACGACGATTTATGATATTAAATGATTTATGAAATTGTGATTTTGAATTTGGATATTCATTCCAATATAGAAAGTTTATTTCGAATTTGTTTTCAGAAATGATTTGCGCTAAAAAACGTGTTTCGTCTTATGAAAGTTATTTAGTAAATTATATGGTAATAATATTTTATTATTAGAAAGATTTTATTTGGATTAAGCGTAAACAAGATTTACGAGTTTTAAAGAGGGTCTCCGAGAGACTCTATATATATGTAGAATTTTATTTGGATAAAACGTAAGCCGGGCTTACGGTTTTGAAAGAGGGTCTCCGAGAGACTCTATATATACGTAGAATTTTATTAGGATAAAACGTAAGCCGGGCTTACGGTTTTGAAAGAGGGTCCTTTGGTAACATGGCGCGGCTCCTCCGGCATGTTTTAATTTGTTAGGTGTAGTGTCGCGTGACCCCGTGGCGCTTTTTGGAGGGAATTGCGTAGCAAACTTGATGTCGTGCAAAGTCCCGACCCCCGTGGCGCCTTCTTTTTGGTGGGGTCTGGCTGTGGCGCATGGATATCCGTCGTCAGCTCATTTTTGTAGGGAATTCACGCTTCCCGAGCTTTATGTTTTGTTCGAGCCCATGTGTGACTTGCTATCAGCGCGGGTTGGCACTTCAGCCGAGTGTTATTTGCGCCCTCACCCCGGGTAAAAATTTTAGTACGTATATGATTAGATACGAAGGTAATCGATTTGATTTCGATTTCGATTTCGAGTTTGAGAAACCAGGGCAAGTATTTTGAGATATATTTAGAAACTTATGATTTGAAGATAAACAAGATCATCTTATGATTTTGAAATATATTTAGAAACTTATGATTTGAAGATAAACAATATTATCTTATGATTTTGAGATATATTTCGGAAAAGATACGCTTTGAAGTTATACGATATTATTTTATGAACTTATTTGAGAAGTACATATTTTAGTTACGACTATTTTTAACGAGGTATTTGGAAAACTTATGATTTAAAGTTATACCAGATGATTTTTATGAACTTATTTGAAAAATATTTTGATAAGGAAAATTGGGTGTCACGCGAGACGCTTGTCTTGACTTAGCAGATTTCTGATATATGTGTGTATGTGTGTCAAATTTGGGGTCGTGTTGACCCGTTTCGTATGTGATATGTGTATGTGTGAGTTGTGATTATGTGAATTGCGTGGCATCCAGATTTCGATTTGATGGACAAATAATAAAGATATTTTAGTAAATATTCTAAACTAATTTTTAAACGGCACTCACTTAGTCACTTCCGTGACTAATCCTTTCGATTTACATATTTTTAGTTCAGGTATCGAAGGTCTAATATCGGGAGTTGCGGGTTTTTATTGAAGAGTGAGAACGGCAATTTAGATACGATATCAGTTTGATGTTAGTGTGTTTTAGGCTTCCTCTATTTACGTAAAACTTATGTATATATATATATGAGTTATTATTTTTCAATAATTAAATTTTTTACATTATGTGATATATTCGTTTTGAGCCTTTGGTATACTTGACGTATACTGGCGGATTGTCGCGCCTATTTATTTCGAGGTGTGACAACTCCGTCATTGAAGACAAACACACATAAATTTCAATTTATCGAAAATTTCTTAAAAATGCAAAAATTAAACTCTAACACCTTGAAAAAATTCAATTATAACAATTTTTAAAAATATGTTAAAATTGAAGTGTAATACAAGAAAAATACTGAATTTACATGTCGTACTCATAATACTCCGTAATTGAAGACTAACACACACAACTTTCAATTTATTCGAAGATTTCTTAAAAATGGAAATCCAGAAGTCGAACACCTTAAAAAAAATTCAATTATGACATTTTTTAAATAAATATGAAAATTGAAGTATAATACAATCAAAATACTCAATTTTCATGTCGTACTCGAAATACTCCGTAATTGAAGAGTAACACACACAAATTTCAATTTTTTCAAAAATTTAACAAAAATACAAAATATGTAGTCTAGCACCTCCAAAAAATTCAGTTACGATATTTCTTTTAAAAATGTTACAATTGAAGTGTTACACAAGAAAAATACTCAGTTTTCAGGTCGTACTCGAAATACTCCGTAATTGAAGACCAACATACACAAATTTTAATTTTTTCAAAAATTTCATAAAAATGCAATAACAGAAGTCTAACACCTTCAAAAAAAATCAATAATGATATTTTTTTAAAATATCTTTAAATCGAAGTGTAACACAAGGGAAATACTCAATATTCAAGTCGTACTCAAAATACTCCGTAATTGAAGACTAACACACACGAATTTCAATTTTTTCGAAACTTTTTTCAAAATGCAAAAAAAGAAGTATAACACCTTCAAAAAATTCAATGAAGACTAACACACACAAATTTCAATTTTTTCAAAAATTTCTTAAAAATGCAAAAACAGAATTCTAACACCTTCAAAAAATTAAATTATATCAATTTTTAAAAATATGTTAAAATTGAAGTGTAACACAAGAAAAATACTCAATTTTCATATCGTACTCATAATACTCCGTAATTGAAGACTAACACACACAAATTTCAATTTTTTCGAAATTATTTTGAAAATGCAAACAAAGAAGTCTGACACCTTCAAAAAATTCAATGAAAACAAACACACACAAATTTCAATTTTTTCAAAAATTTCTTAAAAATGCAAAAACGAAGTCTAACACTTTCAAAAAGTTAAATTATGACAATATTTAAAAATATGTTAAAATTGAAGTGTAACTCAAGAAAATCACTCAATTTTCATGCCGTACTCATAATACTCCATAATTGAAGACTAACACACACAAATTTCAATTTTGTTGAAAATTTCTTAAAAATGCTAAAACAGAAGTCTAACAACTTATAAAAATGTTATGCCATTGTTTGAATAAATATTAAAATTAAAGTATAATACAAACAAAATACTAAATTTTCCAGTCATACTCGAAATGCTCCGGAAATGTAGACTAACACACACAAATTTTAATTTTTTCAAAAATTTCATAAAAATGTAAAAACAGAAGTCTAACACCTTCGAAAAATTCAATTATGATATTTTTTAAAAATATGTTAAAATCGATGTGTAACACAAGCAAAAATACTAAATTTTTCATGTCGTACTCAAAATACTCCGTAATTGAAGACTAACACACACAAATTTCATTTTTTCGAAACTTTTTTAAAAATGCAAAAACAGAAGTTTAACACCTTCAAAAAATTCAATGAAGACTAATACACACAAATTTCAATTTTTTCAAAAATTTCTTAAGAATGCAAAAAAGAAGTCTAACACCTTCAAAAAAATCAATTATGATATTTTTTGAAAATATGTTAAAATTGAAGTGTACTACAAGCAAAATACTCAATTTTCATGTCGTACTCATTATACTCCGTAATTGAAGACTAACACACAAAAATTTCAATTTTATTTCTTAAAAATGCAAAAACCGCAGTCTAACACCTTTAAAAAAATTCAATTATGACCTTTTTTTAAAATACGTTAAAATTGAAGTGTAAAACAAGCAAAATAGTTAATTTTCATGTCGTACTCGAAATACTCCGTAATTGAAGACTAACACAAACATATTTCAATTTTTTTTTAAAAATTTTAAAAATGCAAAATATGAAGTCTAGCACCTTCAAAAAAGTAAATTAAGATTTTTTTTTTTTAAATGTTAGAATTGAAGTGTTACACAAGAAAAATACTCAGTTTTCATGTCGTACTCAAAATACACCGTAATTGAAGACTAACACACAAATTTGAATTTTCTCAAAAATTCCATAAAAATGTAAAAACAGAAGTCTAACACCTTCAAAAAATTCCATTATGATATTTTTTAAAAATACGTTAAAATCGAAGTGTAACACAAGCAAAATGCACAATTTTTCATGTCGTACTCAAAATACTCCGTAATTGAAGACTAACACACACAAATTTCATTTTTTCGAAACTTTTTTAAAAACGCAAAAACAAAAGTCTAACATCTTCAAAAAATTCAATGAAGACTAACACACACAAATTTCAATTTTTTCAAAAATTTCTTAAAAGTGCAAAAACAGACGTCTAACACCTTCAAAAAATTCAATTATGATATTTTTTAAAAAATATGTTCAAAACGAAGTGTAATACAAGCAAAATACTCAATTTTTCATGTCGTACTCAAAATAATCTGTAATTGAAGACTAACACACACGAATTTTGATTTTTTAAAAAAATTCATAAAAATGCATAAAAAGAATTCTAACACCTTCAAAAAATTCAGTTATGATATTTTTTAAAAATATGTTAAAATCGAAATGTAACATATGCAAAATACTCTATTTTCATGTCGTACACAAAATACTCCTTAATTGAAGACTAACAAACTCAAATTTAAATTTTTCGAAACATTTTTGAAATTGCAAAAATAGATGTCTAACACCATAAAAAAATTCCATGAAGACTAACACACACAACTTTCAATTTGCTCAAAAATTTCTTAAAAATGCAAAAACAGAAGTCTAACACCTTCAAAAAATTCAATTATGATTTTTTTTTAAATATGTTAAAATTGAAGTGTAATACAAGCAAAATACTCAATTTTCATGTCGTACACATAATACTCCGTCATTGAAGACAAACACACACAAATTTCAATTTTTCAAAGATTTCTTAAAAATGCAAAAATAAAAGTCTAACAGCTTGAAAAAATTCAATTATGACAATTTTTAAAAATATTTTAAAATTGAAGTGTAAAACAAGAAAAATACTGAATTTTCATGTCGTGCTCATAATACTCCGTAATTGAAGACTAACACACACAAATTTCAATTTTTTCGAAGATTTCTTAAAAATGCAAATCCAGAAGTCTAACACCTTAAAAACATTCAATTTTGACATTTTTTAAATAAATATTAAAATTGAAGTATAATACAATCAAAATATTCAATTTTCATGTCGTACTCGGAATACTCCGTAATTGAAGACTGACACACACAAATTTCAATTTTTTAAAAAATTTAAAGAAACAGCAAAATATGAAGTCTGGCACCTTCAAAAAATTCAGTTACGATATTTTTTTTAAAAAATGTTACAATTGAAGTGTTACACAATAAAAATACTCATCTTTCATGTCGTAATCAAAATACTCCGTAATTGAAGACTAACATACACAAATTTTAATTTTTTCAAAAATTTCATAAAAATGCAACAACAGAAGTCTAACACCTTCAAAAAATTCAATAATGATATTTTTAAAATCGAAGTGTAACACAAGCGAAATACTCAATTTTCAAGTCGTACTCAAAATACTCCGTAATTGAAGACTAATACACACAAATTTCAATTTTTTCGAAACTTTTTTCAAAATGCAAAAAACGAAGTCTAACACCTTCAAAAAATTCAATGAAGACTAACACACAAAATTTCAATTTTGTCAAAAATTTCTTAAGAATGCAAAAATAGAAGTCTAACACCTTCAAAAAATTAAATTATGACAATTTTTAAAAATATGTTAAAATTGAAGTGTAACACAAGAAAAATGCTCAATTTTCATGTCATACTCTTAATACTCCGTAATTGAAGTCAAACACACACAAATTTCAATTTTTTTGAAACTTTTTTTAAAATGCAAAAAAAGAAGTCTAACAACACCTTCAAAAAATTAAATGAAAACAAACACACACAAATTTCAATTTTTTCAAAAATTTCTTAAAAATGCAAAAACAGAATTCTAACACTTTCAAAAAGTAAAATTATGACAATTTTTAAAAATATGTTAAAATTGAAGTGTAAATGAAGAAAAATACTCTATTTTCATGTCGTACTCATAATACCCCGTAATTGAAGACTAACACACACAAATTTCAATTTTTTCGGAAATTTCTTAAAAATGCTAAAACAGAAGTCTAACACCTTATAAAAATTTTATGACATTGTTTAAATAAATATTAAAAATAAAGTATAATCCAAACAAAATACTAAATTTTCCAGTCATACTCGACATATTTCGTAATTGTAGACTAACGCACCCAGATTTTAATTTTTTCAAAAATTTCATAAATATGTAAAAACAGAAGTCTAACACCGTCAAAAAATGTAATTATGATATTTTTTAAAAATATGTTAAAATCGAAGTGTAACACATGAACTATACTCAATTTTTCATGTCGTACTCAAAATACTCCGTAATTGAACACTAACACACACAAATATAATTTTTTCAAAAATTTCATAAAAATGCAAAAACAGAAGTCTAACACCTTCAAAAAATTCAATTATGATTTTTTTTGAAATATGTTAAAATTGAAGTGTAATACAAGCAAAATACTCAATTTTCATGTCGTACACATAATAATCCGCCATTGAAGACAAACAAACACACACAAATTTTAATTTTTCAAAAATTTCTTAAAAATGCACAAATAAAAATGTAACACCTTGAAAAAATTTAATTACGACAATTTTTAAAAATATGTTAAAATTGAAGTGTAAAACAAGAAAAATACTGAATTTTCATGTCGTACTCATAATACTCCGTAATTGAAGACTAACACACACAAATTTCAATTTTTTCGAAGATTTCTTAAAAATGCAAATCCAGAAGTCTAACACCTTAAAAAAAAATTGAATTATGACATTTTTTAAATAAATATTAAAATTGAAGTATAATACAATCAAAATACTCAATTTTCATGTCGTACTCGGAATACACCGTAATTGAAGACTATCACACACAAATTTCAATTTTTTCAAAAATTTAACAAAAACGCAAAATATGAAGTCTGGCACCTTCAAACAATCCAGTTACAATATTTTTTTTTTAAAATGTTACAATTGAAGTGTTACACAAGAAAAATACTCAGTTTTCATGTCGTAATCAAAATACTCCGTAATTGAAGACTAACATACACAAACTTTATTTTTTCAAAAATTTCATAAAAATGCAATAATAGAAGTCTAACACCATCAAAAAATTAAATTACGACAATTTTTTAAAATATGTTAAAATTGAAGTGTAACACAAGAAAAATACTCAATTTTCATGTCGTACTCTTAATACTCCGTAATTGAAGACTAACACACACAAATTTCAATTTTTTCAAAACTTTTTTAAAAATGCAAAAAAATAAGTCTAACACCTTTAAAAAATTCAATGAAAACAAACACACGCAAATTTCAATTTTTTCAAAAATTTCTTAAAAATGCAAAAACAGAAGTCTAGCACTTTCAAAAAGTTAAATTATATGATAATTTTTGAAAATATGTTAAAATTGAAGTGTAACTCAAGAAAAATACTCAATTTTCATGTCGTACTCATAATACCCCGTAACTGAAGACTAACACAGACAAATTTCAATTTTTTCTGAAATTTCTTAAAAATGCTAAAATAGAAGTCTAACGCGTTCAAAAAATTCAATGAAGACTAACACACGCAACTTTCAATTTGTTCGAAAATTTATTAAAAGTGCAAAAACAGAAGTCTAACACCTTCAAAAAAATTCAATTATTATTTTTTTGAAAATATGTTAAATTTGAAGTGTAATACAAGCAAAATATTCAATTTTCATGTCGTACTCAAAATACTCCGTCATTGAAGACAAACATACACAAATATAAATTTTTCTAAAATATCTTAAAAATGGAAAAATAAAAGTCTAACACCTTGAAAAAATTCAATTATGACAATTTTTAAAAATATGTTAAAATTGAAGTGTAAAACAAGAAAAATTCTGAATTTTCATGTCGTACTCATAATACTCCGTAATTGAAGACTAACACACACAAATTTCAATTTTTTCGAAGATTTCTTAAAAATGCAAAAACAGAAGTCGAACACCTTCAAAAAAATTCAATTATGATATTTTTTTAACTAAATATTGAAATTGAAGTATAATACAATCAAAATACTCAATTTTCATGGCATACTCGAAATACTCCGTAATTGAAGACTAACACACACAAATTTCAATATTTTTCAAAATTTTTTGAAAAATGCAAAATATGAAGTCTAGCACGTTCAAAAAATTCTGTTACGATATTTTTTTTTTAAATGTTACAATTGAAGTGTTACACAAGAAAAATACTCAGTTTTCATGTCGTACTAAAAAACTACGTAATTCAAGACTAACACACACAAATTTTAATTTTTCAAAAATGTCATAAAAATGCAAAAACAGAAGTCTAACACCTTCAAAAAATTCAATAATGATATTTTTTTGAAATATGTTAAAATCGAAGTGTAACACAAGCGAAATACTTAATTTTCATGTCGTACTCAAAATACTCCGCAATTGAAGACTAACACAAGCGAAATACTCAATTTTCATGTCGTACTCAAAATACTCCGCAATTGAAGACTAACACACACAAATTTCAATTTTTTCGAAACTTTTTTCAAAATGCAAAAAAAGAAGTCTGACACCTTCAAAAAATTCAATGAAGACTAACACACACAAATTTTATTTTTTTCATAAATTTCTTAAAAATGCAAAAACAGAAGTCTAACACCTTCAAAAAAATGCAATTATGACATTTTTTAAATAAATATTAAAATTGAAGAGTAATACAAGCTAGATACTTAATTTTTATGTCGCACTCGAAATACTCCGTAATTGAAGACTAACACACACAAATATCAATTTTTTTCAAAATTTTCATAAAAATGCATAATATGAAGTCTAGCACCTTCAAAAAAATTTGTTATGATATTTTTTTTTAAATGTTACAATTGAAGTGTTACACAAGAAAAATACTCAGTTTTCATGTCGTACTTAAAAAAACTCCGTAATTGAAGACTAACACACACAAATTTTAATTTTTTCAAAAATATCATAAAAATGCAAAAACAGAAGTCTAACACCTTCAAAAAATTCAATAATGATATTTTTTTTTAAATATGTTAAAATCGAAGTGTAACACAAGCGAAATACTCAATTTTCATGTCGTACTCTAAATACTCCGCAATTGAAGACTAACACACACAAATTTCAATTTCTTCGAAACTTTTTTCAAAATGCAAAACCAGAAGTCTGACACCTTCAAAAAATTCAATGAAGACTAACACACACAAATTTTATTTTTTTCAAAAATTTCTTAAAAATGCAAAAACAGAAGTCTAACACCTTCAAAAAAATTCAATTATGACATTTTTTGAATAAATATTAAAATTGAAGTATAATACAATCAAAATACTCAATTTTCATGGCGTACTCGAAATACTCCGTAATTGAAGACTAACAAACACAAATTTCAATTTTTTAAAAAATTTCTTAAAAATGCAAAATTTGAAGTCTAACACCGTAAAAAAATTCAATTATCACATTTTTTAAATAATTATTAAAATTGAAGAGTAATACAAGCTAGATACTCAATTTTTATGTCGCACTCGAAATACTCCGTAATTGAAGACTAACACACACAAATTTCAATTTTTTTTTAAAATTTCTTAAAAATGAAAAATATGAAGTCTAGCACCTTCAAAAAATTAAATTAAGATCATTTTTAAAAAAATGTTAGAATCGAAGAGTTACACAAGAAAAATGCTCAGATTTCATGTCGTACTCAAAATACTCCGTAATTGAAAACTAACACACACAAATTTTAATGTTTTTAAAAAATTCATAAAAATGCATAAACAGATGTCTAACACCTTCAAAAAATTCCATTATGATATTTTTTTAAAAATATGTTAAAATCGAGGTGTGACACAAGTAAAATACTCTATTTTCATGTCGTATCCAAAATACTCCGTAATTGAAGACTAACCAAACTCAAATTTAAATTTTTCTAAACTTTTTTGAAATTGCAAAAACAGAAGTCTAACACCTTCAAAAATTCAATGAAGACTAACACACATAAATTTCAATTTGTTCAAAAATTTCTTAAAAATGCTAAAACAGAAGTCTAACACCTTCAAAAAAAATTAATAGCTAACATGTGCCATATATCATGTTATTTAAATATATTAACTTAGAACATAGAGCATGTTATGGTAAAATTTGGGCAAAAATATAAATTTTTCAATTCAAAAATCAAAAAAAAAACACGTGTCACAATTTCTACCATCATAACTGACACATGTTAGCTATGTATTTAATAGGTAATTAACATTAGTTCCAATTCATAAATTTGAATCATTATTAATGAATTTTTAAAAATATGTTGTAATTATCTCGTTAATTAAATGCAATAGTACAAATATGGAAAATACGGCGGGCCGGTATATTTTGGAGTAAAGTAAAATTGTATATCTTTTTCACGCATCAAAAGTAGCTGATATTAAAAAAAAATACTTTACTTCAAAAAGTATTCTTCATATTTGAACTATTGCATTTAATTAACGTGATAATTTGAACATATCATTAAAAACATTAATATTCATTTAAATTTATGAATTTGAACTAATATTAATTATGTATTAAATTAATAACTAATATGTGCCATTTATTATGTTATTTAAATAAATTAACCTAGAATATATAGCATGTTATGGTAAAATTTGGGAAAATATAAATTTTTCAATTGAAAATTAAAAAAAAAAGGACACATGTCACGATTTCCTCATCTGTTCTCGATTAGAGCTATGTATAATATGAATTTTGATTAATCACCTTCACAACGGGTTCTTTGAGATTAGCCTTGAACCAATCTGCTGAAACAACTGGATCTTTAGTGGCGAGAGAAATGGATGCCACATTAAAATGAAAAATCTAATTGTTTTCATGGTTGAAATATGATTTTTTTTTTAAAAAAAAGAGGAAGAGAAAATGAAAAATAAACAGTATTGATCAGTATGAGAATTTGCTCTAGAGCATGAAACTCATAATAAACTCCAATATGTTTAGATGCATTCATGAAAAGACATAATCACAAACGTTAATCAATAACATTATGAACCAATCAAAATAATAAATAAATATTTATGGACATCAAACATTATGATGATCACTCATGTTAAACAAAATATATTTCACAACAACATCAAAAGAACTTTTTTTTTAAGGAGGATTTGATTAAGCATCTCAAATTATATTGACAAAAAAAAACGATTACAATAATCAAGTCATCGAGATATAGCCTCTCTCTAGACTTGTAACAAACCTCACGAGAGGGCCAAAATAAAAAAAAATAGAAAAAAACTAAGATTTACAGAATATACAGTGGGTAGTTTTTTTTTTAAGGAAGGATAACAAAATGCTATGCCTTGGTAGGTCATAAAATTAACATGTAAACAACAGTAAATATAATTTAATTTATAATTTATAATTTTGAGAATCCACATATCTTGAGTCAATCCCTATATCTCGAGTCGATTGCTCAATCTTGAGTCAATCTAATTTATAAGTTTACTTTAGGCTAAGATATTTTTTTTGTTGTATCCAAATTCTAAACATATTCCTATTTGTGATTTGGTCAATCCAAATGTATTGTGGAGTCTATCTTGAGTCTATGATGTTTCCTTTTCGGTTTTCTCCATCATCCTAAAATAAATGTGATATACAACTTCAATATAAACATAATTAATTAGAAAAATATGCAACTACATATAAATAGGGTTCTCTCTTTGCTTTTATTTTTTTCATGGGATAAAAATATTTACATGTTTGATCATTTCAAATGAAACCGATAGTTCATGCTCATTTGGTTGATTCACCAAGCATGATTTTTTGTTATCCTTTTATTCTGTTATAGATCACACTGCATGAATGATCTATCAACCAAAGTTCCAAATTTCAACTGATAGAATAAAAAATTATAAAATCATCCCGCTTTTTCTTATAATTATTTATCAGCAATGCTACACTCACATAAATCAATCAATCACTCCCGAATTATATTTTACTTTGTAATTGAATGAACAAATTGAGTGGGATCCATATCTTAAATGTTATGTTATTACCTAATTTAGTCATTGGGTGATGTTTATATAAAATAATTCGGTAAATGTAGAGTTTTTCAATTATTTATTAACAAGCCATTTCTGTAAAAAAAAAAAAAAAAACTTCTCGCAACAAAAAGAAGGAAAAAAGCCCATTATGCAGAATGGATTTTGCATAAGGTTTGGGTAATTTTGCTAAATTTCCTTTGCATTTTCTCCATTTTAAATTGGCCTAGTATTAAATAAAATCAACTTGCCTGAAGTAGATACTAAATACCAAAAAGAAGGAATTTACATGATATACTTGAATCATTTTATAGAAATGAACAAAAATTCATGTAAATATGCTAGAATCATAATAATGAAGTTTCTTAATAAGAAAAAACTGAGGATCTGATTTCCATTGAAAGCCCATCAAAAAAATTGGCCATCTCACAACATATGTTCTATACCCTCAACTTCAACTACTCTTTTTTTGGAAAAATATACCTTCAATTACTTATTGTAGTCTCTAATTTTGAAAACATTACAATATATTTGAAAAATATACCTTCAATTACTATGTATGTATGTATGTTAGGGTGGGCATTCGGTTGAACCGAACCGAACCGAATAAGACCAAACGGACTCAAACCGAACCGGACTAGATTCAAACCGAACCGAACCGAATAAAATTTGAACCGATTTAAAACCGAACCGAATAAACCGAATTTCTTATTCGGTTTATTCGGTTGAACTGAATAAGAATCTTTATAATGATAAAATTCAAAATTTAGTTAGCAAAAAAAATATATAAAAACAAATCATATAAAATATACTTATATTATTTCTTGTTTTACAAAATGAAATTTTAATTTTTTTAAATGAACATAATAAAAAACGTGAAAAATAGTATTATTTCGGTCGGTTCAGTTTAACTGGTTCTGAAAATACCAAAACCGAACCGAACCGAGTAAACCAAACAATATCAATTTTTGAACCGAATAAACCGTAAAACCGAACCGATTAATCCGAATTCGACTGGTTCGGTTCCCAAATAAACCAAGCCATTTGCCCATCCCTATTTGGAATAGCTGAAACCATAACAAACCCAGAAGTAGCAGATCATATAATTATATAATACTAACAAAATTAATTGTATAAAACTAATACAATTTTTATTTCATAAAAAATAAAAAATACAGTTAACTTGTACATGATATTACATTAAATATTTTGAATTGTCATTAAAATTGTCGCGTAGAGATGGTCCAAAATGTTGACATAACAAAATTTACAACTAATAAAAATTTAACTAAAGAACATACTTATAAATTATTTAATATCACATGACATTTTAAATTTACATATAAGAAAATAAGAAAAATATTATATATGTGTTTTAAAAGTTTAAGAAACTCTTCTTGTTAGTGTCTTTCATGTTTATGACTAAAACAAATATGTTACAAGTTTAAGAAGTTATATATAAATATTTTAAAAAAATACAACTATTAGACTAAAACAAATATGTGTTTCAAATTTGTTAGTTAAATTAACGTCTTCCACTTTTAATTTAAAAGAATGGACATTTTTTAATAAAAAAAATACAAGTATAATCGACTTATTATTATATATAAATATTTTGAACTTGTAGGTTTACTAGCACTAATTATTAGACTTAAAAGTCACTGATGTATAATTATACTTGTTTTGTATATATTTTCTTACATAATTGCCTTCAGAACTTTAAATTGAAGACTTTTTTTAGTGAAATATGATAGTATGAAACTCAAATTTTAAGGGAGTATATTCATTCTTTCTAAAAATTATACGTTAAATATTACAGACAATATTTGATGTATGTTTCGTAATAATATATATTAATTTATTAGTGTTAGACACATGAGCACTTCAAATTATGTTATTTTTAAAATATCTCATAATTGAATTTTTTTTTGAAGGCGTTAGACTTTTGTTTTTGCATTTTTAACAAATTTTCGAAAAAATTGAAATCTGTGTGTATTAGTCTTCTATTACGGAGTATTTTGAGTACAACATGAAAATTGAGTATTTTGCTTGTATTACACTTCAATTTGAACCTATTTTCAAAAAATATCATAATTGAATTTTTTGAAGGTGTTAGAGTGGTGTTTTTGCATTTTTAAGATATTTTTGAAAAAATTAAAATTTGTGTGTGTTAGTATTCATTGAATTTTTTGACGATGTTAGACTTCTGTTTTACCATTTTTTAAAAAGTTCCGAAAAAATTGAAATTGGTGTGTGATAGTCTTCAATTACGGAGTATTTGAGTACGACATGAAAATTGAGTATTTTGCTTGTGTTACACTTCGATTTTAACATATTTTTAAAAAATTTCATAATTGAATTTTTTTGAAGGTGTTAGACTTCTGTTTTTGTATTTTTATGAAATTTTAAAAAAAATTGAAATTTCTGTGAGTTAGTCCTCAATTACAATGTATTTTGACTACGACATCAAAATTGAGTATTTTGCTTGTGTTACACTTCAATTTCAACATATTTTCAAAAAATCTCATAATTGAATTTTTTGAAGGTGTTAGACTTTTGTTTTGTCATTTTTATGAAATTTTCCAAAAAATTGAAATTTGTGTGTTTTAGTCTTCAATTACGGATTATTTTGAGTACGACATGAAAACAGAGTATTTTCTTGTGTTACACTTCAATTTTAACATTTTTTAAAAAAATATCATAATTGTATTTTTTTTAAGGTGTTAGACTTCTTTTTTGCATTTTTAAGAATTTACGAATAAAATTGAAATTTGTGTGTGTTAGTCTTCATCGAATTTTTTGAAGATGTTAGATTTCTGTTTTTACATTTTTAAAAACGTTTCGAAAAAATTAAAATTTGTGTGTGTTATTCTTCAATTACGGAGTATTTGGAGTATGACATGAAAATTGAGTATTTTGCTTGTGTTAAACTTCGATTTTAACATATTTTTAAAAAATATCATAATTGAATTTCTTTGAAGGTTTTGGACATCGGTTTTTGCATTTTTATGAAACTTTCTAAAAAATTGAAATTTGTGTGTGTTAGTCTTCAAATACAGAGTATTTTGACTGCGACATGAAAATTGAGTATTTTGCTTGTGTTACACTTCGATTTAAACAATTTTTTTAAAATATCATAATTGAATTTTTTTTTTTAAGGTGTTAGACCTCTGTTATTGCATTTATATGAAATTTTCCAAAAAATTGAAATTTGTGTGTGTTAGTCTTCATTTACGGAGTATTTTGAGTACGACATGAAAACTGAGTATTTTTCTTGTTTTACAATTCAATTTTAACATTTTTTTAAAAATGTCATAATTGAATTTTTTTAATGTCTTAGACTTTTGGTTTTGCTTTTTTAATAAATTTTTGAAAAAATTAAAATTTGTGAGTGTTAGTCTAAAATTACGGAGTATTTTGTGTACGACATGAAACTTGAGTATTTTGCTAGTATTATACTTCAATTTGAACATATTTTCAAAAATTATCATAATTGAAGGTGTTCGACTTCTGTTTTTTCATTTTTAAGAAATTTTTGAAAAAATTGAAATTTGTGTGGGTGAGTGTTCGTTGAATTTTTTTGAAGGTGTTAGACTTTTGTTTTTGCAATTTGAAAAAAGTTTCAAAAAAATTGAAATTTGTGTGTGTTAGTCTTCAATTACGGAGTATTTTCAGTACGACATGAGAACTGAGTATTTTTCTTGTTTTACACTTCAATTTTAACATTTTTTTAAAAAATATCATAATTGAATTTTTTTTTTTTTTTTAAGGTGTTAGACTTCTGTTTCTGCATTTTTGAGAAATTTTTGAAAGAATTGAAATTTCTGTTGTTAGTTTTCAATCACGGAGTACTTTGAGTACGACATTAAAATTGAGTATGTCATAATTGAAATTTTTGAAGGTGTTAGACTTTTGGTTTTGTATTTTTAAGAAATTTTCGAAAAAATGGAAATTTGTGTGTGTCAGTCTTAATTGAAATTTTTTAAGGTGTTAGACTTTTGGTTTTGCATTTTAAAAACATTTCAAAAAAATTGAAATTTTTGTATGTTAGTCTTCAATTACGGAGTAATTTGAGTACGACATGAAAATTGAGTATTTTGCTTGTGGTACACTTCGATTTTAACATTTTTATAAAAATGTCATAATTGAATTTTTTGAAGGTGTTAGACTTTTGTTTTTTTATTTTTTAAGAAATTTTCGAAAAAAATTGAAATTTGAAACTGTTCGTCTTCAATTACGAAGTATTATGCGTACGATATGAAAATTGAGCATTCTTCTTGTATTACACTTCAATTTGAACATATATTCAAAAAATATCATAATTGATAATTGAATTTTTTGATGTTGTTAGACTTTTGGTATTGCATTTTTAAGAAATTTTCGAAAAAATTGAAATTTGTGTGTGTTAGTCTAAAATTACGGAGTATTTTGAGTACGACATGAAATTAGAGTATTGTGCTTGTATTACACTTCAATGTTAACATATTTTCAAAAATTATCATAAGAGAATTTATTGAAGGTGTTAGACTTTTTTTTACATTTTTAAGAAATTTTTGAAAAAATTCAAATTTGTATGTGTTAGTCTTCATTGAAATTTTTAAAGGTGTTTGACTTCTGTTTTTGCATTTTAAAGAATTTTTCGAAAAAATTGAAATTTGTGTGTGTTACTCTTCAAACGGAGTATTATCAGTACGATATGAAAATTGATTATTTTTCTTGTTTTACACTTCAACTTTAACATTTTTTTTACAAAATATCATAATTGAATTTTTTTAAGGTGTTAGACATCTGTTTTTTCATTTTTAAGAAATTTTCGAAAAAAATTAAAATTTGTGTGTGTTAGTTTTCAATTACGGAGTACTTTGAGTATGACATGAAAATTGAGTATTTTGCTTGTATTACACTTCGATTTAAACATTTTTTTTTAAATGTCTTAAATGAATTTTTTTAAGGTGTTCGAATTTTGGTTTTGCATTTTTATGAAATTTTCGAAAAAATTGAAATTTGTGTGTGTTAGTCTAAAATTAAGGAGTATTTTGAGTACGACATGAAACTTGAGTATTTTGCTTGTATTACACTTCAATTTTAACATATTTTCAAAAATTATCATAATTGAAGGTGTTCGACTTCTATTTTTTGCATTTTTAAGAAATTTTTGTGTGTTAGTCTTCATTGAATTTTTTTGAAGGTGACGTCTGTTTTTGCAATTTGAAAAAAGTTTCAAAAAATTGAAATTTGTCGTGTTTGTAATTTGAGTACGACATGAAAATTGAGTATTTTGCTTGTGCTACACTTCGATTTTAACATTTTTATTAAAATGTCATAATTGAATTTTTTTGAAGGTGTTAGACTTCTGTTTTTGCATTTTTAAGACATTTTCGAAAATATTGAAATTAGTGTGTGTTAGTCTGAAATTAGTGTGTGTTAGTCTAAAATTTAAATTACCATAATTGAATTTTCTGAAGTTGTTAGACTTCTGTTTTTGCCTTTTAAGAAATTTTTGAAAAAATTCAAATTTGTATGTGTTAGTAGTCTTCAATGAATTTTTTTAAGGTGTTAAACTTCTTTTTTTGCATTGGAAAGAAATTTTCGAAAAAATTGAAATTTGTGTGTGTTAGTCTTCAATTACGGAGTATTATATGTACGACATAAAAATTGAGTATTTTTCTCTTGTTACACTTAGTTTTTAACATATTTTTAAAAATGTCTTGAATTTTTTGAAGGTGTTAGACTTGATTTTGCATTTGAAAGAAATTTTCGTAAAAATTGAAATTTGTGTTTGTTAGTGTTCAATTACGGAGTATTTTGAGTACGACATGAAAAATTCAGTATTTTGCTTGCATTACACTTCAATTTTAACATATTTTCAAAAAATATGATAATTGAATTTTTTTGAAGGTGTTAGACTTCTGTTTTTGCATTTTTTAGAATTTTTTTAAAAAAATTGAAATTTGTGTGTGTTAGTCTTCAATTGCGGAGTATTATGAGTACGACATGAAAATTGAGTATTTTGCTTGTATTACACTTCAATTTGAACATATTTTCAAAAAATGTAATAATTGAATTTTTTTTTTTTTTAAGGTGTTAGGCTTCTGTATTTGTATTTTTAAGATATTTTTGAAAAAAATTGAAATTTGTGTGTGTTTGTCTTCGTTGCATTATTTGAAGTTGTTACACTTCTATTTTTGCATTTTTTAAAAAGTTTCGAAAAAATTGAAATTTTTGTGTGTTAGTCTTCAATTACGGAGTATTTTGAGTACGACATGAAAATTGAGTATTTTGCGTGTGTTACACCACGATTTTAACATCTTTTTAAAAAATGGCATAATTGAATTTTTTTTTTTTTTTTGAAGGTGTTAGACGTCTGTTTTTGCACTTTTATGAAATTTTCGAAAAAATTGAAATTTGGGTGTGTTAGTCTTCAATTACTGAGTATTTTGACTACGACATCAATATTGAGTATTTTGCTTGTGTTACACTTCGATTTTAACATATTTTTTAAAAATATCATAATTGAATTTTTTTGAAGGTGTTAGACTTCTGTTTATGCATTTTTATGAAATTTTCCAAAAATTTGTAATTTGTGTGTGTTAGTCTTCAATTATGGAGTATTTTGATTACGACATGAAAACTGAGTATTTTTCTGGTGTTACACTTCAATTTTAACATTTTTTTTAAAAATATCATAATTTAATTTTTTTTTTTTAAGGTGTTAGACTTCTGCTTTTGCATTTTTAAGAAATTTTCGAAACAAATTGAAATTTGTGTGTGTTAGTTTTCAATTACGGAGTACTTTGAGTACGATATGAAAATTGAGTATTTTCCTTGTGTTACACTTCGATTTTAACATTTTTTTAAAAAATATCACAATTGAAGTTTTTGAAGGTGTTAGACTTCCGTTTTTGCATTTATAAGAAATTTTCGAAAAAATTAAAATTTGTGTGTGTTAGTCTTCAATTACGGAGTATTATGCGTACGGCATGAAAATTGAGAATTCTTCTTGTATTACACTTCAATTTGAACATATTTTCAAAAAATATCATGATTGAATTTTTTGAAGGTGTTAGACTTTTGGTTTTGCATTTTTGAGAAATTTTCGAAAAAACTGAAATTTGTGTGTGTTAGTCTAAAATTATGGAGTATTTTGAGTACGACATGAAACTTGAGTATTTTGCATGTGCAACACTTCGGTTTTAACATTTTTATAAAAATGTCATAATTGAATTTTTTGAAGGTGTTGGACTTGTGTTTTTGCTTTTTTCAGAAGTTTTCGAAAAAATTGAAATTTGTATGTGTTAGTCTTCAATTACGAAGTATTATGCGTACGACATGAAAATTGAGTATTCTTCTTGTATTACACTTCAATTTGAACTTATTTTCAAAAAATATCATAATTGAATTTTTTGAAGGTGTTAGACTTTTGGTTTTGCATTTTTGAGAAATTTCCCAAAAAATTGAAATTTGTGTGTGTTAGTCTAAAATTACGGAGTATTTTGAGTACGAGATGAAACTTGAGTATTTTGCTTGTGCTACACCTCGATTTTAACATTTTTATAAAAATGTCATAATTGAATTTTTTGAAGATGTTAGACTTCTGTTTTTGCTTTTTTAAGAAATTTTCGAAAAACTTGAAATTTGTATGTGTTAGTCTTCAATTACGGAGTATTATGCGTATGACATGAAAATTGAGAATTCTTCTTGTATTACACTTCAATTTGAACATATTTTCAAAAAATATCATAATTGAATTTTTTTTTAAGGTGTTAGACTTTTGGTTTTGCACTTTTGAGAAATTTTCGAAAAAATTGAAATTTGTGTGTGTTAGTCTAAAATTATGGAGTATTTTGAGTGCGACATGAAACTTGAGTATTTTGCTTGTGCTACACTTGAGTTTTAACATTTTTATAAAAATGTCATAATTGAATTTTTTGAAGGTGTTAAACTTCTGTTTTTACTTTTTTCTGAAGTTTTCGAAAAAATTGAAATTTGTATGTGTTAGTCTTCAATTACGGAGTATTATGCGTACGACATGAAAATAGAGTATTCTTCTTGTATTACACTTCAATTTGAACATATTTTCAAAAAATATCATAATTGGATTTTTTGAAGGTGTTAGACTTTTGGTCTTGCATTTTTGAGAAATTTTCGAAAAAAATTGAAATTTGTGTGTGTTAGTCTAAAATTACGGAGTATTTTGAGTACGACATGAAACTTGAGTATTTTGCTTGTATTACACTTCAATTTTAACATATTTTCAAAAATTATCATAATTGAATTTTTTTTGAAGGTGTTAGACTTCCGTTTTTGCATTTTTAAGAAATTTTTGAAAAAATTCAAATTTGTATGTGTTAGTCTTCATTGAATTTTTTTTTTTAAGGTGTTAGACTTCTGTTTTTGCATCTTTAAGAAATTTTTGAAAAAAATTTAAATTTGTGTGTGGTAGTCTTCAATTACGGAGTATTATCAGTATGACATGAAAATTGAGTATTTTCTGTGTTATACTTCGTTTTTAACTTATTTTTAAAAAAATGTCATAATTAAATTTTTTGAAGGTGTTAGACTTGTTTTTGCATTTTTAAGAAATTTTCGTAAAAATTGAAATTTGTCTGTGTTAGTCTTCAATTACGTAGTATTTTGAGTACACCATGAAAATTGAGTATTTTGCTTGCATTACACTTCAATTTTAACATATTTTCAAAAAATATGATAATTGAATTTTTTGAACGTGTTAGACTTCTGTTTTTGCATTTTTAAGAAATTTTCTAAAAAATTGAAATTTGTGTGTGTTAGTCTTCATTGAATTTTTTAAAGGTGGTAGAGTTCTGCTTTTGCATTTTTAAAAAAGTTTCGAAAAAATTGAAATTTGTGTGTGTTAGTCTTCAATTTCGGAGTATTATGAGTACGACATGAAAATTGAGTATTTTTCTTGAGTTAGACTTCAATTTTAACATATTTTTAAAAAATGTAATAATTGAATTATTTTGAAGGTGTTAGACTTTTGTTTTTGCATTTGTAACAAATTTTCGAAAAAATTGAAATTTGTGTGTGTTAGTCTTCAATTACAGAGTATTTTGAGTACGACATGAAAATTGAGTGTTTTGCTTGTATTACACTTCAATTTGAACATATTTTCAAAAAAATCATAATTGAATTTTTTGAAGGTGTTAGGCTTCTGTTTTTGCATTTTTAAGATATTTTTGAAAAAATTGAAATTTGTGTGTGTTAGTCTTCATTGAATTTTATGAAGATGTTGGACTTCATTTTTTGCATTTTTAAAAAAGTTTCGAAAAAATGAAAATTTGTGTGTGTTAGTCTAAAATTACGGAGTATTTTGAGTACGACATGAAACTTGAGTACTTTGCTTGTATTACACTTCAATTTTAACATATTTTCTAAAATTATCATAATTGATTTTTTAACAAATTTTTGAAAAAATTGAAATTTATGTGTATTAGTCTTCAATTACAGAGTATTTTGAGTACGACATGAAAATTGAGTGTTCTGCTAGTATTACACTTCAATTTGAACATATTTTCAAAAAAATTCATAATTGGATTTTTTTTTTATGGTGTTAGGCTTCTGTTTTTGCATTTTTAAGATATTTTTGAAAAAATTGAAATTTGTGTGTTAGTCTTCATTGAATTTTATGAAGATGTTACACTTCTGTTTTTGCATTTTTTTTAAAAGTTTCGAAAAAATGGAAATTTGTGTGTGTTAGTCTTCAATTACGGAATATTTTGAGTACGGCGTGAAAATTGAGTATTTTGTTTGTGTTACATTATGATTTTAACATATTTTTAAAAAATGTCATAATTGAATTTTTTTTTTTTTTTTTTGAAGGTGTTAGACTTCTGGTTTTGTATTTTTACGAAATTTTCAAAAATATTAAAATTTGTGTGTGTTAGGCTTCAATTACAGAGTATTTTGACTACGACATCAAAATTGAGTATTTTGCTTGTGTTACACTTCAATTTTAACATATTTTTAAAAAATATCATAATTGAATTTTTTGAAGGTGTTAGACTTCTGTTTTTGCATTTTTATGAAATTTTCAAAAAAAATTGAAATTTGTGTGTGTTAGTCTTCAATTACGGAGTATTTTGAGTACGACAAGACAAGTGAGTATTTTTCTTGTGTTACACTTCAATTTTAACATTTTTTAAAAAAAAATATCAAAATTGAATTTTTTTTATGGTGTTAGACTTCTGTTTTTACATTTTTAAGAAATTTTCGAAACAAATTAAAATTTGTGTGTTTTTCAATTACGGAGTACTTTGAGTACGACGTCAAAATTGAGTATTTTTCTTGTGTTACACTTCGATTTTAACATTTTTTTTAGAAATGTCATAATTGAATTTATTGAAGGTGTTAGACTTCTGTTTTTGCATATTTCAAAAAATTTCGATAAAAATGAAATTTGTGTGTGTTAGTCTTCAATTACGGAGTATTATGTGTACGACATTAAAATTTAGCATTCTACTTGTATTACACTTCAATTTGAACATATTTTCAAAAAAATATCATAATTCAATTTTTTGAAGGTGTTAGACTTTTGGTTTTGCATATTTGAGAAATTTTCGAAAAAATTGAAATTTGTGTGTGTTAGTCTAAAATTACGGAGTATTTTGAGTACGACATGATACTTGCGTATTTAGCTTGTGCTACACTTCGATTTTCACATTTTTATAAAAATGTCAAAATTGAATTTTTTTTATAGAGTTAGACTTCTGTTTTTGCTTTTTTATGAAATTTTCGAAAAAAATGAAATTTGTGTGTGTTAGTCTTCAATTACGGAGTATTATGCGTACGACATGAAAATTTTGCATTCTTCTTGTATTACACTTAAATTTGAACATATATTCAAAAAATATGATAATTGAATATTTTTAAGGTGTTAGACTTTTGATTTTGCATTTTTAAGAAATTTTTGAAAAAAAATGAAATTTATGTGTGTTAGTCTAAAATTACGGAGTATTTTGAGTACGGCATGAAAATTGAGTATTTTGCTTGTATTACACTTCGATTTTAACATATTTTCAAAAATTATCATAATTGAATTTTTTTAAGGTGTTAGACTTCTGTTATTGCATTTTTATGAAATTTTTGAAAAAATTAAAATTTGTGTGTGTTAGTCTTCAATTACGGAGTATTTTGAGTACGACATGAAAACTGAGTATTTTTCTTTTGTAACACTTCAATTGTAACATTTTTATAAAAAAATATCGTAATTGAACTTTTTAATGGTGCTAGACTTCATATTTTTCATTTTTAAGAAATTTTCGAAAAAATTGAAATTTGTGTGTGTTAGTCTTCAATTACGGAGTATTATGAGTACGACATGAAAATTCAGTATTTTTCTTGTTTTACACTTCGATATTAACATATTTTTAAAAATTGTCATAATTGAATTTTTTTTTTCAATATGTTAGAATTTTGTTTTTGCATTTTAAGAAATTTTCGAAAAATTAAAATTTTTGTGTGTTTGTCTTCAATTACGGAGTATTTTGAGTACGACACGAAAATTGTGTATTTTGCTTGTATTACACTTCAATTTTAACATATTTTTAAAAAAATCATAACTGAATTTTTTGAAGGTGTTAGACTTCTCTTTTTGTATTTTTATGAAATTTTTGAAAAAATTGAAATTTGTGTGTGCAAGTCTTTAATGAATTTTTTGAAGGTGTCAGACTTCTGTTTTTGCATTTTCGTTTTGAAAAAATTTAAATTTGTGTGTGTGTTAGTCGATTACGACGAGTACATTTTGGAATAAAGTAATATATTTTTTTAATATCAGTTGTTTCATTCATCATGCGTGAAAAATCATATAAAATTTTATGAAGCTCCAAAATCTACCCATTTGTACTATTGCATTTAATTAACGTGATAACTAGAACATATCATTAAATATTCATTAATATTGATTCCAATTTATAAATTCGAACTAATGTCAATTACGTATTAAATTAATAGCTAACATGTGTTAGTTATCATGTTAATTAAATATATTAACTTAGAACATAGAGCAAATCCTGCGCAATCGCGCGGGCACAACGCTAGTTCATATCTAATTTAATTTGAATTTACATAAAATAATTTCAGTAAACTCTTTTAAATTTCAGTAAACTCTTCTAAATTTTATAATGGATATTAGTAATAATTGTTTCTATTGTTTATTGCGCGGACACAACGCTAGTTCATATTCATATCTAATTTAATTTGAATTTACATAAAATAATTTTAGTACTCTTTTAAATTTCTGGAAAGTCTTCTAAATTTTATAATGGGTATTAGTAATAATTTGAATTTACATAAAATAATTAAAATTAGGTTGGGAAATTGCAAAGAAGTACCTTTATTTCGTTTTTGGTTTTTTCAGAAGGTTTATGCCCGTGATAAAGTTTGTGTGTTAAATGGAGGGTTGACGCAATGGAGAGCATCGGGATATGATGCGAGTCCAATGCCCCCCCCCCCCCCCCCCCCCCCCCCCCCCCCCCCGGTGATGCTATTTTGAAATCCAACGCTGCTAGGGAAGCAATCGAAAAAGTTTATCAACGATGATAGACACCTAGAATTTTTATCTAGATTTGTTTTTAGAGGTTACAAGTACACGTGATTAATAAATTTGAAATTCTCGGAATGCAATTTTATTTGTTTAATTTGACGTGGATGCATTGTGATTTGCCACGTATACTTCTTAATATTAATATTATAATAAATTATATTTTACAATGATATTAATATGTAGACATATGTGAGTTGAAAGAATACTAATATTATCATCACAAAAATTATATTTTATATTATAATAAAAAAAAATAGAATTAACATATTCGTTGCGCGAGTACTATTCATGTATGACTCAAGTTCTGATTCCCTTTACTCAATCACTTTCCTTGTAAATTTGTTGTTTTCTAGTAGGACAGTGATTTTGACGCAAAAAATAAATACTAGATACATGAAATTTCATTTAAATTTGACATTAACTAAAAGTAAAATTATCATTTCCAATTTAAATTCCTTATTCTCAATAATATTATTTCCTGTCTATATCATTATCCTTCTAGTATTTTCTATATGAACAAACAGTGACTTGTGGCAAACATAATAGATAGTATAAATATAATCTTCCAATAACGTATGTTCTTTCTAATAATGAAATGCACTATAAATGAAAAAAACAATGACATGTGCAAAAATCAAGTTCTATTCCAAAGGTTGGGTCTTGTCATTTTCTCGCTTTCTATTATTTGACATGTCCCTTTTTTTTGGCCCACTGAATTTCCAAAAGAACATTATAGGAAACTGTAATTCTGTAGATGATCACTTGATTAATAGGTGAATTTTCCTCCTTAGCGAAAAATTCTCTCATTTTCTTATTTGTTTTCTGAATGAATTAAGTTGTACAGATATGAAATTTAGTTTTATAAGATGGTGACAATGTCCTTTGGAAAATTATATTGTGTCCTTAAATCGAAAAAAACATCAGTAATGCGATATTTCATTATCAATTCATGATTACATGATTTAAATGTTTTATTGTCGATTTATTTGATACATCAAATTTAATTAACATGTATTTTTTTTATTTCAGTGTATTTTAATCAACAAAATTATGGTAAAAAACATTAAATATCAAATCTCTTGTAAAGTTGTACTCTATGTTGTACGGATATTGATACATGTATCGTATTCGATACGATACGGATACGTCGATACGGCAATTTTCAAAAAAATCAAGAATACGAATACGGCTATATAATTAGTATTTTAATATATTTATGTTATATATAATTAATAAATAAGTAATAAATTAATAATATTTTACATTAAATATCATGACAATAAATAATATCAACCAAACAATACAAGTTTCATAAAAGTATAAAAAACTTTTTCTATAAATATTCTAGAACTAATTTAGAAATATCATAGAAATATCATATATAATGGGCCGAAGTATTATAAATGGAGTATCCCAGCCGAATCTTGAACGTATCCCCAGTCGTATCTGAAGGAAATACAGTTTCGGATCAACCGTAAAAGTGTACACAAGGATAAACGAATGTAATCGTACATTCATGGTCATATCTTTCAGTAGAAAAATCTAATTTGAATGGTTCAAATTGGGTTAGATAGATAATAAGATTATCTACAACCTTCATGTAGAAATATATTTCATATGAACGAAGTATCAGTGTCGTTTCTATGAAATACCGAAAGGGTGCAACAGTATGATATATAGTTAGTAAAACAGTCATAACTTTTGCATACGAACTCCAATTAGGACAGGCCAAATTGGGGTGGGTAGATAATAAGATTATCTACAACTTTCGTATAGGTTTATTTTCTGTCAGACGAATTTACCAATTTCGTATGGACAGAATACTGAACATGTTCATTCAACTTTCAGTGTGAAAGAGTGTATATCGGATATACATGTCTTTTGGCCCATCCTAATCCTATGTGATATAAATAGGATAATTCTTTCACATCTCTCATGCTTCATTAAGTCCAATCATTCGGATTATTCAGAATATTCCAGAATTATAGAGAGACATCTTTCTAGAGAGTGAAAGGTTGTAAAGAGAGAGAACCGAGAAAAGGAATTTTCCGGTATAGAGAATCAATCGATCAAGCAAGTTCGCCGGTGCATCGTCTAGGCAGTTGCACTCGCGACCGACGAACTCCGACTCACGGTGGATACAAGTAGAGGAGCGACACTTGTGGCTCTGGAGAAAGAGGACGGTCAACGAGCGGTGAAAGACGCGTGGTGTGGGACGCGCGGATTGTCACCAACGTGATAGGAGAAAGAAGACTAGCAATCAACCCGTCGTGTGCAATCAATTTTGTACTGGTATGAATCTAATCTTCTTATTTGCATCGTACCCTTCGAAGTCATGGCGTGATCTTGGATTAGGGGAACCGGACCGGGCCTACATATCCGCTGCGCGGGTCCGGGGACGGATAGAATTCCCAACAGTATCCTGCCGTATTTTTTCCGTATCTGAAAAAAAAAATATTAAATTACTCGGATACGCCACGTGACGTATCCGAGTCATATCGGATACGCGCATTCTCAAAATACTTCTGTATTTTTGAAGTATCCGCATAACAGAGGTTGTACTTAATTAAGAATTAAGAAATAACCAAAGTAATACAACTTTTTTCTTTTGAGAGAGATCCCGTGTACACTAATGTCAATTCAGCCTTTAATAAATCCGTCCATGCTTTTATGTATAAATCGTTGGAAATATCATTAATATTTTTTCTATCGTAATTACAAATTCCTATTATTTTTCGTTTATTTTTATATAGATGCAAGATATTATATCTTTTTATCTTTTGTACGGGGAACTTTCTCATTTTGTAGGACAAAAATTATACACCTCCCCAAATATTTTACAGATTTGATACCGAAATGATTTTTATGGCAAGAAATAAGTAGGCCCCACAAATTCCTCCTACACAAAAATTAGTAAGGAGTATTTCTGCAAGTGATCCCGTTTGGATTGGGAATTCGAAAAATAATCTCTGATTTTGAAAATATTCCAAAAATAACCTAATGCGGGTTTTAAAATCCCGATGGTGCCGAATTTTAAAATCTCGGTCAATCAAATTAATTAACAAACCAAATTTAGTCATTATTTCTTTTCATCAGAAAAATGACTGGATTTATAAATACTGTTGGAATTTTCAATTGAAAAATTGATATTTTTCCCAAATTTTATTCCAAATTTTACCATAACATGTTCTATGTTCTAAGTTAATATATTTAATTAACATGATAACTGGCCCATGCTAACTATTAATTTAATACTTAATTAGTAATTAATATTAGTTCAAATTCATAAATTTGAATTGAAATACTCGGTGAGGGTAGATTTCTTGTTTTGGAGGATATGTTGTATACGTCATAATTTGAGATTTTGTAGGTATAAATGGTAATTAGAAATTTAGAACGGATCTAGTGATTTAGTATTATATTCATTTAGTATTATGTATATAGTGATTTAGTATTATGTATATAGAAAAACAAGTAAATGAAGAAGTTTCGGTGCTCCTACATTCATTAATGTCAATGAGACTCGAACTCACAATTTCTCACGATATAAAATTTGTGTGTCTCACAACCAATCACCGGACCATGAATATTATGTATATAGTGATTTAGTATTTTTAATCCAAACCGAAATTTATTGAGTAATCTTTGAACGCCCCAATAATTTCGCTCAAGATCCATCACTCATGCAATAGCAATACCCATCTCATTTACTTGGCTTGCACATTTATTGCAAACCCTAATTTGATGGAGTGGATAACAATAGCATGTGTAGTGTAACGTCCTTTAAATCATGACAAAGACATATCTTCCTATGTATCTAGGTTTTAGGTTTTGCATTGCTGTATAATTAATATTAATTGGGGGCAACCTCAAGTACTGATATTCACAATTTAAAATTTCTATTATGATTATTTTACTATTTTCTCAAAATTTATTTCATTCTTATAGGACCATACTAAACCCAACAAGCTATATTTATTTGGTTTCACGTGGCCCATCTTTCTATATTTTATCTTTGAACATCTCACCGTATGCTGATGCTGACACGTGTCGGTTTCTTTTCTTTTGTTTTATTTATTTTGAAATTTTAATTTTATTTGAGGTATAAAATGTTATATTTTATTTATTTGATGTGAATTTATAATGATGGATCAATTTCATGAAATTTTTATTAATTATAATGTTTATATTTATGATAAACAAATTTCATAAATATTTATTAATTATAATATATTTATTAACATCAATATATTTGCAAACATATCATGATTATATAATTGAGTTTAAACGTATCGAGCAAATTCTATTTACACAAATTATAAAAAAAAAATGATATAAATTCCCGCACAATTGTCGCGCGGGCCATTGGTAGTGTCTACCAAAGTTGAACAGTAAATATCATTAATAGAAAAAAAAAACATGAATATATAGCCCCTTTGCTAAAATTATAAGTCACCTTCGATTATTCAAGAAATTTAACAGTGAAACTTTTCGTCGTACATTATGAAGTCATCCGAAAAATACATCCAGTTAATTAAGAATATCATCATTATTTTCTTAACTGTATCGTATGCCATTTAATAAAGGATCTTATCTGCGACATTCTCTTTATAATTAGGGCAACAAATATGAATGATAACTCGCATGGTTGCTCAAGAATATACTGGGACATAACAGTTGAGATAAATTGCCAATTAGGCAAGAAAATAAAATTAAAATTAATAACAAAAATAGATTATTGTTGAGTGGGTCTCTCCAACAAGATGACAGCAAATCAAACACATCTCCCATGTTAGGGTTTTCTAATCAACTGAGTTATTAATTCGGTGCACCTAATTAATATGTTAATATACTATTTAATTGGGTCCATAATAATCTCTCTAATTTTATGAGATTGTGTGTAAGGAAAGGAATTATGAATAAACTAGAATAAACATGATGTGCTTTTAATTATCGACATGAACAGCTCAAACAAAAAGAGTTATTATTAACATTAACAACCAGATTGGCATCTTTAAAAAAATGATAGATTGATATAAAAATATATCGCACAGAACAGCTCAATTAAAAAAATAAATGATAAAAACTATTTACAACTAAATTTTAGTGAATATTATGCACAGCTCAAATCTTTACTTCTATTTTATAATGTTCAATGTTTTATATTTTTAATGACATGCATATAATTTATTTAGAGATTTTCTATTTGCCGCAAGGACCATCCCCTACCACACATGACATTTTTTATGGTGTAGTGTGAAGTGGTTACTCAAAAAATATTTTATCTTTAAAAACGGTATATGAGATAAAAAAAAAATTAAATATACTAATATATAGAAATATATATATTATTTTTTTTAAATATATATTAATATATTATATTCATAAATGCATGTTAATATTCAAAAAATTATAAAGGTCGTGATAAAAAGTCATATTGTTATTTTGAGACAGATGACGAAATTATTTTTCTTAATTTGTCTAGGACAAGATACATTGCTCGACCAAACAAGTGCACCATTTCATGAAACAGTTTGTGAGAATATGCACCTGGACCGTGAAAAAAATTCCAATAAAAATATTTTTGAAACTGCAACTTTTCATATGACCGACCATCAATGACAATTGTAACCAGGAAAATCTAATAAATTGTGAACGACTTCTGTCGAAACATGCAAGTTATACTCCTCGATAACAGAAACAACCTTGCATCTCTTTATTGAATGCTCATACACGATGTAATGTTATAATAAAATGAACATTCATGCAAATTAAGAACCATCCATGTCATATTAGAACCATGGTTTACAAATAAGACACAAGTGAATACGAAAATAATTATAGTATTAACGAATCCAAATTTGTACCTGTTTATGGAGCATTTAACTAGAAAGAAATTGATGCGTCTTCAAACAAATTGAACAAATACTGACATAACGATAGCATAACTAACAAAAACGTAGTTACTATATTACTTATGTCATTTGCATATTATTTTTTAATTTTATGTAATATCATTGTTTTCTTAATTTATAATTTGTTTTTTTAGATATTGTGTGTTTTTGTTGCATAATTTTAAACATCCACAATAGAAACATGGAGATGTTTAACATATCTCTCATTTAAACTTGTCCCTTCTTCTCTCGTATTTATTGATATTTGTTTATTTTCTTCTTAGAACAGTAGTAGTCAGACTGGTTGTCATTGACCAGATGAGCAGATTAATTATTTTCTGATTATTGTAATATTTTTTGTATATACTCTGTACATATTCATTATTTAATAATGCATGTGGTTGGATATACACATGTCAATGTTCATGAGTAACTCCCAAAAAATCTGACAAGTAAAATTTATTTTTCAAAATAATAGAATTAATCCGACAAACTAATTCTCAAATTATAATAAAATATTTTTTTCTCTATTTCACAAGACAAGCATTATTATTATAGATTATGTATATTTCTAAATAAATTGCTCTCTTCTCATTCTGCCACGTCACCAGATGCATTCTCATCCCTCTGATTCGATTTGAATGGCCGGATTTGCTTCAAATTTGAATGAACATGGTTCATGTGCACCCAGTATTAAATAAAAGAAATTATTATCGGTGCACGGTGCACCGCGACCATTCAAATTTTTTTGCTAGTATTGCCCTTGATATATTCGCGTCTCTTCTCTCTCTCCTCATTTCTTTTCGCTCCGTGGATTGAATCTTGCGAGGACGAGACGATAGGCGATTCTAGGGTTTTCGGAGTTCGAGCGAGAGAGAATGAAGAGGACAAGCCGACGCGCGCAGGTGACGTGTCCTAAGGCCTTATCTCCATTCGTCGGCTGACTGGATCTTTCGAGAGGGAGATACATGGCGGTTTTAGGGTTTCGTCAGTTTGCCAGAGAGAAAAGGAAAAGGGGAAAAGCAGTCCTCACCCTTGACGGATCGTACGACGCGCTGTTCAACGTTCTTTGGAACCGGTTGAACCTCCTGTACGTTCTTGGATTTGCAATTTCCCTGTTTTAGGTATACTTTTCGTTTTTTTTTTGTCGATTTTAGGGTTTAGGTTTTTTGTTCACTGTTTATTCATTAGTTCACGTCTGATTTCTCTTATTTGTTCTTAGATCGAAGTTTCGAGATACTTGGTTTGTTCCTGATGGCAGTTGTTCAGGAATTCTGGGTTGTCAATTCTGATTGTCATCATTCTTCAGGTAATTTCGTCGAATTATCAGTTTTGTTTTCTAATTTTAGGGTTCAAATTGTTTGTTGGCTGTTTGTTCGTTATTTGATGTCTATTTTTTGTTTTTTGTTCTCGAATACAGGGTTTTGGTTGTTTAGTGTTTTGCTGATGACAATTGTTCGGCAATTTTAATTGTCGACTTTGATTATCGTGATTGTTGAGGTAATTTTATTGTATGATGCAAATTACGTTTGAATTTTCATTATTTAGTGCTAATGTCCGATTTATTTGTTCTTACATTTTCTCAATTTTAGGGTTCAGGCTGAGTGCGTGGGGTAATGGCAGTACCTTCTGGTCTATCATGTCGACTGATTTGAGTAGGTGGTGTCGTGCCTCTCTCTCTCATCATGTTTGTCATTTCTGATTTTGAGTAGGCGGTGTCGTGCCTCTCTTTGGTCCTGTTTCTGAATTTGAGTAAGCGGTGTCGTTTCGAGTACGCGGTGTCGTGCCTCTCTTTGGTGCCGTTTCTGATTTCGAGGAGGCGGTGTCGTGCCTCTCTTTTGTCCCGTTTCTGATTTTGAGTAGGCGGTGCCGTGCCTCTCTTTGGTCCAGTTTCTGAATTTGAGCAAGCGGTGTCGTTTCGAGTAGGCGGTGTCGTGCCTCTCTTTGGTCATGTTTCTGAATTTGAGTAAGCGGTGTCGTTTCGAGTACGCGGTGTCGTGCCTCTCTTTGGTGCCGTTTCTGATTTCGAGGAGGCGGTGTCGTGCCTCTCTTTTGTCCCGTTTCTGATTTTGAGTAGGCGGTGTCGTGCCTCTCTTTGGTCCAGTTTCTGAATTTGAGCAAGCGGTGTCGTTTCGAGTAGGCGGTGTCATGCCTCTCTTTGGTCCAATTTGAGTAAGCGGTGTCGTTTCGAGTACGCGGTGTCGTGCCTCTCTTTGGTGCCGTTTCTGATTTCGAGGAGGCGGTGTCGTGCCTCTCTTTTGTCCCGTTTCTGATTTCGAGTAGGTGGTGTCGTGCCTCTCTTTGGTCCAGTTTCTGAATTTGAGTAAGCGGTGTCGTTTCGAGTAGGCGGTGTCGTGCCTCTCTTTGGTGCCGTTTCTGATTTCGAGAAGGCGGCGTCGTGCCTCTCTTTTGTCCCGTTTCTGATTTAGAGTAGGCGGTGTCCTGCCTCTCTTTTGTCCCGTTTTGTGATTTAGAGTAGGCGGTGTCGTGCCTCTCTTTGGTCCCGTTTCTGATTTAGAGTAGGCGGTGGTGTGCCTCTCTTTGGACCCGTTTCTGATTTCGAGTATACGGTGCCGTGCTTCTCTTTGGTCCCGTTTCTGATTTCGAGTAGGCGGTGTCGTGCCTCTCTTTGGTGTCGTTTCTGATTTCGAAGAGGCGGTGTCGTGCCTCTCTTTGGTCCCATTTCTGATTTAGAGTAGGCGGTGTCGAGCCTCTCTTTGGTCCCGTTTCTGATTTAGAGTAGGCGGTGGCGTGCCTCTCTTTGGACCCGTTTCTGATTTCGAAGAGGCGGTGTCGTGTGTCTTTCTTTGGTCCCGTTTCTGATTTAGAGTAGGCGGTGTCGTGCCTCTCTTTGGTCCCGTTTCTGAATTTGAGTAAGCGGTGTCGTTTCGAGTAGGCGGTGTCGTGCCTCTCTTTGGTGCCGTTTCTGATTTCGAAGAGGCGGTGTCGTGTCTCTCTTTGGTCCCGTTTCTGATTTAGAGTAGGCGGTGTCGTGCCTCTCTTTGGACCCGTTTCTGATTTAGAGTAGGCGGTGTCGTGCCTCTCTTTGGACCCGTTTCTGATTTCAAGTAGGCGGTGTCGCGCCTCCCTTTGCTCCCAACTCGGTCGATGATGATCTTCCCCCAAAATATGAAGAAAACATATTGTTACAAACGGGGAAATCTGAGATCGATGAAAAAACATGAAACAAATTGTCACCGTAATTCAATAATAGTAATCCATGTAATTAATTTGTAATCATATCGCAAACTCTATGTGACATGACACAAATGTATTCATGAATAACAAATGTCATGACAAATGACAAATACCGTGTTCGAAACAAATTGTTGCGATAATTTGATAATAGTAACCCATGTAATTATTTTGAAATTGTTATTCAAATTTGTAATTCTATCGCAAACTCTATATGACATGACACAAATGCATTCATGAAGAACAAATGCCATGACGAATACTATGTTTGAAACAACGACGACAAATCAATTGTAATTGTTTTATTTTATTTTATTTCTTACGTCATTTTTGCATTCATGGGCCTATCAAATTTCAAATGATAAAAGCTTTTTGGGTGCTTCGCATGACAGAATCACGAAATTGTACTTGAAATTTGTAATCATATCGAAAACTCTATATGACATGACACAAATGTATTCACGAATAACAAATGCCATGACAAATACTGTGTTCGAAACAAATTGTCACGATAATTTGATAATAGTACTCCATGTAATTATTTTGAAATTGTAATTCAAATTTGTAATTATATCGCAAGCTCTATATGACACGACACAAATGTATTCATGAATAACAAATACCATGACGAATACTATGTTCGAAACAATGACCAATCAATTGTAATTGTTTCCTCATTTTATTTCTTATGTTATTTTTGCACTCATGAGCCTATCAAATTTCAAATGATAAAAACTTTTTTAGATGCTGAGCATGACAGAATCACGAAATTGTAATTCAAATTTGTAATTATATCGCAAGCTCTATATGACACGACACAAATGTATTCATGAATTACCAATGCCATGACAAATATTATGTTCGAAACAACAACCAATCAATTGTAATTGTTTTATGATATTATTTTTATGTAATTTTTGCACTCATGAGCCTATCAAATTTCAAATGCTAAAAGGTTTTTATTATATGCTTCGCATGACGTACAATTTGCATTCATATCATATCATCATCATCATCACCAAATCATCATCATCATCATCATTGTTGCCTCGATTTTGCCAATGATGTATAAAATATAAACAAATTTTGCAACAAGAATAGTTTGAATTGTTTCAGAAAGCCGGCTCTCGAACAATTCAAACATTATTTGTTGTAAAATTTATAAATATCATGATTTACTGAGGCAAATATATAATACTTACATATTTTATTTTTGGATGAAAACGTTCATTAGTTATGATGTATTTAATTGTGTCACTTTCTAATAACACAACTAATTAAAATTTGATATTGTTGTAATTATTTTATTCTTTTATTATTAGAAGTTATTTAATATTGTGTGTTATTTAATATTGGTTGTTTTTGGGTCGCGAAATATTTACATTTTGTGTTTCTATTTCTTTACGGTACGTGCGATGTATTAATAATTTGTTCGTAACATGCGCGTAATAACCTTTCGATTAGAAAAATTATAATAAACTACACCATTAAATAAAAAACGAAATATCACCATACGAAAAAAAATTAAAATCAATATTTCAAAAAAAGATAATAAAAAACTCGATAACGAACGAACGTACAACTCCCGCGCAATTCTTTGAATTTTGGAAAAGCTAGTTTTCTATAAATTCTTTGAATTTTGGAGAGAATTTTATGTGGATATTTTTTAATTTTACAAATTTAGAGGTGGATAATCGAAGAGAAAAAATATTTGTTTATTTAACATCTTCATTTTGTTTTTTTGTTATTTAATTTAGCATCTTTTCTAGAAGAGTGGAATCTTAATAGCAGCGCCAATCTCGCCTGTCTATAAACCTTGGCCAATCTTTCACTTTAACCCACTTTCTTTTTAATAATAGCATATGTAAATAATACTATGTATATTACGGTGATATCTTAATAAAAATATTTATGGGCATATGCAGAAAAACATTTAACCCCCTCTCGTTGTGTATATATATCTTTTTGAGGGTCTCGAGTCCTCAAAAAACTCCTCTACGTTTCTTCGCAAACCAACTCCCACCATCCTTCTCCTTCTCCCTCTCTCAGTCTCTCTCTCTAGAAATGACTGTTGAAGTGCAATCGAACGCCATGGAGGTGACTAAGCCGGTGATTGACGTACCAGCCGAGATGCTCAAATCCATAACTGATCAAATGCAGACGATAGAAACCACCGCCACCGCCATTGATGCCAAACAAGAAGAGAAGGGCCAAATTGATGAGAAAATCAAAGAATCCACAACCACATTGGGCTCAATCATCGAAAAGAACTCGTCTTTCAGAGAAGAGAGCAACTTTCTCACTGATTTAACAGAGAGCGAGAAGAAAGCTTTGTTTGAGCTGAGATCTCTTGTCGAAACCAATTTGTTCAAACCAAATGAAGAAGAGAAGGAAAAGGATGGCGTTGATAGAGATATGAGCTTGTGGGGCGTGCCATTGTTACCTAGCAAATGCCCTGAAAAGAATAATGTGGTTTTACTCAAGTTTTTGCGCGCTCGTGAATTCAAGGTATGAAATCGTGAATTAATTGTCTAAAAAGTGGTTTTACTTGTGTGTGTCTGTGTCAGTTTAAAATCTTTTAGTAAAAATTTGACTCATCAAGGAGCAATTTAATGCATTTCCCCAACAAATTCATGGTTAAAGTAGCTTTTTTTGAAAAAGACACATGCATTAATTAATACTCAAATCTATGTTGTATAAACATTCAAAAGAAATTAATAATTGGGGTGAAAAGTATGTTTAATAAACATTTACCTCCACAGGTAAAAGAGGCATACAAAATGCTCGAGAAAACGCTCCAATGGCGAAAAGATTCCAAAATCGACTCAATTTTGGACGAAACTACCCTTGGCGAAAACCTGCAGTCCACTTGTTACATGAACGGTACAGACCGTGAAGGCCGACCAGTATGCTACAATTTACTCGGTGCATTCAAATCTGACGAGATTTATGAAAGGGCATTTGGGTCGGAAGAAAACAAGGCGAATTTCCTCAGATGGAGAGTTCAATTCATGGAGAAGGGGATTGAGAATTTGGAATTTGGACCGGGTCGACCCGCCTCGTTCGTGCAAGTAATTGATTTGAAAGACGCGCCGAGTTTGACTAAGAAGGAAATTAGAGTCGCCATGAAAGAGGTCGTCGAGCTTTTACAGGATAATTACCCTGAATTCGTTGCAAAAAATGTGAGCAATTTAATTTTCTTTTCGACATTTTTTTACAAGATAAATTATGAAAATAGATTTTTTTTATGTTTTGTTGATATAGATCTTCATAAATGTACCGTTCTGGTACTATGCGTTTAGTTCGATCATTTCTCCTTTCCTCACTCAAAGAACTCGAAGCAAATTCGTACTTGCGCGTCCCTTAAGAGTCGCTGAAACTCTCGTCAAGTAAGTAATTTTCTATTTATTTATTTATTTATGCATGTATAATGATTTTTCGTTTGGAAAATTCTAGATATATTCCAATTGAAAATATTCCTGTATCGTACGGTGGATTGAAGAGAGAGGGTGATAGCGAACTCTCTGGGGACGATTTTGGAGTCTCGGAGCAAATAGTTAAATCTAACTCGATTGAAAGTATAGAAATTCCTTTGCCACAGGTATATTCTTTTTATTAAATTTTACCAAAAAGTATTAAATATCACAAATTTCAATTCGCAACATATATGTACAGACCGGTACGACACTGGTATGGGACCTGACGGTTCTTGGTTGGGACGTGAACTACAAAGAGGAATTCGTGCCATATGATGAAGGGTCATATACCATTTTAATCCAGAAAACTCGTAAAATTAATCACGAAGAAAAGTCGACACACAATTCTTTTAAGAATAACGAGCCTGGAAAAGTCGTGCTAACGATCGAGAATAATAGCTACAAGAAAAAGAAGGCTTTGTACCGGTACAAGGCCAACAATAATTAATGATGATTTGTTGTCATAAGTATCTTTTGTCATGTTTATTGGGTCCTCAAATCATTTTTTCTAATATATTCTTTTTGTTGTTGTGAATTTTGTGTTGTACTTGTACATGTGAATCTCTGCATTGATTTTTGTTTTGTTTTCAAACTGGCATTTTCTTATATTATTATTAATTGTTATTATTATTATTGAGGATAATTCAATTAACTTAGTGAAGGTATCTCTGGATAAGGAACCTCGCTGGGCCGGTTTTGGGTTTTGAACGACCCGAGACCCCTTCACTCTAACGGACCTTTTTATTATCATTTAAAAGAAAGTTGTAAACAACATTAAAAAAATATTTTCCAATTCATAATTAACAACAAATAAAAAATTTATTGTTTCTAACAAAATAGTGCATTGCTCCTAGTCTTCACGAACAGTAAGAAACAAATCAAACTAATAAAAAAACTCAATGAGTTTCATCCAAAATTTGATATCGGCTAATACATAAAAATTTAATCTAAAATATTTCTCCCCATTACATAAAAAATCAATGAATTTCACTTAAATTCAGTCAACTATAAACAATACACTCAAATTAATGAAAAGAACCAAGTTAAAGTAAAAAAAAAAAAAATACCAAGGCAAGGCTTGGATTTGGATTCGGTTTACGCCGTCGAGCCACAACGAAAGAGAAAAAGCAGGAGGGAGATTTGCGGAGAGAGAGAAAAAATGGTTTTGGTCAATTGTTTAATCGGGTTTGGGTTAGAGGTTCATAACATGTCCGTGTGTTGATTATTGGATCCGAATAATATGAATCCGACCCAATTCGATTTGTATTGAGTTATTTTAACTAAGAATTACATATTTTAGTACTAATAATACATACAAATATATACATACTACTAAAAAATATGGGCCCCTTCCAAATTAGATCCTAGACCCGTGCCCCGGCCGTCTACCCGTATGGTCGGCCCTGGAAGTGTGACTGTTAAAAAACGTACCAGTCCAGCAAGACGTGTTTGGTACAAGAATACTCAAATGAAAGAAAATTGGACATCAACAACATAAGCAGGTCAAAGATAAAATAAACACAAGGAATAATCGGAATATCATAAAAAATTGGAGGGTTAAAACACAAAAAATCGAAATGGAATGGAGGAGAAAACTAAAGCTACCAAAGGAAGATCTAGAAAACAAAATAAATCAGATTCCTCAAATAGAAATATTTTTATCATGGGACCTAAAGTAGGGGGAGAGGAAATATGTTTATCTCTAGATAGATATTTCAGTGAATTTATAAGACTGATTTATATCAAATATATTAAAGGAGAAAGTGAGAATAGAAAATATATTAAGAAAGGAGAAAAAAATAGGAATTCAATCAGAAAAATTGGGTGAAAATGATAAAATTACCTATTTGGCAATTTTCGGTGGCTTAAAAGGTTTGTCATCAAATTGCTACAACCAAAATTAAAAAACAGAAACTCTAATATCAATGCGAAAATGCAATTAGAAAAGGAGGTTTGTTACACACCGAAAAAGAAAAAAATCAAAATTTAATAAATATATTTAATTCGTGTACTTAATTATTTGAACTGTACATTTGAAAAGAAATATATTTTAATTTAAAAAAAAATATTTGAAAAGAAATCAAATAAAGAGTCAAAAAAATAACTAAATATAAAATATCATCAAATTATAAATATCAAAATTTGTAAGGACTAAATTATAAAATGAAAACCTAGTATTTAATATTTTTAAGTAAATAAAAATAAAAATGAATTGATATTTTTTTGAGTACATCTATTTTTTTGAGAAACAAACCAGAAAATAGAAATGCACACTAAAGAAGAAAAAAAATGAGAGAAAATCTAATTTTTTGAGTAAAATTCGATACAAGTATTCATATCATTGTGTTCGTTTCTTCAAATTGAACGGGCTACTAGGGATCAAAATTATCCATAAATCCGAGCCGCTAGCTCATTTTTAGGTAACCGGATTTCTCTATATCTATTGATTTTATTTATTTATTTGATTTGATAATTTTTGCTAGATTTTGTGATATATATATTTATATTATTTTAATAATAAGTTGCGACGTGTATTAAAGAGAAGATAATTGTATTTTGATTTTGATGAGCCTATATTAGAAAGTAATTAGTACTTTTTGACCATCAGTATATCTAATGTTTTGAATGTAAGTATGACATATAAAACATCGAGAGTTGTGGGAACTTAAAGTGTGAATACGACGGTTATTTTTCTTCTCCGAGTTTCTATCAGTGCATATTACTATATTAGTATGTTTTCGTATTTGATCAACGAGTCATTTTAGTTGCTTCGGTCATATTTATGTTATATTATTCTAATTATATGATGTTTGTATATATATCTTTTGTTGTTTTCGAATTATTGTTTTGTGATGTTTTCATATTTATGTCATTTTAGTTTTCTTCTCCGAGTTTCATATTTTCTTATTTACATATTAAATTTTTAGTAATTATAAATTAATTGTTAATTTACTGTACTAATTGAAGTAATTAGTGTGTGAAAAATATGGAAGAAATGAGAGGAAAAAGTAGAATATTCATAGATTGAAATGAGGGAAATTTACTGGATTGATGATTTTCTCACAGCAACCTAGCGACATAAAATCCAAAATCAAATCTCAAGCAGTGCACAAGACTTCTCATTCCTTACAATTATTTTTGTGATTTAAACAACCTTATTCATATCATATTATCATCTTTTAAATGACCTTAAACATTATCTAGCAGTCTAGCTACTAGGGCAAAAGATGACCTGATAATTGGTACCGGCCGGACAAGTGTACCCGCTCGTGCCATCGTCTTGATCAGGATAGATGTAAGCCTTAGGGCACAATTTCTTGAAGAACATCGAATATGCTGTTGGCTCGCAAGTGCCAGAGTTGCAGCAATATTCCTCGGTCTTAAAAACTTGGCACGGAGTTAAGCACCCTCCCGTCGTCTTCAGCTCGTTCGGACATTTAGAAGTTATATCAGCTGCACAATGTATGATACTAGCTGAACAACTATTCGTGGTCGGTCCGAAATCCATGGGTATGTTAAATCCATCAACCAGTGAAAGGTCATAAAAGTCCTGGTTACCAAATTGGTTGAGCGCATACTCGGCCAATGTGCGTGGGGGAGTCCCGTCTGCAGTGCAGGCTAGTTTGCCTCCGCAATCGCCAGTCTGACAATGTCCATTGCCGTTCGAGTCGAAAGAGCAACCTGTACGACCCCATACATGGCCCACAGTACCAGATGGCACATTGAGGGACCACGTCTGCCCCGAGTTTAATTGTTGACCACCGCTAGGGTATGCTGCTGCCCAGACTGTGTACGTACAATTGTTTACGATAGTGAACGTCGCAGAGTTTGCGAGTGTTGCGAGCATCAAAGAAAAGAAGAGAAAGGCTAAAAGATTTATAGAAGCCATCTTTTTTGTTAGTTGAGGAGATTGGTGCATGATATACAAGGAAAAAAATGATGCACTTTTTCTATGAAGGACTAGTAGTGTTTTGGGCGTACGTGTAGAATAAGTTCGTGAACGTCAACGTGTAGAATAATTTGTGTATTTTGGTACCTTACGGAACCATTAATGTCATACTATTATTTCTGGATTTTTGCATGGTTTTATTGTTTGAAATTATACAAAAAAATAGTTATGTATTTCCCCTAATTCTTATTAAATTTTAATTTTAACGTCTCATTTTTTTTTGCTTAAATACTCGTAGGATATTTACAATATCATCATTACAAATCGATTTTTTTTATTAAAAACAGTGATCTAAGTTGACAATTTTGCTGATAAAATCAAGGATCTTAAACTCGTAAATGAGTTATCTTGATTCTCGGAATTAGAAAGTATAATGAAGTCAGAATTATGATTCTCGGAAAAGAAAAATCAGGTTATGATATAATGAACTGTTTTTTGGATTTTGAGTAAAGGAAGGAATTAAATTTTTGTGCTTCTTATTCTGAATTATTAGAGAAATGGGAAAAGAAAAATTGGGAAAAGAAAACCTAAGAAAAATCAGGAATTAAATTAACGTCTTAATATATAATTTGACTATTTCTTTTATATGAATTGACAATGAATTAACGTATCAAATCATGAATTAACATATTAAAAATTAGGGTAATGATATTGACAGGAAATAATATTATTAGGAACAAGAAATTTAAACTCGAAATAATAATTTTATTTTTAATTCATGTCAAATTTGAATTAAATTTTCTATATCTAGTATTTATTTTTCCTTTCAATATCACTATCCAAAAATTAAAGAGTTCAGTCATAGTCACTTCGTCAACTCTTGTGAAGAGAACTTGAAGGATATGGCAACATTTTTCTTAACAAAACGGGTGTGGTGTATGCTTCAATTTCTTCGGGACTGTTCAATTAATTTCAAGTGCCGGTACTGATTGCTTCGGCATGTAGGAATCCGTACCTAGCTTGAATAGTGGCGATTTATTCAATAAAATAAAAAACTGTACGAGCACGTTAGATTTTGTTACACAAAACGAAAATTTCAAGTCTCATTGTAAACTGGTAAATGGGATTTTGAAGTGAAAAAACCCAAAAGTTGGTTCAAAATCCAATTAGATCCATGATTTTATAACCCACAATATATATTATAAATCAACTAAAATTAAGGATTTTATTAACATCTAAATTCTTTAGATCCATTCTTAAATCCAGTTTCTATTATATTAATATCATTGGGGCCCTCATGAGGCTTATTGGATCTTTTATAATAACTCAATTAATATTGTGCAAACTTTTCAAACATACCACCTCATCAATTTGATCTGAAAATAGGTATTATCCAAGTCCTTATTCAAACATGGCTTACCAGTTACCACACCTAAAATCCTTGCGTGTAGGATACCAAAATACATGTGCACAAGTCAAACACCCTTATCACTAACCTATTCATATTTATCCCTAACATATTCATCTTCGAAATATTCTTGGTCATATCTTCGATATCATCAATTAATAATTAATTAACATAGTCATTAATAAAAAAAATTAATTAACTGTTAATTAATATTAATTAAGAATTTTAATTCATATGTATTTTAATTATATGTTAATTAACTATTAATGAAAATAAAATATACTTTCGTTAATTATTTGAGTGATTAGTGATTAATACATGATATAAAAGATGTAGTGGAAAAATATGGGGGCACAATAAATGGCCTCTATTTTATATGTTTGCCAAAAATCATGACGAGGATGTGTGTGTGGGCGCGGGGGCATATGCCTTTATGAACTTTTTTAACATTGACGTAGTTGATTTGGCCAAGTTTTATGTATGTTATGTTTAGTATTGAAAGATTTCGTGATATTTTATGTAGGGAAATCATATCTAATTCGATGCGGTGTCAAATTCTAGATCCGTAGGGATTAAATTGTGGCGCGAGAATATACAAGTCGTCGAGACTCCTATTTAGGAATTCGTGATTCCCGAAACAACATGTTATGTTCCAATGAAGTGTGATTTGTTATCACTCGAAAGTTATAGCGTCCGCATTATGGTTAAAATTTTGAAAAGTTTATGCTTTGTTGAAGGTAAAATGATTTTGATATTGAAAATTCAGGACAAGTATTTTCAGAATATTTCAAAACTTTATATTTTTGAAGTAATCTGAAATTATTTGAAAATTATTATTATTATTTTATTATGATTATTTTTAACGAGATTTCGCTCCCTTATTCATTTTCATGATTAATCATTTTTATTCAACTGTTTTTAGTCTATGTATGAAAGACAACTTCAGAAGTTACGGATACTTAGAGTTTGAGATTGACAGTTTAGTTATCATCTCCGAACTTCTATTGGTGCATATTAGTATGTTTTCGTATTTGAGCAACGAACCATTTTTGTTGCTTCCGTCATATTTATGTTATATTATTTTAATTATGATGTTTGTATATTTGTGTTATTGTCGTTTTGGAATTAGATTTTCAATTTTTATTTTGTGTTTTCATCTGAGAGCATGTGGTATACATGCGGACAGATTACATCTCTCCCTTTTATCCTCACAATTCCAACATAAATACGTCCTTGATCATATTCATTTATGAGATGTGTTATCATTCCGAGAGGACCACCGAGCCTTTCCATTTACTTCTTTTTTTTTATTCCGAGAGGATTGATGTGTTATCATCTATTATAATTTATATTATGTAATGTCAAGACATTAAATTGAGAGGATAATAAAAAAATAAAAATAAAATGAAGAAGGCTCGGTTGAGAGGGTTGAGAGGATATTAAGGATGAATAATTTATTTCAAACGCTTATACTGGATAGATGATTTTCTTACAGCAACCTAGAGACATAAAATAGAAAAACTAATCTCAAGCAGTGCCTAAGACTTCTTATTCCTCACATAACATAAATGTGTTTCAAACAATTTTATTCATATCATATCATCATCCTTTTAAATGTCCTCAACCATTCTCTGGTTGCTAGGGCAAAAGGTAACTTGATAATTGGTACCGCCCGGACAAGTGAACGTGCTCGAGGCATCGTCCTTAGGGTAGCTGTAAGCCTGAGGGCACAACTTCTTGAAGAACATCGAATATGTCGTTGCCATGCAAAATGTAGGGACAGAGGTGCAGCAATATTCGTCTGTTTTAAAAACTTGGCACGGATTTAAGCACCCTCCAGTCGTCTTCAGCACGTTCGGACATTGAGAATTTATATCAACCGCACAATGTATGTTAGTATTACAACCAGAGGTCGGTACGAAATCCATGGGTATGTTAAATCCATCGACCAATGAAATGTCATAAAAGTCCAGGTTAAGATATTGGTTGAGCGCAAACTCCGCCAGTGTGTTTGGGGGAGCCCCGTACACAGTACAGGCTAGTTTGCCTCCGCAATCGCCAGTCTGACAATGTCCATTGCCGTTCGAGTCGAAAGAACAACTTGTACGACCCCATACACGGCCTCCAGTAGTACCCGCCGGTACATTGAGGGACCATGCCTGGCCCGAGTTTAACTGTCGACCACCGCCAGGGATAGCAGCCGCCCAGACCGTGTACGAACATTGGTTTACGATAGTGAATGTGGCAGAGTTTACGAGTGTTGCGAGCAACAAAGGAGAGAAGAGAAAGGCTAAAAGATTCATAGCAGACATCATTTTGTTAGTTGAGGAGATTGGGGCATGATATACAAGGAAATAAGTGGTGCATTTATAGTGCTTTTTATTGGTGCATTTTTTCCACGAAGTAACGAACGAATAGTATTTTTGGGCTTAAGTCCTTGAACGTGTAGTAAGTCTCGATGTCATTGGGTCGGGTAGAAACCCGGGTACCCGACCCAAACGGGACGGGTAATACTCGAAAAACATATCCGTGGGTCGGGTAATACCTGAAAAAAATATCCGTTCCGGGTTAGGGTTCGGGTACGGGAGAAATTTTTTATCCGCGGGTATACCCGTTATCCGAGCCCGAATCCGAAAAATTCCCGAAAAATATTCGAAAAATATTCGAAAATATCTCGTAATATAAAAAATTTGGATGTTTTTATGGATTAATTATTTGTAATATTTGGATTTTTAATGTATTTGTACAAGTTGTTTGTTTTATGTATTTAAAATTGTTGATAATTTTACGTATTTGTATAATGATTTTTTAATTTTTAATTTCTTTTGATTTTTTTATTAATAATTTCCGGGTAACGGGTTCGAGTTCGGGTATACCGGTTACCCACGGGTTCGGGTTCCGATATGATTTTTTACCCGCGGGTAATTTTGGTTCGGGTTCGAATAATATCCGAAAATTCGGGTTCGGGTATGGGGGAGGTTTACCCGAACCCGCCCCGTCCCGTGGACATCCCTAATTTTGGTACCTTTTGAAAGAATAATTATACCATACCCCCCTCATTTTCCCACAACATTCTCTATATCATCAATTAATCATTAATTGATGATTAATTAACATGGTCATTAACAAAAGTACATCCGATTAACATTTATTGATATTAATTAAGAATTTTTAATGTATATGTATTTTAATTGTATATTAATTAATTATTAATGAAGTGTATTTTTGTTAATGATAATGCTAATTAATCATTAATTACAAATATAAAGAGTGTTGGGGGAGAATAGAGGGGTACATTATATGGCCTCCTTTTGAAACCATTAGTGTGCGTTTGGTTCGTACTTTGGAGAATGTCTTGGCATGAAGTATGCCAAGGCATATCATTCCATGAGATATTCTAATACTTTGTTTGGTTTATACACTTATTTATTTCATGCAATACTCTAAAAATGTAAAAATTAGTTTATTTATAGAAATCTTGACCTATTTATTTTTGGAAATTAAAGTAAAATGTATTCCCTCCTCATGGGAATGAAAAAAAATCACCAATTTTGGTGATAATCATATTCCTATCAACTATTTCCTAGGGAATGAAGTATGTCATACTTTTATTTCTGGACTTTTGTATGGATTGGATAGTTGGAATTTACAAAAAAAAAAAAAATAGTTATGTATATCCAGGCCAGGCCTCAGCTATAGGCCCAAGAGGCCCGGATTTCGGGTCCAAAATTTTAAGGGGTCCAAATTTTTCGAATAACATGATTTATCCAGTTAAAAATAAGTATAACTAGGAGATTACCCGCGATTCGCGGCGGTTTTGTTTCATTTGTTTTACCATACACATAATATATACGCATAATATATAGTTATGATTTTCAGGATCAAATATATGACTTTATGAAAATAAATATCATATCGATTAAGAAAGTTTGATGATGAAAAAATTATTATACTATTTTTGAATATGACACATTGCGAAATATTTATTTAGTATTTTAATTCAATACATACAAAAAATAACAAATGTCGCTATAAAATAATAAAACAACATGCGTGGACATAAGCAAAAATAAAAATTATATGATATTTTAAATTTTCGTATCTAAAATTAAGAATTATAACATTGTAAAAGTTTAAAAAAATTATTTATGTCTGATTAATTTTATATTTCATGTTTATTATTGAAAAATATTATATAAGTTAAAAAAATTATTTGTTTTTAGTAAATAAAAAATATTCCGGCGAGATTTAAAATCTCGGTTTGGGTTATTTTTGGAATATTATCAAAAAAGGAGTTATTTTGGAATATTTTTTGAAAGGAGGTTATTTTTTAAATTTTGATTCCAAATATGGTTATATTTAGAAATGGTCCTCGATAATATCCCAATCGAATTCGTAAATTTTTATTTATCATCCGCATGAATTTATTGTTTGGTAGATCATAGAGCATGATGCATCACGAAAAAATGTGATGTTTTATTAAGTTTTAAGCACTGACGTGGTAGTATCTTGTACACAAGACATACCAGCTACGAGAAGCAACGTGTTATACGCAGTGTTCTAAATATCACTGATATGGACTGGTATGTCGGTTTCATATCTCTAATCAGTGCCCCTCCGTTACGATATGTCCCGTATCGATTGAGTAAATCGGTCGACCGATACATGGATCGATATGGGCCGATATGGATCGATATTTGGACCGATTTGGACCGATATGAATTTAAAACATAATTTATTTTGAATATTATTTTGGCTGATCCATCTTTTAACAATATTTTTCCTTGGTATTTTTGGTCCAATTAGTTACATCTCTTTATTTCTAATTTATCCAATATTTTTGGTCAGAAATGAAATCGACTTTGATCTGGACGAGGTTACATTTTCATTGGGGGCACCCGCATCTACACCGATGGTTAATGAACACGATTTCGTTATTTAGTTTATTGTATTATTTGTAAATTTTATGTTATACTTTTAAATGTATATTTAGTTTAACTTGAAATTTATGTCTATTGTTGAATTTTGAATATTAATCATGTAAAATTTAAATTAGTTTAAAAAAATTAATATAAATTAATGTTATAATAATCAATTTAATATATATTAATATTAAAAAGTACAACACCGCTATAGCACTGATATTTTCCGTTATGAATTCGGTATATCGGTTATATTTCATATCGATGACTGACCGATCTGTAAGCGATATGCGATATCTGTAACAGTAACATTGGTTATACATGCAAATAATCTTATCAACACCACCTTTGTATACATCAAGCAATTAATATGCTAGAGCCTAGGACTGAGTTGGATATGGGTATATTATCGTACCCGTTATGTGCCAATCTGAACGGTTATTGGCTGAGCAGTTAATTGACTGGGTCCCACACCTCAACTGTCCTAACAGACTGTTATACGTTCAAATAATCTCATCAACACCACCTTTCTGTACATCAAGCAATTAATATGCTAGGACTGAGCTGGATATGGGTCTATTATCGTACTAGTTATGTACCAATCTCAATGGATATTGGCTGAGCTTAATTGACTGGGTCCCACAACTCAACTGTCCTGACTTGGAAGTTAGAACTTCGTGTCAATTATTTTTTGAAAAATGTTGAACATATCCTTCCTTCTTCCCAACATTTTTAATAACATAAATATGATTTAACATTTTAAAAATTAATATTTTAATTCATGTTTTAACATCTTAATTTTATATTCAATCATAAATTAAGATAATTAAATCATAAATTAAGATGTTAAATCATATTTTTGTATGTTAATTTTAAAAATATTAAATTATATTCACATCATAAAAAACGTGGGAGGAGAATAATAAGGGGTGTACACCACTACTCTTATTTTTTAAGATATGATACAAACTTTCTTATAATCTTCTCAATTTATTAATGAAACGTTGTTTTATCTTTTGATGTTAAATTAATGAATATTAAATTAAATAAGTAAATTAACCCGTTTTAAGTATCAAATGAATAAAGTTGTAAATGAATTCGACTAAGAGATTACCCGCGCTTCGCGGCGGTTTTGTTTAATTATTTTATCACACACATAATATATAATTATGATTTTTCGGGGTCAAACATAAGGTTTTGTGAAAAAAAAATCATATTGATTAAGGAAGTTTGATGATGACAAAATTATTATACTGTTTTCAAATCCGACACAATGCAAAATATTAATTTAATACTTTAATGCAACACATAAAAAAAATATCAGTATAAGATAATAAAATACATCTGTGGACATTAATAAAAAGCAAAACCATATGATATTTTAAATTTTCATATTTAAAAATAAGAATAATAACATTGTAAAATTTCAAAAAAAATTATTTGTGTCTGATAAATTTATGTTTTATGTTTATTATTGAAAAATATTATATAAGTTAAAGAAATTATTTGTGTTTAGTAAATAAATATTTTTCATTTTTGTTACAAAAAAAATTCAATTAGTCATGTAATAATTTAACATTAAATTGTTTTAAGTACAAATACTGATATAAGATAACTAGTAGTATTTGCAAAAAAAAAATCAATTATAGTTTGAATAATAATAATAATTAGACTTACAAGTCATTAATGTAATTATATTTACTTTTGTATATTTTTTTACATAATTTTTTTCATAATTTTATGTTAGAGAAAAATATTGAATATATGGTAATATGGATCTCAAAATAAATATAAAATTCAAGTGAATATATTTCTTAATTTTTTTAAAATATATTATGAAAAATACTAACAATATTTGATGTAGGTTTTATGATATTATATATTATTTATTAATGTTAGATATTTAAACTATTCATATTCTATTTGTATTCACAATTGGTCATGTAACATATTCTGAAATAATTCAAAATCAAATACAACTGGTCCAACATGAACCTAACGAATAATATTTTGACACATCATCAGTGTAAGGTGATGCGGCCTTCGAAAATTGCTTAACACTATGTATATAATAAGGGACGCATAAATGTCTACAAATAAAATATAATCACATAAAATCAATATTGGTTAATCAATGGTTCATATGTTGTCACACGTCATAATCTAATGGTTAAAATAATTGTGATGATGTGGCCTGAGAAAATTACATAAAGATCATTATTGGCTGTTTTCATAAAATATTAGTAATACATTAATGTATGATAATAAGTTATGAGCATATATTATTGACATGCATGTAATAGTATCTAAATCTTAAGTTTGATAGTAAAACAAATATTATATGTAGGTAAGTCTTGAGATATAAACATAGAAGATGGACATACATTTATGTACATATATATAATCATTGTTTCATAATAATAAAGCATATGCAACAATTAATTAATTAATTGGAAGGGAAAGATATTTCATGTAAAATTTATTAAATATGAACATAAGTTATTTTGAACAAAGAAATGTACAATTTTTTTGTTTGAAATTATTTTTTAAATCTCTTTTATTACAAATCCTCTTATATTATAAACGATATAATTTTCAAATAAATATTATGATATCATTATTGAGTAGTTTCATAAAATATGAATAGCATAGTAGTCCATTCATGTATGATAAACATATTATTTTCACGTGCATATAAAAAAAAATATAAGTCTCGAGTACCATGAAAAATAATAATAAAGGATATTAATATTGTCATTTAGCTCACATGTAGTATAATATATATTCACATAGAAGATGAACAAATTGTATCAAATTTTTTTTAATGTTTCATAATAAAAAAGCATAAACATGCATTAATTAATTGGAAGTGAAAGTTATTATATGTAACAATTATTAAATAAAAAATAAAGATTTTTTGAAAACAAAAATGTATAAATTTGATGTGTCAATTTTTTTTAAACAAAACTCTTAATATTCTTTGTCATTTGGAGAGTACATTTAATATTGAGCATTCGATTTGAATCGTATGATTTAGATTGAAAATATCCAAGATGACATAGCAATAGTATTGATGACATGGCTCAAGGAGATTGCGTAAAAAATAGTATAAAGTAATGACACACAAATGACTATATCAAATATAATATTCAAAAAATATAGAAAAAAATAAATGGATGAGATCAAACAACATAAAAATCTAATGGTTCAAAATAAGAAATACAAATGACCACACAAATTATATGTATTACAAAATCAAATATAAAATGAATGTGTCGGATGAAGCCACATCATACAATTTAATGATAAAAATGATATAGAATAATGTTGATGTGGCTTCATGAGAATGCATATAGATAGGTGCAAAATAAAGATGTGGATAAATTATAGTAAAACTGTTAAAGATCCGAACTTGTTTGGGTGAATAGTAAATTATCAGTTTAGTCTAGGAAAGACAAATATTCCTATGAGATACCAATGTCATGTTTGGGTGCATAGTTTGGTAAAAATCTTTAATTTTTAGTTTAGGAACTTCTAGTAAATTTTCGATAGAAAAGAGGAGTAAAAAAGAACTGATGATTTTCACGAGTTTTTTTTGTAGGAATCTCTCTGTCTCTCTCTCTCTCTCTCTCTCTCTCTCTCTCTCTCTCTCTCTCGTGAATAGTGATGATGACTAGCATATTTCTCTCTCTCTCTCTCTCTCTCTCTCTCTCTCTCTCTCTCGTGAATAGCGATGACTAGCATATTTAATTAATTCTCTTACAATCAAATAGTATAAACCTTGAAACTTTTTTCCTAACTTTATATATTGATTAATTAAATTGAATAAATGGTAACAGTATTTATGAAAATTTTAATGCTATAATATAATGTAATATAAAATAATATTTTACTTTATTTTATTTTATTTTATTATATTACATTAAAGTTAAATTAATATAATATTATATTTTGTTATATCACATTATATTGTGTTATATTGTATTATTTTATGTTATATTATATTATATTTTATTATATTTATTATAATATATATTATACAATATTATATTACACGAAATAATACAATTAAATTTCTTGAAATAATATTTCCTTAAAATTACTTAAATTGCATCCAAACATGACATTATTCGAATTCCTAAACTTTTTATACCCTATAGGATTTCAATTTTCAAAATCTCAATCCCTAAAAATTAACAATCATATACTAAAAAAACTAGTACATACAAACAAGCTCTAAAAATCTTGTGGTCTATTGGTAAAACAATTGTCTCTCTTGTGAGAGATGATGGGTTCAAATCCCACAATTTTTTTTTTTCCAAAATATTATGCAAATATTAAGAAAATTTTGATCTAAGCGAGATTTGAACCTTGAATCCATTGGAAAAAATTTAGAACATCAACCAATAATTCACACAATATATTTCGACAACATACGTTAATTTTTTTTTCAAATAAATTAATTGTATATTAGGTTTATTTTCAAAATAAGTCTCGGATACACAAAAATTGGGACTGGACATGTGTACATCCCCTAATTAATCATTCTCTTTAAAATTTAATGAAAATTTTGACATGTGTCCTTAGTAAATAAGATGATAAAATTACAAGTTTTGACATTAGTTGTTGATAGTCCAGATGGAAGGAACATAGGTGTGTCACGTGTGTGGTGCAGCAGACCACGGTTCAAAGCCCATGGCTAGCATAATTTTATTTCTCAAAGCACATAGAAATGATTAATGACTCCAACAAACACACATTTTTTTCTTTCTATGTGCGATATTTAACAAAGAGTCTATTGATTGATGACTCAAACATATACACACAATACAATAATGCAAAATTAACTTATACAATATCCTCAAATTATATATGTATAAATAAAATATTTATTTCTCAACAAACTATAAATTGATAATGTTAAATTTGACAAGTAAATTACCAAAAAAATATGTTCCAACAAAAGGTCTAAATTATATATAAACCCTAATAAAAGTACCAAACTATATATTTTCAAAATCTTATTGATCAAATCATTTATTTTATAATTTGAAAAGTATTTTTTTTATTGTCCAAGAATATAAAAGAAAACTAAAATAATCAAAATTACAATAACCTAAAAAACATCAAACTATATTTTTTCACAATCTTATTAAGTTAAACCATTTTTGCTATAATTTGCAAACTAATTTTCTATCCAAGAAAATAAATAGAAACTAAAAGAATCAAAATTATAATTAAAACCTATAAAATATCGAACTATGTTTTTTCTCAATCTTATTAATCAAAATTATTTTAGATATAATTTGAGAAAAGAAATTGTGCAACAAAATTAACAAAAACTAAAATAGTCTAAATTGTAATTAAACCCTAAAATTCATTTTTTCTATAATTTCTAAAATAAGTTTTTTACTGTTGAAGAAAATAAATCAAAAATTAAAGATTATAATTAAGCACTAAAAAATATCAAATTATATTTCTACACAATCTCATTAATCAAAATATATTTTGTTATAATTTGAAAAATGTTTTTATCCTTGCAATATATATATATATATATATATATATATATATATATATATATATATATATATATATATATATATATATATATATATATATATATATATATATATATATATATATATATATATATTCGATTTGTATAGAGGGACTGCGCATTTTAAAAAATTAGTTATTGAGTTTTTAAACTCATTGAATTATTTGATTTTTTTACGGATGTTTATCATAGGTGTGAAATCGAAGTTAAGAAGATATTTTGGACAATTCAAATGAACACGTATGTTTATCATCAGTTTGCACAATATGCTCGTATATCGTTAATTATTATAATTAATATTATACAACAGTCGCCTTCCGATTGGGGAGCATGACACGCTGTGGCCCTCGTAGTCGTGGGACATATTGAATCATTTGTTTCCTAACCCGATTAATATTGTGCAAACTTTTGAAACACACCGGCTCATCAGTTTGATCTCCACGTAAAATACTTTTCGTATAATAGATACCAAAAAACATGTGCACGAGTCAAATACCCTTATCCCTAACCTAGACACCTTTGAAATCTTCAATCTTCAATCTTCTGCAATGATATTTTATATGTTCGCCAAAAATCATGGCGAGGGAGAGTAACGATAGTAACCACACTTATCCCCCCCCCCCCCCCCCCCCCTAATGCTGATGTGGTTATGGTCTGCCACGTCAGCATTTCTCCTTTTCCTCTTTCTGATCCATGCTTTAATTTCTATTTGCTTTATGAAAAAGTTTACCTCATTTCATTTTTCATTTCCTCCTTGTTTTCCTCTCTCTCTTCTGCCAATTTTAGCAAACTAGGGTTTGCTTTTTTTTTTTTTTTTCTCATGCAGTTATGCTCTCTTTCTAAGACACTATTACTTTATGAAGGCATATATGTGCTACCAGATTTCAACACAACATCCTCAATTCTCTAATTAACCCACTTAATTAACTTATGAATTAACACATGTAAATTGATTTAACCCACTTAACGTGATAATTAACATCTATCTGGATTAACAAATGATAATTAATATTTGAAAATTATGAATTCAATGTTTCTTGTTAATTGGGATATTAATTAAGTGGGTTAATTAGGAAATTGAGGATGTTGTGTTGAAATCTGATGGCAAGGTAGAATTTCCCTTACTTTATTGTGTGCGTCTAAATTGAAAAAAACCCTTTATCTGTTATAAATTGAAAACTTAGTGTCAAAGTTATAAAAAAAATCTAATATTTACCGGTCTTTGCTCTTTATTTTTTTGATTATTTTTATTCTCAAAATTAGATAGGTTTTTTTTTATGAAGTTGATAATTTATGTTTTAGATAAATAATGGAGAAACAAGATGCGGTATGCGATACCGATGTTCAAAATGAAAATATAGTGGAGGGACACAAAACATATGATATTAAAAAAGAAGCATACTTGTACAACGCAAAATACTCACCAATTTGAATGGTTTTAGAGTGTAATATCGCAGCAAAAAAAACTAAAAGAATTGACAACTGATATTTATAGGATGTTTATTATGGTTTATGATTTTATTTTTGTATAGGGTTTTATTTATTAATAATACTACACTTAACTTACAAAGATAATTCACCGAATTTTTATAATAAATATTTCATGGGACCCAATTGCATAAATTACCATTAATTGACATTTCATATTAATTCGATGGTCTATGTTTGTAAGTGGAACATTTTTCTTATTTTAGTATAGGACTAATAATAATAATTTGTATTTGCTTTAATTGCAAGAGGTTATTTTGTGTTATGTGTATTCAAAATTGTCATTAAAATATTTCATGAAACTTGAATTGCCATGTATTGAAATATCATTACCAAATAATTAAGATATTTTGTAACAAAATCAAGAAGTGAGAGATAGTATTAACTAGCAATTCACCTATGAGATTGAATGATTAATAAACAAGAATACACGTTTTCGAATCATTCATTTACTGGCAATTCACAAGGATTCGAGGAGAAATATAATATTCACTGACAAATTCACCAATTCACTCCCACATTTTCTTCATTACGATAGTTATGCAATAATAATTCATTTACTCACCAAATTTCAAGTAATCACACAACAAAATTTATGGGTCTTTTTCACACAAAGAAACTTGTTCTCAGATTACATTACAGAAGAAAAAAATCACTAAAAATTTACGAAAAAGTCACAAAGAATTACAGAAAAAAAATATTTGTTTGAAATTATCAAAATAGCACAGGTTTCACACAAAAAAAAGTAAATCTTCCATACACGAAAAAAATCAAATTAAAACATTTGCACATCAAAACTTAAATTAACAGAACATAACCAAAAATAAAATCAAAACGAGAAAAATACAGGAAAAACGAGACCAGCAATGTTTTTATGTGAGTTTCGTGCCTCTCTCGAAATCGATCTCAAAATCATCTTCGGTCGAGTTTCGTATTTAGATCTTTGTGTCTTCCGTCTCTCGCTCTTAGATCAATCGATCTGTGTCTCTCTCACTTTGTTTCTCTCTCTTTCTTTTGTGTTTTGTCCTTGTATTTGTATTCTCTCTCTCTTCTGCGACAGGAGTCAGGAAAGAAATGAGGAGGCTTTCTTTAAGTCTATTATTATTTTGAATGAAAGCGGTTTAGTTGACGTGGCACACCAACGGGTGCCACGTCAGATTCGGGAAAAAAAGTGGGGAAAAGAGGTATGGTTCCTATCATTACTCTGGGTGAGGGAGTGTGTGGGTGTGTGTTGTGATTGGTTGGGGATATGCTTTCTTAGATCCGCCTATTTTAATATAGCCATAGTTCATGTCGTTAAGCTTTTATGTATGTTATGTTTAGTGTTGAATGACCCGTAGAGAAATCATATCTAATTCGACGCGGTGCGGTGCAAAATTGCAGTCCCATCAGCAATTGTATTGTGGCACGAGAATATACAGGTCGTTGAGATTATATGTTAGAAATTCGAGATTCCCGAAACATGTTATGTTCAAATGAAATATGATTTGATATATCCTTTTTAGTCGACACTTCACTGGAAAGTTATTTGGGTCCTTATTCCGATTAAAAGTTTCAAATGTTTATGACTACGTAGAAGATATGTAATTTTGATTTTGAGAACACAAAGACAAGTATTTTGAGAAATATCTTGAAACTTCGTATTTGAAGTTATATGAAATTATTTCAGAAACTATTATTATTATTTTATTATTGTTTTATTATGGCTATTTTTAGCGAGATTTACCTTTCTTAGTCATTTTCGCGAATAAATCATTTTTATTTAGATATTTTAAGTTTGTATGAAAGACAAAAAACATTAGAAGTTGCGGATACATAGACTTTGAGATTGACAATTTAGTTATCATCTGCGAGTTTCTATTAGTGCATATTAGTATGTTTTCGTGTTTGATAAACGAACTGTCTTTGTTGCTTCCGTCGTATTTATGTTATATTATTTTAATTATGTGATGTTATATTATGTATGTGTTGTTGTTTTCGAATTAGGTTTTGAATTTTTATTTTGTGATGTTTTCATCTAAGAGCATGTGGTACCTGTATATTGATGAGTTACCGCATCTCTCCCTTTCTCCCCACAGTCCCAACATAAATTCGCCCTTGATTATATTCATTTCCAGAGAATTGATGTGTTATCATCCATTATAATTATGTTATGTAGTGTCGAGACATTAAATTGAGAGGATGTAAAAGATGAATAATTTATTTCAAATGCATATTACTGGATAAGATGATTTTCATTTTCTTACAGCAAGCTAGCAACATAAAATAGAAAACTAATCTCAAGCAGTGCACAAGACTTCTTATTCCTCACATAACATAAATGTGTTTTAAACAAACTTATTCATATCATATCATAATCCTTTTAATTGCCCTTAAACATTCTCTAGCTAGCAGGGCAAAAGGTAACTTGATAATTGGTACCGGCCGGACAAGTGAACGTGCTCGTGGCATCGTCTTTAGGGTAGCTGTAAGCCTTAGGGCACAAGTTCTTGAAGAACATCGAATATGTCGTTGGCCCGCAACTGCCAGAGTTGCAGCAATATTGGTCGGTCTTATAAACTTGGCCCGGATTTAAGCACCCTCCGGCCGTCTTCAGCTCGTTCGGACATTTAGAAGTTATATCAACTGCACAATGTATGTTACTAGTACAACCATTCGAGGTCGGTACGAAATCCATGGGTATGTTAAATCCATCGACCAATGATATGTCATAAAAGTCCTGGTTTGCATACTGGTTGAGCCCAAATTCCGCCAATGTGTTTGGGGGAGCCCCGTACGCAGTACAGGCTAGTTTGCCTCCGCAATCGCCAGTCTGACAATGTCCATTGCCGTTCGAGTCGAAATTACAACCTGTACGGCCCCATACACGGCCCCCAGTAGTACCAGCTGGCACATTGAGGGACCATGTCTGGCCCGAGTTTAACTGTCGACCACCGCCAGGGAAAGCAGCCGCCCAGACCGTGTACGAACATTGGTTTACGATAGTGAATGTGGCAGAGTTTACGAGTGTTGCGAGCAACAAAGGAGAGAAGAGAAAGGCTAAGAGATTTCTTGCTGCCATCTTTTTTGTTGGTTGAGGAGATTGGTGCATGATATACAAGGAAATAAGTGGTGCATTTATAGGGCTGATTTTGGTGCATTTTTTCTACGAAGGACTAGTAGGTTTGTAGAAAGTCTGTCAACGTGTGGAATAAATCTCTGTATTTTGGTACCTTATACCATTAGGATTAATGTCATACCTTTCTTTCTAGAATTTTGGAAGTCTTAGAGTCTAGGTGGCTCGAAATTAAATGCAAGAAAGAAAAACCAGAGTATATCCTTCCGTTATTTCGGGACTGTATAATTTATTTATCGAGAATAATCAACAACAAAAAGAAGTGAATTGATGAATGAATGGTTTCAAAAGCAAAATAAACATGCATATATGAGAGAATATATCATACACTAATTTAAATCATCTTAATACATAGAATCACGAAAAAGTATTTGTATATGTTCTTTCATTGTATCTTTTTATATAATAAGTGATTGTAAATTATGTCCACTATAAAATAATAAAAAAGATCTATGTAGTATTTTTTGTTTAGTATCAAAATAATAATTATTATAGTGTAAATACATTTGTACTGATATTGCGAGTACAACAAAAAAGAAAAGTATAGATTAAGTGCAATAGAAGAAATAATACATGTTACAAAAACATGAAATTTTGTACGTAACACACTGGAGACTGTAAGATAAAGAATATGCATCAAATTTTAATTAGTGACTTTAAATATTGGAACAAAATTGAAAATTAATTACTTTATTATTAATTTACTTGAAAAATTAACTATTCAGAAAATATTCATACTGAATTTAAAAACTTTAGATTAAAAAAGCAACAAGAAGTGAGGCGATTCAAGAAGTGAGGCGATTGAGGCTTCAAAGCATCGAGCTTCTAACTCAGGCGGTTCAATTCAAGCTCCTCGGCAGTAATAAATCTTCTCGGACCTATTAACCCTCAGGCGGTTCAGGCGATTCAAGAAGTGAGAAGTGAGGCGATTCAAGAAGTGAGGCGACTCAAGAAGTGAGGCGACTGAGGAAGCGCAAGACGTGGAAAAGAGGTCTCTTGAGAAGGGAATGGGAGCAAGAAAGAAAATAAATTCTCAAAAAAAAAATAGGAAGATTGAGCAGCCTTCTCTAAATTTGGCTAATTTCCTATCCTACAAACAAATTAAGAAAGCAACTTCACAGAAAGTTCAAAGTCCAATTATACAAAATCTCAAGAAAAATAATGGAGGGTTCATGAGTATGTGTGTAGAAGTGTGGAGTAAAGGAGATTGGCGCTAGTTCTCTCCAAGATTAGATCAAGACTTCAAGTTCTTAACTCTAGCTGTGCAAGGATTCACACACAAGCTACACAAGGACTCCAGCTCAAGCTGCTCAAAGTTTTCAAGCTCTCAATTACCTGCTAAGTTTTCTTCTTTTATCATGAATTTATCTTACAAGCAAACTTTGCAAAAAAACTTAGATATTGAGAACCCTTGGACATTAATTTCAAAAAAACCTAGATATTCAAAAAATCAACCAATCAAGCAAAATTACAAATGTTTCATATGCTTGTCTACAAATCACTTTAGATATGAGTGTAGAGATCCTATAAGATGTTTAAGTTATTTTAAATTGGGGCATATTCAGAAAAATTGCTATACAAATCTATCTAAAATTAATAGAAACGGCAAACCTGATAATCTTAATGGAGTTCATCATCCAAATAAAATATCTTCAATACAGCAATATCCTCTTAGAGCTGAAAATGGAAATCATACAATTAAAATTAATGAGGTTAAGACAAGCATCAAGAATACAAACAATAACGCAAACAAAAATGAGATTACAGTTTATATGTCAAATAATTTCAATCATATGGAAAATATAAAATATATAACAAGGTCAATTACACTGAAAAAACTACCATTAAAATACTGTAATCCATTTGATATAGCCAAAATAACCAAATCAATGGGACATTTGATTGGGGTAGGCTCATATTCTCCAACTGAACCAATACATGAGATCACCCTTTCTATAAATGGTAACCCTAACTCAAAAATACCTGACTCAATTAAAATAATTGATGGAGATAACATTAACATAATTATGGTCATAGAAAACAAGGACATACCAAGCACTTCACATAATGTTTCTAAAGAGGGATCCATTAAAGATCAAAGTCATCAACTCAAAAATCTCAGAGATTCTACAAATATTGAAAAACCATTTAAAAAACCTAATTTTCAAAAACAAAAGCCAGTTCAAATTTGGCAAAAAAAGAAAAAAATATTGCAAATCTGGAGAGTAAAGAAAAAAGTGGAAAAAAATCAAATTATACCTAACCAACATAATGAGAAAAATAACAATCTTTCTGGAAAATTAGTAATCTCTAAATTAAAAGGAAATCAGGATATTTTTCTTATTGAATCTTCTCAATTTAAAAGAATTATCAAAGTACCACTTTATAAAGAAATTTTTATGGAGCTCACAAAACTAAGTGGAATGAAATTAGTAAAAAATACCTCAGAAATGCCAACTTCAACATTAAAAATTCAACTTACAGAAAAAGGATTGGCAATAATTTCTAAATTCAATGATAAAGCAATCACTAGTCAAAAAGAAAAAAATCTCATACCTGCTATAGAATATAACTCAATTACATGTGAACAAAGAGACCCTTCTTATAGTAAGGGAATTTTGGGAAAGTTTAACCTATGTGAACATTCAGATGATTCGAACTTGAATAGAGAGGTAGAAATTATAAATCTAAATGATGATTGCCATACCTCAAAATTTTTGGAAACAACGCAATAACTGAATAAGTCAATTGACATTCCATTCCAATCTCCAAATTCTTTGGATAAATCTAAAATTAAACAAAAGAAAATTAGTGACTATTTTTCAAATACACAAATCAATTCTGGAGATAAAGGAAATGTTAAAGATAATATTTTGCAAGATAATTTTACCAAAACAATCTATATTGAAAAAATTTCAATCTCGCATGAAAATAAGTGTAAAGAAATTGCTAAAAATATACAAATAGATGAACAAAGAAAAAGTACAAGATTGTTAAATAAGCAATCAGGGCATTATACATCTCCAGTGCAAAAGGCACAATTAGTGAAATACAAGGAAATTCAGAAAGAAAGAAATAAGAGACAAAAATCAAGAAAAAATAATAATAACATAAAAGAATTAAATATGGAGGAAAAAACTAAACTAACCAATCCAGAAGAAATAATTGAAATTTTATTTTCTACAGGAATTGAAATAAACCCTAACTTAAATGAAAAAGTTATAAGCATGATTGATGCAAATTGTACTTAAGTACAATTTTGGCATTAATACATTTACAGGAAGATAATACTGTTAATAATGTTATATTAAAAACTTAGAGTATTTTCATGGAATGTTAGGGGCTTAAATGATAATGATAAAAAATACCTTGTAAACAAGACCATATCTGATGAACATATTGATATTTGTTGTCTGCAAGAAACAAAGTTAAATTTAATTAACGATCAAATTAATAAGAAATGTTGTGGTAAGAATTTATATGGATTTGATTATCTTGAATCTCAAGGCACTTCAGGGGGTATACTTATATCATGGAATAAAAAATTATTTAAACATATTTCAACTAAAATATGAAAATATTCTATATCTATAATTTTACAAACTTTATGGGATGCTAAACAATTTTTAATAACTGGTGTGTATGGCCCAATAAATAGAAATGAAACACAAGATTTTTTAATGAGTTAAAAGGAATTGGTGAAAATAATCAATTATCATGGATGTTAATGGGTGATTTTAATTTAGTTTTTTATACCCATGAGAGAAGTGGACCTTATACAAATAATCAATTTACACAGAAATTTAGGGATTTATCAAATGATTTGGATTTAATTGATTTACCACTAAAAGGTCAAAAATTTACCTGGAAAAATGCTGTTGCAAAAGCAAGACTTGACATAATTTTGTTGAATAAAAAATGGTTGATTGATTTTCCTAATTCACAACAAACAACAAGAATAAATACTTGTTCATATCACATTCCAATCTTATATGAAGCTAACACTAAATATCCAATTTTTAATGGATTTAGATTTGAACTAAAATGGTTGCAAATGGAAGAATCAACACAAATAATTGAATCTCACATTAAGAAACATAAATGTACTTCAATGGAAGAATTATATGATAAATATTTTCAATTAAGTAATAGTCTAAAACAGTGGAATAAGGAAGTTCAAAAAAATTATAATATTCAAATGGAAAATTGCAAGAAATTTATACAGTGGGCTGATAAAATTGAAGAATCCAGGAAATTATCACAAATTGAAAATTGGGTAAAAATTAAGGCTAAGTTACGATATGAAAATATAAATGCTTTAAATAAAATATATTGGAGGCAGAGATCAAAATTTAATTGGATAAAAAATGGTGATGCTAATACTAAATGTTTCCACTTACATGCTTCAATAAAAAAATCTGGTACCATGATTGCAGTTTTAAAAGATGAATATGGTAATGAATTAAAGGATCACGGAAGTAAATCAAAACTTATTTTTTCATTTTATAGAGATCTTATGGGAAAGGAAACTTATAATAATAATAAGTTTGGTATAATTAATTTATCCAAGTTATACAAGGAGGAAAATAATAACTTAAATTTACTAGAAAATAAGTTTGAAATGGCAGAATTAGATAAAGTTGTAAAAAATTGGAAATCTCATAAAAGCTCTGGTCATGATGGTCATATAGGAGAATTTTTTTAAAAATTTTGGAAAATTTTAAAGGAGGAAATATTGGATTTATTTAATAATGAAGGGCATAAAGGATTATCAAAGTTTAATACTTCTTACATAACACTAATAGCTAAAAAAGAAGATGCAATTGATCTAAAAGACTATAGGCCTATAAGTTTAATTTCTAGTATCCAAAGAATTTTTTCAAAAGATTTAGCTAATAGATTGGATATAAATATAAATGCTATGATCTCAAAAAACCAACTTGAATTTCTAAAAAACAGGAACATAGCAGAAAACTATGTTTATGCTAGAGAAGTTATTTGCTTAGCTAAAAGAAATAAAAGACCTTTATTAATACTCAAACTAGATATTCATAAAGCATTTGATAGTGTTTCATGGGAATTTTTGATAAAATTTTAAAATCAAGAGGATTTGGTGATAATTATATTAATTGGATCAAAAATTATGTACTAAAAGGTTCAACAAGAATAATATTAAATGGAAATCCAGGAAAGTTTATACATTTAGAGGATTAAGACAAGGTGATCCATTATCTACACATTTATTTCTACTAGTTATGGATGTTTTGACAAAACTATTGGAAACCCTAAGTGATAAAGGCTACATTGTAAAACCATTTGAAAATATTTATACAAGTTTGTTTTATGCTGATGACTCTATTTTATTTTTAAACCCTAATATTAATAATATTCATAGAGTTCATTATGTTTTAAATCTTTTTGGAGAAGAATCTGGTTTTAAAATGAATTTTCAAAAGTCGGAAATTATTGGAGTAAATATAGAAAATAAAAATATGGTAGAAATTTCAAATATACTTAATTGTCAAATTGGTAAATTTCCAATTTACTATCTGGGTTTGCCTCTTCATTATAAAAAACCAACAAAAGAGGAATATATAAAAATAATTGAGAAAATAACAGGTAGATTAGAAGGGTGGAAATGAACTATGTTAAGTAAGGTTGGTAGGCTAGTACTTATGAATTCTGTGGTTACATCTATACCAATATATTATTTTAATGTATTTAAATTTTCAAAATGGATATTTAAAGAAATAGATAAAATAAGAAAAAAAAAATTTGGAAAGGGAATTCAAATTCTGGTTGTAATCTAATTGAATGGGAAATAGTATGCCAACCTAAGGAAAAAGAAGGTTTAAGAGTTATAAACTTGGAAATATTTAATAAAGTATTATTAATAAAATGGTTATGGTTATATTATAATTCAGATGAAAGGTTGGGATGGAATAGTTTAATTGGAAATATTACAGAATTAGGAGAAAGTAATAATTTAAATACAAAAGAATATTCATATTTTTGGAATGATGTGCTTAAAAATTTGGATTTTTTTAACCATAGTTTGAACATAATAATTGGAAATGGAAAAAATACTAATTTTTGGGAACGAAGATGGTGTGATCAACCAATATCTCAAAAATTTATGGAACTTTATTCTTTTTGTGAAAATAAAACTGGCACTGTTCATTATTTTGTTAATAAATTAAATGAATCAAATCTTTATAATAGTTTGGGAATTAATGTACCTTTATCTAAGTATTGCACAAGAGCAATTTATTAAACTTGAGCAAATTTGTAGTACCCTTGATCTTAATCCAACACAAATTGATGCATTTAATTGGAAATGGAATAGTAATAAGGGATTTACATGCAAAAGTACATATCAAACCCTAGTCAAAGGAGTTTACATTGATGCATATTATAATAATCTCTGGAAATTAAATATCTCATTGAAAATTAAAATATTTTTATGGCTTATATATAAAGGTAAAGTACTTACTTTAGAGAATTTGCAGAAGAGAGGTTGGTCCATGGCTAATAGATGTGTATTGTGTAAATTATATGAGAAAAATGTTAATCATATTTCAAGTCAGTGCAATTTCATTAATCAAATATGGGATAAATTACATGGTTTACTAGGGATTAATAAATCAAATACATTCAAGCCTTTAGAAGTAATCTTAAATACTAATGAAAACAAGGATTATAAAATTCTTTTATGCATGTCATTTTACCAGATTTGTTTGGAGAGATGTAGAAGATCTTTCTCAAATGTTCAATTTGATGATTGGAGAATTATAAATCACATTCTTTATGAATACAAACTCAATCAAACTAATAATTTTGATGATTTACAATTCTCAAATTTTCAAAATTTGGTATCAGATTTGGACACACAAAATTTATCAATTGTTAATCTACCAAATGATTTGATTTCAGATACAAATTTATGCACTAATATATCTCAATTTAATGCAGGAAATGGGGAAGATGATATTGATAATGCGGCAAATCCTGTCCAACCAATTGAAGATAAAAGACTTTGGTGGTTCAAATCAACTGAAAAACAAACGAGAAATCAAGTGCAAAGTTCAATTACAGAAGAAGGAGAAGAAGAGGACATAGCTTTTTTGCGAATCTACGAAAGCTTAAGAGAATTTGTGTATGCAGAAGATGAACATACCAGAGGAATTGTTCGAGGCTGAAGATGAGCAAGCCAGGAAACGCTGGATCCACCCAGAGATGCTGGAGATGCTTCAGTTCCACCTTGCTAGATCTGTTGAAGATGCATCCATCTCATGCATTAATTTACACTCAAATCTATGTCATATAAACATTCAAAAAGAAATTAATAATTGCGGTGAAAAGTAGGTTCAATAAACATTTACCTCCACAGGTAAAAGAGGCATACAAAATGCTCCAGAAAACGCTCCAATGGCGAAAAGATTCCAAAATCGACTCAATTTTGGACGAAACTACCCTTGGCGAAAACCTGCAGTCTACTTGTTACATGAACGGTACAGACCGTGAAGGCCGACCAGTATGCTACAATTTACTCGGCGCATTTAAATCTGATGAGATTTATGAAAGGGCATTTGGGTCGGAAGAAAACAAGGCGAATTTCAATTTCCTCAGATGGAGAGTTCAATTCATGGAGAAGGGGATTGAGAATTTGGAATTTGGACCGGGTCGACCCGCCTCGTTCGTGCAAGTAATTGATTTGAAAGACGCGCCGAGTTTGACTAAGAAGGAAATTAGAGTCGCCATGAAAGAGGTCGTCGAGTTTTTACAGGATAATTACCCTGAATTCGTTGCCAAAAATGTGAGTAATTTTATTTTATTTTCGACATTTTTTTTAAAAGATAAATTATGAAAATAGATTTTTTATTTTTTGTTGATATAGATCTTCATAAATGTACCGTTCTGGTACTATGCGTTTAGTTCGATGATTTCGCCTTTCCTCACTCAAAGAACTCGAAGCAAATTCGTACTTGCGCGTCCCTTAAGAGTCGCTGAAACTCTCGTCAAGTAAGTAATTTTCTATTTATTTATTTATTTATGCATGTATAATGATTTTTCGTTTCGAAAATTCTAGATATATTCCAATTGAAAATATTCCTGTATCATACGGTGGGTTGAAGAGAGAGGGTGATAGCGAACTCTCTGGGGACGATTTTGGAGTCTCGGAGCAAATTGTCAAATCTAACTCGATTGAAAGTATAGAAATTCCTTTGCCACAGGTATATTCTTTTTATTAAATTTTACCAAAAAGTATTAAATATCACAAATTTCAATTCGCAACATATATGTACAGACCGGTACGACACTGGTATGGGACCTGACGGTTCTTGGTTGGGACGTGAACTACAAAGAGGAATTCGTGCCATATGATGAAGGGTCATATACCATTTTAATCCAGAAAAATCATAAAATTAATCACGAAGAAAAGTCAGTACACAATTCTTTTAAGAATAACGAGCCTGGAAAAGTCGTGCTAACGATCGAGAATAATAGCTACAAGAAAAAGAAGGCTTTGTACCGGTACAAGGCCAACAATAACTAATGATGATTTGTTGTCACAAGTATCTTTGGTCATGTTTATTGGGTCCTCAAATCATTTTTTTTAATATATTCTTTTTGTTGTTGTGAATTTTGTGTTGTACATGTGAATCACTGGATTGATTTTTGTTTTTGTTTTCAAACTGGCATTTTCTTATATTATTATTATTATTATTATTGAGGATAATTCAATTAACTTAGTGAAGGTAACTCTGGATAAAGAACCTAGCAGACCTTTATTATTATCATTTAAAAAAAAGTTGTAAAGAACATTAAACAAAATATTTTCCAATTCATAATTAACAACAAATAAATATTTTATTATTTCGAAAAAAATGGTGCAATATTGCTCAAATCAAACTAACAAAAAAACCCAATGAGTTTTACCGAAAATTTGAAATCGCCTGATACATAAAAATTTAAGCTAAAATATTTCTCCCTATTACATAAAAAATCAATGAATATCACTTAAATTCAGTCAACTATAAACAATATACTCAAATTAATGAAAAGAGCCAAGTTAATTCCTCAATTTATGAATAAAAAGTAAATAAAAAAAAATACCAAGGCAAGGCTTGGATTTGGATTCGGTTTACGCCGTCAAGCCACAATGAAAGAGAAAAAGCAGGAGGGAGACATGCGGAGAGAGAGAAAAAATGGGTTTGGTCAATTGTTTAATCGGGTTTGGGTTAGAGGTTTATAACAGGTCCGTGTGTTGATTATTGGATCCGAATAATATGAATCCGACCCAAATCGATTTGTATTGAGTTATTTTAACTAATAATTACATATTTTTAGTACTAATAATACATACATATATGTACATACTACAAAAAAATATGGGCCCCTTCCAAATTAGATCCTAGACCCGTGCCCCGCCCGTCTACCCGTATGGTCGGCCCTGGAAGTGTGACTGTTGACAAAACGTACCAGTCCAGCAAGACATGTTTGGTACAAGAATACTCAAATCAAAGAAAATTGCACATCAACAACATAAGCAGGTCAAAGATAAAATAAACACAAGGAATAATCGAAATATCATAAAAAATTGAGGGTTAAAACACAAAAAATCGAAATGGAACGGAGGAGAAAACTAAAGCTACCAAAGGAAGATCTAGAAAACAAAATAAATGAGATTCCTCAAATAGAAATATTTTTATCATGGGACCTAAAGTTGGGGGAGAGGAGATATGTTTATCTCTAGATAAATATTTCAATCAATTTATAAGACTGACTTATATCAGAGATTTAAAGGAGAAAGTGAGAATAGAAAATATATTAAGAAAGGAGAAAAGAATAGGAATTCAATCAGAAAAATTGGGTGAAAATGATGAAAATAAAATTACCCATTTGGCAATTGTCGGTGGCTTAAAAAGTTTATCATCAAAATATCAAATTGCTACAACCAAAATTAAAAAACAGAAACTCTAATATATCAATGCGACAATGCAATTAGAATAGGAGGTTTGTTACACACCGAAAAATAAATAAAAAATCAAAACTTAATAAATATATTTTATTCATGTACTTAATTATTTGAACTGTACATTTGAAAAGAAATATATTTTAATTTCAAAAAAAAATATTTGAAAAGAAATCAAATAAAGAGTCAAAAAAATAACTAAATATAAAATATCATCAAATTATAAATATCAAAATTTGTAAGGACTAAATTATAAAATGAAAACCTAGTATTTAATATTTTTAAGTAAAATAAAAATAAAAATGAATTGATATTTTTTTGAGTAAATCTTATTTTTTAAGAAACAAACCAGAAAATAGAAATGCACACTAAAGAAGAAAAAAAAATGAGAAAAAATCTAATTTTTTGAGTAAAATTCGATACAAGTATTCATATCATTGTGTTCGTTTCTTCAAATTGATTTTATTTATTTATTTGATTTGATAATTTTTGCTAGATTTTCTGATATATATATATATATTTATATTATTTTATAAATAAGTTGCGACGTGTATTAAAGAGAAGATAATTGTATTTTGATTTTGATGAGCCTATATTAGAAAGTAATTAGTACTTTTTGACCATCCTAAGAGTTATCTTAGGCAGCCCATTCAGATTCCCGTGGTATCCGGGTGTGTACAACGTTGTAAATCTCGTGGGTGAACCCGAGAATATTAACGGGCAATTTAAAATTTAATTATCAAAAATAGACAATCGAATTGAGAAGTGGATTTTGAGATGTTAAAAGATTGTTTTCTTAATAATAATTATTTATTTTAATGACTAAATATTTTTAATCAATTCAATTTATATAAGAGTAAATACGTCAAATTTATAAAACCAGTTATTGATTTTAAAACTCGTCCATTTATTTAGTTTACTGACGTAGGTTAATTATAGGTGCGGAATTGAAGCGATGATTGCATTTTGCACAACTCAAATTGACACGTGTGCTTCGTATATCCTTAATGATATACGGTGATAGAATTAACACTAAAGACTTTTATTTCCGAGACACTCATCTCCGTTTCAAATACTCTCAAGCAGTGTTGTAAAATACGGAAAATGGTACGGAACGGTCGGGGACAGTAAAACGGGATTACCGTAAAACGGTGAAAAAACGGTGGAAAAACGGTGAAAAAACGGTCACCGAAATCGATAATAATTTAATTAAAATTATTAATCTTATGTATAAAAGTAGACAAAATTCTTGCAATTCTAAGCCTCCACGTCATCAGGGGTTTTTTTTGTAAAAAAAATATTTTTTTAATTTACATTTTGGTCCATTTTATTTATATTTTGGTCCATTTTAGTTTTAATTTACATTTTGGTCCTTTTTGTTTACATTTTGGTCCTTATCTATTTACATTTCGGTCTTTTTTTACATTTTTTAATTTATATTTTGTTCCTTATTATTTACATTTTGGTCCTTTTTAGTTTTAATTTAGATTTTGGTCCTTTTTATTTACATTTTGGTCCTTTTTAATTTACATTTAGATCCTTTTTTACATTTTGATCCTTTTTTCTTATTTTGCATTTTGGTCCTTTTTTACATTTGGTCTTTTTTCCTATTTTACATACATATTAAAATTTGCGAATATGTCCTGATTATATTAATCGATTTTAGAAGCACCTGAACAAGTGCTATTTATACAAATTATATTAGAAAATAATATCCGTGATAGACTAATTTCATGAACATTATGCATCTATTGACATCATGATATTTGCGAATATGTCCTGATTATGTTAATTCGCACACGCGTTAATTCTATTTAAATAATTATATAAAAAAAATCCCGCGCAATTGTGCGGGGATAAAGTTAGTTTATAGATGAAACCAAAAAAATGCCAAATTAAAATTTCAAACATCCACAAGCCTCTGTCATTTTAAAATATCAAATTCAAATATCAAATTCAAAAGCCTCTGTCATTTTCTGAAAATTCAGAAATAATTCTACAAAATATTTACACACATATTCGAGAGAGAATAATAGATTCAATCGATTTTGCACCTGCAATCGGTTCTGCGGCTTCAATCGATTTTGCGGCTCCAAAAAATCTACATACAGAGACTTCAATCGACATTACCCCAGCACAGATTCGAGAGAGAGACGAGTGAGTTCAGACTTCAGTACCTGTCGGAGCCACTGTTCAAATGAGCGAGGCGAGGCGAGTTGTGCTGACTTCGAGCGAGGCGAGGCGAGTTCGGTACCTGTTTGAGAGAGGCTGCGAGGTGAGAGAGAGAGAGAGCAAGCAACTGCAAAGCTTCTTCGATCTGACTTCGAGCGAGAGAGCGAGAGAGAGGCGAGGACAGTCACGGTTCGACTTCGAGCGAGAGAGAGAGAGAGAGAGAGAGAGAGAGAGAGAGAGTGAGGCGAGAGCAGGAGAGAAAGTGAGGCGAGAGAGAGAGAGATAAGATGGAGCCTGGAACCAATGGGCCAAAAAAAAAAGAATTTTATTGGGCTAAAAAATATGATGGGCCAAAAAAATAATTGGCCTGAAAAAGATGATTTTTGTTGCAAAAAACGACCGTTTTTCGGTCCGAAAAACGTTTTTCGTCAAAAAAAAACGGTCAAACACGTAAAAAAACGTTTGACCGTTTTTTCAAACCGTCTTGCAAAAAACGGGACGTTTTTCCACCGAAACACCGTTTTTTTACCGTTTTTCACCGTTTTTCACCGTTTTTTATAACACTGCTCTTAAGAGAATTATGATGCCTTATCTGTAACCCGAATGAACCAATCAAATCAATCCTCAAATGAGAATCGGACTTTAAAATCCAAGGACGATCAGTTCGATTGAATTACACAAGATTATCAGTGCCAAAAACACCAGAAGTAACAATATCAAAGAGACAATGTGTAATTAAAACCACAAATAAAGATAAACATGGGGCTTTCATGGGGAGATAGAGAAGGCTATTGATAATTTAGGGAGAGTAGAGATGACAGTGGATATAAGAGAGGAGAATTTGCAAATTCAACATTTAAATGGACAAAATGAAACATCAAATCAGGGGGGATCAAACCCCTAATTTTGATGGGGGTGAAGAGGAAAGAGTAATTATCCAATCCATCAATGAAAATAAATTAAAGCAAGGAAAATTGAATGGTGTGAAAAAAGGCAGAAAAAATAAATGATTGAGGAACATAGGAGAAGCGTAAGATTAAAAGGAAAACATATTGATTTCTATGCTTCACCAATTGAAAATGCACAACTTGTGCAATATGAAAAGATCGAAAGAGGTGAAAGAAGAAAAATGCATAAAACAATAAAAAACAAACCTACTGAAATTTAGCCAATTTTTTTAGAAAATAAAACAGCCATTAAAGAAGATATATTTGAGATACTTAGTTCAATAGGAATTGATCTATCATCCGATACTCTTAATTAATGGATGATTCCGATTTTCAATGATTTTCTCAACAAATTAAATAAGAAAACAGGGAATAATGGTGTAATTAGGGGAAAATACAATGTTGTAAAAGGGGTGAAAAATTACTCATATCATAATAAGAAGGATAAACAATTAAAAAGGGTGTACACAGAGTTTTATATCAATGTGCGGTACATAAGATTATTTTTAGCGAGATTTCACTCAATTAGTCACTTCTGTGATTAATTAGTTTTATTTACATGTTTTGAATGTAAGCATGGAAGATAAAACATCGAGAGTTGTGGGAACTTAAAGTGTGAGTACGACGGTTTAGTTTTCTTCTCCGAGTTTCTATCAGTGCATATTTATGTTATTTCGGGAACTTCTGTGATTAATTAGTTTTATTTACATGTTTTGTATGTTTTCGTATTTGATCAACGAGTCATTTTAGTTGCTTCGGTCATATTTATGTTATATTATTCTAATTATATGATGTTTGTATATATGTGTTTTGTTGTTTTCGAATTATTGTTTTGTGATGTTTTCATATTTATGTCATTGTAGTTTTCTTCTCCAAGTTTCATATTTTCTTATTTACATGTTAAATTTTTTGTAATTATAAATTAATTGTTAACTCACTTTACTAATTGATGTAATTAGTGTGGGAAAAATATGGAAGAAATGAGGGGAAAAAGTAGAATATTCATAGATTGAAATGAGATATTACTGGATTGATGATTTTCTCACAGTAACCTAGCAACATAAAATCCAAAAACAAATCTCAAGCAGTGCACAAGACTTCTCATTCCTTACAAATTTTTTTTGATAATAAATGGAGAAGGCTCATTCCTTACAATTATTTTTGTGATTTAAACAACCTTATTTATATCATATTATCATCTTTTAAATGACCTCATATATTATCTAGCAGTCTAGCTACTAGGGCAAAAGATGACCTGATAATTGGTACCGGCCGGACAAGTGTCCGTGCTCGTGCCACCGTCTTGAGGATAGATGTAAGCCTTAGGGCACATTTTCTTGAAGAACATCGAATATGTTGTTGGCTCGCAGTTGCCACTGCCAGAGTTGCAGCAATATTGGTCGGTCTTAAAAACTTGGCACGGAGTTAAGCACCCTCCAGTCGTCTTCAGCTCGTTCGGACATTGAGAAGTTATATCAGCTGCACAATGTATGTTAGTATTACAACCAGAGGTCGGTACGAAATCCATGGGTATGTTAAATCCATCGACCAATGATATGTCATAAAAGTCCTGGTTTGCAAATTGGTTGAGCGCATACTCGGCCAATGTGTCTGGGGGAGCCCCGTACGCAGTGCAGGCTAGTTTACCTCCGCAATCGCCAGTCTGACAATGTCCATTGCCGTTCGAGTCGAAAGTGCAACCTGTACGACCCCATACACGGCCCACAGTACCAGCTGGCACATTGAGGGACCATGTCTGGCCCGAGTTCAATTGTTGGCCACCGCTAGGGTATGCAGCTGCCCAGACTGTGTACGTACAATTGTTTACGATACTGAACGTCGCGGAGTTTACGAGTGCTGCGAGCAGCAAAGAAAAGAAGAGAAAGGCTAAAAGATTTATAGCAGCCATCTTTTTTTTTTGTTAGTTGAGGAGATTGGTGCATGATATACAAGGGAAAAAGTGGTGCACTTTTTCTATGAAGGACTAGTAGTGTTTTGGGCGTACGTGTAGAATAAGTTCGTGAACGTCAACGTGTAGAATAATTTGTGTATTTTGGTACCTTACGGAACCATTAATGTCATACTTTTATTTCTGGATTTTTGCAGTGATTTTATTGTTTTGAAATTATAAAAAAAATAGTTATGTATATTCCATAATTCTTATTAAATTTTAATTTTAACATCTTATTTTATTTTATTTTTTTGCTTAAAGGCTCGTAGGATATTTATAATATCCCCGTTACAAGTCGAATTTGTATTAAAGCAGTGATCTAAGTTGACGGTTTCGTTGATAAAATCAAGGATCTTATGAGTTACAACATGTCCAAAGAAAATGCTTCATTTGTATCCATGATACAGTATGTATCCTTGATTCTCGGAATTAGAAAGTATAATGAAGTCGGAATTATGATTCTCGGAAATGGAAAATCAGGTTATGATATAATGAACTGTTTTTTGGATTTTGAGTAAAGGAAGGAATTAAATTCCTGTGTTTTTTATTCTGGATTATTAGAGAATTGGGAAAAGAAAAACTGGGGAAAAAAACCCTAAGAAAAACCAGGAATTAAATTAACGTCTTAATTTATAATTTGACTATTTTTTTATATGATTTGACAATGAATTAACGTATCAAATCATGAATTAACATACTAAAAATTAAAGAGTCGAGTCATAGTCACTTCATCAAGTCTTGCGAAGAGAATTTGAAGGATATCGCAACATTTTTCTTAACAAAACGGGTGTATGCTTCAATTTCTTCGGGACTGTACAATTAATTTCATGTGCCGGTATTGATTGCTTCGGCAAGTAGGAATCCGCACCTAGCTTGGACAGTGGCGAAAATCGAATTCTATAATTCTATTTTAGAAATGAAATTAGGTACTGAAAGGTTGTAATCAAACATAAATTTATTCAATAAAATAAAGAACTGTAGGAGCATGTTTCGTGCTCCATATTTTGTTACACAATTTTTTTTTTTCAAGTCTCGTTGTAAACTGGTAAATGGGATTTTGAAGTGAAAAAACCCAAAAGTTGGTTCAAAATCCAATTAGATCCATGATTTTATAACCCACAATATATATTATAAATCAACTAAAATTAAAGATTTTATTAACATCTAAATTCTTTAGATCCATTCTTAAATCCAGTTTCTATTATATTAATATCATTGTGGCCCTCATGAGACATATTGGATTCTTTTTTAATAACTCAATTAATATTGTGCATACTTTTCATACATACCGCCTCATCAATTTGATCTGAAAATGGGTATTATTCAAACTTGGCTAACTACACCTAAAATCCTTGCGTGTAATACCAAAATAGTACATGTGCACAAGTCAAACACCCACATCATTTAACATATTCATCTTTATCCCTAACCTATTCATCTTTGAAATCTTCTTCAATATCTTCAATATCATTAATTAACAATTAATTGATAATTAATTAATATAGTCATTAACAAAAAATATATTTAATTAACTGTTAATTAACATTAATTAAGAATTTTTAATTCATATATATTTTAATTATATATTAATTAACTATTAATAAAAATAAAATATACTTTCGTTAATTACTTGAGTGATTAGGAATTAATACATGATTCAAAAGATATAGTGGGGAAATATGAGGGCACAATAAATGACCTCTATTTTATATGTTCGCCAAAAATCATGACGAGGATGTGTGTGGGGGCGCCGGGGATATGCCTTCATGGACTCTTTTAACATTGACGTAGTTGATTTGGTTAAGTTTTATGTATGTTATGTTTAGTATTCAATGATCCCGTGATATTTTATGTAGGGAAATCATATCTAATTCGATGCGGTGTCAAATTCCAGACCCGTAGGGATTAGATTGTGGCGCGAGAATATACAGGTCGTCGAGACTCCTATTTAGGAATTCGTGATTCCCGAAACATGTTATGTTCCAATGAAGTGTGATTTGTTATTCTCTCTAGTTGACACTTCACTCGAAAGTTATTAGCGTTCTCAATCAGGTTAAAAAATTGAAAAGTTTATGATTTGTTGAAGACAAGTGATTTTGATTTTGAAAATTCAGGACAACTATTTTGAGAAATATTTCAAAACTTCATATTTTTGAAGTAATATGAAATTATTTGAAAATAATTATTATTATTTTATTATGACTATTTTTAATGAGAATTCACTCTCTTATTCATTTCCATGACTTATCATTTTTATTTAACTATTTTGAGTCTATGTATGATTCTATGAAAGACAAAACATCTCCGAACTTCTATTAGTGCATATTAGTATGTTTTTGTATTTGATCAACGAACCATTTTTGTTGCTTCCGTCATATTTATGTTATATTATTTTAATTATGTGATGTTTGTATATTTGTGTTGTTGTTTTGGAATTATATTTTCAATTTTTATTTTGTAATGTTTTCATATCCGAGAGCATGTGGTATACATGGGGTATACCGACGTATTATCGCATCTCTCCTTTTTGTCCCCACAGTCCCAAGACTCCCAACGTAAATACGTCCTTGATCATATTCATTCCGAGAGGATTGATGTGTTATCATCTATTATAATTTATATTATGTAGTGTCGAGACATTAAATTGAGAGGATAATAAAAAAAAATAAAAAAAAAAATGAAGAAGGCTCGGTTGAGAGGGTTGAGAGGATATTAAGGATGAATAATTTATTTCAAATGCATATTACTGGATAGATGATTTTCTTACATCAACCTAGAAACATAAAATAGAAAAACTAATCTCAAGCAGTGCCTAAAACTTCTTATTCCTCACATAACATAAATGTGATTCAAACAATTTTATTCATATCATATCATCATCCTTTTAAATGTCCTCAACCATTCTCTAGCTACCAGGGCAAAAGGTAACTTGATAATTGGTACCGGCCGGACAAGTGAACGTGCTCGTTTGATCGTCCTTAGGGTAGCTGTAAGCCTTAGGGCACAATTTCTTGAAGAACATCGAATATGTCGTTGGCCCGCACGATGTAGGGACAGAGGTGCAGCAATATTCGTCTGTTTTAAAAACTTGGCACGGATTTAAGCACCCTCCAGCCGTCTTCAACTCGTTCGGACATTGAGAAGTTATATCAACCGCACAATGTATGTTAGTACTACAACCAGAAGTCGGTACGAAATCCATCGGTATGTTAAACCCATCAACCAATGAAATGTCATAAAAGTCCAGGTTCATAAATTGGTTGAGCGCAAACTCCGCCAGTGTGTTTGGGGGAGCCCCGTACGCAGTGCAGGCAAGTTTGCCTCCGCAATCGCCAGTCTGACAATGTCCATTGCCGTTCGAGTCGAAAGAACAACTTGTACGACCCCATACACGGCCTCCAGTAGTACCCGCCGGTACATTGAGGGACCATGTCTGGCCCGAGTTTAACTGTTGACCACCGCCAGGGACAGCAGCCGCCCAGACCGTGTACGGACATTGGTTTACGATAGTGAATGTGGCAGAGTTTACGAGTGTTGCGAGCAACAAAGAAGAGAAGAGAAAGGCTAAAAGATTTATTGCTGCCATCTTTTTTGTTAGTTGAGGAGATTGGTGCATGATATACAAGCAAACAAGTGGTGCATTTATAGTGCTTTTTTTTGGTGCATTTTTTCCACGAAGTAACGAGTTAATAGTAGTTTTGGGCTTTAAGTCCTCGAACGTGTAGAATAAGTCTCATGCATTTTGGTACCTTTTGAAATCTCTAATGCCATACTTTTATTTCTGGACTTTTGAATGGATTTGGATGGTTTGAAATTAACTATACAAAAGTTATGTATATCCAAAAGTTATGTATATCCCCTATTTCTTATTTGACTACTTTCGTGTATAATTTAACAATCAATTAGCATGTTAAATCATGAATCAACATATTAAAATTAAAGTGTTAAATCGTAATCACGTAATCAAGTTTTGTAAAGAGAGTTTGATGGACATTCCAACATTTTTATTAAAAAAACAGATGTATCCTTTTATTTTTTTTGGGGATTCTATAATTTATTTCGAATGCCGGCACTGATTGTTTCGGCAAGTAGAAATTGTACCTAGCTTGGATAGTGAGGAAAATCTAATTCTATTTTAGAAATGAAATTAGGGAAGTTGTAATCAAACATAAATTTATTCAATAAAGAACTGTTCGAACATGTCTAGTGCTCCAGGTTCTGTTAAGCACAAAGAAAATTTCAAATTTCAGTGTCAACTGGTAAATGGGATTTTGGAGTGAAAACCCCCAAAAAAATTGATTGAAAATCCAATTATATCCAAGATTTTATAACCCACAATTTACCCATATCCTTACTTTGATCCAATTTTGTCTAATTTTTTGTGTCACATCGTCACATTCATTTTAACAATTAGATGATCATATGTTTTTTGTGCCACATCATCACATTCATTTCAATTATTAGATTATAATATGTGATAAAATTTAGACATTTGATTAATCGTTGATTTTTTATAAATATATTTTCCTTTCTGATCATCTTTTACACCATTTTTTAAGTAGTCTTAAAAAATCACATCATCACATATTAATGATAGTGATGTGGACTTTATTATTAGTTAGATTCATGTTATACTAAGTATATTCAATTGTTTGTCATTTCACATAAGATTACATGATCAAATGTGAATGCATTGGAAGATGAAAAAATTATATATGAAATACTAATAACGTAATGTGTATCTATAATATTATAAAACATACAACAAATAGTAGTAGTATTTTTAGAAATTTAATTTTATTTATTATTCAAATATATTTGTTTTAATTTTCTCTTTTTTTTTACATTCATATTAGCATAGTTTACTCATACCATTTTCCGTAATTTAAATTTGTAAAAAACACAATGCAAAAAGTATATTTTTACAAAATATCGTTTTAAGTATTTTATTTACATAATAGAATATTAATATTTATTTTTAAAAAACTATAATATAATAATTTCATATAGTACCAAGTTGATTATATTTGTGTTTTTAATGAAACAAATTTAATATTAAAATTAAAAAAAATAATAGAAATTAAAAAAAAATTATCCATCTAAATAACTTCTTAAACTTATAAACACATATCTAATAATATTGTTATTTTTAAAAATATAAATTTTAGAAAAATCATATGATATAAAATAATTTATATTTTTGTTTGTGCTAAACTAAAATTTTATATTATTTATTAAATTATTTTTACTATTAAGTTTGATATAATTTATAATTTTCATTGCATTTTGAATCAATAAAAAATTATTAGTATTATATAATTAATGATATGGTACTACATATGTCGTATGATTCATTATTTTTATAATTGATATTGTGTGGAATATTATGAATAACAATGATATAATATTTGTTGTTACGTTTTTTTGTAAAATCGTGTTATACCGCATATATTATTATACAATGACATTACTAAGTGTTCTTATTTGATTAAAAATTAAGATTTTTGTTATTGTAATGTAAAATAATTGTAAGTCATATACATAATCATAAACAAATGAGTTTAAATAATTTTATTATGAGAAAATATATCAATATATCAATATTATCATATAAATATGTACTTTGTATTATAATGAAAAACATAATTAACATATTTGCTGCGTAGCGCGAATATTCTCGTAGTATATATTATAAATCAACAAAAATTAAAGATTTTTATTAACATCTAAATTCTTTTTTATGGTATTGTTGTAGTTGTTTCTCATGGAGTATAATACCTCTAATTTTTGTGGTTATTACTGACCACCTGGTTTATACAATTTTTTTGGTGATACTTGTTTTATATTTTTTGTATAATATTGTTATAGTAGTTGGTGGAAAGTATTTTGTCATTTGTGTTGTTATTTTTTATTTGTAAATATTTTTCCCGGTAAAATTTGATATTACGTTTGATAAGAATTTTTCATCTTTTTTCCCATGTAACTTAAATAGAAGATCTAATTTATAAATAAATTTGTATTAGTATAAGGTCCGAATCAAGGCTCAAATATAAGTTGTGTTCTGTATATCGTTTATAAGATTTAAACATACAACAACGTTCGATTTTCTTTTAATTTCAAATTCAAATTGATTTGAAACATCATGATGTCAAAATATGTGGAGAAGTTGCTCCAATTCTGACAATCTTATGGCAACTAAAGACCTGAAAATTATTTACAAAAATGTGGACATTTTTATTTAGAAAAGATGACACTGAGAATATAATGTCTTATACAAAAATGTTAATTGAAAATAACGAAATATATTGTTTAAATGGTACCTGTTTGCCACACCAACATACCAGTCACCAAATTCACCCATACCATAAATAACAAAATCACTCATTTGAAGAAATAACATGAAAATAAAAGGGCTAAAAGGAAAATAATGTAAAATTAAAATGATAATTTTGATCTACGGATATGAGCCTTAGAAATATAACATTGGATATGAGATTTAGAAATATAACATTGGATTCCGGCACACCCTTTACCAGTAAGAGAAATGTAGCTTGAACCCTCAATTTCCTATTTAAAGAAATAAAATAGATCAAATAATTTGTTGAGAAGTCCAAAAGTCTAGACTAAGCTTTTTTAATTTTTCATTTCATGTATGTTTTAGGGGTATTTGTGATATTGTATATAGTTTATAGGGATATCCATTGTATTTCTCATTTTTGCAAGGGTATATTATATATGATATTCTATTTTTTGAAGGGTAAATCTGACATTTTGGACTATTACTATTAGAAGGCTAAATACGTAAATTCCTTTTTTCAGAAAATTTCCAATGAACTCCGTGCATTATCTCAAAATTGCAAAAGTCCCCTGACCTAAGTGCCGAGTTGTCCCTGCATTATCTCAAAATAACCTTTAGTAATAAGAAAATCTCATAAAAAGATAAGCTTAGCTTTCAAATTAGAAAAATAGTCATTTGAAATCTAAAAATACGAAAAACAGCCCTAAAATTTCACAAATACCCTTGTACAATTTGAAAATACCAAATATACCCCTGTAAAAACAGAAAATTTCAAAAATACCATTATAATACATGAAAATATGAAATATACCTCTCAAAATCCTGAAAATTTAAAATATACCTTACTAAAATATGAAATATGAAAAATTCAAAAATAACGTCATTAAACCTGAAAATTTGTATACACCCTTCTAAAAAAATGAAATTACAGAAAGAACCTCATAAAACCAGAAAATATCGAACACACCTTTCAAAAACATGAAAATAAAAAAAAAAACCGTAAACCTGAATATATCTAATACGCCCTTATACAGGCAGGAATACTGTTGTACAATCCGAAAGAATCAAATATACCTTTGTACTAACTTTCCGAAATATTAAAATATAAAAAATACCCCTCTAATTGTTTCAAATATAATTGGTCATTGAAGATTTAGCTTCTCTCAGTCCCTCTCCTCTGTTATATATTTCAAAGTTTGAAGTTCATATACAACGGCTACATAAAGATAACAAAGAATTCATCATAAATTATTGAGTCAAAAAATATTAAATTAAAAAATACTCAAAAGGAATTTGTTTAATTACCAGCCTACAGAGTAGACATCTAGAACTATTCGGAAAGTACACTATCGCTGATTAAAAACTCGGCAACATCTAAAAATCATTAATGAATTAGTTTCACATGACTTCATAATCTAGGTTTCAAAATAAAAATTAGTTACCCACAACTGAGAAAGAGTAGAGCATTGGAATGTGGTTAGTGACCCTAGTATTTCATCTAACAATTGGTGTGCATGACTAAAACATTTCATCGAACAATTGACGTGCGCCATCAGTCACTCAAGCAATATAATTTTTGTATGAAACTATGATTGTTTCTTGATTTTTGTGACTTCTAAAACATGTCAAATGCATAAAAAAATCCTAATAAAATGCTAACAACATTTTTACAGTAAAAATGGAGTGGGTCTAGATTTAGCATATTCGGTTCATCATAACAGTTTTGAATTACTCCTTGATGTATAATATGCATTAAATTTAGAAATAATGAGATATGATTGAAGTACCAATGAAATGAGTTTGGTATTTGAATCTAGAAATCTGCAGAAACTTCAAACATGAATTTCATCGAACACCTGACCCTCACAAGGTTTTGTCTTCAAAATTGTTATAGTCTATTTCTGACATTGAAAAAAAAAAACTAAGGGACTTTATTAAATTTTAATTATTTCTTGATGTATAATATGCATCAAATTCTCATGGTTAAAAGTTAATTTCAATGCAATTTTAAAATAGATTGAAGAAATTGCAGAAAGAATAACAATGAAACATTCATACCTTGGTTATCTAGATTCTAGAGAACAACACACAAATACTTGTTTCTTCCAGTGCCATTTGAATTTGGAGGCTGGGACAGGGCAGTAGGGGTGGACCACCAACTCAGCCGGTGCCACCTAGATCCGCTCTATTCTTCGCTTCTCTTCTGTTAGTAGAAATCTGGAGAACAAAACGAACTGGCGTTGGTGGGGAGAGGAAAAGTGGCGAGAGAGACGAGGGCGAGAAGAGATGCGGGGATCTATTAGTCTATTCGAGCGAGGCGATGCAAGTGAGGGGTGTGATGTGAGTGAAAAGAATGCATGGGAAGGAGAGACTAGAGAGAGTATTGCTTTAGTTAACTTATAATATAAGGGAAATTATACTTTGCACCCCTATTTCTCCTGAGATTACCACACTAATTAATCTCATAATTAGTACGATGGATTAACGATTAATTCATGATTATTAAAATTTTAATATGTAATTAAAGTCCATATCAATTGATGATTAATTCTAAATAATTAAAAATAAATAATTACGAATTAATCGTTAATTCAAAATACTAATTATTGGATTAATCATGAATTACTATTGTTGTGGGGGAATTTGAGGGGAATGATATATGGCCTCATAATATAATATCTGACGTGGCACACTGAGAAATTAAAAAATGTTTGTAAAATATTATAGTAGAATTAATTAGCATACTTTAATAATTAGTAATTAACAAAATATACTCTATTAACAATTAATGAATATATATTTAACATACACATGAATAAACTGTTAATAATTAATATTAATTAATTATTAATCGAATGTATCTTGTTAATTATTAATTAATTAAGTATGCTAATTAGGGATATAGAGAACGTGAGATGATGCATCTGGGGGAAGAGTAAAATTTCTCATACCAAAAATCACGTGCACAAGTCAAACGCCCTCATCCCTAAACTAGTCAGTCACCTTCGAAATCTTCTTCAATGATATTTTATAGGGAAAATATAAGTAACTCTTCAAACTCAATAAAATATTCTTAATGCGTCAATCGAGGATGCTTTATTAAATTGATTATCCTTTCTAATTGAATCAATCAAACTAAACATTAATTTGAGGTATAATCAATTCAATCAACCCATTAAAACAACCTCGATTGACGCATCCATAATATACATCAAAGATGTTGGGGGCACCATATATAACCTCTATTTTATATGTTCGTCGAAAATCGTGGTGAGGAAGTGTGGGTCGATGGGGTGTGTGGGTGTGTGTGTGTGTGTGTGTGTGTGTGTGTGTGGGGGGGGGGGGGGGGGGGGGGGGGGGTAATGATCCCGTAATATTGTATGTAGACAAGTCGTATCTAATTCGATGCGGTGCAAAATTCAAGACCCATTAAGAATTAGGTTGTGACGCAAAAATATATAGGTCGTTCAGACTCATATGTTCGGAATTCGTGATCCCCTAAACATGTTATGTTCCTATGAAATATGATTTGTATCCTCTCTAGTCGACACTTCACTGAAAGTGATTGGCGCCCTCATTCCAGTTAAAAGTTTCAAACGTTTATGATTATGTTGAAGGTAAGTTATTTTGATTTTAAAAATCAGGACAAGTATTTTGACAAATATTTCGAAACTTCAGATTTGAAGTTATATGAAATTATTTGAAAACTATTACTATCAAACGTTTATTGTGACTATTTTAGCGAGAGTTCACTCTCTTAATCATGTCCGCGACTAATCATTTTTATCTAGATGTTTTGAGTAAATGTATGAAAGACAAAACATCAGAAGTTACGAGTACTTAGACTTTGAGATTGACAGTTTAGTTACCATCTCCGAATTTCTATTAGTGCATATTAGTATGTTTTTGTATTGGATAAACGAACTATCTTTGTTGCATCCGTCATATTTATGTTATATTATTTTAATTATGTGATGTTATATTATATATGTGTTGTTATTTTCGAATTAGGTTTTGAATTTTATTTTGTGATGTTTTCATCTGAGAGCACGTAGTATACATGCGGTATACTGACGAGTTACCGCATCTCTCCCTTTCTCCCCACAGTCCCAACATAAATTCGCCCTTGATTATATTCATTCCAAGAGGATCGATGTCATCTATTATAATTTATATTATGTAGTGTCGAGACATTAAATTGAGAGGATGTTAAAGATGAATAATTTATTTCAAATGCATATTACTGGATATAAGATGATTTTATTACAGCAACCTAGCAACAGAAAATAGAAAACTAGTCTCAAGCAGTGCACAAGACTTCTTATTCCTCACATAACATAAATGTGTTTTAAACAAACTTATTCATATCATATCATCATCCTTTTAATTGCCCTTAAACGTTCTCTAGCTAGCAGGGCAAAAGGTAACTTGATAATTGGTACCGGCCGGACAAGTGAACGTGCTCGTGGCATCGTCTTTAGGGTAGCTGTAAGCCTTAGGGCACAAGTTCTTGAAGAACTTCGAATATGTCGTTGGCCCGCAAGTGCCAGAGTTGCAGCAATATTCGTCGGTCTTAAAAACTTGGCACGGATTTAAGCACCCTCCAGCCGTCTTCAACTCGTTCGGACATTGAGAAGTTATATCAACCGCACAATGTATGTTAGTACTACAACCAGAAGTCGGTACGAAATCCATCGGTATGTTAAACCCATCAACCAATGAAATGTCATAAAAGTCCATGTTATTAAATTGGTTGAGCGCAAATTCCGCCAATGTATTTGGGGGAGCCCCGTACGCAGTACAGGCTAGTTTGCCTCCGCAATCGCCAGTCTGACAATGTCCATTGCCGTTCGAGTCGAAAGAACAACTTGTACGACCCCATACACGGCCTCCAGTAGTACCCGCCGGTACATTGAGGGACCATGTCTGGCCCGAGTTTAACTGTTGACCACCGCCAGGGACAGCAGCCGCCCAGACCGTGTACGAACATTGGTTTACGATAGTGAATGTGGCAGAGTTTACGAGTGTTGCGAGCAACAAAGGAGAGAGGAGAAAGGCTAAAAGATTTATTGCTGCCATCTTTTTTGTTGGTTGAGGAGATTGGTGCATGATATACAAGGAAATAAGTGGTGCATTTATAGGGCTGATTTTGGTGCATTTTTTCTACGAAGGACTAGTAGGTTTGTAGAAAGTCTGTCAACGTGTGGAATAAATCTCTGTATTTTGGTACCTTATACCATTAGGATTAGAGCAATGATGTACCTCCCCCTAATACTCCCCCAACTCTAGACGTGGTCATACCTTTCTTTCTAGAATTTTGGAAGTCTTAGAGTCTAGGTGGCTTGAAATTTAGGGCTTGTTTGATTTGAGGGATTTTGAGGAATATCCATAGTGAAATACAGGATATTGTGCAAATCCAATGTTTGTTTTCTTGGTGTATTGCATTTCAAGCTCACTATCCATGGATTATGTTATACAACAAAAAAATCGGTATTTCAATCATGGATCTATGCTTCATCCATGTATTTCATCTCTCTTGTCAAATATATATTCATTAATATAATAAAATATAATATAATATAATATAATATAAATCAATATAATATAGTATAATATAGTATAATACGTCGGAATGAATATGATCAAGGACGTATTTATAATATAATATAATATAAATCAATATTATATTGATTTATAATATAATATAAATCAATATTATATTGATTTATAATATAATATAAATCAATATAATATAGTATAATATAATATAATATAATATAATATAATATAAAAAATTATTAACGAACCTCTCAGAAGGGGAGAGAAACCGTTCGCCAGAGGAAAACCGCCGCCCTACCTCCGATCTCCGGCGATCTAGGCCACCGTCGCGGGTTCCCCTTCATCCATCCATTCCGCCGCCTCTTCCCTGCACACGATCGCCAAGCTCGACGGTTACCTTTCCTCGCGAAAGAAAATCGACAGTTCCACCTTGCGGCCACCTCGCCGTCGATCTGAGAAAGAAGGCGATCTTGGTGATCTTGGCGACGATCTTGGAGGCGATCTGAGAGGCGCGACGAAACTCTAGAAAAGCAGCTCGGTGGAGAAGATTGAAGAGATCAAGAAGAGGCGTCGAAGTGGGAAAGCGAGAGAGAAGACGAGTGAAATCGACGCCACAATCTCAGTCGGTGAGGTATCTCCTCCACCCCCACCAGATCCGCCGATAACCTTCCCTAGATCCACCAGATCCTCCGCCCCCACCAGATCGGGTCTCCCCATACCGATCTGAGTTTCTTCCTTCATCTAGCAGAGCAGCGACGGTTTTGACAGGGATAACCGAAGAAGAGAGGTGCGATAACCGACGATAACCGACGATACTGAAGGCAACGCCGGCCTCCTGCCTGGCAATCGACCGATCAACGCTAACCTGACTAATATGATCTCAAACCTCCTGGCAATACAACAAACCGGATCTCTCCAACCCGATCGACAGTGACCGTTACCGTGACAGTGCACCTTGTGCGAGTTCTTTTTTTTCTTTTTTCTTGATTCCAATCGCAGTCCAATTTGACTTGAATTGCGACAAATTTCTATCGGTTCTTCAAATTGGTTTCAATTCAACTTGAATTGCGACAAATTTGAATGTCAATCCCATTTCCTATACAAATCTTGATTAAGAATTTTTTCTCGATTCACAATTATTGTTTTATTGGAGTCTTCAAGAAATCGAGGTTTAAGCATTGTATATCGATGCCATATCTATGAAGAAAATTGTGAAGAAAATTCATTTCGAGAAATTTTTCTTGTATTAGAGATTATGTAATAGGTTATGGAATTCAGTGTTATAGGCTCAAAATGTTTAAAGCCGTTATTTTCTCGACATGTGGATTTGTATTAAAACTCTATGTAATGTGTCAATGTATATATGCCTAAGGGATTTTTTGCAAAAAAAAAAAAAAATAAATAATATAATATAAAAAATAATATAATATAATATAATATAATATAATATAATATAATGTAATATAATATAAAATAATATAAAACAATATAATATATTATAATATAAATCAATATAATATAGTAGAATATAATATAATATAAAAAATTATAATATAATATAATATAATGTAATGTAATATAATATAAACCAATATAATATAAAATAATATAAAACAATATAATATAATATAATATAATATAATATATTATAATATATTATAGTATAATATAATATAATATAATATAATATAATGATATATAATATAACATCAGATAACATCATAAAATATATATAATATAATATAAAACAATATAAATAATATAATATAATTTTAAATAATATAATATAAATAAATTAAAGTAATATAATATTACATTATATTATATTATATAATAAGAATTAAATGACATACATATAATATTATATTAAATTATATAATGTTATTTTATAATATAATATATTATATAATAAGAATTGATGTAATATAATATAATATTATAATATAATACAATATTATATTATACAATAAAATAAAATAATATAAACATAATATAATATAATATTATAATATAATACAATATTATATTATACAATAAAATGATATAAACATAATATAATATAATATTCAAATCCTGGATTTTGTACCAAAAAATCAAACAAAGGATTTGATATACATGATTTCAAAATACAACAAATCAAACAACCCACATGGATTATCAAATACATGGATAGTGATATACATGTATTTTCATATCCATGTATATCAATATCCCCCAAATCAAACAGGCCCATTTATGCAAGAAAGAAAAACTAGAGTATATCCTTCCGTTATTTCGGGACTGTATAATTTATTTATCGAGAATAATCAACAACAAAAAGAAGTGAATTGATGAATGAATGGTTTTAAAAGCAAAATAAACATGCATATATGAGAGAATATAGCATACAATAATTTAAATCATCTTAATACATAGAATCACGAAAAAGTATTTGTATATGTTCTTTCATTGTATCTTTTTATATAATAAGTGATTGTAAATTATGTCGACTATAAAATAATAAGGGAAATTTAAAAAAAAATCCCTATCTTTTTGGAAACTCCAAAAAATCCCCTCTACCAAACTTTTATTTTCAAATACCCCCCTATGGGGTTAAAATTAACTATGGATGGTGTTAAATATTTTTTATGACCAAAATACCCTTCTTTTTACATATTTAGTAATTAAAATAATGTTCTTGTTATTTGTATTAATTTTAAAAAAGTCCAAATTTTTTTTAGCTTATAATAATTTTTAAAAAATAATTATCATATGTTATATTTATATAATTTTAATATTTCATACATTATATATATTTGACTTTCATATTTTTTTTTACTGAAAAAATAACATAAAATAATAATAAGATGAACAATAATATTAAAAGAACACCTTCCTAATATTTAAAAATTAAAATATCATGGATCTATTAAAAACATACATAAAAGAAGAACGAAAATAAAAATAAAATAGATGTTTAAATAAATATTTTTCTATCAATATATTTTCAAGTTGTTTATTTTATTATTATCTGATGTTAGTTTTTCTTTTTCATGAATAATAAATGAAAGATTAAAATTATACAAACACAACATTTAATAATTTTATTTTGGTCAAATTTAGAATAGAAGGGTATTTTGGTCAATTTTTTTTTTTAACACCATCAATGGTTAGATTTAACCCCTATAGGGGTATTTGAAAATAAAACTTTGGTAGAGGAGTTTTTTTGGAGTTTCCAAAAAGATAGGGTTTTTTTGGTAGGGGGTTTTTTGAAAATTTCCCAAATAATAAAAAAATCTATTTTTTGCTTAGTATCAAAATAATAATTATTATAGTGTAAATACATTTGTACTGATATTGCGAGTACAACAAAAAAGAAAAGTATAGATTAAGTGCAATAGAAGAAATAATACGTGTAACAAAAACATGAAATTTTGTACGTAACATGCTGGAGACTGTAAGATAAAGAATATGCATCAAATTTGAATTAGTGACTTTAAAAATTGGAACAAAATTGAAAATTAATTATTTTATTATTAATTTACTTTAAAAATTATTTTCCTAGGATGAAAGAATAGTCGAATTCCACGACTCCTTTTTTCTTTTTCTCTCTTCCTTCTCTTTTCTTCTTCATTCTCTTTCTCCTTTTTTTCTTCACGTACAGCACAACAAGCACGCAATTTCTTCACGTACATTCATATGTTATTTTGCATAAAGGCCCTCAAAACTTTCTATATTACAAAAATATTCTCAAGGCTCATTTGCTTATTCACCAACCTCTTATTTTGAACCCATTTTTATGCAATCTCATTATGCCACATCATCACAATTATTTCAAATATTAAATTATGATATGTGGCAACATATGAACCATTGATTAATCTTTTATTTTATGTAATTATGTTTTATTTGTAGACATTTATATGTCCCTTGTTTTACACATAGTTTTAAGCAATTTTAGAAGGCCACATCACCTTACATTGCCGATGTGTCAAAATATTATTCTTTAGGTTCATGTTGCAGTTGTATTTGATTTTGAATTTTTTTCACAATATGTTACATGATCAATTGCGAATATAGAATGCGAAGAGTTTAAATATCTAACATTAATAAATTAATATTCTTTATGCAATCGCATCATGCCACATCTTCACAATTATTTCAACAATTAGATTATGATATGTGGCAACATATGAAACATTGATTAACCTTTGATTTTGTGTGATTATGTTTTATTTGTAGACATTTATATGTTCCATATTTTACACATAGTTTTATGCAATTTTAGAAGGCCACATCACCTTATACTGATGATGTGTCAAAATATTATTCGTTAGGTTCATTTTGGACCAGTTGTATTTGATTTTGAATTTTTTTTCATAATATGTTACATGATCAATTGTGAATATACAATGTGAAGAGTTTAAATATTGTTAGTATTTTTCATAATATAATTTTAAAAAATTAATAAATATATTTACTTGAATTTTATCTTTATTTTGAGATCCATATTATCATATATTCAATATTTTTCTCTAACTTAAAATTATGAAAACAATTATGTAAAAAAAAAATATATATATATATAAGTATAATTACATTAATGACTTGTAAACACTATTATTATTTTTTTAAAACTATAATTTAAAAAAATTGCACATACTACTAACTATGTTATATTTGTATTTTTACTTAAAACAATTTCATGTTAATTTTTAAAAAAAATAAAATAATAAAAGATATTTATTTACTAAACACAAATAATTTCTTTAACTTATATAATATTTTTATAAAATAAACATGAAACATAAAATTTATCAGACACAAATAATTTTTTTGAACTTTTAAAATGTTATTATTCTTATTTTTAGATATGAAAATTTATAATATCATATGGTTTTGTTTTTTTATTTATGTTCACTGTTATTTTATTATCTTATATTAACATTTATTCTTTTTTGTATGTGTTGCATTAAAGTACTAAATAAATATTTCAAATTGTGTCGGATTCAAAAATAATATAATAATTTTGTCATCATCAAACTTCCTTAATCAATATGATTTTTATTTTTACAAATTTTTATGTTTGATCCTGAAAAATCATAACTATATATTATGTGTATATATTATGTGTATGACAAAACAAATAAAACAAAACCGCCGCGAAGCGCGGGTAATCTCCTAGTTTAAAAGAACAATAATATTAAAAGAACACCTTCCTAATATTTAAAAATTAAAATATCATGGATCTATTAAAAACATACATAAAAGAAGAACGAAAATAAAAATAAAATAGATGTTTAAATAAATATTTTTCTATCAATATATTTTCAAGTTGTTTATTTTATTATTATCTGATGTTAGTTTTTCTTTTTCATGAATAATAAATGAAAGATTAAAATTATACAAACACAACATTTAATAATTTTATTTTGGTCAAATTTAGAATAGAAGGGTATTTTGGTCAATTTTTTTTTTTAACACCATCAATGGTTAGATTTAACCCCTATAGGGGTATTTGAAAATAAAACTTTGGTAGAGGAGTTTTTTTGGAGTTTCCAAAAAGATAGGGTTTTTTTGGTAGGGGGTTTTTTGAAAATTTCCCAAATAATAAAAAAATCTATTTTTTGCTTAGTATCAAAATAATAATTATTATAGTGTAAATACATTTGTACTGATATTGCGAGTACAACAAAAAAGAAAAGTATAGATTAAGTGCAATAGAAGAAATAATACGTGTAACAAAAACATGAAATTTTGTACGTAACATGCTGGAGACTGTAAGATAAAGAATATGCATCAAATTTGAATTAGTGACTTTAAAAATTGGAACAAAATTGAAAATTAATTATTTTATTATTAATTTACTTTAAAAATTATTTTCCTAGGATGAAAGAATAGTCGAATTCCACGACTCCTTTTTTCTTTTTCTCTCTTCCTTCTCTTTTCTTCTTCATTCTCTTTCTCCTTTTTTTCTTCACGTACAGCACAACAAGCACGCAATTTCTTCACGTACATTCATATGTTATTTTGCATAAAGGCCCTCAAAACTTTCTATATTACAAAAATATTCTCAAGGCTCATTTGCTTATTCACCAACCTCTTATTTTGAACCCATTTTTATGCAATCTCATTATGCCACATCATCACAATTATTTCAAATATTAAATTATGATATGTGGCAACATATGAACCATTGATTAATCTTTTATTTTATGTAATTATGTTTTATTTGTAGACATTTATATGTCCCTTGTTTTACACATAGTTTTAAGCAATTTTAGAAGGCCACATCACCTTACATTGCCGATGTGTCAAAATATTATTCTTTAGGTTCATGTTGCAGTTGTATTTGATTTTGAATTTTTTTCACAATATGTTACATGATCAATTGCGAATATAGAATGCGAAGAGTTTAAATATCTAACATTAATAAATTAATATTCTTTATGCAATCGCATCATGCCACATCTTCACAATTATTTCAACAATTAGATTATGATATGTGGCAACATATGAAACATTGATTAACCTTTGATTTTGTGTGATTATGTTTTATTTGTAGACATTTATATGTTCCATATTTTACACATAGTTTTATGCAATTTTAGAAGGCCACATCACCTTATACTGATGATGTGTCAAAATATTATTCGTTAGGTTCATTTTGGACCAGTTGTATTTGATTTTGAATTTTTTTTCATAATATGTTACATGATCAATTGTGAATATACAATGTGAAGAGTTTAAATATTGTTAGTATTTTTCATAATATAATTTTAAAAAATTAATAAATATATTTACTTGAATTTTATCTTTATTTTGAGATCCATATTATCATATATTCAATATTTTTCTCTAACTTAAAATTATGAAAACAATTATGTAAAAAAAAAATATATATATATATAAGTATAATTACATTAATGACTTGTAAACACTATTATTATTTTTTTAAAACTATAATTTAAAAAAATTGCACATACTACTAACTATGTTATATTTGTATTTTTACTTAAAACAATTTCATGTTAATTTTTAAAAAAAATAAAATAATAAAAGATATTTATTTACTAAACACAAATAATTTCTTTAACTTATATAATATTTTTATAAAATAAACATGAAACATAAAATTTATCAGACACAAATAATTTTTTTGAACTTTTAAAATGTTATTATTCTTATTTTTAGATATGAAAATTTATAATATCATATGGTTTTGTTTTTTTATTTATGTTCACTGTTATTTTATTATCTTATATTAACATTTATTCTTTTTTGTATGTGTTGCATTAAAGTACTAAATAAATATTTCAAATTGTGTCGGATTCAAAAATAATATAATAATTTTGTCATCATCAAACTTCCTTAATCAATATGATTTTTATTTTTACAAATTTTTATGTTTGATCCTGAAAAATCATAACTATATATTATGTGTATATATTATGTGTATGACAAAACAAATAAAACAAAACCGCCGCGAAGCGCGGGTAATCTCCTAGTTTAAATGAAGAGGGAGCCCAACAAACACCCCCTCCCGACTCATCTGAAGAAGTCCGTACCCTCTCCACTTTTATGCGCAACAATTTTTGTCACATTTTTCATCGCATCGGCTTTATTCTCGTCGACGTGGATTTTCTCATGCGCATCACACTTCTCTGCTTTCATCCCTCTAATGCATTTATCATGGCACAACATCAACATATTATTTTTCTCGCCCGATTTATAGCCATCGGTACGCATCACATATTCATGAGGATGGTTTCTTTTAAATGCTCGGTTTTCGCGAATCTATCTTCGCACCGACACCTCTTCTCGCGACATTTGTGGCGGTTGTTCTCCGTCACCACATTGTCTTTCACCATCTTCCCCATAATTCGTGTTCACCCTCGAATAAGGCTGTAGACCCAAATCAAGAAATATCACACGTTGACTACATGTTATATTATTTTCGATCATATTCGACTCCGCATACAACTTGACACAAGTTGTGTATAGATGCCCGACTTCGCACCACGTGCAACTAAAGGAAATACAGTTACAGATCAACTAGTAAATTGTGCACATGAGGCTAGATGAACGTACGCGTTCGTCAGAACGATTGGATGCATTATAAGATTATGCAAATCTGACAGAAATTACATAGTCCGGCATGACGCACCATCTGGTCCGTCATGACGCACAATAATGTAAATCTGTGTAGGCCAATCTGTGAGTATACCGTCATGACGCACCATCTAGTGACGCACAGTCCTGTCCGTCACGACGGAGCACAATTGTAACGGCTAGATCTAGTACTCGTGACACATGCGTCATGACGTAACATATCGTGCGTCATGACGCACTGTGATCCAAATTCTGGATTAGCAGTTTTAATACTCATTAATGCCCTATTAATGGAGGCTTTGATTATAAGATCTGAGCAATTATTCTCTCCTTCCTCCTGATCATTTTTAGATCAGAGAAGAAAGAAACTCCATTAGAGAGATTGAAAGTTGAGCAAGTTTACGGTGATTTTAGGGGAATCACGTGTAACCGAGAGACGTTAGCTCGAGGTGGATACGAGTAGAGAAATCTCGCTTGAGATTTTATGTGGTGATCAAGGTCAAGCAAGGTCGGAGACGACCGGAGAAATCACGGTTGTATACGACAAAAGGAGATTCGAGCAAGGTGTCGAATCGAAGCAAGGACATCAGCAACTACGCAAGAATCAATCATTCTCCGTGATCAATGCCACGTGGTATGATTCTCTATGAATATAAGAGTTAAATTCATAGGTATTAGTTGCATTTTAGGATTTGTACGATTGAGTCGTCGATGTGGTCCTCGGGATCGGATCGGACCGGGCCTCACAATCCGCTGCGCGGGGCTCGATAATGACGCCGATACTCAACAGCAACAAGGAGGAGACCCTTTGGCAAGTTTCCATTTTCCGTCACCGAAGAGGTTATGATAACCGTCACAATCAAAAGCACCCGTAGAAAGTAAGTGCAGCCGAATATCCGGCACATGTTTCGCATTCTTGAGAATCAATTTGTGCCCTAGTTCAGTTTTCACCCAAAATCCGAGATAAACGTCAAAAAATAAGGTATATAAATCAACATTGCTAGGCTATATTATCTACGAAAAATTGTATTGCCTACGAACATTCAAAAAAGTTAAAAAATAATATTGTCTACCGAAATTTCAGTAGCTAATAGTGACATTGCCGACCAAGTTCATAGTGGTAGGCAATACTCGTTATTGCCGACTAATTATTCCCTGTCACTATTTGTCCGTAGAAAATAACAATGAGTGTTACAGTCCCGTAGGCAATTAATCATATACTAGTACAATTTACGTTCACTTTTCTACTTTACCGTGCTGCCACGTCATTATTAATATAATAATATATGACTTCAGTTCGAAAGTAAGCATAAATCTCTCTCCGCTTCCGCCTCTCTTCTCCGTTTTTTGAACGAAATCTCCATTCCTGCAAGCTCCGTCTCCGCCTCCGACTCTCTTGTCCGCCTTATGAACGAAATCTTCATTTCTGCAAGGGATTCATTCCTCTCGGTCCGCAGCGAAATCCTCATAGCTTACGGCCAAAATTTTGACTCCCTTTCTTTCCTAAAGAAGAAATTTCATACTTTGCGGCCCTGGCACGGAGCATGCATTTCCTCTTGATGAATTGAGGCAATTATCATGTAAAAGGGAAGACTCTCCTGGTGAATATGCTCTCACATTGAAATTCATGAAACACTTCCGAGTAATTTATCCTTAGCAGAAGAATCGAGTTTCCTTTCACTGCGCCACTTTAGGATCTCTTTTTTCTTCAGATTTCTCTCAACCGAGACCATTAATATCATATTTATCCTTTTTAAACTCAGTTTGATAATGTATATACGATACTATGTATAATATGATAACATATGAAATCAATTTGAATTCCTTTTAAAAAATGTCTTAAGTACAATACGATAATCGGGAATATAGATTAATATTATAAAAGACTAAAACTCGTTGCATATTTTCAGTTACAATTCGTGTTCAATAATGAAAGTATTAAAATAAAAAGACCGCAGCGTAGCGCGGGTATTTTCCTAATAATAAATATTGCTGGACAAGGCGTAGCTAATAATATTATTAACGACATAATGTTTCCGATCATTTTTTGTCGATTAATAAGCGATAGCTAATAAAGTATTCTACGTAGACATTAAAAGCATTGCCTATAAAAAAATTCGGTAGATAATAGTTTGTTCCCCAACGGTCATATAAAATTTACCAACGCCCTTATTTTTGATCCATCTTTATGCAATCTCCTCATGCCACATCATCACAATTGCTTCAACCATTAGATTAAGATATGTGACAACATATGAACCATAGATTAACCTTTCATTTTGTGTGATTATGTTTCATTTGTAGATATTTATGTGTGCCTTATTTTACACATAGTTTTAAGCAATTTTAGAATGTCACATCACCTTACGCTGATGACGTGTCAAAATATTATTTGTTAGGTTTATGTTGGACCAGTTGTATTTGATTTTGAAAATTTTCACAATATGTTACATGATCAATTATGAATACAAATAGAATGTGAAGAGTTTTAATATCTAACATTAATAAATTAATATATAATATCATAAAAACATACATCAAAGATTGTTAGTATTTTCATAATATAATTTTAAAAAATTAAGAAATTTATTCGCTTGAATTTTATCTTTATTTTGAGATCCATATTATCATATATTTAATATTTTTCTCTAACTTAAAATTATGAAAACAATTATGTAAAAAAAATATAAAAATAAATTTAATTACATTAATGACTTGTAAGCCTAAGTATTATAATTTGGAAAACTATAATTGAAAAAAAATTGCACATACTACTAAGTATGTTATTATCATATATTCAATATTTTTCTCTAACTTAAAATTATGAAAACAATTATGTAAAAAAAGATATAAAAATAAATATAATTGCATTAATGATTTGTAATCCTAATTATTATTATTTTTAAAAATATAATTGAAAAAAATTGCACGTCCTAATTATTATTATTATTTTTAAAACAATTATGTTATATTTGTATTTTTACTTAAAACAGTTTCATATTAATCTTTAAAAAAAAATAATGAAAGATATTTATTTACTAAACACAAATAATTTCTTTAACTTATATAATATTTTTCAATAATAAACACGAAACATAAAATTTATGAGACACAAATAATTTTTTTAAACTTTTACAATGTTATTATTCTTAATTTTATATGAAAATTTAAAATGTCATATGATTTTGATTTTTGTTTATGTAACGCATGTTGTTTTATTATTTTATAGTGCCATTTTTTTTTGTACGTGTTGTATTAAAGTACTAAATAAATATTTCACAATGTGTCATATTCATAAATAATACAATAATTTTGTCATCATCAAATTTCCTTAATCAATATGATATTTATTTTCATAAAGTCTTATATTTGATCCCGAAAAATCATAAATATATATTATTTGTATGGTAAAACAAATGAAACAAAACCGCCGCGAAGCGCGGGTAATCTCCTAGTTGATATGATTTTAGAGGTCTTAAATACAAAAAAATATTTATATTTATATACTTCTTACACTGCTAGACCTAGTTTACTCTTGCACGCTCTTTCAAGAGATATTTCTGCGGTCTTCAGTAAATTGAAGTTACTCTCATGGAAAATTATTATTTTGTGAAATCATTAACATCATCATTTATAAATTCATGGATTTGGAAATAAACAAAAAAAAATGTTAGGTGGATCCTTTTAAGTGAAACATAATGCATGAATTACGAATATTTTTTATTTCATATTTTTATTTGGTAACTCAAGGAAATTTGAACTTTTAATTTTTGGTATCTTGTATTTAGTACTTAATCACTGTGTTGTTATTACTTGATTATCTGCTTGTTTTTATTTTTTCTTGTGCCCTTTGCAGCAATGGGGACTTATTTTTTATTTAGGCCCGAATTAGAATCAATAAAATAATAGAACTTGATGATAATTTTATTGTGCTTGGATTATTTGGGTCGTGGATATTTAAAGGCCCTTTTGAACCAAGACATTATGAACTACCTATTATTAATTATTATTATTAATTATTAATCTTATGTATAAAGTAGAAAAAATTCTTGCAAATCTAAGCCTCCACGTCATCAGGGGCCTTTTTGTAAAAAAAAAAAATTTATATTTTGGTCCTTTTTTTGTAAAAAAAAAAAAAATTAATTTATATTTTGGTCCTTTTTATTTACATTTTGGTCCTTTTTAGTTTTAATTTACATGTTGGTCCTTTTTGTTTACATTATGGTCCTTTGTATTTACATTTCGGTCCTTTTTTACATTTCTTAATTTACATTTTGGTCATTTTTAGTTTTAATTTACATTTTTGTCCTTTTTATTTACATTTTGGTCCTTTTTATTTACATTCGATCCTTTTTTACATTTTTAATTTACATTTTGGTCCTTTTTATTTAAATTTTGGTCCTTTTTTGGCCCTTTTTATTTAAATTTTGGTCCTTTTTAGTATTAATTTACATGTTGGTTCTTTTTATTTAAATTCTGGTCCTTTGTATTTACATTTCGGTCCTTTTTACATTTCTTAATTTATATTTTGGTCCTTTTTATTTATATTTTGGTCTTTTTTAGTTGTAATTTACATTTTTTTTCCTTTTTATTTACATTTTGGTCATTTTTATTTACATTTCGATCCTTTTTTACATTTTTATTTACATTTTGGTCCTTTTATTTAAATTTTGGTCCTTTTTAGTATTATATTACCATGTAAGTCATGTATAAATAAACTAAAGACAACTCCCTATCACAAAATCTCACTAGCACAGCAGGTAGAGCCTTCTTGCCCTTATACTTGAGGTTTCGAGTTCAATCCCGCGAGAGCTCAAATTTTTGTCGAAAATAATTTCCAGCGTCTTCTAAGATAAATACAATAAAAATAATAATAAGTCGCATAAATTGTATAGTCTGGATGGTAAGAGCTCATGCTCAAGTTGTTGCCGACCTGGGTTCGAAACCCATTTATAGCATGTTTTGTTTTTAATGTTTGAGGTGTTTTAAAATAAGAAATGATTGAGGACTCCAAAAAAACAGATATTTTAATCAATGTGTTTTCACAGAATTTATTGATTGATAACTCCAACATATACACAATACTTTTTTTTCAAAAATCTTATTAATCAATTGTTATAATTTGAAAACTATTTTTGTTATTGTCCATGAAAATAAATAGAAACTAAAAGAAATATGAAACTATTTTTTTGCACAATGATATTAATCAAAATTATTTTTGCTATAATTTAAGAAATAATTTTTTATAATTTTCAAAACATTTTCTGAAATAATTTTTTATAATCTTGAAAACATTTTCTCAAATTATTTTTTGCTATAATCTTCAAAACATTTTCTGAAAAAAAAAATTAATTTTTTTTATAAAAAAATAAAAAAGGTAAATTTGTTTATTAGTATTACTTTTTTTAGAGTCGAATGATGGATGTCATGTTGACACGTTCCTATATTTTGTTTTCATTTTTTTTTTTAATCTTTCTTCTGTAGCGAATTGTGTAACGAGTCATATTTTTAGGTTCAAATATTTTTCAATTTTTAGCAAATGTAGTTTTAAACATATGATATGTTAAACATGCATCTTAAAGAATACACTTCCATTACTATTATTATTTTTGGAAAAGTATAATATCAAAACTAAAAAAAACACAATTAAACACAATTTAATATCATATTAAATTTGATAATTATAATTTCAAATTAATAAGAATAGCGTATGTCATCAATTCAAGATCACATGATTTTCTAAAAATATTAAAAATTAAAGGAAAGAAATAAGAAGTAAATGTTGTATTTATATCTTTATTTTGTTTATGTAGTTTATATTTTCTTTCATTCATATATGTTTTTTATTGTATAAATCCTAAATCTATATCATCAATTTAAGCTCTTGCAAATATTTTCTTTAAAATAAAAAAAACGTTATGTCAAATCTTATTTATTTTATATTCTAGAAAAAGATAATTTCAAAAAATTATATATACAAAAAATATTGTTTCGCAGCGGAGCAAGGAACCCACTAGTTCTTTTTATAACTAAATAGTAAATATTAATATGATTTAATATGATTACAAATACGATTTAGACCAGAGGTACCGTGATCAAAACCATGCCACAACACTCTTTTTGCAAGAAAAAACATGAAAATAATTGATATGTTTCTCAAATTGAACTTATATTTGTACTAGAGAGCATATACTATGTCCCCATAATGTGTGAAAAAAAATATTGATACAGTCAGCATGATGACAGCGCGTTAATTGGAGGCATCGAAATCCAATTAAAAAAAATTCCTATATATAAGGAGATTATTTTCGTCACCGATTAATTCGACACCGATTAATTCGACCTCCAATTACTTGTAAATTCAAGGCTTTCCCGCCAAAAAATTTCAATTTTTTTAAATTCATTTGGTAATCCCATTAACCCATACCCTACTATCATGGCGATTTTCCGACTGCGACGCGAACCATTTTCTCAAGGTTATTTTTCTTCCTCATTTGTTGTTTATTTACTGATTTTGAAGATGAATTTTGTTGATTTTTTTTTTTTCTGATTTGTGTTCATTTGTTGGTTTTATGACAATTTCACGGTTGCAACGCGAGCCATCTTCTCAAGATTATTTTTCTTCCTCATTTGTTGTTCATTTGCTTATTTTGTGTAGTTTTTTGCTGATTTTGTGTTCATTTGTGCTGATTTTTTTTTGTGTTCATTTTTGGGCTGATTTTGTGTTCGTTTGTTGATTTTTATGTTTAGTTCTTGATTTTGTGTTCAATTTTTGATTTGGAATTCCAAATAAGTAATTTCATGGCGATTTCACTTGCTAATTTATGGAGCGTGAATTGATTGTTAATTGGTGGTACTGGCAGGGACCGATAGTTAATGTGATGTGAATTCTCAGCTAATTCGAGGCATTGACAGGGACTAGTAGATAATCTACAATAGGTTAACGATTGTTAATAGATTTTTATTAATCGTTAATTTTGAATTAAATTAATTAAGAATCAGTCATTAATTGATTGCTATGTGTAATATATATTTTCGAGAATTTTGTTCGTTTACTATGAATTCGGTTAACTGGATTATGAATTTAGTTAAGTTGTAATTAATCGTTAATTTGCTAGTTAATTAAGTGCTTGATGATTATGAATAATTATACACAAATTAAAAGTTAGCAATTAAATTAGAAATTAGAAATATTAAATAATTATTTTGTAGAAATTAGATATTAAAGGTTAGTAATTAAAAATTATGAATGTTTTAAATTGCGGCGATATTGCGGATATTGCGGGTTGAGATTTAGAATCGCTATATCGCAATGAAGTATTGCGAAAATATCATTTTTTGAGAAATTGCGGATATTGCGGCGAGATTGCGGCGAAATATCGGTAATATTACGGCGGTGAAATATTGCGGATAATATTCAAATCGTTGTAATTTTCTCATCCTTCCACCAAATTACATGAAATTTATATCGAAATCGCTCGTCTTGACGAGAGGAATGCAATGATTGGCTTGAATTTGTGAAATTTTGTTTTTTACCCTGAATTAAACACAAAATACACGTTAAAGTAATTTCATCGAGAATTATTTAATATAAATATTATAACATAAATTTTGTGATTATTTAATACTTAGTTTCCATGTTTTATTATCAAAATATTTGATAAAATATGCTCATAACATATATAACTTCTAAAATGTGTCATTTTCATCTATAAATGTATGAATTTAGTAATTTTCATTGTATTTCATTGATGTTTCGATTTAAAATTTGAGTTATAGTGTTTTGATATTTTTAGGATGTGGACAAAAAATTCTTCAACAAAATGCAATTCCAAAGATCCCGTATAATTGTCATTTTAATGGAAATTTTAAGATCAACTTTTATTTACACTGAAAAGGTTCCGGGGCAATCAACTTTTTTATTCTTTTTAGAAGAAAATTATGAAGAAAATTTTACGATGTTAATGGTGATAAAAAATATTGTGAAAAATATATTTAAACAAACTATTGTTTTTACATAATTTAATATCGCAACGACTGTCCGCAATAAGGTCATTGCGCCGCAATTGCGCCCGCAAACGCAATTCGCTGCAAAAAAGACCCGACCGCAATGGACCGCAATATCGCAATTTAAAACATTGAAAATTATAGATATAATTTTGAATGTTAATTAACAAGTTTCATTTTTTTAAAATTGTAATTGGTTAATTTGTTAATTTTCTAAAAAACTAGTAAAAAATTCTCTAATCATATTGCTAATTATTTGCAAAATTAGAAATACAAAAGTTTTTTTTTTGTGAAAATTGAATATTAGAAGTAAGTAATTTAAATTTGTTAATGTTAATTAGAAAGTTTAATAATTTTAAAATAATTTGTTAATTTTTTTAAAGTATATTATTTTTTTGTTAGTAAATAAAAATTGTTAATTTTTACTAATTATTTGGATCTTAATTGATGGCTACGCTATTTGGAAAATGAAAATTGGGTATGGGGGGCAACCGATTAACTGTTGTCATCAGCATGCATCAAGACTTTTGATGACATGTTGTGTGGGCAAAGTAAAATTTCTATTTGAACTATACGCCCTACTCTCTCACTTGAAATATAAAATATCGAGTTATAGAAATGAACTAACATCAATATTAAATAATTAAATAATTTTATTTAATGTAAATTCACCAATCAATGCACAGTCTATCATATTTAATATATTTTTCTAAAAAATTAATGTATCTTTCTAAATAAAAAAATGAATAAATAGAGAAGTTTCATTTGTTACTCATCCATTAATGTCAATAAAACTTGAACCGACAACCTCTCACAACATATGATTTTTTGTATCAAACACTCAATTAACTAGACTATGAACACATTGACGTATCTTTCTAAGTACATATTTTTATTAAATATCTTTCAAATATTTACTTATGTCAAATATATAGTTTCAAATATTTCATTTATCAAATTGCACTTTATCTTACAATAATTGATTTATGAGATTTTTAGTTCTAATACAAATTTCTCCAAGATACGTGTGCACCTGGCTCTCTATAAAACAAAAATAACTATTGATATATGAGAAAATATATTATGCAGGCACTAAAAACATCTTAAAATACACATTAAAAAAAATTGTATTGTTCTCATCCGGATTTTAATATTATAACTATTTTTCAGAAAAGCATGAGTTGTAAATAATTTAAATTCATAACCTTACAATAGCTTTAAATTTATACATGACTAATTACAGATTACAACAAATCCATAAAACAAAAGGTAGGTGAGTATAATTTGTGTGAGTTTATCATTGAAATTGTGTGAGGTACCTTTCATACAAGGATGATAACAAACTTTTTTTTTTTGAAGGAAGATGATAACAAAGGCTATTTATTAAAAAAAAAAAAAAAAACGAGTAAATGGAGAAGGCTCGATGGTCCTCCATCCATTGGTGCCAATGAGACTCGAACTCACAACCTCTCACAACATATGGTTTCTTGTGTCTCACACCCAACCACTAGGTCACAAGCCCATTGGCACAAAGGCTATTTATTAAGGTCAGGATTTTTTGAATTTTCAAATTTCAATCAAACAAGAACAAAAATATTTTTTTCACAAATAGACTGATTGTATGGAGTTGATCTAATGAGATATTAGAGAAAATCAAAATAATTGTTGGAGTATGATTTGCTGAAAAGTTTGGAAATAAACGAATATTAAACATTAACTAGTATATTGCAAGATTATTGATTTCTAAAGTTTTTGATGAACACAAATGTTTCAACTTCCAAGTTTTTGTATATTATAGATATGATTCCACCTCTTTTTCCTCCATGGTCAAAATTTATAGAGATCTGTGATTGTTATAATAATCCAAGTTAATGTTGGTTCGGCTTTTCAAAGTTTCAAGTTTCAAGTTTCAGTGTCAACTGGAAAAAACATAAAAATTGATTCAAAATTCACAACTGGTAAATGGGAATTTGAAGTGAAAAAAAACACAAAAATTGATTAAAAATCCAATTAGATCCATTATTTTATAACCCACAATATATATTATAAATCAACTTAATATCTTAGCATTATTGTGGCCCTCTTGGAACATTTTGAATCACTCTTGCCTCGCTCAATTAATATCGTCCAAACTTCCCAAACAGATCGTCTCATCAATTTCAACTCCAAGTGTGATTATTCAAACATGGCGACCCACCTAAAATCCTTTCGTATAGTAGTACCAAAATCATAGGCACGAGTCAAACATGAAACACCCTCATCCCTAACCTACTCACCACCCTTGTACACGGTGCACATACACACCAACACTATAAATACATCACTCAGTTCCTTCTATACAAAAAAAAAACAAAATGGCCTCCACAAATCTCTTAGCCCTTCTCATCTCCCCCTTCCTCCTCATGACACTCGCGAACTCCGCAACATTCACGGTCGTAAACCAATGTTCTTACACGGTGTGGGCCGCTGCGTACCCAGGCGGAGGTCGGCAGCTAAGCCCGGGCCAGACCTGGACTCTTAACATACCCGCGGGTACGACTGGGGGCCGTGTATGGGGTCGCACAGGCTGCTCTTTCGACTCGAACGGCAATGGACATTGCCAGACTGGCGATTGCGGAGGCAAACTCGCATGTACTGCGTACGGGGCTCCCCCGAACACGTTAGCCGAGTTCGGGCTTAACCAGTTCGCTAACCAGGACTTTTATGACATATCACTGGTCGATGGATTCAACATTCCGATGAATTTCGTACCGACCTCGAACAGGTGTGCCAGTAACGTACACTGCGCGGCTAATTTAAATTCTAACTGTCCGAACGTGTTGAGGACTGCTGGAGGGTGTTTGAACCCGTGCCAAGTTTTTAAGACAGACCAGTATTGTTGTAACTCGGGACGTTGCGGGCCCACGACATATTCGCAGTTTTTCAAGAATGCGTGCCCTAAGGCTTATAGTTACCCAAAGGATGATGCGACGAGCACGTATACTTGTCCCGCCGGCACCAATTACCAAGTTACTTTTTGCCCTAGCAGCTAGAGAATGTTAGGTTATGTAAAATATGATGATAGAAGGAAAAAAAAGGTTGTTTAAACCATAGATATACATATTTATAGTGCAATAAAAAGAAGTCTTATATCAAGCACTGGATAAGATTTCTGTATTTTTGTTTATGTTGATTAGTATTTTCTACAATATTTAAAATAACAAAATAATTGTATGTTATGACTTATAAGGTTTCGTTAGTTTAGCTCAGAACTCGACGTTTGCTCGAGTTTGGTTTGAAGATCGTTCGATTGCAGCCCGAGCTATCTGATTCGAGTCGAGCTCGCACTAAGACTAGATTGTTCGAGATCGACACGTGACTAGAATAGATTTTCGATAGGAATCCGAGTCCAAATTTGCGTGCAATCCAAACTTAACCCGAACTCAAACTTTATAATACTACATTGCCCAATACATTTAACTAAAAAAAGGAACACAAATCATAACCCTTATACAACTAGTAAATTTTCTCTTCATCTCTTTCATCGTGGTTTACAAACTCAGACAACATAAAATCGTAACCGTCATGTAATCCAAAATCATTTGTATGAGATGAGAATTGTGTTTATTATTCTCTTCTCCTCATATTCTGCCTTTTTCGCTTCTTTTTTGGGGGAAAAATGAGCCGAGCTGACTCAATCCGTATCGAATCGAGTCGAACTCGAGCTGACAAACTAATTCAAACTAGGCTTTCCATTCGAGTCAAACTAAACCGATTCGATCTCGAGCCGATCTCAAACTGGGGTTGGGTCGTCTCAAATTCGCGTGCAATCCAAACACAACCCAAACTCAAACTTTATATACTACATTGCCCAATTCAACTAACTAAAAAAAAAAGAAACAAAATTCCGAAGCTAACCCCTATACGATCAATAAATTTTCTCTTCATCTCCTTCATCGTAGTATGAAAAGCTCAGACAAGATAAATCCTAGCCACCATATATCCAAAATCATTTGCATTTGTGTTGTTATCCCCATATTTTGTCTTTTTCAAGCTGCCTCGATCTGTGTAGAGCCGAACTCAAACTACCAAATTATTTTTAATCTAGGATTTCGGTTCGAGCCAAACTAGCTCGTTCGAGCCGAGCTCGAATTGAGATTGGGTCAGCTCAAATCGGTTCCTTAACAACCCTACTTATAATAGTCTTGTATTGTCAAATCGGCTCGAATTGAGCATTGACTTGCTGAGTCGTCGTCAAATAATCCAACTTTCAGAAGAAACGCGGCATAAGAATGGATTATCAATTTACAAAAACAATAATACAATATGATTAGAAAAAACCAAGAATCCAAAATCAAATCAAATCAAAATCGCAATCTCATTAATAAATAACCCAAATGATTCCATTCCATACCATTACAACCAAAACATCTAATCAATAAATTAAGCTCCTCCACTCAATAACATAAAATTGATTTACATAATAATCCCGACGAGAACATAAACATTTCCTCATCCCTTCTTCGCGGACATTTTCGGTGGCAGAGTATCGAAAACAACGTCCCAGAGAGACGAAGTGATTCCGAAACCCATGGTTTGAATTCTGAAATGATGGTTCAAATGATATTTCTACAACAACAAAAAAACAACAAAAAAACATCAATATTCCATTTTATGCAAGAATATATCATTTTGAACATACCTTGAGATGTTTAGCAGGGTTTGAAGAAGGTTTGCCGTGATGAAGATAATAATGCGTGCAATCATACATCACGTATCCGAGTAATCCCCCTCCGAATAATCCCCGCGTGGCCGATGGCGTAGCGAATAAACTTATCAACTTCCAAAACTACACAACAATGTAAATTATCATATTATATTATAGCTTTTAAAATATTAGAAAAGATAGGGGGGTATTTAGAAAAATACCGGAATGCATAAAATGGCCGCTGCGGCGGGAGGGAAAACGAGTCGAAGACCGTCCATTGGATGCTTGTGATGGCATCCGTGAAGCAAATAATGCAACGTATTTCCCCTAATAAATAAATTAATTAATTAATTAATAGTTACATGAATTAATGAGGGCAAAATAATATGTGTACCAGTAGGTTTTGGTGTCGATGTGGAAAAGGAAACGGTGAAGAATATATTCAACCAAAGTCCAAATAAATACGCCAGAAATGGCCATTAAGCCCACGTCTGAATATTCGTGTCCCATTTTCGCCGAACTCGCTAGCATGTAACACACCACTGGTAGCCAGATTAGCGGTACCGCGTACCATTTGGTACGCGTCAAGAACTGGCAAAATGAAATATATTAATATATATTGATAAATGTATAAAGATAAGGAGAAAAGTTTGGAGGATTACTTCGAGTATGTTATTTTGGAAGAAGCGAGGGCCCTCTTTGCTGACAATGGGTTGATGGACCCATTCTTGGTATTGCTCTTTTAGATGGCCAACCTGAAATTGTATTCGATTGCAAAATGTTAGAATTGAGTTTAGATAATTGGTGGTGATGCGTTGAGAATTTTGGAGATAGTTTTTGTACCTGAAAGACTAGAGGCTTATTCAAATCTACAGTGAATCCCTCTTCTTGAACAACCATGTTTCCAATCTTTGCATAAGAAAAAGAAATGAAAATGTGATTTAGTTGAATAGTTTTAATGAATTAAGGGTGAAAAGGAATATATCTGAATTGAAATTGATTCACGAATTGAATCAAAATGCAAGCAAACAATAGAATTGCATGTCTTTCACGAACAGATTAAATCAAATTAAGCCAAAAATCGACATTAATTCCATATAAAAACAACAATGTGCATGAACCACCCGAATTTAACAGATTATAGCAACGATTATAGCCCTAAATCGACACCTAAAGACACAAATTGACAAATTTCACAAAACTAAATTCAAAAGAGGGCTAAAACGATACATACCGGAACAATGACGCGAGATCTGAAGAGAAATTTCACAATGAAAATCTCAACCACTTCCTTTTCTCAGATCCTCCTTATCTGAGAAAGGAAAAACACTTAAAGCTTAAACCGTGGGCAAGGCAAGGAAGAGAAAATGGAATATATTTTTCTTTTATTTACAACTATCTGTTTGCTGTTTTTCTCCCTAACGAGCTCAGCTCATTCAAATGATTATATGTGACATTAAACATGTAACTATACGTGAAACAAATCATTATATTGTTAGTACATAACTCGCTTCGTATATATTGTGGTAATGTGAATAGTATATATACGGAATTGAATCTCGGCCGTCAATAAACACGAGCGCCGGGCTGCCAGCTCATCATTCTCAGCAGAAACGATTCACATCTCCAACAGGAATCTGAATTATTTGAGGGCTACAAGTTAAATTTGAAGCTCAATTAATTTCTGGTCCAAAAAATAAACTGTTACTGGAATAACTTTTAAACAAGTCCAATAGTGTGTATATATATATTTATATAATTATATTGAGTATATACTATATATAATCTTGTGTAGTTTTCATGTATAGTTTTAAAAAAAAAAATTGTATAAAAGAATATCATATGTATACTCTTTTTGTACACTTAAATATAAAAAAAAATCAATAATTGTGTTCTTTATGTATTATATATACTATTTTCTTATACCATATATATTCTATATTTTTTGTAAAAAAATCAACAGGTGCACAATTTTTTAACAAAAAATATAAAAATACCAACTTATAGAGTAAAAATGTTCAAATAACATGTTGGCCATCTGCCGAAATATTACAAAAAAACTTCATTTTCTAGAAACCAATATTTTATTCTTATTTGCAACCAAAAATTATAATTAGTTGCTAATGACGAGTATAATACATCTATTTATGAATAATTAAAAAATCATGGACTCATTTCAATTGTGCGTACGCAGGGCCGGGCCAACGATTTCACATACTTAAAATTCAAAAAGTACAAAATATATAATTCCAAAATAACGTACTATTATAAAATCTCACTTAAATTTTAATCTTCTCGCATTTTTCTAAACTAAAGTATCAATAACATGAGTGTAATCTATTTTTTCTATTAAATCAAACAAAACCAATCAATTTAATCTCTTGCGACATTGTTAATCGAAGATAAGTTTTAATTAATTTTAGATTTGAAAAACTTATTTCTCCCGAGGCAACCGTAACCGGGATAGTGGGAAAATTATCAAATCAACAAATCCAACATAATTACAAAGAATTTCAGTCCAATTTACAAACAAATTATCAAATCATCAAATTAATTTTAGCTCCAAATTCAATTTAAATTCAATTTCGAGTAAATAAACTAAACTAGAGACGAAATTATTTTGAGAGTGAAAGAGATTATACAATATAGAAATAGTAGGAGAATAATTAGCAAGAAAATCGGAAAAAAAATCCACCCAAATCGTTAGAAAACCGAGAAATTTCAACCCCTCGTTCCAAACTTGAACCGTGCAAATTCGTCTCAAATACCCACTCTAATCGTTTGAAATCCATCCAATATCCAAAAATTTAGCTCTACAACTAGTCTCCTTGATTAAATTCACGAAATAGTTAAGAAAATTTCGCAAAAAAAACATCCCGCGGAAACCCTTTTTTCCTCGGTTTTTCAGAGTTCACAAAGAGAGAGAGAGAGAGAGAGAGAGAGAGAGAGAGAGAGAGAGAGAGAGAGAGAGAGTATGGGGGCGATTTATTGGGTATGGGGACGGTTTTGGAGTGCAAATAATATCCGACGGGTCATTTTACCTATATTTTGTATATGTATGTTAATTTTTTTTTTTGGATCCGAATCCAATTCTTATTGGCCTTGTATATGAGCCGGGTCTACGGATACGTATTGTTGCCAAATAACATCAAAATATATCTATTTTCTAAATAATCTGAATATACAACAATAGTTGAGACATTGTACTTATTTTTTTCTAATATTTTTGTGCATGATTAAATTGTCAATTAAACTGATACTGATGAAAAAGAAAAAGAAAAAGAATGCTCATATTTTTGTGCATCAATGTACTCACCTCCTTATTTTTTACCCATCTTTGAGACTCCTCATGAAACCACTCCACTATTCATGATTATTGGCCATTAGATTTGTGATGTGGCTTCCTCTTACACATTAATAATTTGAACCATTATATGTAGTGATGTGGTTTGATCTCAATCATTCATATTTTGTTAGATTTTTTGAAGATCACATTTTGTGTAGTTATTTGTGTATCATTATTTTACATAATGTTTTAAGCATCCTTGTATCAAAGCCACATCATTCAACATTAATGACATGAAATATTATTATTGGCTAGGTTCATATTAGATTAAGTTTATTCAATTGTTTAGCATTGCATATAATATTACATGATCAAATGTAAATTCCACGGAAGATGAAAAGTTTATATATAAAATACAAATAACTTAATATGTACTATTATAAAACATACAACATATTTTAGTATTATTTTTAGAAATTTAATTTTAAAAATTCATCAAATATTTTCAATTTTATTTCCTCTTTATTTTGACATCCATATTAGCATAGTTCATGCATACTGTTTTTCAAAATTTGAATTTGTAAATATATTATGTAAGAAAATACAATGCAAAAAAAATACATTTTTACATAATAGAATTTTAACAATTGTATTTACATAATAGATTTTAAGTATTATTGTTTATTTTACAAAAAATATAATTATAAAAATCACATATAATAAAAAGTAGATTAGATTTGTATTTTTAAATACATATAATATTACATGATCAAATGTGAATTCTATGGAATATAAAAAATTTATATATGAAATACTAATAACTTAATATGTACTATTATAAAACATACAACATATATTAGTATTATTTTTTAAAATTTAATTTTAAAAATTCAAGAAATATGTTCATTTTTCATTTTTTGTTTATGTTGACATCCATATTAGCATAATTCATACATACTGTTTTTCATAATTTGAATTTGTAAATATATTATGTTAGAAAATACAATGCAAAAAATACATTTTTACATAATAGAATTTTAACAATTGTATTTACATAATAGAAATTTAAATATTATTTATTTTAAAAAAAATCATAACTATAAAAATCTCATATAATACTAAGTAGAATTAGATTTGTATTTTTTTTAAAAACAAATTTAATATATAAATTTAAAAAAAATAATTTATCCATTTAAATAACTTCATAAACTTATAAAGACTTTTGAAATAATATTGTTAAAAATTAAAATTAAAAAAATCATATAATATAAAATAATTTATATTTATGTTTATTCAAAATTAAATTTTGATATTATTTATTAAATTACTTCCGCTATTAAGTTTGATATTATTTATAATTATCATTGCAGTTTGAACCAATAAAAAAATATTCTTGCTATATAATTAATGATGTGTTACTACATATGTCGTACGATTCATTATTTTTATATTTGGTATTGTATGAAATGTTGTAAACAATTATATTATATTTGTTGTTACGTTTTTTTCGTAGAATTGCATTACTTCTCATATATTATTATATAATGACACTAATTTAAGTGTTATTATTTGATTCAAAAAATGATATATTTGATGCTGTGAACAATTATATAATATTTGTTGTTATGTTTTTCCGTAGAATTGCATTACATCTCATATATTATTATATAATGACACTAATTTGAGTGTTATTATTTGATTAAAAAAATTAGATTTTTGTCATCATAATGTAAAATAATTATAAAACATATGAATAATCATAAATTAACGAATTCAAATAATTTTGTTTTAGGATGATATTATCAATATTATCATAGATTAATGAGTTCTATTAATTTATATTCTAATAAAAAACATAATTAACACACTCGCCGCGTAGCGCGAGTATTCTCCTGGTACAAATTATAAATGAACGTATAACAGAGCATCCTATTGTCGTCTCGTGCATACTATTGTCATGTGCTGATTATTATAAAATTCCAAACATAATTCTAGCCATCAATGTTTTTGTTAACAAATCTCAATCATTCCTTATTTGTGGATAATTGGGCACAAATATATACGATTGATCTTGTACATAAAATATATTACAACAATTTAGTTGTAATATATATAATAGTTATAGTGATATATTATATAATATTTTATTGTTTATAATTTTATTTATTATAATTTAGTTATTTAATTATTTTTATGTGTTAGATATTCTTAGGGGTATTCAAACGGCCTGGTTTATTCGGATACATAACTGAACATGTCGAATTCAATTTGATCGGTTTGGTTTTTCGATTTATTTGGTTCGGTCATGTTGAAAAAAAATGTATTTTCGGTTTATTCAGTTCGGTTCGGCTTTGGAATTTTCAAAACCAGTTAAACGAAAAAGCACCTCATTTTTCATAATATTTTAATATGTTCATATTAAAATATAAAAAATTAATGTACTTATCTTATAAAATAAAATATAAATTTTGTTATTAATTTATCTTTATTTTAAAAGTATAATGTTTCTTATCCGATTCAACCAAATAAACAAAGTAACAATTAGGTTTATTCGGTTCGATTTTTAATCGGTTCAAAAGTAATTAAAACAGTTCGATTAGGTATGAATTTAGGTCACTTCAATTTAAATACGTTTGTTCTTATTTGGTTCGGTTAGATATTATATCTTTAATGATATTGAAATTTGTTGTTATTAAAAATAATCATATTGGAAATTAACGTCAATTATTTATTTAGATATATCATTTCTATTCAAATATCAAATATCAAATTTGATATTTTTTAGCATGTTTATTTGTACGTCAGAATCACACGTCAATATGACATGTATCCATGAATTATTAAAAAAAAATTATGTTGTTATTGTAGTTGTCCATTATTGTGACTCGTTACACAATTGCCTAGATAAATGATAGAACAAAAAAAATCCAAAAATGAACACGTCATATATATGGCTCATTCGGAAATTTTTATCCTAAATTAATTAAACGTAAAATCAAAAAATTGGACACGTGTCAGGTCCTCATGCATTTCGAAATTTTTAATACTATAGTATAATTGTATAATTATTGCGACACTTTACACGATTGGCCACCAAAAAGATGCAATACTAAATTTTCATTTTATTAGATCATTATTGTGAGTCATTACACGATTGGCTACAAAAAAAAATAATAAAAATTGATGACATGAAAATAAAATTTTAAAAAAATATATAAAATATTTGATTTCTTTTCTTTTCTATGTATTGAATCCCGAAAAAATCAGTTTTTTCCAAAATCAGTTAGCGTCCAAATCCTAAAAAAAATAAGATTTTGGACGCTAATTAATTTTGAAAAAAATGAAAAAAAAAGATTTTGGGAAGCTCGTGGAAGAAAGAGAACGACTTGAGACTAAAAGGGAAAACTGAATTTTTTCTAAAATTTAGGCGTTAATTGATTTAGAAAAAGAACTATTTTCTCGGGATTCAAAACATAGAAAAAAAAGAAAGAAAACATTTTATTGTCATATTATAAATTTTTATGACATCATTAACTAGTTTTTAAAAATGGAACTTCATCTCTTAATTATTGGAGAGACTAAAATAAACATTTAAAAAAAGATAGAGTTATAAATTGACTCAAAAAATAAATTAGAGATCAAAATGAATAATAACAATAGACAAGACTAAAGTGAGATTTTTTGCTAAATACTTCTATTCGAGCAACAATTATTTTCGGATACGGATGCTGACCCGTTTAAAGTCCCTTAAGCCCTCGTGCCAATGAGCTGAGAAGGTCGACGAATCGTGACGGCCATGGCAACGCTCCTCCATTCAGTTTCAGTTTCTCCTTTAAGTACAGGTAAGGCGGTACCAGAGCGGAACAGATTCAAGCCAAAACGATGCTCATTTTCTCACCTTCCGAAAACCCCCATTTTCCCTCCCAGAAAATCCTTTTCCTTCATTTCGGCTTCGACCCACGAGGATATTTCCCACAAATTATTAACCTTTAAGCTCCGCGATTGGAAAGAGAACAACAATATCCTCCGAAGCAAGCTACTCGATGCTTTCTTTCACTTTGGAAAAATGGTGAAAAGGGGTTACCACCCTGACCAGTATCAGGCTCAAAATCTCATATCCGATCTATCCAAAGAAGGAATGCTCCTGAAATCGGTACGAATAATGGAGTTGTTGCTTCGAACCGAAACTAAACCGCATAAGTTCACATGCACCTTCATAATAGAGGCATTGTCATCTATAGGTGCTCTCGAGTGCGCCCTCGAACTGGTCGACAAAATGCTCGAGAGAGGTTTAACTCTACAAAAACGTTCTTACAACATACTAACTGTCTCATTTTGTAAACACGTCCATAATAGAACAAACTCAAGTTGGAAACGTTTGGAGAAATTAATACACAAAGGCGTAATTCCATCAGATCCCTTCGATTTCGCCAATCTATTACGTATCGCATTTTTCGATAGCGGTATCGACGAAACAATTTCATTAATGTGCAAAATCTTGGAAAAAGGCTCGTGTAGTGCCGATATTGGGGTATATAACGCTATACTAACCCATTTATGCAAAACGAATCGGGTTTGCGATGCGTTGGAGTTATTCAAGGCGATACCACCAAATATCCGTCCAAATTTGAGAAGTTATAATATTCTGCTTAGTGGGTTGTGTAAAGAAGACAGGTTCGTAGATGCGGAGAGTCTTTTGATCGAAATGATCGAGAAAAAAACTTTCCCTGATCTCACGACTTATAAGTTTTTCATTCAAGTCCTCGCAGAGAAAGGATATTCCGAAGAGGCCCTCGAAATTGCGGTATTACTCGGCCAATATGGATCTGAAACCAATGCTAGATTATTTAATCCCATAATTGAACGGTTTTGTGTCGACAATCGAGTGGACATGGTCCACACGGTTTTAGAAATAATGGAGAAAATCCAATGTGATTTAAATGTCGGTACTTATATCGCCATATGCGTTCTTTGCAACCAAGGAAATGTCGATGCCGCGTTTAATATTTTAGAAGACATTCGCAAGAAGCAAAAATTGGGTTTATACGATTTTTATCACAAAGTTTTTACCTATTTATGTAAAAGCAATTCAACTATTGCCGCGATTCAAATTTGGAGCAAACTTTCCCTATTCGGGTTTAGTCCAGATTTGACGATGATTTCGTCCATCACGACTGGTTTGATTCGGGCAGGACGGCTCGAAGAAGCAATGGACTTGTATGAAATAAGGGAGCGGAAGGGATTCGAATTAAACATGGTTAATTATAATATGCTAATTTCGGGGTTGTCGAAAGCGGGTCGAGTCGATTTGGCTTTCACCGTGTTTGAAAAAATGGTTTCGAGAGGCCACGAACCGGATGAGGACACGTATGTGCATATTGTGGAAGGAATTGCGTATCGAGATAGGCGAGATTTGGCGCACGAGTTGTTGAGGAAGTTGCTTTCGAGTGAAATGGTGACTCAAGAAACTTTCGGTAGAATTTGTTTGAAGTTTTGTATGTAGTTTGGATGATGTTTTGCTTTAAACAACAAATTCAAGACGTTTTTTTAAAATGATGGATTTAATACTTCCAAAAACTAATTTTACTTTATTATATTTGTGACTGTTTCTAGCTGCTAATCCAAATCAGACTCCAATTCGATTTGAAAGTGACTATTTACTAATTACATTTACCAATACTAATCTAAACACATTTATTATATACTATTCATATTCATATTCATATTGCTTTGATTGATTTAGTAGGTTTTATTTGCACTAGATATTTTCGTAATTCGTTGCGAGTATTATATAAATTACAATCTATATTGGAAAAATGTAAAACATAATGATGAATATTTTTTATATTAAATACAAATAATATGAGTACCAAAATCAAAATTATGATAATAATAATATATTAGACGTCTAATTTTCAAATGAAATAAAATCAATATACAGTTTCTTTTTTTCTATAAACATAAAGAGTATATATAGCAAATCATATATATTAAGAGGAAGGAATGCCTCTCCGAGCAAGGAAACGTCATCACCTAAATGATAAAAAATGATAATGGTCCCCGGATTTCACCAAGTATATTCTATATTCTAATTGGAAAATGTTGGACATCCCCTACTCCTCTCCCCCACGAGCCTTGATGACGTGGATATGGATTAACACCTCAAGAATTAACACATAAATACATGATTTAACATCTTAATTTGCGGTTTTATTATCTTATTTTATGATTGAACACCAAAATAAGACGTTAAATCATGTATTTGTGTGTTAATTCTTACGGTGTTAACCCATATCCACGTCATCAAGGCTCATGGTGTGGGTTGGGGATGTACATCACTGCTCATTCTAATTATTAAAAAAATGTTATCTGTCCTCACATTTCACTACCACATATACTCTATATCTTTATTTAAGTTTTAACACATTTAATATAGAGAATGTTATTTGTTCTCAGATATTGCCATGGCATATACTTAATATCCAAATCAACACACTTAATAATCATGATATATACAACAAGATACACATAATTAAGAGTTAATTAACCAGTATGCATTAATTAACACACTTAATAAACATGATATGTAACGAGACAGACGAAATTATTTTCACTATCTTTTTTTTCCCAGTATTGTAGTCTTGTAATATACCTTTACGAATTATATCCTTTGAACTATAATTTTTTATTTGTACATTTTTTAAATGTAAATAAATAAATAATCTAGCAATAGTTGATTACACATCAAGGATGTTTATGGGATACGAATTGAGTTTAGTTATTATGAAATGTTAAAAGATAATTGGCGTGCATATGTAAATAATTTGACAATAGTTAAATACGCATCAAAGATATTTTTCGGGTACGAATTGAGTTTAATTATTATGAAACATTAAAAAGATAATAATAATAATAATTGGCGTGCATACTTTATGGATGCACATGGTCCGTGTGAAGATATATGAACTTGGTTTCATAATAATTAAACTAGTTAGTGTGTAGGAATTTCATGAAAAGTTGCAGGCTCATGATTATCATGCTTAACATATGCAAATCTGACATAAAATTAACTAGTTAGTGTGTAGGAATCGTTACATAATGATTTATATGGATTATGGAGCCTATTCAAATATAAATGTCGACGTATTATAATTTATGTCCATATTAAGTATCATGTTTGGATGAGTGTAATAAATGTAGTTAGTAGTATTTATTGTTGCAATTAACTAATACGTATGTTTGGATTATGGTATTTGCTATATTGCTGCAGTTGTAACCTCTCTAGACCATTGTATTCCAGCACTTACGATTCTCACAGAAATTCCAAGGGTTACTAAAGCTACAATAAAAAATTATGACGGGAGCAAATAACTAAACTGAAGCGTTGCTTTCTCCTACTCTCCTGCATATTGAGATTTTATGTTTTTTTTCAAGAACCCAATGCTTTCAAGAATTTGATAATTATCAAGGGAGACACATACCTATACTGTGCATGGAAATAAGTATGTGCATATGTTAGGTTCATTAAATATTAAATTATATTTTGCTTGGACATTTCTATTAGTTGTATCTGTATATCTTGAATTTCTTTAGATTTGTATATGATTATAACTTCTAGTTTGATATTCATGAAAAAATATTGAGTTATTTAGAAATTATATTCAATATAAATACATCAATATATATGGACATTAATATATATGGAGGCTTCTATCGTACACCATTTTGACAAAATGATAGTTTGGATATAAATATTATTAGCATGTATTGTTTTGAAAAAGGCATACATGTTAAGAAAATTATAATTTGGACTTGAAAAAGACATGCGTTTTGAAATTTGAAGTAACCATGATTAACTTCGTTTAATGCTCTGTCAACAATATCATATCAAGAGTATGAGTTAACCTATGATAAAGAAAAAAAAATGGATGGCACATGTCCATTATCAATTGTGTGATTATTAATTAGTGTCTGTTATAGTATGAAAAATCATGCATGATTAGAAACACCAAAAAATGATCCTTCAACGTTTTTGGGGTATTAATGAAGATAACCAAAAAAATTCAAATACAAGAACAAAGGGAGAGTAATTTATGGGTACAAAATTACCTTTTTGCACTTTTGAGGGTATATGGCAAGGAAAATGATTTAGTCTTGGCTTTTAGATTGACATCAAACTTTTCATCTTAGTCATTGAATCACAAAGGGTGTATGATAAGGTGAAAATGGTGTATCATATAACTCCCCAATATATAAATTAGTTATGGATTCTAGTTTTGCTATGGAGGTCCAAGATTCCGAGCAAAGTGAAATATTTCGTCTGGCTTGTATTCAAGGATCGGATCCTAACAGTTCAAAATCTTCAAAAACGGGGATGGCCCCACAATGCCTCATGTCCCCTTTGCTCGGGTCATTTCGAATCAACGATTCACCTGCCTTCTTCAGTGCCCCTACACTAACTCCGTATGGCAATCGCTGAGCAAAGTCAGTCTCGCTCCTCCCTCTACACCGACGTGAACGCTTCAGGATTCTTGGTGCCAACTGCCATCAGCGATCGTACATTGGATAAGGCACAAGCCAGGAGGTGGGACGCTTTCTTCTGCTCCATCTTGTGGGCCGTCTCGAAGGAGCGTCGTAGAGTATTCTTGAGAAAAATGTCTGCCGGCCTTCATGCTCTCTGATCTTGCTTTCACGGATTCGACCAATGGGCTCCAATTCTGCTAATACGATTGTCCCTTGCTACTGTTCATGATATGTAGTGGTTTCTATTGTAGACTATTCTTAAGGTACCCGTTCGGCAACACATGGAATAGTGGAAGAGTGAAAGAGTGGAAGAAAGCTAATTCTATTTTATTCCAAGAGTGTTGGGGTATGAGGAGATTAAATAGTGGAAGAATGAAAGTAAAAATTAAATTAATATTTTTTATTGGAAATGATGAGAGAGAGGAAGAGAAAAAAAATTATATTTCATCTTCTTCCACTCTTCCACCTCCCCATGGAATAGAGTTAAACCACTCTATTTCATTTTCTTCCAATCTTGTTCGGCGGAATAAAATGATTTATTCCATTATCTTTCATTATTCCACTCTAATTCCATGTTGCCGAACGGAGCCGGTATAATTGCTAGTGTATATTTCTGGTAATCCTTAATATAAAATTTGAGGTGCGTTTTGCCCTCCTTCGTTTTTTTTTGTTATGGATACTATTTTAGTATGATTATATGGAGCAACGTAAATACATTCATTTGAGAATCTATGACTATTCATTGAACTATTTTTGTTATGGATACTATTTTTGTATGATTATATGGAGCAACGTAAATACATTCATTTGAGAATCTATGACTATTCATTGAACTATTTTTGTTGTCTTTATGTAATACGCTAGGGTCATTCCATTCTTTGTCTATTTGCCAATCGTACTTCATACTTGAGATGGGAAATTAATTTAAGAAGATAAGATATGATTATAAACTAGACTTATTTAAACTCTGTATTAACTTTCTTACTCCAAACACAAATACTGTGATTGCAGCAATGTCATCTTCCTTCGGCCAAGCACCAAAAAACAAATTGCATTGCGGGAGATAGAATTGTAGTAGTCTCAACTTCTTTTGTAGTTCCTAATTCGATAACCCAAACAGCCCCACTCGCATAGAATAATTTTTAAGGCAGTCTTATCATACATTTTAAATTTTTTTTTTTTTTTTTTTGATATTTAAAAGAGTATATCATAAAATTTATTTTTTAGGTATTTTTCTTTTAAATAAACATCAAAAAATTTATATTTATCCAATCATTAATTAATAAATATAATTGAATTCTTATTTTAAATACTCATTAATTAATAATTTTTCAATATATTTTTGAAAAACATATCATAAGAAAAAAAATATATCATATAAACCTCCAACTTTTTAACATATTCAATGCATCAGTGTTTACTTGTCATTCCCGATTAATAAAGTGAGTTTTTTTTTCTTTCTCGGGATTCTTAAACAAAAGTTGTAATTCATATTCCCCAAAATACCCTTCTTGAGTCTCTAATCCCTTCAACTTCCCAAAAACGGATGCATGTAAAAACCCTAACAAAAGGTTCTAGACTGTTCCATTTCCTCACATTGTCTCTCCTGTCTTTTCCACTTACACCTTCATCTTCTTCTTTTCTCTATCTTTATACTCTTTAGCCAAACTCAACGCCATTGATCCAGAGTATTAAATTATAAATAGTAGAATATGATTCAAGTAAGTGTCTCATTCTCAGTTTTAAGTTTTCATTTTTATTTCTTTTTATACGGTTTATTAAATTGTACCATGACAAATATCATGCATGGCAGAAATTCGATGATGTTCATGATACTGCATACAGTTTTAACTTTGTTTACCATTTCTAATGACTCATTTTATTGAATTATGTGGATTGGACGTGTGTTCCTTTTAAGAGATTGTTCATGTCTGTCAAATGTTTTATGAAATTATCAAGATAAATTGGTTTCTTCATACCTAATATTGAGGTAGGTGCAAGTTATAGGTCCTAACTTCACAAAATATATTTCACATCCTATTTTTGATATATTAGATGTTTAATGTGTCATCATTTAACACAGCCACGTCACCAGTGCTTAACTTGTGGAAGGACCAAGTAAATAATATCAATAGATAAAATTTTACTTCAATGATACATTTGGTGTATTATTCTCGTTTTCTTTCTTTCACTTCTATTAAATGTATATTTTAGTTTAACACAAATCTACTTGATTATGTAATTGCAGGAGACGGTTTGTCAGAAATGTGGTGCGAGCGATAACCCACAATTACTAATATTTTGTAACATATGCGTTATATATGCTGAGCACACGTAAACCTATTTTTTGCAAATAGATTTTTTATTTGCGTTTCTGCTAAAAGTTTTTAATTGTATTTTTTATTTTTTTGCTTTTTCGATAGGTATTGCGTTCATGAGCAGATAGATTTTCAGGAACCGGATGTGCAGTGGTCGTGCGAAGAATGCATGCCTCGTGACTCGGATATAACAAATTCTACCAAGAGGAAAGAAGCAAAAGATGGCAAGGCCGAGAAGAAGAAAAACATGTCTAATAATGGTAAGAAAATAAAAGAAGTTGACAAATATAAGTTTCAAATTTACCCAAATAATTCTCGATTTGGAGAAAGATAACTAATTTGATATATAATCATTCTAGTTTGTCCATCAATTTTTGGTTTGATTATAAAAGTCCTGATAATTTTACTGTTTGAAATATTAATTTCAAATAATGTGTTGTTATTTTGAACAGAAGTTATTATTCCAAAGAAAAAATCGATGAAATTGCCGAAACCAGTTGCCGAAAGCTCAACACGTAATGTTTTTTTCATTATTTTATAATACATATTATTTATTATATTAGTATTTATATTAATTTCAATTTTTTCAACAGGTGTTGTTTCTCGAAAGAGAAATTCACGAAAACAAGTAGTTCAAAATTCTTCGGAAGAAGGTATTCTCAATATTATAGAATAACACTCATCCTAATTAAGAAGAATATTTTTAATTGTTTATTTCATTTAATTATAAATTCTACATCTTCATCTTATTAGTTTTTTTTATTAATTTTGATTATTTACCATTCTTCACAGAACTTTATGACGCAGAACTTTCTACTAAAAAAATCTCTCAGAAATATTTTTCCGGAGAAGGTATTAAATGAATTTTATTATACTAAAATAATATGTTTCATTATTTATAGTAATATTTTAAGTTTACTAATTTTTTTAATTCAATCTAGCAAATTGTGCATTTACGTTATGCCAACCGAAGGAGATGATTTCAAATTTTAACTTAATCAAGGATTCTCTTCAAGAAACACATTTTGAACTTTTGAGAAGTACTCCTTTCTGGCATTTTTATTCGAATCTACCCGAAATGAATATGTGTCGCAGTCTTTTGACCGAAATAATTTCAAAATATGATCCAGACAGAGAGATGTTTGTTTGGAATCCAAACTCTTCTCACCCGATTACAATACCTTTAACCCCAATTGACATATCCCTCGCTCTAGGATTGGCGAATAAGGGTTTTGACGTCGAAGTTTTCAGGGCTAAGAATACCGATTCCATTCCACCATCAAGAATTTGGAAGAAATATTTTAACAACAGTGGTTCAATATGTAGGAACAAATTAACTCGTCTTCTTGATCCTCAGACTCGCCCAAATGGTCTCGATCCCAATGACCCGAGCAATGTACAAGATATTGTTTCCCTTTTGGTTATGAATGCCTTTACCTGTTTCTTATTCCCTTTAAGCAATGGAAATGTCCCTCTTCAACTATTTCATTATGTTGACAAACTTCCTCTACTTAAAGAGTATAATTGGGCGAAAGCCGTCCTTGATTATATTTTTAAAAATATCAAACGTGACGCAGCTAAAATAAGACGCGGAGAAGAAGTTCACTTTACTGGATGCACCATTGCAATAATTGTAAGTATATTTTTATTACTTCTTTCATCGCAATTGTAATTACACAGAATAAACTTTTTCAAGTTTACAGTACTATAATTCATATTAAAAAAGAATTTGAAATTTTCTTAAATAATATTATAGAGGGTTTTATTTGCAGGTTGCTTTTCTCTCCAGAATTAATCTTCCTTCTCCTCTTAGCGTGTATACAGGAGGATATCCGGCTTATTATAATTATAAGCTCGACGCCTTTTACAGAAGAGTGAAGATTAAAGAATATTTTGGTAAGAGCCGAGTTGTTGATCGAGATGTTCCTTCTTTTGATGGAAGAATAATTCAGCTCAACAACATTGTCAAGCCACCGGTTATACCTGGTATTTCCGAATCCAAATTAGTAAAACCTAATTTGAAAAGACCAAGAAAACCAGGTTGTTTGAAACCAAAAAAATTAGTTGTTGATGAAAAAGAAAAATCACTCCTGCTACTTACAAACTTTGTTTTGGAGGAAGAAAAAGATGAAAAGGAGCTTGACAATTAAAAAAGCTGTCGATTTGAATAATACTATTTAATGTTTGAACTTTGAATTGATACTATTTCATTATCTAAATATTTTCATTTAAGATATATTCACGAGCAATGTGAATTAGATGATTTGTCAAATGACACATAGCATAAAAAAAAAATTAGTTTACACTATTCTTGAGTCAATAACTCAATGTATCATTTTGTCAGAAGAATAATTCAAATTCATATAATATTACAAAACTGAAAAGAAAGAAAAACTCCATTTGTGAAACCATGAAAAATCTTATTAACATATTGTCATTTGATCGGTGTTTTTGTAATAAAATAATTAAGTATTTTGTAGAAACAGATAAGGATATGAAATATTATATTTTACTTTTCACAATTATTCATGATAAATTCCACACCAAAATATCATATAATTGACAATTAAGATAAGCAGTGCAGTTAATTATACAAAGTGAAGTTAGCCGACTTGAATTTTGAAGGGATTACTATATATTATTTTTAAGTTCTTTGTTATACGAATAATATATAGTTTATGGATCATGGAAAAATTTAGCAAGTTCTAAGAACTAAATCTGAAAAATATTATAAGTAGAATCTCGCAATATTTTTTTCATTATTTAAAGAGTCAAAATATCGTTCAAAAATCATATCACACCAAAAAATATAATTAGGGACGCATAAAATCGAAGTGTGATATTTGATTTGGTTATTATTATTATTATTATTATTATTATTATTATTATTATTATTATTATTAATAGTACTAATCTGAAACATTGGGCCGAAAAATCTCGCTTTCACGTCGCCAGTTACTGTATTGCTTCTTTAAATATAATCCCTTCCTCTCCTCTCGCTTTTCCTGCTCTTTTCTTGCTCTCATTGTCTCAGAAGAACACCCAAACGCCAAACCCGCGAGTAAAACCCTAGCTCCGCCAGATGGATCCGCCAGAGGGAAAAGGCGAGATTTCGTCGGCGGTTTGCGTGGACCGGAGAGAAACAACCTCGCCCCATTGTCGAGTTCATCATTTATTCGAAACTGCTGCGACTTTTGGGGCCATATTTCCTCTTATTTGGGGAGTTATTCAAAGTCTTGCTACCGTGCCTATGTCTAGCACTTTTTGGGTCCAAATTTGGTCCGATATGGGATGAATTTTGGGTCGACATCGGTTGATTTTACTGTAAAATCTGTTCAGTTCTTTTTTTTTTCCCGTTTCTGGTCCAATTATGATCTATTTTTCTGCAATAGAACGAAGGGAACACATGATTTGAGTCCATTTATGGTCCAATTTGAGGGTTATTTATAATTTTTAGCATTTTTTTAAATTTTTCGCTGTTTGCCCTAAAAAACAGCGACTTTTTGCATTTTTCGTGCAATTGCATGTATTTTCGTGGTTTGTTCTAACCCTTTCCAGCAATTTTTGGTCTATTTCATTGAGAATTTATTTAATTTTGTTCAAAAATATCGATTCTGCCCTTTTATTTCTTCTCCTTTTCCATGCGTTGGTATGAATTTGTGGGATTTGTAGCTAATATTTTTGTTTTGTTTTGAGCTGATGATTATGATAGGAGTTTTTATTAGCAATTAGTTTAAGAAAGATTTAATCTTTGAGGTGATTAGTTCGAAATTAGGGAATTGTCAATGATCCGTTAACAGTCATTGCTATTCAAGGTTTGATTGTTTATTGGAGGTGAGAAAACACTAAGAAAATTTGTTTTTCGATTTAAAACAAGATTCGAACGATTTGAAGAGTTCAAATAACGTGTTTTTACATCATTTGTATCGTATCTTTTAGTACATAACTTTTCACCAAATTTCACAAACACTAAGATAGTTTGTTTTTCGATTCAAAACAAGATTTTCACGCTTTGAGGAGTTCAAATAACGTGTTTTTAGATCATTTGTGTCGTATCTTTTACTACATAACTTTTCACCAAATTTCACAAACACTAAGAAAGTTTGTTTTTCGATTCAAAACAAGATTTGAACGCTTTGAGGAGTTCAAATAACGTGTTTTTAGATCATTTGTATCGTATCTTTTACTACATAACTTTTCACCAAATTTCACAAACACTAAGAAAGTTTGTTTTTCGATTCAAAACAAGATTTGAATGCTTTGAGGAGTTCAAATAACGTGTCTTTAGATCATTTGTGTCGTATCTTTTACTACATAACTTTTCACCAAATTTCAAAAACACTAAGAAAGTTTGTTTTTCGATTCAAAACAAGATTTTAACGCTTTGAGGAGTTCAACTAACGTGTTTTTAGATCATTTGTATCGTATCTTTTACTACAGAACTTTTCACCAAATTTCACAAACACTAGGAAAGTTTGTTTTTCGATTCAAAACAAGATTTGAACGCTTTGAGGAGTTCAAATAACGTGTTTTTAGATCATTTGTATCGTATCTTTTACTACATAACTTTTCACCAAATTTCACAAACACTAAGAAACTTTGTTTTTCGATTCAAAACAAACTTTTAATGCTTTGAGGAGTTCAAATAACATGTTTTTAGATCATTTGTATCGTATCTTTTACTACATAACTTTTCACCAAATTTCACAAACACTAAGAAAGTTTGTTTTTCGATTCAAAACAAGATTTTAACGCTTTGAGGAGTTCAAATAACGTGTTTTTAGATCATTTGTATCGTATCTTTTACTACATAACTTTTCACCAAATTTCACAAACACTAAGAAAGTTTGTTTTTCGATTCAAAACAAACTTTTAACGCTTTGAGGAGTTCAAATAACGTGTTTTTAGATCATTTGTGTCGTATCTTTTACTACATAACTTTTCACCAAATTTCACAAACACTAAGAAAGTTTGTTTTTCGATTCAAAACAAGATTCGAACGCTTTGAGGAGTTCAAATAACGTGTTTTTACATCATTTGTATCGTATCTTTTAGTACATAACTTTTCACCAAATTTCACAAACTCTAAGATAGTTTGTTTTTCGAATCAAAACAAGATTTTCACGCTTTGAGGAGTTCAAATAACGTGTTTTTAGATCATTTGTGTCGTATCTTTTACTACATAACTTTTCACCAAATTTCACAAACACTAAGAAAGTTTGTTTTTCGATTCAAAACAAGATTTGAACGCTTTGAGGAGTTCAAATAACGTGTTTTTAGATCATTTGTATCGTATCTTTTACTACATAACTTTTCACCAAATTTCACAAACACTAAGATAGTTTGTTTTTCGATTCAAAACAAACTTTTAACGCTTTGAGGAGTTCAAATAACGTGTTTTTAGATCATTTGTATCGTATCTTTTGGTACTTAACTTTTCACCAAATTTCACAAACACTAAGAAAGTTTCTTTTTCGATTCAAAACAAGATTTTAACGCTTTGAGGAGTTCAAATAACGTGTTTTTAGATCATTTGTATCATACCTTTTACTACATAACTTTTCACCAAATTTCACAAACACTAAGAAAGTTTGTTTTTTGATTCAAAACAAGATTTGAACGCTTTGAGGAGTTCAAATAACGTGTTTTTAGATCATCTGTATCGTATCTTTTACTACATAACTTTTCATCAAATTTCACAAACACTAAGAAAGCTTGTTTTTCGATTCAAAACAAACTTTTAACGCTTTGAGGAGTTCAAATAACGTGTTTTTAGATCATTTGTATCGTATCTTTTAGTACATAACTTTTCACCAAATTTCACAAACACGAAGAAAGTTTGTTTTTCGATTCAAAACAAGATTTTAACGCTTTGAGGAGTTCAAATAACGTGTTTTTAGATCATTTGTATCGTATCTTTTACTACATAACTTTTCACCAAATTTCACAAACACTAATAAAGTTTGTCTTTCGATTCAAAACAAGATTTGAACGCTTTGAGGAGTTCAAATAACGTGTTTTTAGATCATATGTGTCGTATCTTTTACTACATAACTTTTAACCAAATTTCACAAACACTAAGAAAGTTTGTTTTTGGATTCAAAACAATATTTGAACGCTTTGAGGAGTTCAAATAACGTGTTTTTAGATCATTTGTATCGTTTCTTTTACTACATAACTTTTCACCAAATTTCACAAACACTAAGAAAGCTTGTTTTTCGATTCAAAACAAACTTTTAACGCTTTGAGGAGTTCAAATAACGTGTTTTTAGATCATTTGTTTCGTATCTTTTAGTACATAACTTTTCACCAAATTTCACAAACACTAAGAAAGTTTGTTTTTCGATTCAAAACAAGATTTGAACGCTTTGAGGAGTTCAAATAACTTGTTTTTTGATCATTTGTATCGTATCTTTTACTACATAACTTTTCACCAAATTTCACAAACACTAAGAAAGTTTGTTTTTCGATTCAAAACAAGATTTTAACGCTTTGAGGAGTTCAAATAACGTGTTTTTAGATCATTTGTATCGTATCTTTTACTACATAACTTTTCACCAAATTTCACAAACACTAAGAAAGTTTGTTTTTCGATTCAAAACAAACTTTTAACGCTTTGAGGAGTTCAAATAACGTGTTTTTAGATCATTTGTGTCGTATCTTTTACTACATAACTTTTCACCAAATTTCACAAACACTAAGAAAGTTTGTTTTTCGATTCAAAACAAGATTCGAACGCTTTGAGGAGTTCAAATAACGTGTTTTTACATCATTTGTATCGTATCTTTTAGTACATAACTTTTCACCAAATTTCACAAACTCTAAGATAGTTTGTTTTTCGAATCAAAACAAGATTTTCACGCTTTGAGGAGTTCAAATAACGTGTTTTTAGATCATTTGTGTCGTATCTTTTACTACATAACTTTTCACCAAATTTCACAAACACTAAGAAAGTTTGTTTTTCGATTCAAAACAAGATTCGAACGCTTTGAGGAGTTCAAATAACGTGTTTTTACATCATTTGTATCGTATCTTTTAGTACATAACTTTTCACCAAATTTCACAAACTCTAAGATAGTTTGTTTTTCGAATCAAAACAAGATTTTCACGCTTTGAGGAGTTCAAATAACGTGTTTTTAGATCATTTGTGTCGTATCTTTTACTACATAACTTTTCACCAAATTTCACAAACACTAAGAAAGTTTGTTTTTCGATTCAAAACAAGATTTGAACGCTTTGAGGAATTAAAATAACGTGTTTTTAGATCATTTGTATCGTATCTTTTACTACATAACTTTTCACCAAATTTCACAAACACTAAGATAGTTTGTTTTTCGATTCAAAACAAACTTTTAACGCTTTGAGGAGTTCAAATAACGTGTTTTTAGATCATTTGTATCGTATCTTTTAGTACTTAACTTTTCACCAAATTTCACAAACGCTAAGAAAGTTTCTTTTTCGATTCAAAACAAGATTTTAACGCTTTGAGGAGTTCAAATAACGTGTTTTTAGATCATTTGTATCATACCTTTTACTACATAACTTTTCACCAAATTTCACAAACACTAAGAAAGTTTGTTTTTTGATTCAAAACAAGATTTGAACGCTTTGAGGAGTTCAAATAACGTGTTTTTAGATCATTTGCATCGTATCTTTTACTACATAACTTTTCATCTAATTTCACAAACAATAAGAAAGCTTGTTTTTCGATTCAAAACAAACTTTTAACGCTTTGAGGAGTTCAAATAACGTGTTTTTAGATCATTTGTATCGTATCTTTTAGTACATAACTTTTCACCAAATTTCACAAACACGAAGAAAGTTTGTTTTTCGATTCGAAACAAGATTTTAACGCTTTGAGGAGTTCAAATAACGTGTTTTTAGATCATTTGTATCGTATCTTTTACTACATAACTTTTCACCAAATTTCACAAACACTAATAAAGTTTGTCTTTCGATTCAAAACAAGATTTGAACGCTTTGAGGAGTTCAAATAACGTGTTTTTAGATCATATGTGTCGTATCTTTTACTACATAACTTTTAACCAAATTTCACAAACACTAAGAAATTTTGTTTTTGGATTCAAAACAATATTTGAACGCTTTGAGGAGTTCAAATAACGTGTTTTTAGATCATTTGTATCGTTTCTTTTACTACATAACTTTTCACCAAATTTCACAAACACTAAGAAAGTTTGTTTTTCGATTCAAAACAAGATTTGAACACTTTGAGGAGTTCAAATAACGTGTTTTTTGATCATTTGTATCGTATCTTTTACTACATAACTTTTCACCAAATTTCACAAACACTAAGAAAGTTTGTTTTTCGATTCAAAACAAACTTTTAACGTTTTGAGGAGTTCAAATAACGTGTTTTTAGATCATTTGTATCGTATCTTTTACTACATAACTTTTCACCAAATTTCACAAACACTAAGAAAGTTTGTTTTTCGATTCAAAACAAGATTTTAACGCTTTGAGGAGTTCAAATAACGTGTTTTTAGATCATTTGTATCGTATCTTTTAGTACATAACTTTTCACCAAATTTCACAAACACTAAGAAAGTTTGTTTTTCGATTCAAAAGAAGATTTTAAAGCTTTGAGCAGTTCATATAACGTGTTTTTAGATCATTTGTATCGTATCTTTTACTATATAACCTTTCACCAAATTTCACAAACACTATGAATTTTTCGATTCAAAACGAGATTTTAACGCTTTGAGGAGTTCAAATAACGTGTTTTTGGATCATTTGTATCGTATCTTTTACTACATAACTTTTCACGAAATATCACAAACACTAAGAAAGTTTGTTTTTCGATTCAAAACAAGATTTTAACGCTTTGAGGAGTTCAAATAACGTGTTTTTAGATCATTTGTATCGTATCTTTTACAACATAACTTTTCACCAAATTTCACAAACACTAAGAAAGTTTGTTTTTCGATTCAAAACAAACTTTTAACGCTCTGAGGAGTTCAAATAACGTGTTTTTAGATCATTTGTGTCGTATCTTTTACTACATAACTTTTCACCAAATTTCACAAACACTAAGAAAGTTTGTTTTTCGATTCAAAACAAGATTTGAATGCTTTGAGGAGTTCAAATAACGTGTCTTTAGATCATTTGTGTCGTATCTTTTACTACATAACTTTTGACCAAATTTCAGAAACACTAAGAAAGTTTGTTTTTCGATTCAAAACAAGATTTTAACGCTTTGAGGAGTTCAACTAACGTGTTTTTAGATCATTTATATCGTATCTTTTAGTACATAACTTTTCACCAAATTTCACAAACACTAGGAAAGTTTGTTTTTCGATTCAAAACAAGATTTGAACGCTTTGAGGAGTTCAAATAACGTGTTTTTAGATCATTTGTGTCGTATCTTTTACAACATAACTTTTCACCAAATTTCACAAACACTAAGAAAGTTTGTTTTTTGATTCAAAACAAGATTTGAACGCTTTGAGGAGTTCAAATAACGTGTTTTTAGATCATTTGTATCGTATCTTTTACTACATAACTTTTCACCAAATTACACAAACACTAAGAAAGTTTGTTTTTCGATTCAAAACAAGATTTTAACTATTTGAGGAATTCAAATAACGTGTTTTTAGATCATTTGTATCGTATCTTTTAGTACATAACTTTTCACCAAATTTCACAAACACTAAGAAAGTTTGTTTTTCGATTCAAAACAAGATTTTAAAGTTTTGAGGAGTTCAAATAACGTGTTTTTAGATCATTTGTATCGTATCTTTTACTACATAACTTTTCACCAAATTTCACAAACACTAATAAAGTTTGTCTTTCGATTCAAAACAAGATTTGAACGCTTTGAGGAGTTCAAATAACGTGTTTTTAGATCATTTGTATCATATCTTTTAGTACATAACTTTTCACCAAATTTCACAAACACTAAGAAAGTTTGTTTTTCGATTCAAATCAAGATTTGAACGCTTTGAGGAGTTCAAATAACGTGTTTTTAGATCATTTGTATCGTATCTTTTACTACATAACTTTTCACCAAATTTCACAAACACTAAGATAGTTTGTTTTTCGATTCAAAACAAACTTTTAACCCTTTGAGGAGTTCAAATAACGTGTTTTTAGATCATTTGTATCGTATCTTTTAGTACATAACTTTTCACCAAATTTCACAAACACTAAGAAAGTTTGTTTTTCGATTCAAAACAAGATTTTAACGCTTTGAGGAGGCCAAATAACGTGTTTTTAGATCATTTGTATCATACCTTTTACTACATAACTTTTCACCAAATTTCACAAACACTAAGAAAGTTTGTTTTACGATTCAAAACAAGATTTTAACGCTTTGAGGAGTTCAAATAACGTGTTTTTAGATCATTTGTATCGTATCTTTTACTACATAACTTTTCACCAAATTTCACAAACACTAAGAATGTTTGTTTTTCGATTCAAAACAAGATTTGAACGCTTTGAGGAGTTGAAATAACGTGTTTTTAGATCATTTGTATCGTATCTTATAATTCATAACTTTTCACCAAATTTCGCAAACACTAAGAAAGTTTGTTTTTCGATTCAAAACAAGATTTTAACGCTTTGAGGAGTTCAAATAACGTGTTTTTAGATCATTTGTATCGTATATTTTACTACATAACTTTTCACCAAATTTCACAAACACTAAGAAAGTTTGTTTTTCGATTCTAAACATGATTTTAACGCTTTGAGGAGTTCAAATAACGTGTTTTTAGATCATTTGTATCGTATATTTTAGTACATTACTTTTCACCAAATTTCACAAACACTAAGAAAGTTTGTTTTTCGATTTAAAACAAGATTTTAACGCTTTGAGGAGTTCAAATAACGTGTTTTTAGATCATTTGTACCGTATCTTTTAGTACATAACTTTTCACCAAATTTCACAAACACTAAGAATGTTTGTTTTTCGATTCAAAACAAGATTTTAACGCTTTGAGGTGTTCAAATAACGTGTTTTTAGATCATTTGTATCGTATCTTTTACTACATAACTTTTCACCATATTTCACAAACACAAAGAAAGTTTGTTTTTCGATTCAAAACAAACTTTTAACGCTTTGAGGAGTTCAAATAACGTGTTTTTAGATCATTTGTGTCGTATCTTTTACTACATAACTTTTCACCAAATTTCACAAACACTAAGAAAGTTTGTTTTTCGATTCAAAACAAGATTTGAATGCTTTGAGGAGTTCAAATAACGTGTCTTTAGATCATTTGTGTCGTATCTTTTACTACATAACTTTTCACCAAATTTCACAAACACTAAGAAAGTTTGTTTTTCGATTCAAAACAAGATTTGAATGCTTTGAGGAGTTCAAATAACGTGTCTTTAGATCATTTGTGTCGTATCTTTTACTACATAACTTTTCACCAAATTTCAGAAACACTAAGAAAGTTTGTTTTTCGATTCAAAACAAACTTTTAACGTTTTGAGGAGTTCAAATAACGTGTTTTTAGATCATTTGTATCGTATCTTTTACTACATAACTTTTCACCAAATTTCACAAACACTAAGAAAGTTTGTTTTTCGATTCAAAACAAGATTTTAACGCTTTGAGGAGTTCAAATAACGTGTTTTTAGATCATTTGTATCGTATCTTTTAGTACATAACTTTTCACCAAATTTCACAAACACTAAGAAAGTTTGTTTTTCGATTCAAAAGAAGATTTTAAAGCTTTGAGCAGTTCATATAACGTGTTTTTAGATCATTTGTATCGTATCTTTTACTATATAACCTTTCACCAAATTTCACAAACACTATGAATTTTTCGATTCAAAACGAGATTTTAACGCTTTGAGGAGTTCAAATAACGTGTTTTTGGATCATTTGTATCGTATCTTTTACTACATAACTTTTCACGAAATATCACAAACACTAAGAAAGTTTGTTTTTCGATTCAAAACAAGATTTTAACGCTTTGAGGAGTTCAAATAACGTGTTTTTAGATCATTTGTATCGTATCTTTTACAACATAACTTTTCACCAAATTTCACAAACACTAAGAAAGTTTGTTTTTCGATTCAAAACAAACTTTTAACGCTCTGAGGAGTTCAAATAACGTGTTTTTAGATCATTTGTGTCGTATCTTTTACTACATAACTTTTCACCAAATTTCACAAACACTAAGAAAGTTTGTTTTTCGATTCAAAACAAGATTTGAATGCTTTGAGGAGTTCAAATAACGTGTCTTTAGATCATTTGTGTCGTATCTTTTACTACATAACTTTTGACCAAATTTCAGAAACACTAAGAAAGTTTGTTTTTCGATTCAAAACAAGATTTTAACGCTTTGAGGAGTTCAACTAACGTGTTTTTAGATCATTTATATCGTATCTTTTAGTACATAACTTTTCACCAAATTTCACAAACACTAGGAAAGTTTGTTTTTCGATTCAAAACAAGATTTGAACGCTTTGAGGAGTTCAAATAACGTGTTTTTAGATCATTTGTGTCGTATCTTTTACAACATAACTTTTCACCAAATTTCACAAACACTAAGAAAGTTTGTTTTTTGATTCAAAACAAGATTTGAACGCTTTGAGGAGTTCAAATAACGTGTTTTTAGATCATTTGTATCGTATCTTTTACTACATAACTTTTCACCAAATTACACAAACACTAAGAAAGTTTGTTTTTCGATTCAAAACAAGATTTTAACTATTTGAGGAATTCAAATAACGTGTTTTTAGATCATTTGTATCGTATCTTTTAGTACATAACTTTTCACCAAATTTCACAAACACTAAGAAAGTTTGTTTTTCGATTCAAAACAAGATTTTAAAGTTTTGAGGAGTTCAAATAACGTGTTTTTAGATCATTTGTATCGTATCTTTTACTACATAACTTTTCACCAAATTTCACAAACACTAATAAAGTTTGTCTTTCGATTCAAAACAAGATTTGAACGCTTTGAGGAGTTCAAATAACGTGTTTTTAGATCATTTGTATCATATCTTTTAGTACATAACTTTTCACCAAATTTCACAAACACTAAGAAAGTTTGTTTTTCGATTCAAATCAAGATTTGAACGCTTTGAGGAGTTCAAATAACGTGTTTTTAGATCATTTGTATCGTATCTTTTACTACATAACTTTTCACCAAATTTCACAAACACTAAGATAGTTTGTTTTACGATTCAAAACAAACTTTTAACCCTTTGAGGAGTTCAAATAACGTGTTTTTAGATCATTTGTATCATACCTTTTACTACATAACTTTTCACCAAATTTCACATACACTAAGAAAGTTTGTTTTTCGATTCAAAACAAGATTTGAATGCTTTGAGGAGTTCAAATAACGTGTTTTTAGATCATTTGTATCGTATCTTTTAGTACATAACTTTTCACCAAATTTCACAAACACTAAGAAAGTTTGTTTTACGATTCAAAACAAGATTTTAACGCTTTGAGGAGTTCAAATAACGTGTTTTTAGATCATTTGTATCGTATCTTTTACTACATAACTTTTCACCAAATTTCACAAACACTAAGAATGTTTGTTTTTCGATTCAAAACAAGATTTGAACGCTTTGAGGAGTTGAAATAACGTGTTTTTAGATCATTTGTATCGTATCTTATAATTCATAACTTTTCACCAAATTTCGCAAACACTAAGAAAGTTTGTTTTTCGATTCAAAACAAGATTTTAACGCTTTGAGGAGTTCAAATAACGTGTTTTTAGATCATTTGTATCGTATATTTTACTACATAACTTTTCACCAAATTTCACAAACACTAAGAAAGTTTGTTTTTCGATTCTAAACATGATTTTAACGCTTTGAGGAGTTCAAATAACGTGTTTTTAGATCATTTGTATCGTATATTTTAGTACATTACTTTTCACCAAATTTCACAAACACTAAGAAAGTTTGTTTTTCGATTTAAAACAAGATTTTAACGCTTTGAGGAGTTCAAATAACGTGTTTTTAGATCATTTGTACCGTATCTTTTAGTACATAACTTTTCACCAAATTTCACAAACACTAAGAATGTTTGTTTTTCGATTCAAAACAAGATTTTAACGCTTTGAGGTGTTCAAATAACGTGTTTTTAGATCATTTGTATCGTATCTTTTACTACATAACTTTTCACCATATTTCACAAACACAAAGAAAGTTTGTTTTTCGATTCAAAACAAACTTTTAACGCTTTGAGGAGTTCAAATAACGTGTTTTTAGATCATTTGTGTCGTATCTTTTACTACATAACTTTTCACCAAATTTCACAAACACTAAGAAAGTTTGTTTTTCGATTCAAAACAAGATTTTAACGCTTTGAGGAGTTCAAATAACGTGTTTTTAGATCATTTGTATCGTATATTTTACTACATAACTTTTCACCAAATTTCACAAACACTAAGAAAGTTTGTTTTTCGATTCTAAACATGATTTTAACGCTTTGAGGAGTTCAAATAACGTGTTTTTAGATCATTTGTATCGTATATTTTAGTACATTACTTTTCACCAAATTTCACAAACACTAAGAAAGTTTGTTTTTCGATTTAAAACAAGATTTTAACGCTTTGAGGAGTTCAAATAACGTGTTTTTAGATCATTTGTACCGTATCTTTTAGTACATAACTTTTCACCAAATTTCACAAACACTAAGAATGTTTGTTTTTCGATTCAAAACAAGATTTTAACGCTTTGAGGTGTTCAAATAACGTGTTTTTAGATCATTTGTATCGTATCTTTTACTACATAACTTTTCACCAAATTTCACAAACACTAAGAAAGTTTGTTTTTGGATTCAAAACAAGATTTGAACGCTTTGAGGAGTTCAAATAACGTGTTTTTAGATCATTTGTATCGTATCTTTTACTACATAACTTTTCACCAAATTACACAAACACTAAGAAAGTTTGTTTTTCGATTCAAAACAAGATTTTAACTATTTGAGGAGTTCAAATAACGTGTTTTTAGATAATTTGTATCGTATCTTTTAGTACATAACTTTTCACCAAATTTCACAAACACTAAGAAAGTTTGTTTTTCGATTCAAAACAAGATTTTAAAGCTTTGAGGAGTTCAAATAACGTGTTTTTAGATCATTTGTATCGTATCTTTTACTACATAACTTTTCACCAAATTTCACAAACACTAATAAAGTTTGTCTTTCGATTCAAAACAAGATTTGAACGCTTTGAGGAGTTCAAATAACGTGTTTTTAGATCATTTGTATCATATCTTTTAGTACATAACTTTTCACCAAATTTCACAAACACTAAGAAAGTTTGTTTTTCGATTCAAATCAAGATTTGAACGCTTTGAGGAGTTCAAATAACGTGTTTTTAGATCATTTGTATCGTATCTTTTACTACATAACTTTTCACCAAATTTCACAAACACTAAGATAGTTTGTTTTTCGATTCAAAACAAACTTTTAACGCTTTGAGGAGTTCAAATAACGTGTTTTTAGATCATTTGTATCGTATCTTTTAGTACATAACTTTTCACCAAATTTCACAAACACTAAGAAAGTTTGTTTTTCGATTCAAAACAAGATTTTAACGCTTTGAGGAGGCCAAATAACGTGTTTTTAGATCATTTGTATCATACCTTTTACTACATAACTTTTCACCAAATTTCACACACACTAAGAAAGTTTGTTTTTCGATTCAAAACAAGATTTGAATGCTTTGAGGAGTTCAAATAACGTGTTTTTAGATCATTTGTATCGTATCTTTTAGTACATAACTTTTCACCAAATTTCACAAACACTAAGAAAGTTTGTTTTTCGATTCAAAACAAGATTTTAACGCTTTGAGGAGTTCAAATAACGTGTTTTTAGATCATTTGTATCGTATCTTTTACTACATAACTTTTCACCAAATTTCACAAACACTAAGAAAGTTTGTTTTTCGATTCAAAACAAGATTTGAACGCTTTGAGGAGTTCAAATAACGTGTTTTTAGATCATTTGTATCGTATCTTATAATACATAACTTTTCACCAAATTTCGCAAACACTAAGAAAGTTTGTTTTTCGATTCAAAACAAGATTTTAACGCTTTGAGGAGTTCAAATAACGTGTTTTTAGATCATTTGTATCGTATATTTTACTACATAACTTTTCACCAAATTTGACAAACACTAAGAAAGTTTGTTTTTCGATTCTAAACATGATTTTAACGCTTTGAGGAGTTCAAATAACGTGTTTTTAGATCATTTGTATCGTATATTTTAGTACATTACTTTTCACCAAATTTCACAAACACTAAGAAAGTTTGTTTTTCGATTTAAAACAAGATTTTAACGCTTTGAGGAGTTCAAATAACGTGTTTTTAGATCATTTGTACCGTATCTTTTAGTACATAACTTTTCACCAAATTTCACAAACACTAAGAATGTTTGTTTTTCGATTCAAAACAAGATTTTAACGCTTTGAGGTGTTCAAATAACGTGTTTTTAGATCATTTGTATCGTATCTTTTACTACATAACTTTTCACCATATTTCACAAACACTAAGAAAGTTTGTTTTTCGATTCAAAACAAACTTTTAACGCTTTGAGGAGTTCAAATAACGTGTTTTTAGATCATTTGTGTCGTATCTTTTACTACATAACTTTTCACCAAATTTCACAAACACTAAGAAAGTTTGTTTTTCGATTCAAAACAAGATTTGAATGCTTTGAGGAGTTCAAATAACGTGTCTTTAGATCATTTGTGTCGTATCTTTTACTACATAACTTTTCACCAAATTTCAGAAACACTAAGAAAGTTTGTTTTTCGATTCAAAACAAGATTTTAACGCTTTGAGGAGTTCAACTAACGTGTTTTTAGATCATTTGTATCGTATCTTTTACTACATAACTTTTCACCAAATTTCACAAACACTAGGAAAGTTTGTTTTTTGATTCAAAACAAGATTTGAACGCTTTGAGGAGTTCAAATAACGTGTTTTTAGATCATTTGTATCGTATCTTTTACTACATAACTTTTCACCAAATTTCACAAACACTAAGAAACTTTGTTTTTCGATTCAAAACAAACTTTTAATGCTTTGAGGAGTTCAAATAACATGTTTTTAGATCATTTGTATCGTATCTTTTAGTACATAACTTTTCACCAAATTTCACAAACACTAAGAAAGTTTGTTTTTCTATTCAAAACAAGATTTTAACGCTTTGAGGAGTTCAAATAACGTGTATTTAGATCATTTGTATCGTATGTTTTACTACATAACTTTTCACCAAATTTCACAAACACTAAGAAAGTTTGTTTTTCGATTCAAGACAAGATTTGAACGCTTTGAGGAGTTCAAATAACGTGTTTTTAGATCATTTGTATCGTATCTTATAATACATAACTTTTCACCAAATTTCACAAACACTAAGAAAGTTTGTTTTTCGATTCAAAACAAGATTTTAACGCTTTGAGGAGTTCAAATAACGTGTTTTTAGATCATTTGTATCGTATCTTTTACTACATAACTTTTCACCAAATTTCACAAACACTAAGAAAGTTTGTTTTTGGATTCAAAACAAGATTTGAACGCTTTGAGGAGTTCAAATAACGTGTTTTTAGATCATTTGTATCGTATCTTTTACTACATAACTTTTCACCAAATTACACAAACACTAAGAAAGTTTGTTTTTCGATTCAAAACAAGATTTTAACTATTTGAGGAGTTCAAATAACGTGTTTTTAGATAATTTGTATCGTATCTTTTAGTACATAACTTTTCACCAAATTTCACAAACACTAAGAAAGTTTGTTTTTCGATTCAAAACAAGATTTTAAAGCTTTGAGGAGTTCAAATAACGTGTTTTTAGATCATTTGTATCGTATCTTTTACTACATAACTTTTCACCAAATTTCACAAACACTAATAAAGTTTGTCTTTCGATTCAAAACAAGATTTGAACGCTTTGAGGAGTTCAAATAACGTGTTTTTAGATCATTTGTATCATATCTTTTAGTACATAACTTTTCACCAAATTTCACAAACACTAAGAAAGTTTGTTTTTCGATTCAAATCAAGATTTGAACGCTTTGAGGAGTTCAAATAACGTGTTTTTAGATCATTTGTATCGTATCTTTTACTACATAACTTTTCACCAAATTTCACAAACACTAAGATAGTTTGTTTTTCGATTCAAAACAAACTTTTAACGCTTTGAGGAGTTCAAATAACGTGTTTTTAGATCATTTGTATCGTATCTTTTAGTACATAACTTTTCACCAAATTTCACAAACACTAAGAAAGTTTGTTTTTCGATTCAAAACAAGATTTTAACGCTTTGAGGAGGCCAAATAACGTGTTTTTAGATCATTTGTATCATACCTTTTACTACATAACTTTTCACCAAATTTCACACACACTAAGAAAGTTTGTTTTTCGATTCAAAACAAGATTTGAATGCTTTGAGGAGTTCAAATAACGTGTTTTTAGATCATTTGTATCGTATCTTTTAGTACATAACTTTTCACCAAATTTCACAAACACTAAGAAAGTTTGTTTTTCGATTCAAAACAAGATTTTAACGCTTTGAGGAGTTCAAATAACGTGTTTTTAGATCATTTGTATCGTATCTTTTACTACATAACTTTTCACCAAATTTCACAAACACTAAGAAAGTTTGTTTTTCGATTCAAAACAAGATTTGAACGCTTTGAGGAGTTCAAATAACGTGTTTTCAGATCATTTGTATCGTATCTTATAATACATAACTTTTCACCAAATTTCGCAAACACTAAGAAAGTTTGTTTTTCGATTCAAAACAAGATTTTAACGCTTTGAGGAGTTCAAATAACGTGTTTTTAGATCATTTGTATCGTATATTTTACTACATAACTTTTCACCAAATTTGACAAACACTAAGAAAGTTTGTTTTTCGATTCTAAACATGATTTTAACGCTTTGAGGAGTTCAAATAACGTGTTTTTAGATCATTTGTATCGTATATTTTAGTACATTACTTTTCACCAAATTTCACAAACACTAAGAAAGTTTGTTTTTCGATTTAAAACAAGATTTTAACGCTTTGAGGAGTTCAAATAACGTGTTTTTAGATCATTTGTACCGTATCTTTTAGTACATAACTTTTCACCAAATTTCACAAACACTAAGAATGTTTGTTTTTCGATTCAAAACAAGATTTTAACGCTTTGAGGTGTTCAAATAACGTGTTTTTAGATCATTTGTATCGTATCTTTTACTACATAACTTTTCACCATATTTCACAAACACTAAGAAAGTTTGTTTTTCGATTCAAAACAAACTTTTAACGCTTTGAGGAGTTCAAATAACGTGTTTTTAGATCATTTGTGTCGTATCTTTTACTACATAACTTTTCACCAAATTTCACAAACACTAAGAAAGTTTGTTTTTCAATTCAAAACAAGATTTGAATGCTTTGAGGAGTTCAAATAACGTGTCTTTAGATCATTAGTGTCGTATCTTTTACTACATAACTTTTCACCAAATTTCAGAAACACTAAGAAAGTTTGTTTTTCGATTCAAAACAAGATTTTAACGCTTTGAGGAGTTCAACTAACGTGTTTTTAGATCATTTGTATCGTATCTTTCACGACATAACTTTTCACCAAATTTCACAAACACTAGGAAAGTTTGTTTTTCTATTCAAAACAAGATTTGAACGCATTGAGGAGTTCAAATAACGTGTTTTTTGATCATTTGTATCGTATCTTTTACTACATAACTTTTCACCAAATTTCACAAACACTAAGAAAGTTTGTTTTTCGATTCAAAACAAACTTTTAATGCTTTGAGGAGTTCAAATAACATGTTTTTAGATCATTTGTATCGTATCTTTTAGTACATAACTTTTCACCAAATTTCACAAACACTAAGAAAGTTTGTTTTTCTATTCAAAACAAGATTTTAACGCTTTGAGGAGTTCAAATAACGTGTATTTAGATCATTTGTATCGTATGTTTTACTACATAACTTTTCACCAAATTTCACAAACACTAAGAAAGTTTGTTTTTCGATTCAAGACAAGATTTGAACGCTTTGAGGAGTTCAAATAACGTGTTTTTAGATCATTTGTATCGTATCTTATAATACATAACTTTTCACCAAATTTCACAAACACTAAGAAAGTTTGTTTTTCGATTCAAAACATGATTTTAACGCTTTGAGGAGTTCAAATAACGTGTTTTTAGATCATTTGTATCGTATATTTTAGTACATAACTTTTCACCCAATTTGACAAACACTAAGAAAGTTTGTTTTTCGATTTAAAACAAGATTTTAACGCTTTGAGGAGTTCAAATAACGTGTTTTTAGATCATTTGTATCGTATCTTTTAGTACATAACTTTTCACCAAATTTCACAAACACTAAGAATGTTTGTTTTTCGATTCAAAACAAGATTTTAACGCTTTGAGGTGTTCAAATGACGTGTTTTTAGATCATTTGTATCATATATTTTACTACATAACTTTTCACCAAATTTCACAAACACTAAGAAAGTTTGTTTTTCGATTCAAAACAAGATTCGAACGCTTTGAGGAGTTCAAATAACGTGTTTTTACATCATTTGTATCGTATCTTTTAGTACATAACTTTTAACCAAATTTCACAAACACTAAGAAAGTTTGTTTTTCGATTTAAAACAAGATTTTAACGCTTTGAGGAGTTCAAATAACGTGTTTTTAGATCATTTGTACCGTATCTTTTAGTACATAACTTTTCACCAAATTTCACAAACACTAAGAATGTTTGTTTTTCGATTCAAAACAAGATTTTAACGCTTTGAGGTGTTCAAATAACGTGTTTTTAGATCATTTGTATCGTATCTTTTACTACATAACTTTTCACCAAATTTCACAAACACTAAGAAAGTTTGTTTTTCGATTCAAAACATGATTTTAACGCTTTGAGGAGTTCAAATAACGTGTTTTTAGATCATTTGTATCGTATATTTTAGTACATAACTTTTCACCCAATTTGACAAACACTAAGAAAGTTTGTTTTTCGATTTAAAACAAGATTTTAACGCTTTGAGGAGTTAAATAACGTGTTTTTAGATCATTTGTATCGTATCTTTTAGTACATAACTTTTCACCAAATTTCACAAACACTAAGAATGTTTGTTTTTCGATTCAAAACAAGATTTTAACGCTTTGAGGTGTTCAAATGACGTGTTTTTAGATCATTTGTATCATATATTTTACTACATAACTTTTCACCAAATTTCACAAACACTAAGAAAGTTTGTTTTTCGATTCAAAACAAGATTCGAACGCCTTGAGGAGTTCAAATAACGTGTTTTTACATCATTTGTATCGTATCTTTTAGTACATAACTTTTCACCAAATTTCAGAAACACTAAGAAAGTTTGTTTTTCGATTTAAAACAAGATTTTAACGCTTTGAGGAGTTCAAATAACGTGTTTTTAGATCATTTGTACCGTATCTTTTAGTACATAACTTTTCACCAAATTTCACAAACACTAAGAATGTTTGTTTTTCGATTCAAAACAAGATTTTAACGCTTTGAGGTGTTCAAATAACGTGTTTTTAGATCATTTGTATCGTATCTTTTACTACATAAGTTTTCACCATATTTCACAAACACTAAGAAAGTTTGTTTTTCGATTCAAAACAAACTTTTAACGCTTTGAGGAGTTCAAATAACGTGTTTTTAGATCATTTGTGTCGTATCTTTTACTACATAACTTTTCACCAAATTTCACAAACACTAAGAAAGTTTGTTTTTCGATTCAAAACAAGATTTGAATGCTTTGAGGAGTTCAAATAACCTGTCTTTAGATCATTTGTGTCGTATCTTTTACTACATAACTTTTCACCAAATTTCAGAAACACTAAGAAAGTTTGTTTTTCGATTCAAAACAAGATTTTAACGCTTTGTGGAGTTCAACTAACGTGTTTTTAGATCATTTGTATCGTATCTTTTACTACATAACTTTTCACCAAATGTCACAAACACTAGGAAAGTTTGTTTTTTGATTCAAAACAAGATTTGAACGCTTTGAGGAGTTCAAATAACGTGTTTTTAGATCATTTGTATCGTATCTTTTACTACATAACTTTTCACCAAATTTCACAAACACTAAGAAACTTTGTTTTTCGATTCAAAACAAACTTTTAATGCTTTGAGGAGTTCAAATAACATGTTTTTAGATCATTTGTATCGTATCTTTTAGTACATAACTTTTCACCAAATTTCACAAACACTAAGAAAGTTTGTTTTTCTATTCAAAACAAGATTTTAACGCTTTGAGGAGTTCAAATAACGTGTATTTAGATCATTTGTATCGTATGTTTTACTACATAACTTTTCACCAAATTTCACAAACACTAAGAAAGTTTGTTTTTCGATTCAAGACAAGATTTGAACGCTTTGAGGAGTTCAAATAACGTGTTTTTAGATCATTTGTATCGTATCTTTTACTACATAACTTTTCACCAAATTACACAAACACTAAGAAAGTTTGTTTTTCGATTCAAAACAAGATTTTAACTATTTGAGGAGTTAAAATAACGTGTTTTTAGATCATTTGTATCGTATCTTTTAGTACATAACTTTTCACCAAATTTCACAAACACTAAGAAAGTTTGTTTTTCGATTCAAAACAAGATTTTAAAGCTTTGAGGAGTTCAAATAACGTGTTTTTAGATCATTTGTATCGTATCTTTTACTACATAACTTTTCACCAAATTTCACAAACACTAATAAAGTTTGTCTTTCGATTCAAAAGAAGATTTGAACGCTTTGAGGAGTTCAAATAACGTGTTTTTAGATTATTTGTATCATATCTTTTAGTACATAACTTTTCACCAAATTTCACAAACACTAAGAAAGTTTGTTTTTCGATTCAAATCAAGATTTTAACGCTTTGAGGAGGCCAAATAACGTGTTTTTAGATCATTTGTATCATACCTTTTACTACATAACTTTTCACCAAATTTCACGTACACTAAGAAAGTTTGTTTTTCGATTCAAAACAAGATTTGAATGCTTTGAGGAGTTCAAATAACGTGTTTTTAGATCATTTGTATCGTATCTTTTAGTACATAACTTTTCACCAAATTTCACAAACACTAAGACAGTTTGTTTTTCGATTCAAAACAAGATTTTAACGCTTTGAGGAGTTCAAATAATGTGTTTTTAGATCATTTGTATCGTATCTTTTACTACATAACTTTTCACCAAAATTCACAAACACTAAGATAGTTTGTTTTTCGATTCAAAACAAACTTTTAACGCTTTGAGGAGTTCAAATAACGTGTTTTTAGATCATTTGTATCGTATCTTTTAGTACATAACTTTTCACCAAATTTCACAAACACTAAGAAAGTTTGTTTTTCGATTCAAAACAAGATTTTAACGCTTTGAGGAGGCCAAATAACGTGTTTTTAGATCATTTGTATCATACCTTTTACTACATAACTTTTCACCAAATTTCACATACACTAAGAAAGTTTGTTTTTCGATTCAAAACAAGATTTGAATGCTTTGAGGAGTTCAAATAACGTGTTTTTAGATCATTTGTATCGTATCTTTTAGTACATAACTTTTCACCAAATTTCACAAACACTAAGAAAGTTTGTTTTTCGATTCAAAACAAGATTTTAACGCTTTGAGGAGTTCAAATAATGTGTTTTTAGATCATTTGTATCGTATCTTTTACTACATAACTTTTCACCAAATTTCACAAACACTAAGAAAGTTTGTTTTTCGATTCAAAACAAGATTTGAACGCTTTGAGGAGTTCAAATAACGTGTTTTTAGATCATTTGTATCGTATCTTATAGTACATAACTTTTCACCAAATTTCGCAAACACTAAGAAAGTTTGTTTTTCGATTCAAAACAAGATTTTAACGCTTTGAGGAGTTCAAATAACGTGTTTTTAGATCATTTGTATCGTATATTTTACTACATAACTTTTCACCAAATTTCACAAACACTAAGAAAGTTTGTTTTTCGATTCTAAACATGATTTTAACGCTTTGAGGAGTTCAAATAACGTGTTTTTAGATCATTTGTATCGTATATTTTAGTACATTACTTTTCACCAAATTTCACAAACACTAAGAAAGTTTGTTTTTCGATTTAAAACAAGATTTTAACGCTTTGAGGAGTTCAAATAACGTGTTTTTAGATCATTTGTACCGTATCTTTTAGTACATAACTTTTCACCAAATTTCACAAACACTAAGAATGTTTGTTTTTCGATTCAAAACAAGATTTTAACGCTTTGAGGTGTTCAAATAACGTGTTTTTATATCATTTGTATCGTATCTTTTACTACATAACTTTTCACCATATTTCACAAACACTAAGAAAGTTTGTTTTTCGATTCAAAACAAACTTTTAACGCTTTGAGGAGTTCAAATAACGTGTTTTTAGATCATTTGTGTCGTATCTTTTACTACATAACTTTTCACCAAATTTCACAAACACTAAGAAAGTTTGTTTTTCAATTCAAAACAAGATTTGAATGCTTTGAGGAGTTCAAATAACGTGTCTTTAGATCATTTGTGCCGTATCTTTTACTACATAACTTTTCACCAAATTTCAGAAACCCTAAGAAAGTTTGTTTTTCGATTCAAAACAAGATTTTAACGCTTTGAGGAGTTCAACTAACGTGTTTTTAGATCATTTGTATCGTATCTTTTACTACATAACTTTTCACCAAATTTCACAAACACTAGGAAAGTTTGTTTTCCGATTCAAAACAAGATTTGAACGCTTTGAGGAGTTCAAATAACGTGTTTTTAGATCATTTGTATCGTATCTTTTACTACATAACTTTTCACCAAATTTCAGAAACACTAAGAAAGTTTGTTTTTCGATTCAAAACAAACTTTTAATGCTTTGAGGAGTTCAAATAACATGTTTTTAGATCATTTGTATCGTATCTTTTAGTACATAACTTTTCACCAAATTTCACAAACACTAAGAAAGTTTGTTTTTCTATTCAAAACAAGATTTTAACGCTTTGAGGAGTTCAAATAACGTGTATTTAGATCATTTGTATCGTATGTTTTACTACATAACTTTTCACCAAATTTCACAAACACTAAGAAAGTTTGTTTTTCGATTCAAGACAAGATTTGAACGCTTTGAGGAGTTCAAATAACGTGTTTTTAGATCATTTGTATCGTATCTTATAATACATAACTTTTCACCAAATTTCACAAACACTAAGAAAGTTTGTTTTTCGATTCAAAACAAGATTTTAACGCTTTGAGGAGTTCAAATAACGTGTTTTTAGATCATTTGTATCGTATCTTTTACTACATAACTTTTCACCAAATTTCACAAACACTAAAAAAGTTTGTTTTTCGATTCAAAACATGATTTTAACGCTTTGAGGAGTTCAAATAACGTGTTTTTAGATCATTTGTATCGTATATTTTAGTACATAACTTTTCACCCATTTTGACAAACACTAAGAAAGTTTGTTTTTCGATTCAAAACAAGATTTTAACGCTTTGAGGAGTTCAAATAACGTGTTTTTAGATCATTTGTATCGTATCTTTTAGTACATAACTTTTCACCAAATTTCACAAACACTAAGAATGTTTGTTTTTCGATTCAAAACAAGATTTTAACGCTTTGAGGTGTTCAAATGACGTGTTTTTAGATCATTTGTATCATATATTTTACTACATAACTTTTCACCAAATTTCTCAAACACTAAGAAAGTTTGTTTTTCGATTCGAAACAAGATTCGAACGCTTTGAGGAGTTCAAATAACGTGTTTTTACATCATTTGTATCGTATCTTTTAGTACATAACTTTTAACCAAATTTCACAAACACTAAGAAAGTTTGTTTTTCGATTTAAAACAAGATTTTAACGCTTTGAGGAGTTCAAATAACGTGTTTTTAGATCATTTGTACCGTATCTTTTAGTACATAACTTTTCACCAAATTTCACAAACACTAAGAATGTTTGTTTTTCGATTCAAAACAAGATTTTAACGCTTTGAGGTGTTCAAATAACGTGTTTTTAGATCATTTGTATCGTATCTTTTACTACATAACTTTTCACCAAATTTCACAAACACTAAGAAAGTTTGTTTTTCGATTCAAAACATGATTTTAACGCTTTGAGGAGTTCAAATAACGTGTTTTTAGATCATTTGTATCGTATATTTTAGTACATAACTTTTCACCCAATTTGACAAACACTAAGAAAGTTTGTTTTTCGATTTAAAACAAGATTTTAACGCTTTGAGGAGTTAAATAACGTGTTTTTAGATCATTTGTATCGTATCTTTTAGTACATAACTTTTCACCAAATTTCACAAACACTAAGAATGTTTGTTTTTCGATTCAAAACAAGATTTTAACGCTTTGAGGTGTTCAAATGACGTGTTTTTAGATCATTTGTATCATATATTTTACTACATAACTTTTCACCAAATTTCACAAACACTAAGAAAGTTTGTTTTTCGATTCAAAACAAGATTCGAACGCCTTGAGGAGTTCAAATAACGTGTTTTTACATCATTTGTATCGTATCTTTTAGTACATAACTTTTCACCAAATTTCAAAAACACTAAGAAAGTTTGTTTTTCGATTTAAAACAAGATTTTAACGCTTTGAGGAGTTCAAATAACGTGTTTTTAGATCATTTGTACCGTATCTTTTAGTACATAACTTTTCACCAAATTTCACAAACACTAAGAATGTTTGTTTTTCGATTCAAAACAAGATTTTAACGCTTTGAGGTGTTCAAATAACGTGTTTTTAGATCATTTGTATCGTATCTTTTACTACATAAGTTTTCACCATATTTCACAAACACTAAGAAAGTTTGTTTTTCGATTCAAAACAAACTTTTAACGCTTTGAGGAGTTCAAATAACGTGTTTTTAGATCATTTGTGTCGTATCTTTTACTACATAACTTTTCACCAAATTTCACAAACACTAAGAAAGTTTGTTTTTCGATTCAAAACAAGATTTGAATGCTTTGAGGAGTTCAAATAACCTGTCTTTAGATCATTTGTGTCGTATCTTTTACTACATAACTTTTCACCAAATTTCAGAAACACTAAGAAAGTTTGTTTTTCGATTCAAAACAAGATTTTAACGCTTTGTGGAGTTCAACTAACGTGTTTTTAGATCATTTGTATCGTATCTTTTACTACATAACTTTTCACCAAATGTCACAAACACTAGGAAAGTTTGTTTTTTGATTCAAAACAAGATTTGAACGCTTTGAGGAGTTCAAATAACGTGTTTTTAGATCATTTGTATCGTATCTTTTACTACATAACTTTTCACCAAATTTCACAAACACTAAGAAACTTTGTTTTTCGATTCAAAACAAACTTTTAATGCTTTGAGGAGTTCAAATAACATGTTTTTAGATCATTTGTATCGTATCTTTTAGTACATAACTTTTCACCAAATTTCACAAACACTAAGAAAGTTTGTTTTTCTATTCAAAACAAGATTTTAACGCTTTGAGGAGTTCAAATAACGTGTATTTAGATCATTTGTATCGTATGTTTTACTACATAACTTTTCACCAAATTTCACAAACACTAAGAAAGTTTGTTTTTCGATTCAAGACAAGATTTGAACGCTTTGAGGAGTTCAAATAACGTGTTTTTAGATCATTTGTATCGTATCTTTTACTACATAACTTTTCACCAAATTACACAAACACTAAGAAAGTTTGTTTTTCGATTCAAAACAAGATTTTAACTATTTGAGGAGTTAAAATAACGTGTTTTTAGATCATTTGTATCGTATCTTTTAGTACATAACTTTTCACCAAATTTCACAAACACTAAGAAAGTTTGTTTTTCGATTCAAAACAAGATTTTAAAGCTTTGAGGAGTTCAAATAACGTGTTTTTAGATCATTTGTATCGTATCTTTTACTACATAACTTTTCACCAAATTTCACAAACACTAATAAAGTTTGTCTTTCGATTCAAAAGAAGATTTGAACGCTTTGAGGAGTTCAAATAACGTGTTTTTAGATTATTTGTATCATATCTTTTAGTACATAACTTTTCACCAAATTTCACAAACACTAAGAAAGTTTGTTTTTCGATTCAAATCAAGATTTTAACGCTTTGAGGAGGCCAAATAACGTGTTTTTAGATCATTTGTATCATACCTTTTACTACATAACTTTTCACCAAATTTCACGTACACTAAGAAAGTTTGTTTTTCGATTCAAAACAAGATTTGAATGCTTTGAGGAGTTCAAATAACGTGTTTTTAGATCATTTGTATCGTATCTTTTAGTACATAACTTTTCACCAAATTTCACAAACACTAAGACAGTTTGTTTTTCGATTCAAAACAAGATTTTAACGCTTTGAGGAGTTCAAATAATGTGTTTTTAGATCATTTGTATCGTATCTTTTACTACATAACTTTTCACCAAAATTCACAAACACTAAGATAGTTTGTTTTTCGATTCAAAACAAACTTTTAACGCTTTGAGGAGTTCAAATAACGTGTTTTTAGATCATTTGTATCGTATCTTTTAGTACATAACTTTTCACCAAATTTCACAAACACTAAGAAAGTTTGTTTTTCGATTCAAAACAAGATTTTAACGCTTTGAGGAGGCCAAATAACGTGTTTTTAGATCATTTGTATCATACCTTTTACTACATAACTTTTCACCAAATTTCACATACACTAAGAAAGTTTGTTTTTCGATTCAAAACAAGATTTGAATGCTTTGAGGAGTTCAAATAACGTGTTTTTAGATCATTTGTATCGTATCTTTTAGTACATAACTTTTCACCAAATTTCACAAACACTAAGAAAGTTTGTTTTTCGATTCAAAACAAGATTTTAACGCTTTGAGGAGTTCAAATAATGTGTTTTTAGATCATTTGTATCGTATCTTTTACTACATAACTTTTCACCAAATTTCACAAACACTAAGAAAGTTTGTTTTTCGATTCAAAACAAGATTTGAACGCTTTGAGGAGTTCAAATAACGTGTTTTTAGATCATTTGTATCGTATCTTATAGTACATAACTTTTCACCAAATTTCGCAAACACTAAGAAAGTTTGTTTTTCGATTCAAAACAAGATTTTAACGCTTTGAGGAGTTCAAATAACGTGTTTTTAGATCATTTGTATCGTATATTTTACTACATAACTTTTCACCAAATTTCACAAACACTAAGAAAGTTTGTTTTTCGATTCTAAACATGATTTTAACGCTTTGAGGAGTTCAAATAACGTGTTTTTAGATCATTTGTATCGTATATTTTAGTACATTACTTTTCACCAAATTTCACAAACACTAAGAAAGTTTGTTTTTCGATTTAAAACAAGATTTTAACGCTTTGAGGAGTTCAAATAACGTGTTTTTAGATCATTTGTACCGTATCTTTTAGTACATAACTTTTCACCAAATTTCACAAACACTAAGAATGTTTGTTTTTCGATTCAAAACAAGATTTTAACGCTTTGAGGTGTTCAAATAACGTGTTTTTATATCATTTGTATCGTATCTTTTACTACATAACTTTTCACCATATTTCACAAACACTAAGAAAGTTTGTTTTTCGATTCAAAACAAACTTTTAACGCTTTGAGGAGTTCAAATAACGTGTTTTTAGATCATTTGTGTCGTATCTTTTACTACATAACTTTTCACCAAATTTCACAAACACTAAGAAAGTTTGTTTTTCAATTCAAAACAAGATTTGAATGCTTTGAGGAGTTCAAATAACGTGTCTTTAGATCATTTGTGCCGTATCTTTTACTACATAACTTTTCACCAAATTTCAGAAACCCTAAGAAAGTTTGTTTTTCGATTCAAAACAAGATTTTAACGCTTTGAGGAGTTCAACTAACGTGTTTTTAGATCATTTGTATCGTATCTTTTACTACATAACTTTTCACCAAATTTCACAAACACTAGGAAAGTTTGTTTTCCGATTCAAAACAAGATTTGAACGCTTTGAGGAGTTCAAATAACGTGTTTTTAGATCATTTGTATCGTATCTTTTACTACATAACTTTTCACCAAATTTCAGAAACACTAAGAAAGTTTGTTTTTCGATTCAAAACAAACTTTTAATGCTTTGAGGAGTTCAAATAACATGTTTTTAGATCATTTGTATCGTATCTTTTAGTACATAACTTTTCACCAAATTTCACAAACACTAAGAAAGTTTGTTTTTCTATTCAAAACAAGATTTTAACGCTTTGAGGAGTTCAAATAACGTGTATTTAGATCATTTGTATCGTATGTTTTACTACATAACTTTTCACCAAATTTCACAAACACTAAGAAAGTTTGTTTTTCGATTCAAGACAAGATTTGAACGCTTTGAGGAGTTCAAATAACGTGTTTTTAGATCATTTGTATCGTATCTTATAATACATAACTTTTCACCAAATTTCACAAACACTAAGAAAGTTTGTTTTTCGATTCAAAACAAGATTTTAACGCTTTGAGGAGTTCAAATAACGTGTTTTTAGATCATTTGTATCGTATCTTTTACTACATAACTTTTCACCAAATTTCACAAACACTAAGAAAGTTTGTTTTTCGATTCAAAACATGATTTTAACGCTTTGAGGAGTTCAAATAACGTGTTTTTAGATCATTTGTATCGTATATTTTAGTACATAACTTTTCACCCATTTTGACAAACACTAAGAAAGTTTGTTTTTCGATTCAAAACAAGATTTTAACGCTTTGAGGAGTTCAAATAACGTGTTTTTAGATCATTTGTATCGTATCTTTTAGTACATAACTTTTCACCAAATTTCACAAACACTAAGAATGTTTGTTTTTCGATTCAAAACAAGATTTTAACGCTTTGAGGTGTTCAAATGACGTGTTTTTAGATCATTTGTATCATATATTTTACTACATAACTTTTCACCAAATTTCTCAAACACTAAGAAAGTTTGTTTTTCGATTCGAAACAAGATTCGAACGCTTTGAGGAGTTCAAATAACGTGTTTTTACATCATTTGTATCGTATCTTTTAGTACATAACTTTTCACCAAATTTCACAAACACTAAGAAAGTTTGTTTTTCGATTCAAAACAAACTTTTAACGCTCTGAGGAGTTCAAATAACGTGTTTTTAGATCATTTGTGTCGTATCTTTTACTACATAACTTTTCACCAAATTTCACAAACACTAAGAAAGTTTGTTTTTCGATTCAAAACAAGATTTGAATGCTTTGAGGAGTTCAAATAACGTGTCTTTAGATCATTTGTGTCGTATCTTTTACTACATAACTTTTCACCAAATTTCAGAAACACTAAGAAAGTTTGTTTTTCGATTCAAAACAAGATTTTAACGCTTTGAGGAGTTCAAATAACGTGTTTTTAGATCATTTATATCGTATCTTTTAGTACATAACTTTTCACCAAATTTCACAAACACTAGGAAAGTTTGTTTTTCGATTCAAAACAAGATTTGAACGCTTTGAGGAGTTCAAATAACGTGTTTTTAGATCATTTGTGTCGTATCTTTTACTACATAACTTTTCACCAAATTTCACAAACACTAAGAAAGTTTGTTTTTTGATTCAAAACAAGATTTGAACGCTTTGAGGAGTTCAAATAACGTGTTTTTAGATCATTTGTATCGTATCTTTTACTACATAACTTTTCACCAAATTACACAAACACTAAGAAAGTTTGTTTTTCGATTCAAAACAAGATTTTAACTATTTGAGGAATTCAAATAACGTGTTTTTAGATCATTTGTATCGTATCTTTTAGTACATAACTTTTCACCAAATTTCACAAACACTAAGAAAGTTTGTTTTTCGATTCAAAACAAGATTTTAAAGTTTTGAGGAGTTCAAATAACGTGTTTTTAGATCATTTGTATCGTATCTTTTACTACATAACTTTTCACCAAATTTCACAAACACTAATAAAGTTTGTCTTTCGATTCAAAACAAGATTTGAACGCTTTGAGGAGTTCAAATAACGTGTTTTTAGATCATTTGTATCATATCTTTTAGTACATAACTTTTCACCAAATTTCACAAACACTAAGAAAGTTTGTTTTTCGATTCAAATCAAGATTTGAACGCTTTGAGGAGTTCAAATAACGTGTTTTTAGATCATTTGTATCGTATCTTTTACTACATAACTTTTCACCAAATTTCACAAACACTAAGATAGTTTGTTTTTCGATTCAAAACAAACTTTTAACCCTTTGAGGAGTTCAAATAACGTGTTTTTAGATCATTTGTATCGTATCTTTTAGTACATAACTTTTCACCAAATTTCACAAACACTAAGAAAGTTTGTTTTTCGATTCAAAACAAGATTTTAACGCTTTGAGGAGGCCAAATAACGTGTTTTTAGATCATTTCTATCATACCTTTTACTACATAACTTTTCACCAAATTTCACATACACTAAGAAAGTTTGTTTTTCGATTCAAAACAAGATTTGAATGCTTTGAGGAGTTCAAATAACGTGTTTTTAGATCATTTGTATCGTATCTTTTAGTACATAACTTTTCACCAAATTTCACAAACACTAAGAAAGTTTGTTTTTCGATTCAAAACAAGATTTTAACGCTTTGAGGAGTTCAAATAACGTGTTTTTAGATCATTTGTATCGTATCTTTTACTACATAACTTTTCACCAAATTTCACAAACACTAAGAAAGTTTGTTTTTCGATTCAAAACAAGATTTTAACTGATAAGAGGAAAATAAAGCACCTTTTTGATATCTAATTTGGGGATTTTAGCCCTTTTGAATCACAACTTTATATATACAATTGTTCATATTTGAGATAACAAGAATATTTCTTCACTAAGTGTTTTTTTTTCTTAATTACAGGTTTTAGGTGGAAATTCTCGGCAATCCAAGAGTGTAGTTTCCTTCGTCTCCTCGCGCCGTTAAAATCGATATATCATACCGACCAATTCGGTACACGTGTGAAGGAGAAGGCAAATAATCATCAACATAAGAGATTGCACCAAACTCTACTCGAAAACCACTCACACAATTGCCACTCTACAGCCCCACCTACCTCACCTACCACCCCCAACTACCCTCAATCCTCTCACCCATCTCTCGGCCAATGGGAAAGCCCCAATGACACTATAAATAAGACCCCAAGGCCTATGGGCAGAGTTACGCTCCTTGGAGCACTTCTTCCCCCCACTTTCTCTCTCTCTCTCTCCCTCATTCTCTCTAAGCACTTCCAAGAACTTTCAAGAACCGCTCAAGAACCATTCAAGAACTAAATCGAATTCTCAAGTGATTGTTTGCCGGACTCGAAGCTTTCTTCATCCGGTGAATCGTCCCGATCAAAGAAAAGTCTAGGAATACAATCGGACTCGAAGCTTCCTTCATCCGGTTTTCATCGGGATTGCGAGTGGAGCTTTCTCCATTACCAAACTCGAAGCTTTCTTCATTCGGTAACCTCTCCTTCCTCGATTTAATCGTGTTCTTTCTTCACTCAAAACGGACTCGAAGCTTTCTTCATCCGGGAGAGTCGACTTTTCTTCGAACAAGAAACCCTTGGGTTGTCCTAGCTTCCTAGCGACTCAAGCCTCGATTGATTGCACTAGACTGGAACGAAGCTCTTCTTGACACGACGAAGCTCACCTCTCATTCTAGGTGTTTTCTTTTCATGTCTTGAATTTCTTGTATGGTGATTGAAGTTTGAAGTTGTGTAAAGAATCTTGAGTGAATTAAATCTTTGTTCTAAATCTTGTTTCTTGCATTCAATCTTTGTCTCTCTTTGTGTGATATTTTTGTTCTCTTTTTGTTCTGCGTAGATCTGGATTTCTAGTTTCGGGAACTTTTTGAATCGTAGAATTTCATGAAATATTCGAATTGATATGATTTTTTGAAAACTGTCACTTAAACTGAAAACCTGCTGTTTCCAGGGGACTGTTTTTCAGAGACCTGATTTGTAATTCGTTAATAACTTTTTATTCCGTTGTCCAAATTGTTTGAAATTTTAGGATAAATTTGATAATATTCAGAACTACCTCTACACAAATTTTCATTAATTTTGGAAACTTCGAAATAATTATTTTAAAGATCTGAAGTTTAATCCTATTTTGACGCAATAGCTCCCTGTGGAACGAATCTATTATTTTCTGCTATACGACCATATAATTCACTTGTTTGATATTACGGGACTTTAAAACAACGATACGCGTTTTAGACGTGCAAAAAGTCCGCTATCAAAATGGCGCCGCTGCCGGGGAGTAATGTTTAAGTCAAATTATGAATTGAACTTGCAATCTTGAGTGATATTTTTAATAGAATTGATAAGTTTGAACTTGATATTTCACTAATTTCGAAATTTTTCTATTCTTGCGAGGTAAACGGAGTAGAGCAAGATGGATCATCAAGAAGGACCAAGAACGTTTGGAGAATTGCTAACTCAAGAAAGAATTCCAAGAAGATATCCAAAACACATGACGCTTAAAGAAATGATCAATCAAGACATCGACGAATGGGAAGAAAGAAAAGAAGAACGAAGGCTCGGTTTGCTCTCATGTTCCACCTCAAATCAATACGAAGAATCACACACCGAGACCCTTTATCAAAATCCCATCTACGAAGCTCGCGAATACGAAAACGAATCCCCATGGGGTTATGAGACACAATCCTATACCGAAACCACCAATAATTACTCAAACCCCATATACGAACCTTCTCAAAACGAACTCGAATCTCAACATGAATTTGATTACCAAGATCCACAATTTCAATCCCAAAACGAAGATCAAGACCAAGAATTAAAAAGAATGATGGAGAAAATGATGGCGATGATGGTATCTCTTAAACAAAAGCAAGAACAAGTTTATGAAGAAATCAAACAAGATTTTGAAGAAATCAAACAAGAAATCAAACAAGAGATAAGTGACATCTCGCATGAGATTAAAACCACCTCTCGACGACTCGGAAATATTCAATCCATCGTAAATGATCTAGATCAAAGAGTGATTTGTCTCGAGTTAGAATATTCAAACGAGGAGATTGTGGAGATTGAAGGTGACAAGAGTTCAAGCATGGGGGGATTCGATGAAAGCGTTGGAACGAGAACGACAATTGAAGAAGAAAAGGTGTCAATGGATTCAACTCTCCAAAAGACGGTTCAACTCACTCCAATCGATGAAAACAAGCAATTATCAACCGAGCAAGAAGAGAAAACTCAAATTCTCCAAGGTGAAAACATTCCTTTTATTATCAATTCTAAAATAATTAAGAACTATGATACTTCTAATGAAAGGAATGATCTTCTAATTATAGATATATCAAGAAAGAAGAATAAATTCGAAGTACTCACACCTCTTACAACGCCTCTCCAACAAAGGCCTTTAGAAGAAACGCTTGGAAAAATCCAAGATGAAATAAAGAAACTCTTCACGCCAAGTTCAACTTACGCTAAACGAAAAATACACATGGCAATTTCTCAAGTCTCCAATCTCTTAATGAGACTGCTCAAAGGCGGTCGTAAAGCCGCTAAAAGCATAAGCGCCTCATATAATCTCGAAATAGGTTAACTTTGGGTGTCTAGCCCAAAGACGTAAAAGAAAGGGCGCTAGTTGGGAGGCAACCCACGCACCAAAAAAAATTCAGGTTTTATCTATCCATCTTTTTTCTATTTTAGTCGACATTTTTTTTCGTATCTTTTCGCTTGAGGACAAGCTTGGAAATAAGTGTGGGGGGGATAATATTTGGATTTCCTTTGTATATATTCGCTTTTATTTATTTTATGAAAATTGAAAATTTTAAAAAATTTGAAAATTTAAAAAAAAAAAATTCTACCACCATTGTATATATCATTTTTTTATTTTAAATCAATTGTCCTAGATTTTTAAGCACTTAAAATACTTGTTAAAAAAAAATGGTTTTTCTCCACCTCATTGAATAAATCATCGATTTTTAAAACAAATTTTCACAAATATTTGAAGGAGTTGATTCAAATCTTGAAGAGATTCTTTTGGGGATTCAAACCCTAATCAATGAATTCACTAAATTCATGAGTTTTTGACAAATTGATCAATCCTTGATTTACATGACACACCATTTTCAATAAATAAACCCATTTTGAACTTGGAATTTCTAAAAAGTTTTGTTTGAACCAATTTAGTAAGTTTTGCTTGAATCTAAAATTTGACCATTTGCACTTAAAGGGCCCGACCGTTCATGGGGATTCGAAATTACACTAACGGGAACCAATTTGCGCTCAAAGCTTGATTCGATGAGCTCATGAACCTTGATTAAGTAATGAGTGGTGTGAGTCATGACCACTTGTTGGCTAAAGGGGTGCATGAGTGGTAGTAAACCAAAGTAGCCGGTTCTTGGTGTGAGTCATGATCAAGAGTCGATGCGAAAAAGTTTTCTACAATCACGGATTGAAGCGCTTTCGATTGTCGAGTCCGTGCGATTGATTAAGTAATGAGTGGTGTGAGTCATGACCACTTGTTGGCTAAAGATTGCACGGATCCATGGGGTTTTACTAAGTAATGAGTGGTGTGAGTCATGACCACTTGTTATCCCAAAGGACACGCATGGGGACCATCGAAAGCAATAACGAACAAAAGGAAAAAAATAAAAAGAATAAAAGAAAAGAAGAAAAATAAAAAGAATAAAAAAGAAAGAAAAGGAGTTCAAAAATCGAGCGCAAGTTGGGAAAATTTAGTAGAAATCGAAGAAGAACCAAGTACTAACGTACCGAACGGTTTAAAAGTGACAAATTACATTTAAGAAATGATTTTTGCAAAACGGAAAAATTGGTTTTCATTAATGCTTTTTCATGATAATCCTTGTGAATTGTGGAGTGAAAAGAATTGAATGATGGTGTTTAATCATTTTTTTTTCGGTTGAGATCATTTGCTCTAATAAACTCTTCGAATTTGTGCAATTCATTGAAAATAGATTCTAATATAACTCAAACTTATCTCTTTCAATACTAGTGATTATGATAAGAGTAAAAAATTATCTCTTTGAGGAGTTCAAATAACTTTTCAAATAACGCTTTGAGGAGTTCAAATAACGTGTTTTTAGATCATTTGTATCGTATCTTTTACTACATAACTTTTCACCAAATTTCACAAACACTAAGAAAGTTTGTTTTTCGATTCAAAACAAGATTTGAACGCTTTGAGGAGTTCAAATAACGTGTTTTTAGATCATTTGTATCGTATCTTATAATACATAACTTTTCACCAAATTTCGCAAACACTAAGAAAGTCTGTTTTTCGATTCAAAACAAGATTTTAACGCTTTGAGGAGTTCAAATAACGTGTTTTTAGATCATTTGTATCGTATATTTTACTACATAACTTTTCACCAAATTTCACAAACACTAAGAAAGTTTGTTTTTCGATTCTAAACATGATTTTAACGCTTTGAGGAGTTCAAATAACGTGTTTTTAGATCATTTGTGTCGTATCTTTTACTACATAACTTTTCACCAAATTTCACAAACACTAAGAAAGTTTGTTTTTCGATTCAAAACAAGATTTGAATGCTTTGAGGAGTTCAAATAACGTGTCTTTAGATCATTTGTGTCGTATCTTTTACTACATAACTTTTCACCAAATTTCACAAACACTAAGAAAGTTTGTTTTTCGATTCAAAACAAGATTTGAATGCTTTGAGGAGTTCAAATAACGTGTCTTTAGATCATTTGTATCGTATCTTTTACTACATAACTTTTCACCAAATTTCAGAAACACTAAGAAAGTTTGTTTTTCGATTCAAAACAAGATTTTAACGCTTTGAGGAGTTCAACTAACGTGTTTTTAGATCATTCATATCGTATCTTTTAGTACATAACTTTTCACCAAATTTCACAAACACTAGGAAAGTTTGTTTTTCGATTCAAAACAAGATTTGAACGCTTTGAGGAGTTCAAATAACGTGTTTTTAGATCATTTGTGTCGTATCTTTAACTACATAACTTTTCACCAAATTTCACAAACACTAAGAAAGTTTGTTTTTCGATTCAAAACAAGATTTGAACGCTTTGAGGAGTTCAAATAACGTGTTTTTAGATCATTTGTGTCGTATCTTTTACTACATAACTTTTCACCAAATTTCACAAACACTAAGAAAGTTTGTTTTTTGATTAAAAACAAGATTTGAACGCTTTGAGGAGTTCAAATAACGTGTTTTTAGATCATTTGTATCGTATCTTTTACTACATAACTTTTCACCAAATTACACAAACACTAAGAAAGTTTGTTTTTCGATTCAAAACAAGATTTTAACTATTTGAGGAGTTCAAATAACGTGTTTTTAGATCATTTGTATCGTATCTTTTAGTACATAACTTTTCACCAAATTTCACAAACACTAAGAAAGTTTGTTTTTCGATTCAAAAGAAGATTTTAACGCTTTGAGGAGTTCAAATAACGTGTTTTTAGATCATTTGTATCGTATCTTTTACTACATAACTTTTCACCAAATTTCACAAACACTAATAAAGTTTGTCTTTCGATTCAAAACAAGATTTGAACGCTTTGAGGAGTTCAAATAACGTGTTTTTAGATCATTTGTATCATATCTTTTAGTACATAACTTTTCACCAAATTTCACAAACACTAAGAAAGTTTGTTTTTCGATTCAAATCAAGATTTGAACGTTTGAGGAGTTCAAATAACGTGTTTTTAGATCATTTGTATCGTATCTTTTACTACATAACTTTTCACCAAATTTCACAAACACTAAGATAGTTTGTTTTTCGATTCAAAACAAACTTTTAACGCTTTGAGGAGTTCAAATAACGTGTTTTTAGATCATTTGTATCGTATCTTTTAGTATATAACTTTTCACCAAATTTCACAAACACTAAGAAAGTTTGTTTTTCGATTCAAAACAAGATTTTAACGCTTTGAGGAGGCCAAATAACGTGTTTTTAGATCATTTGTATCATACCTTTTACTACATAACTTTTCACCAAATTTCACATACACTAAGAAAGTTTGTTTTTCGATTCAAAACAAGATTTGAATGCTTTGAGGAGTTCAAATAACGTGTTTTTAGATCATTTGTATCGTATCTTTTAGTACATAACTTTTCACCAAATTTCACAAACACTAAGAAAGATTGTTTTTCGATTCAAAACAAGATTTTAACGCTTTGAGGAGTTCAAATAACGTGTTTTTAGATCATTTGTATCGTATCTTTTACTACATAACTTTTCACCAAATTTCACAAACACTAAGAAAGTTTGTTTTTCGATTCAAAACAAGATTTGAACTTTTTGAGGAGTTCAAATAACGTGTTTTTAGATCATTTGTATCGTATCTTATAATACAAAACTTTTCACCAAATTTCGCAAACACTAAGAAAGTTTGTTTTTCGATTCAAAACAAGATTTTAACGCTTTGAGGAGTTCAAATAACGTGTTTTTAGATCATTTGTATCGTATATTTTACTACATAACTTTTCACCAAATTTCACAAACACTAAGAAAGTTTGTTTTTCGATTCTAAACATGATTTTAACGCTTTGAGGAGTTCAAATAACGTGTTTTTAGATCATTTGTGTCGTATCTTTTACTACATAACTTTTCACCAAATTTCACAAACACTAAGAAAGTTTGTTTTTCGATTCAAAACAAGATTTGAATGCTTTGAGGAGTTCAAATAACGTGTCTTTAGATCATTTGTGTCGTATCTTTTACTACATAACTTTTCACCAAATTTCACAAACACTAAGAAAGTTTGTTTTTCGATTCAAAACAAGATTTGAATGCTTTGAGGAGTTCAAATAACGTGTCTTTAGATCATTTGTATCGTATCTTTTACTACATAACTTTTCACCAAATTTCAGAAACACTAAGAAAGTTTGTTTTTCGATTCAAAACAAGATTTTAACGCTTTGAGGAGTTCAACTAACGTGTTTTTAGATCATTCATATCGTATCTTTTAGTACATAACTTTTCACCAAATTTCACAAACACTAGGAAAGTTTGTTTTTCGATTCAAAACAAGATTTGAACGCTTTGAGGAGTTCAAATAACGTGTTTTTAGATCATTTGTGTCGTATCTTTAACTACATAACTTTTCACCAAATTTCACAAACACTAAGAAAGTTTGTTTTTCGATTCAAAACAAGATTTGAACGCTTTGAGGAGTTCAAATAACGTGTTTTTAGATCATTTGTGTCGTATCTTTTACTACATAACTTTTCACCAAATTTCACAAACACTAAGAAAGTTTGTTTTTTGATTAAAAACAAGATTTGAACGCTTTGAGGAGTTCAAATAACGTGTTTTTAGATCATTTGTATCGTATCTTTTACTACATAACTTTTCACCAAATTACACAAACACTAAGAAAGTTTGTTTTTCGATTCAAAACAAGATTTTAACTATTTGAGGAGTTCAAATAACGTGTTTTTAGATCATTTGTATCGTATCTTTTAGTACATAACTTTTCACCAAATTTCACAAACACTAAGAAAGTTTGTTTTTCGATTCAAAAGAAGATTTTAACGCTTTGAGGAGTTCAAATAACGTGTTTTTAGATCATTTGTATCGTATCTTTTACTACATAACTTTTCACCAAATTTCACAAACACTAATAAAGTTTGTCTTTCGATTCAAAACAAGATTTGAACGCTTTGAGGAGTTCAAATAACGTGTTTTTAGATCATTTGTATCATATCTTTTAGTACATAACTTTTCACCAAATTTCACAAACACTAAGAAAGTTTGTTTTTCGATTCAAATCAAGATTTGAACGTTTGAGGAGTTCAAATAACGTGTTTTTAGATCATTTGTATCGTATCTTTTACTACATAACTTTTCACCAAATTTCACAAACACTAAGATAGTTTGTTTTTCGATTCAAAACAAACTTTTAACGCTTTGAGGAGTTCAAATAACGTGTTTTTAGATCATTTGTATCGTATCTTTTAGTATATAACTTTTCACCAAATTTCACAAACACTAAGAAAGTTTGTTTTTCGATTCAAAACAAGATTTTAACGCTTTGAGGAGGCCAAATAACGTGTTTTTAGATCATTTGTATCATACCTTTTACTACATAACTTTTCACCAAATTTCACATACACTAAGAAAGTTTGTTTTTCGATTCAAAACAAGATTTGAATGCTTTGAGGAGTTCAAATAACGTGTTTTTAGATCATTTGTATCGTATCTTTTAGTACATAACTTTTCACCAAATTTCACAAACACTAAGAAAGATTGTTTTTCGATTCAAAACAAGATTTTAACGCTTTGAGGAGTTCAAATAACGTGTTTTTAGATCATTTGTATCGTATCTTTTACTACATAACTTTTCACCAAATTTCACAAACACTAAGAAAGTTTGTTTTTCGATTCAAAACAAGATTTGAACTTTTTGAGGAGTTCAAATAACGTGTTTTTAGATCATTTGTATCGTATCTTATAATACAAAACTTTTCACCAAATTTCGCAAACACTAAGAAAGTTTGTTTTTCGATTCAAAACAAGATTTTAACGCTTTGAGGAGTTCAAATAACGTGTTTTTAGATCATTTGTATCGTATATTTTACTACATAACTTTTCACCAAATTTCACAAACACTAAGAAAGTTTGTTTTTCGATTCTAAACATGATTTTAACGCTTTGAGGAGTTCAAATAACGTGTTTTTAGATCATTTGTGTCGTATCTTTTACTACATAACTTTTCACCAAATTTCACAAACACTAAGAAAGTTTGTTTTTCGATTCAAAACAAGATTTGAATGCTTTGAGGAGTTCAAATAACGTGTCTTTAGATCATTTGTGTCGTATCTTTTACTACATAACTTTTCACCAAATTTCACAAACACTAAGAAAGTTTGTTTTTCGATTCAAAACAAGATTTGAATGCTTTGAGGAGTTCAAATAACGTGTCTTTAGATCATTTGTATCGTATCTTTTACTACATAACTTTTCACCAAATTTCAGAAACACTAAGAAAGTTTGTTTTTCGATTCAAAACAAGATTTTAACGCTTTGAGGAGTTCAACTAACGTGTTTTTAGATCATTCATATCGTATCTTTTAGTACATAACTTTTCACCAAATTTCACAAACACTAGGAAAGTTTGTTTTTCGATTCAAAACAAGATTTGAACGCTTTGAGGAGTTCAAATAACGTGTTTTTAGATCATTTGTGTCGTATCTTTAACTACATAACTTTTCACCAAATTTCACAAACACTAAGAAAGTTTGTTTTTCGATTCAAAACAAGATTTGAACGCTTTGAGGAGTTCAAATAACGTGTTTTTAGATCATTTGTGTCGTATCTTTTACTACATAACTTTTCACCAAATTTCACAAACACTAAGAAAGTTTGTTTTTTGATTAAAAACAAGATTTGAACGCTTTGAGGAGTTCAAATAACGTGTTTTTAGATCATTTGTATCGTATCTTTTACTACATAACTTTTCACCAAATTACACAAACACTAAGAAAGTTTGTTTTTCGATTCAAAACAAGATTTTAACTATTTGAGGAGTTCAAATAACGTGTTTTTAGATCATTTGTATCGTATCTTTTAGTACATAACTTTTCACCAAATTTCACAAACACTAAGAAAGTTTGTTTTTCGATTCAAAAGAAGATTTTAACGCTTTGAGGAGTTCAAATAACGTGTTTTTAGATCATTTGTATCGTATCTTTTACTACATAACTTTTCACCAAATTTCACAAACACTAATAAAGTTTGTCTTTCGATTCAAAACAAGATTTGAACGCTTTGAGGAGTTCAAATAACGTGTTTTTAGATCATTTGTATCATATCTTTTAGTACATAACTTTTCACCAAATTTCACAAACACTAAGAAAGTTTGTTTTTCGATTCAAATCAAGATTTGAACGTTTGAGGAGTTCAAATAACGTGTTTTTAGATCATTTGTATCGTATCTTTTACTACATAACTTTTCACCAAATTTCACAAACACTAAGATAGTTTGTTTTTCGATTCAAAACAAACTTTTAACGCTTTGAGGAGTTCAAATAACGTGTTTTTAGATCATTTGTATCGTATCTTTTAGTATATAACTTTTCACCAAATTTCACAAACACTAAGAAAGTTTGTTTTTCGATTCAAAACAAGATTTTAACGCTTTGAGGAGGCCAAATAACGTGTTTTTAGATCATTTGTATCATACCTTTTACTACATAACTTTTCACCAAATTTCACATACACTAAGAAAGTTTGTTTTTCGATTCAAAACAAGATTTGAATGCTTTGAGGAGTTCAAATAACGTGTTTTTAGATCATTTGTATCGTATCTTTTAGTACATAACTTTTCACCAAATTTCACAAACACTAAGAAAGATTGTTTTTCGATTCAAAACAAGATTTTAACGCTTTGAGGAGTTCAAATAACGTGTTTTTAGATCATTTGTATCGTATCTTTTACTACATAACTTTTCACCAAATTTCACAAACACAAAGAAAGTTTGTTTTTCGATTCAAAACAAGATTTGAACTTTTTGAGGAGTTCAAATAACGTGTTTTTAGATCATTTGTATCGTATCTTATAATACAAAACTTTTCACCAAATTTCGCAAACACTAAGAAAGTTTGTTTTTCGATTCAAAACAAGATTTTAACGCTTTGAGGAGTTCAAATAACGTGTTTTTAGATCATTTGTATCGTATATTTTACTACATAACTTTTCACCAAATTTCACAAACATTAAGAAAGTTTGTTTTTCGATTCTAAACATGATTTTAACGCTTTGAGGAGTTCAAATAACGTGTTTTTAGATCATTTGTATCGTATATTTTAGTACATTACTTTTCACCAAATTTCACAAACACTAAGAAAGTTTGTTTTTCGATTTAAAACAAGATTTTAACAGTTTGAGGAGTTCAAATAACGTGTTTTTAGATCATTTGTACCGTATCTTTTAGTACATAACTTTTCACCAAATTTCACAAACACTAAGAATGTTTGTTTTTCGATTCAAAACAAGATTTTAACGCTTTGAGGTGTTCAAATAACGTGTTTTTAGATCATTTGTATCGTATCTTTTACTACATAACTTTTCACCATATTTCACAAACACTAAGAAAGTTTGTTTTTCGATTCAAAACAAACTTTTAACGCTTTGAGGAGTTCAAATAACGTGTTTTTAGATCATTTGTATCGTATCTTTTACTACATAACTTTTCACCAAATTTCACAAACACGAAGAAAGTTTGTTTTTCGATTCAAAACAAACTTTTAACGCTTTGAAGAGTTCAAATAACGTGTTTTTAGATCATTTGTGTCGTATCTTTTACTACATAACTTTTCACCAAATTTCACAAACACTAAGAAAGTTTGTTTTTCGATTCAAAACAAGATTTGAATGCTTTGAGGAGTTCAAATAACGTGTCTTTGGATCATTTGTGTCGTATCTTTTACTACATAACATTTCACCAAATTTCAGAAACACTAAGAAAGTTTGTTTTTCGATTCAAAACAAGATTTTAACGCTTTGAGGAGTTCAACTAACGTGTTTTTAGATCATTTATATCGTATATTTTAGTACATAACTTTTCACCAAATTTCACAAACACTAGGAAAGTTTGTTTTTCGATTCTAAACATGATTTTAACGCTTTGAGGAGTTCAAATAACGTGTTTTTAGAACATTTGTGTCGTATCTTTTACTACATAACTTTTCACCAAATTTCACAAACACTAAGAAAGTTTGTTTTTCGATTCAAAACAAGATTTGAATGCTTTGAGGAGTTCAAATAACGTGTCTTTAGATCATTTGTGTCGTATCTTTTACTACATAACTTTTCACCAAATTACACAAACACTGAGAAAGTTTGTTTTTCGATTCAAAACAAGATTTGAATGCTTTGAGGAGTTCAAATAACGTGTCTTTAGATCATTTGTATCGTATCTTTTAGTACATAACTTTTCACCAAATATCAGAAACACTAAGAAAGTTTGTTTTTCGATTCAAAACAAGATTTTAACGCTTTGAGGAGTTCAAATAACGTGTTTTTAGATCATTTGTATCGTATCTTTTTCTACATAACTTTTCACCAAATTTCACAAACACTAATAAAGTTTGTCTTTCGATTCAAAACAAGATTTGAACGCTTTGAGGAGTTCAAATAACGTGTTTTTAGATCATTTGTATCGTATCTTTTAGTACATAACTTTTCACCAAATTTCACAAACACTAAGAAAGTTTGTTTTTCGATTCAAATCAAGATTTGAACGCTTTGAGGAGTTCAAATAACGTGTTTTTAGATCATTTGTATCGTATCTTTTACTACATAACTTTTCACCAAATTTCACAAACACTAAGATAGTTTGTTTTTCGATTCAAAACAAACTTTTAACGCTTTGAGGAGTTCAAATAACATGTTTTTAGATCATTTGTATCGTATCTTTTAGTATATAACTTTTCACCATATTTCACAAACACTAAGAAAGTTTGTTTTTCGATTCAAATCAAGATTTTAACGCTTTGAGGAGGCCAAATAACGTGTTTTTAGATCATTTGTATCATACCTTTTACTACATAACTTTTCACCAAATTTCACAAACACTAAGATAGTTTGTTTTTCGATTCAAAACAAGATTTGAACGCTTTGAGGAGTTCAAATAACGTGTTTTTAGATCATTTGTATCGTATCTTTTAGTACATAACTTTTCACCAAATTTCACAAACACTAAGAAAGATTGTTTTTCGATTCAAAACAAGATTTGAACGCTTTGAGGAGTTCAAATAACGTGTTTTTATATCATTTGTGTCGTATCTTTTACTACATAACTTTTCACCAAATTTCACAAACACTAAGAAAGTTTGTTTTTCGATTCAAAACAAACTTTTAACGCTTTGAGGAGTTCAAATAACGTGTCTTTAGATCATTTGTGTCGTATCTTTTACTACATAACTTTTCACCAAATTTCACAAACACTAAGAAAGATTGTTTTTCGATTCAAAACAAGATTTGAACGCTTTGAGGAGTTCAAATAACGTGTTTTTAGATCAATTGTATCGTATCTTTTACTACATAACTTTTCACCAAATTTCACAAACACTAAGAAAGTTTGTTTTTCGATTCAAAACAAGATTTTAACGCTTTGAGGAGTTCAAATAACGTGTTTTTAGATCATTTGTATCGTATATTTTACTACAAAACTTTTCACCAAATTTCGCAAACACTAAGAAAGTTTGTTTTTCGATTCTAAACATGATTTTAACGCTTTGAGGAGTTCAAATAACGTGTTTTTAGATCATTTGTATCGTATATTTTACTACAAAACTTTTCACCAAATTTCGCAAACACTAAGAAAGTTTGTTTTTCGATTCTAAACATGATTTTAACGCTTTGAGGAGTTCAAATAACGTGTTTTTAGATCATTTGTATCGTATATTTTACTACATAACTTTTCACCAAATTTCACAAACATTAAGAAAGTTTGTTTTTCGATTCTAAACATGATTTTAACGCTTTGAGGAGTTCAAATAACGTGTTTTTAGATCATTTGTATCGTATATTTTAGTACATTACTTTTCACCAAATTTCACAAACACTAAGAAAGTTTGTTTTTCGATTTAAAACAAGATTTTAACGCTTTGAGGTGTTCAAATAACGTGTTTTTAGATCATTTGTATCGTATCTTTTACTACATAACTTTTCACCATATTTCACAAACACTAAGAAAGTTTGTTTTTCGATTCAAAACAAACTTTTAACGCTTTGAGGTGTTCAAATAACGTGTTTTTAGATCATTTGTGTCGTATCTTTTACTACATAACTTTTCACCAAATTTCACAAACACTAAGAAAGTTTGTTTTTCGATTCAAAACAAACTTTTAACGCTTTGAGGAGTTCAAATAACGTGTTTTTAGATCATTTGTGTCGTATCTTTTACTACATAACTTTTCACCAAATTTCACAAACACTAAGAAAGTTTGTTTTTCAATTCAAAACAAACTTTTAACGCTTTGAGGAGTTCAAATAACGTGTTTTTGGATCATTTGTGTCGTATCTTTTACTACATAACTTTTCACCAAATTTCAGAAACACTAAGAAAGTTTGTTTTTCGATTCAAAACAAGATTTGAATGCTTTGAGGAGTTCAAATAACGTGTCTTTGGATCATTTATATCGTATCTTTTACTACATAACTTTTCACCAAATTTCAGAAACACTAAGAAAGTTTGTTTTTCGATTCAAAACAAGATTTTAACGCTTTGAGGAGTTCAACTAACGTGTTTTTAGATCATTTATATCGTATCTTTTACTACATAACTTTTCACCAAATTTCACAAACACTAGGAAAGTTTGTTTTTCGATTCAAAACTAAATTTGAACTCTTTGAGGAGTTCAAATAACGTGTTTTTAGATCATTTGTGTCGTATCTTTTACTACATAACTTTTCACCAAATTTCACAAACACTAAGAAAGTTTGTTTTTTGATTCAAAACAAGATTTGAACGCTTTGAGGAGTTCAAATAACGTGTTTTTAGATCATTTGTATCGTATCTTTTACTACATAACTTTTCACCAAATTACACAAACACTGAGAAAGTTTGTTTTTCGATTCAAAACAAGATTTTAACAATTTGAGGAGTTCAAATAACGTGTTTTTAGATCATTTGTATCGTATCTTTTAGTACATAACTTTTCACCAAATATCACAAACACTCAGAAAGTTTGTTTTTCGATTCAAAAGAAGATTTTAACGCTTTGAGGAGTTCAAATAACGTGTTTTTAGATCATTTGTATCGTATCTTTTACTACATAACTTTTCACCAAATTTCACAAACACTAATAAAGTTTGTCTTTCTATTCAAAACAAGATTTGAACGCTTTGAGGAGTTCAAATAACGTGTTTTTAGATCATTTGTATCATATCTTTTAGTACATAACTTTTCACCAACTTTCACAAACACTAAGAAAATTTGTTTTTCGATTCAAATCAAGATTTGAACGCTTTGAGGAGTTCAAATAACGTGTTTTTAGATCATTTGTATCGTATCTTTTACTACATAACTTTTCACCAAATTTCACAAACACTAAGATAGTTTGTTTTTCGATTCAAAACAAACTTTTAACGCTTTGAGGAGTTCAAATAACGTGTTTTTAGATCATTTGTATCGTATCTTTTAGTACATTACTTTTCACCAAATTTCACAAACACTAAGAAAGTTTGTTTTTCGATTCAAAACAAGATTTTAACGCTTTGAGGAGGCCAAATAACGTGTTTTTAGATCATTTGTATCATACCTTTTACTACATAACTTTTCACCAAATTTCACATACACTAAGAAAGTTTGTTTTTCGATTCAAAACAAGATTTGAACGCTTTGAGGAGTTCAAATAACGTGTTTTTAGATCATTTGTATCGTATCTTTTAGTACATAACTTTTCACCAAATTTCACAAACACTAAGAAAGATTGTTTTTCGATTCAAAACAAGATTTTAACGCTTTGAGGAGTTCAAATAACGTGTTTTTAGATCATTTGTATCGTATCTTTTACTACATAACTTTTCACCAAATTTCACAAACACTAAGAAAGTTTGTTTTTCGATTCAAAACAAGATTTGAACGCTTTGAGGAGTTCAAATAACGTGTTTTTAGATCATTTGTATCGTATCTTATAATACATAACTTTTCACCAAATTTCGCAAACACTAAGAAAGTTTGTTTTTCGATTCAAAACAAGATTTTAACGCTTTGAGGAGTTCAAATAACGTGTTTTTAGATCATTTGTATCGTATATTTTACTACATAACTTTTCACCAAATTTCACAAACACTAAGAAAGTTTGTTTTTCGATTCTAAACATGATTTTAACGCTTTGAGGAGTTCAAATAACGTGTTTTTAGATCATTTGTGTCGTATCTTTTACTACATAACTTTTTACCAAATTTCACAAACACTAAGAAAGTTTGTTTTTCGATTCAAAACAAGATTTGAATGCTTTGAGGAGTTCAAATAACGTGTCTTTAGATCATTTGTGTCGTATCTTTTACTACATAACTTTTCACCAAATTTCACAAACACTAAGAAAGTTTGTTTTTCGATTCAAAACAAGATTTGAATGCTTTGAGGAGTTCAAATAACGTGTCTTTAGATCATTTGTATCGTATCTTTTACTACATAACTTTTCACCAAATTTCAGAAACACTAAGAAAGTTTGTTTTTCGATTCAAAACAAGATTTTAACGCTTTGAGGAGTTCAACTAACGTGTTTTTAGATCATTTATATCGTATATTTTAGTACATAACTTTTCACCAAATTTCACAAACAATAGGAAAGTTTGTTTTTCGATTCAAAACAAGATTTGAACGCTTTGAGGAGTTCAAATAACGTGTTTTTAGATCATTTGTGTCGTATCTTTTACTACATAACTTTTCCCCAAATTTCACAAACACTAAGAAAGTTTGTTTTTCGATTTAAATCAAGATTTGAACGCTTTGAGGAGTTCAAATAACGTGTTTTTAGATCATTTGTATCGTATCTTTTACTACATAACTTTTCACCAAATTTCACAAACACTAAGATAGTTTGTTTTTCGATTCAAAACAAACTTTTAACGCTTTGAGGAGTTCAAATAACGTGTTTTTAGATCATTTGTATCATATCTTTTAGTATATAACTTTTCACCATATTTCACAAACACTAAGAAAGTTTGTTTTTCGATTCAAATCAAGATTTGAACGCTTTGAGGAGTTCAAATAACGTGTTTTTAGATCATTTGTATCGTATCTTTTACTACATAACTTTTCACCAAATTTCACAAACACTAAGATAGTTTGTTTTTCGATTCAAAACAAACTTTTAACGCTTTGAGGAGTTCAAATAACGTGTTTTTAGATCATTTGTATCGTATCTTTTAGTATATAACTTTTCACCATATTTCACAAACACTAAGAAAGTTTGTTTTTCGATTCAAAACAAGATTTTAACGCTTTGAGGAGGCCAAATAACGTGTTTTTAGATCATTTGTATCGTATCTTTTACTACATAACTTTTCACCAAATTTCACAAACACTAAGATAGTTTGTTTTTCGATTCAAACCAAACTTTTAACGCTTTGAGGAGTTCAAATAACGTGTTTTTAGATCATTTGTATCGTATCTTTTAGTACATAACTTTTCACCAAATTTCACAAACACTAAGAAAGATTGTTTTTCGATTCAAAACAAGATTTTAACGCTTTGAGGAGTTCAAATAACGTGTTTTTAGATCATTTGTATCGTATCTTTTACTACATAACTTTTCACCAAATTTCACAAACACTAAGAATGTTTGTTTTTCGATTCAAAACAAGATTTGAACGCTTTGAGGAGTTCAAATAACGTGTTTTTAGATCATTTGTATCGTATCTTATAATACAAAACTTTTCACCAAATTTCGCAAACACTAAGAAAGTTTGTTTTTCGATTCAAAACAAGATTTTAACGCTTTGAGGAGTTCAAATAACGTGTTTTTAGATCATTTGTATCGTATCTTGTAATACAAAACTTTTCACCAAATTTCGCAAACACTAAGAAAGTTTGTTTTTCGATTCAAAACAAGATTTTAACACTTTGAGGAGTTCAAATAACGTGTTTTTAGATCATTTGTATCGTATATTTTACTACATAACTTTTCACCAAATTTCACAAACATTAAGAAAGTTTGTTTTTCGATTCTAAACATGATTTTAACGCTTTGAGGAGTTCAAATAACGTGTTTTTAGATCATTTGTATCGTATATTTTAGTACATTACTTTTCACCAAATTTCACAAACACTAAGAAAGTTTGTTTTTCGATTTAAAACAAGATTTTAACAGTTTGAGGAGTTCAAATAACGTGTTTTTAGATCATTTGTACCGTATCTTTTAGTACATAACTTTTCACCAAATTTCACAAACACTAAGAATGTTTGTTTTTCGATTCAAAACAAGATTTTAACGGTTTGAGGTGTTCAAATAACTTGTTTTTAGATCATTTGTATCGTATCTTTTACTACATAACTTTTCACCATATTTCACAAACACTAAGAAAGTTTGTTTTTCGATTCAAAACAAACTTTTAACGCTTTGAGGAGTTCAAATAACGTGTTTTTAGATCATTTGTGTCGTATCTTTTACTACATAACTTTTCACCAAATTTCACAAACACGAAGAAAGTTTGTTTTTCGATTCAAAACAAACTTTTAACGCTTTGAGGAGTTCAAATAACGTGTTTTTAGATCATTTGTGTCGTATCTTTTACTACATAACTTTTCACCAAATTTCACAAACACTAAGAAAGTTTGTTTTTCGATTCAAAACAAGATTTGAATGCTTTGAGGAGTTCAAATAACGTGTCTTTGGATCATTTGTGTCGTATCTTTTACTACATAACTTTTCACCAAATTTCAGAAACACTAAGAAAGTTTGTTTTTCGATTCAAAACAAGATTTTAACGCTTTGAGGAGTTCAACTAACGTGTTTTTAGATCATTTATATCGTATCTTTTAGTACATAACTTTTCACCAAATTTCACAAACACTAGGAAAGTTTGTTTTTCGATTCAAAACAAAATTTGAACGCTTTGAGGAGTTCAAATAACGTGTTTTTAGATCATTTGTGTCGTATCTTTTACTACATAACTTTTCACCAAATTTCACAAACACTAAGAAAGTTTGTTTTTTGATTCAAAACAAGATTTGAACGCTTTGAGGAGTTCAAATAACGTGTTTTTAGATCATTTGTATCGTATCTTTTACTACATAACTTTTCACCAAATTACACAAACACTGAGAAAGTTTGTTTTTCGATTCAAAACAAGATTTTAACAATTTGAGGAGTTCAAATAACGTGTTTTTAGATCATTTGTATCGTATCTTTTAGTACATAACTTTTCACCAAATTTCACAAACACTCAGAAAGTTTGTTTTTCGATTCAAAAGAAGATTTTAACGCATTGAGGAGTTCAAATAACGTGTTTTTAGATCATTTGTATCGTATCTTTTACTACATAACTTTTCACCAAATTTCACAAACACTAATAAAGTTTGTCTTTCGATTCAAAACAAGATTTGAACGCTTTGAGGAGTTCAAATAACGTGTTTTTAGATCATTTGTATCATATCTTTTAGTACATAACTTTTCACCAAATTTCACAAACACTAAGAAAATTTGTTTTTCGATTCAAATCAAGATTTGAACGCTTTGAGGAGTTCAAATAACGTGTTTTTAGATCATTTGTATCGTATCTTTTACTACATAACTTTTCACCAAATTTCACAAACACTAAGATAGTTTGTTTTTCGATTCAAAACAAACTTTTAACGCTTTGAGGAGTTCAAATAACGTGTTTTTAGATCATTTGTATCGTATCTTTTAGTACATAACTTTTCACCAAATTTCACAAACACTAAGAAAGTTTGTTTTTCGATTCAAAACAAGATTTTAACGCTTTGAGGAGGCCAAATAACGTGTTTTTAGATCATTTGTATCATACCTTTTACTACATAACTTTTCACCAAATTTCACATACACTAAGAAAGTTTGTTTTTCGATTCAAAACAAGATTTGAACGCTTTGAGGAGTTCAAATAACGTGTTTTTAGATCATTTGTATCGTATCTTTTAGTACATAACTTTTCACCAAATTTCACAAACACTAAGAAAGATTGTTTTTCGATTCAAAACAAGATTTTAACGCTTTGAGGAGTTCAAATAACGTGTTTTTAGATCATTTGTATCGTATCTTTTACTACATAACTTTTCACCAAATTTCACAAACACTAAGAAAGTTTGTTTTTCGATTCAAAACAAGATTTGAACGCTTTGAGGAGTTCAAATAACGTGTTTTTAGATCATTTGTATCGTATCTTATAATACATAACTTTTCACCAAATTTCGCAAACACTAAGAAAGTTTGTTTTTCGATTCAAAACAAGATTTTAACGCTTTGAGGAGTTCAAATAACGTGTTTTTAGATCATTTGTATCGTATATTTTACTACATAACTTTTCACCAAATTTCACAAACACTAAGAAAGTTTGTTTTTCGATTCTAAACATGATTTTAACGCTTTGAGGAGTTCAAATAACGTGTTTTTAGATCATTTGTGTCGTATCTTTTACTACATAACTTTTTACCAAATTTCACAAACACTAAGAAAGTTTGTTTTTCGATTCAAAACAAGATTTGAATGCTTTGAGGAGTTCAAATAACGTGTCTTTAGATCATTTGTGTCGTATCTTTTACTACATAACTTTTCACCAAATTTCACAAACACTAAGAAAGTTTGTTTTTCGATTCAAAACAAGATTTGAATGCTTTGAGGAGTTCAAATAACGTGTCTTTAGATCATTTGTATCGTATCTTTTACTACATAACTTTTCACCAAATTTCAGAAACACTAAGAAAGTTTGTTTTTCGATTCAAAACAAGATTTTAACGCTTTGAGGAGTTCAACTAACGTGTTTTTAGATCATTTATATCGTATCTTTTAGTACATAACTTTTCACCAAATTTCACAAACACTAGGAAAGTTTGTTTTTCGATTCAAAACAAGATTTGAACGCTTTGAGGAGTTCAAATAACGTGTTTTTAGATCATTTGTGTCGTATCTTTTACTACATAACTTTTCCCCAAATTTCACAAACACTAAGAAAGTTTGTTTTTCGATTTAAATCAAGATTTGAACGCTTTGAGGAGTTCAAATAACGTGTTTTTAGATCATTTGTATCGTATCTTTTACTACATAACTTTTCACCAAATTTCACAAACACTAAGAAAGTTTGTTTTTCGATTCAAAACAAGATTTGAATGCTTTGAGGAGTTCAAATAACGTGTCTTTAGATCATTTGTGTCGTATCTTTTACTACATAACTTTTCACCAAATTTCACAAACACTAAGAAAGTTTGTTTTTCGATTCAAAACAAGATTTGAATGCTTTGAGGAGTTCAAATAACGTGTCTTTAGATCATTTGTATCGTATCTTTTACTACATAACTTTTCACCAAATTTCAGAAACACTAAGAAAGTTTGTTTTTCGATTCAAAACAAGATTTTAACGCTTTGAGGAGTTCAACTAACGTGTTTTTAGATCATTTATATCGTATCTTTTAGTACATAACTTTTCACCAAATTTCACAAACACTAGGAAAGTTTGTTTTTCGATTCAAAACAAGATTTGAACGCTTTGAGGAGTTCAAATAACGTGTTTTTAGATCATTTGTGTCGTATCTTTTACTACATAACTTTTCCCCAAATTTCACAAACACTAAGAAAGTTTGTTTTTCGATTCAAATCAAGATTTGAACGCTTTGAGGAGTTCAAATAACGTGTTTTTAGATCATTTGTATCGTATCTTTTACTACATAACTTTTCACCAAATTTCACAAACACTAAGATAGTTTGTTTTTCGATTCAAAACAAACTTTTAACGCTTTGAGGAGTTCAAATAACGTGTTTTTAGATCAGTTGTATCATATCTTTTAGTATATAACTTTTCACCATATTTCACAAACACTAAGAAAGTTTGTTTTTCGATTCAAATCAAGATTTGAACGCTTTGAGGAGTTCAAATAACGTGTTTTTAGATCATTTGTATCGTATCTTTTACTACATAACTTTTCACCAAATTTCACAAACACTAAGATAGTTTGTTTTTCGATTCAAAACAAACTTTTAACGATTTGAGGAGTTCAAATAACGTGTTTTTAGATCATTTGTATCGTATCTTTTAGTATATAACTTTTCACCATATTTCACAAACACTAAGAAAGTTTGTTTTTCGATTCAAAACAAGATTTTAACGCTTTGAGGAGGCCAAATAACGTGTTTTTAGATCATTTGTATCGTATCTTTTACTACATAACTTTTCACCAAATTACACAAACACTAAGATAGTTTGTTTTTCGATTCAAAACAAACTTTTAACGCTTTGAGGAGTTCAAATAACGTGTTTTTAGATCATTTGTATCGTATCTTTTAGTACATAACTTTTCACCAAATTTCACAGACACTAAGAAAGATTGTTTGTCGATTCAAAACAAGATTTTAACGCTTTGAGGAGTTCAAATAACGTGTTTTTAGATCATTTGTATCGTATCTTTTACGACATAACTTTTCACCAAATTTCACAAACACTAAGAAAGTTTGTTTTTCGATTCAAAACAAGATTTGAACGCTTTGAGGAGTTCAAATAACGTGTTTTTAGATCATTTGTATCGTATCTTATAATACAAAACTTTTCACCAAATTTCGCAAACACTAAGAAAGTTTGTTTTTCGATTCAAAACAAGATTTTAACGCTTTGAGGAGTTCAAATAACGTGTTTTTAGATCATTTGTATCGTATCTTATAATACAAAACTTTTCACCAAATTTCGCAAACACTAAGAAAGTTTGTTTTTCGATTCAAAACAAGATTTTAACACTTTGAGGAGTTCAAATAACGTGTTTTTAGATCATTTGTATCGTATATTTTACTACATAACTTTTCACCAAATTTCACAAACATTAAGAAAGTTTGTTTTTCGATTCTAAACATGATTTTAACGCTTTGAGGAGTTCAAATAACGTGTTTTTAGATCATTTGTATCGTATATTTTAGTACATTACTTTTCACCAAATTTCACAAACACTAAGAAAGTTTGTTTTTCGATTTAAAACAAGATTTTAACAGTTTGAGGAGTTCAAATAACGTGTTTTTAGATCATTTGTACCGTATCTTTTAGTACATAACTTTTCACCAAATTTCACAAACACTAAGAATGTTTGTTTTTCGATTCAAAACAAGATTTTAACGCTTTGAGGTGTTCAAATAACGTGTTTTTAGATCATTTGTATCGTATCTTTTACTACATAACTTTTCACCATATTTCACAAACACTAAGAAAGTTTGTTTTTCGATTCAAAACAAACTTTTAATGCTTTGAGGAGTTCAAATAACGTGTTTTTAGATCATTTGTGTCGTATCTTTTACTACATAACTTTTCACCAAATTTCACAAACACGAAGAAAGTTTGTTTTTCGATTCAAAACAAACTTTTAACGCTTTCAGGAGTTCAAATAACGTGTTTTTAGATCATTTGTGTCGTATCTTTTACTACATACCTTTTCACCAAATTTCACAAACACTAAGAAAGTTTGTTTTTCGATTCAAAACAAGATTTGAATGCTTTGAGGAGTTCAAATAACGTGTCTTTGGATCATTTGTGTCGTATCTTTTACTACATAACTTTTCACAAATTTCAGAAACACTAAGAAAGTTTGTTTTTCGATTCAAAACAAGATTTTAACGCTTTGAGGAGTTCAACTAACGTGTTTTTAGATCATTTATATCGTATCTTTTAGTACATAACTTTTCACCAAATTTCACAAACACTAGGAAAGTTTGTTTTTCGATTCAAAACAAAATTTGAACGCTTTGAGGAGTTCAAATAACGTGTTTTTAGATCATTTGTGTCGTATCTTTTACTACATAACTTTTCACCAAATTTCACAAACACTAAGAAAGTTTGTTTTTTGATTCAAAACAAGATTTGAACGCTTTGAGGAGTTCAAATAACGTGTTTTTAGATCATTTGTATCGTATCTTTTACTACATAACTTTTCACCAAATTACACAAACACTGAGAAAGTTTGTTTTTCGATTCAAAACAAGATTTTAACAATTTGAGGAGTTCAAATAACGTGTTTTTAGATCATTTGTATCGTATCTTTTAGTACATAACTTTTCACCAAATTTCACAAACACTCAGAAAGTTTGTTTTTCGATTCAAAAGAAGATTTTAACGCTTTGAGGAGTTCAAATAACGTGTTTTTAGATCATTTGTATCGTATCTTTTACTACATAACTTTTCACCAAATTTCACAAACACTAATAAAGTTTGTCTTTCGATTCAAAACAATATTTGAACGCTTTGAGGAGTTCAAATAACGTGTTTTTAGATCATTTGTATCATATCTTTTAGTACATAACTTTTCACCAAATTTCACAAACACTAAGAAAATTTGTTTTTCGATTCAAATCAAGATTTGAACGCTTTGAGGAGTTCAAATAACGTGTTTTTAGATCATTTGTATCGTATCTTTTACTACATAACTTTTCACCAAATTTCACAAACACTAAGATAGTTTGTTTTTCGATTCAAAACAAACTTTTAACGCTTTGAGGAGTTCAAATAACGTGTTTTTAGATCATTTGTATCGTATCTTTTAGTACATAACTTTTCACCAAATTTCACAAACACTATGAAAGTTTGTTTTTCGATTCAAAACAAGATTTTAACGCTTTGAGGAGGCCAAATAACGTGTTTTTAGATCATTTGTATCATACCTTTTACTACATAACTTTTCACCAAATTTCACATACACTAAGAAAGTTTGTTTTTCGATTCAAAACAAGATTTGAACGCTTTGAGGAGTTCAAATAACGTGTTTTTAGATCATTTGTATCGTATCTTTTAGTACATAACTTTTCACCAAATTTCACAAACACTAAGAAAGATTGTTTTTCGATTCAAAACAAGATTTTAACGCTTTGAGGAGTTCAAATAACGTGTTTTTAGATCATTTGTATCGTATCTTTTACTACATAACTTTTCACCAAATTTCACAAACACTAAGAAAGTTTGTTTTTCGATTCAAAACTAGATTTGAACGCTTTGAGGAGTTCAAATAACGTGTTTTTAGATCATTTGTATCGTATCTTATAATACATAAATTTTCACCAAATTTCGCAAACTCTAAGAAAGTTTGTTTTTCGATTCAAAACAAGATTTTAACGCTTTGAGGAGTTCAAATAACGTGTTTTTAGATCATTTGTATCGTATATTTTACTACATAACTTTTCACCAAATTTCACAAACACTAAGAAAGTTTGTTTTTCGATTCTAAACATGATTTTAACGCTTTGAGGAGTTCAAATAACGTGTTTTTAGATCATTTGTATCGTATATTCTAGTACATTACTTTTCACCAAATTTCACAAACACTAAGAAAGTTTGTTTTTCGATTTAAAACAAGATTTTAACGCTTTGAGGAGTTCAAATAACGTGTTCTTAGATCATTTGTACCGTATATTTTAGTACATAACTTTTCACCAAATTTCACAAACACTAAGAATGTTTGTTTTTCGATTCAAAACAAGATTTTAACGCTTTGAGGTGTTCAAATAACGTGTTTTTAGATCATTTGTATCGTATCTTTTACTACATAACTTTTCACCAAATTTCACAAACACTAAGAAAGTTTGTTTTTCGATTCAAAACTAGATTTGAACGCTTTGAGGAGTTCAAATAACGTGTTTTTAGATCATTTGTATCGTATCTAATAATACATAACTTTTCACCAAATTTCGCAAACACTAAGAAAGTTTGTTTTTCGATTCAAAACAAGATTTTAACGCTTTGAGGAGTTCAAATAACGTGTTTTTAGATCATTTGTATCGTATATTTTACTACATAACTTTTCACCAAATTTCACAAACACTAAGAAAGTTTGTTTTTCGATTCTAAACATGATTTTAACGCTTTGAGGAGTTCAAATAACGTGTTTTTAGATCATTTGTATCGTATATTTTAGTACATTACTTTTCACCAAATTTCACAAACACTAAGAAAGTTTGTTTTTCGATTTAAAACAAGATTTTAACGCTTTGAGGAGTTCAAATAACGTGTTCTTAGATCATTTGTACCGTATCTTTTAGTACATAACTTTGCACCATATTTCACAAACACTAAAAAAGTTTGTTTTTCGATTCAAAACAAACTTTTAACGCTTTGAGGAGTTCAAATAACGTGTTTTTAGATCATTTGTGTCGTATCTTTTACTACATAACTTTTCACCAAATTTCACAAACACTAAGAAAGTTTGTTTTTCGATTCAAAACAAGATTTGAGTGCTTTGAGGAGTTCAAATAACGTGTCTTTAGACCATTTGTGTCGTATCTTTTACTACATAACTTTTCACCAAATTTCAGAAACACTAAGAAAGTTTGTTTTTCGATTCAAAACAAGATTTTAACGCTTTGAGGAGTTCAACTAACGTGTTTTTAGATCTTTTGTATCGTATATTTTACTACATAACTTTTCACCAATTTTCACAAACACTAGGAAAGTTTGTTTTTCGATTCAAAACAATATTTGAACGCTTTGAGGAGTTCAAATAACGTGTTTTTAGATCATTTGTATCGTATCTTTTACTACATAACTTTTCACCAAATTTCACAAACACTAAGAAACTTTGTTTTTCGATTCAAAACAAACTTTTAATGCTTTGAGGAGTTCAAATAACATGTTTTTAGATCATTTGTATCGTATCTTTTAATACATAACTTTTCACCAAATTTCACAAACACTAAGAAAGTTTGTTTTTCTATTCAAAACAAGATTTTAACGCTTTGAGGAGTTCAAATAACGTCTATTTAGATCATTTGTATCGTATGTTTTACTACAAAACTTTTCACCAAATTTCACAAACACTAAGAAAGTTTGTTTTTCGATTCAAGACAAGATTTGAACGCTTTGAGGAGTTCAAATAACGTGTTTTTAGATCATTTGTATCGTATCTTATAATACATAACTTTTCACCAAATTTCACAAACACTAAGAAAGTTTGTTTTTCGATTCAAAACAAGATTTTAACGCTTTGAGGAGTTCAAATAACGTGTTTTTAGATCATTTGTATCGTATCTTTTACTACATAACATTTCACCAAATTTCACAAACACTAAGAAAGTTTGTTTTTCGATTCAAAACATGATTTTAACGCTTTGAGGAGTTCAAATAACGTGTTTTTAGATCATTTGTATCGTATATTTTAATACAAAACTTTTCACCCAATTTCACAAACACTAAGAAAGTTTGTTTTTCGATTTAAAACAAGATTTTAACGCTTTGAGGAGTTCAAATAACGTGTTTTTAGATCATTTGTATCGTATCTTTTAGTACATAACTTTTCACCAAATTTCACAAACACTAAGAATGTTTGTTTTTCGATTCAAAACAAGATTTTAACGCTTTGAGGTGTTCAAATAACGTGTTTTTAGATCATTTGTATCATATCTTTTACTACATAACTTTTCACCAAATTTCACAAACACTAAGAAAGTTTGTTTTTCGATTCAAAACAAGATTCGAACGCTTTGAGGAGTTCAAATAACGTGTTTTTACATCATTTGTATCGTATCTTTTAGTACATAACTTTTCACCAAATTTCACAAACACTAAGATAGTTTGTTTTTCGATTCAAAACAAGATTTTCACGCTTTGAGGAGTTCAAATAACGTGTTTTTAGATCATTTGTATCGTACCTTTTACAACATAACTTTTCACCAAATTTCACAAACACTAAGAAAGTTTGTTTTTCGATTCAAAACACGATTTTAACGCTTTGAGGAGTTCAAATAACGTGTTTTTAGATCATTTGTATCGTATCTTTTACTACATAACTTTTCACCAAATTTCACAAACACTAAGAAAGTTTGTTTTTCGATTCAAAACAAGATTTGAACGCTTTGAGGAGTTCAAATAACGTGTTTTTAGATCATTTGTATCGTATCTTATAATACATAACTTTTCACCAAATTTCGCAAACACTAAGAAAGTTTGTTTTTCGATTCAAAACAAGATTTTAACGCTTTGAGGAGTTCAAATAACGTGTTTTTAGATCATTTGTATCGTATATTTTACTACATAACTTTTCACCAAATTTCACAAACACTAAGAAAGTTTGTTTTTCGATTCTAAACATGATTTTAACGCTTTGAGGAGTTCAAATAACGTGTTTTTAGATCATTTGTATCGTATATTTTAGTACATTACTTTTCACCAAATTTCACAAACACTAAGAAAGTTTGTTTTTCGATTCAAAACAAGATTTTAACGCTTTCAGGAGTTCAAATAAAGTGTTTTTAGATCATTTGTATCATATCTTTTAGTACATAACTTTTCACCAAATTTCACAAACACTAAGAAAGTTTGTTTTTCGATTCAAATCAAGATTTGAACGCTTTGAGGAGTTCAAATAACGTGTTTTTAGATCATTTGTATCGTATCTTTTACTACATAACTTTTCACCAAATTTCACAAACACTAAGATAGTTTGTTTTTCGATTCAAAACAAGATTTTAACGGTTTGAGGAGTTCACATAACGTGTTTTTAAATCATTTGTATCGTATCTTTTAGTACATAACTTTTCACCAAATTTCACAACCACTAAGAAAGTTTGTTTTTCGATTCAAAACAAGATTTTAACGCTTTGGGGAGTCCAAATAACGTGTTTTTAGATCATTTGTATCGTATCTTTTACTACATAACTTTTCACCAAATATCACAAACACTAAGAAAGTTTGTTTTTCGATTCAAAACAAGATTTTAACGCTTTGAGGAGTTCAAATAACGTGTTTTTAGATCATTTGTATCGTATCTTTTAGTACATAACTTTTCACCAAATTTCACAAACACTAAAAAAGTATGTTTTTCGATTCAAAACAATATTTTAATGCTTTGAGGAGTTCAAATAACGTGATTTTAGATCATTTGTGTCGTATCTTTTACTACATAAATTTTCACCAAACTTCACAAACACTAAGAAAGTTTGTTTTTGATTCAAAACAAGATTTGAACGCTTTGAGGAGTTCAAATAACGTGTTTTTAGATCATTTGTATCGTATCTTTTAGTACATAACTTTTCACCAAATTTCACAAACATTAAGAAAGTTTGTTTTTCGATTCAAAACAAGATTTTAACGCTTTGAGGAGTTCAAATAACGTGTTTTTAGATCATTTGTATCGTATCTTTTAGTACATAACTTTTCACCAAATTTCACAAACACTAAGAAAATTTGTTTTTCGATTCAAAACAAGATTTTCACGCTTTGGGGAGTTCAAATAACGTGTTTTTAGATCATTTGTATCGTATCTTTTACTACATAACTGTTCACCAAATTTCACAAACACTAAGAAAGTTTGTTTTTCGATTCAAAACAAGATTTTAACGCTTTGAGGAGTTCAAATAACGTGTTTTTAGATCATTTGTATCGTATCTTTTAGTACATAACTTTTCACCAAATTTCACAAACACTAAGAAAATTTGTTTTTCGATTCAAAACAAGATTTTCACGCTTTGGGGAGTTCAAATAACGTGTTTTTAGATCATTTGTATCGTATCTTTTACTACATAACTGTTCAGCAAATTTCACAAACACTAAGAAAGTTTGTTTTTCGATTCAAAACAAGATTTTAACGCTTTGAGGAGTTCAAATAACGTGTTTTTAGATCATTTGTATCGTATCTTTTAGTACATAACTTTTCACCAAATTTCACAAAAGCTAAGAAAGTTTGTTTTTCGATTCAAAACAAGATTTTAACGCTTTGAGGAGTTCAAATAACGTGTTTTTAGATCATTTGTATCGTATCTTTTACTACATAACTTTTCACCAAATTTCACAAACACTAATAAAGTTTGTCTTTCGATTCAAAACAAGATTTGAACGCTTTGAGGAGTTCAAATAACGTGTTTTTAGATCATTTGTATCATATCTTTTAGTACATAACTTTTCACCAAATTTCACAAACACTAAGAAAGTTTGTTTTTCGATTCAAATCATGATTTGAACGCTTTGAGGAGTTCAAATAACGTGTTTTTAGATCATTTGTATCGTATCTTTTACTACATAACTTTTCACCAAATTTCTCAAACACTAAGATAGTTTGTTTTTCGATTCAAAACAAACTTTTAACGCTTTGAGGAGTTCAAATAACGTGTTTTTAGATCATTTGTATCGTATCTTTTAGTACATAACTTTTCACCAAATTTCACAAACACTAAGAAAGTTTGTTTTTCGATTCAAAACAAGATTTTAACGCTTTGAGGAGTCCAAATAACGTGTTTTTAGATCATTTGTATCATACCTTTTACTACATAACTTTTCACCAAATTTCACAAACACTAAGAAAGTTTGTTTTTCGATTCAAAACAAGATTTGAACGCTTTGAGGAGTTCAAATAACGTGTTTTTAGATCATTTGTATCGTATCTTTTAGTACATAACTTTTTACCAAATTTCACAAACACTAAGAAAGTTTGTTTTTCGATTCAAAACACGATTTTAACGCTTTGAGGAGTTCAAATAACGTGTTTTTAGATCATTTGTATCGTATCTTTTACTACATAACTTTTCACCAAATTTCACAAACACTAAGAAAGTTTGTTTTTCGATTCAAAACAAGATTTTAACGCTTTGGGGAGTCCAAATAACGTGTTTTTAGATCATTTGTATCGTATCTTTTACTACATAACTTTTCACCAAATATCACAAACACTAAGAAAGTTTGTTTTTCGATTCAAAACAAGATTTTAACGCTTTGAGGAGTTCAAATAACGTGTTTTTAGATCATTTGTATCGTATCTTTTAGTACATAACTTTTCACCAAATTTCACAAACACTAAAAAAGTATGTTTTTCGATTCAAAACAATATTTTAATGCTTTGAGGAGTTCAAATAACGTGATTTTAGATCATTTGTGTCGTATCTTTTACTACATAAATTTTCACCAAACTTCACAAACACTAAGAAAGTTTGTTTTTGATTCAAAACAAGATTTGAACGCTTTGAGGAGTTCAAATAACGTGTTTTTAGATCATTTGTATCGTATCTTTTAGTACATAACTTTTCACCAAATTTCACAAACATTAAGAAAGTTTGTTTTTCGATTCAAAACAAGATTTTAACGCTTTGAGGAGTTCAAATAACGTGTTTTTAGATCATTTGTATCGTATCTTTTAGTACATAACTTTTCACCAAATTTCACAAACACTAAGAAAATTTGTTTTTCGATTCAAAACAAGATTTTCACGCTTTGGGGAGTTCAAATAACGTGTTTTTAGATCATTTGTATCGTATCTTTTACTACATAACTGTTCACCAAATTTCACAAACACTAAGAAAGTTTGTTTTTCGATTCAAAACAAGATTTTAACGCTTTGAGGAGTTCAAATAACGTGTTTTTAGATCATTTGTATCGTATCTTTTAGTACATAACTTTTCACCAAATTTCACAAAAGCTAAGAAAGTTTGTTTTTCGATTCAAAACAAGATTTTAACGCTTTGAGGAGTTCAAATAACGTGTTTTTAGATCATTTGTATCGTATCTTTTACTACATAACTTTTCACCAAATTTCACAAACACTAATAAAGTTTGTCTTTCGATTCAAAACAAGATTTGAACGCTTTGAGGAGTTCAAATAACGTGTTTTTAGATCATTTGTATCATATCTTTTAGTACATAACTTTTCACCAAATTTCACAAACACTAAGAAAGTTTGTTTTTCGATTCAAATCATGATTTGAACGCTTTGAGGAGTTCAAATAACGTGTTTTTAGATCATTTGTATCGTATCTTTTACTACATAACTTTTCACCAAATTTCTCAAACACTAAGATAGTTTGTTTTTCGATTCAAAACAAACTTTTAACGCTTTGAGGAGTTCAAATAACGTGTTTTTAGATCATTTGTATCGTATCTTTTAGTACATAACTTTTCACCAAATTTCACAAACACTAAGAAAGTTTGTTTTTCGATTCAAAACAATATTTTAACGCTTTGAGGAGTCCAAATAACGTGTTTTTAGATCATTTGTATCATACCTTTTACTACATAACTTTTCACCAAATTTCACAAACACTAAGAAAGTTTGTTTTTCGATTCAAAACAAGATTTGAACGCTTTGAGGAGTTCAAATAACGTGTTTTTAGATCATTTGTATCGTATCTTTTAGTACATAACTTTTTACCAAATTTCACAAACACTAAGAAAGTTTGTTTTTCGATTCAAAACACGATTTTAACGCTTTGAGGAGTTCAAATAACGTGTTTTTAGATCATTTGTATCGTATCTTTTACTACATAACTTTTCACCAAATTTCACAAACACTAAGAAAGTTTGTTTTTCGATTCAAAACAAGATTTTAACGCTTTGGGGAGTCCAAATAACGTGTTTTTAGATCATTTGTATCGTATCTTTTACTACATAACTTTTCACCAAATATCACAAACACTAAGAAAGTTTGTTTTTCGATTCAAAACAAGATTTTAACGCTTTGAGGAGTTCAAATAACGTGTTTTTAGATCATTTGTATCGTATCTTTTAGTACATAACTTTTCACCAAATTTCACAAACACTAAAAAAGTATGTTTTTCGATTCAAAACAATATTTTAATGCTTTGAGGAGTTCAAATAACGTGATTTTAGATCATTTGTGTCGTATCTTTTACTACATAAATTTTCACCAAACTTCACAAACACTAAGAAAGTTTGTTTTTGATTCAAAACAAGATTTGAACGCTTTGAGGAGTTCAAATAACGTGTTTTTAGATCATTTGTATCGTATCTTTTAGTACATAACTTTTCACCAAATTTCACAAACATTAAGAAAGTTTGTTTTTCGATTCAAAACAAGATTTTAACGCTTTGAGGAGTTCAAATAACGTGTTTTTAGATCATTTGTATCGTATCTTTTAGTACATAACTTTTCACCAAATTTCACAAACACTAAGAAAATTTGTTTTTCGATTCAAAACAAGATTTTCACGCTTTGGGGAGTTCAAATAACGTGTTTTTAGATCATTTGTATCGTATCTTTTACTACATAACTGTTCACCAAATTTCACAAACACTAAGAAAGTTTGTTTTTCGATTCAAAACAAGATTTTAACGCTTTGAGGAGTTCAAATAACGTGTTTTTAGATCATTTGTATCGTATCTTTTAGTACATAACTTTTCACCAAATTTCACAAACACTAAGAAAATTTGTTTTTCGATTCAAAACAAGATTTTCACGCTTTGGGGAGTTCAAATAACGTGTTTTTAGATCATTTGTATCGTATCTTTTACTACATAACTGTTCACCAAATTTCACAAACACTAAGAAAGTTTGTTTTTCGATTCAAAACAAGATTTTAACGCTTTGAGGAGTTCAAATAACGTGTTTTTAGATCATTTGTATCGTATCTTTTAGTACATAACTTTTCACCAAATTTCACAAAAGCTAAGAAAGTTTGTTTTTCGATTCAAAACAAGATTTTAACGCTTTGAGGAGTTCAAATAACGTGTTTTTAGATCATTTGTATCGTATCTTTTACTACATAACTTTTCACCAAATTTCACAAACACTAATAAAGTTTGTCTTTCGATTCAAAACAAGATTTGAACGCTTTGAGGAGTTCAAATAACGTGTTTTTAGATCATTTGTATCATATCTTTTAGTACATAACTTTTCACCAAATTTCACAAACACTAAGAAAGTTTGTTTTTCGATTCAAATCATGATTTGAACGCTTTGAGGAGTTCAAATAACGTGTTTTTAGATCATTTGTATCGTATCTTTTACTACATAACTTTTCACCAAATTTCACAAACACTAAGATAGTTTGTTTTTCGATTCAAAACAAACTTTTAACGCTTTGAGGAGTTCAAATAACGTGTTTTTAGATCATTTGTATCGTATCTTTTAGTACATAACTTTTCACCAAATTTCACAAACACTAAGAAAGTTTGTTTTTCGATTCAAAACAAGATTTTAACGCTTTGAGGAGTCCAAATAACGTGTTTTTAGATCATTTGTATCATACCTTTTACTACATAACTTTTCACCAAATTTCACAAACACTAAGAAAGTTTGTTTTTCGATTCAAAACAAGATTTGAACGCTTTGAGGAGTTCAAATAACGTGTTTTTAGATCATTTGTATCGTATCTTTTAGTACATAACTTTTTACCAAATTTCACAAACACTAAGAAAGTTTGTTTTTCGATTCAAAACACGATTTTAACGCTTTGAGGAGTTCAAATAACGTGTTTTTAGATCATTTGTATCGTATCTTTTACTACATAACTTTTCACCAAATTTCACAAACACTAAGAAAGTTTGTTTTTCGATTCAAAACAAGATTTTAACGCTTTGGGGAGTCCAAATAACGTGTTTTTAGATCATTTGTATCGTATCTTTTACTACATAACTTTTCACCAAATATCACAAACACTAAGAAAGTTTGTTTTTCGATTCAAAACAAGATTTTAACGCTTTGAGGAGTTCAAATAACGTGTTTTTAGATCATTTGTATCGTATCTTTTAGTACATAACTTTTCACCAAATTTCACAAACACTAAAAAAGTATGTTTTTCGATTCAAAACAATATTTTAATGCTTTGAGGAGTTCAAATAACGTGATTTTAGATCATTTGTGTCGTATCTTTTACTACATAAATTTTCACCAAACTTCACAAACACTAAGAAAGTTTGTTTTGGATTCAAAACAAGATTTGAACGCTTTGAGGAGTTCAAATAACGTGTTTTTAGATCATTTGTATCGTATCTTTTAGTACATAACTTTTCACCAAATTTCACAAACATTAAGAAAGTTTGTTTTTCGATTCAAAACAAGATTTTAACGCTTTGAGGAGTTCAAATAATGTGTTTTTAGATCATTTGTATCGTATCTTTTAGTACATAACTTTTCACCAAATTTCACAAACACTAAGAAAATTTGTTTTTCGATTCAAAACAAGATTTTCACGCTTTGGGGAGTTCAAATAACGTGTTTTTAGATCATTTGTATCGTATCTTTTACTACATAACTGTTCACCAAATTTCACAAACACTAAGAAAGTTTGTTTTTCGATTCAAAACAAGATTTTAACGCTTTGAGGAGTTCAAATAACGTGTTTTTAGATCATTTGTATCGTATCTTTTAGTACATAACTTTTCACCAAATTTCACAAACACTAAGAAAATTTGTTTTTCGATTCAAAACAAGATTTTCACGCTTTGGGGAGTTCAAATAACGTGTTTTTAGATCATTTGTATCGTATCTTTTACTACATAACTGTTCACCAAATTTCACAAACACTAAGAAAGTTTGTTTTTCGATTCAAAACAAGATATTAACGCTTTGAGGAGTTCAAATAACGTGTTTTTAGATCATTTGTATCGTATCTTTTAGTACATAACTTTTCACCAAATTTCACAAACGCTAAGAAAGTTTGTTTTTCGATTCAAAACAAGATTTTAACGCTTTGAGGAGTTCAAATAACGTGTTTTTAGATCATTTGTATCGTATCTTTTACTACATAACTTTTCATCAAATTTCACAAACACTAATAAAGTTTGTCTTTCGATTCAAAACAAGATTTGAACGCTTTGAGGAGTTCAAATAACGTGGTTTTAGATCATTTGTATCATATCTTTTAGTACATAACTTTTCACCAAATTTCACAAACACTAAGAAAGTTTGTTTTTCGATTCAAATCATGATTTGAACGCTTTGAGGAGTTCAAATAACGTGTTTTTAGATCATTTGTATCGTATCTTTTACTACATAACTTTTCACCAAATTTCACAAACACTAAGATAGTTTGTTTTTCGATTCAAAACAAACTTTTAACGCTTTGAGGAGTTCAAATAACGTGTTTTTAGATCATTTGTATCGTATCTTTTAGTACATAACTTTTCACCAAATTTCACAAACACTAAGAAAGTTTGTTTTTCGATTCAAAACAAGATTTGAACGCTTTGAGGAGTTCAAATAACGTGTTTTTAGATCATTTGTATCGTATCTTTTAGTACATAACTTTTTACCAAATTTCACAAACACTAAGAAAGTTTGTTTTTCGATTCAAAACACGATTTTAACGCTTTGAGGAGTTCAAATAACGTGTTTTTAGATCATTTGTATCGTATCTTTTACTACATAACTTTTCACCAAATTTCACAAACACTAAGAAAGTTTATTTTTCGATTCAAAACAAGATTCGAACGCTTTGAGGAGTTCAAATAACGTGTTTCTACATCATTTGTATCGTATCTTTTAGTACATAACTTTTCACCAAATTTCACAAACACTAAGATAGTTTGTTTTTCGATTCTAAACATGATTTTAACGCTTTGAGGAGCTCAAATAACGTGTTTTTAGATCATTTGTATCGTATATTTTAGTACATTACTTTTCACCAAATTTCACAAACACTAAGAAAGTTTGTTTTTCGATTTAAAACAAGATTTTAACGCTTTGAGGAGTTCAAATAACGTGTTCTTAGATCATTTGTACCGTATCTTTTAGTACATAACTTTGCACCATATATCACAAACACTAAAAAAGTTTGTTTTTCGATTCAAAACAAACTTTTAACGCTTTGAGGAGTTCAAATAACGTGTTTTTAGATCATTTGTGTCGTATCTTTTACTACATAACTTTTCACCAAATTTCACAAACACTAAGAAAGTTTGTTTTTCGATTCAAAACAAGATTTGAGTGCTTTGAGGAGTTCAAATAACGTGTCTTTAGACCATTTGTGTCGTATCTTTTACTACATAACTTTTCACCAAATTTCAGAAACACTAAGAAAGTTTGTTTTTCGATTCAAAACAAGATTTTAACGCTTTGAGGAGTTCAACTAACGTGTTTTTAGATCTTTTGTATCGTATATTTTACTACATAACTTTTCACCAAATTTCACAAACACTAGGAAAGTTTGTTTTTCGATTCAAAACAATATTTGAACGCTTTGAGGAGTTCAAATAACGTGTTTTTAGATCATTTGTATCGTATCTTTTACTACATAACTTTTCACCAAATTTCACAAACACTAAGAAACTTTGTTTTTCGATTCAAAACAAACTTTTAATGCTTTGAGGAGTTCAAATAACATGTTTTTAGATCATTTGTATCGTATCTTTTAATACATAACTTTTCACCAAATTTCACAAACACTAAGAAAGTTTGTTTTTCTATTCAAAACAAGATTTTAACGCTTTGAGGAGTTCAAATAACGTCTATTTAGATCATTTGTATCGTATGTTTTACTACAAAACTTTTCACCAAATTTCACAAACACTAAGAAAGTTTGTTTTTCGATTCAAGACAAGATTTGAACGCTTTGAGGAGTTCAAATAACGTGTTTTTAGATCATTTGTATCGTATCTTATAATACATAACTTTTCACCAAATTTCACAAACACTAAGAAAGTTTGTTTTTCGATTCAAAACAAGATTTTAACGCTTTGAGGAGTTCAAATAACGTGTTTTTAGATCATTTGTATCGTATCTTTTACTACATAACATTTCACCAAATTTCACAAACACTAAGAAAGTTTGTTTTTCGATTCAAAACATGATTTTAACGCTTTGAGGAGTTCAAATAACGTGTTTTTAGATCATTTGTATCGTATATTTTAATACAAAACTTTTCACCCAATTTCACAAACACTAAGAAAGTTTGTTTTTCGATTTAAAACAAGATTTTAACGCTTTGAGGAGTTCAAATAACGTGTTTTTAGATCATTTGTATCGTATCTTTTAGTACATAACTTTTCACCAAATTTCACAAACACTAAGAATGTTTGTTTTTCGATTCAAAACAAGATTTTAACGCTTTGAGGTGTTCAAATAACGTGTTTTTAGATCATTTGTATCATATCTTTTACTACATAACTTTTCACCAAATTTCACAAACACTAAGAAAGTTTGTTTTTCGATTCAAAACAAGATTCGAACGCTTTGAGGAGTTCAAATAACGTGTTTTTACATCATTTGTATCGTATCTTTTAGTACATAACTTTTCACCAAATTTCACAAACACTAAGATAGTTTGTTTTTCGATTCAAAACAAGATTTTCACGCTTTGAGGAGTTCAAATAACGTGTTTTTAGATCATTTGTATCGTACCTTTTACAACATAACTTTTCACCAAATTTCACAAACACTAAGAAAGTTTGTTTTTCGATTCAAAACATGATTTTAACGCTTTGAGGAGTTCAAATAACGTGTTTTTAGATCATTTGTATCGTATCTTTTACTACATAACTTTTCACCAAATTTCACAAACACTAAGAAAGTTTGTTTTTCGATTCAAAGCAAGATTTGAACGCTTTGAGGAGTTCAAATAACGTGTTTTTAGATCATTTGTATCGTATCTTATAATACATAACTTTTCACCAAATTTCGCAAACACTAAGAAAGTTTGTTTTTCGATTCAAAACAAGATTTTAACGCTTTGAGGAGTTCAAATAACGTGTTTTTAGATCATTTGTATCGTATATTTTACTACATAACTTTTCACCAAATTTCACAAACACTAAGAAAGTTTGTTTTTCGATTCTAAACATGATTTTAACGCTTTGAGGAGTTCAAATAACGTGTTTTTAGATCATTTGTATCGTATATTTTAGTACATTACTTTTCACCAAATTTCACAAACACTAAGAAAGTTTGTTTTTCGATTCAAAACAAGATTTTAACGCTTTGAGGAGTTCAAATAAAGTGTTTTTAGATCATTTGTATCATATCTTTTAGTACATAACTTTTCACCAAATTTCACAAACACTAAGAAAGTTTGTTTTTCGATTCAAATCAAGATTTGAACGCTTTGAGGAGTTCAAATAACGTGTTTTTAGATCATTTGTATCGTATCTTTTACTACATAACTTTTCACCAAATTTCACAAACACTAAGATAGTTTGTTTTTCGATTCAAAACAAACTTTTAACGCTTTGAGGAGTTCAAATAACGTGTTTTTAGATCATTTGTATCGTATCTTTTAGTACATAACTTTTCACCAAATTTCACAAACACTAAGAAAGTTTGTTTTTCGATTCAAAACAAGATTTGAACGCTTTGAGGAGTTCAAATAACGTGTTTTTAGATCATTTGTATCGTATCTTTTAGTACATAACTTTTTACCAAATTTCACAAACACTAAGAAAGTTTGTTTTTCGATTCAAAACACGATTTTAACGCTTTGAGGAGTTCAAATAACGTGTTTTTAGATCATTTGTATCGTATCTTTTACTACATAACTTTTCACCAAATTTCACAAACACTAAGAAAGTTTATTTTTCGATTCAAAACAAGATTCGAACGCTTTGAGGAGTTCAAATAACGTGTTTCTACATCATTTGTATCGTATCTTTTAGTACATAACTTTTCACCAAATTTCACAAACACTAAGATAGTTTGTTTTTCGATTCTAAACATGATTTTAACGCTTTGAGGAGTTCAAATAACGTGTTTTTAGATCATTTGTATCGTATATTTTAGTACATTACTTTTCACCAAATTTCACAAACACTAAGAAAGTTTGTTTTTCGATTTAAAACAAGATTTTAACGCTTTGAGGAGTTCAAATAACGTGTTCTTAGATCATTTGTACCGTATCTTTTAGTACATAACTTTGCACCATATATCACAAACACTAAAAAAGTTTGTTTTTCGATTCAAAACAAACTTTTAACGCTTTGAGGAGTTCAAATAACGTGTTTTTAGATCATTTGTGTCGTATCTTTTACTACATAACTTTTCACCAAATTTCACAAACACTAAGAAAGTTTGTTTTTCGATTCAAAACAAGATTTGAGTGCTTTGAGGAGTTCAAATAACGTGTCTTTAGACCATTTGTGTCGTATCTTTTACTACATAACTTTTCACCAAATTTCAGAAACACTAAGAAAGTTTGTTTTTCGATTCAAAACAAGATTTTAACGCTTTGAGGAGTTCAACTAACGTGTTTTTAGATCTTTTGTATCGTATATTTTACTACATAACTTTTCACCAAATTTCACAAACACTAGGAAAGTTTGTTTTTCGATTCAAAACAATATTTGAACGCTTTGAGGAGTTCAAATAACGTGTTTTTAGATCATTTGTATCGTATCTTTTACTACATAACTTTTCACCAAATTTCACAAACACTAAGAAACTTTGTTTTTCGATTCAAAACAAACTTTTAATGCTTTGAGGAGTTCAAATAACATGTTTTTAGATCATTTGTATCGTATCTTTTAATACATAACTTTTCACCAAATTTCACAAACACTAAGAAAGTTTGTTTTTCTATTCAAAACAAGATTTTAACGCTTTGAGGAGTTCAAATAACGTCTATTTAGATCATTTGTATCGTATGTTTTACTACAAAACTTTTCACCAAATTTCACAAACACTAAGAAAGTTTGTTTTTCGATTCAAGACAAGATTTGAACGCTTTGAGGAGTTCAAATAACGTGTTTTTAGATCATTTGTATCGTATCTTATAATACATAACTTTTCACCAAATTTCACAAACACTAAGAAAGTTTGTTTTTCGATTCAAAACAAGATTTTAACGCTTTGAGGAGTTCAAATAACGTGTTTTTAGATCATTTGTATCGTATCTTTTACTACATAACATTTCACCAAATTTCACAAACACTAAGAAAGTTTGTTTTTCGATTCAAAACATGATTTTAACGCTTTGAGGAGTTCAAATAACGTGTTTTTAGATCATTTGTATCGTATATTTTAATACAAAACTTTTCACCCAATTTCACAAACACTAAGAAAGTTTGTTTTTCGATTTAAAACAAGATTTTAACGCTTTGAGGAGTTCAAATAACGTGTTTTTAGATCATTTGTATCGTATCTTTTAGTACATAACTTTTCACCAAATTTCACAAACACTAAGAATGTTTGTTTTTCGATTCAAAACAAGATTTTAACGCTTTGAGGTGTTCAAATAACGTGTTTTTAGATCATTTGTATCATATCTTTTACTACATAACTTTTCACCAAATTTCACAAACACTAAGAAAGTTTGTTTTTCGATTCAAAACAAGATTCGAACGCTTTGAGGAGTTCAAATAACGTGTTTTTACATCATTTGTATCGTATCTTTTAGTACATAACTTTTCACCAAATTTCACAAACACTAAGATAGTTTGTTTTTCGATTCAAAACAAGATTTTCACGCTTTGAGGAGTTCAAATAACGTGTTTTTAGATCATTTGTATCGTACCTTTTACAACATAACTTTTCACCAAATTTCACAAACACTAAGAAAGTTTGTTTTTCGATTCAAAACATGATTTTAACGCTTTGAGGAGTTCAAATAACGTGTTTTTAGATCATTTGTATCGTATCTTTTACTACATAACTTTTCACCAAATTTCACAAACACTAAGAAAGTTTGTTTTTCGATTCAAAGCAAGATTTGAACGCTTTGAGGAGTTCAAATAACGTGTTTTTAGATCATTTGTATCGTATCTTATAATACATAACTTTTCACCAAATTTCGCAAACACTAAGAAAGTTTGTTTTTCGATTCAAAACAAGATTTTAACGCTTTGAGGAGTTCAAATAACGTGTTTTTAGATCATTTGTATCGTATATTTTACTACATAACTTTTCACCAAATTTCACAAACACTAAGAAAGTTTGTTTTTCGATTCTAAACATGATTTTAACGCTTTGAGGAGTTCAAATAACGTGTTTTTAGATCATTTGTATCGTATATTTTAGTACATTACTTTTCACCAAATTTCACAAACACTAAGAAAGTTTGTTTTTCGATTCAAAACAAGATTTTAACGCTTTGAGGAGTTCAAATAAAGTGTTTTTAGATCATTTGTATCATATCTTTTAGTACATAACTTTTCACCAAATTTCACAAACACTAAGAAAGTTTGTTTTTCGATTCAAATCAAGATTTGAACGCTTTGAGGAGTTCAAATAACGTGTTTTTAGATCATTTGTATCGTATCTTTTACTACATAACTTTTCACCAAATTTCACAAACACTAAGATAGTTTGTTTTTCGATTCAAAACAAGATTTTAACGGTTTGAGGAGTTCACATAACGTGTTTTTAAATCATTTGTATCGTATCTTTTAGTACATAACTTTTCACCAAATTTCACAAACACTAAGAAAGTTTGTTTTTCGATTCAAAACAAGATTTTAACGCTTTGGGGAGTCCAAATAACGTGTTTTTAGATCATTTGTATCGTATCTTTTACTACATAACTTTTCACCAAATATCACAAACACTAAGAAAGTTTGTTTTTCGATTCAAAACAAGATTTTAACGCTTTGAGGAGTTCAAATAACGTGTTTTTAGATCATTTGTATCGTATCTTTTAGTACATAACTTTTCACCAAATTTCACAAACACTAAAAAAGTATGTTTTTCGATTCAAAACAATATTTTAATGCTTTGAGGAGTTCAAATAACGTGATTTTAGATCATTTGTGTCGTATCTTTTACTACATAAATTTTCACCAAACTTCACAAACACTAAGAAAGTTTGTTTTTGATTCAAAACAAGATTTGAACGCTTTGAGGAGTTCAAATAACGTGTTTTTAGATCATTTGTATCGTATCTTTTAGTACATAACTTTTCACCAAATTTCACAAACATTAAGAAAGTTTGTTTTTCGATTCAAAACAAGATTTTAACGCTTTGAGGAGTTCAAATAACGTGTTTTTAGATCATTTGTATCGTATCTTTTAGTACATAACTTTTCACCAAATTTCACAAACACTAAGAAAATTTGTTTTTCGATTCAAAACAAGATTTTCACGCTTTGGGGAGTTCAAATAACGTGTTTTTAGATCATTTGTATCGTATCTTTTACTACATAACTGTTCACCAAATTTCACAAACACTAAGAAAGTTTGTTTTTCGATTCAAAACAAGATTTTAACGCTTTGAGGAGTTCAAATAACGTGTTTTTAGATCATTTGTATCGTATCTTTTAGTACATAACTTTTCACCAAATTTCACAAACACTAAGAAAATTTGTTTTTCGATTCAAAACAAGATTTTCACGCTTTGGGGAGTTCAAATAACGTGTTTTTAGATCATTTGTATCGTATCTTTTACTACATAACTGTTCACCAAATTTCACAAACACTAAGAAAGTTTGTTTTTCGATTCAAAACAAGATTTTAACGCTTTGAGGAGTTCAAATAACGTGTTTTTAGATCATTTGTATCGTATCTTTTAGTACATAACTTTTCACCAAATTTCACAAAAGCTAAGAAAGTTTGTTTTTCGATTCAAAACAAGATTTTAACGCTTTGAGGAGTTCAAATAACGTGTTTTTAGATCATTTGTATCGTATCTTTTACTACATAACTTTTCACCAAATTTCACAAACACTAATAAAGTTTGTCTTTCGATTCAAAACAAGATTTGAACGCTTTGAGGAGTTCAAATAACGTGTTTTTAGATCATTTGTATCATATCTTTTAGTACATAACTTTTCACCAAATTTCACAAACACTAAGAAAGTTTGTTTTTCGATTCAAATCATGATTTGAACGCTTTGAGGAGTTCAAATAACGTGTTTTTAGATCATTTGTATCGTATCTTTTACTACATAACTTTTCACCAAATTTCACAAACACTAAGATAGTTTGTTTTTCGATTCAAAACAAACTTTTAACGCTTTGAGGAGTTCAAATAACGTGTTTTTAGATCATTTGTATCGTATCTTTTACTACATAACTGTTCACCAAATTTCACAAACACTAAGAAAGTTTGTTTTTCGATTCAAAACAAGATTTTAACGCTTTGAGGAGTTCAAATAACGTGTTTTTAGATCATTTGTATCGTATCTTTTAGTACATAACTTTTCACCAAATTTCACAAACACTAAGAAAATTTGTTTTTCGATTCAAAACAAGATTTTCACGCTTTGGGGAGTTCAAATAACGTGTTTTTAGATCATTTGTATCGTATCTTTTACTACATAACTGTTCACCAAATTTCACAAACACTAAGAAAGTTTGTTTTTCGATTCAAAACAAGATTTTAACGCTTTGAGGAGTTCAAATAACGTGTTTTTAGATCATTTGTATCGTATCTTTTAGTACATAACTTTTCACCAAATTTCACAAAAGCTAAGAAAGTTTGTTTTTCGATTCAAAACAAGATTTTAACGCTTTGAGGAGTTCAAATAACGTGTTTTTAGATCATTTGTATCGTATCTTTTACTACATAACTTTTCACCAAATTTCACAAACACTAATAAAGTTTGTCTTTCGATTCAAAACAAGATTTGAACGCTTTGAGGAGTTCAAATAACGTGTTTTCAGATCATTTGTATCATATCTTTTAGTACATAACTTTTCACCAAATTTCACAAACACTAAGAAAGTTTGTTTTTCGATTCAAATCATGATTTGAACGCTTTGAGGAGTTCAAATAACGTGTTTTTAGATCATTTGTATCGTATCTTTTACTACATAACTTTTCACCAAATTTCACAAACACTAAGATAGTTTGTTTTTCGATTCAAAACAAACTTTTAACGCTTTGAGGAGTTCAAATAACGTGTTTTTAGATCATTTGTATCGTATCTTTTAGTACATAACTTTTCACCAAATTTCACAAACACTAAGAAAGTTTGTTTTTCGATTCAAAACAAGATTTTAACGCTTTGAGGAGTCCAAATAACGTGTTTTTAGATCATTTGTATCATACCTTTTACTACATAACTTTTCACCAAATTTCACAAACACTAAGAAAGTTTGTTTTTCGATTCAAAACAAGATTTGAACGCTTTGAGGAGTTCAAATAACGTGTTTTTAGATCATTTGTATCGTATCTTTTAGTACATAACTTTTTACCAAATTTCACAAACACTAAGAAAGTTTGTTTTTCAATTCAAAACACGATTTTAACGCTTTGAGGAGTTCAAATAACGTGTTTTTAGATCATTTGTATCGTATCTTTTACTACATAACTTTTCACCAAATTTCACAAACACTAAGAAAGTTTGTTTTTCGATTCAAAACAAGATTTTAACGCTTTGGGGAGTCCAAATAACGTGTTTTTAGATCATTTGTATCGTATCTTTTACTACATAACTTTTCACCAAATATCACAAACACTAAGAAAGTTTGTTTTTCGATTCAAAACAAGATTTTAACGCTTTGAGGAGTTCAAATAACGTGTTTTTAGATCATTTGTATCGTATCTTTTACTACATAACTTTTCACCAAATTTCACAAACACTAAGATAGTTTGTTTTTCGATTCAAAACAAACTTTTAACGCTTTGAGGAGTTCAAATAACGTGTTTTTAGATCATTTGTATCGTATCTTTTAGTACATAACTTTTCACCAAATTTCACAAACACTAAGAAAGTTTGTTTTTCGATTCAAAACAAGATTTTAACGCTTTGAGGAGTCCAAATAACGTGTTTTTAGATCATTTGTATCATACCTTTTACTACATAACTTTTCACCAAATTTCACAAACACTAAGAAAGTTTGTTTTTCGATTCAAAACAAGATTTGAACGCTTTGAGGAGTTCAAATAACGTGTTTTTAGATCATTTGTATCGTATCTTTTAGTACATAACTTTTCACCAAATTTCACAAACACTAGGAAAGTTTGTTTTTCGATTCAAAACAATATTTGAACGCTTTGAGGAGTTCAACTAACGTGTTTTTAGATCATTTGTATCGTATCTTTTACTACATAACTTTTCACCAAATTTCACAAACACTAAGAAACTTTGTTTTTCGATTCAAAACAAACTTTTAATGCTTTGAGGAGTTCAAATAACATGTTTTTAGATCATTTGTATCGTATCTTTTAATACATAACTTTTCACCAAATTTCACAAACACTAAGAAAGTTTGTTTTTCTATTCAAAACAAGATTTTAACGCTTTGAGGAGTTCAAATAACGTCTATTTAGATCATTTGTATCGTATGTTTTACTACAAAACTTTTCACCAAATTTCACAAACACTAAGAAAGTTTGTTTTTCGATTCAAGACAAGATTTGAACGCTTTGAGGAGTTCAAATAACGTGTTTTTAGATCATGTGTATCGTATCTTATAATACATAACTTTTCACCAAATTTCACAAACACTAAGAAAGTTTGTTTTTCGATTCAAAACAAGATTTTAACGCTTTGAGGAGTTCAAATAACGTGTTTTTAGATCATTTGTATCGTATCTTTTACTACATAACATTTCATCAAATTTCACAAACACTAAGAAAGTTTGTTTTTCGATTCAAAACATGATTTTAACGCTTTGAGGAGTTCAAATAACGTGTTTTTAGATCATTTGTATCGTATATTTTAATACAAAACTTTTCACCCAATTTCACAAACACTAAGAAAGTTTGTTTTTCGATTTAAAACAAGATTTTAACGCTTTGAGGAGTTCAAATAACGTGTTTTTAGATCATTTGTATCGTATCTTTTAGTACATAACTTTTCACCAAATTTCACAAACACTAAGAATGTTTGTTTTTCGATTCAAAACAAGATTTTAACGCTTTGAGGTGTTCAAATAACGTGTTTTTAGATCATTTGTATCATATCTTTTACTACATAACTTTTCACCAAATTTCACAAACACTAAGAAAGTTTGTTTTTCGATTCAAAACAAGATTCGAACGCTTTGAGGAGTTCAAATAACGTGTTTTTACATCATTTGTATCGTATCTTTTAGTACATAACTTTTCACCAAATTTCACAAACACTAAGATAGTTTGTTTTTCGATTCAAAACAAGATTTTCACGCTTTGAGGAGTTCAAATAACGTGTTTTTAGATCATTTGTATCGTACCATTTACAACATAACTTTTCACCAAATTTCACAAACACTAAGAAAGTTTTTTTTTCGATTCAAAACACGATTTTAACGCTTTGAGGAGTTCAAATAACGTGTTTTTAGATCATTTGTATCGTATCTTTTACTACATAACTTTTCACCAAATTTCACAAACACTAAGAAAGTTTGTTTTTCGATTCAAAACAAGATTTGAACGCTTTGAGGAGTTCAAATAACGTGTTTTTAGATCATTTGTATCGTATCTTATAATACATAACTTTTCACCAAATTTCGCAAACACTAAGAAAGTTTGTTTTTCGATTCAAAACAAGATTTTAACGCTTTGAGGAGTTCAAATAACGTGTTTTTAGATCATTTGTATCGTATATTTTACTACATAACTTTTCACCAAATTTCACAAACACTAAGAAAGTTTGTTTTTCGATTCTAAACATGATTTTAACGCTTTGAGGAGTTCAAATAACGTGTTTTTAGATCATTTGTATCGTATATTTTAGTACATTACTTTTCACCAAATTTCACAAACACTAAGAAAGTTTGTTTTTCGATTCAAAACAAGATTTTAACGCTTTGAGGAGTTCAAATAAAGTGTTTTTAGATCATTTGTATCGTATCTTTTAGTACATAACTTTTCACCAAATTTCACAAACACTAAGAAAGCTTGTTTTTCGATTCAAATCAAGATTTGAACGCTTTGAGGAGTTCAAATAACGTGTTTTTAGATCATTTGTATCGTATCTTTTACTACATAACTTTTCACCAAATTTCACAAACACTAAGATAGTTTGTTTTTCGATTCAAAACAAGATTTTAACGGTTTGAGGAGTTCACATAACGTGTTTTTAAATCATTTGTATCGTATCTTTTACTACATAACTTTTCACCAAATTTCACAAACACTAAGAAAGTTTGTTTTTCGATTCAAAACAAGATTTTAACGCTTTGGGGAGTCCAAATAACGTGTTTTTAGATCATTTGTATCGTATCTTTTACTACATAACTTTTCACCAAATATCACAAACACTAAGAAAGTTTGTTTTTCGATTCAAAACAAGATTTTAACGCTTTGAGGAGTTCAAATAACGTGTTTTTAGATCATTTGTATCGTATCTTTTAGTACATAACTTTTCACCAAATTTCACAAACACTAAAAAAGTATGTTTTTCGATTCAAAACAATATTGTAATGCTTTGAGGAGTTCAAATAACGTGATTTTAGATCATTTGTGTCGTATCTTTTACTACATAAATTTTCACCAAACTTCACAAACACTAAGAAAGTTTGTTTTTGATTCAAAACAAGATTTGAACGCTTTGAGGAGTTCAAATAACGTGTTTTTAGATCATTTGTATCGTATCTTTTAGTACATAACTTTTCACCAAATTTCACAAACATTAAGAAAGTTTGTTTTTCGATTCAAAACAAGATTTTAACGCTTTGAGGAGTTCAAATAACGTGTTTTTAGATCATTTGTATCGTATCTTTTAGTACATAACTTTTCACCAAATTTCACAAACACTAAGAAAATTTGTTTTTCGATTCAAAACAAGATTTTCACGCTTTGGGGAGTTCAAATAACGTGTTTTTAGATCATTTGTATCGTATCTTTTACTACATAACTGTTCACCAAATTTCACAAACACTAAGAAAGTTTGTTTTTCGATTCAAAACAAGATTTTAACGCTTTGAGGAGTTCAAATAACGTGTTTTTAGATCATTTGTATCGTATCTTTTAGTACATAACTTTTCACCAAATTTCACAAACACTAAGAAAATTTGTTTTTCGATTCAAAACAAGATTTTCACGCTTTGGGGAGTTCAAATAACGTGTTTTTAGATCATTTGTATCGTATCTTTTACTACATAACTGTTCACCAAATTTCACAAACACTAAGAAAGTTTGTTTTTCGATTCAAAACAAGATTTTAACGCTTTGAGGAGTTCAAATAACGTGTTTTTAGATCATTTGTATCGTATCTTTTAGTACATAACTTTTCACCAAATTTCACAAAAGCTAAGAAAGTTTGTTTTTCGATTCAAAACAAGATTTTAACGCTTTGAGGAGTTCAAATAACGTGTTTTTAGATCATTTGTATCGTATCTTTTACTACATAACTTTTCACCAAATTTCACAAACACTAATAAAGTTTGTCTTTCGATTCAAAACAAGATTTGAACGCTTTGAGGAGTTCAAATAACGTGTTTTTAGATCATTTGTATCATATCTTTTAGTACATAACTTTTCACCAAATTTCACAAACACTAAGAAAGTTTGTTTTTCGATTCAAATCATGATTTGAACGCTTTGAGGAGTTCAAATAACGTGTTTTTAGATCATTTGTATCGTATCTTTTACTACATAACTTTTCACCAAATTTCACAAACACTAAGATAGTTTGTTTTTCGATTCAAAACAAACTTTTAACGCTTTGAGGAGTTCAAATAACGTGTTTTTAGATCATTTGTATCGTATCTTTTAGTACATAACTTTTCACCAAATTTCACAAACACTAAGAAAGTTTGTTTTTCGATTCAAAACAAGATTTTAACGCTTTGAGGAGTCCAAATAACGTGTTTTTAAATCATTTGTATCATACCTTTTACTACATAACTTTTCACCAAATTTCACAAACACTAAGAAAGTTTGTTTTTCGATTCAAAACAAGATTTGAACGCTTTGAGGAGTTCAAATAACGTGTTTTTAGATCATTTGTATCGTATCTTTTAGTACATAACTTTTTACCAAATTTCACAAACACTAAGAAAGTTTGTTTTTCAATTCAAAACACGATTTTAACGCTTTGAGGAGTTCAAATAACGTGTTTTTAGATCATTTGTATCGTATCTTTTACTACATAACTTTTCACCAAATTTCACAAACACTAAGAAAGTTTGTTTTTCGATTCAAAACAAGATTTTAACGCTTTGGGGAGTCCAAATAACGTGTTTTTAGATCATTTGTATCGTATCTTTTACTACATAACTTTTCACCAAATATCACAAACACTAAGAAAGTTTGTTTTTCGATTCAAAACAAGATTTTAACGCTTTGAGGAGTTCAAATAACGTGTTTTTAGATCATTTGTATCGTATCTTTTATTACATAACTTTTCACCAAATTTCACAAACACTAAGATAGTTTGTTTTTCGATTCAAAACAAACTTTTAACGCTTTGAGGAGTTCAAATAACGTGTTTTTAGATCATTTGTATCGTATCTTTTAGTACATAACTTTTCACCAAATTTCACAAACACTAAGAAAGTTTGTTTTTCGATTCAAAACAAGATTTTAACGCTTTGAGGAGTCCAAATAACGTGTTTTTAGATCATTTGTATCATACCTTTTACTACATAACTTTTCACCAAATTTCACAAACACTAAGAAAGTTTGTTTTTCGATTCAAAACAAGATTTGAACGCTTTGAGGAGTTCAAATAACGTGTTTTTAGATCATTTGTATCGTATCTTTTAGTACATAACTTTTTACCAAATTTCACAAACACTAAGAAAGTTTGTTTTTCAATTCAAAACACGATTTTAACGCTTTGAGGAGTTCAAATAACGTGTTTTTAGATCATTTGTATCGTATCTTTTACTACATAACTTTTCACCAAATTTCACAAACACTAAGAAAGTTTGTTTTTCGATTCAAAACAAGATTTTAACGCTTTGGGGAGTCCAAATAACGTGTTTTTAGATCATTTGTATCGTATCTTTTACTACATAACTTTTCACCAAATATCACAAACACTAAGAAAGTTTGTTTTTCGATTCAAAACAAGATTTTAACGCTTTGAGGAGTTCAAATAACGTGTTTTTAGATCATTTGTATCGTATCTTTTAGTACATAACTTTTCACCAAATTTCACAAACACTAAAAAAGTATGTTTTTCGATTCAAAACAATATTTTAATGCTTTGAGGAGTTCAAATAACGTGATTTTAGATCATTTGTGTCGTATCTTTTACTACATAAATTTTCACCAAACTTCACAAACACTAAGAAACTTTGTTTTTCATTCAAAACAAGATTTGAACGCTTTGAGGAGTTCAAATAACGTGTTTTTAGATCATTTGTATCGTATCTTTTAGTACATAACTTTTCACCAAATTTCACAAACATTAAGAAAGTTTGTTTTTCGATTCAAAACAAGATTTTAACGCTTTGAGGAGTTCAAATAATGTGTTTTTAGATCATTTGTATCGTATCTTTTAGTACATAACTTTTCACCAAATTTCACAAACACTAAGAAAATTTGTTTTTCGATTCAAAACAAGATTTTCACGCTTTGGGGAGTTCAAATAACGTGTTTTTAGATCATTTGTATCGTATCTTTTACTACATAACTGTTCACCAAATTTCACAAACACTAAGAAAGTTTGTTTTTCGATTCAAAACAAGATTTTAACGCTTTGAGGAGTTCAAATAACGTGTTTTTAGATCATTTGTATCGTATCTTTTAGTACATAACTTTTCACCAAATTTCACAAACACTAAGAAAATTTGTTTTTCGATTCAAAACAAGATTTTCACGCTTTGGGGAGTTCAAATAACGTGTTTTTAGATCATTTGTATCGTATCTTTTACTACATAACTGTTCACCAAATTTCACAAACACTAAGAAAGTTTGTTTTTCGATTCAAAACAAGATATTAACGCTTTGAGGAGTTCAAATAACGTGTTTTTAGATCATTTGTATCGTATCTTTTAGTACATAACTTTTCACCAAATTTCACAAACGCTAAGAAAGTTTGTTTTTCGATTCAAAACAAGATTTTAACGCTTTGAGGAGTTCAAATAACGTGTTTTTAGATCATTTGTATCGTATCTTTTACTACATAACTTTTCACCAAATTTCACAAACACTAATAAAGTTTGTCTTTCGATTCAAAACAAGATTTGAACGCTTTGAGGAGTTCAAATAACGTGTTTTTAGATCATTTGTATCATATCTTTTAGTACATAACTTTTCACCAAATTTCACAAACACTAAGAAAGTTTGTTTTTCGATTCAAATCATGATTTGAACGCTTTGAGGAGTTCAAATAACGTGTTTTTAGATCATTTGTATCGTATCTTTTACTACATAACTTTTCACCAAATTTCACAAACACTAAGATAGTTTGTTTTTCGATTCAAAACAAACTTTTAACGCTTTGAGGAGTTCAAATAACGTGTTTTTAGATCATTTGTATCGTATCTTTTAGTACATAACTTTTCACCAAATTTCACAAACACTAAGAAAGTTTGTTTTTCGATTCAAAACAAGATTTTAACGCTTTGAGGAGTCCAAATAACGTGTTTTTAAATCATTTGTATCATACCTTTTACTACATAACTTTTCACCAAATTTCACAAACACTAAGAAAGTTTGTTTTTCGATTCAAAACAAGATTTGAACGCTTTGAGGAGTTCAAATAACGTGTTTTTAGATCATTTGTATCGTATCTTTTAGTACATAACTTTTTACCAAATTTCACAAACACTAAGAAAGTTTGTTTTTCAATTCAAAACACGATTTTAACGCTTTGAGGAGTTCAAATAACGTGTTTTTAGATCATTTGTATCGTATCTTTTACTACATAACTTTTCACCAAATTTCACAAACACTAAGAAAGTTTGTTTTTCGATTCAAAACAAGATTTTAACGCTTTGGGGAGTCCAAATAACGTGTTTTTAGATCATTTGTATCGTATCTTTTACTACATAACTTTTCACCAAATATCACAAACACTAAGAAAGTTTGTTTTTCGATTCAAAACAAGATTTTAACGCTTTGAGGAGTTCAAATAACGTGTTTTTAGATCATTTGTATCGTATCTTTTATTACATAACTTTTCACCAAATTTCACAAACACTAAGATAGTTTGTTTTTCGATTCAAAACAAACTTTTAACGCTTTGAGGAGTTCAAATAACGTGTTTTTAGATCATTTGTATCGTATCTTTTAGTACATAACTTTTCACCAAATTTCACAAACACTAAGAAAGTTTGTTTTTCGATTCAAAACAAGATTTTAACGCTTTGAGGAGTCCAAATAACGTGTTTTTAGATCATTTGTATCATACCTTTTACTACATAACTTTTCACCAAATTTCACAAACACTAAGAAAGTTTGTTTTTCGATTCAAAACAAGATTTGAACGCTTTGAGGAGTTCAAATAACGTGTTTTTAGATCATTTGTATCGTATCTTTTAGTACATAACTTTTTACCAAATTTCACAAACACTAAGAAAGTTTGTTTTTCAATTCAAAACACGATTTTAACGCTTTGAGGAGTTCAAATAACGTGTTTTTAGATCATTTGTATCGTATCTTTTACTACATAACTTTTCACCAAATTTCACAAACACTAAGAAAGTTTGTTTTTCGATTCAAAACAAGATTTTAACGCTTTGGGGAGTCCAAATAACGTGTTTTTAGATCATTTGTATCGTATCTTTTACTACATAACTTTTCACCAAATATCACAAACACTAAGAAAGTTTGTTTTTCGATTCAAAACAAGATTTTAACGCTTTGAGGAGTTCAAATAACGTGTTTTTAGATCATTTGTATCGTATCTTTTAGTACATAACTTTTCACCAAATTTCACAAACACTAAAAAAGTATGTTTTTCGATTCAAAACAATATTTTAATGCTTTGAGGAGTTCAAATAACGTGATTTTAGATCATTTGTGTCGTATCTTTTACTACATAAATTTTCACCAAACTTCACAAACACTAAGAAACTTTGTTTTTCATTCAAAACAAGATTTGAACGCTTTGAGGAGTTCAAATAACGTGTTTTTAGATCATTTGTATCGTATCTTTTAGTACATAACTTTTCACCAAATTTCACAAACATTAAGAAAGTTTGTTTTTCGATTCAAAACAAGATTTTAACGCTTTGAGGAGTTCAAATAATGTGTTTTTAGATCATTTGTATCGTATCTTTTAGTACATAACTTTTCACCAAATTTCACAAACACTAAGAAAATTTGTTTTTCGATTCAAAACAAGATTTTCACGCTTTGGGGAGTTCAAATAACGTGTTTTTAGATCATTTGTATCGTATCTTTTACTACATAACTGTTCACCAAATTTCACAAACACTAAGAAAGTTTGTTTTTCGATTCAAAACAAGATTTTAACGCTTTGAGGAGTTCAAATAACGTGTTTTTAGATCATTTGTATCGTATCTTTTAGTACATAACTTTTCACCAAATTTCACAAACACTAAGAAAATTTGTTTTTCGATTCAAAACAAGATTTTCACGCTTTGGGGAGTTCAAATAACGTGTTTTTAGATCATTTGTATCGTATCTTTTACTACATAACTGTTCACCAAATTTCACAAACACTAAGAAAGTTTGTTTTTCGATTCAAAACAAGATATTAACGCTTTGAGGAGTTCAAATAACGTGTTTTTAGATCATTTGTATCGTATCTTTTAGTACATAACTTTTCACCAAATTTCACAAACGCTAAGAAAGTTTGTTTTTCGATTCAAAACAAGATTTTAACGCTTTGAGGAGTTCAAATAACGTGTTTTTAGATCATTTGTATCGTATCTTTTACTACATAACTTTTCACCAAATTTCACAAACACTAATAAAGTTTGTCTTTCGATTCAAAACAAGATTTGAACGCTTTGAGGAGTTCAAATAACGTGTTTTTAGATCATTTGTATCATATCTTTTAGTACATAACTTTTCACCAAATTTCACAAACACTAAGAAAGTTTGTTTTTCGATTCAAATCATGATTTGAACGCTTTGAGGAGTTCAAATAACGTGTTTTTAGATCATTTGTATCGTATCTTTTACTACATAACTTTTCACCAAATTTCACAAACACTAAGATAGTTTGTTTTTCGATTCAAAACAAACTTTTAACGCTTTGAGGAGTTCAAATAACGTGTTTTTAGATCATTTGTATCGTATCTTTTAGTACATAACTTTTCACCAAATTTCACAGACACTAAGAAAGTTTGTTTTTCGATTCAAAACAAGATTTTAACGCTTTGAGGAGTCCAAATAACGTGTTTTTAGATCATTTGTATCATACCTTTTACTACATAACTTTTCACCAAATTTCACAAACACTAAGAAAGTTTGTTTTTCGATTCAAAACAAGATTTGAACGCTTTGAGGAGTTCAAATAACGTGTTTTTAGATCATTTGTATCGTATCTTTTAGTACATAACTTTTTACCAAATTTCACAAACACTAAGAAAGTTTGTTTTTCGATTCAAAACACGATTTTAACGCTTTGAGGAGTTCAAATAACGTGTTTTTAGATCATTTGTATCGTATCTTTTACTACATAACTTTTCACCAAATTTCACAAACACTAAGAAAGTTTATTTTTCGATTCAAAACAAGATTCGAACGCTTTGAGGAGTTCAAATAACGTGTTTCTACATCATTTGTATCGTATCTTTTAGTACATAACTTTTCACCAAATTTCACAAACACTAAGATAGTTTGTTTTTCGATTCTAAACATGATTTTAACGCTTTGAGGAGTTCAAATAACGTGTTTTTAGATCATTTGTATCGTATATTTTAGTACATTACTTTTCACCAAATTTCACAAACACTAAGAAAGTTTGTTTTTCGATTTAAAACAAGATTTTAACGCTTTGAGGAGTTCAAATAACGTGTTCTTAGATCATTTGTACCGTATCTTTTAGTACATAACTTTGCACCATATTTCACAAACACTAAAAAAGTTTGTTTTTCGATTCAAAACAAACTTTTAACGCTTTGAGGAGTTCAAATAACGTGTTTTTAGATCATTTGTGTCGTATCTTTTACTACATAACTTTTCACCAAATTTCACAAACACTAAGAAAGTTTGTTTTTCGATTCAAAACAAGATTTGAGTGCTTTGAGGAGTTCAAATAACGTGTCTTTAGACCATTTGTGTCGTATCTTTTACTACATAACTTTTCACCAAATTTCAGAAACACTAAGAAAGTTTGTTTTTCGATTCAAAACAAGATTTTAACGCTTTGAGGAGTTCAACTAACGTGTTTTTAGATCTTTTGTATCGTATATTTTACTACATAACTTTTCACCAAATTTCACAAACACTAGGAAAGTTTGTTTTTCGATTCAAAACAATATTTGAACGCTTTGAGGAGTTCAAATAACGTGTTTTTAGATCATTTGTATCGTATCTTTTACTACATAACTTTTCACCAAATTTCACAAACACTAAGAAACTTTGTTTTTCGATTCAAAACAAACTTTTAATGCTTTGAGGAGTTCAAATAACATGTTTTTAGATCATTTGTATCGTATCTTTTAATACATAACTTTTCACCAAATTTCACAAACACTAAGAAAGTTTGTTTTTCTATTCAAAACAAGATTTTAACGCTTTGAGGAGTTCAAATAACGTCTATTTAGATCATTTGTATCGTATGTTTTACTACAAAACTTTTCACCAAATTTCACAAACACTAAGAAAGTTTGTTTTTCGATTCAAGACAAGATTTGAACGCTTTGAGGAGTTCAAATAACGTGTTTTTAGATCATTTGTATCGTATCTTATAATACATAACTTTTCACCAAATTTCACAAACACTAAGAAAGTTTGTTTTTCGATTCAAAACAAGATTTTAACGCTTTGAGGAGTTCAAATAACGTGTTTTTAGATCATTTGTATCGTATCTTTTACTACATAACATTTCACCAAATTTCACAAACACTAAGAAAGTTTGTTTTTCGATTCAAAACATGATTTTAACGCTTTGAGGAGTTCAAATAACGTGTTTTTAGATCATTTGTATCGTATATTTTAATACAAAACTTTTCACCCAATTTCACAAACACTAAGAAAGTTTGTTTTTCGATTTAAAACAAGATTTTAACGCTTTGAGGAGTTCAAATAACGTGTTTTTAGATCATTTGTATCGTATCTTTTAGTACATAACTTTTCACCAAATTTAACAAACACTAAGAATGTTTGTTTTTCGATTCAAAACAAGATTTTAACGCTTTGAGGTGTTCAAATAACGTGTTTTTAGATCATTTGTATCATATCTTTTACTACATAACTTTTCACCAAATTTCACAAACACTAAGAAAGTTTGTTTTTCGATTCAAAACAAGATTCGAACGCTTTGAGGAGTTCAAATAACGTGTTTTTACATCATTTGTATCGTATCTTTTAGTACATAACTTTTCACCAAATTTCACAAACACTAAGATAGTTTGTTTTTCGATTCAAAACAAGATTTTCACGCTTTGAGGAGTTCAAATAACGTGTTTTTAGATCATTTGTATCGTACCTTTTACAACATAACTTTTCACCAAATTTCACAAACACTAAGAAAGTTTGTTTTTCGATTCAAAACACGATTTTAACGCTTTGAGGAGTTCAAATAACGTGTTTTTAGATCATTTGTATCGTATCTTTTACTACATAACTTTTCACCAAATTTCACAAACACTAAGAAAGTTTGTTTTTCGATTCAAAACAAGATTTGAACGCTTTGAGGAGTTCAAATAACGTGTTTTTAGATCATTTGTATCGTATCTTATAATACATAACTTTTCTCCAAATTTCGCAAACACTAAGAAAGTTTGTTTTTCGATTCAAAACAAGATTTTAACGCTTTGAGGAGTTCAAATAACGTGTTTTTAGATCATTTGTATCGTATATTTTACTACATAACTTTTCACCAAATTTCACAAACACTAAGAAAGTTTGTTTTTCGATTCAAAACAAGATATTAACGCTTTGAGGAGTTCAAATAACGTGTTTTTAGATCATTTGTATCATATCTTTTAGTACATAACTTTTCACCAAATTTCACAAACACTAAGAAAGTTTGTTTTTCGATTCAAATCAAGATTTGAACGCTTTGAGGAGTTCAAATAACGTGTTTTTAGATCATTTGTATCGTATCTTTTACTACATAACTTTTCACCAAATTTCACAAACACTAAGATAGTTTGTTTTTCGATTCAAAACAAGATTTTAACGGTTTGAGGAGTTCACATAACGTGTTTTTAAATCATTTGTATCGTATCTTTTAGTACATGACTTTTCACCAAATTTCACAAACACTAAGAACGTTTGTTTTTCGATTCAAAACAAGATTTTAACGCTTTGGGGAGTCCAAATAACGTGTTTTTAGATCATTTGTATCGTATCTTTTACTACATAACTTTTCACCAAATATCACAAACACTAAGAAAGTTTGTTTTTCGATTCAAAACAAGATTTTAACGCTTTGAGGAGTTCAAATAACGTGTTTTTAGATCATTTGTATCGTATCTTTTAGTACATAACTTTTCACCAAATTTCACAAACACTAAAAAAGTATGTTTTTCGATTCAAAACAATATTTTAATGCTTTGAGGAGTTCAAATAACGTGATTTTAGATCATTTGTGTCGTATCTTTTACTACATAAATTTTCACCAAACTTCACAAACACTAAGAAAGTTTGTTTTTGATTCAAAACAAGATTTGAACGCTTTGAGGAGTTCAAATAACGTGTTTTTAGATCATTTGTATCGTATCTTTTAGTACATAACTTTTCACCAAATTTCACAAACATTAAGAAAGTTTGTTTTTCGATTCAAAACAAGATTTTAACGCTTTGAGGAGTTCAAATAACGTGTTTTTAGATCATTTGTATCGTATCTTTTACTACATAACTTTTCACCAAATTTCACAAACACTAAGAAAATTTGTTTTTCGATTCAAAACAAGATTTTCACGCTTTGGGGAGTTCAAATAACGTGTTTTTAGATCATTTGAATCGTATCTTTTACTACATAACTTTTCACCAAACTTCACAAACACTAAGAAAGTTTTTTTTCGATTCAAAACAAGATTTGAACTCTTTGAGGAGTTCAAATAACGTGTTTTTAGATCATTTGTATCTTATGTTTTAGTACATAACTTTTCACCGAATTTCACAAACATTAAGAAAGTTTGTTTTTCGATTCAAAACAAGATTTTAACGCTTTGAGGAGTTCAAATAACGTGTTTTTAGATCATTTGTATCGTATCTTTTATTACATAACTTTTCACCAAATTTCACAAACGCTAATTAAGTTTGTCTTTCGATTCAAAACATGATTTGAACGCTTTGAGGAGTTCAAATAACGTTTTTTTAGATCATTTGTATCGTATCTTTTAGTACATAACTTTTCACCAAATTTCACAAACACTAAGAAAGTTTGTTTTTCGATTCAAAACAAGATTTGAACGCTTTGAGGAGTTCAAATAACGTGTTTTTAGATCATTTGTATCGTATCTTTTACTACATAACTTTTCACCAAATTTCACAAACACTAAGAAAGTTTGTTTTTCGATTCAAAACTAGATTTGAACGCTTTGAGGAGTTCAAATAACGTGTTTTTAGATCATTTGAATCGTATCTTTTAGTACATAACTTTTCACCAAATTTCACAAACACTAAGAAAGTTTGTTTTTCGATTTAAAACAAGATTTTAACGCTTTGAGGAGTTCACATAACGTGTTTTTAGATCATTTGTTTCGTATCTTTTAGTACATAACTTTTCACCAAATTTCACAAACACTAAGAAAGTTTGTTTTTCGATTTAAAACAAGATTTTAACGCTTTGAGGAGTTCACATAACGTGTTTTTAGATCATTTGTTTCGTATCTTTTAGTACATAACTTTTCACCAAATTTCACAAACACTAGGAAAGTTTGTTTTTCGATTCAAAACAAGATTTGAACGCTTTGAGGAGTTCAAATAACGTATTTTTAGATCATTTGTATCGTATCTTTTAGTACATAACTTTTCACCAAATTTCACAAACACTAAGATAGTTTGTTTTTCGATTCAAAACAAGATTTTCACGCTTTGAGGAGTTCAAATAACGTGTTTTTAGATCATTTGTGTCGTATCTTTTAGTACATAACTTTTCACCAAATTTCACAAACACTAAGAAAGTTTGTTTTTCGATTCAAAACAAGATTTGAACGCTTTGAGGAGTTCAAATAACGTGTTTTTAGATCATTTGAATCGTATCTTTTAGTACATAACTTTTCACCAAATTTCACAAACACTAAGAAAGTTTGTTTTTCGATTCAAAACAAGATTTTCACGCTTCGAGGAGTTCAAATAACGTGTTTTTAGATCATTTGTATCGTATCTTTTACTACATAACTTTTCACCAAATTTCACAAACACTAAGAAAGTTTGTTTTTCGATTCAAAACAAACTTTTAACGCTTTGAGGAGTTCAAATAACGTGTTTTTAGATCATTTGTATCGTATCTTTTACTACATAACTTTTCACCAAATTTCACAAACACTAAGAAAGTTTGTTTTTCGAATCAAAACAAGATTTGAACGCTTTGAGGAGTTCAAATAACGTGTTTTTAGATCATTTGTATCGTATCTTTTACTACATAACTTTTCACCAAATTTCACAAACACTAAGATAGTTTGTTTTTCGATACAAAACAAGATTTTAACGCTTTGAGGAGTTCAAATAACGTGTTTTTAGATCATTTGTGTCGTATCTTTTACTACATAACTTTTCACCAAATTTCACAAACACTAAGAAAGTTTGTTTTTCGATTCAAAACAAACTTTTAACGCTTTGAGGAGTTCAAATAACGTGTTTTTAGATCATTTGTATCGTATCTTTTACTACATAACTTTTCACCGAATTTCACAAACACTAAGATAGTTTGTTTTTCGATTCAAAACAAGATTTTCACGCTTTGGGGAGTTCAAATAACGTATTTTTAGATCATTTGTATCGTATCTTTTAGTACATAACTTTTCACCAAATTTCACAAACACTAAGATAGTTTGTTTTTCGATACAAAACAAGATTTTCACGCTTTGAGGAGTTCAAATAACGTGTTTTTAGATCATTTGTGTCGTATCTTTTAGTACATAACTTTTCACCAAATTTCACAAACACTAAGAAAGTTTGTTTTTCGATTCAAAACAAGATTTGAACGCTTTGAGGAGTTCAAATAACGTGTTTTTAGATCATTTGTATCGTATCTTTTACTACATAACTTTTCACCAAATTTCACAAACACTAAGAAAGTTTGTTTTTCGATTCAAAACTAGATTTGAACGCTTTGAGGAGTTCAAATAACGTGTTTATAGATCATTTGAATCGTATCTTTTAGTACATAACTTTTCACCAAATTTTACAAACACTAAGAAAGTTTGTTTTTCGATTTAAAACAAGATTTTTACGCTTTGAGGAGTTCACATAACGTGTTTTTAGATCATTTGTATCGTATCTTTTAGTACATAACTTTTCACCAAATTTCACAAACACTAGGAAAGTTTGTTTTTCGATTCAAAACAAGATTTGAACGCTTTGAGGAGTTCAAATAACGTATTTTTAGATCATTTGTATCGTATCTTTTAGTACATAACTTTTCACCAAATTTCACAAACACTAAGATAGTTTGTTTTTCGATTCAAAACAAGATTTTCACGCTTTGAGGAGTTCACATAACGTGTTTTTAGATCATTTGTGTCGTATCTTTTACTACATAACTTTTCACCAAATTTCACAAACACTAAGAAAGTTTGTTTTTCGATTCAAAACAAGATTTGAACGCTTTGAGGAGTTCAAATAACGTGTTTTTAGATCATTTGTATCGTATCTTTTACTACATAACTTTTCACCAAATTTCACAAACACTAAGAAAGTTTGTTTTTCGATTCAAAACAAGATTTTAACGCTTTGAGGAGTTCAAATAACGTGTTTTTAGATCATTTGTATCGTATCTTTTAGTACATAACTTTTCACCAAATTTCACAAACACTAAGAAAATTTGTTTTTCGATTCAAAACAAGATTTTCACGCTTTGGGGAGTTCAAATAACGTGTTTTTAGATCATTTGTATCGTATCTTTTACTACATAACTGTTCACCAAATTTCACAAACACTAAGAAAGTTTGTTTTTCGATTCAAAACAAGATTTTAACGCTTTGAGGAGTTCAAATAACGTGTTTTTAGATCATTTGTGTCGTATCTTTTACTACATAACTTTTCACCAAATTTCACAAACACTAAGAAAGTTTGTTTTTCGATTCAAAACAAACTTTTAACGCTTTGAGGAGTTCAAATAACGTGTTTTTAGATCATTTGTATCGTATCTTTTACTACATAACTTTTCACCGAATTTCACAAACACTAAGATAGTTTGTTTTTCGATTCAAAACAAGATTTTAACGCTTTGAGGAGTTCAAATAACGTGTTTTTAGATCATTTGTATCGTATCTTTTAGTACATAACTTTTCACCAAATTTCACAAACACTAAGATAGTTTGTTTTTCGATACAAAACAAGATTTTCACGCTTTGAGGAGTTCAAATAACGTGTTTTTAGATCATTTGTGTCGTATCTTTTAGTACATAACTTTTCACCAAATTTCACAAACACTAAGAAAGTTTGTTTTTCGATTCAAAACAAGATTTGAACGCTTTGAGGAGTTCAAATAACGTGTTTTTAGATCATTTGTATCGTATCTTTTACTACATAACTTTTCACCAAATTTCACAAACACTAAGAAAGTTTGTTTTTCGATTCAAAACTAGATTTGAACGCTTTGAGGAGTTCAAATAACGTGTTTATAGATCATTTGAATCGTATCTTTTAGTACATAACTTTTCACCAAATTTCACAAACACTAAGAAAGTTTGTTTTTCGATTTAAAACAAGATTTTAACGCTTTGAGGAGTTCACATAACGTGTTTTTAGATCATTTGTATCGTATCTTTTAGTACATAACTTTTCACCAAATTTCACAAACACTAGGAAAGTTTGTTTTTCGATTCAAAACAAGATTTGAACGCTTTGAGGAGTTCAAATAACGTATTTTTAGATCATTTGTATCGTATCTTTTAGTACATAACTTTTCACCAAATTTCACAAACACTAAGATAGTTTGTTTTTCGATTCAAAACAAGATTTTCACGCTTTGAGGAGTTCACATAACGTGTTTTTAGATCATTTGTGTCGTATCTTTTACTACATAACTTTTCACCAAATTTCACAAACACTAAGAAAGTTTGTTTTTCGATTCAAAACAAACTTTTAACGCTTTGAGGAGTTCAAATAACGTGTTTTTAGATCATTTGTATCGTATCTTTTACTACATAACTTTTCACCAAACTTCACAAACACTAAGAAAGTTTGTTTTTCGATTCAAAACAAGATTTGAACGCTTTGAGGATTTCAAATAACGTGTTTTTAGATCATTTGTGTCGTATCTTTTAGTACATAACTTTTCAACAAATTTCACAAACACTAAGAAAGTTTGTTTTTCGATTCAAAACAAGATTTGAACGCTTTGAGGAGTTCAAATAACGTGTTTTTAGATCATTTGTATCGTATCTTTTACTACATAACTTTTCACCGAATTTCACAAACACTAAGATAGTTTGTTTTTCGATTCAAAACAAGATTTTCACGCTTTGGGGATTTCAAATAACGTATTTTTAGATCATTTGTATCGTATCTTTTAGTACATAACTTTTCACCAAATTTCACAAACACTAAGATAGTTTGTTTTTCGATACAAAACAAGATTTTCACGCTTTGAGGAGTTCAAATAACGTGTTTTTAGATCATTTGTGTCGTATCTTTTAGTACATAACTTTTCACCAAATTTCACAAACACTAAGAAAGTTTGTTTTTCGATTCAAAACAAGATTTGAACGCTTTGAGGAGTTCAAATATCGTGTTTTTAGATCATTTGTATCGTATCTTTTACTACATAACTTTTCACCAAATTTCACAAACACTAAGAAAGTTTGTTTTTCGATTCAAAACAAACTTTTAACGCTTTCAGGAGTTCAAATAACGTGTTTTTAGATCATTTGTATCGTATCTTTTACTACATAACTTTTCACCAAATTTCACAAACACTAAGAAACTTTGTTTTTCGATTCAAAACAAGATTTTAACGCTTTGAGGAGTTCAAATAACGTGTTTTTAGATCATTTGTATCGTATCTTTTAGTACATAACTTTTCACCAAATTTCACAAACACTAAGAAAAGTTGTTTTTCAATTCAAAACAAGATTTTCACGCTTTGGGGAGTTCAAATAACGTGTTTTTAGATCATTTGTATCGTATCTTTTACTACATAACTGTTCACCAAATTTCACAAACACTAAGAAAGTTTGTTTTTCGATTCAAAACAAGATTTTAACGCTTTGAGGAGTTCAAATAACGTGTTTTTAGATCATTTGTGTCGTATCTTTTACTACATAACTTTTCACCAAATTTCACAAACACTAAGAAAGTTTGTTTTTCGATTCAAAACAAACTTTTAACGCTTTGAGGAGTTCAAATAACGTGTTTTTAGATCATTTGTATCGTATCTTTTACTACATAACTTTTCACCAAACTTCACAAACACTAAGAAAGTTTGTTTTTCGATTCAAAACAAGATTTGAACGCTTTGAGGATTTCAAATAACGTGTTTTTAGATCATTTGTATCGTATGTTTTAGTACATAACTTTTCACCAAATTTCACAAACATTAAGAAAGTTTGTTTTTCGATTCAACACTAAGAAAGTTTGTTTTTCGATTCAAAACAAGATTTTAACGCTTTGAGGATTTCAAATAACGTGTTTTTAGATCATTTGTATCGTATCTTTTAGTACATAACTTTTCACCAAATTTCACAAACACAAAGAAAGTATGTTTTTCGATTCCAAACAATATTTTAATGCTTTGAGGAGTTCAAATAACGTGTTTATAGATCATTTGAATCGTATCTTTTACTACATAACTTTTCACCAAACTTCACAAACACTAAGAAAGTTTTTTTTCGATTCAAAACAAGATTTGAACTCTTTGAGGAGTTCAAATAACGTGTTTTTAGATCATTTGTATCTTATGTTTTAGTACATAACTTTTCACCGAATTTCACAAACATTAAGAAAGTTTGTTTTTCGATTCAAAACAAGATTTTAACGCTTTGAGGAGTTCAAATAACGTGTTTTTAGATCATTTGTATCGTATCTTTTATTACATAACTTTTCACCAAATTTCACAAACGCTAATTAAGTTTGTCTTTCGATTCAAAACATGATTTGAACGCTTTGAGGAGTTCAAATAACGTTTTTTTAGATCATTTGTATCGTATCTTTTAGTACATAACTTTTCACCAAATTTCACAAACACTAAGAAAGTTTGTTTTTCGATTCAAAACAAGATTTGAACGCTTTGAGGAGTTCAAATAACGTGTTTTTAGATCATTTGTATCGTATCTTTTACTACATAACTTTTCACCAAATTTCACAAACACTAAGAAAGTTTGTTTTTCGATTCAAAACTAGATTTGAACGCTTTGAGGAGTTCAAATAACGTGTTTATAGATCATTTGAATCGTATCTTTTAGTACATAACTTTTCACCAAATTTCACAAACACTAAGAAAGTTTGTTTTTCGATTTAAAACAAGATTTTAACGCTTTGAGGAGTTCACATAACGTGTTTTTAGATCATTTGTTTCGTATCTTTTAGTACATAAGTTTTCACCAAATTTCACAAACACTAAGAAAGTTTGTTTTTCGATTTAAAACAAGATTTTAACGCTTTGAGGAGTTCACATAACGTGTTTTTAGATCATTTGTTTCGTATCTTTTAGTACATAACTTTTCACCAAATTTCACAAACACTAGGAAAGTTTGTTTTTCGATTCAAAACAAGATTTGAACACTTTGAGGAGTTCAAATAACGTATTTTTAGATCATTTGTATCGTATCTTTTAGTACATAACTTTTCACCAAATTTCACAAACACTAAGATAGTTTGTTTTTCGATTCAAAACAAGATTTTCACGCTTTGAGGAGTTCAAATAACGTGTTTTTAGATCATTTGTGTCGTATCTTTTAGTACATAACTTTTCACCAAATTTCACAAACACTAAGAAAGTTTGTTTTTCGATTCAAAACAAGATTTGAACGCTTTGAGGAGTTCAAATAACGTGTTTTTAGATCATTTGAATCGTATCTTTTAGTACATAACTTTTCACCAAATTTCACAAACACTAAGAAAGTTTGTTTTTCGATTCAAAACAAGATTTTCACGCTTCGAGGAGTTCAAATAACGTGTTTTTAGATCATTTGTATCGTATCTTTTACTACATAACTTTTCACCAAATTTCACAAACACTAAGAAAGTTTGTTTTTCGATTCAAAACAAACTTTTAACGCTTTGAGGAGTTCAAATAACGTGTTTTTAGATCATTTGTATCGTATCTTTTACTACATAACTTTTCACCAAATTTCACAAACACTAAGAAAGTTTGTTTTTCGAATCAAAACAAGATTTGAACGCTTTGAGGAGTTCAAATAACGTGTTTTTAGATCATTTGTATCGTATCTTTTACTACATAACTTTTCACCAAATTTCACAAACACTAAGATAGTTTGTTTTTCGATACAAAACAAGATTTTAACGCTTTGAGGAGTTCAAATAACGTGTTTTTAGATCATTTGTGTCGTATCTTTTACTACATAACTTTTCACCAAATTTCACAAACACTAAGAAAGTTTGTTTTTCGATTCAAAACAAACTTTTAACGCTTTGAGGAGTTCAAATAACGTGTTTTTAGATCATTTGTATCGTATCTTTTACTACATAACTTTTCACCGAATTTCACAAACACTAAGATAGTTTGTTTTTCGATTCAAAACAAGATTTTCACGCTTTGGGGAGTTCAAATAACGTATTTTTAGATCATTTGTATCGTATCTTTTAGTACATAACTTTTCACCAAATTTCACAAACACTAAGATAGTTTGTTTTTCGATACAAAACAAGATTTTCACGCTTTGAGGAGTTCAAATAACGTGTTTTTAGATCATTTGTGTCGTATCTTTTAGTACATAACTTTTCACCAAATTTCACAAACACTAAGAAAGTTTGTTTTTCGATTCAAAACAAGATTTGAACGCTTTGAGGAGTTCAAATAACGTGTTTTTAGATCATTTGTATCGTATCTTTTACTACATAACTTTTCACCAAATTTCACAAACACTAAGAAAGTTTGTTTTTCGATTCAAAACTAGATTTGAACGCTTTGAGGAGTTCAAATAACGTGTTTATAGATCATTTGAATCGTATCTTTTAGTACATAACTTTTCACCAAATTTTACAAACACTAAGAAAGTTTGTTTTTCGATTTAAAACAAGATTTTTACGCTTTGAGGAGTTCACATAACGTGTTTTTAGATCATTTGTATCGTATCTTTTAGTACATAACTTTTCACCAAATTTCACAAACACTAGGAAAGTTTGTTTTTCGATTCAAAACAAGATTTGAACGCTTTGAGGAGTTCAAATAACGTATTTTTAGATCATTTGTATCGTATCTTTTAGTACATAACTTTTCACCAAATTTCACAAACACTAAGATAGTTTGTTTTTCGATTCAAAACAAGATTTTCACGCTTTGAGGAGTTCACATAACGTGTTTTTAGATCATTTGTGTCGTATCTTTTACTACATAACTTTTCACCAAATTTCACAAACACTAAGAAAGTTTGTTTTTCGATTCAAAACAAGATTTGAACGCTTTGAGGAGTTCAAATAACGTGTTTTTAGATCATTTGTATCGTATCTTTTACTACATAACTTTTCACCAAATTTCACAAACACTAAGAAAGTTTGTTTTTCGATTCAAAACAAGATTTTAACGCTTTGAGGAGTTCAAATAACGTGTTTTTAGATCATTTGTATCGTATCTTTTAGTACATAACTTTTCACCAAATTTCACAAACACTAAGAAAATTTGTTTTTCGATTCAAAACAAGATTTTCACGCTTTGGGGAGTTCAAATAACGTGTTTTTAGATCATTTGTATCGTATCTTTTACTACATAACTGTTCACCAAATTTCACAAACACTAAGAAAGTTTGTTTTTCGATTCAAAACAAGATTTTAACGCTTTGAGGAGTTCAAATAACGTGTTTTTAGATCATTTGTGTCGTATCTTTTACTACATAACTTTTCACCAAATTTCACAAACACTAAGAAAGTTTGTTTTTCGATTCAAAACAAACTTTTAACGCTTTGAGGAGTTCAAATAACGTGTTTTTAGATCATTTGTATCGTATCTTTTACTACATAACTTTTCACCGAATTTCACAAACACTAAGATAGTTTGTTTTTCGATTCAAAACAAGATTTTAACGCTTTGAGGAGTTCAAATAACGTGTTTTTAGATCATTTGTATCGTATCTTTTAGTACATAACTTTTCACCAAATTTCACAAACACTAAGATAGTTTGTTTTTCGATACAAAACAAGATTTTCACGCTTTGAGGAGTTCAAATAACGTGTTTTTAGATCATTTGTGTCGTATCTTTTAGTACATAACTTTTCACCAAATTTCACAAACACTAAGAAAGTTTGTTTTTCGATTCAAAACAAGATTTGAACGCTTTGAGGAGTTCAAATAACGTGTTTTTAGATCATTTGTATCGTATCTTTTACTACATAACTTTTCACCAAATTTCACAAACACTAAGAAAAGTTGTTTTTCAATTCAAAACAAGATTTTCACGCTTTGGGGAGTTCAAATAACGCGTTTTTAGATCATTTGTATCGTATCTTTTACTACATAACTGTTCACCAAATTTCACAAACACTAAGAAAGTTTGTTTTTCGATTCAAAACAAGATTTGAACGCTTTGAGGAGTTCAAATAACGTGTTTTTAGATCATTTGTGTCGTATCTTTTACTACATAACTTTTCACCAAATTTCACAAACACTAAGAAAGTTTGTTTTTCGATTCAAAACAAAATTTTAACGCTTTGAGGAGTTCAAATAACGTGTTTTTAGATCATTTGTATCGTATCTTTTACTACATAACTTTTCACCAAACTTCACAAACACTAAGAAAGTTTGTTTTTCGATTCAAAACAAGATTTGAACGCTTTGAGGATTTCAAATAACGTGTTTTTAGATCATTTGTATCGTATGTTTTAGTACATAACTTTTCACCAAATTTCACAAACATTAAGAAAGTTTGTTTTTCGATTCAACACTAAGAAAGTTTGTTTTTCGATTCAAAACAAGATTTTAACGCTTTGAGGATTTCAAATAACGTGTTTTTAGATCATTTGTATCGTATCTTTTAGTACATAACTTTTCACCAAATTTCACAAACACTAAGAAAGTATGTTTTTCGATTCAAAACAATATTTTAATGCTTTGAGGAGTTCAAATAACGTGTTTATAGATCATTTGAATCGTATCTTTTACTACATAACTTTTCACCAAACTTCACAAACACTAAGAAAGTTTTTTTTCGATTCAAAACAAGATTTGAACTCTTTGAGGAGTTCAAATAACGTGTTTTTAGATCATTTGTATCGTATGTTTTAGTACATAACTTTTCACCGAATTTCACAAACATTAAGAAAGTTTGTTTTTCGATTCAAAACAAGATTTTAACGCTTTGAGGAGTTCAAATAACGTGTTTTTAGATCATTTGTATCGTATCTTTTATTACATAACTTTTCACCAAATTTCACAAACGCTAATTAAGTTTGTCTTTCGATTCAAAACATGATTTGAACGCTTTGAGGAGTTCAAATAACGTTTTTTTAGATCATTTGTATCGTATCTTTTAGTACATAACTTTTCACCAAATTTCACAAACACTAAGAAAGTTTGTTTTTCGATTCAAAACAAGATTTGAACGCTTTGAGGAGTTCAAATAACGTGTTTTTAGATCATTTGTATCGTATCTTTTACTACATAACTTTTCACCAAATTTCACAAACACTAAGAAAGTTTGTTTTTCGATTCAAAACTAGATTTGAACGCTTTGAGGAGTTCAAATAACGTGTTTATAGATCATTTGAATCGTATCTTTTAGTACATAACTTTTCACCAAATTTCACAAACACTAAGAAAGTTTGTTTTTCGATTTAAAACAAGATTTTAACGCTTTGAGGAGTTCACATAACGTGTTTTTAGATCATTTGTTTCGTATCTTTTAGTACATAACTTTTCACCAAATTTCACAAACACTAAGAAAGTTTGTTTTTCGATTTAAAACAAGATTTTAACGCTTTGAGGAGTTCACATAACGTGTTTTTAGATCATTTGTTTCGTATCTTTTAGTACATAACTTTTCACCAAATTTCACAAACACTAGGAAAGTTTGTTTTTCGATTCAAAACAAGATTTGAACGCTTTGAGGAGTTCAAATAACGTATTTTTAGATCATTTGTATCGTATCTTTTAGTACATAACTTTTCACCAAATTTCACAAACACTAAGATAGTTTGTTTTTCGATTCAAAACAAGATTTTCACGCTTTGAGGAGTTCAAATAACGTGTTTTTAGATCATTTGTGTCGTATCTTTTAGTACATAACTTTTCACCAAATTTCACAAACACTAAGAAAGTTTGTTTTTCGATTCAAAACAAGATTTTAACGCTTTGAGGAGTTCAAATAACGTGTTTTTAGATCATTTGTATCGTATCTTTTACTACATAACTTTTCACCAAATTTCACAAACACTAAGAAAGTTTGTTTTTCGATTCAAAACAAACTTTTAACGCTTTGAGGAGTTCAAATAACGTGTTTTTAGATCATTTGTATCGTATCTTTTACTACATAACTTTTCACCAAATTTCACAAACACTAAGAAAGTTTGTTTTTCGAATCAAAACAAGATTTGAACGCTTTGAGGAGTTCAAATAACGTGTTTTTAGATCATTTGTATCGTATCTTTTACTACATAACTTTTCACCAAATTTCACAAACACTAAGAAAGTTTGTTTTTCGATTCAAAACAAGATTTTAACGCTTTGAGGAGTTCAAATAACGTGTTTATAGATCATTTGAATCGTATCTTTTAGTACATAACTTTTCACCAAATTTCACAAACACTAAGAAAGTTTGTTTTTCGATTTAAAACAAGATTTTAACGCTTTGAGGAGTTCACATAACGTGTTTTTAGATCATTTGTATCGTATCTTTTAGTACATAACTTTTCACCAAATTTCACAAACACTAAGAAAGTTTGTTTTTCGATTCAAAACAAGATTTGAACGCTTTGAGGAGTTCAAATAACGTATTTTTAGATCATTTGTATCGTATCTTTTGGTACATAACTTTTCACCAAATTTCACAAACACTAAGATAGTTTGTTTTTCGATTCAAAACAAGATTTTCACGCTTTGAGGAGTTCAAATAACGTGTTTTTAGATCATTTGTGTCGTATCTTTTAGTACATAACTTTTCACCAAATTTCACAAACACTAAGAAAGTTTGTTTTTCGATTCAAAACAAGATTTGAACGCTTTGAGGAGTTCAAATAACGTGTTTTTAGATCATTTGAATCGTATCTTTTAGTACATAACTTTTCACCAAATTTCACAAACACTAAGAAAGTTTGTTTTTCGATTCAAAACAAGATTTTCACGCTTCGAGGAGTTCAAATAACGTGTTTTTAGATCATTTGTATCGTATCTTTTACTACATAACTTTTCACCAAATTTCACAAACACTAAGAAAGTTTGTTTTTCGATTCAAAACAAGATTTGAACGCTTTGAGGAGTTCAAATAACGTGTTTTTAGATCATTTGTATCGTATCTTTTACTACACAACTTTTCACCAAATTTCACAAATACTAAGAAAGTTTGTTTTTCGATTCAAAACAAGATTTTAACGCTTTGAGGAGTTCAAATAACGTGTTTTTAGATCATTTGTATCGTATCTTTTAGTACATAACTTTTCACCAAATTTCACAAACACTAAGAAAGTATGTTTTTCGATTCAAAACAATATTTTAATGCTTTGAGGAGTTCAAATAACGTGTTTATAGATCATTTGAATCGTATCTTTTACTATATAACTTTTCACCAAACTTCACAAACACTAAGAAAGTTTTTTTTCGATTCAAAACAAGATTTGAACTCTTTGAGGAGTTCAAATAACGTGTTTTTAGATCATTTGTATCGTATGTTTTAGTACATAACTTTTCACCGAATTTCACAAACATTAAGAAAGTTTGTTTTTCGATTCAAAACAAGATTTTAACGCTTTGAGGAGTTCAAATAACGTGTTTTTAGATCATTTGTATCGTATCTTTTATTACATAACTTTTCACCAAATTTCACAAACGCTAATTAAGTTTGTCTTTCGATTCAAAACATGATTTGAACGCTTTGAGGAGTTCAAATAACGTTTTTTTAGATCATTTGTATCGTATCTTTTAGTACATAACTTTTCACCAAATTTCACAAACACTAAGAAAGTTTGTTTTTCGATTCAAAACAAGATTTGAACGCTTTGAGGAGTTCAAATAACGTGTTTTTAGATCATTTGTATCGTATATTTTACTACATAACTTTTCACCAAATTTCACAAACACTAAGAAAGTTTGTTTTTCGATTCAAAACTAGATTTGAACGCTTTGAGGAGTTCAAATAACGTGTTTATAGATCATTTGAATCGTATCTTTTAGTACATAACTTTTCACCAAATTTCACAAACACTAAGAAAGTTTGTTTTTCGATTTAAAACAAGATTTTAACGCTTTGAGGAGTTCACATAACGTGTTTTTAGATCATTTGTTTCGTATCTTTTAGTACATAACTTTTCACCAAATTTCACAAACACTAAGAAAGTTTGTTTTTCGATTTAAAACAAGATTTTAACGCTTTGAGGAGTTCACATAACGTGTTTTTAGATCATTTGTTTCGTATCTTTTAGTACATAACTTTTCACCAAATTTCACAAACACTAGGAAAGTTTGTTTTTCGATTCAAAACAAGATTTGAACGCTTTGAGGAGTTCAAATAACGTATTTTTAGATCATTTGTATCGTATCTTTTAGTACATAACTTTTCACCAAATTTCACAAACACTAAGATAGTTTGTTTTTCGATTCAAAACAAGATTTTCACGCTTTGAGGAGTTCAAATAACGTGTTTTTAGATCATTTGTGTCGTATCTTTTAGTACATAACTTTTCACCAAATTTCACAAACACTAAGAAAGTTTGTTTTTCGATTCAAAACAAGATTTTAACGCTTTGAGGAGTTCAAATAACGTGTTTTTAGATCATTTGTATCGTATCTTTTACTACATAACTTTTCACCAAATTTCACAAACACTAAGAAAGTTTGTTTTTCGATTCAAAACAAACTTTTAACGCTTTGAGGAGTTCAAATAACGTGTTTTTAGATCATTTGTATCGTATCTTTTACTACATAACTTTTCACCAAATTTCACAAACACTAAGAAAGTTTGTTTTTCGAATCAAAACAAGATTTGAACGCTTTGAGGAGTTCAAATAACGTGTTTTTAGATCATTTGTATCGTATCTTTTACTACATAACTTTTCACCAAATTTCACAAACACTAAGAAAGTTTGTTTTTCGATTCAAAACAAGATTTTAACGCTTTGAGGAGTTCAAATAACGTGTTTATAGATCATTTGAATCGTATCTTTTAGTACATAACTTTTCACCAAATTTCACAAACACTAAGAAAGTTTGTTTTTCGATTTAAAACAAGATTTTAACGCTTTGAGGAGTTCACATAACGTGTTTTTAGATCATTTGTATCGTATCTTTTAGTACATAACTTTTCACCAAATTTCACAAACACTAAGAAAGTTTGTTTTTCGATTCAAAACAAGATTTGAACGCTTTGAGGAGTTCAAATAACGTATTTTTAGATCATTTGTATCGTATCTTTTGGTACATAACTTTTCACCAAATTTCACAAACACTAAGATAGTTTGTTTTTCGATTCAAAACAAGATTTTCACGCTTTGAGGAGTTCAAATAACGTGTTTTTAGATCATTTGTGTCGTATCTTTTAGTACATAACTTTTCACCAAATTTCACAAACACTAAGAAAGTTTGTTTTTCGATTCAAAACAAGATTTGAACGCTTTGAGGAGTTCAAATAACGTGTTTTTAGATCATTTGAATCGTATCTTTTAGTACATAACTTTTCACCAAATTTCACAAACACTAAGAAAGTTTGTTTTTCGATTCAAAACAAGATTTTCACGCTTCGAGGAGTTCAAATAACGTGTTTTTAGATCATTTGTATCGTATCTTTTACTACATAACTTTTCACCAAATTTCACAAACACTAAGAAAGTTTGTTTTTCGATTCAAAACAAGATTTGAACGCTTTGAGGAGTTCAAATAACGTGTTTTTAGATCATTTGTATCGTATCTTTTACTACACAACTTTTCACCAAATTTCACAAATACTAAGAAAGTTTGTTTTTCGATTCAAAACAAGATTTTAACGCTTTGAGGAGTTCAAATAACGTGTTTTTAGATCATTTGTATCGTATCTTTTAGTACATAACTTTTCACCAAATTTCACAAACAATAAGAAAATTTGTTTTTCGATTCAAAACAAGATTTTCACGCTTTGGGGAGTTCAAATAACGTGTTTTTAGATCATTTGTATCGTATCTTTTACTACATAACTGTTCACCAAATTTCACAAACACTAAGAAAGTTTGTTTTTCGATTCAAAACAAGATTTGATCGCTTTGAGGAGTTCAAATAACGTGTTTTTAGATCATTTGTATCGTATCTTTTAGTACATAACTTTTCACCAAATTTCACAAACACTAAGAAAGTTTGTTTTTCGATTCAAAACAAGATTTGAACGCTTTGAGGAGTTCAAATAACGTGTTTTTAGATCATTTGTATCGTATCTTTTACTACATAACTTTTCACCAAATTTCACAAACACTAAGAAAGTTTGTTTTTCGATTCAAAACTAGATTTGAACGCTTTGAGGAGTTCAAATAACGTGTTTATAGATCATTTGAATCGTATCTTTTAGTACATAACTTTTCACCAAATTTCACAAACACTAAGAAAGTTTGTTTTTTCGATTTAAAACAAGATTTTAACGCTTTGAGGAGTTCACATAACGTGTTTTTAGATCATTTGTATCGTATCTTTTAGTACATAACTTTTCACCAAATTTCACAAACACTAGGAAAGTTTGTTTTTCGATTCAAAACAAGATTTGAACGCTTTGAGGAGTTCAAATAACGTATTTTTAGATCATTTGTATCGTATCTTTTAGTACATAACTTTTCACCAAATTTCACAAACACTAAGATAGTTTGTTTTTCGATTCAAAACAAGATTTTCACGCTTTGAGGTGTTCAAATAACGTGTTTTTAGATCATTTGTGTCGTATCTTTTAGTACATAACTTTTCACCAAATTTCACAAACACTAAGAAAGTTTGTTTTTCGATTCAAAACAAGATTTGAACGCTTTGAGGAGTTCAAATAACGTGTTTTTAGATCATTTGTATCGTATCTTTTACTACATAACTTTTCACCAAAATTCACAAACACTAAGAAAGTTTGTTTTTCGATTCAAAACAAACTTTTAACGCTTTGAGGAGTTCAAATAACGTGTTTTTAGATCATTTGTATCGTATCTTTTACTACATAACTTTTCACCAAATTTCACAAACACTACGAAAGTTTGTTTTTCGATTCAAAACAAGATTTGAACGCTTTGAGGAGTTCAAATAACGTGTTTTTAGATCATTTGTATCGTATCTTTTACTACATAACTTTTCACCAAATTTCACAAACACTGAGAAAGTTTGTTTTTCGATTCAAAACAAGATTTTAACGCTTTGAGGAGTTCAAATAACGTGTTTATAGATCATTTGAATCGTATCTTTTAGTACATAACTTTTCACCAAATTTCACAAACACTAAGAAAGTTTGTTTTTCGATTTAAAACAAGATTTTAACGCTTTGAGGAGTTCGCATAACGTGTTTTTAGATCATTTGTATCGTATCTTTTAGTACATAACTTTTCACCAAATTTCACAAACACTAAGAAAGTTTGTTTTTCAATTCAAAACAAGATTTGAACGCTTTGAGGAGTTCAAATAACGTATTTTTAGATCATTTGTATCGTATCTTTTAGTACATAACTTTTCACCAAATTTCACAAACACTAAGATAGTTTGTTTTTCGATTCAAAACAAGATTTTCACGCTTTGAGGAGTTCAAATAACGTGTTTTTAGATCATTTGTGTCGTATCTTTTAGTACATAACTTTTCACCAAATTTCACAAACACTAAGAAAGTTTGTTTTTCGATTCAAAACAAGATTTGAACGCTTTGAGGAGTTCAAATAACGTGTTTTTAGATCATTTGAATCGTATCTTTTAGTACATAACTTTTCACCAAATTTCACAAACACTAAGAAAGTTTGTTTTTCGATTCAAAACAAGATTTTCACGCTTTGAGGAGTTCAAATAACGTGTTTTTAGATCATTTGTATCGTATCTTTTACTACATAACTTTTCACCAAATTTCACAAACACTAAGAAAGTTTGTTTTTCGATTCAAAACAAGATTTGAACGCTTTGAGGAGTTCAAATAACGTATTTTTAGATCATTTGTATCCTATCTTTTACTACACAACTTTTCACCAAATTTCACAAACACTAAGAAAGTTTGTTTTTCGATTCAAAACAAGATTTTAACGCTTTGAGGAGTTCAAATAACGTGTTTTTAGATCATTTGTATCGTATCTTTTAGTACATAACTTTTCACCAAATTTCACAAACAATAAGAAAATTTGATTTTCGATTCAAAACAAGATTTTCACGCTTTGGGGAGTTCAAATAACGTGTTTTTAGATCATTTGTATCGTATCTTTTACTACATAACTGTTCACCAAATTTCACAAACACTAAGAAAGTTTGTTTTTCGATTCAAAACAAGATTTGAACGCTTTGAGGAGTTCAAATAACGTGTTTTTAGATCATTTGTATCGTATCTTTTACTACATAACTTTTCACCAAATTTCACAAACACTAAGAAAGTTTGTTTTTCGATTCAAAACAAAATTTGAACGCTTTGAGTAGTTCAAATAACGTATTTTTAGATCATTTGTATCGTATCTTTTACTACATAACTTTTCACCAAATTTCACAAACACTAAGAAAGTTTGTTTTTCGATTCAAAACAAGATTTTCACGCTTTGAGGAGTTCAAATAACGTGTTTTTAGATCATTTGTGTCGTATCTTTTAGTACATAACTTTTGACCAAATTTCACAAACACTAAGAAAGTTTGTTTTTCGATTCAAAACAAGATTTGAACGCTTTGAGGAGTTCAAATAACGTGTTTTTAGATCATTTGTATCGTATCTTTTACTACATAACTTTTCACCAAATTTCACAAACACTAAGAAAGTTTGTTTTTCGATTCAAAACAAGATTTTCACGCTTTGAGGAGTTCAAATAACGTGTTTTTAGATCATTTGTGTCGTATCTTTTAGTACATAACTTTTGACCAAATTTCACAAACACTAAGAAAGTTTGTTTTTCGATTCAAAACAAGATTTGAACGCTTTGAGGAGTTCAAATAACGTGTTTTTAGATCATTTGTATCATATCTTTTACTACATAACTTTTCACCAAATTTCACAAACACTAAGAAAATTTGTTTTTCGATTCAAAACAAGATTTTCACGCTTTGGGGAGTTCAAATAACGTGTTTTTAGATCATTTGTATCGTATCTTTTAGTACATAACTTTTCACCAAATTTCACAAACACTAAGAAAGTTTGTTTTTCGATTCAAAACAAGACTTGAACGCTTTGAGGAGTTCAAATAACGTGTTTTTAGATCATTTGTATCGTATCTTTTACTACATAACTTTTCACCAAATTTCACAAACACTAAGAAAATTTGTTTTTCGATTCAAAACAAGATTTTCACGCTTTGAGGACTTCAAATAACGTGTTTTTAGATCATTTGTGTCGTATCTTTTAGTACATAACTTTTCACCAAATTTCACAAACACTAAGAAAGTTTGTTTTTCGATTCAAAACAAGATTTGAACGCTTTGAGGAGTTCAAATAACGTGTTTTTAGATCATTTGTATCGTATCTTTTACTACATAACTTTTCACCAAATTTCACAAACACTAAGAAAGTTTGTTTTTCGATTCAAAACAAGATTTTAACGCTTTGAGGAGTTCAAATAACGTATTTTTAGATCATTTGTATCGTATCTTTTAGTACATAACTTTTCACCAAATTTCACAAACACTAAGAAAATTTGTTTTTCGATTCAAAACAAGATTTTCACGCTTTGGGGAGTTCAAATAACGTGTTTTTAGATTATTTGTATCGTATCTTTTACTACATAACTGTTCACCAAATTTCACAAACACTAAGAAAGTTTGTTTTTCGATTCAAAACAAGATTTTAACGCTTTGAGGAGTTCTAATCTTACATAAAAGTTTGAAAATATAAATGACCCGAGCTAAGTCAATAGGTAGGAGAAATAAAATTAGTGATTGTGAATTGCAATGATTAAGGGATCATGACAATCTAGACTCGAACAAGTGAATACTCATACCGGTTTAATTCGACGAACAAATAGGTCAATATTTCAAAAAAAAAAAGCCATTGATGACTAGGTACATTTTATACGTCAACTGTATATTTTTAAACATTATCATTCATTCTAAATATTTATAATTATTTTTTCAATATCAATATATATATATTTTATATATTTTTTTGTCAAAAATTCTAGACTCACATAATCAAACCACAAAATGATTAAACTTTTGTTTAGAACTAAGATCATGAGGATTTCATTTTATTATGGACAATGAATATTTTGTTGTTACTAACCATCTGATGTAAGACGTAAAACATTAAAAATATTATTTTCTCAAATAATAAATAAATAAATAACATCACTCCTAAATTCCGATTTCATAGAATATGAATTATTTGATTCAAATGTCATCTGATGTAAGTGCAAAATATTATGTTTATTCACAAAATAAAATGTATATTTGAGTTCCAACTTGATTATGAATGAAGGAGGAAGGAAAGTGTTTATTTGGTATTGTGGTGCTCATGCTAGAAAAGACCACAATGTATTATTATATTTCAATTGTTTATTAAAAGGTAAGATATCACCTACCAAATTTGTTATTCAACTTCATGATTCCATACAACGAGTGGATTTATATATTTTAAAAATCAAAACTCTTGACCATTTCTATCATGTAGTCTTTACTTAAAAACAATTTCTTCTAATAGCAATCAACGAACCTTTCAATTTTCGCCCTATATTATATTTCTTCTTCCTACTTCAACCTTCGTATCACCATCGAAAACTTTCAAAGTACATCCAAACTCCAAACTTCAAAGCTCCTAAACTCTCTCTCTCTCTCTCTCTCTCTCTCTCTCTCTCTCTCTCTCTCTCTCAAGAGGAAAAATGGTTTGGATGATAAAAGAGAGAGAAACAAACTATACACGTCTCGTCGGTGAAGGTGGATTTGAGAAGAGAATACCGAAAGGATACTTGCCAATTATGGCATGCGATGATCAAGGACAAGAAGAGGAGAGATTTATCATCAACATAAAACTTCTCGAGGAGCCGTGCATGGTCGCTCTGCTCGAAACGGCTTCGGAGCAATTTGGATATCAAGGAGGCATCCTCAGAGTACCGTGCAATGCGCAGAGTTTTCGACAAACGATAGATTTTATCTCAAAGAGCAGATAACATCAATCTAAATAAATTTACATCGGATGAGATATTTGTTTTGATCAAGTTATAATTGTGTGTAAAATCAAACAAGTTATTTTGTAGATAAATATCATGTAAAATATCGATAATGCGACATATTGGTATTTAATCCACTGTCCTTTTTTTAGCTATACGGTCATTCAATTCATTTTTTTAAGCTATACGGTGGCAATTAAGTGTGTTACGAAATAAATCAACCATTCAGACCACGCCACGACAGCAATTAAGTTAGGTGAAAAAATGTGTTTAGTTAAATTAATTAGTACTCTTAATTGAATGAATTAACGAGTTAATTCATCATTTAATTTAATTAACATGTTAATTAATATGTACTAATATTGACATATCAAAATGAAATGACATGTCAATTAAACATGTCCATTAATCATTAATTATAATGTTAATCAATCTATTTGTCATCCCATCAAGGCGGTTGGGATGAGCTTCGGGGCCAAGTATGTTTTTCCTATTTTCATTGGTTCGTTCTATTGTGAAGTTTTTTGCATTATAATTTCTCCAATATATTTGTGGTTAATTTCCTAGGAAAATATTATACATGGCCAATGTGGACTCTGACAATGAATTCTTAATTTGTGAAATACTGAAGAAGAAAAAAAATCTCAAAGGAAGAAACTTCTCTAATTAAAGGGGTGCAAGTGGCTAGGATAAATTAATTTATTCCTTATTACTTTATTAGTAGGCGTATGCTAATTATATATTCTCTCTTTTCCAAACATTTGTTTTCAAAAAAACCACGGATTAGGATTCTTGGTTGTTGGGATGAAAAATGGTAGTTTTGAAAGTCAGATATTGTGGGTCACGAATATAAAGAAAATATAATAACAAATCTAATATAATCTATTCTTAAATAACAGTTTGAAAATATAAATGACCCTAGCAAGTAGCAAGTCAAATAGGTAGGAGAAAGAAATACTGTGAATTGCAATGATTAAAGAGGGGACAATGTAGATTAGGTACAACTGTACAAGTGAAAAATTCATATCGGTTTAATTAAACAAACAAATGGAGACCATTAGATCAAGTCCAAGCTAAGGATCAACAAAACGAAAACGAGTGGTCTTTTTTATTTTATTGTCCAATTTCCTCTATTTTGATATTTTCTAACTCCAAGTTCGTTATACTAATTTTTTTTATAATAAACGCAGAATGGTCATATGGCTTATATTCATTTATGTCAATGAATATTAAAAATAGTGATATTGACAGGAAAAATAATTATTTGATACAGAAAATTTTATTTAAATTTAGTATGAATTAAAAATAAAATTACCATTTCAAATTTAAATTTCATGTTCCAAATAACATTATTTTCTTTCAATATCATTATTCAAAAATTAAACTCACAATCTCTCAAAACATATGATATCATGTTTCACACTTAACCAATTGGGCTATGGGCACTGGGCACATCAACATTTTTTTAGTAGAGAACACTAGATTACGGATCGATTATAAGTTTCTATTCTTTATATTGATGTCGATATTTTCCCCTCGTAATCTCTCTAACACGTATTTTATTGTGTCAAACACTCAACCAACGTGTTTTGATTTGTTAAACTTTCAAATAAAAAGTTTTTGAGTTTCTGAATGCCATAATGTGCAGCCCATAGAACCTTAACCTAGTTCAATTAATTTTTGATTCAGAATACTTAAAGTGTGAATTGCAATGATTAAGTGGTGACAATGTAGACTAGTTACAAATGAAAAAGTCATACCGGTTTAATTAGACAAACAAATGGAGACCCTTAGATCAAGTCCAAGCTAATGGTCAATAAAAACGAGTCTTAATTCTTGGTCTCTTTTATTTTAGAAAAAAAAAATACACTTTTACCCCATGAAAATCTAACATACTTTTTTTTTATCAACAAATCTAACATACTTATCATGTCCAAGTTATAAACATATACGTACTTCACAAATATGCTAACAAGTTATCAACAAACTATTCGCATTTTAATACATCCAATTTTTCGAAAGTATTTAATACATTTAGTTATTTATGTTGGTTTAAAGAGAACCGCTTCAACGGAACGATAGCATCGACGAGCTCAAATTAGGAGGCGCGGATACAACAAACAATTAAACCATCCAGAAAATATCGGTACAAAAATGCAGATTAAATATTCTTGTTCATGATTTCAGGTTATTTTTCTTTTGCCAATTCAAGTCACGGTAACAAAATTTGTTCCACTATAGAGTTTATTGAAATGCATAACAAAATTAATTTATAGATCTTGTTCGTAATTTCAATATGTGTTTCTTTTATTTCATGCCATGTATTTCTATAAGTTTGTTGTTCCTAAATATTTCATATTTGTTAATTATATATTTTTTTATCTCACACATTTGATATTAAATGAAAAAATTACAAGAAATCAAGCACCATTTTGTAAAATTGAGGCTAAATATTCAAGTGTAGGAATATCTTTAGATGATACTTCAAGTTAGCTGGTTCGTACAATTTCATATGTTTTTTTTATGTTTTAAGTGATGTTATTTATTTATATTTCGATGATGTGTTTAAATTATTTAGGCCTAAATAAGTGCACAAGAAATTTATTTGGACCTTTAATCATGAAATAGATCCACATCATGGACAAATTATATCGGCCTGCCTATTGTTCACTATTATTTCTGGCCTTAATTATTATTTCTCCTACATTTTATTTATTAGTTTCGGTATAATACATATATTATATGCTGGTTATTATTACTATAATATTTATATAGCTATTTATTACTTTAATGTCCCCTCTTGAATAATTTCTCCTACGTTATTGAAGCTAGAAGAACTTATGGCACCAATTACAATTTGAAAAAAAAAATTATATCCAATTTGCCTATTTTGTAAGGGAAAAAATGAGGTAATGAAATCTATACAGTTCATATAAAGTGAAGGGAAATAATAATAAAATTAATATTTTGTTGCAATAATGCGTCTATTAAAATGTATTTAGTCACTTTTAGATGGTCATGGTAAATTTACTCTTTCTATCCTGAAAATTTATAAAATTTCAAATGGATTGGAATTTTGCTTTAAATGTAGTAAGATAACAGTTACCAAATTTCCAAGATAACGATCCAAAATAAAACTGAGAATTTTGTAATTTTGTAAGGGGCTCAAACAATGAGGTTCGTTTGAAATTTTCAAAATGTTTCAAGTATTAATATTGAAAAACTATTTCAAAAACACTCTATTTTCTGAATATTTTAATTTCCGAAATAAAACCTATATATTTTTTGGCTAAAATCTAGGATTTTCAATGCACTTCTCTCACATAATTATTTTCTTTTGGAAGAAGCGAAATATCAAAAAAAAAAAAAATATATATATATATATATATATATATATATATATATTTGGGCCTCAAATCGTAATGATTTTAAAAAATGTTTCCAGTATTAATTATTATTTTAAATCGATGAGTTTCTCAACGGACCATAAATTCTTTAGGTCTCAATAACTGCACAAGAAATTTATTTGGGCCTCAAATCATGAAATAATTTTACATTATGGAAATTTATTTAATCTGCACTAGGTATTTGTCTCCTCGACTCTTTAAAAAAAACAGACAAGTTGTCTTCCAAATTTTAATTTGCTGTTTTTTATCTTCTGAATTCTTGATTTTACTCACTTGTCTCACTTTCATCAGTTAACTGATGATGTGGCACCGTGACGTGATATTTTTAATTAATTTGAACGATGACGTGACAAATTTAAGAACTTTAAAAAATATTATAATGTTCATTTAAATCGTATTCATTAATCATTATAATCTAATTCATTAACCATTAACTAAATCCAAACCCAATAATCATTCATTAAATTCAAACCCAATAATTAACTCCTCTCTCTGTGACCCTGGCCTCACATCTCATCATCGTCTCCGTCGCTGAACAAAACGTCATTAATATCATGAGTCATCCTCGCAGAATCATTCGCTGGTATCGGCAATATTACCTCAAACTGTGCCAAAAAAATTATTAAAAGTTGGCAGTTTTTCAGAAATATCCCTAATTTATTAAATTTTCACCTTGTGGAGTCCTCGAGTGACGGTTGATAGTATAGGCATAGGTTCGGATAGACACACTTCCTTTTCTCCCCTTTTTCTTCTGAACTTGCTGTACCGGTACTGGTATGGATAGTAATAGCACTCATGTGATTGAAACAAGATTGAAACAAAATTGAAATTAGAAGTACGAAAATAAGTGCCATTAGTCATTACGAGACCAAAATTTAACCCAATTTATCCTCATAAACCCTATGATTGTACTTCATCTAAACCCTAATAAAACCCAGGAAATCAAAAATGGAGGCAATTAGGATTTAATTGGCAATAAGAACAATAATTGAGTGAAAAGGTGAAGAGAATAACTGGACTGGTACCGCAAATTGGCTGACTTTAAGTGCCGCTTCTCTGAGATCAGCTTTTATAGACAAACTATTCGAACCTACATGAATTTCATCGGATTCTAAAGCCTTCTTCGATTCTTCGTTTGGTGCTTTAAATCGAGATACCGACTCAATAAATCACGCATGGTTACTCTTTATCTTCTCCACCTATATATATAATTTCAATTTTAGCTCTAATTACCAAAATTTGAACAAATATATAAGTGTAAGAGAAAATTCAGTGACTGACAAGGTGATTAGGGAGCTCATCTGCGATTGGAGCACGGTCGAGCTCTTCGAAGAGAAATAGATGGAAGAGGAGATCACAGCGAGAGCACAGCGACAGGAAGGGAAGGAAGAGGAGATCTCGACAGGAGAGAGGGAGAGAAAGAGAGAGAGTGAGAGAGAGAGATAGATGGTTTCGGGTGGGTTTGAGAGAGAAGAGAAGAGAGATCGGGTCGGGTTAGGAACTAACGGATCGGGTTAGTATTAATTTGTCATGTCATAATGTAAGATACCTAAAAAATCCACATCACCATGCCATGTCACCATTTAACAGAAGTTTTAACACCAAATGGACGGAGGAGACATTTTGTACAAATTTTGAAAGTTAAGGGGGTAAAAAAGTGCAGTTTTTTTGTTTGGGAGGTAACTTGGACATTTGGAACAAGTTTGGGGGACAAAAATGTACTTTTTTTTAACTAAAATGGAGGGTTTTTTTTGTAATTTCCTGACTAACGCAAATTCAGCAAAATAGGTTCGTAATTACCTATAATCCAGTCACAATTAATCATAGTTCGGCATAATTTGTTCCAATTAATCCAATTGACCTTAGTATATCCCCAATAAATTATAATTTCAGCACAATAATAATGCGATACTTCGATTAATTATATCTTGAATATAGTCGCCAGAAGATTCCTTCGATGATTTATACAAACGTGAGTAGCTTCGACTTCGACCACTTGCAGCGTGTGTAGTGAGATTTAAAGAGGAAATTTTCCAGAAGATTTGCAGAGATGAATCACGCCAGGTTTTTGCTCAGATGCGGGGTGCTAGGTGAGGGTCAGAGAGAGACGTATTTGCCTTCCTTGCTAGGCGAGCTCGGGTCTGGATGAGAGAGAGGTTTCACCACTCGTTAATGGTGAGGAGTCTCGAGAGAGAGACTGAGAGAGAGAGAGAGAGAGAGAGAGAGAGAGAGAGAGAAAATGTCGGATTTTAGTTTTGGTGAGAGAGAGAGATGGGAGGCCAGGGTCAGAGAGAGGGATGTTAATTATTGGGTTTGGATTTAATTAATGATTATTGAGTTTGGATTTAATTAATAATTAGTGGGTTGGATTATAATGGTTAATCGGTATGATTTAAATGAATATTTTATTTTTTAATATTTTTTAAATTTGTTACGTTATTATTAAAATTAATAAAAAAATATCACGTCACAGTGTCACATCATCAGTTAATTAATGACTATGCATTTAACTGATGGAAAGAGAGCAAAATCAAAAATTCGGATGGTAAAAAGGAAAATTAAAGTTTCGAGGGTACTTTGTATTTTTTTTAAGAGTCGAGAGGGCAAAAAATATATATATATATTTTCTTTTCCTTTTGAAAGAACATCTCAGAAATACAGAGGATAATTCAGTGAGAGAAAATAGTCCAAGCATCAAAAGTATTTCCAACAAAAAAAAAAAAAAAAAAACATAAATGAGTTCCATTTAAATTATTAACCACTATAACTAGTTATGGTTTTACCTACAATCTCAACAAGCTCAACAATGATAACTGTAAAGAAAATTATTAACTGTGATATTTTTCTTTAATTTCAAAATGTTGTGAAATTTATTCTTAAATCCTCTACTTGGTTATCCTCTATGATCAAATTTGCAGTTTCATCCTTGTCTTTTTCACAAATTTATTCAGAAATCCTTTCTATTTCTAAATTTATTCACAAATTTATCCATGGCATTTATCATGTTATGTATACGTGATATTTTGAGCTTTTGCAGGGATACACATGAAATTGTCTCATTGAATGACGATGTTGACATGCCGAAAAAGATATATACACTATTTCATATTTAAATCAAACCAATTTTTTTCTTGTCATTTTCATAATTAACAGTTTCCTAACTCCAAAAAATTTGGCAAAGTTCAAATTTGTCATGATTTGAATAATAATATTTCAATTTTAAATATTTGCATGTCAAGATATATCAATCCATACATGTTATTTTAAACTATACACGAGCAATGTTAATAAATATTATTTATAAAATGACACATCGCGAACAGAAATAGTTTACAGTATTTTTGAGTTAATAACTCAGTGTATCATTTATCAAAGAAAATTGAAATAATACTGAAAATCTAATAAAAGATAAGAAAAACTCCATGTACCAAACCATGCAAAACTTATTGTCATTGAATTATTATTCTTCATTATTTTAATTGTTGAGTTGAAATGGGATCTCACATTCTAGTTTTTACTTTTCAAAATTGTAATTTATACATGACAAAATCAACACCAAAATACCATTTAGTTCACGTTTCTATTCTTTAAACAAATAATTAATCATACAAAGTCAAGAAATCCAAACTGAATTCTGAAAGGATTACTATATAGTTATATCTTGGAAGTTTATTTTTGTTTTTTATTTTTTTACAAATAATATAATCTTATTTATGGATCTTGGAAATATTTAGCCAAAGAATCTACTAATATTTTTTGTTCATTATTTAAACGGGTTGAAATAACATACAATTGAAGATGTATAGGTGTGTGTACTTTTAGAATGTTAAACCACTTTAAATTTAAAAAATGAAAAAATGATATTGAGGACTTAACTAACTTTTAGTCATGCCATTATCATTTTTGGTTCATGAAATAAGTATGACAATAATAGAATGATGTACATAAATAATAAGACCTAGACCTAGTACTCTTGAAGTTGCACATATGTTTAATCAAAATTTTCCAAGTTATTGTTTCTTTGAGATATCAGAGAAAATCAAAATGAAGTCAGGCTCGGTGAGGTAACGGAGCGGAATGTAGTTTGGAGGACTCGCAAGTTGGAATTCGGTTTGTTGGCGGCCAAGAATATAGTCATCGGTGCCTCAGCCCGCATCTCGAACGGCAATGGCTTTGAAAACTCGATTAATTATTTTAAGCGTCGTTTTAATATCTTAAATTGAGTAATTCAACAATTAATTATTTTTTTTCTAAACCGAGCACAATGATAAGTAAAGGATATCGATCCACAGGGAAATTACGATAATTCTAGAGTTTATTGTTTAAATGCAACTTTCACAGTCTCAAAAATTCTCTTAATTTGCACACAACAATATCAACAGTAATACAAACTATATTCGAAATTTCAGATCCTTTTATCAAGCAATTATTATTTAAAATTCTTCAAAGAAACAGTGTTCAAAATCTGGATCACAGAACAAGATAAAATTCAGAATTTTTCTAGCTCAAATTACAAATCCAAATTGATTGAAACTTTTATCACAGATCCGGAATCAAACAAAAAAGCCATCATAATTGTTATACATTTTTATATGCAAGAATGAATTAACTAAAAATGAGAGATTAAACACTCGACAGAAAATGCAGAGAGGCAAAGATTAGATCTAAACAAATAGGCAAATACATGCAAAAATTATGAAACTTCACACAGATGATCTACAGTATCTAATGTAACTAAAATATATTTTTATGGATTTTTTCTAGATATAAAAGTATTTTATTTATATTTTATAAACAGACACTCAGAAATTCATATCCTAGAATTCAAAATTAAATATAAAATAGGAAAACGGATTAAATGACATAAACTAAAATTCTATAGAAACTAGACATCATCAACATTCATGAAACTATTTTTATGAGATTTAACTAGATATAAAACTAATTTATTTGGATTTTTGCAATTAGATCAGAACAGAAAGTCAGAAATTCAGAGACTTAAATTAAAAAATGCATAACAATTAGGAAATTAAAGGAAATTATATGAAAAAAATTCCTAAATAAACTAGATGTAATCAAGATTCAGCAACACATTTTTATGGTTTTTTATCAGATCTATAAGTATTTTTAATCCAATTAATGAAACTGATCAGACAGTAAACAGATTTAAAACAACTAAACTTCAATTCAATTACAAACTTCAAACAAATGAGCAAATAAACAGAAAAAGAAAAAAATTAATTAACTCTATCTTTTATATTATTTCTTCAAGCAAACACAGAGAAATAAAACAGAAATTTGTAGTTTCATCCTCGTCTTTTTCACAAATTGATTCAGAAATCCTTTCTGTTTCTTCATCCCGACTCGAATCGTCTAAATAATTCAGAAATTTGACCTGTACTTCTACAAAATCTCAAAAAAGAATCATGCATAATCTTACAATATGTGACATATCATAAATACCCCAAGAAAACATAAAAACTATCAACAATATTCTTTCACCCCTAAATATTCGAAATTACTGACCAAATTATCTTTTTCTCATTTATTTTTATATTAATACAAAATAAGGAAGCAATGATATTTTGAAAGTGTTTTATGTGACAAACACAAAAAGGATGGTACACCTGATATTTTCTATGTTTTGTAAGTTACTGAGGTTATGTATAATATTTGTTATTTATCATGTTATATATACGTGATATTTTGAGATTTTGTAAGGACACACATGAAATTGTCTCATTAAATAATGATGTTGACATGCTGAAAAAGATAGTATATACATAATTTCATATATAAACTAAACGCAAAGTTTTTTATCATTTTCATAATTAACGGTTTTCTAACACCATAATTCTTGACAAAAGCTATAATTTGTCATCACGTTTTCAAATGATTTGTGTTGTCACGTCATCAAATGACATGTCATATATTGTCTCGTCGTCAAATATGTTTCGTCAAAGATTTTCATGTCATAATTTAACGGTTCAATCATTAATTAATTGATGGAAAGATTTGATTGAACCAAATTAAAAATATAAGGGAAATGATTGACCAAATTAAAAAGATATGAAATTTGATTGACCAAATTAAAATATTATGGACTTGATTAAATTTTTTGTGAAAGGTAAAGTGCCAAAAGTAAAAAAATTTCAATTATTAACCATGATAATCAGTTAATAATTTTATGGACCTATAGGTTATAACCAAGTTGGTTGTGTGATTGACACAAAGACAATATGTCAGGAGAAATTAATAAACCATTTTTTAAAAATAATTAATAAAATTAATAAAGTAAGTGGTAAAATATTCATAAACCATTTTTTAGTACAATAACATGAAATATTTAATTTGTTTATATATTTATTAATTTATAAAAGATAATTAATAAAGTTATTTTGTCCAAAAAAAAAAATAGATGGAATATTGAAGTTAACAACACTAGTAGGAAATTTTGAAGAATTAAACTTAATTTCTACGGAGTTTTTGAAGTATTCTAAGAGTTAGGGGGGTTTGGACAAAATTCAAAAAAAATTAGAGATTTTTCAAGAATTCCCAAAACAAAACAAAAAACTAGCTAGGTTTTACCTACAAGTTCTACCATCATAAATTTAAAGAAAATGATTAGTTGCGATTTTTTTCTTTAATTTGAAAATGTTGTGAAACTTGGTCTTAAATCCTCTACTTGGTTATCATCTATGATTAAATTTGCAATTTCATCCTTTTCTTTTCACAAATTGATTCATAATGTTTTTCTGTTTCTCCACTCCGACTCGCACGGATTAATTTATGGTTATCATCTATGATTAATCATCCAATAATTTAACCGTTTCTTCATATTGTTTGCTTGATTTATTTAGTATGTTTTGTATGTCAGCTGATAGACGCCGACTCCCTAATCGGACATCTTATGGGCTACCGCTTCGTCACTAAAGGTCTAACCTGGAAACAAGCGCCTCCTTAGGACCTCAAAATAAAGCCTCGAAAGATGTGAATCATCATTATTATTAATCCTACTAATACAATTTACAAATATTTTTCTGCAATACCATGGTCCCACATCATTTTTCCTACCCAACCGAATCTCAAATAATCGCAAAACTTTAATTAAATATTAAATATATGCGCCTTCTTTTTTCATTACGTCTCCATGGCAGAAGAAACCTTCCACCTCCCCATTACGCCTCGCACATTCTCGCACTGAGGAAGGCATCCCATTCTTCACGTTTTGCTCACACTCGCACGGAAAAGGCATCTCATTCTTCACGTCTCGCACAGAAGGCCTAACCATAAGATCGCCTCTCAGATTTGTACTTCTCTTTCTCTTACTCGCAGACATTTCAAATGATTTTATGTTAAATCATGATATTTTTCATCTTATAATGATAAAGTTGAAATTTTGCATTGACAGTTTGGCATTGGAATATGAACTTGTAGTTAAGCCCCAAGACCTTAATACATTCAAATACTTGGACAAATACAAAGTTTTTAAATAAATTTCTTTTACCATCTAGTCATGTATTGCCTATCATCGAAAAGAGAACAAATTGAAGAATGATGAACCTATTTGTATCAAAATAATATTGGGTCTCCACACTTGCATTTAGAATCTCATATTTGGACATTTAAACCGACTATGCAAATTTTATACTTGGTGATTGCAAACAAATCCTGTCTGATATACATATATCCATTCGCTTAACAAGCCCTTTAAAGATGAGACTTTGATGTTACATATAAATAAACAACATACAATCTAATATCATTTCATAATTTTCTCAATCTTAAAATTGAAATCACAATCCAATTAAGAATCCGATTAAGAAAGGCAGATTAAGCAAAAAAAATCCAATTAAAAATAAAATCCCAAAAATAACAGATTAAGAAAGAAAAACTCCTTGAAATCAAGCTTAGAAAAAATTTCGTTTAAAATCTGCAAGAATTAAAATGATCACTCCTACAATCTGAACGTATATTTGGAGTCCATAATTTCTCTCCAGAACTTCCAGAGCCATGTAATATGAATATAAACTAGGAAATTACCTGCGCTTCGCGGCGGGTTTGTTTCATTTGTTTTATCATAATTTATTCATAATTATGAATTATCATTCGTTATCAAATAATTAATAAATATTGTATATTGAGTTTTTGAATTTACATATATTACTTTGCTTAATTAAGTTTGATGATGACAAAATTCATTATACTGTTTTGGAATATGATATAATGTGAAAAAATTATTTAGTATTCTAATAAAACATAAAAAAAAGTTAAATGATACTATAAAGTAATAAAAAAACATGCATCGACATACATAAAAAATAAAATGCTACTATAAGATCATGAAATAATATCTAATTAGAAATGTATTTTATTAATGTGCGAGTTTTATTATGGAGGTTGATGACATCAAATATTTGAATCTACGTTGAAATTGATTTTTTTTTTTTAATTAGTAATATGTATTAGAAATCATAAATGTAAATTTGAAATCATATTTTGTATGATTTTTTTTTAACTTAAGTTGGTTGTATTTTTTGGGTTAGTTGCATCCCAAAGTATTTGTTTTTTTTATTTCTTATCACATTGGATAAGTATTTCTCCATCATCTTGCAAAATAAGTGAGAATCATGAATTATGAAATTTGTATTATATAAAAAGTTTAGGGCATATTTTTGGATTTAAGTATAAATTTTGGAGAAATTTGTGTAGACGTATGAAGAAATATTTTGTTATAGAACATGTTTAGATGAGCGAAGAATTATCCTATGGTTGGTTACTTTTCTAGAATAAATGAAAGATACAATAATAAATGTAAGAGAAATAAATTTTAGTCTTTAAAGAAAAGGAAAAGACAAATTACATCATGCAATCTATACCATAAATAATTTAATGTTTCGTATTAAAAAAACATATACATGTATTTATTATTTTGAAGTAAAAGGGTCATACTTAAGAAATATTAAATATCAAGATTAAAATTATTAAGAAAAAATGTATATAGCTTGTGTATGTCAAAAAAAAAAAAATTAACCAAAAAATTCATAGTGTTTTGTCATGTGAACATGTTATATTTGTTGTAAATTCATTTTAAAGTTATGTAAATAATAAATTTTCTTAGATAGTTGTATAGTTTTCTAGTTTGAAATTGTTTTTGAAATTTCTTATATTATGAATGATATAATTTTGAAATAAATATTATAATATCATTATTAGGTGTTTTCCTAAAAATACCAATAGTATAGTAATTCTTTCATGTATGACAATAAGTTATGAGCATATATTATTCACATGCATATAATAGTATCTAACTCGTAAGTATTGAAATAAACATATGGAGGATGGAAAGACAATTATATCAAGAGAATAAATGTTTTATAATAAAAGCATACACAAGCATTGATTTATTGTAAGTGAAAAATATCATATGTAATTATTACATATGTACATGAAGTTTTTTTTTTTTTTTTTATCTTACATGAAGTTCTTTTAACAACATAAATGTATACATTTTTTTAGTTTGAAATTGTTTTTGAAATCTATTCTATTATAAATTCTTTTATATTATAAATGATAATTTTCAAATAAATAATATAATATCATTATTTAGTGTTTTCATAAAGTATCAATAATATAGTAGTTTATTCATGTATTATACATATATTTTGTTCACATCATATAAAAGTATATAAGCCTTAAGTGCCATGAAATCATAATAAAGGATGTTAATATTACATTTAGCTTACATATAGTATACTACAATATATTTTTACATAGAAGATGCAAAGACAAAGTGTACTCAAAAAAATTAATATTTCATAATTAAAAAAGCATATACATGCATCAATTAATTGGAGGTGAAAGTTATTATTTGTAGTGATTATTGAATATAAGAAATAAAGATTTTTTGAAGAACAAAAATGTATAAATTTTGTGTGTCAAAAGAAAATTTAACAAAACTCTTAATATTCTTTGCCATGTTGAGAGTGCATTCAATATTGATCGTTTGGTTTTAATCATACGGTTTAGATTCAAAATATCAAAGATGACATGGGAATATCATAGATTACATGACTCAAGGAGATTGCTTAAAAGTTAGTGTAAAATAATGACACGCAAATGACTACATCAAATATGATCTTAAAAAAATCTAGTAAAAAAATTAATGGATGAGATCAAATAAGATCACAAAATCTAATGGTGCAAAATAAGACATACAAATAATCACACAAATTATAGAGGTATTACAAAATCAAATATGAAATTAACGTGTAGGATGAATCCACATTACACAATCTAATAATTAATAATGATGTAGAACAATGATGGTGTTGCTTCATGAGAATGCATATAGATGGGTGCAAAACAAGGGAGTGAGTAAATTCCTCACTATTTCATTAAATCTCTCCCCTAAATAAAATTTTATATATAAAAGTTGAATAAAATATAATAAATAGCAAAAATAAATAAATAAATAATGGAAGAAATTACAAAATGAGTAATGAGAATAACCCGTACTATGAGTGGATTCTTATTGAATTTGCAAAATATTAAAATCTGCAAAAAAAAAAAATTACTGATGCAAAAAATGAATTCACACAATTAATAAATTTATAGTTTGACGTGCATAAACATTAAATACTATTAATTTCAATCTCCTAAATATTCGAAATGACTTGCCAAACTTTTTTTTTCTCATTCGTTTTTATATTAATACAAATAACGAAAGCAATGATATTTTGGAAATATCTTTTGCAACAAACACATAAAGGATGCTGCTACGCATGATATTTTCTCTGTTTTGTAAGGTGCCAAGGTATTAGAGATGGCAATCGGAAGTGGCGGGTCGGGTTCGGATCGAATCATTTCGAGTTCAGGTCGTTTCATATTTCGGATCATTCGTTTTACGAATCATTCGATTTCGGATCGTTTCGATTTTCGGATCATTCAGTTCCGGGTCATTTAGATTTTCGGATCATTCGATTCCGGATCGTTTCGGTTTTCGAGTCTTTCGAGTTTCGCAAAATTTGATTTTCAATCATTCGATTTTCCGAAAATATAGTTTACGGGTCATTAGGGTTTTAAGATAATTCGGTCGTGAATTTCGGATCATGAGTTTCAGATAATTCGGATTTCGGATTAGTTCGGGTTTCAGGTTGTTTGGGTTTCGGATGATTCGGATTTCGGGTCGTCCGGATTTCGGATCGATTTCGAGTTCGGATCATTCAGTTTCAGTTCCATTTCGAATTCAGATTGTTCGATTTCGGATCCATTTCGGATTCGGATCATTCGGTTTCGGTTCGTTCTCGGTTTCAAACCGCTGACTTTTCAATATTTATCGGTTCGAGTTCAAACATATTGGGTCGTTTTCCGAATCTGGTCACATTTTGCCAATTTTATCCTCGATATTTATCGTGCTATGTATACATGATATTTTGAACTTTTGCAGTGATGCACATAGGGGTGTCAACGGTTCGGATCCGGTTCGGATAGTGGTCATACCAGATCCATATCCATATTGTCGGATCCGGATACGGTTCGGATAATAAACGGATACGGATACGGTTCGGATATTGTCGGATACGGATACGGATATGGTTCTGTTTCGGATATTAAAACGGATATTATGTTATCATAACGTAACTTAATTTTTAGTTATAAATATATATAATTTGTGACATGAACGATAAATATGAGTATATTTAAACATAATTTTACGATTGTGAGTTAAATCATTTACAAATCATTAATTTGTATATGATTTTTCAACTAATATCAAATATAATACATAAAAATAATATATAATATGAGTATCCGGATCCGATTTCGGATACTCGAATCTAATTTCGAGTATCCGGATCCTAAAAATACCAAAACCGAATATCGAATCCGATTCCGGATCTTAAAATTAGCAACCACATCCATATCCGGATCCACTCGGATTCGGATATTTTTTTCGAATCCGGATATTTTTTCGGATACGGTTCGGGTCGGTTCGGGCAATATCCACACCATTGACATCCCTAGATGCACATGAAATTGTCTCGTTGAATATGGATGTTGGCATGCTGAAAAAGATATACACATAATTTCATATATAAATCAAACCCAATTATTTTTTTGTTATTTTCATAATTAACGGTTTCCTAACACCAAAATTCTTGAAAAAGTTAAAATTTGTCATGATTTGAATAATAATGTTTCATTTTCTAATATTTCCCTGTCAAGATATATCAATTCATACATGATATTTCAAATTATACACGAGTAATGTTAATAAATATTATTTATAAAAAGACACATCGCGAACAGAAAATAGTTTACATTACTTTTGAGTCAATAACTCAATGTATCATTTATCAAAGAAAAATGATATAATACTGAAAATCTAAAAAGAATAAGAAAAACTCCATGTACTTTCCATTCGAAACTTATTGCCATTGAATTATTCTTTATTATTTTCATTTGCTTGGACTTATTGCCATTGAATTATTCTTTATTATTTTCATTTGCTTAGTTGAAATGGGATCTCACACTTGTTTTTACTTTTCAAAATTGTAAATCTATACATGACAAAATCAACACTAAAATACCATTTAGTTCACGTTTCTATTCTTTAAAAAGATAGTTAATAATACAAAGTCGATCAATCCAAACTGAATTCTGAAAGGATTACTATATAGTTATATCTTGGAAGTTTATTTTTATTTTTTATTTTTTTACAAACAATATAATCTTATTTATGGATCTTGGAAATATTTAGCCAAAGAATCTACTAATATTTTTTGTTTCATTATTTAAACGGGTTGAAATATCATACAAAAAATATTCATTTCGTACAATTGAAGATGTATATGTGTGCACTTTTACAATGTTAAACCACTTTAAATTTTAAAAATGAAAAATTGATATTGAGGACTTAACTAACTTTTAGTCATGCCATTATCATTTTTGGTTCATGAAATAAGTATGACAATAATAGAATGATGTACATAAATAATAAGACCTAGACCTAGTACTCTTGAAGTTGCACATATGTTTAATCAAAATTTTCCAAGTTATTGTTTCTTTGAGATATCAGAGAAAATCAAAATGAAGTCAGGCTCGGTGAGGTAACGGAGCGGAATGTAGTTTGGAGGACTCGCAAGTTGGAATTCGGTTTGTTGGCGGCCAAGAATATAGTCATCGATGCCTCAGCCCGCATCTCGAACGGCAAAGCGGGTACAGATCAGCGTACTCTCATGGATATTGGGTTTCATTTAATTTTTTGTTTTAGAGCCCAAGAAACTTAGAAATCCCCAAATATTATATTAATTACTCCAGTTATTAAAAATCTAAAAAATTTCACTCATGCCACTAATGAGTTACAGAAGATCAAATTTACCACAAAAGGTGAGATTTTGGAGCTACGTGAAATCATATTTTCTTGGAAAATTTTCGATATAATAACATATTTACACTTATATTACTTAAAAAGTATTTAAACTTAAATGTTTAAATTTTAATTTCTACACATATAAATACTCTTCTTCGTTTGACCGAGAGCCTCACAAAATATAGAGATACTTCACGGAGACAGAAAACAGTTCAAACGTCAAAACTACTTCAAAATAAAAAAGAAAACATAAATGAGTTTCATTAAATATTCATGCTTTTTTTAATTTACAAAAAGATACAAGCTTTCTTATCACAAAACCATATTGAAAATTTCAAGAGGAATAAAAAACAAACAAATAGAAGATAAACAATTAACTAACTCTTTCTCTTGTATTATTTCTTGCAATTTCAACCAAATACATAGAAATAAAAGAAAATATTGTGAGAATAATAGCTATGGTTTTACCTTCTACAAGCCCGAACATGATAACTACAAAGAAAATTATTAAACAAGATTTTTTATCTTTAATTTCACAATTTTGTGAAATTTCTGGTCTTAAATCCTCAACTTGGTTCTCCTCTATTATGATCAAATTTGCAATTTCATCCTTATCTTTTTCACAAATTGATTCAGAAACCATTTCTCTTTCTCCACCCCGACTCGAATCATCACCCAATAATTCCGCCGTTTCTTCTTTTGATTTTCTTTTACTACGACTTCTAAATAATTTTGACAATATGTTCTTCTTCTTCGAATTACTGGTCGTAAGTGTAAGCAGAACCTCACAAAGATCAGAATTTTCGCTCCGAATTTCATCAGAAATACTTGATTGAATCAAATCATCCCCAATTTCAGATTGAATGGACTCCGATTCCGTCTGAATTTCAATCTCTCTTACCGGAGAAACAATTTCGAAACACAAATTGATCCTTGCTTCGACACACGGTTTGAAAAACCCAACCAAATCTGGTCTCACGCAATCGCAAAACCAAATAAAAAACGTAAAAGCAGTAACACCAAGAACCAAGTTCTTGCCGAAAATCGCCAAAAGAACCAAAACTAAAATTTTCACGAACACAACAAACCCAACACCCAAAGAACCGTTCTTCTCAGAAATACCATCTGAAACATCACTGATTCTCCCATCCTCTACAATTTCTGCAAGATCACTTCCCCGTACTTCCAACACGGGAGACGTACTCAAATCGCGAATATCCGTAGATGAACTGACCGGAGAAATTGCTCCAGAATTGGTACCACCACCACCATGTCGCTTTCTTCTAGTTTTATTAGATGGTTTTTTCAAACGACTTTGATTTTTCACATAGAGATCGGCAAGGGAAGTTGGGAAACCAGTCAGTACCGGAAGAGAACCGCCGGAGCCGGACTTGCGATCAGGACGGAGAGTGGAGATGAACCGAGCAAGAGCCGAACCGGCTCGAGGCTTCTTCACCGGACTCGGCATCGACCGAAACCCTTTATCATGTGCAAACCAAACTTTCCTCTGCTTCTAATGGATTTCGTTGCGTGAAGAAAAGCTTTGATTTTGGTTTTGGGTTGGTTTGATTTGGTAGAGAAAGATGAAGAATTTGGCCATTTGAGGGGTGGTTAGCAGATATTTAAAGGATTTATTGTGAGTGTGATTAGTAAAGACAGAAATAAATTCCTGGATTTGAGCATGGGGATTTGTTGTTAATTGTTATAGTTAAGAGAGAATTGAATTCTTGGATTTGGGACGGGGGTTATAATTAAGGGGGGATTAAATTCTCGGATTTGAGGGGACGACTTCTGACTTGGAAAGTGTGGAGAAAAAGATTTGAGTCAATATACCGAGTGTTGATTTTGTGTTGTGGCTGAGTTTGTAGCTAAATATGATGTGGTAATATTTGATTTTGGTGAAAGACTTGTTCAATTTATTTGTTTGAATTATATGGTAATTCAAATTTTATTAATAAGTTGTTAATCTGAATCTATATTTGATTAGACTTGGCAACTCGACTAAGAGAAAATTCTAATTTGATTTGTCTTAAATATTTGACAAAAAGAAACACAAATCAATTTAGAATTTGAAAAAAAAAAGTAAATTAATTTAACAGAGAATTAACGGGATAAAAGACTTAATTGATTGAATTCTTGGATTTGGGAGTGAGGTTATAATTAAGGGGTAATTAGATTCTGGGATTTGAGGGGACGACTTCAGAGTTCAGACTTGGAAAGTGGGGAGAACAAGTTTTGAGTCAATATACTGACTGAGTCTTGATCTTGATTTTGTGTTGTGGATGAGTTTGTAGCTAAATATGATGTGGTAATATTTGATTTTGGTGAAAGACTTGTTCAATTTATTTGTTAGAATTTATGGTAATTCGAATTTTTTTAATAAGTTGTTAATCTGAATCTATATTTGATTAGACTTGGTAACTCGACTAAGAGAAAATTCTAATTTGATTTGTCTTAAATACTTGACAAAAAGAAAAACAAATCAATTTAGAATTTGAAAAAAAAAAAAAAAAAAATTTAACACAGAATTAGCGAGATAAAAAAAATTTATTAAGATGTAGGTTATCAATTACAAAATATAATATGAAACACAAATTATCTATTGCAAGAAAAATAATATAAATCAAATTTAATTAATCCAATGCAAATTCTACAAAAATCCATGTTTTATTTTTCTTTTATTTTTACCTATTAATATTGTATTTGAAACTAGATAATTTATGTTTCTATAACGCTTTAACATTATATTTATTACATATTATAATATTTAAATATTTGACAAACAAATCATATAATATGAATATAAGTTCATAACACTAGAATCATATTTTGATAACTACGATGAGGACAGTTAGATATATTATTTATTGTAATTAGTTTAAATTATTTATTAGACATTTATGTTAATTTATATTACCTAGACACTTAATTATGACAATTATTATTCTCATAACAATTTCAAAGATCATTAAAGTGATAGTATGAAAAAATCAAGCGGGACAAATTAACTATGCGAAACATAAAATTGTCTTTCTTTTCTCATAATTTTATATTCTCGTTATATTTACGACGAAAAGTTCCAAAAAATACTATCTTCAAATCAGTTCTTCTTAATTGTTATAATATTCTCTCTTTCTCTTTCTTTCTCTTTCTTGATGGGTGATTGATAGGGATCGGATTAGTTTTCATAATTTTAACATCCATTCTAATTCGACGAAAATATAAGAACAGTACTAATCGATCCTAATTTATTTCACTTGTCTGTAATTAATGATTTCATACTTTACGGTTCATCATCATATTGTCAATAATGTTGTGAGAGAACTATTCATGATAAACCCAGATAACTACATTATATTGCACACAAACAACCTACCGAGTTATGCACTTTCCTTGCTATTTTGGCCAATATGCTATGCTATGCTAGCGCGTATAAAAAGTGATGGTGATAATATAAATCATGTAACTTGACCCATATTTTGGTATTATTTGATTTGATTCGTGCTTCACGTGCTTAGGGTTTGTATCAAGGGGACATCATAGCACAAAAGATTTTCTGTTACAACACACTGCTTAATTTAATTAACGAAATAAGATCTTTGTTGAGTATATTGCTTATGATATTTTTTAGTATCCATTTATATTATCTTGGAAAAAATGTTCTATGCTCAAGTTGGATTTTGGAGCATTGAACCGACACAAACAAAAAGAAAGAAGAAAAAAAAACAATTTGCAAATATGGACCCCAATACAACCAGTTTAATTAAACTCAATCAATCATGTCTTTTCCCCAAATATATTTATTGATTTCAAATCCACGTAGCATATAATTCTCTCAAAAGAAGCCAAATTTTATGAAAAAGGATTCGACATGGAGAATCTACTATTGTACAAATCTCAAAAGATGCCAGTGAATGTAGTTATCCATTTGTATCTGTGTTTATTTATGAAAGGTGTTAAATCAAAATTAAACCTAATTTTGTTTAACATTAATAAATTCAGTTACCAAGAAATTAGGGCATACACTTTTTTTTTTGTTACTTCCTTTTCATGCATGCAAATCATGAGTTCATAGGATAAATGTCCAACCAATCAAAATCAATCAAAATCAAGGTTTGAATGTATAATGGGCTTGGTTGGATATCACTTTCAAATAATTTGTTGGTTTCCAAATAATTGTTGGTTTCACAAGGAACTCTATTTTTCCCTTTTCAATCGCTAACTTTTTTATACTGGTGTCATTTTCTCATGGTCATAGTAGACTCCACGAAATGATGGGAACTAAGTAAGCCGTATTTTACACAACACGGCCATGCCCTATAGTTTACTCTATGTTTAGCAAAATCGTAAATAAACCCTCACATATTTTCCATATTTTTTTTACATATAACCTTATCAAAATCATAATTCGTAAGAATAGCTATCAACTTGTGCAATTTGCAAATCTAGATATTTCGCCAGATAATTTGGATCTTAATCATATGATTAAGCACTGTTAAGCATTTTCGCCAGACCGTCTGACGAAAATACATGAATTTGATGGCAACCTTCCCAAGGTGATGCAATGGACGGGAAATGTCAATTTGATCTCTTTCGCAAGACTATCGGGCAAAAGAGTTGTTTTCAATTTTATTTTATTTTTGCAATTTGAACAAATTATTTTTATATTTTTAGAGTTAAAATTGCCAAATAATTAAAACACGAAAGTTTTAGATCTTTTTAAGAACTATAATTTAGATGTTATCTTTCTAATTTTCAGGAATCATTTCCGCACTCGAAATCGTCCACAATGTAACAAGTTAATTTGAAAATTTTATAAAATAAATAGTAGACAAAAATCAAATATCCAAATATAATAAAAAGTCTATCATTTTAATATCTAAATAGCCAAAAAATAAAAAAATCAAATATCCAAAATACATCAAAACACAACCAAACATCAGCCACGTGCACGTCCACGACCACCTCCACCACATCGGGGAACGGCAACACGTGCACGTCCACGACCCCGCTGGGTGAGCTGCTTCACATGACCATCTTCATCGTTGTCTATGTCACTATACGAGTCCTACGGACTGTCGACGTGGGAGTCAATGTCATCATGCGGCAAGTCTGTTAGTGTGTCCCAACCCTAAGTGCAAGACAAGGTCCTCTTGAAACCTTTCTTCAAGGAGGGAGTGATCGCTCCCCCGCGTCTCGAACCACCACCATGGACGACGGCTCCGGGGCCGAACACGTGCTCCTGGGTCCGCGCCTCGAACCCGCACCGCTAGCACCAAACGTCATCAAAACAAGTTGCAAAATAATTTAATAATATTAGAAATAACACTCAATCTAATATTTTCTGATAATGTAATAATAATAATAATAATAATTCTACAACCTCCCCAACCAAATTGTTTGATAAAATAATTGTATTAATAATAATTGAGTATTGATAAAGTAATATTATTTTCTAAAAATTACAAAAACAGAATATAATAATAATAATAATAATATAATAAAATAAATAAATAATATCATAATTATATTAGTAAGTAATAATATATTAATTATTATTATTATTATTTTATATAAAAGAAATAATTATAATAAAAATGAAAATGAAAAAAATTTCGGAAAAAAATAATTAGAATATAGTATTAATAATAATACTAATAATACCAATAAATTATAATTATATTAAAAAATTAATATAAAACCGAAAAATATAATAATTTATTAATAATAATAATTGTATATAAAAAAATAATTATATAACAATACAAAACAGTAATAATTATATTAAAAAATAAAAAATAAAACCAAAATGAAATAATTTTCAGAAAATAATAATTATAATATAATACTAATAATATTATAATAATGATACTAATATTTAATAATTATATTAAACCTAATATAATAATAATACTGATAATAATATAATAAAACTAATAAATAATTATTATATTAAAAAAAGTATAATAAAACCGAAAAATACAATAATATTAATAATAAAAATAATAATATATTAATCATAATAATTATTATTATATTAAAAACAACAAAATGAAATAATTTAAGAAAATAATAATTATAATATAATTATGATAATAATACTAATAATTAATAATTTTATGAAACCTAATATAATACTAATAGTAATAAATTATAATATTTTTTGGAAATAAAAAAACCTAATATTATTATTTTTTAACCCTATAAAAATAGAAAAATATTAAACCCTAAATTAGATAATTATTCAAAAAATAAAAAGCATAGTTTTCAAAATATCATGAACTAAACTTAATCAATCAATCAAACCTTAAATTCATAATAAATCAATTCAATCAAATCCTAAATTCGTAATTATTCAAAGAAAGTTATTTAAGAAGTAATTGAGCAAAAAAAAAACGTACCAAACTAAGGAGAAACATATTACTCTCTTTCAATCCAAGTTTTTGTTAATTTTTTGGAACTTTTTAGCAATTTAAACGAATTTTGTAAGTTGGAGATTTGAGCTCGGCCGCTCGGATGGGAAGAAGAAGAAGAAGAAGAAGAAGAAGAAGAAAAAAGGAGAATGACAAAAGAAGGAAGAAAAAGAGCCGTTAATGCAGTTATTACATTATCTTTTCCAGAGAATATGGGAAAAGAAAGTTAATGAAAAAACGCGCTTACATACACACAATGTCTTCACGAAACTTATTAAAGTATGCATGCGCTCTTTCGTCAGAGGATCTGGCAAAAGTGTTTAACAGTCCTTAACCAATGTATTAAGACCCAAATAAACCTTTAAGTTCTTTCACAGCTTCCTTGGCGAACGTCCAATCTTTTTCGTCGGACTCTCTGGCGAAAAATTATATTTGCAAATTGCACAAGTTGCTGATTATTCTTACAAATTGAGATTTTGATAAGGTTATATGTCAAAAAAAAAAAAAAAAAAAAAAAAAAAAAAAAAATATATATATATATATATATATATTTTATATTTTACTACAGTAATAATTGACGAATAATTGAGTCCCAAAGTGAAATAGCACTAGAAATAAAATATGGCTTTGTAGTAGTGCAATATAAAGTTGTAGAAAAGAATGGAGACCCAAATAAGGGGCACTAACACACTTTTGAAGTAGATCCAACTAATAATTGGGGTGACCAAGAAGGCCCGTTAATAACGTTAGTAGTGGAGGCTCCTTTATCACATGTTTTAGTGTTTGCTATACAATCATGCTTTACCGACCCATATATATTGTGAGCCAAATTATAAAAAATATTGTTTTGTTTGTACGTATTTAATATAGGCCAAATTTCATATAGATCCCTACAAAATTCCACAATTTCACGTATATTCTTACAAAACGTGAAATATCATGAATATTCCTACAAAATTATTATCATTTCATGGATGACCTTTTTGTTAGATTTTTGTTAACTATCAGTCAAAATTACCGCTAAATTTTACTTTTTCGATTTTACCCCTATCTAAATAAGGAATAAAATATATGTCGAAAAAATTGAAAAGGTACAAATTAACAGTAGAGCCATGTAGTTAACTGAAATCTAACAAAAAGTTAACTGAAATCTAACAAAAAGGAAATTCATGAAAATTTAGTAGTTTTGTAAAAATATTCATGATATTTCACGTTTTGTAGGGGTATACGTTAAGTTGTATGGTTTTGTAGGGGCACACATGTAATTCTGCCTTTAATATATATTTATGTGCCCTCCTACCAATTATTATTTCTCTTTCAAGTAGAGCCATGTAGGAAAATTTCCTTGAATTTTTTCTGTATTAAAAAAGGACGAAAAATAATATTTACATGCTCCTTCCAATTATTATTACAAGATATTTGACAAAATTGAAAGTAACGTATTTTGTTGATGAAATATATATATCCTAATTGTTGAGTTTTGTTTGCAAATTAACAGCAGAAGTATAATTTAAAAGGACAATTCTAATATTTAATTCCCCCCAACATACTTTATATCACGAATTAATAATCAATCATCATGATAATTAACAAAAATACACTTCATTAATAATTAATTAATTAAGTATTTTTTTACTAATCATCGTGATAATTAATTACTAATTTGCGATACAGATGATATTTGGGAGAATTGGAGGGACATAGTAAATGGGCTCGATTTAAAAATAGTTGAGCCTGAAAGCATATAAAGGCCCAAATGAATCAAAAAAAAAAAAAAATTACAGGCGCGTGTCTAAAAAAAATTAAAAAAATTAAAAAAAAATAAGAAGAAATTAAAAATTACGCCGCTGCCGGGGATCGAACCCGGGTCACCCGCGTGACAGGCGGGAATACTTACCACTATACTACAACGACATTGTTGATTTCTTTTTTATTTGAGTTTTATTATCCTTAACTAATTCCTCTGATGGGAAGCAAATTGTATATCGATTATATTCATGTCCGTTACAAATATAAACAAAATATGTTAGATTATGAAGTCTGGGTTTTGTTTTTATAAATTGTTACTATTAACTACGTTGCTTAATTTGCAATCATCAAACATTTTTTTATAATGATTTGAACAGCAAAGAAAGCATAATGGTAATATTATTGAAATGTAAGTGCAAATATTCAAAATTTAAAAAGTTAAATCTCTCTTTTATATAGGGAAATTATACCGTGCCCCTCAAACCCACTTTTTCATTCTCGATCAGTATACTTTTCCCAAATTAACAATTAATCCCCCACTTAATTAACCCAATCCCACTCAATTACCAGTTAATGAATATTAATTATTAATGATTAATCCACGTGTATCTTAAATCAATACTAATTAATCACTAATCAAATTATTTTGGATTAATTAAGTGGGTCATTAATCACTAATTCCCCAGATCGAGGATGTCTGGGAGAATCTGGGGGCATGGTAAATGACCTCTTTTATATATACTTTTGTCTTGTGAGAAGACAAAATTAATTGTAGATTCAAATGATTTCTCCCTTAATTATGTTTTCTGCTTTTAACTTCCCTTTTCAATTATTTATTATGTTTTTTTTTATTTCTTCGGAGAAATTATTTTATTTGATGATGAGACATAGTTAGGAATTTATGTATATGTTTTCAAAATATGAAAAGAAAACTGTAACAAATATGAATTTTCAATGTTTCTTTAAAATTTAAGAGTTCAAATTATACAAGACATGATAATGTATATGTGCTTTCAATGTTTTCGCGGTAATTGTTTCACCAATTACATTTCTTGATTTTCTTTGGTATCTCGTGATTAAATATCTGAAAATATCGCATCGAATTACTTGGCAATTGACATTTCAAAGCGTTTATAAATCTCTCTTTTTCGTCTTATTTATAGTTCATCTCTCGCTCGACTCTAGTATTTTTTCTCTCTCTATTTTTGTCTTAAAATCTCTATGTATCTGCTACATATATCAGTACCACATTCATGATAAGTACGAAACGCAATTTGTATGAACAAAATGCATAAGAGGACTACGCAATTTGTACGAAACGCAATTTGTACCTCCAAATTCTCACATTTTGTGGTAAATTTGATCTTCTCTAATTCATTAGTGGTATGAGTGATAAATTTTAGACTTTCAATAACTCGAGTATATATAAGGCTTTCTAACTTCCTTGGGCTCTTAACAACGGTCTAGATGGCCTATGCATGCCAGCCGCCTCTCAATTTCATAATACTCATAAGAAATCAAAAATTAAATGAAACCTAATATCCATGGGAGTTCTCTCTGTACCGGCCTTGCACTTCGAGATGTGGGCTGAGGCACCGATGACTACACTCTTGGCCGCCAACAAACCGAATTCCAACTTGCGAGTTCTCCCAACTACATTCTGCTCCGTAACCTCAACGAGCCTGGGAGCCATGTATCATTTATACTAAGGCGGACCTTCATTTTTATTTTCTCAGATATCTCAATGAATAATTTGGAAATTTTTTATTAACCATATGTGCAACTTCAACAGTACGAGGTCTTATTATTTAGAAAAAAACTCACTTTTGTCCCCTGAAGTGTTTAAAAAAGTGCAACTTGCCTCCCAAACTCTAATTTTTTCATTTTGCCCCCTGAACTCTCATTTTTGCTCACTTTTGCCCCCTCCATCAGTTAAGTGCCCAGTCAGCAGTTAAGTGATGACGTGGCTGTGATGACTTGGCAATTTTTTGATGATTGTACTGCTGACGTGGCCAAATTTAAATTATAATATTACATATCCAATAACAAACAAATAAATCCAATAACCCATTATTTGAACCCAATAACCCATTATTTGAACACTCTCTCTCACTCACCACTCACCAGGTCGCCATTGTTCCCTCGTGCCAAGCTCTCTCTCGTGCTCTCTCTCGTGCTCTCTCTGTCTCGTCGCCATTGTTCCCTCGTCGCCGGTCCGTCGCCAACGTCGTAAGGTTAGCTCCTCTTTTTCTTCGCTTGCTCTTTCTCCTTCTCTTTCTCGCCATTGTTCTCCTTTTTGAGTCGAATTAGGGTTTTTAATGGAATTTTAGGTTAATTTCAGGGTTTTGCGTGGAATTAGGGTTTTCTGAAATTAGGGTTTTGAGTCGAATTTTAGGGTTAATTTTGAGCAAATTAGGGTATCTTCACCCAAAAAACAGCAATTTTCAGCAATTTTCAGCAAAAAACAGCAATTTTCAGCAAAAAAAAAACAACAAATTAGGGTTAATTTCAGCAAATTAGGGTATCTTCACCCAAAAAACAGCAATTTTCAGCAAAAAACAGTAATTTTCAGCAAAAAAACAGCAAATTAGGGTTAATTTCAGCAAAAAAACAGGAAATTAGGGTCAATTTCAGCCAAAAAACAGCAAATTAGGGTCAATTTCAGCAAAAAAACAGCAAATTAGCATATTTATTTGTCCAATTTCACCAAATTAGGGTTTTTTTTGTCCAATTTCAGCGAAGTAGGTAATGGTGAAAGAAGGCGAAAATGCTTGGTTCGAGTATACGAATAGAAACGTCGATTCGAAAGTTCAACAAAAAGGCAAAAAAGGCGAAGAAGCTCATTCAAGATATTTAATGCTTGTTATTATATTGATTTTCATGGTTTTGTTTATGAAATTTGTAATGCTTTAGTAATGACTTTTTTTTATCGCAAATTTGTATCGCAAATTTGTAATGATTATCGTGACTATTTTTATCGTAAATTTGTAATGATTATCGTGACTATTTTTATCGCAAATTTTTAATGTTCGTTAATGGTGTGTGTGTGTGTGTGGGGGGGGGGGGGGGGGGGGGGGGGGGGGGGGGGGGGGGACGTGGGGCGTGGGGTTGGGGGAGGGGACGGGACGGGCCAGGGGCGTGGGGCTGGTGCTTTATTTTTTCATAAATTTGTTATCGCAAATTTGTTTTCGTAAATTATCCAAACTACATAAATTTATCCATACTACATAAACATTATAAGTAAGCGGTATATTATATATTTGTCCATCATTATACACCCAATCTATATCTTCAAACACGAATGAACCATTATAAAAAACCCTCAAATTACAATCGGTACCTACAACAAAAAAAATGAAATTAGAAAAAAAAAAAAAAAAAAAAAATCGCTGGACAGGGGCTGGACGGGGTTCGGTTACAAAAAAAAAACAAAATTTTGAAACGACAAAATCGATATAACATACCTATCGATGATGAACCCTCCATCATCAATCGCTGAAAATTCCCGAAAAAAACCCTGAAATTGGACAAAATAAACCCTAATTTGGTTAAAATATCTCAAATTAACCATAATTTCAGAAAATTGGCGAAAATAAAAACTAAATCGAGAGAAAGAGAGATGAATCCAACTAAAATTAAGAAAGAGACCAACTAAATAGAGAGAAAAATGTAAGGATTCGACCTCGAATCCTTACTCAAACAACCTCGAAATTGAAGGAATTAGATAAAAGATACAAATTCAACCAACGAATTCGAATTCGATTCGTTCGATTAAACCTTACTAGATCGAGTAAATCCTCTCTCTAGTTCTTACACAAAACGTTATTACAAAACATCAAGATTATATATCTAATTCTCTCTCCTCTCCCTATTTATAATACCACAAAACAATAAAGGAAAATACTAACTACACCCGGTGCACCAAGCACGTCGTGAACCGAGAGATAATTTGCAAATAAATCCCTATATTATTCTTAATAACCCATATAACCTCGGGACATGACAATACCGCCTCCTTTAAAGATCCTTGTCCTCAAGGATCAAACATGCGAATATATATTAGGTTTTGGCGGTGGCCTTTTCAATATAACACGAATCACCACCGAAGATATCGCATCGTACCGTATATTCGGCTTTGGTGGTGGCCTTTTCAACCCAACACGAATCACCGCCTTTGAACATTCCACACCGTACCTTATATTCAATTTCGGATGCGGCCTTTTTACTTCATCATCGAGTCGTGTTTCTAATGGAGATAACCGCCTTCCTCGAAATGCGCACAATCCTCTCAAATCTTCATTCACGCCTTCTCGAGAAGTATCCCACTTGAAATGCAAATACGGATCCACATACGTTTTACCTACTAATCGCATCGTACCTGATTCAATCTTTTCCGAATCCGATTTGCGCGCACCCGAATCCACTTCTATCACGTCCGAATCCGATTCAATCTCAACCGGACCCGCTTCAATCACGCCCGAACCCGCTTCGATCACGCCCGAATCCTCTTCGAGCACGCCCGAATCCGCTTCGGTCAAGCCCGAATCCGCTTCGATCACGCCCGAATCCTCTTCGAGCACGCCCGAATCCGCTTCGATCACGCCCGAATCCTCTTCGATCACTCCCGATTCCGCTTCGATCACGCCCGAATCCGTTTCATTTGCATTGCAATTCGGCTTATCATCAGTACTTCTAACTTCACTAGCAAATCGAGTAGAATTCAATATTTGATCAATTTTCTTTATGATTTCGTTAAAAATCTTGTTCCTCTCCTCGATTTCTCTTTCTCGATTATACCTCGCAATAGCTTGTCTCTCCTCCCAAGATAATGTATACAACGCGTTACTCACATTACACCGAGAGAAATTACGATTATACAAAACCTTTTGATCACACCATTCATTGCAATAATGAGCCGCATTTTCTTTTTCGCACCAATACCAACTTTTTCCCTCATAGATTCCTTCTCCCAATTTAATTAATCGATGCGATGATTCGGGATACACAATATCCCACAAATATACTATTTTATTACTCATCGTATCGCCTCAAAACGCTTCAGCGACGTGCAGACCCGTTAAGAAACAAATCAGATCCGTTAAAGAATTCTGGATTTTTAAAGAACTCGAATGTTAATTCTCGGATTTGAATTCTGTAGTCTTAACAGAATTGGGAATCTAGGTGCAGACTTGGTTTCCCTAGAATCTGCAGAGTCCAGACTTGATTTCCGAGATATTGTATCCGGATTTCTTGATAAACCGGAATAAGCAATCCAGGAACTCAAAGTCCACCCTAATCGGATCAACCCAACCCGGATCCGCTAACACTCTTTCTTCTTCTCTCGCGATGAAGAGGAATGGCGACTGGAAGGTTGGTCGAAGAGTTGCGACGATGGTCCTTGTGGGGTTGGGACGATCTTCTTCTTCTGGCAGAGGAAAGGCAGACGACGGCTGGAAATGGAGGTCGCGAGTGTACTGCAGTACTTCGAATTGGACTCGTGCTCACGAGGGGTCTGCAAGAACTCGAAGTCGAAGTCGAAGTCGAAGATGAATTTCCTAGATCTGGAGGGGTCTGCAGTAATTATCCCTCTTCCAATTCCTCTCTGATCGGAAGAACCTGAAGCCCGTCACTTGCTCGCTGATGCTGGCTCGTAGTTGTACCCGATCCTTCGGTTTTGCGAGATTGCAATTGATTAGAAACGTACCTCTCCGGCACTTTGCTGATTGAATCGGTTCTGAATCAATTCGAAGAGCAGGTCGATATCGAATCGAGAAAAACAAGATCCGAATCAATCTCGAATCGGGAATTGAATGAATATCTCGAATCAAGAATTCAAGAATTCAAGAAATCGAGAAATTTGATAGCGAATCAAGGGCTGGATAGAAACGAGTTCAAATCGAAGAAGCTCCGCGAATCGGATCTGAATCGACTTGAAACTGATACGAACTCGAGGAGATAGGCGCGGTGAAGTCGGAGAATCAACCCCTCTGATACCAATTGTAAGGATTCGACATTGAAGGAATTGAAGGAATTAGATAAAAGATACAAATTCAACCAACGAATTCGAATTCGACTCGTTCGATTAAACCTTACTAGATCGAGTAAATCCTCTCTCTAGTTCTTACACAAAACGTTATTACAAAACATCAAGATTATATATCTAATTCTCTCTCCTCTCCCTATTTATAATACCACAAAACAATAAAGGAAAATACTAACTACATCCGGTGCACCAAGCACGTCGTGAACCGAGAGATAATTTGCAAATAAATCCCTATATTATTCTTAATAACCCATATAACCTCGGGACATGACAAAAAAACAAGTAATTTCAGAAATTTTCGAGAGAGAGAGAGAGAGAGAGAGAGAGAGAGAGAGAGAGAGAGAGAGAGAGAAAAAAAAGAGGAGCTAACCGGCGACGGAGAGGAGAGAGCTTGACGACGGACCGGCGACCTTGGCGATTTTGGACGGAGCTTCAGGGGGCGAGTGAGAGAGGGGACGAGTGAGAGAGTTCACGTCGGTTTAATGGTGAGTGAAGAGGTCCTGGTGAGAGAGAGAGAGGGGGTTCAAATGGGTTTATTTGGTTATTGGATTAATGGGTTAATGGATTTTCTTTGATGGGTTATTGGATTTATTTGTTAGTTATTGGATATGTAATTTTATAATATAAATTTTGCCACGTCAGCAGTACAATCATCAAAAAATGCCAAGTCATCACAGTCACGTCATCAGTTAACTGCTGACTGGGCACTTAACTGATGGAGGGGACAAAAGTGAGTAAAAATGAGAGTTCAGGGGGCAAAATGAACAAAATTAGAGTTTGGGGGGTAAGTTGTACTTTTTTGAACACTTCAGGGGACAAAAGTGAGCTTTTTTCTATTATTTATGTATTCTATTATTGTCATACTTATTTCATGAACCAAAAATGATAATGGCATGACTAAAAGTTAGTTAAGTCCGCAATATCAATTTTTCATTTTCAAAATTTAAAGTGGTTTAACATTGTAAAAGTGCACACACATATACATCTTAAAATGTGGAAATCATTCATATAGCTGTGTGTGCAGTGAGTATGTTTTACGATGTTTTACGATTATTTCGATTGTTTTATACGTACATAATTTAAATAATGAAACAAAAAAATAGTAATCATTTTTGTATGATATTTCAACCCGTTTAAATACTGAAACAAAAAATATTGGTAGATTCTTTGGCTAAATATTTCAAAGATCCATAAATAAGATTAAAATAAAAATAAACTTCCAAGATATAACTATATAGTAATTTATCTCCCTTTAAAGTGAACATGATTTTGAGGTCCACAACGAGCCACATCACTTATTTGACTTTCTTATACTTTTTCCATTTTGTATTTGATTATGTATTCAATATGTATTTGATTAATAAAGTATTATACCAATATGTTAATTTTTTGTAAAGTATATTCAACATGTATTTGTAAAATATTTCGACCAATATAGTATTTAATATTTTTTGTATTTCTTTTATATCAAAAAAAAAATTCCAACCTCATTATATTCCTTCATCTCCTTTTTTTTATGCGACATGTTTTTTTGTTAATTTTTTCCCTTCACTTCGTATTCATCATGTATTTGTAAAGCATTTCTACCAATATGTTATTTAATAATTTTCATATTTGTTTGATGATATTCATTAATTTACTATACCAATATGTTAAAAAAATTCCTTCACTTGGTATTCGACATGTACTTCACTTTGTATTTCAACATGTATTTGTGAACTATTTCTATCAATATGTTATTTAATAATTTTCATATTTGTTTGATTATAGTCATCGCCATCGGTTTATTTTATGATATTATATAAAACCAATATGTTATTTAATAATTTTCATATTTTTTTGATGATGTTCATTAATTTATTATACCAATATGCTACCTTTTTTCATTCACTTGTTATTCAACATGTACTCCACTTCGTATTTAACATGTATTTGTACAGTATTTCTATCAATATGTTATTTAATAATTTTCATATTTTTTTGATGATATTCAGTAATTTATTTTATGACATTATATCAAACCAATATGTTATTTAATAATTTTCGTATTTGTTTGATGATATTATATCAAAAAAATTATTTCCAACCTCGTTATATTACTTCATCTTCTTTTTTTATATAACATGTTTATTTTTTTTATTTTTTTATCTGGGTGTCTAAATGTACTAATGTTTATTTTTTTTCTTTTTTTTAAATATGGTGGGGGCATTTTTAATTTACATACGTGTACTAATGTTATCTACATTTATAATTGTCATTTTGGCTATGTTTTATTTTTATTATATGCTTTTTTTCTTTCCTTAAATATAGGACCATATTTAGTTTACATTCATCCAAAATTTCTTAATTTTGCATTCCAACCTCATTATATTACTTCATCTCCATTTTTTATGTAACATATTTTTTTTGTTTTTTTATCAACATGTCTACATGTACTAATGTTATAAATGTCATTTTGTCTATATTTTATTTTTATTATAGACAAAAAAAAATTAATTGTCATGTTTTCTTTCCATCCTCATTAAATACTTCATCTTTTTTATCAAGAGGTGAATGATCATGATATTTGTATGATAAAATACATGAAAGGTGAATGATGATATGAATATTAGAATTATTTGAAGTTTAAATAAGAAATCTGGCACGAGAGTATCTTGGCCGTTTGATTGGCAGGTAGGGGTGTACGTATACCGGGTTGGACGGGTTCTTATCAAAACTATAACCCAACCCACTTATAACGGGTTTCTATTTTTCCAACCCAACCCAACCCATGATACTTATAAAAATTTCGAAACCCAACATAACCGGGTTGGGCGGGTTGGGCGGGTTAGCCGGATTTTTTTTTGCCGATTATATACTATATAGATATGTATTCGATTATTCATATGTAACCAAAAAAATATTGAATAAAAACTATATTTTTTGATTAAATCATCAAAATTATTTTAACAAACACATGAATCACAATTGAAAAATAAATTATAATTTAATTAAATCATATAATATCACAAACACCCAATTCGATGGTACCAATTGTACTTGATTCATATAATGTAACATTAATTAAGTAAATGGGAACTCTAAATTTATGTCCCGTGAAGAAGTTTTATGTTGTTAGTTTATTTATTTCAACTTCATATACTTCCGGCGTGACGAAAATAAAAGAAAGGATTTCATCATGTTATTGACTATTGAGTTTTGTTACGAACTTGTTGTTAGTAATTTAGTGGACTTGTGGTTGTGTGTTAGTGGATTATTAATTGAAGTGAAGAAAAAACTAAATCTAGCTTATGTTAAACTAATGTAGAGGATAAATGTGATAATTAATTTTCTAAAATATTAGAGATATAAATAAATTTTTCATAATTAATTGAAAATTTGATAGTCTATGGGTCGGGTTGGGTTAATCCGGGTTTTTAATTTCAAATCCACAACCCGACCCACAAAAACCGGGTCGGTCCGGGTCCCGACTAAATAATTTTGAAACCCGCAAAAACGGGTTGGTCCGGGTCGGGTTGGGCGGGTTGGGCGGGTTAGAGAAATTTGTGTACACCCCTATTGACAGGTTAATGGAGAAGAGGGAAATGATCTGGTGTGAGGGAGTATTACAAGATTATTGGGCCTATCCAAAGATAATGGAGGATTTGAAATACAATGAAAAATTGGAATAGGATCTCTTCGAATTCACATGTACATGATTTAAAAAATCAAGAAAATAATCAAGAAATACAATAGTCGAAGAAATGGAGAAATGGATAATATTGAAGATTCTGAGATATATATTGAAGATGTGCATACTTGAAAAATTGGAGCAACATGAGTAAACTGAATAAATATAAGAGATATAGAGGATTTCGAAAATGTAGAAGAATTAAATCGAGATATTGATATATGAAGAATTAAAATCTTTGATTAGTTGACAATTTGCATAAAAATGAATAGATTATCGCGAATATATGCATGCTGTGTAAGAATGATAAGGAATCAATGGATTATCTACTAATTTCGCGTAGATTCACATTTGAAGTTATGATCCGTACTTCAATAATTAGCAACTGATTTCGCGGACACATAACGAAAATAAATAAGTTTGGCGTTCATTTTCCACGTGTAAAAAGAACGACACAATCGTGCTTTCAAGACCTACTAAATGAGGCATGATGGCTTCGAACGTTACGGACGAGCTCAATAATTGGAGTCGACAAAAGAACGACACAATCGTGCTTCCTTTTATTTCTTTTTACTGCATATTTAAATAAAACAAAATATTAGTATTTGTAATCGACTCGATTGGTGATGTTTCGTTTGTTGAACACGAATTTTTTTATCATGTTAACATATTAGTTGTAGGTGGGAGTGTCAATGGTTAAAATATAATTCGGATAGTGATCATATCATATTCATATTTTCATATTCATATATATTTTCGGATAGGAGTTCAAAATTCAAATACATAACTATTTGGATAAGAATATATTTTGGATATTATCAAATACAAATATATATCGTATTCTAATTATAATATTATTTTAAAACTCAAATATCCATTATTTTAACTAGGAATTTTAGCTTTCAAAATCAGGGAGTTATATGATAGACTATTTTTCTTATGGTATACTCTATTTTAAAAAGATATTTTGGTTATTTGTCAATTAGTAATACATAATTTTTTATTTTGCTTAGTATTAAATGATAACAATACACTTTCATTTTGAAAAAAAATCTATTATAAAAAAAAAGAGTCCCATAGAACTCTCCTCCAAGGTCATAATATTTTGTTTTCAAATTAGTTTTAAGCTGTGTTGCATACGGATACAATATGATTATTTTCAACTCATATAAGACAATTTTGTTATCAAATATTTGTGTCAGAAAAAATTCATTGCGTAAAAGTAATTATTCGTTATATTAAAGGCAATATTAACTTGGTACTGAAAAGCCCACTACATAATAGAAGGAAATTATGAGACATATTCTCGCCTCTCCCCCACATTCTTGACGAAGTAAATATGATTGAACATCTTAAATATTAACATTTCAATTCATGATTTAACATTTTGATTATATGTTCAATCATAAATTAAGATAATTAAATCATAAGTTAATATATTAAACTATATTTTGTGTGTTAATTTTGAAGGTGTTAAATCATATTCACATCATCAAGAATGTAGGGAGAAAATACTAGAAGATGTACATCACTACTCATAATAGAAACTTCGAAATACCCAATATAATGAGTAGTGATGTATATTCCGTAAACTTCTTTCTCACGTCTATTTATAATATGATATTGTTTTAAAACTTTAAATTTAACAAATTAATACAAGATTTGACATCTTAATTTATAATTTAATTATTTTATTTCATGACTTGACATCAAATTAAGATAAATCATAAATGAAGGTATCACTTATTAAGATGTTAAATCATAGTTACTTCGTCAAACCTTCTAAGGAATAGACCGAGAATATGTCCAACATTTTTCTATAATTTAAAGAAAATTATACCGGAAGCTTTTGTAGTCCGTCAAGACATGGAATAATGTCTATCTTAAATGTTCAGTCGTATTCAAAATAAAATATTATCATATCCTATATGTATGTATCTGTAAAAATAATAATATTAATCCGTGTACTCGTTTTTATGCAAAATTCGGATCGGATAGTATCCAAATATATATCATGATTTAATTGATAAGTTGTCTCTTATATTTGAATCCGATCCCGAAAAAAAAAGGCCGGGAATGGATCCGGACGGATTCGGGTCGTTCAGATAATATTCGATCCATTGACATATCTAGTTCACATAAAAAGATATATATTTTATTAGAGAATTATTTCATCCCAGTTTTACAGGTAACTCGTAAATCATTTTATATCAATTATCAATCAATAAGATAACCTTTTAGTCTACATCTTAACAATACAATTTTCAATAATTACGTCCAAATTAAAGTTTCAACACATTTGGAATTGGAAATGATTTCATATGAGATATGACCGCTCGTCACTCAAGTCATGATTATGTTTCAACCCGTGTTGATGCATCGATGCAAGTGTATACATGCAATTGTATTGACATTCAAAATTGTTTCACCAATTACTTTTTCTTGATTTTCTTTGATATCTCTTGATTGAATATCTGAAAAAATCGCATCGAATTACTTGGCAATTGACATTTCAAAACGTTTATAAGTCTCTCTTTTTCGTCTTATTTATAGTTCATCTCTCGCTCGACTGGAGTATTTTTATCTCTCTCGTTTTGTCATAAAATATCTATGTATCTATATCACTACCTTATTCATGATAAGTACGCTTAACTGAACGCAATTTGTATGATCAAAATGAATAAGAGATGAATGGTCATGATATTTGCATGACAAAATACATAAAGTGAATGATCATATAAATATAAGAATTATTTGAAGTTTAAATAAGAATCTGGCACGAGAGCCAACTAGAGTTAGCCTAGTTGGTCACACCTCTTGGCTAGGGAGCGAGAGGTGTGGGGTTCGATTCCCGGCGGGAACACTGGATTATAAATTAAATGTTAAATGAGTGAATAGAGTGTGTGGTCTACGGGCCGGCCTACGGGTTTGTAATAAAAAAAAAATAAAAAAATGGAGATTGTGTTTGGAAGTGGGACTTTGAGCCCTCTCCGAATTTACTCAAAAAAAAAAAAAGAATCTGGCACGAGAGTTTCTTGGCCGTTTGATTGGCAGGTTAATGGAGAAGAGGGAAATGATCTGGTGCGTACACGTGTAGGGGTTTGAATGAGTAAAAGATTATTGGGCCTATCCAAAGATAAGCCCATTGTCAAGGATGACAGGAATATTTATCTTCTCAGTTTGTTTTCTATTTGTTTTATGTTTTGTAATAATTCTGTATTATCTTCTTAATTACTGATGTGTTGATTTATGTCAAGTAAGGATTCTAGAGTGATTAGGGTTGCGCAAACTTTTCTTGTAAACATTCTTTTGATCGAGTTCTTCTCGTGCGAAACCAAGAGTTTCTCCGAGATTTTGGATTGAGTTGGTCACCTATTATTTCTTACTAAATTGTTAAATCATCCTTGAGATATCACAATTGAAATAGGAGCTCTTCGACTTTCTTACCTGAATCGAGATTCGTTAATGCCAAAAAACCAGATCCCAAGTGACTGGGATACGGTTTGAGTTGCACGCAATATCATGAGTGTGAGTCGGTCAAAAACTCGAGAACACGAGAATGATGTTTTGCATCTCCGTGCTACTCCGCCGAGGATCGAATGGGTTCTGCTCAAGCATGACGATGATGATGGCTTGTTTGATGCTTTTAAAATAATACCGAACTACTAACAATTTGCTTGAGGACGTGTTAGACAAGTACATACGATGCACATGTACATGATTTTAAAAAATCAAGAAAATAATCAAGAAATACAATAGTTGAAGAAATGGAGAAATGGATAATATTGAAGATTCTGAGATATATATTGAAGATGTGCATACATGAAAAATTGGAGCAACATGAGTAAAATGAAGAAATATAAGAGAGATAATAGAGGATTTGGAAAATTTAGAAGAATAAAATGGAGATATTGATATACGAAGAATTAAAATCTTTGAATAGTTATACTGGCAAAGGGAATCCTGACTTCAGACAATTTGTATAAACATGAATAGATTCTCGCGAATATATGCATGCCGTGCAAGAATAATAAGGAATTCGTGGATCATCAATTAGTTTCGCGTAGATTCGCATTTGAAGTGTGACCATTCGTTAATAAAAATTTACCGGTCACGGCGTCACGCTGACCAAGCTATGATCCGTACTTCAATAATTAGCAACTGATTCCGCGGACACATAACGAAAAGAAATAATTTTAGCGTTCATTTTCCACGTGTAAAAAGAACGAAACAATCGTGTTTTCAAGACCTATTAAGTGAGGCATGATGGCTTTGAACGGGTATTAATCGGATAGGGATCCGGATACCATTTGGATATTAATCGGATACGGATGTGGTTTGAATATTATCGGATACAAATACAAACATAAATACAAGTCGTATTCCAATATTAAAACGGGTATTATGATATAATAAAATAATAATCCATTATTTTTAAGAAAAAAATACACTTTTGTCCTCCAAACTTATCCAAAATGTTCAACTTACTTTCCTACTAAAATCTGCATCATTTTACCTCCTGAACTTTCAAAATTTGTTCATCTTACCCCCTCCGTCAGTTTTATGCTCTATCATCCGTTAAATTATGAGGTGGCACGATGACATGGCTCTTGTAAGTATCTTATTGTGATGACATGACAATTTAATTTCTAACCCGATGTCCGTTTCTTCCTAACCCGATCCGAACTAATCTCTTCTCTCTCAAATCCACCCGAGCCGGCCTCTCTCTTTCCTGTCGCGATCTCCTCTCTCTCTCTCCCCTTCTCTCTCTCTCTCTCTCTCTCGCCCCTCTCTCTCTCGTTGTTGTTCTCTCGCACTGCTAACTCCTCCTCGCGACCGCCAACCCTGATCCACTGTCCCCTCTTTGTTCTTCTTCTTACGATGTTCTTCACAGGTTGTTGGTGGTGGTCGGAGCTACGGATTACAAGTTCTCGAGGTCCTCTTGTGGTCGCCGGTGAGTGGAGTTCAAGGAGGAGTGATGGAAGGTTTGCTGCAACGAGCCGAGTCTTTCTTCTCACAACAAACTGGTTGTTCTTGATCGAGGGCTGCGTTTTGATTTCAAATTCAGCACTCCATCAGACTCAGCTCGAATCGAAATAAGTGTTGCAACAGAAGATGAGGTTCTTAATCGAAAATTGAGTCCAATTAATGCTTCTCGAGATGGAGGCAAAACCGGAATCAAGACTCGAATTCAAGTGCCGCAAGGATGAGGTTCTTAATCGAGTTTTCGCAATTCAGGAGAGAGATCGCCGAAAGCTCAAAGCTATTATAGACACACCTTTCTTTACTCTTTTTTTTTTTTTTTTGGTTTGTGCTCATTTATGTTCAACATTTCCTTTTTTGTGTTATGTATAGCTGGTTCTCAGTGTTTACTAGTTACGATTTTGGATGCGTGGCATCGCGTGTCTATTTGGTGGTTCTTTTGCAGGTAATATATAATATTTTGGGCATACTATTTGGTGCTATTAGGTTTTCTCCAATTTTTTGTCTCCAGTTCGTCGAATTGTTGATCGTCTCCAGTTCGGCGTCAAGGTTCACAGGCTCTGTGCTAGAGGCGTTTGACTGACCGAGAAAACACAGGTCTGAATTTGATGTGCATATATTGTACGTATAAGAAAAAGCTTGAACACATAACAATGGAGAAAAAGAAATTTCGTGAAGAAGAAGAAGGCTGGAATGAAGATGGGAAAAGAAGAAGTCACATGATTTATTATTGAATATGTTAATTATACAAGAATATCAAATATGTCCTTTGAAAAATATATATATCAAATTTATCCACTTAAATATACAAGAATATCAAATATATCAAAATTGTAACTTGCTAGTGGGTCTGTCAATTTAAATATGATTTAATGTTCTAAACTCTAAGTTAAATAAATGATTAGTTATGATTTTAAATGACAAAAATTCTCTTTACAACCCCACAGGCCACCACTCTCTCTCCTTCTGTCTTCTCTAAATTGGTGATTTCTCTGATTTTCATTGAAGTGAGAGATTTCTCTGATTTTCATTGAATTAGAAATGTATAATTGGTTTTGTAAGTAAGGATATTGAAGGAAAGCATTGATTGAGGTCAGTAGTTAAAAGTCATGTTCATCATTGTAGCAAACAAGAAATAAAAATAAGAATTTATGAAAATGTTAAAATAGAAAATAATAATGAACTGAATACAATCGCATTTTTTGAGGAAGAAGCTCAGCCCCTCGTTGATCTCGCCTAAACGTGATGCTTCTTAGATAATTTCCTTTCCAGCCCCGAAATTATTGAATTTTTTGCAAATCAGTCCAGGTTCCGATTAATTCGTATAAACAATATTGGGGTGAAAATGCATTTTGCTAAAATAAGACCAGAATTTCGAGTCTTCTTCTAGGCTTTCTACCCTTTCTTTTATCTTCAATTTTCAAATTTGAATTTGAACTTCAATTTGTACTTCCTTCACCTTCACCGGAAAAGTTCGGTGAAATAAATTCTTATCGCGAGGTTTAGAAATTTCTAAAATAGAAATCCCTCTACAGATCGCGTCGCTTACTACCCTCGAAACCACAATGTGCTGAAGAGAGGAATGGTGGCTTCGTATCGACCATTTATTTTTCAAAATCTCGAAGGATTCCTCGACTTGACTCTGTCTCACTTCTCGCAATTCTTCTTCGATACTATTTCCCCGATTCGAAGAAACATCGCTTGAAATTTCTTCGAACGCATCGTAAAATTCACGGTGTAACTGGACGCTGATGTACTCATCAAAAGACATAATTTATTTTTGAAAGATCTCTAGTTCGAAGTTCCTTCTTCGCTGATGTTACCCAATTTGTCCTAATTTGGTCCTCGATTGTTTAATAAAGATGTAATTGTGTCTCAATTGTCCTAAATTCAGCACAATTCTCAGCTCAAGTTTACTGATTACGCAAACAGTATTGATAGTACGCAAACAGTATTGATAGTACCTCTCTCTCTCTCCCTCTCCCTCTGACATGGGCTAGAACAGATCGATCGTATCTTTAAATGCCTTCAGATCTAGAAGCAGTGTCGTTATATCTTGAAACATCACCCCTATTCACGAAACAAACAAACAAAAAATTGTAAATCACGAATCAAAAAGCAAGAAATTCGAAATGGAATCGAATCCCTTTGTTTCACTCACCAGGTTTGGGGAAATCAGGGATAACCCTGATTGAATCAGCGATCCCGGCAAGGCGGTTGTCTGCAGCAGCTTCCATGGCGATCGGCTTCCTGGTTCGAGCAGTACGCACTAGATTTAGGGTTTGGTAACGAAAATGGAAAGAACCGGAGAGGAATTGAGAAGGAAGGCGCAATGGTAACAAAAATCTGGTCTAGCCCATGTCAGAGGGAGAGGGAGAGGGAGAGAGCGAGAGGAGGGAAAAAATGAAAACGGGTTTGGGGTTTTGAGAGAGAAGAGAGTAAGGTTGGGTCGGGTTTGGGTTTAAGCGGGTCGGGTTTAAATGAATTGTCATGTCATCATAATAATGATACACATTATTGTTATATCATCTTGCCATATCATCACTTAACCGAGGATAGAACACAAAACTAACGGAGGGGGTAATATGAATACACTTTGAAAATTCAGGGGGTAAAATGATGCAGATTTTAGTAAGGGGGCAAGTTGGACATTTCGGACAAGTTCAGGAGATAAAAGTGTACTTTTTTTATTTTTAACTAGGAATTTGAGCTTCCAAAATCATATTTTTTTTCAAACTTAATATTAAGTTGTGTTGCACGTATACGTATACGGATACAATATGATTATTTTCAGAAAAAAAAATCTCATATAAGACAATTTTGTTATCAAATATTTGCGTCAGAAAAAAATCATTGCATAAAAATAATTATTCATTATATTACAGGCGATACAAACTTGTTACTAAAATGCCCACTATAATATAAACTTTAAAAATACCCAATATAGTGTAGTGATAAATCTCTTTCTCACATCAAGAGATGATATGATATTGTTTTTAAATTTTAAATTTAATAAATCAATACATAATTTGACATCTAATTAATTATTTTAATTCATAATTTGACATTAAATTAAAATAAATCATAAATTAAAGTATTAGTTATTAAAATATTAAATTATAGTACGTCGTCAAACCTTCTAGAGGAGAGACGGAGAATATGTCCAACATTTTTCTATAATTTGAAGAAAATTATACAGGAAGCTTTTGTAGTCCGTCAAGACATGGCATAATGTTTATCTTAAATGTTCAGCCGTATTCTAAATAAAATATTGTCATATCCTATACTTGGGTATCTGTAAAAATGATAATTTTCATTTGTGTACTCGTTTTAATGTAAAATTCGGATCGTATGTATCCGGATTTAATTCCTAAGTTGGGTCTTATATTCGAATCCGGATCCGTACAAAATGGGCTTGAATTGGATCCGAACGGATTCGAATATTCGATCAATTGACATACCTAGTTCCCATAAACACATATTATACATAGTATTAATCCAGAATAGAACATGAGATAGTGACACGTGTCCTTTTTTTTCTAATTTTCAATTCAAAATTTTATATTCTTCTTGTGTCCTTTTTTCTTCTAATTTTCAATTCAAAAATTTATATTCTTCTTCAAATTTTACCCTAACATGCTCTATGTTCTAAGTTAATTTATTTAATTAACATGATAACTGACACATGTTAGCTATTAATTTAATACGTAATTAACATTAGTTCGAATTCATAAATTTAAATCAATATTAATGAACTTTTAATGATATGTTATAATTATCACGTTAATTAAATGCAATAGTACAAATATGGAGAATACGGCGCGTACATTTTGGAGTAAAGTAAAAAAAAACTTTAATATCAGTACACGTGAAAAAAGAAAAAAATTATGGATCTCCAAAACAATGTACCTGCCGTATTCTCCATTTTTCTGTTGTATTTAATTAACGTGATAATTAGAACATATCATTAAAGATTCATTAATCTTGATTCAAATTTATAAATTCGAACTAATGTCAAATACTTATTAAATTAATAGCTAACATGTGTTAGTTATCATGTTAATTAAATATATTAACTTAGAACATAGAACAAAATATGTGCAACCATAACATGCTCTATGTTCTAAGTTGATTTATTTAATTAACATGATAACTGTCACATGTTAACTATTAATTTATACTTAATTAACATTAGTTCGAATTCATAAATTTAAATCAATATTAATGAGTTTTTAATAATATATTTTAATTATCAAATTAATTAAATGTAATAGTATAAATATGGAGAATACGGTTGGTACATTTTGGAGTAAATTAATTTTTTTCCTTTTTAATATCTTCATCACGTGAAATTTTTTTCTTTTTTTTTTGTGAAGCTCCAAAATGTACCTGCCGTATTCTCCATATTTGTGCTATTGCATTTAATTGACGTAATAATTAGAACATATCATTAAATATTCATTAATATTCATTCAAATTTATAAATTCGAACTAATGTCAATTACGTATTAAATTAATAACTAACATGTGTTAGTTATTATGTTAATTAAATATATTAACTTAAAACATGAATCAAAACCCGCGCAATCGCGCGGGCACAACGCTAGTATATTGTATTAGAGAATATTATTTCATCCCAGTTTTACATGTAACATGTAACTCGTAAATCATTTTATATCAATTATAATCAATAAGATAACCGTATTAGTCCACATGGTAACAATACAATTGTCAATAGTTATGTCTAAATTAAAGTTTTCAACACATTTCGAATGGGAGATGATTTCATATGAATCTTGCAAATACTCAAAAAATAGTACGATCAAACCACAACCACCACCGAGACAATTACATACTCTTTGAATTAACTAACTAGTAAATTCCTGTTCTGAATCAAACCAATGCAAAACAAACCAACAAGCTTCCACGCATTATATATTTTATATGACTAACCATGCACTAATATTAATTACCAATAACAATAACAATTACATGCCTTTTTTGTTTCTGTTTTGTGAGTTAGGATAACTCGAATACGTCTTGATTTCAATTTGCTCTATTTATTACGAGTTATTCTCGTCATAATCATAAACTTGCAGCCGTGCTCTATTCGTAATCATAACTTGTCCCGAATATTTATAGGCTCCACACCTCTCTCTCTCTCTCTCTCTCTCTCTCTCTCAGCATGGATTCTGTTGATAAAGTAGCAACCGACGAAGATAATCCATCACGTTGTGACGAAGATGTCGTGGCCGCCCTAAAACCACTCAGTACGGTCGTATATTGGTTTTCTGTGCTTACTTGCATCGGTATTGCATTCCTACCCGATGACTCGTTTTCTCCGGCATATATAGCAGATGCGTACGTATACAGCACAATATTCATTTATTGGTACGTTTTAATGCTCGTATTTCTTGCCATGTACTGCGCAATGGTATCGCCGGGTAGGGAAATTATCGTAATTCTTAAGATCGCAAAATGGGGTTCGATCGTCCCATTATTTTGTTTCTTCCCGAGTTTTTTCGCGGTCCTATGGATGCGTTTAGGTTTTGAATTCTTTTTATTTTTATGAATACGTACATTTGAGGACTGCGTGTATACGTAATATGGTGTATGGAAGAAAAACTCAAATGTTATATTTTTTTGTAATCTTAAACTTGGTGAAGTGAAGGGAATTTTTTCTAGAATATGTAATATGATTATGTAACCTAATATTGATTCATTCGATAAGAAAGTTTTTATATATTTGTGTGTGTGGATATTTTATTAGAAAAAATAATAATACCAGGACACTACCAGAAAAAATCACTTCCTAGACTGGTTTCATTGAATAGGATTGTAAATTAATTAAATAGTAGGCTTCTAATCCGATTTTCAAAACCGGTATAACAAAGTTTGATTATTGAACCGGTTTAAGATTTATAAAATTATTAACGGGTTTAGAAAACTCATTCATTAGAAAATAAAGAAAAAAAATATTTTTTATCATTTATTTTTCATCAAAAGTCCAATCAAATACATAATATTTAATTGGATAATTATACCATACCAAATAATGATTGTGGATTTTATCATTTGTTTACCAAATAATTTGATTATTTTTTATCATTTATTTATAACTTCCTAGACTGATTGTGGATTTTTTTTTTTATTATTATTATATTTTTTTTATTGTTGCATTTTGTTGATTCTTCGGTCCTCTATTTTTCTTTTTTCTTTTTTTCTGGCCAAACTACAATTAATAAATCGTTTTGGTCGATGTTACTGCATTTTATGAATTGAGATAACAAATAATGAGTAAACTCGGATTCTCCTTCAGGACAGCATTGAATGATGCAAAATCGAGTTTCTGATGTGTTCTCTTTATCTTTTGTTTTCGTGAATTTTTACTATGTAATTAACAGTCAATGAATCGAGTTTACTAATTATTGTTGTTAATTAATCGCTAATTTTAATTATTCTTTAATTAATCGTTAATTTTAATTATTAATTGTTAATCGTTCTGAAAATTGACCGTCAATGAACTGTTAAATAACTGTTACCAATTTTTGGCTGATTTTTCCTGATTTTTGGCTGAATTATTTTGGTGATTTTTTATTGAATGAATGATCAATCGAGAATTATCTGTTGATTAATTGTCAATGGCTGATTATTCCTGATTTTTGGCTGAATTATTTTGGTGATTTTTGATTGAATGAATGATCAATCGAGAATTATCTGTTAATTAATTGTTAATGGCTGATTTTTCCTGATTTTTGGCTGAATTATTTTGGTGATTTTTGATCGAATGAATGATCAATCGAGAATTATCTGTTAATGTCTGATTCAGGACTGTTAATTAACAACTGAAAATACATGTTGATCGACTGTTTCAAAGTAATTAGAAGCATAATTTAGATTGTTAGTTAGTCCGTGGTGTTATTTGCTAATTTCTAATTAAAGATTGTCCATTAACTGTTAAATGTGTATTTATTTGTTAGATGTAAGCTTTATTTTTGAATTGATGTAATTTAAATGTTGGAATTGTTATTAATTTATAAGGTTAATTGTTAATTAAGAGTGATGTGTTTTAGTTTTACTTGTTAATTGGTGCAAATTTGATTTTTATGTTTTAAGTGTAATATATTTTTGAATTGTGAATTAACTGGTTGTTTAGTAATTATCAATTGTTAATGTCAGGGATTATCAATTGCACTTGATATGCAATTTAGAACTTTTTAAGCAATATTAATTCGCATATACTAAAATAATGATTATAATAAATGTCAGGGTAATGAAAAAAATTCATGTTCAATAAGTTAATGATTATGATTAAATGGCATGTACCATAATTTATTGAAATATCAGTTAATTGTCGTATATGTGAAAATGTTGTTAATCAAGCTATCAAAATACAAAAAGATAGGATAAAGATGAAGCGATACCCGATCCGTGAGTATACTCGGTCCGAACCCGATTTTTAATAACCTTAATTATATTAATATTTCACCCTCTTATGGCTTAGCACCCGTAAAATTATTTTCTATTTATTCAAATACGCCTCATCATTACTTCAAAATTACAAAATAGCCCTCATTGACTCATTGTGAAATGAATTGGGAAGGTAGAGAAAACCATAACCATACCGTTGGTTAATAAATACGAGTTCGAATGTAGGGTGTTCTTTGTAATTTTGAACAATGCAGTGACTATTACCCAAAGTTCCCTTCTTTGTACATCTTACATTAAAATGATTTTTTTTTTTTTTTTGAAGGATTGGCAAGCGCGATACGCACTCGATCCATTCTTTTTTATAAAATAAAAATAAAAAAGTTTTGTACACAAAAATATTTACACAAGCTCCTCTAACAAAATATGAAATATCTAATCTAACAAAATCTACCCCACTTGTTAGTTATGTCTCTCACTACCGAAACGAGGAGGCATTGCATTCGTGCCTTTCGTCTAAATATGCGTTGATTTCGTTCGTTCCAAATGGTCCAAATTGTGGCGAGGCATTGTGTGTCCCAAAGACTTGTATCGATAGAAGTTAATTGTTTTCTCGTTTGGAGCCACATTTCTTCAATCGAGAGAGCCGAAGTACAAATGACCGGGTTCACCATGAGCCAAAGGATCCTAACAAATGGACAATCATATAGAAGATGATAGGAAGTTTCTTGCGATGTTGAACAAAGTGTGCAACTTGGCTCGTGAGGCCATCCCCTCTTGCGCAAGTTATCCGATGTTAAAATGCGGTTATTCATCACTAGCCAACCAAAATGATTTTTTCTTTACTATGTGTGGAATGTAGATGTGAGATTCGACTGCGTGAAAGGCGCGTCAGAAAATCCAATTGCGTATTTCTACTTTGACCCGTCTTTCTCTACCCGCGGAGAAGCGAGGAGGCGCGTGGATGAAAGAGGTGTTTTTTCGAAGTCGTCTTTTAGCCAAAAAAGAATAGTTTAATGACCTTTTGCGAGGAAGGGGTATTTCACATATTTTTTAGATTTTTTTTATCTATAAAGGATATTTATGATATTTTGTGATTTTAGGACGCGCTTACGCACCTGCTGACGAAACAAGACGAGAGCTTGGTGGCGGAATTAGAGGGATCGAATGGGATACGGTGGAATGACCTTCTCGATTCATGGAGAATTGGTGCAAATCACGTCTCGAGAGATTTTTTTTTTAATTTTCATAATTTCAAATATAAGACAATAAATGTGTTTGTTCAATTATTCCCGTTATTTTTTAATTAATGGACTGTGATTTACACCAAGTTATAAAAGCTAATGATGATTTGACCAAGGAACATTATGTTTTTGTACCAGTTTTTGTGTCTTCAAGTATTTGTATACGCGTACGTTTTTCTATAAAAAAAAGTGGTGTATTGAGGTGATTAAATGTAATATTACGTTGTTTTGGTGTGATTAAATGAAATATTCATTTGTTTTCCTATAAAAAGAATGGTGGCTCTAATGCCTAGAAGTGTATTCAATGATTCATTCAAAGAAAAGAAAAGAAAAAAACAATTACAAAAAGAAAAGAATTATGTGAATATGTTTATGAAGAAATAAAATAAGAGAAGAAGAAGAAATATATAACTTAAAAAAAATTGATTTCCGGTTTTTTAAGAAAATATATTTTTCCAGGGAAAAATATGATATTTCAGATTTTTAAAAAGGTAATATGATATTTTATATTTTAGAAGGGTATATATCATATTTCCATATTTAAGAAGAGCATATATGATGTTTTTTTATTTTAAAAGTGTATTTTTGACTTGTTTTATGTTAACTATGATATTTTGAACTTTGAGAAGGGCAAATAAGATATTTAAAATTTTGAAATATGATATTAGAGATTTTAACGATGTTCAATTTGATATTTGATATTTTAATGAATTTCAGACTTTCACAAGGATGGATTTGATATTTCTAAAATAGCAAAGACAATAAACATTTATAAATGATTAAATATGATATTACAATTTTTTTACAAGGACGCCTGTGATTTTATCAAAGAAAAAATTTCAAACAAAAACGCGTAGATTTTAGCGCGCTTCCTGCTTGTATATTATTATAAAGTTACACTAATACATAAATTAATATTTTATAAAAAAAAAATGCTTTAAGATAATATAAAATAATCAGTATACATGAATATACATAAATATATATAAATGAGTTCTGACGAGATTAGTATATTATAGAAATTTTATTTTAATCCAATATTGTTAGTATCATCACAAATATTAATACACAAAAAGTAGTACACGTTACTAAAAATTGAAAACATAATTACACAACGAGGTGAATATTATCCTAGTACGGTGGTGAATTTATGAGACACAATTTCCTAAGGATGTAATTGGGTCGCGATCATGTGAGATTACCATGATAATTATATTTCTTGGAATGACATTATCGTGATTCAAACACACTCTAAGAGGTTGTTTGGAAGCTGGAATTTTATAGCGAGCGACACTTCATTTTCCAGTAAAGTGTAAAATCCCTATTTCGCATCTTTCCTTGGAGTAGAATTAATAAGTGCGGCAAAATATTTTGTGCTAGAAGTTAGCACAATGTTAGAAATCCAAGATGGAGCATCTCTTTTTGACGTGAACTCTCTCATAATTTGGTGCTAAATCGCCTCTTCAACTCTCCAATCTCGAGTTCATCGTGGGCAAGCTTCTTAGCATGAGGTAAGTTTCTTTTAATAAATTTCGAAAAAATAATATGTTCTTTATCAATTTCTCCTTCTTACTGCGACCAATTTTCCCCATCTCATGTCTTACTTCGAGCAATGTATCGACGAGCTCAGCAAACATGAGCCTCCTTGCTTGCTCCCTTTAAATAAGTGTGTCATTGTTGCTATTTATTTGCTTTTAGTTAATTTTATAATTTTGTATGCATGTTGATAAATTATTTTCCTCGTGCAGCTATGAAGGGGAAAGAAGAAGAAAAACAAGGAAATAAAGTTCTGGTAAATTTGATTGGTTTGTACAATTATTATAGTTCTTGATTGTATTAATTACTTATAGTTCTTAATTGTACAATTATAGTTATTGTTGTTTTTAGTTGTATTATTTCTATTCGAAATAATCAATTATTGCAATTTAGGTGGTAGAGCAAGCATTTTTAGTGAACAATCATTTTTAGAGGAATTAAATGAAGTGTGTTAAAAAATCTTGATTAGGTGTAATTTGTTTTCTATGATGTGTGATTTATTTTATACAACTTTAGATGGTAATATTATTTTCTTCTCAAACAAACGTAATCATATTTAAAACTACTTCGATTATTTTTATATTTTCAATATAATAAAATTTCAGAATTTTTCATACAAACAACCAAGAAATTACATTTTCCAGTATCTTATATTTCAAACATCCAAACAAACAAAACAATTATTTTTTCTCCCCCATTTATAATTCGGACATGTACGTGTCATGTTGCTTGCTTGTCGAAGTCGACACTACTCGCAAAAAATAAAAAACCAAAACGTAACCAAGACACGGGAGAGCAAATAATAATGGGACGATCGAACCCCATTGTGCCCTTTTCATAACGGCGGTATTTTTCTTAGCCATTGTAAGTAATAAGAGTATTTGACCGTACAAACTTAGGAATGCTGCGGCTACCAAGTAAGCATCTCTTATATATGTCGGAGAAAATGAGTCGTCACGAGCAATCAGAACAGCGATCAAAGTAAGTAGAGAAAACAAGCATACGAGACTAAGTGTATCTGCGAATACCCGCATATTCTCCTCGTCACGTGATTGATCAACTTCGTTGGTTGCGACTTTAGTCAGAGACTCCATGCTGATATTCAGAGAGAGAGAGAGAGAGAGAGAGAGAGAGAGAGAGGCGGGATCTAAAATAAGAATCACTTGTCATAAATAGAGTCGAGTTAAAGTTATGATCGTGCGAGATGAAGACCTAAATTTTGTTATCTTAACTCAGAAAACAGAAACAGCATGGGACGTAAAAACAAATGCCTATTTTGGTAATTAAATACGGTAATTCTGACGATGCGTAGAAACGGATAAACACATCAGTTTTTTTTTCGGTTCAAGGAGAATGTAATTTTCTTTATGCAAGATTCATATGAAATTGTATCATTTGCTCAACTCGTCAAGAGAGACGAGAAAATGCGTGACAATTTTGATTTTATCCGATGGGTTCGCGCCTCTCGTGATTTTGTCGTGCAAAATCATGCTTGAATCTATTACAAATTAGGGTAATGTATTAACTGAATTAGCGTAATTGTAGACAATTTGAGAGGGGAAATAAAAGATAAAAAAATGTTTATTATTCAAACAATGTGTCATGTATCTTTTGAATGAATTGCTAAGATTGATTATTGGCAGTTATTTCGACATTACACCTTTAATGCCAGTAATAATAACACAAATACAAATTTAGTTGAAATCGAAAGATAAATTATGAGAAAATATGGGGAATTCACATGCGATTTTGAGTTATTGTGTGTTAGTCTTTAATTAAGGTACTTTTTTGAGAAAAAAAAATGAAAATTGAGTATTTTATTCTTTTTAAACATTTATTTTGGTATTTTTAGAAAAATATTATAAATTTATTCTTTTTGAAGATGATAGACTTCAATTTTTGCACTTTTTCAAAAGAAACGAAACAATTTGTTTGTGTTAGTCTCTAATTACGGTGTTTTGTGAAAAACATGACAATTAAATATTTGGCTCGATTTAGATATCAATTTTGACAATTCAAAGAAAAATATGATAATTGATTGTTTTGCATGTGTTAGACTTCAATTTTTGTATTTTTCGAAATTTTAGAAAAAAATAGAAAAATTGCATGTGACAATCATGAGTTACCGTGGTTTTTGGAGGTAAACATAAAAGTTAAGTATTTTGCTCGTTTTGAACGTCAAATTTGAAATTTTTTAGAAAAATATTGAACATAATTTTCTTAATGTGTTAGATTTCACTTTTTGATTTTTCAAATTTTTTGAAATAAAAAATAGAGATTAGTTTGTGTTAGAAAAACATGAAAATTAAGTATTATGTTATTCCGGAACATCAATTTTTCATTTATTTATTTTTTGAAAAAATATGATAAATGGTTTTTTTTGCAGGTGTAAGACTTCATTTATTATAATCGACTAGGAAAGATTTATAATCTGCAATTTTGTAAAAACAAGTGAAATTTGTAATTTAGGGTAATCATGATTTCTTGTATGATTATATACATTTTTCATTTTACTTGGTTTTAAAAGATATAATAATAACAAGAGCATCAAGAACAGGTAATAATGTATAGACACACAAAAAAATGAATCTGAGATACAATAACCTATTTTCACTAAAGAAATAAAAACTTCGGGTTATACGAAAAAACAAGAGTACTAATTCCGACGACAGCATTCGTGTTCAAACATTTAGAGAACTAAACTCTGTCTTATAAACTTAGCTTATGCGATTTTCAAAAAAGTTGTTCAGAAAATTTTGAGGCTGATCCTCGTATGCGGCATAGTATGCATCGAGATCACTGCACAACAGTTAATACTCAAATTCATCAAATTTAATCAATTACAATGACTTAGAAGTTTATAGCTCCTAAATCAAATTGAATTAGATGAGATCTTTTAGAAAGAACACGTCACAATTCAAGTACAAACATGGATGAACATGAACTTTGATTTTCTTAAATATCTTATATTAAATATCTCAACCCACTCATCCAAGGGTCCGGAGTTTGTCCGGTGGCCACAGGACAAGATCTGGTCCACGCACGTCCAGAATCGTCCGATCTCATCAAAAAAGTTATTGATGTGATCCAACTTAATATTTCAAAAAAGAAAAGTGAGTATCAGTCAAATTTGAAGCTCTTCTTCTCCTGATTTCAGGAAACAATTGGCGAAATATTTCTTGAGCCCCAAATCTATGTTTAACACAAAATAGCAATGACTCCTCTTTCTTTCGGAAAGAGACATGGGTCTCCGAACCTCATCCCTACAATCGGTTCTCTCTGCCTCATCGTCCTCTACTTAGTGAAGCTTTAAACCACCAATGGCAATAAGGAAGCACTTGATCACCTACGACTGCGGAGGTGTGTCGAGCAGATCCTCCTCAGTCCTTTAATCCCTCTCACCGATAAAAAGTCACAGTTGTGATATCAAGAACTTGGACTATGTCACCATCTGATCCGATTTACTCAAGACGATGGATATCTTTTTCATCGTCTGGTGATCTTCACGAGCGAGGTGAATTTCGTGAGCATGTCATCATTTTGCATCTTTTAGTAGTAGCTTCTGAAATTAGTGGTTTGAATAAAATTGGCATACTTTGGAGAAATTAGTGGGGATAATTTCTTAATTTTTTGTTGATATGATTTTATTACTGATAATTTGTTACTGATACTTTGGAGAAATTAGTGGGGACCATCTTATGAGTCATGCTTCTTCTCACATTTCACATTTTGATGATTGATTTTTCTTTCAAATTATTTGATCGATTTTGTTAAAGATATGCTAAATGTTATAGGAATTTATTGTTTTCTTGGATTGCATTTAAATGTCTGGATAATTCGATTTTACAATAATTTTAGCAACATATAATTTGATTTGTATATAGGGATGTAAACGGTTCGGATATTATCCGAACCGACCCGAACCGAATCCGCCTAAATATCCGGATCCGAACGGATCCGGATCTGTTTTTCGGATCCGGATCCGGATTCGATTTTGATAATCGGGATCGGATCCGAATCCGGGTATTATCCGGATCCGAATAACAGTATAAAAACGGATATCCGTTTTTGAAAATTTATTATGTTTTTAAATAACTATGGTCTTATAGACCCAATATAAGTTTATGTTTGCATGACTTATAATTAATAAACCAAGTCCATTCTAAAAGAAAAATAAATTTTTCATGTATGTTTTTCCAAATCTCAAAATATTTGACAAATACTTGATTTTGTTTCGTAAAATTATAATGTCTTTTTATGTATTATTTAAGTATTATTTTGATATTGTTTGAGATTCGTTGGTAAAATAGATAGTTATGTTACATACAAAATATCCGTTTGAACTATCCGAATAATATCCAGATTCGTATCCGTATCCGAGATATCCGAACCGAATCCGTATCCGTTTAATATCCAAACCGTATCCAGATCCGGGAATATCCGTATCCGTATCCGTATCCGAAAAAAAAATACGGATCCGGATCTGGTATGACCACTATTCGAACCGGATCCGAACCGTTTACACCCCTATTTGTATATGAACTAGAATAATTTGTCCTTTTCATGGAGACAATATGACAAGACATTTAATTAGATTGGATAAAGTTGTTCCTAGCTTTCCCAAAGAAAAAATAGTTTACTAATCAAATATGCCTATTTGGAAGAAAAATATTATTTTTTATTTTTCTGACGAAATTTCTTTGACGAGGAAATGAGTCAAATTCACTTCCATTTTTAATTAACGGAGAGAAAACAGAGAAGTTAGCCAACTAGAGTTAGCCTAGTTGGTCACACCTCTTTGCGAGAGGTGTGGGGTTCGATTTCCGACGGGGACACTGGATTATAGATTAAATGTTAAATGAGTGAATAAAGTGTGTGGCCTACGGGTTTGTAATAAAAAAAAAACAAAAAGAAATTGTGTTTGGAAGGGGGACTTTGAGCCCTCTCCGAATTTACTCAAAAAAAAACAGAGAAGTTAAATTGCATCTCATCTTGATTTATTTTGATGAGATCGGATGGCTCAGGAAATGCATGAACGAGATGTGGTCCAATGTCCATTGGACATAATCCGCTCCCTCATCCAAACCGTTCACAATTTCTCGTTCAATTAACCATGTAGCTACGATCTATATATAAGCTACCTACTAGTGCTATAAAATCATAATGCATGAGAGAATGCATAATACATGAACCTGCATAAATCATGAGAAATACATGCAGAAATAAAGATGCACAAACAAGATATGAATCTGAAATCTCGCTACAAACATAACCAACCAACCAACCAACCAATCCAATCCAATCCAACGAAATATTACCAGACGATCCAAAAAAGCACACCCATAAAATCTCCACCACAATCTCCAAACAGGCCCTTGTGCATTTTCAAAGAGTTGTTTAGAAAATTTTGATGCTTGATCCTCACATACGTCCCAATGCACTCATTCAAACCGTCGTTCAATTAACCATGTCCCTACTAGAGCGATACAATCACATGAATAAACAAAAATTGCATGATAGAACGCATAATACATGACCCATCTCTTGCAATTTTGCATGATGGAATGCATAACTCTCCGTGGTTAATCCATTGAAAGATCTTCTAGAAAGAACACACCACAACCCAAGTACAAACAAGGATGAATAATAACATTGACTTTCTCAAATAAAGCACTCATTCAAACCTTTTTCAATTAACCATGTACCTACAATACATAATGCATGACCCATCTCCTGCAGAAATCATGACAAAGACATGCACAAATAAATACCCCAAACAAGTCATGAATCTGAAATCTCGCTACAAACATAACCATCAACCAACCAATCCAACAAAATATTAACAGACCATACAAAAAAGCACACGCATAAAATCTCCACCACAATCACAAAATAGAATAATAATAATAAAGCAACCAAGAAACAAGCACACGCAAAAACAAATAAATGCAACGATTCAAACACAAACTCCTCATCAAGCTTCTTCCACTTCCTCCTCTTCTTCCTCCTCGTACTCCTCCTCCGCGGTCGCATCTTGATATTGCTGATATTCCGCCACCAAGTCGTTCATGTTGCTCTCCGCCTCGGTAAACTCCATCTCGTCCATTCCCTCTCCAGTGTACCTGAAATTTTATCAAATTATTATTAGAAAAACAACAAAATTACGAAAATACCCTCGACGAGAAATTTCCGTACCAGTGAAGGAAAGCCTTGCGACGGAACATGGCGGTGAATTGCTCGCTGACACGACGGAACATCTCCTGAATGGAGGTGGAGTTGCCGATGAAGGTTCCGGCCATCTTGAGACCCCTTGGCGGGATGTCGCACACGCTCGACTTCACGTTGTTAGGGATCCACTCGACAAAGTACGACGAGTTCTTGTTCTGCACGTTTATCATCTGCTCGTCTACTTCCTTCGTGCTCATCTTACCTGCCAATCATAAGAAAATAAAATAAATAATAGGGTTTTTTTGAAAAATTTATGAAAATTAATTATTCTTTTCGTACCCCTGAACATGGCAGAGGCGGTGAGGTAGCGGCCGTGTCTGGGATCGGCTGCGCACATCATATTCTTGGCATCCCACATCTGCTGAGTCAGCTCTGGTACGGTCAAGGCACGGTACTGTTGGGACCCGCGTGAGGTCAAGGGAGCGAAACCCACCATGAAGAAGTGGAGACGAGGGAAGGGGATGAGATTCACTGCGAGTTTACGCAGATCTGAGTTGAGCTGTCCGGGGAAACGGAGACAGCACGTCACGCCGCTCATTGTTGCGGAGATGAGGTGGTTGAGATCGCCGAATGATGGGTTGGTGAGTTTGAGTGTGCGGAAGCAGATGTCGTAGAGAGCTTCATTATCGAGCACCATGCACTCGTCAGCATTCTCGACGAGCTGGTGGACTGAGAGTGTGGCGTTGTAAGGCTCAACGACCGTGTCGGAGACCTTGGGGGATGGGAAGACTGAGAAGGTCATCATCATCCTGTCTGGGTATTCCTCTCTGATTTTCGAGATGAGGAGTGTTCCCATGCCCGATCCGGTACCGCCTCCCAGGGAGTGGCATACTTGGAATCCTGTGGAATAGAATCAGAGTTTTAGTAATGAGAAATAGATCACACGTGTAAGAATAATAAGCTGAATGAGTTCAATTTGAGTTGTTAATTAGTACAATGAGAAAAAGGGGGGAAATAAGTTGAACAAGAAATTCAAAAATCACTAAGTATTTAACCAGATCCAACTAAAAATAGATCAAAACAATGCAGATCTGGAACCAAAAACATCAGATCTGAGCATACATTACTTGAAGAGCAACAATACAAAACTGGCAAAAAGCCAGATCTAGATCAAAATAAACCAGATCTACACAAAAACCATAATGATTTGCACTCAAAAAAATTCGGAGAGTTCATACCTTGCAAACAATCGCAGTTCTCAGCCTCCTTTCTGACGACATCGAGCACGGCATCAATAAGTTCAGCGCCTTCAGTGTAATGACCTTTGGCCCAGTTATTACCAGCTCCGGACTGACCGAACACAAAGTTATCAGGTCTGAAAATCGGTCCAACGGGGCCAGATCTGATGGCGTCCATTGTACCCGGTTCAAGATCCATCAAAACAGCTCGAGGAACGTACCTCCCGCCGGAAGCCTCGTTGAAGTAGACATTGATGCGCTCGAGTTGTTGAGGACCTTCATCGCCGACGTAGCTTCCGGTACGGTCGATACCGTGCTCTTCGCAGATCACTTCCCAGAACTTAGCTCCGATCTGGTTGCCGCATTGGCCACCTTGAACGTGCAAGATCTCACGCATTTTGAATCGTTAAGATCTGGATCAAACGGCTGAGATTAAGGAATTGAGAGAGAGAAGAGCGTAAGAGGAGAGCTGGTTTGGGGTTTTTGTGTTTGTTTATAGTGTGTGAGTGGGGTGAGGGCTCAGATGAAGAGGGTGGTGTTTGGGTAGTAATACGTTGAATAAACCCGGTGTATGAATATTTAAACTGAATTGGATCCTCCTTAGACTGAAGTTATGCCGCGGATTGGTGGACCATGAGTTGGGAAGGACTGATACTCCAATGCTTCGCTGGATGGAGAGTGCGATTGCTTGTTGCGGAAGCGGATTATAAACAACCCGATATTTTTATCGGGTTTGGATCCTTGTCTTTTGATCATTATCATATATAATAACAAAATTTACATAGTTTTACCCATTTATTAATTATTTTATGACAGGTCAATAATTTCACTATCACGTGATGCAAAGAAAATATTATCTTCTACTCTGTGAAATAATTTGTTAGATATTCATAGTTTGTATTGAATCAGTCTTTTAACTGAATTAAATATATATTTATGTATATATTTGAAAAAATAAACTAATTGATATGTAGATTTTTTCTAATATATTTCTGTCCAAATTTTATTATAATATTCTAGTATAACATAATATATTGCTAATTTGAATATGTCATTGGTGCACTTTTATATATTTGATGGATTCTTATGTTTGAAAAATTCAACCGTAGATTTGTTTTATTCCGAATGTCCTTATCTATCTTGCATACACAAATAATTAACTACAAAAATTACAAACTTAATTGGGGAAAAAATAGTTATTAGCATTTTTTAGTATATAAACATAAGAAAAAAGTTAGTTGTGTTTAAACTTTAATTTCAAATTAAGGTATATAATCAAATGTGAACACTAACAATAAATGAATACATAATTAAATTTCTTATAAATTATGTATTAAATATTGTAAGTGTTTTAAATTATAATTTAAAAAAAAACATATATTAAATAGTTTTAAAATTGTGTGGTTTTTTAAGATTTGACTTAATTTTCGAGAAAAAAAATGAAAAATGAAAAATGCAGTTTATGTACACAAATAACTTTTTAAACTTATAAAGGGCATATATTGAGTATTATTGTTATTTTAAAAATAATATGAATTTTTGCTCGATTAAATTGATATTGAATCGTTTAATTTTGTGCTATTGAGTATAATTTAATCTGTAAGTTTAATTAGCTGAGGATAGTTAAAATACTTAATTAAGTAGGTATTAGAACGTTAATTTTGTTTAACTCATAGATTGATTTATTTTAATAATAAGCATAAAAATATGTGATTATCGTCGTATGTGCAAGTCTCAAAACAAATTTAATGATTAAAAAACATTATATATAATTTTTTTCTCGTACTTAATTAAATATTTTAATCATCCTCCAGTTAGTTTTTATATGAAACGAAATATTTGTTAATATTATATAATAGGCTGATATTGCGGAGTATTATCTTAATCATTAATATTACATAAAATGTGAAATATACCCACATAAACGTATTATTCTCCGAAAATATTATTTGTATGATATCACTATCGTATGTATTATTACGTGATAAAAATATTAATAATTCACGATCATGAAATATATGAATGATTCAGCTTAAAAAGACATGATATCAATGTAATTAACCAACAGTAGGAACAATTTTTTATTATACTAAAAATACATTTGAAAATATACATAACGAGCGCGTAGAGTATCCTTATTCGAAACAATTATAATCTACAATATATATTTTTGTCACTTAATTAGCACTAATACTAAAAATCAAATGAACACTTATTATTTTCTTTAGTAAAATATCAAAAAACATTTATTAATTAACTGCTTCGTACCCTCATAAACTCATACAACAATTAAGCATTATTGTTTGGTCTGTGTGATTCTGTGAATAAGAATATTTATTGATAATTCAGAATATAATTATCGTCACTTAATTAGCACAGTGTTAGTGATACTGATGACTGATGAAATAGGAATGGCATGTGATGTGGATCTCCTGATGGTAGGGAATGTTATTGGATCCAATATCAACATCGATGACGGAGTTTCGGTGCGAACCCGGACCCGGTAAGGGAAAAGATGGGCACGCTGTTTTTCTTCTGGCTTCATTTTTATTTTGCTATGGGTACTCAATTCATTTATTCTCACATTTATACACACTCTCAAATTAAATTATATAAATTTGAATTATTTTCTAAATTAAAAAAATTAGATAAATACACAAATAATAATTAAATTTTACTAATTAAAAAATATATTTCAATTAAACAGCACAGATATGCCTTATAATAAGATCTTATTTTCGTTATTGTTATTATCAGTATAATTCTTTTGGGGGTACAAACGGAGTACCCAAGATAATAATACTCAGCCAGATAATTTTCCTTTTATTATATTTACAAAATAAACCTTTTTCTTTTTGGACTTATTCACCCATAAAAAGCCCAACATTCTGCCAAAATACAGCCTCCATTATCGGGCCTCCACTTTTATTGTAATAAACACTTGTTCGAATATACAAAAAGATTAAGGACCGATATGCAAAATTGCAATAAATAAAGATTAATAAGCAACCACCACCGAAAGGCGAGAATCTAATTTTCTGAAGAGAGAGAAGAGTTCTTTCTTCCCTCTCCACTGCTTTTTATCATTCCACCCCTCATCTTTTCGTTATTCTCAATCTCGCCCACTGAGGTCTCGTAATCCGAGCTTCCCTCCGGAGAAGAGCAAAGAAAAGCTTCGTTTCTTCTGATTTCATGGCGTTCATGCGATCTTATGTGAGTTTCCTTTCATCTATCTCCTCCTTTTTTTATGTATAACTGGAAGAGGTAATAATTTTGCTGGATCTTACTTTCTTGATCTTAGTATAGTGTGATTTTACTCTTAATTTTCTCGATTTGTAGTGAAAAAGTCTAATAAATTTCGTTAGAGAAGTACAAAATTCTGAAATACTTTCAATTTTTCTTACAGTTGCTTGTACTTTTTGTTCACTTTAATACGGTTAGAAGTATGTATACGTTTTGTATCTTTTGATCTGATCTACGTTTTTTTCCCTCATAATCAAACAAAATCATGCATTTCTACACTTCACTCCACTCAATTTGAAATTATTTGATTTTATAAAATTGCTTATTTCTAGGGTTTCAGTTTAATTTTTTTTCAATATGTTATACAAATATTACATAATACTCAGCAATATACCCTTTTTCTTCCTCTTTTCCAGTCGTCCAATTCCTCGTCTGGCATGGGAGTAGCAGAGGACTGCAAGGAGAAATTCCTCGAACTTCAGAGGAAGAAGACTTTCCGCTACGTGATATTCAAGATCGACGACAAGGGCAAAGAAGTAATTGTCGAGAAAACCGGGGGCGCTACTGAAAGTTACGAGGATTTCTTGGCCTCCATGCCCGAAAACGACTGCAGATACGCTGTTTACGATTTCGATTTCGTCACCGAGGAGAATTGTCAGAAGAGCAAAATCTTCTTCTTCGCTTGGTTCGTTTCATTTTCGATTATATTCTTAAAATTAAAATTTCGTATTTACCCTTTCATAAATCTAAAATATCATATTTATTCAAAAATTAAAAACAACCAATTTCTCTGTTAAAACTAACGATCAACATTTGAAATTACTATTTTACCCTTCTAAAAACCCAAAATATCATATTTACCCTTTAAAAAAAAATATATCAAATTTACCCATTTAAAAGGGTAAATATGATATTTTGGGTTTTTAGAAGGGTAAAATAGTAATTTTAAATGTTCACCGTTAGTTTTGACAGAGAAATTAGATGGTTTTTAATTTTTGGGTAAATATGATATTTTAATTTTAAGAAGGATAAATATGTAAATCTCCCTTTTTTTTATAGAGGAGGGGTATTTATGATATTTCTTGTTTTTTATAGGTCTCCTTCGAGTTCTCGTATCCGTGCCAAGATGTTGTACGCAACGTCAAAGGATCGGATCCGGCGCGAATTGGACGGGATCCATTATGAGATCCAAGCCACCGATTCGTCTGAAATGGAGATGGAAATTCTTAGGGAGCGCGCTCATTAAATAAATATATTGAATAAAAATAACCCTAGATAGAATGGGGTGTATTAACCGTATAAGTACTAGTATTGTTGGTTATCGAAACGAACGAGTGGTTTGAATTGAATGTCTGAGATTGTTGCAGATTAATAGTTTGATTACCTATATTTTATAGGGGTATTCGTGATATTTTCTTATTTTTAAAGGGGTATTCATGATATGATCCGCTCGAGTGGTTTAGCATATCATTTGAATTTGTATGTTTTCAATTTGGTAAAAATATCTGGAAATATAATTAGTGTGATCGGTAATATTATTTTGTATTCGTATATGTTTGTGTATAATATGATTCATTAAAAATTTGGCAAGAAACATGAATTATGTTTTTAATTGTCTCGGTTAACGAAACTAATTAATCGAAACAATATTAGGGTTTCGAAATATTTGATTTAAATATTTTGTTTCGTTAAATTTTAGCCCAATTTAGCTTTGTGAAAACAAGGCCCGTATTTAGATTGAAGACGTATCTAACTAATTATAGCCCAGTCTTGCTCTCATGGATAGCAACCAATTTTTTTTTGTTCCAAAAACATTATGCTTTTACTTCTTCTGAAATATATGTTGATTGCTGAGAATATTACGAATTGGGCCAAATGCTTTCTTGATTATCAATCTTTCAACAACAATAGTTTTTTCTCTTATGATGTTTGACAAGTTCAACTATACATGTGTTTGTAACTGTATTATTGTATTATTAAGATAATAGGTAATATATTTTTTGTTTAAATGTTCATTTTGTCGGTAACTATTTAATTTTGTTGGTAATTAAATTATGGAAATTTTCCAACAGTAACCATGTTACTGAAGTTAATTCACGGAATAATCAAGTTTTGAACATAATTCTCAAAATGCCTTTTGCGGGATACCATTCAGCGCCAGGCGGGGAACCATTCTGAGCCTTTCTTAATTTTTGTTGGTTAGTTAGTTAGTGCAGGAATTAAAAAGGCGATGAATCATACCTCGTCAGGCGACATATGGAAGCCCGCCTTTGCATTTTGGTATTAGTTCAATTGAAAAATTGATATTTGTTCCCAAATTTTACCATAACATGGTCTATGTTCTAAATTAGTATATTTAATTAAAATAATAACTAGTACATGTTGGCTGTTAACTTAATACATAATTAATATTTATTCGAATTCATAAATTTGAATAAATTTTACTGAATATTTAATTATATCTTTTAATTAACACGTAAATTAAATGTAATTGTTTGTAATGGAGGATTCGGCAGGTACATTTTGGGGGGAGTGATTTTTTTAAAAAAAAGTTACTACTGACAACTGACAGGTTTGAAAAAAAAAATTAAATTTATTGCACCCAAAATGTACTTGCCGAATCCTCCATTACAAACAATTACATTTAATTTACGTGCTGATTAAAAGATATAATTAAATATTCAGTAAAATTTATTCAAATTTATGAATTCGAATAATTATTAATTATGTATTAAGTTAACAGCCAACATGTACTAGTTATTATTTTAATTAAATATACTAATTTAGAACATAGATCATGTTATGGTAAAATTTGGGAACAAATATCAATTTTTCAATTGAAGTAATACCAAAATACAAAGGCGGGCTTCCATATGTCGCCTGGCGAGGTATGATTCATCACCTTTTTTTATTCCTGCACTAACTAACTAACCAACAAAAATTAAGAAAGGCACACAATGGTTCCCCGCCTGGCGCTGAATGGTTCCCCGCAAAAGACATTTTGAGAATTATGTTCAAAACTTGGTTATTTCGTGAATTAACTTCAGTAACATGGTTACTGTTGGAAAATTTCCTTAAATTATTATCAAACCAATATGAGCTAACTCGATTCAAAATGAGCCGAGATTAAACTCGAAATTTTAGCTCGGAACTTAATAATAAACGAATCGATTTCAAGCCGAACTTGAGATGGACATAACTCGCTCAAACTCGATACAATTGCAGTCTATATAAAATTAATAACGAATGACGATATCTACTCTAGTGTAGTACACCAAATACAATTAATAAACTCGATTTTAACGTCTCTCGAGATCCTTATAAAAGATGTGAGAGGACTATTTGAGCATTACGATTTTACCCTTTAAACATTAAAAACAATATTTCTTTTTTCGCCTAGTTCGACGAAGCCTCATCTCAGATTTCACTCGACAAAGCCTTCCTGGCCCCATGTGTCATTATGATCTCCTATGCCTTTCGTGCTTTCCTTGCTTGCATGGCTTTAATAAGCTATTTTTCTTTTTTTTGAAGAATAGAAGAAATTAAAAAAATAAGCAATGTGAATGGATAAATTTAAAATGTTTCATTATAATAACAAGATTTATTTATTGTTCTAATTAAGTAGGGTTTTATGTTTATTATTTGGAAAATGACAATATCATAATGATTATTTCATGTAGTAGTTACTTTCAATGATATGTATCATTCGTTAATTATTGATATATTATATATTATGAATTAATCGGAAAAAAAAAAATTAGGTTGAAAGTCGAGCTCGAATTTGTCTCGAATTTAATCCGAGCGACCTAGGTCGGGCTGAAGCTCGGCTCGATAAGTTTCCGAGCTTGCTTGGCTCGGCTCGGCTCAGCTCGATTAGTTTTGAGTTAAAGTTGAGCGAACTACTATCGAGCTATAATCGAGTTGAGCACTAGCGAGCTACGAGTCACGAACTAAATTTGCAACCCTAATTCTATATTACCAATTTTATTTCTTAAAACTAAGATAACTAGCCTAAAAAATAATCTAGTTATTTTGAATAACCTCTAATTAATTTGAATTGACCAAATAATTTATTCTCGCTTGATTATGTTATAGTAATATTACTGTAAATAAAATAAAATTTGAAAAATAGGAGACAACACATACATGAAACAAAATATGAAGAAGCTAAAAACACAATTAATGATATGATATAGAAGAAAATAAATTGAAATAAAAATGGAAAATATTTATAATAAATAATAATCTTTTTTATATCTAAATATTTTTTCTTTAAAATAGTATACGATAGAACTCTCCATTCCAAACAAAAATGTTGTTTGTCATGTTAAATCATTTATGTACAAATCCGTTTAATTTTTCATTTTTGCTTTTGTTTCGAGCTTCATTTCATATAGTTTGGTTCAAGTTTCTCTCACTTAATATATGTGTAATATAATATATTAAAAAAATAATAATAAAATGTACATATCTGCTTAATTATTATTTTTTATAATAAATAAATGTTTGATTAATAATAAATTAAAAAACCAGTATAAAATGAACTTATCTTTCTTTTACGGGCTTATGCGTTAAAACCCTGATTCAAAGCCCAAACTAACACTAAACCCTCTTTCTTCTCCCCCGCCAAAACCCTAGTTCGCCGTACTCACTCTCTCCTCCGCCAGCCAGCCAGCTCGTTTCCTTTCGCCGGAGAATAAAGAACAAAAGCATTAATCTGCAAATGGCGAAGAAATTAGGGAAAAGAGCGCGCAAATTCGCGAAGAAGGGTCTCCAGACTGTTGAAAAGACTAGACGCATCAAGCAGAAGAAACCTTTCTTCAAAAAGAAACTCGCCGCATCTCATCAGGCCAGTCCCGAAGCTCTCGAATCCCATTCTTCCGATCAAACTTCCAATCTTGAATCAAACCAGTAATTATTTCAATTCAAACTTTGAATGTTCTTCTATGTACTAATTATTCTCTGTTTTTATTCGTATCAGAATTTCAATTGATAATAATCTCGAGAATTTGTTTCTTAATAATCACGAAGAAGAAGAATTAAATGATGAATTTTCAGATAGTGATGGCTATCTCTCCGAGGATCCAGAATGCCCTTACATTTCTGAAAGCGAAAACGAGACAAATTCTACAGGTTCCCTTTGAACACCTTTTTAAATTTGTTCGAATCCAATTTTTAACATAATTAACATAAATTTCTTAACAGACGAAACTAGTCACGCAATTTTCGAGGAGGAAAACACGAAAATCAGTCTAGAAATCTCGAATCAAAAGAAAAACCTCGAAAATTTTCTTCAAAAGGTTTTCCATTTCTCAATCAATATTTTTTAAAAATTCCTTCAAACAAACGCTTACGTTTAAAACAAAATTTAATTAGGATCCACAATTTGCAAAATTTCTCGAAACCAAGCAATCAAAATCAGAATCAGACTCAGAAGACTCGGAATCGTCCGTATCTGAATCGGACGAGTCGAACAAACGACCCGTTAGACCCGTTACACGAACCACCACAGAACTCTGGTGTTGGCTCGTCACAGAAGATCCACAATCCCCCGCACTGAAAAACCTCCTCAACACGTTCTACTCGATCGCTACAAATTCGTCCAACACGAACCCCGAAATTTCGTCCAATCTTCTGAATTTCGTCCTATTGCAAACGGACGCAATTCTGCGTGCACGTTTTGGGGTCACGGATCAGGAGGGTGTAATTTCAAAATTGAAGAATTTGGGGGAGGAGGAGAGGAATTTGGTGAAATTGTATCTGAAGAGTTGTGTGGGGTTTTTGAATCAAGTTACCAATGCGAGTTTGATTTGTTTTGTCTTGTCGAGAATTAGGGTTTCGGTGGATTTTCTTCTCGCTTTTCCTTCAATGGTTAAACGATTAATTAAGGTATGTTTTTGTCCTAAATTTCAAAAATACCCCTCTATTTTTGTTTCTTTAATCATTTGATCCCTCTAAAATGTAAAATATTGTTAATAGCCTTTCAAAACACGGAAATATCTTGTATAACCCTTCATAATAGGTGAGGGATATTCATGATATATATAATTTATTTCCTAGAATATTCATGACATTTCACGGGGGTATGCATGATATTGTGACATTTTGTATGAGTTCATGAGAAATTATGCCTTATAATTAACATTTGCTTAATAACATTTATTTTAATATAATTTTAATATTTTATTAATTTAATGTATTTATTTAATTAATTTTGTAGGTTTTAATTCATTTTTGGGCAAGTGGAGACGAATCTCTCTCTAAAACTTCATTTTTACTAATCATAGACTTGGCTTCGAAATCATCATCGAATTATTTCAACACAATCATGAATTCAATGTACAAAACATACATTTCGAGATCGAAATTCATCGAGGAATCGAATTTGAAGCAAATCGAGTTTTTAATGAAGTCTCTTTTGGAGATCTTTGCTTTGGATCCCCCAAAAGCGTACACAGTTGCGTCTTCCTCTCTTCGCCAGCTGGCAGGCTTCGTCAAAAAGGCGATGGGTACTAAAAAAGAGGTTTGTACTTGTATTCTTATTTTTTTTATTTTGGCTAATTTTTCCAAATGCCCCTAAATTATACCTAAATTACAAAAACACCCCTCCTAAAATTCAAATTTTTTTGTCAAAATGATTAATAATACACTAACTAACGGTTAATTGTTTGGACTAAATATTGAATTTTCCAAGAATGGAAGGGATTATTTGCAATTTATCAATAAAACAAGGCTTTTTTTGCAAATTTACCAGTTAATATAATAATACATTTTTTTGTTAACCATGCAGGAAGATTTAAATAAAATCGAGAATTTCCAATTTATGAATTGCCTAAACTTATGGGTACAATTCGTTTGCACGAATTACAAGCAAAAAAATGATTTCCCCCAATTAATTTCCGTTTCGATTAAAATTATTTCTGGCGTGGCGAAACTATTCCCTGCTACGAGATTCGTACCGCTCAGGGTCAAATGCGTAAAAATGCTCAATGATCTTTCTCTCTCCTCCGGAATTTTCATCCCCGTTTCGCCCCTGTTTTTCGACTGCTTTGAGATCCGTGCGAAGGCCGAGAAATTTGGAGGTGATGAAACAAAGGTTAATTTGGCATCTTTATTGAAGGTACATAAATAATAAGGACTTTCTTGAAAATTCTCAAAGTATCACTTATACCCCTACAAAATAGGAATATTATGGATGCCCCTGCAAAACCCTAAAAAATTCGTATATACCCCTCATTTTGTGATATTTTTACATTTTTGGAGGGGTGTACATGAAATTTGACCTTTTGACTATTATTAACATTATTATTTATTTTTATTTATTTATTAATAGGTGCCGAAATACCTATTTAAATCGCGAAAATATCAAGAGGAATGTTTCAAAAAAGGGATTGAATTATTATGCGCTCATTTATCTCAATGGAGCTATCACGTTTCGTTTCCTGAACTTTGCACTTTGCCCCTCGCACTTTTGAAAATTATTCTCAACAACGCCACCACGGAATCTTCTAAACGCCAGTTCGAGCGCCTAATCAACCAGGTATTAGATAACAAAAAATTAAAAAATTTCATATATACCCCTACAAATATTAATAGTGTTTTGAATGTAAATACAGGTTGAATCGAATAGAAATTTCATACAGATACAAAGGGATCAAGTTGCTTTTTCGCCTAACGATAAATTGGCCGTGGAGAATTTTCTATTGGTAATTTTACGCTTTAACCCCTAGAAAAAATCAAAATTATTTATTTAATTTAATTTATTTATTTTGTAGGTGGAGAAAAGTACGGCGAAAACATCGTTCTCGCAATACTATGCAAGCATGTTGCAAAACTCTCAAATTTGAAGTATGGTTTGTTAAAATAAATATATTTTAATGATATTTTAATAGTATTAATTTGGTAATGTTTATTGTGTCTGTGTAGGTTGAATTGAATTTTGGCGATATTTAGGTGGATAAATTAGGGGGCATTAATGAGAGTAGATTTCATTAAAAGGCATTTATTTGAGTTTGTATACTTTTCTATTCAATGATGTTCGGCTTGAAATGTGGATTGTATTTATTTTTCGATGTATTATTTAAATTATTTCAGTTTTGTTCTTAATTTTTCAATTTAATGAACTTCAGCTAGAAATACGCACAATTTTGAATTATTTAAACTCGTATTCAATGCAATATTTATTATTTCAATCTAACTATGCAATTATGAGAAGTCAAAAATGGCGATTTAAATTTTTTATTTTTTTGAAGAGTGTTCGTTAGGATTTTGAATTTTTTTGATGGTTGGAAATTGGAATTCAATGCACGTTGTTTTAGCGTGTTAAATTTTTGGCAAAAAATTTCTCCAAAATTTATTGCTACTACGTAGTTTTTTCTTTACTTTGATACTTTTAACTCGGATTTCAAGTTTGAACACCTCCTAATCAAAAAAAAAAGTTTGAACACCTACTCGAAAGAATTTTGAGTTCAAATATCGAAACCACACGGTTTGGAAATCAAATTGTTTGTTGCTTTATCTTTGTGGCCAAATGTGTAACGAGTCAAGATCGAAAACATATATATTTTTTTTGCCATCAAAATACATTTAAAATTTAAAATATTTAATTTCAAAGATTTTACAAAAACATGAAATATCAAATATATGATTCGTTACACAAAAACAAAACAAATTGCAAAAAAAAGAAAATTTAAAGAGTTTGGCCATGCAAATCATTCAACGCCATAACCACCCAAGTTTAATGCACGAATGAATATGGCCAATATATAATATATAATGTGCATGTCAAAAGGGTTCCCCATTTTACACGTCTCACGACTCACGAGTCATGACCAAATTTAATGCACAAACATAACAATAACAATGTTTCTTTGCAATTCAATTTCTTTTGGCAGGGGTTCGAAATGACGATCGTGTCACGTCACCATCAACAGTGTAGAAGAATTTTACAGTGTTGTGACTATTTGTCTCGTTACAAAATATATGATATATTAGTTTCACAAATTTTTATATTGTTGTGAACTTCATCGTCAAAAATTTCTTAGAATATTATGCGATAAATTTTATCGGTATAATATTGTAAAATAGACTTCAAGAAAAAAAAAAATTGTGTGGTGTAATTTCACAAATTTTTATGTTGTTGTGAACTTGATCGTAAAAAAATTCGTCGAATATTATTCGATATCAATATAATAATGTAAAATAGACCCCAAAAAAATTTGTGCAGTATATTGATTTTTATTTGATCCTTCCAAAAAACTTTGTTAAGGTCCGCTACGTCAGGACATTTATATTGTGATGACTATTTGTCTTGTTACAAAATATGATATAGCAGTTTCACAAATTTTTATATTGTTGATTAACAGACGATATCATTTTCGTCGAATAGTTTATATAGTTAGTAATTCAGTATATTTTATTAGTATAACAATATAAAATTTATTATTTGATTCAAAATAAATTGTGTAATTTCAGTATCTGATTTATTTGGTCCCTTCAAAAAATCCTATCAAGATATATCACTGCAGAACATTTATATATTTTTAATAAATTTCAATAATGATTTCAATAAATTTCATGCAATGAAATAGGCATGTTCAGTGTTTAGAGTGTTTACTCATAATTTACTTAAATGATTATTCATTTGAAAGTTCAAATTTGGAGATTCAAAACATAAGAAAGAAGAAAAATCTATTTTTTTACGGTGTAAAAAAAAAAAAAAAACAGAGTCAAAAAGAAATTAAAATGTGTCAATATCAAAGGAACTGTGCAGCATTTAATGTTTTGGAGCTTTATTTCTGAAGTTATTATATGCTGATGTAAGCACCATTAATGGAGTTCAGACTCTTCTGCACCATCTTCATCCATGCATCTCTGTGCCAATTTATAAAATCATACACAAAAGTGAGTTTATACACAATATATGAAAATTAATTATTCACAGCGGATATATGACATTAATATTAATTAAAAGGAACAAAACTCAGAGTTCAAATTTTGGTAGTTGGATTCCACATCCTACAAAGAAGTAGACAATTGCATGCAACTAATTAATTAATGCTTGGAAAAAAAAATAATTCATCTACTATTTGTTACTATCATCTTTTTTAATGCATAAAAAGGTAATACTTGACATAATAAATGTATTATTATTATTATTATTATTATTATTATTATTGTGTATATGATATTATAGTTATAGAAGTATGATTTTATAATGATGAAAATGAGAGGAGGGCCCAAGACAATAAAGAGCAATAAATGGCACCTAAGATTAGGGTTGGGTCCCATTCATAGGAGTTGGGATTAATGTCTCATTAATTCTTATTTAATTCCTAGGCTCGACTTCCCTTCAATCCACCCCCCTTTAATTAATTTTTCAACATTATTTAGTTGTTTCATTAATTTTGGCCCTCTCACTAATTAATGGAGACTATTCTAGTTTGCCATATATATTTTGTACAGAAAAAATGATTTTATTTGTCAAAATTGTTTACTATGTAGTATGTATTCCTATATGGTAAATCCTATGTTTTTTAGTCATATGATATATTAAATACTTCAAAACACCGATTTTATCTGTATTCGAATCATATCACCGAATACGTGCAACACAGCTTATAATTCAAATGAAAATATCATATTTTGAAAATTTATCAATTAATTTCAAGTCTTTTATTATTACAATTATCAATTAATGAGGATTATTCTCACACACCTACACAAATTTGACCATTGAAAAATACACCTCTAGTTGTCATCTTTAATTTTGATTTATTTTAGGGAATTATGTGCTCTTTGAGTTTGAACTATCTTTTTCTGCATTTAATGACATAATTAATGTTCCTTAATGCATTTTGCTTTTTGCTACGTTGATATACACGTACAAAATCTTTATAATCTACTTCTATAATATATACTAAAAATGGTTATATATGTGTGTTTAACTTGTAAGTATTTTTAGTAAATATTAAACTAGTTATTTTTCAATATATATATATATATATATTTTGTAAAACACATAGGAAATTTTTCAATATACATAGTTCTATTTCTAACAATTTTCTATTAAAAGCATTAATTTACAAAGTTAACCTAAATAATATTTCACAAAAGATATTTTTGTTGTTTGCCTATTACTATTTTATTTTTTGTAATTTAGTCAATGTTAAGTAGTTAAAATGTTCTTTCTCTATGTTGATGTCACATTAAATAGTAGACATAAATAGTTAACTATACCAACCCTTAATTAAACACACCCACACACACCCACACTAAAAGATACAAATTAATTAAATCATAAATTCCATACCACACACAATTTAATTACATTTTTTATTGACAAAAATATTGTGTTATTTGATTTGACCCATGCAAAGACCAGAAATTAATCAAATGATTCAAATATATATTCCTATAGAATCACAAAAAAGTAATAAAATTTCACATTATTTATTTCCATACATTTTTTACTGATCCCAAAGATGATACCCAAGAATTGGGTCCCCCAAATCTCCACTAGCAAAGAATAAACTCATATATAGCTAAATTTTATTTTTCTAATAAATACAATATATTCAACACAATAAATACCCACTCCATAATTCCTCTCCATTTCATCCTAAATTCACTTGTACTATAGTAGTGGTCCGAAATGAATTGAATGGAGGTTTGCAGTGATTTGAACTGGAGAGGAGACAGGAGAACGGTGGTCCTCATTATCCTTTCTTCTTACCCGCCCAGCAATAAATGCGCTCTTTGTCCTTTCCACCCTCCAGTCCTAATCCAACCCATCACCTCCAGTCTATTTCCTCTTTGTCAAACATTTCTATATGACCTTTCATATACCAAATCATGAGTGATTATAAAAACGACCCACCGAATTTGGTACAGACAAACCTCTTGAAATTGAATTTTCAAAAATATGGGTTGAAATTAATTGAATTTCGATTTCAATTTCAATTCACACAATTAATGCGATTTGTCTGCATGCTTTTAGATCTTTCCTTTTAATTTAACTACTCCCCCCCTCCCCCAAATTCTCTCTAATCAATTCATTCTTTTATTTATACCCCTCTCTGCTCTTCTTATCTCTTTGCTCCTCTCTCTCTCTCTCGCTCTCTCGCTCTATTTTACTGCCATGGCGACTGAAGTGGGTCTAATGGCGAGGTTGGTTAATGGGTATGGAAAGGAAACGGATGCGAAAGGGAAAAATGATCCGATAACCCGTGATTTGCTTGGTGGGTGCACTGTCATGGAAACCAAGGACTTGGATCTTGGTTTGGCTATCGGGTCTGCATCCACTATCGATAACAAAATACCTCTTAATATTCTGGTAAATACAAACTTCCTGTTTTTAGTCGTTTAAAATTCAAAAATTCAAAAATTTTAAGATAAATCAGTGAATTTGATTGTCAAATTACTAAATTTTACCATTGTTTTTACAATCACAGCATCATGGTAAGATGAACCTGCGGAACAACGCAAGCACAGCAAATCCTCTTCAAGATTTGAACTTCCCACCAACCATCATCTCGCTAAGCATCCCCCAATCGTCCGCGACGACGAAAAATTCACCGTTGTTTCCCTCCAATTATCAAAGCGTTTGCACTATCGAAAAGGTTAAATCGGCTTTGGAACGAATGGGACGCGATTCTCAAAGCAAGAGTCATCCTCGATCCGATGGCTCCCCTTCGCCGTCTTCTTCGTCCATCACGTCTTCGTCGCCGTTGAAACGACACGTGGATCAGATCGAAGGCGACAATTCGTCCGTGGCGGTTGCGGGGGCGAGTCTTATGGCCGCCGCGTGTCCGAATTGTTTGTTGTATGTTTTGATATCGAAAGAAAATCCGCGATGTCCGAGATGCGATTCTCATGTTCCGCGACCGGTTCTTAATAATAAAAATAATGATAATAATAATAATAACAATAATAAGATGATGAAGAAAATGAAGATTAATTTAAGTAGTAGTATTAATATGGATAGAACTCTTAATTTATTTTGAAAATTGAGAATGGGAAATTATTGGGATTCATTTGTAGATTTGAATGGTGGTTGGTTTGGAGGTGGTGGCAAATTTTTAGAGAAACAGTTATATATGTTTGCTCCTTAGTTTTTAATTTATTTGTGGGTTTGGAGTTTTTGGCATATATGAATATAAATAGATACTAATTTTGACATTTAATAATGGTAGCCCTGATTTATGTGTTAATTAATATATTTAGTTACTTTTTAAATATGAAAGATTTATTGTGGTCTTAAATTGACTTAGGGTTGGGCTGAGTATTAATGGTGTTTTATTGAGTGGTGGGAGAATTTAATGTATTTGGTTGATTAATGTTTGGGGAAAATAAATGTTGCATTAAATACTTGCTTGTTTTTAAGGCATCCTTTCTGTTTTCCTTAAATTAATTCATATTTATGGAAAGTAATATCTAGATGGAACTATCAATTTTGGATGCACTGCAAAAAGACATAATAATTGCATCCAAACCACACACACACAAAAAAACATATATTCATGTCCTTGCATTCATACAATAATATAGTTTTATTCCGGCAATACTATATCAAAACAAAATTATGACTTTAAATTATATTAATTTCATTATATTATCAGAACACATTTATGTAATCATGTATATATTTTACGATTATTTTATATTTTATTTATCAAATATTAAAACATATAAAAGAGCAATTCTATAAATAGGGGGCTTCTATCATATACCCCTTTCATTATCATACACCCATTTTCAAGGGTATTTGAAGTAATTATCCATTTATGAATATTTAAGGTAAGATATCAAATATATTTATCAATTAATGTTTAACTAAATTGGAATTTTTTGTTGTTCATTTAAACAAAAATGTCCATAAAAGATAAATTTTATGATACACCCTTTTACAAATATAATTAATTGCTAAAATACCCAAAATACCCTTGTAAAAGGGTGTATGATAGAACTCCCCCTATAAATAATATACGACATATAAGTTATAACACAATATTAGGAACAAACATACAACAAAAATTATATCATTGTTATTCATTATAATTCATGCAAAATATCAAATAAAGAAAACAGTGAACCATACGACTGTATTCGCTCCACACAATTAATTATACAATACCAATATTATTTTATTGATTTAAAATACAAAATAAAATATTATACTTCACAATGAAACCAATTAAAAAAAATATCAAAAATCAAAATATAATTAAGCCAAAACATAATTAAAATTTATTTTACATCATACGGTACTTTTAAATATACAACTTCAAAAATTACAATAGTATTCAATATATGTGCACAAGTTTAAAAAATTGTTTATATTTTAATAGATAGACTATTATTTTTCATTTTTGTTGAATTCAAAATAACCTAATTAGTTTTATATACGATTATTACTAGTATAATTCAAAATAATAACAATAATAATAACACTTAAAATCTAATTATTTAAATACTAAAAATGCATTATTTGCACTACATTTTCTTACATATTAACAAATTTAGGTTTAAAGAGTAATTCAAGTGAATATATTTGACGTGTTTTTAAAACTAAAGTTCTAAAATACCGTTAAAATAACTTACAAAAAAAAAATCTCATGTTATATAGATTATATATTTATTAATCGGAAGAGAAATAGACCGTATGTGAGAAATATTAACAATTTTTTTTGTTAAAGAACAAAACTACATGACTCATGTGTCTCAATTTTTATTAAAGAAACATAATATTCATTGTTATGAGGATATTGCATTGAATAACTAGAGTTTGGTTTTAATTGCACGAAATGAATTTACATTATAAAAAATGACGTGAATTAAGAATATGACCTAAAAATTATTGTAAAATAATAACACACAATATTAGGCTACAATATGTTATATGATGTTAAAATATATAGCAACTTGATAAATGAGATCCGACCACATGACAATAGTCACCGGTTCAAATTAAGACATGATCACACAAAATATCTGTATTATAGGATACACATCTAAAATTTATGTATACGATAAATTCACGTAAAAATCTATGATTAATAATCACCATGAATTTGTGATGAATTTAAGGAAGATTTAACCCTCCCGAAAACTTTTGAAGCCTTAAAAACAAAAATAAGTACAGAAACACAAATATGGAAAATTCTTTCATTTTTTGATCGTACAAACAAGTCTTGATTTCTTACGAGCACATCCCAAAAAAGGAGAAAAAGAACACCAAATGCCTATTCTCTCTCTCATGCGCATTTCTAATTAATTATCTTGGCAAATCAATGCAAGGATGGAGAGGAGAAGTAAAACAAATTCCGATTCTACACTTAACTTTCTTAATCAAAGAAACAACATCGAAAAAATGGTCGAGTTCGCATGGAATTCGAAGAATCCCCTCTTGTTTGTACCCGAATTCGAGAACGGACAATTCTAACAACACCGCGAAATAAGGATGTGTTAGTAATCTAGTATGGACGTGAATTCTTTCTGCTTGAGTTCCTGCACCGACAAGAATTGGTACGTGCCCTCGCGGTGCCGATGGTTTCTCTGCCATTTTTATAATTTAGGGTTTTGTTTTTACGTTAAGAAATGTTTCGAGGCGTGTTCTCTATATAGAATTCTGAGATTATTTAAAATATATTTTTGTAAGGAATAAAAGAGAATCCAAAAAGTCTTGAGATTATTTAAAATATTCATGATAATGAAAGATAAGAAATGAAAATTTGGTTTCTCAAAAGGTAAAAAAAAATGAAATGTATGAAAGATAATAGTTTTATCACTTTTGCCAATAATAAAATTGAATTTAAAAATTTGTGGGGTCTTAATGAAGTACTTATCTTATTTGTTTGTGTTTGGTCTATTCGATAATTAAATCATATATTTGGAATGTGTCTTTTTCGAAGTATATACTTAATTTGGGTATTTAATTCAGTTTAAAATTGAATTTGCCTTCTAATTATATCTTAATTTTTTCATGAGAAGTTTTTAAATAATTCAGATTCTTTTGGATAACAAAGCAATGCTTCGAAAACCCTTTAATTTCTGAATAATAAAAATATCCTATATTTTAGCCAAAAAATATAGGTTTTATTTTAAAAGTTACAACATTCAGAAAATTTTGTTCTTGAAATATTTCCTTCTATATTAATCCTTACAGTTTTTGAAATTTTGAAATCGAACCTCATTGTTTGAGCCCCTTACAAAATTACAAAATTCTCAATTTTATTTTGGATTGTTATCTTGGAAGTTTGGTAATTGTTATCTTACTACATTCAAAGCAAAATTCCAATCCATTTGATATTTTATAAAATTTCAGGATGGAAAGAGTAAATTAACCATGATAAGAGTTCTAAACTTGCCATGACCATCTGAAAGTGACTAAATACATTTTAATAGACGCATTATTGCAACAAAATATTAATTCTATTATTATTGCCCTTCACTTTATATGAAGTGTATAGATCTCATGACCTCATTTTTTCCCCTTATAAAATAGGCAAATTGGATATAAGTTTGTTTTTCAAATTGTAATTGGTGCCATTTCCAGTGGACAAGTTAAAACTTAAAACCACTGGAAATTTACAAGTTCTCCTAGATTCAATAACGTGATATAAAATTGACAAAAATATTTAAGAGGGGATATTCAAGCAATAAAACATTATATAGTTATTATATAATTATTATATAGTAATAATAACCAGAACATAATATATATATGGGGGTAATTCTTGTTTGTCCCTTCAAAAGTTGAGAATATCAAATTTATCCTTCTAAAATAGTTAATATACAATTTATCCTTTGAAAACTAAGAAAATATCAAATTTAACCACATCAAAATAAAAGCTTATCAAATCAATTCCCTTAAAACTAATGTGATATCAATTCAACCATTACAAATCAATATGACCAAACTACCCCTAATCCAAAAATCGTTCCATAAGCCTTCCATATGTCTCGCTCGACCACCCTTTCTCGAGAAAATGAATGTATGTTATGTTTAATATCGAGAAAATGAATGTATGAATGTATCTTTTCCTCGTGTCGAGAACAAATCTTACTATCGACACTCCAAATGGAACTGTTCTTTCTAAACGTACCATTGTCGTTTAAATATGATTTGTCGCAACATTTCACTTATTATAAAGAGTATTATAAGGAGGCAATTTCATGTGAACCCTCGCAATATCTCAAAATGTCACAATCCATACGTTTTGAATTGCTAATGTCATTAAAATTGCTCCAATGCAAATAACAGTTATAAGAAGTTAGTTAGTTTTGCTGTGATTATTTTTTGGTATGTTTGTTGTGAGATTAAATGTTAATTTTGAAGTCTTATTTTGTTGTGTGGCATTATATTTTTTTTGTAACCATTTCGATATCGTAAGAATATTAAGTACCTGAAATGGGTCAAGAACAATATTGGCAAGGGCTGTTTTTGTAGTACAAATTCATCATATTTTTGGGTAAATGTCGAGGGTTTAGGGTTTATGGAAAATTTGTAAGAAAACCTTCTATCTAAATTACCAAATTGAGAGACCATGTTTTGAATTTCTTAAGGTTTTTGTTAGAGTTATTTTCATCAATGTCACTGGAGGTGTCCAGCAATATCAGCAACAGAGAAGAAGATTGTTAGTTAGAGTTTGCAGAAATGGACTTCTCCATTTCGTCCTGTAGGAATATTCTCTTGTTTGTATTAAGCAGAATATTAGCTACGTGGTTAGATATGATTGGCTAAGTAGTTATTATTATCAGATATATAAAGTGTAATCTTCTTCTTCTTCAAACTGTAATGAACACACAGTGTTTTTAGTAAAAAGTATTTTCTTAGTTAAATCTTTTATCATGGTATCAGAGCTTCTTAGAGCAAACGCTCTCATCGATCCCACCCTTCTCCTCCCATGGATTCCACCACCACCACACCGGCACCATCGCCGGCGCCGCTGGGCACTCCATCAACTCCTCCTATCACAGTCTCTCAAGATCCAACAACTACTTTCACTCACCAAATACCCTTCAAACTTGACTCAACCAATTTTCTTCTTTGGAAGTCTCAGATTCAACCTATCCTAATTGCGTACGACCTTTTTGGATATGTTGATGGTTCGTTAGTTTCTCCAGATCAATTTCTTTCGTCTCCGAATAACTCTGCTGTCACTATTAACCCTGATTTCTTAATATGGCGAAGGCAAGATCAATTCCTGTTAGGATGGCTTATTTCCTCTCTCACAGAAACGGTTCTCTCTCAGGTTCTCAATTGCAAATCTTCTCATGAACTTTGGCAAACGCTTCACACCACTTTCAACTCCTATTCAGTGGCTCATATCATGCAATTGAAGACACAGTTTCAAACTTTAAAGAAGCAATCTCTCTCCTGTGATGAATACGTCAAAAAGATGCAAGCCATAGCAGATCAATTAGCCTCTGTTGGCTCACCTATCAGTGAAATGGATCTATGCCTCACCATTTTATATGGACTTGGTTCCGATTTCAACGCGTTTGTTAGTTCAATTACGAACACGTCACAACCTCTTCGTCTCTCAGATGTCATTGGTCATCTTCGTAGCTATGAGCTCCTGCTTGAACAACAAAATATTCCACCTATCGCAAATGCCATTAACACTTATCCACGACCAACCTCCACTCCAAACTATCAGCAACCATATCACCAATATAACTCGAATTTTTCTCAAGGGTCAAATTCTTTTCCCGGCCCAACTTATTCCACTCGTCCACCTTATTTTCAGCCTGTTCATGTTAATCCAGCCCACTCTTCAAACCCGTTACAATCATCTCCTTCTTTTCCTGGACGTGGGCGTGGTAGAGGAAGGGGTCGTGGACCGAAGTGTCAGGTATGTGGTCGTATTGGTCATGTTGCGCTACGCTGTTGGGACAGGTTCAACCAAAACATTCAATATCAACCGCCTCAACCTGGTCAGCCATCTCAACCTTCTCAAGTCTCAACGCAACCTGCTCAAGCACTCATGGCAAATCCAGCTCTTGCTCAATCCACTCAGACGCCTCCAATGGAATGGTTTCTTGACTCTGGTGCTACGCATCATGTCACGAATGATTTAAATGTGCTATCTCAGTATACTCCATTCACTGGTTCAGATCAATTGCAAGTTGCCAATGGTCAAGGACTCCCAATTACGCATACTGGTTCACTCTCAATCTCTCCTTCTTTAATTCTTACCAATGTTCTTGTTGTTCCTTCTATAGCTCGAAATCTCTTAAGTCTTTCCAAATTTCTCCTTGATAATAATATTCTAATTGAGTTTTCCTCTTTCAATTGTATTGTTAAGGATCGTTCTACCAACCATCTTCTTCTGGAGGTTCCACTCGTTAGTAGACTCTATACTGTGTCACAGAGATCTCTTTCACCTTCCCCCAGTGTACACTTCGCAAACAGAGTATCGGCAGATGTATGGCATAAACGCTTAGGTCATGCCTGTCATTCTACCATTTCGTTTTTACTTCAATCAGGTCAAGTTCTTTCTTCTTCAAATAAATTAAGCTTTTGCGGTTCATGTTGTCAAGGCAAGTCATCTCAGTTACCTTACTCTTCCCCATCTCCGAGATCCACACAACCACTTCAGCTCATCCATTCTGATTTATGGGGCCCAGCCTCTTGTCTCTCTACACAAGGATCTCGCTATTACGTTCAATTTATCGATGATTTCACTAAATTCGTGTGGATTTATTTTTTAAAGACTAAAGATGAACTTCCAAATGTATTTGTCAGATTCAAAGAATATGTTGAAAATTTATTTTCTTGTTCTATCAAATCTTTTCAGACTGATGGTGGTACTGAGTATATGCCTATTTTTAAACGATTTCCACATATACATTATCAACTCTCGTGTCCATATACACCACAGCAAAATGGCTTGTCTGAACGCAAACATAGAACTATCATTGAGCTCTCTTTATCCACTATGGCTGCTGCTTCTATTCCTAAATCATATTGGGAAGATATTTTTTCCAGTATTGTGTTTCTTATTAATCGAATTCCACCAATTCATTCTCCTAGAATATATCCATTTGAAATTCTATTCTCCAAACAGCCAGATTACTCTTTCCTTCGTGTTCTTGGTTGTCTCTGTTACCCTCATATCAGACCTTATAATGACTCAAAATTGGATTTTCGTTCGATTCCATGTGTTTTCTTGGGTTATTCAAACACGTGCAAGGGGTATAAGTGTTTGAACATTTCATCTGGTCGAGTGTATATTTCTCGTAATGTTCAGTTTGAGGAAGATGTTTTTCCTTTCAAAACACAATCTGAGAATTCTGAGTTATTATCTGATTCTTCTCCCCCTTCTTCTTTAACAATTCTAAAGCCCAATATTACATCCTCTTCTCACAATAATTTGTGCCACACTCAAATTCAGCCCAATCCTACCTCATCTACTTCAATTAGCTCACGGCCCATATCTTTGGATAATCATGAGCCCATTTCTCTCTCTCCAATTCCAGAATCACCCAATCAAATAATTCCTCTTACAGATCAATCAGACCATGCCGTGTCACCCGTCTCTTCTCCCTCTCCATCTCCATTACCACATATCTCTGTTCATCCTATGATTACAAGAAATCGAGATAACACACGAAAGCTTCGATCTTTCCCTGATCATGTCACATATAATGTTGTGACCAATACCGTAGAAGAGCCCACCTGTTTTTCGATGGCAAATAAATCAGTTGATTGGTGCAATGCTATGGCTACTGAGCTTGATGCTCTTGCGCAAAATCAAACCTGGGTACTCATTCCTTCACCTCCCGATCGCAAAATCATAGGCTCAAAATGGGTCTATCGTATCAAGAAACGTTCAGATGGATCTATTGAACGTTTTAAAGCTCGCCTGGTTGCTCAAGGTTTCAATCAGGATGAAGGTATTGATTATTTCGATACTTTCAGTCCTGTTGTGAAACCTACGACGATACGCATCATCTTAACGATTGCCTTATCAAAAGGATGGTCTATCAATCAGTTAGATGCTCACAATGCATTTCTCAATGGAGATTTGGAAGAACAAGTTTTTATGAGGCAACCACCAGGGTTCACTGATCCCACATATCCGAATCATGTTTGCTTGTTAAAACGCGCGCTGTATGGCCTCAAGCAGGCTCCTAGAGCCTGGTTCCAAAAATTGAGAACTACGTTAAGCGATTTTCATCTTCAACCTTCTCTCTCGGATACCTCGCTGTTTATACGAGTTAGTAATGGCGAAACTCTTTATCTTCTGGTTTATGTAGACGACATTCTTGTCACGGGTTCGAACCCGGACTCTGTAAATTGTCTCATATCAGATCTTAATACTAGGTTCAAATTAAAGGATTTAGGCCCACTCAACCTATTTTTAGGTATACAGGCCGAAAATTTTACTTTGGGCCTTCACTTGACACAAACCCAATATATTCGCTCTCTCATTCTCAAAACGAAAATGGAGAATGCTAAGCCAGTTCATTCTCCTATCTCGACCACTGAACCTCTTTCCAAATTCTCTGGCGTTCCCTTATCAGATCCTTTTCTCTATCGAAGTATTGTTGGCGGTTTGCAATACCTCACAATCACTCGACCAGATATCAGCTTTGCAGTGAACAAGTGTGCTCAATTCATGCAAACTCTTACTGATAGTCACTTGGCGGCTGTCAAAAGGATTCTTCGGTACCTAAAAGGCACAGAGAATCACGGCTTGCTCATTTCCAAAAACTCTTCGCTTGCCATAAATGCTTATTGTGATGCTGATTGAGCTAATTGTCCTGATGATCGTAGATCCACCACCGGTTTTTGTGTTTTTCTTGGATCAACGCTCATTTCTTGGAACTCTAAGAAGCAACCTACAATTGCTCGTTCTAGCACAGAGGCAGAATACAGGAGTATGGCCATGGCTACAATGGAAGTGCTATGGATTCAGTCCTTACTTCAAGAGCTTCAAATTCCACTGGTATGTGTACCGGTCCTCTGGTGCGACAATTTCGGTGCGACGTTTCTCGCATCCAATCCAGTTTTTCATGCGAGAATGAAGCATATTGAGGTTGATTTTCATTTCGTTCGTGAAAGGGTAAATCTTCGGCAATTACGAGTTTCTTTTATCAGTTCGTCAGCTCAAATTGCAGATGTATTCACCAAAGGTTTGCCCACAAATCGATTTCGTGAATTGCGTACCAAGCTCACAGTCCGAGATTCCCCAGTTTCGCTTGCGGGGGGATGTTAGAGTTATTTTCATGAATAATGTCACTGGAGGTGTCCAGCAATATCAGCAACAGAGAAGAAGATTGTTAGTTAGAGTTTGCAGAAATGGACTTCTCCATTTCGTCATGTAGGAATATTCTCTTGTTTGTATTAAGCAGAATATTAGCTACGTGGTTAGATATGATTGGTTAAGTAGTTATTATTATCAGATATATAAAATGTAATCTTCTTCTTCTTCAAACTGTAATGAACACAGTGTTTTTAGTAAAAAGTATTTTCTTAGTTAAAGCTTTTATCAGTTTTAGTTTCTTAGGAAACATTACGTATATGCAATCTTAATTTGCAAATTTGACGTAATAATTTTATGGATATTATGTGCATGCCCTTGGATCATGCTCTAATTTTATTTGCTTTTGATGATTTTTCGAGCAAACATACCTTAATGGGCCCGTACTTTCCTTGGTTCATCTCAAATCGACCAAAAAAATCACAATACTTACTTATTTAGAACTAAAAGGATTTGAATAATGTTGAATAATATTGAATAATATTGGCAGGCCCAAATGAAATTAAATAAATATTGAATAATATTGAATAATGTTGGAACTAATAGGGAGGCCCAAATAAAATTAAATAAATATTGAATAGTATTGAATAATGTTGAACTAATAGGCAGGACCAAATGAAATTAAATAAATATTGAATAATATTGCAAGACCGATATAATTTCCATAATGTAAAATTATTTCATGATTTGAGGCCCACATAAATTTCTTGTGCACTTATTTAGACCTAAAGGATTTAAGGTCCTTAGAGAAACTCATCGATTTAAAATAATAATTAATTAGGTACTGTTGTGGTTATAATTTGACCAGAGGGGTCCAAATTTTCGAAAAGAGGTTGAGTTGGAGGGAACTAGCAATAGCCCGCGCAATAATTGCGCGGTACTTCATATATTTTTTTACATATTTTTTTATATAATTTGTTTAAATATAATTAGTGCGGGTACGTTTAATCTCGATTATATAATCACGATATGTTTGCAAATATATTGATGTCAATAAATACATTATAATTAATAAAATTTCATGAAATTTGTCTATTATGAATATGCATTATAATTAATAAGGATCCCTGAAATTGGTCCATCATTATAAATCCACACCAAATAAACAATATCAAAAGGAAACTGTGAATAATACACATAAAACCGAAATATATTTAAAATGTCTTCCATTAACATAAAAAATATCAATTTTTCTTAAAAAAAAACATAATTGTAAATCATACCATAAGAAATTAACAATTGAGTCATAGTTTCATAGGGGGATTATATATGGAGCCCCAATAACACCAAAATAATATTTTTGATGAGGCGGCAAAAGAAAATTAAGTAGGTTGATTAGTATTCTTGATTATCTCATTGAACGATTTAATTGACACGTCAATTAACATTTACTAATATTAACATATTATAAATTATTGATGTGTTAATTAAACACGTCAATCAACATTAATTGAGTTAGTTAGAAATGTTAATCAATTCATTTTGTCGCCTCATCAAGGATATATGATGAGTTTGAAGACAAATCATATTTTTCTTCCAAATATTCAAATATGTGTATTATTTAAGTTGCAATAGAACAAAAAAAAAAAAAATTGACACGTGTCAACATTGGATGACCAAATATCCAAATATGTGTATCATTTAAGTTGCAATAGAACAAAAAAAAAAAAATACTTGACACGTGTCCAATGTTGACACGTTCCATATTAATACTATTGAATGATAATATTGCCAAGAGTGCGTTGGTTTGATCGGATTGAATAAAATCAAATCCATTTAAGTTAAATTGAATGGAATGAAATTAATTTTAGAATCGAAAAAATCGATTAAACTGAATAAGAAATATTATAATACTAAAATAAAAATAAATTATAAAAATTTATATTTTATTTATCAACATATATAAATAAATTTTACTAACTATAATTATATTATTTTATAAAATTATTCAAATGGACCCATAATCCAGTCGATTGTGTATTTGATACAAAAAACTATATGTTGCGAGAAATTATGAGTTCAAGTCTCATTGACATCAATAAATGATGAACAAACGACTATTCTCTATTTATTCGTTTTTTATAAGATTATTCAATTAATTTTTAATCTTTTTACATTAACACGTTAAAACATATGAACAATTAGATGTTATTAAATAGGTTTGGTTTAATTGATTTTTCAAAATACTAAAATGAAACGAACCGAATAAATCGACTAAAATACTTTTTCCAATCGAGATAAACCAAAAAAACCAAAAAACAGAACCGATTAAATCGAATTCGACCGATTCGATTGAGCTCTCGAATAAACTGAACCGTTATAACACTCCTTGGAAAGAGGGTCATAACCACTATTGCAAGGAAAATTATGTTGGTAAAATTTATAGTATAGACAATTTTGTTACCCAAATAATGAAAAATGACAAGATTTCGAGAGAAATTACACCGGACTTTTAAGTCCGATTAGCATTCTCACTTTTATATTATACTCTAATACTCTAATTAAAAGAATACTTGCGGTAAGTGATGAATATGATAATGGTTTTCACTCTATATATAATGTAATTTTATAAAAAAAATATAACAACAAAAATTATAATTATAATATTCATTATAGTTCATACAAAATCAAATATAAAAAAATGAATCATATGACTTGTATATTCACGGTACACAAATAATTATATAGCAATGATCAATTTTCTTTTATTGATCCACGATGAACAATACACACACAATAGCACATTTTAAAAGTGAAAATGATTAAAAAATGTATCGAATTTTAATTAATCAAAATCTAGTTAGAAATTTCAGATATAATTCACTTCTAATAGGAGGTTTCTTAACCTTTTGCCATATCACCCAGAACAGTGAACTTATTGAATTCAGTTAGAAATTTCGACAATGATAAATAATCTATTCACAAACAAACACTTTATAATAAGATGATTATTCCCATAAGTAAGTGTAATTATGTAAAATAACTATATTTTTCTTGTGAGACCATTAATATTTCTGGGCCCAACAACCCAAACTCCTAACTCTTTATTTTGTTTATTTTGTTTCTCTTGAATAATAAAGTCTCAGCCCAAAACAATCTGGCCCCAACTCACCTCGTCCCTCTCCTCCTCCCTCCTCTCCACTCGCACCATAATAGATCAGAGCCACCACTCACACCCTCTGGCGCCAATGTGCATCTCCTCCGGCCATGAAAAGAGAACCTGTCAATAGGAGAAGCACGGCTCATGTTCGACGAAAATGCTCGAGCAAACCAAAATACTATAAAAAGGGAACAATCTCTCAATAAAATAAGGACTGCACGTGTTCGACGAAAATCTCGAGTAAGGAAATATCGATTTGTGATTTCAAATAATGTGTACGAGATGGATATGGATGAATTTAGGGAGCATATATGTTCATTCGATTTGTGTCGAGGAGTCGTTCTGTGGAGAATTGGGAAGTATGGGATGTAGGCGTGGTGTTCGACGAAATGATGTGATCAAAGAATCAGGAATTTGTGGATGTGGGCGTGGTATTCGACGAAATGACTTTATCAGAGAATATGTAATTTGTGGATGTAGTGTAATTGGTCTTGCTCAAGTTAGTGTGTTCAAGGCGATCGACGAAATGTCTTAGATAAAGTCGAACGGGTCGAGTGAGTCAAACACCATTTATGCGGTATATACTTAAAATATTAAAATTATATCATATAAACCCTTATAAAAGTGATTAACATGTATACCAACAATGCATAATAAATATCATAATACGTCCTTTCATTTTTCTCTATTTGTTCTAAATTATGTTTTTATCGTTCTCTTTTGTAAACAGGAAAAAATAAATCATGATTTCGAAAATCTTTTCAAGTAAATTAAAAATAAAACATTTAAATATTCTTTCATTGTATAGTCATTCATATATTCATTTCTCATTTTGAAAAACATACATGATAATTTGAGTTTCTTAAGGAGAAAATTGAAGTTATATCTAGTGTAAATTTTTTCTAAGAAAACCCATAGGTATGTTTTCGTTTATTCTTAAAAGTTGTACCATAAAATTTACATTACACAACACATAAATTCTAAGCAAGAAAATTCTTTATAAATAAATTAAAAACAATTCTACTCATTTTTTTTTAATCGTCCATCTAGTTGGCGCAAATAATTCTATTCATTTTTGTTCTCTCTAGTGAGATCCATCGTCACATATTTTTTCATTTAATCATGAGAAAGGGTTTACTCAACAAAAAGGTCGATTTGTCTTATTTGTGTTGTTTATTTCCGATTCTTCTTATTTTTTCAGTAAATTAAGTATGTTTTGAAATATTCAACTCAGATTTTTATCGATTTTGAATTTGAACCAAATAATTTTGGTTTGCCTATTTTCCCCAAATATACAACTCAAATCTGTCCTTAATTTAATTTAATTTTTATTCAAATTCTTGATTGGAGTATGAAGACAAGTTCTAGTACTCGTATGTTATGGTATCGATTTTAACTCTTTTATAATTTGCACATGCTATAAATTATAAAAAAAAATGTAAGCATTAATTCCCTCTGATACATAATATGTAAATAAAGCTAATGTTATGATATCGGTTTTAACTCTTTTATTTCAACTTCGTCACGATAAGTATGTTAGATTTTTTATATATTTTCTAAATTGTATAAACATTTGATAATTGAAATTAATAATAAGGATAGTTTTGTGATTCACCTTATTTGTTATTTTAATCCATTTTCTTAATTCATCCATGTTGCAGAACAAATAAACTAAGGATGGTGTTTTTCAAGAAATACAATTCGTCGTTAATAATTTTTCTTAGTAAAAAGAATTTTTGGACCAATTATCTTGATTTATTTTGTTGGATGTATTTATTTTGTTCAAGTGATGGGCGTGGTGGATTTGAATTTGTGAGACGCTTATTTGAATGAAATATTATAAAGTTTGCTCCCTAACTCCAAAATATCTTGAATGTATAATGAAATAAAAATGTTTTGAAGAATGTTGGGTTTGTGTTAAGTTGAAAGCCATTTTATTCTTTTGTAGGCCCATTGGAGTTTCTAAATTTTGCTAGATAACTAAGAGGGCCATATAAGGACTTGTGTTAAAAATATATAATAAGCATACAAAATATAATAAACATACAAATATATATAATAAATATATGATAGATATGTGCTGATATAGTGATATTGATAACGATGTACATTGTCTTTTTAATATATTTAATAAATATCTAAATGTTAAATAAATAAATAATATAACAAGCATACAAAATAATATATAATAAACTTATATAAAAAATAAAATGAACAGATTATAGTATATATAATTGTGGACTGTAATTATGCGGCAATAATTAATGGACGATGACAATTTATTTTGCAATTTTTAAAATGAATTGAATGACTGTATAGCTCAAAAAAATAAATGGATCTTTACATGATATTTATCTACAAAATAGCTTGTTTGATTTTACACACAATTACCTCAACTCAATCAAAACAACATATATTCCTAAAATAAATAAATGAATCAATCAATAAATCAAATATCCAATCATATGTAAATATATTTAGATTGATGTTATCTGCTTTTAGAAATAGAATCTATTGTTTGTCGAAAATTATGCGCATTGCACGGTACTCTGAGTACGCCTTCTTGATATCCAAACTTCTCCGAAGCCGTTTCGAGCAAAGCGACCATGCACGGTTCCTCAAGAAGTTTTATGTTCACGAGAAATCTCTCCTCTTCTTGTCCTTGAGCATCGCATGCCATAATTGGCAAGTATCCTTTTGGTATTCTCTTCTTAAATTCACCATCTCCGACGAGACGCGTATAATTTGTTTCTCTCTCTTTTCTCATCCAAACCATTGTGTCCTGTTTTGAGAGAGAGAGAGAGAGAGAGAGAGAGAGAGAGAGAGAGAGAGCTTTGAAGTTTGGAGTTTGGATGTACTTTAAAAGTTTTGGATGGTGAGATATAAAGCTTGGAGGAGGAAGAAGAAATATATATATATATATGGAGAAAATAGAAGAAAATGATGATATAGAAACGGTCAAATAAATAATTGATGAAATATATTATGGTCTTTGATTGTTTTTTTTTTCTAGCACCACATGAACACTTTCTTTCTTCGTTCCATCATAATCACGTGAGAACTAAAATATATAATTTATTTTGTGAATAATTAATCATTTTGCACTTCACAAATGTCAAAAAGAAAAAGAGAACAAGAAATTGAGATAATGCCTATTTAGTTGGCTCCACTATTCATGTTATGTAATTCTCATTTTTTCTCTCTAAATAAGACAAACCATGAGTGATGTTGATGTACGGAAAAAATTGAATAAAATGATACACATTCTATGAAATCAATATTTAGGTAATATTTAGGAGTGATGTTATTTATTTTTGGGGAATTCCTGGATAACCCCCTAACATTTTTGAGATTTCTCTAAATCCCCAACTTTTAGATTATTTCAAAAATCCTCTATAAATTGAGTTATTTTTTCAAAACCCGCTAATAGTGTTATCTTTAATTTTTCATTCAAACTATTGTTTGACCAAAACACCCCTCAATTTGTTATATAATTAAATTTATTCTATAACATAATAAATAAAAAATATTTTACAATATAATATTTCATAACATATGATATTTATTATACTATTCTATAATTAATTATATTATTATTTGTATACAAATTTGCATGTAAAAAATTAGAAAGGAAATATAAAATAATACTTTATATATTTTATAAATACTAAAATATAATCATAAATTTCGTAAGTATAATATCGTGAAATATTTAATCTATTTATATATTCATTAATTTATATTGAATAACAATTTTAAAAAAGAAAATAAATAAGTGTATTTATCTCAAAAAAAAAGAAAAAATTGATGGAATGTTAAAGTTAGCTTTTGTAGGGGTTTTTGAAGATTTCAAATCAATTTCTAAGTGGATTTTGAAATACGTTAAAAGTCGGGGGATTTTTGAAAAACCCAAAAATTATATTTTTTTTTGAAGAATTCCCCTTAATTTTTTTATTATGCGAGTAAATAATATTTTCAAGCTCTTACATCAGATGATTGTTAACAACAAATTCATTGTCCATAATCGACATATCATCATTCGTGACCATCACGAACAATGTCTCAACATACGGCAAGAATTAAAGTGAGATTCTCATGATCTTAGTTCTTAAATGGACTAAACAAAAATAAAATAACTCTCTTCTCTCACATAATTGAAGCACCGTTTTAATTTTCAAATTATTTTTTAAGAAAAATCTTAGATTATAAATCGTGCTTATTTTTAATATTTTTAATTTAATTTTTATAAGATGTCAATAAGAATTGAATCCACAACATATCACGACATATATGATATTTATGCCGAACACTTTATTTTATTGTCAATGGATCATTCTTTTGCCCACCATTTGTGTGTGCCAACTTTAAAAATTCTATTATGTAATCGTTTTGTGATATATATAAAAAATATTGATATTAAAATTAATAATAATAATAATAAATATTTAGAATGGTATGATAATGTTTAAAAAGGGGTCATTGACGAATATAAAATGTATACAGTAGATATGTACATTAATATTTCAAAAAAATGTTATTAAAAAATAGATCAGTGTACATATTTTAAGAAATATATATAAGGAATATGAAAAGAAAAATATGGAGATATCCGAGAAGATATATCCAAATCATAAGAAGCTACATTCACAAGTAAAAAATAATATATCGAAATCATAAGAAGCAAGTAATTGAAAAGGATATATTAGTATTCCAAAAAAATATACAGCAAAAATAAAGAAGTATATTAGTAATACCGAAAGATAAATCTGAATAAAAAATTAATTGAACTAGGTTAACGTTCAATTGGCTGTTGCACATTGTGGCATTCAAAAACTCAAAAACTTTTTATTTGAAAGTTTAACAAATCAAAGCACATTATCAATGCTCCCATAACTCAATTGGTTGAATGTTTTATACAATAAAATGTGTTAGAGAGATACATTACCAAGGAAATACCTTGAGAGAAGGCAAAGAAATAGCGAATGCAGCGAGTGATTTTTTCGCGGATATATATGGTACACGGTCTCATGCTTACTACGAATATGATTTAAAAATACTATACCCAACGGAAGAAAGGCTTTCAATTCTATCTCAATTGGATGCCCCGATAACCGAGGCCGAGATAAATATAGTCATATGGGAGCTCCCAAAGGGAAAGGCCTCGGGCCCGGATGGATTGCCGGCAGAGTTCATACAAGTTTTTTTGGCAAGTTGTCAAGGATGATTTTTATACAATCGTGCGGCACTTCAACAATCTCACGATTAAGCTAGGATGCATCAATAAAGCTTCTATTAGCCTAATTCCGAAGAAGGAGGGAGGGACAACCCTCGATGACTTTAGGCCCATAAGTTGCATTAATGCACCTATCAAAATAATATCCAAAATTCTTGCTAATAGACTACAACCTCATTTGCCATCTTTAGTATCCAAAAGGCAAACCGCGTTTACAAAAAACCGCTCAATAATTGAAACCTTCATAACTACGAGAGAAATTCTATCTCTTTATCATAGGAAAAAGATCCCCGCGGTTATGATAAAGGTGGATTTCAAAAAAGCATTTGATTCCGTGAATTGGGAATACTTGATGAGACTCATGAGTGTGAGGGGATTCCCGCAAAAATGGAATAAATGGATAGGGGATCTTCTAAACTCCTCCTCCTCTTATGCGGTAGTAAATGGATGGAGAGGCCACGAGTTCCGTCATTATAACGGACTAAGACAAGGCGATCCTTTGTCGCCTTTCCTCTTTAATCTTGCGGCCGATACCTTGCAACAAATGATAGCGAATGTATCACCACTCCTATCGGCTAGGGCATGTGTACCTCCCCAAGCCTTGCAATATGCGGACGATACAATTATATTTGTAGAGGCCACTCCAATCAATTTGGAAATTATGAATAGAGTGCTAACCCTATTTAGCAACATAACCGGATTACAAATAAATTACGAAAAAAGTTCTTTTGTTCCAATTGCGATACCGGATGAATTACATGATCATGTTGGAAATCTACTGCTATTCCAAAAAAAGGCTCTACCAATCAAATATTTGGGTCTCCCCCTTACAATTCGGAAACCGAAAAATATTGTATTCCAACCTCTAGTGCGCTCACTAACCAAAAGGCTAGCAACATGGAAAGGGAAGATGCTTTCGTTGGGAGGAAGGCTAGTCCTAGCGAAATCGGTTTTAAATGCGCTCCCCACTTATTACATGCAAGCCTTCAAATTGCCAAAATCAACAATTAGGCAAATTGAAAGGACGACGAGATCATTTCTTTGGAAAGGCAAGGATACATGTAGCGGAGGGGCATGTTTGGTAAATTGGGAAAAAACGTGTTTACCAAAAAAATCCGGAGGTATAGGTTTGACCAATATACCGTCCCAAAATGATGCCTTATTGATCAAATGGATATGGAAAATGGAGGCCAATCAAAATGAGCTTTGGGCCGAATCGCTTAGGACCATTTATGGTCGAGCCTCGGTCTTGGAGTTGAACTCAATCACCGCCGCGAACATGTCATTCTTCATTAGGGATCTCATCAAAAATCTTGATTTCTACAAAACCTCGACCTCAAGACAAGGGAATGAACCGCGTTGGAAATGGACCCCGCAAGGAACTTTCTCAACAAAATCGGCATACCAAATTTTGAGAAATCCGGGTATTACGTTTCCTTGGAATAACGCACTGTGCAAGACGATATGTCCGCAAAAAATTAAGTTCTTTGCATGGCTTTGGTTCCTTAATAGACTCTTGACGGCCGACAATCTAGCGAAGAGGGGGTGGCCAAACAACGGAACGTGCCCTAATTGCAATTCATGCCCATAAACTATCTCGCATTTACTGGGTACTTGCTTCTTCATATCTACTATTTCCAACCGATGGATAAGGGGCAGAGGCTGGGCGATGACTGTGACTGATCCGGATCCGATCCAAGGTTGGGCTACGCCGAGGAACCAAATGTCAAAAGATCAGAAAATTGAATGGGACTCATCCTATTTCTCGATTGCTTGGAATGTGTGGAAGAAGAGAAACTCCCGTATATTCCAAGGAAAAACTGCCACAACGGACATCGTTTACGCAAGGGCGTACGAGGAAGCGAGGACTTGGATCGCAGCAAATGCCACGGCTCCAACACGGAACACGAATTAATCCTTCTAGCTTGATTTAAAATCTGTGTAAATATCTATTTCTGTTGTAAACTCTCTAGAATTGATTTAATCTAATTAAAGAGCTCGGCAATTCACCGACCTCACTCCAAAAAAAAAAAAAAAAAAAAAAATGTGTTAGAGAGGTTATGAGTTGAAGATATCGACATCAATATAAAAAATATAAACCTATAATAGTCACGATCCGTGGTCTAATATTTTCTATTAAAAAAATATCGATGTGTCAATGGTCTAATTGGTTAAATGTGAAACATAAAATCATATGTTGTAAGACGTTATAGATTTAACGGAAGACATATGATCATTCTGCATTTATTATAAAAAAAATAAGTATAACGAACTTGGAGTTAGAAAATATCAAAATAGAAAGGAAATTGGACAATAAAATAAAAGAGACCAAGAATTAAGACTCGTTTTTATTGACCATTAGCTTGGACTTGATGTAATGGTCTCCATTTGTTTGTCTAATTAAACCGGTATGACTTTTTCATTTGTAACTAGTCTACATTGTCACCACTTAATCATTGCAATTCACACTTTTAAGTATTTTTCTCTCTCTTACCTATTGGCTTGCTACTTGCTAGTGTCATTTATATTTTGGGAAATTTTCAAAAAAACCCCTTATCTTTTTTGAATATTTTAAAAAACCTCCTCTACAAAAAACCTCTTCCACCAAACTTATATTTTCAAATACCCCCTATGAGATTAAAATTAATCATGGATGGTGTTAAATATTTTTTATGACCAAAATACCTTTCTTTATACATATGTAGTAATTAAAAAAATATTTTTGTTATTTGTATTAATTTTAAAAAAGTCCTAATTTTGTTTAGCTTATAATAATTAAAAAAATAATATTATCATATGTTAATTTTAATATTTCATACATTATATATATTTGACTTATATATTTTTTCCCTAAAAAACTAACATAAAATAATAATAATATTAAAAGAACACCTTGTAAATATTTAAAAATTAAAATATCATGAAATTATTAAAAAAAATACATAAAAGAAGAAAGAAAATAAATTAAAAAACTAGATGTTTAAAGAAATATTTCTCTATCAGTATATTTTCAAGGTGCTTATTTTATTATTATCTTATGTTTAGTTTTTCACGAATAATAAATGAAAGATTAAAATTATACAAACAGAACATTTAATAATTTTTTTTTGTGAAATCACTACGTGTTAAAAATTATTAATGAATTTCTTAGAACTAATAAAATTAATGAAAAAATAACAAAAATACGCATATGAGAATAGAATGGTATTGTGGTCAAAATTTTTTTTAACACCATCCATGGTTATTTTTAATCTCTATATGGGGGTATTTGAAAATAAAAGTTTGGTAGATGGGTTTTTTGGAGTTATCAAAAACATAAGTGATTTTTTAAAATATCCACAAAAGATAGGTTTTTTTTTTCTGAAAATTTTCCTTATATTTTCAAGCTTTTATTCAAGAAATTGGTTATTATATTTTCTTTATATTCGTGACCCACAACATCTGACTTCCAAAACTACCATTTTTCATCCCAACAACCAAGAATCCTAATCCGTGTCTTTTTTTGACAAAAAATGTTTGAAAAAGAGAGAGAATACATAATTAGCATAGGCCTACTAATATCTTGACCATTTTTCTTCCCTTGTGATTTTTTTTTTCTTCTTCAGTATTTCACAAATTTAAGAATTCATTATCAGAATCCACATTGGCCACATACAATATTTTCCGAGGAAAGAACAAAGAAATTAACCACAAATATAGAGGATAAATTATAATGCAAAAAACTCCACAATAGAACGAACCAATGAAAATAGAAAAATTATACTTGGCCCCGAAACTCATCCCAACCGCCTTGATGAGATGACAAATTGGTCGATTAACATTTTAATTAATTGTTAATTGACATGTCATTTCATTTTGATATGTTAATATTAATACATGTTAATTGACATATCAATTAAATTAAACGATCAATTAATTCGTTAATTCATTCAATTAATAATACTAATCAATTCTGCTAAACACATTTTTTCACCTAACTTAAGTGCTGTTGTGGTGCGGTCTGAATGGTTTATTTATTTTATGGGGAATTCTATCATACATCCTTTTACAAGGGTATTTTGGATATTTTAACAATTAATTATATTTGTAAAAAGGTGTATCACAAAATTTATCATTTATGGATATTTTTGTTTAAATGAACAACAAAAAATTCCAATTTAGTCAAACATTAATTGATAAATATATTCGAGATCTTAGCTTAAATATTCATAAATGGATAATTACTCCAAATATCCTTGAAAATGAGTGTATGATAAGGAAAATGGTGTATGATAGAAACCCCCTTATTTTATAACACACTTAGTTGCGACAATAAACAGACGATGACAATTTATTTTGTATTTTTTAAAATGAATTGAATGACCGTATAGCTACAAAAAATGGCAGTGGTCAAATACCATATGTCGCATTATCGATCATTACATGGTATTTATCTACAAAATAACTTGTTTGATTTTAGACACAATTATAACTCGATCAAAACAAACATATATACCTTAAATAAATAAATGAATCAATCAAATATCTCATCCTATGTAAATATGTAAATTTATTTAGATTGATGTTATCTGCTCTTTGAGATAAAATCTATCGTTTGTCGAAAACTCTGCGCATTACACGGTACTCTGAGGATGCCTCCTTGATATCCAAATTGCTCCGAAGCCGTTTCGAGCAGAGCGACTATGCATGGCTCCTCGAGAAATTTTATGTTGACGAGAAATCTCTCCTCTTCTTGTCCTTGATCATCGCATGCCATAATTGGCAAGTATCCTTTTGGTATTCTCTTCTTACATCCACCTTCACCGACGAGACGTGTATAGTTTGTTTCTCTCTCTTTTATCATCCAAACCATTTTTCCTCTTGAGAGAGAGAGAGTTTAGGAGCTTTGAAGTTTGGAGTTTGGATGTACTATGAAAGTTTTCGATGGTGATATGAAGCTTGGAGTAGGAAGAAGAAATATATATATAGGGAGAAAATTGAAGGTTCGTTGATTTTGCTATTAGAAGAAAATGTTTTTAAGTAGAGACTACATGATAGAAATGGTCAAAGAGTTTTGAAAGAAATAATCATGTTGTTCTTCCGGAACAATATAAATCCACTCGTTGTATGGAATTATGGAGTTGAATGACAAATTTGGTAGGTGATATCTCACCTCGATGGTTTGAAGTATTTGGTTCCGCGAGAATATCTTACCTTTTAATAAACAATTGAAATATCAAATAAACACTTTCCTTCCTCCTTCATTCATAATCAAGTTGGAACTCAAATATTTTGCATTTACATCAAATGACATTTGAATCAAATAATTCACATTCTATGAAATCAGAATTTAGGAGTGATGTCATTTATTTATTATTTGAGAAAATAATATTTTTAATGTTTTACGTCTAACAACAGATGATTATTAACAACAAATTGATTGTCCATAATAAAATGAGATCCTGATGATCTTAGTTCTAAACAAAAATTTAATCATTTTGTGGTTTGATTATGTGAGTAGAATTTTTGACAAAAATATATACTAGATTTATAAAAAAGATATACTGGTATTAGAAAAATAATTATAAACATTTAGAATGAATGATAATGTTTAAAAATGTACAGTTGGCGAATAAAAATGTACATAGTAGACATATACATTAATATTTGAATAAGTATTACGAAAAAGTAGAACAGTATACATATTCTAAGAAACATATAAGGAAAATGAAATATGAACAAATAAAAATATACCATGTAAGTTTAAAAAGATATATTAGTATTCCAAAAAATATACATAAAAAATAAAGAAGTATATTATTAGTACTAAAGAAAGATACATCAATGGAATTTCTTTTTTGAAATTTTGACCTATTTGTTTCGTCTAATTAAACCGGTATGACTTTTTCACCGGTACGAGTCTCCATTGTCATCCTCATCCCTTAATCATTGCAATTCACAATCACTAATTTTTTCCCCCTACCTATTGACTTGCTCGTGTCATTTATATTTTCAAAATTCCGTTTAAGATTAGATTAATTATTGTATTTTATATTTATGACCCAAAAAATCTGACTTTCAAAAATAAAGTTTGTCATCCCAAAATTTGCGTCTTTTGTTGACAAAAATGGAGCGAACAGATTATATATTTTTTGATAAAAAAGCCTACAAACAAGGAATAAATTAATTTTATCCTATCCACTTCACTTGCACCCCTTATAGAAGTTTCTTCCCTTGTGCGACAAAAATATTTTTCCACTTGTGAACAAAAAAATATCATAGTATCTCAAAAATTAAGAATTTGTTATCAGAGTCCACATTGGACACTTACAATATTTTCCGAGGAAAGAACAAAGAAATTAACCACAAATTTAGTGGATAAACTATAATGCAACCAACTCCACAATAAAACGAACCAACGAAAATACACCACCTAACTTAATTGCTGATGTGGCGTGACCTGAAGGGTTGGGCTTATTATGAACATGTACCTCTCATAATAAGGAAATATCTACTTTGTCACCACATTTCAACACAACATCCTCAATTTCCTAATTAACATCCCAATTAACAAAAAATATTGAATTAATAATTTTTAAATATTAATTATTATTTGTTAATCCAAATAAATGTTAATTATCACGTTAAATAAATTAAATCAATTTACATGTGTTAATTCATAAATTAATTAAGTGGGTTAATTAAAGAATTGAGGATGTTTGTTCCAATCTGGTGACACGGTATATGCCCTCGTTCCTGTTAAGTGCGATGTGACCCTGAGGAAAGGAACCTCGTGCCAATAAATTGACCCAAAATGATTCACATTTAAAACACATGTTTCTATATGATGCCAAAAGAGACCCAAACCTCACTATCTTTTCATTCTTCGTTAATGGTAAAATATTCTCATGAGAAATGGATGGCAAGGAATCATTAAGCCCAATAACACTGATTATACAAATGAGTACTATATTAAAATGACTTGTTGTGCAGTTTTATGTGATAATAATATTTTTGTATGCATCTTGTTATGATGGTCCAACTTAACGCTCTTTCAAATCTTTGACTGCTTCGCCACTTGGTCAAGCCCTAACCCTAGCACTATCTAATTTACTAAAATTTAGTTATATATACATATATATATCCATATCCAGGCTTCTTCTCTTCGTAGCATAAAAAACTCACATAGGTTCAAATTATAACAAAATCTCCAACCACAAAGGCAAAGAAAAGGAAAAAGAAAAATGGGTTGGATGAGAAAGGAGATCTCAGAAAAATCAACATGCTATATGCGTCTTCAAGATAATAGCTTCGAGAAGAGAATACCAAAAGGATATGTACCAATGTTGGTACGGGGTGATGGAGCCGGAGAAGAAGAGGAGGAGAGGTTTTTGGTACACGTTAAGCTTTTGAAGGCACCGTGTATGATCGCATTGTTGGAAATGGCATCAGAACAATTTGGTTGTCAGGAAGGCGTGCTCAGAGTCCAATGTGATGTCACAACTTTTCGACATGGGTTAGATTTGATCTCTAAAGGCCGATGATAACTGACGATATTGATGGAATTATCTTTTAGATATGATACATATTGATTCATTTTTTCAACCTAGTGTATATTATGTAAGTCAACGTGTTAGAGATATTATTTGTAATGTAAAAAACATATTCCTTTATTAAGTTTATAACTAGAGATTATCACTAGTATGTTTGCAATAACATTCTCGTAAACAATGGAAATAATCTTTGGAGAATATGGTTCACTTATAATAGAAGTTTTATTCAAGAGAAATTTGGACAACGATACATAATCTATTCACAAACAAACACCTTATAACAAGATGAAACAAAGCATCGTCTATAATTTGTTTATCTATTCATTTCATGTATTGACTAATTAAGTGTGCTCCGTGAAGATATACTCTCGACGTTTAGATGACTAAAAGTTGTTTTACAAAGAAAATAATGTAAAGTATCGAAATTTAATTTTGATATTAACATATACTTATTCTCTAATATGTCTATCATTACTTAAATTAAAATTCACAAATTGGAAAATCGTGTAATTATGTAAAATAATTATATTTATCTTGGGAGACCATTAATAGAAGAATGTTGGGTTTTACCTTTTAATTTGGTCCATAAAATTAAGTTTTACCTTTTAATTTGGTCCATAACAATAAGTTTTTTTTTTTTTTCAAAATATTTTGGATTTCTAATTTAATAAACTTGTTTTGAAGAATGTTGGGTTTGTGAAGTTGAAAGCCACTTTATTCTTAGATCTAAGGCCCATTGGAGTTTCTAAATTTTGCTAGATAAATAGAGTGCCATAAAAATTGACGGTTATTCACGATTAGTGTCGTAAAAGATATAATAAACATACAAAAGTATATGATGAATATATGAGAAATATGTGCCGATAATGATATACATTGTATTTTAAGTATATTTAATAAACATCTAAAATCTAAAATATATAAATAATATAGCAAGCAATAAAATGATATATAATAAACTTATATACAATATTATAATGAACAGATTAAAATTTCCCTTCTCATTAAAGAGGCAATACTAGCGCTCATGTGAAGCCACGTCGTCGTTTACTGTTCACCCGGTACTGCTCATCTCCTTTACTGTTCATACAGGATACTGTTCATCGTGGTTTTTTTTTTTTTTATATGGAATTTTATTTTATTTGACATATGTCTTGTGTTCTAAATAAAATATTTGAATTTTTCATCGTATTAATAAATATAATTGACATATGTCTTGTGTTCTAAATAAAATATTTGAATTTTTCATCGTATTAATAAATATAATTTGTATACTATAATTTTACTGTTAATAAAATACTATTCACACAAATACTTTTTGTTAGCCTGAGCTGGTATTTTTTTTTGTGTGCTTATTATAACAGTTTTGATTGGTACCAAGCTGCGTTTTTTGTGCTTATTATAATATTTTTGATTGGTACCAAGCTGCGTCTTTTATGTTTTTTTGTTTGTCTTTTTCAGAATTTTATTTTATTTGACATGTTTTGTATTCTAAATAAAACATTTGAATTTTTCTTTTGGAACATATGATATGTTTTGAGGAGGAAAAAAGTTTGCATTTATTGCATAATACTTCTGAGACTATTTAATATCAGACTTTTTTTTTAAAATTAACATTTATGAAGATTACTTTTGTTTTGCACTTGTAACGTTTTAGATAAAATTATTATTTTATGATCATAAAAGATTTTGAAAAATCGCAGCGAAGCGCGAGAAATATTTCTATTTTCTTATCAAATAATATATCAAATAATATATCCCGCAGCGAAATAATATATCAAATAATATATAAAATTATTACTTTTGCTTATTATATTATTTCTTATCAAATAATATATTCCGCAGCGAAGCGCGGGCTATTTTCCTAGTATATAAAATTGTGGACCGTATTATGCGGCAATTCATGGACGATGACGATTTATTTTGCAATTGTTAGAATGAATTGAATGATTGTATAACTAAAAAAATAAGGCAGATTACTGTTTATACACATGTTTTTTAAAATAATCCCGAATATACACACGTCTGGAACTTAATTCCAAAAATACACAATGGCGGACTTTGTAACTCCGCCAAATGAAATATGGCGGCATCCATAACTCCGCCAATTTTATTAATCATTAATTAGTATTAATTATATTGTTCACGTGGTTAAATTATGTTTTATATATGGCGGAGTTTGTAACTCCGCCAAAATTCAAAATAATATTTTTCCTGCCGTTTTTTTTATATTTAATATATAAATAAATGATGATAATAGTTTATGTTGATTATATTTCATGTACTAGTAATGTATTTTCTATTTTAGTAGTAACGTATTTCTTATTTTTAATGTCATGTAGAAGTAACGTATTTCCTATTTTAGTAGTAATGACAATCAATTAAATATAACCATAGTAATATCATCAAAATCATCTAAACATCACGATAACAATCATCACAATCACAATATCACAATCATAAACAAACAAACATGCATACATGAAATATAATCTCGAACAAAGAAACATAATCATAACAAAAAAAAAACTAAAAATCGTCTCTCGGAGCATTCTGAGTGGAGTCGAAGAATTCATACTGGTTCCGAGAAGAACTACCCTCACCATATGGATTAGTCATATTCATGAAATCCATTAACTCAGTAGCCGATGTATAATTAGGGCGAGTGGTGGACACGTAATCGGAATTCGGTGGCTGGAATACCTCGTTCCATGGGTTCAACTCGGGTTGCGTCCCAAAGTGTGGAGGTGGTTGGGACTCATGCTGAGATGGATGTTTTTGTCGACGGGGTGGCGAAGGTGGATAATTCAAGGACAATGTGTCGAGTAGCAAAGTCATCCTACAGGCCATCAGATCCAACGTGTGTCCGGCACAACAATTCGAGCTGCAAGCCTGATTCTGTCTATAACTCGATGAATGTCTAAACGTAGCTCCTCGACCTGAAAGTTCAAACTTAAATAAAATGTCTAAAATAATATACAACTAATTGTTATCATACCATGGATCGCACGATCGGGCCACTAGCTCGAAACCTCGCATTAGGTGGATCAATGGAGTTCAAAATCCACCGTCGCGTAATTCTCCAAAACCAAGCCATATAATCCTGTACAAGTTTCACAAATTTAACATCTCAAAATTATGTAATATAATTGATAAATAAATCGTACCGTCCTAGTGAATTGGTCATTCAAAACCGTGTCATCCTCCTGCACAAGACGCTCATTTCTCGTTTCCCACATATTCAAGTAAGGACCCATCTGTGCACTAGTAAGATTTCCATGCCGAGCCATAATAGGATTCTGAGGGATGTGCTGCCGGAATCCGAACTGCATAAGGACCCTATCGGGAAGGTACATCTCGACGATACCTCCAAATATGAGCGGTACCTTCGCGAGCCAGAGATGAGAAGCCAGAAAGCACTGCTGTGGCGGGAAACGTGTGAACTCAGTTGTGTATGGAGTCCATACGATCTACGAAAAAAAAAACATAATAAATAGAATTAAGGTCTAATTAAGAAGTAAAAAAATAATATTGTTTATACCTTCTGACTCGTGAGCTGATCCAACTGGTATATGTAGTACTTGACATCTGTTCCCTTGTTGCTACTTTGGAACGTCCGCGCACCAATATAATAATTCATCAACGGAATCCCGTTGATTGACCCAGCAAATGTCATATTAGGCGAGCCAATACCAAAGTGGAACCAAGCCCAAACCTGTCAAATTAGATAAGAATACCAAAGTAAAAATATGATAAGAATAATGAATATAAATAGACCCAACAAATGTAATATTATACCTGCACAAGTGAATACCAACCGTAAGCTCTATTGGCGCCAACCTTGCATGCAGTTCCCAACGATCTATAAATGGAACCAAGTACGGCTGCTCCCCATGCATAAGTCCCACATTTGTAACCTTGCAAATGAGTACCATCAATACTCAAGACTGGACGACAATGTTTGAAACCTTCTATTGAGGCACCGAGAGCCCAAAACATCCGTTCGAAATGTACTTTACCCTGACGACCGTTACCGTATTCGAAATCTACAATCGTTTTGTCATCTCGCATTTGTAGCATCTTCATATAAGACGGCAAATCGGCGTATGAATCCTCCCATTTTCCATAAATAAGGGCTATCGCATCGCACCGAGCATCCCATGCGGTACGATAACTAATTTCTATATGATATTTGGAAAAAACTATTTCTTTTATATTAATCGGATCAATAGTTAAATCTTTGCATAAAGAAGGCAGAATCAAACTAGAAATGTGTTTGGCATTCAGTTGGCGATTATGGGAGGCAACACCCGAATTAACGCACTGGTGTCCTCCTGTGAATTTACTGATTTTTCAATATGTAGCGAATTTAGGTATTATTGCACGAAGCCTCCACGGGCAATCGTCTTTAATGCAACATATCTGGTATTCGTTTTTCGTACTTCTTTGCACACGAAACTCTACGTAATTTTTTATGGACCATTCCCTAACTTCATGTTTCAATCCTTCTTTCGTTTCAAACATAAGTCCAAGCCATGATTTGTCACTGGACAAATCATTCCTCTCATTTGTTTCTTCACCCCCATCATCAGCTATCATTAAATTTACCCATTCATCATCTCTAAGTATATCAGGCATTTCTTCCTCCATGTTCATTGAATTTACCCATTCTCCTCTTCCACTCGATGCATGCACCACATGATCGATATATATTTCTGCTACACTGTGTTCACTACTACATTCCTCTTCTAATTCATCTTCTTCTTCATTATCATCATATTCTTCTTGTTCTTCTTCATTATCATTCTGTTGCGATGATCCAATATGTCCGGAATGATATATGGAATCATAACCCGAATCTGAAGAATGGCCCGCATAATTGTATCCAAAAGGAGCATTATTTTGGTATGGATTGTATTTAGGTCTTGTCTCGATAAACAATTGTTTATAATTTTCAGTATTGGTTTCCATCATCATTACGAGACTTGAATCCCCATTTATTTCCACAACATCCCAAATTCCTAATTGAATTTGCCAATTTGTTTTCAAAATCAAATCATACATTTCACGATTGATTTGGGTGCAATTGTAAACCAAGTTTACCAAATCCTGAAATGAACTTCCGTAAGGCAAATTCATTAACATATTTCGACCACCTTCGTAACGGGATATACTATCGGCAACCCTATTGATATTGCCGTGCCAATAAATCACGAAGGACCCGTCTTCCATTTGATCGCTGCGTTTTGTGTTCCACAATTAAATAATTTCAAATTCAATATTTCTTTTTTAATTGATGTAAACCCTTAACCCTAAGCATTACATCCAAAACCTTAAAAAATCCTATTATTACTTTATTATTACTATCCTAAACCCTAAAAAATCCTAAACCCTAAAAAATCCTAACCCTAAAAAATCCTATTATTACTTTATTATTTCTAATTCTTACATCCTAAACCCTAAAAAATCCTATTATTACTTTATTATTTTCATTATTGTTATTATTATTATTATTATTATTATTATTATTATTATTATTTTCTAATAATTAATTATTATTTGGATTGAATTAATTTTTTGCCAAATTAAATTTCTTTTATAATTAATTAAATTTATTATTATGATGTAAAGAAGAAAAAAAAAATTATGTTGGATAAAAAAATATTATTTAATCTTTTTTTCATCCAAAATAGAAAAAATCCAATTTAACACCTAAATTACAAACCCTAACAAAATATATTTTCCTAAACAATCTTAAAACCTAAATTACAAACCCTAAATCCAATTTAAAAAGCAAACGAAATTCGAAATTAGAAATCCTAAACAATCTTAAAACTCTAATTTTAGAGAAAAAATTACCTTACTAAATAGCAAACGAAATCCTAACTCCAAGCAAACGAAATCCTAACTCCAAATCGCACAAATCGGTTCTAAAAAATCAAAATCGAAACATAAAATAGTTATATAACACATAATACCAAATTTTAGCAATATTTTAGAACAAAAAAAAAATGAAAATACCATACCTTACTCCAAAACGGCGAGAGAGAGAGGGGGAAAAAATGGTGAAATGAGGAGGGAGAGAGAAGAAACAGCACTGAATAGGCACGGGAAAATTGGCGGAGTTTGAGATGCCGCCAATTTGTGCATGGCGGAGTTTGAGATGCCGCCAATCTCCACAGTGGCGGAGTTTGAGATGCCGCCAAATATTTAATTTCGTTAAATTCCCGATAACAGGTTTGGTGAGGTATTAAGTGTTTAAAAATTGGCGGAGTTACGGATGCCGCCATTTTTATATTTTGGCGGAGTTACAAAGTCCGCCATTGTGTATTTTTGGAATTAAGTTCCAGACGTGTGTATTTTCGGGATTATTTTAAAAAACCTGTGTATAGACAGTAATCTGCCAAAAAATAAATGGAAGTGAATTAATACCCGTATGTCTCATTATCGGATCTTTACGTGATATTTATCTACAAAATAGCATGTTTGATTTTACACACAATTACCTTGAACTCAATCAAAACAAACATACATTCCTAAAATAAATAAATGAATCAGTCAATCAATAAATTAAATATCTAATCACATGGAAATATATTCATGTTGATGATATCTGTGTTTAGAAATAAAATCTATCTTTTGTAGAAAATTATGCGCATTGCACGGTACTCTCAAAACACCTTCTTGATATCCAAACTTTTCCAAATCCGTTTCGAGCATAGCGACCATGCACGGCTCCTCGAGAAGTTTTATATTCACGAGAAATCTCTCCTCTTCTTGTCCTTGATCATCGCATGCCATTTGGCAAGTATCCTTTTAGTATTCTCTTCTTAAATTCACCGTCTCCGACGAAACGCGTATAATTTGGCAAGAATTTTTGGACCAATTTTCTTGATTTATTTTGTTGGATGTATTTTATTTTATTCAAGTCAAAGATACAAATCATATTATCCAACTAGTCCTATGAAATTAACTCTTAATACATAGAGAATCATACCACATGAAATTGATCACGGGAAAGGGTTGATTCTCGTATAGTTGCTCTTGTCCTTGCTTCGACTCCGGCGACACGCACGTCCCACGCCCGCACGCGATTCGACACCTTATTCGAAGCTCCGATTTGTCGTATACAACCGGAATCCTCCGGTTAAGATTCGACCTTGCTCTTGCTCTCCTTGGATCACAAATCAAGATTTCAATTGAGATCTCTCTACTCGTATCCACCTCGAGTTATTGTCTTCCGGTTACACGTGAATCCTCCTAGTATATCCACGTGTAAGCTTGCTTGAATAAAATCGAGAACACTTCTCTAATTCAAACATTTCTCTCTAATGGTTTTCTTATTTGAGGAAGAAGAAGAAAATTCAACCAACAACAATCTCTCCTCCATACCTGAGATTAAATATCATTAATCTCAGTGTAGGGAATTATCCCAACCCCGGGCTCGCGCAGCGGATATGAAGGCCCGGTCCGGTTCCCAAAATCCGAGATCACGCCTCGACTTCGAGAGCACGATGTAAAGAAGGATAGACGATTACCAGCGTGAAATTGATCACGCACGAAGGGTTGATCGCTTGCATCCTTCTCTTATCCGGTGTCACGTTGGTGACTAGCCCGTACGTCCCATACCGCACGTCTCCCACCGTTTGGACTCCATGAACGCCTCTGGTTTGATGACAACTGAGAGCCACATGTGTCGCTCCTCTACTCGTATCCACCGTGAGTCGTAAGACTTCGGTTGCGGGTGCAACTGCCTAGACGAAGCACCGGCGAACTTGCTCGATCGTATTGATTCTCTAAACCGAGAAAAACTGTTTTTCTCGTTTCTCTCTTTTCGCATCATTTCTGAAAGATGACTCTCTATTTCTGGATTAATTCTCTAGATAGAATGAATTGGACTGAATAGAGGAGAGAGAAATATCCTATTTATATCAGATAGGATAAGGATGGACCAAAATGTATGTATATCTACTATACACCTCTTCAAATAGAAAACTGCACACACCCTTTCAGTATTCTGCTGAAACGAAAACATTAAATCGTTCCAACCGACTTTAAACCTTCACTAAAGTTGTAGATAATCTTATTATCTTTCCAACCCAATTTGGCCTGGCCCAATTGGAGTTCGGATGCGAACGTTACGGCGGTTTTACTAACTGTATTTCAATCTGTCGCACCCTTTTGGTATTCCATTAAAACGACACTGATACTTCGTTCAAATGAACAATATTTCTACATGAAAGTTCTAGATAATCTGATTATATATATAACCCAATTTGAACCATTCAAATTGGATTTTCCCACTGAAAGTTATGCCAGTTTTACTCAAATTGTTTCTTATGCATACGAACGCGTACGTTCGTTTATCCTTGTGTACACTTTTACGGTTGATCCGAAATTGTATTTCTTTCACTCAGATCATACCATTAATTACAGGACAATTAATTGGAGATAAAACTGTCAACATAGAATTCGGAACATTGTTCGTTCGAACGCATCTTACGGTTCATTCGAACGAACCAGCCACTGTTAATGTGTTATATATGTTCGTTCGAACTGAATCACTATTCATCAGAACGAACCATAGTGCGTTCGAACGAACCATAATAGTTCGTTCGAACGAACCATCTCCTGGTTCCTGAATTTACACAATCTCATTGTTAATTAAACCCTTTGATCATCCTTATTTGTACTTTCTTCTAGTTGATACAAAACTGAATTTTCTTCAGACACCGCATATTAGAAATCAGAAACGGTACCAAAGAGAGGCGCGACACCGCCTACTCGAAATCAGAAACGGGACCAAAGAGAGGCGCGACACCACCTACTCGAAATCAGAAACGGGACCAAAGAGAGGCGCGACACCGTTAATCAAAAGGCATGCACGACTAGAAACAACACTATCACCGGCGGGGAAATATTATCATCGGGGGTACTCCCACTAATAACTATTTCAGTGGCGGTACCGCCCATGAAAACAAGTACCTGCACTGAAAGTTCACTTTCACCGACAGTACCGCCATTGAAAATATGTACCTCCACAGAAAGTTTAACTTTCACCGGCGGTGCCGCCATTGAAAGTTAAAACCTCTCCACAACGCTTTCTTTTACCGGCGGTACCACCATTGAATAAAACAACCCCCACTAAAAGTTTAACTTTCACCGACGGTACCGCCATTGAAAGTTAAAACCTCTCCACAACGCTTTCTTTTACCGGCGGTACCGTCATTGAATAAAACAACCCCCACTTAAAGTTTAACTTTCACCGGCGGTACCGCCATTGAAGATATGTACCCCCACTGAAAGTTTAACTTTCACCGGCGGTACCGCCATTGAAAGTTAAAACCTCTCCACAACGCTTTCTTTTACCGGCGGTACCGCCATTGAATAAAACAACCCTCACTAAAAGTTTAACTTTCACCGGCGGTACCGCCATTGAAAATATGTACCCCCACTGAAAGTTTAACTTTCACCGGTGGTACCGCCATTGAAAGCTAAAACCTCTCCACAACGTTTTCTTTTACCGGCGGTACCGCTATTGAAAAAAACAACCCCCACTAAAAGTTTAACTTTCACCGGCGGTACCGCCATTGAAAATATGTACCCCCACTGAAAGTTTAACTTTCACCGGCGGTACCGCCATCGAAAGCTAAAACCTCTCCACAACGTTTTCTTTTACCGGCGGTACCGCCATTGAAAAAAACAACCCCCACTGAAAATCATAGAATATTAATAATAATCATAAAAATAATAATCAGAAAAATAATAATCAAAATAATAATAATCATAATAATAATCAGAAAAATAATAATCATAATAATAATCATTGTAATGAAAATCATACAATAATCCTAATAATTATAATCATCATCATCATCATCATCATAATAATAATAATAATAATAATAACAATAATAATCATAATCATCATAATGATAATAATAATCATCATATTTTCATAATAATAATTAACATTAATCGTAATATTATTATCATTATTATTAGAAAATTTACTTGGTCGAGTAATCGTCATTTTCCAACTTTCTCCAAACTTGATAGAATTCCAACTTCAAACGATATTGATCTAACGCTCGATTCTACATTTTCACTAGAAGCCTCGGTCTATCATAATAATAATAATAATAATAAAAAAATAATAATCATATCAATAATCATCTTGAAAATAATCAAAATAATGAAAATCATACAATAATCATAATAATAAATAATCCTAATAATTATAATCATAATAATAATAATCATAATAATCATAATAATCATAATCATGATAGTAATAATAATCACCATCATATTTTCATAATAATAATTAATATTAATCATATTATTATTATTATTATTATTATTATTATTATTATTATTATTATTATTATTATTATTATTATTATTATTATTATTATTATTATTATTAGACAATTTACTTGGTCGAGTAATCGTCATTTTCCATCTTTATCAAAACTGGATTGAATTCCAACTTCAAACGATATCGATCTAACGCTCGATTAATTCTACATTTTCACTAGAAGCCTTTGTCTATCATAATAATAATAATAATAATAATAATAATAATAATAATAATAATAATAATAAAAATAATAATAATGATAATAATAATCATGAAAATAATCATAATAATGAAAATCACGCAATAATCATAATAATAAATAATCATAATAATCATAATAATCGTAATCATCATAGTAATAATAATCATGATCATATTTTCATAATAATAGTTAATAGTAATCATAATAATATTATTATTATTATTAGACAATTTACTTGTTCGAGTAATCGTCATTTTCCAACTTTCTCAAAACTTGATAAAATTCCAACTTCAAATAATAATAATAATCATCATCATATCAATAATCATCATGAAAATAATCATAATAATGAAAATCAAACAATAATCCCAATCATCATCATAATAATAATAATAATAATAATAATAATAATAATAATAATAGTAATAATAATCATATTTTAATAATAATAATAATAATCATATTTTAATAATAATAATAATAATAATAATAATAATAGTAATAATAATAATATTAATCTTAATAATTATACTAATAATCATAATTTTAGTTGTAATAAAATCATAATAATAGTAATAAAATAATGATAATAATCAGATCAAAATTAAAATTAAATAATAATAATATTAATAATATGATTATCACCGGCGGTACCGCCATTGAATAAAACAACCCCCACTAAAAGTTTAACTTTCACCGGCGGTACCGCCATTGAAGATATGTACCCCCACGGAAAGTTTAACTTTCACCGGCGGTACAGCCATTGAAAGTTAAAACCTCTCCACAACGCTTTCTTTTACCGGCGGTACCGTCATTGAATAAAACAACCCCCACTAAAAGTTTAACTTTCACCGGCGGTACCGCCATTGAAGATATGTACCCCCACTGAAAGTTTAACTTTCACCGACGGTACCGCCATTGAAAGTTAAAACCTCTCCACAACGCTTTCTTTTACCGGCGGTACCGCCATTGAATAAAACAACCCTCACTAAAAGTTTAACTTTCACTGGCGGTACCGCCATTGAAGATATGTACCCCCACTGAAAGTTTGACTTTCACCGGCGGTACCGCCATTGAAAGCTAAAACCTCTCCACAACGTTTTCTTTTACCAGCGGTACCGCCATTGAAAAAAACAACCCCCACTAAAAGTTTAACTTTCACCGGCGGTACCACCATTGAAAATATGTACCCCCACTGAAAGTTTAACTTTCACCGGCGGTACCGCCATTGAAAGCTAAAACCTCTCCACAACGTTTTCTTTTACCGACGGTACCGCCATTGAAAAAAATAACCTCCACTGAAAATCATAGAATATTAATAATAATCATAAAAATAATAATCAGAAAAATAATAATCATAATAATAATCATAGTAATGAAAATCATACAATAATCCTAATAATTATAATCATCATCATCATCATAATAATAATAATAATAATAATAATAATAATAACAATAATAATCATAATCATCACAATGATAATAATAATCATCATATTTTCATAATAATAATTAATATTATGCGTAATATTATTATCATTATTATTAGAAAATTTACTTGGTCGAGTAATCGTCATTTTCCAACTTTCTCCAAACTTGATAGAATTCCAACTTCAAACGATATTGATCTAACGCTCGATTCTACATTTTCACTAGAAGCCTCGGTCTATCATAATAATAATAATAATAATAATAATCATATCAATAATTATCATGAAAATAATCATAATAATGAAAATCATACAATAATCATAATAATAAATAATCCAAATATTATAATAATAATAATAATAATCATAATAATCATAATAATCGTAATCATCATAGTAATAATAATCATCACCATATTTTCATAATAATAATTAATATTAATCATATTATTATTATTATTATTAGACAATTTACTTGGTCGAGTAATCATCATTTTCCAACTTTCTCAAAACTTGATAGAATTCCAACTTCAAACGATATCGATCTAACGCTCGATTCTACATTTTCACTAGAAGCCTTTGTCTATCATAATAATAATAATAATAATAATAATCATAATCATCATGAAAATAATCATAATAATGAAAATCATGCAATAATCTTAATAATAAATAATCATAATAATCATAATAATCGTAATCATCATAGTAATAATAATCATGATCATATTTTCATAATAATAGTTAATACTAATCATAATCATAATATTATTATTATTATTATTATTATTATTATTATTATTATTAGACAATTTACTTGTTCGAGTAATCGTCATTTTCCAACTTTCTCAAAACTTGATAAAATTCCAACTTCAAATAATAATAATAATCATCATCATATCAATAATCATCATGAAAATAATCATAATAATGAAAATCAAACAATAATCCTAATCATCATAGTAATAATAATATTTTAATAATAATAATAATATTAATAATCATATTTTAATAATAATAATAATAATAATAATAATAATGATAATAATAATAATCTTAATAATTATACTAATAATCATAATTTTAGTAGTAATAAAATAATAATAATAGTAATAAAATAATGATAATAATCAGATCAAAATTAAAATTAAATAATAATAATATTAATAATATGATTATCACCGGCGGTAGGTACTAATACCGCCACCGAAGCCATCATTGTTCTGCAAATACTTTGATTATCACCGGCCGTAGGAACTAGAACCGCCGCTCATACTTTGATTATCACCGGCGGTTGAAACTAATACCGCCGCTGATGTTCTTGATAGCTTTAAGTCCTGCCTGCAGCCGCGATTTCTTTTACAAACACAAACCCTAACCCTTCTTCGAGTTCTTGCAGCCGCTGAGTTCTTCCAATTCGCGATAGCTTCGAGTCCTGCCTGCAGCCTTCTCCTTCGCGTCCTTCTTCTTCGAGTCCTGCCTTCGAGTCCTGCCTGCAGCCTTCTCCTTCGAGTCCTGCCTTCCTGCCTGCAGCCGCCGAAGCCTTCCAATCCGCGAGTCCTTCTTCTTCGAGATCTGTCACAGTCCTTCTTCTTCTTCTTCTTCTTCTTCGTCAAGGCCAAGGTTCTTCCAATCCTCACTGTCTGCTTGGTCTCTTTCTCCTCTCTCTCTCTCTCTCTCTCTCTCTCTCTCCATTCTCTCTCTCATAGTTTGGGTGAGTGGTTGAGGGTTTGGGTTAGCTTTTAAACACTTAGATTTGAGCTTCAATTTTCTGTACTTCTTTCTCCCCCTCTCTCTTCCTTTGTTCGTTTTGGGTTTCTTGCTACATAATGTATAGTTTTGAACTGGTTTTGGTGCCATTTTGAGGTTCTGCTATTTGGGTTTGATCAGTTTCGTCAGTGGGTTCCAAAGATCAGAGATTTGTTTTCTTTTCTGTTTACTTCGAGTTTATTTGAAGAAGAAAGGAATAAAGGAAGATGGATTTGAGTGAAAGCAACGGGCTTCAGAAGAGAAACGGAGATCAATTAGAGACCCAATTGATGCCCCAATATGGGGCTCCAATTGGAATGGTACCAGGTAGCGCTTCCGGTACGACTTCACCATTTCCTCTTTGGCCTGGTATGCCGAATCTCGCTTCTCCAATGGCAGAACCCTTCAATTCAACTCGTACCTGGATGCAGCAAGGTTTGTTCACCGTTAATTTTAACTATATGATTACTTATTTTTTGAATTATTGTTTTTGTTTATATTTTTGTAATTTTGGCAACGTGTTTAATTTCGGGATTTAGGTGACTGGAAAAGCTGTCATGCTCGACGAAATCATTAATTACGTGCAATCTCTTCAAAGACAAGTCGAGGTATTCTCCATAATTAACTAAATAGAAATTTGCAAAAAGAACCCTTACATATTTAATATTACTTTCTTGGTATAGTTTTTGTCAATAAAACTTGCTGCGGTGAATCCAAGACTCGATCTCAACATCGAAGCCCTTCTCTCCAAAGATGTATGAAATTATTTCACTATTCACGTATGACATGAAAAAAAAGTATTTTTATAGTGTTACACTTTAATTTTAACATTTTTAAAAAAAATGTCATTATTGAATTTTTTGAAGGACTTCTGTTTTCGCATTTTTAAGTAATTTTAAAAAAAATTGTAATTTGTGTGTGTTTGTCTGCAATTACGGAATATTTTGACTACGACATGAAAATTGAGTATTTTGCTTGTATTACACTTCAATTTTAATATTTATTTTATAAATGTCATAATTGATTTTTTTTAAGGTGCCAGACTTCCGTTTTTGCATTTTTAAGAATTTTTTTAAAAAATTGAAATTTGTGTTTGTCAGTCTTCAATCACGGAGTATTATGAGTACGTCATGAAAATTGAGTATTTTTCTTTCGTTACACTTGAATTTTAAAATATTTTGAAAAAATCTCATAACTAAATTTTTTGAAGGTGTTAGACTTTCGTTTTTGTTTTTTTTATGAAATTTTGGAAAAAAATGAAATTTGTCTGTGTTTGTCTTCAATTATGAAGTATTTTGACTACGACATGAAAATTGTGTATTTTTCTTGTGTTACCCTTCAATTTTAACATATTTTTAAAAAATATCATAATTGAATTTTTTGAAGGTGTTACACTTCAGTTTTTGCATTTTTATGAAATTTGCGAAAAAATTGAAATTTGTGTGTCTCAGTCTTCATTGAATTTTTTGAAGGTATTAGACTTATGCTTTTGCTTTTTTTAAAAAAGTTTCAAAAAAATTGAAATTTGTCTGTGTTAGTCTTCAATTACGGAGTATTTTGAGTACGATATGAAAACTGAGTATTTTTCTTGTGTTACACTTCAATTTTATCATTTTTTTAAAAAAATATCATAATTGAATTTTTTTGAAGGTGTTAGACTTCTATTTTTGCATTTTAAGAAATTGTCGAAAAAATTGGTATTTGTGTGGGTTAGTCTTCAATTACGGAATATTTTGAGTACGATCAGAAAATTGAGTATTTTGCTTGTGTTACACATAAATTTTATCATTTCTTTAAAAAATGCCATAATTGAATTTTTTTAAGGTTTTATACTTCTGTTTGTTTGTGTTACACTTCAATTTTAACATATTTTTAAAAAATATCAAAATTGAATTTTTTTTAAGGTGTTAGACTTCTATCTTTGCATTTTTATGAAATTTTCTAAAAAATTGAAATTTGTGTGTGTTAGTCTTCAATTACGGAGTATTTTGAGTACGACCTAAAAATTGAGTATTTTGCTTGTGTGGCAATTAAATTTTATCATTTCTTTAAAAAATGTCATAATTGATTTTTTTGAAGGTTTTATACTTATCTTTTTTCATTTTTAAGAAATTTTCGAAAAAATTGAAATTTGTGTGTGTTAGTCTTCAATTACGGAGTATTTTGACTACGACATGAAAAAAATTGAGAATTTTCCTTGTGTTATACTTAAATTTTAACATATTTTTCAAAATTTCAAAATGAATTTTTTTTGAAGGTGTTAGACTTCTATTTTTACATTTTTTTGAAATTTTAAAAAAAATTGAAATTTGTATGTGTTAGTCTTCAAATCCGGAGTATTTCGAGTACGACGTAAAAATTGAGTATTGTTCTTGTGTTACACTTATTTTTTAACATATTTTAAAAAAAATCATAATTGAATTTTTTGAATGTGTTAGACTTCTATTTTTGCATTTTTTTGAAATTTTCAAAAAAATTTAAACTTGTGTGTTCAATTACGGAGTATTTTGAGTACGACATGAAAACTGAGTAATTTTCTTGTGCCACACTTCAATTTTAAATTTTTTTAAAAAATATAATAATTTAATTTTTTGAAGGTGTTAGACTTCTGTTTTTTGAATTTTTAAGAAATTTTCGAAAAAATTGAAATTTGTGTGGGTTAGTCTTCAGTTACGGAGTATTTTGAGTACGACCTAAATATTGAGTATTTTGCTTGTGTGGCACTTAAATTTTATCATTTCATTAAAAAATGTCATAATTGATTTTTTTGAAGGTTTTATACTTATCTTTTTTCATTTTTATGAAATTTTCGAAAAAATTGAAATTTGTGTGTGTTAGTCTTCAATTACGGAGTATTTTGACTACGACATGAAAAAAATTGAGTATTTTGCTTGTGTTACACTTAAATTTTAACATATTTTTCAAAATTTCAAAATTAAATTTTTTTGAAGGTGTTAGACTTCTTTTTTTACAATTTTTTGAAATTTTCAAAAAAATTGAAATTTGTATGTGTTAGTCTTCAAATCCGGAGTATTTCGAGTACGACGTAAAAATTGAGTATTTTTCTTGTGTTACACTTATTTTTAACATATTTTTTAAAAAATCATAATTGAATTTTTTGAATGTGTTAGACTTCTATTTTTGCATTTTTATGAAATTTTGAAAAAAAATTTAAACTTGTGTGTGTTAGTCTTCAATTACGGAGTATTTTGAGTACGACATGAAAACTGAGTAATTTTCTTGTGCTACACTTAAATTTTAACATTTTTTAAAAAATATCATAATTTAATTTTTTGAAGGTGTTAGACTTCTGTTTTTGAATTTTTAAGAATTTTTCGAAAAAATTGAAATTTTCGTGGGTTAGTCTTCAGTTACGGAGTATTTTGAGTACGACCTAAAAATTGAATATTTTGCTTGTGTGGCACTTAAATTTGATCATTTCTTTAAAAAATGTCATAATTGAATTTTTTGAAGGTTTTATACTTCTGTTTTTTCATTTTTATGAAATTTTCGAAAAAATTGAAATTTGTGTGTGTTAGTCTTCAATTGCGGAGTATTTTGACAACCACAGGAAAATTGAGTATTTTGCTTGTGTTACACTTAAATTTTAATATATTTTTAAAAATTTAAAAATTATTTTTTTTGAAGGTGTTAGACTTCTATTTTTATATTTTTTTGAAATTTTCAAAAAAATTGAAATTTGTATGTGTTAGTCTTCAAATCCGGAGTATTTCGAGTACGACGTAAAAATTGAGTATTTTTCTTGTGTTAGACTCATTTTTAACGTATTTTTTAAAAAATCATAATTGAATTTTTTGAATGTGTTAGACTTCTATTTTTGCATTTTTATGAAATTTTGAAAAAAATTTATACTTGTGTGTGTTAGTCTTCAATTACGGAGTATTTTGAGTACGACTTGAAAACTGAATAATTTTCTTGTGCAACACTTCAATTTTAACATTTTTTTAAAAATATCATAATTTAATTTTTTGTAGGTGTTAGACTTCTGTTTTTGCATTTTTAAGAAATTTTCGAAAAAATTGAAATTTGTGTGTGTTAGTCTTCAGTTACGGAGTATTTTGAGTACGACCTAAAAATTGAGTGTTTTGCTTGTGTGGCACTTAAATTTTATTATTTCTATAAAAAATGTCAAAATTTATTTTTTTGAAGGTTTTATACTTATGTTTTTTCATTTTTAAGAAATTTTCGAAAAAATTGAAATTTGTGTGTGTTAGTCTTCAATTACGGAGTATTTTGACTACGACATGAAAAAAATTGAGTATTTTGCTTGTGTTACACTTAAATTTTAACATATTTTTGAAAATTAAATGTTTTTGAAGGTGTTAGACTTTTATTTTTACATTTTTTTGAAATTTTCAAAAAAATTGAAATTTGTATGTGTTAGTCTTCAAATCCGGAGTATTTCGTGTACGACGTAAAAATTGAGTATTTTTCTTGCGTTACACTTATTTTGTAACATATTTTTTAAAAAATCATAATTGAATTTTTTGAATGTGTTAGACTTCTATTTTTGCATTTTTATGAAATTTTCAAAAAAATTTAAACTTGTGTGTGTTCGTCTTCAATTACGGAGTACTTTGAGTACGACATGAAAACAGAGTAATTTTCTTGTGCTACACTTCAATTTTAACATTTTTTTTAAAAATATCATAATTTAATATTTTGAAGGTGTTAGACTTCTGTTTTTGAATTTTTAAGAATTTTTCGAAAAAATTGAAATTTGTGTGGGTTAGTCTTCAGTTACGGAATATTTTGAGTACGACCTAAAAATTAAGTATTTTGTTTGTGTGGCACTTAAATTTTATCATTTCTTTAAAAACATATCATAATTGATTTTTTTGAAGGTTTTCTACTTCTCTTTTTTCATTTTTAAGAAATTTTCCAAAAAATTGAAATTTGCGTGTGTTAGTCTTCAATTGCGGAGTATTTTGACTACGACAGGAAAATTGAGTATTTTTCTTGTGTTACACTTAAATTTTAACATATTTTTTAAAATTTCAAAATTAATTTTTTTTGAAGGTGTTAGACTTCTATTTTTGCATTTTTTTGAAATTTTCAAAAAAATTGAAATTTGTATGTGTTAATCTTCAAATCCGGAGTATTTCGAGTATAACGTAAAAATTGAGTATTTTTCTTGGGTTACACTTATTTTGTAACATATTTTTTAAAAAATCATAATTGAATTTTTTGTATGTGTTAGACTTCTATTTTTGCATTTTTATGAAATTTTCAAAAAAATTTAAACTTGTGTGTGTTAGTCTTCAATTACGGAGTATTTTGAGTACGACATGAAAACTGAATAATTTTCTTGTGCAACACTTCAATTTTAAATTTTTTTAAAAAATATCATAATTTAATTTTTTGAAGGTGTTAGACTTCTGTTTTTGAATTATTAAGAAATTTTCGAAAAAATTGAAATTTTTGTGGGTAAGTCTTTAGTTACGGAGTATTTTGAGTACGACTTAAAAATTTAGTATTTTGCTTTTGTGACACTTAAATTTTATCATTTCTTTAAAAAATGTCATAATTAATTTTTTTGATGGTTTTATACTTCTGTTTTTTCATTTTTAAGAAATTTTCGAAAAAATTGAAATTTGTGTGTTTTAGTCTTCAATTAAGGAGTATTATAACTACGACATGAAAATTGAGTATTTTGCTTGTGTTACACTTAAATTTTAACATATTTTTAAAAATTTCAAAGTTAATTTTTTTTGAAGGTGTTAGACTTCTATTTTTGCATTTTTTGAAATTTTTTAAAAAATTGAAATTTGTATGTGTTAGTCTTCAAATCCGGAGTATTTCGAGTACGACGTAAAAATTGAGTATTTTTCTTGTGTTACACTTATTTTTTAACATATTTTTTAAAAAATCATAATTGAATTTTTTGAATGTGTTAGACTTCTATTTTTGCATTTTTATGAAATTTTCAAAAAAATTTAAACTTGTGTTTGTTAGTCATCAATTACGGAGTATTTTGAGTACGATATGAAAACTGAGTAATGTTCTTGTGCTACACTTCAATTTTAATATTTTTTTAAAAATATCATAATTTAATATTTTGAAGGTGTTAGACTTCTGTTTTTGAATTTTTAAGAATTTTTCTAAAAGATTGAAATTTGTGTGGGTTAGTCTTCAGTTACGGAGTATTTTGAGTACGACCTAAAAATTGAGTATTTTGCTTGTGTGGCACTTAAATTTTATCATTTCTTTAAAAAATGTCATAATTGATTTTTTCGAAGGTTTTATACTTCTCTTTTTTCAATTGTAAGAAATTTTCTAAAAAAATGAAATTTGTGTGTGTTAGTCTTCAATTGCGGAGTATTTTGACTACGACAGGAATATTGAGTATTTTGCTTGTGTTACACTTAAATTTTAACATATTTTTTAAAATTTCAAAATTAATTTTTTTTGAAGGTGTTAGACTTCTATTTTTACATTTTTCTGAAATTTTGAAAAAAATTGAAATTTGTATATGTTAGTCTTCAAATCCTGAGTATTTCGAGTACGATGTAAAAATTGAGTATTTTTCTTATGTTACACTTATTTTTTAAAATATTTTTTAAAAAATCATAATTGAATTTTTTGAATGTGTTAGACTTCTATTTTTGCATTTTTATGAAATTTAAAAAAAAAATTTAAACTTGTGTGTGTTAGTCTTCAATTACGGAGTATTTTAAGTACGAAGTGAAAACTGAATAATTTTCTTGTGCAACACTTCAATTTTAAATTTTTTTTAAAAATGTCATTATTTAATTTTTTGAAGGTGTGAGACTTCTGTTTTTGAATTATTAAGAAATTTTCGAAAAAATTGAAATTTGTGTGGGTTAGTCTTCAGTTACGGAGTATTTTGAGTACGACTTAAAAATTGAGTATTTTGCTTTTGTGGCACTTAAATTTTATCATTTCTTTAAAAAATGTCATAATTGATTTTTTTGAAGGTTTTATACTTCTGTTTTTTCATTTTTAAGAAATTTTCAAAAAAATTGAAATTTGTGTGTGTTAGTCTTCAATTACGGAGTATTTTAACTACGACATGAAAATTGAGAATTTTGCTTGTGTTACACTTACATTTTAACATATTTTTAAAAATTTAAAAATTAATATTTTTTGAAGGTGTTAGACTTCTATTTTTGCATTTTTTTGAAATTTTCAAAAAAATTGAAATTTGTATGTGTTAGTCTTCAAATCCGGAGTATTTCGAGTACGACGTAAAAATTGAGTATTTTTCTTGTGTTACACTTATTTTTTAACAAATTTTTAAAAAAATGATAATTGAATTTTTTGAATGTGTTAGACTTCTATTTTTGCATTTTTATGAAATTTTCAATAAAATTTACACTTGTGTGTGTTAGTCTTCAATTACGGAGTATTTTGAGTACGACATGAAAACTGAATAATTTTCTTGTGCTACACTTCAATTTTAACATTTTTTTAAAAATATCATAATTTAATTTTTTGAAGGTGTTAGACTTCTGTTTTTGCATTTTTAAGAAATTTGCGAAAAAATTGAAATTTGTGTGGGTTAGTCTTTAGTTACGGAGTATTTTGCTTGTGTGGCACTTAAATTTTATCATTTCATTAAAAATTGTCATAATTTATTTTTTTGAAGGTTTTATACTTCTGTTTTTTGATTTTTATGAAATTATCGAAAAAATTGAAATTTGTGTGTGTTAGTCTTCAATTACGGAGTATTTTGACTACGACATGAAAATTGAGTATTTTGCTTGTGTTACACTTAAATTTTAACATATTTTTCAAAATTTCAAAATTAATTTTTTTTGAAGGTGTTAGACTTCTATTTTTGCATTTTTTAGAAATTTTCAAAAAAATTGAAATTTGTATGTGTTAGTCTTCAAATCCGGAGTATTTCGATTACGACGTAAAAATTGAGTATTTTTCTTGTGTTGCACTTATTTTTTAATATATTTTTTAAAAAATCATAATTGAATTTTTTGAATGTGTTAGACTTCTATTTTTGCATATTTATGAAATTTTCAAAAAAATTTAAATTTGTGTGTGTTAGTCTTCAATTACGGAGTATTTTGAGTACGACATGAAAACTGAGTAATTTTCTTGTGGTACACTTCAGTTTTAACATTTTTTTAAAAATATCATAATTTAATTTTTTGAAGGTGTTAGACTTCTATTTTTGAAATTTTAAGAATTTTTCGAAAAAATTGAAATTTGTGTGGGTAAGTCTTCAGTTACGAAGTATTTTGAGTACGACCTAAAAATTGAGTATTTTGCTTGTGTGGCACTTAAAATTTATCATTTCTTTAAAAAATGTCATAATTGATTTTTTTGAAGGTTTTATACTTCTCTTTTTCCATTTTTAAGAAATTTTCGAAAAAAATGAAATTTGTGTGTGTTAGTCTTCAATTGCGGAGTATCTTGACTACGATAGGAAAATTGAGTATTTTGCTTGTGTTACACTTAAATTTTAACATATTTTTAAAAATTTAAAAATTAATTTTTTTTGAAGGTGTTGGACTTCTATTTTTGCAAATTTTTTGAAATTTTCAAAAAATTTGAAATTTGTATGTGTTAGTTTTCAAATCCGGAGTATTTCGAGTACGACGTAAAAATTGAATATTTTTCTTGTGTTACACTTATTTTTTAACATATTTTTTAAAAAATCATAATTGAATTTTTTGAATGTGTTAGACTTCCATTTTTGCATTTTTATGAAATTTTCAAAAAAATTTAAACTTGTGTGTGTTAGTCTTCAATTACGGAGTATTTTGAGTACGACATGAAAACTGAATAATTTTCTTGTGTAACACTTCAATTTTAACTTTTTTTTAAAAATATCATAATTTAATTTTTTGAAGGTGTTAGACTTCTGTTTTTGCATTTTTAAGAAATTTTCGAAAAAATTGAAATTTGTGTGGGTTAGTCTTCAGTTACGGAGTATTTTGAGTACGACCTAAAAATTGAGTATTTTGCTTGTGTGGCACTTAAATTTTATCATTTCTTTAAAAAATGTCATATTTGATTTTTTTTAAGGTTTTATACTTCTGTTTTTTCATTTTTAAGAGATTCACGAAAAAATTGAAATTTGTGTGTGTTAGTGTTCAATTACGGAGTATTTTGACTACGACATGAAAATTGAGTATTTTGCTTGTGTTACACTTAAATTTTAACATATTTTTCAAAATTTCAAAATTAATTTTTTTTGAAGGTGTTAGACTTCTATTTTTGCATTTTTTTGAAAATTTCAAAAAAATTGAGATTTGAATGTGTTAGTCTTCAAATCCGTAGTATTTCGAGTACGACGAAAAAATTGAGTATTTTCTTGTGTTACACTTATTTTTTAACATATTTTTTAAAAAATACTAATTGAATTTTTTGAATGTGTTAGACTACTATTTTTACATTTTTATGAAGTTTTAAAAAAAATTTAAACTTGTGTGTGCTAGTCTTCAATTACGGAGTATTTTGATTACGACATGAAAACTGAGTAATTTTCTTGTGCTACACTTCAATTTTAACATTTTTTTAAAAATATCATAATTTAATTTTTTTGAAGGTGTTAGACTTCTGTTTTTGAATTTTTATGAATTTCTCGAAAAAATTGAAATTTGTGTGGGTCAGTCTTCAGTTACGGAGTATTTTTAGTACGACCTAAAAATAGAGTATTTTGCTTTTGTGGCACTTAAATTTTATCATTTCTTTAAAAAATGTCAAAATTGATTTTTTTGAAGGTTTCATACTTCTGTTTTTTCATTTTTAAGAAATTTTCGAAAAAATTGAAATTTGTGTGTGTTAGTCTTCAATTGCGGAGTATTTTTACTACGACAGGAAAATTGAGTATTTTGCTTGTGTTACACTTAAATTTTAACATATTTTTTAAAATTTCAAAATTAATTTTTTTTGAAGGTGTTAGACTTCTATTTTTGCATTTTTTTGAAATTTTCAAAAAAATTGAAATTTGTATGTGTTAGTCTTCAAATCCGGAGTATTTCGAGTACGATGTAAAAATTGAGTATTTTTCTTATGTTACACTTATTTTTTAACATATTTTTAAAAAAATCATAATTGAATTTTTTGATTGTGTTAGACTTCTATTTTTGCATTTTTATGAAATTTAAAAAAACATTTAAACTTGTGAGTGTTAGTCTTCAATTACGGAGTATTTTGAGTACGACATGAAAACTGAATAATTTTCTTGTGCAACACTTCAATTTTAAATTTTTTTTAAAAATATCATAATTTAATTTTTTGAAGGTGTGAGACTTCTGTTTTTGAATTATTAAGAAATTTTTGAAAAAATTGAAATTTGTGTGGGTTAGTCTTCAGTTACGGAGTATTTTGAGTACGACTTAAAAATTGAGTATTTTGCTTTTGTGGCACTTAAATTTTATCATTTCTTTAAAAAATGTCATAATTGATTTTTTTGAATGTTTTATACTTCTTTTTTTTCATTTTTAAGAAATTTTCGAAAAAATTGAAATTTGTGTGTGTTAATCTTCAATTACGGAGTATTTTAACTACGACATGAAAATTGAGAATTTTGCTTGTGTTACACTTAAATTTTAACATATTTTTAAAAATTTCAAAATTAATTTTTTTTGAAGGTGTTAGACTTCTATTTTTGCATTTTTTTGAAATTTTCAAAAAAATTGAAATTTGTATGTGTCAGTCTTCAAATCCGGAGTATTACGAGTACAACGTAAAAATTGAGTATTTTTCTTGTGTTACACATATTTTTAACATATTTTTTAAAATATCCTAATTGAATTTTTTGAATGTGTTAGACTTCTATTTTTGCGTTTTTATGAAATTTTCAAAAAAATTCAAACTTGTGTGTGTTAGTCTTCAATTACGGAGTATTTTTAGTACGACTTGAAAACTGAATAATTTTCTTGTGCAACACTTCAAGTTTAACATTTTTTTAAAAATATCATAATTTAATTTTTTGAAGGTGTTAGACTTCTGTTTTTGCATTATTAAGAAATTTTCGAAAAAATTGTAATTTGTGTGGGTTAGTCTTCAGTTATGGAGTATTTTGAGTACCACCTAAAAATTGTGTATTTTGCTTGTGTGGCACTTAAATTTTATCATTTCTTTAAAAAATGACATAATTGATTTTTTTTACGGTTTTATACTTCTGTTTTTTCATTTTTAAGAAATTTTAGAAAAAATTGAAATTTGTGTGTGTTAGTTTTCAATTACGGAGTATTTTGACTACGACATGAAAAAAATTGAGTATTTTGCTTGTGTTACACTTACATTTTAACATATTTTTCAAAATTTCAAAATTAAATTTTTTTGAAGGTGTTAGACTTCTATTTTTGCATTTTTTTGAAATTTTCAAAAAAATTGAAATTTGAATGTGTTAGTCTTCAAATCCGGAGTATTTCGAGTACGACGTAAAAATTGAGTATTTTTCTTGTGTTACACTTATTTTTTAACAAATTTAAAAAAAAATCATAATTGAATTTTTTGAATGTGTTAGACTTCTATTTTTGCATTTTTATGAAATTTTCAAAAAAATTTACACTTGTGTGTGTTAGTCTTCAATTACGGAGTATTTTGAGTACGACATGAAATCTGAAAAATTTTCTTGTTCAACACTTCAATTTTAACATTTTTTTAAAAATATCATAATTTAATTTTTTGAAGGTGTTAGACTTCTGTTTTTGCATTTTTAAGAAATTTGCGAAAAAATTGAAATTTGTGTGGGTTAGTCTTTAGTTACGGAGTATTTTGAGTACGACCAAAAAATTGAGTATTTTGCTTGTGTGGCACTTAAATTTTATCATTTCATTAAAAATTGTCATAATTTATTTTTTTGAAGGTTTTATACTTCTGTTTTTTCATTTTTAGGAAATTTTCGAAATATTGAAATTTGTGTGTGTTAGTCTTCAATTACGGAGTATTTTGACTACGACATGAAAATTGAGTATTTTGCTTGTGTTACACTTAAATTTTAACATGTTTTTCAAAATTTCAAAATTAATTTTTTTTGAAGGTGTTAGACTTCTATTTTTGCATTTTTTAGAAATTTTCAAAAAAATTGAAATTTGTATGTGTTAGTCTTCAAATCCGGAGTATTTCGATTACGACGTAAAAATTGAGTATTTTTCTTGTGTTGCACTTATTTTTTAACATATTTTTTAAAAAATCATAATTGGATTTTTTGAATGTGTTAGACTTCTATTTTTGCATTTTTATGAAATTTTCAAAAAAATTTAAACTTGTGTGTGTTAGTCTTCAATTACGGAGTATTTTGAGTACGACATGAAAACTGAGTAATTTTCTTGTGCTACACTTCAGTTTTAACATTTTTTTAAAAATATCATAATTTAATTTTTTGAAGGTGTCAGACTTCTGTTTTTGAATTGTTATGAATTTTTCAAAAAAATTGAAATTTGTGTGGGTTAGTCTTCAGTTACGAAGTATTTTGAGTACGACCTAAAAATTGAGTATTTTGCTTGTGTGGCACTTAAAATTTATCATTTCTTTAAAAAATGTCATAATTGATTTCTTTGAAGGTTTTATACTTCTCTTTTTTCATTTTTAAGAAATTTTCGAAAAAATTGAAATTTGTGTGTGTTAGTCTTCAATTGCGGAGTATCTTGAGAACGATAGGAAAATTGAGTATTTTCTTGGGTTACACTTAAATTTTAACATATTTTTAAAAATTTAAAAATTAATTTTTTTTGAAGGTGTTAGACTTCTATTTTTGCTATTTTTTGAAATTTTCAAAAAATTTGTAATTTGTATGTGTTAGTCTTCAAATCCGGAGTATTTCGAGTACGACGTAAAAATTGAGTATTTTTCTTGTGTTACACTTATTTTTTAACATATTTTTTAAAAAATCATAATTGAATTTTTTGAATGTGTTAGACTTCCATTTTTGCATTTTTATGAAATTTTCAAAAAAATTTAAACTTGTGTGTGTTAGTCTTCAATTACGGAGTATTTTGAGTACGACATGAAAACTGAATAATTTTCTTGTGCAACACTTCAATTTTACCTTTTTTTTAAAAATATCATAATTTAATTTTTTGAAGGTGTTAGACTTCTGTTTTTGCATTTTTAAGAAATTTTCGAAAAAATTGAAATTTGTGTGGGTTAGTCTTCAGTTACGGAGTATTTTGAGTACGACCTAAAAATTGAGTATTTTGCTTGTGTGGCATTTAAATTTTATCATTTCTTTAAAAAATGTCATAATTGATTTTTTTTAAGGTTTTATACTTCTGTTTTTTCATTTTTAAGAGATTTACGAAAAAATTGAAATTTGTGTGTGTTAGTGTTCGATTACGGAGTATTTCGAGTACGACGAAAAAATTGAGTATTTTCTTGTGTTACACTTATTTTTTAAATTATTTTTTAAAAAATCATAATTGAAATTTTTGAATGTGTTAGACTACTATTTTTACATTTTTATGAAATTTTCAAAAAAATTTAAACTTGTGTGTGTTAGTCTTCAATTACGGAGTATTTTGATTACGACATGAAAACTGAGTAATTTTCTTGTGCTACACTTCAATTTTAACATTTTTTTAAAAAATATACTAATTTAATTTTTTGAAGGTGTTAGACTTCTGTTTTTGAATTTTTAAGAATTTCTCGAAAAAATTGAAATTTGTGTGGGTCAGTCTTCAGTTACGGAGTATTTTTAGTACGACCTAAAAATAGAGTATTTTGCTTTTGCGGCACTTAAATTTTATCATTTCTTTAAAAAATGTCATAATTGATTTTTTTGAAGGTTTTATACTTCTGTTTTTTCATTTTTAAGAAATTTTCGAAAAAATTGAAATTTGTGTGTGTTAGTCTTCAATTGCGGAGTATGTTTACTACGACAGAAAAATTGAGTATTTTGCTTGTGTTACACTTAAATTTTAACATATTTTTTAAAATTTCAAAATTAATTTTTTTTGAAGGTGTTAGACTTCTATTTTTGCATTTGTTATGAAATTTTCAAAACAATTGAAATTGGTATGTGTTAGTCTTCAAATCCGGAGTATTTCGAGTACGACTTAAAAATTGAGTATTTTTCTTGTGTTACACTTATTTTTTAACATATTTTTTAAAAAATCATAATTGAATTTTTTGAATGTGTTAGAGTTCTATTTTTGCATTTTTATGAAATTTTCAAAAAAATTTAGACTTGTGTGTGTTAGTCTTCAATTACGGAGTATTTTAAGTACGACATGAAAACTGAATAATTTTCTTGTGCAACACTTCAATTTTAAATTTTTTTTAAAAATATCATAATTTAATTTTTTGAAGGTGTGAGACTTCTGTTTTTGAATTTTTAAGAAATTTTTGAAAAAATTGAAATTTGTGTGGGTTAGTCTTCAGTTACGGAGTATTTTGAGTACGACTTAAAAATTGAGTATTTTGCTTTTGTGGCACTTAAATTTTATCATTTCTTTAAAAAATGTCATAATTGATTTTTTTGAAGGTTTTATACTTCTTTTTTTTCATTTTTAAGAAATTTTCGAAAAAATTGAAATTTGTGTGTGTTAGTCTTCAATTACGGAGTATTTTAACTACGACAGGAAAATTGAGTATTTTGCTTGTTTTACACTTAAATTTTAACATATTTTTTAAAATTTCAAAATTAATTTTTTTTGAAGGTGTTAGACTTCTATTTTTGCATTTGTTATGAAATTTTCAAAACAATTGAAATTGGTATGTGTTAGTCTTCAAATCGGGAGTATTTCGAGTACGACTTAAAAATTGAGTATTTTTCTTATGTTACACTTATTTTTTAACATATTTTTTAAAAAATCGTAATTGAATTTTTTGAATGTGTTAGAGTTCTATTTTTGCATTTTTATGAAATTTTCAAAAAAATTTATACTTGTGTGTGTTAGTCTTCAATTACGGATTATTTTGAGAACGACATGAAAACTGAATAATTTTCTTGTGCAACACTTCAATTTTAACATTTTTTTTAAAATATCATAATTTAATTTTTTGAAGGTGTTACACTTCTGTTTTTGAATTTTTAAGAAATTTTCGAAAAAATTGAAATTTGTGTGGGTTAGTCTTCAGTTAAGGAGTATTTTGAGTACGACCTAAAAATAGAGTATTTTGCTTGTGTGGCACTTAAATTTTATCATTTCTTTATAAAATGTCATAATTGATTTTTTTGAAGGTTTTATACTTATGTTTTTTCATTATTAAGAAATTTTCGAAAAAATTGAAATTTGTGTGTGTTAGTTTTCAATTACGGAGTATTTTGACTACGACATGAAAATTGAGTATTTTGCTTTTGTTACACTTAAATTTTAACATATTTTTCAAAATTTCAAATTTTTTTTTGAAGGTGTTAGACTTCTATTTTTGCGTTTTTTGAAATTTGTATGTGTTAGTCTTCAAATCCGGAGTATTTCGAGTACGACGTAAAAATTGAGTATTTTTCTTGTGTTACACTTATTTTTTAACATATTTTTTAAAAAATCATAATTGAATTTTTTGAATGTGTTAGACTTCTATTTTTGCATTTTTATGAAATTTTCAAAAAAATTTAAACTTGTGTGTGATAGTCTTCAATTACGGAGTATTTTGAGTACGACATGAAAACTGTGTAATTTTCTTGTGCTACACTTCAATTTTAACATTTGTTTAAAAATATCATAATTTAATATTTTGAAGGTGTTAGACTTCTGTTTTTGAATTTTTATGAATTTTTCGAAAAAATTGAAATTTGTGTGGGTTAGTCTTCAGTTACGGTGTATTTTGAGTACGACATGAAAACTGAGTAATTTTCTTGTGCTACACTTCAATTTTAAATTTTTTTTAAAAATATCATAATTTAATATTTTGAAGGTGTTAGACATCTGTTTTTGAATTTTTAAGAATATTTCGAAAAAATTGAAATTTGTGTGGGTTAGTCTTCAGTTACGGAGTATTTTGAGTACGACCTAAAAATTGAGTATTTTGCTTGTGTGGCACTTAAAATTTATCATTTCTTTAAAAAATGTCATAATTGATTTTTTTGAAGGTTTTATACTTCTCTTTTTTCAGTTCTAAGAAATTTTCGATAAAATTGAAATTTGTGTGTGTTAGTCTTCAATTGCGGAGTATTTTGACTACGACAGGAAAATTGAGTATTTTGCTTGTGTTACACTTAAATTTTAACATGTTTTTAAAAATTTCAAAATTAATTTTTTTTGAAGGTGTTAGACTTCTATTTTTGCATTTTTTTGAAATTTTCAAAAAAATTGAAATTTATATGTGTTAGTCTTCAAATCAGGAGTATTTCGAGCACGACGTAAAAATTGAGTATTTTTCTTGTGTTACACTTATTTTTTAACATATTTTTAAAAAAATCATAATTGAATTTTTTGAATGTTTTAGACTTCTATTTTTGCATTTTTATGAAATTTTCAAAAAAATTTAAACTTGTGTGTGTTAGTCTTCAATTACGGAGTATTTTGAGTACGACATGAAAACTGAATAATTTCCTTGTGCAACACTTCAATTTTAATTTTTTTTAAAAAATATCATAATTTAATTTTTTGAAGGTGTTAGACTTCTGTTTTTGAATTTTTAAGAAATTTTCGAAAAAATTGAAATTTGTGTGGGTTAGTCTTCAGTTACGGAGTATTTTGAGTACGACCAAAAAATTGAGTATTTTGCTTGTGTGGCACTTAAATTTTATCATTTCTTTAAAAAAGGTCATAATTGATTTTTTTGAAGGGTTTATACTTCTGTTTTTTCATTTTTAAGAAATTTTCGAAAAAATTGAAATTTGTGTGTGTTAGTCTTCAATTATGGAGTATTTTGACTACGACATGAAAATTGAGTATTTTTCTTGTGTTACAGTTAAATTTTAACATATTTTTAAAAATTTAAAAATTAATTTTTTTTCAAGGTGTTAGACTTCTATTTTTGCATTTTTTTGAAATTTTCAAAAAAATTGAAACTTGTATGTGTTAGTCTTCAAATCCGGAGTATTTCGAGTATGACGTAAAAGTTGAGTATTTTTCTTGTGTTACACTTATTTTTTAACATATTTTTTAAAAAATCATACTTGAATTTTTGAATGTGTTAGACTTCTATTTTTGCATTTTTATGAAATTTTCAAAAAAATTTAAACTTGTGTGTGTCAGTTTTCAATTACGGAGTATCTTGAGTACGACATGAAAACTGAATAATTTTCTTGTGCAACACTTCAATTTTAACATTTTTTTAAAAATATCATAATTTAATTTTTTGAAGGTGTTAGACTTCTGTTTTTGAATTTTTAAGAAATTTTCGAAAAAATTGAAATTTGTGTGGGTTAGTCTTCAGTTACGGAGTATTTTGAGTACGACCTAAAAATAGAGTATTTTGCTTGTGTGGCACTTAAATTTTATAATTTCTTTAAAAAATGTCATAATTGATTTTTTTGAAGGTTTTATACTTATGTTTTTTCATTTTTAAGAAATTTTCGAAAAAATTGAAATTTGTGTGTGTTAGTCTTCAATTACGGAGTATTTTGACTACGACTTGAAAATTGAGTATTTTGCTTGTGTTACACTTAAATTTTAACATATTTTTAAAAATTTCAAAATTAAATTTTTTTGACGGTGTTAGACTTCTATTTTGAAATTTGTATGTGTTAGTCTTCAACTCCGGAGTATTTCGAGTATGACGTAAAAGTTGAGTATTTCTCTTGTGTTACACTTATTTTTTAACATATTTTTTAAAAAATCATAATTGAATTTTTGAATGTGTTAGACTTCTATTTTTGCATTTTTATGAAATTTTCAAAAAAATTTAAACTTGTGTGTGTCAGTTTTCAATTACGGAGTATCTTGAGTACGACATGAAAACTGAATAATTTTCATGTGCAACACTTCAATTTTAACATTTTTTTAAAAATATCATAATTTAATTTTTTGAAGGTGTTAGACTTCTGTTTTTGAATTTTTAAGAAATTTTCGAAAAAATTGAAATTTTTGTGGGTTAGTCTTCAGTTACGGAGTATTTTGAGTACGACCTAAAAATTGAGTATTTTGCTTGTGTGGCACTTAAATTTTATCATTTCTTTAAAAAAGGTCATAATTGATTTTTTTGAAGGGTTTATACTTCTGTTTTTTCATTTTTAAAAATTTTTCGAAAAAATTGAAATTTGTGTGTGTTAGTCTTCAATTATGGAGTATTTTGACTACGACATGAAAATTGAGTATTTTTCTTGTGTTACAGTTAAATTTTAACATATTTTTAAAAATTTAAAAATTAATTTTTTTTCAAGGTGTTAGACTTCTATTTTTGCATTTTTTTGAAATTTTCAAAAAAATTGAAACTTGTATGTGTTAGTCTTCAAATCCGGAGTATTTCGAGTACGACGTAAAAGTTGAGTATTTTTTTTGTGTTACACTTATTTTTTAACATATTTTTTAAAAAATCATAATTGAATTTTTTGAATGTGTTAGACTTCTATTTTTGCATTTTTATGAAATTTTCAAAAAAATTTAAACTTGTGTGTGTCAGTTCTCAATTAAGGAGTATTTTGAGTACGACATGAAAACTGAATAATTTTCTTGTGCAACACTTCAATTTTAACATTTTTTTAAAAATATCATAATTTAATTTTTTGAAGGTGTTAGACTTCTGTTTTTGAATTTTTAAGAAATTTTCGAAAAAATTGAAATTTGTGTGGGATAGTCTTCAGTTACGGAGTATTTTGAGTACGACCTAAAAATTGAGTATTTTGCTTGTGTGGCACTTAAATTTTATAATTTCTTTAAAAAATGTCATAATTGATTTTTTTGAAGGTTTTATACTTATGTTTTTTCATTTTTAAGAAGTTTTCGAAAAAATTGAAATTTGTGTGTGTTAGTCTTCAATTACGGAGTATTTTTACTACGACTTGAAAATTGAGTATTTTGCTTGTGTTACACTTAAATTTTAACATATTTTTAAAAATTTCAAAATTAATTTTTTTTGAAGGTGTTAGACTTCTATTTTTTAATTTTTTTGAAAGTTTGAAAATAATTGAAATTTGTATGTGTTAGTCTTCAAATCCGGAGTATTTCTAGTAGGACGTAAAAAATGAGTATTTTTCTTGTGTTACACTTATTTTTTAAAATATTTTTAAAAAAATCATAATTGAATTTTTTGAATGTGTTAGACTTCTATTTTTGAATTTTTATGAAATTTTCACAAAAATTTAAACTTGTGTGTGTTAGTCTTCAATTACGGAGTATTTTGAGTACGACATGAAAACTGAATAATTTCCTTGTGCAACACTTCAATTTTAATTTTTTTTAAAAAATATCATAATTTAATTTTTTGAAGGTGTTAGACTTCTGTTTTTGAATTTTTAAGAAATTTTCGAAAAAATTGAAATTTGTGTGGGTTAGTCTTCAGTTACGGAGTATTTTGAGTACGACCTAAAAATTGAGTATTTTGCTTGTGTGGCACTTAAATTTTATCATTTCTTTAAAAAAGGTCATAATTGATTTTTTTGAAGGGTTTATACTTCTGTTTTTTCATTTTTAAAAAATTTTCGAAAAAATTGAAATTTGTGTGTGTTAGTCTTCAATTATGGAGTATTTTGACTACGACATGAAAATTGAGTATTTTTCTGGTGTTACAGTTAAATTTTAACATATTTTTAAAAATTTAAAAATTAATTTTTTTTCAAGGTGTTAGACTTCTATTTTTGCATTTTTTTGAAATTTTCAAAAAAATTGAAACTTGTATGTGTTAGTCTTCAAATCCGGAGTATTTCGAGTACGACGTAAAAGTTGAGTATTTTTCTTGTGTTACACTTATTTTTTAACATATTTTTTAAAAAATCATGATTGAATTTTTTGAATGTGTTAGACTTCTATTTTTGCATTTTTATGAAATTTTCAAAAAAATTTAAACTTGTGTGTGTCAGTTTTCAATTACGGAGTATTTTGAGTACGACATGAAAACTGAATAATTTTCTTGTGCAACACTTCAATTTTAACATTTTTTTAAAAATATCATAATTTAATTTTTTGAAGGTGTTAGACTTCTGTTTTTGAATTTTTAAGAAATTTTCGAAAAAATTGAAATTTGTGTGGGTTAGTCTTCAGTTACGGAGTATTTTGAGTACGACCTAAAAATTGAGTATTTTGCTTGTGTGGGACTTAAATTTTATCATTTCTTTAAAAAATGTCATAATTGATTATTTTTAAGGTTTTATACTTCTATTTTTTCATTTTGAAAAAATTTTCGAAAAAATTGAAATTTGTGTGTGTTAGTCTTCAATTACGGAGTATTTTGACTACGACATGAAAATTGAGTATTTTGCTTGTGTTACACTTAAATTTTAACATATTTTTAAAAATTTCAAAATTAATTTTTTTTGAAGGTGTTAGACTTCTATTTTTGCATTTTTTTGAAATTTTCAAAAAAATTGAAATTTGTATGTGTTAGTCTTCAAATCCGGAGTATTTCGAGTAGGACGTAAATATTGAGTATTTTTCTTGTGTTACACTTATTTTTTAACATATTTTTTAAAAAATCATAATTGAATTTTTTGAATGTGTTAGACTTCTATTTTTGCATTTTTATGAAATTTTCAAAAAAATTTAAACTTGTGTGTGTTAGTCTTCAATTACGGAGTATTTTGAGTACGACATGAAAACTGAGTAATTTTCTTGTGCTACACTTGAATTTTAACATTTTTTTAAAAATATCATAATTTAATATTTTGAAGGTGTTAGACTTCTATTTTTGCATTTTTTTGAAATTTTGAAAAAAATTGAAATTTGTATGTGTTAGTCTTGAAATCCGGAGTATTTCGAGTACGACGTAAAAATTGAGTATTTTTCTTGTGTTACACTTATTTTTTAACATATTTTTTAAAAAATCATAATTGAATTTTTTGAATGTGTCAGACTTCTATTTTTGCATTTTTATGAAATTTTCATAAAAATTTAAACTTGTGTGTGTTAGTCTTTTATTACGGAGTATTTTGAGTACGACATGAAAACTGAGTAATTTTCATGTGCTACACTTCAATTTTAAATTTTTTTTTAAAATATCATAATTTAATATTTTGAAGGTGTTAGACTTCTGTTTTTGAATTTTTGAGAATTTTCAAAAAAATTGAAATTTGTGTGGGTTAGTCTTCAGTTACGGAGTATTTTGAGTAAGACATGAAAACTGAGTAATTTTCTTGTGCTACACTTCAATTTTAAATTTTTTTAAAAAATATCATAATTTAATATTTTGAAGGTGTTAGACTTCTGTTTTTGAATTTTTAAGAATTTTTGGAAAAAATTGAAATTTGTGTGGGTTAGTCTTCAGTTACGGAGTATTTTGAGTATGACCTAAAAATTGAGTATTTTGCTTGTGTGGCACTTAAATTTTATCATTTCTTTAAAAAATGTCATAATTGATTTTTTTGAAGGTTTTATACTTCTCTTTTTTCAGTTCTAAGAAATTTTCGAAAAAATTGAAATTTGTGTGTGTTAGTCTTCAATTGCGGAGTATTTTGACTATGACAGGAAAATAGAGTATTTTGCTTGTGTTACACTTAAATTTTCATATGTTTTTAAAAATTTCAAAATTAATTTATTTTGAAGGTGTTAGACTTCTATTTTTGCATTTTTTTGAAATTTTCAAAAAAATTGAAATTTGTATGTGTTAGTCTTCAAATCCGGAGTATTTCGAGCACGACGTAAAAATTGAGTATTTTTCTTGTGTTACACTTATTTTTTAACATATTTTTAAAAAAATCATAATTGAATTTTTTGAATGTGTTAGACTTCTATTTTTGCATTTTTATGAAAGTTTCAAAAAAATTTAAACTTGTGTGTGTTTGTCTTCAATTACGGAGTATTTTTAGTACGACATGAAAACTGAATAATTTTCTTGTGCAACACTTCAATTTTAAATTTTTTTTAAAAATATCATAATTTAATTTTTTGAAGTTGTTAGACTTCTGTTTTTGAATTTTTAAGAAATTTTCGAAAAAATTGAAATTTGTGTGGGTTAGTCTTCAGTTACGGAGTATTTTGAGTACGACCTAAAAATTGAGTATTTTGCTTGTGTGGCACTTAAATTTTATCATTTCTTTAAAAAATGTCATAATTGATTTTTTTGAAGGTTTTATACTTCTGTTTTTTCATTTTGAAGAAATTTTCGAAAAAATTGAAATTTGTGTGTGTTAGTCTTCAATTACGGAGTATTTTGACTACGACATGAAAATTGAGTATTTTGATTGTGTTACACTTAAATTTTAACATATTTTTAAAAATTTCAAAATTAATTTTTTTTGAAGGTGTTAGACTTCTATTTTTGCATTTTTTTGAAATTTTCAAAAAAATTGAAATTTTTATGTGTTAGTCTTCAAATCCGGAGTATTTCGAGTAAGGCGTAAAAATTGAGTATTTTTCTTGTGTTACACTTATTTTTGAACATATTTTTTAAAAAATCTTAATTTAATTTTTTGAATGTGTTAGACTTCTATTTTTGCATTTTTATGAAATTTTCAAAAAAATTTAAACTTGTGTGTGTTAGTCTTCAATTACGGAGTATTTTGAGTACGACATGAAAACTGAGTAATTTTCTTGTGCTACTCTTCAATTTTAACATTTTTTTAAAAATATCATAATTTAATATTTTGAAGGTGTTAGACTTCTATTTTTGCATTTTTTTGAAATTTTGAAAAAAATTGAAATTTGTATGTGTTAGTCTTCAAATCCGGAGTATTTCGAGTACGACGTAAAAATTGAGTATTTTTCTTGTGTTACACTTATTTTTAAACATATTTTTTAAAAAATCATAATTGAATTTTTTGAATGTGTCAGACTTCTATTTTTGCATTTTTATGAAATTTTCATAAAAATTTAAACTTGTGTGTGTTAGTCTTTTATTACGGAGTATTTTGAGTACGACATGAAAACTGAGTAATTTTCATGTGCTACACTTCAATTTTAACATTTTTTGTAAAATTTCATAATTTAATATTTTGAAGGTATTAGACTTCTGTTTTTGAATTTTTGAGAATTTTTCGAAAAATTGAAATTTGTGTGGGTTAGTATTCAGTTACGGAGTATTTTGAGTATGACATGAAAACTGAGTAATTTTCTTGTGCTACACTTCAATTTTAAATTTTTTTTAAAAATATCATAATTTAATATTTTGAAGGTGTTAGACAACTGTTTTTGAATTTTTAAGAATTTTTCGAAAAAATTGAAATTTGTGTGGGTTAGTCTTCAGTTACGGAGTATTTTGAGTACGACCTAAAAATTGAGTATTTTGCTTGTGTGGCACTTAAATTTTATCATTTATTTAAAAAATTTCATAATTGATTTTTTTGAAGGGTTTATACTACTGTTTTTTCATTTTTAAGAAATTTTGGAAAAAAATGAAATTTGTGTGTGTTAGTCTTCAATTACGGAGTATTTTGACTACGACATGAAAATTGAGTATTTTGCTTGTGTTACACTTATATTCTAACATGTTTTTAAAAATTTCAAAATTAATTTTTTTTTTAAGGTGTTAGACTTCTATTTTTGCATTTTTTTGAAATTTAAAAAAAAAATTGAAATTCGTATGTGTTAGTCTTCAAATCCGGAGTATTTCGAGCACGACGTAAAAATTGAGTATTTTTCTTGTGTTACACTTATTTTTTAACATATTTTTAAAAAAATCATAATTGAATTTTTTGAATGTGTTAGACTTCTATTTTTGCATTTTTATGAAATTTTCAAAAAAATTTAAACTTGTGTGTGTTAGTCTTCAATTACGGAGTATTTTGAGTACGACATGAAAACTGAATAATTTCCTTGTGCAACACTTCAATTTTAATTTTTTTTTTAAAATATCATAATTTAATTTTTTTGAAGGTGTTATACTTCTGTTTTTGAATTTTTAAGAAATTTTCGAAAAAATTGAAATTTGTGTGGGTTAGTCTTCAGTTACGGAGTATTTTGAGTACGACCTAAAAGTAGAGTGTTTTGCTTGTGTGGCACTTAAATTTTATCATTTCTTTAAAAAATGTCATAATTGATTTTTTTGAAGGTTTTATACTTATGTTTTTTCATTTTTAAGAAATTTTCGAAAAAATTGAAATTTGTGTGTGTTAGTCTTCAATTACGGAGTATTTTGACTACGACATGAAAATTGAGTATTTTGCTTGTGTTACACTTAAATTTTAAATATTTCTCAAAATTTCAAAATTATTTTTTTTGAAGGTGTTAGACATCTATTTTTGCATTTTTTTGAAATTTTGAAAAAAATTGATATTTGTATGTGTTAGTCTTCAAATCCGGAGTATTTCGAGTACGACGTAAAAATTGAGTATTTTTCTTGTGTTACACTTATTTTTTAACATATTTTTTGAAAAATCATAATTGAATTTTTTGAATGTGTTAGACTTCTATTTTTGCATTTTTGTGAAATTTTCAAAAAAATTTAAACTTGTGTATGTTAGTCTTCAATTACGGAGTATTTTGAGTACGACATGAAAACTGAGTAATTTTCTTGTGCTACACTTCAATTTTAACATTTTTTTAAAAATATCATAATTTAATATTTTGAAGGTGTTAGACATCTAGTTTTGAATATTTTTGAATTTTTCGAAAAAATTTAAATTTGTGTGGGTTAGTCTTCAGTTACGCAGTATTTTGAGTACGACCTAAAAATTGAGTATTTTGCTTGTGTGGCTCTTAAATTTTATCATTTCTTTAAAAAATGTCATAATTGATTTTTTAGAAGGTTTTATACTTCTCTTTTTTCATTTTTAAGAAATTTTTGAAAAAATTGAAATTTGTGTGTGTTAGTCTTCAATTGCGGAGTATTTTGACTACGACAGGAAAATTGAGTATTTTGCTTGTGTTACACGTAAATTTTAACATGTTTTTGAAAATTTCAAAATTAATTTTTTTTGAAGGTGTTAGACTTCTCTTTTTGCATTTTTTTGAAATTTTGAAAAAAATTGAAATTCGTATGTGGTAGTCTTCAAATCCGGAGTATTTCGAGCACGACGTAAAAATTGAGAATTTTTCTTGTGTTACACTTATTTTTTAACATATTTTTTAAAATATCATAATTGAATTTTTTGAAGGTGTTAGACTTCTGTTTTTGAATTTTTAAGAATTTTTCGAAAAAATTGAAATTTGTGTGGGTTAGTCTTCAGTTACGGAGTATTTTGAGTACGACCTAAAAATTGAGTATTTTGTTTGTATGGCACTTAAATTTTATCATTTCTTTAAAAAATGTCATAACTGATTTTTTTGAAGATTTTATACTTCTGTTTTTTAATTTTTAATAAATTTTCGGAAAAATCGAAATTTGTGCGTGTTAGTCTTCAATTAAGGAGTATTTTGACTACGACATGAAAATTGAGTATTTTGCTTGTGTTACACTTAAATTTTGACATATTTTTTAAAATATCAGAATTGAATTTTTTTTAAGGTGTTAGACTTCTATTTATGCATTTTTATGAAATTTTCAAAAAAATTCAAATTTGTATGTGTTAGTCTTCAATTCCGGAGGATTTTGAGTCCGACATAAAAATTCAGTATTTTTCTAGTGTTACACTTATTTTCTAACATATTTTTAAAAAATACACTAATTGAATTTTTTGAATGTGTTAGTCTTCTATTTTTGCATTTTTATGAAATTTTCAAAAAAATTGAAATTTCTATGTGTTAGTCTTCAATTCTGGAGTATTTCGAGTACGACACAAAAATTGAGTATTTTTCTTGTGTTACACTTCAATTTTAACATTTTTTAAAAATATCATAATTTAATTTTTTGAAGGTGTTAGACTTCTGTTTTTGCATTTTTCAGAAATTTTCGAAAAAATTGAAATTTGTGTGGGTTAGTCTTCAGTTACGGGGTATTTTGAGTACGACCTAAAAATTGAGTATTTTGCTTGTGTGGCACTTAAATTTTATCATTTCTTTAAAAAATGTCATAATTGATTTTTTTTAAGGTTTTATACTTCTGTTTTTTCATTTTTAAGAGATTTTCGAAAAAATTGAAATTTGTGTGTGTTAGTCTTCAATTATTTCAAAAAAATTAAAATTTGTATGTGTTAGTCTTCAAATCCGGAGTATTTCGAGTACGACGTAAAAATTGAGTATTTTTCTTGTGTTACACTTATTTTTTAACATATTTTCAAAAAAATCAAAATTGAATTTTTTGAATGTGTTAGACTTCTATTTTTGCATTTTTATGAAATTTTCAAAAAAATTTAAACTTGTCTGTGTTAGTCTTCCATTATGGAGTATTTTGAGTATGACATGAAAACTGAGTAATTTTCTTGTGCTACACTTCAATTTTAACATTTTTTTTAAAATATCATAATTTAATTTTTTGAAGGTTTTAGACTTCTGTTTTTGCATTTTTAAGAAATTTTCGAAAAAATTAAAATTTGTGTGGGTTAGTCTTGAATTATGGAGTATTTTCAGTACGACCGAAAAATTGAGTATTTTTCATGTGTTGCACTTGAATTTTATCATTTCTTTAAAAAATGTCATAACTGATTTTTTTGAAGATTTTATACTTCTGTTTTTTAATTTTTAATAAATTTTCGGAAAAATTGAAATTTGTGCGTGTTACTCTTCAATTAAGGAGTATTTTTACTACGACATGAAAATTGAGTATTTTGCTTGTGTTACACTTAAATTTTGACATATTTTTTAAAATATCATAATTGAATTTTTTTTAAGGTGTTAGACTTCTATTTATGCATTTTCATGAAATTTTCAAAAAAATTCAAATTTGTATGTGTTAGTCTTCAATTCCGGAGGATTTTGAGTCCGACATAAAAATTGAGTATTTTTCTTGTGTTACACTTATTTTCTAACATATTTTTAAAAAATACACTAATTGAATTTTTTGAATGTGTTAGTCTTCTATTTTTGTATTTTTATGAAATTATCAAAAAAATTGAAATTTGTATGTGTTAGTCTTCAATTCTGGAGTATTTCGAGTACGACACATAAATTGAGTATTTTTCTTGTGTTACACTTCAATTTTAACATTTTTTAAAAAATATCATAATTTAATTTTTTGAAGGTGTTAGACTTCTGTTTTTGCATTTTTAAGAAATTTTCGAAAAAATTGAAATTTGTGTGGGTTAGTCTTCAGTTACGGAGTATTTTGAGTACGACCGAAAAATTGAGTATTTTGCTTGTGTGGCACTTAAATTTTATCATTTCTTTAAAAAATGTCATAATTGATTTTTTTTAAGGTTTTATACTTCTGTTTTTTCATCTTTAAGAGATTTTCGAAAAAATTGAAATTTGTGTGTGTTAGTCTTCAATTATTTAAAAAAAAATTAAAATTTGTATGTGTTAGTCTTCAAATCCGGAGTATTTCGAGTACGACGTAAAAATTGAGTATTTTTCTTGTGTTACACTTATTTTTTAACATATTTTCAAAAAAATCAAAATTGAATTTTTTGAATGTGTTAGTCTTCTATTTTTGCATTTTTATGAAATTTTCAAAAAAATTGAAATTTCTATGTGTTAGTCTTCAATTCTGGAGTATTTCGAGTACGACACAAAAATTGAGTATTTTTCTTGTGTTACACTTCAATTTTAACATTTTTTATAAAATATCATAATTTAATTTTTTGAAGGTGTTAGACTTCTGTTTTTGCATTTTTAAGAAATTTTCGAAAAAATTGAAATTTGTGTGGGTTAGTCTTCAGTTACGGAGTATTTTGAGTACGACCTAAAAATTGAGTATTTTGCTTGTGTGGCACTTAAACTTTATCATTTCTTTAAAAAATGTCATAATTGATTTTTTTTAAGGTTTTATACTTCTGTTTTTTCATTTTTAAGAGATTTTCGAAAAAATTGAAATTTGTGTGTGTTAGTCTTCAATTATTTCAAAAAAATTAAAATTTGTATGTGTTAGTCTTCAAATCCGGAGTATTTCGAGTACGACGTAAAAATTGAGTATTTTTCTTGTGTTACACTTATTTTTTAATATATTTTTAAAAAAATCATAATTGAATTTTTTGAATGTGTTAGACTTCTATTTTTGCATTTTTATGAAATTTTCTTAAAAATTTAAACTTGTTTGTGTTAGTCTAACATTACGGAGTATTTTGAGTACGACATGAAAACTGAGTAATTTTCTTGTGCTACACTTCAATTTTAACAATTTTTTTAAAATATCATAATTTAATTTTTTGAAGGTTTTAGACTTCTGTTTTTGCATTTTTAAGAAATTTTCGAAAAAATTAAAATTTGTGTGGGTTAGTCTTCAATTACGGAGTATTTTGAGTACGACCGAAAAATTGAGTATTTTTCATGTGTTGCACTTGAATTTTATCATTTCTTAAAAAAATGTCATAACTGATTTTTTTGAAGATTTTATACTTCTGTTTTTTAATTTTTAATAAATTTTCAAAAAAATTGAAATTTGTGCGTGTTAGTCTTCAATTAAGCAGTATTTTTACTACGACATGAAAATTGAGTATTTTGCTTGTGTTACACTTAAATTTTGACATATTTTTTAAAATATCAGAATTGAGTTTTTTTTAAGGTGTTAGACTTCTATTTATGCATTTTTATGAAATTTTCAAAAAAATTCAAATTTGTATGTGTTAGTCTTCAATTCCGGAGGATTTTGAGTCGGACATAAAAATTGAGTATTTTTCTTGTGTTACACTTATTTTCTAACATATTTTTAAAAAATACACTAATTGAATTTTTCGAATGTGTTAGTCTTCTATTTTTGCATTTTTATGAAATTTTCAAAAAAATTGAAATTTGTATGTGTTAGTCTTCATTTCTTGAGTATTTCGAGTACGACACAAAAATTGAGTATTTTTCTTGTGTTACACTTCAATTTTAACATTTTTTAAAAAATATCATAATTTAATTTTTAGAAGGTTTTAGACTTCTGTTTTTGCATTTTTAAGAAATTTTCGAAAAAATTGAAATTTGTGTGGGTTAGTCTTCAGTTACGGAGTATTTTGAGTACGACCTAAAAATTGAGTATTTTGCTTGTGTGGCACTTAAACTTTATCATTTCTTTAAAAAATGTCATAATTGATTTTTTTTAAGGTTTTATACTTCTGTTTTTTCATTTTTAAGAGATTTTCGAAAAAATTGAAATTTGTGTGTGTTAGTCTTCAATTATTTCAAAAAAATTAAAATTTGTATGTGTTAGTCTTCAAATCCGGAGTATATCGAGTACGACGTAAAAATTGAGTATTTTTCTTGTGTTACACTTATTTTTTAACATATTTTTAAAAAATACACTAATTGAATTTTTTGAATGTGTTAGTCTTCTATTTTTGCATTTTTATGAAATTTTCAAAAAAATTGAAATTTGTACGTGTTAGTTTTCAATTCTGGAGTATTTCGAGTACGACACAAAAATTGAGTATTTTTCTTGTGTTACACTTCAATTTTAACATTTTTTTAAAATTATCATAATTTAATTTTTTGAAGGTGTTAGACTTCTGTTTTTGTATTTTTAAGAAATTTTCGAAAAAATTGAAATTTGTGTGGGTTAGTCTTCAGTTACGTAGTATTTTGAGTACGACCTAAAAATTGAGTATTTTGCTTGTGTGGCACTTAAAATTTATCATTTCTTTAAAAAATGTCATAATTGATTTTTTTTAAGGTTTTATACTTCTGTTTTTTCATTTTTAAGAGATTTTCGAAAAAATTGAAATTTGTGTTTGTTAGTCTTCAATTATTTCAAAAAAATTAAAATTTGTATGTGTTATTCTTCAAATCCGGATTATTTCGAGTACGACGTAAAAATTGAGTATTTTTCTTGTGTTACACTTATTTTTTAATATATTTTTAAAAAAATCATAATTGAATTTTTTGAATGTGTTAGACTTCTATTTTTGCATTTTTATGAAATTTTCAAAAAAATTTAAACTTGTGTGTGTTAGTCTAACATTACGGAGTATTTTGAGTACGACATGAAAACTGAGTAATTTTCTTGTGCTACACTTCAATTTTAACAATTTTTTTAAAATATCATAATTTAATTTTTTGAAGGTCTTAGACTTCTGTTTTTGCATTTTTCAGAAATTTTCGAAAAAATTAAAATTTATGTGGGTTAGTCTTCAATTACGGAGTATTTTGAGTACGACTGAAAAATTGAGTATTTTTCATGTGTTGCACTTGAATTTTATCATTTCTTTAAAAAATGTCATAACTGATTTTTTTGAAGATTTTATACTTCTGTTTTTTAATTTTTAATAAATTTTCGGAAAAATTGAAATTTGTGTGTGTTAGTCTTCAATTAAGGAGTATTTTGACTACGACATGAAAATTGAGTATTTTGCTTGTGTTACACTTAAATTTTGACATATTTTTTAAAATATCAGAATTGAATTTTTTTTTAAGGTGTTAGACTTCTATTTATGCATTTTTATGAAATTTTCAAAAAAATTCAAATTTGTATGTGGTAGTCTTCAATTCCGGAGGATTTTGAGTCCGACATAAAAATTGAGTATTTTTCTTGTGTTACACTTATTTTCTAGCATATTTTTAAAAAATACACTAATTGAATTTTTTGAATGTGTTAGTCTTCTATTTTTGCATTTTTATGAAATTTTCAAAAAAATTGAAATTTGTATGTGTTAGTCTTCAATTCTGGAGTATTTCGAGTACGACACAAAAATTGAGTATTTTTCTTGTGTTACACTTCAATTTTAACATTTTTTTTAAAAATATCATAATTTAATTTTTTGAAGGTGTTAGACTTCTGTTTTTGCATTTTTAAGAAATTTTCGAAAAAATTGAAATTTGTGTGGGTTAGTCTTCAGGTACGGAGTATTTTGAGTACGACCTAAAAATTGAGTATTTTGCTTGTGTGGCACTTAAATTTTATCATTTCTTTAAAAAATGTCATAATTGATTTTTTTTAAGGTTTTATACTTCTGTTTTTTCATTTTTAAGAGATTTTCGAAAAAATTGAAATTTTTGTGTGTTAGTCTTCAATTATTTCAAAAAAATTAAAATTTGTATGTGTTAGTCTTCAAATCCGGAGTATTTCGAGTACGACGTAAATATTGAGTATTTTTCTTGTGTTACACTTATTTTTTAACATATTTTTAAAAAAATCAAAATTGAATTTTTTGAATGTGTTAGACTTCTATTTTTGCATTTTTATGAAATTTTCAAAAAAATTTAAACTTGTGTGTGTTAGTCTTCCATTACAGAGTATTTTGAGTACGACATGAAAACTGAGTAATTTTGTTGTGCTACACTTCAATTTTAACATTTTTTTTAAACATCATAATTTAATTTTTTGAAGGTTTTAGACTTATGTTTTTGCATTTTTAAGAAATTTTCGAAAAAATTAAAATTTGTGTGGGTTAGTCTTCAATTACGGAGTATTTTGAGTACGACCGAAAAATTGAGTATTTTTCATGTGTTGCACTTGAATTTTATCATTTCTTTAAAAAATGTCATAACTGATTTTTTTGAAGATTTTATACTTCTGTTTTTTAATTTTTAATAAATTTTCGGAAAAATTGAAATTTGTGCGTGTTAGTCTTTAATTAAGGAGTATTTTGACTACGACATGAAAATTGAGTATTTTGCTTGTGTTACACTTAAATTTTGACATATTTTTTAAAATATCAGAATTGAATTTTTTTTTAAGGTGTTAGACTTCTATTTATGCATTTTTATGAAATTTTCAAAAAAATTCAAATTTGTATGTGGTAGTCTTCAATTCCGGAGGATTTTGAGACCGACATAAAAATTGAGTATTTTTCTTGTGTTACACTTATTTTCTAACATATTTTTAAAAAATACACTAATTGAATTTTTTGAATTGGTTAGTCTTCTATTTTTGCATTTTTTTGAAATTTTCAAAAAAATTGAAATTTGTATGTGTTAGTCTTCAATTCTGGAGTATTTCGAGTACGACACAAAAATTGAGTATTTTTCTTGTGTTACACTTCAATTTTAACATTTTTTTAAAAATATCATAATTTAATTTTTTGAAGGTGTTAGACTTCTGTTTTTGCATTTTTAAGAAATTTTCGAAAAAATTGAAATTTGTGTGGGTTAGTCTTCAGTTACGGAGTATTTTGAGTACGACCTAAAAATTGAGTATTTTGCTTGTGTGGCACTTAAATTTTATCATTTCTTTAAAAAATGTCATAATTGATTTTTTTTAAGGTTTATACTTCTGTTTTTTCATTTTTAAGAGATTTTCGGAAAAATTGAAATTTGTGTGTGTTAGTCTTCAATTATTTCAAAAAAAATTAAAATTTGTATGTGTTAGTCTTCAAATCCGGAGTATATCGAGTACGACGTAAAAATTGAGTATTTTTCTTGTGTTACACTTATTTTTTAACATATTTTTAAAAAATACACTAATTGAATTTTTTGAATGTGTTAGTCTTCTATTTTTGCATTTTTATGAAATTTTCAAAAAAATTGAAATTTGTACGTGTTAGTTTTCAATTCTGGAGTATTTCGAGTACGACACAAAAATTGAGTATTTTTCTTGTGTTACACTTCAATTTTAACATTTTTTTAAAATTATCATAATTTAATTTTTTGAAGGTGTTAGCCTTCTGTTTTTGTATTTTTAAGAAATTTTCGAAAAAATTGAAATTTGTGTGGGTTAGTCTTCAGTTACGTAGTATTTTGAGTACGACCTAAAAATTGAGTATTTTGCTTGTGTGGCACTTAAAATTTATCATTTCTTTAAAAAATGTCATAATTGATTTTTTTTAAGGTTTTATACTTCTGTTTTTTCATTTTTAAGAGATTTTCGAAAAAATTGAAATTTGTGTGTGTTAGTCTTCAATTATTTCAAAAAAATTAAAATTTGTATGTGTTATTCTTCAAATCCGGATTATTTCGAGTACGACGTAAAAATTGAGTATTTTTCTTGTGTTACACTTATTTTTTAATATATTTTTAAAAAAATCATAATTGAATTTTTTGAATGTGTTAGACTTCTATTTTTGCATTTTTATGAAATTTTCAAAAAAATTTAAACTTGTGTGTGTTAGTCTAACATTACGGAGTATTTTGAGTACGACATGAAAACTGAGTAATTTTCTTGTGCTACACTTCAATTTTAACAATTTTTTTAAAATATCATAATTTAATTTTTTGAAGGTTTTAGACTTCTGTTTTTGCATTTTTAAGAAATTTTCGAAAAAATTAAAATTTATGTGGGTTAGTCTTCAATTACGGAGTATTTTGAGTACGACTGAAAAATTGAGTATTTTTCATGTGTTGCACTTGAATTTTATCATTTCTTTAAAAAATGTCATAACTGATTTTTTTGAAGATTTTATACTTCTGTTTTTTAATTTTTAATAAATTTTCGGAAAAATTGAAATTTGTGTGTGTTAGTCTTCAATTAAGGAGTATTTTGACTACGACATGAAAATTGAGTATTTTGCTTGTGTTACACTTAAATTTTGACATATTTTTTAAAATATCAGAATTGAATTTTTTTTTTAAGGTGTTAGACTTCTATTTATGCATTTTTATGAAATTTTCAAAAAAATTCAAATTTGTATGTGGTAGTCTTCAATTCCGGAGGATTTTGAGTCCGACATAAAAATTGAGTATTTTTCTTGTGTTACACTTATTTTCTAACATATTTTTAAAAAATACACTAATTGAATTTTTTGAATGTGTTAGTCTTCTATTTTTGCATTTTTATGAAATTTTCAAAAAAATTGAAATTTGTATGTGTTAGTCTTCAATTCTGGAGTATTTCGAGTACGATACAAAAATTGAGTATTTTTCTTGTGTTACACTTCAATTTTAACATTTTTTTAAAAATATCATAATTTAATTTTTTGAAGGTGTTAGACTTCTGTTTTTGCATTTTTAAAAAATTTTCGAAACAATTGAAATTTATGTGGGTTAGTCTTCAGGTACGGAGTATTTTGAGTACGACCTAAAAATTGAGTATTTTGCTTGTGTGGCACTTAAATTTTATCATTTCTTTAAAAAATGTCATAATTGATTTTTTTTAAGGTTTTATACTTCTGTTTTTTCATTTTTAAGAGATTTTCGAAAAAATTGAAATTTTTGTGTGTTAGTCTTCAATTATTTCAAAAAAATTAAAATTTGTATGTGTTAGTCTTCAAATCCGGAGTATTTCGAGTACGACGTAAAAATGGAGTATTTTTCTTGTGTTACACTTATTTTTTAACATATTTTTAAAAAAATCAAAATTGAATTTTTTGAATGTGTTAGACTTCTATTTTTGCATTTTTATGAAATTTTCAAAAAAATTTAAACTTGTGTGTGTTAGTCTTCCATTACGGAGTATTTTGAGTACGACATGAAAACTGAGTAATTTTGTTGTGCTACACTTCAATTTTAACATTTTTTTTAAACATCATAATTTAATTTTTTGAAGGTTTTAGACTTATGTTTTTGCATTTTTAAGAAATTTTCGAAAAAATTAAAATTTGTGTGGGTTAGTCTTCAATTATGGAGTATTTTGAGTACGACCGAAAAATTGAGTATTTTTCATGTGCTGCACTTGAATTTTATCATTTCTTTAAAAAATGTCATAACTGATTTTTTTGAAGATTTTATACTTCTGTTTTTTAATTTTTAATAAATTTTCGGAAAAATTGAAATTTGTGCGTGTTAGTCTTCAATTAAGGAGTATTTTGACTACGACATGAAAATTGAGTATTTTGCTTGTGTTACACTTAAATTTTGACATATTTTTTAAAATATCAGAATTGAATTTTTTTTAAGGTGTTAGACTTCTATTTATGCATTTTTATGAAATTTTCAAAAAAATTCAAATTTGTATGTGGTAGTCTTCAATTCCGGAGGATTTTGAGTCCGACATAAAAATTGAGTATTTTTCTTGTGTTACACTTATTTTCTAACATATTTTTAAAAAATACACTAATTGAATTTTTTGAATGTGTTAGTCTTCTATTTTTGCATTTTTATGAAATTTTCAAAAAAATTGAAATTTGTATGTGTTAGTCTTCAATTCTGGAGTATTTCGAGTACGACACAAAAATTGAGTATTTTTCTTGTGTTACACTTCAATTTTAACATTTTTTTAAAAATATCATAATGTAATTTTTTGAAGGTGTTAGACTTCTGTTTTTGCATTTTTAAGAAATTTTCGAAAAAATTAAAATTTGTGTGGGTTAGTCTTCAGGTACGGAGTATTTTTAGTACGACCTAAAAATTGAGTATTTTGCTTGTGTGGCACTTAAACTTTATCATTTCTTTAAAAAATGTCATAATTGATTTTTTTTAAGGTTTTATACTTCTGTTTTTTCATTTTTAAGAGATTTTCGAAAAAATTGAAATTTTTGTGTGTTAATCTTCAATTATTTCAAAAAAATTAAAATTTGTATGTGTTAGTCTTCAAATCCGGAGTATTTCGAGTACGACGTAAAAATTGAGTATTTTTCTTGTGTTACACTTATTTTTTAACATATTTTTAAAAAAATCAAAATTGAATTTTTTGAATGTGTTAGACTTCTATTTTTGCATTTTGATGAAATTTTCAAAAAAATTTAAACTTGTGTGTGTTAGTCTTCCATTACGGAGTATTTTGAGTACGACATGAAAACTGAGTAATTTTCTTGTGCTACACTTCAATTTTAACATTTTTTTAAAAATATCATAATTTAATTTTTTGAAGGTTTTAGACTTCTGTTTTTGCATTTTTAAGAAATTTTCGAAAAAATTAAAATTTGTGTGGGTTAGTCTTCAATTATGGAGTATTTTGAGTACGACCGAAAAATTGAGTATTTTTCATGTGTTGCACTTGAATTTTATCATTTCTTTAAAAAATGTCACAACTGATTTTTTTGAAGATTTTATACTTCTGTTTTTTAATTTTTAATAAATTTTCGGAAAAATTGAAATTTGTGCGTGTTAGTCTTCAATTAAGGAGTATTTTTACTACGACATGAAAATTGAGTATTTTGCTTGTGTTACATTTAAATTTTGACATATTTTTTAAAATATCAGAATTGAATTTTTTTTAAGGTGTTAGACTTCTATTTATGCATTTTTATGAAATTTTCAAAAAAATTCAAATTTGTATGTGTTAGTCTTCAATTCCGGAGGATTTTGAGTCCGACATAAAAATTGAGTATTTTTCTTGTGTTACACTTATTTTCTAACATATTTTTAAAAAATACACTAATTGAATTTTTTGAATGTGTTAGTCTTCTATTTTTGCATTTTTATGAAATTTTCAAAAAAATTGAAATTTGTATGTGTTAGTCTTCAATTCTGGAGTATTTCGAGTACGACACAAAAATTGTGTATTTTTCTTGTGTTACACTTCAATTTTAACATTTTTTAAAAAATATCATAATTTAATTTTTTGAAGGTGTTAGACTTCTGTTTTTGCATTTTTAAGAAATTTTCGAAAAAATTGAAATTTGTGTGGGTTAGTCTTCAGTTACGGAGTATTTTGAGTACGACCTAAAAATTGAGTATTTTGCTTGTGTGGCACTTAAATTTTATCATTTCTTTAAAAAATGTCATAATTGATTTTTTTTAAGGTTTTATACTTCTGTTTTTTCATTTTTAAGAGATTTTCGAAAAAATTGAAATTTGTGTGTGTTAGTCTTCAATTATTTCAAAAAAATTAAAATTTGTATGTGTTATTCTTCAAATCCGGAGTATTTCGAGTACGACGTAAAAATTGAGTATTTTTCTTGTGTTACACTTATTTTTTAATATATTTTTAAAAAAATCATAATTGAATTTTTTGAATGTGTTAGACTTTTATTTTTGCATTTTTATGAAATTTTCAAAAAAATTTAAACTTGTGTGTGTTAGTCTAACATTACGGAGTATTTTGAATACGACATGAAAACTGAGTAATTTTCTTGTGCTACACTTCAATTTTAACAATTTTTTTAAAATATCATAATTTAATTTTTTGAAAGTTTTAGACTTCTGTTTTTGCATTTTTAAGAAATTTTCGAAAAAATTAAAATTTATGTGGGTTAGTCTTCAATTACGGAGTATTTTGAGTACGACTGAAAAATTGAGTATTTTTCATGTGTTGCACTTGAATTTTATCATTTCTTTAAAAAATGTCATAACTGATGTTTTTGAAGATTTTATACTTCTGTTTTTTAATTTTTAATAAATTTTCGGAAAAATTGAAATTTGTGTGTGTTAGTCTTCAATTAAGGAGTATTTTGACTACGACATGAAAATTGAGTATTTTGCTTGTTTTACACTTAAATTTTGACATATTTTTTAAAATATCAGAATAGAATTTTTTTTAAGGTGTTAGACTTCTATTTTTGCATTTTTATGAAATTTTCAAAAAAATTCAAATTTGTATGTGTTAATCTTCAATTCCGGAGGATTTTGAGTCCGACATAAAAATTGAGTATTTTTCTTGTGTTACACTTATTTTCGAACATATTTTTAAAAAATACACAAATTGAATTTTTTGAATGGGTTAGTCTTCTATTTTTGCATTTTTATGAAATTTTCAAAAAAATTGAAATTTGTATGTGTTAGTCTTCAATTCTGGAGTATTTCGAGTACGACACAAAAATTGAGTATTTTTCTTGTGTTACACTTCAATTTTAACATTTTTTTAAAAATATCATAATTTAATTTTTTGAAGGTGTTAGACTTCTGTTTTTGCATTTTTAAGAAATTTTCGAAAAAATTGAAATTTGTGTGGGTTAGTCTTCAGTTACGGAGTATTTTGAGTACGACGTAAAAATTGAGTATTTTGCTTGTGTGGCACTTAAATTTTATCATTTCTTTAAAAAATGTCATAATTGAGTTTTTTTAAGGTTTTATACTTCAGTTTTTTCATTTTTAAGAGATTTTCGAAAAAATTGAAATTTGTGTGTGTTAGTCTTCAATTATTTCAAAAAAATTAAAATTTGTATGTGTTAGTCTTCAAATCCGGAGTATTTCGAGTACGACGTAAAAATTGAGTATTTTTCTTGTGTTACACTTATTTTTTAACATATTTTTAAAAAAATCATAATTGAATTTTTTGAATGTGTTAGACTTCTATTTTTGCATTTTTTTGAAATTTTCAAAAAAATTTAAACTTGTGTGTGTTAGTCTAACATTACGGAGTATTTTGAGTACGACATGAAAACTGAGTAATTTTCTTGTGCTACACTTCAATTTTAACAATTTTTTTAAAATATCATAATTTAATTTTTTGAAGGTTTTAGATTTCTGTTTTTGCATTTTTAAGAAATTTTCGAAAAAATTAAAATTTGTGTGGGATAGTCTTCAATTACGGAGTATTTTGAGTATGACTGAAAAATTGAGTATTTTTCATGTGTTGCACTTGAATTTTATCATTTCTTTAAAAAATGTCATAACTGATTTTTTTGAAGATTTTATACTTCTGTTTTTTAATTTTTAATAAATTTTCGGAAAAATTGAAATTTGTTTGTGTTAGTCTTCAATTAAGGAGTATTTTGACTACGACATGAAAATTGAGTATTTTGCTTGTTTTACACTTAAATTTTGACATATTTTTTAAAATATCAGAATTAAATTTTTTTTAAGGTGTTAGACTTCTATTTTTGCATTTTTATGAAATTTTCAAAAAAATTCAAATTTGTATTTGTTAGTCTTCAATTCCGGAGGATTTTGAGTCCGACATAAAAATTGAGTATTTTTCTTGTGTTACACTTATTTTCGAACATATTTTTAAAAAATACACAAATTGAATTTTTTGAATGGGTTAGTCTTCTATTTTTGCATTTTTATGAAATTTTCAAAAAAATTGAAATTTGTATGTGTTAGTCTTCAATTCTGGAGTATTTCGAGTACGACACAAAAATTGAGTATTTTTCTTGTGTTACACTTCAATTTTAACATTTTTTAAAAAATATCATAATTTAATTTTTTGAAGGTGCTAGACTTCTGTTTTTGCATTTTTAAGAAATTTTCGAAAAAATTTAAATTTGTGTGGGTTAGTCTTCAGTTACGGAGTATTTTGAGTACTAAGTAAAAATTGAGTATTTTGCTTGTGTGGCACTTAAATTTTATCATTTCTTTAAAAAATGTCATAATTGAGATTTTTTAAGGTTTTATACTTGTGTTTTTTCATTTTTAAGAGATTTTCGAAAAATTGAAATTTGTGTGTGTTAGTCTTCAATTATTTCAAAAAAATTAAAATTTGTATGTGTTAGTCTTCAAATCCGGAGTATTTCGAGTACGACGTAAAAATTGAGTATTTTTCTTGTGTTACACTTATTTTTTAACATATTTTAAAAAAAAACATAATTGAATTTTTTGAATGTGTTAGACTTCAATTTTTGCATTTTTATGAAATTTTCAAAAAAATTTAAACTTGTGTGTGTTAGTCTTGCATTACGGAGTATTTTGAGTACGACATGAAAACTGAGTAATTTTCTTGTGCTACACTTCAATTTTAATATTTTTTTTAAAATATCATAATTTAATTTTTTGAAGGTTTTAGACTTCTGTTTTTGCATTTTTAAGAAATTTTCGAAAAAATTAAAATTTGTGTGGGTTAGTCTTCAATTATGGAGTATTTTGAGTACGACCGAAAAATTGAGTATTTTTCATGTGTTGCACTTGAATTTTATCATTTCTTTAAAAAATGTCATAACTGATTTTTTTGAAGATTTGATACTTCTGTTTTTTAATTTTTAATAAATTTTCGGAAAAATTGAAATTTGTGCGTGTTAGTCTTCAATTAAGGAGTATTTTGACTACGACATGAAAATTGAGTATTTTGCTTGTGTTACACTTAAATTTTGACATATTTTTTAAAATATCAGAATTGAATTTTTTTTAAGGTGTTAGACTTCTATTTATGCATTTTTATGAAATTTTCAAAAAAATTCAAATTTGTATATGTTAGTCTTCAATTCCGGAGGATTTTGAGTCCGACATAAAAATTGAGTATTTTTCTTGTGTTACACTTATTTTCTAACATATTTTTAAAAAATACACTAATTGAATTTTTTGAATGTGTTAGTCTTCTATTTTTGAATTTTTATGAAATTTTCAAAAAAATTGAAATTTGTATGTGTTGGTCTTCAATTATGGAGTATTTCGAGTACGACACAAAAATTGAGTATTTTTCTTGTGTTACACTTCAATTTTAACATTTTTTAAAAAATATCATAATTTAATTTTTTGAAGGTGTTAGACTTCTGTTTTTGCATTTTTAAGAAATTTTCGAAAAAATTGAAATTTGTGTGGGTTAGTCTTCAGTTACGGAGTATTTTGAGTACGACCTAAAAATTGAGTATTTTGCATGTGTGGCACTTAAATTTTATCATTTCTTTAAAAAATGTCATAATTGTTTTTTTTTAAGGTTTTATACTTCTGTTTTTTCATTTTTAAGAGATTTTCGAAAAAAATTGAAATTTGTGTGTGTTTGTCTTCAATTATTTCAAAAAAATTAAAATTTGTATGTGTTAGTCTTCAAATCCGGAGTATTTCGAGTATGACGTAAAAATTGAGTATTTTTCTTGTGTTACACTTATTTTTTAATATATTTTTAAAAAAATCATAATTGAATTTTTTGAATGTGTTAGACGTCTATTTTTGCATTTTTATGAAATTTTCAAAAAAATTTAAACTTGTGTGTGTTAGTCTAACATTACGGAGTATTTTGAGTACGACATGAAAACTGAGTAATTTTCTTGTGCTACACTTCAATTTTAACAATTTTTTTAAAATATCATAATTTAATTTTTTGAAGGTTTTAGACTTCTGTTTTTGCATTTTTAAGAAATTTTCGAAAAAATTAAAATTTGTGTGGGTTAGTCTTCAATTACGGAGTATTTTGAGTACGACTGAAAAATTGAGTATTTTTCATGTGTTGCACTTGAATTTTATCATTTGTTTAAAAAATGTCATAACTGATTTTTTTGAAGATTTTATACTTCTGTTTTTTAATTTTTAATAAATTTTCGGAAAAATTGAAATTTGTGTGTGTTAGTCTTCAATTAAGGAGTATTTTGACTACGACATGAAAATTGAGTATTTTGCTTGTTTTACACTTAAATTTTGACATATTTTTTAAAATATCAGAATTGAATTTTTTTTAAGGTGTTAGACTTCTATTTTTGCATTTTTATGAAATTTTCAAAAAAATTCAAATTTGTATGTGTTAGTCTTCAATTCCGGAGGATTTTGAGTCCGACATAAAAATTGAGTATTTTTCTTGTGTTACACTTATTTTCGAACATATTTTTAAAAAATACACAAATTGAATTTTTTGAATGGGTTAGTCTTCTATTTTTGCATTTTTATGAAATTTTCAAAAAAATTGAAATTTGTATGTGTTAGTCTTCAATTCTGGAGTATTTCGAGTACGACACAAAAATTGAGTATTTTTCTTGTGTTACACTTCAATTTTAACATTTTTTTAAAAATATCATAATTTAATTTTTTGAAGGTGTTAGACTTCTGTTTTTGCATTTTTAAGAAATTTTCGAAAAAATTGAAATTTGTGTGGGTTAGTCTTCAGTTACGGAGTATTTTGAGTACGACGTAAAAATTGAGTATTTTGCTTGTGTGGCACTTAAATTTTATCATTTCTTTAAAAAATGTCATAATTGATTTTTTTTAAGGTTTTATACTTCTGTTTTTTCATTTTTAGGAGATTTTCGAACAAATTGAAATTTGTGTGTGTTAGTCTTCAATTATTTCAAAAAAATTAAAATCTGTATGTGTTAGTCTTCAAATCCGGAGTATTTCGAGTACGACGTAAAAATTGAGTATTTTTCTTGTGTTACACTTATTTTTTAACATATTTTTCAAAAAATCAAAATTGAATTTTTTGAATGTGTTAGACTTCTATTTTTGCATTTTTATGAAATTTTCAAAAAAATTTAAACTTGTGTGTGTTAGTCTTCCATTACGGAGTATTTTGAGTACGACATGAAAACTGAGTAATTTTCTTGTGCTACACTTCAATTTTAACATTTTCTGTAAAATATCATAATTTAATTTTTTGAAGGTTTTAGACTTCTGTTTTTGCATTTTTAAGAAATTTTCGAAAAAATTAAAATTTGTGTGGGTTAGTCTTCAATTACGGAGTATTTTGAGTACGACTGAAAAATTGAGTATTTTTCATGTGTTGCACTTGAATTTTATCATTTCTTTAAAAAATGTCATAACTGATTTTTTTGAAGATTTTATACTTCTGTTTTTTAATTTTTAATAAATTTTCGGAAAAATTGAAATTTGTGTGTGATAGTCGTCAATTAAGGAGTATTTTGACTACGACATGAAAATTGAGTATTTTGCTTGTTTTACACTTAAATTTTGACATATTTTTTAAAATATCAGAATTGAATTTTTTTTAAGGTGTTAGACTTCTATTTTTGCATTTTTATGAAATTTTCAAAAAAATTCAAATTTGTATGTGTTAGTCTTCAATTCCGGAGGATTTTGAGTCCGACATAAAAATTGAGTATTTTTCTTGTGTTACACTTATTTTCTAACATATTTTTAAAAAATACACTAATTGAATTTTTTGAATGTGTTAGTCTTCCATTTTTGCATTTTTATGAAATTTTGAAAAAAATTGAAATTTGTATGTGTTAGTCTTCAATTCTGGAGTATTTCGAGTAAGACACAAAAATTGAGAATTTTTCTTGTGTTACACTTCAATTTTAACATTTTTTTAAAAATATCATAATTTAGTTTTTTGAAGGTGTTAGACTTCCGTTTTTGAATTTTTAAGAAATTTTCGAAAAAATTGAAGTTTGTGTGGGTTAGTCTTCAGTTACGGAGTATTTTGAGTACGACCTAAAAATTGAGTATTTTGCTTGTGTGGCACTTAAATTTTATCATTTCTTTAAAAAATGTCATAATTGATTTTTTTGAAGGTTTTATACTTCTCTTTTTTCATTTTTAAGAAATTTTCGAAAAAATTGAAATTTGTGTGTGTTAGTCTTCAATTGCGGAGTATTTTGACTACGACATGAAAATTGGGTATTTTGCTTGTGTTACACTTCAATTTTAACATATTTTTCAAAATTTCAAAATTAAATTTTTTTGAAGGTGTTAGACTTCTATTTTTGCATTTTTTTGAAATTTTGAAAATAATTGAAATTTGTATGTGTTAGTCTTCAAATCCGAAGTATTTCGAGTAGGACGTAAAAATTGAGAATTTTTCTTGTGTTACACTAATTTTTTAACAAATTTTTAAACAAGTCATAATTGAATTTTTTGAATTTGTTAGACTTCTATATTTGCATTTTTATGAAATTTTCAAAAAAATTTAAACTTGTGTGTGTTAGTCTTCAATTACGGAATATTTTGAGTACGACATGAAAACTGAGTAATTTTCTTGTGCCACACTTCAATTTTAAGATTTTTTTAAAAATATCATAATTAAATATTTTGAAGGTGTCAGACTTCTGTTTTTGAATTTTTAAGAATTTTTCGAAAAAATTGAAATTTGTGTGGGTTAATCTTCAGTTACGGGTTATTTTGAGTACGACCTAAAAATTGAGTATTTTGCATGTGTGGCACTTAAATTTTATCATTTCTTTAAAAAATTTCATAACTGATTTTTTTGAAGATTTTATACTTCTGTTTTTTCATTTTTAAGAAATTTTCGGAAAAATTGAAATTTGTGTGTGTTAGTCTTCAATTGAGGAGTATTTTGACTGCGACATGAAAATTGAGTATTTTGCTTGTGTTACACTTAAATTTTAACATATTTTTTAAAATATCAGAATTTAATTTTTTTTTAAGGTGTTAGACTTCTATTTTTGCATTTTTTTGAAATTTTCAAAAAAATTCAAATTTGTATGTGTTAGTCTTAAAATCCGGAGTATTTCGAGTACTACGTAAAAATTGAGTATTTTTCTTGTGTTACACTTATTTTCTAACATATTTTTAAAAAATACACTAATTGAATTTTTTTAATGTGTTAGTCTTCTATTTTTGCATTTTTATGTAATTTTCAAAAAAATTGAAATTTGTATGTGTTAGTCTTCAATTCTGGAGTATTTCGAGTACGACACAAAAATTGAGTATTTTTCTTGTGTTACACTTATTTTTTGAAATATTTTTAAAAAATATCATAATTGAATTTTTATAATGTGTTGGACCTCTATTTTTGCATTTTTATGAAATTTTCAAAAAAATTGAAATTTGTGTGTGTTAGTTTTCAATTACGGAGTATTTTGAGTATACGAATTTTCTTGTGCTACACTTCAATTTTAACATTTTTTTAAAAATATAAGAATTTAATTTTTTGAAGGTGTCAGACTTCTGTTTTTGCATTTTTAAGAAATTTTCGAAAAAATTGAAATTTGGGTGGGTTAGTCTTCAGTTACGGAGTATTTTGAGTATGACCTAAAAATAGATTATTTTGCTTGTGTGGCACTTAAATTTTATCATTTCTTTAAAAAATGTCATAATTGATTTTTTTGAAGGTTTTAGACTTCTGTATTTTCATTTTTAAGAAATTTTTGAAAAATTGAAATTTGTGTGTGTTAGTCTTCAATTACGGAGTATTTTGACTGTGCCATGAAAATTGAGTATTTTGCTTGTGTTACACTTCAATTTTAACATATTTTTCAAAATTTCAAAATTAATTTTTTTTGAAGGTGTTAGACTTCTATTTTTGCATTTTTTTGAAATTTTCAAAAAAATTGAAATTTGTATGTGTTAGTCTTCAAATAAATAGTATTTCGAGTACGACGAAAAAATTGAGTATTTTTCTTGTGTTACACTTATTTTTTAACATATTTTTTAAAAAATCATAATTGAATTTTTTGAATGTGTTAGACTTCTATTTTTTCATTTTTATGAAATTTTCAAAAAAATTTAAACTTGTGTTTGTTAGTCTTCAATTACGGAGTATTTTGAGTACGACATGAAAACTGAATAATTTTGTTGTGCAACACTTCAATTTTAAAATTTTTTAAAAATATAATAATTTAATTTTTTGAAGGTGTTAGACTTCTGTTTTTGCATTTTTAAGAAATTTTCGAAAAAATTAAAATTTGTGTGGGTTAGTCTTCAATTATGGAGTATTTTGAGTACGACCGAAAAATTGAGTATTTTTCATGTGTTGCACTTGAATTTTATCATTTCTTTAAAAAATGTCATAACTGATTTTTTTGAAGATTTGATACTTCTGTTTTTTAATTTTTAATAAATTTTCGGAAAAATTGAAATTTGTGCGTGTTAGTCTTCAATTAAGGAGTATTTTGACTACGACATGAAAATTGAGTATTTTGCTTGTGTTACACTTAAATTTTGACATATTTTTTAAAATATCAGAATTGAATTTTTTTTAAGGTGTTAGACTTCTATTTATGCATTTTTATGAAATTTTCAAAAAAATTCAAATTTGTATATGTTAGTCTTCAATTCCGGAGGATTTTGAGTCCGACATAAAAATTGAGTATTTTTCTTGTGTTACACTTATTTTCTAACATATTTTTAAAAAATACACTAATTGAATTTTTTGAATGTGTTAGTCTTCTATTTTTGAATTTTTATGAAATTTTCAAAAAAATTGAAATTTGTATGTGTTGGTCTTCAATTATGGAGTATTTCGAGTACGACACAAAAATTGAGTATTTTTCTTGTGTTACACTTCAATTTTAACATTTTTTAAAAATATCATAATTTAATTTTTTGAAGGTGTTAGACTTCTGTTTTTGCATTTTTAAGAAATTTTCGAAAAAATTGAAATTTGTGTGGGTTAGTCTTCAGTTACGGAGTATTTTGAGTACGACCTAAAAATTGAGTATTTTGCATGTGTGGCACTTAAATTTTATCATTTCTTTAAAAAATGTCATAATTGTTTTTTTTTAAGGTTTTATACTTCTGTTTTTTCATTTTTAAGAGATTTTCGAAAAAAATTGAAATTTGTGTGTGTTTGTCTTCAATTATTTCAAAAAAATTAAAATTTGTATGTGTTAGTCTTCAAATCCGGAGTATTTCGAGTATGACGTAAAAATTGAGTATTTTTCTTGTGTTACACTTATTTTTTAATATATTTTTAAAAAAATCATAATTGAATTTTTTGAATGTGTTAGACGTCTATTTTTGCATTTTTATGAAATTTTCAAAAAAATTTAAACTTGTGTGTGTTAGTCTAACATTACGGAGTATTTTGAGTACGACATGAAAACTGAGTAATTTTCTTGTGCTACACTTCAATTTTAACAATTTTTTTAAAATATCATAATTTAATTTTTTGAAGGTTTTAGACTTCTGTTTTTGCATTTTTAAGAAATTTTCGAAAAAATTAAAATTTGTGTGGGTTAGTCTTCAATTACGGAGTATTTTGAGTACGACTGAAAAATTGAGTATTTTTCATGTGTTGCACTTGAATTTTATCATTTGTTTAAAAAATGTCATAACTGATTTTTTTGAAGATTTTATACTTCTGTTTTTTAATTTTTAATAAATTTTCGGAAAAATTGAAATTTGTGTGTGTTAGTCTTCAATTAAGGAGTATTTTGACTACGACATGAAAATTGAGTATTTTGCTTGTTTTACACTTAAATTTTGACATATTTTTTAAAATATCAGAATTGAATTTTTTTTAAGGTGTTAGACTTCTATTTTTGCATTTTTATGAAATTTTCAAAAAAATTCAAATTTGTATGTGTTAGTCTTCAATTCCGGAGGATTTTGAGTCCGACATAAAAATTGAGTATTTTTCTTGTGTTACACTTATTTTCGAACATATTTTTAAAAAATACACAAATTGAATTTTTTGAATGGGTTAGTCTTCTATTTTTGCATTTTTATGAAATTTTCAAAAAAATTGAAATTTGTATGTGTTAGTCTTCAATTCTGGAGTATTTCGAGTACGACACAAAAATTGAGTATTTTTCTTGTGTTACACTTCAATTTTAACATTTTTTTAAAAATATCATAATTTAATTTTTTGAAGGTGTTAGACTTCTGTTTTTGCATTTTTAAGAAATTTTCGAAAAAATTGAAATTTGTGTGGGTTAGTCTTCAGTTACGGAGTATTTTGAGTACGACGTAAAAATTGAGTATTTTGCTTGTGTGGCACTTAAATTTTATCATTTCTTTAAAAAATGTCATAATTGATTTTTTTTAAGGTTTTATACTTCTGTTTTTTCATTTTTATGAGATTTTCGAACAAATTGAAATTTGTGTGTGTTAGTCTTCAATTATTTCAAAAAAATTAAAATCTGTATGTGTTAGTCTTCAAATCCGGAGTATTTCGAGTACGACGTAAAAATTGAGTATTTTTCTTGTGTTACACTTATTTTTTAACATATTTTTCAAAAAATCAAAATTGAATTTTTTGAATGTGTTAGACTTCTATTTTTGCATTTTTATGAAATTTTCAAAAAAATTTAAACTTGTGTGTGTTAGTCTTCCATTACGGAGTATTTTGAGTACGACATGAAAACTGAGTAATTTTCTTGTGCTACACTTCAATTTTAACATTTTCTGTAAAATATCATAATTTAATTTTTTGAAGGTTTTAGACTTCTGTTTTTGCATTTTTAAGAAATTTTCGAAAAAATTAAAATTTGTGTGGGTTAGTCTTCAATTACGGAGTATTTTGAGTACGACTGAAAAATTGAGTATTTTTCATGTGTTGCACTTGAATTTTATCATTTCTTTAAAAAATGTCATAACTGATTTTTTTGAAGATTTTATACTTCTGTTTTTTAATTTTTAATAAATTTTCGGAAAAATTGAAATTTGTGTGTGATAGTCGTCAATTAAGGAGTATTTTGACTACGACATGAAAATTGAGTATTTTGCTTGTTTTACACTTAAATTTTGACATATTTTTTAAAATATCAGAATTGAATTTTTTTTAAGGTGTTAGACTTCTATTTTTGCATTTTTATGAAATTTTCAAAAAAATTCAAATTTGTATGTGTTAGTCTTCAATTCCGGAGGATTTTGAGTCCGACATAAAAATTGAGTATTTTTCTTGTGTTACACTTATTTTCTAACATATTTTTAAAAAATACACTAATTGAATTTTTTGAATGTGTTAGTCTTCCATTTTTGCATTTTTATGAAATTTTGAAAAAAATTGAAATTTGTATGTGTTAGTCTTCAATTCTGGAGTATTTCGAGTAAGACACAAAAATTGAGAATTTTTCTTGTGTTACACTTCAATTTTAACATTTTTTTAAAAATATCATAATTTAGTTTTTTGAAGGTGTTAGACTTCCGTTTTTGAATTTTTAAGAAATTTTCGAAAAAATTGAAGTTTGTGTGGGTTAGTCTTCAGTTACGGAGTATTTTGAGTACGACCTAAAAATTGAGTATTTTGCTTGTGTGGCACTTAAATTTTATCATTTCTTTAAAAAATGTCATAATTGATTTTTTTGAAGGTTTTATACTTCTCTTTTTTCATTTTTAAGAAATTTTCGAAAAAATTGAAATTTGTGTGTGTTAGTCTTCAATTGCGGAGTATTTTGACTACGACATGAAAATTGGGTATTTTGCTTGTGTTACACTTCAATTTTAACATATTTTTCAAAATTTCAAAATTAAATTTTTTTGAAGGTGTTAGACTTCTATTTTTGCATTTTTTTGAAATTTTGAAAATAATTGAAATTTGTATGTGTTAGTCTTCAAATCCGAAGTATTTCGAGTAGGACGTAAAAATTGAGAATTTTTCTTGTGTTACACTAATTTTTTAACAAATTTTTAAACAAGTCATAATTGAATTTTTTGAATTTGTTAGACTTCTATATTTGCATTTTTATGAAATTTTCAAAAAAATTTAAACTTGTGTGTGTTAGTCTTCAATTACGGAATATTTTGAGTACGACATGAAAACTGAGTAATTTTCTTGTGCCACACTTCAATTTTAAGATTTTTTTAAAAATATCATAATTAAATATTTTGAAGGTGTCAGACTTCTGTTTTTGAATTTTTAAGAATTTTTCGAAAAAATTGAAATTTGTGTGGGTTAATCTTCAGTTACGGGTTATTTTGAGTACGACCTAAAAATTGAGTATTTTGCATGTGTGGCACTTAAATTTTATCATTTCTTTAAAAAATTTCATAACTGATTTTTTTGAAGATTTTATACTTCTGTTTTTTTCATTTTTAAGAAATTTTCGGAAAAATTGAAATTTGTGTGTGTTAGTCTTCAATTGAGGAGTATTTTGACTGCGACATGAAAATTGAGTATTTTGCTTGTGTTACACTTAAATTTTAACATATTTTTTAAAATATCAGAATTTAATTTTTTTTTAAGGTGTTAGACTTCTATTTTTGCATTTTTTTGAAATTTTCAAAAAAATTCAAATTTGTATGTGTTAGTCTTAAAATCCGGAGTATTTCGAGTACTACGTAAAAATTGAGTATTTTTCTTGTGTTACACTTATTTTCTAACATATTTTTAAAAAATACACTAATTGAATTTTTTTAATGTGTTAGTCTTCTATTTTTGCATTTTTATGAAATTTTCAAAAAAATTGAAATTTGTGTGTGTTAGTTTTCAATTACGGAGTATTTTGAGTATACGAATTTTCTTGTGCTACACTTCAATTTTAACATTTTTTTAAAAATATAAGAATTTAATTTTTTGAAGGTGTCAGACTTCTGTTTTTGCATTTTTAAGAAATTTTCGAAAAAATTGAAATTTGGGTGGGTTAGTCTTCAGTTACGGAGTATTTTGAGTATGACCTAAAAATAGATTATTTTGCTTGTGTGGCACTTAAATTTTATCATTTCTTTAAAAAATGTCATAATTGATTTTTTTGAAGGTTTTAGACTTCTGTATTTTCATTTTTAAGAAATTTTTGAAAAATTGAAATTTGTGTGTGTTAGTCTTCAATTACGGAGTATTTTGACTGTGCCATGAAAATTGAGTATTTTGCTTGTGTTACACTTCAATTTTAACATATTTTTCAAAATTTCAAAATTAATTTTTTTTGAAGGTGTTAGACTTCTATTTTTGCATTTTTTTGAAATTTTCAAAAAAATTGAAATTTGTATGTGTTAGTCTTCAAATAAATAGTATTTCGAGTACGACGAAAAAATTGAGTATTTTTCTTGTGTTACACTTATTTTTTAACATATTTTTTAAAAAATCATAATTGAATTTTTTGAATGTGTTAGACTTCTATTTTTTCATTTTTATGAAATTTTCAAAAAAATTTAAACTTGTGTTTGTTAGTCTTCAATTACGGAGTATTTTGAGTACGACATGAAAACTGAATAATTTTGTTGTGCAACACTTCAATTTTAAAATTTTTTAAAAATATAATAATTTAATTTTTTGAAGGTGTTAGACTTCTGTTTTTGAATTTTTAAGAATTTTTCGAAAAAATTGAAATTTGTGTGGGTTAGTCTTCAGTTACGGAGTATTTTGAGTACGACCGAAAAATAGAGTATTTTGCTTGTGTGGCACTTAAATTTTATCATTTCTTTAAAAAATGTCATAATTGATTTTTTTGAAGGTTTTATACTTCTCTTTTTTCATTTTTAAGAAATTTTCGAAAAAATTGAAATTTTTGTGTGTTAGTCTTCAATTACGGAGTATTTTGACTACGACATGAAAATTGAGTATTTTGCTTGTGTTACACTTAAATTTTAACATATTTTTCAAAATTTCAAAATTAATTTTTTCTGAAGGTGTTAGACTTCTATTTTTTAATTTTTTTGAAATTTTGAAAATAATTGAAATTTGTATGTGTTAGTCTTCAAATCCGGAGTATTTCGAGTATGACGTAAAAATTGCGTATTTTTCTTGTGTTACACTTATTTTTTAACATATTTTTAAAAAAATCATAATTGAATTTTTTGAATGTGTTACACTTCTATTTATTCATTTTTATGAAATTTTCAAAAAAAATTTAGACTTGTGTGTGTTAGTCTTCAATTACGGAGTATTTTGAGTACAACATGAAAACTGAGTAGTTTTCTTGTGCTACACTTCAATTTTAACATTTTTTTAAAAATATCATAATTTAATATTTTGAAGGTGTTAGACTTCTGTTTTTTAAATTTTTAAGAATTTTTCGAAAAAATTGAAATTTGTGTGGGTTAATCTTCAGTAACGGAGTATTTTGAGTACGACCCAAAAATAGAGTATTTTGCATGTGTGGCACTTAAATTTTATCATTTCTTTAAGAAATGTCATAATTGATTTATTTGAAGGTTTTATACTTCTCTTTTTTCATTTTTAAGAAATTTTTGAAAAAATTGAAATTTGTGTGTGTTAGTCTTCAATTGCGGAGTATTTTAACTACAATAGGAAAATTGAGTATTTTGCTTGTGTTACACTTAAATTTTAACATGTTTTTAAAAATTTCAAAATTAATTTTTTTTGAAGGTGTTAGACTTCTATTTTTGCATTTTTTTGAAATTTTCAAAAAAATTGAAATTTGTATGTGTTAGTCTTAAAATTCGGAGTATTTCGAGTACGACGTAAAAATTGAGTATTTTTCTTGTGTTACACTTATTTTTTAACATATTTTTAAAAAAATCATAATTGAATTTTTTGAATGTGTTAGACTTCTATTTTTGCATTTTTATGAAATTTTCAAAAAAATTTAAACTTATGTGTGTTAGTCTTCAATTACGGAGTATTTTGAGTACGACATGAAAACTGAATAATTTTCTTGTGCAACACTTCAATTTTAAATTTTTTTTAAAAATATCATAATTTAATATTTTGAAGGTGTTAGACTTCTGTTTTTTAAATTTTTAGGAATTTTTCGAAAAAATTGAAATTTGTGTGGGTTAATCTTCAGTAACGGAGTATTTTGAGTACGACCCAAAAATTGAGTATTTTGCATGTGTGGCACTTAAATTTTATCATTTCTTTAAGCAATGTCATAATTGAGTTTTTTGAAGGTTTTATACTTCTCTTTTTTCATTTTTAAGAAATTTTTGAAAAAATTGAAATTTGTGTATGTTAGTCTTCAATTGCGGAGTATTTTGACTACAATAGGAAAATTGAGTATTTTGCTTGTGTTACACTTAAATTTTAACATGTTTTTAAAAATTTCAAAATTAATTTTTTTTGAAGGTGTTAGACTTCTATTTTTGCATTTTTTTGAAATTTTCAAAAAAATTGAAATTTGTATGTGTTAGTCTTAAAATCCGGATTATTTCGAGTACGACGTAAAAATTGAGTATTTTTCTTGTGTTACACTTATTTTTTAACATATTTTTAAAAAAATCATAATTGAATTTTTTGAATGTGTTAGACTTCTATTTTTGCATTTTTATGAAATTTTCAAAAAAATTTAAACTTGTGTGTGTTAGTCTTCAATTACGGAGTATTTTGAGTACGACATGAAAACTGAATAATTTTCTTGTGCGACACTTCAATTTTAAATTTTTTTTAAAAATATCATAATTTAATTTTTTGAAGGTGTTAGACTTCCGATTTTGAATTTTTAAGAATTTTTCAAAAAAATTGAAATTTGTGTGGGTTAGTCTTCAGTTACGGAGTATTTTGAGTACGACCTAAAAATAGAGTATTTTGCTTGTGTGGCACTTAAATTTTATCATTTCTTTAAAAAATGTCATAATTGATTTTTTTTAAGGTTTTATACATCTCTTTTTTCATTTTTAAGAAATTTTCGAAAAAATTGAAATTTGTGTGTGTTAGTCTTCAATTGCGGAGTATTTGGACTACGACATGAAAATTGAGTATTTTGCTTGTGTTACACTTCAATTTTAACATATTTATCAAAATTTCAAAAATTAATTTTTTTTGAAGGTGTTAGACTTCTATTTTTGCATTTTTTTTAAATTTTAAAAAAAATTGAAATTTGGATGTGTTAGTCTTCAAATCCGTAGTATTTCGAGTGCGACGAAAAAATTGAGTATTTTTCTTGTGTTACACTTATTTTTTAACATATTTTTTAAAAAATCATAATTGAATTTTTTGAATGTGTTAGACTTCTACTTTTGCATATTTATGAAATTTTAAAAACAATTTAAACTTGTGTGTGTTAGTCTTCAATTACGGAGTATTTTGAGTACGACATGAAAACTGAGTAATTTTCTTGTGCTACACTTCAATTTTAACATTTTTTTTAAAATATCATAATTTAATTTTTTGAAAGTGTTAGACTTCTGTTTTTGAATTTTTAAGAATTTCTCGAAAAAATTGAAATTTGTGTGGGTTAGTCTTCAGTTACGGAGTATTTTGAGTACGACCTGAAAATAGAGTATTTTGCTTGTGTGGCACTTAAATTTTATCATTTCTATAAAAAATGTCATAATTGATTTTTTTGAAGGTTTTATACTTATGTTTTTTCATTTTTAAGAAATTTTCGAAAAAATTGAAATTTTTGTGTGTTAGTCTTCAATTACGGAGTATTTTGACTACGACATGAAAATTGAGTATTTTGCTTGTGTTACACTTAAATTTTAACATATTTTTCAAAATTTCAAAATTAATTTTTTTTGAAGGTGTTGGACTACTATTTTTGCATTTTTTTGAAATTTTGAAAAAAATTGAAATTTGTATGTGTTAGTCTTCAAATCCGGAGTATTTCGAGTACGACGTAAAAATTGAGTATTTTTCTTGTGTTACACTTATTTTTGAACATATTTTTTAAAAAATCATAATTGGATTTATTAAATGTGTTAGACTTCTATTTTTGCATTTTTATGAAATTTCCCAAAACATTTAAACTTGTGAGTGTGTTAGTCTTCAATTGCGGAGTATTTTGAGTACGACATGAAAACAGAATAATTTTCTTGTGCAACACTTCAATTTTAACATTTTTTTAAAAATATCATAATTAAATTTTTTGAAGGTGTTAGACTTCTGTTTTTGAATTTTTAAGAAATTTTCAAAAAAATTGAAATTTGTGTGGGTTTGTCTTCAGTTAAGGAGTATATTGAGTACGACCTAAAAATAGAGTATTTTGCTTGTGTGGCACTTAAATTTTATCATTTCTTTAAAAAATATCATAATTGATTTTTTTGAATGATTAATACTTGTTTTTTCATTTTTAAGAAATTTTCGAAAAAATCGAAATTTGTGTGTGTTAGTCTTCAATTACGGAGTATTTTGACTACGACATGAAAATTGAGTATTTTGCTTGTGTTACACTTAAATTTTAACATATTTTTCAAAATTCCAAAATTAATTTTTTTTGAAGGTGTTGGACTTCTATTTTTGCATTTTTGTGAAATTTTGAAAAAAATTAAAATTTGTATGTGTTAGTCTTAAAATCCGGAGTATTTCGAGTACGACGTAAAAATTGAGTATTCTCTTGTGTTACACTTATTTTTTAACATATTTTTTAAAAAATCATAATTGAATTCATTAAATGTGTTAGACTTCTATTTTAGCATTTTTATGATATTTCCAAAAAAATTTAAACTTGTGTGTGTGTTAGTCTTCAATTGCGGAGTATTTTGAGTACGACATGAAAACTGAATAATTTTCTTGTGCAACACTTCAATTTTAACATTTTTTAATAATATCATAATTAAATTTTTTGAAGGTGTTAGACTTCTGTTTTTCAATTTTTGAGAAATTTTCGAAAAAATTGAAATTTGTGCGTGTTAGTCTTCAGTTACGGAGTATTTTGAGTACGACATAAAAATTGAGTATTTTGCTTGTGTGGCACGTAAATTTTATCATTTCTTTAAAAATTGTCATAATTGATTTTTTTGAAGGTTTTATACTTCTGTTTTTTCATTTTTAAGAAATTTTCGAAAAAATTGAAATTTGTGTGTGTTAGTCTTCAATTACGGAGTATTTTGACTACGACATGAAAATTGAGTATTTTGCTTGTGTTACACTTAAATTTTAACATATTTTTCAAAATTTCAAAATTAATTTTTTTTGAAGGTGTTGGACTACTATTTTTGCATTTTTTTGAAATTTTGAAAAAAATTGAAATTTGTATGTGTTAGTCTTCAAATCCAGAGTATTTCGAGTACGACGTAAAAATTGAGTATTTTTCTTGTGTTACACTTATTTTTGAAGATATTTTTTAAAAAATCATAATTGGATTTATTAAATGTGTTAGACTTCTATTTTTGCATTTTTATGAAATTTCCCATAAATTTAAACTTGTGTGTGTGTTAGTCTTCAATTGCGGAGTATTTTGAGTACGACATGAAAACAGAATAATTTTCTTGTGCAACACTTCGATTTTAACATTTTTTTAAAAATATCATAATTAAATTTTTTGAAGGTGTTAGACTTCTGTTTTTGAATTTTTAAGAAATTTTCAAAAAAATTGAAATTTGTGTGGGTTTGTCTTCAGTTAAGGAGTATATTGAGTACGACCTAAAAATTGAGTATTTTGCTTGTGTGGCACTTAAATTTTATCATTTCTTTAAAAAATGTCATAATTGATTTTTTTGAAGGTTTTATACTTGTTTTTTCATTTTTAAAAAATTTTCGAAAAAATTGAAATTTGTGTGTGTTAGTCTTCAATTACGGAGTATTTTGACTACGACATGAAAATTGAGTATTTTGCTTGTGTTACACTTAAATTTTAACATATTTTTCAAAATTCCAAAATTAATTTTTTTTTGAAGGTGTTGGACTTCTATTTTTGCATTTTTGTGAAATTTTGAAAAAAATTGAAATTTGTATGTGTTAGTCTTAAAATCCGGAGTATTTCGAGTACGACGTAAAAATTTAGTATTCTCTTGTGTTACACTTATTTTTTAACATATTTTTTAAAAAATCATAATTGAATTCATTAAATGTGTTGGACTTCTATTTTAGCATTTTTATGATATTTCCCAAAAAATTTAAACTTGTGTGTGTGTTAGTCTTCAATTGCGGAGTATTTTGAGTACGACATGAAAACTGAATAATTTTCTTGTGCAACACTTCAATTTTAACATTTTTTTAATAATATCATAATTAAATTTTTTGAAGGTGTTAGACTTCTGTTTTTCAATTTTTAAGAAATTTTCGAAAAAATTGAAATTTGTGCGGGTTAGTCTTCAATTACGGAGTATTTTGAGTACGACATAAAAATTGAGTATTTTGCTTGTGTGGCACTTAAATTTTATCATTTCTTTAAAAATTGTCATAATTGATTTTTTTGAAGGTTTTATACTTCTGTTTTTTTATTTTTAAGAAATTTTCGAAAAAATTAAAATTTGTGTGTGTTAGTCTTCAATTACGGAGTATTTTGACTACGACATGAAAATTGAGTATTTTGCTTTTGGTACACTTCAATTTTAACATATTTTTAAAAATTTCAAAATTAATTTTTTTTGAAGGAGTTAGACTTCTATTTTTGCGTTTTTTTTTAATTTTCAAAAAAATTGAAATTTGTATGTGTCAGTCTTCAAATCCGGAGTATTACGAGTACGACGTAAAAATTGAGTATTTTTCTTGTGTTACACTTATTTTTTAACATATTTTAAAAAAAATCATAATTGAATTTATTGAATGTGTTAGACTTCTATTTTTGCATTTTTATGAAATTTCCCAAAAAATTTAAACTTGTGTGTGTTAGTCTTCAATTGCGTAGTATTTTGAGTACGACATGAAAACTGAACAATTTTCTTGTGCAACACTTCAATTTTAACATTTTTTTTTAAAAATGTCATAATTAATTTTTTTGAAGGTGTTAGACTTCTGTTTTTGAATTTTTAAGAAATTTTCAAAAAAATTGAAATTTATGTGGGTTTGTCTTCAGTTAGGGTGTATTTTGAGTACAACCTAAAAATAGAGTATTTTGCTTGTGTGGCACTTAAATTTTATCATTTCTTTAAAAAATATCAAAATTGATTTTTTTGAATGATTTATACTTGTTTTTTCATTTTTAAGAAATTTTCGAAAAAATCGAAATTTGTGTGTGTTAGTCTTCAATTACGGAGTATTTTGACTACGACATGAAAATTGAGTATTTTGCTTGTGTTACACTTAAATTTTAACATATTTTTCAAAATTTCAAAATTAATTTTTTTTGAAGGTGTTGGACTTGTATTTTTGCATTTTTTTGAAATTTTGAAAAAAATTGAAATTTGTATGTGTTAGTCTTCAAATCCGGAGTATTTCGAGTACGACATAAAAATTGAGTATTTTTCTTGTGTTACACTTATTTTTTATCATAATTTTTAAAAAATCATAATTGGATTTATTAAATGTGTTAGACTTCTATTTTTGCATTTTTATGAAATTTCCCATAAAATTTAAACTTGTGTGTGTGTTAGTCTTCAATTGCGGAGTATTTTGAGTACGACATGAAAACTGAATAATTTTCTTGTGCAACACTTCAATTTTAACATTTTTTTAAAAATATCACAATTAAATTTTTTGAAGGTGTTAGACTTCTGTTTTTGAATTTTTAAGAAATTTTCATAAAAATTGAAATTTGTCTGGGTTTGTCTTCAGTTACGGAGTATTTTGAGTACAACCTAAAAATAGAGTATTTTGCTTGTGTGGCACTTAAATTTTATCATTTCTTTAAAAAATGTCATAATTGATTTTTTTGAAGGTTTTATACTTGTTTTTTCATTTTTAAGAAATTTTCGAAAAAATTGAAATTTGTGTGTGTTAGTCTTCAATTACGGAGTATTTTGACTACGACATGAAAATTGATTATTTTGCTTGTGTTACACTTCAATTTTGATATATTTTTAAAAATTCCAAAATTAATTTTTTTTGAAGGTGTTAGACTTCTATTTTTGCGTTTTTTTTTTATTTTCAAAAAAATTGAAATTTGTATGTGTCAGTCTTCAAATCCGGAGTATTATGAGTACGACGTAAAAATTGAGTATTTTTCTTGTGTTACACTTATTTTTTAGCATATTTAAAAAAAAATCATAATTGAATTTATTGAATGTCTTAGACTTCTATTTTTGCATTTTTATGAAATTTCCCAAAAAATTTAAACTTGTGTGTGTGTTAGTCTTCAATTGCGGAGTATTTTGAGTACGACACGAAAACTGAATAATTTTCTTGTTCAACACTTCAATTTTAACATTTTTTTAAAAATATCATAATTAAATTTTTTGAAGGTGTTAGACTTCTGTTTTTGAATTTTTAAGAAATTTTCAAAAAAATTGAAATTTGTGTTGGTTTGTCTTCAGTTACGGAGTATTTTGAGTACGACCTAAAAATAGAGTATTTTGCTTGTGTGGCACTTAAATTTTATCATTTCTTTAAAAAATGTCATAATTGATTTTTTTGAAGGTTTTGTACTTCTGTTTTTTCATTTTTAAGAAATTTTCGAAAAAATTGAAATTTGTGTGTGTTAGTCTTCAAATATGTAGTATTTTGACTACGACATGAAAATTGAGTATTTTGTTTGTGTTACACTTCAATTTTAACATATTTTTTTAAAATTTCAAAATTAATTTGTTTTGAGGGTGTTAGACTTCTACTTTTGCGTTTTTTTTTAATTTTCAAAAAAATTGAAATTTGTATGTGTCAGTCTTCAAATCCGGAGTATTACGAGTACGACGTAAAAATTGAGTATTTTTCTTGTGTTACACTTATTTTTTAACATATTTAAAAAAAAATCATAATTGAATTTATTGAATGTGTTAGACTTCTATTTTTGCATTTTTATGAAATTTCCCAAAAAATTTAAACTTGTGTGTGTGTTAGTCTTCAATTGCGGAGTATTTTGAGTACGACACGAAAACTGAATAATTTTCTTGTGCAACACTTCAATTTTAACATTTTTTTAAAAATATCATAATTAAATTTTTTGAAGGTGTTAGACTTCTGTTTTTGAATTTTTAAGAAATTTTCAAAAAAATTGAAATTTGTGTTGGTTTGTCTTCAGTTACGGAGTATTTTGAGTACGACCTAAAAATAGAGTATTTTGCTTGTGTGGCACTTAAATTTTATCATTTCTTTAAAAAATGTCATAATTGATTTTTTTGAAGGTTTTATACTTCTGTTTTTTCATTTTTAAGAAATTTTCGAAAAAATTGAAATTTGTGTGTGTTAGTCTTCAAATATGTAGTATTTTGACTACGACATGAAAATTGAGTATTTTGTTTGTGTTACACTTCAATTTTAACATATTTTTTTAAAATTTCAAAATTAATTTGTTTTGAAGGTGTTAGACTTCTATTTTTGCGTTTTTTTTTAATTTTCAAAAAAATTGAAATTTGTATGTGTCAGTCTTCAAATCCGGAGTATTACGAGTACGACGTAAAAATTGAGTATTTTTCTTGTGTTACACTTATTTTTTAACATATTTAAAAAAAAATCATAATTGAATTTATTGAATGTGTTAGACTTCTATTTTTGCATTTTTATGAAATTTCCCAAAAAATTTAAACTTGTGTGTGTTAGTCTTCAATTGCGGAGTATTTTGAGTACGACATGAAAACTGAATAATTTTCTTGTGCAACACTTCAATTTTAACATTTTTTTAAAAATATCACAATTAAATTTTTTGAAGGTGTTAGACTTCTGTTTTTGAATTTTTTAGAAATTTTCAAAAAAATTGAAATTTGTGTGGTTTATCTTCAGTTACGGAGTATTTTGAGTACAACGTAAAGACAGAGTATTTTGCTTGTGTGGCACTTAAATTTTATCATTTCTTTAAAAAATGTCATAATTGATTTTTTTGAAGGTTTTATACTTGTTTTTTCATTTTTAAGAAATTTTCGAAAAAATTGAAATTTTTGTGTGTTAGTCTTCAATAACGGAGTATTTTGACTACGACATGAAAATTGATTATTTTGCTTGTGTTACACTTCAATTTTGATATATTTTTAAAAATTTCAAAATTAATTTTTTTTGATGGTGTTAGACTTCTATTTTTGCGTTTTTTTTATTTTTCAAAAAAATTGAAATTTGTATGTGCAAGTCTTCAAATCCGGAGTATTACGAGTACGACGAAAAAATTGAGTATTTTTCTTGTGTTACACATATTTTTTAACATATTTAAAAAAAAATCATAATTGAATTTATTGAATGTGTTAGACTTCTATTTTTGCATTTTTATGAAATTTCCCAATAAATTTAAACTTGTGTGTGTGTTAGTCTTCAATTGCGGAGTATTTTTAGTACGACACGAAAACTGAATAATTTTCTTGTGCAACACTTCAATTTTAACATTTTTTTAAAAATATCATAATTAAATTTTTTGAAGGTGTTAGACTTCTGTTTTTGAATTTTTAAGAAATTTTCAAAAAAATTGAAATTTGTGTTGGTTTGTCTTTAGTTACGGAGTATTTTGAGTACGATCTAAAAATAGAGTATTTTGCTTGTGTGGCACTTAAATTTTATCATTTCTTTAAAAAATGTCATAATTGATTTTTTTGAAGGTTTTATACTTCTGTTTTTTCATTTTTAAGAAATTTTCGAAAAAATTGAAATTTGTGTGTGTTAGTCTTCAATTATGTAGTATTTTGACTACGACATGAAAATTGAGTATTTTGTTTGTGTTACACTTCAATTTTAACATATTTTTTTAAAATTTGAAAATTAATTTGTTTTGAAGGTGTTAGTCTTCTATTTTTGCTTTTTTTTTTAATTTTCAAAAAAATTGAAATTTGTATGTGTCAGTCTTCAAATCCGGAGTATTACGAGTACGACGTAAAAATTGAGTATTTTTCTTGTGTTACACTTATTTTTTAACATATTTAAAAAAAAATAATAATTGAATTTATTGAATGTGTTAGACTTCTATTTTAGCATTTTTATGAAATTTCCCAAAAAATTTAAACTTGTGTGTGTTAGTCTTCAATTGCGGAGTATTTTGAGTACGACATGAAAACTGAATAATTTTCTTGTGCAACACTTCAATTTTAACATTTTTTTAAAAATATCACAATTAAATTTTTTGAAGGTGTTAGACTTCTGTTTTTGAATTTTTAAGAAATTGTCAAAAAAATTGAAATTTGTGTGGTTTGTCTTCAGATACGGAGTATTTTGAGTACAACCTAAAGACAGAGTATTTTGCTTGTGTGGCACTTAAATTTTATCATTTCTTTAAAAAATGTCATAATTGATTTTTTTGAAGGTTTTATACTTGTTTTTTCATTTTTAAGAAATTTTCGAAAAAATTGAAATTTTTGTGTGTTAGTCTTCAATTACGGAGTATTTTGACTACGACATGAAAATTGATTATTTTTCTTGTGTTACACTTCAATTTTGATATATTTTTAAAAATTTCAAAATTAATTTTTTTTGAAGGTGTTAGACTTCTATTTTTGCGTTTTTTTATTTTTCAAAAAAATAGAAATTTGTATGTGTAAGTCTTCAAATCCGGAGTATTACGAGTACGACGTAAAAATTGAGTATTTTTCTTGTGTTACACATATTTTTTAACATATTTTAAAAAAAATCATAATTGAATTTATTGAATGTGTTAGACTTCTATTTTTGCATTTTTATGAAATTTCCCAAAAAATTTAAACTTGTGTGTGTGTTAGTCTTCAATTGCGGAGTATTTTGAGTACGACACGAAAACTGAATAATTTTCTTGTGCAACACTTCAATTTTAACATTTTTTTAAAAATATCATAATTAAATTTTTTGAAGGTGTTAGACTTCTGTTTTTGAATTTTTAAGAAATTTTCAAAAAAATTGAAATTTGTCTGGGTTTGTCTTCAGTTACGGAGTATTTTGAGTTCAACCTAAAAATAGAGTATTTTGCTTGTGTGGCACTTAAATTTTATCATTTCTTTAAAAAATGTCATAATTGATTTTTTTGAAGGTTTTATACTTGTTTTTTCATTTTTAAGAAATTTTCGAAAAATTGAAATTTGTGTGTGTTAGTCTTCAATTACGGAGTATTTTGACTACGACATGAAAATTGATTATTTTGCTTGTGTTACACTTTCAATTTTGATATATTTTTAAAAATTCCAAAATTAATTTTTTTTGAAGGTGTTAGACTTCTATTTTTGCGTTTTTTTTTTATTTTCAAAAAATTGAAATTTGTATGTGTCAGTCTTCAAATCCGGAGTATTATGAGTACGACGTAAAAATTGAGTATTTTTCTTGTGTTACACTTATTTTTTAGCATATTTTTAAAAAAAATCATAATTGAATTTATTGAATGTCTTAGACTTCTATTTTTGCATTTTTATGAAATTCCCAAAAAATTTAAACTTGTGTGTGTGTTAGTCTTCAATTGCGGAGTATTTTGAGTACGACACGAAAATTGAATAATTTTCTTGTTCAACACTTCAATTTTAACATTTTTTTTAAATATCATAATTAAATTTTTTGAAGGTGTTAGACTTCTGTTTTTGAATTTTTAAGAAATTTTCAAAAAAATTGAAATTTGTGTTGGTTTGTCTTCAGTTACGGAGTATTTTGAGTACGACCTAAAAATAGAGTATTTTGCTTGTGTGGCACTTAAATTTTATCATTTCTTTAAAAAATGTCATAATTGATTTTTTTTGAAGGTTTTATACTTCTGTTTTTTCATTTTAAGAAATTTTCGAAAAAATTGAAATTTGTGTGTGTTAGTCTTCAAATATGTAGTATTTTGACTACGACATGAAAATTGAGTATTTTGTTTGTGTTACACTTCAATTTTAACATATTTTTTTAAATTTCAAAATTAATTTGTTTTGAAGGTGTTAGACTTGTATTTTTGCGTTTTTTTTTAATTTTCAAAAAAATTGAAATTTGTATGTGTCAGTCTTCAAATCCGGAGTATTACGAGTACGACGTAAAAATTGAGTATTTTTCTTGTGTTACACTTATTTTTAACATATTTAAAAAAAAATCATAATTGAATTTATTGAATGTGTTAGACTTCTATTTTTGCATTTTTATGAAATTTCCCAAAAAATTTAAACTTGTGTGTGTGTTAGTCTTCAATTGCGGAGTATTTTGAGTACGACACGAAAACTGAATAATTTTCTTGTGCAACACTTCAATTTTAACATTTTTTTAAAAATATCATAATTAAATTTTTTGAAGGTGTTAGACTTCTGTTTTGAATTTTTAAGAAATTTTCAAAAAAATTGAAATTTGTGTGGTTTGTCTTCAGTTACGGAGTATTTTGAGTACGACCTAAAAATAGAGTATTTTGCTTGTGTGGGTGGCACTTAAATTTTATCATTTCTTTAAAAAATGTCATAATTGATTTTTTTGAAGGTTTTATACTTCTGTTTTTTCATTTTTAAGAAATTTTCGAAAAAATTGAAATTTGTGTGTGTTAGTCTTCAAATATGTAGTATTTTGACTACGACATGAAAATTGAGTATTTTGTTTGTGTTACACTTCAATTTTAACATATTTTTTTAAAATTTCAAAATTAATTTGTTTTGAAGGTGTTAGACTTCTATTTTTGCGTTTTTTTTTTAATTTTCAAAAAAATTGAAATTTGTATGTGTCAGTCTTCAAATCCGGAGTATTACGAGTACGACGTAAAAATTGAGTATTTTTCTTGTGTTACACTTATTTTTTAACATATTTAAAAAAAAATCATAATTGAATTTATTGAATGTGTTAGACTTCTATTTTTGCATTTTTATGAAATTTCCCAAAAAATTTAAACTTGTGTGTGTTAGTCTTCAATTGCGGAGTATTTTGAGTACGACATGAAAACTGGATAATTTTCTTGTGCAACACTTCAATTTTAACATTTTTTTTAAAAATATCACAATTAAATTTTTTGAAGGTGTTAGACTTCTGTTTTTGAATTTTTAAGAAATTTTCAAAAAAATTGAAATTTGTGTGGTTTATCTTCAGTTACGGAGTATTTTGAGTACAACGTAAAGACAGAGTATTTTGCTTGTGTGGCACTTAAATTTTATCATTTCTTTAAAAAATGTCATAATTGATTTTTTTGAAGGTTTTATACTTGTTTTTTCATTTTTAAGAAATTTTCGAAAAAATTGAAATTTTTGTGTGTTAGTCTTCAATAACGGAGTATTTTGACTACGACATGAAAATTGATTATTTTGCTTGTGTTACACTTCAATTTTGATATATTTTTAAAAATTTCAAAATTAATTTTTTTTGATGGTGTTAGACTTCTATTTTTGCGTTTTTTTTATTTTTCAAAAAAATTGAAATTTGTATGTGTAAGTCTTCAAATCCGGAGTATTACGAGTACGACGAAAAAATTGAGTATTTTTCTTGTGTTACACATATTTTTTAACATATTTAAAAAAAAATCATAATTGAATTTATTGAATGTGTTAGACTTCTATTTTTGCATTTTTATGAAATTTCCCAATAAATTTAAACTTGTGTGTGTGTTAGTCTTCAATTGCGGAGTATTTTTAGTACGACACGAAAACTGAATAATTTTCTTGTGCAACACTTCAATTTTAACATTTTTTTAAAAATATCATAATTAAATTTTTTGAAGGTGTTAGACTTCTGTTTTTGAATTTTTAAGAAATTTTCAAAAAAATTGAAATTTTTGTTGGTTTGTCTTCAGTTACGGAGTATTTTGAGTACGATCTAAAAATAGAGTATTTTGCTTGTGTGGCACTTAAATTTTATCATTTCTTTAAAAAATGTCATAATTGATTTTTTTGAAGGTTTTATACTTCTGTTTTTTCATTTTTAAGAAATTTTCGAAAAAATTGAAATTTGTGTGTGTTAGTCTTCAATTATGTAGTATTTTGACTACGACATGAAAATTGAGTATTTTGTTTGTGTTACACTTCAATTTTAACATATTTTTGTAAAATTTCAAAATTAATTTGTTTTGAAGGTGTTAGTCTTCTATTTTTGCTTTTTTTTTTAATTTTCAAAAAAATTGAAATTTGTATGTGTCAGTCTTCAAATCCGGAGTATTACGAGTACGACGTAAAAATTGAGTATTTTTCTTGTGTTACACTTATTTTTTAACATATTTAAAAAAAAATCATAATTGAATTTATTGAATGTGTTAGACTTCTATTTTTGCATTTTTATGAAATTTCCCAAAAAATTTAAACTTGTGTGTGTTAGTCTTCAATTGCGGAGTATTTTGAGTACGACATGAAAACTGAATAATTTTCTTGTGCAACACTTCAATTTTAACATTTTTTTAAAAATATCACAATTAAATTTTTTGAAGGTGTTAGACTTCTGTTTTTGAATTTTTAAGAAATTGTCAAAAAAATTGAAATTTGTGTGGTTTGTCTTCAGTTACGGAGTATTTTGAGTACAACCTAAAGACAGAGTATTTTGCTTGTGTGGCACTTAAATTTTATCATTTCTTTAAAAAATGTCATAATTGATTTTTTTGAAGGTTTTATACTTGTTTTTTCATTTTTAAGAAATTTTCGAAAAAATTGAAATTTTTGTGTGTTAGTCTTCAATTACGGAGTATTTTGACTACGACATGAAAATTGATTATTTTTCTTGTGTTACACTTCAATTTTGATATATTTTTAAAAATTTCAAAATTAATTTTTTTTGAAGGTGTTAGACTTCTATTTTTGCGTTTTTTTATTTTTCAAAAAAATAGAAATTTGTATGTGTAAGTCTTCAAATCCGGAGTATTACGAGTACGACGTAAAAATTGAGTATTTTTCTTGTGTTACACATATTTTTTAACATATTTTAAAAAAAATCATAATTGAATTTATTGAATGTGTTAGACTTCTATTTTTGCATTTTTATGAAATTTCCCAAAAAATTTAAACTTGTGTGTGTGTTAGTCTTCAATTGCGGAGTATTTTGAGTACGACACGAAAACTGAATAATTTTCTTGTGCAACACTTCAATTTTAACATTTTTTTAAAAATATCATAATTAAATTTTTTGAAGGTGTTAGACTTCTGTTTTTGAATTTTTAAGAAATTTTCAAAAAAATTGAAATTTGTGTTGGTTTGTCTTGAGTTACGGAGTATTTTGAGTACGACCTAAAAATAGAGTATTTTGCTTGTGTGGCACTTAAATTTTATCATTTCTTTAAAAAATGTCATAATTGATTTTTTTGAAGGTTTTATACTTCTGTTTTTTCATTTTTAAGAAATTTTCGAAAAAATTAAAATTTGTGTGTGTTAGTCTTCAATTATGTAGTATTTTGACTACGACATGAAAATTGAGTATTTTGTTTGTGTTACACTTCAATTTTAACATATTTTTTTAAAATTTCAAAATTAATTTGTTTTGAAGGTGTTTGTCTTCTATTTTTGCGTTTTTTTTTAATTTTCAAAAAAATTGAAATTTGTATGTGTCAGTCTTCAAATCCGGAGTATTACGAGTACGACGTAAAAATTGAGTATTTTTCTTGTGTTACACTTATTTTTTAACATATTTAAAAAAAAATCACAATTGAATTTATTGAATGTGTTAGACTTCTATTTTTGCATTTTTATGAAATTTCCCAAAAAATTTAAACTTGTGTGTGTTAGTCTTCAATTGCGGAGTATTTTGAGTACGACATGAAAACTGAATAATTTTCTTGTGCAACACTTCAATTTTAACATTTTTTTAAAAATATCACAATTAAATTTTTTGAAGGTGTTAGACTTCTGTTTTTGAATTTTTAAGAAATTGTCAAAAAAATTGAAATTTGTGTGGTTTGTCTTCAGTTACGGAGTATTTTGAGTACAACCTAAAGACAGAGTATTTTGCTTGTGTGGCACTTAAATTTTATCATTTCTTTAAAAAATGTCATAATTGATTTTTTTGAAGGTTTTATACTGGTTTTTTCATTTTTAAGAAATTTTCGACAAAATTGAAATTTTTGTGTGTTAGTCTTCAATTACGGAGTATTTTGACTACGACATGAAAATTGATTATTTTTCTTGTGTTACACTTCAATTTTGATATATTTTTAAAAATTTCAAAATTAATTTTTTTTGAAGGTGTTAGACTTCTATTTTTGCGTTTTTTTATTTTTCAAAAAAATAGAAATTTGTATGTGTAAGTCTTCATATCCGGAGTGTTACGAGTACGACGTAAAAATTGAGTATTTTTCTTGTGTTACACATATTTTTTAACATATTTTAAAAAAAATCATAATTGAATTTATTGAATGTGTTAGACTTCTATTTTTACATTTTTATGAAATTTCCCAAAAAATTTAAACTTGTGTGTGTTAGTCTTCAATTGCGGAGTATTTTGAGTACGACATGAAAACTGAATAATTTTCTTGTGGAACACTTCAATTTTAACATTTTTTTAAAAATATCATAATTAAATTTTTTGAAGGTGTTAGACTTCTGTTTTTTAATTTTTAAGAAGTTTTCAAAAAAATTGAAATTTGTGTGGGTTTGTCTTCAGTTACGGAGTATTTTGAGTACAACCTAAAGATAGAGTATTTTGCTTGTGTGGCACTTAAATTTTATCATTTCTTTAAAAAATGTCATAATTGATTTTTTTGGAGGTTTTATACTTGTTTTTTCATTTTTAAGAAATTTTCGAAAAAATTGAAATTTTTGTGTGTTAGTCTTCAATTACGGAGTATTTTGACTACGACATGAAAATTGATTATTTTGCTTGTGTTACACTTCAATTTTGATATATTTTTAAAAATTTCAAAATTAATTTTTTTTGAAGGTGTTAGACTTCTATTTTTGCGTTTTTTTTATTTTTCAAAAAAATTGAAATTTGTATGTGTAAGTCTTCAAATCCGGAGTATTACGAGTACGACGTAAAAATTGAGTATTTTTCTTGTGTTACACATAATTTTTAACATATTTTAAAAAAAATCATAATTGAATTTATTGAATGTGTTAGACTTCTATTTTTGCATTTTTATGAAATTTCCCAAAAAATTTAAACTTGTGTGTGTGTTAGTCTTCAATTGCGGAGTATTTTGAGTACGACGCGAAAACTGAATAATTTTCTTGTGCAACACTACAATTTTAACATTTTTTTAAAAATATCATAATTAAATTTTTTGAAGGTGTTAGACTTCTGTTTTTGAATTTTTAAGAAATTTTCAAAAAAATTGAAATTTGTGTTGGTTTGTCTTCAGTTACGGAGTATTTTGAGTACGACCTAAAAATAGAGTATTTTGCTTGTGTGGCACTTAAATTTTATCATTTCTTTAAAAAATGTCATAATTGATTTTTTTGAAGGTTTTATACTTCTGTTTTTTCATTTTTAAGAAATTTTCGAAAAAATTGAAATTTGTGTGTGTTAGTCTTCAATTATGTAGTATTTTGACTACGACATGAAAATTGAGTATTTTGTTTGTGTTACACTTCAATTTTAACATATTTTTTTAAAATTTCAAAATTAATTTGTTTTGAAGGTGTTAGACTTCTATTTTTGCGTTTTTTTTTATTTTCAAAAAAATTGAAATTTGTATGTGTCAGTCTTCAAATCCGGAGTATTACAAGTACGACGTAAAAATTGAGTATTTTTCTTGTGTTACACTTATTTTTTAACATATTTAAAAAAAAATCATAATTGAATTTATTGAATGTGTTAGACTTCTATTTTTGCATTTTTTTGAAATTTCCCAAAAAATTTAAACTTGTGTGTGTTAGTCTTCAATTGCGGAGTATTTTGAGTACGACATGAAAACTGAATAATTTTCTTGTGCAACACTTCAATTTTAACATTTTTTTAAAAATATCACAATTAAATTTTTTGAAGGTGTTAGACTTCTGTTTTTGAATTTTTAAGAAATTGTCAAAAAAATTGAAATTTGTGTGGTTTGTCTTCAGTTACGGAGTATTTTGAGTACAACCTAAAGACAGAGTATTTTGCTTGTGTGGCACTTAAATTTTATCATTTCTTTAAAAAATGTCATAATTGATTTTTTTGAAGGTTTTATACTTGTTTTTTCATTTTTAAGAAATTTTCGAAAAAATTGAAATTTTTGTGTGTTAGTCTTCAATTACGGAGTATTTTGACTACGACATGAAAATTGATTATTTTGCTTGTGTTACACTTCAATTTTGATATAATTTTAAAAATTTAAAAATTAATTTTTTTTGAAGGTGTTAGACTTCTATTTTTGCGTTTTTTTATTTTTCAAAAAAATTAAAATTTGTATGTGTAAGTCTTCAAATCCGGAGTATTACGAGTACGACGTAAAAATTGAGTATTTTTCTTGTGTTACACATATTTTTTAACATATTTAAAAAAAAACCATAATTGAATTTATTGAATGTGTTAGACTTCTATTTTTGCATTTTTATGAAATTTCCCAAAAAATTTAAACTTGTGTGTGTTAGTCTTCAATTGCGGAGTATTTTGAGTACGACATGAAAACTGAATAATTTTCTTGTGCAACACTTCAATTTTAACATTTTTTTAAAAATATCATAATTAAATTTTTTGAAGGTGTTAGACTTCTGTTTTTTAATTTTTAAGAAATTTTCAAAAAAATTGAAATTTGTGTGGGTTTGTCTTCAGTTACGGAGTATTTTGAGTACAACCTAAAGATAGAGTATTTTGCTTGTGTGGCACTTAAATTTTATCATTTCTTTAAAAAATGTCATAATTGATTTTTTTGAAGGTTTTATACTTGTTTTTTCATTTTTAAGAAATTTTCGAAAAAATTTAAATTTGCGTGTGTTAGTCTTCAATTACGGAGTATTTTGACTACGACATGTAAATTGATTATTTTGCTTGTGTTACACTTCAATTTTGATATATTTTTAAAAATTTCAAAATTAATTTTTTTTAAGGTGTTAGACTTCTATTTTTGCTTTTTTTATTTTTCAAAAAAATTGAAATTTGTATGTGTCAGTCTTCTAATCCGGAGTATTACGAGTACGACGTAAAAATTGAGTATTTTTCTTGTGTTACACTTATTTTTGAAAATATGTTTTAAAAAATCATAATTGGATTTATTAAATATGTTAGACTTCTATTTTTGCATTTTTATGAAATATCCCAAAAAATTTAAACTTGTGTGTGTGTTAGTCTTCAATTGCGGAGTATTTTGAGTACGACATGAAAACTGAATAATTTTCTTGTGCAACACTTCAATTTTAACATTTTTTTAAAAATATCATAATTAAATTTTTTGAAGGTGTCAGACTTCTGCTTTTGAATTTTGAAGAAATTTTCAAAAAAATTGAAATTTGTGTTGGTTTGTCTTCAGTTACGGAGTATTTTGAGTACGACCTAAAAATAGAGTATTTTGCTTGTGTGGCACTTAAATTTTATCATTTCTTTAAAAAATGTCATAATTGATTTTTTTGAAGGTTTTATACTTCTGTTTTTTCATTTTTAAAAAATTTTCGAAAAAATTGAAATTTGTGTGTGTTGGTCTTCAATTATGTAGTATTTTAACTACGACATGAAAATTGAGTATTTTGTTTGTGTTACACTTCAATTTTAACATATTTTTTTAAAATTTCAAAATTAATTTCTTTTGAAGGTGTTAGACTTCTATTTTTGCGTTTTTTTTTAATTTTCAAAAAAATTGAAATTTGTATGTGTCAGTCTTCAAATCCGGAGTATTACGAGTACGACGTAAAAATTGAGTATTTTTCTTTTGTTACACTTATTTTTTAACATATTTAAAAAAAAAATCATAATTGAATTTATTGAATGTGTTAGACTTCTATTTTTGCATTTTTATGAAATTTCACAAAAAATTTAAACTTGTGTGTGTTAGTCTTCAATTGCAGAGTATTTTGAGTACGACATGAAAACTGAATAATTTTCTTGTGCAACACTTCAATTTTAACATTTTTTTAAAAATATCACAATTAAATTTTTTGGAGGTGTTAGACTTCTGTTTTTTAATTTTTAAGAAATTGTCAAAAAAATTGAAATTGGTGTGGTTTGTCTTCAGTTACGGAGTATTTTGAGTACAACCTAAAGACATAGTATTTTGCTTGTGTGGCACTTAAATTTTATCATTTCTTTAAAAAATGTCATAATTGATTTTTTTGAAGGTTTTATACTTGTATTTTCATTTTTAAGAAATTTTCGAAAAAATTGAAATTTTTGTGTGTTAGTCTTCAATTACGGAGTATTTTGACTACGACATGAAAATTGATTATTTTGCTTGTGTTACACTTCAATTTTGATATATTTTTAAAAATTTCAAAATTAATTTTTTTTGAAGGTGTTAGACTTCTATTTTTGCGTTTTTTTATTTTTCAAAAAAATTGAAATTTGTATGTGTAAGTCTTCAAATCCGGAGTATTACGAGTACGACATAAAAATTGAGTATTTTTCTTGTGTTACACATATTTTTTAACATATTTTAAAAAAAATCATAATTGAATTTATTGAATGTGTTAGACTTCTATTTTTGCATTTTTATGAAATTTCCCAAAAAATTTAAACTTGTGTGTGTTAGTCTTCAATTGCGGAGTATTTTGAGTACGACATGAAAACTGAATAATTTTCTTGTGCAACACTTCAATTTTAACATTTTTTTAAAAATATCATAATTAAATTTTTTGAAGGTGTTAGACTTCTGTTTTTTAATTTTTAAGAAATTTTAGAAAAAATGAAATTTGTGTGGGTTTGTCTTCAGTTACGGAGTATTTTGAGTACAACCTAAAGATAGAGTATTTTGCTTGTGTGGCACTTAAATTTTATCATTTCTTTAAAAAATGTAATAATTGATTTTTTTGAAGGTTTTATACTTGTTTTTTCATTTTTAAGAAATTTTCGAAAAAATTGAAATTTGCGTGTGTTAGTCTTCAATTACGGAGTATTTTGACTACGACATGAAAATTGATTATTTTGCTTGTGTTACACTTCAATTTTGATATATTTTTAAAAATTTCAAAATTAATTTTTTTTGAAGGGACGACTTCTATTTTTGCGTTTTTTTTATTTTTCAAAAAAATTGAAATTTGTATGTGTTAGTCTTCAAATACGGAGTATTACGAGTACGACGTAAAAATTGAGTATTTTTCTTGTGTTACACTTATTTTTGAACATATTTTTTAAAAAATCATAATTGGATTTATTAAATGTGTTAGACTTCTATTTTTGAATTTTTATGAAATTTCCCAAAAAATTTAAACTTGTGTGTGTGTTAGTCTTCAATTGCGGAGTATTTTGAGTACGACATGAAAACTGAATAATTTTCTTGTGCAACACTTCAATTTTAACATTTTTTTAAAAATATCATAATTAAATTTTTTGAAGATGTTAGACTTCTGTTTTTGAATTTTTAAGAAATTTTCGAAAAAATTGAAATTTGTGTTGGTTTGTCTTCAGTTACGGAGTATTTTGAGTACGTCCTAAAAACAGAGTATTTTGCTTGTGTGGCACTTAAATTTTATCATTTCTTTAAAAAATGTCATAATTGATTTTTTTGAAGGTTTTATACTTGTTTTTTCATTTTTAAGAAATTTTCGAAAAAATTGAAATTTGTGTGTGTTAGTCTTCAATTACGGAGTATTTTGACTACGACATGAAAATTGAGTATTTTGCTTGTGTTACACTTAAATTTTAACATATTTTTCAAAATTATAAAATTAATTTTTTTTGAAGGTGTTGGACTTCTATTTTTGCATTTTTTTGAAATTTTGAAAAAAATTGAAATTTGTATGTGTTAGTCTTCAAATCCGGAGTATTTCGAGTACGACGTAAAAATTGAGTATTTTTCTTGTGTTACACTTATTTTTTAACATATTTTTAAAAAAATCATAATTGAATTTATTAAATGTGTTAGACTTTTATTTTAGCATTTTTATGAAATTTCACAAAAAATTTAAACTTGTGTGTGTGTTAGTCTTCAATTGCGGAGTATTTTGAATACGACATGAAAACTGAATAATTTTCTTGTGCAACACTTCAATTTTAACATTTTTTTAAAAATATCATAATTAAATTTTTTGAAGGTGTTAGACTTCTGTTTTTGAATTTTTAAGAAATTTTCGAAAAAATTGAAATTTGTGTTGGTTAGTCTTCAGTTACGGAGTATTTTGAGTACGGCATAAAAATTGAGTATTTTGCTTGTGTGGCACTTAAATTTTATCATTTCTTTAAAAAATGTCATAATTGATTTTTTTGAAGGTTTTATACTTCTGTTTTTTCATTTTTAAGAAATTTTCTAAAAAATTGAAATTTGTGTGTGTTAGTCTTGAATTACGGAGTATTTTGACTACGACATGAAAATTGAGTATTTTGCTTGTGTTACACTTCAATTTTAACATATTTTTAAAAATTTCAAAATTAATTTTTTTTGAAGGTGTTTGACTTCTATTTTTGCGTTTTTTTTAAATTTTAAAAAAAATTGAAATTTGTATGTGTCAGTCTTCAAATCCGGAGTATTACGAGTACGACGTAAAAATTGAGTATTTTTCTTGTGTTACACTTATTTTTTGACATATTTTAAAAAAAATCATAATTGAATTTATTGAATGTGTTAGACTTCTATTTTTTCATTTTTATGAAATTTCCCAAAAAATTTAAACTTGTGTGTGTTAGTCTTCAATTGCGGAGTATTTTGAGTACGACATGAAAACTGAATAATTTTCTTGTGCAACACTTCAATTTTAACATTTTTTAAAAAATATCATAATTAAATTTTTTGAAGGTGTTAGACTTCTGTTTTTGAATTTTTAAGAAATTTTCAAAAAAATTGAAATTTGTGTGGGTTTGTCTTCAGTTACGGAGTATTTTGAGTACAACCTAAAAATAGAGTATTTTGCTTGTGTGGCACTTAAATTTTATCATTTCTTTAAAAAATGTCATAATTGATTTTTTTGAATGTTTTATACTTGTTTTTTCATTTTTAAGAAATTTTCGAAAAAAATTGAAATTTGTGTGTGTTAGTCTTCAATTACGGAGTATTTTGACTACGACATGAAAATTGAGTACTTTGCTTGTGTTACACTTAAATTTTAACATATTTTTCAAAATTATAAAATTAATTTTTTTTGAAGGTGTTGGACTTCTATTTTTGCATTTTTTTGAAATTTTGAAAAAAATTGAAATTTGTATGTGTTAGTCTTCAAATCCGGAGTATTTCGAGTACGACGTAAAAATTGAGTATTTTTCTTGTGTTACACTTATTTTTTAACATATTTTTTAAAAAATCATAATTGGATTTATTAAATGTGTTAGACTTCTATTTTTGCATTTTTATGAAATTTCCCAAAAAATTTAAACTTGTGTGTGTGTGTTAGTCTTCAATTGCGGAGTATTTTGAGTACGACATGAAAACTGAATAATTTTCTTGTGCAACACTTCAATTTTAACATTTTTTTAAAAATATCATAATTAAATTTTTTGAAGGTGTTAGACTTCTGTTTTTGAATTTTTAAGAAATTTTCGAAAAAATTGAAATTTGTGTTGGTTTGTCTTCAGTTACGGAGTATTTTGAGTACAACCTAAAAATAGAGTATTTTGCTTGTGTGGCACTTAAATTTTATCATTTCTTTAAAAAATGTCAAAATTGATTTTTTTGAAGGTTTTATACTTGTTTTTTCATTTTTAAGAAATTTTCGAAAAAATTGAAATTTGTGTGTGTTAGTCTTAAATTACGGAGTATTTTGACTACGACGTGAAAATTGATTATTTTGCTTGTGCTACACTTAAATTTTAATATATTTTTCAAAATTTCAAAATGAATTTTTTTTAAGGTGTTGGACTTCTATTTTTGCATTTTTTTGAAATTTTGAAAAAAATTGAGATTTGTATGTGTTAGTCTTCAAATACGGAGTATTTCGAGTACGACGTAAAAATTGAGTATTTTTCTTGTCTTACACTTATTTTTTAACATATTTTTTAAAAAATCATAATTGAATTTATTAAATGTGTTAGACTTTTATTTTAGCATTTTTATGAAATTTCACAAAAAATTTAAACTTGTGTGTGTGTTAGTCTTAAATTGCGGAGTATTTTGAGTACGACATGAAAACTGAATAATTTTCTTGTGCAACACTTCAATTTTAACATTTTTTATAAAATATCATAATTAAATTTTTTGAAGGTGTTAGACTTCTATTTTTGAATTTTTAAGAAATTTTCGAAAAAATTGAACTTTGTGTTGGTTAGTCTTCAGTTACGGAGTATTTTGAGTACGACATAAAAATTGAGTATTTTGCTTGTGTGGCACTTAAATTTTATCATTTCTTTAAAAAATGTCATAATTGATTTTTTTGAAGGTTTTATACTTCTGTTTTTTCATTTTTAAGAAATTTTCGAAAAAATTGAAATTTGTGTGTGTTAGTCTTGAATTACGACGTATTTTGACTACGACATGAAAATTGAGTATTTTGCTTGTGTTACACTTCAATTTTAACTTATTTTTAAAAATTTGAAAATTAATTTTTTTTGAAGGTGTTAGACTTCTATTTTTGCGTTTTTTTTAAATTTTAAAAAAAATTGAAATTTGTATGTGTCAGTCTTCAAATCCGGAGTATTACGAGTACGACGTAAAAATTGAGTATTTTTCTTGTGTTACACTTATTTTTTGACATATTTTAAAAAAAATCATAATTGAATTTATTGAATGTGTTAGATTTCTATTTTTTCATTTTTATGAAATTTCCCAAAAAATTTAAACTTGTGTGTGTTAGTCTTCAATTGCGGAGTATTTTGAGTACGACATGAAAACTGAATAATTTTCTTGTGCAACACTTCAATTTTAACATTTTTTAAAAAATATCATAATTAAATTTTTTGAAGGTGTTAGACTTCTGTTTTTGAATTTTTAAGAAATTTTCAAAAAAATTGAAATTTGTGTGGGTTTGTCTTCAGTTACGGAGTATTTTGAGTACAACCTAAAAATAGAGTATTTTGCTTGTGTGGCACTTAAATTTTATCATTTCTTTAAAAAATGTCATAATTGATTTTTTTGAATGTCTTATACTTGTTTTTTCATTTTTAAGAAATTTTCGAAAAAATTGAAATTTGTGTGTGTTAGTCTTCAATTACGGAGTATTTTGACTACGACATGAAAATTGAGTATTTTGCTTGTGTTACACTTAAATATTAACATATTTTTCAAAATTATAAAATTAATTTTTTTTGAAGGTGTTGGATTTCTATTTTTGCATTTTTTTGGAATTTTGAAAAAAATTGAAATTTGTATGTGTTAGTCTTCAAATCCGGAGTATTTCGAGTACGACGTAAAAATTGAGTATTTTTCTTGTGTTACACTTATTTTTTTAACATATTTTTTAAAAAATCATAATTGGATTCATTAAATGTGTTAGACTTCTATTTTTGCATTTTTATGAAATTTCCCAAAAAATTTAAACTTGTGTGTGTGTTAGTCTTCAATTGCGGAGTATTTTGAGTACGAAATGAAAACTGAATAATTTTCTTGTGCAACACTTCAATTTTAACATTTTTTTAAAAATATCATAATTAAATTTTTCGAAGGTCGACTTCTGTTTTTGAATTTTTAAGAAATTTTCGAAAAAATTGAAATTTGTGTTGGTTTGTATTCAGTTACGGAGTATTTTGAGTACAACCTAAAAATAGAGTATTTTGCTTGTGTGGCACTTAAATTTTATCATTTCTTTAAAAAATGTCAAAATTGATTTTTTTGAAGGTTTTATACTTGTTTTTTCATTTTTAAGAAATTTTCGAAAAAATTGAAATTTGTGTGTGTTAGTCTTAAATTACGGAGTATTTTGACTACGACGTGAAAATTGATTATTTTGCTTGTGCTACACTTAAATTTTGACATATTTTTCAAAATTTCAAAATGAATTTTTTTTTAAGGTGTTGGACTTCTATTTTTGCATTTTTTTGAAATTTTGAAAAAAATTGAGATTTGTATGTGTTAGTCTTCAAATACGGAGTATTTCGAGTACGACGTAAAAATTGAGTATTTTTCTTGTGTTACACTTATTTTTTAACATATTTTTTAAAAAATCATAATTGAATTTATTAAATGTGTTAGACTTTTATTTTAGCATTTTTATGAAATTTCACAAAAAATTTAAACTTGTGTGTGTGTTAGTCTTAAATTGCGGAGTATTTTGAGTACGACATGAAAACTGAATAATTTTCTTGTGCAACACTTCAATTTTAACATTTTTTAAAAAATATCATAATTAAATTTTTTGAAGGTGTTAGACTTCTATTTTTGAATTTTTAAGAAATTTTCGAAAAAATTGAACTTTGTGTTGGTTAGTCTTTAGTTTCGGAGTATTTTGAGTACGACATAAAAATTGAGTATTTTGCTTGTGTGGCACTTAAATTTTATCATTTCTTTAAAAAATATCATAATTGATTTTTTTGAAGGTTTTATACTTCTGTTTTTTCATTTTTAAGAAATTTTCGAAAAAATTGAAATTTGTGTGTGTTAGTCTTGAATTACGGAGTATTTTGACTACGACATGAAAATTGAGTATTTTGCTTGTGTTACACTTCAATTTTAAAATTTTATTAAAAATTTCAAAATTAAATTTTTTTGAAGGTGTTAGACTTCTATTTTTGCGTTTTTTTTAAATTTTAAAAAAAATTGAAATTTGTATGTGTCAGTCTTCAAATCCGGAGTATTACGAGTATGACGTAAAAATTGAGTATTTTTCTTGTGTTACACTTATTTTTTGACATATTTTAAAAAAAATCATAATTGAATTTATTGAATGTGTTAGACTTCTATTTTTTCATTTTTATGAAATTTCCCAAAAAATTTAAACTTGTGTGTGTTAGTCTTCAATTGCGGAGTATTTTGAGTACGACATGAAAACTGAATAATTTTCTTGTGCAACACTTCAATTTTAACATTTTTTAAAAAATATCATAATTAAATTTTTTGAAGGTGTTAGACTTCTGTTTTTGAATTTTTAAGAAATTTTCAAAAAAATTGAAATTTGTGTGGGTTTGTCTTCAGTTACGGAGTATTTTGAGTACAACCAAAAAATAGAGTATTTTGCTTGTGTGGCACTTAAATTTTATCATTTCTTTAAAAAATGTCATAATTGATTTTTTTGAAGGTTTTATACTTGTTTTTTCATTTTTAAGAAATTTTCGAAAAAATTGAAATTTGTGTGTGTTAGTCTTCAATTACGGAGTATTTTGACTACGACATGAAAATTGAGTATTTTGCTTGTGTTACACTTAAATTTTAACATATTTTTCAAAATTATAAAATTAATTTTTTTTGAAGGTGTTGGACTTCTATTTTTGCATTTTTGTAAAATTTTGAAAAAAATTGAAATTTGTATGTGTTAGTCTTCAAATCCGGAGTATTTCGAGTACGACGTAAAAATTGAGTATTTTTCTTGTGTTACACTTATTTTTTAATATATTTTTTAAAAAATCATAATTGAATTTATTAAATGTGGTAGACTTTTATTTTAGCATTTTTATGAAATTTCACAAAAAATTTAAACTTGTGTGTGTGTTAGTCTTCAATTGCGGAGTATTTTGAATACGACATGAAAACTGAATAATTTTTTTGTGCAACACTTCAATTTTAACATTTTTTAAAAAATATCATAATTAAATTTTTTGAAGGTGTTAGACTTCTGTTTTTGAATTTTTAAGAAATTTTCGAAAAAATTGAAATTTGTGTTGGTTAGTCTTCAGTTACGGAGTATTTTGAGTACGACATAAAAATTGAGTATTTTGCTTGTGTGGCACTTAAATTTTATCATTTCTTTAAAAAATGTCATAATTGATTTTTTTGAAGGTTTTATACTTCTGCTTTTTCATTTTTAAGAAATTTTCGAAAAAATTGAAATTTGTGTGTGTTAGTCTTGAATTACGGAGTATTTTGACTACGACATGAAAATTGAGTATTTTGCTTGTGTTACACTTCAATTTTAACATATTTTGAAAAATTTCAAAATTAATTTTTTTTGAATGTGTTAGACTTCTATTTTTGCGTTTTTTTTAAATTTTAAAAAAAATTGAAATTTGTATGTGTCAGTCTTCAAATCCGGAGTATTACGAGTACGACGTAAAAATTGAGTATTTTCCTTGTGTTACACTTATTTTTTGACATATTTTTACAAAAATCATAATTGAATTTATTGAATGTGTTAGACTTCTATTTTTTCATTTTTATGAAATTTCACAAAAAATTTAAACTTGTGTGTGTTAGTCTTCAATTGCGGAGTATTTTGAGTAGGACATGAAAACTTAATAATTTTCTTGTGCAACACTTCAATTTTAACATTTTTTAAAAAATATCATAATTAAATTTTTTGAAGGTGTTAGACTTCTGTTTTTGAATTTTTAAGAAATTTTCAAAAAAATTGAAATTTGTGTGGGTTTGTCTTCAGTTACGGAGTATTTTGAGTACAACCTAAAAATAGAGTATTTTGCTTGTGTGGCACTTAAATTTTATCATTTCTTTAAAAAATGTCATAATTGATTTTTTTGAAGGTTTTATACTTGTTTTTTCATTTTTAAGAAATTTTCGAAAAAATTGAAATTTGTGTGTGTTAGTCTTCAATTACGGAGTATTTTGACTACGACATGAAAATTGAGTATTTTGCTTGTGTTACACTTAAATTTTAACATATTTTTCAAAATTATAAAATTAATTTTTTTTGAAGGTGTTGGACTTCTATTTTTGCATTTTTTTGAAATTTTGAAAAAAATTGAAATTTGTATGTGTTAGTCTTCAAATCTGGAGTATTTCGAGTACGACGTAAAAATTGAGTATTTTTCTTGTGTTACACTTATTTTTTAACATATTTTTTAAAAAATCATAATTGGATTTATTAAATGTGTTAGACTTCTATTTTTGCATTTTTATGAAATTTCCCAAAAAATTTAAACTTGTGTGTGTATTAGTCTTCAATTGCGGAGTATTTTGAGTACGACATGAAAACTGAATAATTTTCTTGTGCAACACTTCAATTTTAACATTTTTTTAAAAATATCATAATTAAATTTTTTGAAGGTGTTAGACTTCTGTTTTTGAATTTTTAAGAAATTTTCGAAAAAATTGAAATTTGTGTTGGTTTGTCTTCAGTTACGGAGTATTTTGAGTACAACCTAAAAATAGAGTATTTTGCTTGTGTGGCACTTCAATTTTATCATTTCTTTAAAAAATGTCATAATTGATTTTTTTGAAGGTTTTATACTTGTTTTTTCATTTTTAAGAAATTTTCGAAAAAATTGAAATTTGTGTGTGTTAGTCTTAAATTACGGAGTATTTTGACTACGACGTGAAAATTGATTATTTTGCTTGTGCTACACTTAAATTTTAACATATTTTTCAAAATTTCAAAATGAATTTTTTTTTAAGGTGTTGGACTTCTATTTTTGCATTTTTTTGAAATTTTGAAAAAAATTGAGATTTGTATGTGTTAGTCTTCAAATACGGAGTATTTCGAGTACGACGTAAAAATTGAGTATTTTTCTTGTGTTACACTTATTTTTTAACATATTTTTAAAAAAATCATAATTGAATTTATTAAATGTGTTAGACTTTTATTTTAGCATTTTTATGAAATTTCACAAAAAATTTAAACTTGTGTGTGTGTTAGTCTTCAATTGCGGAGTATTTTGAGTACGACATGAAAACTGAATAATTTTCTTGTGCAACACTTCAATTTTAACATTTTTTTAAAAATATCATAATTAAATTTTTTGAAGGTGTTAGACTTCTGTTTTTGAATTTTTAAGAAATTTTCGAAAAAATTGAACTTTGTGTTGGTTAGTCTTCAGTTACGGAGTATTTTGAGTACGACATAAAAATTGAGTATTTTGCTTGTGTGGCACTTAAATTTGATCATTTCTTTAAAAAATATCATAATTGATGTTATTGAAGGTTTTATACTTCTGTTTTTTCATTTTTAAGAAATTTTCGAAAAAATTGAAATTTGTGTGTGTTAGTCTTGAATTACGGAGTATTTTGACTACGACATGAAAATTGAGTATTTTCCTTGTGTTACACTTCAATTTTAACATATTTTTAAAAATTTCAAAATTAATTTTTTTTGAAGGTGTTAGATTTCTATTTTTGCGTTTTTTTTAAATTTTAAAAAAAATTGAAATTTGTATGTGTCAGTCTTCAAATCCGGAGTATTACGAGTACGACGTAAAAATTGAGTATTTTTCTTGTGTTACACTTATTTTTTGACATATTTTAAAAAAAATCATAATTGAATTTATTGAATGTGTTAGACTTCTATTTTTTCATTTTTATGAAATTTCCCAAAAAATTTAAACTTGTGTGTGTTAGTCTTCAATTGCGGAGTATTTTGAGTACGACATGAAAACTGAATAATTTTCTTGTGCAACACTTCAATTTTAACATTTTTTAAAAAATATCATAATTAAATTTTTTGAAGGTGTTAGACTTCTGTTTTTGAATTTTTAAGAAATTTTCAAAAAAATTGAAATTTGTGTGGGTTTGTCTTCAGTTACGGAGTATTTTGAGTACAACCTAAAAATAGAGTATTTTGCTTGTGTGGCACTTAAATTTTATCATTTCTTTAAAAAATGTCATAATTGATTTTTTTGAAGGTTTTATACTTGTTTTTTCATTTTTAAGAAATTTTCGAAAAAATTGAAATTTGTGTGTGTTAGTCTTCAATTACGGAGTATTTTGACTACGACATGAAAATTGAGTATTTTGCTTGTGTTACACTTAAATTTTAACATATTTTTCAAAATTATAAAATTAATTTTTTTTGCAGGTGTTGGACTTCTATTTTTGCATTTTTTTGAAATTTTGAAAAAAATTGAAATTTGTATGTGTTAGTCTTCAAATCCGGAGTATTTCGAGTACGACGTAAAAATTGAGTATTTTTATTGTGTTACACTTATTTTTTAACATATTTTAAAAAAAATCATAATTGGATTTATTAAATGTGTTAGACTTCTATTTTTGCATTTTTATGAAATTTCCCAAAAAATTTAAACTTGTGTGTGTGTTAGTCTTCAATTGCGGAGTATTTTGAGTACGACATGAAAACTGAATAATTTTCTTGTGCAACACTTCAATTTTAATATTTTTTTTAAAATATCATAATTAAATTTTTTGAAGGTGTTAGACTTATGTTTTTGAATTTTTAAGAAATTTTCAAAAAAATTGAAATTTGTGTGGGTTTATCTTCAGTTACGGAGTATTTTGAGTACGACCTAAAAATAGAGTATTTTGCTTGTGTGGCACTTAAATTTTGTCATTTCTTTAAAAAATGTCATAATTGATTTTTTTGAAGGTTTTATACTTGTTTTCTCATTTTTAAGAAATTTTCGAAAAAATTGAAATTTGTGTGTGTTAGTCTTCAATTACGGAGAATTTTGACTACGACATGAAAGTTGATTATTTTGCTTGTGTTACACTTCAATTTTGATATATTTTTAAAAATTTCAAAATTAATTTTTTTTGAAGGTATTAGACTTCTATTTTTGCGTTTTTTTTTAATTTTCAAAAAAATTGAAATTTGTATGTGTCAGTCTTCAAATCCGGAGTATTACGAGTACGACGTAAAAATTGAGTATTTTTATTGTTTTACACTTATTTTTTAACATATTTTAAAAAAAATCATAATTGAATTTATTGAATGTGTTAGACTTCTATTTTTGCATTTTTATGAAATTTCCCAAAAAATTAAAACTTGTGTGTGTTAGTCTGCAGTTGCGGAGTATTTTGAGTACGACATGAAAACTGAATAATTTTCTTGTGCAACACTTCAATTTTAACATTTTTTTAAAAATATCATAATTAAATTTTTTGAAGGTTTTAGACTTCTGTTTTTGAATTTTTAAGAAATTTTCAAAAAAATTGAAATTTGTGTGGGTTTGTCTTCAGTTACGGAGTATTTTGAGTACAACCTGAAAATAGAGTATTTTGCTTGTGTGGCACTTAAATTTTATCATTTCTTTAAAAAATGTCATATTTGATTTTTTTGAAGGTTTTATACTTGTTTTTTCATTTTTAAGAAATTTTCGAAAAAATTGAAATTTGTGTGTGTTAGTCTTCAATTACGGAGTATTTTGACTACGAAATGAAAATTGAGTATTTTGCTTGTGTTACACTTAAATTTTAACATATTTTTCAAAATTTCAAAATTAATTTTTTTTGAAGGTGTTGGACTTCTATTTTTGCATTTTTTTGAAATTTTGAAAAAAATTGAAATTTGTATGTGTAAGTTTTCAAATCCGGAGTATTTCGAGTACGACGTAAAAATTTAGTATTTTTCTTGTGTTACACTTATTTTTTAAAATATTTTTTAAAAAATCATAATTGGATTTATTAAATGTGTTAGACTTCTATATTTGCATTTTTATGAAATTTCCCAAAAAATTTAAACTTGTGTGTGTGTTAGTCTTCAATTGCGGAGTATTTTGAGTACGACATGAAAACTGAATTATTTTCTTGTGCAACACTTCAATTTTAACATTTTTTTAAAAATATCATAATTAAATTTTTTGACGGTGTTAGACTTCTGTTTTTGAATTTTTAAGAAATTTTCAAAAAAATTGAAATTTGCGTGGGTTTGTCTTCAGTTACGGAGTATTTTGAGTACGACCTAAAAATAGAGTATTTTGCTTGTGTGGCACTTAAATTTTATCATTTCTTTAAAAAATGTCATAATTGATTTTTTTGAAGGTTTTATACTTGTTTTTTCATTTTAAGAAATTTTCGAAAAAATTGAAATATGTGTGTGTTAGTCTTCAATTACGGAGTATTTTGACTACGACATGAAAATTGATTATTTTGCTTGTGTTACACTTCAATTTTGATATATTTTTAAAAATTTCAAAATTAATTTTTTTTGAAGGTGTTAGACTTCTATTTTTGCGTTTTTTTTTTAATTTTCAAAAAAATTGAAATTTGTATGTGTCAGTCTTCAAATCCGGAGTATTACGAGTACGACGTAAAAATTGAGTATTTTTCTTGTGTTACACTTATTTTTTAACATATTTTAAAAAAAATCATAATTGAATTTATTGAATGTGTTAGACTTCTATTTTTGCATTTTTATGAAATTTCCCAAAAAATTAAAACTTGTGTGTGTTAGTCTGCAGTTGCGGAGTATTTTGAGTACGACAAGAAAACTGAATAATTTTCTTGTGCAACACTTCAATTTTAACATTTTTTTGAAAATATCATAATTAAATTTTTTGAAGGTTTTAGACTTCTGTTTTTGAATTTTTAAGAAATTTTAAAAAAAATTGAAATTTGTGTGGGTTTGTCTTCAGTCACGGAGTATTTTGAGTACAACCTAAAAATAGAGTATTTTGCTTGTGTGACACTTAAATTTTATCATTTCTTTAAAAAATGTCATATTTGATTTTTTTGAAGGTTTTATACTTGTTTTTTCATTTTTAAGAAATTTTCGAAAAAATTGAAATTTGTGTGTGTTAGTCTTCAATTACGGAGTATTTTGACTACGACATGAAAATTGAGTATTTTGCTTGTGTTACACTTAAATTTTAACATATATTTCAAAATTTCAAAATTAATTTTTTTTTAAGGTGTTGGACTTCTATTTTTGCATTTTTTTGAAATTTTGAAAAAAATTGAAATTTGTATGTGTTAGTCTTCAAATCCGGAGTATTTCGGGTACGATGTAAAAATTGAGTATTTTTCTTGTGTTACATTTATTTTTTAACATATTTTTTAAAAAATCATAATTGGATTTATTAAATGTGTTAGATTTCTATTTTTGCATTTTTATGAAATTTCCCAAAAAATTTAAACTTGTGTGTGTGTTAGTCTTCAATTGCGGAGTATTTTGAGTACGACATGAAAACTGAATAATTTTCTTGTGCAACACTTCAATTTTAACATTTTTTTAAAAATATCATAATTAAATTTTTTGAACGTGTTAGACTTCTGTTTTTGAATTTTTAAGAGATTTTCAAAAAAATTGAAATTTGTGTGGGTTTGTCTTTAGTTACGGAGTATTTTGAGTATAACCTAAAAATAGAGTATTTTGCTTGTGTGGCACTTAAATTTTATCATTTCTTTAAAAAATGTCATAATTGATTTTTTTGAAGGTTTTATACTTGTTTTTTCATTTTTAAGAAATTTTCGAAATAATTGAAATTTGTGTGTGTGTCTTCAATTACGGAGTATTTTGACTACGACATGAAAATTGAGTATTTTGCTTGTGTTACACTTAAATTTTAACATATTTTTCAAAATTTCAAAATTAATTTTTTTAGAAGGTGTTGGACATCTATTTTTGCATTTTTTTGAAATTTTGAAAAAAATTGAAATTTGTATGTTTTAGTCTTCAAATCAGGAGTATTTCGAGTACGACGTAAAAATTGAGTATTTTTCTTGTGTTACACTTATTTTTGATAATATTTTTTAAAAAATCATAATTCGATTTATTAAATGTGTTAGACTTTATTTTTGCATTTTTATGAAATTTCCCAAAAAATTTAAACTTGTGTGTGTGTTAGTCTTCAATTGCGGAGTATTTTGAGTACGACATGAAAACTGAATAATTTTCATGTGCAAGACTTCAATTTTAACATTTTTTTAAAAATATCATAATTAAATTTTTTGAAGGTGTTAGACTTCTGTTTTTGAATTTTTAAGAAATTTTCAAAAAAATTGAAATTTGTGTGGGTTTGTCTTCAGTTACGGAGTATTTTGAGTATAACCTAAAAATAGAGTATTTTGCTTGTGTGGCACTTAAATTTTATCATTTCTTTAAAAAATGTCATAATTGATTTTTTTGAAGTTTTTATACTTGTTTTTTCATTTTTAAGAAATTTTCGAAAAAATTGAAATTTGCGTGTGTTAGTCTTCAATTTCGGAGTATTTTGACTACGACATGAAAATTGAGTATTTTGCTTGTGTTACACTTAAATTTTAACATATTTTTCAAAATTTCAAAATTAATTTTTATTGAAGGTGTTGGACTTGTAATTTTGCATTTTTTTGAAATTTTGAAAAAAATTGAAATTGGAATGTGTTAGTCTTCAAATCCGGAGTATTTCGAGTACGACGTAAAAATTGAGTATTTTTCTTGTGTTACACTTATTTTTTAACATATTTTTTAAAAAATCATAATTGAATTTATTAAATGTGTTGGACGTCTATTTTAGCATTTTTATGAAATTTCCCAAAAAATTTAAACTTGTGTGTGTGTTAGTCTTCAATTGCGGAGTATTTTGAGTACGACATGAAAACTGAATAATTTTCATGTGCAACACTTCAATTTGAACATTTTTTTAAAAATATCATATTTAAATTTTTTGAAGGTGTTAGACTTCTGTTTTTGAATTTTTAAGAAATTTTCGAAAAAATTGAAATTTGTGTGGGTAAGTCTTCAGTAACGGAGTATTTTGAGTACGACATAAAAATTGAGTATTTTGCTTGTGTGGCACTTAAATTTTATCATTTCTTTAAAAAATATCATAATTGATTTTTTTGAAGGTTTTATACTTGTTGTTTCATTTTTAAGAAATTTTCGAAAAAATTGAAATTTGTGTGTGTTAGTCTTCAATTACGGAGTATTTTGACTACGACATGAAAATTGAGTATTTTGCTTGTGTTACACTTCAATTTTAACATATTTTTAAAAATTTCAAATTTAATTTTTTTTGAAGGTGTTAGACTTCTATTTTTCCGTTTTTTTTTTTAATTTTCAAAAAAATTGAAATTTGTATGTGTCAGTCTTCAAATCCGGAGTATTACGAGTACGACGTAAAAATTGAGTATTTTTCTTGTGTTACACTTATTTTTTAACATATTTAAAAAAAAAATCATAATTGAATTTATTGAATGTGTTAGACTTCTATTTTTGCATTTTTATGAAATTTCCCAAAAAATTTTAACTTGTGTGTGTTAGTCTGCAGTTGCGGAGTATTTTGAGTACGACATGAAAACTGATTAATTTTCTTGTGCAACACTTCAATTTTAACATTTTAATATCATAATTAAATTTTTTGAAGGTGTTAGACTTCTGTTTTTGAATTTTTAAAAAATTTTCAAAAAAATTGAAATTTGTGTAGGTTTGTCTTCAGTTACGGAGTATTTTGAGTATGACCTAAAAATAGAGTATTTTGCTTGTGTGGCACTTAAATTTTATCATTTCTTTAAAAAATGTCATAATTGATTTTTTTGAAAGTTTTATACTTATGTTTTTTCATTTTTAAGAAATTTGCGAAAAAATTGAAATTTGTGTGGGTTAGTCTTCAATTACGGAGTATTTTGACTACGACATGAAAATTGAGTATTTTGCTTGTGTTACACTTAAATTTTAACATATTTTTCAAAATTTCAAAATTAATTTTTTTTTAAGGTGTTTGACTTCTATTTTTGCATTTTTTTTGAAATTTTGAAAAAAATTGAAATTTGTATGTGTTAGTCTTCAAATCCAGAGTATTTCGAGTACGACATAAAAATTGAGTATTTTTCTTGTGTTACACTTATTTTTGAACATATTTTTTAAAAAATCATAATTGGATTTATTAAATGTGTTAGACTTCTATTTTTGCATTTTTATGAAATTTCCCAAAAAATTTAAACTTGTGTGTGTGTTAGTCTTCAATTGCGGAGTATTTTGAGTACGACATGAAAACTGAATAATTTTCTTGTGCTATACTTCAATTTTAACATTTTTTTAAAAATATCATAATTAAATTTTTTGAAGGTGTTAGACTTCTGTTTTTGAATTTTTAAGAAATTTTCGAAAAACTTGAAATTTGTGTGGGTTAGTCTTCAGTTACGGAGTATTTTGAGTACGACATAAAAATTGAGTATTTTGCTTGTGTGGCACTTAAATTTTTTCATTTCTTTAAAAAATGTCATAATTGATTTTTGTGAAGGTTTTATACTTCTGTTTTTTCATTTTTAAGAAATTTTCGAAAAAATTGAAATTTGTGTGTGTTAGTCTTCAATTACGGAGTATTTTGACTACGACATGAAAATTGAGTATTTTTATTGTGTTACACTTCAATTTTAACGTATTTTTAAAAATTTCAAAATTAATTTTTTTTAAGGTGTTAGACTTCTATTTTTGCGTTTTTTTTTTAATTTTCAAAAAAATTGAAATTTGTATGTGTCAGTCTTCAAATCCGGAGTATTACGAGTACGACGTAAAAATTGAGTATTTTTCTTGTGTTACACTTAATTTTTAACATATTTTAAAAAAAATCATAATTGAATTTATTGAATGTGTTAGACTTTTATTTTTGCATTTTTATGAAATTTCCCAAAAAATTTAAACTTGTGTGTGTTAGTCTTCAATTGCGGAGTATTTTGAGTACGACATGAAAACTGAATAATTTTCTTGTGCAACACTTCAATTTTAAAATTTTTTTAAACATATCATAATTAAATTTTTTGAAGGTGTTCGACTTTTGTCTTTTAATTTTTAAGAAATTTTCAAAAAAATTGAAATTTGTGTGGGTTTGTCTTCAGTTACGGAGTATTTTGAGTACGACCTAAAAATAGAGTATTTTGCTTGTGTGGCACTTAAATTTTATCATTTCTTTAAAAAATGTCATAATTGATTTTTTTGAAGGTTTTATACTTATGTTTTTTCATTTTTAAGAAATTTGCGAAAAAATTGAAATTTGTGTGTGTTAGTCTTCAATTACGGAGTATTTTGACTACGACATGAAAATTGAGTATTTTGCTTGTGTTACACTTAAATTTTAACATATTTTTCAAAATTTCAAAATTAATTTTTTTTGAAGGTGCTAGACTTCTAATTTTGCATTTTTTTGAAATTTTGAAAAAAATTGAAATTTGTATGTGTGAGTCTTCAAATCCGGAGTATTTCGAGTACGACGTAAAAATTGAGTATTTTTCTTGTGTTACACTTATTTCTGAACATATTTTTTAAAAAATCATAATTGGATTTATTAAATGTGTTAGACTTCTATTTTTGCATTTTTATGAAATTTCCCAAAAAATTTAAACTTGTGTGTGTGTTAGTCTTCAATTGCGGAGTATTTTGAGTACGACATGAAAACTGAATAATTGTCTTGTGCAAGACTTCAATTTTAACATTTTTTTAAAAATATGATAATTAAATTTTTTGAAGGTGTTAGACTTCTGTTTTTGAATTTTTAAGAAATTTTCGAAAAAATTGAAATTTGTGTGGGTTAGTCTTCAGTTACGGAGTATTTTGAGTACGACATAAAAATTGAGTATTTTGCTTGTGTGGCACTTAAATTTTATCATTTCTTTAAAAAATGTCATTATTGATTTTTTTGAAGGTTTTATACTTGTTTTTTCAATTTTAAGAAATTTTCGAAAAAATTGAAATTTGTGTGTGTTAGTCTTCAATTACGGAGTATTTTGACTACGACATGAAAATTGAGTATTTTGCTTGTGTTACACTTAAATTTTAACATATTTTTCAAAATTTCAAAATTATTTTTTTTTGAAGGTGTTGGACTTCTATTTTTGCATTTTTTTGAAATTTTGAAAAAAATTGAAATTTGAATGTGTTAGTCTTTAAATCCGGAGTATTTCGAGTACGACGTAAAAATTGAGTATTTTTCTTGTGTTACACTTATTTTTAAACATATTTTTTAAAAAATCATAATTGAATTTATTAAATGTTTTAGACTTCTATTTTAGCATTTTTATGAAATTTCCCAAAAAATTTAAACTTGTGTGTGTGTTAGTCTTCAATTGCGGAGTATTTTGAGTACGACATGAAAACTGAATAATTTTCTTGTGCAACACTTCAATTTTAAGATTTTTTAAAAAATATCATAATTAAATTTTTTGAGGTGTTAGATTTCTATTTTTGAATTTTTAAGAAATTTTCGAAAAAATTGAAATTTGTGTGGGTTAGTCTTCAGTAACGGAGTATTTTGAGTACGACATAAAAATTGAGTATTTTGCTTGTGTGGCACTTAAATTTGTTCATTTCTTTAAAAAATGTCATAATTGATTTTTGTGAAGGTTTTATACTTCTGTTTTTTCATTTTTAAGAAATTTTCGAAAAAATTGAAATTTGTGTTTGTTAGTCTTCAATTGCGGAGTATTTTGACTACGACATGAAAATTGAGTATTTTGATTGTGTTACACTTCAATTTTAACGTATTTTTAAAAATTTCAAAATTAATTTTTTTTAAGGTGTTAGACTTCTATTTTTGCGTTTTTTTTTTTATTTTAAAAAAAATTTAAATTTGTATGTGTCAGTCTTCAAATCCGTAGTATTACGAGTACGACGTAAAAATTAAGTATTTTTCTTGTGTTACACTTATTTTTTAACATATTTTAAAAAAAATCATAATTGAATTTATTGAATGTGTTAGACTTTTATTTTTGCATTTTTATGAAATTTCCCAAAAAATTTAAACTTGTGTGTGTTAGTCTTCAATTGCGGAGTATTTTTAGTACGGCATGAAAACTGAATAATTTTCTTGTGCAACACTTCAATTTTAACATTTTTTTAAAAATATCATAATTAAATTTTTTGAAGGTGTTCAACTTCTGTTTTTGAATTTTTAAGAAATTTTCAAAAAAATTGAAATTTGTGTGGGTTTGTCTTTAGTTACGGAGTATTTTGAGTACGACCTAAAAATAGAGTATTTTGCTTGTGTGCCACTTAAATTTTATCATTTCTTTAAAAAATGTCGTAATTGATTTTTTTGAAGGTTTTATACTTATGTTGTTTCATTTTTAAGAAATTTGCGAAAAAATTGAAATTTGTGTGTGTTAGTCTTCAATTACGGAGTATTTTGACTACGACATGAAAATTGAGTATTTTGCTTATGTTACACTTAAATTTTAACATATTTTTCAAAATTTCAAAATTCATTATTTTTGAAGGTGTTTGACCTCTATTTTTGCATTTTTTTTTAAATTTTGAAAAAAATTGAAATTTGTATGTGTTAGTCTTCAAATCCGGAGTATTTCAAGTACGACATAAAAATTGAGTATTTTTCTTGTGTTACACTTATTTTTGAACATATTTTTAAAAAAATCATAGTTGGATTTATTAAATGTGTTGACTACTATTTTTGCATTTTTATGAAATTTCCCAAAAAATTTAAACTTGTGTGTGTGTTAGTCTTCAATTGCGGAGTATTTTGAGTACGACATGAAAACTGAATAATTTTCTTGTGCAATACTTCAATTTTAACATTTTTTAAAAAATATCATAATTAAATTTTTTTAAGGTGTTAGACTTCGTTTTTTGAATTTTTAAGAAAGTTTCGAAAAAATTGAAATTTGTGTGGGTTAGTCTTCAGTTACGGAGTATTTTGAGTACGACATAAAAATTGAGTATTTTGCTTGTGTGGCACTTAAATTTTATCATTTCTTTAAAAAATGTCATAATTGATTTTTTTGAAGGTTTTATACTTGTTTTTTCAATTTTAAGAAATTTTCGAAAAAATTGAAATTAGTGTGTGTTAGTCTTCAATTACGGAGTATTTTGACTACGACATGAAAATTGAGTATTTTGCTTGTGTTACACTTAAATTTTAACATATTTTTCAAAATTTCAAAATTATTTTCTTTTTTGAAGGTGTTGGACTTCTATTTTTGCATTTTTTTGAAATTTTGAAAAAAATTGAAATTTGTATGTGTTAGTCTTCAAATCCGGAGTATTTCGAGTACGACGTAAAAATTGAGTATTTTTATTGTGTTACACTTATTTTTAAACATATTTTTTAAAAAATCATTATTGAATTTATTAAATGTTTTAGACTTCTATTTTAGCATTTTTATGAAATTTCCCAAAAAATTTAAACTTGTGTGTGTGTTAGTCTTCAATTGCGGAGTATTTTGAGTACGACATGAAAACTGAATAATTTTCTTGTGCAACACTTCAATTTTAAGATTTTTTAAAAAATATCATAATTAAATTTTTTGAAGGTGTTAGATTTCTATTTTTGAATTTATAAGAAATTTTCGAAAAAATTGAAATTTGTGTGGGTTAGTCTTCAGTAACGGAGTATTTTGAGTACGACATAAAAATTGAGTATTTTGCTTGTGTGGCACTTAAATTTGTTCATTTCTTTAAAAAATGTCATAATTGATTTTTGTGAAGGTTTTATACTTCTGTTTTTTCATTTTTAAGAAATTTTCGAAAAAATTGAAATTTGTGTGTGTTAGTCTTCAATTGCGGAGTATTTTGACTACGACATGAAAATTGAGTATTTTGATTGTGTTACACTTCAATTTTAACGTATTTTTAAGAATTTCAAAATTAATTTTTTTTAAGGTGTTAGACTTCTATTTTTTGCGTTTTTTTTTTTAATTTTAAAAAAAATTTAAATTTGTATGTGTCAGTCTTCAAATCCGGAGTATTACGAGTACGACGTAAAAATTAAGTATTTTTCTTGTGTTACACTTATTTTTTAACATATTTTAAAAAAAATCATAATTGAATTTATTGAATGTGTTAGACTTTAATTTTTGCATTTTTATGAAATTTCCCAAAAAATTTAAACTTGTGTGTGTGTTAGTCTTCAATTGCGGAGTATTTTGAGTACGACATGAAAACTGAATAATTTTCTTGTGCAACACTTCAATTTTAACATTTTTTTAAAAATATCATAATTAAATATTTTGGAGGTGTTAGACTTCTGTTTTTGAATTTTTAAGAAATTTTGAACAAAATTGAAATTTGTGAGGGTTTGTCTTCAGTTACAGAGTATTTTGAGTACAACCTAAAAATAGAGTATTTTGCTTGTGTGGCACTTAAATTTTATCATTTCTTTAAAAAAATGTCATAATTGATTTTTTTGAAGGTTTTATACTTGTTTTTTCATTTTTAAGAAATTTTCGAAAAAATTGAAATTTGTGTGTGTTAGTCTTCAATTACGGAGTATTTTGACTACGACATGAAAATTGAGTATTTTGCTTGTGATACACTTAAATTTTAACATATTTTTCAAAATTTAAAAATTAATTTTTTTTTAATGTGTTGAACTTCTATTTTTGCATTTTTTTGAAATTTTGAAAAAAATTGAAATTTGTATGTTTTAGTCTTCAAATCCGGAGTATTTCGAGTACGACGTAAAAATTTAGTATTTTTCTTGTGTTACACTTATTTTTGAACATATTTTTTAAAAAATCATAATTCGATTTATTAAATGTGTTAGACTTCTATTTTAGCATTTTTATGAAATTTCCCAAAAAATTTAAACTTGTGTGTGTGTTAGTCTTCAATTGCGGAGTATTTTGAGCACGACATGAAAACTGAATAATTTTCTTGTGCAACACTTCAATTTTAACATTTTTTTAAAAATATCATAATTAAATTTTTTGAAGGTGTTAGACTTCTGTTTTTCAATTTTTAAGAAATTTTCGAAAAAATTGAAATTTGTGTGTGTTAGTCTTCAATTACGGAGTATTTTGACTACGACATGAAAATTGAGTATTTTGCTTGTGTTACACTTAAATTTTATCAAATTTTTCAAAATTTAAAAATTAATTTTTTTTTAAGGTGTTGGACTTCTATTTTTGCATTTTTTTGAAATTTTGAAAAAAATTGAAATTTGTATGTTTTAGTCTTCAAATCCGGAGTATTTCGAGTACGACGTAAAAATTTAGTATTTTTCTTGTGTTACACTTATTTTTGAACATATTTTTAAAAAAATCATAATTGGATTTATTAAATGTGTTAGACTTCTATTTTTTCATTTTTATGAAATTTCCCAAAAAATTTAAACTTGTGTGTGTGTTAGTCTTCAATTGCGGAGTATTTTGAGTACGACATGAAAACTGAATAATTTTCTTGTGCAAGACTTCAATTTTAACATTTTTTTAAAAATATCATAATTAAATTTTTTGAAGGTGTTAGACTTCTGTTTTTGAATTTTTAAGAAATTTTCAAAAAAATTGAAATTTGTATGGGTTTGTCTTCAGTTACGGAGTATTTTGAGTACAACCTAAAAATAGAGTATTTTGCTTATGTGGCACTTAAATTTTATCATTTCTTTAAAAAATGTCATAATTGATTTTTTTGAAGGTTTTATACTTGTTTTTTCATTTTTAAGAAATTTTCGAAAAAATTGAAATTTGTGTGTGTTAGTCTTCAATTACGGAGTATTTTGACTACGACATGAAAATTGAGTATTTTGCTTGTGTTACACTTAAATTTTAACATATTTTTCAAAATTTCAAAATTATTTTTTTTTTAAGGTGTTGGACTTCTATTTTTGCATTTTTTTGAAATTTTGAAACAAATTGAAATTTGTATGTGTTAGTCTTCAAATCCGGAGTATTTCGAGTACGACGTAAAAATTGAGTATTTTTCTTGTGTTACACTTATTTTTAAATATATTTTTTAAAAAATCATAATTGAATTTATTAAATGTTTTAGACTTCTATTTTAGCATTTTTATGAAATTTCCCAAAAAATTTAAACTTGTGTGTGTGTTAGTCTTCAATTGCGGAGTATTTTGAGTACGACATGAAAACTGAATAATTTTCTTGTGCAACACTTCAATTTTAAGATTTTTTAAAAAATATCATAATTAAATTTTTTGAAGGTGTTAGATTTCTATTTTTGAATTTTAAAGAAATTTTCGAAAAAATTGAAATTTGTGTGGGTTAGTCTTCAGTAACGGAGTATTTTGAGTACGACATAAAAATTGAGTATTTTGCTTGTGTGGCACTTAAATTTGTTCATTTCTTTAAAAAATGTCATAATTGATTTTTGTGAAGGTTTTATACTTCTGTTTTTTCATTTTTAAGAAATTTTCGAAAAAATTGAAATTTGTGTGTGTTAGTCTTCAATTGCGGAGTATTTTGACTACGACATGAAAATTGAGTATTTTGATTGTGTTACACTTCAATTTTAACGTATTTTTAAAAATTTCAAAATTAATTTTTTTTAAGGTGTTAGACTTCTATTTTTGCGTTTTTTTTTTAATTTTAAAAAAAATTTAAATTTGTATGTGTCAGTCTTCAAATCCGGAGTATTACGAGTACGACGTAAAAATTAAGTATTTTTCTTGTGTTACACTTATTTTTTAACATATTTTAAAAAAAATCATAATTGAATTTATTGAATGTGTTAGACTTTAATTTTTGCATTTTTATGAAATTTCCCAAAAAATTTAAACTTGTGTGTGTGTTAGTCTTCAATTGCGGAGTATTTTGAGTACGACATGAAAACTGAATAATTTTCTTGTGCAACACTTCAATTTTAACATTTTTTTAAAAATATCATAATTAAATATTTTGAAGGTGTTAGACTTCTGTTTTTGAATTTTTAAGAAATTTTCAAAAAAATTGAAATTTGTGAGGGTTTGTCTTCAGTTACAGAGTATTTTGAGTACAACCTAAAAATAGAGTATTTTGCTTGTGTGGAACTTAAATTTTATCATTTCTTTAAAAAAATGTCATAATTGATTTTTTTGAAGGTTTTATACTTGTTTTTTCATTTTTAAGAAATTTTCGAAAAATTTGAAATTTGTGTGTGTTAGTCTTCAATTACGGAGTATTTTGACTACGACATGAAAATTGAGTATTTTGCTTGTGATACACTTAAATTTTAACATATTTTTCAAAATTTAAAAATTAATTTTTTTTTAAGGTGTTGGACTTCTATTTTTGCATTTTTTTGAAATTTTGAAAAAAATTGAAATTTGTATGTTTTAGTCTTCAAATCTGGAGTATTTCGAGTACGACGTACAAATTTAGTATTTTTCTTGTGTTACACTTATTTTTGAACATATTTTTTAAAAAATCATAATTCGATTTATGAAATGTGTTAGACTTCTATTTTAGAATTTTTATGAAATTTCCCAAAAAATTTAAACTTGTGTGTGTGTTAGTCTTCAATTGCGGAGTATTTTGAGCACGACATGAAAACTGAATAATTTTCTTGTGCAACACTTCAATTTTAAAATTTTTTTAAAAATATCATAATTAAATTTTTTGAACGTGTTAGACTTCTGTTTTTGAATTTTTAAGAAATTTTCGAAAAAATTGAAATTTGTGTGTGTTAGTCTTCAATTACGGAGTATTTTGACTACGACATGAAAATTGAGTATTTTGCTTGTGTTACACTTAAATTTTATCAAATTTTTCAAAATTTAAAAATTAATTTTTTTTTAAGGTGTTGGACTTCTATTTTTGCATTTTTTTGAAATTTTGAAAAAAATTGAAATTTGTATGTTTTAGTCTTCAAATCCGGAGTATTTCGAGTACGACGTAAAAATTTAGTATTTTTCTTGTGTTACACTTATTTTTGAACATATTTTTAAAAAAATCATAATTGGATTTATTAAATGTGTTAGACTTCTATTTTTTCATTTTTATGAAATTTCCCAAAAAATTTAAACTTGTGTGTGTGTTAGTCTTCAATTGCGGAGTATTTTGAGTACGACATGAAAACTGAATAATTTTCTTGTGCAAGACTTCAATTTTAACATTTTTTTAAAAATATCATAATTAAATTTTTTGAAGGTGTTAGACTTCTGTTTTTGAATTTTTAAGAAATTTTCAAAAAAATTGAAATTTGTATGGGTTTGTCTTCAGTTACGGAGTATTTTGAGTACAACCTAAAAATAGAGTATTTTGCTTATGTGGCACTTAAATTTTATCATTTCTTTAAAAAATGTCATAATTGATTTTTTTGAAGGTTTTATACTTGTTTTTTCATTTTTAAGAAATTTTCGAAAAAATTGAAATTTGTGTGTGTTAGTCTTCAATTACGGAGTATTTTGACTACGACATGAAAATTGAGTATTTTGCTTGTGTTACACTTAAATTTTAACATATTTTTCAAAATTTCAAAATTAATTTTTTTTGAAGGTATTGGACTTCTATTTTTGCATTTTTTTGAAATTTTGAAAAAAATTGAAATTTGTATGTGTTAGTCTTCAAATCCGGAGTATTTCGAGTACGACGTAAAAATTGAGTATTTTTCTTGTGTTACACTTATTTTTTAACATATTTTATAAAAAATCATAATTGAATTTATTAAATGTGTTAGACTTCTATTTTAGCATTTTTATGTAATTTCCCAAAAAATTTAAACTTGTGTGTGTGTTAGTCTTCAATTGCGGAGTATTTTGAGTACGACATGAAAACTGAATAATTTTCTTGTGCAACACTTCAATTTTAACATTTTTTTAAAAATATCATAATTAAATTTTTTAAAGGTGTTAGACTTCTGTTTTTGAATTTTTAAGAAATTTTCGAAAAAATTGAAATTTGTGTGGGTTAGTCTTCAGTAACGGAGTATTTTGACTACAACATGAAAATTGAGTATTTTGCTTGTGTTACACTTAAATTTTAACATATTTTTCAAAATTTCAAAATTAATTTTTTTTGAAGGTGTTACACTTCTATTTTTGCATTTTTTTGAAATTTTGAAAAAAATTGAAATTTGTATGTGTGAGTCTTCAAATCCGGAGTATTTCGAGTACGACGTAAAAATTGAGTATTTTTCTTGTGTTACACTTATTTTTTAACATATTTTTAAAAAAATCATAATTGGATTTATTAAATGTGTTAGACTTCTATTTTTTCATTTTTATGAGATTTCCCAAAAAATTTAAACTTGTGTGTGTGTTAGTCTTCAATTGCGGAGTATTTTGAGTACGACATGAAAACTGAATAATTTTCTTGTGCAACACTTCAATTTTAACATTTTTTTAAAAATATAATAATTAAATATTTTGAACGTGTTAGACTTCTGTTTTTGAATTTTTAAGAAATTTTCAAAATAATTGAAATTTGTGTGGGTTTGTCTTCAGTTACGGAGTATTTTGAGTACAACCTAAAAATAGAGTATTTTGCTTGTGTGGCACTTAAATTTTATCATTTCTTTAAAAAATGTCATAATTGATTTTTTTGAAGGTTTTATACTTATGTTTTTTCATTTTTAAGAAATTTGCGAAAAAATTGAAATTTGTGTGTGTTAGTCTTCAATTACGGAGTATTTTGACTACGACATGAAAATTGAGTATTTTGCTTGTGTTACACTTAAATTTTAACATATTTTTCAAAATTTCAAAATTAATTTTTTTTGAAGGTGTTGGACTTCTATTTTTGCATTTTTTTGAAATTTTGAAAAAAATTGAAATTTGTATGTATCAGTCTTCAAATCCGGAGTATTACGAGTACGACGTAAAAATTGAGTATTTTTCTTGTGTTACACTTATTTGTTAACATATTTAAAAAAAAAATCATAATTGAATTTATTGAATGTGTTAGACTTCTATTTTTGCATTTTTATGAGATTTCCCAAAAAATTTAAACTTGTGTGTGTGTTAGTCTTCAATTGCGGAGTATTTTGAGTACGACATGAAAACTGAATAATTTTCTTGTGCAACACTTCAATTTTAACATTTTTTTAAAAATATCATAATTAAATATTTTGAACGTGTTCGACTTATGTTTTTTCATTTTTAAGAAATTTTCAAAATAATTGAAATTTGTGTGGGTTTGTCTTCAGTTACGGAGTATTTTGAGTACAACCTAAAAATAGAGTATTTTGCTTGTGTGGCACTTAAATTTTATCATTTCTTTAAAAAATGTCATAATTGATTTTTTTCAAGGTTTCATACTTGTTTTTTCATTTTTAAGAAATTTTCGAAAAAATTGAAATTTGTGTGTGTTAATCTTCAATTACGGAGTATTTTGACTACGACATGAAAATTGAGTATTTTGCTTGTGTTACACTTAAATTTTAACATATTTTTCAAAATTTCAAAATTAATTTTTTTTGAAGGTGTTGGACTTCTATTTTTGCATTTTTTTGAAATTTTGAAAAAAATTGAAATTTGTATGTGTTAGTCTTCAAATCCGGAGTATTTCGAGTACGACGTAAAAATTGAGTATTTTTCTTGTGTTACACTTATTTTTTAACATATTTTTTAAAAAATCATAATTGAATTTACTAAATGTGTTAGACTTCTATTTTAGCATTTTTATGAAATTTCCCAAAAAATTTAAACTTGTGTGTGTGTTAGTCTTCAATTGCGGAGTATTTTGAGTATGACATGAAAACTGAATAATTTTCATGTGCAACACTTCAATTTTAACATTTTTTTAAAAATATCATAATTAAATTTTTTGAAGGTGTCAGACTTCTGTTTTCGAATTTTTAAGAAATTTTCGAAAAAATTGAAATTTGTCTGGGTTAGTCTTCAGTTACGGAGTATTTTGAGTACGACATCAAAATTGAGTATTTTGCTTGTGTGGCACTTAAATTTTTTCATTTTTTTAAAAAATGTCATAATTGATTTTTTTTAAGGTTTCATACTTTTGTTTTTTCATTTTTAAGAAATTTTCGAAAAAATCGAAATTTGTGTGTGTTAGGCTTCAATTAAGGAGTATTTTCACTACGACATGAAAATTGAGTATTTTGCTTGTGTTACACTTAAATTTTAACATATTTTTCAAAATTTCAAAATTAATTTTTTTTTAAGGTGTTAGACATCTATTTTTGCGTTTTTTTTTTATTTTCAAAAAAATTGAAATTTGTATGTGTCAGTCTTCAAATCCGGAGTATTACGAGTACGACGTATAAATTTAGTATTTTTCTTGTGTTACACTTATTTTTTAACGTATTTTAAAAAAAATCATAATTGAATTTATTGAATGTGTTAGACTTCTATTTTTGCATTTTTATGAAATTTCCCAAAAAATTTAAACTCGTGTGTGTTAGTCTGCAGTTGCGGAGTATTTTGAGTACGACATGAAAACTGAATAATTTTCTTGTGCAACACTTCAATTTTAACATTTTTATAAAAATATCATAATTAAATTTTTTGAAGGTGTTAGACTTCTGTTTTTGAATTTTTAAGAAATTTTCAAAATAATTGAAATTTGTGTGGGTTTGTCTTCAGTTACGGAGTATTTTGAGTACGACCTAAAAATAGAGTATTTTGCATGTGTGGCACTTAAATTTTATCATTTCTTTAAAAAATGTCATAATTGATTTTTTTGAAGGTTTTATACTTATGTTTTTCATTTTTAAGAAATTTGCGAAAAAATTGAAATTTGTGTGTGTTAGTCTTCAATTACGGAGTATTTCGACTACGACATGAAAATTGAGTATTTTGCTTGTGTTACACTTAAATTTTAACATATTTTTCAAAATTTCAAAATTAATTTTTTTTTAAGGTGTTAGACTTCTATTTTTGCATTTTTTTTGAAATTTTGAAAAAAATTGAAATTTGTATGTGTGAGTCTTCAAATCCGGAGTATTTCGAGTACGACGTAAAAATTGAGTATTTTTCTTGTGTTACACTTATTTTTGAACATATTTTTTAAAAAATCATAATTGAATTTATTAAATGTGTTAGACTTCTATTTTTGCATTTTTATTAAATTTCCCAAAAAATTTAAACATGTGTGTGTGTTAGTCTTCAATTGCGGAGTATTTTGAGTACGACCTGAAAACTGAATAATTTTCTTGTGCAACACTTCAATATTAACATTTTTTAAAAATACCATAATTAAATTTATTGAAGGTGTTAGACTTCTGTTTTTGAATTTTTAAGAAATTTTCAAAAAAATTGAAATTTGTGTGGGTTTGTCTTCAGTCACGGAGTATTTTGAGTACGACCTAAAAATAGAGTATTTTGCTTGTGTGGCACTTAAATTTTATCATTTCTTTAAAAAATGTCATAATTGATTTTTTTGAAGGTTTTATACTTGTTTTTTCATTTTTAAGAAATTTTCGAAAAAATTGATATTTGTGTGTGTTAGTCTTCAATTACGGAGTATTTTGACTACGACATGAAAATTGAGTATTTTGCTTGTGTTAAACTTAAATTTTAACATATTTTTCAAAATTTCAAAATTAATTTTTTTTTAAGGTGTTGGACTTCTATTTTTGCATTTTTTTGAAATTTTGAAAAAAATTGAAATTTGTATGTGTTAGTCTTCAAATCCGGAGTATTTCGAGTACGACGTAAAAATTGAGTATTTTTCTTGTGTTACACTTATTTTTTAACATATTTTTAAAAAAATCATAATTGAATTTATTAAATGTGTTAGACTTCTATTTTAGCATTTTTATGAAATTTCCCAAAAATTTAAACTTGTGTGTGTGTTAGTCTTCAATTGTGGAGTATTTTGAGTACGACATGAAAACCGAATAATTTTCTTGTGCAACACTTCAATTTTAACATTTTTTTAAAAATATCATAATTAAATTTTTTGAAGGTGTCAGACTTCTGTTTTCGAATTTTTAAGAAATTTTCGAAAAAATTGAAATTTGTGTGGGTTAGTCTTCAGTTACGAAGTATTTTGAGTGCGACATCAAAATTGAGTATTTTGCTTGTGTGGCACATAAATTTTTTCATTTCTTTAAAAAATGTCATAATTGATTTTTTTGAAGGTTTTATACTTCTGTTTTTTCATTTTTAAGAAATTTTCGAAAAAATTGATATTTGTGTGTGTTAGTCTTCAATTACGGAGTATTTTGACTACGACATGAAAATTGAGTATTTTGCTTGTGTTACACTTCAATTTTAACATATTTTTAAAAATTTCGAAATTAATTTTTTTTTAAGGTGTTAGACATCTATTTTTGCGTTTTTTTTTTATTTTCAACAAAATTGAAATTTGTATGTATCAGTCTTCAAATCCGGAGTATTACGAGTACGACGTAAAAATTGAGTATTTTTCTTGTGTTACACTTATTTGTTAACATATTTTAAAAAAAAATCATAATTGAATTTATTGAATGTGTTAGACTTCTATTTTTGCATTTTTATGAAATTTCCCAAAAAATTTAAACTTGCGTGTGTTAGTCTGCAGTTGCGGAGTATTTTGAGTACGACATGAAAACTGAATAATTTTCTTGTGCAACACTTCAATTTTAACATTTTTTTAAAAATATCATAATTAAATTTTTTGAAGGTGTTAGACTTCTGTTTTTGAATTTTTAAGAAATTTTCAAAAAAATTGAAATTTGTGTGGGTTTGTCTTCAGTTACGGAGTATTTTGAGTACGACCTAAAAATAGAGTATTTTGCTTGTGTGGCACTTAAATTTTATCATTTCTTTAAAAAATGTCATAATTGATTTTTTTGAAGGTTTTATACTTGTGTTTTTTCATTTTTAAGAAATTTGCGAAAAAATTGAAATTTGTGTGTGTTAGTCTTCAATTACGGAGTATTTCGACTACGACATGAAAATTGAGTATTTTGCTTGTGTTACACTTAAATTTTAACATATTTTTCAAAATTTCAAAATTAATTTTTTTTGAAGGTGTTAGACTTTTATTTTTGCATTTTTTTTGAAATTTTGAAAAAAATTGAAATTTGTATGTGTGAGTGTTCAATTCCGGAGTATTTCGAGTACGACGTAAAAATTGAGTATTTTTCTTGTGTTACACTTATGTTTTAACATATTTTTTAAAAAATCATAATTGAATTTATTAAATGTGTTAGACTTCTATTTTTGCTTTTTTATTAAATTTCCCAAAAAATTTAAACCTGTGTGTGTGTTGGTCTTCAATTGCGGAGTATTTTTAGTACGACATGAAAACTGAAAAATTTTCTTGTGCAACACTTCAATTTTAACATTTTTTTAAAAATATCATAATTAAATTTTTTGAATGTGGTAGAGTTTTGTTTTTGAATTTTTAAGAAATTTTCAAAAAATTGAAATTTGTGTGGGTTTGTCTTCAGTTACGGAGTATTTTGAGTACGACCTAAAAATAGAGTATTTTGCTTGTGTGGCACTTAAATTTTATCATTTCTTTAAAAAATGTCATAATTGATTTTTTTGAAGGTTTTATACTTGTTTTTTCATTTTTAAGAAATTTTCGAAAAAATTGAAATTTGTGTGTGTTAGTCTTCAATTACGGAGTATTTTGACTACGACATGAAAATTGAGTATTTTGCTTGTGTTACACTTAAATTTTAACATATTTTTCAAAATTTCAAAATTAATTTTTTTTGAAGGTGTTGGACTTCTATTTTTGCATTTTTTTGAAATTTTGAAAAAAATTGAAATTTGTATGTGTTAGTCTTCAAATCCGGAGTATTTCGAGTACGACGTAAAAATTGAGTATTTTTCTTGTGTTACACTTATTTTTTAACATATTTTTTAAAAACTCATAATTGAATTTATTAAATGTGTTAGACTTCTATTTTAGCATTTTTATGAAATTTCCCAAAAAATTTAAACTTGTGTGTGTGTTAGTCTTCAATTGCGGAGTATTTTGAGTACGACATGAAAACTGAATAATTTTCTTGTGCAACACTTCAATTTTAACATTTTTTTAAAAAGATCATAATTAAATTTTTTGAAGGTGTCAGACTTCTGTTTTCGAATTTTTAAGAAATTTTCGAAAAAATTGAAATTTGTGTGGGTTAGTCTTCAGTTACGGAGTATTTTGAGTACGACATCAAAATTGAGTATTTTGTTTGTGTGGCACTTAAATTTTTTCATTTCTTTAAAAAATGTCATAATTGATTTTTTTGAAGGTTTTATACTTCTGTTTTTTCATTTTTAAGAAATTTTCGAAAAAATTGAAATTTGTGTGTGTTAGTCTTCAATTACGGAGTATTTTGACTACGACATGAAAATTGAGTATTTTGCTTGTGTCACACTTCAATTTTAACATATTTTTAAAAATTTCAAAATTAATTTTTTTTTAAGGTGTTAGACTTCTATTTTTGCGTTTTTTTTTTAATTTTCAAAAAAAATGAAATTTGTATGTGCCAGTCTTCAAATCCGGAGTATTACGAGTACGACGTAAAAATTGAGTATTTTTCTTGTGTTACACTTATTTTTTAACATATTTTAAAAAAAATCATAATTGAATTTATTGAATGTGTTAGACTTCTATTTTTGCATTTTTATTAAATTTCCCAAAAAATTTAAACCTGTGTGTGTGTTAGTCTTCAATTGCGGAGTATTTTGAGTATGACATGAAAACTGAAAAATTTTCTTGTGCAACACTTCAATTTTAACATTTTTTTAAAAATATCATAATTAAATTTTTCGAATGTGTTAGACTTCTGTTTTTGAATTTTTAAGAAATTTTCAAAAAAATTGAAATTTGTGTGGGTTTGTCTTCAGTTACGGTGTATTTTGAGTACGACCTAAAAATAGAGTATTTTGCTTGTGTGGCACTTAAATTTTATCATTTCTTTAAAAAATGTCATAATTGATTTTTTTGAAGGTTTTATACTTGTTTTTTCATTTTTAAGAAATTTTCGAAAAAATTGAAATTTGTGTGTGTTAGTCTTCAATTACGGAGTATTTTGACTACGACATGAAAATTGAGTATTTTGCTTGTGTTACACTTAAATTTTAACATATTTTTCAAAATTTCAAAATTAATTTTTTTTTAAGGTGTTGGACTTCTATTTTTGCATTTTTTTGAAATTTTGAAAAAAATTGAAATTTGTATGTGTTAGTCTTCAAATCCGGAGTATTTCGAGTACGACGTAAAAATTGAGTATTTTTCTTGTGTTACACTTATTTTTTAACATATTTTTAAAAAAATCATAATTGAATTTATTAAATGTGTTAGACTTCTATTTTAGCATTTTTATGAAATTTCCCAAAAAATTTAAACTTGTGTGTGTGTTAGTCTTCAATTGCGGAGTATTTTGAGTACGACATGAAAACTGAATAATTTTCTTGTGCAACACTTCAATTTTAACATATTTTTAAAAAGATCATAATTAAATTTTTTGAAGGTGTCAGACTTCTGTTTTCGAATTTTTCAGAAATTTTTGAAAAAATTGAAATTTGTGTGGGTTAGTCTTCAATTACGTAGTATTTTGAGTACGACATCAAAATTGAGTATTTTGCTTGTGTGGCACTTAAATTTTTTCATTTCTTTAAAAAATGTCATAATTGATTTTTTTGAAGGTTTTATACTTCTGTTTTTTCATTTTTAAGAAATTTTCGAAAAAATTGAAATTTGTGTGTGTTAGTCTTCAATTACGGAGTATTTTGACTACGACATGAAAATTGAGTATTTTGCTTGTGTTACACTTCAATTTTAACAAATTTTTAAAAATTTAAAATTTTTTTTTTTTTAAGGTGTTAGACTTCTATTTTGGCGTTTTTTTTTTAATTTTCAAAAAAAATGAAATTTGTATGTGCCAGTCTTCAAATCCGGAGTATTACGAATACGACGTAAAAATTGAGTATTTTTCTTGTGTTACACTCATTTTTTAACATATTTTAAAAAAAATCATAATTGAATTTATTGAATGTGTTAGACTTCTATTTTTGCATTTTTATGAAATTTCCCAAAAAATTTAAACTTGTGTGTGTTAGTCTGCAGTTGCGGAGTATTTTGAGTACGACATGAAAACTGAAAAATTTTCTTGTGCAACACTTCAATTTTAACATATTTTTAAAAATATCATAATTAAATATTTTGAAGGTGTTAGACTTCTGTTTTTGAATTTTTAAGAAATTTTCAAAATAATTGAAATTTGTGTGGGTTTGTCTTCAGTTACGGAGTATTTTGAGTACAACCTTAAAATAGAGTATTTTGCTTGTGTGGCACTTAAAATTTATCATTTCTTAAAAAAATGTCATAATTGATTTTTTTGAAGGTTTTATACTTATGTTTTTTGATTTTTAAGAAATTTGCGAAAAAATTGAAATTTGTGTTTGTTAGTCTTCAATTACGGAGTATTTCGACTACGACATGAAAATTGAGTATTTTGCTTGTGTTACACTTCAATTTTAACATATTTTTCAAAATTTCAAAATTAATTTTTTTTTAAGGTGTTAGACTTCTATTTTTACATTTTTTTTGAAATTTTGAAAAAAAATGAAATTTGTATGTGTGAGTCTTCAAATCCGGAGTATTTCGAGTACGACGTAAAAATTGAGTTTTTTTCTTGTGTTACACTTATTTTTGAACATATTTTTTAAAAAATCATAATTGAATTTATTAAATGTGTTAGACTTCTATTTTTGCATTTTTATTAAATTTCCCAAAAAATTTAAACCTATGTGTGTGTTAGTCTTCAATTGAGGAGTATTTTGAGTACGACATGAAAATTGAATAATTTTCTTGTGCAACACTTCAATTTTAACATTTTTTTAAAAATATCATAATTAAATTTTTTGAAGGTGTTAGACTTCTGTTTTTGAATTTTTAAGAAATTTTCAAAAAAATTGAAATTTGTGTGGGTTTGTCTTCAGTTACGGAGTATTTTGAGTACGACCTAAAAATACAGTATTTTGCTTGTGTGGCACTTAAATTTTATCATTTCTTTAAAAAATGTCATAATTGATTTTTTTCAAGGTTTTATACTGGTTTTTCATTTTTAAGAAACTTTCGAAAAAATTGAAATTTGTGTGTGTTAGTCTTCAATTACGGAGTATTTTGACTACGACATGAAAATTGAGTATTTTGCTTGTGTTACACTTAAATTTGAACATATTTTTCAAAATTTCAAAATTAATTTTTTTTAAGGTGTTGGACTTCTATTTTTGCATTTTTTTGATATTTTGAAAAAAATTGAAATTTGTATGTGTTAGTCTTCAAATCCGGAGTATTTCGAGTACGACGTAAAAATTGAGTATTTTTCTTGTGTTACACTTATTTTTTAACATATTTTTTAAAAAATCATAATTGAATTTATTAAATGTGTTACACTTCTATTTTAGCATTTTTATGAAATTTCCCAAAAAATTTAAACTTGGGTGTGTGTTAGTCTTCAATTGCGGAGTATTTTGAGTACGACATGAAAACTGAATAATTTTCTTGTGCAACACTTCAATTTTAACATTTTTTTAAAAATATCATAATTAAATTTTTTGAAGGTGTCAGACTTCTGTTTTCGAATTTTTAAGAAATTTTCGAAAAAATTGAAATTTGTCTGGGTTAGTCTTCAGTTACGGAGTATTTTGAGTACGATATCAAAATTGAGTATTTTGATTGTGTGGCACTTAAATTTTTTCATTTCTTTAAAAAATGTCATAATTGATTTTTTTTAAGATTTTATACATTTGTTTTTTGATTTTTAAGAAATTTGCGAAAAAATTGAAATTTGTGTTTGTTAGTCTTCAATTACGGAGTATTTCGACTACGACATGAAAATTGAGTATTTTGCTTGTGTTACACTTCAATTTTAACATATTTTTCAAAATTTCAAAATTAATTTTTTTTTAAGGTGTTAGACTTCTATTTTTGCATTTTTTTTGAAATTTTGAAAAAAATTGAAATTTGTATGTGTGAGTCTTCAAATCCGGAGTATTTCGAGTACGACGTAAAAATTGAGTTTTTTTCTTGTGTTACACTTAATTTTGAACATATTTTTTAAAAAATCATAATTGAATTTATTAAATGTGTTAGACTTCTATTTTTGCATTTTTATTAAATTTCCCAAAAAATTTAAACCTGTGTGTGTGTTAGTCTTCAATTGAGGAGTATTTTGAGTACGACATGAAAATTGAATAATTTTCTTGTGCAACACTTCAATTTTAACATTTTTTTAAAAATATCATAATTAAATTTTTTGAAGGTGTTAGACTTCTGTTTTTGAATTTTTAAGAAATTTTCAAAAAAATTGAAATTTGTGTGGGTTTGTCTTCAGTTACGGAGTATTTTGAGTACGACCTAAAAATAGAGTATTTTGCTTGTGTGGCACTTAAATTTTATCATTTCTTTAAAAAATGTCATAATTGATTTTTTTCAAGGTTTTATACTGGTTTTTCATTTTTAAGAAATTTGCGAAAAAATTGAAATTTGTGTGTGTTAGTCTTCAATTACGGAGTATTTTGACTACGACATGAAAATTGAGTATTTTGCTTGTGTTACACTTAAATTTTAACATATTTTTCAAAATTTCAAAATTTAATTTTTTTAAGGTGTTGGACTTCTATTTTTGCATTTTTTTGAAATTTTGAAAAAAATTGAAATTTGTATGTGTTAGTCTTCAAATCCGGAGTATTTCGAGTACGACGTAAAAATTGAGTATTTTTCTTGTGTTACACTTATTTTTTAACATATTTTTTAAAAAATCATAATTGAATTTATTAAATGTGTTAGACTTCTATTTTAGCATTTTTATGAAATTTCCCAAAAAATTTAAACTTGTGTGTGTGTTAGTCTTCAATTGCGGAGTATTTTGAGTACGACATGAAAACTGAATAATTTTCTTGTGCAACACTTAAATTTTAAGATTTTTTTAAAAATATCATAATTAAATTTTTTGAAGGTGTCAGACTTCTGTTTTCGAATTTTTAAGAAATTTTCGAAAAAATTGAAATTTGTCTGGGTTAGTCTTCAGTTACGGAGTATTTTGAGTACGACATCAAAATTGAGTATTTTCCTTGTGTGGCACTTAAATTTTTTCATTTCTTTAAAAAATGTCATAATTGATTTTTTTGAAGGTTTTATACATTTGTTTTTTCATTTTTAAGAAATTTTCGAAAAAATCGAAATTTGTGTGTGTTAGTCTTCAATTAAGGAGTATTTTGACTACGACATAAAAATTGAGTATTTTGCTTGTGTTACACTTCAATTTAAACATATTTTTAAAAATTTCAAAATTAATTTTTTTTTATGGTGTTAGACATCTATTTTTGCGTTTTTTTTTTAATTTTCAAAAAAATTGAAATTTGTATGTGTCAGTCTTCAAATCCGGAGTATTACGAGTACGACGTAAAAATTTAGTATTTTTCTTGTGTTACACTTATTTTTTAACGTATTTTAAAAAAAATCATAATTGTATTTATTGAATGTGTTAGACTTCTATTTTTGCATTTTTATGAAATTTCCCAAAAAATTTAAACTTGTGTGTGTTAGTCTGCAGTTACGGAGTATTTTGAGTACGGCATGAAAACTGAATAATTTTCTTGTGCAACACTTCAATTTTAACATTTTTATAAAAATATCATAATTAAATTTTTTGAAGGTGTTAGACTTCTGTTTTTGAATTTTTAAGAAATTTTCAAAATAATTGAAATTTGTGTGGGTTTGTCTTCAGTTACGGAGTATTTTGAGTACGACCTAAAAATAGAGTATTTTGCATGTGTGGCACTTAAATTTTTTCATTTCTTTAAAAAATGTCATAATTGATTTTTTTCAAGGTTTTATACTTGTTTTTTCATTTTTAAGAAATTTTCGAAAAAATTGAAATTTGTGTGTGTTAGTCTTCAATTACGGAGTATTTTGACTACGACATGAAAATTGAGTATTTTGCTTGTGTTACACTTAAATTTTAAAATATTTTTCAAAATTTCAAAATTAATTTTTTTAAGGTGTTGGACTTCTATTTTTGCATTTTTTTGAAATTTTGGAAAAAATTGAAATTTGTATGTGTTAGTCTTCAAATCCAGAGTATTTCGAGTAGGACGTAAAAATTGAGTATTTTTCTTGTGTTACACTTATTTTTTAACATATTTTTAAAAAAATCATAATTGAATTTATTAAATGTGTTACACTTCTATTTTAGCATTTTTATGAAATTTCCCAAAAAATTTAAACTTGTGTGTGTGTTAGTCTTCAATTGCGGAGTATTTTGAGTACGACATGAAAACTGAATAATTTTCTTGTGCAACACTTCAATTTTAACATTTTTTTAAAAATATCATAATTAAATTTTTTGAAGGTGTCAGACTTCTGTTTTCGAATTTTTAAGAAATCTTCGAAAAAATTGAAATTTGTCTGGGTTAGTCTTCAGTTACGGAGTATTTTGAGTACGACATCAAAATTGAGTATTTTGCTTGTGTGGCACTTAAATTTTTTCATTTCTTTAAAAAATGTCATAATTGATTTTTTTTAAGGTTTTATACATTTGTTTTTTGATTTTTAAGAAATTTGCGAAATAATTGAAATTTGTGTTTGTTAGTCTTCAATTACGGAGTATTTCGACTACGACATGAAAATTGAGTATTTTGCTTGTGTTACACTTCAATTTTAACATATTTTTCAAAATTTCAAAATTAATTTTTTTTTAAGGTGTTAGACTTCTATTTTTGCATTTTTTTTGAAATTTTGAAAAAAATTGAAATTTGTATGTGTGAGTCTTCAAATCCGGAGTATTCCGAGTACGACGTAAAAATTGAGTTTTTTTTCTTGTGTTACACTTATTTTTGAACATATTTTTTAAAAAATCATAATTGAATTTATTAAATGTGTTAGACTTCTATTTTTGCATTTTTATTAAATTTCCCAAAAAATTTAAACCTGTGTGTGTGTTAGTCTTCAATTGAGGAGTATTTTGAGTACGACATGAAAATTGAATAATTTTCTTGTGCAACACTTCAATTTTAACATTTTTTTAAAAATATCATAATTAAATTTTTTGAAGGTGTTAGACTTCTGTTTTTGAATTTTTAAGAAATTTTCAAAAAAATTGAAATTTGTGTGGGTTTGTCTTCAGTTACGGAGTATTTTGAGTACGACCTAAAAATAGAGTATTTTGCTTGTGTGGCACTTAAATTTTATCATTTCTTTAAAAAATGTCATAATTGATTTTTTTCAAGGTTTTATACTGGTTTTTCATTTTTAACAAATTTTCGAAAAAATTGAAATTTGTGTGTGTTAGTCTTCAATTACGGAGTATTTTGACTACGACATGAAAATTGAGTATTTTGCTTGTGTTACACTTAAATTTGAACATATTTTTCAAAATTTCAAAATTAATTTTTTTTAAGGTGTTGGACTTCTATTTTTGCATTTTTTTGATATTTTGAAAAAAATTGAAATTTGTATGTGTTAGTCTTCAAATCCGGAGTATTTCGAGTACGACGTAAAAATTGAGTATTTTTCTTGTGTTACACTTATTTTTTAACATATTTTTTAAAAAATCATAATTGAATTTATTAAATGTGTTACACTTCTATTTTAGCATTTTTATGAAATTTCCCAAAAAATTTAAACTTGTGTGTGTGTTAGTCTTCAATTGCGGAGTATTTTGAGTACGACATGAAAACTGAATAATTTTCTTGTGCAACACTTCAATTTTAACATTTTTTTAAAAATATCATAATTAAATTTTTTGAAGGTGTCAGACTTCTGTTTTCGAATTTTTAAGAAATTTTCGAAAAAATTGAAATTTGTCTGGGTTAGTCTTCAGTTACGGAGTATTTTGAGTACGACATCAAAATTGAGTATTTTGCTTGTGTGGCACTTAAATTTTTTCATTTCTTTAAAAAATGTCATAATTGATTTTTTTTAAGGTTTTATACATTTGTTTTTTGATTTTTAAGAAATTTGCGAAAAAATTGAAATTTGTGTTTGTTAGTCTTCAATTACGGAGTATTTCGACTACGACATGAAAATTGAGTATTTTGCTTGTGTTACACTTCAATTTTAACATATTTTTCAAAATTTCAAAATTAATTTTTTTTTAAGGTGTTAGACTTCTATTTTTGCATTTTTTTTGAAATTTTGAAAAAAATTGAAATTTGTATGTGTGAGTCTTCAAATTCGGAGTATTTCGAATACGACGTAAAAATTGAGTTTTTTTCTTGTGTTACACTTATTTTTGACCATATTTTTTAAAAAATCATAATTGAATTTATTAAATGTGTTAGACTTCTATTTTTGCATTTTTATTAAATTTCCCAAAAAATTTAAACCTGTGTGTGTGTTAGTCTTCAATTGAGGAGTATTTTGAGTACGACATGAAAATTGAATAATTTTCTTGTGCAACACTTCAATTTTAAAATTTTTTTAAAAATATCATAATTAAATTTTTTGAAGGTGTTAGACTTCTGTTTTTGAATTTTTAAGAAATTTTCAAAAAAATTGAAATTTGTGTGGGTTTGTCTTCAGTTACGGAGTATTTTGAGTACGACCTAAAAATAGAGTATTTTGCTTGTGTGGCACTTAAATTTTATCATTTCTTTAAAAAATGTCATAATTGATTTTTTTCAAGGTTTTATACTGGTTTTTCATTTTTAAGAAATTTTCGAAAAAATTGAAATTTGTGTGTGTTAGTCTTCAATTACGGAGTATTTTGACTACGACATGAAAATTGAGTATTTTGCTTGTGTTACACTTAAATTTTAACATATTTTTCAAAATTTCAAAATTTATTTTTTTTAAGGTGTTGGACTTCTATTTTTGCATTTTTTTGAAATTTTGAAAAAAATTGAAATTTGTATGTGTTAGTCTTCAAATCCGGAGTATTTCGAGTACGACGTAAAAATTGAGTATTTTTCTTGTGTTACACTTATTTTTTAACATATTTTTAAAAAAATCATAATTGAATTTATTAAATGTGTTAGACTTCTATTTTAGCATTTTTATGAAATTTCCCAAAAAATTTAAACTTGTGTGTGTGTTAGTCTTCAATTGCGGAGTATTTTGAGTACGACATGAAAACTGAATAATTTTCTTGTGCAACACTTCAATTTTAATATTTTTTTAAAAATATCATAATTAAATTTTTTGAAGGCGTCAGACTTCTGTTTTCGAATTTTTAAGAAATTTTCGAAAAAATTGAAATTTGTCTGGGTTAGTCTTCAGTTACGGAGTATTTTGAGTACGACATCAAAATTGAGTATTTTGCTTGTGTGGCACTTAAATTTTTTCATTTCTTTAAAAAATGTCATAATTGATTTTTTTGAAGGTTTTATACATTTGTTTTTTCATTTTTAAGAAATTTTCGAAAAAATCGAAATTTGTGTGTGTTAGTCTTCAATTAAGGAGTATTTTGACTACGACATGAAAATTGAGTATTTTGCTTGTGTTACACTTCAATTTAAACATATTTTTAAAAATTTCAAAATTAATTTTTTTTTATAGTGTTAGACATCTATTTTTGCGTTTTTTTTTTAATTTTCAAAAAAATTGAAATTTGTATGTGTCAGTCTTCAAATCCGGAGTATTACGAGTACGACGTAAAAATTTAGTATTTTTCTTGTGTTACACTTATTTTTTAACGTATTTTAAAAAAAATCATAATTGTATTTATTGAATGTGTTAGACTTCTATTTTTGCATTTTTATGAAATTTCCCAAAAAATTTAAACTTGTGTGTGTTAGTCTGCAGTTACGGAGTATTTTGAGTACGACATGAAAACTGAATAATTTTCTTGTGCAACACTTCAATTTTAACATTTTTATAAAAATATCATAATTAAATTTTTTGAAGGTGTTAGACTTCTGTTTTTGAATTTTTAAGAAATTTTCAAAATAATTGAAATTTGTGTGGGTTTGTCTTCAGTTACGGAGTATTTTGAGTATGACATGAAAACTGAATAATTTTCTTGTGCAACACTTCAATTTTAACATTTTTATAAAAATATCATAATTAAATTTTTTGAAGGTGTTAGACTTCTGTTTTTGAATTTTTAAGAAATTTTCAAAATAATTGAAATTTGTGTGGGTTTGTCTTCAGTTACGGAGTATTTTGAGTACGACCTAAAAATAGAGTATTTTGCATGTGTGGCACTTAAATTTTTTCATTTCTTTAAAAAATGTCATAATTGATTTTTTTCAAGGTTTTATACTTGTTTTTTCATTTTTAAGAAATTTTCGAAAAAATTGAAATTTGTGTGTGTTAGTCTTCAATTACGGAGTATTTTGACTACGACATGAAAATTGAGTATTTTGCTTGTGTTACACTTAAATTTTAAAATATTTTTCAAAATTTCAAAATTAATTTTTTTAAGGTGTTGGACTTCTATTTTTGCATTTTTTTGAAATTTTGGAAAAAATTGAAATTTGTATGTGTTAGTCTTCAAATCCAGAGTATTTCGAGTAGGACGTAAAAATTGAGTATTTTTCTTGTGTTACACTTATTTTTTAACATATTTTTTAAAAAATCATAATTGAATTTATTAAATGTGTTACACTTCTATTTTAGCATTTTTATGAAATTTCCCAAAAAATTTAAACTTGTGTGTGTGTTAGTCTTCAATTGCGGAGTATTTTGAGTACGACATGAAAACTGAATAATTTTCTTGTGCAACACTTCAATTTTAACATTTTTTTAAAAATATCATAATTAAATTTTTTGAAGGTGTCAGACTTCTGTTTTCGAATTTTTAAGAAATTTTCGAAAAAATTGAAATTTGTCTGGGTTAGTCTTCAGTTACGGAGTATTTTGAGTACGACATCAAAATTGAGTATTTTCCTTGTGTGGCACTTAAATTTTTTCATTTCTTTAAAAAATGTCATAATTGATTTTTTTGAAGGTTTTATACATTTGTTTTTTCATTTTTAAGAAATTTTCGAAAAAATCGAAATTTGTGTGTGTTAGTCTTCAATTAAGGAGTATTTTGACTACGACATAAAAATTGAGTATTTTGCTTGTGTTACACTTCAATTTAAACATATTTTTAAAAATTTCAAAATTAATTTTTTTTTATGGTGTTAGACATCTATTTTTGCGTTTTTTTTTTAATTTTCAAAAAAATTGAAATTTGTATGTGTCAGTCTTCAAATCCGGAGTATTACGAGTACGACGTAAAAATTTAGTATTTTTCTTGTGTTACACTTATTTTTTAACGTATTTTAAAAAAAATCATAATTGTATTTATTGAATGTGTTAGACTTCTATTTTTGCATTTTTATGAAATTTCCCAAAAAATTTAAACTTGTGTGTGTTAGTCTGCAGTTACGGAGTATTTTGAGTACGGCATGAAAACTGAATAATTTTCTTGTGCAACACTTCAATTTTAACATTTTTATAAAAATATCATAATTAAATTTTTTGAAGGTGTTAGACTTCTGTTTTTGAATTTTTAAGAAATTTTCAAAATAATTGAAATTTGTGTGGGTTTGTCTTCAGTTACGGAGTATTTTGAGTACGACCTAAAAATAGAGTATTTTGCATGTGTGGCACTTAAATTTTTTCATTTCTTTAAAAAATGTCATAATTGATTTTTTTCAAGGTTTTATACTTGTTTTTTCATTTTTAAGAAATTTTCGAAAAAATTGAAATTTGTGTGTGTTAGTCTTCAATTACGGAGTATTTTGACTACGACATGAAAATTGAGTATTTTGCTTGTGTTACACTTAAATTTTAAAATATTTTTCAAAATTTCAAAATTAATTTTTTTAAGGTGTTGGACTTCTATTTTTGCATTTTTTTGAAATTTTGGAAAAAATTGAAATTTGTATGTGTTAGTCTTCAAATCCAGAGTATTTCGAGTAGGACGTAAAAATTGAGTATTTTCTTGTGTTACACTTATTTTTTAACATATTTTTAAAAAAATCATAATTGAATTTATTAAATGTGTTACACTTCTATTTTAGCATTTTTATGAAATTTCCCAAAAAATTTAAACTTGTGTGTGTGTTAGTCTTCAATTGCGGAGTATTTTGAGTACGACATGAAAACTGAATAATTTTCTTGTGCAACACTTCAATTTTAACATTTTTTTAAAAATATCATAATTAAATTTTTTGAAGGTGTCAGACTTCTGTTTTCGAATTTTTAAGAAATCTTCGAAAAAATTGAAATTTGTCTGGGTTAGTCTTCAGTTACGGAGTATTTTGAGTACGACATCAAAATTGAGTATTTTGCTTGTGTGGCACTTAAATTTTTTCATTTCTTTAAAAAATGTCATAATTGATTTTTTTTAAGGTTTTATACATTTGTTTTTTGATTTTTAAGAAATTTGCGAAATAATTGAAATTTGTGTTTGTTAGTCTTCAATTACGGAGTATTTCGACTACGACATGAAAATTGAGTATTTTGCTTGTGTTACACTTCAATTTTAACATATTTTTCAAAATTTCAAAATTAATTTTTTTTTAAGGTGTTAGACTTCTATTTTTGCATTTTTTTTGAAATTTTGAAAAAAATTGAAATTTGTATGTGTGAGTCTTCAAATCCGGAGTATTTCGAGTACGACGTAAAAATTGAGTTTTTTTTCTTGTGTTACACTTATTTTTGAACATATTTTTTAAAAAATCATAATTGAATTTATTAAATGTGTTAGACTTCTATTTTTGCATTTTTATTAAATTTCCCAAAAAATTTAAACCTGTGTGTGTGTTAGTCTTCAATTGAGGAGTATTTTGAGTACGACATGAAAATTGAATAATTTTCTTGTGCAACACTTCAATTTTAACATTTTTTTAAAAATATCATAATTAAATTTTTTGAAGGTGTTAGACTTCTGTTTTTGAATTTTTAAGAAATTTTCAAAAAAATTGAAATTTGTGTGGGTTTGTCTTCAGTTACGGAGTATTTTGAGTACGACCTAAAAATAGAGTATTTTGCTTGTGTGGCACTTAAATTTTATCATTTCTTTAAAAAATGTCATAATTGATTTTTTTCAAGGTTTTATACTGGTTTTTCATTTTTAACAAATTTTCGAAAAAATTGAAATTTGTGTGTGTTAGTCTTCAATTACGGAGTATTTTGACTACGACATGAAAATTGAGTATTTTGCTTGTGTTACACTTAAATTTGAACATATTTTTCAAAATTTCAAAATTAATTTTTTTTAAGGTGTTGGACTTCTATTTTTGCATTTTTTTGATATTTTGAAAAAAATTGAAATTTGTATGTGTTAGTCTTCAAATCCGGAGTATTTCGAGTACGACGTAAAAATTGAGTATTTTTCTTGTGTTACACTTATTTTTTAACATATTTTTTAAAAAATCATAATTGAATTTATTAAATGTGTTACACTTCTATTTTAGCATTTTTATGAAATTTCCCAAAAAATTTAAACTTGTGTGTGTGTTAGTCTTCAATTGCGGAGTATTTTGAGTACGACATGAAAACTGAATAATTTTCTTGTGCAACACTTCAATTTTAACATTTTTTTAAAAATATCATAATTAAATTTTTTGAAGGTGTCAGACTTCTGTTTTCGAATTTTTAAGAAATTTTCGAAAAAATTGAAATTTGTCTGGGTTAGTCTTCAGTTACGGAGTATTTTGAGTACGACATCAAAATTGAGTATTTTGCTTGTGTGGCACTTAAATTTTTTCATTTCTTTAAAAAATGTCATAATTGATTTTTTTTAAGGTTTTATACATTTGTTTTTTGATTTTTAAGAAATTTGCGAAAAAATTGAAATTTGTGTTTGTTAGTCTTCAATTACGGAGTATTTCGACTACGACATGAAAATTGAGTATTTTGCTTGTGTTACACTTCAATTTTAACATATTTTTCAAAATTTCAAAATTAATTTTTTTTTAAGGTGTTAGACTTCTATTTTTGCATTTTTTTTGAAATTTTGAAAAAAATTGAAATTTGTATGTGTGAGTCTTCAAATTCGGAGTATTTCGAATACGACGTAAAAATTGAGTTTTTTTCTTGTGTTACACTTATTTTTGACCATATTTTTTAAAAAATCATAATTGAATTTATTAAATGTGTTAGACTTCTATTTTTGCATTTTTATTAAATTTCCCAAAAAATTTAAACCTGTGTGTGTGTTAGTCTTCAATTGAGGAGTATTTTGAGTACGACATGAAAATTGAATAATTTTCTTGTGCAACACTTCAATTTTAAATTTTTTTTAAAAATATCATAATTAAATTTTTTGAAGGTGTTAGACTTCTGTTTTTGAATTTTTAAGAAATTTTCAAAAAAATTGAAATTTGTGTGGGTTTGTCTTCAGTTACGGAGTATTTTGAGTACGACCTAAAAATAGAGTATTTTGCTTGTGTGGCACTTAAATTTTATCATTTCTTTAAAAAATGTCATAATTGATTTTTTTCAAGGTTTTATACTGGTTTTTCATTTTTAAGAAATTTTCGAAAAAATTGAAATTTGTGTGTGTTAGTCTTCAATTACGGAGTATTTTGACTACGACATGAAAATTGAGTATTTTGCTTGTGTTACACTTAAATTTTAACATATTTTTCAAAATTTCAAAATTTATTTTTTTTAAGGTGTTGGACTTCTATTTTTGCATTTTTTTGAAATTTTGAAAAAAATTGAAATTTGTATGTGTTAGTCTTCAAATCCGGAGTATTTCGAGTACGACGTAAAAATTGAGTATTTTTCTTGTGTTACACTTATTTTTTAACATATTTTTAAAAAAATCATAATTGAATTTATTAAATGTGTTAGACTTCTATTTTAGCATTTTTATGAAATTTCCCAAAAAATTTAAACTTGTGTGTGTGTTAGTCTTCAATTGCGGAGTATTTTGAGTACGACATGAAAACTGAATAATTTTCTTGTGCAACACTTCAATTTTAATATTTTTTTAAAAATATCATAATTAAATTTTTTGAAGGCGTCAGACTTCTGTTTTCGAATTTTTAAGAAATTTTCGAAAAAATTGAAATTTGTCTGGGTTAGTCTTCAGTTACGGAGTATTTTGAGTACGACATCAAAATTGAGTATTTTGCTTGTGTGGCACTTAAATTTTTTCATTTCTTTAAAAAATGTCATAATTGATTTTTTTGAAGGTTTTATACATTTGTTTTTTCATTTTTAAGAAATTTTCGAAAAAATCGAAATTTGTGTGTGTTAGTCTTCAATTAAGGAGTATTTTGACTACGACATGAAAATTGAGTATTTTGCTTGTGTTACACTTCAATTTAAACATATTTTTAAAAATTTCAAAATTAATTTTTTTTTATAGTGTTAGACATCTATTTTTGCGTTTTTTTTTTAATTTTCAAAAAAATTGAAATTTGTATGTGTCAGTCTTCAAATCCGGAGTATTACGAGTACGACGTAAAAATTTAGTATTTTTCTTGTGTTACACTTATTTTTTAACGTATTTTAAAAAAAATCATAATTGTATTTATTGAATGTGTTAGACTTCTATTTTTGCATTTTTATGAAATTTCCCAAAAAATTTAAACTTGTGTGTGTTAGTCTGCAGTTACGGAGTATTTTGAGTACGACATGAAAACTGAATAATTTTCTTGTGCAACACTTCAATTTTAACATTTTTATAAAAATATCATAATTAAATTTTTTGAAGGTGTTAGACTTCTGTTTTTGAATTTTTAAGAAATTTTCAAAATAATTGAAATTTGTGTGGGTTTGTCTTCAGTTACGGAGTATTTTGAGTATGACATGAAAACTGAATAATTTTCTTGTGCAACACTTCAATTTTAACATTTTTATAAAAATATCATAATTAAATTTTTTGAAGGTGTTAGACTTCTGTTTTTGAATTTTTAAGAAATTTTCAAAATAATTGAAATTTGTGTGGGTTTGTCTTCAGTTACGGAGTATTTTGAGTACGACCTAAAAATAGAGTATTTTGCATGTGTGGCACTTAAATTTTTTCATTTCTTTAAAAAATGTCATAATTGATTTTTTTCAAGGTTTTATACTTGTTTTTTCATTTTTAAGAAATTTTCGAAAAAATTGAAATTTGTGTGTGTTAGTCTTCAATTACGGAGTATTTTGACTACGACATGAAAATTGAGTATTTTGCTTGTGTTACACTTAAATTTTAAAATATTTTTCAAAATTTCAAAATTAATTTTTTTAAGGTGTTGGACTTCTATTTTTGCATTTTTTTGAAATTTTGGAAAAAATTGAAATTTGTATGTGTTAGTCTTCAAATCCAGAGTATTTCGAGTAGGACGTAAAAATTGAGTATTTTTCTTGTGTTACACTTATTTTTTAACATATTTTTTAAAAAATCATAATTGAATTTATTAAATGTGTTACACTTCTATTTTAGCATTTTTATGAAATTTCCCAAAAAATTTAAACTTGTGTGTGTGTTAGTCTTCAATTGCGGAGTATTTTGAGTACGACATGAAAACTGAATAATTTTCTTGTGCAACACTTCAATTTTAACATTTTTTTAAAAATATCATAATTAAATTTTTTGAAGGTGTCAGACTTCTGTTTTCGAATTTTTAAGAAATCTTCGAAAAAATTGAAATTTGTCTGGGTTAGTCTTCAGTTACGGAGTATTTTGAGTACGACATCAAAATTGAGTATTTTGCTTGTGTGGCACTTAAATTTTTTCATTTCTTTAAAAAATGCCATAATTGATTTTTTTTAAGGTTTTATACATTTGTTTTTTGATTTTTAAGAAATTTGCGAAAAAATTGAAATTTGTGTTTGTTAGTCTTCAATTACGGAGTATTTCGACTACGACATGAAAATTGAGTATTTTGCTTGTGTTACACTTCAATTTTAACATATTTTTCAAAATTTCAAAATTAATTTTTTTTAAGGTGTTAGACTTCTATTTTTGCATTTTTTTTGAAATTTTGAAAAAAATTGAAATTTGTATGTGTGAGTCTTCAAATCCGGAGTATTTCGAGTACGACGTAAAAATTGAGTTTTTTTCTTGTGTTACACTTATTTTTGAACATATTTTTTAAAAAATCATAATTGAATTTATTAAATGTGTTAGACTTCTATTTTTGCATTTTTATTAAATTTCCCAAAAAATTTAAACCTGTGTGTGTGTTAGTCTTCAATTGAGGAGTATTTTGAGTACGACATGAAAATTGAATAATTTTCTTGTGCAACACTTCAATTTTAACATTTTTTTAAAAATATCATAATTAAATTTTTTGAAGGTGTTAGACTTCTGTTTTTGAATTTTTAAGAAATTTTCAAAAAAATTGAAATTTGTGTGGGTTTGTCTTCAGTTACGGAGTATTTTGAGTACGACCTAAAAATAGAGTATTTTGCTTGTGTGGCACTTAAATTTTATCATTTCTTTAAAAAATGTCATAATTGAGTTTTTTCAAGGTTTTATACTGGTTTTTCATTTTTAAGAAATTTTCGAAAAAATTGAAATTTGTGTGTGTTAGTCTTCATTTACGGAGTATTTTGACTACGACATGAAAATTGAGTATTTTGCTTGTGTTACACTTAAATTTGAACATATTTTTCAAAATTTCAAAATTAATTTTTTTTAAGGTGTTGGACTTCTATTTTTGCATTTTTTTGATATTTTGAAAAAAATTGAAATTTGTATGTGTTAGTCTTCAAATCCGGAGTATTTCGAGTACGACGTAAAAATTGAGTATTTTTCTTGTGTTACACTTATTTTTTAACATATTTTTTAAAAAATCATAATTGAATTTATTAAATGTGTTACACTTCTATTTTAGCATTTTTATGAAATTTCCCAAAAAATTTAAACTTGTGTGTGTGTTAGTCTTCAATTGCGGAGTATTTTGAGTACGACATGAAAACTGAATAATTTTCTTGTGCAACACTTCAATTTTAACATTTTTTTAAAAATATCACAATTAAATTTTTTGAAGGTGTCAGACTTCTGTTTTCGAATTTTTAAGAAATTTTCGAAAAAATTGAAATTTGTCTGGGTTAGTCTTCAGTTACGGAGTATTTTGAGTACGACATCAAAATTGAGTATTTTGCTTGTGTGGCACTTAAATTTTTTCATTTCTTTAAAAAATGTCATAATTGATTTTTTTTAAGGTTTTATACATTTGTTTTTTGATTTTTAAGAAATTTGCGAAAAAATTGAAATTTGTGTTTGTTAGTCTTCAATTACGGAGTATTTCGACTACGACATGAAAATTGAGTATTTTGCTTGTGTTACACTTCAATTTTAACATATTTTTCAAAATTTCAAAATTAATTTTTTTTTAAGGTGTTAGACTTCTATTTTTGCATTTTTTTTGAAATTTTGAAAAAAATTGAAATTTGTATGTGTGAGTCTTCAAATTCGGAGTATTTCGAGTACGACGTAAAAATTGAGTTTTTTTCTTGTGTTACACTTATTTTTGACCATATTTTTTAAAAAATCATAATTGAATTTATTAAATGTGTTAGACTTCTATTTTTGCATTTTTATTAAATTTCCCAAAAAATTTAAACCTGTGTGTGTGTTAGTCTTCAATTGAGGAGTATTTTGAGTACGACATGAAAATTGAATAATTTTCTTGTGCAACACTTCAATTTTAACATTTTTTTAAAAATATCATAATTAAATTTTTTGAAGGTGTTAGACTTCTGTTTTTGAATTTTTAAGAAATTTTCAAAAAAATTGAAATTTGTGTGGGTTTGTCTTCAGTTACGGAGTATTTTGAGTACGACCTAAAAATAGAGTATTTTGCTTGTGTGGCACTTAAATTTTATCATTTCTTTAAAAAATGTCATAATTGATTTTTTTCAAGGTTTTATACTGGTTTTTCATTTTTAAGAAATTTTCGAAAAAATTGAAATTTGTGTGTGTTAGTCTTCAATTACGGAGTATTTTGACTACGACATGAAAATTGAGTATTTTGCTTGTGTTACACTTAAATTTTAAAATATTTTTCAAAATTTCAAAATTTATTTTTTTTAAGGTGTTGGACTTCTATTTTTGCATTTTTTTGAAATTTTGAAAAAAATTGAAATTTGTATGTGTTAGTCTTCAAATCCGGAGTATTTCGAGTACGACGTAAAAATTGAGTATTTTTCTTGTGTTAAACTTATTTTTTAACATATTTTTTAAAAAATTATAATTGAATTTATTAAATGTGTTACACTTCTATTTTAGCATTTTTATGAAATTTCCCAAAAAATTTAAACTTGTGTGTGTGTTAGTCTTCAATTGCGGAGTATTTTGAGTACGACATGAAAACTGAATAATTTTCTTGTGCAACACTTCAATTTTAACATTTTTTTAAAAATATCATAATTAAATTTTTTGCAGGTGTCAGACTTCTGTTTTCGAATTTTTAAGAAATTTTCGAAAAAATTGAAATTTGTCTGGGTTAGTCTTCAGTTACGGAGTATTTTGAGTACGACATCAAAATTGAGTATTTTGCTTGTGTGGCACTTAAATTTTTTCATTTCTTTAAAAAATGTCATAATTGATTTTTTTGAAGGTTTTATACATTTGTTTTTTCATTTTTAAGAAATTTTCGAAAAAATCGAAATTTGTGTGTGTTAGTCTTCAATTAAAGAGTATTTTGACTAAGACATGAAAATTGAGTATTTTGCTTGTGTTACACTTCAATTTAAACATATTTTTAAAAATTTCAAAATTAATTTTTTTTTAAGGTGTTAGACATCTATTTTTGCGTTTTTTTTTTAATTTTCAAAAAAATTGAAATTTGTATGTGTCAGTCTTCAAATCCGGAGTATTACGAGTACGACGTAAAAATTTAGTATTTTTCTTGTGTTACACTTATTTTTTAACGTATTTTAAAAAAAATCATAATTGTATTTATTGAATGTGTTAGACTTCTATTTTTGCATTTTTATGAAATTTCCCAAAAAATTTAAACTTGTGTGTGTTAGTCTGCAGTTGCGGAGTATTTTGAGTACGACATGAAAACTGAATAATTTTCTTGTGCAACACTTTAATTTTAACATTTTTATAAAAATATCATAATTAAATTTTTTGAAGGTGTTAGACTTCTTTTTTTGAATTTTTAAGAAATTTTCAAAATAATTGAAATTTGTGTGGGTTTGTCTTCAGTTACGGAGTATTTTGAGTACGACCTAAAAATAGAGTATTTTGCATGTGTGGCACTTAAATTTTATCATTTCTTTAAAAAATGTCATAATTGATTTTTTTGAAGGTTTTATACTTATGTTTTTTCATTTTTAAGAAATTTGCGAAAAAAATTGAAATTTGTGTGTGTTAGTCTTCAATTACGGAGTATTTCGACTACGACATGAAAATTGAGTTTTTTGCTTGTGTTACACTTCAATTTTAACATATTTTTCAAAATTTCAAAATTAATTTTTTTTGAAGGTGTTAGACTTCTATTTTTGCATTTTTTTTGAAATTTTGAAAAAAATTGAAATTTGTATGTGTGAGTCTTCAAATCCGGAGTATTTCGAGTACGACGTAAAAATTGAGTATTTTTCTTGTGTTACACTTATTTTTTAACATATTTTTTAAAAAATCATAATTGAATTTATTAAATGTGTTAGACTTCTATTTTAGCATTTTTATGAAATTTCCCCAAAAATTTAAACTTGTGTGTGTGTTAGTCTTCAATTGCGAAGTATTTTGAGTACGACATGAAAACTGAATAATTTTCTTGTGCAACACTTCAATTTTAACATTTTTTAAAAAATATCATAATTAAATTTTTTGAAGGTGTCAGACTTCTGTTTTCGAATTTTTAAGAAATTTTCGAAAAAATTGAAATTTGTCTGGGTTAGTCTTCAGTTACGGAGTATTTTGAGTACGACATCAAAATTGAGTATTTTGCTTGTGTGGCACTTAAATTTTTTCATTTCTTTAAAAAATGTCATAATTGATTTTTTTGAAGGTTTTATACATTTGTTTTTTCATTTTTAAGAAATTTTCGAAAAAATCGAAATTTGTGTGTGTTAGTCTTCAATTAAGGAGTATTTTGACTAAGACGTGAAAATTGAGTATTTTGCTTGTGTTACACTTCAATTTAAACATATTTTTAAAAATTTCAAAATTAATTTTTTTTTAAGGTGTTAGACATCTATTTTTGCGTTTTTTTTTAATTTTCAAAAAAATTTAAATTTGTATGTGTCAGTCTTCAAATCCGGAGTATTACGAGTACGACGTAAAAATTTAGTATTTTTCTTGTGTTACACTTATTTTTTAACGTATTTTAAAAAAAATCATAATTGTATTTATTGAATGTGTTAGACTTCTATTTTTGCATTTTTATGAAATTTCCCAAAAAAATTAAACTTGTGTGTGTTAGTCTGCAGTTGCGGAGTATTTTGAGTACGACATGAAAACTGAATAATTTTCTTGTGCAACACTTCAATTTTAACATTTTTATAAAAATATCATAATTAAATTTTTTGAAGGTGTTAGACTTCTGTTTTTGAATTTTTAAGAAATTTTCAAAATAATTGTAATTTGTGTGGGTTTGTCTTCAGTTACGGAGTATTTTGAGTACGACCTAAAAATAGAGTATTTTGCATGTGTGGCACTTAAATTTTATCATTTCTTTAAAAAATGTCATAATTGATTTTTTTGAAGGTTTTATACTTATTTTTTTTCATTTTTAAGAAATTTGCGAAAAAATTGAAATTTGTGTGTGTTAGTCTTCAATTACGGAGTATTTCGACTACGACATGAAAATTGAGTTTTTTGCTTGTGTTACACTTCAATTTTAACATATTTTTCAAAATTTCAAAATTAATTTTTTTTGATGGTGTTAGACTTCTATTTTTGCATTTTTTTTTGAAATTTTGAAAAAAATTGAAATTTGTATGTGTGAGTCTTCAAAACCGGAGTATTTCGAGTACGACGTAAAAATTGAGTATTTTTCTTGTGTTACACTTATTTTTGAACATATTTTTTAAAAAATCATAATTGAATTTATTAAATGTGTTAGACTTCTATTTTTGCATTTTTATTAAATTTCCCAAAAAATTTAAACATGTGTGTGTGTTAGTCTTCAATTGCGGAGTATTTTGAGTACGACATGAAAACTGAATAATTTTCTTGTGCAACACTTCAATTTTAACATTTTTTTAAAAATATCATAATTAAATTTATTGAAGGTGTTAGACTTCTGTTTTTGAATTTTTAAGAAATTTTCAAAAAAATTGAAATTTGTGTGGGTTTGTCTTCAGTTACGGAGTATTTTGAGTACGACCTAAAAATAGAGTATTTTGCTTGTGTGGCACTTAAATTTTATCATTTCTTTAATAAATGTCATAATTGATTTTTTTGAAGGTGTTATACTTGTTTTTTCATTTTTAAGAAATTTTCGAAAAAATTGAAATTTGTGTGTGTTAGTCTTCAATTACGGAGTATTTTGACTACGACATGAAAATTGAGTATTTTGCTTGTGTTACACTTAAATTTTAACATATTTTTCAAAATTTCAAAATTAATTTTTTTTAAAGGTGTTGGACTTCTATTTTTGCATTTTTTTGAAATTTTGAAAAAAATTGAAATTTGTATGTGTTAGTCTTCAAATCCGGAGTATTTCGAGTACGACGTAAAAATTGAGTATTTTTCTTGTGTTACACTTATTTTTTAAAATATTTTTTAAAAAATCATAATTGAATTTATTAAATGTGTTAGACTTCTATTTTAGCATTTTTATGAAATTTCCCAAAAAATTTAAACTTGTGTGTGTGTTAGTCTTCAATTGTGGAGTATTTTGAGTACGACATGAAAACTGAATAATTTTCTTGTGCAACACTTCAATTTTAACATTTTTTTAAAAATATCATAATTAAATTTTTTGAAGGTGTCAGACTTCTGTTTTCGAATTTTTAAGAAATTTTCGAAAAAATTGAAATTTGTGTGGGTTAGTCTTCAATTACGAAGTATTTTGAGTACGACATCAAAATTGAGTATTTTGCTTGTGTGGCACTTAAATTTTTTCATTTCTTTAAAAAATGTCATAATTGATTTTTTTGAAGGTTTTATACTTCTGTTTTTTCATTTTTAAGAAATTTTCGAAAAAATTGAAATTTGTGTGTGTTAGTCTTCAATTACGGTGTATTTTGACTACGACATGAAAATTGAGTATTTGGCTTGTGTTACACTTCAATTTTAACATATTTTTAAAAATTTCGAAATTAATTTTTTTTTAAGGTGTTAGACATCTATTTTTGCGTTTTTTTTTTTTATTTTCAAAAAAATTGAAATTTGTATCTATCAGTCTTCAAATCCGGAGTATTACGAGTACGATGTAAAAATTGAGTATTTTTCTTGTCTTACACTTATTTGTTAACATATTTTAAAAAAAATCATAATTGAATTTATTGAATGTGTTAGACTTCTATTTTTGCATTTTTATGAAATTTCCCAAAAAATTTAAACTTGCGTGTGTTAGTCTGCAGTTGCGGAGTATTTTGAGTACGACATGAAAACTGAATAATTTTCTTGTGCAACACTTCAATTTTAAAATTTTTTTAAAAATATCATAATTAAATTTTTTGTAGGTGTTAGACTTCTGTTTTTGAATTTTTAAGAAATTTTCAAAAAAATTGAAATTTGTGTGGGTTTGTCTTCAGTTATGGAGTATTTTGAGTACGACCTACAAATAGAGTATTTTGCTTGTGTGGCACTTAAATTTTATCATTTCTTTAATAAATGTCATAATTGATTTTTTTGAAGGTTTTATACTTGTGTTTTTTTATTTTTAAGAAATTTGCGAAAAAATTGAAATTTGTGTTTGTTAGTCTTCAATTACGGAGTATTTCGACTACGACATGAAAATTGAGTATTTTGCTTGTGTTACACTTAAATTTTAACATATTTTTCAAAATTTCAAAATTAATTTTTTTTGAAGGTGTTAGACTTCTATTTTTGCATTTTTTTTGAAATTTTGAAAAAAATTGAAATTTGTATGTGTGAGTCTTCAAATCCGGAGTATTTCGAGTACGACGTAAAAATTGAGTATTTTTCTTGTGTTACACTTTTTTTTGAACATATTTTTTAAACAATCATAATTGAATTTATTAAATGTGTTAGACTTCTATTTTTGCATTTTTATTAAATTTCCCAAAAAATTTAAACCTGTGTGTGTGTTAGTCTTCAATTGCGGAGTATTTTGAGTACGACATGAAAACTGAAAATTTTTCTTGTGCAACACTTCAATTTTAACATTTTTTTAAAAATATCATAATTAAATTTTTTGAATGTGTTAGACTTCTGTTTTTGAATTTTTAAGAAATTTTCAAAAAAATTGAAATTTGTGTGGGTTTGTCTTCAGTTACGGAGTATTTTGAGTACGACCTAAAAATAGAGTATTTTGCTTGTGTGGCACTTAAATTTTATCATTTCTTTAAAAAATGTCATAATTGATTTTTTTGAAGGTTTTATACTTGTTTTTTCATTTTTAAGAAATTTTCGAAAAAATTGAAATTTGTGTGTGTTAGTCTTCAATTACGGAGTATTTTGACTACGACATGAAAATTGAGTAATTTGCTTGTGTTACACTTAAATTTTAACATATTTTTCAAAATTTCAAAATTAATTTTTTTTGAAGGTGTTGGACTTATATTTTTGCATTTTTTTGAAATTTTGAAAAAAATTGAAATTTGTTTGTGTTAGTCTTCAAATCCGGAGTATTTCGAGTACGACGTAAAAATTGAGTATTTTTCTTGTGTTACACTTATTTTTTAACATATTTTTTAAAAAATCATAATTGAATTTATTAAATGTGTTAGACTTCTATTTTTGCATTTTTATGAAATTTCCCAAAAAATTTAAACTTGTGTGTGTGTTAGTCTTCAATTGCGGAGTATTTTGAGTACGACATGAAAACTGAATAATTTTCTTGTGCAACACTTCAATTTTAACATTTTTTTAAAAAGATCATAATTAAATTTTTTGAAGGTGTCAGACTTCTGTTTTCGAATTTTTAAGATATTTTAGAATAAATTGAAATTTGTGTGGGTTAGTCTTCAGTTACGGAGTATTTTGAGTACGACATCAAAATTGAGTATTTTGCTTGTGTGGCACTTAAATTTTTTCATTTCTTTAAAAAATGTCATAATTGATTTTTTTGAAGGTTTTATACTTTTGTTTTTTCATTTTTAAGAAATTTTCGAAAAAATTGAAATTTGTGTGTGTTAGTCTTCAATTACGGAGTATTTTGACTACGACATGAAAATTGAGTATTTTGCTTGTGTTACACTTCAATTTTAACATATTTTTAAAAATTTCAAAATTAATTTTTTTTAAGGTGTTAGACTTCTATTTTTGCATTTTTTTTTTAATTTTCAATAAAAATGAAATTTGTATGTGCCAGTCTTCAAATCCGGAGTATTACGAGTACGACGTAAAAATTGAGTATTTTTCTTGTGTTACACTTATTTTTTAACATATTTTATAATAAATCATAATTGAATTTATTGAATGTGTTAGACTTCTATTTTTGCATTTTTATGAAATTTCCCAAAAAATTTAAACTTGTGTGTGTTAGTCTGCAGTTGCGGAGTATTTTGAGTACGACATGAAAACTGAATAATTTTCTTGTGCAACACTTCAATTTTAACATTTTTTTAAAAATATCATAATTAAATTTTTTGAAGGTGTTAGACTTCTGTTTTTGAATTTTTAAGAAATTTTCAAAATAATTGAAATTTGTGTGGGTTTGTCTTCAGTTACGGAGTATTTTGAGTACGACCTAAAAATAGAGTATTTTGCTTGTGTGGCACTTAAATTTTATCATTTCTTTAAAAAATGTCATAATTGATTTTTTTGAAGGTTTTATACTTATGTTTTTTCATTTTTAAGAAATTTGCGGAAAAATTGAAATTTGTGTGTGTTAGTCTTCAATTACGGAGTATTTCGACTACGACATGAAAATTGAGTATTTTGCTTGTGTTACACTTAAATTTTAACATATTTTTCAAAATTTCAAAATTAATTTTTTTTGAAGGTGTTAGACTTCTATTTTTGCATTTTTTTTGAAATTTTGAAAAAAATTGAAATTTGTATGTGTGAGTCTTCAAATCCGGAGTATTTCGAGTACGACGTAAAAATTGAGTATTTTCCTTGTGTTCCACTTATTTTTTAACATATTTTTTAAAAAATCATAATTGAATTTATTAAATGTGCTAGACTTCTATTTTTGCATTTTTATTAAATTTCCCAAAAAATTTAAACTTGTGTGTGTGTTAGTCTTCAATTGCGGAGTATTTTGAGTATGACATGAAAACTGAATAATTTTCTTGTGCAACACTTCAATTTTAACATTTTTTTAAAAATATCATAATTAAATTTTTTGAAGGTGTTAGACTTCTGTTTTTGAATTTTGAAGAAATTTTCAAAAAAATTGAAATTTGTGTGGGTTTGTCTTCAGTTACGGAGTATTTTGAGTACGACCTAAAAATAGAGTATTTTGCTTGTCTGGCACTTAAATTTTATCATTTCTTTAAAAAATGTCATAATTGATTTTTTTGAAGGTTTTATACTTGTTTTTTCATTTTTAAGAAATTTTCGAAAAAATTGAAATTTGTGTGTGTTAGTCTTCAATTACGGAGTATTTTGACTACGACATGAAAATTGAGTAATTTGCTTGTGTTACACTTAAATTTTAACATATTTTTCAAAATTTCAAAATTAATTTTTTTTGAAGGTGTTGGACTTCTATTTTTGCATTTTTTTGAAATTTTGAAAAAAATTGAAATTTGTTTGTGTTAGTCTTCAAATCCGGAGTATTTCGAGTACGACGTAAAAATTGAGTATTTTTCTTGTGTTACACTTATTTTTTAACATATTTTTTAAAAAATCATAATTGAATTTATTAAATGTGTTAGACTTCTATTTTTGCATTTTTATGAAATTTCCCAAAAAATTTAAACTTGTGTGTGTGTTAGTCTTCAATTGCGGAGTATTTTGAGTACGACATGAAAACTGAATAATTTTCTTGTGCAACACTTCAATTTTAACATTTTTTTAAAAAGATCATAATTAAATTTTTTGAAGGTGTCAGACTTCTGTTTTCGAATTTTTAAGATATTTTAGAATAAATTGAAATTTGTGTGGGTTAGTCTTCAGTTACGGAGTATTTTGAGTACGACATCAAAATTGAGTATTTTGCTTGTGTGGCACTTAAATTTTTTCATTTCTTTAAAAAATGTCATAATTGATTTTTTTGAAGGTTTTATACTTTTGTTTTTTCATTTTTAAGAAATTTTCGAAAAAATTGAAATTTGTGTGTGTTAGTCTTCAATTACGGAGTATTTTGACTACGACATGAAAATTGAGTATTTTGCTTGTGTTACACTTCAATTTTAACATATTTTTAAAAATTTCAAAATTAATTTTTTTTAAGGTGTTAGACTTCTATTTTTGCATTTTTTTTTTAATTTTCAATAAAAATGAAATTTGTATGTGCCAGTCTTCAAATCCGGAGTATTACGAGTACGACGTAAAAATTGAGTATTTTTCTTGTGTTACACTTATTTTTTAACATATTTTATAATAAATCATAATTGAATTTATTGAATGTGTTAGACTTCTATTTTTGCATTTTTATGAAATTTCCCAAAAAATTTAAACTTGTGTGTGTTAGTCTGCAGTTGCGGAGTATTTTGAGTACGACATGAAAACTGAATAATTTTCTTGTGCAACACTTCAATTTTAACATTTTTTTAAAAATATCATAATTAAATTTTTTGAAGGTGTTAGACTTCTGTTTTTGAATTTTTAAGAAATTTTCAAAATAATTGAAATTTGTGTGGGTTTGTCTTCAGTTACGGAGTATTTTGAGTACGACCTAAAAATAGAGTATTTTGCTTGTGTGGCACTTAAATTTTATCATTTCTTTAAAAAATGTCATAATTGATTTTTTTGAAGGTTTTATACTTATGTTTTTTCATTTTTAAGAAATTTGCGGAAAAATTGAAATTTGTGTGTGTTAGTCTTCAATTACGGAGTATTTCGACTACGACATGAAAATTGAGTATTTTGCTTGTGTTACACTTAAATTTTAACATATTTTTCAAAATTTCAAAATTAATTTTTTTTGAAGGTGTTAGACTTCTATTTTTGCATTTTTTTTGAAATTTTGAAAAAAATTGAAATTTGTATGTGTGAGTCTTCAAATCCGGAGTATTTCGAGTACGACGTAAAAATTGAGTATTTTCCTTGTGTTCCACTTATTTTTTAACATATTTTTTAAAAAATCATAATTGAATTTATTAAATGTGCTAGACTTCTATTTTTGCATTTTTATTAAATTTCCCAAAAAATTTAAACTTGTGTGTGTGTTAGTCTTCAATTGCGGAGTATTTTGAGTATGACATGAAAACTGAATAATTTTCTTGTGCAACACTTCAATTTTAACATTTTTTTAAAAATATCATAATTAAATTTTTTGAAGGTGTTAGACTTCTGTTTTTGAATTTTGAAGAAATTTTCAAAAAAATTGAAATTTGTGTGGGTTTGTCTTCAGTTACGGAGTATTTTGAGTACGACCTAAAAATAGAGTATTTTGCTTGTCTGGCACTTAAATTTTATCATTTCTTTAAAAAATGTCATAATTGATTTTTTTGAAGGTTTTATACTTGTTTTTTCATTTTTAAGAAATTTTCGAAAAAATTGAAATTTGTGTGTGTTAGTCTTCAATTACGGAGTATTTTGACTACGACATGAAAATTGAGTAATTTGCTTGTGTTACACTTAAATTTTAACATATTTTTCAAAATTTCAAAATTAATTTTTTTTGAAGGTGTTGGACTTCTATTTTTGCATTTTTTTGAAATTTTGAAAAAAATTGAAATTTGTTTGTGTTAGTCTTCAAATCCGGAGTATTTCGAGTACGACGTAAAAATTGAGTATTTTTCTTGTGTTACACTTATTTTTTAACATATTTTTTAAAAAATCATAATTGAATTTATTAAATGTGTTAGACTTCTATTTTTGCATTTTTATGAAATTTCCCAAAAAATTTAAACTTGTGTGTGTGTTAGTCTTCAATTGCGGAGTATTTTGAGTACGACATGAAAACTGAATAATTTTCTTGTGCAACACTTCAATTTTAACATTTTTTTAAAAAGATCATAATTAAATTTTTTGAAGGTGTCAGACTTCTGTTTTCGAATTTTTAAGATATTTTAGAAAAAATTGAAATTTGTGTGGGTTAGTCTTCAGTTACGGAGTATTTTGAGTACGACATCAAAATTGAGTATTTTGCTTGTGTGGCACTTAAATTTTTTCATTTCTTTAAAAAATGTCATAATTTATTTTTTTGAAGGTTTTATACTTTTGTTTTTTCATTTTTAAGAAATTTTCGAAAAAATTGAAATTTTTGTGTGTTAGTCTTCAATTACGGAGTATTTTGACTACGACATGAAAATTGAGTATTTTGCTTGTGTTACACTTCAATTTTAACATATTTTTAAAAATTTCAAAATTAATTTTTTTTAAGGTGTTAGACTTCTATTTTTGCATTTTTTTTTTAATTTTCAATAAAAATGAAATTTGTATGTGCCAGTCTTCAAATCCGGAGTATTACGAGTACGACGTAAAAATTGAGTATTTTTCTTGTGTTACACTTATTTTTTAACATATTTTATAATAAATCATAATTGAATTTATTGAATGTGTTAGACTTCTATTTTTGCATTTTTATGAAATTTCCCAAAAAATTTAAACTTGTGTGTGTTAGTCTGCAGTTGCGCAGTATTTTGAGTACGACATGAAAACTGAATAATTTTCTTGTGCAACACTTCAATTTTAACATTTTTTTAAAAATATCATAATTAAATTTTTTGAAGGTGTTAGACTTCTGTTTTTGAATTTTTAAGAAATTTTCAAAATAATTGAAATTTGTGTGGGTTTGTCTTCAGTTACGGAGTATTTTGAGTACGACCTAAAAATAGAGTATTTTGCTTGTGTGGCACTTAAATTTTATCATTTCTTTAAAAAATGTCATAATTGATTTTTTTGAAGGTTTTATACTTATGTTTTTTCATTTTTAAGAAATTTGCGGAAAAATTGAAATTTGTGTGTGTTAGTCTTCAATTACGGAGTATTTCGACTACGACATGAAAATTGAGTATTTTGCTTGTGTTACACTTAAATTTTAACATATTTTTCAAAATTTCAAAATTAATTTTTTTTGAAGGTGTTAGACTTCTATTTTTGCATTTTTTTTGAAATTTTGAAAAAAATTGAAATTTGTATGTGTGAGTCTTCAAATCCGGAGTATTTCGAGTACGACGTAAAAATTGAGTATTTTCCTTGTGTTCCACTTATTTTTTAACATATTTTTTAAAAAATCATAATTGAATTTATTAAATGTGCTAGACTTCTATTTTTGCATTTTTATTAAATTTCCCAAAAAATTTAAACTTGTGTGTGTGTTAGTCTTCAATTGCGGAGTATTTTGAGTATGACATGAAAACTGAATAATTTTCTTCTGCAACACTTCAATTTTAACATTTTTTTAAAAATATCATAATTAAAATTTTTGAAGGTGTTAGACTTCTGTTTTTGAATTTTGAAGAAATTTTCAAAAAAATTGAAATTTGTGTGGGTTTGTCTTCAGTTACGGAGTATTTTGAGTACGACCTAAAAATAGAGTATTTTGCTTGTCTGGCACTTAAATTTTATCATTTCTTTAAAAAATGTCATAATTGATTTTTTTGAAGGTTTTATACTTGTTTTTTCATTTTTAAGAAATTTTCGAAAAAATTGAAATTTGTGTGTGTTAGTCTTCAATTACGGAGTATTTTGACTACGACATGAAAATTGAGTACTTTGCTTGTGTTACACTTAAATTTTAACATATTTTTCAAAATTTCAAAATTAATTTTTTTTGAAGGTGTTGGACTTCTATTTTTGCATTTTTTTGAAATTTTGAAAAAAATTGAAATTTGTATGTGTTAGTCTTCAAATCCGGAGTATTTCGAGTACGACGTAAAAAATGAGTATTTTTCTTGTGTTACACTTATTTTTTAACATATTTTTTAAAAAATCATAATTGAATTTATTAAATGTGTTAGACCTCTATTTTTGCATTTTTATTAAATTTCCCAAAAAATTTAAACCTGTGTGTGTGTTAGTCTTCAATTGCAGAGTATTTTGAGTACGACATGAAAACTGAATAATTTTCTTGTGCAACACTTCAATTTTAACATTTTTTTAAAAATATCATAATTAAATTTTTTGAAGGTGTTAGACTTTTGTTTTTGAATTTTTAAGAAATTTTCAAAAAAATTGAAATTTGTGTGGGTTTGTCTTCAGTTACTGAGTATTTTGAGTGCAACCTAAAAATAGAGTATTTTGCTTGTGTGGCACTCAAATTTTATCATTTCTTTAAAAAATGTCATAATTGATTTTTTTGAAGGTTTTATACTTATGTTTTTTCATTTTTAACAAATTTTCGAAAAAATTGAAATTTGTGTGTGTTAGTCTTCAATTACGGAGTATTTTGACTACGACATGAAAATTGAGTATTTTGCTTGTGTTACACTTAAATTTTAACATATTTTTCAAAATTTCAAAATTAATTTTTTTTGAAGGTGTTGGACTTCTATTTTTGCATTTTTTTGAAATTTTGAAAAAAATTGAAATTTGTATGTGTTAGTCTTCAAATCTGGAGTATTTCGAGTACGACGTAAAAATTGAGTATTTTCTGGTGTTGCACTTATTTTTTAACATATTTTTTAAAAAATCATAATTAAATTTATTAAATGTGTTAGACTTCTATTTTTGCATTTTTATGAAATTTCCTAAAAAATTTAAACTTGTGTGTGTGTTAGTCTTCAATTGCGGAGTATTTTGAGTACGACATGAAAACTGAATAATTTTCTTGTGCAACACTTCAATTTTAACATTTTTTTAAAAATATCATAATTAAATTTTTTGAAGGTGTTAGACTTCTGTTTTTGAATTTTTAAGAAATTTTCGAAAAAAATGAAATATGTGTGTGTTAGTCTTCAATTGCGGAGTATTTTGACTACGACATGAAAATTGAGTATTTTGCTTGTGTTACACTTCAATTTTTACGTATTTTTAAAAATTTCAAAATTAATTTTTTTTTAAGGTGTTAGACTTCGATTTTTGCGTTTTTTTTTTTTATTTTCAAAAAAATTGAAATTTGTATGTGTCAGTCTTCAAATCCGGAGTATTACGAGTACGACGTAAAAATTGAGTATTTTGCTTGTGTTACACTTATTTTTTAACATATTTAAAAAAAAAATCATAATTGAATTTATTGAATGTGTTAGACTTCTATTTTTGCATTTTTATGAAATTTCCCAAAAAATTTAAACTTGCGTGTGTTAGTCTGCAGTTGCAGAGTATTTTGAGTACGACATGAAAACTGAATAATTTTCTTGTGCAACACTTCAATTTTCACATTTTTTTAAAAATATCATAATTAAATTTTTTGAAGGTTTTAGACTTCTGTTTTTGAATTTTTAAGAAATTTTCAAAATAATTGAAATTTGTATGGGTTTGTCTTCAGTTACGGAGTATTTTGAGTACGACCTAAAAATAGAGTATTTTGCTTGGGTGGCACTTAAATTTTATCATTTCTTTAAAAAATGTCATAATTGATTTTTTTGAAGGTTTTATACTTATGTTTTTTCATTTTTAAGAAATTTGCGAAAAAATTGAAATTTGTGTTTGTTTGTCTTCAATTACGGAGTATTTCGACTACGGCATGAAAATTGAGTATTTTGCTTGTGTTACACTTAAATTTTAACATATTTTTCAAAATTTCAAAATTAATTTTTTTTTAATGTGTTAGACTTCTATTTTTGCAGTTTTTTTGAAATTTTGAAAAAAATTGAAATTTGTATGTGTGAGTCTTCAAATCCGGAGTATTTTGAGTACGACGTAAAAATTGAGTATTTTTCTTGTGTTACACTTATTTTTGAACATATTTTTTAAAAAATCATAATTGAATTTATTAAATGTGTTAGACTTCTATTTTTGCATTTTTATTAAATTTCCCAAAAAATTTAAACCTGTGTGTGTGTTAGTCTTCAATTGCGGAGTATTTTGAGTACGACATGAAAACTGAAAAATTTTCTTGTGCAACACTTCAATTTTAACATTTTTTTAAAAATATCATAATTAAATTTTTTGAATGTGTTAGACTTCTGTTTTTGAATTTTTAAGAAATTTTCAAAAAAATTGAAATTTGTGTGGGTTTGTCTTCAGTTACGGAGTATTTTGCTTGTGTGGCACTTAAATTTTATCATTTCTTTAAAAAATGTCATAATTGATTTTTTTGAAGGTTTTATACTTGTTTTTTCATTTTTAAGAAATTTTCGAAAAAATTGAAATTTGTGTGTGTTAGTCTTCAATTACGGAGTATTTTGACTACGACATGAAAATTGAGTATTTTGCTTGTGTTACACTTAAATTTTAACATATTTTTCAAAATTTCAAAATTAATTTTTTTTGAAGGTGTTGGACTTCTATTTTTGTATTTTTTTCAAATTTTGAAAACAATTGAAATTTGTATGCGTTAGTCTTCAAATCCGGAGTATTTCGAGTACGACGTAAAAATTGAGTATTTTTCTTGTGTTACACTTATTTTTTAATATATTTTTTAAAAAATCATAATTGAATTTATTAAATGTGTTAGACTTCTATTTTAGCATTTTTATGAAATTTCCCAAAAAATTTAAACTTCTGTGTGTGTTAGTCTTCAATTGCGGAGTATTTTGAGTACGACATGAAAACTGAATAATTTTCTTGTGCAACACTTCAATTTTAACATTTTTTTAAAAAGATCATAATTAAATTTTTTGAAGGTGTCAGACTTCTGTTTTCGAATTTTTAAGAAATTTTCGAAAAAATTGAAATTTGTGTGGCTTAGTCTTCAGTTACGGAGTATTTTGAGTACGACATCAAAATTGAGTATTTTGCTTGTGTGGCACTTAAATTTTTTCATTTCTTTAAAAAATGTCATAATTGATTTTTTTGAAGGTTTTATACTTCTGTTTTTTCATTTTTAAGAAATTTTCGAAAAAATTGAAATTTGTGTGTGTTAGTCTTCAATTACGGAGTATTTTGGCTACGACATGAAAATTGAGTATTTTGCTTGTGTTACACTTCAATTTTAACATATTTTTAAAAATTTCAAAATTAATTTTTTTTGAAGGTGTTAGACTTCTATTTTTGCGTTTTTTTTTTAATTTTCAAAAAAATTGAAATTTGTATGTGCCAGTCTTCAAATCCGGAGTATTACGAGTACGATGTAAAAATTGAGTATTTTTCTTGTGTTACACTTATTTTTTAACATATTTTAAAAAAAATCATAATTGAATTTATTGAATGTGTTAGACTTCTATTTTTGCATTTTTATGAAATTTCCCAAAAAATTTAAACTTGTGTGTGTTAGTCTGCAGTTGCGGAGTATTTTGAGTACGACATGAAAACTGAATAATTTTCTTGTGCAACACTTCAATTTTAACATTTTTTTAAAAATATCATAATTAAATTTTTTGAAGGTGTTAGACTTCTGTTTTTGAATTTTTAAGAAATTTTCAAAATAATTGAAATTTGTGTGGGTTTGTCTTCAGTTACGGAGTATTTTGAGTTCAACCTAAAAATAGAGTATTTTGCTTGTGTGGCACTTAAATTTTATAATTTCTTTAAAAAATGTCATAATTGATTTTTTTGAAGGTTTTATACTTATGTTTTTGTAGGATTACGCATACGATTATTAGAGTATGCAGCGGAATTATTCACGCATGCGTAACCTAATTCTACCCTGGATCACACTCGAAAAACACCGAAAAAGGAAGAGTAATCAGAATTTTACCTCGTACAAGTTAGTACGTGATGTCTTCTTCTCCAATCGGTTGAACCTACTCCAAGGATTGCTCGTGCAGCCCCTCTACTCGTGTCCACCTTGATATTCGTCCGATCGGAACCGTCAACGCCGTTCTAGCCGGTGTCACGATTATTTCTCTCAACAAATTGCTCAGATCTCTCTTCTATTTCTCTCTCGATCTCACTTTGAAATTCTGTGGGAGAAAGAAGAATTTCGGCGGCCAAAATTAGGTCAGAAAAATGGCAGCCTCGAAAAGAGAGAAAGTTGAAATCAGAATATATATATAGGCAAAAATTAGGTTAAAACCCTAGATTTCGGATTGGGCCGAAATTAGGTTAAAACCTTAATTATCTGAATGGGCCCGAAATTAGATTAAATCATAATTATCTGAAATTAGGTTAAAACCCATAATTCTGAACGGGTCCAATTCTGACTGCAGATTTGCCTATTTATATAAATTCTTCCAAGTTAATTCTTAAGCCATATTTTCTTTCAAACTCCCTCTTGGATTAAGACTTAATCAACTTGGCCATATGTCCAACATATGTCGTGAGATCTAATCACACGTGATTTCATTTTATTTGTCCAACAAACGTATTTGTGAGCATTATCTTGAGAATCCGATATGTTACGAAATCTTGGTTTGACCGTTGTAGTTTCGTCTAGGACTGGTAGTAGAATTGACAACAATCCACAAGGTATTGCGAGCACGAAAAAGGTGAAGAACACCTTTACGAAGATGCAGTACATCTTCATACCTAGCTCAGATAATTGTTAATAGTCCTCTTGTTCGCGATATCTTCCGATCAAAAGAGTCACGGTGAAGCTTAAGACTTCAAGTCATCCCCTTTTCTTTTTGATCAGATATACTCTTTCTCGATAAGAATTAGATTGATAATTACAATCCGAACTCTACTGAGTTCCATCGAGCTTGGCCAAGCATTTCATCAATCTCAATTCAATCGAGGGGCCCGAGAGATATCTCCCTCTATCCTTTTTCAAGGTTAGAAAGGAACAATTCCTATCTTGCAACCTCACATCCTTTGTCTATGCTAAAAACAATACTCAATAATAATTTCTGCTACACAGTTACGCGTAGGGTTAATTACATCAAAGCATTGTCTTTTCACATACTAGGTATCCGTGAGATCACTCAAGTATGAAGCACTAAAACGCACTATCTGGATATGAGTTTGTCTCCAATGACTCTAACCATGTCACAAACTCATATAGTGGTCAGTCCAATATACGACGCCGCGTATATCCATATTCTAGAATCGACGCTACCGTCTCAGATCAGTAAAACCTGATCATCTCATCTACGAATATGCCAGTGTATGTAAAAGTCTCCATTCAATGAATGGACTACCTGGTTCAAATCTATGAACAACTTTATACACGAGGGACGTTTTAAAATTATATTCATCCCGTTTAGTGGTTTTACTATCATTCAATTGACGAATCAATATGCCAAACTAAGGCCATGAAACATATTATTCTCAACTGACTCGATGCACTAAACTAGAATAAAATTCAAGGTCTATCCGATTATTATAATCGAATAACCTCTCACACACTTTCTTGTTATTTAAAATTTTTGAAATATGAAGGTTTAGGTCATATGATGAATAATAATATAAATATATGTCTCATAAACAAATACAATCCCAATAACACGCCTAGGGCATAATAAATGTTCTCCCACTTGCACTAGGCAGATCAAATCCCCTTATACAATAAGAAACATAAATAAAACACCCAAACTAACACTGCGATAGATATCCCAATCCTATCGCCCTAGCATGCTGCTCATGCTTGGCACGTGATAGTGGCTTCGTAAATGGATCGGCCACGTTATCCTCGGTAGGTATCTTCATTATTTTCACGTCACCTCTCTTCGTAATCTCACGAATCAAGTGGTAACGCCGGAGTACATGTTTGGACCGATGATGCGCTCTCGGTTCCTTAGATTGTGCTATTGCTCCGTTATTGTCACAATAGACATCCATGGAACCCGAGATACTTGGCATAACGCCAAGTTCCATCACGAACTGTCGTAGCCAGACAGCCTCCTTTGCGGCTTCCGAAGCCGCGATGTATTCCGCTTCTGTTGTAGAATTAGCCACCGTCTTCTGTTTGGAGCTTTTCCAAACAACAGCTCCGCCATTGAGCGTAAAGACGTAACCACTTTGAGATTGGAAATCGTCCGGGCAAGTTTGGAAACTAGCATCTGTATATCCTTGGATAATCAGATCTCCTTCCGAACCTCCATAGACAAGAAACATATCTTTAGTATTCCTGAGATACTTAAGAATGCTCTTGACTGCGGACCAGTGAGCTTCCCCTGGATCAGACTGATAGCGGGAAGTCACACTCAATGCATATGCGACATCTGGTCTAGTACATATCATGGCATACATGATCGATCCTATAGCCGAAGCGTATGGGATCCGACTCATTCGCTCACGTTCAGGGTCCATTGAAGGACACTGAGCCTTAGTGAGAGTGATGCCATGTGACATTGGCAGAAATCCTTTCTTGGATTGCTCCATGTGAAACCTAGTTATCACTTTGTCAATATATGTACTTTGACTTAGTCCGAGAAGTCTTCTCGATCTATCTCTATAGATCTTCACACCTAAAATATGGGCAGCTTCTCCTAAGTCCTTCATTGCGAATTGACTACCCAAATATGCCTTAACCTGGTTAAGCATCGGGATGTCATTTCCAATGAGTAAGATGTCGTCCACGTACAAGATGAGGAATACAACCGAACTCCCACTGAATTTCTTGTATACACAAGGTTCCTCGATGTTTTGAATGAAACCATACTTTGCGATAACCTCATCGAATCGTATGTTCCATGCATGAGATGCTTGTTTTAATCCATAAATGGATCTCATAAGCTTGCACACTTTATTCGGATTCTTTGGATCGACAAAACCCTCGGGTTGTGTCATATACACATCCTCGGTAAGGTTCCCATTAAGGAAAGTGGTTTTGACATCCATCTGCCATATCTCATAATCGTGATATGCAGCTATTGCTAGAAGAATGCGAATACTTTTAAACATGGCTACTGGAGAAAACGTTTCATCATAGTCTATACCATGAATTTGCTTGAAACCTTTCGCCACCAGTCTTGCTTTAAAAGTGTGTACATTACCATCCATGTCAGTTTTCTTCTTGAAAACCCATTTGCACCCAACGGTCTTTGCACCATCAGGTAGATCAATAAGATTCCAAACCTTATTATCATACATGGATTGGATCTCGGTTTTCATGGCGTCATGCCATTTCGAGGAATCCAAGCTAGACATAGCACCTTTGTAGGAGTTTGGCTCATCATCTAGACTCAACTCATCATCGTCATTACTAATGAGAAATCCATATCTCTCAGGTTCTTGACGAATCCTACCAGATCTACGTATAGCTTGTGTATTAGATTCTGGTCCACCATCCATTGTTAACTCAGAATCTTGTTCCAAATCAGCTTGTTCACTTTGTGGTTCTCGAATTTCTTCGAGATCAATTTTACTCCCACTGGCTTGACGATCTAGGAATTCCTTCTCTAAGAAGTGTCCTCGTCGAGCCACGAAAACCTTGTTTTCGCTAGGCAAGTAAAAGTAGTATCCTCTGGTTTCTTGAGGATACCCCACAAATAAACATTTGTCTGATCTTGGCTCGAGTTTTTCCGTCAATAACCTTTTGACGTATGCCTCGCAACCCCAAATCTTAAGATAAGACAATGATGGCACCTTGCCATGCCATAATTCATATGGTGTCTTTTCAACCGATTTGGACGGAACTCTATTCAGTACATGAGCGGCCGTTTGAAGCGCGAAACCCCAAAATGACTTTGGCAAATCTGTTCGACTCATCATCGAGCGAACCATGTCTAACAAAGTTCGATTCCTCCTCTCGGACACTCCATTCCATTGGGGTGTACCGGGTGGAGTCCATTGTGATACTATACCACAATCTCGAAGATAGTCCTCAAACTCATAGCTCAAGTATTCGCCACCTCGATCCGATCGAATGGCTTTTACTTTCTTGCCCAGTTGAAGTTCTACCTCGTGTTGAAACTCTTTGAATTTCTCAAAAGTTTCACTTTTGTGACGCATTAAGTATAGATATCCATATCTACTATAATCGTCAGTAAAAGTCACGAAGTAGCGATACCCATTTCTAGCCTCGACACTCATCGGTCCACATACATCGGAATGTATGAGGGCCAACACATCTTTCGATCTTTCTCCTTTCTTGGAAAAAGGTGTCTTTGTCATCTTACCCATCAAACAAGATTCGCAATTTTCTATTGACTTTAAATCAAAAGAATCTAGCACTACATCCTTTTGGAGTCTAGCAATGCGTTTCTCGTTTATGTGTCCGAGACGACAATGCCATGAGTATGTTTCATTAGTTTGAGTGGTATTTATGTTATAAATGGACTGATTATTGTTGTTATTTTCTAAATCCAAGACATATAAACCATTTTCAACTAGAACATTACTAAAGAAAATGTCATTCTTGCGAATAAAACAATCATTAGTACCAATAACTAATTCATATCCATCCGCAATAAGTCTCGAAACAGAAATAATATTCCTACTCAAAGTAGGTACATAACAACAATTATTCAAAACTAAAATAAGTCCATTTGGCAAAGTTAAATCATACGTCCCTTCGGCTAATGCTGCTACTCGAGCTCCATTCCCGACGCGTAAATCAACTTCGCCACGAATCAACGATCTTCTACTTCTTAGGCCCTGCATATTATTACAAATATGAGTCCCACATCCAGTGTCCAACACCCATGATGATAAAGTAAAGAAATAAGAATCGATAACGGAAATACCTGATGCCGGTGTGTCCGAGGAAGCGGTCTTTTTCTTGCTCTCCCTCAGGAAGATCTCGCAATCACGCTTCCAATGCCCCTCCTTGAGACAGTGGAAACACTTCTTGTCATCCTTGGCTTTCTTGCTCACGGGCTTAGGCGCAACCTTTGTTGGTTCAAATTTCCTGATAGTTTGATTATTTCAAAACACTGTCATTACTAATGTATACATCCAGAAAAGTGCAGGATAACATAGGTACGATACGAAGATGAAGGAGGACTTGTGAAGGAGGACTTCATTGGATTACATCAAGAATCAGGACATGAAGTCTCAACATAAACAAGAAAAGAAGAACACAAGGAAGGCCATTGGAATACATCAAGACTCAAGATGTTGAAGCCTTCCGTGAGTGGGATACGCCACAAATAAACCATAGGTACAAACCTAGTAGAACTCAAGTAAAATCATGTTCAAAATAACAAAGAGTTCAGTCAAGCAGGAAGTGCGTTCTGAACGAACTCAAAGTCCGTTCAGAACGGACTCGCTAAATATCAAAGCTTTAAAGCTTGATTAGAACCAAACGTGTCACAGGGATGTGTACGTTCGAACGAACAATCATGTCCGTTCGAACGGATAATTATAATCCGTTCACCCACCTTCTGAGTGCGTTGAACGGACAATCCTTCCTGTGAACGGAAAACGTCACAGGGATGTGTGCGTTCGAACGAACACACATGTGCGTTCGAACGGACAACCTGGAATCCGTTCACCCACTTTTCAGTGCGTTGAACGGACTCTTGTTCCTGTGAACGCAAAATGTTATGTATAATTGAGTCCGTTACGAACGGACATTGTCCGTTCGAACGGACCCAAGATGTACTTGCACGTTATTTTGAAACGGCTAGTGCAAACTTCAAGTGCGTTCTGAACGGACTGTATGCGTTCGAACGCACTGCAAGTTTTCTGAAGGATTTCTATAGAGAGTATAAATAGAATCCTTCATGGGTCTCTCTCTCTTACTTCCTCAATTTAAAACTTTCAAACCTAAAAGAGAGAAACCCTAAGCTGTGATTTTCTATATCCATTGATAGCTTGAGAAACCTCTTTAGATCGTTGATCTACTTTCGATATTCTCCACTAATCGTATCCCACTCACGTGACCGATCACGTTGTAGCTCGATTAGTGAAAAAGTGTAATAGGCTAGTGCAACAAAGTGTAAAGAGCCTAAGCTATAGATCGATAGAAGCGTGTAAATCGATCTAGGCAAATCCTTGTAATCGAGTTGAGTTGGAATTCAATCGAAAGCCAAAAAGAGGCACAAGGCATTCCCGGAGACGTAGGTACTCGCAAATAATTGAGTCGGTCAATTAAGCGAGTAAAGGGTGAGTTAAAGCTACAAAGCAACCACCTACCGAACTTCGTAAACAAACATCTTGTGTCAAAGTGTTTGTACGGTATCATCTTTATCATCTAAATTATTATTTATTCCGCACCGTAAATTAGGTTTAAATCTAAACTAAGTGTAAGTTAGATTGCCAAATTTACCCCCCTCTAGGTTAGAATTAACCAACAATTGGTATCAGAGCAGGGTACTAACCATCTCTTAAATTTATTAAGGATAAACTTGTACCTTACGATATAATGGCTGAAGTTAATCCCTTGAGCGCAGTGGAAGCAGCCATTCACTCTCTCCGTATTGAACGAGGTCTAACTTCGACACACCACCAGCCCATAATTGTAGACGCAGAACCTTCCTCTCCCACTCTAAGCTCGACACATGACAAAAGTTATGAGGTACGTACTAACTCTCTGTATGGTATAAAATCTTTACCTAGACCTGAATTTTCTCCATCATCCAAACTAGAACTCGAATCTTGTGACGAGTTTCTTAGGGATGAAGGTAACTCTCAACTAAATGAGGGTAAACTTGAAAGTTCCACCCAAGCTATCAAGGATAAGGTAGCTTCTCTTGAACTATCCATCTTGGCATACAAAACTCAAATAAATGAATTTAAAGGATTTTCAAAATGTGAATGTAAAACCCTGAAATGTGAGATTTCTCATTTAAAAGTAGAAATTCAAACTATGAAAGTTGAGAATGAGTCCTTGAAGAGGGCATGTAAAATGATAGCATTGAGTCCCCCTTCATTGGATGATGCCTTAAAATCGTCATTCACGGGACAAAAGCCAAATGATAAATTCGGTTTAGGACATAAGAAAATTAATGGTAATAATCCCTACCTTTCAATATCTCAAAATCAAAAATCTAAATGGGAAAACCATAAAGTAAGGAGTCATGGAAATGCTTTTATGTACCATGACTACAACAAAGGTAAATATGCTAAAAATGAACAACCTAAACGTGTCAATAATAATTATAGGAACAATCATTTTACCCAAAATTCACAACCTAGACATAATAATGTAGGACGAACCGATTGTTTGTTCAAAAGGGGACCAAATGGATATTTCTATGAAGTGACAAACTACACCGAAGCTTCATATCAACAAGAGTCTCCCAAACATTTCACCAAGTCATACAAACAATTTAAACAAAATAATGTTAAGCAAACTAAATTTAAATCAAATAACCTTTATCAAATGCCAAAATCGATAACTTCTAAGAGAAGTAATCCTAATAAACTCTCGGACTATTTTGTGAAGAGTACCACACCCACAAATAAGCCCACCGTAGCATTTTGTAACTATTGTTGCAAAATCGGTCATGTCTCAACCGGGTGTAATCTTCGCAATCCAAAAGTGGCATCAAACGTCATGTGGATGCGTAAAGATCGTCACTCAATGGGTTCCTCTACCTCCTTTGGTATAGGACCCCCTAGGGTGTAAAACCCTAACTTGAGACACTATACTCCCTAGTATACCATACCATAAGCCAAATATTTAGGGGGAGTATAGTTAGTAAGAATTCATATTAGTCAATTTCAATTTCTTTATGTTTTAACTAATATGAATTTCTTATAGATGAGCCTAACTTCCAGAACAAAGTCATCAAAATGGTGTCTAGATAGTGGTTGTTCTAGACATATGACTTGGGATCGAGAGATGTTCAAATCTCTCGAACCGTTCAAGGGAGGAGACGTTACCTTCGGAGGAAATCAAAAAGGTAAAATTATCGGTATCGGTTCAATAGGTACCTCAAATTGGACTTTAGAGAATGTCTATCTTGTAACTGGACTTAAACATAATTTAATTAGCATAAGCCAATTATGTGATGCCGGATATTGTGTGAAATTCGATCAACTCTCATGCTTGATTGATCGAATGAAAGACAATACCACAGTATGCAAAGGAACCCGACACGAAAATCTCTACTACTTTGATTTCGAATCATTCGTGCCGGGAATCCATTGTCTCACTGTATCAGAATCAGTATCTCGATTATGGCATAGACGGTTAGGTCACATTTGCATGAAAACTATACATAGGTTGTCCAAAAAGCAATTAGTTAGAGGACTTCCCTCACATAAACTTGAACTAGAAGGATTATGCGATGCGTGTGAAAAAGGTAAGCACACTAGATCGTCCGGGTTTAAATCAAAGAACATGGTCACCACGAATCGACCTCTTCAACTCATCCATCTTGATCTTTGCGGACCAATGAGCGTTACAAGCATAGGTAGCTTAAATGCAGGTGAAGTCACGGAAACAATTGCTAAATCACCGAGAAAACAAGCCGAGCTGGAATATCAACACATCGACATAACTCTTGATGAACCTCAGAGAGAAAACAATGATCCTCCAGAAGAGGAAGAACAGGAGGAAGAGGAAGAAGAGAGTGAAACTCCATACCAAATCCCCGAGGTTCTCCGAGAAGTACCCCACCATCCTCTCACAAACGTTGTTGGAGATCCCCGAGAAGGTGTACGAACTCGGTCTCGTGTCCATAACTACGTAGCTCATTGCGCATATCTTTCTCACACCGAACCAAAATCCTTCAAGGAAGCCAATCTAGACGAAGATTGGATTATCGCAATGCAAGAAGAATTGGAACAATTTGAAAGAAATCAAGTTTGGATGTTGGTTCCAAAACCCATGAATCGGTCGATCATTGGGACTCGATGGATCTTTCGAAATAAACTTGATGAACACGGAAACGTAGTACGAAACAAGGCGAGACTCGTCGCTCAAGGATTCAAACAACGAGAAGGGATCGATTTCGAAGAAACCTTTGCTCCAGTGGCTCGTCTAGAAGCGATACGACTCCTCCTAGCTTACGCCGCTATTGAGGGGTTTACACTATTTCAAATGGACGTCAAGAGTGCATTTCTAAATGGTGAAATCGAAGAAGAAGTCTACGTTGAACAACCACCGGGATTTAAGGATCCTAAATTCCCCGATTACGTGTGCAAACTCTCAAAAGCCCTATACGGATTGAAACAAGCCCCACGAGCATGGTACGATCGACTATCCTCATTTCTCACCTCAAATGGTTTCGTGAGAGGTATAATCGACACCACCCTCTTCACACGTAAAAAGGGAGTATCCATTTTACTTGTTCAAATTTACGTAGATGATATTATTTTTGGATCAAGTGATGCGGCTCTTGCCGAAGAATTCTCTATTCTTATGCACAGTGAATTTGCCATGAGTATGATGGGAGAGTTAAAATTCTTCTTGGGTCTTCAAGTCACACAATCAAGTGAAGGAATTTTCGTCAACCAATCAAAGTACACTCGCGAATTATTAAAGAGATTCGAGTTGGACCAAACTAAAACGAGTGACACTCCAATGGCAAAGGAATCAAAATTGGATGCGGATGAAGAGGGCGAATCGTTCGACATTACGTCCTATAGAGGAATGATCGGGAGCCTCCTTTATCTAACGGCAAGTCATCCCGACATCATGTTCGCCGTATGCTTGTGCGCTAGATTTCAAGCTAACCCCAAGGTATCACATTACACGGCCGTAAAACGCATATTTCGTTATTTAAAAGGTACAATTGAACTTGGGATATGGTACGGACATAGTGGGAACCTAAACCTAGTAGGATACACTGATGCGGATTTTGCCGGATCCCGAGTTGATCGAAAAAGCACTAGCGGTACATGCCAATTTTTGGGAGGTTTACTTGTATCATGGTCAAGTCGGAAACAACACTCGGTAGCCTTATCGACGGCCGAAGCCGAGTATGTCGCCGCAGGAAGCTGCTGTGCTCAATTACTGTGGTTGAACCAAACCCTCGGAGACTACGGTTTGAACTTCCGTAAAATCCCCATATTGTGCGACAACAATAGCGCAATATGCATCTCGAAAAACCCGGTCCACCATTCACGAACCAAGCATATCGACATACGTCACCACTTCATTCGGGATCACGTGGAAAAAGGCGATGTTAAACTCGAATGGATAGAGACTCAAAATCAAATTGCCGACATCTTCACAAAACCGTTACCATTTGCTCCTTTCTCCGATCTACGACTAAAGCTAGGTATGTTATCTCTTAAGAATTAAAATTCAGCATATTGGGTCTAGTCTCATGTAGTTGCATCATGGTATAATCATAAGTACAAATAGAGTTGTTGAACTAGGGTCAGTGGTTTGGGTCAATACATCCGGGTCTCAGCTCAGTATCTAGTCCGTTCGAACGAACAAAAGAGTGCGTTTGGAACGGACAAATGAAGTCCACAAACACCATCCTTCCAGACTCAAGTCCGTTCGAACGAACAAAAGAGTGCGTTCGGAACGGACAAATGAAGTCCACTAATACCATCCTTCCAGACTCAAGTCCGTTCGTACGAACAAACAGTGCGTTCGGAACGAACAGATGAAATGTATGATTATGACTGCTTTTCATATTATGGCGCCTTTCCCAACAGTTGCAAGTGCGTTCGAACGAACTCGAAAACCTCTCACCTACAACGCAAACCCAAACAATGGAGCCTTTTACCCAGAAGCGTGTACGTAGGAACGCACATGAATGTCCGTTCGAACGAACTCGTCGTAGTTACTCTCCATCTGCATGCAACCGACCCTCATCAATGGACGCTTGGTTCTTCCTCTCGTACGAAGAAACTTAAAGAGACACGATATACGCTCTTGAAACCCTTCACCTTATCTTCTCTTTCCAAAACTCCTTCTCCTGTATCAGAAGAGAACAGGAGAAAGCTCGAAAGCTCAAGAAATACCACCGACTCCATCGATTGTTCGCATGAAGAGGGGCACGCCAGCCAATAGACCTAATCACAGCGCACGAATGGAAGCAGATTACGATTTCACTAATCCGAATAACGATTATCTCTTTCGAAACCAGGAAGCTAGACTCCTTTTCAATAGCGTTGTGGTAAGGAGACCCCTCTCAAAATCTTACTATTACGAGTTTCCACGAAATTGTTCTATTCTTTCCAACAAGATCGAGGAAATCGAGAAAAAATGGGGATTTGCAAACCTTGCGCGTCTCAACGAGAGGTCGTATGAGATCATCACTCGGCTATTCTATGCAAACGCCACTTTCGATCATGCCCCAGATAAGATAACCTCGTTTATTCTCGGTGAGGAAGTTGTAATCTCGGTGCAGAATTTGTGCGACTTGTTCGGGCTCAAAGATGATGGAGAGAAGGTGTACAACGACCGCAGGGGGAAAATTGAAATCGAAGGGTTCGAAACCATGAAGAAAGTGGTCACGAATAAATACGCATCACAATCAGCAGTGTCACACTTGGCCGCTCCTGAAAAATTCGTCTGGATAATTGGTAATAACATTCTCGCTCCAGTTGAAAAATTGAGAGTAAACCTCGAAGATCGAAATATCTTGTGTTTATATCGCATGTGGTACGAGGACCAACTACCCATCCATGTGCCTCATCTCATATTAAGCCACATGGAAAGCGCCATGAAGCTTAGGAATGCGTCGTTACCCTATGGAACGTTGATTGCTCGAATGTTGAACCTCCAAGGAGTCTCGATACCGGTGGAAGATTGGGATTTCCGACCTGAACCACCTATCAACCTCTCGTCAAAATTAAATCTTCTGCGTCAAAGGTTTCGGTATTCGGCACAAGCTCATGAATGGATTATCGATCACCCAGATGAAGAGGGAGCGTTCCACCTTCCTTCAAATCCTACCCGTTGGTTGGAGAGTGAAGCTCCATCCGATCAGAGCAGTGCAAACCAGGCTCGACCACGTGAGAGGAGTGAGAGTGTAAGAAGTTCGAACGTCCCGATGGAAAGGGATGAAAGGCGGTTCGCTCACATAACGTCGTTGCTAGAGGAAATGAATAAGCGTATGGAGCGACATGAACGAGGGATTCGAAATGAAATTCGAGAGGGCATGCAAGTTTCCGAGACAAGGATGCTCGAGAGAGTAGAACGTCAATTTTCCGACCTTTACGGTCATCTTGAAAACCGTTTCGGGTCCTACCCTGAACCTCGAGAACAAGCCAATCCTCCTCCTCCAGCTAATCCCACCGCAAATCCGTCGAGGCCCCATTCGGGAACTTTCAACGTCGACGACTTCTTTGCGTCCGGTCCAAGCTATCATCCCGACCCGAACCCTTACCCCGGTCCCAACGAGATGTAATCACCGGTGGTAGTATAAGTGTCTTGTGTTGTAGTGTCTATTTTTATATGACATGCATGTGTGTGAAAACGTGTGGTTATTGTGTTTGTTGTGTATGGAGTCTTTGTGTCATGCCATGTTGTGAACAAACTGTTTTATGGTCATATTGTCAGTTTAAACTGTTGCATCTATGTTGGATTTTTATTTTTATAACCTATCAGTCCAGAAGCAAGTGCGTTCGAACGCATTACGTTTTCCGTTCGGAACGCACACACACAAAACTGTTATATTTTCTTAAAAATCTGCTAAAATTTTGAAAAGATTGTCATCATTCAAAACAAAAGAATTTGATCATATTTACGAGCTCATACATTCATCAATTCATTCTTTGAGGGGGAGCTCGCATTTAGGGGGAGCCTTCCGTTGTTGAAGTCTCCTTGGCCCTTTTGATCTCTTTCAAAATGGGGGAGAAACGATCGTACGGAAAGTTCTCAACTAAATGGTGAAACTCTCCAAACCGACAGTGTTTTGAAAGTAATCAAAAGGGGGAGTTTGTTGGTTCAAATTTCCTGATAGTTTGATTATTTCAAAACACTGTCATTACTAATGTATACATCCAGAAAAGTGCAGGATAACATAGGTACGATACGAAGATGAAGGAGGACTTGTGAAGGAGGACTTCATTGGATTACATCAAGAATCAGGACATGAAGTCTCAACATAAACAAGAAAAGAAGAACACAAGGAAGGCCATTGGAATACATCAAGACTCAAGATGTTGAAGCCTTCCGTGAGTGGGATACGCCACAAATAAACCATAGGTACAAACCTAGTAGAACTCAAGTAAAATCATGTTCAAAATAACAAAGAGTTCAGTCAAGCAGGAAGTGCGTTCTGAACGAACTCAAAGTCCGTTCAGAACGGACTCGCTAAATATCAAAGCTTTAAAGCTTGATTAGAACCAAACGTGTCACAGGGATGTGTACGTTCGAACGAACAATCATGTCCGTTCGAACGGATAATTATAATCCGTTCACCCACCTTCTGAGTGCGTTGAACGGACAATCCTTCCTGTGAACGGAAAACGTCACAGGGATGTGTGCGTTCGAACGAACACACATGTGCGTTCGAACGGACAACCTGGAATCCGTTCACCCACTTTTCAGTGCGTTGAACGGACTCTTGTTCCTGTGAACGCAAAATGCTATGTATAATTGAGTCCGTTACGAACGGACATTGTCCGTTCGAACGGACCCAAGATGTACTTGCACGTTATTTTGAAACGGCTAGTGCAAACTTCAAGTGCGTTCTGAACGGACTGTATGCGTTCGAACGCACTGCAAGTTTTCTGAAGGATTTCTATAGAGAGTATAAATAGAATCCTTCATGGGTCTCTCTCTCTTACTTCCTCAATTTAAAACTTTCAAACCTAAAAGAGAGAAACCCTAAGCTGTGATTTTCTATATCCATTGATAGCTTGAGAAACCTCTTTAGATCGTTGATCTACTTTCGATATTCTCCACTAATCGTATCCCACTCACGTGACCGATCACGTTGTAGCTCGATTAGTGAAAAAGTGTAATAGGCTAGTGCAACAAAGTGTAAAGAGCCTAAGCTATAGATCGATAGAAGCGTGTAAATCGATCTAGGCAAATCCTTGTAATCGAGTTGAGTTGGAATTCAATCGAAAGCCAAAAAGAGGCACAAGGCATTCCCGGAGACGTAGGTACTCGCAAATAATTGAGTCGGTCAATTAAGCGAGTAAAGGGTGAGTTAAAGCTACAAAGCAACCACCTACCGAATTTCGTAAACAAACATCTTGTGTCAAAGTGTTTGTACGGTATCATCTTTATCATCTAAATTATTATTTATTCCGCACCGTAAATTAGGTTTAAATCTAAACTAAGTGTAAATTAGATTGCCAAATTTACCCCCCTCTAGGTTAGAATTAACCAACAATTGGTATCAGAGCAGGGTATGTGTACCTCTAAGACGATTCTTGCTTTATTCGCGAGGTCCAGTATTGAGTCCAACTCAAAACCAGAGTATGTGTACCTCACTCCTTGCCCCAAATACTAGCCTAGCTAGCTAATTGGTCAAATCCAAACCATAAATGGAATATCATTCAATTAGCGAATTGACATGCCAGACTAAAGCCGTGCAACATATCAATCCCTAATCAATGCGTGCCTTCTTTTCTACGTACGTGTAAACTTGTGTCAGACTAAGGCCATGCAACATAAGTAAACAAAGACTAGACTAGAAGGTTCCATTTAGGGAGGCAAGTTACTTGATAATTACGTGGGAGGATTTTCTTTTCTTAAAATCATTTATTTAATTTTTATTTTATTCATGCATAAAAACAAAAACAAAACAAAAATTGTACGGTATAGCATATAGGCCTTTTAGTTTTATGAGCAATCATAAAACCCTAAATTCCCAACCCTAAAACCCAAGATGATCTTGTGCTGTTCTTGAAGATCCAATCTTCGTGTTGTGTCGTCTGTTCTTGAAGATCCAATCTTCGTGTCGTCTTGTTTTGAAGGTTCCTTTTTCAAAACTAAACCTATTCTACTACAATTTGGAAGACTCACCGATCCCCATATTAAAATAGTTTACAATTTGGAAAGCTCACTGGCCCCCTCACAACATACATACAAACAATCACAACACACATACAAACAATCACAAACAATCATCCCCGTTTTAGGCTATATGCTATACCGAATTAAATTTATAAATTGGAAATTTTAAATTATTGGGCATTTTTGACAGAAAAAAAATTTTGTTGTCCAGAATTTTGTTCGTACGATCGCAACTCCAAGTTTTTTTTTTTTTTTTTTTTTTTTTTTTTTTTTGAAAATCGTATTTATTAAAAATATTTAACAGATCCAAATTTTTATAACAGATCCAATCTGTATTTATTACCATATATTGTGAAAATCTAATTTTCTGAAAATCCAATTTTCAACAGATCTAATCTGTACAAAATATATTCTGAAAATCTAATTTTTTTCTGAATTTCCATTTTATTCTGAAAACCAAATTTTTTCTGAAAATTCAATTTTAACCAGATCTAATCTGTAATAATTACAATATATTCTGAAAATCTAATTTTTCTGAAAATCTAATTTTCAACAGAATTCATATTATGTAATTTTGCAATTTAGCCCAAAAATTCTAAAATTTCTCAAATTATAAAATTCTAATCTACAAATCTGAAAATCTAATTTTCGATGGTTTTAACGAGCGTTTGCTCTGATACCACTGTAGGATTACGCATACGATTATTAGAGTATGCAGCGGAATTATTCACGCATGCGTAACCTAATTCTACCCTGGATCACACTCGAAAAACACCGAAAAAGGAAGAGTAATCAGAATTTTACCTGGTACAAGTTAGTACGTGATGTCTTCTTCTCCAATCTGTTGAACCTTCTCCAAGGATTGCTCGTGCAGCCCCTCTACTCGTGTCCACCTTGATATTCGTCCGATCGGAACCGTCAACGCCGTTCTAGCCGGTGTCACGATTATTTCTCTCAACAAATTGCTCAGATCTCTCTTCTATTTCTCTCTCGATCTCACTTTGAAATTCTGTGGGAGAAAGAAGAATTTCGGCGGCCAAAATTAGGTCAGAAAAATGGCAGCCTCGAAAAGAGAGAAAGTTGAAATCAGAATATATATATAGGCAAAAATTAGGTTAAAACCCTAGCTTTCGGAATGGGCCGAAATTAGGTTAAAACCTTAATTATCTGAATGGGCCCGAAATTAGATTAAATCATAATTATCTGAAATTAGGTTAAAACCCATAATTCTGAACGGGTCCAATTCTGACTGCAGATTTGCCTATTTATATAAATTCTTCCAAGTTAATTCTTAAGCCATATTTTCTTTCAGTTTTTTCATTTTTAAGAAATTTTCGAAAAAATTGAAATTTGTGTGTGTTAGTCTTCATTTACGGAGTATTTTGACTACGACATGAAAATTGAGTACTTTGCTTGTGTTACACTTAAATTTTAACATATTTTTCAAAATTTCAAAATTAATTTTTTTTGAAGGTGTTGGACTTCTATTTTTGCATTTTTTTGAAATTTTGAAAAAAATTGAAATTTGTATGTGTTAGTCTTCAAATCCGGAGTATTTCGAGTACGACGTAAAAATTGAGTATTTTTCTTGTGTTACACTTATTTTTGAACATATTTTTAAAAAATCATTATTGGATTTATTAAATGTGTTAGACTTCTATTTTTTCATTTTTATGAAATTTCCCAAAAAATTTAAACTTGTGTGTGTGTTAGTCTTCAATTGCGGAGTATTTTGAGTACGACATGAAAACTGAATAATTTTCTTGTTCAACACTTCAATTTTAACATTTTTTTAAAAATATCATAATTAAATTTTTTGAAGGTGTTAGACTTCTGTTTTTGAATTTTTAAGAAATTTTCAAAAAAATTGAAATTTGTGTGGGTTTGTCTTCAGTTACGGAGTATTTTGAGTACGACCTAAAAATAGAGTATTTTGCTTGTGTGGCACTTAAATTTTATCATTTCTTTAAAAAATGTCATAATTGATTTTTTTGAAGGTTTTATACTTATGTTTTTTCATTTTTAAGAAATTCGCGAAAAAATTGAAATTTGTGTGTGTTAGTCTTCAATTACGGAGTATTTCGACTACGACATGAAAATTGAGTATTTTGCTTGAGTTACACTTAAATTTTATCATATTTTTCAAAATTTCAAAATTAATTTTTTTTGAAGGTGTTAGACTTCTATTTTTTGCATTTTTTTTGAAATTTTGAAAAAAATTGAAATTTGTATGTGTGAGTCTTCAAATCCGGAGTATTTCGAGTACGACGTAAAAATTGAGTATTTTTCTTGTGTTACACTTATTTTATAACATATTTTTAAAAAAATAATAATTGAATTTATTAAATGTGTTAGACTTCTATTTTTGCATTTTTATTAAATTTCCCAAAAAATTTAAACCTGTGTGTGTGTTAGTCTTCAATTGCGGAGTATTTTGAGTACGACATGAAAACTGAATAATTTTCTTGTGCAACACCTCAATTTGAACATTTTTTAAAAAATATCATAATTAAATTTTTTGAAGGTGTTAGACTTCTGTTTTTGAATTTTTAAGAAATTTTCAAAAAAATTGAAATTTGTGTGGGTTTGTCTTCAGTTACGGAGTATTTTGAGTTCAACCTAAAAATAGAGTATTTTGCTTGTGTGGCACTTAAATTTTATAATTTCTTTAAAAAATGTCATAATTGATTTTTTTGAAGGTTTTATACTTATGTTTTTTCATTTTTAAGAAATTTGCGAAAAAATTGAAATTTGTGTGTGTTAGTCTTCATTTACGGAGTATTTTGACTACCACATGAAAATTGAGTATTTTGCTTGTGTTACACTTAAATTTTAACATATTTTTCAAAATTTCAAAATTAATTTTTTTTGAAGGTGTTGGACTTCTATTTTTGCATTTTTTTGAAATTTTGAAAAAAATTGAAATTTGTATATGTTAGTCTTCAAATCCGGAGTATTTCGAGTACGACGTAAAAATTGAGTATTTTTCTTGTGTTACACTTATTTTTTAACATATTTTTTAAAAAATCATTATTGGATTTATTAAATGTGTTAGACTTCTATTTTTGCATTTTTATGAAATTTCCCAAAAAATTTAAACTTGTGTGTGTGTTAGTCTTCAATTGCGGAGTATTTTGAGTATGACATGAAAACTGAATAATTTTCTTGTGCAACACTTCAATTTTAACATTTTTTTAAAAATATCATAATTAAATTTTTTGAAGGTGTTAGACTTCTGTTTTTGAATTTTTAAGAAATTTTCAAAAAAATTGAAATTTGTGTGGGTTTGTCTTCAGATACGGAGTATTTTGAGTACGACATGAAAACAGAGTAGTTTGCTTGTGTGGCACTTAAATTTTATCATTTCTTTAAAAAATGTCATAATTGATTTTTTTGAAGGTTTTATACTTATGTTTTTTCATTTTTAAGAAATTTTCGAAAAAATTGAAAATTGTGTGTGTTAGTCATCAATTACGGAGTATTTTGACTACGACATGAAAATTGAGTATTTTGCTTGTGTTACACTTCAATTTTAACGTATATTTAAAAATTTAAAAATTAATTTTTTTTGAAGGTGTTAGACTTCTATTTTTGCGTTTTTTTTTTTATTTTCAAAAAAATTGAAATTTGTATGTGTCAGTATTCAAATCCGGAGTATTGCGAGCACGACGTAAAAATTGAGTATTTTTCTTGTGTTACACTTATTTTTTAACATATTTTAAAAAAAATCATAATTGAATTTATTGAATGTGTTAGACTTCTATTTTTGCATTTTTATGAAATTTCCCAAAAAATTTAAACTTGTGTGTGTTAGTCTGCAGTTGCGGAGTATTTTGAGTACGACATGAAAACTGAATAATTTTCTTGTGCAACAGTTCAATTTTAACATTTTTTTAAAAATATCATAATTAAATTTTTTGAAGGTGTTAGACTTCTGTTTTTGAATTTTTAAGAAATTTTCAAAAAAATTGAAATTTGTGTGGGTTTGTCTTCAGTTACGGAGTTTTTTGAGTAGGACCTAAAAATAGAGTATTTTGCTTGTGTGGCACTTAAATTTTATCATTTCTTTAAAAAATGTCATAATTCATTTTTTTGAAGGTTTTATACTTTTGTTTTTTCATTTTTAAGAAATTTGCGAAAAAATTGAAATTTGTGTGTGTTAGTCTTCAATTACGGAGTATTTTGACTACGACATGAAAATTGAGTATTTTGCTTGTGTTACACTTAAATTTTAACATATTTTTCAAAATTTCAAAATTAATTTTTTTTTAAGGTGTTAGACTTCTATTTTTGAATTTTTTTTGAAATTTTGAAAAAAATTGAAATTTGTATGTGTGAGTCTTCAAATCCGGAGTATTTCGAGTGCGACGTAAAAATTGAGTATTTTTCTTGTGTTACACTTATTTTTTAACATATTTTTTAAAAAATCATAATTGAATTTATTAAATGTGTTAAACTTCTATTTTTGCATTTTTATGAAATTTCCGAAAAAATTTAAACTTGTGTGTGTGTTAGTCTTCAATTGCGGAGTATTTTGAGTACGACATGAATACTGAATAATTTTCTTGTGCAACACTTCAATTTTAACATTTTTTTAAAAATATCATAATTAAATTTTTTAAAGGTGTTAGACTTCTGTTTTTGAATTTTTAAGAAGTTTTCAAAAAAATTGAAATTTGTGTGGGTTTGTCTTCAGTTACGGAATATTTTGAATACAACCTAAAAATTGAGTATTTTGCTTGTGAGGCACTTAAATTTTATCATTTCTTTAAAAAATGTCATAATTGATTTTTTTGAAGGCTTTATACTTATGGTTTTTCATTTTTAAGAAATTTTCTAAAAAATTGAAATTTGTGTGTGTTAGTCTTCAATTACGGAGTATTTTGACTACGACATGAAAATTGAGTATTTTGCTTGTGTTACACTTAAATTTTAACATATTTTTTAAAATTTCAAAATTAATTTTTTTTGAAGGTGTTGGACTTCTATTTTAGCATTTTTTTGAAATTTTGAAAAAAATTGAAATTTGTATGTGTTAGTCTTCAAATCCGGAGTATTTCGAGTACGACGTAAAAATTGAGTATTTTTGTTGTGTTACAATTATTTTTTAACATATTTTTTAAAAAATCAAAATTAAATTTTTTAAATGTGTTAGACTTCTATTTTTGCATTTTTATGAAATTTCCCAAAAAATTTAAACTTGTGTGTGTGTTAGTCTTCAATTGCGGAGTATTTTGAGTACGACATGAAAACTGAATAATTTTCTTGTGCAACACTTCAATTTTAACAATTTTTTAAAAATATCATAATTAAAGTGTTTGAAGGTGTTAGACTTCTGTTTTTGAATTTTTAAGAAATTTTCGAAAAAATTGAAATTTGTGTGGGTTAGTCTTCAGTTACGGAGTATTTTGAGTACGACATAAAAATTGAGTATTTTGCTTGTGTGGCACTTAAATTTTTTCATTTCTTTAAAAAATGTCATAATTGATTATTGTGAAGGTTTTATTCTTCCGTTTTTTCATTTTTAAGAAATTTTCGAAATAATTGAAATTTGTGTGTGTTAGTCTTCAATTACGGAGTATTTTGACTACGACATGAAAATTGAGTATTTTGCTTGTGTTACACTTCAATTTTAACGTATTTTTAAAAATTTAAAAATTAATTTTTTTTGAAGGTGTTAGACTTCTATTTTTGCGTTTTTTTTTTAATTTTCAAAAAAATTGAAATTTGTATGTGTCAGTCTTCAAATCCAGAGTATTACGAGTACGACGTAAAAATTGAGTATTTTTCTTGTGTTACACTTATTTTTTAACATATTTTAAAAACAATCATAATTGAATTTATTGAATGTGTTAGACTTCTATTTTTGCATTTTTATGAAATTTCCCAAAAAATTTGAACTTGTGTGTGTTAGTCTGCAGTTGCGGAGTATTTTGAGTATGACATGAAAACTGAATAATTTTCTTGTGCAACACTTCAATTTTAACATTTTTTTAAAAATATCATAATTAAATTTTTTGAAGGTGTTAGACTTCTGTTTTTGAATTTTTAAGAAATTTTCAGAAAAATTGAAATTTGTGTGGGTTTGTCTTCAGTTATGGAGTTTTTTGAGTACGACCTAAAAATAGAATATTTTGCTTGTGTGGCACTTGAATTTTATCATTTCTTTTAAAAATGTCATAATTCATTTTTTTGAAGGTTTTATACTTATGTTTTTTCATTTTTAAGAAATTTGCGAAAAAAATGAAATTTGTATGTGTTAGTCTTCAATTACGGAGTATTTTGACTACGACATGAAAATTGAGTATTTTGCTTGTGTTACACTTAAATTTTAACATATTTTTCAAAATTTCAAAATTAATTTTTTTTTAAGGTGTTAGACTTCTATTTTTGAATTTTTTTTGAAATTTTGAAAAAAATTGAAATTTGTATGTGTGAGTCTTCAAATCCGGAGTATTTCGAGTGCGACGTAAAAATTGAGTATTTTTCTTGTGTTACACTTATTTTTTAACATATTTTTTAAAAAATCATAATTGAATTTATTAAATGTGTTAGACTTCTATTTTTGCATTTTTATGAAATTTCCCAAAAAATTTAAACTTGTGTGTGTGTTAGTCTTCAATTGCGGAGTATTTTGAGTACGACATGAATACTGAATAATTTTCTTGTGCAACACTTCAATTTTAACATTTTTATAAAAATATCATAATTAAATTTTTTAAAGGTGTTAGACTTCTGTTTTTGAATTTTTAAGAAGTTTTCAAAAAAATTGAAATTTGTGTGGGTTTGTCTTCAGTTACGGAATATTTTGAATACAACCTAAAAATTGAGTATTTTGCTTGTGAGGCACTTAAATTTTATCATTTCTTTAAAAAATGTCATAATTGATTTTTTTGAAGGTTTTATACTTATGGTTTTTCATTTTTAAGAAATTTTCGAAAAAATTGAAATTTGTGTGTGTTAGTCTTCAATTACGGAGTATTTTGACTACGACATGAAAATTGAGTATTTTGCTTGTGTTACACTTAAATTTTAACATATTTTTTAAAATTTCAAAATTAATTTTTTTTGAAGGTGTTGGACTTCTATTTTAGCATTTTTTTGAAATTTTGAAAAAAATTGAAATTTGTATGTGTTAGTCTTCAAATCCGGAGTATTTCGAGTACGACGTAAAAATTGAGTATTTTCGTTGTGTTACACTTATTTTTTAACATATTTTTTAAAAAATCAAAATTAAATTTTTTAAATGTGTTAGACTTCTATTTTTGCATTTTTATGAAATTTCCCAAAAAATTTAAACTTGTGTGTGTGTTAGTCTTCAATTGCGGAGTATTTTGAGTACGACATGAAAACTGAATAATTTTCTTGTGCAACACTTCAATTTTAACATTTTTTAAAAAATATCATAATTAAAGTGTTTGAAGGTGTTAGACTTCTGTTTTTGAATTTTTAAGAAATTTTCGAAAAAAATGAAATTTGTGTGGGTTAGTCTTCAGTTACGGAGTATTTTGAGTACGACATAAAAATTGAGTATTTTGCTTGTGTGGCACTTAAATTTTTTCATTTCTTTAAAAAATGTCATAATTGATTATTGTGAAGGTTTTATACTTCCGTTTTTTCAGTTTTAAGAAATTTTCGAAATAATTGAAATTTGTGTGTGTTAGTCTTCAATTACGGAGTATTTTGACTACGACATGAAAATTGAGTATTTTGCTTGTGTTACACTTCAATTTTAACGTATTTTTAAAAATTTAAAAATTAATTTTTTTTTAAGGTGTTAGACTTCTATTTTTGCGTTTTTTTTTTAATTTTCAAAAAAATTGAAATTTGTATGTGTCAGTCTTCAAATCCAGAGTATTACGAGTACGACGTAAAAATTGAGTATTTTTCTTGTGTTACACTTATTTTTTAACATATTTTAAAAAAAATCATAATTGAATTTATTGAATGTGTTAGACTTCTATTTTTGCATTTTTATGAAATTTCCCAAAAAATTTAAACTTGTGTGTGTTAGTCTGCAGTTGCGGAGTATTTTGAGTATAACATGAAAACTGAATAATTTTCTTGTGCAACACTTCAATTTTAACATTTTTTTAAAAATATCATAATTAAAGTTTTTGAAGGTGTTAGACTTCTGTTTTTGAATTTTTAAGAAATTTTCAGAAAAATTGAAATTTGTGTGGGTTTGTCTTCAGTTACGGAGTTTTTTAAGTACGACCTAAAAATAGAATATTTTGCTTGTGTGGCACTTGAATTTTATCATTTCTTTTAAAAATGTCATAATTCATTTTTTTGAAGGTTTTATACTTATGTTTTTTCATTTTTAAGAAATTTGCGAAAAAAATGAAATTTGTGTGTGTTAGTCTTCAATTACGGAGTATTTTGACCATGACATGAAAATTGAGTATTTTGCTTGTGTTACACTTAAATTTTAACTTATTTTTTAAAATTTCAAAATTAATTTTTTTTAAGGTGTTAGACTTCTATTTTTGCATTTTTTTTGAAATTTTGAAAAAAATTGAAATTTGTATGTGTGAGTCTTCAAATCCGGAGTATTTCGAGTACGACGTAAAAATTGAGTATTTTTCTTGTGTTACACTTATTTTTTAACATATTTTTTAAAAAATCATAGTTGAATTTATTAAATGTGTTAGAATTCTATATTTGCATTTTTATGAAATTTCCCAAAAAATTTAAACTTGTGTGTGTGTTAGTCTTCAATTGCGGAGTATTTTGAGTATGACATGAAAACTGAATAATTTTCTTGTGCAACACTTCAATTTTAACATTTTTTTTAAAATATTATAATTAAATTTTTTGAAGGTGTTAGACTTCTGTTTTTGAATTTTTAAGAAATTTTCAGAAAAATTGAAATTTGTGTCGGTTTGTCTTCAGTTACGGAGTTTTTTGAGTACGACCTAAAAATAGAATATTTTGCTTGTGTGGCACTTAAATTTTATCATTTCTTTTAAAAATGTCATAATTCATTTTTTTGAAGGTTTTATACTTATGTTTTTTCATTTTTAAGAAATTTGCGAAACAAATGAAATTTGTGTGTGTTAGTCTTCAATTACGGAGTATTTTGACTACGACATGAAAATTGAGTATTTTGCTTGTGTTACACTTAAATTTTAACATATTTTTTAAAATTTCAAAATTAATTTTTTTTAAGGTGTTAGACTTCTATTTTTGCATTTTTTTTGAAATTTTGAAAAAAATTGAAATTTGTATGTGTGAGTCTTCAAATCCGGAGTATTTCGAGTACGACGTAAAAATTGAGTATTTTTCTTGTGTTACACTTATTTTTTAACATATTTTTTAAAAAATCATAGTTGAATTTATTAAATGTGTTAGAATTCTATATTTGCATTTTTATGAAATTTCCCAAATAATTTAAACTTGTGTGTGTGTTAGTCTTCAATTGCGGAGTATTTTGAGTATGACATGAAAACTGAATAATTTTCTTGTGCAACACTTCAATTTTAACATTTTTTTAAAAATATCATAATTAAATTTTTTGAAGGTGTTAGACTTCTGTTTTTGAATTTTTAAGAAATTTTCAAAAAAATTGAAATTTGTGTGGGTTTGTCTTCAGTTACGGAGTATTTTGAATACAACCTAAAAATAGAGTATTTTGCTTGTGTGGCACTTAAATTTTATCATTTCTTTAAAAAATGTGATAATTGATTTTTTTGAAGGTTTTATACTTATGTTTTTTCATTTTTAAGAAATTTTCGAAAAAATTGAAATTTGTGTGTGTTAGTCATCAATTACGGAGTATTTTGACTACGACATGAAAATTGAGTATTTTGCTTGTGTTACACTTCAATTTTAACGTATTTTTAAAAATTTGAAAATTAATTTTTTTTGAAGGTGTTAGACTTCTATTTTTGCGTTTTTTTTTTAATTTTCAAAAAAATTGAAATTTGTATGTGTCAGTCTTCAAATCCGGAGTATTGCGAGCACGACGTAAAAATTGAGTATTTTTCTTGTGTTACACTTATTTTTGAACATATTTTAAAAAAAATCATAATTGAATTTATTGAATGTGTTAGACTTCTATTTTTGCATTTTTATGAAATTTCCCAAAAAATTTAAACTTGTGTGTGTTAGTCTGCAGTTGCGGAGTATTTTGAGTACGACATGAAAACTGAATAATTTTCTTGTGCAACACTTCAATTTTAACATTTTTTTAAAAATATCATAATTAAATTTTTTGAAGGTGTTAGACTTCTGTTTTTGAATTCTTAAGAAATTTTCAAAAAAATTGAAATTTGTGTGGGTTTGTCTTCAGTTACGGAGTTTTTTGAGTACGACCTAAAAATAGAGTATTTTGCTTGTGTGGCACTTAAATTTTATCATTTCTTTAAAAAATGTCATAATTCATTTTTTTGAAGGTTTTATACTTTTGTTTTTTTATTTTTAAGAAATTTGCGAAAAAATTGAAATTTGTGTGTGTTAGTCTTCAATTACGGAGTATTTTGACTACGACATGAAAATTGAGTATTTTGCTTGTGTTACACTTAAATTTTAACATATTTTTCAAAATTTCAAAATTAATTTTTTTTTAAGGTGTTAGACTTTTATTTTTGCATTTTTTTTGAAATTTTGAAAAAAATTGAAATTTGTATGTGTGAGTCTTCAAATCCGGAGTATTTCGAGTGCGACGTAAAAATTGAGTATTTTTCTTGTGTTACACTTATTTTTTAACATATTTTTTAAAAAATCATAATTGAATTTATTAAATGTGTTAGACTTCTATTTTTGCATTTTTATGAAATTTCCCAAAAAATTTAAACTTGTGTGTGTGTTAGTCTTCAATTGCGGAGTATTTTGAGTACGACATGAATACTGAATAATTTTCTTGTGCAACACTTCAATTTTAACATTTTTTTTAAAAATATCATAATTAAATTTTTTGAAGGTGTTAGACTTCTGTTTTTGAATTTTTAAGAAGTTTTCAAAAAAATTGAAATTTGTGTGGGTTTGTCTTCAGTTACGGAATATTTTGAATACAACCTAAAAATAGAGTATTTTGCTCGTGTGGCACTTAAATTTTATCATTTCTTTAAAAAATGTCATAATTGATTTTTTTGAAGGTTTTATACTTATGGTTTTTCATTTTTAAGAAATTTTCGAAAAAATTGAAATTTGTGTGTGTTAGTCTTCAATTACGGAGTATTTTGACTACGACATGAAAATTGAGTATTTTGCTTGTGTTACACTTAAATTTGAACATATTTTTTAAAATTTCAAAATTAATTTTTTTTGAAGGTGTTGGACTTCTATTTTAGCATTTTTTTGAAATTTTGAAAAAAATTGAAATTTGTATGTGTTAGTCTTCAAATCCGGAGTATTTCGAGTACGACGTAAAAATTGAGTATTTTTCTTGTGTTACACTTATTTTTTAACATATTTTTTAAAAAATCAAAATTAAATTTATTAAATGTGTTAGACTTCTATTTTTGCATTTTTATGAAATTTCCCAAAAAATTTAAACTTGTGTGTGTGTTAGTCTTCAATTGCGGAGTATTTTGAGTACGACATGAAAACTAAATAATTTTCTTGTGCAACACTTCAATTTTAACATTTTTTTAAAAATATCATTATTAAAGTTTTTGAAGGTGTTAGATTTCTGTTTTTGAATTTTTAAGAAATTTTCGAAAAAATTGAAATTTGTGTGGGTTAGTCTTCAGTTACGGAGTATTTTGAGTACGACATAAAAAAAGAGTATTTCGCTTGTGTTGCACTTAAATTTTTTCATTTCTTTAAAAAATGTCATAATTGATTTTTGGGAAGGCTTTATACTTCTGTTTTTTCATTTTTAAGAAATTTTCGTAAAAATTGAAATTTGTGTGTGTTAGTCTTGAATTACGGAGTATTTTGACTACGACATGAAAATTGAGTATTTTGCTTGTGTTACACTTCAATTTTAACGTATTTTTAAAAATTTAAAAATTAATTTTTTTTAAAGGTGTTAGACTTCTATTTTTGCTTTTTTTTTATTTTCAAAAAAATTGAAATTTGTATGTGTCCGTCTTCAAATCCGGAGTATTACGAGTACGACGTAAAAATTGAGTATTTTTCTTGTGTTACACTTATTTTTTAACATATTTTAAAAAAAATTATAATTGAATTTATTGAATGTGTTAGACTTCTATTTTTGCATTTTTATGAAATTTCCCAAAAAATTTAAACTTGTGTGTGTTAGTCTGCAGTTGCGGAGTATTTTGAGTACGACATGAAAACTGAATAATTTTCTTGTGCAACACTTCAATTTTAACATTTTTTATAAAATATCATAATTAAATTTTTTGAAGGTGTTAGACTTCTGTTTTTGAATTTTTAAGAAATTTTCAAAAAAATTGAAATTTGTGTGGGTTTGTCTTCAGTTACGGAGTTTTTTAGTACGACCTAAAAATAGAGTATTTTGCTTGTGTGGCACTTAAATTTTATCATTTCTTTAAAAAATGTCATAATTCATTTTTTTGAAGGTTTTATACTTATGTTTTTTCATTTTTAAGAAATGTGCGAAAAAATTGAAATTTGTGTGTGTTAGTCTTCAATTACGGAGTATTTTGACTACGACATGAAAATTGAGTATTTAGCTTGTGTTACACTTAAATTTTAACATATTTTTCAAAATTTCAAAATTAATTTTTTTTAAGGTGTTAGACTTCTATTTTTGCATTTTTTTTGAAATTTTGAAAAAAATTGAAATTTGTATGTGTGAGTCTTCAAATCCGAAGTATTCCGAGCGAGCCGTAAAAATTGAGTATTTTTCTTGTGTTACACTTATTTTTTAACATATTTTTTAAAAAATCATAATTGAATTTATTAAATGTGTTAGACTTCTATTTTTGCATTTTTATGAAATTTCCCAAAAAATTTAAACTTGTGTGTGTGTTAGTCTTCAATTGCGGAGTATTTTGAGTACGACATGAAAACTGAATAATTTTCTTGTGCAACACTTCAATTTTAACATTTTTTTAAAAATATCATAATTAAAATTTTTGAAGGTGTTAGACTTCTGTTTTTGAATTTTTAAGAAATTTTCGAAAAAATTGAAATTTGTGTGTGTTAGTCTTCAGTTACGGAGTATTTTGAGTACGACATAAAAATTGAGTATTTTGCTTGTGTGGCACTTATATTTTTTCATTTCTTTAAAAAATGTCATAATTTATTTTTGTGAAGGTTTTATACTTCTGTTTTTTCATTTTTAAGAAATTTTCGAAAAAATTGAAATTTGTGTGTGTTAGTCTTCAATTAGGGAGTATTTTGACTACGACATGAAAATTGAGTATTTTGCTTGTGTTACACTTCAATTTTAACGTATTTTTAAAAATTTCAAAATTAATTTTTTTTGAAGGTGTTGGACTTCTATTTTTGCGTTTTTTTTTTAATTTTCAAAAAAATTGAAATTTGTATGTGTCAGTCTTCAAATCCGGAGTATTACGAGTACGACGTAAAAATTGAGTATTTTTCTTGTGTTACACTTATTATTAACATATTTTAAAAAAAATCATAATTGAATATATTGAATGTGTTAGACTTTTATTTTTGCATTTTTATGAAATTTCCCAAAAAATTTAAACTTGTGTGTGTTAGTCTGCAGTTGCGGAGTATTTTGAGTACGACATGAAAACTGAATAATTTTCTTGTGCAACACTTCAATTTTAACATTTTTTTAAAAATATCATAATTAAAATTTTTGAAGGTGTTAGACTTCTGTTTTTGAATTTTTAAGAAATTTTCGAAAAAATTGAAATTTGTGTGTGTTAGTCTTCAGTTACGGAGTATTTTGAGTACGACATAAAAATTGAGTATTTTGCTTGTGTGGCACTTAAATTTTTTCATTTCTTTAAAAAATGTCATAATTGATTTTTTTGAAGGTTTTATACTTCTGTTTTTTCATTTTTAAGAAATTTTCGAAAAAATTGAAATTTGTGTGTGTTAGTCTTCAATTAGGGAGTATTTTGACTACGACATGAAAATTGAGTATTTTGCTTGTGTTACACTTCAATTTTAACGTATTTTTAAAAATTTCAAAATTAATTTTTTTTTAAGGTGTTAGACTTCTATTTTTGCTTTTTTTTTTTAATTTTCAAAAAAATTGAAATTTGTATGTGTCAGTCTTCAAATCCGGAGTATTACGAGTACGACGGAAAAATTGAGTATTTTTCTTGTGTTACACTTATTTTTTAACATATTTTAAAAAAAATCATAATTGAATTTATTGAATGTGTTAGACTTCTATTTTTGCATTTTTATGAAATTTCCCAAAAATTTTTAACTTGTGTGTGTTAGTCTGCAGTTGCGGAGTATTTTGAGTACGACATGAAAACTGAATAATTTTCTTGTGCAACACTTCAATTTTAACATTTTTTTAAAAATATCATAATTAAATTTTTTGAAGGTGTTAGACTTCTGTTTTTGAATTTTTATGAAATTTTCAAAAAAATTGAAATTTGTGTGGGTTTGTCTTCAGGTACGGAGTTTTTTTTGTACGACCTAAAAATAGAGTATTTTGCTTGTGTGGCACTTAAATTTTATCATTTCTTTAAAAAATGTCATAATTCATTTTTTTGAAGGTTTTATACTTATGTTTTTTCATTTTTAAGAAATTTGCGAAAAAATTGAAATTTGTGTGTGTTAGTCTTCAATTACGGAGTATTTTGACTACGACATGAAAATTGAGTATTTTGCTTGTGTTACACTTAAATTTTCACATATTTTTCAAAATTTCAAAATTAATTTTTTTTTAAGGTGTTAGCCTTCTATTTTTGCATTTTTTTTGAAATTTTAAAAAAAAAATTGAAATTTGTATGTGTGAGTCTTCAAATACGGAGTATTTCGAGTACGACGTAAAAATTGAGTATTTTTCTTGTGTTACACTTATTTTTTAACATATTTTTTAAAAAATCATAATTGAATTTATTAAATGTGTTAGACTTCTATTTTTGCATTTTTATGAAATTTCCCAAAAAATTTAAACTTGTGTGTGTGTTAGTCTTCAATTGCGGAGTATTTTGAGTACGACATGAAAACTGAATAATTTTCTTGTGCAACACTTCAATTTTAACATTTTTTTAAAAATATCATAATTAAAGTTTTTTAAGGTGTTAGACTTCTGTTTTTGAATTTTTATTAAATTTTCGATAAAATTGAAATTTGTGTGTGTTAGACTTCAGTTACAGAGTATTTTGAGTACGACATAAAAATTGAGTATTTTGCTTGTGTGGCACTTAAATTTTTTCATTTCTTTAAAAAATGTCATAATTGATTTTTGTGAAGGTTTTATACTTCTGTTTTTTCATTTTTAAGAAATTTTCGAAAAAATTGAAATTTGTGTGTGTTAGTCTTGAATTACGGAGTATTTTGACTACCACATGAAAATTGAGTATTTTGCTTGTGTTACACTTCAATTTTAACGTATTTTTAAAAATTTCAAAATTAATTTTTTTTAAGGTGTTAGACTTCTATTTTTGCGTTTTTTTTTAATTTTCAAAAAAATTGAAATTTGTATGTGTCAGTCTTCAAATCCGGAGTATTACGAGTACGACGTAAAAATTGAGTATTTTTCTTGTGTTACACTTATTTTTCACATATTTTAAAAAAAATCATAATTGAATATATTGAATGTGTTAGACTTCTATTTTTGCATTTTTATGAAATTTCCCAAAAAATTTAAACTTGTGTGTGTTAGTCTGCAGTTGCGGAGTATTTTGAGTACGACATGAAAACTGAATAATTCTCTTGTGCAACACTTCAATTTTAACATTTTTTTAAAAATATCATAATTAAAGTTTTTGAATGTGTTAGACTTCTGTTTTTGAATTTTTAAGAAATTTTCGAAAAAATTGAAATTTGTGTGGGTTAGTCTTCAGTTACGGAGTATTTTGAGTACGACATAAAAATTGAGTATTTTGCTTGTGTGGCACTTAAATTTTTCATTTCTTTAAAAAATGTCATAATTGATTTTTTTGAAGGTTTTATACTTCTGTTTTTTCATTTTTAAGAAATTTTCGAAAAAATTGAAATTTGTGTGTGTTAGTCTTCAATTAGGGAGTATTTTGACTACGACATTAAAATTGAGTATTTTGCTTGTGTTACACTTCAATTTTAACGTATTTTTAAAAATTTCAAAATTAATTTTTTTTTAAGGTGTTAGACTTCTATTTTTGCTTTTTTTTTTTTAATTTTCAAAAAAATTGAAATTTGTATGTGTCAGTCTTCAAATCCGGAGTATTACGAGTACGACGTAAAAATTGAGTATTTTTCTTGTGTTACACTTATTTTTTAACATATTTTAAAAAAACTCATAATTGAATTTATTGAATGTGTTAGACTTCTATTTTTGCATTTTTATGAAATTTCCCAAAAAATTTAAACTTGTGTGTGTTAGTCTGCAGTTGCGGAGTATTTTGAGTACGACATGAAAACTGAATAATTTTCTTGTGCAACACTTCAATTTTAAATTTTTTTTAAAAATATCATAATTAAATTTTTTGAAGGTGTTAGACTTCTGTTTTTGAATTTTTAAGAAATTTTCAAAAAATTTGAAATTTGTGTGGGTTTGTCTTCAGGTACGGAGTTTTTTTAGTACGACCTAAAAATAGAGTATTTTGCTTGTGTGGCACTTAAATTTTATCATTTCTTTAAAAAATGTCATAATTCATTTTTTTGAAGGTTTTATACTTATGTTTTTTCATTTTTAAGAAATTTGCGAAAAAATTGAAATTTGTGTGTGTTAGTCTTCAATTACGGAGTATTTTGACTACGACATGAAAATTGAGTATTTTGCTTATGTTACACTTCAATTTTAACGTATTTTTAAAAAATTCAAAATTAATTTTTTTTGACGGTGTTAGACTTCTATTTTTGCGTTTTTTTTTTAATTTTCAAAAAAATTTAAATTTGTATGTGTCAAAAAATCATAATTGAATTTATTAAATGTGTTAGACTTCTATTTTTGCATTTTTATGAAATTTCCCAAAAAATTTAAACTTGTGTGTGTGTTAGTCTTCAATTGCGGAGTATTTTGAGTACGGCATGAAAACTGAATAATTTTCTTGTGCAACACTTCAATTTTAACATTTTTTTAAAAATATCATAATTAAATTTTTTGAAGGTGTTAGACTTCTGTTTTTGAATTTTTAAGAAATTTTCGAAAAAATTGAAATTTGTGTGGGTTAGTCTTCAGTTACGGAGTATTTTGAGTACGACCTAAAAATAGAGTATTTTGCTTGTGTGGCACTTAAATTTTATCATGTCTTTGAAAAATGTCATAATTGATTTTTTTGAAGGTTTTATACTTCTGTTTTTTCATTGTTAAGAAATTTTCGAAAAAATTGAAATTTGTGTGTGTTAGTCTTCAATTATGGAGTATTTTGACTACGACATGAAAATTGAGTATTTTGCTTGTGTTACACTTCAATTTTAACGTATTTTTAAAAATTTCAAAATTAATTTTTTTTGAAGGTGTTAGACATCTATTTTTGCGTTTTTTTTTTTATTTTAAAAAAAATTTAAATTTGTATGTGTCAGTCTTCAAATCCGGAGTATTACGAGTACGACGTAAAAATTGAGTATTTTTTTGTGTTACACTTATTTTTTAACATATTTTAAAAAAACTCATAATTGAATTTATTGAATGTGTTAGACTTCTATTTTTGCATTTTTATGAAATTTCCCAAAAAATTTAAACTTGTGTGTGTTAGTCTGCAGTTGCGGAGTATTTTGAGTACGACATGAAAACTGAATAATTTTCTTGTGCAACACTTCAATTTTAAATTTTTTTTAAAAATATCATAATTAAATTTTTTGAAGGTGTTAGACTTCTGTTTTTGAATTTTTAAGAAATTTTCAAAAAATTTGAAATTTGTGTGGGTTTGTCTTCAGGTACGGAGTTTTTTTAGTATGACCTAAAAATAGAGTATTTTGCTTGTGTGGCACTTAAATTTTATCATTTCTTTAAAAAATGTCATAATTCATTTTTTTGAAGGTTTTATACTTATGTTTTTTCATTTTTAAGAAATTTGCGAAAAAATTGAAATTTGTGTGTGTTAGTCTTCAATTACGGAGTATTTTGACTACGACATGAAAATTGAGTATTTTGCTTATGTTACACTTCAATTTTAACGTATTTTTAAAAATTTCAAAATTAATTTTTTTTGAAGGTGTTAGACTTCTATTTTTGCGTTTTTTTTTTAATTTTCAAAAAAATTTAAATTTGTATGTGTCAAAAAATCATAATTGAATTTATTAAATGTGTTAGACTTCTATTTTTGCATTTTTATGAAATTTCCCAAAAAATTTAAACTTGTGTGTGTGTTAGTCTTCAATTGCGGAGTATTTTGAGTACGGCATGAAAACTGAATAATTTTCTTGTGCAACACTTCAATTTTAACATTTTTTTAAAAATATCATAATTAAATTTTTTGAAGGTGTTAGACTTCTGTTTTTGAATTTTTAAGAAATTTTCGAAAAAATTGAAATTTGTGTGGGTTAGTCTTCAGTTACGGAGTATTTTGAGTACGACCTAAAAATAGAGTATTTTGCTTGTGTGGCACTTAAATTTTATCATGTCTTTGAAAAATGTCATAATTGATTTTTTTGAAGGTTTTATACTTCTGTTTTTTCATTGTTAAGAAATTTTCGAAAAAATTGAAATTTGTGTGTGTTAGTCTTCAATTATGGAGTATTTTGACTACGACATGAAAATTGAGTATTTTGCTTGTGTTACACTTCAATTTTAACGTATTTTTAAAAATTTCAAAATTAATTTTTTTTGAAGGTGTTAGACATCTATTTTTGCGTTTTTTTTTTTATTTTCAAAAAAATTGAAATTTGTATGTGTCAGTCTTCAAATCCGGAGTATTACGAGTACGACGTAAAAATTGAGTATTTTTTTGTGTTACACTTATTTTTTAACATATTTTAAAAAAACTCATAATTGAATTTATTGAATGTGTTAGACTTCTATTTTTGCATTTTTATGAAATTTCCCAAAAAATTTAAACTTGTGTGTGTTAGTCTGCAGTTGCGGAGTATTTTGAGTACGACATGAAAACTGAATAATTTTCTTGTGCAACACTTCAATTTTAAAATTTTTTTAAAAATATCATAATTAAATTTTTTGAAGGTGTTAGACTTCTGTTTTTGAATTTTTGAGAAATTTTCAAAAAAATTGAAATTTGTGTGGGTTTGTCTTCAGGTACGGAGTTTTTTTAGTACGACCTAAAAATAGAGTATTTTGCTTGTGTGGCACTTAAATTTTATCATTTCTTTAAAAAATGTCATAATTCATGTTTTTGAAGGTTTTATACTTATGTTTTTTCATTTTTAAGAAATTTGCGAAAAAATTGAAATTTGTGTGTGTTAGTCTTCAATTACGGAGTATTTTGACTACGACATGAAAATTGAGTATTTTGCTTATGTTACACTTCAATTTTAACGTATTTTTAAAAATTTCAAAATTAATTTTTTTTGAAGGTGTTAGACTTCTATTTTTGCGTTTTTTTTTTTAATTTTCAAAAAAATTTAAATTTGTATGGGTCAAAAAATCATAATTGAATTTATTAAATGTGTTAGACTTCTATTTTTGCATTTTTATGAAATTTCCCAAAAAATTTAAACTTGTGTGTGTGTTAGTCTTCAATTGCGGAGTATTTTGAGTACGGCATGAAAACTGAATAATTTTCTTATGCAACACTTCAATTTTAACATTTTTTTAAAAATATCATAATTAAAGTTTTTGAAGGTGTTAGACTTCTGTTTTTGAATTTTTATTAAATTTTCGATAAAATTGAAATTTGTGTGTGTTAGACTTCAGTTACGGAGTATTTTGAGTACGACATAAAAATTGAGTATTTTGCTTGTGTGGCACTTAAATTTTTTCATTTCTTTAAAAAATGTCATAATTGATTTTTGTGAAGGTTTTATACTTCTGTTTTTTCATTTTTAAGAAATTTTTGAAAAAATTGAAATTTGTGTGTGTTAGTCTTCAATTACGGAGTATTTTGACTACCACATGAAAATTGAGTATTTTGCTTGTGTTACACTTCAATTTTAACGTATTTTTAAAAATTTCAAAATTAATTTTTTTTGAAGGTGTTAGACTTCTATTTTTGCGTTTTTTTTTTTAATTTTCAAAAAAATTGAAATTTGTATGTGTCAGTCTTCAAATCCGGAGTATTACGAGTACGACGTAAAAATTGAGTATTTTTCTTGTGTTACACTTATTTTTAACATATTTTAAAAAAAATCATAATTGAATATATTGAATGTGTTAGACTTCTATTTTTGCATTTTTATGAAATTTCCCAAAAAATTTAAACTTGTGTGTGTTAGTCTGCAGTTGCGGAGTATTTTGAGTACGACATGAAAACTGAATAATTTTCTTGTGCAACACTTCAATTTTAACATTTTTTTAAAAATATCATAATTAAAGTTTTTGAAGGTGTTAGACTTCTGTTTTTGAATTTTTAAGAAATTTTCGAAAAAATTGAAATTTGTGTGGGTTAGTCTTCAGTTACGGAGTATTTTGAGTACGACATAAAAATTGAGTATTTTGCTTGTGTGGCACTTCAATTTTTTCATTTCTTTAAAAAATGTCATAATTGATTTTTTTGAAGGTTTTATACTTCTGTTTTTTCATTTTTAAGAAATTTTCGAAAAAATTGAAATTTGTGTGTGTTAGTCTTCAATTAGGGAGTATTTTGACTACGACATGAAAATTGAGTATTTTGCTTGTGTTACACTTCAATTTTAACGTATTTTTAAAAATTTCAAAATTAATTTTTTTTTAAGGTGTTAGACTTCTATTTTTGCTTTTTTTTTTTAATTTTCAAAAAAATTGAAATTTGTATGTGTCAGTCTTCAAATCCGGAGTATTACGAGTACGATGGAAAAATTGAGTATTTTTCTTGTGTTACACTTATTTTTTAACATATTTTAAAAAAAATCATAATTGAATTTATTGAATGTGTTAGACTTCTATTTTTGCATTTTTATGAAATTTCCCAAAAATTTTTAACTTGTGTGTGTTAGTCTGCAGTTGCGGAGTATTTTGAGTACGACATGAAAACTGAATAATTTTCTTGTGCAACACGTCAATTTTATCATTTTTTTAAAAATATCATAATTAAATTTTTTGAAGGTGTTAGACTTCTGTTTTTGAATTTTTATGAAATTTTCAAAAAAATTGAAATTTGTGTGGGTTTGTCTTCAGGTACGGAGTTTTTTTAGTGCGACCTAAAAATAGAGTATTTTGCTTGTGTGGCACTTAAATTTTATCATTTCTTTAAAAAATGTCATAATTCATTTTTTTGAAGGTTTTATACTTATGTTTTTTCATTTTTAAGAAATTTGCGAAAAAATTGAAATTTGTGTGTGTTAGTCTTCAATTACGGAGTATTTTGACTACGACATGAAAATTGAGTATTTTGCTTGTGTTACACTTAAATTTTCACATATTTTTCAAAATTTCAAAATTAATTTTTTTTTAAGGTGTTAGCCTTCTATTTTTGCATTTTTTTTGAAATTTTAAAAAAAAAATTGAAATTTGTATGTGTGAGTCTTCAAATACGGAGTATTTCGAGTACGACGTAAAAATTGAGTATTTTTCTTGTGTTACACTTATTTTTTAACATATTTTTTAAAAAATCATAATTGAATTTATTAAATGTGTTAGACTTCTATTTTTGCATTTTTATGAAATTTCCCAAAAAATTTAAACTTGTGTGTGTGTTAGTCTTCAATTGCGGAGTATTTTGAGTACGACATGAAAACTGAATAATTTTCTTGTGCAACACTTCAATTTTAACATTTTTTTAAAAATATCATAATTAAAGTTTTTGAAGGTGTTAGACTTCTGTTTTTGAATTTTTATTAAATTTTCGATAAAATTGAAATTTGTGTGTGTTAGACTTCAGTTACAGAGTATTTTGAGTACGACATAAAAATTGAGTATTTTGCTTGTGTGGCACTTAAATTTTTTCATTTCTTTAAAAAATGTCATAATTGATTTTTGTGAAGGTTTTATACTTCTGTTTTTTCATTTTTAAGAAATTTTCGAAAAAATTGAAATTTGTGTTTGTTAGTTTTCAATTACGGAGTATTTTGACTACCACATGAAAATTGAGTATTTTGCTTGTGTTACACTTCAATTTTAACGTATTTTTAAAAATTTCAAAATTAATTTTTTTTTAAGGTGTTAGACTTCTATTTTTGCGTTTTTTTTTAATTTTCAAAAAAATTGAAATTTGTATGTGTCAGTCTTCAAATCCGGAGTATTACGAGTACGACGTAAAAATTGAGTATTTTTCTTGTGTTACACTTATTTTTAACATATTTTTTAAAAAATTATAATTGAATATATTAAATGTGTCAGACTTCTATTTTTGCATTTTTATGAAATTTCCCAAAAAATTTAAACTTGTGTGCGTGTTAGTCTTCAATTGCGGAGTATTTTGAGTACGACATGAAAACTGAACAATTTTCTTCTGCAACACTTCAATTTTAACATTTTTTTAAAAATATCATAATTAAAGTTTTTGAAGGTGTTAGACTTCTGTTTTTGAATTTTTAAGAAATTTTCGAAAAAATTGAAATTTGTGTGGGCTAGTCTTCAGTTACGGAGTATTTTGAGTACGACATAAAAATTGAGTATTTTGCTTGTGTGGCACTTAAATTTTTTCATTTCTTTAAAAAATGTCATAATTGATTTTTGTGAAGGTTTTATACTTCTGTTTTTTCATTTTTAAGAAATTTTCGAAAAAATTGAAATTTGTGTGTTAGTCTTTAATTACGGAGTATTTTGACTACGACATGAAAATTGAGTATTTTGCTTGTGTTACACTTCAATTTTAACGTATTTTTAAAAATTTCAAAATTAATTTTTTTTGAAGGTGTTAGACCTCTATTTTTGCATTTTTTTTTTATTTTCAAAAAAATTGAAATTTGTATGTGTCAGTCTTCAAATCCGGAGTATTACGAGTACGACGTAAAAATTGAGTATTTTTCTTGTGTTACACTTATTTTTTAAAATATTTTAAAAAAAATCATAATTGAATTTATTGAATGTGTTAGACTTCTATTTTTGCATTTTTATGAAATTTCCCAAAAAATTTAAACTTGTGTGTGTTAGTCTGCTGTTGCGGAGTATTTTGAGTATGACATGAAAACTGAATAATTTTCTTGTGCAACACTTCAATTTTAACATCTTTTTAAAAATATCATAATTAAATTTTTTGAAGGTGTTAGACTTCTGATTTTGAATTTTTAAGAAATTTTCAAAAAAATTGAAATTTGTGTGGGTTTGTCTTCAGTTACGGAGTATTTTGAGTACGACCTAAAAATAGAGTATTTTGCTTGTGCGGCACTTAAATTTTATCATTTCTTTAAAAAATGTCATAATTGATTTATTTGAAGGTTTTATACTTATGCTTTTTCATTTTTAAGAAATTTGCAAAAAAATTGAAATTTGTGTGTGTTAGTCTTCAATTACGGAGTATTTTGACTACGACATGAAAATTGAGTATTTTGCTTGTGTTACACTTAAATTTTAACATATTTTTCAAAATTCCAAAAATAATTTTTTTTAAGGTGTTAGACTTCTATTTTTGCATTTTTTTTGAAATTTTGAAAAAAATTGAAATTTGTATGTGTGAGTCTTCAAATCCGGAGTATTTCGAGTACGACGTAAAAATTGAGTATTTTTCTTGTATGTGTTACACTTATTTTTTATATGTGTTACACTTATTTTTTATATGTGTTAAAAATTTGTATGTGTTACACTAATTTTTTAACATATTTTTTAAAAAATCATAATTAAATTTATTAAATGTGTTAGACTTCTATTTTGTGCATTTTTATGAAATTTCCCAAAAAATTTAAACTTGTGTGTGTATTAGTCTTCAATTGCGGAGTATTTTGAGTACGACATGAAAACTGAATAATTTTCTTGTGCAACACTTCAATTTTAACATTTTTTTAAAAATATCATAATTAAATTTTTTGAAGGTGTTAGACTTCTGTTTTTGAATTTTTCAGAAATTTTCGAAAAAATTGAAATTTGTGTGGGTTAGTCTTCAGTTACGGAGTATTTTGAGTACGACATAAAAATTGAGTATTTTGCTTGTGTGGCACTTAAATTTTATCATTTCTTTAAAAAATGTCATAATTGATTTTTTTGAAGGTTTTATACTTATGTTTTTTCATTTTTTAGAAATTTTCGAAAAAATTGAAATTTGTGTGTGTTAGTCTTCAATTACGGAGTATTTTGACTACGACATGAAAATTGAGTATTTTGCTTGTGTTAGTTACACTTCAATTTTAACGTATTTTTAAAAATTTCAAAATTAATTTTTTAGAAGGTGTTAGACTTCTATTTTTGCATTTTTTTTTATTTTCAAAAAAATTGAAATTTGTATGTGTCAGTCTTCAAATCCGGAGTATTACGACTACGACGTAAAAATTGAGTATTTTTCTTGTGTTACACTTATTTTTTAACATATTTTAAAAAAAATCATAATTGAATTTATTGAATGTGTTAGACTTCTATTTTTGCATTTTTATGAAATTTCCCAATAAATTTAAACTTGAGTGTGTTAGTCTGCAGTTGCGGATACAAATTTCTATTTTTCCTATTTTTTGCATTAAATAAAAAACTGAAGTCTTACACCTTCAAAAATATCAATTATCATTTTTTCTAAAAAAGACCAAAATAGTTCTCTAAAATGAGCAAAATACTTCATTTTTCTTGATTTTCTCAAAAAATTCCGTGATAGAAGACTAACACATACAAATTTCAATTTTCCCATTTTTTTGCAAAAAATCAAAAACTGAAGTCTAACACCTTCAAAAATATCAATTATCATTTTTTCTAAAAAAGTCCAAAATAGTTCTCTAAAATCGGCAAAATACTTCATTCTTCATGTTTTTCTCAAAAAATTCCGTGACTGAAGACTAACACATACAAATTCCTATTTTTCCAATTTTTTGCAAAAAATCAAAAACTGAAGTCTAACACCTTCAAAAATATCAATCATCATTTTTTCAAAAAAAGACCAAAATAGTTCTCTGAAATGAGTAAAATACTTCATTTTTCATGTTTTTCTCGAAAAGCTCCGTGATTGAAGACTAACACATACAAATTTCTATTTTTCCTATTTTTTGATTTAAATCAAAAACTGAAGTCTAACACCTTCAAAAATATCAATTATCATTTTTTCTAAAAAATACCAAAATAGTTCTCTGAAATGAGCAAAATACTTCATTTTTCATGTTTTTCTCGAAAAACTCCGTGATTGAAGACTAACACATACAAATTTCTATTTTTCCTATTTTTTGCATTAAATAAAAAACTGAAGTCTTATACCTTCAAAAATATCAATTATCATTTTTTCTAAAAAAGACCAAAATAGTTCTGTAAAATGAGCAAAATACTTCATTTTTCATGTTTTTCTCGAAAAACTCCGTGATTGAAGAGCAACACCTACAAATTTCTATTTTTCCTATTTTTTTCATTAAATCAAAAACTGAAGTCTAACACCTTCAAAAATATCAATTATCATTTTTTCTAAAAAAGACCAAAATAGTTCTCTAAAATGAGCAAAACACTTCATTTTTCATGATTTTCTCAAAAAATTCCGTGATTGAAGACTAACACATACAAATTTTAATTTTCCCATTTTTTTCCAAAAAATAAAAAACTGAAGTCTAACACCTTCAAAAATATCAATTATAATTTTTTTCTAAAAAAGACCAAAATAGTTCTCTAAAATGAGCAAAATACTTCATTTTTCATGTTTTTCTCAAAAAACTCCGGGATTGAAGACTAACACATACAAATTTCTATTTTTCAAATTTTTAGCATAAAATCAAAAACTGAAGTCTAACACCTTCAAAAATATCAATTATCATTTTTTCTAAAAAAGACCAAAATAGTTCTCTGAAATGAGCAAAATACTTCATTTTTCATGTTTTTCTCGAAAAACTCCGTGATTGAAGAGCAACACATACAAATTTCTATTTTTCCTATTTTTTGCATTTAATCAAAAACTGAAGTCTAACACCTTCAAAAATATCAATTATAATTTTTTCTAAAAAAGACCAAAAGAATCCTCTAAAATGAGCAAAATACTTCATTTTTCATGATTTTCTCAAAAAATTCCGTGATTGAGGACTAACACATACAAATTTCAATTTTGCCATTTTTTTGCAAAAAATCAAAAACTGAAGTCTAACACCTTCAAAAATATCAATTATCATTTTTTCTAAAAAAGACCAAAATAGTTCTCTGAAATGAGCAAAATACTTCATTTTTCATGTTTTTCTCGAAAAACTCCGTGATTGAAGAACAACACATACAAATTTCTATTTTTCCTATTTTTTGCATTAAATCAAAAACTGAAGTCTAACACCTTCAAAAATATCAATTATAATTTTTTCTAAAAAAGACCAAAAGAGTCCTCTAAAATGAGCAAAATACTTCATTTTTCATGATTTTCTCAAAAAATTCCGTGATTGAAGACTAACACATACAAATTTCAATTTTCCCATTTTTTTGCAAAAAATCAAAAACTGAAGTCTAACACCTTCAAAAATATCAATTATCATTTTTTCTAAAAAAGACCAAAATAGTTCTCTTAAACCGGCAAAATACTTCATTTTTCATGTTTTTCTCAAAAAATTCCGTGATTGAAGACTAACACATACAAATTCCTATTTTTCCAATTTTTTGCAAAAAATCAAAAACTGAAGTCTAACACCTTCAAAAATATCAATCATCATTTTTTCAAAAAAAGACCAAAATAGTTCTCTGAAATGAGTAAAATACTTCATTTTTCATGTTTTTCTCGAAAAGCTCCGTGATTGAAGACTAACACATACAAATTTCTATTTTTCCTATTTTTTGATTTAAATCAAAAACTGAAGTCTATATCAATTATCATTTTTTCTAAAAAAGACCAAAATAGTTCTCTGAAATGAGCAAAATACTTCATTTTTCATGTTTTTCTCGAAAAACTCCGTGATTGAGGACTAACACATACAAATTTCTATTTTTCCTATTTTTTGCATTAAATAAAAAACTGAAGTCTTATACCTTCAAAAATATCAATTATCATTTTTTCTAAAAAAGACCAAAATAGTTCTCTAAAATGAGCTAAATACATCATTTTTCATGTTTTTCTCGAAAAACTCCGTGATTGAAGAGCAACACATACAAATTTCTATTTTTCCTATTTTTTTCATTAAATCAAAAACTGAAGTCTAACACCTTCAAAAATATCAATTATCATTTTTTCTAAAAAAGACCAAAAGAGTCCTCTAAAATGAGCAAAATACTTCATTTTTCATGATTTTCTCAAAAAATTCCGTGATTGAAGACTAACACATACAAATTTCAATTTTGCCATTTTTTTGCAAAAAATCAAAAACTGAAGTCTAACACCTTCAAAAATATCAATTATCATTTTTTCTAAAAAAGACCAAAATAGTTCTCTAAAATGAGCAAAATACTTCATTTTTCATGTTTTTCTCGAAAAACTCAGTGATTGAAGACTAACACATACAAATTTCTATTTTTCCTATTTTTTGCATTAAATCAAAAACTGAAGTCTAACACCTTCAAAAATATCAATTATCATTTTTTCTAAAAAAGACCAAAATAGTTCTCTAAAATGAGCAAAATACTTCATTTTTCATGTTTTTCTCGAAAAACTCCGTGATTGAAGAGCAACACATACAAATTTCTATTTTTCCTATTTTTTGCATTAAATCAAAAACTGAAGTCTAACACCTTCAAAAATATCAATTATATTTTTTTCTAAAAAAGACCAAAATAGTTCTCTAAAATGAGCAAAATACTTCATTTTTCATGATTTTCTCAAAAAATTCCGTGATTGAAGACTAACACATACAAATTTCAATTTTCCCATTTTTTTGCAAAAAATCAAAAACTGAAGTCTAACACCTTCAAAAATATCAATTATCATTTTTTCTAAAAAAGACCAAAATAGTTCTCTAAAACCGGCAAAATAATTCATTTTTCATGTTTTTCTCAAAAAATTCCATGATTGAAGACTAACACATACAAATTCCTATTTTTCCAATTTTTTGCAAAAAATCAAAAACTGAAGTCTAACACCTTCAAAAATATCAATTATCATTTTTTCTAAAAAAGATCAAAATAGTTCTCTGAAATGAGCAAAATACTTCATTTTTCATGTTTTTCTCGAAAAACTCCGTGATTGAAGAGCAACACATACAAATTTCTATTTTTCCTATTTTTTGCATTAAATCAAAAACTGAAGTCTAACACCTTCAAAAATATCAATTATCATTTTTTCTAAAAAGACCAAAATAGTTCTCTAAAATGAGCAAAATACTTCATTTTTCATGATTTTCTCAAAAAATTCCGTGATTAAAGACTAACACATACAAATTTCAATTTTCCCATTTTTTTGCAAAAAATAAAAAACTGAAGTCTAACACCTTCAAAAATATCAATTATCATGTTTTCTAAAAAAGACCAAAACAATTCTCTAAAATGAATAAAATACTTCATTTTTCATGTTTTTCTCAAAAAATTCCGTGATTGAAGACTAACACATACAAATTTCAATTTTGCCATTTTTTTGCAAAAAATCAAAAACGGAAGTCTAACACCTTCAAAAATATCAATTATCATTTTTTCTAAAAAAGACCAAAATAGTTCTCTAAAATGAGCAAAATACTTCATTTTTCATGTTTTTCTCAAAAAACTCCGGGATTGAAGACTAACACATACAAATTTCTATTTTTCATATTTTTGGCATAAAATCAAAAACTGAAGTCTAACACCTTCAAAAATATCAATTATCATTTTTTATAAAAAAGACCAAAATAGTTCTCTGAAATGAGCAAAATACTTCATTTTTCATGTTTTTCTCGAAAAACTCCGTGATTGAAGAGCAACACATACAAATTTCTATTTTTCCTATTTTTTGCATTAAATCAAAAACTGAAGTCTAACACCTTCAAAAATATCAATTATAATTTTTTCTAAAAAAGACCAAAAGAGTCCTCTAAAATGAGCAAAATACTTCATTTTTCATGATTTTCTCAAAAAATTCCGTGAATGAATACTAACACATACAAATTTCAATTTTCCCATTTTTTTGCAAAAAATAAAAAACTGAAGTCTAACACCTTCAAAAATATCAATTATAATTTTTTCTAAAAAAGACCAAAATAGTTCTCTAAAACCGGCAAAATACTTCATTTTTCATGTTTTTCTCGAAAAAATCCGTGATGGAAGACTAACACATACAAATTTCAATTTTGCCATTTTTTTGCAAAAAATCAAAAACTGAAGTCTAACACCTTCAAAAATATCAATTATCATTTTTTCTAAAAAAGACCAAATTAGTTCTCTGAAATGAGCAAAATACTTCATTTTTCTTGTTTTTCTCCAAAAACTCCGTGATTGAAGACTAACACATACAAATTTCTATTTTTCCTATTTTTTGCATTAAATCAAAAACTGAAGTCTGACACCTTCAAAAATATCAATTATCATTTTTTCTAAAAAAGACCAAAATAGTTCTCTAAAATGAGCAAAATACTTCATTTTTCATGATTTTCTCAAAAAATTCTGTGATTGAAGACTAACACATACAAATTTCAATTTTCCCATTTTTTTGCAAAAAATCAAAAACTGAAGTCTAACACCTTCAAAAATATCAATTATCATTTTTTCTAAAAAAGACCAAAATAGTTCTCTAAAACCAGCAAAATACTTCATTTTTCATGTTTTTCTCAAAAAATTCCGTGATTGAAGACTAACACATACAAATTCCTATTTTTCCAATTTTTTGCAAAAAATCAAAAACTGAAGTCTAACACCTTCAAAAATATCAATCATCATTTTTTCTAAAAAAGACCAAAATAGTTCTCTGAAATGAGTAAAATACTTCATTTTTCATGTTTTTCTCGAAAAGCTCCGTGATTGAAGACTAACACATACAAATTTCTATTTTTCATATTTTTTGATTTAAATCAAAAACTGAAGTCTAACACCTTCAAAAATATCAATTATCATTTTTTCTAAAAAAGACCAAAATAGTTCTCTGAAATGAGCAAAATACTTCATTTTTCATGTTTTTCTCGAAAAACTCCGTGATTGAAGACTAACACATACAAATTTCAATTTTTCCTATTTTTTGCATTAAATAAAAAACTGAAGTCTTATACCTTCAAAAATATCAATTATCATTTTTTCTAAAAAAGACCAAAATACTTCATTTTTCATGTTTTTCTAGAAAAACTCCGTGATTGAAGAGCAACACATACAAATTTCTATTTTTCCTATTTTTTTCATTAAATCAAAAACTGAAGTCTAACACCTTCAAAAATATCAATTATCATTTTTTCTAAAAAAGACCAAAATAGTCCTCTAAAATGAGCAAAATACTTCATTTTTCATGATTTTCTCAAAAAATTCCGTGATTGAAGACTAACACATACAAATTTCAATTTTCCCATTTTTTTGCAAAAAATAAAAAACTGAAGTCTAACACCTTCAAAAATATCAATTATAATTTTTTCTAAAAAAGACCAAAATAGTTCTCTAAAACCGGCAAAATACTTCATTTCTCATGTTTTTCTCGAAAAAATCCGTGATGGAAGACTAACACATACAAATTTCAATTTTGCCATTTTTTTGCAAAAAGTCAAAAACTGAAGTCTAACACCTTCAAAAATATCAATTATCATTTTTTCTAAAAAAGACCAAAATAGTTCTCTGAAATGAGCAAAATACTTCATTTTTCATGTTTTTCTCAAAAAACTCCGGGATTGAAGACTAACACATACAAATTTCTATTTTTCAAATTTTTAGCATAAAATCAAAAACTGAAGTCTAACACCTTCAAAAATATCAATTATCATTTTTTATAAAAAAGACCAAAATAGTTCTCTGAAATGAGCAAAATACTTCATTTTTCATGTTTTTCTCGAAAAACTCCGTGATTGAAGAGCAACACATACAAATTTCTATTTTTCCTATTTTTTGGATTAAATCAAAAACTGAAGTCTAACACCTTCAAAAATATCAATTATAATTTTTTCTAAAAAAGACCAAAAGAGTCCTCTAAAATGAGCAAAATACTTCATTTTTCATGATTTTCTCAAAAAATTCCGTGAATGAAGACTAACACATACAAATTTCAATTTTCCCATTTTTTTGCAAAAAATAAAAAACTGAAGTCTAACACCTTCAAAAATATCAATTATAATTTTTTCTAAAAAAGACCAAAATAGTTCTCTAAAACCGGCAAAATACTTCATTTTTCATGTTTTTCTCGAAAAAATCCGTGATGGAAGACTAACACATACAAATTTCAATTTTGCCATTTTTTTGCAAAAAATCAAAAACTGAAGTCTAACACCTTCAAAAATATCAATTATCATTTTTTCTAAAAAAGACCAAAATAGTTCTCTGAAATGAGTAAAATACTTCATTTTTCATGTTTTTCTCGAAAAGCTCCGTGATTGAAGACTAACACATACAAATTTCTATTTTTCATATTTTTTGATTTAAATCAAAAACTGAAGTCTAACACCTTCAAAAATATCAATTATCATTTTTTCTAAAAAAGACCAAAATAGTTCTCTGAAATGAGCAAAATACTTCATTTTTCATGTTTTTCTCGAAAAACTCCGTGATTGAAGACTAACACATACAAATTTCTATTTTTCCTATTTTTTGCATTAAATAAAAAACTGAAGTCTTATACCTTCAAAAATATCAATTATCATTTTTTCTAAAAAAGACCAAAATACTTCATTTTTCATGTTTTTCTCGAAAAACTCCGTGATTGAAGAGCAACACATACAAATTTCTATTTTTCCTATTTTTTTCATTAAATCAAAAACTGAAGTCTAACACCTTCAAAAATATCAATTATCATTTTTTCTAAAAAAGACCAAAATAGTTCTCTAAAATGAGCAAAATACTTCATTTTTCATGATTTTCTCAAAAAATTCCGTGATTGAAGACTAACACATACAAATTTCAATTTTCCCATTTTTTTGCAAAAAATAAAAAACTGAAGTCTAACACCTTCAAAAATATCAATTATAATTTTTTCTAAAAAAGACCAAAATAGTTCTCTAAAACCGGCAAAATACTTCATTTCTCATGTTTTTCTCGAAAAAATCCGTGATGGAAGACTAACACATACAAATTTCAATTTTGCCATTTTTTTGCAAAAAATCAAAAACTGAAGTCTAACACCTTCAAAAATATCAATCATCATTTTTTCTAAAAAAGACCAAAATAGTTCTCTGAAATGAGTAAAATACTTCATTTTTCATGTTTTTCTCGAAAAGCTCCGTGATTGAAGACTAACACATACAAATTTCTATTTTTCATATTTTTTGATTTAAATCAAAAACTGAAGTCTAACACCTTCAAAAATATCAATTATCATTTTTTCTAAAAAAGACCAAAATAGTTCTCTGAAATGAGCAAAATACTTCATTTTTCATGTTTTTCTCGAAAAACTCCGTGATTGAAGACTAACACATACAAATTTCTATTTTTCCTATTTTTTGCATTAAATAAAAAACTGAAGTCTTATACCTTCAAAAATATCAATTATCATTTTTTCTAAAAAAGACCAAAATACTTCATTTTTCATGTTTTTCTCGAAAAACTCCGTGATTGCAGAGCAACACATACAAATTTCTATTTTTCCTATTTTTTTCATTAAATCAAAAACTGAAGTCTAACACCTTCAAAAATATCAATTATCATTTTTTCTAAAAAAGACCAAAATAGTTCTCTAAAATGAGCAAAATACTTCATTTTTCATGATTTTCTCAAAAAATTCCGTGATTGAAGACTAACACATACAAATTTCAATTTTCCCATTTTTTTGCAAAAAATAAAAAACTGAAGTCTAACACCTTCAAAAATATCAATTATAATTTTTTCTAAAAAAGCCCAAAATAGTTCTCTAAAACCGGCAAAATACTTCATTTTTCATGTTTTTCTCGAAAAAATCTGTGATGGAAGACTAACACATACAAATTTCAATTTTGCCATTTTTTTGCAAAAAATCAAAAACTGAAGTCTAACACCTTCAAAAATATCAATTATCATTTTTTCTAAAAAAGACCAAAATAGTTCTCTGAAATGAGCAAAATACTTCATTTTTCATGTTTTTCTCAAAAAACTCCGGGATTGAAGACTAACACATACAAATTTCTATTTTTCAAATTTTTAGCATAAAATCAAAAACTGAAGTCTAACACCTTCAAAAATATCAATTATCATTTTTTATAAAAAAGACCAAAATAGTTCTCTGAAATGAGCAAAATACTTCATTTTTCATGTTTTTCTCGAAAAACTCCGTGATTGAAGAGCAACACATACAAATTTCTATTTTTCCTATTTTTTGCATTAAATCAAAAACTGAAGTCTAACACCTTCAAAAATATCAATTATAATTTTTTCTAAAAAAGACCAAATGAGTCCTCTAAAATGAGCAAAATACTTCATTTTTCATGATTTTCTCAAAAAATTCCGTGAATGAAGACTAACACATACAAATTTCAATTTTCCCATTTTTTTGCAAAAAATAAAAAACTGAAGTCTAACACCTTCAAAAATATCAATTATAATTTTTTCTAAAAAAGCCCAAAATAGTTCTCTAAAACCGGCAAAATACTTCATTTTTCATGTTTTTCTCGAAAAAATCTGTGATGGAAGACTAACACATACAAATTTCAATTTTGCCATTTTTTTGCAAAAAATCAAAAACTGAAGTCTAACACCTTCAAAAATATCAATTATCATTTTTTCTAAAAAAGACCAAAATAGTTCACTAAAATGAGCAAAATACTTCATTTTTCATGTTTTTCTCAAAAAACTCCGGAATTGAAGACTAACACATACAAATTTCTATTTTTCAAATTTTTAGCATAAAATCAAAAATTGAAGTCTAACACCTTCAAAAATATCAATTATCATTTTTTCTAAAAAAGACCAAAATAGTTCTCTGAAATGAGCAAAATACTTCATTTTTCTTGTTTTTCTCGAAAAACTCCGTGATTGAAGACTAACACATACAAATTTCTATTTTTCCTATTTTTTGCATTAAATCAAAAACTGAAGTCTGACACCTTCAAAAATATCAATTATCATTTTTTCTAAAAAAGACCAAAATAGTTCTCTAAAATGAGCAAAATACTTCATTTTTCATGATTTTCTCAAAAAATTCCGAGATTGAAGACTAACACATAAAAATTTCAATTTTGCCATTTTTTTGCAAAAAATCAAAAACTGAAGTCTCACACCTTCAAAAATATCAATTATCATTTTTTCTAAAAAAGACCAAAATAGTTCTCTAAAATGAGCAAAATACTTCATTTTTCATGTTTTTCTCAAAAAACTCCGGGATTGAAGACTAACACATACAAATTTCTATTTTTCAAATTTTTACCATAAAATCAAAAACTGAAGTCTAACACCTTCAAAAATATCAATTATCATTTTTTATAAAAAAGACCAAAATAGTTCTCTGAAATGAGCAAAATACTTCATTTTTCATGTTTTTCTCGAAAAACTCCGTGATTGAAGAGCAACACATACAAATTTCTATTTTTCCTATTTTTTGCATTAAATCAAAAACTGAAGTCTAACACCTTCAAAAATATCAATTATAATTTTTTCTAAAAAAGACCAAAAGAGTCCTCTAAAATGAGCAAAATACTTCATTTTTCATGATTTTCTCAAAAAATTCCGTGAATGAAGACTAACACATACAAATTTCAATTTTCCAATTTTTTTGCAAAAAATAAAAAACTGAAGTCTAACACCTTCAAAAATATCAATTATAATTTTTTCTAAAAAAGACCAAAATAGTTCTCTAAAACCGGCAAAATACTTCATTTTTCATGTTTTTCTCGAAAAAATCCGTGATGGAAGACTAACACATACAAATTTCAATTTTGCCATTTTTTTGGAAAAAATCAAAAACTGAAGTCTAACACCTTCAAAAATATCAATTATCATTTTTTCTAAAAAAGACCAAAATAGTTCTCTAAAATGAGCAAAATACTTCATTTTTCATGTTTTTCTCAAAAAACTCCGGGATTGAAGACGAACACAAACAAATTTCTATTTTTCAAATTTTTAGCATAAAATCAAAAACTGAAGTCTAACACCTTCAAAAATATCAATTATCATTTTTTCTAAAAAAGACCAAAATAGTTCTCTGAAATGAGCAAAATACTTCATTTTTCTTGTTTTTCTCGAAAAACTCCGTGATTGAAGACTAACACATACAAATTTCTATTTTTCCTATTTTTTGCATTAAATCAAAAACTGAAGTCTGACACCTTCAAAAATATCAATTATCATTTTTTCTAAAAAAGACCAAAATAGTTCTCTAAAATGAGCAAAATACTTCATTTTTCATGATTTTCTCAAAAAATTCTGTGATTGAAGACTAACACATACAAATTTCAATTTTCCCATTTTTTTGCAAAAAATCAAAAACTGAAGTCTAACACCTTCAAAAATATCAATTATCATTTTTTCTAAAATAGACCAAAATAGTTCTCTAAAACCAGCAAAATACTTCATTTTTCATGTTTTTCTCAAAAAATTCCGTGATTGAAGACTAACACATACAAATTCCTATTTTTCCAATTTTTTGCAAAAAATCAAAAACTGAAGTCTAACACCTTCAAAAATATCAATCATCATTTTTTCTAAAAAAGACCAAAATAGTTCTCTGAAATGAGTAAAATACTTCATTTTTCATGTTTTTCTCGAAAAACTCCGTGATTGAAGACTAACACAAACAAATTTCTATTTTTCAAATTTTTAGCATAAAATCAAAAACTGAAGTCTAACACCTTCAAAAATATCAATTATCATTTTTTCTAAAAAAGACCAAAATAGTTCTCTGAAATGAGTAAAATACTTCATTTTTCTTGTTTTTCTCGAAAAACTCCGTGATTGAAGATTAACACATACAAATTTCTATTTTTCCTATTTTTTGCATTAAATAAAAAACTGAAGTCTTATACCTTCAAAAATATCAATTATCATTTTTTCTAAAAAAGACCAAAATACTTCATTTTTCATGTTTTTCTCGAAAAACTCCGTGATTGAAGAGCAACACATACAAATTTCTATTTTTCCTATTTTTTTCATTAAATCAAAAACTGAAGTCTAACACCTTCAAAAATATGAATTATCATTTTTTCTAAAAAAGACCAAAATAGTTCTCTAAAATGAGCAAAATACTTCATTTTTCATGATTTTCTCAAAAAATTCCGTGATTGAAGACTAACACATACAAATTTCAATTTTCCCATTTTTTTGCAAAAAATAAAAAACTGAAGTCTAACACCTTCAAAAATATCAATTATAATTTTTTCTAAAAAAGACCAAAATAGTTCTCTAAAACCGGCAAAATACTTCATTTCTCTTGTTTTTCTCGAAAAAATCCGTGATGGAAGACTAACACATACAAATTTCAATTTTGCCATTTTTTTGCAAAAAATCAAAAACTGAAGTCTAACACCTTCAAAAATATCAATCATCATTTTTTCTAAAAAAGACCAAAATAGTTCTCTGAAATGAGTAAAATACTTCATTTTTCATGTTTTTCTCAAAAAATTCCGTGATTGAAGACTAACACATACAAATTCCTATTTTTCCAATTTTTTGCAAAAAATCAAAAACTGAAGTCTAACACCTTCAAAAATATCAATCATCATTTTTTCTAAAAAAGACCAAAATAGTTCTCTGAAATGAGTAAAATACTTCATTTTTCATGTTTTTCTCGAAAAACTCCGTGATTGAAGACTAACACAAACAAATTTCTATTTTTCAAATTTTTAGCATAAAATCAAAAACTGAAGTCTAACACCTTCAAAAATATCAATTATCATTTTTTCTAAAAAAGACCAAAATAGTTCTCTGAAATGAGTAAAATACTTCATTTTTCTTGTTTTTCTCGAAAAACTCCGTGATTGAAGATTAACACATACAAATTTCTATTTTTCCTATTTTTTGCATTAAATAAAAAACTGAAGTCTTATACCTTCAAAAATATCAATTATCATTTTTTCTAAAAAAGACCAAAATACTTCATTTTTCATGTTTTTCTCGAAAAACTCCGTGATTGAAGAGCAACACATACAAATTTCTATTTTTCCTATTTTTTTCATTAAATCAAAAACTGAAGTCTAACACCTTCAAAAATATGAATTATCATTTTTTCTAAAAAAGACCAAAATAGTTCTCTAAAATGAGCAAAATACTTCATTTTTCATGATTTTCTCAAAAAATTCCGTGATTGAAGACTAACACATACAAATTTCAATTTTCCCATTTTTTTGCAAAAAATAAAAAACTGAAGTCTAACACCTTCAAAAATATCAATTATAATTTTTTCTAAAAAAGACCAAAATAGTTCTCTAAAACCGGCAAAATACTTCATTTCTCTTGTTTTTCTCGAAAAAATCCGTGATGGAAGACTAACACATACAAATTTCAATTTTGCCATTTTTTTGCAAAAAATCAAAAACTGAAGTCTAACACCTTCAAAAATATCAATCATCATTTTTTCTAAAAAAGACCAAAATAGTTCTCTGAAATGAGTAAAATACTTCATTTTTCATGTTTTTCTCGAAAAGCTCCGTGATTGAAGACTAACACATACAAATTTCTATTTTTCATATTTTTTGATTTAAATCAAAAACTGAAGTCTAACACCTTCAAAAATATCAATTATCATTTTTTCTAAAAAAGACCAAAATAGTTCTCTGAAATGAGCAAAATACTTCATTTTTCATGTTTTTCTCGAAAAACTCCGTGATTGAAGACTAACACATACAAATTTCTATTTTTCCTATTTTTTGCATTAAATAAAAAACTGAAGTCTTATACCTTCAAAAATATCAATTATCATTTTTTCTAAAAAAGACCAAAATACTTCATTTTTCATGTTTTTCTCGAAAAACTCCGTGATTGCAGAGCAACACATACAAATTTCTATTTTTCCTATTTTTTTCATTAAATCAAAAACTGAAGTCTAACACCTTCAAAAATATCAATTATCATTTTTTCTTAAAAAGACCAAAATAGTTCTCTAAAATGAGCAAAATACTTCATTTTTCATGATTTTCTCAAAAAATTCCGTGATTGAAGACTAACACATACAAATTTCAATTTTCCCATTTTTTTGCAAAAAATAAAAAACTGAAGTCTAACACCTTCAAAAATATCAATTATAATTTTTTCTAAAAAAGCCCAAAATAGTTCTCTAAAACCGGCAAAATACTTCATTTTTCATGTTTTTCTCGAAAAAATCTGTGATGGAAGACTAACACATACAAATTTCAATTTTGCCATTTTTTTGCAAAAAATCAAAAACTGAAGTCTAACACCTTCAAAAATATCAATTATCATTTTTTCTAAAAAAGACCAAAATAGTTCACTAAAATGAGCAAAATACTTCATTTTTCATGTTTTTCTCAAAAAACTCCGGGATTGAAGACTAACACATACAAATTTCTATTTTTCAAATTTTTAGCATAAAATCAAAAATTGAAGTCTAACACCTTCAAAAATATCAATTATCATTTTTTCTAAAAAAGACCAAAATAGTTCTCTGAAATGAGCAAAATACTTCATTTTTCTTGTTTTTCTCGAAAAACTCCGTGATTGAAGACTAACACATACAAATTTCTATTTTTCCTATTTTTTGCATTAAATCAAAAACTGAAGTCTGACACCTTCAAAAATATCAATTATCATTTTTTCTAAAAAAGACCAAAATAGTTCTCTAAAATGAGCAAAATACTTCATTTTTCCTGATTTTCTCAAAAAATTCCGAGATTGAAGACTAACACATACCAATTTCAATTTTGCCATTTTTTTGCAAAAAATCAAAAACTGAAGTCTCACACCTTCAAAAATATCAATTATCATTTTTTCTAAAAAAGACCAAAATAGTTCTCTAAAATGAGCAAAATACTTAATTTTTCATGTTTTTCTCAAAAAACTCCGGGATTGAAGACTAACACATACAAATTTCTATTTTTCAAATTTTTACCATAAAATCAAAAACTGAAGTCGAACACCTTCAAAAATATCAATTATCATTTTTTATAAAAAAGACCAAAATAGTTCTCTGAAATGAGCAAAATACTTCATTTTTCATGTTTTTCTCGAAAAACTCCGTGATTGAAGAGCAACACATACAAATTTCTATTTTTCCTATTTTTTGCATTAAATCAAAAACTGAAGTCTAACACCTTCAAAAATATCAATTATAATTTTTTCTAAAAAAGACCAAAAGAGTCCTCTAAAATGAGCAAAATACTTCATTTTTCATGATTTTCTCAAAAAATTCCGTGAATGAAGACTAACACATACAAATTTCAATTTTCCCATTTTTTTGCAAAAAATAAAAAACTGAAGTCTAACACCTTCAAAAATATCAATTATAATTTTTTCTAAAAAAGACCAAAATAGTTCTCTAAAACCGGCAAAATACTTCATTTTTCATGTTTTTCTCGAAACAATCCGTGATGGAAGACTAACACATACAAATTTCAATTTTGCCATTTTTTTGGAAAAAATCAAAAACTGAAGTCTAACACCTTCAAAAATATCAATTATCATTTTTTCTAAAAAAGACCAAAATAGTTCTCTAAAATGAGCAAAATACTTCATTTTTCATGTTTTTCTCAAAAAACTCCGGGATTGAAGACTAACACAAACAAATTTCTATTTTTCAAATTTTTAGCATAAAATCAAAAACTGAAGTCTAACACCTTCAAAAATATCAATTATCATTTTTTCTAAAAAAGACCAAAATAGTTCTGTGAAATGAGCAAAATACTTCATTTTTCTTGTTTTTCTCGAAAAACTCCGTGATTGAAGACTAACACATACAAATTTCTATTTTTCCTATTTTTTGCATTAAATCAAAAACTGAAGTCTGACACCTTCAAAAATATCAATTATCATTTTTTCTAAAAAAGACCAAAATAGTTCTCTAAAATGAGCAAAATACTTCATTTTTCATGATTTTCTCAAAAAATTCTGTGATTGAAGACTAACACATACAAATTTCAATTTTCCCATTTTTTTGCAAAAAATCAAAAACTGAAGTCTAACACCTTCAAAAATATCAATTATCATTTTTTCTAAAAAAGACCAAAATAGTTCTCTAAAACCAGCAAAATACTTCATTTTTCATGTTTTTCTCAAAAAATTCCGTGATTGAAGACTAACACATACAAATTCCTATTTTTCCAATTTTTTGCAAAAAATCAAAAACTGAAGTCTAACACCTTCAAAAATATCAATCATCATTTTTTCTAAAAAAGACCAAAATAGTTCTCTGAAATGAGTAAAATACTTCATTTTTCATGTTTTTCTCGAAAAGCTCCGTGATTGAAGACTAACACATACAAATTTCTATTTTTCATATTTTTTGATTTAAATCAAAAACTGAAGTCTAACACCTTCAAAAATATCAATTATCATTTTTTCTAAAAAAGACCAAAATAGTTCTCTGAAATGAGCAAAATACTTCATTTTTCATGTTTTTCTCGAAAAACTCCGTGATTGAAGACTAACACATACAAATTTCTATTTTTCCTATTTTTTGAATTAAATAAAAAACTGAAGTCTTATACCTTCAAAAATATCAATTATCATTTTTTCTAAAAAAGACCAAAATACTTCATTTTTCATGTTTTTCTCGAAAAACTCCGTGATTGAAGAGCAACACATACAAATTTCTATTTTTCCTATTTTTTGCCTTAAATCAAAAACTGAAGTCTAACACCTTCAAAAATATCAATTATCATTTTTTCTAAAAAGACCAAAATAGTTCTCTAAAATGAGCAAAATACTTCATTTTTCATGATTTTCTCAAAAAATTCCGTCATTAAAGACTAACACATACAAATTTCAATTTTCCCATTTTTTTGTAAAAAATAAAAAACTGAAGTCTAACACCTTAAAAAATATCAATTATCATGTTTTCTAAAAAAGACCAAAACAATTCTCTAAAATGAATAAAATACTTCATTTTTCATGTTTTTCTCAAAAAATTCCGTGATTGAAGACTAACACATACAAATTTCAATTTTGCCATTTTTTTGCAAAAAATCAAAAACTGAAGTCTAACACCTTCAAAAATATCAATTATCATTTTTTCTAAAAAAGACCAAAATAGTTCTCAAAAATGAGCAAAATACTTCATTTTTCATGTTTTTCTCAAAAAACTCCGGGATTGAAGACTAACACATACAAATTTCTATTTTTCAAATTTTTAGCATAAAATCAAAAACTGAAGTCTAACACCTTCAAAAATATCAATTATCATTTTTTATAAAAAAGACCAAAATAGTTCTCTGAAATGAGCAAAATACTTCATTTTTCATGTTTTTCTCGAAAAACTCCGTGATTGAAGAGCAACACATACAAATTTCTATTTTTCCTATTTTTTGCATTAAATCAAAAACTGAAGTCTAACACCTTCAAAAATATCAATTATCATTTTTTCTAAAAAAGACCAAAATAGTTCTCTAAAATGAGCAAAATACTTCATTTTTCATGATTTTCTCAAAAAATTCCGTGATTGAAGACTAACACATACAAATTTCAATTTTCCCATTTTTTTGCAAAAAATCAAAAACTGAAGTCTAACACCTTCAAAAATATCAATTATAATTTTTTCTAAAAAAGACCAAAATAGTTCTCTAAAACCGGCAAAATACTTCATTTCTCTTGTTTTTCTCGAAAAAATCCGTGATGGAAGACTAACACATACAAATTTCAATTTTGCCATTTTTTTGCAAAAAATCAAAAACTGAAGTCTAACACCTTCAAAAATATCAATCATCATTTTTTCTAAAAAAGACCAAAATAGTTCTCTGAAATGAGTAAAATACTTCATTTTTCATGTTTTTCTCGAAAAGCTCCGTGATTGAAGACTAACACATACAAATTTCTATTTTTCATATTTTTTGATTTAAATCAAAAACTGAAGTCTAACACCTTCAAAAATATCAATTATCATTTTTTCTAAAAAAGACCAAAATAGTTCTCTGAAATGAGCAAAATACTTCATTTTTCATGTTTTTCTCGAAAAACTCCGTGATTGAAGACTAACACATACAAATTTCTATTTTTCCTATTTTTTGCATTAAATAAAAAACTGAAGTCTTATACCTTCAAAAATATCAATTATCATTTTTTCTAAAAAAGACCAAAATACTTCATTTTTCATGTTTTTCTCGAAAAACTCCGTGATTGCAGAGCAACACATACAAATTTCTATTTTTCCTATTTTTTTCATTAAATCAAAAACTGAAGTCTAACACCTTCAAAAATATCAATTATCATTTTTTCTTAAAAAGACCAAAATAGTTCTCTAAAATGAGCAAAATACTTCATTTTTCATGATTTTCTCAAAAAATTCCGTGATTGAAGACTAACACATACAAATTTCAATTTTCCCATTTTTTTGCAAAAAATAAAAAACTGAAGTCTAACACCTTCAAAAATATCAATTATAATTTTTTCTAAAAAAGCCCAAAATAGTTCTCTAAAACCGGCAAAATACTTCATTTTTCATGTTTTTCTCGAAAAAATCTGTGATGGAAGACTAACACATACAAATTTCAATTTTGCCATTTTTTTGCAAAAAATCAAAAACTGAAGTCTAACACCTTCAAAAATATCAATTATCATTTTTTCTAAAAAAGACCAAAATAGTTCACTAAAATGAGCAAAATACTTCATTTTTCATGTTTTTCTCAAAAAACTCCGGGATTGAAGACTAACACATACAAATTTCTATTTTTCAAATTTTTAGCATAAAATCAAAAATTGAAGTCTAACACCTTCAAAAATATCAATTATCATTTTTTCTAAAAAAGACCAAAATAGTTCTCTGAAATGAGCAAAATACTTCATTTTTCTTGTTTTTCTCGAAAAACTCCGTGATTGAAGACTAACACATACAAATTTCTATTTTTCCTATTTTTTGCATTAAATCAAAAACTGAAGTCTGACACCTTCAAAAATATCAATTATCATTTTTTCTAAAAAAGACCAAAATAGTTCTCTAAAATGAGCAAAATACTTCATTTTTCATGATTTTCTCAAAAAATTCCGAGATTGAAGACTAACACATACCAATTTCAATTTTGCCATTTTTTTGCAAAAAATCAAAAACTGAAGTCTCACACCTTCAAAAATATCAATTATCATTTTTTCTAAAAAAGACCAAAATAGTTCTCTAAAATGAGCAAAATACTTAATTTTTCATGTTTTTCTCAAAAAACTCCTGGATTGAAGACTAACACATACAAATTTCTATTTTTCAAATTTTTACCATAAAATCAAAAACTGAAGTCGAACACCTTCAAAAATATCAATTATCATTTTTTATAAAAAAGACCAAAATAGTTCTCTGAAATGAGCAAAATACTTCATTTTTCATGTTTTTCTCGAAAAACTCCGTGATTGAAGAGCAACACATACAAATTTCTATTTTTCCTATTTTTTGCATTAAATCAAAAACTGAAGTCTAACACCTTCAAAAATATCAATTATAATTTTTTCTAAAAAAGACCAAAAGAGTCCTCTAAAATGAGCAAAATACTTCATTTTTCATGATTTTCTCAAAAAATTCCGTGAATGAAGACTAACACATACAAATTTCAATTTTCCCATTTTTTTGCAAAAAATAAAAAACTGAAGTCTAACACCTTCAAAAATATCAATTATAATTTTTTCTAAAAAAGACCAAAATAGTTCTCTAAAACCGGCAAAATACTTCATTTTTCATGTTTTTCTCGAAACAATCCGTGATGGAAGACTAACACATACAAATTTCAATTTTGCCATTTTTTTGGAAAAAATCAAAAACTGAAGTCTAACACCTTCAAAAATATCAATTATCATTTTTTCTAAAAAAGACCAAAATAGTTCTCTAAAATGAGCAAAATACTTCATTTTTCATGTTTTTCTCAAAAAACTCCGGGATTGAAGACTAACACAAACAAATTTCTATTTTTCAAATTTTTAGCATAAAATCAAAAACTGAAGTCTAACACCTTCAAAAATATCAATTATCATTTTTTCTAAAAAAGACCAAAATAGTTCTGTGAAATGAGCAAAATACTTCATTTTTCTTGTTTTTCTCGAAAAACTCCGTGATTGAAGACTAACACATACAAATTTCTATTTTTCCTATTTTTTGCATTAAATCAAAAACTGAAGTCTGACACCTTCAAAAATATCAATTATCATTTTTTCTAAAAAAGACCAAAATAGTTCTCTAAAATGAGCAAAATACTTCATTTTTCATGATTTTCTCAAAAAATTCTGTGATTGAAGACTAACACATACAAATTTCAATTTTCCCATTTTTTTGCAAAAAATCAAAAACTGAAGTCTAACACCTTCAAAAATATCAATTATCATTTTTTCTAAAAAAGACCAAAATAGTTCTCTAAAACCAGCAAAATACTTCATTTTTCATGTTTTTCTCAAAAAATTCCGTGATTGAAGACTAACACATACAAATTCCTATTTTTCCAATTTTTTGCAAAAAATCAAAAACTGAAGTCTAACACCTTCAAAAATATCAATCATCATTTTTTCTAAAAAAGACCAAAATAGTTCTCTGAAATGAGTAAAATACTTCATTTTTCATGTTTTTCTCGAAAAGCTCCGTGATTGAAGACTAACACATACAAATTTCTATTTTTCATATTTTTTAATTTAAATCAAAAACTGAAGTCTAACACCTTCAAAAATATCAATTATCATTTTTTCTAAAAAAGACCAAAATAGTTCTCTGAAATGAGCAAAATACTTCATTTTTCATGTTTTTCTCGAAAAACTCCGTGATTGAAGACTAACACATACAAATTTCTATTTTTCCTATTTTTTGAATTAAATAAAAAACTGAAGTCTTATACCTTCAAAAATATCAATTATCATTTTTTCTAAAAAAGACCAAAATACTTCATTTTTCATGTTTTTCTCGAAAAACTCCGTGATTGAAGAGCAACACATACAAATTTCTATTTTTCCTATTTTTTGCCTTAAATCAAAAACTGAAGTCTAACACCTTCAAAAATATCAATTATCATTTTTTCTAAAAAGACCAAAATAGTTCTCTAAAATGAGCAAAATACTTCATTTTTCATGATTTTCTCAAAAAATTCCGTCATTAAAGACTAACACATACAAATTTCAATTTTCCCATTTTTTTGTAAAAAATAAAAAACTGAAGTCTAACACCTTAAAAAATATCAATTATCATGTTTTCTAAAAAAGACCAAAACAATTCTCTAAAATGAATAAAATACTTCATTTTTCATGTTTTTCTCAAAAAATTCCGTGATTGAAGACTAACACATACAAATTTCAATTTTGCCATTTTTTTGCAAAAAATCAAAAACTGAAGTCTAACACCTTCAAAAATATCAATTATCATTTTTTCTAAAAAAGACCAAAATAGTTCTCAAAAATGAGCAAAATACTTCATTTTTCATGTTTTTCTCAAAAAACTCCGGGATTGAAGACTAACACATACAAATTTCTATTTTTCAAATTTTTAGCATAAATTCAAAAACTGAAGTCTAACACCTTCAAAAATATCAATTATCATTTTTTATAAAAAAGACCAAAATAGTTCTCTGAAATGAGCAAAATACTTCATTTTTCATGTTTTTCTCGAAAAACTCCGTGATTGAAGAGCAACACATACAAATTTCTATTTTTCCTATTTTTTGCATTAAATCAAAAACTGAAGTCTAACACCTTCAAAAATATCAATTATAATTTTTTCTAAAAAAGACCAAAAGAGTCCTCTAAAATGAGCAAAATACTTCATTTTTCATGATTTTCTCAAAAAATTCCGTGATTGAAGACTAACACGTACAAATTTCAATTTTCCCATTTTTTTGCAAAAAATAAAAAACTGAAGTCTAACACCTTCAAAAATATCAATTATAATTTTTTCTAAAAAAGACCAAAATAGTTCTCTAAAACCGGCAAAATACTTCATATTTAATGTTTTTCACGAAAAAATCTGTGATTGAAGACTAACACACACAAATTTCAATTTTGCCATTTTTTTGCAAAAAATCAAAAACTGAAGTCTAACACCTTCAAAAATATCAATTATCATTTTTTCTAAAAAAGACCAAAAGAGTCCTCTAAAATGAGCAAAATACTTCATTTTTCATGATTTTCTCAAAAAATTCCGTGAATGAAGACTAACACATACAAATTTCAATTTTCCCATTTTTTTGCAAAAAATAAAAAACTGAAGTCTAACACCTTCAAAAATATCAATTATAGTTTTTTCTAAAAAAGACCAAAATAGTTCTCTAAAACCGGCAAAATACTTCATTTTTCATGTTTTTCTCGAAAAAATCCGTGATGGAAGACTAACACATACAAATTTCAATTTTGCCATTTTTTTGGAAAAAATCAAAAACTGAAGTCTAACACCTTCAAAAATATCAATTATCATTTTTTCTAAAAAAGACCAAAATAGTTCTCTAAAATGAGCAAAATACTTCATTTTTCATGTTTTTCTCAAAAAACTCCGGGATTGAAGACTAACACAAACAAATTTCTATTTTTCAAATTTTTAGCATAAAATCAAAAACTGAAGTCTAACACCTTCAAAAATATCAATTATCATTTTTTCTAAAAAAGACCAAAATAGTTCTCTGAAATGAGCAAAATACTTCATTTTTCTTGTTTTTCTCGGAAAACTCCGTGATTGAAGACTAACACATACAAATTTCTATTTTTCCTATTTTTTGCATTAAATCAAAAACTGAAGTCTGACACCTTCAAAAATATCAATTATCATTTTTTCTAAAAAAGACCAAAATAGTTCTCTAAAATGAGCAAAATACTTCATTTTTCATGATTTTCTCAAAAAATTCTGTGATTGAAGACTAACACATACAAATTTCAATTTTCCCATTTTTTTGCAAAAAATCAAAAACTGAAGTCTAACACCTTCAAAAATATCAATTATCATTTTTTCTAAAAAAGACCAAAATAGTTCTCTAAAACCAGCAAAATACTTCATTTTTCATGTTTTTCTCAAAAAATTCCGTGATTGAAGACTAACACATACAAATTCCTATTTTTCCAATTTTTTGCAAAAAATCAAAAACTGAAGTCTAACACCTTCAAAAATATCAATCATTATTTTTTCTAAAAAAGACCAAAATAGTTCTCTGAAATGAGTAAAATACTTCATTTTTCATGTTTTTCTCGAAAAGCTCCGTGATTGAAGACTAACACATACAAATTTCTATTTTTCATATTTTTTGATTTAAATCAAAAACTGAAGTCTAACACCTTCAAAAATATCAATTATCATTTTTTCTAAAAAAGACCAAAATAGTTCTCTGAAATGAGCAAAATACTTCATTTTTCATGTTTTTCTCGAAAAACTCCGTGATTGAAGACTAACACATACAAATTTCTATTTTTCCTATTTTTTGAATTAAATAAAAAACTGAAGTCTTATACCTTCAAAAATATCAATTATCATTTTTTCTAAAAAAGACCAAAATACTTCATTTTTCATGTTTTTCTCGAAAAACTCCGTGATTGAAGAGCAACACATACAAATTTCTATTTTTCCTATTTTTTGCCTTAAATCAAAAACTGAAGTCTAACACCTTCAAAAATATCAATTATCATTTTTTCTAAAAAGACCAAAATAGTTCTCTAAAATGAGCAAAATACTTCATTTTTCATGATTTTCTCAAAAAATTCCGTCATTAAAGACTAACACATACAAATTTCAATTTTCCCATTTTTTTGTAAAAAATAAAAAACTGAAGTCTAACACCTTAAAAAATATCAATTATCATGTTTTCTAAAAAAGACCAAAACAATTCTCTAAAATGAATAAAATACTTCATTTTTCATGTTTTTCTCAAAAAATTCCGTGATTGAAGACTAACACATACAAATTTCAATTTTGCCATTTTTTTGCAAAAAATCAAAAACTGAAGTCTAACACCTTCAAAAATATCAATTATCATTTTTTCTAAAAAAGACCAAAATAGTTCTCAAAAATGAGCAAAATACTTCATTTTTCATGTTTTTCTCAAAAAACTCCGGGATTGAAGACTAACACATACAAATTTCTATTTTTCAAATTTTTAGCATAAATTCAAAAACTGAAGTCTAACACCTTCAAAAATATCAATTATCATTTTTTATAAAAAAGACCAAAATAGTTCTCTGAAATGAGCAAAATACTTCATTTTTCATGTTTTTCTCGAAAAACTCCGTGATTGAAGAGCAACACATACAAATTTCTATTTTTCCTATTTTTTGCATTAAATCAAAAACTGAAGTCTAACACCTTCAAAAATATCAATTATAATTTTTTCTAAAAAAGACCAAAAGAGTCCTCTAAAATGAGCAAAATACTTCATTTTTCATGATTTTCTCAAAAAATTCCGTGATTGAAGACTAACACGTACAAATTTCAATTTTCCCATTTTTTTGCAAAAAATAAAAAACTGAAGTCTAACACCTTCAAAAATATCAATTATAATTTTTTCTAAAAAAGACCAAAATAGTTCTCTAAAACCGGCAAAATACTTCATATTTAATGTTTTTCACGAAAAAATCTGTGATTGAAGACTAACACACACAAATTTCAATTTTGCCATTTTTTTGCAAAAAATCAAAAACTGAAGTCTAACACCTTCAAAAATATCAATTATCATTTTTTCTAAAAAAGACCAAAAGAGTCCTCTAAAATGAGCAAAATACTTCATTTTTCATGATTTTCTCAAAAAATTCCGTGAATGAAGACTAACACATACAAATTTCAATTTTCCCATTTTTTTGCAAAAAATAAAAAACTGAAGTCTAACACCTTCAAAAATATCAATTATAGTTTTTTCTAAAAAAGACCAAAATAGTTCTCTAAAACCGGCAAAATACTTCATTTTTCATGTTTTTCTCGAAAAAATCCGTGATGGAAGACTAACACATACAAATTTCAATTTTGCCATTTTTTTGGAAAAAATCAAAAACTGAAGTCTAACACCTTCAAAAATATCAATTATCATTTTTTCTAAAAAAGACCAAAATAGTTCTCTAAAATGAGCAAAATACTTCATTTTTCATGTTTTTCTCAAAAAACTCCGGGATTGAAGACTAACACAAACAAATTTCTATTTTTCAAATTTTTAGCATAAAATCAAAAACTGAAGTCTAACACCTTCAAAAATATCAATTATCATTTTTTCTAAAAAAGACCAAAATAGTTCTCTGAAATGAGCAAAATACTTCATTTTTCTTGTTTTTCTCGGAAAACTCCGTGATTGAAGACTAACACATACAAATTTCTATTTTTCCTATTTTTTGCATTAAATCAAAAACTGAAGTCTGACACCTTCAAAAATATCAATTATCATTTTTTCTAAAAAAGACCAAAATAGTTCTCTAAAATGAGCAAAATACTTCATTTTTCATGATTTTCTCAAAAAATTCTGTGATTGAAGACTAACACATACAAATTTCAATTTTCCCATTTTTTTGCAAAAAATCAAAAACTGAAGTCTAACACCTTCAAAAATATCAATTATCATTTTTTCTAAAAAAGACCAAAATAGTTCTCTAAAACCAGCAAAATACTTCATTTTTCATGTTTTTCTCAAAAAATTCCGTGATTGAAGACTAACACATACAAATTCCTATTTTTCCAATTTTTTGCAAAAAATCAAAAACTGAAGTCTAACACCTTCAAAAATATCAATCATTATTTTTTCTAAAAAAGACCAAAATAGTTCTCTGAAATGAGTAAAATACTTCATTTTTCATGTTTTTCTCGAAAAGCTCCGTGATTGAAGACTAACACATACAAATTTCTATTTTTCATATTTTTTGATTTAAATCAAAAACTGAAGTCTAACACCTTCAAAAATATCAATTATCATTTTTTCTAAAAAAGACCAAAATAGTTCTCTGAAATGAGCAAAATACTTCATTTTTCATGTTTTTCTCGAAAAACTCGTGATTGAAGACTAACACATACAAATTTCTATTTTTCCTATTTTTTGAATTAAATAAAAAACTGAAGTCTTATACCTTCAAAAATATCAATTATCATTTTTTCTAAAAAAGACCAAAATACTTCATTTTTCATGTTTTTCTCGAAAAACTCCGTGATTGAAGAGCAACACATACAAATTTCTATTTTTCCTATTTTTTGCATTAAATCAAAAACTGAAGTATAACACCTTCAAAAATATCAATTATCATTTTTTCTAAAAAGACCAAAATAGTTCTCTAAAATGAGCAAAATACTTCATTTTTCATGATTTTCTCAAAAAATTCCGTCATTAAAGACTAACACATACAAATTTCAATTTTCCCATTTTTTTCTAAAAAATAAAAAACTGAAGTCTAACACCTTAAAAAATATCAATTATCATGTTTTCTAAAAAAGACCAAAACAGTTCTCTAAAATGAATAAAATACTTCATTTTTCATGTTTTTCTCAAAAAATTCCGTGATTGAAGACTAACACATACAAATTTCAATTTTGCCATTTTTTTGCAAAAAATCAAAAACTGAAGTCTAACACCTTCAAAAATATCAATTATCATTTTTTCTAAAAAAGACCAAAATAGTTCTCTAAAATGAGCAAAATACTTCATTTTTCATGTTTTTCTCAAAAAACTCCGGGATTGAAGACTAACACATACAAATTTCTATTTTTCAAATTTTTAGCATAAAATCAAAAACTGAAGTCTAACACCTTCAAAAATATCAATTATCATTTTTTATAAAAAAGACCAAAATAGTTCTCTGAAATGAGCAAAATACTTCATTTTTCATGTTTTTCTCGAAAAACTCCGTGATTGAAGAGCAACACATACAAATTTCTATTTTTCCTATTTTTTGCATTAAATCAAAAACTGAAGTCTAACACCTTCAAAAATATCAATTATAATTTTTTCTAAAAAAGACCAAAAGAGTCCTCTAAAATGAGCAAAATACTTCATTTTTCATGATTTTCTCAAAAAATTCCGTGATTGAAGACTAACACGTACAAATTTCAATTTTCCCATTTTTTTGCAAAAAATAAAAAACTGAAGTCTAACACCTTCAAAAATATCAATTATAATTTTTTCTAAAAAAGACCAAAATAGTTCTCTAAAACCGGCAAAATACTTCATATTTCATGTTTTTCTCGAAAAAATCTGTGATTGAAGACTAACACATACAAATTTCAATTTTGCCATTTTTTTGCAAAAAATCAAAAACTGAAGTCTAACACCTTCAAAAATATCAATTATCATTTTTTCTAAAAAAGACCAAAATAGTTCTCTAAAATGAGCAAAATACTTCATTTTTCATGTTTTTCTCAAAAAACTCCGGGATTGAAGACTAACACATACAAATTTCTATTTTTCAAATTTTTAGCATAAAATCGAAAACTGAAGTCTAACACCTTCAAAAATATCAATTATCATTTTTTCTAAAAAAGACCAAAATAGTTCTCTGAAATGAGCAAAATACTTCATTTTTCTTGTTTTTCTCGAAAAACTCCATGATTGAAGACTAACACATACAAATTTCTATTTTTCCTATTTTTTGCATTAAATCAAAAACTGAAGTCTGACACCTTCAAAAATATCAATTATCATTTTTTCTAAAAAAGACCAAAATAGTTCTCTAAAACCGGCAAAATACTTCATTTTTCATGTTTTTCTCAAAAAATTCCGTGATTGAATACTAACACATACAAATTCCTATTTTTCCGATTTTTTGCAAAAAATCAAAAACTGAAGTCTAACACCTTCAAAAATATCAATTATCATTTTTTCTAAAAAAGACCAAAATAGTTCTCTGAAATGAGCAAAATACTTCATTTTTCATGTTTTTCTCGAAAAACTCCGTGATTGAAGACTAACACATACAAATTTCTATTTTTCCTATTTTTTGCATTAAATCAAAAACTGAAGTCTAACACCTTCAAAAATATCAATTATCATTTTTTCTAAAAAAGACCAAAATAGTTCTCTAAAATGAGCAAAATACTTAATTTTTCATGTTTTTCTCGAAAAACTACGTGATTGAAGAGCAACACATACAAATTTCTATTTTTCCTATTTTTTGCATTAAATCAAAAACTGAAATCTAACACCTTCAAAAATATCAATTATATTTTTTTCTAAAAAAGACCAAAATAGTTCTCTAAAATGAGCAAAATACTTCATTTTTCATGATTTTCTCAAAAAATTCCGTGATTGAAGACTAACACATACAAATTTCAATTTTCCCATTTTTTTGCAAAAAATAAAAAACTGAAGTCTAACACCTTCAAAAATATCAATTATCATTTTTTCTAAAAAAGACCAAAATAGTTCTCTAAAACCGGCAAAATACTTCATTTTTCATGTTTTTCTCGAAAAAATCTGTGATTGAAGACTAACACATACAAATTTCAATTTTGCCATTTTTTTGCAAAAAATCAAAAACTGAAGTCTAACACCTTTAAAAATATCAATTATCATTTTTTCTAAAAAAGACCAAAATAGTTCTCTAAAATGAGCACAATACTTCATTTTTCATGTTTTTCTCAAAAAACTCCGGGATTGAAGACTAACACATACAAATTTCTATTTTTCAAATTTGTAGCATAAAATCAAAAACTGAAGTCTAACACCTTCAAAAATATCAATTATCATTTTTTCTAAAAAAGACCAAAATAGTTCTCTGAAATGAGCAAAATACTTCATTTTTATTGTTTTTCTCGAAAAACTCCGTGATTGAAGACTAACACATACAAATTTCTATTTTTCCTATTTTTTGCATTAAATCAAAAACTGAAGTCTGACACCTTCAAAAATATCAATTATCATTTTTTCTAAAAAAGACCAAAATAGTTCTCTAAAATGAGCAAAATACTTCATTTTTCATGATTTTCTCAAAAAATTCAGTGATTGAAGACTAACACATACAAATTTCAATTTTCCCATTTTTTTGCAAAAAATCAAAAACTTAAGTCTAACACCTTCAAAAATATCAATTATCATTTTTTCTAAAAAAGACCAAAATAGTTCTCAAAAACCGGCAAAATACTTCATTTTTCATGTTTTTCTCAAAAAATTCCGTGATTGAAGACTAACACATACAAATTCCTATTTTTCCAATTTTTTGCAAAAAATCAAAAACTGAAGTCTAACACCTTCAAAAATATCAATCATCATTTTTTCTAAAAAAGACCAAAATAGTTCTCTGAAATGAGTAAAATACTTCATTTTTCATGTTTTTCTCGAAAAGCTCCGTGATTGAAGACTAACACATACAAATTTCTATTTTTCCTATTTTTTGATTTAAATCAAAAACTGAAGTCTAACACCTTCAAAAATATCAATTATCATTTTTTCTAAAAAAGACCAAAATAGTTCTCTGAAATAAGCAAAATACTTCATTTTTCATGTTTTTCTCGAAAAACTCCGTGATTGAAGACTAACACATACAAATTTCTATTTTTCCTATTTTTTGCATTAAATAAAAAACTGAAGTCTTATACCTTAAAAAATATCAATTATCAATTTTTCTAAAAAAGACCAAAATACTTCATTTTTCATGTTTTTCTCGAAAAACTCCGTGATTGAAGAGCAACACATACAAATTTCTATTTTTCCTATTTTTTTCATTAAATCAAAAACTGAAGTCTAACACCTTCAAAAATATCAATTATCATTTTTTCTAAAAAAGACCAAAATAGTTCTCTAAAATAAGCAAAATACTTCATTTTTCATGATTTTCTCAAAAAATTCCGTGATTGAAGACTAACACATACAAATTTCAATTTTCCCATTTTTTTGCAAAAAATAAAAAACTGAAGTCTAACACCTTCAAAAATATCAATTATCATTTTTTTCTAAAAAAGACCAAAATAGTTCTCTAAAATGAGCAAAATACTTCATTTTTCATGTTTTTCTCAAAAAACTCCGGGATTGAAGACTAACACATACAAATTTCTATTTTTCAAATTTTTAGCATAAAATCAAAAACTGAAGTCTAACACCTTCAAAAATATCAATTATCATTTTTTCTAAAAAAGACCAAAATAGTTCTCTGAAATGAGCAAAATACTTCATTTTTCATGTTTTTCTCGAAAAACTCCGTGATTGAAGAACAACACATACAAATTTCTATTTTTCCTATTTTTTGCATTAAATCAAAAACTGAAGTCTAACACCTTCAAAAATATCAATTATAATTTTTTCTAAAAAAGACCAAAAGAGTCCTCTAAAATGAGCAAAATACTTCATTTTTCATGATTTTCTCAAAAAATTCCGTGATTGAAGACTAACACATACAAATTTCAATTTTGCCAATTTTTTGCAAAAAATCAAAAACTGAAGTCTAACACCTTCAAAAATATCAATTATCATTTTTCCTAAAAAAGACCAAAATAGTTCTCTAAAATGAGCAAAATACTTCATTTTTCATGTTTTTCTCAAAAAACTCCGGGATTGAAGACTAACACATACAAATTTCTATTTTTCAAATTTTTAGCATAAAATCAAAAACTGAAGTCTAACACCTTCAAAAATATCAATTATCATTTTTTCTAAAAAAGACCAAAATAGTTCTCTGAAATGAGCAAAATACTTAATTTTTCATGTTTTTCTCGAAAAACTCCGTGATTGAAGAACAACACATACAAATTTCTATTTTTCCTATTTTTTGCATTAAATCAAAAACTGAAGTCTAACACCTTCAAAAATATCAATTATAATTTTTTCTAAAAAAGACCAAAAGAGTCCTCTAAAATGAGCAAAATACTTCATTTTTCATGATTTTCTCAAAAAATTCCGTGATTGAAGACTAACACATACAAATTTCAATTTTCCCATTTTTTTGCAAAAAATCAAAAACTGAAGTCTAACACCTTCAAAAATATCAATTATCATTTTTTCTAAAAAAGACAAAAATAGTTCTCTAAAATGAGCAAAATACTTCATTTTTCATGTTTTTCTCGAAAAACTCCGTGATTGAAAAGCAACACATACAAATTTCTATTTTTCCTATTTTTTGCATTAAATCAAAAACTGAAGTCTAACACCATCAAAAATATCAATTATCATTTTTTCTAAAAAAGATCAAAATAGTTCCCTAAAATGAGCAAAATACTTCATTTTTCATGTTTTTCTCAAAAAACTCCGGGATTGAAGACTAACACATACAAATTTCTATTTTTCCTATTTTTTGCATTAAATAAAAAACTGAAGTCTAACACCTTCTAAAATATCAATTATATTTTTTTCTAAAAAAGACCAAAAGAGTCCTCTAAAATGAGCAAAATACTTCATTTTTCATGATTTTCTCAAAAAATTCCGTGATTGAAGACTAACACATACAAATTTCAATTTTCCCATTTTTTTGCAGAAAATCAAAAACTGAAGTCTAACACCTTCAAAAATATCAATTATCATTTTTTCTAAAAAAGACCAAAATAGTTCTCTAAAACCGGCAAAATACTTCATTTTTCATGTTTTTCTCAAAAAATTCCATGATTGAAGACTAACACATACAAATTCCTATTTTTCCAATTTTTTGCAAAAAATCAAAAACTGAAGTCTAACACCTTCAAAAATATCAATTATCATTTTTTCTAAAAAAGATCAAAATAGTTCTCTGAAATGAGCAAAATACTTCATTTTTCATGTTTTTCTCGAAAAACTCCGTGATTGAAGAGCAACACATACAAATTTCTATTTTTCCTATTTTTTGCATTAAATCAAAAACTGAAGTCTAACACCTTCAAAAATATCAATTATCATTTTTTCTAAAAAGACCAAAATAGTTCTCTAAAATGAGCAAAATACTTCATTTTTCATGATTTTATCAAAAAATTCCGTGATTAAAGACTAACACATACAAATTTCAATTTTCCCATTTTTTTGCAAAAAATAAAAAACTGAAGTCTAACACCTTCAAAAATATCAATTATCATTTTTTCTAAAAAAGATCAAAATAGTTCTCTGAAATGAGCAAAATACTTTATTTTTCATGTTTTTCTCAAAAAATTCCGTGATTAAAGACTAACACATACAAATTTAAATTTTCCCATTTTTTTGCAAAAAATAAAAAACTGAAGTCTAACACCTTCAAAAATATCAATTATCATGTTTTCTAAAAAAGACCAAAACAGTTCTCTAAAATGAATAAAATACTTCATTTTTCATGTTTTTCTCAAAAAATTCCGTGATTGAAGACTAACACATACAAATTTCAATTTTGCCATTTTTTTGCAAAAAATCAAAAACTGAAGTCTAACACATACAAATTTCTATTTTTCCTATTTTTTGCATTAAATCAAAAACTGAAGTCTAACACCTTCAAAAATATCAATTATAATTTTTTCTAAAAAAGACCAAAAGAGTCCTCCAAAATGAGCAAAATACTTCATTTTTCATGATTTTCTCAAAAAATTCCGTGATTGAAGACTAACACATACAAATTTCCATTTTCCAATTTTTTTCAAAAAATAAAAAACCGAAGTCTAACACCTTCAAAAATATCAATTATCATTTTTTCTAAAAAAGACGAAAATAGTTCTCTAAAACCGGCAAAATACTTCATTTTTCATGTTTTTCTCGAAAAAATCCGTGATTGAAGACTAACACATACAAATTCCTATTTTTCCAATTTTTTGCAAAAAATCTAAAATTGAAGTCTAACACCTTCAAAAATATCAATTATCATTTTTTCTAAAAAAGACCAAAATAGTTCTCTGAAATGAGCAAAATACTTCATTTTTCATGTTTTTCTCGAAAAACTCCGTCATTGAAGACTAACACATACAAATTTCTATTTCTCCTATTTTTTGCATTAAATCAAAAATTGAAGTCTAACACCTTCAAAAATATCAATTATCATTTTTTCTAAAAAAGACAAAAATAGTTCTCTAAAATGAGCAAAATACTTCATTTTTCATGTTTTTCTCGAAAAACTCCGTGATTGAAGAGCAACACATACAAATTTCTATTTTTCCTATTTTTTGCATTAAATCAAAAACTGAAGTCTAACACCTTCAAAAATATCAATTATCATTTTTTCTAAAAAAGACCAATATAGTTCTCTAAAACCGGCAAAATACTTCATTTTTCATGTTTTTCTCAAAAAATTCCGTGATTGAAGACTAACACATACAAATTCCTATTATTCCAATTTTTTGCAAAAAATCAAAAACTGATGTCTAACACCTTCAAAAATATCAATTATCATTTTTTCTAAAAAAGACCAAAATAGTTCTCTGAAATGAGTAAAATACTTCATTTTTCATGTTTTTCTCGAAAAACTCCGTGATTGAAGACTAACACATACAAATTTCTATTTTTCCTATTTTTTGCATTAAATCAAAAAACTGAAGTCTAACACCTTCAAAAATATCAATTATCATTTTTTCTAAAAAAGACCAAAATAGTTCTCTAAAATGAGCAAAATACTTCATTTTTCATGTTTTTCTCGAAAAACTCCGTGATTGAAGAGCAACACATACAAATTTCTATTTTTCCTATTTTTGGCATTAAATCAAAAACTGAAGTCTAACACCTTCAAAAATATCAATTATCATTTTTTCTAAAAAGACCAAAATAGTTCTCTGAAATGAGTAAAATACTTCATTTTTCATGTTTTTCTCGAAAAACTCCGTGATTGAAGAGCAACACATACAAATTTCTATTTTTCCTATTTTTTGCATTAAATCAAAAACTGAAGTCTAACACCTTCAAAAATATCAATTATAATTTTTTCTAAAAAAGACCAAAAGAGTCCTCTAAAATGAGCAAAATACTTCATTTTTCATGTTTTTCTCGAAAAACTCCGTGATTGAAGACTAACACATACAAATTTCTATTTTTCCTATTTTTTGCATTAAATAAAAATCTGAAGTCTTATACCTTCAAAAATATCAATTATAATTTTTTCTAAAAAAGACCAAAATAGTTCTCTAAAATGAGCAAAATACTTCATTTTTCATGTTTTTCTCGAAAAACTCCGTGATTGAAGAGCGACACATACAAATTTCTATTTTTCCTATTTTTTTCATTAAATCAAAAACTGAAGTCTAACACCTTCAAAAATATCAATTATCATTTTTTCTAAAAAAGACCAAAATAGTTCTCTAAAATGAGCAAAATACTTCATTTTTCATGATTTTCTCAAAAAATTCCGTGATTGAAGACTAACAGATACAAATTTCAATTTTCCCATTTTTTTGCATAAAATAAAAAACTGAAGTCTAACACCTTCAAAAATATCAATTATCATTTTTTTCTAAAAAAGACCAAAATAGTTCTCTAAAATGAGCAAAATACTTCATTTTTCATGTTTTTCTCAAAAAACTCCGGTATTGAAGACTAACACATACAAATTTCTATTTTTCAAATTTTTAGCATAAAATCAAAAACTGAAGTCTAACACCTTCAAAAATATCAATTATCATTTTTTCTAAAAAAGACCAAAATAGTTCTCTGAAATGAGCAAAATACTTCATTTTTCATGTTTTTCTCGAAAAACTCCGTGATTGAAGAGCAACACATACAAATTTCTATTTTTCCTATTTTTTGCATTAAATCAAAAACTGAAGTCTAACACCTTCAAAAATATCAATTATAATTTTTTCTAAAAAAGACCAAAAGAGTCCTCTAAAATGAGCAAAATACTTCATTTTTCATGATTTTCTCAAAAAATTCCGTGATTGAAGACTAACACATACAAATTTCAATTTTGCCATTTTTTTGCAAAAAATCAAAAACTGAAGTCTAACACCTTCAAAAATATCAATTATCATTTTTTCTAAAAAAGACCAAAATAGTTCTCTAAAATGAGCAAAATACTTCATTTTTCATGTTTTTCTCAAAAAACTCCGGGATTGAAGACTAACACATACAAATTTCTATTTTTCAAATTTTTTGCATAAAATCAAAAACTGAAGTGTAACACCTTCAAAAATATCAATTATCATTTTTTCTAAAAAAGACCAAAATAGTTCTCTGAAATGAGCAAAATACTTCATTTTTCATGTTTTTCTCGAAAAACTCCGTGATTGAAGACTAACACGTACAAATTTCTATTTTTCCTATTTTTTGCATTAAATCAAAAACTGAATTCTAACACCTTCAAAAATATCAATTATAATTTTTTCTAAAAAAGACCAAAATAGTTCTCTAAAATGAGCAAAATACTTCATTTTTCATGTTTTTCTCGAAAAACTCCGTGATTGAAGAGCAACACATACAAATTTCTATTTTTCCTATTTTTTGCATTAAATCAAAAACTGTAGTCTAACTACTTCAAAAATATCAATTATAATTTTTTCTAAAAAAGACCAAAATAGTTCTCTAAAATGAGCAAAATACTTCATTTTTCATGATTTTCTCAAAAAATTCCGTGATTGAAGACTAACACATACAAATTTCAATTTTCCCATTTTTTTGCAAAAAATCAAAAACTGAAGTCTAACACCTTCTAAAATATCAATTATCATTTTTTCTAAAAAAGACCAAAATAGTTCTCTAAAACCGGCAAAATACTTCATTTTTCATGATTTTCTCAAAAAATTCCGTGATTAAAGACTAACACATTCAAATTTCAATTTTCCCATTTTTTTGCAAAAAATAAAAAACTGAAGTCTAACACCTTCAAAAATATCAATTATCATGTTTTCTAAAAAAGACCAAAACAGTACTCTAAAATGAATAAAATACTTCATTTTTCATGTTTTTCTCAAAAAATTCCGTGATTGAAGACTAACACATACAAATTTCAATTTTGCCATTTTTTTGCAAAAAATCAAAAACTGAAGTCTAACACATACAAATTTCTATTTTTCCTATTTTTTGCATTAAATCAAAAACTGAAGTCTAACACCTTCAAAAATATCAATTATAATTTTTTCTAAAAAAGACCAAAAGAGTCCTCTAAAATGAGCAAAATACTTCATTTTTCATGATTTTCTCAAAAAATTCCGTGATTGAAGACTAACACATACAAATTTCAATTTTCCCATTTTTTTGCAAAAAAATAAAAAACTGAAGTCTAACACCTTCAAAAATATCAATTATCATTTTTTCAAAAAAAGATCAAAATAGTTCTCTGAAATGAGCAAAATACTTCATTTTTCATGTTTTTCTCGAAAAATTCCGTGATTGAAGAGCAACACATACAAATTTCTATTTTTCCTATTTTTTGCATTAAATCAAAAACTGAAGTCTAACACCTTCAAAAATATCAGTTATCATTTTTTCTAAAAAGACCAAAATAGTTCTCTAAAATGAGCAAAATACTTCATTTTTCATGATTTTCTCAAAAAATTCCGTGATTAAAGACTAACACATACAAATTTCAATTTTCCCATTTTTTTGCAAAAAATAAAAAACTGAAGTCTAACACCTTCAAAAATATCAATTATCATGTTTTCTAAAAAAGACCAAAACAGTTCTCTAAAATGAATAAAATACTTCATTTTTCATGTTTTTCTCAAAAAATTCCGTGATTGAAGACTAACACATACAAATTTCAATTTTGCCATTTTTTTGCAAAAAATCAAAAACTGAAGTCTAACACATACAAATTTCTATTTTTCCGATTTTTTGCATTAAATCAAAAACTGAAGTCTAACACCTTCAAAAATATCAATTATAATTTTTTCTAAAAAAGACCAAAAGAGTCCTCCAAAATGAGCAAAATACTTCATTTTTCATGATTTTCTCAAAAAATTCCGTGATTGAAGACTAACACATACAAATTTCAATTTTCCAATTTTTTTCAAAAAATAAAAAACCGAAGTCTAACACCTTCAAAAATATCAATTATCATTTTTTCTAAAAAAGACGAAAATAGTTCTCTAAAACCGGCAAAATACTTCATTTTTCATGTTTTTCTCGAAAAAATCCGTGATTGAAGACTAACACATACAAATTCCTATTTTTCCAATTTTTTGCAAAATATCTAAAATTGAAGTCTAACACCTTCAAAAATATCAATTATCATTTTTTCTAAAAAAGGCCAAAATAGTTCTCTGAAATGAGCAAAATACTTCATTTTTCATGTTTTTCTCGAAAAACTCCGTGATTGAAGACTAACACATACAAATTTCTATTTTTCCTATTTTTTGCATTAAATCAAAAATTGAAGTCTAACACCTTAAAAAATATCAATTATCATTTTTTCTAAAAAAGACAAAAATAGTTCTCTAAAATGAGCAAAATACTTCATTTTTCATGTTTTTCTCGAAAAACTCCGTGATTGAAGAGCAACACATACAAATTTCTATTTTTCCTATTTTTTGCATTAAATCAAAAACTGAAGTCTAACACCTTCAAAAATATCAATTATAATTTTTTCTAAAAAAGACCAAAAGAGTCCTCTAAAATGAGCAAAATACTTCATTTTTCATGTTTTTCTCGAAAAACTCCGTGATTGAAGACTAACACATACAAATTTCTATTTTTCCTATTTTTTGCATTAAATAAAAATCTGAAGTCTTATACCTTCAAAAATATCAATTATAATTTTTTCTAAAAAAGACCAAAATAGTTCTCTAAAATGAGCAAAATACTTCATTCTTCATGTTTTTCTCGAAAAACTCCGTGATTGAAGAGCGACACATACAAATTTCTATTTTTCCTATTTTTTTCATTAAATCAAAAACTGAAGTCTAACACCTTCAAAAATATCAATTATCATTTTTTCTAAAAAAGACCAAAATAGTTCTCTAAAATGAGCAAAATACTTCATTTTTCATGATTTTCTCAAAAAATTCCGTGATTGAAGACTAACAGATACAAATTTCAATTTTCCCATTTTTTTGCATAAAATAAAAAACTGAAGTCTAACACCTTCAAAAATATCAATTATCATTTTTTTCTAAAAAAGACCAAAATAGTTCTCTAAAATGAGCAAAATACTTCATTTTTCATGTTTTTCTCAAAAAACTCCGGTATTGAAGACTAACACATACAAATTTCTATTTTTCAAATTTTTAGCATAAAATCAAAAACTGAAGTCTAACACCTTCAATAATATCAATTATCATTTTTTCTAAAAAAGACCAAAATAGTTCTCTGAAATGAGCAAAATACTTCATTTTTCATGTTTTTCTCGAAAAACTCCGTGATTGAAGAGCAACACATACAAATTTCTATTTTTCCTATTTTTTGCATTAAATCAAAAACTGAAGTCTAACACCTTCAAAAATATCAATTATAATTTTTTCTAAAAAAGACCAAAAGAGTCCTCTAAAATGAGCAAAATACTTCATTTTTCATGATTTTCTCAAAAAATTCCGTGATTGAAGACTAACACATACAAATTTCAATTTTGCCATTTTTTTGCAAAAAATCAAAAACTGAAGTCTAACACCTTCAAAAATATCAATTATCATTTTTTCTAAAAAAGACCAAAATAGTTCTCTAAAATGAGCAAAATACTTCATTTTTCATGTTTTTCTCAAAAAACTCCGGGATTGAAGACTAACACATACAAATTTCTATTTTTCAAATTTTTTGCATAAAATCAAAAACTGAAGTGTAACACCTTCAAAAATATCAATTATCATTTTTTCTAAAAAAGACCAAAATAGTTCTCTGAAATGAGCAAAATACTTCATTTTTCATGTTTTTCTCGAAAAACTCCGTGATTGAAGACTAACACGTACAAATTTCTATTTTTCCTATTTTTTGCATTAAATCAAAAACTGAAGTCTAACACCTTCAAAAATATCAATTATAATTTTTTCTAAAAAAGACCAAAATAGTTCTCTAAAATGAGCAAAATACTTCATTTTTCATGTTTTTCTCGAAAAACTCCGTGATTGAAGAGCAACACATACAAATTTCTATTTTTCCTATTTTTTGCATTAAATCAAAAACTGTAGTCTAACTACTTCAAAAATATCAATTATAATTTTTTCTAAAAACGACCAAAATAGTTCTCTAAAATGAGCAAAATACTTCATTTTTCATGATTTTCTCAAAAAATTCCGTGATTGAAGACTAACACATACAAATTTCAATTTTCCCATTTTTTTGCAAAAAATCAAAAACTGAAGTCTAACACCTTCTAAAATATCAATTATCATTTTTTCTAAAAAAGACCAAAATAGTTCTCTAAAACCGGCAAAATACTTCATTTTTCATGATTTTCTCAAAAAATTCCGTGATTAAAGACTAACACATTCAAATTTCAATTTTCCCATTTTTTTGCAAAAAATAAAAAACTGAAGTCTAACACCTTCAAAAATATCAATTATCATGTTTTCTAAAAAAGACCAAAACAGTACTCTAAAATGAATAAAATACTTCATTTTTCATGTTTTTCTCAAAAAATTCCGTGATTGAAGACTAACACATACAAATTTCAATTTTGCCATTTTTTTGCAAAAAATCAAAAACTGAAGTCTAACACATACAAATTTCTATTTTTCCTATTTTTTGCATTAAATCAAAAACTGAAGTCTAACACCTTCAAAAATATCAATTATAATTTTTTCTAAAAAAGACCAAAAGAGTCCTCTAAAATGAGCAAAATACTTCATTTTTCATGATTTTCTCAAAAAATTCCGTGATTGAAGACTAACACATACAAATTTCAATTTTCCCATTTTTTTGCAAAAAAATAAAAAACTGAAGTCTAACACCTTCAAAAATATCAATTATCATTTTTTCAAAAAAAGATCAAAATAGTTCTCTGAAATGAGCAAAATACTTCATTTTTCATGTTTTTCTCGAAAAACTCCGTGATTGAAGAGCAACACATACAAATTTCTATTTTTCCTATTTTTTGCATTAAATCAAAAACTGAAGTCTAACACCTTCAAAAATATCAATTATCATTTTTTCTAAAAAGACCAAAATAGTTCTCTAAAATGAGCAAAATACTTCATTTTTCATGATTTTCTCAAAAAATTCCTTGATAAAAGACTAACACATACAAATTTCAATTTTCCCATTTTTTTGCAAAAAATAAAAAACTGAAGTCTAACACCTTCAAAAATATCAATTATCATGTTTTCTAAAAAAGACCAAAACAGTTCTCTAAAATGAATAAAATACTTCATTTTTCATGTTTTTCTCAAAAAATTCCGTGATTGAAGACTAACACATACAAATTTCAATTTTGCCATTTTTTTGCAAAAAATCGAAAACTGAAGTCTAACACATACAAATTTCTATTTTTCCGATTTTTTGCATTAAATCAAAAACTGAAGTCTAACACCTTCAAAAATATCAATTATAATTTTTTCTAAAAAAGACCAAAAGAGTCCTCCAAAATGAGCAAAATACTTCATTTTTCATGATTTTCTCAAAAAATTCCGTGATTGAAGACTAACACATACAAATTTCAATTTTCCAATTTTTTTCAAAAAATAAAAAACCGAAGTCTAACACCTTCAAAAATATCAATTATCATTTTTTCTAAAAAAGACGAAAATAGTTCTCTAAAACCGGCAAAATACTTCATTTTTCATGTTTTTCTCGAAAAAATCCGTGATTGAAGACTAACACATACAAATTCCTATTTTTCCAATTTTTTGCAAAATATCTAAAATTGAAGTCTAACACCTTCAAAAATATCAATTATCATTTTTTCTAAAAAAGACCAAAATAGTTCTCTGAAATGAGCAAAATACTTCATTTTTCATGTTTTTCTCGAAAAACTCCGTGATTGAAGACTAACACATACAAATTTCTATTTTTCCTATTTTTTGCATTAAATCAAAAACTGAAGTCTAACACCTTCAAAAATATCAATTATCATTTTTTCTAAAAAGACCAAAATAGTTCTCTAAAATGAGCAAAATACTTCATTTTTCATGATTTTCTCAAAAAATTCCTTGATAAAAGACTAACACATACAAATTTCAATTTTCCCATTTTTTTGCAAAAAATAAAAAACTGAAGTCTAACACCTTCAAAAATATCAATTATCATGTTTTCTAAAAAAGACCAAAACAGTTCTCTAAAATGAATAAAATACTTCATTTTTCATGTTTTTCTCAAAAAATTCCGTGATTGAAGACTAACACATACAAATTTCAATTTTGCCATTTTTTTGCAAAAAATCAAAAACTGAAGTCTAACACATACAAATTTCTATTTTTCCGATTTTTTGCATTAAATCAAAAACTGAAGTCTAACACCTTCAAAAATATCAATTATAATTTTTTCTAAAAAAGACCAAAAGAGTCCTCCAAAATGAGCAAAATACTTCATTTTTCATGATTTTCTCAAAAAATTCCGTGATTGAAGACTAACACATACAAATTTCAATTTTCCAATTTTTTTCAAAAAATAAAAAACCGAAGTCTAACACCTTCAAAAATATCAATTATCATTTTTTCTAAAAAAGACGAAAATAGTTCTCTAAAACCGGCAAAATACTTCATTTTTCATGTTTTTCTCGAAAAAATCCGTGATTGAAGACTAACACATACAAATTCCTATTTTTCCAATTTTTTGCAAAATATCTAAAATTGAAGTCTAACACCTTCAAAAATATCAATTATCATTTTTTCTAAAAAAGACCAAAATAGTTCTCTGAAATGAGCAAAATACTTCATTTTTCATGTTTTTCTCGAAAAACTCCGTGATTGAAGACTAACACATACAAATTTCTATTTTTCCAATTTTTTGCATTAAATCAAAAATTGAAGTCTAACACCTTCAAAAATATCAATTATCATTTTTTCTAAAAAAGACAAAAATAGTTCTCTAAAATGAGCAAAATACTTCATTTTTCATGTTTTTCTCGAAAAACTCCGTGATTGAAGAGCAACACATACAAATTTCTATTTTTCCTATTTTTTGCATTAAATCAAAAACTGAAGTCTAACACCTTCAAAAATATCAATTATCATTTTTTCTAAAAAAGACCAAAATAGTTCTCTAAAACCGGCAAAATACTTCATTTTTCATGTTTTTCTCAAAAAATTCCGTGATTGAAGACTAACACATACAAATTCCTATTATTCCATTTTTTTGCAAAAAATCAAAAACTGATGTCTAACACCTTCAAAAATATCAATTATCATTTTTTCTAAAAAAGACCAAAATAGTTCTCTGAAATGAGTAAAATACTTCATTTTTCATGTTTTTCTCGAAAAACTCCGTGATTGAAGACTAACACATACAAATTTCTATTTTTCCTATTTTTTGCATTAAATCAAAAACTGAAGTCTAACACCTTCAAAAATATCAATTATCATTTTTTCTAAAAAAGACCAAAATAGTTCTCTAAAATGAGCAAAATACTTCATTTTTCATGTTTTTCTCGAAAAACTCCGTGATTGAAGAGCAACACATACAAATTTCTATTTTTCCTATTTTTTGCATTAAATCAAAAACTGAAGTCTAACACCTTCAAAAATATCAATTATCATTTTTTCTAAAAAAGACCAAAATAGTTCTCTAAAATGAGCAAAATACTTCATTTTTCATGATTTTCTCAAAAAATTCCGTGATTGAAGACTAACACATACAAATTTCAATTTTCCATTTTTTTGCAAAAAATCAAAAACTGAAGTCTAACACCTTCAAAATTATCAATTATCATTTTTTCTAAAAAAGACCAAAACAGTTCTCTAAAATGAATAAAATACTTCATTTTTCATGTTTTTCTCAAAAAATTCCGTGATTGAAGACTAACACATACAAATTTCAATTTTGCCATTTTTTTGCAAAAAATCAAAAACTGAAGTCTAACACATACAAATTTCTATTTTTCCGATTTTTTGCATTAAATAAAAAACTGAAGTCTAACACCTTCAAAAATATCAATTATAATTTTTTCTAAAAAAGACCAAAAGAGTCCTCCAAAATGAGCAAAATACTTCATTTTTCATGATTTTCTCAAAAAATTCCGTGATTGAAGACTAACACATACAAATTTCAATTTTCCAATTTTTTTCAAAAAATAAAAAACCGAAGTCTAACACCTTCAAAAATATCAATTATCATTTTTTCTAAAAAAGACGAAAATAGTTCTCTAAAACCGGCAAAATACTTCATTTTTCATGTTTTTCTCGAAAAAATCCGTGATTGAAGACTAACACATACAAATTCCTATTTTTCCAATTTTTTGCAAAATATCTAAAATTGAAGTCTAACACCTTCAAAAATATCAATTATCATTTTTTCTAAAAAAGGCCAAAATAGTTCTCTGAAATGAGCAAAATACTTCATTTTTCATGTTTTTCTCGAAAAACTCCGTGATTGAAGACTAACACATACAAATTTCTATTTTTCCTATTTTTTGCATTAAATCAAAAATTGAAGTCTAACACCTTCAAAAATATCAATTATCATTTTTTCTAAAAAAGACAAAAATAGTTCTCTAAAATGAGCAAAATACTTCATTTTTCATGTTTTTCTCGAAAAACTCCGTGATTGAAGAGCAACACATACAAATTTCTATTTTTCCTATTTTTTGCATTAAATCAAAAACTGAAGTCTAACACCTTCAAAAATATCAATTATAATTTTTTCTAAAAAAGACCAAAAGAGTCCTCTAAAATGAGCAAAATACTTCATTTTTCATGTTTTTCTCGAAAAACTCCGTGATTGAAGACTAACACATACAAATTTCTATTTTTCCTATTTTTTGCATTAAATAAAAATCTGAAGTCTTATACCTTCAAAAATATCAATTATAATTTTTTCTAAAAAAGACCAAAATAGTTCTCTAAAATGAGCAAAATACTTCATTTTTCATGTTTTTCTCGAAAAACTCCGTGATTGAAGAGCGACACATACAAATTTCTATTTTTCCTATTTTTTTCATTAAATCAAAAACTGAAGTCTAACACCTTCAAAAATATCAATTATCATTTTTTCTAAAAAAGACCAAAATAGTTCTCTAAAATGAGCAAAATACTTCATTTTTCATGATTTTCTCAAAAAATTCCGTGATTGAAGACTAACAGATACAAATTTCAATTTTCCCATTTTTTTGCATAAAATAAAAAACTGAAGTCTAACACCTTCAAAAATATCAATTATCATTTTTTTCTAAAAAAGACCAAAATAGTTCTCTAAAATGAGCAAAATACTTCATTTTTCATGTTTTTCTCAAAAAACTCCGGTATTGAAGACTAACACATACAAATTTCTATTTTTCAAATTTTTAGCATAAAATCAAAAACTGAAGTCTAACACCTTCAAAAATATCAATTATCATTTTTTCTAAAAAAGACCAAAATAGTTCTCTGAAATGAGCAAAATACTTCATTTTTCATGTTTTTCTCGAAAAACTCCGTGATTGAAGAGCAACACATACAAATTTCTATTTTTCCTATTTTTTGCATTAAATCAAAAACTGAAGTCTAACACCTTCAAAAATATCAATTATAATTTTTTCTAAAAAAGACCAAAAGAGTCCTCTAAAATGAGCAAAATACTTCATTTTTCATGATTTTCTCAAAAAATTCCGTGATTGAAGACTAACACATACAAATTTCAATTTTGCCATTTTTTTGCAAAAAATCAAAAACTGAAGTCTAACACCTTCAAAAATATCAATTATCATTTTTTCTAAAAAAGACCAAAATAGTTCTCTAAAATGAGCAAAATACTTCATTTTTCATGTTTTTCTCAAAAAACTCCGGGATTGAAGACTAACACATACAAATTTTATTTTTCAAATTTTTTGCATAAAATCAAAAACTGAAGTGTAACACCTTCAAAAATATCAATTATCATTTTTTCTAAAAAAGACCAAAATAGTTCTCTGAAATGAGCAAAATACTTCATTTTTCATGTTTTTCTCGAAAAACTCCGTGATTGAAGACTAACACGTACAAATTTCTATTTTTCCTATTTTTTGCATTAAATCAAAAACTGAAGTCTAACACCTTCAAAAATATCAATTATAATTTTTTCTAAAAAAGACCAAAATAGTTCTCTAAAATGAGCAAAATACTTCATTTTTCATGTTTTTCTCGAAAAACTCCGTGATTGAAGAGCAACACATACAAATTTCTATTTTTCCTATTTTTTGCATTAAATCAAAAACTGTAGTCTAACTACTTCAAAAATATCAATTATAATTTTTTCTAAAAACGACCAAAATAGTTCTCTAAAATGAGCAAAATACTTCATTTTTCATGATTTTCTCAAAAAATTCCGTGATTGAAGACTAACACATACAAATTTCAATTTTCCCATTTTTTTGCAAAAAATCAAAAACTGAAGTCTAACACCTTCTAAAATATCAATTATCATTTTTTCTAAAAAAGACCAAAATAGTTCTCTAAAACCGGCAAAATACTTCATTTTTCATGATTTTCTCAAAAAATTCCGTGATTAAAGACTAACACATTCAAATTTCAATTTTCCCATTTTTTTGCAAAAAATAAAAAACTGAAGTCTAACACCTTCAAAAATATCAATTATCATGTTTTCTAAATAAGACCAAAACAGTACTCTAAAATGAATAAAATACTTCATTTTTCATGTTTTTCTCAAAAAATTCCGTGATTGAAGACTAACACATACAAATTTCAATTTTGCCATTTTTTTGCAAAAAATCAAAAACTGAAGTCTAACACATACAAATTTCTATTTTTCCTATTTTTTGCATTAAATCAAAAACTGAAGTCTAACACCTTCAAAAATATCAATTATAATTTTTTCTAAAAAAGACCAAAAGAGTCCTCTAAAATGAGCAAAATACTTCATTTTTCATGATTTTCTCAAAAAATTCCGTGATTGAAGACTAACACATACAAATTTCAATTTTCCCATTTTTTTGCAAAAAAATAAAAAACTGAAGTCTAACACCTTCAAAAATATCAATTATCATTTTTTCAAAAAAAGATCAAAATAGTTCTCTGAAATGAGCAAAATACTTCATTTTTCATGTTTTTCTCGAAAAACTCCGTGATTGAAGAGCAACACATACAAATTTCTATTTTTCCTATTTTTTGCATTAAATCAAAAACTGAAGTCTAACACCTTCAAAAATATCAATTATCATTTTTTCTAAAAAGACCAAAATAGTTCTCTAAAATGAGCAAAATACTTCATTTTTCATGATTTTCTCAAAAAATTCCTTGATAAAAGACTAACACATACAAATTTCAATTTTCCCATTTTTTTGCAAAAAATAAAAAACTGAAGTCTAACACCTTCAAAAATATCAATTATCATGTTTTCTAAAAAAGACCAAAACAGTTCTCTAAAATGAATAAAATACTTCATTTTTCATGTTTTTCTCAAAAAATTCCGTGATTGAAGACTAACACATACAAATTTCAATTTTGCCATTTTTTTGCAAAAAATCAAAAACTGAAGTCTAACACATACAAATTTCTATTTTTCCGATTTTTTGCATTAAATCAAAAACTGAAGTCTAACACCTTCAAAAATATCAATTATAATTTTTTCTAAAAAAGACCAAAAGAGTCCTCCAAAATGAGCAAAATACTTCATTTTTCATGATTTTCTCAAAAAATTCCGTGATTGAAGACTAACACATACAAATTTCAATTTTCCAATTTTTTTCAAAAAATAAAAAACCGAAGTCTAACACCTTCAAAAATATCAATTATCATTTTTTCTAAAAAAGACGAAAATAGTTCTCTAAAACCGGCAAAATACTTCATTTTTCATGTTTTTCTCGAAAAAATCCGTGATTGAAGACTAACACATACAAATTCCTATTTTTCCAATTTTTTGCAAAATATCTAAAATCGAAGTCTAACACCTTCAAAAATATCAATTATCATTTTTTCTAAAAAAGACCAAAATAGTTCTCTGAAATGAGCAAAATACTTCATTTTTCATGTTTTTCTCGAAAAACTCCGTGATTGAAGACTAACACATACAAATTTCTATTTTTCCTATTTTTTGCATTAAATCAAAAATTGAAGTCTAACACCTTCAAAAATATCAATTATCATTTTTTCTAAAAAAGACAAAAATAGTTCTCTAAAATGAGCAAAATACTTCATTTTTCATGTTTTTCTCGAAAAACTCCGTGATTGAAGAGCAACACATACAAATTTCTATTTTTCCTATTTTTTGCATTAAATCAAAAACTGAAGTCTAACACCTTCAAAAATATCAATTATCATTTTTTCTAAAAAAGACCAAAATAGTTCTCTAAAACCGGAAAAATACTTCATTTTTCATGTTTTTCTCAAAAAATTCCGTGATTGAAGACTAACACATACAAATTCCTATTATTCCATTTTTTTGCAAAAAATCAAAAACTGATGTCTAACACCTTCAAAAATATCAATTATCATTTTTTCTAAAAAAGACCAAAATAGTTCTCTGAAATGAGTAAAATACTTCATTTTTCATGTTTTTCTCGAAAAACTCCGTGATTGAAGACTAACACATACAAATTTCTATTTTTCCTATTTTTTGCATTAAATCAAAAACTGAAGTCTAACACCTTCAAAAATATCAATTATCATTTTTTCTAAAAAAGACCAAAATAGTTCTCTAAAATGAGCAAAATACTTCATTTTTCATGTTTTTCTCGAAAAACTCCGTGATTGAAGAGCAACACATACAAATTTCTATTTTTCCTATTTTTTGCATTAAATCAAAAACTGAAGTCTAACACCTTCAAAAATATCAATTATCATTTTTTCTAAAAAAGACCAAAATAGTTCTCTAAAATGAGCAAAATACTTCATTTTTCATGATTTTCTCAAAAAATTCCGTGATTGAAGACTAACACATACAAATTTCAATTTTCCATTTTTTTGCAAAAAATCAAAAACTGAAGTCTAACACCTTCAAAATTATCAATTATCATTTTTTCTAAAAAAGACCAAAATAGTTCTCTGAAATGAGCAAAATACTTCATTTTTCATGTTTTTCTCGAAAAACTCCGTGATTGAAGACTAACACATACAAATTTCTATTTTTCCTATTTTTTGCATTAAATAAAAATCTGAAGTCTTATACCTTCAAAAATATCAATTATCATTTTTTCTAAAAAAGACCAAAATAGTTCTCTAAAATGAGCAAAATACTTCATTTTTCATGTTTTTCTCGAAAAACTCCGTGATTGAAGAGCGACACATACAAATTTCTATTTTTCCTATTTTTTTCATTAAATCAAAAACTGAAGTCTAACACCTTCAAAAATATCAATTATCATTTTTTCTAAAAAAGACCAAAATAGTTCTCTAAAATGAGCAAAATACTTCATTTTTCATGATTTTCTCAAAAAATTCCGTGATTGAAGACTAACAGATACAAATTTCAATTTTCCCATTTTTTTGCATAAAATAAAAAGCTGAAGTCTAACACCTTCAAAAATATCAATTATCATTTTTTTCTAAAAAAGACCAAAATAGTTCTCTAAAATGAGCAAAATACTTCATTTTTCATGTTTTTCTCAAAAAACTCCGGTATTGAAGACTAACACATACAAATTTCTATTTTTCAAATTTTTAGCATAAAATCAAAAACTGAAGTCTAACACCTTCAAAAATATCAATTATCATTTTTTCTAAAAAAGACCAAAATAGTTCTCTGAAATGAGCAAAATACTTCATTTTTCATGTTTTTCTCGAAAAACTCCGTGATTAAAGAGCAACACATACAAATTTCTATTTTTCCTATTTTTTGCATTAAATCAAAAACTGAAGTCTAACACCTTCAAAAATATCAATTATAATTTTTTCTAAAAAAGACCAAAAGAGTCCTCTAAAATGAGCAAAATACTTCATTTTTCATGATTTTCTCAAAAAATTCCGTGATTGAAGACTAACACATACAAATTTCAATTTTGCCATTTTTTTGCAAAAAATCAAAAACTGAAGTCTAACACCTTCAAAAATATCAATTATAATTTTTTCTAAAAAAGACCAAAAGAGTCCTCTAAAATGAGCAAAATACTTCATTTTTCATGATTTTCTCAAAAAATTCCGTGATTGAAGACTAACACATACAAATTTCAATTTTCCCATTTTTTTGCAAAAAAATAAAAAACTGAAGTCTAACACCTTCAAAAATATCAATTATCATTTTTTCTAAAAAAGATCAAAATAGTTCTCTGAAATGAGCAAAATACTTCATTTTTCATGTTTTTCTCGAAAAACTCCGTGATTGAAGAGCAACACATACAAATTTCTATTTTTCCTATTTTTTGCATTAAATCAAAAACTGAAGTCTAACACCTTCAAAAATATCAATTATCATTTTTTCTAAAAAGACCAAAATAGTTCTCTAAAATGAGCAAAATACTTCATTTTTCATGATTTTCTCAAAAAATTCCGTGATTAAAGACTAACACATACAAATTTCAATTTTCCCATTTTTTTGCAAAAAATAAAAAACTGAAGTCTAACACCTTCAAAAATATCAATTATCATGTTTTCTAAAAAAGACCAAAACAGTTCTCTAAAATGAATAAAATACTTCATTTTTTATGTTTTTCTCAAAAAATTCCGTGATTGAAGACTAACACATACAAATTTCAATTTTGCCATTTTTTTGCAAAAAATCAAAAACTGAAGTCTAACACATACAAATTTCTATTTTTCCGATTTTTTGCATTAAATCAAAAACTGAAGTCTAACACCTTCAAAAATATCAATTATAATTTTTTCTAAAAAAGACCAAAAGAGTCCTCCAAAATGAGCAAAATACTTCATTTTTCATGATTTTCTCAAAAAATTCCGTGATTGAAGACTAACACATACAAATTTCAATTTTCCAATTTTTTTCAAAAAATAAAAAACCGAAGTCTAACACCTTCAAAAATATCAATTATCATTTTTTCTAAAAAAGACGAAAATAGTTCTCTAAAACCGGCAAAATACTTCATTTTTCATGTTTTTCTCGAAAAAATCCGTGATTGAAGACTAACACATACAAATTCCTATTTTTCCAATTTTTTGCAAAATATCTAAAATTGAAGTCTAACACCTTCAAAAATATCAATTATCATTTTTTCTAAAAAAGACCAAAATAGTTCTCTGAAATGAGCAAAATACTTCATTTTTCATGTTTTTCTCGAAAAACTCCGTGATTGAAGACTAACACATACAAATTTCTATTTTTCCTATTTTTTGCATTAAATCAAAAATTGAAGTCTAACACCTTCAAAAATATCAATTATCATTTTTTCTAAAAAAGACAAAAATAGTTCTCTAAAATGAGCAAAATACTTCATTTTTCATGTTTTTCTCGAAAAACTCCGTGATTGAAGAGCAACACATACAAATTTCTATTTTTCCTATTTTTTGCATTAAATCAAAAACTGAAGTCTAACACCTTCAAAAATATCAATTATCATTTTTTCTAAAAAAGACCAAAATAGTTCTCTAAAACCGGAAAAATACTTCATTTTTCATGTTTTTCTCAAAAAATTCCGTGATTGAAGACTAACACATACAAATTCCTATTATTCCATTTTTTTGCAAAAAATCAAAAACTGATGTCTAACACCTTCAAAAATATCAATTATCATTTTTTCTAAAAAAGACCAAAATAGTTCTCTGAAATGAGTAAAATACTTCATTTTTCATGTTTTTCTCGAAAAACTCCGTGATTGAAGACTAACACATACAAATTTCTATTTTTCCTATTTTTTGCATTAAATCAAAAACTGAAGTCTAACACCTTCAAAAATATCAATTATCATTTTTTCTAAAAAAGACCAAAATAGTTCTCTAAAATGAGCAAAATACTTCATTTTTCATGTTTTTCTCGAAAAACTCCGTGATTGAAGAGCAACACATACAAATTTCTATTTTTCCTATTTTTTGCATTAAATCAAAAACTGAAGTCTAACACCTTCAAAAATATCAATTATCATTTTTTCTAAAAAAGACCAAAATAGTTCTCTAAAATGAGCAAAATACTTCATTTTTCATGATTTTCTCAAAAAATTCCGTGATTGAAGACTAACACATACAAATTTCAATTTTCCATTTTTTTGCAAAAAATCAAAAACTGAAGTCTAACACCTTCAAAATTATCAATTATCATTTTTTCTAAAAAAGACCAAAATAGTTCTCTGAAATGAGCAAAATACTTCATTTTTCATGTTTTTCTCGAAAAACTCCGTGATTGAAGACTAACACATACAAATTTCTATTTTTCCTATTTTTTGCATTAAATAAAAATCTGAAGTCTTATACCTTCAAAAATATCAATTATCATTTTTTCTAAAAAAGACCAAAATAGTTCTCTAAAATGAGCAAAATACTTCATTTTTCATGTTTTTCTCGAAAAACTCCGTGATTGAAGAGCGACACATACAAATTTCTATTTTTCCTATTTTTTTCATTAAATCAAAAACTGAAGTCTAACACCTTCAAAAATATCAATTATCATTTTTTCTAAAAAAGACCAAAATAGTTCTCTAAAATGAGCAAAATACTTCATTTTTCATGATTTTCTCAAAAAATTCCGTGATTGAAGACTAACAGATACAAATTTCAATTTTCCCATTTTTTTGCATAAAATAAAAAGCTGAAGTCTAACACCTTCAAAAATATCAATTATCATTTTTTTCTAAAAAAGACCAAAATAGTTCTCTAAAATGAGCAAAATACTTCATTTTTCATGTTTTTCTCAAAAAACTCCGGTATTGAAGACTAACACATACAAATTTCTATTTTTCAAATTTTTAGCATAAAATCAAAAACTGAAGTCTAACACCTTCAAAAATATCAATTATCATTTTTTCTAAAAAAGACCAAAATAGTTCTCTGAAATGAGCAAAATACTTCATTTTTCATGTTTTTCTCGAAAAACTCCGTGATTAAAGAGCAACACATACAAATTTCTATTTTTCCTATTTTTTGCATTAAATCAAAAACTGAAGTCTAACACCTTCAAAAATATCAATTATAATTTTTTCTAAAAAAGACCAAAAGAGTCCTCTAAAATGAGCAAAATACTTCATTTTTCATGATTTTCTCAAAAAATTCCGTGATTGAAGACTAACACATACAAATTTCAATTTTGCCATTTTTTTGCAAAAAATCAAAAACTGAAGTCTAACACCTTCAAAAATATCAATTATAATTTTTTCTAAAAAAGACCAAAAGAGTCCTCTAAAATGAGCAAAATACTTCATTTTTCATGATTTTCTCAAAAAATTCCGTGATTGAAGACTAACACATACAAATTTCAATTTTCCCATTTTTTTGCAAAAAAATAAAAAACTGAAGTCTAACACCTTCAAAAATATCAATTATCATTTTTTCTAAAAAAGATCAAAATAGTTCTCTGAAATGAGCAAAATACTTCATTTTTCATGTTTTTCTCGAAAAACTCCGTGATTGAAGAGCAACACATACAAATTTCTATTTTTCCTATTTTTTGCATTAAATCAAAAACTGAAGTCTAACACCTTCAAAAATATCAATTATCATTTTTTCTAAAAAGACCAAAATAGTTCTCTAAAATGAGCAAAATACTTCATTTTTCATGATTTTCTCAAAAAATTCCGTGATTAAAGACTAACACATACAAATTTCAATTTTCCCATTTTTTTGCAAAAAATAAAAAACTGAAGTCTAACACCTTCAAAAATATCAATTATCATGTTTTCTAAAAAAGACCAAAACAGTTCTCTAAAATGAATAAAATACTTCATTTTTCATGTTTTTCTCAAAAAATTCCGTGATTGAAGACTAACAAATACAAATTTCAATTTTGCCATTTTTTTGCAAAAAATCAAAAACTGAAGTCTAACACATACAAATTTCTATTTTTCCTATTTTTTGCATTAAATCAAAAACTGAAGTCTAACACCTTCAAAAATATCAATTATAATTTTTTCTAAAAAAGACCAAAAGAGTCCTCCAAAATGAGCAAAATACTTCATTTTTCATGATTTTCTCAAAAAATTCCGTGATTGAAGACTAACACATACAAATTTCAATTTTCCAATTTTTTTCAAAAAATAAAAAACCGAAGTCTAACACCTTCAAAAATATCAATTATCATTTTTTCTAAAAAAGACGAAAATAGTTCTCTAAAACCGGCAAAATACTTCATTTTTCATGTTTTTCTCGAAAAAATCCGTGATTGAAGACTAACACATACAAATTCCTATTTTTCCAATTTTTTGCAAAATATCTAAAATTGAAGTCTAACACCTTCAAAAATATCAATTATCATTTTTTCTAAAAAAAGACCAAAATAGTTCTCTGAAATGAGCAAAATACTTCATTTTTCATGTTTTTCTCGAAAAACTCCGTGATTGAAGAGCAACACATACAAATTTCTATTTTTCCTATTTTTTGCACTAAATCAAAAACTGTAGTCTAACTACTTCAAAAATATCAATTATAATTTTTTCTAAAAAAGACCAAAATTGTTCTCTAAAATGAGCAAAATACTTCATTTTTCATGATTTTCTCAAAAAATTCCGTGATTGAAGACTAACACGTACAAATTTCAATTTTCCCATTTTTTTGCAAAAAATCAAAAACTGAAGTCTAACACCTTCTAAAATATCAATTATCATTTTTTCTAAAAAAGACCAAAATAGTTCTCTAAAACCGGCAAAATACTTCATTTTTCATGATTTTCTCAAAAAATTCCGTGATTAAAGACTAACACATTCAAATTTCAATTTTCCCATTTTTTTGCAAAAAATAAAAAACTGAAGTCTAACACCTTCAAAAATATCAATTATCATGTTTTCTAAAAAAGACCAAAACAGTACTCTAAAATGAATAAAATACTTCATTTTTCATGTTTTTGTCAAAAAATTCCGTGATTGAAGACTAACACATACAAATTTCAATTTTGCCATTTTTTTGCAAAAAATCAAAAACTGAAGTCTAACACATACAAATTTCTATTTTTCCTATTTTTTGCATTAAATCAAAAACTGAAGTCTAACACCTTCAAAAATATCAATTATAATTTTTTCTAAAAAAGACCAAAAGAGTCCTCTAAAATGAGCAAAATACTTCATTTTTCATTATTTTCTCAAAAAATTCCGTGATTGAAGACTAACACATACAATTTTCAATTTTCCCATTTTTTTCAAAAAATAAAAAACTGAAGTCTAACACCTTCAAAAATATCAATTATCATTTTTTCTAAAAAAGACGAAAATAGTTCTCTAAAACCGGCAAAATACTTCATTTTTCGTGTTTTTCTCGAAAAAATCCGTGATTGAAGACTAACACATACAAATTCCTATTTTTCCAATTTTTTGCAAAAAATCAAAAACTGAAGTCTAACACCTTCAAAAATATCAATTATCATTTTTTCTAAAAAAGACCAAAATAGTTCTCTGAAATGAGCAAAATACTTCATTTTTCATGTTTTTCTCGAAAAACTCCGTGATTGAAGACTAACACATACAAATTTATATTTTTCCTATTTTTTGCATTAAATCAAAAATTGAAGTCTAACACCTTCAAATATATCAATTATCATTTTTTCTAAAAAAGACCAAAATAGTTCTCTAAAATGAGCAAAATACTTCATTTTTCATGTTTTTCTCGAAAAACTCCGTGATTGAAGAGCAACACATACAAATTTCTATTTTTCCTATTTTTTGCATTAAATCAAAAACTGAAGTCTAACACCGTCAAAAATATCAATTATCATTTTTTCTAAAAAAGACCAAAATAGTTCTCTAAAACCGGCAAAATACTTCATTTTTCATGTTTTTCTCAAAAAATTCCGTGATTGAAGACTAACAAATACAAATTCCTATTATTCCAATTTTTTGCAAAAAATCAAAAACTGATGTCTAACACCTTCAAAAATATCAATTATCATTTTTTCTAAAAAAGACCAAAATAGTTCTCTGAAATGAGTAAAATACTTCATTTTTCATGTTTTTCTCGAAAATCTCCGTGATTGAAGACTAACACATACAAATTTCAATTTTTCCTATTTTTTGAATGAAATCACAAACTGAAGTCTAACACCTTCAAAAATATCAATTATAATTTTTTCTAAAAAAGACCAAAATAGTTCTCTAAAATGAGCAAAATACTTCATTTTTCATGTTTTTCTCGAAAAACTCCGTGATTGAAGAGCAACACATACAAATTTCTATTTTTCCTATTTTTTGCATTAAATCAAAAACTGAAGTCTAACACCTTCAAAAATATCAATTATCATTTTTTCTAAAAAAGACCAAAATAGTTCTCTAAAATGAGCAAAATACTTCATTTTTCATGATTTTCTCAAAAAATTCCGTGATTGAAGACTAACACATACAAATTTCAATTTTCCATTTTTTTGCAAAAAATCAAAAACTGAAGTCTAACACCTTCAAAATTATCAATTATCATTTTTTCTAAAAAAGACCAAAATAGTTCTCTAAAACCGGCAAAAATACTTCATTTTTCATGTTTTTCTCAAAAAATTCCGTGATTGAAGACTAACACACACAAATTCCTATTATTCCAATTTTTTGCAAAAAATAAAAAACTGAAGTCTAACACCTTCAAAAATATCAATTATAATTTTTTCTAAAAAAGACCAAAATAGTTCTCTAAAATGAGCAAAATACTTCATTTTTCATGTTTTTCTCGAAAAACTCCGTGATTGAAGAGCTACACATACAAATTTCTATTTTTCCTATTTTTTGCATTAAATCAAAAACTGAAGTCTGACACCTTCAGAAATATCAATTATCATTTTTTCTAAAAAAGACCAAAATAGTTCTCTAAAATGAGCAAAATACTTCATTTTTCATGATTTTCTAAAAAAATTCCGTGATTGAAGACACATACAAATTTCAATTTTCCCATTTTTTTGCAAAAAATCAAAAACTGAAGTCTAACACCTTCAAAAATATCAATTATCATTTTTTCTAAAAAAGACCAAAATAGTTCTCTAAAACCGGCAAAATACTTCATTTTTCATGTTTTTCTCAAAAAATTCCGTGATTGAAGACTAACACATACAAATTCCTATTTTTCCAATTTTTTGCAAAAAATCAAAAACTGAAGTCTAACACCTTCAAAAATATCAATCATCATTTTTTCTAAAAAGGACCAAAATAGTTCTCTGAAATGAGTAAAATACTTCATTTTTCATGTTTTTCTCGAAAAGCTCCGTGATTGAAGACAAACACATACAAATTTCTATTTTTCCTATTTTTTGATTTAAATCAAAAACTGAAGTCTAACACCTTCAAAAATATCAATTATCATTTTTTCTAAAAAAGACCAAAATAGTTCTCTGAAATGAGCAAAATACTTCATTTTTCATATTTTTCTCGAAAAACTCCGTGATTGAAGACTAACACATACAAATTTCTATTTTTCCTATTTTTTGCATTAAATAAAAAACTGAAGTCTTATACCTTCAAAAATATCAATTATCATTTTTTCTAAAGAAGACCAAAATAGTTCTCTAAAATGAGCAAAATACTTCATTTTTCATGTTTTTCTCGAAAAACTCCGTGATTGAAGAGCGACAAATACAAATTTCTATTTTTCCTATTTTTTTCATTAAATCAATAACTGAAGTCTAACACCTTCAAAAATATCAATCATCATTTTTTCTAAAAAAGACCAAAATAGTTCTCTGAAATGAGTAAAATACTTCATTTTTCATGTTTTTCTCGAAAAACTCCGTGATTGAAGACTAACACATACAAATTTCTATTTTTCCTATTTTTTGCATTAAATAAAAAACTGAAGTCTTATACCTTCAAAAATATCAATTTTCATTTTTTCTAAAAAAGACCAAAATAGTTCTCTAAAATGAGCAAAATACTTCATTTTTCATGTTTTTCTCGAAAAACTCCGTGATTGAAGAGCGACACATACAAATTTCTATTTTTCCTATTTTTTTCATTAAATCAAAAACTGAAGTCTAACACCTTCAAAAATATCAATTATCATTTTTTCTAAAAAAGACCAAAATAGTTCTCTAAAATGAGCAAAATACTTAATTTTTCATGATTTTCTCAAAAAATTCCGTGATTGAAGACTAACACATACAAATTTCAATTTTCCCATCTTTTTGCATAAAATAAAAAACTGAAGTCTAACACCTTCAAAAATATCAATTATCATTTTTTTCTAAAAAAGACCAAAATAGTTCTCTAAAATGAGCAAAATACTTCATTTTTCATGTTTTTCTCGAAAAACTCCGGTATTGAAGACTAACACATACAAATTTCTATTTTTCAAATTTTTAGCATAAAATCAAAAACTAAAGTCTAACACCTTCAAAAATATCAATTATCATTTTTTCTAAAAAAGACCAAAATAGTTCTCTGAAATGAGCAAAATACTTCATTTTTCTTGTTTTTCTCGAAAAACTCCGTGATTGAAGAGCAACACATACAAATTTCTATTTTTCCTATTTTTTGCATTAAATCAAAAACTGAAGTCTAACACCTTCAAAAATATCAATTATAATTTTTTCTAAAAAAGACCAAAAGAGTCCTCTAAAATGAGCAAAATACTTCATTTTTCATGATTTTCTCAAAAAATTCCGTGATTGAAGACTAACACATACAAATTTCAATTTTGCCATTTTTTTGCAAAAAATCAAAAACTGAAGTCTAACACCTTCAAAAATATCAATTATCATTTTTTCTAAAAAAGACCAAAATAGTTCTCTAAAATGAGCAAAATACTTCATTTTTCATGTTTTTCTCAAAAAACTCAGGGATTGAAGACTAACACATACAAATTTCTATTTTTCAAATTTTTAGCATAAAATCAAAAACTAAAGTCTAACACCTTCAAAAATATCAATTATCATTTTTTCTAAAAAAGACCAAAATAGTTCTCTGAAATGAGCAAAATACTTCATTTTTCATGTTTTTCTCGAAAAACTCCGTGATTGAAGACTAACACGTACAAATTTCTATTTTTCCTATTTTTTGCATTAAATCAAAAACTGAAGTCTAACACCTTCAAAAATATCAATTATAATTTTTTCTAAAAAAGACCAAAATAGTTCTCTAAAATGAGCAAAATACTTCATTTTTCATGTTTTTCTCGAAAAACTCCGTGATTGAAGAGCAACACATACAAATTTCTATTTTTCCTATTTTTTGTATTAAATAAAAAACTGTAGTCTAACTACTTCAAAAATATCAATTATAATTTTTTCTAAAAAAGACCAAAATAGTTCTCTAAAATGAGCAAAATACTTCATTTTTCATGATTTTCTCAAAAAATTCCGTGATTGAAGACTAACACATACAAATTTCAATTTTCCCATTTTTTTGCAAAAAATCAAAAACTGAAGTCTAACACCTTCTAAAATATCAATTATCATTTTTTCTAAAAAAGACCAAAATAGTTCTCTAAGACCGGCAAAATACTTCATTTTTCATGTTTTTCTCTAAAAATTCCGTGATTGAAGACTAACACATATAAATTCCTATTTTTCCAATTTTTTGCAAAAAATCAAAAACTGAAGTCTAACACCTTCAAAAATATCAATTCTCTGAAATGAGCAAAATACTTCATTTTTCATGTTTTTCTCGAAAAACTCCGTGATTGAAGACTAACACATACAAATTTCTATTTTTCCTATTTTTTGCATTAAATCAAAAACTGAAGTCTAACACTTTCGAAAATATCAATTATCATTTTTTCTAAAAAAGACCAAAATAGTTCTCTAAAATGAGCAAAATACTTCATTTTTCATGTTTTTCTCGAAAAACTCCGTGATTGAAGAGCAACACATACAAATTTCAATTTTTCCTATTTTTTGCATTAAATCAAAAACTGAAGTCTAACACCTTCAAAAATATCAATTATCATTTTTTCTAAAAAAGACCAAAATAGTTCTCTAAAATGGGCAAAATACTTCATTTTTCATGATTTTCTCAAAAAATTCCGTGATCGAAGACTAACACATACAAATTTCAATTTTCCCATTTTTTTGCAAAAAATCAAAAACTGAAGTCTAACACCTTCAAAAATATCAATTATCATTTTTTCTAAAAAAGACCAAAATAGTTCTCTAAAATGAGCAAAATACTTCATTTTTCATGTTTTTCTCAAAAAACTCTGGGATTGAAGACTAACACATACAAATTTTTATTTTTCCAATTTTTAGCATAAAATCAAAAACTGAAGTCTAACACCTTCAAAAATATCAATTATCATTTTTTCTAAAAAAGACCAAAATAGTTCTCTGAAATGAGCAAAATACTTCATTTTTCATGTTTTTCCCGAAAAACTCCCTGATTGAAGACTAACACATACAAATTTCTATTTTTCCTATTTTTTGCATTAAATCAAAAACTGAAGTCTAACACCTTCAAAAATATCAATTATCATTTTTTCTAAAAAAGACCAAAATAGTTCTCTAAAGTGAGCAAAATACTTCATTTTTCATGTTTTTCTCGAAAAACTCCGTGATTGAAGAGCAACACATACAAATTTCTATTTTTCCTATTTTTTGCATTAAATCAAAAACTGAAGTCTAACACCTTCAAAAATATCAATTATCATTTTTTCTAAAAAAGACCAAAATAGTTCTCGAAAATGAGCAAAATACTTCATTTTTCATGATTTTCTCAAAAAATTCCGTGATTGAAGACTAACACATACAAATTTCAATTTTCCCATTTTTTTTGCAAAAAATAAAAAACTGAAGTCTAACACCTTCAAAAATATCAATTATCATGTTTTCTAAAAAAGACCAAAATAGTTTTCTAAAATGACCAAAATACTTCATTTTTCATGTTTTTCTCAAAAAACTCCGGGATTGAAGACTAACACATAGAAATTTCTATTTTTCCTATTTTTTGCATTAAATCAAAAACTGAAGTCTAACACCTTCAAAAATATCAATTATCATTTTTTCTAAAAAAGACCAAAATAGTTCTCTAAAATGAGCAAAATACTTCATTTTTCATGTTTTTCTCGAAAAACTCCGTGATTGAAGAGCAACACATACAAATTTCTATTTTTCCTATTTTTTGCATGAAATAAAAAACTGAAGTCTAACACCTTCAAAAATATCAATTATATTTTTTTCTAAAAAAGACCAAAATAGTTCTCTAAAATGAGCAAAATACTTCATTTTTCATGATTTTCTCAAAAAATTCCGTGATTGAAGACTAACACATACAAATTTCTATTTTCCCATCTTTTTGCAAAAAATCAAAAACTGAAGTCTAACACCTTCAAAAATATCAATTATTATTTTTTCTAAAAAAGACCAAAATAGTTCTCTAAAACCGGCAAAATACTTCATTTTTAATGTTTTTCTCAAAAAATTCCATGATTGAAGACTAACACATACAAATTCCTATTTTTCCAATTTTTTGCAAAAAATCAAAAACTGAAGTCACCTTCAAAAATATCAATAATCATTTTTTCTAAAAAAGACCAAAATAGTTCCCTGAAATGAGCAAAATACTTCATTTTTCATGTTTTTCTCGAAAAACTCCGTGATTGAAGACTAACACATACAAATTTCTATTTTTCCTATTTTTTGCATTAAATCAAAAACTGAAGTCTAACACCTTCAAAAATATCAATTATCATTTTTTCTAAAAAAGACCAAAATAGTTCTCTAAAATGAGCAAAATACTTCATTTTTCATGTTTTTCTCGAAAAACTCCGTGATTGAAGAGCAACACATACAAATTTCTATTTTTCCTATTTTTTGCATTAAATCAAAAACTGAAGTCTAACACCTTCAAAAATATCAATTATAATTTTTTCTAAAAAAGCCCAAAATAGTTCTCTAAAATGAGCAAAATACTTCATTTTTCATGATTTTCTCAAAAAATTCCGTGATTGAAAACTAACACATACAAATTTCAATTTTCCCATTTTTTTGCAAAAAATCAAAAACTGAAGTCTAACACCTTCAAAAATATCAATTATCATTTTTTCTAAAAAAGACCAAAATAGTTCTCTAAAACCGGCAAAATACTTCATTTTTCATGTTTTTCTCAAAAAATTCCGTGATTGAAGACTAACACATACAAATTCCTATTTTTCCAATTTTTTGCAAAAAATCAAAAAATGAAGTCTAACACCTTCAAAAATATCAATTATCATTTTTTCTAAAAAAGATCAAAATAGTTCTCTGAAATGAGCAAAATACTTCATTTTTCATGTTTTTCTCGAAAAACTCCGTGATTGAAGACTAACACATACAAATTTCTATTTTTCCTATTTTTTGCATTAAATCAAAAACTGAAGTCTAACACCTTCAAAAATATCAATTATCATTTTTTCTAAAAAAGACCAAAATAGTTCTCTAAAATGAGCAAAATACTTCATTTTTCATGTTTTTCTCGAAAAACTCCGTGATTGAAGAGCAACACATACAAATTTCTATTTTTCCTATTTTTTGCATTAAATCAAAAACTGAAGTCTAACACCTTCAAAAATATAAATTATCATTTTTTCTAAAAAAGACCAAAATAGTTCTATAAAATGAGCAAAATACTTCATTTTTCATGAGTTTCCCAAAAAATTCCGTGATTGAAGAATAACACATACAAATTTCAATTTTCCCATTTTTTTGCAAAAAATAAAAAACTGAACTCTAACAACTTCAAAAATATCAATTATCATGTTTTCTAAAAAAGACCAAAATAGTTCTCTAAAATGAGCAAAATACTTCATTTTTCATGTTTTTCTCAAAAAACTCCGGGATTGAAGACTAACACAAACAAATTTCTATTTTTCAAATTTTTAGCATAAAATCAAAAACTGAAGTCTAACACCTTCAAAAATATCAATTATCATTTTTTCTAAAAAAGACCAATATAGTTCTCTGAAATGAGCAAAATACTTCATTTTTCATGTTTTTCTCGAAAAACTCCGTGATTGAAGAGCAACACATACAAATTTCTATTTTTCCTATTTTTTGCATTAAATCAAAAACTGAAGTCTAACACCTTCAAAAATATCAATTATTATTTTTTCTAAAAAAGACCAAAATAGTTCTCTAAAACCGGCAAAATACTTCATTTTTAATGTTTTTCTCAAAAAATTCCGTGATTGAAGACTAACACATACAAATTCCTATTTTTCCAATTTTTTGCAAAAAATCAAAAACTGAAGTCACCTTCAAAAATATCAATAATCATTTTTTCTAAAAAAGACCAAAATAGTTCCCTGAAATGAGCAAAATACTTCATTTTTCATGTTTTTCTCGAAAAACTCCGTGATTGAAGACTAACACATACAAATTTCTATTTTTCCTATTTTTTGCATTAAATCAAAAACTGAAGTCTAACACCTTCAAAAATATCAATTATCATTTTTTCTAAAAAAGACCAAAATAGTTCTCTAAAATGAGCAAAATACTTCATTTTTCATGTTTTTCTCGAAAAACTCCGTGATTGAAGAGCAACACATACAAATTTCTATTTTTCCTATTTTTTGCATTAAATCAAAAACTGAAGTCTAACACCTTCAAAAATATCAATTATAATTTTTTCTAAAAAAGCCCAAAATAGTTCTCTAAAATGAGCAAAATACTTCATTTTTCATGATTTTCTCAAAAAATTCCGTGATTGAAGACTAACACATACAAATTTCAATTTTCCCATTTTTTTGCAAAAAATCAAAAACTGAAGTCTAACACCTTCAAAAATATCAATTATCATTTTTTCTAAAAAAGACCAAAATAGTTCTCTAAAACCGGCAAAATACTTCATTTTTTATGTTTTTCTCAAAAAATTCCGTGATTGAAGACTAACACATACAAATTCCTATTTTTCCAATTTTTTGCAAAAAATCAAAAAATGAAGTCTAACACCTTCAAAAATATCAATTATCATTTTTTCTAAAAAAGATCAAAATAGTTCTCTGAAATGAGCAAAATACTTCATTTTTCATGTTTTTCTCGAAAAACTCCGTGATTGAAGACTAACACATACAAATTTCTATTTTTCCTATTTTTTGCATTAAATCAAAAACTGAAGTCTAACACCTTCAAAAATATCAATTATCATTTTTTCTAAAAAAGACCAAAATAGTTCTCTAAAATGAGCAAAATACTTCATTTTTCATGTTTTTCTCGAAAAACTCCGTGATTGAAGAGCAACACATACAAATTTCTATTTTTCCTATTTTTTGCATTAAATCAAAAACTGAAGTCTAACACCTTCAAAAATATAAATTATCATTTTTTCTAAAAAAGACCAAAATAGTTCTATAAAATGAGCAAAATACTTCATTTTTCATGATTTTCTCAAAAAATTCCGTGATTGAAGAATAACACATACAAATTTCAATTTTCCCATTTTTTTGCAAAAAATAAAAAACTGAACTCTAACAACTTCAAAAATATCAATTATCATGTTTTCTAAAAAAGACCAAAATAGTTCTCTAAAATGAGCAAAATACTTCATTTTTCATGTTTTTCTCAAAAAACTCCGGGATTGAAGACTAACACAAACAAATTTCTATTTTTCAAATTTTTAGCATAAAATCAAAAACTGAAGTCTAACACCTTCAAAAATATCAATTATCATTTTTTCTAAAAAAGACCAATATAGTTCTCTCAAATGAGCAAAATACTTCATTTTTCATGTTTTTCTCGAAAAACTCCGTGATTGAAGAGCAGCACATACAAATTTCTATTTTTCCTATTTTTTGCATTAAATCAAAAACTGAAGTCTAACACCTTCAAAAATATCAATTATATTTTTTTCTAAAAAAGACCAAAATAGTTCTCTAAAATGAGCAAAATACTTCATTTTTCATGATTTTCTCAAAAAATTCCTTGATTGAAGACTAACACATACAAATTTCAATTTTCCCATTTTTTTGCAAAAAATCAAAAACTGAAGTCTAACACCTTCAAAAATATCAATTATCATTTTTTCTAAAAAAGACCAAAATAGTTCTCTAAAACCGGCAAAATACTTCATTTTTCATGTTTTTCTCAAAAAATTCCATGATTGAAGACTAACACATACAAATTCCTAATTTTCCAATTTTTTGCAAAAAATCAAAAACTGAAGTCTAACACCTTCAAAAATATCAATTATCATTTTTTCTAAAAAAGACCAAAATAGTTCTCTGAAATGAGCAAAATACTTCATTTTTCATGTTTTTCTCGAAAAACTCCGTGATTGAAGAGCAACACATACAAATTTCTATTTTACCTATTTTTTGCATTAAATCAAAAACTGAAGTCTAACACCTTCAAAAATATCAATTATAATTTTTTCTAAAAAAGACCAAAATAGTTCTCTAAAATGAGCAAAATACTTCATTTTTCATGATTTTCTCAAAAAATTCCGTGATTGAAGACTAACACATACAAATTTCAATTTTCCCATGTTTTTGCAAAAAAATCAAAAACTGAAGTCTAACACCTTCAAAAATATCAATTATCATTTTTTCTAAAAAAGACCAAAATAGTTCTCTAAAACCGGCAAAATACTTCATTTTTCATGTTTTTCTCGAAAAACTCCGTGATTGAAGACTACCACATACAAATTTCTATTTTTCCTATTTTTTGCAAAAAATAAAAAACTGAAGTCACCTTCAAAAATATCAATTATCATTTTTTCTAAAAAAGACCAACATAGTTCTCTAAAATGAGCAAAATACTTCATTTTTCATGTTTTTCTCGAAAAACTCCGTGATTGAAGAGCAACACATACAAATTTCTATTTTTCCTATTTTTTGCATTAAATCAAAAACTGAAGTCTAACACCTTCAAAAATATCAATTATCATTTTTTCTAAAAAATACCAAAATAGTTCTCTAAAATGAGCAAAATGCTTAATTTTTCATGATTTTCTCAAAAAATTCCGTGATTGAAGACTAACACATACAAATTTTAATTTTCCCATTTTTTTACAAAAAATCAAAAACTGAAGTCTAACAACACCTTCAAAAATATCAATTATTATTTTTTCTATAAAAGACCAAAATAGTTCTCTAAAATTAGAAAAATACTTCATTTTTCATGTTTTTCTCAAAAAACTCCGGGATTGAAGACTAACACATACAAATTTCTATTTTTCAAATTTTTAGCATAAAATCAAAAACTGAAGTCTAACATCTTCAAAAATATCAATTATCATTTTTTCTAAAAAAGGCCAAAATAGTTCTCTGAAATGAGCAAAATACTTCATTTTTCATGTTTTTCTCGAAAAACTCCGTGATTGAAGACTAACACGTACAAATTTCTATTTTTCCTATTTTTTGCATTAAATCAAAAACTGAAGTCTAACACCTTCTAAAATATCAATTATAATTTTTTCTAAAAAAGACCAAAATAGTTCTCTAAAATGAGCAAAATACTTCATTTTTCATGTTTTTCTCGAAAAACTCCGTGATTGAAGAGCAACACATACAAATTTCTATTTTTCCTATTTTTTGCATTAAATCAAAAACTGTAGTCTAACACCTTCTAAAATATCAATTATAATTTTTTCTAAAAAAGACCAAAATAGTTCTCTAAAATGAGCAAAATACTTCATTTTTCATGATTTTCTCAAAAAATTCCGTGATTGAAGACTAACACATACAAATTTCAATTTTCCCATTTTTTTGCAAAAAATCAAAAACTGAAGTCTAACACCTTCTAAAATATCAATTATCATTTTTTCTAAAAAAGACCAAAATAGTTCTCTAAAACCGGCAAAATACTTCATTTTTCATGTTTTTCTCTAAAAATTCCGTGATGGAAGACTAACACATATAAATTCCTATTTTTCCAATTTTTTGCAAAAAATCAAAAACTGAAGTCTAACACCTTCAAAAATATCAATTCTCTGAAATGAGCAAAATACTTCATTTTTCATGTTTTTCTCGAAAAACTCCGTGATTGAAGACTAACACATACAAATTTCTATTTTTCCTATTTTTTGCATTAAATCAAAAACTGAAGTCTAACACCTTCAAAAATATCAATTATAATTTTTTCTAAAAAAGACCAAAATAGTTCTCTAAAATGAGCAAAATACTTCATTTTTCATGTTTTTCTCGAAAACCTCCGTGATTGAAGGGCAACACATACAAATTTCTATTTTTCCTATTTTTAGCATTAAATCAAAAACTGAAGTCTAACACCTTCAAAAATATCAATTATAATTTTTTCTAAAAAAGACCAAAATAGTTCTCGAAAATGAGCAAAATACTTCATTTTTCATGATTTTCTCAAAAAATTCCGTGATTGAAGTCTAACACATACAAATTTCAATTTTCCCATTTTTTTGCAAAATATAAAAAACTGAAGTCTAACACCTTCAAAAATATCAATTATCATGTTTTCTAAAAAAGACCAAAATAGATCTCTAAAATGAGCAAAATACTTCATTTTTCATGTTTTTCTCAAAAAACTCGGGATTGAAGACTAACACATACAAATTTCTATTTTTCAAATTTTTAGCATAAAATCAAAAACTGAAGTCTAACACCTTCAAAAATATCAATTATCATTTTTTCTAAAAAAGACCAAAATAGTTCTCTGAAATGAGCAAAATACTTCATTTTTCATGTTTTTCTCGAAAAACTCCGTGATTGAAGACTAACACATACAAATTTCTATTTTTCCTATTTTTTGCATTAAATCAAAAACTGAAGTCTAACACCTTCAAAAATATCAATTATCATTTTTTCTAAAAAAGACCAAAATAGTTCTCTAAAATGAGCAAAATACTTCATTTTTCATGTTTTTCTCGAAAAACTCCGTGACTGAAGAGCAACACATACAAATTTCTATTTTTCCTATTTTTTGCATTAAATCAAAAACTGAAGTCTAACACCTTCAAAAATATCAATTATATTTTTTTCTAAAAAAGACCAAAATAGTTCTCTAAAATGAGCAAAATACTTCATTTTTCATGATTTTCTCAAAAAATTCCGTGATTGAAGACTAACACATACAAATTTCAATTTTCCCATTTTTTTGCAAAAAATCAAAAACTGAAGTCTAACACCTTCAAAAATATCAATTATCATTTTTTCTAAAAAAGACCAAAATAGTTCTCTAAAACCGGCAAAATACTTCATTTTTCATGTTTTCCTCAAAAAATTCCATGATTGAAGACTAACACATACAAATTCCTATTTTTCCAATTTTTTGCAAAAAATCAAAAACTGAAGTCTAACACCTTCAAAAATATCAATTATCATTTTTTCTAAAAAAGACCAAAATAGTTCTCTGAAATGAGCAAAATACTTCATTTTTCATGTTTTTCTCGAAAAACTCCGTGATTGAAGACTAACACATACAAATTTCTATTTTTCCTATTTTTTGCATTAAATCAAAAACTGAAGTCTAATAACACCTTCAAAAATATCAATTATCATTTTTTCTAAAAAAGACCAAAATAGTTCTCTAAAATGAGCAAAATACTTCATTTTTCATGTTTTTCTCCAAAAACTCCGTGATTGAAGACTAACACATACAAATTTCAATTTTTCCTATTTTTAGCAAAAAATAAAAAACTGAAGTCCAACACCTTCAGAAATATCAATTATAATTTTTTCTAAAAAAGGCCAAAATAGTTCTCTAAAATGAGCAAAATACTTCATTTTTCATGTTTTTCTCAAAAAATTCCGGGATTGAAGACTAACACATACAAATTTATATTTTTCCCATTTTTTGCATAAAATCAAAAACTGAAGTCTAACACCTTCAAAAATATCAATTATCTTTTTTTCTAAAAAAGACCAAAATAGTTCTCTAAAACCGGCAAAATACTTCATTTTTCATGTTTTTCTCAAAAAACTCCGGGATTGAAGACTAACACATACAAATTTCTATTTTTCCAATTTTTAGCATAAAATCCAAAACTGAAGTCTAACACCTTCAAAAATATCAATTATCATTTTTTCTAAAAAAGACCAATATAGTGCTCTGAAATGAGCAAAATACTTCATTTTTCATGTTTTTCTCGAAAAACTCCGTGATTGAAGACTAACACATACAAATTTCTATGTTTCCTACTTTTTGCAAAAAATAAAAAACTGAAGTCTAACACCTTAAAAAATATCAATTATCATTTTTTCTAAAAAAGACCAAAATAGTTCTCTAAAATGAGCAAAATACTTCATTTTTCATGATTTTCTCAAAAAATTCCGTGATTGAAGACTAACACATACAAATTTCAATTTTTCCAATTTTTTGCAAAAAAATAAAAAACTGAAGTCTAACACCTTCAAAAATATCAATTATCATTTATTTTGAAAAAGACCAAAATAGTTCTCTAAAATGAGCAAAATACTTCATTTTTCATGATTTTCTCAAAAAATTCCGTGATTGAAGACTAACACATAGAAATTTCTATTTTTCCTATTTTTTGCAAAAAATAAAAAACTGAAGTCTAACACCTTCAAAAATATCAATTATTATTTTTTCTAAAAAAGACCAAAATAGTTCTCTGAAATGAGGAAAATACTTCATTTTTCATGTTTTTCTCAAAAAATTCCGTGATTGAAGACTAACACATACAAATTTATATTTTACCAATTTTTTGCAAAAAATAAAAAATTGAAGTCTAACACCTTCAAAAATATCAATTATCATTTTTTCTGAAAAAGACCAAAATAGTTCTCTAAAATGAGCAAAATACTTCATTTTTCATTATTTTCTCAAAAAATTCCGTGATTGAAGACTAACACATACAAATTTCTATTTTTCCAATTTTTTGCAAAAAATAAAAAACTGAAGTCTAACACCTTCAAAAATATCAATTATCATTTTTTTCTGAAAAAGACCAAAATAGTTCTCTAAAATGAGCAAAATACCTCATTTTTCATGTTTTTCTCAAAACATTCCGTGATTGAAGACTAACACATACAAATTTCTATTTTTCCATTTTTTTGCAAAAAAATAAAAAATTGAAGTCTAACACCTTCAAAAATATCAATTATCATTTTTTCTGAAAAAGACCAAAATAGTTCTCTAAAATGAGCAAAATACTTCATTTTTCATGTTTTTCTCAAAAAATTCCGTGATGGAAGACTAACACATACAAATTTCTATTTTTCTTATTTTTTGCATTAAATAAAAAACTGAAGTCTAACACCTTCAAAAATATCAATTATCATTTTTTCTAAAAAAGACCAAAATAGTTCTCTGAAATGAGCAAAATACTTCATTTTTCATGTTTTTCTCAAAAAATTCCGGGATTGAAGACTAACACATACAAATTTCAATTTTCCCATTTTTTTGCAAAAAATCAAAAACTGAAGTCTAACACCTTCAAAAATATCAATTATCATTTTTTCTAAAAAAGACCAAAATAGTTCTCTAAAACCGGCAAAATACTTCATTTTTCATGTTTTTCTCAAAAAATTCCGTGATTGAAGACTAACACATACAAATTCCTATTTTTCCAATTTTTTGCAAAAAATCAAAAACTGAAGTCTAACACCTTCAAAAATATCAATTATCATTTTTTCTAAAAAAGATCAAAATAGTTCTCTGAAATGAGCAAAATACTTCATTTTTCATGTTTTTCTAGAAAAACTCCGTGATTGAAGAGCAACACATACAAATTTCTATTTTTCCTATTTTTTGCATTAAATCAAAAACTGAAGTCTAACACCTTCAAAAATATCAATTATCATTTTTTCTAAAAAGACCAAAATAGTTCTCTAAAATGAGCAAAATACTTCATTTTTCATGATTTTCTCAAAAAATTCCGTGATTAAAGACTAACACATACAAATTTCAATTTTCCCATTTTTTTGTAAAAAATAAAAAACTGAAGTCTAACACCTTCAAAAATATCAATTATCATGTTTTCTAAAAAAGACCAAAACAGTTCTCTAAAATGAATAAAATACTTCATTTTTCATGTTTTTCTCAAAAAATTCCGTGATTGAAGACTTACACATACAAATTTCTATTTTTCCAATTTTTTGCAAAAAATAAAAAATTGAAGTCTAACACCTTCAAAAATATCAATTATTATTTTTTCTAAAAAAGACCAAAATAGTTCTCTAAAATGAGCAAAATACTTCATTTTTCATGTTTTTCTCAAAAAATTCCGGGATTGAAGACTAACACATACAAATTTATATTTTTCCCATTTTTTGCATAAAATAAAAAACTGAAGTCTAACACCTTCAAAAATATCAATTATCATTTTTTCTAAAAAAGACCAAAATAGTTCTCTAAAATGAGCAAAATACTTCATTTTTCATTATTTTCTCAAAAAATTCCGTGATTGAAGACTAACACATACAAATTTCTATTTTTCCAATTTTTTGCAAAAAATAAAAAATTGAAGTCTAACACCTTCAAAAATATCAATTATCATTTTTTCTGAAAAAGACCAAAATAGTTCTCTAAAATGAGCAAAATACTTCATTTTTCATGTTTTTCTCAAAAAATTCCGTGATTGAAGACTTACACATACAAATTTCTATTTTTCCAATTTTTTGCAAAAAATAAAAAATTGAAGTCTAACACCTTCAAAAATATCAATTATCATTTTTTCTGAAAAAGACCAAAATAGTTCTCTAAAATGAGCAAAATACTTCATTTTTCATTATTTTCTCAAAAAATTCCGTGATTGAAGACTAACACATACAAATTTCTATTTTTCCAATTTTTTGCAAAAAATAAAAAACTGAAGTCTAACACCTTCAAAAATATCAATTATCATTTTTTTCTGAAAAAGACCAAAATAGTTCTCTAAAATGAGCAAAATACCTCATTTTTCATGTTTTTCTCAAAAAATTCCGTGATTGAAGACTAACACATACAAATTTCTATTTTTCCATTTTTTTGCAAAAAAATAAAAAATTGAAGTCTAACACCTTCAAAAATATCAATTATCATTTTTTCTGAAAAAGACCAAAATAGTTCTCTAAAATGAGCAAAATACTTCATTTTTCATGTTTTTCTCAAAAAATTCCGTGATGGAAGACTAACACATACAAATTTCTATTTTTCTTATTTTTTGCATTAAATAAAAAACTGAAGTCTAACACCTTCAAAAATATCAATTATCAATTTTTCTAAAAAAGACCAAAATAGTTCTCTGACATGAGCAAAATACTTGATTTTTCATGTTTTTCTCAAAAAATTCCGGGATTGAAGACTAACACATACAAATTACAATTTTCCCATTTTTTTGCAAAAAATCAAAAACTGAAGTCTAACACCTTCAAAAATATCAATTATCATTTTTTCTAAAAAAGACCAAAATAGTTCTCTAAAACCGGCAAAATACTTCATTTTTCATGTTTTTCTCAAAAAATTCCGTGATTGAAGACTAACACATACAAATTCCTATTTTTCAAATTTTTTGCAAAAAATCAAAAACTGAAGTCTAACACCTTCAAAAATATCAATTATCATTTTTTCTAAAAAAGATCAAAATAGTTCTCTGAAATGAGCAAAATACTTCATTTTTCATGTTTTTCTAGAAAAACTCCGTGATTGAAGAGCAACACATACAAATTTCTATTTTTCCTATTTTTTGCATTAAATCAAAAACTGAAGTCTAACACCTTCAAAAATACCAATTACCATTTTTTCTAAAAAGACCAAAATAGTTCTCTAAAATGAGCAAAATACTTCATTTTTCATGATTTTCTCAAAAAATTCCGTGATTAAAGACTAACACATACAAATTTCAATTTTCCCATTTTTTTGTAAAAAATAAAAAACTGAAGTCTAACACCTTCAAAAATATCAATTATCATGTTTTCTAAAAAAGACCAAAACAGTTCTCTAAAATGAATAAAATACTTCATTTTTCATGTTTTTCTCAAAAAATTCCGTGATTGAAGACTAACACATACAAATTTCAATTTTGCCATTTTTTTGCAAAAAATCAAAAACTGAAGTCTAACACCTTCAAAAATATCAATTATCATTTTTTCTAAAAAAGACCAAAATAGTTCTCTAAAATGAGCAAAATACTTCATTTTTCATGTTTTTCTCAAAAAACTCCGGAATTGAAGACTAACACATACAAATTTCTATTTTTCAAATTTTTAGCATAAAATCAAAAACTGAAGTCTAACACCTTCAAAAATATCAATTATCATTTTTTATAAAAAAGACCAAAATAGTTCTCTGAAATGAGCAAAATACTTCATTTTTCATGTTTTTCTCGAAAAACTCCGTGATTGAAGAGCAACACATACAAATTTCTATTTTTCCTATTTTTTGCATTAAATCAAAAACTGAAGTCTAACACCTTCAAAAATATCAATTATAATTTTTTCTAAAAAAGACCAAAATAGTTCTCTAAAACCGGCAAAATACTTCATTTTTCTTGTTTTTCTCGAAAAAATCTGTGATTGAAGACTAACACATACAAATTTCAATTTTGCCATTTTTTTGCAAAAAATCAAAAACTGAAGTCTAACACCTTTAAAAATATCAATTATCATTTTTTCTAAAAAAGACCAAAATAGTTCTCTAAAATGAGCACAATACTTCATTTTTCATGTTTTTCTCAAAAAACTCCGGGATTGAAGACTAACACATACAAATTTCTATTTTTCAAATTTGTAGCATAAAATCAAAAACTGAAGTCTAACACCTTCAAAAATATCAATTATCATTTTTTCTAAAAAAGACCAAAATAGTTCTCTGAAATGAGCAAAATACTTCATTTTTCTTGTTTTTCTCGAAAAACTCCGTGATTGAAGACTAACACATCCAAATTTCTATTTTTCCTATTTTTTGCATTAAATCAAAAACTGAAGTCTGACACCTTCAAAAATATCAATTATCATTTTTTATAAAAAAGACCAAAATAGTTCTCTAAAATGAGCAAAATACTTCATTTTTCATGATTTTCTCAAAAAATTCAGTGATTGAAGACTAACACATACAAATTTCAATTTTCCCATGTTTTTGCAAAAAATCAAAAACTGAAGTCTAACACCTTCAAAAATATCAATTATCATTTTTTCTAAAAAAGACCAAAATAGTTCTCTAAAACCGGCAAAATACTTCATTTTTCATGTTTTCCTCAAAAAATTCCATGATTGAAGACTAACACATACAAATTCCTATTTTTGCAATTTTTTGCAAAAAATCAAAAACTGAAGTCTAACACCTTCAAAAATATCAATTATCATTTTTTCTAAAAAAGACCAAAATAGTTCTCTGAAATGAGCAAAATACTTCATTTTTCATGTTTTTCTCGAAAAACTCCGTGATTGAAGACTAACACATACAAATTTCTATTTTTCCTATTTTTTGCATTAAATCAAAAACTGAAGTCTAATAACACCTTCAAAAATATCAATTATCATTTTTTCTAAAAAAGACCAAAATAGTTCTCTAAAATGAGCAAAATACTTCATTTTTCATGTTTTTCTCCAAAAACTCCGTGATTGAAGACTAACACATACAAATTTCAATTTTTCCTATTTTTTGCAAAAAATATAAAACTGAAGTCCAACACCTTCAGAAATATCAATTATAATTTTTTCTAAAAAAGGCCAAAATAGTTCTCTAAAATGAGCAAAATACTTCATTTTTCATGTTTTTCTCAAAAAATTCCGGGATTGAAGACTAACACATACAAATTTATATTTTTCCCATTTTTTGCATAAAATCAAAAACTGAAGTCTAACACCTTCAAAAATATCAATTATCTTTTTTTCTAAAAAAGACCAAAATAGTTCTCTAAAACCGGCAAAATACTTCATTTTTCATGTTTTTCTCAAAAAACTCCGGGATTGAAGACTAACACATACAAATTTCTATTTTTCAAATTTTTAGCATAAAATCAAAAACTGAAGTCTAACACCTTCAAAAATATCAATTATCATTTTTTCTAAAAAAGACCAATATAGTGCTCTGAAATGAGCAAAATACTTCATTTTTCATGTTTTTCTCGAAAAACTCCGTGATTGAAGACTAACACATACAAATTTCTATGTTTCCTACTTTTTGTAAAAAATAAAAAACTGAAGTCTAACACCTTCAAAAATATCAATTATAATTTTTTCTAAAAAAGACCAAAATAGTTCTCTAAAATGAGCAAAATACTTCATTTTTCATGATTTTCTCAAAAAATTCCGTGATTGAAGACTAACACATACAAATTTCAATTTTTCCAATTTTTTGCAAAAAAATAAAAAACTGAAGTCTAACACCTTCAAAAATATCAATTATCATTTATTTTGAAAAAGACCAAAATAGTTCTCTAAAATGAGCAAAATACTTCATTTTTCATGATTTTCTCAAAAAATTCCGTGATTGAAGACTGACACATAGAAATTTCTATTTTTCCTATTTTTTGCAAAAAATAAAAAACTGAAGTCTAACACCTTCAAAAATATCAATTATTATTTTTTCTAAAAAAGACCAAAATAGTTCTCTGAAATGAGGAAAATACTTCATTTTTCATGTTTTTCTCAAAAAATTCCGTGATTGAAGACTAACACATACAAATTTATATTTTACCCATTTTTTGCACAAAATCAAAAACTGAAGTCTAACACCTTCAAAAATATCAATGATCATTTTTTCTAAAAAAGACAAAAATAGTTCTCTAAAATGAGCAAAATACTTCATTTATCATGTTTTTCTCAAAAAACTACGGGATTGAAGACTAACACATTCAAATTTCTATTTTTCCTATTTTTTGCATAAAATAAAAAACTGAAGTCTAACACCTTCAAAAATATCAATTATTTTTTTTTCTAAAAAAGACCAAAATAGTTCTCTAAAATGAGCAAAATACTTCATTTTTCAAGTTTTTCTCAAAAAATTCCGGGATTGAAGACTAACACATACAAATTTATATTTTTCCCATTTTTTGCATAAAATAAAAAACTGAAGTCTAACACCTTCAAAAATATCAATTATCATTTTTTCTAAAAAAGACCAAAATAGTTCTCTAAAATGAGCAAAATACTTCATTTTTCATTATTTTCTCAAAAAATTCCGTGATTGAAGACTAACACATACAAATTTCAATTTTTCCAATTTTTTGCAAAAAATAAAAAATTGAAGTCTAACACCTTCAAAAATATCAATTATCATTTTTTCTGAAAAAGACCAAAATAGTTCTCTAAAATGAGCAAAATACTTCATTTTTCATGTTTTTCTCAAAAAATTCCGTGATGGAAGACTAACACATACAAATTTCTATTTTTCTTATTTTTTGCATTAAATAAAAAACTGAAGTCTAACACCTTCAAAAATATCAATTATCATTTTTTCTAAAAAAGACCAAAATAGTTCTCTGAAATGAGCAAAATACTTCATTTTTCATGTTTTTCTCAAAAAATTCCGTGATTGAAGACTAACACATACAAATTTCTATTTTTCCAATTTTTTAAAAAAAATTAAAAAACTGTAAGTCTAACACCTTCAAAAATATCTATTATCATTTTTCCGAAAAAAGAACAAAATAGTTCTCTAATATGAGCAAAATACTTCATTTATCATGTTTTTCTCAAAAAACTCCGGGATTGAAGACTAACACATACAAATTTCTATTTTTCCTATTTTTTGCATAAAATAAAAAACTGAAGTCTAACACCTTCAAAAATATCAATTATCATTTTTTCTAAAAAAGACCAAAATAGTTCTCTAAAATGACCAAAATACTTCATTTTTCATGTTTTTCTCAAAAAACTCCGGGATTGAAGACTAACACATAAAAATTTCTATTCTTCCAATTTTTAGCATAAAATAAAAAACTGAAGTCTAACACCTTCAAAAATATCAATTATCATTTTTTCTGAAAAAGACCAAAATAGTTCTCTAAAATGAGCAAAATACTTCATTTTTCATTATTTTCTCAAAAAATTCCGTGATTGAAGACTAACACATACAAATTTCTATTTTTCCAATTTTTTGCAAAAAATAAAAAACTGAAGTCTAACACCTTCAAAAATATCAATTATCATTTTTTTCTGAAAAAGACCAAAATAGTTCTCTAAAATGAGCAAAATACCTCATTTTTCATGTTTTTCTCAAAACATTCCGTGATTGAAGACTAACACATACAAATTTCTATTTTTCCATTTTTTTGCAAAAAAATAAAAAATTGAAGTCTAACACCTTCAAAAATATCAATTATCATTTTTTCTGAAAAAGACCAAAATAGTTCTCTAAAATGAGCAAAATACTTCATTTTTCATGTTTTTCTCAAAAAATTCCGTGATGGAAGACTAACACATACAAATTTCTATTTTTCTTATTTTTTGCATTAAATAAAAAACTGAAGTCTAACACCTTCAAAAATATCAATTATCATTTTTTCTAAAAAAGACCAAAATAGTTCTCTGAAATGAGCAAAATACTTCATTTTTCATGTTTTTCTCAAAAAATTCCGGGATTGAAGACTAACACATACAAATTTCAATTTTCCCATTTTTTTGCAAAAAATCAAAAACTGAAGTCTAACACCTTCAAAAATATCAATTATCATTTTTTCTAAAAAAGACCAAAATAGTTCTCTAAAACCGGCAAAATACTTCATTTTTCATGTTTTTCTCAAAAAATTCCGTGATTGAAGACTAACACATACAAATTCCTATTTTTCCAATTTTTTGCAAAAAATCAAAAACTGAAGTCTAACACCTTCAAAAATATCAATTATCATTTTTTCTAAAAAAGATCAAAATAGTTCTCTGAAATGAGCAAAATACTTCATTTTTCATGTTTTTCTAGAAAAACTCCGTGATTGAAGAGCAACACATACAAATTTCTATTTTTCCTATTTTTTGCATTAAATCAAAAACTGAAGTCTAACACCTTCAAAAATATCAATTATCATTTTTTCTAAAAAGACCAAAATAGTTCTCTAAAATGAGCAAAATACTTCATTTTTCATGATTTTCTCAAAAAATTCCGTGATTAAAGACTAACACATACAAATTTCAATTTTCCCATTTTTTTGTAAAAAATAAAAAACTGAAGTCTAACACCTTCAAAAATATCAATTATCATGTTTTCTAAAAAAGACCAAAACAGTTCTCTAAAATGAATAAAATACTTCATTTTTCATGTTTTTCTCAAAAAATTCCGTGATTGAAGACTTACACATACAAATTTCTATTTTTCCAATTTTTTGCAAAAAATAAAAAATTGAAGTCTAACACCTTCAAAAATATCAATTATTATTTTTTCTAAAAAAGACCAAAATAGTTCTCTAAAATGAGCAAAATACTTCATTTTTCATGTTTTTCTCAAAAAATTCCGGGATTGAAGACTAACACATACAAATTTATATTTTTCCCATTTTTTGCATAAAATAAAAAACTGAAGTCTAACACCTTCAAAAATATCAATTATCATTTTTTCTAAAAAAGACCAAAATAGTTCTCTAAAATGAGCAAAATACTTCATTTTTCATTATTTTCTCAAAAAATTCCGTGATTGAAGACTAACACATACAAATTTCTATTTTTCCAATTTTTTGCAAAAAATAAAAAATTGAAGTCTAACACCTTCAAAAATATCAATTATCATTTTTTCTGAAAAAGACCAAAATAGTTCTCTAAAATGAGCAAAATACTTCATTTTTCATGTTTTTCTCAAAAAATTCCGTGATTGAAGACTTACACATACAAATTTCTATTTTTCCAATTTTTTGCAAAAAATAAAAAATTGAAGTCTAACACCTTCAAAAATATCAATTATCATTTTTTCTGAAAAAGACCAAAATAGTTCTCTAAAATGAGCAAAATACTTCATTTTTCATTATTTTCTCAAAAAATTCCGTGATTGAAGACTAACACATACAAATTTCTATTTTTCCAATTTTTTGCAAAAAATAAAAAACTGAAGTCTAACACCTTCAAAAATATCAATTATCATTTTTTTCTGAAAAAGACCAAAATAGTTCTCTAAAATGAGCAAAATACCTCATTTTTCATGTTTTTCTCAAAAAATTCCGTGATTGAAGACTAACACATACAAATTTCTATTTTTCCATTTTTTTGCAAAAAAATAAAAAATTGAAGTCTAACACCTTCAAAAATATCAATTATCATTTTTTCTGAAAAAGACCAAAATAGTTCTCTAAAATGAGCAAAATACTTCATTTTTCATGTTTTTCTCAAAAAATTCCGTGATGGAAGACTAACACATACAAATTTCTATTTTTCTTATTTTTTGCATTAAATAAAAAACTGAAGTCTAACACCTTCAAAAATATCAATTATCAATTTTTCTAAAAAAGACCAAAATAGTTCTCTGACATGAGCAAAATACTTGATTTTTCATGTTTTTCTCAAAAAATTCCGGGATTGAAGACTAACACATACAAATTACAATTTTCCCATTTTTTTGCAAAAAATCAAAAACTGAAGTCTAACACCTTCAAAAATATCAATTATCATTTTTTCTAAAAAAGACCAAAATAGTTCTCTAAAACCGGCAAAATACTTCATTTTTCATGTTTTTCTCAAAAAATTCCGTGATTGAAGACTAACACATACAAATTCCTATTTTTCAAATTTTTTGCAAAAAATCAAAAACTGAAGTCTAACACCATCAAAAATATCAATTATCATTTTTTCTAAAAAAGATCAAAATAGTTCTCTGAAATGAGCAAAATACTTCATTTTTCATGTTTTTCTAGAAAAACTCCGTGATTGAAGAGCAACACATACAAATTTCTATTTTTCCTATTTTTTGCATTAAATCAAAAACTGAAGTCTAACACCTTCAAAAATACCAATTACCATTTTTTCTAAAAAGACCAAAATAGTTCTCTAAAATGAGCAAAATACTTCATTTTTCATGATTTTCTCAAAAAATTCCGTGATTAAAGACTAACACATACAAATTTCAATTTTCCCATTTTTTTGTAAAAAATAAAAAACTGAAGTCTAACACCTTCAAAAATATCAATTATCATGTTTTCTAAAAAAGACCAAAACAGTTCTCTAAAATGAATAAAATACTTCATTTTTCATGTTTTTCTCAAAAAATTCCGTGATTGAAGACTAACACATACAAATTTCAATTTTGCCATTTTTTTGCAAAAAATCAAAAACTGAAGTCTAACACCTTCAAAAATATCAATTATCATTTTTTCTAAAAAAGACCAAAATAGTTCTCTAAAATGAGCAAAATACTTCATTTTTCATGTTTTTCTCAAAAAACTCCGGAATTGAAGACTAACACATACAAATTTCTATTTTTCAAATTTTTAGCATAAAATCAAAAACTGAAGTCTAACACCTTCAAAAATATCAATTATCATTTTTTATAAAAAAGACCAAAATAGTTCTCTGAAATGAGCAAAATACTTCATTTTTCATGTTTTTCTCGAAAAACTCCGTGATTGAAGAGCAACACATACAAATTTCTATTTTTCCTATTTTTTGCATTAAATCAAAAACTGAAGTCTAACACCTTCAAAAATATCAATTATAATTTTTTCTAAAAAAGACCAAAATAGTTCTCTAAAACCGGCAAAATACTTCATTTTTCTTGTTTTTCTCGAAAAAATCTGTGATTGAAGACTAACACATACAAATTTCAATTTTGCCATTTTTTTGCAAAAAATCAAAAACTGAAGTCTAACACCTTTAAAAATATCAATTATCATTTTTTCTAAAAAAGACCAAAATAGTTCTCTAAAATGAGCACAATACTTCATTTTTCATGTTTTTCTCAAAAAACTCCGGGATTGAAGACTAACACATACAAATTTCTATTTTTCAAATTTGTAGCATAAAATCAAAAACTGAAGTCTAACACCTTCAAAAATATCAATTATCATTTTTTCTAAAAAAGACCAAAATAGTTCTCTGAAATGAGCAAAATACTTCATTTTTCTTGTTTTTCTCGAAAAACTCCGTGATTGAAGACTAACACATCCAAATTTCTATTTTTCCTATTTTTTGCATTAAATCAAAAACTGAAGTCTGACACCTTCAAAAATATCAATTATCATTTTTTATAAAAAAGACCAAAATAGTTCTCTAAAATGAGCAAAATACTTCATTTTTCATGATTTTCTCAAAAAATTCAGTGATTGAAGACTAACACATACAAATTTCAATTTTCCCATGTTTTTGCAAAAAATCAAAAACTGAAGTCTAACACCTTCAAAAATATCAATTATCATTTTTTCTAAAAAAGACCAAAATAGTTCTCTAAAACCGGCAAAATACTTCATTTTTCATGTTTTCCTCAAAAAATTCCATGATTGAAGACTAACACATACAAATTCCTATTTTTGCAATTTTTTGCAAAAAATCAAAAACTGAAGTCTAACACCTTCAAAAATATCAATTATCATTTTTTCTAAAAAAGACCAAAATAGTTCTCTGAAATGAGCAAAATACTTCATTTTTCATGTTTTTCTCGAAAAACTCCGTGATTGAAGACTAACACATACAAATTTCTATTTTTCCTATTTTTTGCATTAAATCAAAAACTGAAGTCTAATAACACCTTCAAAAATATCAATTATCATTTTTTCTAAAAAAGACCAAAATAGTTCCCTAAAATGAGCAAAATACTTCATTTTTCATGTTTTTCTCCAAAAACTCCGTGATTGAAGACTAACACATACAAATTTCAATTTTTCCTATTTTTTGCAAAAAATATAAAACTGAAGTCCAACACCTTCAGAAATATCAATTATAATTTTTTCTAAAAAAGGCCAAAATAGTTCTCTAAAATGAGCAAAATACTTCATTTTTCATGTTTTTCTCAAAAAATTCCGGGATTGAAGACTAACACATACAAATTTATATTTTTCCCATTTTTTGCATAAAATCAAAAACTGAAGTCTAACACCTTCAAAAATATCAATTATCTTTTTTTCTAAAAAAGACCAAAATAGTTCTCTAAAACCGGCAAAATACTTCATTTTTCATGTTTTTCTCAAAAAACTCCGGGATTGAAGACTAACACATACAAATTTCTATTTTTCAAATTTTTAGCATAAAATCAAAAACTGAAGTCTAACACCTTCAAAAATATCAATTATCATTTTTTCTAAAAAAGACCAATATAGTGCTCTGAAATGAGCAAAATACTTCATTTTTCATGTTTTTCTCGAAAAACTCCGTGATTGAAGACTAACACATACAAATTTCTATGTTTCCTACTTTTTGTAAAAAATAAAAAACTGAAGTCTAACACCTTCAAAAATATCAATTATAATTTTTTCTAAAAAAGACCAAAATAGTTCTCTAAAATGAGCAAAATACTTCATTTTTCATGATTTTCTCAAAAAATTCCGTGATTGAAGACTAACACATACAAATTTCAATTTTTCCAATTTTTTGCAAAAAAATAAAAAACTGAAGTCTAACACCTTCAAAAATATCAATTATCATTTATTTTGAAAAAGACCAAAATAGTTCTCTAAAATGAGCAAAATACTTCATTTTTCATGATTTTCTCAAAAAATTCCGTGATTGAAGACTGACACATAGAAATTTCTATTTTTCCTATTTTTTGCAAAAAATAAAAAACTGAAGTCTAACACCTTCAAAAATATCAATTATTATTTTTTCTAAAAAAGACCAAAATAGTTCTCTGAAATGAGGAAAATACTTCATTTTTCATGTTTTTCTCAAAAAATTCCGTGATTGAAGACTAACACATACAAATTTATATTTTACCCATTTTTTGCACAAAATCAAAAACTGAAGTCTAACACCTTCAAAAATATCAATGATCATTTTTTCTAAAAAAGACAAAAATAGTTCTCTAAAATGAGCAAAATACTTCATTTATCATGTTTTTCTCAAAAAACTACGGGATTGAAGACTAACACATTCAAATTTCTATTTTTCCTATTTTTTGCATAAAATAAAAAACTGAAGTCTAACACCTTCAAAAATATCAATTATTTTTTTTTCTAAAAAAGACCAAAATAGTTCTCTAAAATGAGCAAAATACTTCATTTTTCAAGTTTTTCTCAAAAAATTCCGGGATTGAAGACTAACACATACAAATTTATATTTTTCCCATTTTTTGCATAAAATAAAAAACTGAAGTCTAACACCTTCAAAAATATCAATTATCATTTTTTCTAAAAAAGACCAAAATAGTTCTCTAAAATGAGCAAAATACTTCATTTTTCATTATTTTCTCAAAAAATTCCGTGATTGAAGACTAACACATACAAATTTCAATTTTTCCAATTTTTTGCAAAAAATAAAAAATTGAAGTCTAACACCTTCAAAAATATCAATTATCATTTTTTCTGAAAAAGACCAAAATAGTTCTCTAAAATGAGCAAAATACTTCATTTTTCATGTTTTTCTCAAAAAATTCCGTGATGGAAGACTAACACATACAAATTTCTATTTTTCTTATTTTTTGCATTAAATAAAAAACTGAAGTCTAACACCTTCAAAAATATCAATTATCATTTTTTCTAAAAAAGACCAAAATAGTTCTCTGAAATGAGCAAAATACTTCATTTTTCATGTTTTTCTCAAAAAATTCCGTGATTGAAGACTAACACATACAAATTTCTATTTTTCCAATTTTTTAAAAAAAATTAAAAAACTGTAAGTCTAACACCTTCAAAAATATCTATTATCATTTTTCCGAAAAAAGAACAAAATAGTTCTCTAATATGAGCAAAATACTTCATTTATCATGTTTTTCTCAAAAAACTCCGGGATTGAAGACTAACACATACAAATTTCTATTTTTCCTATTTTTTGCATAAAATAAAAAACTGAAGTCTAACACCTTCAAAAATATCAATTATCATTTTTTCTAAAAAAGACCAAAATAGTTCTCTAAAATGACCAAAATACTTCATTTTTCATGTTTTTCTCAAAAAACTCCGGGATTGAAGACTAACACATAAAAATTTCTATTCTTCCAATTTTTAGCATAAAATAAAAAACTGAAGTCTAACACCTTCAAAAATATCAATTATCATTTTTTCTAAAAAAGACCAAAATAGTTCTCTAAAATGAGCAAAATACTTCATTTTTCATGATTTTCTCAAAAAATTCCGTGATTGAAGACTAACACATACAAATTTCTATTTTTCCTATTTTTTGCATAAAATCAAAAACTGAAGTCGTTACCTTCAAAAATATCAATTATCATTTTTTCTAAAAAAGACCAAAATAGTTCTCTAAAATGAGCAAAATACTTCATTTTTCATGTTTTTCTCAAAAAACTCCGGGATTGAAGACTAACACATACAAATTTCTATTCTTCCCATTTTTAGCATAAAATCAAAAACTGAAGTCTAACACCTTCAAAAATATCAATTATCATTTTTTCTAAAAAAGACCAAAATAGTTCTCTGAAATGAGCAAAATACTTCATTATTCATGTTTTTTCTCAAAAAATTCCGTGATTGAAGACTAACACATACAAATTTCTATTTTTCCAATTTTTTGCAAAAAAAAAAAAACTGTAAGTCTAACACCTTCAAAAATATCAATTATCATTTTTTCTAAAAAAGACCAAAATAGTTCTCTGAAATGAGCAAAATACTTTATTTTTCATGATTTTCTCAAAAAATTCCGTGATTGAAGACTAACACATACAAATTTCTATTTTTCCAATTTTTTGCAAAAAATAAAAAACTGTAAGTCTAACACCTTCAAAAATATCAATTATCATTTTTTCTAAAAAAGACCAAAATAGTTCTCTAAAATGAGCAAAATACTTCATTTTTCATGTTTTTCTCAAAAAACTCCGGGATTGAAGACTAACACATACAAATTTCTATTCTTCCAATTTTTAGCATAAAATCAAAAACTGAAGTCTAACACCTTCAAAAATATCAATTATCATTTTTTTCTAAAAAAGACCAAAATAGTTCTCTGAAATGAACAAAATACTTCATTATTCATGTTTTTCTCAAAAAATTCCGTGATTGAAGACTAACACATACAAATTTCTATTTTTCCAATTTTTTGCAAAAAATAAAAAACTGTAAGTCTAACACCTTCAAAAATATCAATTATCATTTTTTCTAAAAAAGACCAAAATAGTTCTCTAAAATGAGCAAAATACTTCATTTTTCATGATTTTCTCAAAAAATTCCGTGATTGAAGACTAACACATACAAATTTCTATTTTTTCTATTTTTTGCATAAAATCAAAAACTGAAGTCGTTACCTTCAAAAATATCAATTATCATTTTTTCTAAAAAAGACCAAAATAGTTATCTAAAATGAGCGAAATACTTCATTTTTCATGTTTTTCTCAAAAAACTCCGGGATTGAAGACTAACACATACAAATTTCTATTCTTCCAATTTTTAGCATAAAATCAAAAACTGAAGTCTAACACCTTCAAAAATATCAATTATCATTTTTTCTAAAAAAGACCAAAATAGTTCTCTGAAATGAGCAAAATACTTCATTATTCATGTTTTTCTCAAAAAATCCATGATTGAAGACTAACACATACAAATTTCTATTTTTCCAATTTTTTGCAAAAAATAAAAAACTGTAAGTCTAACACCTTCAAAAATATCAATTATCATTTATTCTAAAAAAGACCAAAATAGTTCTCTAAAATGAGCAAAATACTTCATTTTTCATTATTTTCTCAAAAAATTCCGTGATTGAAGACTAACACATACAAATTTCAATTTTTCCAATTTTTTGCAAAAAATAAAAAATTGAAGTCTAACACCTTCAAAAATATCAATTATCATTTTTTCTGAAAAAGACCAAAATAGTTCTCTAAAATGAGCAAAATACTTAATTTTTCATGTTTTTCTCAAAAAATTCCGTGATTGAAGACTAACACATACAAATTTCTATTTTTCCATTTTTTTTCAAAAAAATAAAAAATTGAAGTCTAACACCTTCAAAAATATCAATTATCATTTTTTCTGAAAAAGACCAAAATAGTTCTCTAAAATGAGCAAAATACTTCATTTTTCATGTTTTTCTCAAAAAATTCCGTGATGGAAGACTAACACATACAAATTTCTATTTTTCTAATTTTTTGCATTAAATAAAAAACTGAAGTCTAACACCTTCAAAAATATCAATTATCATTTTTTCTAAAAAAGACCAAAATAGTTCTCTGAAATGAGCAAAATACTTCATTTTTCATGTTTTTCTCAAAAAATTCCGTGATTGAAGACTAACACATACAAATTTCTATTTTTCCAATTTTTTTAAAAAAATTAAAAAACTGTAAGTCTAACACCTTCAAAAATATCTATTATCATTTTTCCTAAAAAAGAACAAAATAGTTCTCTAATATGAGCAAAATACTTCATTTATCATGTTTTTCTCAAAAAACTCCGGGATTGAAGACTAACACATACAAATTTCTAGTTTTCCTATTTTTTGCATAAAATAAAAAACTGAAGTCTAACACCTTCAAAAATATCAATTATCATTTTATCTAAAAAAGACCAAAATAGTTCTCTAAAATGAGCAAAATACTTCATTTTTCATGTTTTTCTCAAAAAACTCCGGGATTGAAGACTAACACATACAAATTTCTATTCTTCCAATATTTAGCATAAAATAAAAAACTGAAGTCTAACACCTTCAAAAATATCAATTATCATTTTATCTAAAAAAGGCCAAAATAGTTATCTAAAATGAGCAAAATACTTCATTTTTCATGTTTTTCTCAAAAAATTCCGGGATTGAAGACTAACACATACAAATTTATATTTTTCCCATTTTTTGCATAAAATCAAAAACTGAAGTCTAACACCTTCAAAAATATCAATTATCTTTTTTTCTAAAAAAGACCAAAATAGTTCTCTAAAACCGGCAAAATACTTCATTTTTCATGTTTTTCTCAAAAAACTCCGGGATTGAAGACTAACACATACAAATTTCTATTTTTCCAATTTTTAGCATAAAATCAAAAACTGAAGTCTAACACCTTCAAAAATATCAATTATCATTTTTTCTAAAAAAGACCAATATAGTGCTCTGAAATGAGCAAAATACTTCATTTTTCGTGTTTTTCTCGAAAAACTCCGTGATTGAAGACTAACACATACAAATTTCTATGTTTCCTACTTTTTGTAAAAAATAAAAAACTGAAGTCTAACACCTTCAAAAATATCAATTATCATTTTTTCTAAAAAAGACCAAAATAGTTCTCTAAAATGAGCAAAATACTTCATTTTTCATGATTTTCTCAAAAAATTCCGTGATTGAAGACTAACACATACAAATTTCAATTTTTCCAATTTTTTGCAAAAAAATAAAAAACTGAAGTCTAACACCTTCAAAAATATCAATTATCATTTATTTTGAAAAAGACCAAAATAGTTCTCTAAAATGAGCAAAATACTTCATTTTTCATGATTTTCTCAAAAAATTCCGTGATTGAAGACTAACACATAGAAATTTCTATTTTTCCTATTTTTTGCAAAAAATAAAAAACTGAAGTCTAACACCTTCAAAAATATCAATTATTATTTTTTCTAAAAAAGACCAAAATAGTTCTCTGAAATGAGGAAAATACTTCATTTTTCATGTTTTTCTCAAAAAATTCCGTGATTGAAGACTAACACATACAAATTTATATTTTACCCATTTTTTGCACAAAATCAAAAACTGAAGTCTAACACCTTCAAAAATATCAATGATCATTTTTTCTAAAAAAGACAAAAATAGTTCTCTAAAATGAGCAAAATACTTCATTTATCATGTTTTTCTCAAAAAACTACGGGATTGAAGACTAACACATACAAATTTCTATTTTTCCTATTTTTTGCATAAAATAAAAAACTGAAGTCTAACACCTTCAAAAATATCAATTATTTTTTTTTCTAAAAAAGACCAAAATAGTTCTCTAAAATGAGCAAAATACTTCATTTTTCAAGTTTTTCTCAAAAAATTCCGGGATTGAAGACTAACACATACAAATTTATATTTTTCCCATTTTTTGCATAAAATAAAAAACTGAAGTCTAACACCTTCAAAAATATCAATTATCATTTTTTCTAAAAAAGACCAAAATAGTTCTCTAAAATGAGCAAAATACTTCATTTTTCATTATTTTCTCAAAAAATTCCGTGATTGAAGACTAACACATACAAATTTCAATTTTTCCAATTTTTTGCAAAAAATAAAAAATTGAAGTCTAACACCTTCAAAAATATCAATTATCATTTTTTCTGAAAAAGACCAAAATAGTTCTCTAAAATGAGCAAAATACTTCATTTTTCATGTTTTTCTCAAAAAATTCCGTGATGGAAGACTAACACATACAAATTTCTATTTTTCTTATTTTTAGCATTAAATAAAAAACTGAAGTCTAACACCTTCAAAAATATCAATTATCATTTTTTCTAAAAAAGACCAAAATAGTTCTCTGAAATGAGCAAAATACTTCATTTTTCATGTTTTTCTCAAAAAATTCCGTGATTGAAGACTAACACATACAAATTTCTATTTTTCCAATTTTTTTAAAAAAATTAAAAAACTGTAAGTCTAACACCTTCAAAAATATCTATTATCATTTTTCCTAAAAAAGAACAAAATAGTTCTCTAATATGAGCAAAATACTTCATTTATCATGTTTTTCTCAAAAAACTCCGGGATTGAAGACTAACACATACAAATTTCTATTTTTCCTATTTTTTGCATAAAATAAAAAACTGAAATCTAACACCTTCAAAAATATCAATTATCATTTTTTCTAAAAAAGACCAAAATAGTTCTCTAAAATGACCAAAATACTTCATTTTTCATGTTTTTCTCAAAAAACTCCGGGATTGAAGACTAACACATACAAATTTCTATTCTTCCAATTTTTAGCATAAAATAAAAAACTGAAGTCTAACACCTTCAAAAATATCAATTATCATTTTTTCTAAAAAAGACCAAAATAGTTCTCTAAAATGAGCAAAATACTTCATTTTTCATGATTTTCTCAAAAAATTCCGTGATTGAAGACTAACACATACAAATTTCTATTTTTCCTATTTTTTGCATAAAATCAAAAACTGAAGTCGTTACCTTCAAAAATATCAATTATCATTTTTTCTAAAAAAGACCAAAATAGTTCTCTAAAATGAGCAAAATACTTCATTTTTCATGTTTTTCTCAAAAAACTCCGGGATTGAAGACTAACACATACAAATTTCTATTCTTCCCATTTTTAGCATAAAATCAAAAACTGAAGTCTAACACCTTCAAAAATATCAATTATCATTTTTTCTAAAAAAGACCAAAATAGTTCTCTGAAATGAGCAAAATACTTCATTATTCATGTTTTTTCTCAAAAAATTCCGTGATTGAAGACTAACACATACAAATTTCTATTTTTCCAATTTTTTGCAAAAAAAAAAAAACTGTAAGTCTAACACCTTCAAAAATATCAATTATCATTTTTTCTAAAAAAGACCAAAATAGTTCTCTGAAATGAGCAAAATACTTTATTTTTCATGATTTTCTCAAAAAATTCCGTGATTGAAGACTAACACATACAAATTTCTATTTTTCCAATTTTTTGCAAAAAATAAAAAACTGTAAGTCTAACACCTTCAAAAATATCAATTATCATTTTTTCTAAAAAAGAACAAAATAGTTCTCTAAAATGAGCAAAATACTTCATTTTTCATGTTTTTCTCAAAAAACTCCGGGATTGAAGACTAACACATACAAATTTCTATTCTTCCAATTTTTAGCATAAAATCAAAAACTGAAGTCTAACACCTTCAAAAATATCAATTATCATTTTTTTCTAAAAAAGACCAAAATAGTTCTCTGAAATGAACAAAATACTTCATTATTCATGTTTTTCTCAAAAAATTCCGTGATTGAAGACTAACACATACAAATTTCTATTTTTCCAATTTTTTGCAAAAAATAAAAAACTGTAAGTCTAACACCTTCAAAAATATCAATTATCATTTTTTCTAAAAAAGACCAAAATAGTTCTCTAAAATGAGCAAAATACTTCATTTTTCATGATTTTCTCAAAAAATTCCGTGATTGAAGACTAACACATACAAATTTCTATTTTTTCTATTTTTTGCATAAAATCAAAAACTGAAGTCGTTACCTTCAAAAATATCAATTATCATTTTTTCTAAAAAAGACCAAAATAGTTATCTAAAATGAGCGAAATACTTCATTTTTCATGTTTTTCTCAAAAAACTCCGGGATTGAAGACTAACACATACAAATTTCTATTCTTCCAATTTTTAGCATAAAATCAAAAACTGAATTCTAACACCTTCAAAAATATCAATTATCATTTTTTCTAAAAAAGACCAAAATAGTTCTCTGAAATGAGCAAAATACTTCATTATTCATGTTTTTCTCAAAAAATCCATGATTGAAGACTAACACATACAAATTTCTATTTTTCCAATTTTTTGCAAAAAATAAAAAACTGTAAGTCTAACACCTTCAAAAATATCAATTATCATTTATTCTAAAAAAGACCAAAATAGTTCTCTAAAATGAGCAAAATACTTCATTTTTCATTATTTTCTCAAAAAATTCCGTGATTGAAGACTAACACATACAAATTTCAATTTTTCCAATTTTTTGCAAAAAATAAAAAATTGAAGTCTAACACCTTCAAAAATATCAATTATCATTTTTTCTGAAAAAGACCAAAATAGTTCTCTAAAATGAGCAAAATACTTAATTTTTCATGTTTTTCTCAAAAAATTCCGTGATTGAAGACTAACACATACAAATTTCTATTTTTCCATTTTTTTGCAAAAAAATAAAAAATTGAAGTCTAACACCTTCAAAAATATCAATTATCATTTTTTCTGAAAAAGACCAAAATAGTTCTCTAAAATGAGCAAAATACTTCATTTTTCATGTTTTTCTCAAAAAATTCCGTGATGGAAGACTAACACATACAAATTTCTATTTTTCTAATTTTTTGCATTAAATAAAAAACTGAAGTCTAACACCTTCAAAAATATCAATTATCATTTTTTCTAAAAAAGACCAAAATAGTTCTCTGAAATGAGCAAAATACTTCATTTTTCATGTTTTTCTCAAAAAATTCCGTGATTGAAGACTAACACATACAAATTTCTATTTTTCCAATTTTTTTAAAAAAATTAAAAAACTGTAAGTCTAACACCTTCAAAAATATCTATTATCATTTTTCCTAAAAAAGAACAAAATAGTTCTCTAATATGAGCAAAATACTTCATTTATCATGTTTTTCTCAAAAAACTCCGGGATTGAAGACTAACACATACAAATTTCTAGTTTTCCTATTTTTTGCATAAAATAAAAAACTGAAGTCTAACACCTTCAAAAATATCAATTATCATTTTAGCTAAAAAAGACCAAAATAGTTCTCTAAAATGAGCAAAATACTTCATTTTTCATGTTTTTCTCAAAAAACTCCGGGATTGAAGACTAACACATACAAATTTCTATTCTTCCAATTTTTAGCATAAAATAAAAAACTGAAGTCTAACACCTTCAAAAATATCAATTATCATTTTTTCTAAAAAAGACCAAAATAGTTCTCTAAAATGAGCAAAATACTTCATTTTTCATGATTTTCTCAAAAAATTCCGTGATTGAAGACTAACACATACAAATTTCTATTTTTCCTATTTTTTGCATAAAATCAAAAACTGAAGTCGTTACCTTCAAAAATATCAATTATCATTTTTTCTAAAAAAGACCAAAATAGTTCTCTAAAATGAGCAAAATACTTCATTTTTCATGTTTTTCTCAAAAAACTCCGGGATTGAAGACTAACACATACAAATTTCTATTCTTCCCATTTTTAGCATAAAATCAAAAACTGAAGTCTAACACCTTCAAAAATATCAATTATCATTTTTTCTAAAAAAGACCAAAATAGTTCTCTGAAATGAGCAAAATACTTCATTATTCATGTTTTTTCTCAAAAAATTCCGTGATTGAAGACTAACACATACAAATTTCTATTTTTCCAATTTTTTGCAAAAAATAAAAAACTGTAAGTCTAACACCTTCAAAAATATCAATTATCATTTTTTCTAAAAAAGACCAAAATAGTTCTCTGAAATGAGCAAAATACTTTATTTTTCATGATTTTCTCAAAAAATTCCGTGATTGAAGACTAACACATACAAATTTCTATTTTTCCAATTTTTTGCAAAAAATAAAAAACTGTAAGTCTGACACCTTCAAAAATATCAATTATCATTTTTTCTAAAAAAGACCAAAATAGTTCTCTAAAATGAGCAAAATACTTCATTTTTCATGATTTTCTCAAAAAATTCCGTGATTGAAGACTAACACATACAAATTTCTATTTTTTCTATTTTTTGCATAAAATCAAAAACTGAAGTCGTTACCTTCAAAAATATCAATTATCATTTTTTCTAAAAAAGACCAAAATAGTTCTCTAAAATGAGCAAAATACTTCATTTTTCATGTTTTTCTCAAAAAACTCCGGGATTGAAGACTAACACATACAAATTTCTATTCTTCCAATTTTTAGCATAAAATCAAAAACTGAAGTCTAACACCTTCAAAAATATCAATTATCATTTTTTTCTAAAAAAGACCAAAATAGTTCTCTGAAATGAACAAAATACTTCATTATTCATGTTTTTCTCAAAAAATTCCGTGATTGAAGACTAACACATACAAATTTCTATTTTTCCAATTTTTTGCAAAAAATAAAAAACTGTAAGTCTAACACCTTCAAAAATATCAATTATCATTTTTTCTAAAAAAGACCAAAATAGTTCTCTAAAATGAGCAAAATACTTCATTTTTCATGATTTTCTAAAAAAATTCCGTGATTGAAGACTAACACATACAAATTTCTATTTTTTCTATTTTTTGCATAAAATCAAAAACTGAAGTCGTTACCTTCAAAAATATCAATTATCATTTTTTCTAAAAAAGACCAAAATAGTTATCTAAAATGAGCGAAATACTTCATTTTTCATGTTTTTCTCAAAAAACTCCGGGATTGAAGACTAACACATACAAATTTCTATTCTTCCAATTTTTAGCATAAAATCAAAAACTGAAGTCTAACACCTTCAAAAATATCAATTATCATTTTTTCTAAAAAAGACCAAAATAGTTCTCTGAAATGAGCAAAATACTTCATTATTCATGTTTTTCTCAAAAAATCCATGATTGAAGACTAACACATACAAATTTCTATTTTTCCAATTTTTTGCAAAAAATAAAAAACTGTAAGTCTAACACCTTCAAAAATATCAATTATCATTTATTCTAAAAAAGACCAAAATAGTTCTCTAAAATGAGCAAAATACTTCATTTTTCATGATTTTCTCAAAAAATTCCGTGATTGAAGACTAACACATACAAATTTCAATTTTTCCAATTTTTTGCAAAAAATCAAAAACTGAAGTCCAACACCTTCAAAAACATCAATTATCATTTTTTCTAAAAAAGACCAAAATAGTTCTCTAAAACCGGCTAAATACATCATTTTTCATGTTTTTCTCAAAAAATTCCGTGATTGAAGACTAACACATACAAATTTCTATTTTTCAAATTTTTTGCAAAAAATCAAAAACTGAAGTCTAACACCTTCAAAAATATCAATTATCATTTTTTCTAAAAGAGTCCAAAATAGTTCTCTAAAATGAGCAAAATACTTCATTTTTCATGTTTTTTCTCAAAAAACTCCGGGATTGAAGACTAACACATACAAATTTCTATTTTTTCTATTTTTTGCATAAAATCAAAAACTGAAGTCGTTACCTTCAAAAATATCAATTATCATTTTTTCTAAAAAAGACCAAAATAGTTATCTAAAATGAGCGAAATACTTCATTTTTCATGTTTTTCTCAAAAAACTCCGGGATTGAAGACTAACACATACAAATTTATATTTTACCCATTTTTTGCACAAAATCAAAAACTGAAGTCTAACACCTTCAAAAATATCAATGATCATTTTTTCTAAAAAAGACCAAAATAGTTCTCTGAAATGAGAAAAATACTTCATTATTCATGTTTTTCTCAAAAAATTCCGTGATTGAAGACTAACACATACAAATTTCTATTTTTCAAATTTTTTGCAAAAAATCAAAAACTGAAGTCCAACACCTTCAAAAACATCAATTATCATTTTTTCTAAAAAAGACCAAAATAGTTCTCTAAAACCGGCAAAATACATCATTTTTCATGTTTTTCTCAAAAAATTCCGTGATTGAAGACTAACACATACAAATTTCTATTTTTCAAATTTTTTACAAAAAATCAAAAACTGAAGTCTAACACCTTCAAAAATATCAATTATCATTTTTTCTAAAAGAGTCCAAAATAGTTCTCTAAAATGAGCAAAATACTTAATTTTTCATGTTTTTTCTCAAAAAATTCCGTGATTGAAGACTAACACATACAAATTTCTATTTTTCCAATTTTTTGCAAAAAATAAAAAACTGTAAGTCTAACACCTTCAAAAATATCAACTATCATTTTTTCTAAAAAAGACCAAAATAGTTCTCTAAAATGAGCAAAATACTTCATTTTTCAAGATTTTCTCAAAAAATTCCGTGATTGAAGACTAACACATACAAATTTCTATTTTTCCTATTTTTTGCATAAAATCAAAAACTGAAGTCGTTACCTTCAAAAATATCAATTATCATTTTTTCTAAAAAAGACCAAAATAGTTCTCTAAAATGAGCAAAATACTTCATTTTTCATGTTTATCTCAAAAAACTCCGGGATTGAAGACTAACACATACAAATTTCTATTCTTCCAATTTTTAGCATAAAATCAAAAACTGAAGTCTAACACCTTCAAAAATATCAATTATCATTTTTTCTAAAAAAGACCAAAATAGTTCTCTGAAATGAGCAAAATACTTCATTATTCATGTTTTTCTCAAAAAATTCCGTGATGGAAGACTAACACATACGAATTTCTATTTTTCCAATTTTTTGCAAAAAATAAAAAACTGTAAGTCTAACACTTTCAAAAATATCAATTATCATTTTTTCTAAAAAAGACCAAAATAGTTCTCTAAAATGAGCAAAATACTTCATTTTTCATGATTTTCTCAAAAAATTCCGTGATTGAAGACTAACACATACAAATTTCTATTTTTTCTATTTTTTGCATAAAATCAAAAACTGAAGTCGTTACCTTCAAAAATATCAATTATCATTTTTTCTAAAAAAGACCAAAATAGTTATCTAAAATGAGCGAAATACTTCATTTTTCATGTTTTTCTCAAAAAACTCCGGGATTGAAGACTAACACATACAAATTTCTATTCTTCCAATTTTTAGCATAAAATCAAAAACTGAAGTCTAACACCTTCAAAAATATCAATTATCATTTTTTCTAAAAAAGACCAAAATAGTTCTCTGAAATGAGCAAAATACTTCATTATTCATGTTTTTCTCAAAAAAATCCATGATTGAAGACTAACACATCCAATTTCTATTTTTCCAATTTTTTGCAAAAAATAAAAAACTGTAAGTCTAACACCTTCAAAAATATCAATTATCATTTTTTCTAAAAAAAGACCAAAATAGTTCTCTAAAATGAGCAAAATACTTCATTTTTCATGATTTTCTCAAAAAATTCCGTGATTGAAGACTAACACATACAAATTTCAATTTTTCCAATTTTTTGCAAAAAATCAAAAACTGAAGTCCAACACCTTCAAAAACATCAATTATCATTTTTTCTAAAAAAGACCAAAATAGTTCTCTAAAACCGGCAAAATACATAATTTTTCATGTTTTTCTCAAAAAATTCCGTGATTGAAGACTAACACATACAAATTTCTATTTTTCCAATTTTTTGCAAAAAATAAAAAACTGTAAGTCTAACACCTTCAAAAATATCAATTATCATTTTTTCTAAAAAAGACCAAAATAGTTCTCTAAAATGAGCAAAATACTTCATTTTTCATGATTTTCTCAAAAAATTCCGTGATTGAAGACTAACACATACAAATTTCTATTTTTCCTATTTTTTGCATAAAATCAAAAACTGAAGTCGTTACCTTCAAAAATATCAATTATCATTTTTTCTAAAAAAGACAAAAATAGTTCTCTAAAATGAGCAAAATACTTCATTTTTCATGTTTTTCTCAAAAAACTCCGGGATTGAAGACTAACACATACAAATTTCTATTCTTCCAATTTTTAGCATAAAATCAAAAACTGAAGTCTAACACCTTCAAAAATATCAATTATCATTTTTTCTAAAAAAGACCAAAATAGTTCTCTGAAATTAGCAAAATACTTCATTATTCATGTTTTTCTCAAAAAATTCCGTGATTGAAGACTAACACATACAAATTTCTATTTTTCCAATTTTTTGCAAAAAATAAAAAACTGTAAGTCTAACACCTTCAAAAATATCAATTATCATTTTTTCTAAAAAAGACCAAAATAGTTCTCTAAAATGAGCAAAATACTTCATTTTTCATGATTTTCTCAAAAAATTCCGTGATTGAAGACTAACACATACAAATTTCTATTTTTTCTATTTTTTGCATAAAATCAAAAACTGAAGTCGTTACCTTCAAAAATATCAATTATCATTTTTTCTAAAAAAGACCAAAATAGTTATCTAAAATGAGCGAAATACTCCATTTTTCATGTTTTTCTCAAAAAACTCCGAGATTGAAGACTAACACATACAAATTTCTATTCTTCCAATTTTTAGCATAAAATCAAAAACTGAAGTCTAACACCTTCAAAAATAACAATTATCATTTTTTCTAAAAAAGACCAAAATAGTTCTCTGAAATGAGCAAAATACTTCATTATTCATGTTTTTCTCAAAAAAATCCATGATTGAAGACTAACACATACAAATTTCTATTTTTCAAATTTTTTGCAAAAAATAAAAAATTGTAAGTCTAACACCTTCAAAAATATCAATTATCATTTTTTCTAAAAAAGACCAAAATAGTTCTCTAAAATGAGCAAAATACTTCATTTTTCATGATTTTCTCAAAAAATTCCGTGATTGAAGACTAACACATACAAATTTCTATTTTTTCTATTTTTTGCATAAAATCAAAAACTGAAGTCGTTACCTTCAAAAATATCAATTATCATTTTTTCTAAAAAAGACCAAAATAGTTATCTAAAATGAGCGAAATACTTCATTTTTCATGTTTTTCTCAAAAAACTCCGGGATTGAAGACTAACACATGCAAATTTCTATTCTTCCAATTTTTAGCATAAAATCAAAAACTGAAGTCTAACACCTTCAAAAATAACAATTATCATTTTTTCTAAAAAAGACCAAAATAGTTCTCTGAAATGAGCAAAATACTTCATTATTCATGTTTTTCTCAAAAAAATCCATGATTGAAGACTAACACATACAAATTTCTATTTTTCCAATTTTTTGCAAAAAATAAAAAACTGTAAGTCTAACACCTTCAAAAATATCAATTATCATTTTTTCTACAAAAGACCAAAATAGTTCTCTAAAATGAGCAAAATACTTCATTTTTCATGATTTTCTCAAAAAATTCCGTGATTGAAGACTAACACATACAAATTTCAATTTTTCCAATTTTTTGCAAAAAATCAAAAACTGAAGTCCAACACCTTCAAAAACATCAATTATCATTTTTTCTAAAAAAGACCAAAATAGTTCCCTAAAACCGGCAAAATACATCATTTTTCATGTTTTTCTCAAAAAATTCCGTGATTGAAGACTAACACATACAAATTTCTATTTTTCAATTTTTTTACAAAAAATCAAAAACTGAAGTCTAACACCTTCAAAAATATCAATTATCATTTTTTCTAAAAGAGTCCAAAATAGTTCTCTAAAATGAGCAAAATACTTCATTTTTCATGTTTTTTCTCAAAAAATTCCGTGATTGAAGACTAACACATACAAATTTCTATTTTTCCAATTTTTTGCAAAAAATAAAAAACTGTAAGTCTAACACCTTCAAAAATATCAATTATCATTTTTTCTAAAAAAGACCAAAATAGTTCTCTAAAATGAGCAAAATACTTCATTTTTCATGATTTTCTCAAAAAATTCCGTCATTGAAGACTAACACATACAAATTTCTATTTTTCCAATTTTTTGCATAAAATCAAAAACTGAAGTCGTTACCTTCAAAAATATCAATTATCATTTTTTCTAAAAAAGACCAAAATAGTTCTCTAAAATGAGCAAAATACTTCATTTTTCATGTTTTTGTCAAAAAACTCCGGGATTGAAGACTAACACATACAAATTTCTATTCTTCCAATTTTTAGCATAAAATCAAAAACTGAAGTCTAACACCTTCAAAAATATCAATTATCATTTTTTCTAAAAAAGACCAAAATAGTTCTCTGAAATGAGCAAAATACTTCATTATTCATGTTTTTCTCAAAAAATTCCGTGATTGAAGACTAACACATACAAATTTCTATTTTTCCAATTTTTTGCAAAAAATAAAAAACTGTAAGTCTAACACCTTCAAAAATATCAATTATCATTTTTTCTAAAAAAGACCAAAATAGTTCTCTAAAATGAGCAAAATACTTCATTTTTCATGATTTTCTCAAAAAATTCCGTGATTGAAGACTAACACATACAAATTTCTATTTTTTCTATTTTTTGCATAAAATCAAAATCTGAAGTCGTTACCTTCAAAAATATCAATTATCATTTTTTCTAAAAAAGACCAAAATAGTTATCTAAAATGAGCGAAATACTTCATTTTTCATGTTTTTCTCAAAAAACTCCGGGATTGAAGACTAACACATACAAATTTCTATTCTTCCAATTTTTAGCATAAAATCAAAAACTGAAGTCTAACACCTTCAAAAATATCAATTATCATTTTTTCTAAAAAAGACCAAAATAGTTCTCTGAAATGAGCAAAATACTTCATTATTCATGTTTTTCTCAAAAAAATCCATGATTGAAGACTAACACATACAAATTTCTATTTTTCCAATTGTTTGCAAAAAATAAAAAACTGTAAGTCTAACACCTTCAAAAATATCAATTATCATTTTTTCTAAAAAAGACCAAAATAGTTCTCTAAAATGAGCAAAATACTTCATTTTTCATGATTTTCTCAAAAAATTCCGTGATTGAAGACTAACACATACAAATTTCAATTTTTCCAATTTTTTGCAAAAAATCCAAAACTGAAGTCTAACACCTTCAAAAACATCAATTATCATTTTTTCTAAAAAAGACCAAAATAGTTCTCTAAAACCGGCAAAATACATCATTTTTCATGTTTTTCTCAAAAAACTCCGGGATTGAAGACTAACACATACAAATTTCTATTCTTCCAATTTTTAGCATAAAATCACAAACTGAAGTCTAACACATTCAAAAATATCAATTATCATTTTTTCTAAAAAAGACCAAAATAGTTCTCTAAAATGAGCAAAATACTTCATTTTTCATGTTTTTCTAGAAAAACTCCGTGATTTAAGACTAACACATATAAATTTCTATTTTTCCTATTTTTTGCAAAAAATCAAAAACTGAAGTCTAACACCTTGAAAAATATCAATTATCATTTTTTCTAAAAGAGTCCAAAAAAGTTCTCTGAAATGAGCAAAATACTTCATTTTTCATATTTTTTCTCAAAAAACTTCGTGATTGAAGACTAACACATACAAATTTTTATTTTTCCTATTTTTTGCAAAAAATCAAAAAATGAATTCTAACACCTTCAAAAATATCACTTATCATTTTTTCTAAAAAAGACCAAAATAGTTCTCTAAAATAAGCAAAATACTTCATTTTTCATGATTTTCCCAAAAAATTCCATGATTGAAGACTAACACATACAAATTTCAATTTTTCCAATTTTTTGCAAAAAATAAAAAACTGAAGTCTAACACCTTCAAAAATATCAATTATCATATTTTCTAAAAAAGACCAAAATAGTTCTCTAAAATGAGCAAAATACTTCATTTTTCATATTTTTCTCGAAAAACTCCGTGATTGAAGACTAACACATACAAATTTCTATTTGTCCTATTTTTTGCATAAAATCAAAAACTGAAGTCTAACACCTTCAAAAATATCAATTATCATTTTTTCTAAAAAAGACCAAAATAGTTCTCTAAAATGAGCAAAATACTTCATTTTTCATGTTTTTCTCGAAAAACTCCGTGATTGAAGACTAACACATACAAATTTCTATTTTTCCTATTTTTTGCAAAAAATCAAAAACTGAAGTCAAACACCTTCAAAAATATCAATTATCATTTTTTCTAAAAAAGATCAAAATAGTTCTCTAAAATGAGCAAAATACTTCGTTTTTCATGTTTTTCTCAAAAAACTCCGGGATTGAAGACTAACACATACAAATTTCTATTTGTCCTATTTTTTGCATAAAATCAAAAACTGAAGTCACCTTCAAAAATATCAATTATTTTTTTTTTCTAAAAAAGACCAAAATAGTTCACTAAAATGAGCAAAATACTTCATTTTTCAAGATTTTCTCAAAAAATTCCGTGATTGAAGACTAACACATACAAATTTCACTCTTTCCAATTTTTTGCAAAAAAAAACAAAACTGAAGTCTAACACCTTCAAAAATATCAATTATCATTTTTTCTGAAAAAGTCCAAAATACTTCTCAAAAATGAGCAAAATACTTCAGTTTTCATGTTTTTCTCAAAAAATTCCGTGATTGAAGACTAACAAATACGAATTTCTATTTTTCCTATTTTTTGCAAAAAATAAAAAACTGAAGTCTAACACCTTCAAAAATATCAATTATCATTTTTTGTAAAAAAGACCAAAATAGTTCTCTAAAATGAGCAAAATACTTCATTTTTCATGTTTTTCTCGAAAAACTCCGTGATTGAAGACTAACACATACAAATTTCTATTTTTCCTATTTTTTGCATTAAATCAAAAACTGAAGTCTAACACCTTCAAAAATATCAATTATCATTTTTTCTAAAGAAGACCAAAATAGTTCTCTAAAATGAGCAAAATACTTCATTTTTCATGATTTTCTCAAAAAATTCCGTGATTGAACACTAACACATACAAATTTCAATTTTTCCAATTTTTTGCAAAAAATCAAAAACTGAAGTCTAACACCTTCAAAAATATCAATTATCATTTTTTCTAAAAAAGACCAAAATAGTTCTCTAAAATGAGCAAAATACTTCATTTTTCATATTTTTCTCGAAAAACTCCGTGATTGAAGACTAACACATACAAATTTCAATTTTCCCATTTTTTTTGCAAAAAATAAAAAACTGAAGTCTAACACCTTCAAAAATATCAATTATCACTTTTTCTAAAAAAGACCAAAATAGTTCTCTAAAATGAGAAAAATACTTCATTTTTCATGTTTTTCGCGAAAAACTCCGTGATTGAAGACTAACACATACAAATTTCTATTTGTCCTATTTTTTGCAAAAAATCATAAACTGAAGTCTAACACCTTCAAAAATATCAATTATAATTTTTTCTAAAAAAGACCAAAATAGTTTTCTAAAATGAGCAAAATTCTTCATTTTTCATGATTTTCTCAAAAAATTCCGTGATTGAAGACAAACACATATAAATTTCAATTTTCCCATTTTTTTTGCAAAAAATAAAAAACTGAAGTCTAAAACCTTCAAAAATATCAATTATCATTTTTTCTAAAAAAGCCCAAAATAGTTCTCTAAAATGAGCAAAATACTTCATGTTTCATGTTTTTCTCGAAAAACTCCGTGATTGAAGACTAACACATACAAATTTCTATTTTTCCTATTTTTTGCATTAAATCAAAAACTGAAGTCTAACACCTTCAAAAATATCAATTATCATTTTTTCTAAAGAAGACCAAAATAGTTCTCTAAAATGAGCAAAATACTTCGTTTTTCATGTTTTTCTCAAAAAACTCCGGGATTGAAGACTAACACATACAAATTTCTATTTTTCCAATTTTTAGCATCAAATCAAAAACTGAAGTCTAACACCTTCAAAAATATCAATTATCATTTTTTCTAAAAAAGACCAAAATAGTTCTCTGAAATTAGCAAAATACTTCATTATTCATGTTTTTCTCAAAAAATTCCGTGATTGAAGACTAACACATACAAATTTCTATTTTTCCAATTTTTTGCAAAAAATAAAAAACTGTAAGTCTAACACCTTCAAAAATATCAATTATCATTTTTCCTAAAAAAGAACAAAATAGTTCTCTAATATTAGCAAAATACTTCATTTATCATGTTTTTCTCAAAAAACTCCGGGATTGAAGAGTAACACATACAAATTTCTATTTTTCCTATTTTTTGCATAAAATAAAAAACTGAAGTCTAACACCTTCAAAAATATCAATTATCATTTTTTCTAAAAAAGACCAAAATAGTTCTCTAAAATGAGCAAAATACTTCATTTTTCATGATTTTCTCAAAAAATTCCGTGATTGAACACTAACACATACAAATTTCAATTTTTCCAATTTTTTGCAAAAAATCAAAAACTGAAGTCTAACACCTTCAAAAATATCAATTATCATTTTTTCTAAAAAAGACCAAAATAGTTCTCTAAAATGAGCAAAATACTTCATTTTTCATATTTTTCACGAAAAACTCCGTGATTGAAGACTAACACATACAAATTTCAATTTTCCCATTTTTTTTGCAAAAAATAAAAAACTGAAGTCTAACACCTTCAAAAATATCAATTATCATTTTTTCTAAAAAAGACCAAAATAGTTTTCTAAAATGAGCAAAATACTTCATTTTTCATGATTTTCTCAAAAAATTCCGTGATTGAAGACTAACACATATAAATTTCAATTTTCCCATTTTTTTTGCAAAAAATAAAAAACTGAAGTCTAACACCTTCAAAAATATCAATTATCATTTTTTCCAAAAAAGACCAAAATAGTTCTCTAAAATGAGCAAAATACTTCATTTTTCATGTTTTTCTCGAAAAACTCCGTGATTGAAGACTAACACATACAAATTTCTATTTGTCCTATTTTTTGCATAAAATCAAAAACTGAAGTCTAACACCTTCAAAAATATCAATTATCATTTTTTTCTAAAAAAGACCAAAATAGTTCTCTAAAATGAGCAAAATACTTCATTTTTAATGTTTTTCTCAAAAAATTCCGTGATTGAAGACTAACACATACGAATTTCTATTTTTCCTATTTTTTGCAAAAAATAAAAAACTGAAGTCTAACACCTTCAAAAATATCAATTATCATTTTTTCTAAAAAAGACCAAAATAGTTCTCTAAAATGAGCAAAATACTTCATTTTTCATGTTTTTCTCGAAAAACTCCGTGATTGAAGACTAACACATACAAATTTCTATTTTTCCTATTTTTTGCATTAAATCAAAAACTGAAGTCTCACACCTTCAAACATATCAATTATCATTTTTTCTAAAAAAGACCAAAATAGTTCTCTAAAATGAGAAAATACTTCATTTTTCATGTTTTTCTCAAAAAACTCCGGGATTGAAGACTAACACATACAAATTTCTATTTTTCCAATTTTTAGCATCAAATCAAAAACTGAAGTCTAACACCTTCAAAAATATCAATTATCATTTTTTCTAAAAAAGACCAAAATAGTTCTCTGAAATGAGCAAAATACTTCATTATTCATGTTTTTCTCAAAAAATTCCGTGATTGAAGACTAACACATACAAATTTCTATTTTTCCAATTTTTTGCAAAAAATAAAAAAACTGTAAGTCTAACACCTTCAAAAATATCAATTATCATTTTTCCTAAAAAAGACCAAAATAGTTCTCTAAAATGAGCAAAATACTTCATTTATCATGTTTTTCTCAAAAAACCCCGGGATTGAAGACTAACACATACAAATTTCTATTTTTCCTATTTTTTGCATAAAATAAAAAACTGAAGTCTAACACGTTAAAAAATATCAATTATCATTTTTTCTAAAAAAGACCAAAATAGTTCTCTAAAATGAGCAAAATACTTCATTTTTTTTGATTTTCTCAAAAAATTCCGTGATTGAAGACTAAAACATACAAATTTCAATTTTTCCAATTTTTTGCAAAAAATCAATAACTGAAGTCTAACACCTTCAAAAATATCAATTATCATTTTTTCTAAAAAAGACCAAAATAGTTCTCTAAAATGAGCAAAATACTTCATTTTTCATATTTTTCTCGAAAAACTCCGTGATTGAAGACTAACACATACAAATTTCAATTTTCCCATTTTTTTTGCAAAAAATAAAAAACTGAAGTCTAACACCTTCAAAAATATCAATTATCATTTTTTCTAAAAAAGACCAAAATAGTTTTCTAAAATGAGCAAAATACTTAATTTTTCATGATTTTCTCAAAAAATTCCGTAATTGAAGACTAACACATACAAATTTCAATTTTTCCAATTTTTTGCAAAAAAAAACAAAACTGAAGTCTAACACCTTCAAAAATATCAATTATCATTTTTTCTGAAAAAGTTCAAAATAGTTCTCTAAAATGAGAAAAATACTTCATTTTAAATGTTTTCCTCAAAAAATTCCGTGATTGAAGACTAACACATACGAATTTCTATTTTTCCTATTTTTTGCAAAAAATAAAAAACTGAAGTCTAACACCTTCAAAAATATCAATTATCATTTTTTCTAAAAAGGACCAAAATAGTTCTCTAAAATGAGCAAAATACTTCATTTTTCATGTTTTTCTCCAAAAACTCCGGGATTGAAGACTAACACATACAAATTTCTATTTTTCCAATTTTTAGCATCAAATCAAAAACTGAAGTCTAACACCTTCAAAAATATCAATTATCATTTTTTCTAAAAAAGACCAAAATAGTTCTCTAAAATGAGCAAAATACTTCATTTTTCATGTTTTACTCGAAAAACTCCGTGATGGAAGACTAACACATACAAATTTCTATTTTTCCTGTATTTTGCATTAAATCAAAAACTGAAGTCGAACACCTTAAAAAATATCAATTATCATTTTTTCTGAAAAAGACCAAAATAGTTCTCTAAAATGAGGAAAATACTTCATTTTTAATGTTTTTCTCGAAAAACTCCGTGATTGAAGACTAACACATACAAATTTCTATTTGTCCTATTTTTTGCATAAAATCAAAAACTGAAGTCTAACACCTTCAAAAATATCAATTATCATTTTTTTCTAAAAAAGACCAAAATAGTTCTCTAAAATGAGCAAAATACTTCATTTTTAATGTTTTTCTCAAAAAATTCCGTGATTGAAGACTAACACATACGAATTTCTATTTTTCCTATTTTTTGCAAAAAATAAAAAACTGAAGTCTAACACCTTCAAAAATATCAATTATCATTTTTTCTAAAAAAGACCAAAATAGTTCTCTAAAATGAGCAAAATACTTCATTTTTCATGTTTTTCTCGAAAAACTCCGTGATTGAAGACTAACACATACAAATTTCTATTTTTCCTATTTTTTGCATTAAATCAAAAACTGAAGTCTCACACCTTCAAACATATCAATTATCATTTTTTCTAAAAAAGACCAAAATAGTTCTCTAAAATGAGAAAATACTTCATTTTTCATGTTTTTCTCAAAAAACTCCGGGATTGAAGACTAACACATACAAATTTCTATTTTTCCAATTTTTAGCATCAAATCAAAAACTGAAGTCTAACACCTTCAAAAATATCAATTATCATTTTTTCTAAAAAAGACCAAAATAGTTCTCTGAAATGAGCAAAATACTTCATTATTCATGTTTTTCTCAAAAAATTCCGTGATTGAAGACTAACACATACAAATTTCTATTTTTCCAATTTTTTGCAAAAAATAAAAAAACTGTAAGTCTAACACCTTCAAAAATATCAATTATCATTTTTCCTAAAAAAGACCAAAATAGTTCTCTAAAATGAGCAAAATACTTCATTTATCATGTTTTTCTCAAAAAACCCCGGGATTGAAGACTAACACATACAAATTTCTATTTTTCCTATTTTTTGCATAAAATAAAAAACTGAAGTCTAACACGTTAAAAAATATCAATTATCATTTTTTCTAAAAAAGACCAAAATAGTTCTCTAAAATGAGCAAAATACTTCATTTTTTTTGATTTTCTCAAAAAATTCCGTGATTGAAGACTAAAACATACAAATTTCAATTTTTCCAATTTTTTGCAAAAAATCAATAACTGAAGTCTAACACCTTCAAAAATATCAATTATCATTTTTTCTAAAAAAGACCAAAATAGTTCTCTAAAATGAGCAAAATACTTCATTTTTCATATTTTTCTCGAAAAACTCCGTGATTGAAGACTAACACATACAAATTTCAATTTTCCCATTTTTTTTGCAAAAAATAAAAAACTGAAGTCTAACACCTTCAAAAATATCAATTATCATTTTTTCTAAAAAAGACCAAAATAGTTTTCTAAAATGAGCAAAATACTTAATTTTTCATGATTTTCTCAAAAAATTCCGTAATTGAAGACTAACACATACAAATTTCAATTTTTCCAATTTTTTGCAAAAAAAAACAAAACTGAAGTCTAACACCTTCAAAAATATCAATTATCATTTTTTCTGAAAAAGATCAAAATAGTTCTCTAAAATGAGAAAAATACTTCATTTTAAATGTTTTCCTCAAAAAATTCCGTGATTGAAGACTAACACATACGAATTTCTATTTTTCCTATTTTTTGCAAAAAATAAAAAACTGAAGTCTAACACCTTCAAAAATATCAATTATCATTTTTTCTAAAAAGGACCAAAATAGTTCTCTAAAATGAGCAAAATACTTCATTTTTCATGTTTTTCTCCAAAAACTCCGGGATTGAAGACTAACACATACAAATTTCTATTTTTCCAATTTTTAGCATCAAATCAAAAACTGAAGTCTAACACCTTCAAAAATATCAATTATCATTTTTTCTAAAAAAGACCAAAATAGTTCTCTAAAATGAGCAAAATACTTCATTTTTCATGTTTTACTCGAAAAACTCCGTGATGGAAGACTAACACATACAAATTTCTATTTTTCCTGTATTTTGCATTAAATCAAAAACTGAAGTCGAACACCTTAAAAAATATCAATTATCATTTTTTCTGAAAAAGACCAAAATAGTTCTCTAAAATGAGGAAAATACTTCATTTTTAATGTTTTTCTCGAAAAACTCCGTGATTGAAGACTAACACATACGAATTTCTATTTTTCGTATTTTTTGCAAAAAATAAAAAACTGAAGTCTAACACCTTCAAAAATATCAATTATCATTTTTTCTAAAAAAGACCAAAATAGTTTTCTAAAATGAGCAAAATACTTCATTTTTCATGATTTTCTCAAAAAATTCCGTGATTGAAGACTAACACATATAAATTTCAATTTTCCCATTTTTTTTGCAAAAAATAAAAAACTGAAGTCTAACACCTTCAAAAATATCAATTATCATTTTTTCCAAAAAAGACCAAAATAGTTCTCTAAAATGAGCAAAATACTTCATTTTTCATGTTTTTCTCGAAAAACTCCGTGATTGAAGACTAACACATACAAATTTCTATTTGTCCTATTTTTTGCATAAAATCAAAAACTGAAGTCTAACACCTTCAAAAATATCAATTATCATTTTTTTCTAAAAAAGACCAAAATAGTTCTCTAAAATGAGCAAAATACTTCATTTTTAATGTTTTTCTCAAAAAATTCCGTGATTGAAGACTAACACATACGAATTTCTATTTTTCCTATTTTTTGCAAAAAATAAAAAACTGAAGTCTAACACCTTCAAAAATATCAATTATCATTTTTTCTAAAAAAGACCAAAATAGTTCTCTAAAATGAGCAAAATACTTCATTTTTCATGTTTTTCTCGAAAAACTCCGTGATTGAAGACTAACACATACAAATTTCTATTTTTCCTATTTTTTGCATTAAATCAAAAACTGAAGTCTCACACCTTCAAACATATCAATTATCATTTTTTCTAAAAAAGACCAAAATAGTTCTCTAAAATGAGAAAATACTTCATTTTTCATGTTTTTCTCAAAAAACTCCGGGATTGAAGACTAACACATACAAATTTCTATTTTTCCAATTTTTAGCATCAAATCAAAAACTGAAGTCTAACACCTTCAAAAATATCAATTATCATTTTTTCTAAAAAAGACCAAAATAGTTCTCTGAAATGAGCAAAATACTTCATTATTCATGTTTTTCTCAAAAAATTCCGTGATTGAAGACTAACACATACAAATTTCTATTTTTCCAATTTTTTGCAAAAAATAAAAAAACTGTAAGTCTAACACCTTCAAAAATATCAATTATCATTTTTCCTAAAAAAGACCAAAATAGTTCTCTAAAATGAGCAAAATACTTCATTTATCATGTTTTTCTCAAAAAACCCCGGGATTGAAGACTAACACATACAAATTTCTATTTTTCCTATTTTTTGCATAAAATAAAAAACTGAAGTCTAACACGTTAAAAAATATCAATTATCATTTTTTCTAAAAAAGACCAAAATAGTTCTCTAAAATGAGCAAAATACTTCATTTTTTTTGATTTTCTCAAAAAATTCCGTGATTGAAGACTAAAACATACAAATTTCAATTTTTCCAATTTTTTGCAAAAAATCAATAACTGAAGTCTAACACCTTCAAAAATATCAATTATCATTTTTTCTAAAAAAGACCAAAATAGTTCTCTAAAATGAGCAAAATACTTCATTTTTCATATTTTTCTCGAAAAACTCCGTGATTGAAGACTAACACATACAAATTTCAATTTTCCCATTTTTTTTGCAAAAAATAAAAAACTGAAGTCTAACACCTTCAAAAATATCAATTATCATTTTTTCTAAAAAAGACCAAAATAGTTTTCTAAAATGAGCAAAATACTTAATTTTTCATGATTTTCTCAAAAAATTCCGTAATTGAAGACTAACACATACAAATTTCAATTTTTCCAATTTTTTGCAAAAAAAAACAAAACTGAAGTCTAACACCTTCAAAAATATCAATTATCATTTTTTCTGAAAAAGATCAAAATAGTTCTCTAAAATGAGAAAAATACTTCATTTTAAATGTTTTCCTCAAAAAATTCCGTGATTGAAGACTAACACATACGAATTTCTATTTTTCCTATTTTTTGCAAAAAATAAAAAACTGAAGTCTAACACCTTCAAAAATATCAATTATCATTTTTTCTAAAAAGGACCAAAATAGTTCTCTAAAATGAGCAAAATACTTCATTTTTCATGTTTTTCTCCAAAAACTCCGGGATTGAAGACTAACACATACAAATTTCTATTTTTCCAATTTTTAGCATCAAATCAAAAACTGAAGTCTAACACCTTCAAAAATATCAATTATCATTTTTTCTAAAAAAGACCAAAATAGTTCTCTAAAATGAGCAAAATACTTCATTTTTCATGTTTTACTCGAAAAACTCCGTGATGGAAGACTAACACATACAAATTTCTATTTTTCCTGTATTTTGCATTAAATCAAAAACTGAAGTCGAACACCTTAAAAAATATCAATTATCATTTTTTCTGAAAAAGACCAAAATAGTTCTCTAAAATGAGGAAAATACTTCATTTTTAATGTTTTTCTCGAAAAACTCCGTGATTGAAGACTAACACATACAAATTTCTATTTGTCCTATTTTTTGCATAAAATCAAAAACTGAAGTCTAACACCTTCAAAAATATCAATTATCATTTTTTTCTAAAAAAGACCAAAATAGTTCTCTAAAATGAGCAAAATACTTCATTTTTAATGTTTTTCTCAAAAAATTCCGTGATTGAAGACTAACACATACGAATTTCTATTTTTCCTATTTTTTGCAAAAAATAAAAACTGAAGTCTAACACCTTCAAAAATATCAATTATCATTTTTTCTAAAAAAGACCAAAATAGTTCTCTAAAATGAGCAAAATACTTCATTTTTCATGTTTTTCTCGAAAAACTCCGTGATTGAAGACTAACACATACAAATTTCTATTTTTCCTATTTTTTGCATTAAATCAAAAACTGAAGTCTCACACCTTCAAACATATCAATTATCATTTTTTCTAAAAAAGACCAAAATAGTTCTCTAAAATGAGAAAATACTTCATTTTTCATGTTTTTCTCAAAAAACTCCGGGATTGAAGACTAACACATACAAATTTCTATTTTTCCAATTTTTAGCATCAAATCAAAAACTGAAGTCTAACACCTTCAAAAATATCAATTATCATTTTTTCTAAAAAAGACCAAAATAGTTCTCTGAAATGAGCAAAATACTTCATTATTCATGTTTTTCTCAAAAAATTCCGTGATTGAAGACTAACACATACAAATTTCTATTTTTCCAATTTTTTGCAAAAAATAAAAAAACTGTAAGTCTAACACCTTCAAAAATATCAATTATCATTTTTCCTAAAAAAGACCAAAATAGTTCTCTAAAATGAGCAAAATACTTCATTTATCATGTTTTTCTCAAAAAACCCCGGGATTGAAGACTAACACATACAAATTTCTATTTTTCCTATTTTTTGCATAAAATAAAAAACTGAAGTCTAACACGTTAAAAAATATCAATTATCATTTTTTCTAAAAAAGACCAAAATAGTTCTCTAAAATGAGCAAAATACTTCATTTTTTTTGATTTTCTCAAAAAATTCCGTGATTGAAGACTAAAACATACAAATTTCAATTTTTCCAATTTTTTGCAAAAAATCAATAACTGAAGTCTAACACCTTCAAAAATATCAATTATCATTTTTTCTAAAAAAGACCAAAATAGTTCTCTAAAATGAGCAAAATACTTCATTTTTCATATTTTTCTCGAAAAACTCCGTGATTGAAGACTAACACATACAAATTTCAATTTTCCCATTTTTTTTGCAAAAAATAAAAAACTGAAGTCTAACACCTTCAAAAATATCAATTATCATTTTTTCTAAAAAAGACCAAAATAGTTTTCTAAAATGAGCAAAATACTTAATTTTTCATGATTTTCTCAAAAAATTCCGTAATTGAAGACTAACACATACAAATTTCAATTTTTCCAATTTTTTGCAAAAAAAAACAAAACTGAAGTCTAACACCTTCAAAAATATCAATTATCATTTTTTCTGAAAAAGATCAAAATAGTTCTCTAAAATGAGAAAAATACTTCATTTTAAATGTTTTCCTCAAAAAATTCCGTGATTGAAGACTAACACATACGAATTTCTATTTTTCCTATTTTTTGCAAAAAATAAAAAACTGAAGTCTAACACCTTCAAAAATATCAATTATCATTTTTTCTAAAAAGGACCAAAATAGTTCTCTAAAATGAGCAAAATACTTCATTTTTCATGTTTTTCTCCAAAAACTCCGGGATTGAAGACTAACACATACAAATTTCTATTTTTCCAATTTTTAGCATCAAATCAAAAACTGAAGTCTAACACCTTCAAAAATATCAATTATCATTTTTTCTAAAAAAGACCAAAATAGTTCTCTAAAATGAGCAAAATACTTCATTTTTCATGTTTTACTCGAAAAACTCCGTGATGGAAGACTAACACATACAAATTTCTATTTTTCCTGTATTTTGCATTAAATCAAAAACTGAAGTCGAACACCTTAAAAAATATCAATTATCATTTTTTCTGAAAAAGACCAAAATAGTTCTCTAAAATGAGGAAAATACTTCATTTTTAATGTTTTTCTCGAAAAACTCCGTGATTGAAGACTAACACATACGAATTTCTATTTTTCGTATTTTTTGCAAAAAATAAAAAACTGAAGTCTAACACCTTCAAAAATATCAATTATCATTTTTTCTAAAAAAGACCAAAATAGTTTTCTAAAATGAGCAAAATACTTCATTTTTCATGATTTTCTCAAAAAATTCCGTGATTGAAGACTAACACATATAAATTTCAATTTTCCCATTTTTTTTGCAAAAAATAAAAAACTGAAGTCTAACACCTTCAAAAATATCAATTATCATTTTTTCCAAAAAAGACCAAAATAGTTCTCTAAAATGAGCAAAATACTTCATTTTTCATGTTTTTCTCGAAAAACTCCGTGATTGAAGACTAACACATACAAATTTCTATTTGTCCTATTTTTTGCATAAAATCAAAAACTGAAGTCTAACACCTTCAAAAATATCAATTATCATTTTTTTCTAAAAAAGACCAAAATAGTTCTCTAAAATGAGCAAAATACTTCATTTTTAATGTTTTTCTCAAAAAATTCCGTGATTGAAGACTAACACATACGAATTTCTATTTTTCCTATTTTTTGCAAAAAATAAAAAACTGAAGTCTAACACCTTCAAAAATATCAATTATCATTTTTTCTAAAAAAGACCAAAATAGTTCTCTAAAATGAGCAAAATACTTCATTTTTCATGTTTTTCTCGAAAAACTCCGTGATTGAAGACTAACACATACAAATTTCTATTTTTCCTATTTTTTGCATTAAATCAAAAACTGAAGTCTCACACCTTCAAACATATCAATTATCATTTTTTCTAAAAAAGACCAAAATAGTTCTCTAAAATGAGAAAATACTTCATTTTTCATGTTTTTCTCAAAAAACTCCGGGATTGAAGACTAACACATACAAATTTCTATTTTTCCAATTTTTAGCATCAAATCAAAAACTGAAGTCTAACACCTTCAAAAATATCAATTATCATTTTTTCTAAAAAAGACCAAAATAGTTCTCTGAAATGAGCAAAATACTTCATTATTCATGTTTTTCTCAAAAAATTCCGTGATTGAAGACTAACACATACAAATTTCTATTTTTCCAATTTTTTGCAAAAAATAAAAAAACTGTAAGTCTAATACCTTCAAAAATATCAATTATCATTTTTCCTAAAAAAGACCAAAATAGTTCTCTAAAATGAGCAAAATACTTCATTTATCATGTTTTTCTCAAAAAACCCCGGGATTGAAGACTAACACATACAAATTTCTATTTTTCCTATTTTTTGCATAAAATAAAAAACTGAAGTCTAACACGTTAAAAAATATCAATTATCATTTTTTCTAAAAAAGACCAAAATAGTTCTCTAAAATGAGCAAAATACTTCATTTTTTTTGATTTTCTCAAAAAATTCCGTGATTGAAGACTAAAACATACAAATTTCAATTTTTCCAATTTTTTGCAAAAAATCAATAACTGAAGTCTAACACCTTCAAAAATATCAATTATCATTTTTTCTAAAAAAGACCAAAATAGTTCTCTAAAATGAGCAAAATACTTCATTTTTCATATTTTTCTCGAAAAACTCCGTGATTGAAGACTAACACATACAAATTTCAATTTTCCCATTTTTTTTGCAAAAAATAAAAAACTGAAGTCTAACACCTTCAAAAATATCAATTATCATTTTTTCTAAAAAAGACCAAAATTGTTTTCTAAAATGAGCAAAATACTTAATTTTTCATGATTTTCTCAAAAAATTCCGTGATTGAAGACTAACACATATAAATTTCAATTTTCCCATTTTTTTTGCAAAAAATAAAGAACTGAAGTCTAACACCTTCAAAAATATCAATTATCATTTTTTCTAAAAAAGACCAAAATAGTTCTCAAAAATGAGCAAAATACTTCATTTTTCATGTTTTTCTCGAAAAACTCCGTGATTGAAGACTAACACATACAAATTTCTATTTGTCCTATTTTTTGCATCAAATCAAAAACTGAAGTCTAACACCTTCAAAAATATCAATTATCATTTTTTTCTAAAAAAGACCAAAATAGTTCTCTAAAATGAGCAAAATACTTCATTTTTCATGATTTTCTCAAAAAATTCCGTGATTGAAGACTAACACATACAAATTTCAATTTTTCCAATTTTTTGCAAAAAAAAGACAAAACTGAAGTCGAACACCTTAAAAAATATCAATTATCATTTTTTCTGAAAAAGACCAAAATAGTTCTCTAAAATGAGGAAAATACTTCATTTTTAATGTTTTTCTCGAAAAACTCCGTGATTGAAGACTAACACATACAAATTTCTATTTTTCCTATTTTTTGCATTAAATCAAAAACTGAAGTCTAACACCTTCAAACATATCAATTATCATTTTTTCTAAAAAAGACCAAAATAGTTCTCTAAAATGAGAAAATACTTCATTTTTCATGTTTTTTCTCAAAAAACTCCGGGATTTAAGACTAACACATACAAATTTCTATTTTTCCAATTTTTAGCAACAAATCAAAAACTGAAGTCTAACCTTCAAAAATATCAATTATCATTTTTTCTAAAAAAGACCAAAATAGTTCTCTGAAATGAGCAAAATACTTCATTATTCATGTTTTTCTCAAAAAATTCCGTGATTGAAGACTAACGCATACAAATTTCTATTTTTCCAATTATTTGCAAAAAATAAAAAACTGTAAGTCTAACACCTTCAAAAATATCAATTATCATTTTTTCTAAAAAAGACCAAAATAGTTCTCTGAAATGAGCAAAATACTTCATTATTCATGTTTTTCTCAAAAAATTCCGTGATTGAAGACTAACACATACAAATTTCTATTTTTCCAATTTTTTGCAAAAAATAAAAAACTGAAGTCTAACACGTTCAAAAATATCAATTATCATTTTTTCTAAAAAAGACCAAAATAGTTCTCTAAAATGAGCAAAATACTTCATTTTTCATGATTTTCTCAAAAAATTCCGTGATTGAAGACTAAAACATACAAATTTCAATTTTTCCAATTTTTTGCAAAAAATCAAAAACTGAAGTCTAACACCTTCAAAAATATCAATTATCATTTTTTCTAAAAAAGACCAAAGTAGTTCTCTAAAATGAGCAAAATACTTTATTTTTCATATTTTTCTCGGAAAACTCCGTGATTGAAGACTAACACATACAAATTTCAATTTTCCCATTTTTTTTGATAAAAAATAAAAAACTGAAGTCTAACACCTTCAAAAATATCAATTATCATTTTTTCTAAAAAAGACCAAAATAGTTCTCTAAAACCGGGAAAATTGATATTTTTGAAGCTGTTAGACTTCTTTTTTTATCTTTTGCACAAAATAGGAAAAATAGAAATTTGTGTGTGTTAGCCTTCAATCACGGAATTTTTTTAGAAAAACATGAAAAATGAAGTATTTTGCTCATTTTAGAGAACTATTTTGGTCTTTTTCAGAAAAAATGATAATTGATATTTTTGAAGGTGTTAGACTTCAGTTTTTTATTTTTTACAAAAAATAGGAAAAATAGAAATTTGTATGTGTTAGTCTTCAATCTAAAATGGGCAAAATACATCACTTTTCATGTTTTTCTCAAAAAACTCCTGGATTGAAGACTAACACATACAAATTTGTATTTTTCCAATTTTTGCATAAAATCAAAAACTGAAGTCTAACACCTTCAAAAATATCAATTATCATTTTTTCTAAAAAAGACCAAAATAGTTCTCTAAAATGAGCAAAATACTTCATTTTTCATGTTTTTCTCAAAAAATTCCGTGAATGAAGACTAACACATACAAATTTCAATTTTTCCAATTTTTTGCAGAAAATAAAAAACTGAAGTACCTTCAAAAATATCAATTATCATTTTTTCTAAAAGGGTCCAAAATAGTTCTCTAAAATGAGCAAAATACTTCATTTTTCATGTTTTTCTCAAAAAACTTCGTGATTGAAGACTGACACATACAAATTTCTATTTTTCCTATTTTTTGCAAAAAATCAAAAACTGAAGTCTAACACCTTCAAAAATATCAATTGACCAAAATAGTTCTCTAAAATGAGCAAAATACTTCATTTATCATGTTTTTCTCAAAAAACTCCGGGATTGAAGACTAACACATACAAATTTCTATTTTTCCATTTTTTTGCATAAAATCAAAAACTGAAGTCTAACACCTTCAAAAATATCAATTATCATTTTTTCTAAAAGAGTCCAAAATAGTTCTCTAAAATGAGCAAAATACTTCATTTTTCATGTTTTTCTCAAAAAACTTCGTGATTGAAGACTAACACCCACAAATTTCTATTTTTCCTATTTTTTTCAAAAAATCAAAAAATGAAGTCTAACACCTTCAAAAATATCAATTATCATTTTTTCTAAAAAATACCAAAATAGTTCTCTAAAATGATCAAAATACTTCATTTTTCATGTTTTTCTCAAAAAACTCCTGGATTGAAGACTAACACATACAAATTTCTATTTTTCCAATTTTTTGCATAAAATCAAAAACTGAAGTCTAACACCTTCAAAAATATCAATTATCATTTTTTCTAAAAAAGACCAAAATAGTTCTCTAAAATGAGCAAAATACTTCATTTTTCATGTTTTTCTCAAAAAATTCCGTGATTGAAGACTAACACATACAAATTTCTATTTTTCCAATTTTTTGCAGAAAATCAAAAACTGAAGTCTAACACCTTGAAAAATATCAATTATCATTTTTTCTAAAAGGGTCCAAAATAGTTCTCTAAAATGAGCAAAATACTTCATTTTTCATGTTTTTCTTAAAAAACTCCTGGATTGAAGACTCACACATACAAATTTCTATTTGTCCTATTTTTTGCATAAAATCAAAAACTGAAGTCTAACACCTTCAAAAATATCAATTATCATTTTTTCTAAAAAAGACCAAAATAGTTCTCTAAAATGAGCAAAATACTTCATTTTTCATGTTTTTCTCAAAAAATTCCGTGAATGAAAACTAACACATACAAACTTCAATTTTTCCAATTTTTTGGAGAAAATCAAAAACTGAAGTCTAACACCTTCAAAAATATCAATTATCATTTTTTCTAAAAGGGTCCAAAATAGTTCTCTAAAATGAGCAAAATACTTCATTTTTCATGTTTTTCTCAAAAAACTCCGGGATTGAAGACTAACACATACAAATTTCTATTTTTCCTATTTTTTGCAAAAAATCAATAAATGAAGTCCAACAACTTCAAAAATATCAATTATCATTTTTTCTAAAAAAGACCAAAATAGTTCTCTAAAATGAGCAAAATACTTCATTTTTTATGTTTTTCTCAAAAAACTCCGGGATTGAAGACTAACACATACAAATTTCTATTTTTCCTATTTTTTGCATAAAATCAAAAACTGAAGTCTAACACCTTCAAAAGTATCAATTATCATTTTTTCTAAAAAAGACCAAAATAGTTATCTAAAATGAGCAAAATAATTCATTTTTCATGTTTTTCTCAAAAAATTCCGTGAATAAAGACTAACACATACAAATTTCAATTTTTCCAATTTTTTGCAGAAAATCATAAACTGAAGTCTAACACCTTCAAAAATATCAATTATAATTTTTTTTAAAAGGGTCCAAAATAGTTCTCTAAATTGAGCAAAATACTTAATTTTTCATGTTTTTCTCAAAAAACTTCGTGATTCAAGACTAACACATACAAATTTCTATTTTTCCTATTTTTTACAAAAAATCAAAAACTGAAGTCTAACACCTTCAAAAATATCAATTATCATTTTTTCTAAAAAAGACCAAAATAGTTCTCTAAAATGAGCAAAATACTTCATTTTTCATGTTTTTCTCAAAAAACTCCGGGATTGAAGACTAACACATACAAATTTCTATTTTTCCTATTTTTTTGCATAAAATAAAAAACTGAAGTCTAACACCTTCAAAAATATCAATTATCATTTTTTCTGAAAGAGTCCAAAATAGTTCTCTAAAATGAGCAAAATACTGCATTTTTCATGTTTTTCTCAAAAAATTCCGTGAATGAAGACTAACACATACAAATTTCTATTTTTCCTATTTTTTGCATAAAATCAAAAACTGAAGTCTAACACCTTCAAAAATATCAATTATCATTCTTTCTAAAAAAGACCAAAATAGTTCTCTAAAATGAGCAAAATACTTCATTTTTCATGTTTTTCTCAAAAAACTCCGGGATTGAAGACATACAAATTTCTATTTTTCCTATTTTTTTGCAGAAAAACAAAAACTGAAGTCTAACACCTTCAAAAATATCAATTATCATTTATTCTAAAAAAGACCAAACTAGTTCTCTAAAATGAGCAAAATACTTCATTTTTCATGTTTTTCTCAAAAAACTCCTGAACTGAAGACTAACACATACAAATTTCTATTTTTCCTATTTTTTGCAAAAAATCAAAAACTGAAGTCTAACACGTTCAAAAATATCAATTATCATTTTTTCTAAAAAAGACCAAAATAGTTCTCTAAAATGAGCAAAATACTTCATTTTTCATGTTTTTCTCAAAAAACTCCGTGATTGAAGACTAACACATACAAATTTCTATTATTCCTATTTTTTGCATAAAATCAAAAAATGAAGTCTAACACCTTAAAACATATCAATTATCATTTTTTCTAAAGAAGACCAAAATAGTTCTCTAAAATGAGCAAAATACTTCACTTTTCATGTTTTTCTCAAAAAACTCCTGGATTGAAGACTAACACATACAAATTTCTATTTTTCCAATTTTTGCATAAAATCAAAAACTGAAGTCTAACACCTTCAAAAATATGAATTATCATTTTTTCTAAAAAAGACCAAAATAGTTCTCTAAAATGAGCAAAATACTTCATTTTTTATGTTTTTCTCAAAAAATTCCGTGAATGAAGACTAACACATACAAATTTCAATTTTTCCAATTTTTTGCAGAAAATAAAAAACTGAAGTCTAACACCTTCAAAAATATCAATTATAATTTTTTCTAAAAGGGTCCAAAATAGTTCTCTAAAATGAGCAAAATACTTCATTTTTCATGTTTTTCTCAAAAAACTTCGTGATTGAAGACTAACACATACAAATTTCTATTTTTCCTATTTTTTGCAAAAAATCAAAAACTGAAGTCTAACACCTTCAAAAATATCAATTGACCAAAATAGTTCTCTAAAATGAGCAAAATACTTCATTTATCATGTTTTTCTCAAAAAACTCCGGGATTGAAGACTAACACATACAAATTTCTATTTTTCCAATTTTTTGAATAAAATCAAAAACTGAAGTTTAACACCTTCAAAAATATCAATTATCATTTTTTCTAAAAGAGTCCAAAATAGTTCTCTAAAATGAGCAAAATACTTCATTTTTCATGTTTTTCTAAAAAAACCCCGGGATTGAAGACTAACACATACAAATTTCTATTTGTCCTATTTTTTGCATAAAATAAAAAACTGAAGTCTAACACGTTAAAAAATATCAATTATCATTTTTTCTAAAAAAGACCAAAATAGTTCTCTAAAATGAGCAAAATACTTCATTTTTTTTTATTTTCTCAAAAAATTCCGTGATTGAAGACTAAAACATACAAATTTCAATTTTTCCAATTTTTTGCAAAAAATCAATAACTGAAGTCTAACACCTTCAAAAATATCAATTATCATTTTTTCTAAAAAAGACCAAAATAGTTCTCTAAAATGAGCAAAATACTTCATTTTTCATATTTTTCTCGAAAAACTCCGTGATTGAAGACTAACACATACAAATTTCAATTTTCCCATTTTTTTTGCAAAAAATAAAAAACTGAAGTCTAACACCTTCAAAAATATCAATTATCATTTTTTCTAAAAAAGACCAAAATAGTTTTCTAAAATGAGCAAAATACTTCATTTTTCATGATTTTCTCAAAAAATTCCGTGATTGAAGACATACAAATTTCTATTTTTCCTATTTTTTTAAAGAAAAACAAAAATTGAAGTCTAACACCTTCAAAAATATCAATTATCATTTATTCTAAAAAAGACCAAACTAGTTCTCTAAAATGAGCAAAATACTTCATTTTTCATGTTTTTCTCAAAAAACTCCTGGACTGAAGACTAACACATACAAATTTCTATTTTTCCTATTTTTTGCATAAAATCAAAAACTGAAGTCTAACAGCTTCAAAAATACCAATTATCATTTTTTCTAAAAAAGACCAAAATAGTTCTCTAAAATGAGCAAAATACTTCATTTTTCATGTTTTTCTCAAAAAATTCCAATTTTCATTTTTTCTAAAAAAGCCCAAAATAGTTCTCTAAAATGAGCAAAATACTTCATGTTTCATGTTTTTCTCGAAAAACTCCGTGATTGAAGACTAACACATACAAATTTCTATTTTTCCTATTTTTTGCATTAAATCAAAAACTGAAGTCTAACACCTTCAAAAATATCAATTATCATTTTTTCTAAAGAAGACCAAAATAGTTCTCTAAAATGAGCAAAATACTTCGTTTTTCATGTTTTTCTCAAAAAACTCCGGGATTGAAGACTAACACATAAAAATTTCTATTTTTCCAATTTTTAGCATCAAATCAAAAACTGAAGTCTAACACCTTCAAAAATATCAATTATCATTTTTTCTAAAAGAGTCCAAAATAGTTCTCTAAAATGAGCAAAATACTTCATTTTTCAAGTTTTTCTCAAAAAACTTCGTGATTGAAGACTACCACCTACAAATTTCTATTTTTCCTATTTTTTGCAAAAAAATAAAAAAATGAAGTCTAACACCTTCAAAAATATCAATTATAATTTTTTCTAAAAAATACCAAAATAGTTCTCTAAAATGATCAAAATACTTCATTTTTCATGTTTTTCTGAAAAAACTCCTGGATTGAAGACTAACACATACAAATTTCTATTTTTCATATTTTTTGCATAAAATCAAAAACTGAAGTCTAACACCTTCAAAAATATCAATTATCATTTTTTCTAAAAAAGACCAAAATAGTTCTCTAAAATGAGCAAAATACTTTATTTTTCATGTTTTTTCAAAAAATAACGTGAATGAAGACTAACACATACAAATTTCAATTTTCCCAATTTTTTGCAGAAAATCAAAAACTGAAGTCTACCACCTTCAAAAATATCAATTATCATTTTTTCTAAAAAAGACCAAAATAGTTCTCTAAAATGAGCAAAATACTTCATTTTTCATGTTTTTCTCAAAAAACTTCGTGATTGAAGACTAACACATACAAATTTCTATTTTTCCTATTTTTTGCAAAAAATCAAAAACTGAAGTCTAACACCTTCAAAAATATCAATTGACCAAAATAGTTCTCTAAAATGAGCAAAATACTTCATTTATCATGTTTTTCTCAAAAAACTCCGGGATTGAAGACTAGCACATACAAATTTCTATTTTTCCAATTTTTTGCATAAAATCAAAAACTGAAGTCTAACACCTTCAAAAATATCAATTATCATTTTTTCTAAAAGAGGCCAAAATAGTTCTCTAAAATGACCAAAATACTTCATTTTTCATGTTTTTCTCAAAAAACTTCGTGATTGAAGACTAACACCTACAAATTTCTATTTTTCCTATTTTTTGCAAAAAATCAAAAAATGAAGTCTAACACCTTCAAAAATATCAATTATCATTTTTTCTAAAAAATACCAAAATAGTTCTCTAAAATGATCAAAATACTTCATTTTTCATGTTTTTCTCAAAAAACTCCTGGATTGAAGACTAACACATACAAATTTCTATTTTTCATATTTTTTGCATAAAATCAAAAACTGAAGTCTAACACCTTCAAAAATATCAATTATCATTTTTTCTAAAAAAGACCAAAATAGTTCTCTAAAATGAGCAAAATACTTCATTTTTCATGTTTTTTCAAAAAATAAAGTGAATGAAGACTAACACATACAAATTTCAATTTTCCCAATTTTTTGCAGAAAATCAAAAACTGAAGTCTACCACCTTCAAAAATATCAATTATCATTTTTTCTAAAAAAGACCAAAATAGTTCTCTAAAATGAGCAAAATACTTCATTTTTCATGTTTTTCTCAAAAAACTCCGTGATTGAAGACTAACACATACAAATTTCTATTTTTTCTATTTTTTGCATAAAATCAAAAAATGAAGTCTAACACCTTCAAAAATATCAATTATCATTTTTTCTAAAAAATACCAAAATAGTTCTCTAAAATGATCAAAATACTTCATTTTTCATGTTTTTCTCAAAAAACTCCTGGATTGAAGACTAACACATACAAATTTCTATTTTTCCAATTTTTTTAATAAAATAAAAAACTGAAGTCTAACACCTTCAAAAATATCAATTATCATTTTTTCTAAAAAAGACCAAAATAGTTCTCTAAAATGAGCAAAATACTTCATTTTTCATGTTTTTCTCAAAAAATTCCGTGATTGAAGACTAACACATACAAATTTCTATTATTCCAATTTTTTGCAGAAAATCAAAAACTGAAGTCTAACACCTTCAAAAATATCAATTATCATTTTTTCTAAAAGGGTCCAAAATAGTTCTCTAAAATGAGCAAAATACTTCATTTTTCATGTTTTTGATAAAAAACTCCTGGATTGAAGACTCACACATACAAATTTCTATTTGTCCTATTTTTTGCATAAAATCAAAAACTGAAGTCTAACACCTTCAAAAATATCAATTATCATTTTTTCTAAAAAAAGACCAAAATAGTTCTCTAAAATGAGCAATATACTTCATTTTTCATGTTTTTCTCAAAACATTCCGTGAATGAAGACTGACACATACAAATTTCAATTTTTCCTGTTTTTTGCAAAAAAACAAAAACTGAAGTCTAACACCTTAAAAAATATCAATTATCATTTTTTATAAAAGGGTCCAAAATAGTTCTCTAAAATGAGCAAAATACTTCATTTTTCATGTTTTTCTCAAAAAACATCGGGATTGAAGACTAACACATACAAATTTCTATTTTTCCTATTTTTTGCATAAAATCAAAAACTGAATTCTAACACCTTCAAAAATATCAATTATCATTTTTTCTAAAAAAGACCAAAATAGTTCTCTAAAATGAGCAAAATACTTCATTTTTCATGTTTTTCTCAAAAAACTTCATGATTGAAGACTAACACATACAAATTTCTATTTTTCCTATTTTTTGCAAAAAATCAAAAACTGAAGTCTAACACCTTCATAAATATCAATAATAATTTTTTCTAAAAAAGACCAAAATAGTTCTCTAAAATGAGCAAAATACTTCATTTTTCATGTTGTTCTCAAAAAATTCCGTGAATGAAGACTAACACTTACAAATTCCAATTTTTCCAATTTTTTTCACAAAATCAAAAACTGAAGTCTAACACCTTCAAAAATATCAATTCTCATTTTTTCTAATAAAGACCAAAATAGTTCTCTAAAATGAGCAAAATACTTCATTTTTCATGTTTTTCTCAAAAAATTCCGTGAATAAAGACTAACACATACAAATTTCAATTTTTCCAATTTTTTGCAGAAAATCAAACACTGAAGTCTAACACCTTCAAAAATATCAATTATCATTTTTTCTAAAAGGGTCCAAAATAGTTCTCCAAAATGAGAAAAATACTTCATTTTTCATGTTTTTCTCAACAAACTTCGTGATTGAAGACTAACACATACAAATTTCTATTTTTCCTATTTTTTGCAAAAAGTCAAAAACCGAAGTCTAACACCTTCAAAAATATCAATTATCATTTTTTCTAAAAAAGAACAAAATAGTTCTCTAAAATGAGCGAAATACTTCATTTATCATGTTTTTCTCAAAAAACTCCGAGTTTGAAGACTAACACATACAAATTTCTATTTTTCCTATTTTTTGCATAAAATCAAAAACTGAAGTCTAACACCTTCAAAAATATCAATTATCATTCTTTCTAAAAAAGACCAAAATAGTTCTCTAAAATGAGCAAAATACTTCATTTTTCATGTTTTTCTCAAAAAACTCCGGGATTGAAGACATACAAATTTCTATTTTTCCTATTTTTTTGCAGAAAAACAAAAACTGAAGTCTAACACCTTCAAAAATATCAATTATCATTTATTCTAAAAAAGACCAAACTAGTTCTCTAAAATGAGCAAAATACTTCATTTTTCATGTTTTTCTCAAAAAACTCCTGGACTGAAGACTAACACATACAAATTTCTATTTTTCCTATTTTTTGCATAAAATCAAAAACTGAAGTCTAACAGCTTCAAAAATACCAATTATCATTTTTTCTAAAAAAGACCAAAATAGTTCTCTAAAATGAGCAAAATACTTCATTTTTCATGTTTTTCTCAAAAAATTCCGTGAATGAAGACTAACACATACAAATTTCAATTTTTCCAATTTTTTGCAGAAAATCAAAAACTGAAGTCTAATACCTTCAAAAATATCAATTATCATTTTTTCTAAAAGGGTCCAAAATAGTTCTCTAAAATGAGCAAAATACTTCATTTTTCATGTTTTTCTCAACAAACTTCGTGATTGAAGACTAACACATACAAATTTCTTTTTTTCCTATTTTTTGCAAAAAATCAAAAACTGAAGTCTAACACGTTCAAAAATAGCAATTATCATTTTTTCTAAAAAAGCCCAAAATAGTTCTCTAAAATGAGCAAAATACTTCATTTTTCATGTTTTTCTCAAAAAACTCCGTGATTGAAGACTAACACATACAATTTTCTATTTTTCCTATTTTTTGCATAAAATCAAAAAATGAAGTCTAACACCTTAAAAATATCAATTATCATTTTTTCTAAAGAAGACCAAAATAGTTCTCTAAAATGAGCAAAATACTTCACTTTTCATGTTTTTCTCAAAAAACTCCTGGATTGAAGACTAACACATACAAATTTCTATTTTTCCAATTTTTGTATAAAATCAAAAACTGAAGTCTAACACCTTCAAAAATATCAATTATCATTTTTTCTAAAAAAGACCAAAATAGTTCTCTAAAATGAGATAAATACTTCATTTTTCATGTTTTTATCAAAAAATTCCGTGAATGAAGACTAACACATACAAATTTCAATTTTTCCAATTTTTTGCAGAAAATAAAAAACTGAAGTCTAACACCTTCAAAAATATCAATTATCATTTTTTCTAAAAGGGTCCAAAATAGTTCTCTAAAATGAGCAAAATACTTCATTTTTCATGTTTTTCTCAAAAAACTTCGTGATTGAAGACTAACACATACAAATTTCTATTTTTCCTATTTTTTGCAAAAAAATCAAAAACTGAAGTCTCACCTTCAAAAATATCAATCGACCAAAATAGTTCTCTAAAATGAGCAAAATACTTCATTTATCATGTTTTTCTCAAAAAACTCCGGGATTGAAGACAAACACATACAAATTTCTATTTTTCCAATTCTTTTGCATAAAATCAAAAACTGAAGTCTAACACCTTCAAAAATATCAATTATCATTTTTTCTAAAAGAGTCCAAAATAGTTCTCTAAAATGAGCAAAATACTTCATTTTTCATGTTTTTCTCAAAAAACTTCGTGATTGAAGACAAACACCTACAAATTTCTATTTTTCCTATTTTTTGCAAAAAATCAAAAAATGAAGTCTAACACCTTCAAAAATATCAATTGTCATTTTTTCTAAAAAATACCAAAATAGTTCTCTAAAATGATCAAAATACTTCATTTTTCATGTTTTTCTCAAAAAACTCCTGGATTGAAGACTAACACATACAAATTTCTATTTTTCATATTTTTTGCATAAAATCAAAAACTGAAGTCTAACACCTTCAAAAATATCAATTATCATTTTTTCTAAAAAAGACCAAAATAGTTCTCTAAAATGAGCAAAATACTTCATTTTTCATGTTTTTTCAAAAAATAAAGTGAATGAAGACTAACACATACAAATTTCAATTTTCCCAATTTTTTGCAGAAAATCAAAAACTGAAGTCTACCACCTTCAAAAATATCAATTATCATTTTTTCTAAAAAAGACCAAAATAGTTCTCTAAAATGAGCAAAATACTTCATTTTTCATGTTTTTCTCAAAAAACTCCGTGATTGAAGACTAACACATACAAATTTCTATTTTTTCTATTTTTTGCATAAAATCAAAAAATAAAGTCTAACACCTTGAAAAATATCAATTATCATTTTTTCTAAAGAAGACCAAAATAGTTCTCTAAAATGAGCAAAATACTTCACTTTTCATGTTTTTCTCAAAAAACTCCTGGATTGAAGACTAACACATACAAATTTCTATTTTTCCAATTTTTTTAATAAAATCAAAAACTGAAGTCTAACACCTTCAAAAATATCAATTATCATTTTTTCTAAAAAAGACCAAAATAGTTCTCTAAAATGAGCAAAATACTTCATTTTTCATGTTTTTCTCAAAAAATTCCGTGATTGAAGACTAACACATACAAATTTCTATTTTTCCAATTTTTTGCAGAAAATCAAAAACTGAAGTCTAACACCTTCAAAAATATCAATTATCATTTTTTCTAAAAGGGTCCAAAATAGTTCTCTAAAATGAGCAAAATACTTCATTTTTCATGTTTTTCTTAAAAAACTCCTGGATTGAAGACTCACACATACAAATTTCTATTTGTCCTATTTTTTGCATAAAATCAAAAACTGAAGTCTAACACCTTCAAAAATATCAATTATCATTTTTTCTAAAAAAAGACCAAAATAGTTCTCTAAAATGAGCAATATACTTCATTTTTCATGTTTTTCTCAAAACATTCCGTGAATGAAGACTGACACATACAAATTTCAATTTTTCCTGTTTTTTGCAAAAAAGCAAAAACTGAAGTCTAACACCTTAAAAAATATCAATTATCATTTTTTATAAAAGGGTCCAAAATAGTTCTCTAAAATGAGCAAAATACTTCATTTTTCATGTTTTTCTCAAAAAACTTCGGGATTGAAGACTAACACATACAAATTTCTATTTTTCCTATTTTTTGCATAAAATCAAAAACTGAATTCTAACACCTTCAAAAATATCAATTATCATTTTTTCTAAAAAAGACCAAAATAGTTCTCTAAAATGAGCAAAATACTTCATTTTTCATGTTTTTCTCAAAAAACTTCGTGATTGAAGACTAACACATACAAATTTCTATTTTTCCTATTTTTTGCAAAAAATCAAAAACTGAAGTCTAACACCTTCATAAATATCAATAATAATTTTTTCTAAAAAAGACCAAAATAGTTCTCTAAAATGAGCAAAATACTTCATTTTTCATGTTTTTCTCAAAAAATTCCGTGAATGAAGACTAACACTTACAAATTCCAATTTTTCCAATTTTTTGCACAAAATCAAAAACTGAAGTCTAACACCTTCAAAAATATCAATTCTCATTTTTTCTAATAAAGACCAAAATAGTTCTCTAAAATGAGATAAATACTTCATTTTTCATGTTTTTCTCAAAAAATTCCGTGAATGAAGACTAACACATACAAATTTCAATTTTTCCAATTTTTTGCAGAAAATAAAAAACTGAAGTCTAACACCTTCAAAAATATCAATTATCATTTTTTCTAAAAGGGTCCAAAATAGTTCTCTAAAATGAGCAAAATACTTCATTTTTCATGTTTTTCTCAAAAAACTTCGTGATTGAAGACTAACACATACAAATTTCTATTTTTCCTATTTTTTGCAAAAAAATAAAAAACTGAAGTCTCACCTTCAAAAATATCAATCGACCAAAATAGTTCTCTAAAATGAGCAAAATACTTCATTTATCATGTTTTTCTCAAAAAACTCCGGGATTGAAGACTAACACATACAAATTTCTATTTTTCCAATTTTTTGCAGAAAATCAAAAACTGAAGTCTAACACCTTCAAAAATATCAATTATCATTTTTTCTAAAAGGGTCCAAAATAGTTCTCTAAAATGAGCAAAATACTTCATTTTTCATGTTTTTCTCAAAAAAATTCGTGATTGAAGACTAACACATACAAATTTCTATTTTTCCTATTTTTTGCAAAAAATCAAAAACTGAAGTCTAACACCTTCAAAAATATCAATTGACCAAAATAGTTCTCTAAAATGAGCAAAATACTTCATTTATCATGTTTTTCTCAAAAAACTCCGGGATTGAAGACTAACACATACAAATTTCTATTTTTCCAATTTTTTGCATAAAATCAAAAACTGAAGTCTAACACCTTCAAAAATATCAATTATCATTTTTTCTAAAAGAGTCCAAAATAGTTCTCTAAAATGAGCAAAATACTTCATTTTTCATGTTTTTCTCAAAAAACTTCGTGATTGAAGACTAACACCTACAAATTTCTATTTTTCCTATTTTTTGCAAAAAATCAAAAAAATGAAGTCTAACACCTTCAAAAATATCAATTATCATTTTTTCTAAAAAATACCAAAATAGTTCTCTAAAATGATCAAAATACTTCATTTCTCATGTTTTTCTCAAAAAACTCCTGGATTGAAGACTAACACATACAAATTTCTATTTTTCATATTTTTTGCAGAAAATCAAAAACTGAAGTCTAACACCTTCAAAAATATCAATTATCATTTTTTTCTAAAAAAGACCAAAATAGTTCTCTAAAATGAGCAAAATACTTCATTTTTCATGTTTTTTCAAAAAATAACGTGAATGAAGACTAACACATACAAATTTCAATTTTCCCAATTTTTTGCAGAAAATCAAAAACCGAAGTCTGCCACCTTCAAAAATATCAATTATCATTTTTTCTAAAAAAGACCAAAATAGTTCTCTAAAATGAGCAAAATACTACATTTTTCATGTTTTTCTCAAAAAACTCCGTGATTGAAGACTAACACATACAAATTTCTATTTTTCCTATTTTTTGCATAAAATCAAAAAATAAAGTCTAACACCTTCAAAAGTATCAATTATCATTTTTTCTAAAGAAGACCAAAATAGTTCTCTAAAATGAGCAAAATACTTCACTTTTCATGTTTTTCTCAAAAAACTCCTGGATTGAAGACTAACACATACAAATTTCTATTTTTCCAATTTTTTTGCATAAAATCAAAAACTGAAGTCTAACACCTTCAAAAATATCAATTATCATTTTTTCTAAAAAAGACCAAAATAGTTCTCTAAAATGAGCAAAATCCTTCATTTTTCATGTTTTTCTCAAAAAATTCCGTGATTGAAGACTAACACATACAAATTTCTATTTTTCCAATTTTTTGCAGAAAATCAAAAACTGAAGTCTAACACCTTCAAAAATATCAATTATCATTTTTTCTAAAAGGGTCCAAAATAGTTCTCTAAAATGAGCAAAATACTTCATTTTTCATGTTTTTCTTAAAAAACTCCTGGATTTAAGACTCACACATACAAATTTCTATTTGTCCTATTTTTTGCATAAAATCAAAAACTGAAGTCTAACACCTTCAAAAATATCAATTATCATTTTTTCTAAAAAAAGACCAAAATAGTTCTCTAAAATGAGCAATATACTTCATTTTTCATGTTTTTCTCAAAACATTCCGTGAATGAAGACTAACACATACAAATTTCAATTTTTCCAGTTTTTTGCAGAAAAGCAAAAACTGAAGTCTAACACCTTAAAAAATATCAATTATCATTTTTTATAAAAGGGTCCAAAATAGTTCTCTAAAATGAGCAAAATACTTCATTTTTCATGTTTTTCTCAAAAAACTTCGTGATTGAAGACTAACACATACAAATTTCTATTTTTTCTATTTTTTGCAAAAAAATCAAAAACTGAAGTCTCACCTTCAAAAATATCAATTGACCAAAATAGTTCTCTAAAATGAGCAAAATACTTCATTTATCATGTTTTTCTCAAAAAACTCCGGGATTGAAGACTAACACATACAAATTTCTATTTTTCCAATTTTTTGCATAAAATCAAAAACTGAAGTCTAACACCTTCAAAAATATCAATTATCATTTTTTCTAAAAGAGTCCAAAATAGTTCTCTAAAATGAGCAAAATACTTCATTTATCATGTTTTTCTCAAAAAACTTCGTGATTGAAGACTAACACCTACAAATTTCTATTTTTCATATTTTTTGCATAAAATCAAAAACTGAAGTCTAACACCTTCAAAAATATCAATTATCATTTTTTCTAAAAAAGACCAAAATAGTTCTCTAAAATGAGCAAAATACTTCATTTTTCATGTTATTTCAAAAAATAACGTGAATGAAGACTAACACATACAAATTTCAATTTTCCCAATTTTTTGCAGAAAATCAAAAACTGAAGTCTAACACCTTCATAAATATCAATAATAATTTTTTCTAAAAAAGACCAAAATAGTTCTCTAAAATGAGCAAAATACTTCATTTTTCATGTTTTTCTCAAAAAATTCCGTGAATGAAGACTAACACATACAAATTTCAATTTTTCCAATTTTTTGCAGAAAATCAAAAACTGAAGTCTAACACCTTCAAAAATATCAATTATCATTTTTTCTAAAAGGGTCCAAAATAGTTCTCTAAAATGAGCAAAATACTTCATTTTTCAAGTTTTTTCTCAAAAAACTTCGTGAATGAAGACTAACACATACAAATTTATATTTTTCCTATTTTTTGCAAAAAGTCAAAAACTGAAGTCTAACACCTTCAAAAATATAAATTATCATTTTTTCTAAAAAAGACCAAAATAGTTCTCCAAAATGAGCAAAATACTTCATTTATCATGTTTTTCTCAAAAAACTTCGGGATTGAAGACTTACACATACAAATTTCTATTTTTCCTATTTTTTGCATAAAATCAAAAACCGAAGTCTACACCTTCAAAAATATCAATTATCATTTTTTCTAAAAGGGTCCAAAATAGTTCCCTAAAATGAGCAAAATACATCATATTTCATGTTTTTTCTCAAAATACTTCGTGATTGAAGACTAACACATACAAATTTCAATTTTTCCTATTTTTTGCAAAAAATAAAAAACTGAAGTCTAACACCTTCAAAAATATCAATTATCATTTTTTCTAAATGAGTCCAAAATAGTTCTCTAAAATGAGCAAAATACTTCATTTTTCATGTTTTTCTCAAAAAACTTCGTGATTGAAGACTAACACATACAAATTTCTATTTTTCCTATTTTCTGCAAAAAATCAAAAAATGAAGTCTAACACCTTCAAAAATATCAATTATCATTTTTTCTAAAAAAGACCAAAATAGTTCTCTAAAATGAGCAAAATACTTCATTTTTCTTGTTTTTCTCAAAAAACTCCTGGATTGAAGACTAACACATACAAATTTCTATTTTTCAAATTTTTAGCATAAAATCAAAAACTGAAGTCTAACACCTTCAAAAATATCAATTATCATTTTTTCTAAAAGGGTCCAAAATAGTTCTCTAAAATGAGCAAAATACTTCATTTTTCATGTTTTTCTTAAAAAACTCCTGGATTTAAGACTCACACATACAAATTTCTATTTGTCCTATTTTTTGCATAAAATCAAAAACTGAAGTCTAACACCTTCAAAAATATCAATTATCATTTTTTCTAAAAAAAGACCAAAATAGTTCTCTAAAATTAGCAATATACTTCATTTTTCATGTTTTTCTCAAAACATTCCGTGAATGAAGACTAACACTTACAAATTTCAATTTTTCCAGTTTTTTGCAGAAAAACAAAAACTGAAGTCTAACACCTTAAAAAATATCAATTATCATTTTTTATAAAAGGGTCCAAAATAGTTCTCTAAAATGAGCAAAATACTTCATTTTTCATGTTTTTCTCAAAAAACTTCGTGATTGAAGACTAACACATACAAATTTCTATTTTTCCTATTTTTTGCAAAAAAATCAAAAACTGAAGTCTCACCTTCAAAAATATCAATTGACCAAAATAGTTCTCTAAAATGAGCAAAATACTTCATTTATCATGTTTTTCTCAAAAAACTCCGGGATTGAAGACTAACACATACAAATTTCTATTTTTCCAATTTTTTGAATAAAATCAAAAACTGAAGTCTAACACCTTCAAAAATATCAATTATCATTTTTTCTAAAAGAGTCCAAAATAGTTCTCTAAAATGAGCAAAATACTTCATTTTTCATGTTTTTCTCAAAAAATTCCGTGAATAAAGACTAACACATACAAATTTCAATTTTTCCAATTTTTTGCAGAAAATCAAAAACTGAAGTCAAACACCTTCAAAAATATCAATTATCATTTTTTCTAAAAGGGTCCAAAATAGTTCTCTAAAATGAGCAAAATACTTCATTTTTCAAGTTTTTTCTCAAAAAACTTCGTGAATGAAGACTAACACATACAAATTTATATTTTTCCTATTTTTTGCAAAAAGTCAAAAACTGAAGTCTAACACCTTCAAAAATATAAATTATCATTTTTTCTAAAAAAGACCAAAATAGTTCTCCAAAATGAGCAAAATACTTCATTTATCATGTTTTTCTCAAAAAACTTCGGGATTGAAGACTTACACATACAAATTTCTATTTTTCCTATTTTTTGCATAAAATCAAAAACCGAAGTCTACACCTTCAAAAATATCAATTATCATTTTTTCTAAAAGGGTCCAAAATAGTTCCCTAAAATGATCAAAATACATCATATTTCATGTTTTTCTCAAAATACTTCGTGATTGAAGACTAACACATACAAATTTCAATTTTTCCTATTTTTTGCAAAAAATAAAAAACTGAAGTCTAACACCTTCAAAAATATCAATTATCATTTTTTCTATTAGAGTCCAAAATAGTTCTCTAAAATGAGCAAAATACTTCATTTTTCATGTTTTTCTCAAAAAACTTCGTGATTGAATACTAACACATACAAATTTCTATTTTTCCTATTTTCTGCAAAAAATCAAAAAATGAAGTCTAACACCTTCAAAAATATCAATTATCATTTTTTCTAAAAAAGACCAAAATAGTTCTCTAAAATGAGCAAAATACTTCATTTTTCTTGTTTTTCTCAAAAAACTCCTGGATTGAAGACTAACACATACAAATTTCTATTTTTCCTATTTTTTGCATACAATCAAAAACTGAAGTCTAACACCTTCAAAAATATCAATTATCATTTTTTGTAAAAAAGACCAAAATAGGTCTCTAAAATGAGCAAAATACTTCATTTTTCATGTTTTTCTCAAAAAATTCCGTGAATAAAGACTAACACATACAAATTTCAATTTTTCCAATTTTTTGCAGAATATCAAAAACTGAAGTCTAACACCATCAAAAATATCAATTATCATTTTTTCTAAAAGGGTCCAAAATAGTTCTCTAAAATGAGCAAAATACTTCATTTTTCATGTTTTTCTCAAAAAATTCCGTGATTGAAGACTAACACATACAAATTTCTATTTTTCCAATTTTTTGCAGAAAATCAAAAACTGAAGTCTAACACCTTCAAAAATATCAATTATCATTTTTCCTAAAAGGGTCCAAAATAGTTCTCTAAAATGAGCAAAATACTTCATTTTTCATGTTTTTCTTAAAAAACTCCTGGATTGAAGACTAACACATACAAATTTCTATTTGTCCTATTTTTTGCATAAAATCTAAAACTGAAGTCTAACACCTTCAAAAATATCAATTATCATTTTTTCTAAAAAAGACCAAAATAGTTGTCTACAATGAAGAAAATACTTCGTTTTTCATGTTTTTCTCAAAACATTCCGTGAATGAAGACTAACACATGCAAATTTCAATTTTTCCAGTTTTTTGCAGAAAAACAAAAACTGAAGTCTAACACCTTCAAAAATATCAATTATCATTTTTTATAAAAGGGTCCAAAATAGTTCTCTAAAATGAGCAAAATACTTCATTTTTCATGTTTTTCTCAAAAAACTCCGGGATTGAAAACTAACACATACAAATTTCTATTTTTCCTATTTTTTGCATAAAATCAAAAACCGAAGTCTACACCTTCAAAAATATCAATTATCATTTTTTCTAAAAGGGTCCAAAATAGTTCCCTAAAATGAGCAAAATACTTCATTTTTCTTGTTTTTCTCAAAATACTTCGTGATTGCAGACTAACACATACAAATTTCTATTTTTCCTATTTTTGCAAAAAATAAAAAACTGAAGTCTAACACCTTCAAAAATATCAATTATCATTTTTTCTAAAAGAGTCCAAAATAGTTCTCTAAAATGAGCAAAATACTTCATTTTTCATGTTTTTTCTCAAAAAACTTCGTGATTGAAGACTAACACATACAAATTTCTATTTTTCCTATTTTCTGCAAAAATTCAAAAAATGAAGTCTAACACCTTCAAAAATATCAATTATCATTTTTTCTAAAAAAGACCAAAATAGTTCTCTAAAATAAGCAAAATACTTCATTTTTCTTGTTTTTCTCAAAAAACTCCTGGATTGAAGACTAACACATACAAATTTCTATTTTTCCTATTTTTTGCATACAATCAAAAACTGAAGTCTAACACCTTCATAAATATCAATAATAATTTTTTCTAAAAAAGACCAAAATAGTTCTCTAAAATGAGCAAAATACTTCATTTTTCATGTTTTTCTCAAAAAATTCCGTGAATGAAGACTAACACATACAAATTTCAATTTTTCCAATTTTTTGCAGAAAATCAAAAACTGAAGTCTAACACCTTCAAAAATATCAATTATCATTTTTTCTAAAAGGGTCCAAAATAGTTCTCTAAAATGAGCAAAATACTTCATTTTTCAAGTTTTTTCTCAAAAAACTTCGTGAATGAAGACTAACACATACAAATTTATATTTTTCCTATTTTTTGCAAAAAGTCAAAAACTGAAGTCTAACACCTTCAAAAATATAAATTATCATTTTTTCAAAAAAAGACCAAAATAGTTCTCCGAAATGAGCAAAATACTTCATTTATCATGTTTTTCTCAAAAAACATCGGGATTGAAGACTAACACATACAAATTTCTATTTTTCCTATTTTTTGCATAAAATCAAAAACCGAAGTCTACACCTTCAAAAATATCAATTATCATTTTTTCTAAAAGGGTCCAAAATAGTTCCCTAAAATGAGCAAAATACATCATATTTCATGTTTTTCTCAAAATACTTCGTGATTGAAGACTAACACATACAAATTTCTATTTTTCCTATTTTTTGCAAAAAATAAAAAACTGAAGTCTAACACCTTCAAAAATATCAATTATCCTTTTTTCTAAAAGAGTCCAAAATAGTTCTCTAAAATGAGCAAAATACTTCATTTTTCATGTTTTTCTCAAAAAACTTCGTGATTGAAGACTAACACATACAAATTTCTATTTTTCCTATTTTCTGCAAAAAATCAAAAAATGAAGTCTAACACCTTCAAAAATATCAATTATCATTTTTTCTAAAAAAGACCAAAATAGTTCTCTAAAATGAGCAAAATACTTCATTTTTCTTGTTTTTCTCAAAAAACTCCTGGATTGAAGACTAACACATACAAATTTCTATTTTTCCTATTTTTTGCATACAATCAAAAACTGAAGTCTCACACCTTCAAAAATATCAATTATCATTTTTTCTAAAAAAGACCAAAATAGGTCTCTAAAATGAGCAAAATACTTCATTTTTCATGTTTTTCTCAAAAAATTCTGTGAATAAAGACTAACACATACAAATTTCAATTTTTCCAATTTTTTGCAGAAAATCAAAAACTGAAGTCTAACACCATCAAAAATATCAATTATCATTTTTTCTAAAAGGGTCCAAAATAGTTCTCTAAAATGAGCAAAATACTTCATTTTTCATGTTTTTCTCAAAAAATTCCGTGATTGAAGACTAACACATACAAATTTCTATTTTTCCAATTTTTTGCAGAAAATCAAAAACTGAAGTCTAACACCTTCAAAAATATCAATTATCATTTTTTCTAAAAGGGTCCAAAATAGTTCTCTAAAATGAGCAAAATACTTCATTTTTCATGTTTTTCTTAAAAAACTCCTGGATTGAAGACTAACACATACAAATTTCTATTTGTCCTATTTTTTGCATAAAATCAAAAACTGAAGTCTAACACCTTCAAAAATATCAATTATCATTTTTTCTAAAAAAGACCAAAATAGTTGTCTAAAATGAAGAAAATACTTCATTTTTCATGTTTTTCTCAAAACATTCCGTGAATGAAGACTAACACATGCAAATTTCAATTTTTCCAGTTTTTTGCAGAAAAACAAAAACTGAAGTCTAACACCTTCAAAAATATCAATTATCATTTTTTATAAAAGGGTCCAAAATAGTTCTCTAAAATGAGCAAAATACTTCATTTTTCATGTTTTTCTCAAAAAACTCCGGGATTGAAAACTAACACATACAAATTTCTATTTTTCCTATTTTTTGCATAAAATTAAAAACCGAAGTCTACACCTTCAAAAATATCAATTATCATTTTTTCTAAAAGGGTCCAAAATAGTTCCCTAAAATGAGCAAAATACTTCATTTTTCTTGTTTTTCTCAAAATACTTCGTGATTGCAGACTAACACATACAAATTTCTATTTTTCCTATTTTTGCAAAAAATAAAAAACTGAAGTCTAACACCTTCAAAAATATCAATTATCATTTTTTCTAAAAGAGTCCAAAATAGTTCTCTAAAATGAGCAAAATACTTCATTTTTCATGTTTTTCTCAAAAAACTTCGTGATTGAAGACTAACACATACAAATTTCTATTTTTCCTATTTTCTGCAAAAAATCAAAAAATGAAGTCTAACACCTTCAAAAATATCAATTATCATTTTTTCTAAAAAAGACCAAAATAGTTCTCTAAAATGAGCAAAATACTTCATTTTTCTTGTTTTTCTCAAAAAACTCCTGGATTGAAGACTAACACATACAAATTTCTATTTTTCCAATTTTTTGCATACAATCAAAAACTGAAGTCTAACACCTTCAAAAATATCAATTATCATTTTTTCTAAAAAAGACCAAAATAGTTCTCTAAAATGAGCAAAATACTTCATTTTTCATGTTTTTCTCAAAAAATTCCGTGAATAAAGACTAACACATACAAATTTCAATTTTTCCAATTTTTTGCAGAAATCAAAAACTGAAGTCTAACACCATCAAAAATATCAATTATCATTTTTTCTAAAAGGGTCCAAAATAGTTCTCTAAAATGAGCAAAATACTTCATTTTTCATGTTTTTCTCAAAAAATTCCGTGATTGAAGACTAACACATACAAATTTCTATTTTTCCAATTTTTTTGCATAAAATCAAAAACTTAAGTCTAACACCTTCAAAAATATCAATTATCATTTTTTCTAAAAAAGACCAAAATAGTTCTCTAAAATGAGCAAAATACTTCATTTTTCATGTTTTTCTCAAAAAATTCCGTGATTGAAGACTAACACATACAAATTTCTATTTTTCCAATTTTTTGCAGAAAATCAAAAACTGAAGTCTAACACCTTCAAAAATATCAATTATCATTTTTTCTAAAAGGGTCCAAAATAGTTCTCTAAAATGAGCAAAATACTTCATTTTTCATGTTTTTCTTAAAAAACTCCTGGATTGAAGACTCAGACATACAAATTTCTATTTGTCCTATTTTTTGCATAAAATCAAAAACTGAAGTCTAACACCTTCAAAAATATCAATTATCATTTTTTCTAAAAAAAGACCAAAATAGTTCTCTAAAATGAGCAATATACTTCATTTTTCAAGTTTTTCTCAAAACATTCCGTGAATGAAGACTAACACATACAAATTTCAATTTTTCCAGTTTTTTGCAGAAAAACAAAAACTGAAGTCTAACACCTTAAAAAATATCAATTATCATTTTTTATAAAAGGGTCCAAAATAGTTCTCTAAAATGAGCAAAATACTTCATTTTTCATGTTTTTCTCAAAAAACTTCGTGATTGAAGACTAACACATACAAATTTCTATTTTTCCTATTTTTTGCACAAAAATCAAAAACTGAAGTCTCACCTTCAAAAATATCAATTGACCAAAATAATTCTCTAAAATGAGCAAAATACTTCATTTATCATGTTTTTCTCAAAAAACTCCGGGATTGAAGACTAACACATACAAATTTCTATTTTTCCAATTTTTTGCATAAAATCAAAAACTGAAGTCTAACACCTTCAAAAATATCAATTATCATTTTTTCTAAAAGAGTCCAGAATAGTTCTCTAAAATGAGCAAAATACTTCATTTTTCATGTTTTTCTCTAAAAACTTCGTGATTGAAGACTAACACCTACAAATTTCTATTTTTCCTATTTTTTGCAAAAAATCAAAAAAATGAAGTCTAACACCTTCAAAAATATCAATTATCATTTTTTCTAAAAAATACCAAAATAGTTCTCTAAAATGATCAAAATACTTCATTTTTCATGTTTTTCTCAAAAAACTCCTGGATTGAAGACTAACACATACAAATTTCTATTTTTCATATTTTTTGCATAAAATCAAAAACTGAAGTCTAACACCTTCAAAAATATCAATTATCATTTTTTCTAAAAAAGACCAAAATAGTTCACTAAAATGAGCAAAATACTTCATTTTTCATGTTATTTCAAAAAATAACGTGAATGAAGACTAACACATACAAATTTCAATTTTCCCAATTTTTTGCAGAAAATCAAAAACTGAAGTCTACCACCTTCAAAAATATCAATTATCATTTTTTCTAAAAAAGACCAAAATAGTTCTCTAAAATGAGCAAAATACTTCATTTTTCATGTTTTTCTCAAAAAACTCCGTGATTGAAGACTAACACATACAAATTTCTATTTTTCCTATTTTTTGCATAAAATCAAAAAATAAAGTCTAACACCTTCAAAAATATCAATTATCATTTTTTCTAAAGAAGACCAAAATAGTTCTCTAAAATGAGCAAAATACTTCACTTTTCATGTTTTTCTCAAAAAACTCCTGGATTGAAGACTAACACATACAAATTTCTATTTTTCCAATTTTTTGCATAAAATCAAAAACTGAAGTCTAACACCTTCAAAAATATCAATTATCATTTTTTCTAAAAAAGACCAAAATAGTTCTCTAAAATGAGCAAAATACTTCATTTTTCATGTTTTTCTCAAAAAATTCCGTGATTGAAGACTAACACATACAAATTTCTATTTTTCCAATTTTTTGCAGAAAATCAAAAACTGAAGTCTAACACCTTCAAAAATATCAATTATCATTTTTTCTAAAAGGGTCCAAAATAGTTCTCTAAAATGAGCAAAATACTTCATTTTTCATGTTTTTCTTAAAAAACTCCTGGATTGAAGACTCACACATACAAATTTCTATTTGTCCTATTTTTTGCATAAAATCAAAAACTGAAGTCTAACACCTTCAAAAATATCAATTATCATTTTTTATAAAAGGGTCCAAAATAGTTCTCTAAAATGAGCAAAATACTTCATTTTTCATGTTTTTCTCAAAAAACTCCGAGATTGAAGACTAACACATACAAATTTCTATTTTTCCTATTTTTTGCATAAAATCAAAAACTGAATTCTAACACCTTCAAAAATATCAATTATCATTTTTTCTAAAAAAGACCAAAATAGTTCTCTAAAATGAGCAAAATACTTCATTTTTCTTGTTTTTCTCAAAAAACTTCGTGATTGAAGACTAACACATACAAATTTCTATTTTTCCAATTTTTTGCAAAAAATCAAAAACTGAAGTCTAACACCTTCATAAATATCAAGAATAATTTTTTCTAAAAAAGGCCAAAATAGTTCTCTAAAATGAGCAAAATACTTCATTTTTCATGTTTTTCTCAAAAAATTCCGTGAATGAAGACTAACACATACAAATTTAAATTTTTCCAATTTTTTGCAGAAAATCAAAAACTGAAGTCTAACACCTTCAAAAATATCAATTATCATTTTTTCTAAAAGGGTCCAAAATAGTTCTCTAAAATGAGCAAAATACTTCATTTTTCAAGTTTTTTCTCAAAAAACTTCGTGAATGAAGACTAACACATACAAATTTATATTTTTCCTATTTTTTACAAAAAGTCAAAAACTGAAGTCTAACACCTTCAAAAATATAAATTATCATTTTTTCTAAAAAAGACCAAAATAGTTCTCCAAAATTAGCAAAATACTTCATTTATCATGTTTTTCTCAAAAAACTTCGGGATTGAAGACTAACACATACAAATTTCTATTTTTCCTATTTTTTGCATAAAATCAAAAACCGAAGTCTACACCTTCAAAAATATCAATTATCATTTTTTCTAAAAGGGTCCAAAATAGTTCCCTAAAATGAGCAAAATACTTCATATTTCATGTTTTTCTCAAAATACTTCGTGATTGAAGACTAACACATACAAATTTCTATTTTTCCTATTTTTTGCAAAAAATAAAAAACTGAAGTCTAACACCTTCAAAAATATCAATTATCATTTTTTCTAAAAGAGTCCAAAATAGTTCTCTAAAATGAGCAAAATACTTCATTTTTCATGTTTTTCTCAAAAAACTTCGTGATTGAAGACTAACACATACAAATTTCTATTTTTCCTATTTTTTGCATAAAATCAAAAACCGAAGTCTACACCTTCAAAAATATCAATTATCATTTTTTCTAAAAGGGTCCAAAATAGTTCCCTAAAATGAGCAAAATACTTCATTTTTCATGTTTTACTCAAAATACTTCGTGATTGCAGACTAACACATACAAATTTCTATTTTTCCTATTTTCTGCAAAAAATCAAAAAATGAAGTCTAACACCTTCAAAAATATCAATTATCATTTTTTCTAAAAAAGACCAAAATAGTTCTCTAAAATGAGCAAAATACTTCATTTTTCTTGTTTTTCTCAAAAAACTCCTGGATTGAAGACTGACACATACAAATTTCTATTTTTCCTATTTTTTGCATACAATCAAAAACTGAAGTCTAACACCTTCAAAAATATCAATTATCATTTTTTCTAAAAAAGACCAAAATAGGTCTCCAAAATGAGCAAAATACTTCATTTTTCATGTTTTTCTCAAAAAATTCCCTGAATAAAGACTAACACATACAAATTTCAATTTTTCCAATTTTTTGCAGAAAATCAAAAACTGAAGTCTAACACCATCAAAAATATCAATTATCATTTTTTCTAAAAGGGTCCAAAATAGTTCTCTAAAATGAGCAAAATACTTCATTTTTCATGTTTTTCTCAAAAAATTCCGTGATTGAAGACTAACACATACAAATTTCTATTTTTCCAATTTTTTGCAGAAAATCAAAAACTGAAGTCTAACACCTTCAAAAATATCAATTATCATTTTTTCTAAAAGGGTCCAAAATAGTTCTCTAAAATGAGCAAAATACTTCATTTTTCATGTTTTTTCTTAAAAAACTCCTGGATTGAAGACTAACACATACAAATTTCTATTTGTCCTATTTTTTGCATAAAATCAAAAACTGAAGTCTAACACCTTCAAAAATATCAATTATCATTTTTTCTAAAAAAGACCAAAATAGTTGTCTAAAATGAAGAAAATACTTCATTTTTCATGTTTTTCTCAAAACATTCCGTGAATGAAGACTAACACATGCAAATTTCAATTTTTCCAGTTTTTTGCAGAAAAACAAAAACTGAAGTCTAACACCTTCAAAAATATCAATTATCATTTTTTATAAAAGGGTCCAAAATAGTTCTCTAAAATGAGCAAAATACTTCATTTTTCATGTTTTTCTCAAAAAACTCCGGGATTGAAGACTAACACATACAAATTTCTATTTTTCCTATTTTTTGCATAAAATAAAAAACCGAAGTCTACACCTTCAAAAATATCAATTATCATTTTTTCTAAAAGGGTCCAAAATAGTTCCCTAAAATGAGCAAAATACTTCATTTTTCATGTTTTTCTCAAAATACTTCGTGATTGCAGACTAACACATACAAATTTCTATTTTTCCTATTTTTGCAAAAAATAAAAAACTGAAGTCTAACACCTTCAAAAATATCAATTATCATTTTTTCTAAAAGAGTCCAAAATAGTTCTCTAAAATGAAGAAAATACTTCATTTTTCATGTTTTTCTCAAAAAACTTCGTGATTGAAGACTAACACATACAAATTTCTATTTTTCCTATTTTCTGCAAAAAAATCAAAAAATGAAGTCTAACACCTTCAAAAATATCAATTATCATTTTTTCTAAAAAAGACCAAAATAGTTCTCTAAAATGAGCAAGATACTTCATTTTTCTTGTTTTTCTCAAAAAACTCATGGATTGAAGACTAACACATACAGATTTCTATTTTTTCCTATTTTTTGTATACAATCAAAAACTGAAGTCTAACGCCTTCAAAAATATCAATTATCATTTTTTCTAAAAAAGACCAAAATAGTTCTCTAAAATGAGCAAAATACTTCATTTTTCATGTTTTTCTCAAAAAATTCCGTGAATAAAGACTAACACATACAAATTTTAATTTTTCCAATTTTTTGCAGAAATCAAAAACTGAAGTCTAACACCATCAAAAATATCAATTATCATTTTTTCTAAAAGGGTCCAAAATAGTTCTCTAAAATGAGCAAAATACTTCATTTTTCATGTTTTTCTCAAAAAATTCCGTGATTGAAGACTAACACATACAAATTTCTATTTTTCCAATTTTTTGCAGAAAATCAAAAACTGAAGTCTAACACCTTCAAAAATATCAATTATCATTTTTTCTAAAAGGGTCCAAAATAGTTCTCTAAAATGAGCAAAATACTTCATTTTTCATGTTTTTCTTAAAAAACTCCTGGATTGAAGACTAACACATACAAATTTCTATTTGTCCTATTTTTTGCATAAAATCAAAAACTGAAGTCTAACACCTTCAAAAATATCAATTATCATTTTTTCTAAAAGAGTCCAAAATAGTTCTCTAAAATGAGCAAAATACTTCATTTTTCTTGTTTTTCTCAAAAAACTTCGTGATTGAAGACTAACACATACAAATTTCTATTTTTCCTATTTTCTGCAAAAAATGAAAAAAAGATGTCTAACACCTTCAAAAATATCAATTATCATTTTTTCTAAAAAAGACCAAAATAGTTCTCTAAAATGAGCAAGATACTTCATTTTTCTTGTTTTTCTCAAAAAACTCCTGGATTGAAGACTAACACATACAAATTTCTATTTTTTCCTATTTTTTGCATACAATCAAAAACTGAGGTCTAACGCCTTCAAAAATATCAATTATCATTTTTTCTAAAAAGACCAAAATAGTTCTCTAAAATGAGCAAAATACTTCATTTTTCATGTTTTTCTCAAAAAATTCCGTGAATAAAGACTAACACATACAAATTTCAATTTTTCCAATTTTTTGCAGAAATCCAAAACTGAAGTCTAACACCATCAAAAATATCAATTATCATTTTATCTAAAAGGGTCCAAAATAGTTCTCTAAAATGAGCAAAATACTTCATTTTTCATGTTTTTCTCAAAAAATTCCGTGATTGAATACTAACACATACAAATTTCTATTTTTCCAATTTTTTGCAGAAAATCAAAAACTGAAGTCTAACACCTTCAAAAATATCAATTATCATTTTTTCTAAAAGGGTCCAAAATAGTTCTCTAAAATGAGCAAAGTACTTCATTTTTCATGTTTTTCTTAAAAAACTCCTCGATTGAAGACTAACACATACAAATTTCTATTTGTCCTATTTTTTGCATAAAATCAAAAACTGAAGTCTAACACCTTCAAAAATATCAATTATCATTTTTTCTAAAAGTGTCCAAAATAGTTCTCTAAAATGAGCAAAATACTTCATTTTTCTTGTTTTTCTCAAAAAACTTCGTGATTGAAGACTAACACATACAAATTTCTATTTTTCCTATTTTCTGCAAAAAATCAAAAAATGATGTCTAACACCTTCAAAAATATCAATTATCATTTTTTCTAAAAAAGACCAAAATAGTTCTCTAAAATGAGCAAAATACTTCATTTTTCTTGTTTTTCTCAAAAAACTCCTGGATTGAAGACTAACACATACAAATTTCTATTTTTCCTATTTTTTGCATACAATCAAAAACTAAAGTCTAACACCTTCAAAAATATCAATTATCATTTTTTCTAAAAAAGACCAAAATAGTTCTCTAAAATGAGCAAAATACTTCATTTTTCATGTTTTTCTCAAAAAATTCCGTGAATAAAGACTAACACATACAAATTTCTATTTTTCCAATTTTTTGCAGAAAATCAAAAACTGAAGTCTAACACCTTCAAAAATATCAATTATCATTTTTTCTAAAAGGGTCCAAAATAGTTCTCTAAAATGAGCAAAATACTTCATTTTTCATGTTTTTCTTAAAAAACTCCTGGATTGAAGACTAACACATACAAATTTCTATTTGTCCTATTTTTTGCATAAAATCAAAAACTGAAGTCAAACACCTTCAAAAATATCAATTATCATTTTTTCTAAAAAAGACCAAAATAGTTGTCTAAAATGAAGAAAATACTTCATTTTTCATGTTTTTCTCAAAACATTCCGTGAATGAAGACTAACACATACAAATTTCAATTTTTCCAGTTTTTTGCAGAAAAACAAAAACTGAAGTCTAACACCTTCAAAAATATCAATTATCATTTTTTACAAAAGGGTCCAAAATAGTTCTCTAAAATGAGCAAAATACTTCATTTTTCATGTTTTTCTCAAAAAACTCCGGGATTGAAGACTAACACATACAAATTTCTATTTTTCCTATTTTTTGCATAAAATCAAAAACCGAAGTCTACACCTTCAAAAATATCAATTATCATTTTTTCTAAAAGGGTCCAAAATAGTTCCCTAAAATGAGCAAAATACTTCATTTTTCATGTTTTTCCCAAAATACTTCGTGATTGAAGACTAACACATACAAATTTCTATTTTTCCTATTTTTTGCAAAAAATAAAAAACTGAAGTCTAACACCTTCAAAAATATCAATTATCATTTTTTCTAAAAGAGTCCAAAATTGTTCTCTAAAATGAGCAAAATACTTCATTTTTCATGTTTTTCTCAAAAAACTTCGTGATTGAAGACTAACACATACAAATTTCTATTTTTCCTATTTTTTGCAAAAAATCAAAAACTGAAGTCTAACACCTTCATAAATATCAATAATAATTTTTTCTAAAAAAGACCAAAATAGTTCTCTAAAATGAGCAAAATACTTCATTTTTCATGTTTTTCTCAAAAAAATTCCGTGAATGAAGACTAACACATACAAATTTCAATTTTTCCAATTTTTTGCAGAAAATCAAAAACAGAAGTCTAACACCTTCAAAAATATCAATTATCATTTTTTCTAAAAGGGTCCAAAATAATTATCTAAAATGAGCAAAATACTTCATTTTTCATGTTTTCTCAAAAAACTTCGGGATTGAAGACTAACACATACAAATTTCTATTTTTCCTATTTTTTGCATAAAATCAAAAACCGAAGTCTACACCTTCAAAAATATCAATTATCATTTTTTCTAAAAGGGTCCAAAATAGTTCTCTAAATTGAGCAAAATACTTCATTTTTCATGTTTTTCTCAAAATACTTCTTGATTGAAGACTAACACATACAAATTTCCATTTTTCCTATTTTTGCAAAAAATAAAATACTGAAGTCTAACACCTTCAAAAATATCAATTATCATTTTTTCTAAAAGAGTCCAAAATAGTTCTCTAAAATGAGCAAAATACTTCATTTTTCATGTTTTTCTCAAAAAACTTCGTGATGGAAGACTAACACATACAAATTTCTATTTTTCCTATTTTCTGCAAAAAATCAAAAAATAAAGTCTAACACCTTCAAAAATATCAATTATCATTTTTTCTAAAAAAAACCAAAATAGTTCTCTAAAATGAGCAAAATACTTCATTTTTCATGTTTTTCTCAAAAAACTCCAGGATTAAAGACTAACACATACAAATTTCAATTTTTCCAATTTTTTGCAGAAAATCAAAAACTGAAGTCTAACACCTTCAAAAATAACAATTATCATTTTTTCTAAAAGGGTCCAAAATAGTTCTCTAAAATAAGCAAAATACTTCATTTTTCATGTTTTTCTCTAAAAAATTCGTGATTGAAGACTAACACATACAAATTTCTATTTTTCCTATTTTTTGCAAAAAATCAAAAACCGAAGTCTAACACCTTCAAAAATATCAATTATCATTTTTTCTAAAAAAGACAAAAATAGTTCTCTAAAATGAGCAAAATACTTCATTTTTCATGTTTTTCTCAAAAAATTCCGTGAATGAAGACTAACACATACAAATTTCTATTTTGTCCAATTTTTTGCAGAAAATCAAAAACTGAAGTCTAACACCTTCAATAATATAAATTATCATTTTTTCTAAAAGGGTCCAAAATAGTTCTCTAAAATTAGCAAAATACTTCATTTTTCATGTTTTCTCAAAAAAGTTCGTGATTGATGACTAACACATACAAATTTCTATTTTTCCTATTTTTTGTAAAAAATCAAAAACTGAAGTCTAACACATTCAAAAATATCAATTATCATTTTTTCTAATAAAGACCAAAATAGTTCTCTAAAATGAGCAAAATACTTCATTTTTCATATTTTTCTCAAAAAATTCCGTGAATAAAGACTAACACATACAAATTTCAATTTTTCCAATTTTTTGCAGAAAATCAAAAACTGAAGTCTAACACCTTCAAAAATATCAATTATCATTTTTTCTAAAAGGGTCCAAAATAGTTCTCTAAAATGAGCAAAATACTTCATTTTTCATGTTTTTCTCTAAAAAAATTCGTGATTGAAGACTAACACATACAAATTTCTATTTTTCCTATTTTTTGCAAAAAATCAAAAACTGAAGTCTAACACCTTCAAAAATATCAATTATCATTTTTTCTAAAAAAGACCAAAATAGTTCTCTAAAATGAGCAAAATACTTCATTTTTCATGTTTTTCTCAAAAAACGCCTGGATTGAAGACTAACACATACAAATTTCTATTTTTCGTATTTTTGCATAAAATCCAAAACTGAAGTCTAACACCTTCAAAAATATCAATTATCATTTTTTCTAAAAAAGACCAAAATAGTTCTCTAAAATGAGCAAAATACTTCATTTTTCATGTTTTTCTCAAAAAATTCCGTGAATGAAGACTAACACATACAAATTTCAATTTTTCCAATTTTTTTGCAGAAATTCAAAAACTGAAGTCTAACACCTTCAAAAATATAAATTATCATTTTTTCTAAAAGGGACCAAAATAGTTCTCTAAAATGAGCAAAATACTTCATTTTTCATGTTTTTCTCAAAAAACATCGTGATTGAAGACTAACACATACAAACTTCTGTTTTTCCTATTTTTTGCAAAAAATCAAAAACTGAAGTCTAACACCTTCAAAAATATCAATTATCATTTTTTCTAAAAGAGTCCAAAATAGTTCTCTAAAATGAGCAAAATACTTCATTTTTCATTTTTTCTCAAAAAACTTCGTGATTGAAGACTAACACATAAAAATTTCTATTTTTCCTACTTTTTGCAAAAAATCAAAAACTGAAGTCTAACACCTTCAAAAATATCAATTATCATTTTTTGTAAAAAAGACCAAAATAGTTCTCTAAAATGAGCAAAATACTTCATTTTTCATGTTTTTGTCAAAAAACTCCGGGATTGAAGGCTAACACATATAAAATTTCTATTTTTCCTATTTTTTGCATAAAATCAAAAACTGAAGTCTAACACCTTCAAAAATATCAATTATCATTTTTTCTAAAAAAGACCAAAATAGTTCTCTAAAATGAGCAAAATACTTCATTTTTCATGTTTTTGTCAAAAAACTCCGGGATTGAAGACTAACACATACAAATTTCTATTTTTCCTATTTTTTGCATAAAATCAAAAACTGAAGTCTAACACCTTCAAAAATATCAATTATCATTTTTTCTAAAAGAGTCCAAAATAGTTCTCTAAAATGAGCAAAATACTTCATCTTTCATTTTTTTCTCAAAAAATTCCGTGATTGAAGACTAACACATACAAATTTCTATTTTTCCTATTTTTTGCAAAAAATCAAAAACTAAAGTCTAACACCTTCAAAAATATCAATTATCATTTTTTCTAAAAAAGACCAAAATAGTTCTCTAAAATGAGCAAAATACTTCATTTTTCATGTTTTTGTCAAAAAACTCCGGGATTGAAGACTAACACATACAAATTTCTATTTTTCCTATTTTTTGCATAAAATCAAAAACTGAAGTCTAACACCTTCGAAAATATCAATTATCATTTTTTCTAAAAAAGACCAAAATAGTTCTTTAAAATGAGCAAAATACTTCATTTTTCATGTTCTTCTCAAAAAACTCCGGGATTGAAGACTAACACATACAAATTTCTATTTTTCCTATTTTTTGCAAAAAATCAAAAACTGAAGTCTAACACCTTCCAAAATATCAATTATCATTTTTTCTAAAAAAGGCCAAAATAGTTCTCTAAAATGAGAGAAATACTTCATTTTTCATGTTTTTCTCAAAATACTCTGGGATTGAAGACTAACACATACAAATTTCTATTTTTCCTATTTTTTGCATAAAATCAAAAACTAAAGTTTGACACCTTCAAAAATATCAATTATCATTTTTTCTAAAAAAGACCAAAATAGTTCTCTAAAATTAGCAAAATACTTCATTTTTCATGTTTTTCTCAAAAAATTCGGTGAATGAAGACTAACACATACAAATTTCAATTTTTCCAATTTTTTGCAGAAAATCAAAAACTGAAGTCTAACACGGTAAAAAATATCAATTATCATTTTTTCTAAAAAATACCAAAATAGTTCTCTAAAATGAGCAAAATACTTCATTTTTCATGTTTTTCTCAAAAAATTCCGTGAAAGAAGACTAACACATACAAATTTCAATTTTTCCAATTTTGTTGCAGAAAATCAAAAACTGAAGTCTAACACCTTCAAAAATGTCAATTGTCATTTTTTCTAAAAGGGTCCAAAATAGTTCTCTAAAATGAGCAAAATACTTCATTTTTCATGTTTTTCTCAAAAAACTTCGTGATTGAAGACTAACACATAGAAGTTTCTATTTTTCCTATTTTTTGCAAAAAATCAAAAACTGAAGTCTAACACCTTCAAAAATATCAATTATCATTTTTTCTAAAAAAGACCAAAATAGTTCTCTAAAATGAGCAAAATACTTCATTTTTCATGTTTTTCTCAAAAAATTCCGTGATTGAAGACTAACACATACAAATTTCTATTTTTCCAATTTTTTGCAGAAAATCAAAAACTGAAGTCTAACACCTTCAAAAATATCAATTATCATTTTTTCTAAAAGGGTCCAAAATAGTTCTCTAAAATGAGCAAAATACTTCATTTTTCATGTTTTTCTTAAAAAACTCCTGGATTGAAGACTCACACATACAAATTTCTATTTGTCCTATTTTTTGCATAAAATCAAAAACTGAAGTCTAACACCTTCAAAAATATCAATTATCATTTTTTCTAAAAAAAGACCAAAATAGTTCTCTAAAATGAGCAATATACTTCATTTTTCAAGTTTTTCTCAAAACATTCCGTGAATGAAGACTAACACATACAAATTTCAATTTTTCCAGTTTTTTGCAGAAAAACAAAAACTGAAGTCTAACACCTTAAAAAATATCAATTATCATTTTTTATAAAAGGGTCCAAAATAGTTCTCTAAAATGAGCAAAATACTTCATTTTTCATGTTTTTCTCAAAAAACTTCGTGATTGAAGACTAACACATACAAATTTCTATTTTTCCTATTTTTTGCACAAAAATCAAAAACTGAAGTCTCACCTTCAAAAATATCAATTGACCAAAATAATTCTCTAAAATGAGCAAAATACTTCATTTATCATGTTTTTCTCAAAAAACTCCGGGATTGAAGACTAACACATACAAATTTCTATTTTTCCAATTTTTTGCATAAAATCAAAAACTGAAGTCTAACACCTTCAAAAATATCAATTATCATTTTTTCTAAAAGAGTCCAGAATAGTTCTCTAAAATGAGCAAAATACTTCATTTTTCATGTTTTTCTCTAAAAACTTCGTGATTGAAGACTAACACCTACAAATTTCTATTTTTCCTATTTTTTGCAAAAAATCAAAAAAATGAAGTCTAACACCTTCAAAAATATCAATTATCATTTTTTCTAAAAAATACCAAAATAGTTCTCTAAAATGATCAAAATACTTCATTTTTCATGTTTTTCTCAAAAAACTCCTGGATTGAAGACTAACACATACAAATTTCTATTTTTCATATTTTTTGCATAAAATCAAAAACTGAAGTCTAACACCTTCAAAAATATCAATTATCATTTTTTCTAAAAAAGACCAAAATAGTTCACTAAAATGAGCAAAATACTTCATTTTTCATGTTATTTCAAAAAATAACGTGAATGAAGACTAACACATACAAATTTCAATTTTCCCAATTTTTTGCAGAAAATCAAAAACTGAAGTCTACCACCTTCAAAAATATCAATTATCATTTTTTCTAAAAAAGACCAAAATAGTTCTCTAAAATGAGCAAAATACTTCATTTTTCATGTTTTTCTCAAAAAACTCCGTGATTGAAGACTAACACATACAAATTTCTATTTTTCCTATTTTTTGCATAAAATCAAAAAATAAAGTCTAACACCTTCAAAAATATCAATTATCATTTTTTCTAAAGAAGACCAAAATAGTTCTCTAAAATGAGCAAAATACTTCACTTTTCATGTTTTTCTCAAAAAACTCCTGGATTGAAGACTAACACATACAAATTTCTATTTTTCCAATTTTTTGCATAAAATCAAAAACTGAAGTCTAACACCTTCAAAAATATCAATTATCATTTTTTCTAAAAAAGACCAAAATAGTTCTCTAAAATGAGCAAAATACTTCATTTTTCATGTTTTTCTCAAAAAATTCCGTGATTGAAGACTAACACATACAAATTTCTATTTTTCCAATTTTTTGCAGAAAATCAAAAACTGAAGTCTAACACCTTCAAAAATATCAATTATCATTTTTTCTAAAAGGGTCCAAAATAGTTCTCTAAAATGAGCAAAATACTTCATTTTTCATGTTTTTCTTAAAAAACTCCTGGATTGAAGACTCACACATACAAATTTCTATTTGTCCTATTTTTTGCATAAAATCAAAAACTGAAGTCTAACACCTTCAAAAATATCAATTATCATTTTTTATAAAAGGGTCCAAAATAGTTCTCTAAAATGAGCAAAATACTTCATTTTTCATGTTTTTCTCAAAAAACTCCGAGATTGAAGACTAACACATACAAATTTCTATTTTTCCTATTTTTTGCATAAAATCAAAAACTGAATTCTAACACCTTCAAAAATATCAATTATCATTTTTTCTAAAAAAGACCAAAATAGTTCTCTAAAATGAGCAAAATACTTCATTTTTCTTGTTTTTCTCAAAAAACTTCGTGATTGAAGACTAACACATACAAATTTCTATTTTTCCAATTTTTTGCAAAAAATCAAAAACTGAAGTCTAACACCTTCATAAATATCAAGAATAATTTTTTCTAAAAAAGGCCAAAATAGTTCTCTAAAATGAGCAAAATACTTCATTTTTCATGTTTTTCTCAAAAAATTCCGTGAATGAAGACTAACACATACAAATTTAAATTTTTCCAATTTTTTGCAGAAAATCAAAAACTGAAGTCTAACACCTTCAAAAATATCAATTATCATTTTTTCTAAAAGGGTCCAAAATAGTTCTCTAAAATGAGCAAAATACTTCATTTTTCAAGTTTTTTCTCAAAAAACTTCGTGAATGAAGACTAACACATACAAATTTATATTTTTCCTATTTTTTGCAAAAAGTCAAAAACTGAAGTCTAACACCTTCAAAAATATAAATTATCATTTTTTCTAAAAAAGACCAAAATAGTTCTCCAAAATTAGCAAAATACTTCATTTATCATGTTTTTCTCAAAAAACTTCGGGATTGAAGACTAACACATACAAATTTCTATTTTTCCTATTTTTTGCATAAAATCAAAAACCGAAGTCTACACCTTCAAAAATATCAATTATCATTTTTTCTAAAAGGGTCCAAAATAGTTCCCTAAAATGAGCAAAATACTTCATATTTCATGTTTTTCTCAAAATACTTCGTGATTGAAGACTAACACATACAAATTTCTATTTTTCCTATTTTTTGCAAAAAATAAAAAACTGAAGTCTAACACCTTCAAAAATATCAATTATCATTTTTTCTAAAAGAGTCCAAAATAGTTCTCTAAAATGAGCAAAATACTTCATTTTTCATGTTTTTCTCAAAAAACTTCGTGATTGAAGACTAACACATACAAATTTCTATTTTTCCTATTTTTTGCATAAAATCAAAAACCGAAGTCTACACCTTCAAAAATATCAATTATCATTTTTTCTAAAAGGGTCCAAAATAGTTCCCTAAAATGAGCAAAATACTTCATTTTTCATGTTTTACTCAAAATACTTCGTGATTGCAGACTAACACATACAAATTTCTATTTTTCCTATTTTCTGCAAAAAATCAAAAAATGAAGTCTAACACCTTCAAAAATATCAATTATCATTTTTTCTAAAAAAGACCAAAATAGTTCTCTAAAATGAGCAAAATACTTCATTTTTCTTGTTTTTCTCAAAAAACTCCTGGATTGAAGACTGACACATACAAATTTCTATTTTTCCTATTTTTTGCATACAATCAAAAACTGAAGTCTAACACCTTCAAAAATATCAATTATCATTTTTTCTAAAAAAGACCAAAATAGGTCTCCAAAATGAGCAAAATACTTCATTTTTCATGTTTTTCTCAAAAAATTCCCTGAATAAAGACTAACACATACAAATTTCAATTTTTCCAATTTTTTGCAGAAAATCAAAAACTGAAGTTTAACACCATCAAAAATATCAATTATCATTTTTTCTAAAAGGGTCCAAAATAGTTCTCTAAAATGAGCAAAATACTTCATTTTTCATGTTTTTCTCAAAAAATTCCGTGATTGAAGACTAACACATACAAATTTCTATTTTTCCAATTTTTTGATGAAAATCAAAAACTGAAGTCTAACACCTTCAAAAATATCAATTATCATTTTTTCTAAAAGGGTCCAAAATAGTTCTCTAAAATGAGCAAAATACTTCATTTTTCATGTTTTTTCTTAAAAAACTCCTGGATTGAAGACTAACACATACAAATTTCTATTTGTCCTATTTTTTGCATAAAATCAAAAACTGAAGTCTAACACCTTCAAAAATATCAATTATCATTTTTTCTAAAAAAGACCAAAATAGTTGTCTAAAATGAAGAAAATACTTCATTTTTCATGTTTTTCTCAAAACATTCCGTGAATGAAGACTAACACATGCAAATTTCAATTTTTCCAGTTTTTTGCAGAAAAACAAAAACTGAAGTCTAACACCTTCAAAAATATCAATTATCATTTTTTATAAAAGGGTCCAAAATAGTTCTCTAAAATGAGCAAAATACTTCATTTTTCATGTTTTTCTCAAAAAACTCCGGGATTGAAGACTAACACATACAAATTTCTATTTTTCCTATTTTTTGCATAAAATAAAAAACCGAAGTCTACACCTTCAAAAATATCAATTATCATTTTTTCTAAAAGGGTCCAAAATAGTTCCCTAAAATGAGCAAAATACTTCATTTTTCATGTTTTTCTCAAAATACTTCGTGATTGCAGACTAACACATACAAATTTCTATTTTTCCTATTTTTGCAAAAAATAAAAAACTGAAGTCTAACACCTTCAAAAATATCAATTATCATTTTTTCTAAAAGAGTCCAAAATAGTTCTCTAAAATGAAGAAAATACTTCATTTTTCATGTTTTTCTCAAAAAACTTCGTGATTGAAGACTAACACATACAAATTTCTATTTTTCCTATTTTCTGCAAAAAAATCAAAAAATGAAGTCTAACACCTTCAAAAATATCAATTATCATTTTTTCTAAAAAAGACCAAAATAGTTCTCTAAAATGAGCAAGATACTTCATTTTTCTTGTTTTTCTCAAAAAACTCATGGATTGAAAACTAACACATACAGATTTCTATTTTTTCCTATTTTTTGTATACAATCAAAAACTGAAGTCTAACGCCTTCAAAAATATCAATTATCATTTTTTCTAAAAAAGACCAAAATAGTTCTCTAAAATGAGCAAAATACTTCATTTTTCATGTTTTTCTCAAAAAATTCCGTGAATAAAGACTAACACATACAAATTTTAATTTTTCCAATTTTTTGCAGAAATCAAAAACTGAAGTCTAACACCATCAAAAATATCAATTATCATTTTTTCTAAAAGGGTCCAAAATAGTTCTCTAAAATGAGCAAAATACTTCATTTTTCATGTTTTTCTCAAAAAATTCCGTGATTGAAGACTAACACATACAAATTTCTATTTTTCCAATTTTTTGCAGAAAATCAAAAACTGAAGTCTAACACCTTCAAAAATATCAATTATCATTTTTTCTAAAAGGGTCCAAAATAGTTCTCTAAAATGAGCAAAATACTTCATTTTTCATGTTTTTCTTAAAAAACTCCTGGATTGAAGACTAACACATACAAATTTCTATTTGTCCTATTTTTTGCATAAAATCAAAAACTGAAGTCTAACACCTTCAAAAATATCAATTATCATTTTTTCTAAAAGAGTCCAAAATAGTTCTCTAAAATGAGCAAAATACTTCATTTTTCTTGTTTTTCTCAAAAAACTTCGTGATTGAAGACTAACACATACAAATTTCTATTTTTCCTATTTTCTGCAAAAAATGAAAAAATGATGTCTAACACCTTCAAAAATATCAATTATCATTTTTTCTAAAAAAGACCAAAATAGTTCTCTAAAATGAGCAAGATACTTCATTTTTCTTGTTTTTCTCAAAAAACTCCTGGATTGAAGACTAACACATACAAATTTCTATTTTTTCCTATTTTTTGCATACAATCAAAAACTGAGGTCTAACGCCTTCAAAAATATCAATTATCATTTTTTCTAAAAAGACCAAAATAGTTCTCTAAAATGAGCAAAATACTTCATTTTTCATGTTTTTCTCAAAAAATTCCGTGAATAAAGACTAACACATACAAATTTCAATTTTTCCAATTTTTTGCAGAAATCAAAAACTGAAGTCTAACACCATCAAAAATATCAATTATCATTTTATCTAAAAGGGTCCAAAATAGTTCTCTAAAATGAGCAAAATACTTCATTTTTCATGTTTTTCTCAAAAAATTCCGTGATTGAATACTAACACATACAAATTTCTATTTTTCCAATTTTTTGCAGAAAATCAAAAACTGAAGTCTAACACCTTCAAAAATATCAATTATCATTTTTTCTAAAAGGGTCCAAAATAGTTCTCTAAAATGAGCAAAATACTTCATTTTTCATGTTTTTCTTAAAAAACTCCTCGATTGAAGACTAACACATACAAATTTCTATTTGTCCTATTTTTTGCATAAAATCAAAAACTGAAGTCTAACACCTTCAAAAATATCAATTATCATTTTTTCTAAAAGAGTCCAAAATAGTTCTCTAAAATGAGCAAAATACTTCATTTTTCTTGTTTTTCTCAAAAAACTTCGTGATTGAAGACTAACACATACAAATTTCTATTTTTCCTATTTTCTGCAAAAAATCAAAAAATGATGTCTAACACCTTCAAAAATATCAATTATCATTTTTTCTAAAAAAGACCAAAATAGTTCTCTAAAATGAGCAAAATACTTCATTTTTCTTGTTTTTCTCAAAAAACTCCTGGATTGAAGACTAACACATACAAATTTCTATTTTTCCTATTTTTTGCATACAATCAAAAACTAAAGTCTAACACCTTCAAAAATATCAATTATCATTTTTTCTAAAAAAGACCAAAATAGTTCTCTAAAATGAGCAAAATACTTCATTTTTCATGTTTTTCTCAAAAAATTCCGTGAATAAAGACTAACACATACAAATTTCTATTTTTCCAATTTTTTGCAGAAAATCAAAAACTGAAGTCTAACACCTTCAAAAATATCAATTATCATTTTTTCTAAAAGGGTCCAAAATAGTTCTCTAAAATGAGCAAAATACTTCATTTTTCATGTTTTTCTTAAAAAACTCCTGGATTGAAGACTAACACATACAAATTTCTATTTGTCCTATTTTTTGCATAAAATCAAAAACTGAAGTCAAACACCTTCAAAAATATCAATTATCATTTTTTCTAAAAAAGACCAAAATAGTTGTCTAAAATGAAGAAAATACTTCATTTTTCATGTTTTTCTCAAAACATTCCGTGAATGAAGACTAACACATACAAATTTCAATTTTTCCAGTTTTTTGCAGAAAAACAAAAACTGAAGTCTAACACCTTCAAAAATATCAATTATCATTTTTTACAAAAGGGTCCAAAATAGTTCTCTAAAATGAGCAAAATACTTCATTTTTCATGTTTTTCTCAAAAAACTCCGGGATTGAAGACTAACACATACAAATTTCTATTTTTCCTATTTTTTGCATAAAATCAAAAACCGAAGTCTACACCTTCAAAAATATCAATTATCATTTTTTCTAAAAGGGTCCAAAATAGTTCCCTAAAATGAGCAAAATACTTCATTTTTCATGTTTTTCCCAAAATACTTCGTGATTGAAGACTAACACATACAAATTTCTATTTTTCCTATTTTTTGCAAAAAATAAAAAACTGAAGTCTAACACCTTCAAAAATATCAATTATCATTTTTTCTAAAAGAGTCCAAAATTGTTCTCTAAAATGAGCAAAATACTTCATTTTTCATGTTTTTCTCAAAAAACTTCGTGATTGAAGACTAACACATACAAATTTCTATTTTTCCTATTTTTTGCAAAAAATCAAAAACTGAAGTCTAACACCTTCATAAATATCAATAATAATTTTTTCTAAAAAAGACCAAAATAGTTCTCTAAAATGAGCAAAATACTTCATTTTTCATGTTTTTCTCAAAAAAATTCCGTGAATGAAGACTAACACATACAAATTTCAATTTTTCCAATTTTTTGCAGAAAATCAAAAACAGAAGTCTAACACCTTCAAAAATATCAATTATCATTTTTTCTAAAAGGGTCCAAAATAATTATCTAAAATGAGCAAAATACTTCATTTTTCATGTTTTCTCAAAAAACTTCGGGATTGAAGACTAACACATACAAATTTCTATTTTTCCTATTTTTTGCATAAAATCAAAAACCGAAGTCTACACCTTCAAAAATATCAATTATCATTTTTTCTAAAAGGGTCCAAAATAGTTCTCTAAATTGAGCAAAATACTTCATTTTTCATGTTTTTCTCAAAATACTTCTTGATTGAAGACTAACACATACAAATTTCCATTTTTCCTATTTTTGCAAAAAATAAAATACTGAAGTCTAACACCTTCAAAAATATCAATTATCATTTTTTCTAAAAGAGTCCAAAATAGTTCTCTAAAATGAGCAAAATACTTCATTTTTCATGTTTTTCTCAAAAAACTTCGTGATGGAAGACTAACACATACAAATTTCTATTTTTCCTATTTTCTGCAAAAAATCAAAAAATAAAGTCTAACACCTTCAAAAATATCAATTATCATTTTTTCTAAAAAAAACCAAAATAGTTCTCTAAAATGAGCAAAATACTTCATTTTTCATGTTTTTCTCAAAAAACTCCAGGATTAAAGACTAACACATACAAATTTCAATTTTTCCAATTTTTTGCAGAAAATCAAAAACTGAAGTCTAACACCTTCAAAAATAACAATTATCATTTTTTCTAAAAGGGTCCAAAATAGTTCTCTAAAATAAGCAAAATACTTCATTTTTCATGTTTTTCTCTAAAAAATTCGTGATTGAAGACTAACACATACAAATTTCTATTTTTCCTATTTTTTGCAAAAAATCAAAAACCGAAGTCTAACACCTTCAAAAATATCAATTATCATTTTTTCTAAAAAAGACAAAAATAGTTCTCTAAAATGAGCAAAATACTTCATTTTTCATGTTTTTCTCAAAAAATTCCGTGAATGAAGACTAACACATACAAATTTCTATTTTGTCCAATTTTTTGCAGAAAATCAAAAACTGAAGTCTAACACCTTCAATAATATAAATTATCATTTTTTCTAAAAGGGTCCAAAATAGTTCTCTAAAATTAGCAAAATACTTCATTTTTCATGTTTTCTCAAAAAAGTTCGTGATTGATGACTAAGACATACAAATTTCTATTTTTCCTATTTTTTGTAAAAAATCAAAAACTGAAGTCTAACACATTCAAAAATATCAATTATCATTTTTTCTAATAAAGACCAAAATAGTTCTCTAAAATGAGCAAAATACTTCATTTTTCATATTTTTCTCAAAAAATTCCGTGAATAAAGACTAACACATACAAATTTCAATTTTTCCAATTTTTTGCAGAAAATCAAAAACTGAAGTCTAACACCTTCAAAAATATCAATTATCATTTTTTCTAAAAGGGTCCAAAATAGTTCTCTAAAATGAGCAAAATACTTCATTTTTCATGTTTTTCTCTAAAAAATTCGTGATTGAAGACTAACACATACAAATTTCTATTTTTCCTATTTTTTGCAAAAAATCAAAAACTGAAGTCTAACACCTTCAAAAATATCAATTATCATTTTTTCTAAAAAAGACCAAAATAGTTCTCTAAAATGAGCAAAATACTTCATTTTTCATGTTTTTCTCAAAAAACGCCTGGATTGAAGACTAACACATACAAATTTCTATTTTTCGTATTTTTGCATAAAATCCAAAACTGAAGTCTAACACCTTCAAAAATATCAATTATCATTTTTTCTAAAAAAGACCAAAATAGTTCTCTAAAATGAGCAAAATACTTCATTTTTCATGTTTTTCTCAAAAAATTCCGTGAATGAAGACTAACACATACAAATTTCAATTTTTCCAATTTTTTTGCAGAAATTCAAAAACTGAAGTCTAACACCTTCAAAAATATAAATTATCATTTTTTCTAAAAGGGACCAAAATAGTTCTCTAAAATGAGCAAAATACTTCATTTTTCATGTTTTTCTCAAAAAACTTCGTGATTGAAGACTAACACATACAAACTTCTGTTTTTCCTATTTTTTGCAAAAAATCAAAAACTGAAGTCTAACACCTTCAAAAATATCAATTATCATTTTTTCTAAAAGAGTCCAAAATAGTTCTCTAAAATGAGCAAAATACTTCATTTTTCATTTTTTCTCAAAAAACTTCGTGATTGAAGACTAACACATAAAAATTTCTATTTTTCCTACTTTTTGCAAAAAATCAAAAACTGAAGTCTAACACCTTCAAAAATATCAATTATCATTTTTTGTAAAAAAGACCAAAATAGTTCTCTAAAATGAGCAAAATACTTCATTTTTCATGTTTTTGTCAAAAAACTCCGGGATTGAAGGCTAACACATATAAAATTTCTATTTTTCCTATTTTTTGCATAAAATCAAAAACTGAAGTCTAACACCTTCAAAAATATCAATTATCATTTTTTCTAAAAAAGACCAAAATAGTTCTCTAAAATGAGCAAAATACTTCATTTTTCATGTTTTTGTCAAAAAACTCCGGGATTGAAGACTAACACATACAAATTTCTATTTTTCCTATTTTTTGCATAAAATCAAAAACTGAAGTCTAACACCTTCAAAAATATCAATTATCATTTTTTCTAAAAGAGTCCAAAATAGTTCTCTAAAATGAGCAAAAGACTTCATCTTTCATTTTTTTCTCAAAAAATTCCGTGATTGAAGACTAACACATACAAATTTCTATTTTTCCTATTTTTTGCAAAAAATCAAAAACTAAAGTCTAACACCTTCAAAAATATCAATTATCATTTTTTCTAAAAAAGACCAAAATAGTTCTCTAAAATGAGCAAAATACTTCATTTTTCATGTTTTTGTCAAAAAACTCCGGGATTGAAGACTAACACATACAAATTTCTATTTTTCCTATTTTTTGCATAAAATCAAAAACTGAAGTCTAACACCTTCGAAAATATCAATTATCATTTTTTCTAAAAAAGACCAAAATAGTTCTCTAAAATGAGCAAAATACTTCATTTTTCATGTTCTTCTCAAAAAACTCCGGGATTGAAGACTAACACATACAAATTTCTATTTTTCCTATTTTTTGCAAAAAATCAAAAACTGAAGTCTAACACCTTCAAAAATATCAATTATCATTTTTTCTAAAAAAGGCCAAAATAGTTCTCTAAAATGAGAGAAATACTTCATTTTTCATGTTTTTCTCAAAATACTCTGGGATTGAAGACTAACACATACAAATTTCTATTTTTCCTATTTTTTGCATAAAATCAAAAACTAAAGTTTGACACCTTCAAAAATATCAATTATCATTTTTTCTAAAAAAGACCAAAATAGTTCTCTAAAATTAGCAAAATACTTCATTTTTCATGTTTTTCTCAAAAAATTCGGTGAATGAAGACTAACACATACAAATTTCAATTTTTCCAATTTTTTGCAGAAAATCAAAAACTGAAGTCTAACACGGTAAAAAATATCAATTATCATTTTTTCTAAAAAAGACCAAAATAGTTCTCTAAAATGAGCAAAATACTTCATTTTTCATGTTTTTCTCAAAAAATTCCGTGAAAGAAGACTAACACATACAAATTTCAATTTTTCCAATTTTGTTGCAGAAAATCAAAAACTGAAGTCTAACACCTTCAAAAATGTCAATTGTCATTTTTTCTAAAAGGGTCCAAAATAGTTCTCTAAAATGAGCAAAATACTTCATTTTTCATGTTTTTCTCAAAAAACTTCGTGATTGAAGACTAACACATAGAAGTTTCTATTTTTCCTATTTTTTGCAAAAAATCAAAAACTGAAGTCTAACACCTTCAAAAATATCAATTATCATTTTTTCTAAAAGAGTCCAAAATAGTTCTCTAAAATGAACAAAATACTTCATTTTTCATTTTTTTCTCAAAAAACATCGTGATTGAAGACTAACACATACAAATTTCTATTTTTCCTACTTTTTGCAAAAAATCAAAAACTGAAGTCTAAGACCTTGAAAAATATCAATTATCATTTTTTCTAAAAAAGACCAAAATAGTTCTCTAAAATGAGCAAAATACTTCATTTTTCATGTTTTTGTCAAAAAACTCCGGGATTGAAGGCTAACACATACAAATTTCTATTTTTCCGATTTTTTGCATAAAATCAAAAACCGTAGTCTAACACCTTCAAAAATATCAATTATCATTTTTTCTAAAAAGGACCAAAATAGTTCTCTAAAATGAGCAAAATACTTCATTTTTCATGTTTTTGTCAAAAAACTCCGGGATTGAAGACTAACACAAACAAATTTCTATTTTTCCTATTTTTTGCATAAAATCAAAAACTGAAGTCCCTTCAAAAATATCAATTATCATTTTTTCTAAAAGGGTCCAAAATAGTTCTCTAAAATGAGCAAAAATACTTCATTTTTCATTTTTTCTCAAAAAACTTCGTGATTGAAGACTGACACATACAAATTTCTATTTTTCCTATTTTTTGCATAAATTCAAAAACGGAAGTCTAACACCTTCAAAAATATCAATTATCATTTTTTCTAAAAAAGACCAAAATAGTTCTCTAAAATGAGCAAAATACTTCATTTTTCATGTTTTTCTCAAAAAACTCCTGGATTGAAGACTAACACATACAAATTTATATTTTAACTATTTTTTGCATAAAATCAAAAACTGAAGTCTAACACCTTCAAAAATATCAATTATCATTTTTTCTAAAAAAGCCAAAAATAGTTCTCTAAAATGAGCAAAATACTTCATTTTTCATGTTTTTCTCAAAAAATTCCGTGAATGAAGACTAACACATACAAATTTCAATTTTTCCAATTTTTTGCAGAAAATAAAAAACTGAAGTCTAACACCTTCAAAAATATCAATTAGCATTTTTTCTAAAAAAGACCAAAATAGTTCTCTAAAATGAGCGAAATACTTCATTTTTCATGTTTTTCTCAAAAAACTCTGGGATTGAAGACTAACACATACAAATTTCTATTTTTCCTATTTTTTGCATAAAATCAAAAACTGAATTCTGACACCTTCAAAAATATCAATTATCATTTTTTCTAAAAAAGACCAAAATAGTTCTCTAAAATGAGCAAAATACTTCATTTTTCATGTTTTTCTCAAAAAATTCCGTGAATGAAGACTAACACATACAAATTTCAATTTTTCCAATTTTTTCCAGAAAATCAAAAACTGAAGTCTCACACCTTGAAAAATATCAATTATCATTTTTTCTAAAAAAGACCAAAATAGTTCTCTAAAATGAGCAAAATACTTCATTTTTCATGTTTTTCTCAAAAAATTCCGTGAATGAAGACTAACACATACAAATTTCAATTTTTCCAATTTTTTGAAGAAAATCAAAAATTGAAGTCTAACACCGTAAAAAATATCAATTATCATTTTTTCTAAAAAAGACCAAAATAGTTCTCTAAAATGAGCAAAATACTTCATTTTTCATGTTTTTCTCAAAAAATTCCGTGAAAGAAGACTAACACATACAAATTTCAATTTTTCCAATTTTTTTGCAGAAAATCAAAAACTGAAGTCTAACACCTTCAAAAATGTCAATTGTCATTTTTTCTAAAAGGGTCCAAAATAGTCCTCTAAAATGAGCAAAATACTTCATTTTTCATGTTTTTCTCAAAAAACTTCGTGATTGAAGACTAACACATACAAATTTCTATTTTTCCTATTTTTTGCAAAAAATAAAAAACTGAAGTCTAACACCTTCAAAAATATCAATTATCATTTTTTCTAAAAGAGTCCAAAATAGTTCTCTAAAATGAACAAAATACTTCATTTTTCATTTTTTTCTCAAAAAACTTCGTGATTGAAGACTAACACATACAAATTTCTATTTTTCCTACTTTTTGCAAAAAATCAAAAACTGAAGTCTAAGACCTTCAAAAATATCAATTATCATTTTTTCTAAAAAAGACCAAAATAGTTCTCTAAAATGAGCAAAATACTTCATTTTTCATGTTTTTGTCAAAAAACTCCGGGATTGAAGGCTAACACATACAAATTTCTATTTTTCCTATTTTTTGCATAAAATCAAAAACTGTAGTCTAACACCTTCAAAAATATCAATTATCATTTTTTCTAAAAAAGACAAAAATAGTTCTCTAAAATGAGCAAAATACTTCATTTTTCATGTTTTTGTCAAAAAACTCCGGGATTGAAGACTAACACATACAAATTTCTTTTTTTCCTATTTTTTGCATAAAATCAAAAACTGAAGTCCCTTCAAAAATATCAATTATCATTTTTTCTAAAAGAGTCCAAAATAGTTCCCTAAAATGAGCAAAAATACTTCATTTTTCATTTTTTTCTCAAAAAACTTCGTGATTGAAGACTAACACATACAAATTTCTATTTTTCCTATTTTTTGCAAAAAATCAAAAACTGAAGTCTAACACCTTCAAAAATATCAATTATCATTTTTTCTAAAAAAGACCAAAATAGTTCTCTAAAATGAGCAAAATACTTCATTTTTCATGTTTTTCTCAAAAAACTCCTGGACTGAAGACTAACACATACAAATTTATATTTTAACTATTTTTTGCATAAAATCAAAAACTGAAGTCTAACACCTTCAAAAATATCAATTATCATTTTTTCTAAAAAAGACCAAAATAGTTCTCTAAAATGAGCAAAATACTTCATTTTTCATGTTTTTCTCAAAAAATTCCGTGAATGAAGACTAACACATACAAATTTCAATTTTTCCAATTTTTTGCAGAAAATCAAAAACTGAAGTCTCACACCTTAAAAAATATCAATTATCATTTTTTCTAAAAAAGACCAAAATAGTTCTCTAAAATGAGCAAAATACTTCATTTTTCATGTTTTTCTCAAAAAATTCCGTGAATGAAGACTAACACATACAAATTTCAATTTTTCCAATTTTTTGCAGAAAATCAAAAACTGAAGTCTAACACCTTCAAAAATATCAATTATCATTTTTTCTAAAAAAGACCAAAATAGTTCTCTAAAATGAGCGAAATACTTCATTTTTCATGTTTTTCTCAAAAAACTCTGGGATTGAAGACTAACACATACAAATTTCTATTTTTCCTATTTTTTGCATAAAATCAAAAACTGAATTCTGACACCTTCAAAAATATCAATTATCATTTTTTCTAAAAAAGACCAAAATAGTTCTCTAAAATGAGCAAAATACTTCATTTTTCATGTTTTTCTCAAAAAATTCCGTGAATGAAGACTAACACATACAAATTTCAATTTTTCCAATTATTTCCAGAAAATAAAAAACTGAAGTCTCACACCTTAAAAAATATCAATTATCATTTTTTCTAAAAAAGACCAAAATAGTTCTCTAAAATGAGCAAAATACTTCATTTTTCATGTTTTTCTCAAAAAATTCCGTGAATGAAGACTAACACATACAAATTTCAATTTTTCCAATTTTTTGCAGAAAATCAAAAATTGAAGTCTAACACCGTAAAAAATATCAATTATCATTTTTTCTAAAAAAGACCAAAATAGTTCTCTAAAATGAGCAAAATACTTCATTTTTCATGTTTTTCTCAAAAAATTCTGTGAAAGAAGACTAACACATACAAATTTCAATTTTTCCAATTTTTTTGCAGAAAATCAAAAACTGAAGTCTAACACCTTCAAAAATGTCAATTGTCATTTTTTCTAAAAGGGTCCAAAATAGTTCTCTAAAATGAGCAAAATACTTCATTTTTCATGTTTTTCTCAAAAAACTTCGTGATTGAAGACTAACACATACAAATTTCTATTTTTCCTATTTTTTGCAAAAAATCAAAAACTGAAGTCTAACACCTTCAAAAATATCAATTATCATTTTTTCTAAAAGAGTCCAAAATAGTTCTCTAAAATGAACAAAATACTTCATTTTTCATTTTTTTCTCAAAAAACTTCGTGATTGAAGACTAACACATACAAATTTCTATTTTTCCTACTTTTTGCAAAAAATCAAAAACTGAAGTCTAACACCTTCAAAAATATCAATTATCATTTTTTCTAAAAAAGACCAAAATAGTTCTCTAAAATGAGCAAAATACTTCATTTTTCATGTTTTTGTCAAAAAACTCCGGGATTGAAGGCTAACACATACAAATTTCTATTTTTCCTATTTTTTGCATAAAATCAAAAACTGTAGTCTAACACCTTCAAAAATATCAATTATCATTTTTTCTAAAAAAGACAAAAATAGTTCTCTAAAATGAGCAAAATACTTCATTTTTCATGTTTTTGTCAAAAAACTCCGGGATTGAAGACTAACACATACAAATTTCTTTTTTTCCTATTTTTTTCATAAAATCAAAAACTGAAGTCCCTTCAAAAATATCAATTATCATTTTTTCTAAAAGAGTCCAAAATAGTTCTCTAAAATGAGCAAAAATACTTCATTTTTCATTTTTTTCTCAAAAAACTTCGTGATTGAAGACTAACACATACAAATTTCTATTTTTCCTATTTTTTGCAAAAAATCAAAAACTGAAGTCTAACACCTTCAAAAATATCAATTATCATTTTTTCTAAAAAAGACCAAAATAGTTCTCTAAAATGAGCAAAATACTTCATTTTTCATGTTTTTCTCAAAAAACTCCTGGATTGAAGACTAACACATACAAATTTATATTTTAACTATTTTTTGCATAAAATCAAAAACTGAAGTCTAACACCTTCAAAAATATCACTTATCATTTTTTCTAAAAAAGACCAAAATAGTTCTCTAAAATGAGCAAAATACTTCATTTTTCATGTTTTTCTCAAAAAATTCCGTGAATGAAGACTAACACATACAAATTTCAATTTTTCCAATTTTTTGCAGAAAATCAAAAACTGAAGTCTAACACCTTCAAAAATATCAATTATCATTTTTTCTAAAAAAGACCAAAATAGTTCTCTAAAATGAGCGAAATAATTCATTTTTCATGTTTTTCTCAAAAAACTCTGGGATTGAAGACTAACACATACAAATTTCTATTTTTCCTATTTTTTGCATAAAATCAAAAACTGAAGTCTGACACCTTCAAAAATATCAATTATCATTTTTTCTAAAAAAGACCAAAATAGTTCTCTAAAATGAGCAAAATACTTCATTTTTCATGTTTTTCTCAAAAAATTCCGTGAATGAAGACTAACACATACAAATTTCAATTTTTCCAATTTTTTGCAGAAAATCAAAAACTGAAGTCTCACACCTTAAAAAATATCAATTATCATTTTTTCTAAAAAAGACCAAAATAGTTCTCTAAAATGAGCAAAATACTTCATTTTTCATGTTTTTCTCAAAAAATTCCGTGAATGAAGACTAACACATACAAATTTCAATTTTTCCAATTTTTTGCAGAAAATCAAAAACTGAAGTCTAACACCTTCAAAAATATCAATTATCATTTTTTCTAAAAAAGACCAAAATAGTTCTCTAAAATGAGCGAAATACTTCATTTTTCATGTTTTTCTCAAAAAACTCTGGGATTGAAGACTAACACATACAAATTTCTATTTTTCCTATTTTTTGCATAAAATCAAAAACTGAAGTCTGACACCTTCAAAAATATCAATTATCATTTTTTCTAAAAAAGACCAAAATAGTTCTCTAAAATGAGCAAAATACTTCATTTTTCATGTTTTTCTCAAAAAATTCCGTGAATGAAGACTAACACATACAAATTTCAATTTTTCCAATTTTTTGCAGAAAATCAAAAACTGAAGTCTCACACCTTAAAAAATATCAATTATCATTTTTTCTAAAAAAGACCAAAATAGTTCTCTAAAATGAGCAAAATACTTCATTTTTCATGTTTTTCTCAAAAAATTCCGTGAATGAAGACTAACACATACAAATTTCAATTTTTCCAATTTTTTGCAGAAAATCAAAAACTGAAGTCTAACACCGTAAAAAATATCAATTATCATTTTTTCTAAAAAAGACCAAAATAGTTCTCTAAAATGAGCAAAATACTTCATTTTTCATGTTTTTCTCAAAAAATTCCGTGAAAGAAGACTAACACATACAAATTTCAATTTTTCCAATTTTTTTGCAGAAAATCAAAAACAGAAGTCTAACACTTTCAAAAATGTCAATTGTCATTTTTTCTAAAAGGGTCCAAAATAGTTCTCTAAAATGAGCAAAATACTTCATTTTTCATGTTTTTCTCAAAAAACTTCGTGATTGAAGACTAACACATACAAATTTCTATTTTTCCTATTTTTTGCAAAAAATCAAAAACTGAAGTCTAACACCTACAAAAATATCAATTATCATTTTTTCTAAAAGAGTCCAAAATAGTTCTCTAAAATGAACAAAATACTTCATTTTTCATTTTTTTCTCAAAAAACTTCGTGATTGAAGACTAACACATACAAATTTCTATTTTTCCTACTTTTTGCATAAAATCAAAAACTGAAGTCTAACACCTTCAAAAATATCAATTATCATTTTTTCTAAAAAAGGCCAAAATAGTTCTCTAAAATGAGCAAAATACTTCATTTTTCATGTTTTTGTCAAAAAAACTCCGGGATTGAAGGCTAACACATACAAATTTCTATTTTTCCTATTTTTTGCATAAAATCAAAAACTGAAGTCTAACACCTTCAAAAATATCAATTATCATTTTTTCTAAAAAAGACCAAAATAGTTCTCTAAAATGAGCAAAATACTTCATTTTTCATGTTTTTGTCAAAAAACTCCGGGATTGAAGACTAACACATACAAATTTCTATTTTTCGTATTTTTTGCATAAAATCAAAAACTGAAGTCCCTTCAAAAATATCAATTATCATTTTTTCTAAAAGAGTCCAAAATAGTTCTCTAAAATGAGCAAAAATACTTCATTTTTCATTTTTTTCTCAAAAAACTTCGTGATTGAAGACTAACACATACAAATTTCTATTTTTCCTATTTTTTGCAAAAAATCAAAAACTGAAGTCTAACACCTTCAAAAATATCAATTATCATTTTTTCTAAAAAAGACCAAAATAGTTCTCTAAAATGAGCAAAATACTTCATTTTTCATGTTTTTCTCAAAAAATTCCGTGAATGAAGACTAACACATACAAATTTCAATTTTTCCAATTTTTTGCAGAAAATCAAAAACTGAAGTCTAACACCTTCAAAAATATCAATTATCATTTTTTCTAAAAAAGACCAAAATAGTTCTCTAAAATGAGCGAAATACTTCATTTTTCATGTTTTTCTCAAAAAACTCTGGGATTGAGGACTAACACATACAAATTTCTATTTTTCCTATTTTTTGCATAAAATCAAAAACTGAAGTCTGACACCTTCAAAAATATCAATTATCATTTTTTCTAAAAAAGACCAAAATAGTTCTCTAAAATGAGCAAAATACTTCATTTTTCATGTTTTTCTCAAAAAATTCCGTGAATGAAGACTAACACATACAAATTTCAATTTTTCCAATTTTTTGCAGAAAATCAAAAACTGAAGTCTCACACCTTAAAAAATATCAATTATCATTTTTTCTAAAAAAGACCAAAATAGTTCTCTAAAATGAGCAAAATACTTCATTTTTCATGTTTTTCTCAAAAAATTCCGTGAATGAAGACTAACACATACAAATTTCAATTTTTCCAATTTTTTGCAGAAAATCAAAAACTGAAGTCTAACACCGTAAAAAATATCAATTATCATTTTTTCTAAAAAAGACCAAAATAGTTCTCTAAAATGAGCAAAATACTTCATTTTTCATGTTTTTCTCAAAAAATTCCGTGAAAGAAGACTAACACATACAAATTTCAATTTTTCCAATTTTTTTGCAGAAAATCAAAAACAGAAGTCTAACACTTTCAAAAATGTCAATTGTCATTTTTTCTAAAAGGGTCCAAAATAGTTCTCTAAAATGAGCAAAATACTTCATTTTTCATGTTTTTCTCAAAAAACTTCGTGATTGAAGACTAACACATACAAATTTCTATTTTTCCTATTTTTTGCAAAAAATCAAAAACTGAAGTCTAACACCTACAAAAATATCAATTATCATTTTTTCTAAAAGAGTCCAAAATAGTTCTCTAAAATGAACAAAATACTTCATTTTTCATTTTTTTCTCAAAAAACTTCGTGATTGAAGACTAACACATACAAATTTCTATTTTTCCTACTTTTTGCATAAAATCAAAAACTGAAGTCTAACACCTTCAAAAATATCAATTATCATTTTTTCTAAAAAAGGCCAAAATAGTTCTCTAAAATGAGCAAAATACTTCATTTTTCATGTTTTTGTCAAAAAAACTCCGGGATTGAAGGCTAACACATACAAATTTCTATTTTTCCTATTTTTTGCATAAAATCAAAAACTGAAGTCTAACACCTTCAAAAATATCAATTATCATTTTTTCTAAAAAAGACCAAAATAGTTCTCTAAAATGAGCAAAATACTTCATTTTTCATGTTTTTGTCAAAAAACTCCGGGATTGAAGACTAACACATACAAATTTCTATTTTTCGTATTTTTTGCATAAAATCAAAAACTGAAGTCCCTTCAAAAATATCAATTATCATTTTTTCTAAAAGAGTCCAAAATAGTTCTCTAAAATGAGCAAAAATACTTCATTTTTCATTTTTTTCTCAAAAAACTTCGTGATTGAAGACTAACACATACAAATTTCTATTTTTCCTATTTTTTGCAAAAAATCAAAAACTGAAGTCTAACACCTTCAAAAATATCAATTATCATTTTTTCTAAAAAAGACCAAAATAGTTCTCTAAAATGAGCAAAATACTTCATTTTTCATGTTTTTCTCAAAAAATTCCGTGAATGAAGACTAACACATACAAATTTCAATTTTTCCAATTTTTTGCAGAAAATCAAAAACTGAAGTCTAACACCTTCAAAAATATCAATTATCATTTTTTCTAAAAAAGACCAAAATAGTTCTCTAAAATGAGCGAAATACTTCATTTTTCATGTTTTTCTCAAAAAACTCTGGGATTGAAGACTAACACATACAAATTTCTATTTTTCCTATTTTTTGCATAAAATCAAAAACTGAAGTCTGACACCTTCAAAAATATCAATTATCATTTTTTCTAAAAAAGACCAAAATAGTTCTCTAAAATGAGCAAAATACTTCATTTTTCATGTTTTTCTCAAAAAATTCCGTGAATGAAGACTAACACATACAAATTTCAATTTTTCCAATTTTTTGCAGAAAATCAAAAACTGAAGTCTCACACCTTAAAAAATATCAATTATCATTTTTTCTAAAAAAGACCAAAATAGTTCTCTAAAATGAGCAAAATACTTCATTTTTCATGTTTTTCTCAAAAAATTCCGTGAATGAAGACTAACACATACAAATTTCAATTTTTCCAATTTTTTTCAGAAAATCAAAAACTGAAGTCTAACACCGTAAAAAATATCAATTATCATTTTTTCTAAAAAAGACCAAAATAGTTCTCTAAAATGAGCAAAATACTTCATTTTTCATGTTTTTCTCAAAAAATTCCGTGAAAGAAGACTAACACATACAAATTTCAATTTTTCCAATTTTTTTGCAGAAAATCAAAAACAGAAGTCTAACACTTTCAAAAATGTCAATTGTCATTTTTTCTAAAAGGGTCCAAAATAGTTCTCTAAAATGAGCAAAATACTTCATTTTTCATGTTTTTCTCAAAAAACTTCGTGATTGAAGACTAACACATACAAATTTCTATTTTTCCTATTTTTTGCAAAAAATCAAAAACTGAAGTCTAACACCTACAAAAATATCAATTATCATTTTTTCTAAAAGAGTCCAAAATAGTTCTCTAAAATGAACAAAATACTTCATTTTTCATTTTTTTCTCAAAAAACTTCGTGATTGAAGACTAACACATACAAATTTCTATTTTTCCTACTTTTTGCATAAAATCAAAAACTGAAGTCTAACACCTTCAAAAATATCAATTATCATTTTTTCTAAAAAAGGCCAAAATAGTTCTCTAAAATGAGCAAAATACTTCATTTTTCATGTTTTTGTCAAAAAAACTCCGGGATTGAAGGCTAACACATACAAATTTCTATTTTTCCTATTTTTTGCATAAAATCAAAAACTGAAGTCTAACACCTTCAAAAATATCAATTATCATTTTTTCTAAAAAAGACCAAAATAGTTCTCTAAAATGAGCAAAATACTTCATTTTTCATGTTTTTGTCAAAAAACTCCGGGATTGAAGACTAACACATACAAATTTCTATTTTTCGTATTTTTTGCATAAAATCAAAAACTGAAGTCCCTTCAAAAATATCAATTATCATTTTTTCTAAAAGAGTCCAAAATAGTTCTCTAAAATGAGCAAAAATACTTCATTTTTCATTTTTTTCTCAAAAAACTTCGTGATTGAAGACTAACACATACAAATTTCTATTTTTCCTATTTTTTGCAAAAAATCAAAAACTGAAGTCTAACACCTTCAAAAATATCAATTATCATTTTTTCTAAAAAAGACCAAAATAGTTCTCTAAAATGAGCAAAATACTTCATTTTTCATGTTTTTCTCAAAAAATTCCGTGAATGAAGACTAACACATACAAATTTCAATTTTTCCAATTTTTTGCAGAAAATCAAAAACTGAAGTCTAACACCTTCAAAAATATCAATTATCATTTTTTCTAAAAAAGACCAAAATAGTTCTCTAAAATGAGCGAAATACTTCATTTTTCATGTTTTTCTCAAAAAACTCTGGGATTGAAGACTAACACATACAAATTTCTATTTTTCCTATTTTTTGCATAAAATCAAAAACTGAAGTCTGACACCTTCAAAAATATCAATTATCATTTTTTCTAAAAAAGACCAAAATAGTTCTCTAAAATGAGCAAAATACTTCATTTTTCATGTTTTTCTCAAAAAATTCCGTGAATGAAGACTAACACATACAAATTTCAATTTTTCCAATTTTTTGCAGAAAATCAAAAACTGAAGTCTCACACCTTAAAAAATATCAATTATCATTTTTTCTAAAAAAGACCAAAATAGTTCTCTAAAATGAGCAAAATACTTCATTTTTCATGTTTTTCTCAAAAAATTCCGTGAATGAAGACTAACACATACAAATTTCAATTTTTCCAATTTTTTGCAGAAAATCAAAAACTGAAGTCTAACACCGTAAAAAATATCAATTATCATTTTTTCTAAAAAAGACCAAAATAGTTCTCTAAAATGAGCAAAATACTTCATTTTTCATGTTTTTGTCAAAAAACTCCGGGATTGAAGACTAACACATACAAATTTCTATTTTTCCGATTTTTTGCATAAAATCAAAAACTGAAGTCTAACACCTTCAAAAATATCAATTATCATTTTTTCTAAAAAAATCCAAAATAGTTCTCTAAAATGAGCAAAATACTTCATTTTTCATGTTTTTCTCAAAAAACTACGGGATTGAAGACTAACACATACAAATTTCTATTTTTCCTATTTTTTGCATAAAATCAAAAGCTGAAGTCTATCACCTTCAAAAATATCAATTATCATTTTTTCTAAAAAAGACCAAAATAGTTGTCTAAAATGAGCAAAATACTTCATTTTTCATGTTTTTGTCAAAAAACTCCGTGATTGAAGACTAACACATACAAATTTCTATTTTTCCTATTTTTTGCATAAAATCAAAAGCTGAAGTCTATCACCTTCAAAAATATCAATTATCATTTTTTCTAAAAAAGACCAAAATAGTTCTCTAAAATGAGCAAAATACTTCATTTTTCATGTTTTTCTCAAAAAATTCCGTGAATGAAGACTAACACATACAAATTTCAATTTTTCCAATTTTTTGCAGAAAATCAAAAACTGAAGTCTAACACCGTAAAAAATATCAATTATCATTTTTTCTAAAAAAGACCAAAATAGTTCTCTAAAATGAGCAAAATACTTCATTTTTCATGTTTTTGTCAAAAAACTCCGGGATTGAAGACTAACACATACAAATTTTTATTTTTCCGATTTTTTGCATAAAATCAAAAACTGAAGTCTAACACCTTCAAAAATATCAATTATCATTTTTTCTAAAAAAATCCAAAATAGTTCTCTAAAATGAGCAAAATACTTCATTTTTCATGTTTTTCTCAAAAAACTACGGGATTGAAGACTAACACATACAAATTTCTATTTTTCCTATTTTTTGCATAAAATCAAAAGCTGAAGTCTATCACCTTCAAAAATATCAATTATCATTTTTTCTAAAAAAGACCAAAATAGTTCTCTAAAATGAGCAAAATACTTCATTTTTCATGTTTTTGTCAAAAAACTCCGTGATTGAAGACTAACACATACAAATTTCTATTTTTCCTATTTTTTGGAAAAAATCAAAAACTGAAGTCTAACACCTTCAAAAATATCAATTATCATTTTTTCTAAAAAAGACCAAAATAGTTCTCTAAAATGAGCAAAATACTTCATTTTTCATGTTTTTCTCAAAAATCTCCGGGATTGAAGACTAACACATACAAATTTCTATTTTTCCTATTTTTTGCATAAAATCAAAAGCTGAAGTCTATCACCTTCAAAAATATCAATTATCATTTTTTCTAAAAAAGACCAAAATAGTTCTCTAAAATGAGCAAAATACTTCATTTTTCATGTTTTTCTCAAAAAACTCCGGGATTGAAGACTAACACATACAAATTTCTATTTTTCCTATTTTTGCATAAAATCAAAAACTGAAGTCTAACACCTTCAAAAATATCAATTATCATTTTTTCTAAAAAAGACCAAAATAGTTCTCTAAAATGAGCAAAATACTTCATTTTTCATGTTTTTGTCAAAAAACTCCGGGATTGAAGACTAACACATACAAATTTCTATTTTTCCTATTTTTTGCAAAAAATCAAAAACTGAAGTCAAACACCTTCAAAAATATCAATTATCATTTTTTCTAAAAGAGTCCAAAATAGTTCTCTAAAATGAGCAAAATACTTCATTTTTCATTTTTTTCTCAAAAAACTTCGTAATTGAAGACTAACACATACAAATTTCTATTTTTCCAACTTTTTGCAAAAAAATCAAAAACTGAAGTCTAACACCTTCAAAAATATCAATTATCATTTTTTCTAAAAAAGACCAAAATAGTTCTCTAAAATGAGCAAAATACTTCATTTTTCATGTTTTTGTCAAAAAACTCCGGGATTGAAGACTAACACATACAAATTTCTATTTTTCCTATTTTTTGCATAAAATCAAAAACTGAAGTCTAACACCTTCCAAAATATCAATTATCATTTTTTCTAAAAAAGACCAAAATAGTTCTTTAAAATGAGCAAAATACTTCATTTGTCATTTTTTGTCAAAAAACTCCCGGATTGAAGACTAGCACATACAAATTTCTGTTTTTCCTATTTTTTGCAAAAAATCAAAAACTGAAGTCTAACACCTTCAAAAATATCAATTATCATTTTTTCTAAAAAAGACCAAAATAGTTCTCTAAAATGAGCAAAATACTTCATTTTTCATGTTTTTGTCAAAAAACTCCGGGATTGAAGACTAACACATAAAAATTTCAATTTTTCCTATTTTTTGCATAAAATCAAAAACTGAAGTCTAACACCTTCAAAAATATCAATTATCATTTTTTCTAAAAAAGACCAAAATAGTTCCCTAAAATGAGCAAAATACTTCATTTTTCATTTTTTTTGTCAAAAAACTCCGGGACCGAAGACTAACACATACAAATTTCTATTTTTCCTATTTTTTGCATAAAATCAAAAACTGAAGTCTAACACCTTCAAAAATATCAATTATCATTTTTTCTAAAAAAGACCAAAATAGTTCTCTAAAATGAGCAAAATACTTCATTTTTCATGTTTTTGTCAAAAAACTCCGTGATTGAAGACTAACACATACAAATTTCTATTTTTCCTATTTTTTGCAAAAAATCAAAAACTGAAGTCTAACACCTTCAAAAATATCAATTATCATTTTTTCTAAAAAAGACCAAAATAGTTCTCTAAAATGAGCAAAATACTTCATTTTTCATGTTTTTCTCAAAAAACTCCCGGATTGAAGACTAGCACATACAAATTTCTATTTTTCCTATTTTTTGCATAAAATAAAAAACTGAAGTCTAACACCTTAAAAAATATCAATTATCATTTTTTCTAAAAGAGTCTAAAATAGTTCCCTAAAATGAGCAAAATACTTCATTTTTCATTTTTTTTCTCAAAAAACTTCGTAATTGAAGACTAACACATACAAATTTCTATTTTTCCGATTTTTTGCATAAAATCAAAAACTGAAGTCTAACACCTTCAAAAATATCAATTATCATTTTTTCTAAAAAAGACCAAAATAGTTCTCTAAAATGAGCAAAATACTTCATTTTTCATGTTTTTCTCAAAAAACTACGGGATTGAAGACTAACACATACAAATTTCTATTTTTCCTATTTTTTGCATAAAATCAAAAGCTGAAGTCTATCACCTTCAAAAATATCAATTATCATTTTTTCTAAAAAAGACCAAAATAGTTCTCTAAAATGAGCAAAATACTTCATTTTTCATTTTTTTTCTCAAAAAACTTCGTAATTGAAGACTAACACATACAAATTTCTATTTTTCCGATTTTTTGCATCAAATCAAAAACTGAAGTCTAACACCTTCAAAAATATCAATTATCATTTTTTCTAAAAAAGACCAAAATAGTTCTCTAAAATGAGCAAAATACTTCATTTTTCATGTTTTTCTCAAAAAACTACGGGATTGAAGACTAACACATACAAATTTCTATTTTTCCTATTTTTTGCATAAAATCAAAAGCTGAAGTCTATCACCTTCAAAAATATCAATTATCATTTTTTCTAAAAAAGACCAAAATAGTTCTCTAAAATGAGCAAAATACTTCATTTTTCATGTTTTTGTCAAAAAACTCCGGGATTGAAGACTAACACATACAAATTTCTATTTTTCCTATTTTTTGCATAAAATCAAAAGCTGAAGTCTAACACCTTCCAAAATATCAATTATCATTTTTTCTAAAAAAGACCAAAATAGTTCTCTAAAATGAGCAAAATACTTCATTTGTCATGTTTTTGTCAAAAAACTCCCGGATTGAAGACTAGCACATACAAATTTCTGTTTTTCCTATTTTTTGCAAAAAATCAAAAACTGAAGTCTAACACCTTCAAAAATATCAATTATCATTTTTTCTAAAAAAGACCAAAATAGTTCTCTAAAATGAGCAAAATACTTCATTTTTCATGTTTTTGTCAAAAAACTCCGGGATTGAAGACTAACACATAAAAAGTTCAATTTTTCCTATTTTTTGCATAAAATCAAAAACTGAAGTCTAACACCTCAAAAATATCAATTATCATTTTTTCTAAAAAAGACCAAAATAGTTCCCTAAAATGAGCAAAATACTTCATTTTTCATTTTTTTTTGTCAAAAAACTCCGGGACTGAAGACTAACACATACAAATTTCTATTTTTCCTATTTTTTGCATAAAATCAAAAACTGAAGTCTAACACCTTCAAAAATATCAATTATCATTTTTTCTAAAAAAGACCAAAATAGTTCTCTAAAATGAGCAAAATACTTCATTTTTCATGTTTTTGTCAAAAAACTCCGTGATTGAAGACTAACACATACAAATTTCTATTTTTCCTATTTTTTGCAAAAAATAAAAAACTGAAGTCTAACACCTTCAAAAATATCAATTATCATTTTTTCTAAAAAAGACCAAAATAGTTCTCTAAAATGAGCAAAATACTTCATTTTTCATGTTTTTCACAAAAAACTCCGGGATTGAAGACTAGCACATACAAATTTCTATTTTTCCTATTTTTTGCATAAAATAAAAAACTGAAGTCTAACACCTTAAAAAATATCAATTATCATTTTTTCTAAAAGAGTCCAAAATAGTTCCCTAAAATGAGCAAAATACTTCATTTTTCATTTTTTTTCTCAAAAAACTTCGTAATTGAAGACTAACACATACAAATTTCTATTTTTCCTATTTTTTGCATAAAATAAAAAACTGAAGTCTGACACCTTCAAAAATATCAATTATCATTTTTTCTAAAAAAGACCAAAATAGTTCTCTAAAATGAGCAAAATACTTCATTTTTCATGTTTTTGTCAAAAAACTCCGGGATTGAAGACTAACACATACAAATTTCTAGTTTTCCGATTTTTTGCATAAAATCAAAAACTGAAGTCTAACACCTTCAAAAATATCAATTATCATTTTTTCTAAAAAAGACCAAAATAGTTCTCTAAAATGAGCAAAATACTTCATTTTTCATGTTTTTCTCAAAAAACTACGGGATTGAAGACTAACAAATACAAATTTCTATTTTTCCTATTTTTTGCATAAAATCAAAAGCTGAAGTCTATCACCTTCAAAAATATCAATTATCATTTTTTCTAAAAAAGACCAAAATAGTTCTCTAAAATGAGCAAAATACTTCATTTTTCATGTTTTTCTCAAAAAACTCCGGGATTGAAGACTAACACATACAAATTTCTATTTTTCCTATTTTTGCATAAAATCAAAAACTGAAGTCTAACACCTTCAAAAATATCAATTATCATTTTTTCTAAAAAAGACCAAAATAGTTCTCTAAAATGAGCAAAATACTTCATTTTTCATGTTTTTGTCAAAAAACTCCGGGATTGAAGACTAACACATACAAATTTCTATTTTTCCTATTTTTTGCAAAAAATCAAAAACTGAAGTCAAACACCTTCAAAAATATCAATTATCATTTTTTCTAAAAGAGTCCAAAATAGTTCTCTAAAATGAGCAAAATACTTCATTTTTCATTTTTTTCTCAAAAAACTTCGTAATTGAAGACTAACACATACAAATTTCTATTTTTCCAACTTTTTGCAAAAAAATCAAAAACTGAAGTCTAACACCTTCAAAAATATCAATTATCATTTTTTCTAAAAAAGACCAAAATAGTTCTCTAAAATGAGCAAAATACTTCATTTTTCATGTTTTTGTCAAAAAACTCCGGGATTGAAGACTAACACATACAAATTTCTATTTTTCCTATTTTTTGCATAAAATCAAAAACTGAAGTCTAACACCTTCCAAAATATCAATTATCATTTTTTCTAAAAAAGACCAAAATTGTTCTCTAAAATGAGCAAAATACTTCATTTGTCATGTTTTTGTCAAAAAACTCCCGGATTGAAGACTAGCACATACAAATTTCTGTTTTTCCTATTTTTTGCAAAAAATCAAAAACTGAAGTCTAACACCTTCAAAAATATCAATTATCATTTTTTCTAAAAAAGACCAAAATAGTTCTCTAAAATGAGCAAAATACTTCATTTTTCATGTTTTTGTCAAAAAACTCCGGCATTGAAGACTAACACATAAAAATTTCAATTTTTCCTATTTTTTGCACAAAATCAAAAACTGAAGTCTAACACCTTCAAAAATATCAATTATCATTTTTTCTAAAAAAGACCAAAATAGTTCCCTAAAATGAGCAAAATACTTCATTTGTCATTTTTTTGTCAAAAAACTCCGGGACTGAAGACTAACACATACAAATTTCTATTTTTCCTATTTTTTGCATAAAATCAAAAACTGAAGTCTAACACCTTCAAAAATATCAATTATCATTTTTTCTAAAAAAGACCAAAATAGTTCTCTTAAATGAGCAAAATACTTCATTTTTCATGTTTTTGTCAAAAAACTCCGTGATTGAAGACTAACACATACAAATTTCTATTTTTCCTATTTTTTGCAAAAAATCAAAAACTGAAGTCTAACACCTTCAAAAATATCAATTATCATTTTTTCTAAAAAAGACCAAAATAGTTCTCTAAAATGAGCAAAATACTTCATTTTTCATGTTTTTCTCAAAAAACTCCGGGATTGAAGACTAGCACATACAAATTTCTATTTTTCCTATTTTTTGCATAAAATAAAAAACTGAAGTCTAACACCTTAAAAAGTATCAATTATCATTTTTTCTAAAAGAGTCCAAAATAGTTCCCTAAAATGAGCAAAATACTTCATTTTTCATTTTTTTTCTCAAAAAACTTCGTAATTGAAGACTAACACATACAAATTTCTATTTTTCCTATTTTTTGCATAAAATAAAAAACTGAAGTCTGACACCTTCAAAAATATCAATTATCATTTTTTCTAAAAAAGACCAAAATAGTTCTCTAAAATGAGCAAAATACTTCATTTTTCATGTTTTTGTCAAAAAACTCCGGGATTGAAGACTAACACATACAAATTTCTATTTTTCCGATTTTTTGCATAAAATCAAAAACTGAAGTCTAACACCTTCAAAAATATCAATTATCATTTTTTCTAAAAAAGACCAAAATAGTTCTCTAAAATGAGCAAAATACTTCATTTTTCATGTTTTTCTCAAAAAACTACGGGATTGAAGACTAACACATACAAATTTCTATTTTTCCTATTTTTTGCATAAAATCAAAAGCTGAAGTCTATCACCTTCAAAAATATCAATTATCATTTTTTCTAAAAAAGACCAAAATAGTTCTCTAATATGAGCAAAATACTTCATTTTTCATGTTTTTGTCAAAAAACTCCGTGATTGAAGACTAACACATACAAATTTCTATTTTTCCTATTTTTTGGAAAAAATCAAAAACTGAAGTCTAACACCTTCAAAAATATCAATTATCATTTTTTCTAAAAAAGACCAAAATAGTTCTCTAAAATGAGCAAAATACTTCATTTTTCATGTTTTTCTCAAAAAACTCCGGGATTGAAGACTAACACATACAAATTTCTATTTTTCCTATTTTTTGCATAAAATCAAAAGCTGAAGTCTATCACCTTCAAAAATATCAATTATCATTTTTTCTAAAAAAGACCAAAATATTTCTCTAAAATGAGCAAAATACTTCATTTTTCATGTTTTTCTCAAAAAACTCCGGGATTGAAGACTAACACATACAAATTTCTATTTTTCCTATTTTTGCATAAAATCAAAAACTGAAGTCTAACACCTTCAAAAATATCAATTATCATTTTTTCTAAAAAAGACCAAAATAGTTCTCTAAAATGAGCAAAATACTTCATTTTTCATGTTTTTGTCAAAAAACTCCGGGATTGAAGACTAACACATACAAATTTCTATTTTTCCTATTTTTTGCAAAAAATCAAAAACTGAAGTCAAACACCTTCAAAAATATCAATTATCATTTTTTCTAAAAGAGTCCAAAATAGTTCTCTAAAATGAGCAAAATACTTCATTTTTCATTTTTTTCTCAAAAAACTTCGTAATTGAAGACTAACACATACAAATTTCTATTTTTCCAACTTTTTGCAAAAAAATCAAAAACTGAAGTCTAACACCTTCAAAAATATCAATTATCATTTTTTATAAAAAAGACCAAAATAGTTCTCTAAAATGAGCAAAATACTTCATTTTTCATGTTTTCGTCAAAAAACTCCGGGATTGAAGACTAACACATACAAATTTCTATTTTTCCTATTTTTTGCATAAAATCAAAAACTGAAGTCTAACACCTTCCAAAATATCAATTATCATTTTTTCTAAAAAAGACCAAAATAGTTCTTTAAAATGAGCAAAATACTTCATTTGTCATTTTTTGTCAAAAAACTCCCGGATTGAAGACTAGCACATACAAATTTCTGTTTTTCCTATTTTTTGCAAAAAATCAAAAACTGAAGTCTAACACCTTCAAAAATATCAATTATCATTTTTTCTAAAAAAGACCAAAATAGTTCTCTAAAATGAGCAAAATACTTCATTTTTCATGTTTTTGTCAAAAAACTCCGGGATTGAAGACTAACACATAAAAATTTCAATTTTTCCTATTTTTTGCATAAAATCAAAAACTGAAGTCTAACACCTTCAAAAATATCAATTATCATTTTTTCTAAAAAAGACCAAAATAGTTCCCTAAAATGAGCAAAATACTTCATTTTTCATTTTTTTGTCAAAAAACTCCGGGACCGAAGACTAACACATACAAATTTCTATTTTTCCTATTTTTTGCATAAAATCAAAAACTGAAGTCTAACACCTTCAAAAATATCAATTATCATTTTTTCTAAAAAAGACCAAAATAGTTCTCTAAAATGAGCAAAATACTTCATTTTTCATGTTTTTGTCAAAAAACTCCGTGATTGAAGACTAACACATACAAATTTCTATTTTTCCTATTTTTTGCAAAAAATCAAAAACTGAAGTCTAACACCTTCAAAAATATCAATTATCATTTTTTCTAAAAAAGACCAAAATAGTTCTCTAAAATGAGCAAAATACTTCATTTTTCATGTTTTTCTCAAAAAACTCCCGGATTGAAGACTAGCACATACAAATTTCTATTTTTCCTATTTTTTGCATAAAATAAAAAACTGAAGTCTAACACCTTAAAAAATATCAATTATCATTTTTTCTAAAAGAGTCCAAAATAGTTCCCTAAAATGAGCAAAATACTTCATTTTTCATTTTTTTTCTCAAAAAACTTCGTAATTGAAGACTAACACATACAAATTTCTATTTTTCCGATTTTTTGCATAAAATCAAAAACTGAAGTCTAACACCTTCAAAAATATCAATTATCATTTTTTCTAAAAAAGACCAAAATAGTTCTCTAAAATGAGCAAAATACTTCATTTTTCATGTTTTTCTCAAAAAACTACGGGATTGAAGACTAACACATACAAATTTCTATTTTTCCTATTTTTTGCATAAAATCAAAAGCTGAAGTCACCTTCAAAAATATCAATTATCATTTTTTCTAAAAAAGACCAAAATAGTTCTCTAAAATGAGCAAAATACTTCATTTTTCATGTTTTTGTCAAAAAACTCCGTGATTGAAGACTAACACATACAAATTTCTATTTTTCCTATTTTTTGGAAAAAATCAAAAACTGAAGTCTAACACCTTCAAAAATATCAATTATCATTTTTTCTAAAAAAGACCAAAATAGTTCTCTAAAATGAGCAAAATACATCATTTTTCATGTTTTTCTCAAAAAACTCCGGGATTGAAGACTAACACATACAAATTTCTATTTTTCCTATTTTTGGCATAAAATCAAAAGCTGAAGTCTATCACCTTCAAAAATATCAATTATCATTTTTTTTAAAAAAGACCAAAATAGTTCTCTAAAATGAGCAAAATACTTCATTTTTCATGTTTTTGTTAAAAAACTCCGTGATTGAAGACTAACACATACAAATTTCTATTTTTCCTATTTTTTGCATAAAATAAAAAACTGAAGTCTAACACCTTAAAAAATATCAATTATCATTTTTTCTAAAAGAGGCCAAAATAGTTCCCTAAAATGAGCAAAATACTTCATTTTTCATTTTTTTTCTCAAAAAACTTCGTGATTGAAGACTAACACATACAAATTTCTATTTTTCCTACTTTTTGCAAAAAATCAAAAACTGAAGTCTAACACCTTCAAAAATATCAATTATCATTTTTTCTAAAAAAGACCAAAATAGTTCTCTAAAATGAGCAAAATACTTCATTTTTCATGTTTTTGTCAAAAAACTCCGGGATTGAAGACTAACGCATAAAAATTAAAAATTTCAATTTTTCCTACTTTTTGCATAAAATCAAAAACTGAAGTCTAACACCTTCAAAAATATCAATTATCATTTTTTCTAAAAGGGTCCAAAATAGTTCTCTATAATGAGCAAAATACTTCATTTTTCATGTTTTTCTCAAAAAACTTCGTGATTGAAGACTAACACATACAAATTTCTATTTTTCCTATTTTTTGCAAAAAATCAAAAACTGAAGTCAAACACCTTCAAAAATATCAATTATCATTTTTTCTAAAAGAGTCCAAAATAGTTCTCTAAAATGAGCAAAATACTTCATTTTTCATTTTTTTCTCAAAAAACTTCGTAATTGAAGACTAACACATACAAATTTCTATTTTTCCAACTTTTTGCAAAAAATCAAAATCTGAAGTATAGCACCTTCAAAAATATCAGTTATCATTTTTTCTAAAAAAGACCAAAATAGTTCTCTAAAATGAGCAAAATACTTCATTTTTCATGTTTTTGTCAAAAAACTCCGGGATTGAAGACTAACACATACAAATTTCTATTTTTCCTATTTTTTGCATAAAATAAAAAACTGAAGTCTGACACCTTCAAAAATATCAATTATCATTTTTTCTAAAAAAGACCAAAATAGTTCTCTAAAATGAGGAAAATACTTCATTTTTCATGTTTTTCTCAAAAAATTCCGTGAATGAAGACTAACACATACAAATTTCAATTTTTCCAATTTTTTTGCAGAAAATAAAAAACTGAAGTCTAACACCTTCAAAAATATCAATTATCATTTTTTCTAAAAGGGTCCAAAATAGTTCTCTAAAATGAGCAAAATACTTCATTTTTCATGTTTTTCTCAAAAAACTCTGGGATTGAAGACTAACACATATAAATTTCTATTTTTCCTATTTTTTGCATAAAATAAAAAACTGAAGTCTGACACCTTCAAAAATATCAATTATCATTTTTTCTAAAAGGGTCCAAAATAGTTCTCTAAAATGAGCAAAATACTTCATTTTTCATGTTTTTCTCAAAAAACTCCGGGATTGAAGACTAACACATACAAATTTCTATTTTTCCTATTTTTTGCATAAAATCAAAAGCTGAAGTCTATCACCTTCAAAAATATCAATTATCATTTTTTCTAAAAAAGACCAAAATAGTTCTCTAAAATGAGCAAAATACTTCATTTTTCATGTTTTTCTCAAAAAACTCCGGGATTGAAGACTAGCACATACAAATTTCTATTTTTCCTATTTTTTGCATAAAATAAAAAACTGAAGTCTAACACCTTAAAAAGTATCAATTATCATTTTTTCTAAAAGAGTCCAAAATAGTTCCCTAAAATGAGCAAAATACTTCATTTTTCATTTTTTTTCTCAAAAAACTTCGTAATTGAAGACTAACACATACAAATTTCTATTTTTCCTATTTTTTGCATAAAATAAAAAACTGAAGTCTGACACCTTCAAAAATATCAATTATCATTTTTTCTAAAAAAGACCAAAATAGTTCTCTAAAATGAGCAAAATACTTCATTTTTCATGTTTTTGTCAAAAAACTCCGGGATTGAAGACTAACACATACAAATTTCTATTTTTCCGATTTTTTGCATAAAATCAAAAACTGAAGTCTAACACCTTCAAAAATATCAATTATCATTTTTTCTAAAAAAGACCAAAATAGTTCTCTAAAATGAGCAAAATACTTCATTTTTCATGTTTTTCTCAAAAAACTACGGGATTGAAGACTAACACATACAAATTTCTATTTTTCCTATTTTTTGCATAAAATCAAAAGCTGAAGTCTATCACCTTCAAAAATATCAATTATCATTTTTTCTAAAAAAGACCAAAATAGTTCTCTAATATGAGCAAAATACTTCATTTTTCATGTTTTTGTCAAAAAACTCCGTGATTGAAGACTAACACATACAAATTTCTATTTTTCCTATTTTTTGGAAAAAATCAAAAACTGAAGTCTAACACCTTCAAAAATATCAATTATCATTTTTTCTAAAAAAGACCAAAATAGTTCTCTAAAATGAGCAAAATACTTCATTTTTCATGTTTTTCTCAAAAAACTCCGGGATTGAAGACTAACACATACAAATTTCTATTTTTCCTATTTTTTGCATAAAATCAAAAGCTGAAGTCTATCACCTTCAAAAATATCAATTATCATTTTTTCTAAAAAAGACCAAAATATTTCTCTAAAATGAGCAAAATACTTCATTTTTCATGTTTTTCTCAAAAAACTCCGGGATTGAAGACTAACACATACAAATTTCTATTTTTCCTATTTTTGCATAAAATCAAAAACTGAAGTCTAACACCTTCAAAAATATCAATTATCATTTTTTCTAAAAAAGACCAAAATAGTTCTCTAAAATGAGCAAAATACTTCATTTTTCATGTTTTTGTCAAAAAACTCCGGGATTGAAGACTAACACATACAAATTTCTATTTTTCCTATTTTTTGCAAAAAATCAAAAACTGAAGTCAAACACCTTCAAAAATATCAATTATCATTTTTTCTAAAAGAGTCCAAAATAGTTCTCTAAAATGAGCAAAATACTTCATTTTTCATTTTTTTCTCAAAAAACTTCGTAATTGAAGACTAACACATACAAATTTCTATTTTTCCAACTTTTTGCAAAAAAATCAAAAACTGAAGTCTAACACCTTCAAAAATATCAATTATCATTTTTTATAAAAAAGACCAAAATAGTTCTCTAAAATGAGCAAAATACTTCATTTTTCATGTTTTCGTCAAAAAACTCCGGGATTGAAGACTAACACATACAAATTTCTATTTTTCCTATTTTTTGCATAAAATCAAAAACTGAAGTCTAACACCTTCCAAAATATCAATTATCATTTTTTCTAAAAAAGACCAAAATAGTTCTTTAAAATGAGCAAAATACTTCATTTGTCATTTTTTGTCAAAAAACTCCCGGATTGAAGACTAGCACATACAAATTTCTGTTTTTCCTATTTTTTGCAAAAAATCAAAAACTGAAGTCTAACACCTTCAAAAATATCAATTATCATTTTTTCTAAAAAAGACCAAAATAGTTCTCTAAAATGAGCAAAATACTTCATTTTTCATGTTTTTGTCAAAAAACTCCGGGATTGAAGACTAACACATAAAAATTTCAATTTTTCCTATTTTTTGCATAAAATCAAAAACTGAAGTCTAACACCTTCAAAAATATCAATTATCATTTTTTCTAAAAAAGACCAAAATAGTTCCCTAAAATGAGCAAAATACTTCATTTTTCATTTTTTTGTCAAAAAACTCCGGGACCGAAGACTAACACATACAAATTTCTATTTTTCCTATTTTTTGCATAAAATCAAAAACTGAAGTCTAACACCTTCAAAAATATCAATTATCATTTTTTCTAAAAAAGACCAAAATAGTTCTCTAAAATGAGCAAAATACTTCATTTTTCATGTTTTTGTCAAAAAACTCCGTGATTGAAGACTAACACATACAAATTTCTATTTTTCCTATTTTTTGCAAAAAATCAAAAACTGAAGTCTAACACCTTCAAAAATATCAATTATCATTTTTTCTAAAAAAGACCAAAATAGTTCTCTAAAATGAGCAAAATACTTCATTTTTCATGTTTTTCTCAAAAAACTCCCGGATTGAAGACTAGCACATACAAATTTCTATTTTTCCTATTTTTTGCATAAAATAAAAAACTGAAGTCTAACACCTTAAAAAATATCAATTATCATTTTTTCTAAAAGAGTCCAAAATAGTTCCCTAAAATGAGCAAAATACTTCATTTTTCATTTTTTTTCTCAAAAAACTTCGTAATTGAAGACTAACACATACAAATTTCTATTTTTCCGATTTTTTGCATAAAATCAAAAACTGAAGTCTAACACCTTCAAAAATATCAATTATCATTTTTTCTAAAAAAGACCAAAATAGTTCTCTAAAATGAGCAAAATACTTCATTTTTCATGTTTTTCTCAAAAAACTACGGGATTGAAGACTAACACATACAAATTTCTATTTTTCCTATTTTTTGCATAAAATCAAAAGCTGAAGTCACATTCAAAAATATCAATTATCATTTTTTCTAAAAAAGACCAAAATAGTTCTCTAAAATGAGCAAAATACTTCATTTTTCATGTTTTTGTCAAAAAACTCCGTGATTGAAGACTAACACATACAAATTTCTATTTTTCCTATTTTTTGGAAAAAATCAAAAACTGAAGTCTAACACCTTCAAAAATATCAATTATCATTTTTTCTAAAAAAGACCAAAATAGTTCTCTAAAATGAGCAAAATACATCATTTTTCATGTTTTTCTCAAAAAACTCCGGGATTGAAGACTAACACATACAAATTTCTATTTTTCCTATTTTTGGCATAAAATCAAAAGCTGAAGTCTATCACCTTCAAAAATATCAATTATCATTTTTTTTAAAAAAGACCAAAATAGTTCTCTAAAATGAGCAAAATACTTCATTTTTCATGTTTTTGTTAAAAAACTCCGTGATTGAAGACTAACACATACAAATTTCTATTTTTCCTATTTTTTGCATAAAATAAAAAACTGAAGTCTAACACCTTAAAAAATATCAATTATCATTTTTTCTAAAAGAGGCCAAAATAGTTCCCTAAAATGAGCAAAATACTTCATTTTTCATTTTTTTTCTCAAAAAACTTCGTGATTGAAGACTAACACATACAAATTTCTATTTTTCCTACTTTTTGCAAAAAATCAAAAACTGAAGTCTAACACCTTCAAAAATATCAATTATCATTTTTTCTAAAAAAGACCAAAATAGTTCTCTAAAATGAGCAAAATACTTCATTTTTCATGTTTTTGTCAAAAAACTCCGGGATTGAAGACTAACGCATAAAAATTAAAAATTTCAATTTTTCCTACTTTTTGCATAAAATCAAAAACTGAAGTCTAACACCTTCAAAAATATCAATTATCATTTTTTCTAAAAGGGTCCAAAATAGTTCTCTATAATGAGCAAAATACTTCATTTTTCATGTTTTTCTCAAAAAACTTCGTGATTGAAGACTAACACATACAAATTTCTATTTTTCCTATTTTTTGCAAAAAATCAAAAACTGAAGTCAAACACCTTCAAAAATATCAATTATCATTTTTTCTAAAAGAGTCCAAAATAGTTCTCTAAAATGAGCAAAATACTTCATTTTTCATTTTTTTCTCAAAAAACTTCGTAATTGAAGACTAACACATACAAATTTCTATTTTTCCAACTTTTTGCAAAAAATCAAAATCTGAAGTATAGCACCTTCAAAAATATCAGTTATCATTTTTTCTAAAAAAGACCAAAATAGTTCTCTAAAATGAGCAAAATACTTCATTTTTCATGTTTTTGTCAAAAAACTCCGGGATTGAAGACTAACACATACAAATTTCTATTTTTCCTATTTTTTGCATAAAATAAAAAACTGAAGTCTGACACCTTCAAAAATATCAATTATCATTTTTTCTAAAAAAGACCAAAATAGTTCTCTAAAATGAGGAAAATACTTCATTTTTCATGTTTTTCTCAAAAAATTCCGTGAATGAAGACTAACACATACAAATTTCAATTTTTCCAATTTTTTTGCAGAAAATAAAAAACTGAAGTCTAACACCTTCAAAAATATCAATTATCATTTTTTCTAAAAGGGTCCAAAATAGTTCTCTAAAATGAGCAAAATACTTCATTTTTCATGTTTTTCTCAAAAAACTCTGGGATTGAAGACTAACACATATAAATTTCTATTTTTCCTATTTTTTGCATAAAATAAAAAACTGAAGTCTGACACCTTCAAAAATATCAATTATCATTTTTTCTAAAAAAGACCAAAATAGTTCTCTAAAATGAGCAAAATACTTCATTTTTCATGTTTTTGTCAAAAAACTCCGGGATTGAAGACTAACACATACAAATTTCTATTTTTCCTATTTTTTGCATAAAATCAAAAACTGAAGTCTCACACCTTCAAAAATATCAATTATCATTTTTTCTAAAAAAGACCAAAATAGTTCTCTAAAATGAGCAAAATACTTCATTTTTCATGTTTTTCTCAAAAAACTACGGGATTGAAGACTAACACATACAAATTTCTATTTTTCCTATTTTTTGCATAAAATCAAAAGCTGAAGTCTATCACCTTCAAAAATATCAATTATCATTTTTTCTAAAAAAGACCAAAATAGTTCTCTAAAATGAGCAAAATACTTCATTTTTCATGTTTTTGTCAAAAAACTTCGTGATTGAAGACTAACACATACAAATTTCTATTTTTCCTATTTTTTGCAAAAAATCAAAAACTGAAGTCAAACACCTTCAAAAATATCAATTATCATTTTTTCTAAAAGAGTCCAAAATAGTTCTCTAAAATGAGCAAAATACTTAATTTTTCATTTTTTTCTCAAAAAACTTCGTAATTGAAGACTAACACATACAAATTTCTATTTTTCCAACTTTTTGCAAAAAATCAAAATCTGAAGTATAGCACCTTCAAAAATATCAGTTATCATTTTTTCTAAAAAAGACCAAAATAGTTCTCTAAAATGAGCAAAATACTTCATTTTTCATGTTTTTGTCAAAAAACTCCGGGATTGAAGACTAACACATACAAATTTCTATTTTTCCTATTTTTTGCATAAAATAAAAAACTGAAGTCTGACACCTTCAAAAATATCAATTATCATTTTTTCTAAAAAAGACCAAAATAGTTCTCTAAAATGAGGAAAATACTTCATTTTTCATGTTTTTCTCAAAAAATTCCGTGAATGAAGACTAACACATACAAATTTCAATTTTTCCAATTTTTTTGCAGAAAATAAAAAACTGAAGTCTAACACCTTCAAAAATATCAATTATCATTTTTTCTAAAAGGGTCCAAAATAGTTCTCTAAAATGAGCAAAATACTTCATTTTTCATGTTTTTCTCAAAAAACTCTGGGATTGAAGACTAACACATATAAATTTCTATTTTTCCTATTTTTTGCATAAAATAAAAAACTGAAGTCTGACACCTTCAAAAATATCAATTATCATTTTTTCTAAAAAAGACCAAAATAGTTCTCTAAAATGAGCAAAATACTTCATTTTTCATGTTTTTGTCAAAAAACTCCGGGATTGAAGACTAACACATACAAATTTCTATTTTTCCTATTTTTTGCATAAAATCAAAAACTGAAGTCTCACACCTTCAAAAATATCAATTATCATTTTTTCTAAAAAAGACCAAAATAGTTCTCTAAAATGAGCAAAATACTTCATTTTTCATGTTTTTCTCAAAAAACTACGGGATTGAAGACTAACACATACAAATTTCTATTTTTCCTATTTTTTGCATAAAATCAAAAGCTGAAGTCTATCACCTTCAAAAATATCAATTATCATTTTTTCTAAAAAAGACCAAAATAGTTCTCTAAAATGAGCAAAATACTTCATTTTTCATGTTTTTGTCAAAAAACTCCGTGATTGAAGACTAACACATACAAATTTCTATTTTTCCTATTTTTTGGAAAAAATCAAAAACTGAAGTCTAACACCTTCAAAAATATCAATTATCATTTTTTCTAAAAAAGACCAAAATAGTTCTCTAAAATGAGCAAAATACTTCATTTTTCATGTTTTTCTCAAAAAACTCCGGGATTGAAGACTAACACATACAAATTTCTATTTTTCCTATTTTTTGCATAAAATCAAAAGCTGAAGTCTATCACCTTCAAAAATATCAATTATCATTTTTTCTAAAAAAGACCAAAATAGTTCTCTAAAATGAGCAAAATACTTCATTTTTCATGTTTTTCTCAAAAAACTCCGGGATTGAAGACTAACACATACAAATTTCTATTTTTCCTATTTTTGCATAAAATCAAAAACTGAAGTCTAACACCTTCAAAAATATCAATTATCATTTTTTCTAAAAAAGACCAAAATAGTTCTCTAAAATGAGCAAAATACTTCATTTTTCATGTTTTTGTCAAAAAACTCCGGGATTGAAGACTAACACATACAAATTTCTATTTTTCCTATTTTTTGCAAAAAATCAAAAACTGAAGTCAAACACCTTCAAAAATATCAATTATCATTTTTTCTAAAAGAGTCCAAAATAGTTCTCTAAAATGAGCAAAATACTTCATTTTTCATTTTTTTCTCAAAAAACTTCGTAATTGAAGACTAACACATACAAATTTCTATTTTTCCAACTTTTTGCAAAAAAATCAAAAACTGAAGTCTAACACCTTCAAAAATATCAATTATCATTTTTTATAAAAAAGACCAAAATAGTTCTCTAAAATGAGCAAAATACTTCATTTTTCATGTTTTCGTCAAAAAACTCCGGGATTGAAGACTAACACATACAAATTTCTATTTTTCCTATTTTTTGCATAAAATCAAAAACTGAAGTCTCACACCTTCAAAAATATCAATTATCATTTTTTCTAAAAAAGACCAAAATAGTTCTCTAAAATGAGCAAAATACTTCATTTTTCATGTTTTTCTCAAAAAACTACGGGATTGAAGACTAACACATACAAATTTCTATTTTTCCTATTTTTTGCATAAAATCAAAAGCTGAAGTCTATCACCTTCAAAAATATCAATTATCATTTTTTCTAAAAAAGACCAAAATAGTTCTCTAAAATGAGCAAAATACTTCATTTTTCATGTTTTTGTCAAAAAACTCCGTGATCGAAGACTAACACATACAAATTTCTATTTTTCCTATTTTTTGGAAAAAATCAAAAACTGAAGTCTAACACCTTCAAAAATATCAATTATCATTTTTTCTAAAAAAGACCAAAATAGTTCTCTAAAATGAGCAAAATACTTCATTTTTCATGTTTTTCTCAAAAAACTCCGGGATTGAAGACTAACACATACAAATTTCTATTTTTCCTATTTTTTGCATAAAATCAAAAGCTGAAGTCTATCACCTTCAAAAATATCAATTATCATTTTTTCTAAAAAAGACCAAAATAGTTCTCTAAAATGAGCAAAATACTTCATTTTTCATGTTTTTCTCAAAAAACTCCGGGATTGAAGACTAACACATACAAATTTCTATTTTTCCTATTTTTGCATAAAATCAAAAACTGAAGTCTAACACCTTCAAAAATATCAATTATCATTTTTTCTAAAAAAGACCAAAATAGTTCTCTAAAATGAGCAAAATACTTCATTTTTCATGTTTTTGTCAAAAAACTCCGGGATTGAAGACTAACACATACAAATTTCTATTTTTCCTATTTTTTGCAAAAAATCAAAAACTGAAGTCAAACACCTTCAAAAATATCAATTATCATTTTTTCTAAAAGAGTCCAAAATAGTTCTCTAAAATGAGCAAAATACTTCATTTTTCATTTTTTTCTCAAAAAACTTCGTAATTGAAGACTAACACATACAAATTTCTATTTTTCCAACTTTTTGCAAAAAAATCAAAAACTGAAGTCTAACACCTTCAAAAATATCAATTATCATTTTTTTTAAAAAAGACCAAAATAGTTCTCTAAAATGAGCAAAATACTTCATTTTTCATGTTTTTGTTAAAAAACTCCGTGATTGAAGACTAACACATACAAATTTCTATTTTTCCTATTTTTTGCATAAAATAAAAAACTGAAGTCTAACACCTTAAAAAATATCAATTATCATTTTTTCTAAAAGAGGCCAAAATAGTTCCCTAAAATGAGCAAAATACTTCATTTTTCATTTTTTTTCTCAAAAAACTTCGTGATTGAAGACTAACACATACAAATTTCTATTTTTCCTACTTTTTGCAAAAAATCAAAAACTGAAGTCTAACACCTTCAAAAATATCAATTATCATTTTTTCTAAAAAAGACCAAAATAGTTCTCTAAAATGAGCAAAATACTTCATTTTTCATGTTTTTGTCAAAAAACTCCGGGATTGAAGACTAACGCATAAAAATTAAAAATTTCAATTTTTCCTACTTTTTGCATAAAATCAAAAACTGAAGTCTAACACCTTCAAAAATATCAATTATCATTTTTTCTAAAAGGGTCCAAAATAGTTCTCTATAATGAGCAAAATACTTCATTTTTCATGTTTTTCTCAAAAAACTTCGTGATTGAAGACTAACACATACAAATTTCTATTTTTCCTATTTTTTGCAAAAAATCAAAAACTGAAGTCAAACACCTTCAAAAATATCAATTATCATTTTTTCTAAAAGAGTCCAAAATAGTTCTCTAAAATGAGCAAAATACTTCATTTTTCATTTTTTTCTCAAAAAACTTCGTAATTGAAGACTAACACATACAAATTTCTATTTTTCCAACTTTTTGCAAAAAATCAAAATCTGAAGTATAGCACCTTCAAAAATATCAGTTATCATTTTTTCTAAAAAAGACCAAAATAGTTCTCTAAAATGAGCAAAATACTTCATTTTTCATGTTTTTGTCAAAAAACTCCGGGATTGAAGACTAACACATACAAATTTCTATTTTTCCTATTTTTTGCATAAAATAAAAAACTGAAGTCTGACACCTTCAAAAATATCAATTATCATTTTTTCTAAAAAAGACCAAAATAGTTCTCTAAAATGAGGAAAATACTTCATTTTTCATGTTTTTCTCAAAAAATTCCGTGAATGAAGACTAACACATACAAATTTCAATTTTTCCAATTTTTTTGCAGAAAATAAAAAACTGAAGTCTAACACCTTCAAAAATATCAATTATCATTTTTTCTAAAAGGGTCCAAAATAGTTCTCTAAAATGAGCAAAATACTTCATTTTTCATGTTTTTCTCAAAAAACTCTGGGATTGAAGACTAACACATATAAATTTCTATTTTTCCTATTTTTTGCATAAAATAAAAAACTGAAGTCTGACACCTTCAAAAATATCAATTATCATTTTTTCTAAAAAAGACCAAAATAGTTCTCTAAAATGAGCAAAATACTTCATTTTTCATGTTTTTGTCAAAAAACTCCGGGATTGAAGACTAACACATACAAATTTCTATTTTTCCTATTTTTTGCATAAAATCAAAAACTGAAGTCTCACACCTTCAAAAATATCAATTATCATTTTTTCTAAAAAAGACCAAAATAGTTCTCTAAAATGAGCAAAATACTTCATTTTTCATGTTTTTCTCAAAAAACTACGGGATTGAAGACTAACACATACAAATTTCTATTTTTCCTATTTTTTGCATAAAATCAAAAGCTGAAGTCTATCGCCTTCAAAAATATCAATTATCATTTTTTCTAAAAAAGACCAAAATAGTTCTCTAAAATGAGCAAAATACTTCATTTTTCATGTTTTTGTCAAAAAACTCCGTGATTGAAGACTAACACATACAAATTTCTATTTTTCCTATTTTTTGGAAAAAATCAAAAACTGAAGTCTAACACCTTCAAAAATATCAATTATCATTTTTTCTAAAAAAGACCAAAATAGTTCTCTAAAATGAGCAAAATACTTCATTTTTCATGTTTTTCTCAAAAAACTCCGGGATTGAAGACTAACACATACAAATTTCTATTTTTCCTATTTTTTGCATAAAATCAAAAGCTGAAGTCTATCACCTTCAAAAATATCAATTATCATTTTTTCTAAAAAAGACCAAAATAGTTCTCTAAAATGAGCAAAATACTTCATTTTTCATGTTTTTCTCAAAAAACTCCGGGATTGAAGACTAACACATACAAATTTCTATTTTTCCTATTTTTGCATAAAATCAAAAACTGAAGTCTAACACCTTCAAAAATATCAATTATCATTTTTTCTAAAAAAGACCAAAATAGTTCTCTAAAATGAGCAAAATACTTCATTTTTCATGTTTTTGTCAAAAAACTCCGGGATTGAAGACTAACACATACAAATTTCTATTTTTCCTATTTTTTGCAAAAAATCAAAAACTGAAGTCAAACACCTTCAAAAATATCAATTATCATTTTTTCTAAAAGAGTCCAAAATAGTTCTCTAAAATGAGCAAAATACTTCATTTTTCATTTTTTTCTCAAAAAACTTCGTAATTGAAGACTAACACATACAAATTTCTATTTTTCCAACTTTTTGCAAAAAAATCAAAAACTGAAGTCTAACACCTTCAAAAATATCAATTATCATTTTTTATAAAAAAGACCAAAATAGTTCTCTAAAATGAGCAAAATACTTCATTTTTCATGTTTTCGTCAAAAAACTCCGGGATTGAAGACTAACACATACAAATTTCTATTTTTCCTATTTTTTGCATAAAATCAAAAACTGAAGTCTAACACCTTCCAAAATATCAATTATCATTTTTTCTAAAAAAGACCAAAATAGTTCTTTAAAATGAGCAAAATACTTCATTTGTCATTTTTTGTCAAAAAACTCCCGGATTGAAGACTAGCACATACAAATTTCTGTTTTTCCTATTTTTTGCAAAAAATCAAAAACTGAAGTCTAACACCTTCAAAAATATCAATTATCATTTTTTCTAAAAAAGACCAAAATAGTTCTCTAAAATGAGCAAAATACTTCATTTTTCATGTTTTTGTCAAAAAACTCCGGGATTGAAGACTAACACATAAAAATTTCAATTTTTCCTATTTTTTGCATAAAATCAAAAACTGAAGTCTAACACCTTCAAAAATATCAATTATCATTTTTTCTAAAAAAGACCAAAATAGTTCCCAAAAATGAGCAAAATACTTCATTTTTCATTTTTTTGTCAAAAAACTCCGGGACCGAAGACTAACACATACAAATTTCTATTTTTCCTATTTTTTGCATAAAATCAAAAACTGAAGTCTAACACCTTCAAAAATATCAATTATCATTTTTTCTAAAAAAGACCAAAATAGTTCTCTAAAATGAGCAAAATACTTCATTTTTCATGTTTTTGTCAAAAAACTCCGTGATTGAAGACTAACACATACAAATTTCTATTTTTCCTATTTTTTGCAAAAAATCAAAAACTGAAGTCTAACACCTTCAAAAATATCAATTATCATTTTTTCTAAAAAAGACCAAAATAGTTCTCTAAAATGAGCAAAATACTTCATTTTTCATGTTTTTCTCAAAAAACTCCCGGATTGAAGACTAGCACATACAAATTTCTATTTTTCCTATTTTTTGCATAAAATAAAAAACTGAAGTCTAACACCTTAAAAAATATCAATTATCATTTTTTCTAAAAGAGTCCAAAATAGTTCCCTAAAATGAGCAAAATACTTCATTTTTCATTTTTTTTCTCAAAAAACTTCGTAATTGAAGACTAACACATACAAATTTCTATTTTTCCGATTTTTTGCATAAAATCAAAAACTGAAGTCTAACACCTTCAAAAATATCAATTATCATTTTTTCTAAAAAAGACCAAAATAGTTCTCTAAAATGAGCAAAATACTTCATTTTTCATGTTTTTCTCAAAAAACTACGGGATTGAAGACTAACACATACAAATTTCTATTTTTCCTATTTTTTGCATAAAATCAAAAGCTGAAGTCTATCACCTTCAAAAATATCAATTATCATTTTTTCTAAAAAAGACCAAAATAGTTCTCTAAAATGAGCAAAATACTTCATTTTTCATGTTTTTGTCAAAAAACTCCGTGATTGAAGACTAATACATACAAATTTCTATTTTTCCTATTTTTTGGAAAAAATCAAAAACTGAAGTCTAACACCTTCAAAAATATCAATTATCATTTTTTCTAAAAAAGACCAAAATAGTTCTCTAAAATGAGCAAAATACATCATTTTTCATGTTTTTCTCAAAAAACTCCGGGATTGAAGACTAACACATACAAATTTCTATTTTTCCTATTTTTTGCATAAAATCAAAAGCTGAAGTCTATCACCTTCAAAAATATCAATTATCATTTTTTTTAAAAAAGACCAAAATAGTTCTCTAAAATGAGCAAAATACTTCATTTTTCATGTTTTTGTCAAAAAACTCCGTGATTGAAGACTAACACATACAAATTTCTATTTTTCCTATTTTTTGCATAAAATAAAAAACTGAAGTCTAACACCTTAAAAAATATCAATTATCATTTTTTCTAAAAGAGTCCAAAATAGTTCCCTAAAATGAGCAAAATACTTAATTTTTCATTTTTTTTCTCAAAAAACTTCGTGATTGAAGACTAACACATACAAATTTCTATTTTTCCTACTTTTTGCAAAAAATCAAAAACAGAAGTCTAACACCTTCAAAAATATCAATTATCATTTTTTCTAAAAAAGACCAAAATAGTTCTCTAAAATGAGCAAAATACTTCATTTTTCATGTTTTTGTCAAAAAACTCCGGGATTGAAGACTAACGCATAAAAATTAAAAATTTCAATTTTTCCTACTTTTTGCATAAAATCAAAAACTGAAGTCTAACACCTTCAAAAATATCAATTATCATTTTTTCTAAAAGGGTCCAAAATAGTTCTCTATAATGAGCAAAATACTTCATTTTTCATGTTTTTCTCAAAAAACTTCGTGATTGAAGACTAACACATACAAATTTCTATTTTTCCTATTTTTTGCAAAAAATCAAAAACTGAAGTCAAACACCTTCAAAAATATCAATTATCATTTTTTCTAAAAGAGTCCAAAATAGTTCTCTAAAATGAGCAAAATACTTCATTTTTCATTTTTTTCTCAAAAAACTTCGTAATTGAAGACTAACACATACAAATTTCTATTTTTCCAACTTTTTGCAAAAAATCAAAATCTGAAGTATAGCACCTTCAAAAATATCAGTTATCATTTTTTCTAAAAAAGACCAAAATAGTTCTCTAAAATGAGCAAAATACTTCATTTTTCATGTTTTTGTCAAAAAACTCCGGGATTGAAGACTAACACATACAAATTTCTATTTTTCCTATTTTTTGCATAAAATAAAAAACTGAAGTCTGACACCTTCAAAAATATCAATTATCATTTTTTCTAAAAAAGACCAAAATAGTTCTCTAAAATGAGGAAAATACTTCATTTTTCATGTTTTTCTCAAAAAATTCCGTGAATGAAGACTAACACATACAAATTTCAATTTTTCCAATTTTTTTGCAGAAAATAAAAAACTGAAGTCTAACACCTTCAAAAATATCAATTATCATTTTTTCTAAAAGGGTCCAAAATAGTTCTCTAAAATGAGCAAAATACTTCATTTTTCATGTTTTTCTCAAAAAACTCTGGGATTGAAGACTAACACATATAAATTTCTATTTTTCCTATTTTTTGCATAAAATAAAAAACTGAAGTCTGACACCTTCAAAAATATCAATTATCATTTTTTCTAAAAAAGACCAAAATAGTTCTCTAAAATGAGCAAAATACTTCATTTTTCATGTTTTTGTCAAAAAACTCCGGGATTGAAGACTAACACATACAAATTTCTATTTTTCCTATTTTTTGCATAAAATCAAAAACTGAAGTCTCACACCTTCAAAAATATCAATTATCATTTTTTCTAAAAAAGACCAAAATAGTTCTCTAAAATGAGCAAAATACTTCATTTTTCATGTTTTTCTCAAAAAACTACGGGATTGAAGACTAACACATACAAATTTCTATTTTTCCTATTTTTTGCATAAAATCAAAAGCTGAAGTCTATCACCTTCAAAAATATCAATTATCATTTTTTCTAAAAAAGACCAAAATAGTTCTCTAAAATGAGCAAAATACTTCATTTTTCATGTTTTTGTCAAAAAACTCCGTGATTGAAGACTAACACATACAAATTTCTATTTTTCCTATTTTTTGGAAAAAATCAAAAACTGAAGTCTAACACCTTCAAAAATATCAATTATCATTTTTTCTAAAAAAGACCAAAATAGTTCTCTAAAATGAGAAAAATACTTCATTTTTCATGCTTTTCTCAAAAAACTCCGGGATTGAAGACTAACACATACAAATTTCTATTTTTCCTATTTTTTGCATAATATAAAAAACTGAAGTCTACCACCTTCAAAAATATCAATAATCATTTTTCCTAAAAGGGTCCAAAATAGTTCTCTAAAATGAGCAAAATACTTCATTTTTCATGTTTTTCTCAAAAAACTTCGTGATTGAAGACTAACACATACAAATTTCTAGTTTTCTTATTTTTTGCAAAAAATCAAAAACTGAAGTCTAACACCTTAAAAAATATCAATTATCATTTTTTCTAAAAGGGTCCAAAATAGTTCCCTAAAATGAGCAAAATACTTCATTTTTCATGTTTTTGTCAAAAAACTCCGTGATTGAAGACTAACACATACAAATTTCTATTTTTCCTATTTTTTGGAAAAAATCAAAAACTGAAGTCTAACACCTTCAAAAATATCAATTATCATTTTTTCTAAAAAAGACCAAAATAGTTCTCTAAAATGAGCAAAATACTTCATTTTTCATGTTTTTCTCAAAAAACTCCGGGATTGAAGACTAACACATACAAATTTCTATTTTTCCTATTTTTTGCATAAAATCAAAAGCTGAAGTCTATCACCTTCAAAAATATCAATTATCATTTTTTTCTAAAAAAGGCCAAAATAGTTCTCTAAAATGAGCAAAATACTTCATTTTTCATGTTTTTGTCAAAAAACTCCGTGATTGAAGACTAACACATACAAATTTCTATTTTTCCTATTTTTTGCAAAAAAACAAAAGCTGAAGTCTAACACCTTAAAAAATATCAATTATCATTTTTTCTAAAAGAGTACAAAATAGTTCCCTAAAATGAGCAAAATACTTCATTTTTCATTTTTTTTCTCAAAAAACATCGTGATTGAAGACTAACACATACAAATTTCTATTTTTCCTACTTTTTGCAAACATTCAAAAACTGAAGTCTAACACCTTCAAAAATATCAATTATCATTTTTTCTAAAAAAGACCAAAATAGTTCTCTAAAATGAGCAAAATACTTCATTTTTCATGTTTTTGTCAAAAAACTCCGGGATTGAAGACTAACGCATAAAAATTTCAATTTTTCCTACTTTTTGCATAAAATCAAAAACTGAAGTCTAACACCTTCAAAAATATCAATTATCATTTTTTCTAAAAGGGTCCAAAATAGTTCTCTATAATGAGCAAAATACTTCATTTTTCATGTTTTTCTCAAAAAACTTCGTGATTGAAGACTAACACATACAAATTTCTATTTTTCCTATTTTTTGCAAAAAATCAAAAACTGAAGTCAAACACCTTCAAAAATATCAATTATCATTTTTTCTAAAAGAGTCTAAAATAGTTCTCTAAAATGAGCAAAATACTTCATTTTTCATTTTTTTCTCAAAAAACATCGTAATTGAAGACTAACACATACAAATTTCTATTTTTCCAACTTTTTGCAAAAAATCAAAATCTGAAGTCTAACACCTTCAAAAATATCAGTTATCATTTTTTCTAAAAAAGACCAAAATAGTTCTCTAAAATTAGCAAAATACTTCATTTTTCATGTTTTTGTCAAAAAACTCCGGGATTGAAGACTAACACATACAAATTTCTATTTTTCCTATTTTTTGCATAAAATCAAAAACTGAAGTCTAACACCTTCAAAAATATCAATTATCATTTTTTCTGAAAAAGACCAAAATAGTTCTCTAAAATGAGCAAAATACTTCATTTGTCATGTTTTTGTCAAAAAACTCTGGGATTGAAGACTAACACATACAAATTTCTATTTTTCCTATTTTTTGCAAAAAAATCAAAAACTGAAGTCTAACACCTTCAAAAATATCAATTATCATTTTTCCTAAAAGGGTCCAAAATAGTTCTCTAAAATGAGCAAAATACTTCATTTTTCATGTTTTTCTCCAAAAACTTCGTGATTGAACACTAACATATACAAATTTCTAGTTTTCCTATTTTTTGCAAAAAATCAAAAACTGAAGTCTAACACCTTAAAAAATATCAATTATCATTTTTTCTAAAAGGGTCCAAAATAGTTCCCTAAAATGAGCAAAATACTTCATTTTTCATTTTTTTTCTCAAAAAACTTCGTGATTGAAGACTAACACATACAAATTTCTATTTTTCCAACTTTTTGCAAAAAATCAAAAACTGAAGTCTAACACCTTCAAAAATATCAATTATCATTTTTTCTAAAAAAGACCAAAATAGTTCTCTAAAATGAGCAAAATACTTCATTTTTCATGTTTTTGTCAAAAAACTCCGGGATTGAAGACTAACACATAAAAATTTCAATTTTTCCTATTTTTTGCATAAAATCAAAAACTGAAGTCTAACACCTTCAAAAATATCAATTATCATTTTTTCTGAAAGGGTCCAAAATAGTTCTCTATAATGAGCAAAATACTTCATTTTTCATGTTTTTCTCAAAAAACTTCGTGATTGAAGACTAACACATACAAATTTCTATTTTTCCTATTTTTTGCAAAAAATCAAAAACTGAAGTCTAACTCCTTCAAAAATATCAATTATCATTTTTTCTAAAAAAGACCAAAATAGTTCTCTAAAATGAGCAAAATACTTCATTTTTCCTGTTTTTCTCAAAAAACTCCGGGATTGAAGACTAACACATACAAATTTCTATTTTTCTTATTTTTTGCATAAAATCAAAAACTGAAGTCTGACACCTTCAAAAATATCAATTATCATTTTTTCTAAAAAAGACCAAAATAGTTCTCTAAAATGAGCAAAATACTTCATTTTTCATGTTTTTCTCAAAAAATTCCCTGAATGAAGACTAACACATACAAATTTCAATTTTTCCAATTTTTTTGCAGAAAATCAAAAACTGAAGTCTAACACCTTCAAAAATATCAATTATCATTTTTTCTAAAAGGGTCCAAAATAGTTCTCTAAAATGAGCAAAATACTTCATTTTTCATGTTTTTCTCAAAAAACTCCGGGATTGAAGATTAACACATACAAATTTCTATTTTTCCTATTTTTTGCAAAAAATCAAAAACTGAAGTCTAACTCCTTCAAAAATATCAATTATCATTTTTTCTAAAAAAGACCAAAATAGTTCTCTAAAATGAGCAAAATACTTCATTTTTCCTGTTTTTCTCAAAAAACTCCGGGATTGAAGACTAACACATACAAATTTCTATTTTTCTTATTTTTTGCATAAAATCAAAAACTGAAGTCTGACACCTTCAAAAATATCAATTATCATTTTTTCTAAAAAAGACCAAAATAGTTCTCTAAAATGAGCAAAATACTTCATTTTTCATGGTTTTGTCAAAAAACTCCGGGATTGAAGACTAACACATACAAATTTCTATTTTTCCTATTTTTTGTATAAAATTAAAAACTGAAGTCTAACACCTTCAAAAATATCAATTATCATTTTTTCTAAAAAAGACCAAAATAGTTCTCTAAAATGAGCAAAATACTTCATTTTTCATGTTTTTGTCAAAAAACTCCGGGATTGAAGACTAACACATAAAAATTTCAATTTTTCCTATTTTTTGCATAAAATCAAAAACTGAAGTCAAACACCTTCAAAAATATCAATTATCATTTTTTCTAAAAGGGTCCAAAATAGTTCTCTAAAATGAGCAAAATACTTCATTTTTCATTTTTTTCTCAAAAAACTTCGTAATTGAAGACTAACACATACAAATTTCTATTTTTCCAACTTTTTGCAAAAAATCAAAAACTGAAGTCTAACACCTTCAAAAATATCAATTATCATTTTTTCTAAAAAAGACCAAAATAGTTCTCTAAAATGAGCAAAATACTTCATTTTTCATGTTTTTGTCAACAAAACTCCGGGATTGAAGACTAACACATACAAATTTCTATTTTTCCTATTTGTTGCAAAAAATAAAAAACTGAAGTCAAACACCTTCAAAAATATCAATTATCATTTTTTCTAAAAGGGTCCAAAATAGTTCTCTAAAATGAGCAAAATACTTCATTTTTCATTTTTTTCTCAAAAAACTTCGTAATTGAAGACTAACACATACAAATTTCTATTTTTCCAACTTTTTGCAAAAAATCAAAAACTGAAGTCTAACACCTTCAAAAATATCAATTATCATTTTTTCTAAAAAAGACCAAAATAGTTCTCTAAAATGAGCAAAATACTTCATTTTTCATGTTTTTGTCAAAAAACTCCGGGATTGAAGACTAACACATACAAATTTCTATTTTTCCTATTTTTTGCATAAAATCAAAAACTGAAGTCTAACACCTTCAAAAATATCAATTATCATTTTTTCTAAAAAAGACCAAAATAGTTCTCTAAAATGAGCAAAATACTTCATTTTTCATGTTTTTGTCAAAACACTCCGGGATTGAAGACTAACACATACAAATTTCTATTTTTCCTATTTTTTGCATAAAATCAAAAACTGAAGTCAAACACCTTCAAAAATATCAATTATCATTTTTTCTAAAAGGGTCCAAAATAGTTCTCTAAAATGAGCAAAATACTTCATTTTTCATTTTTTTCTCAAAAAACTTCGTAATTGAAGACTAACACATACAAATTTCTATTTTTCCAACTTTTTGCAAAAAATCAAAAACTGAAGTCTAACACCTTCAAAAATAACAATTATCATTTTTTCTAAAAAAGACCAAAATAGTTCTCTAAAATGAGCAAAATACTTCATTTTTCATGTTTTTGTCAAAAAACTCCGGGATTGAAGACTAACACATACAAATTTCTCTTTTTCCTATTTTTTGCATAAAATCAAAAACTGAAGTCTAACACCTTAAAAAATATCAATTATCATTATTTCTAAAAAAGACCAAAATAGTTCTCTAAAATGAGCAAAATACTTCATTTTTCATGTTTTTGTCAAAAAACTCCGGGATTGAAGACTAACACATAAAAATTTCAATTTTTCCTATTTTTTGCATAAAATCAAAAACTGAAGTCTAACACCTTCAAAAATATCAATTATCATTTTTTCTAAAAAAGACCAAAATAGTTCTCTAAAATGAGCAAAATACTTCATTTTTCATGTTTTTTTCTAAAATTTCTATTTTTCCTATTTGTTGCAAAAAATAAAAAACTAAAGTCAAACACCTTCAAAAATATCAATTATCATTTTTTCTAAAAGGGTCCAAAATAGTTCTCTAAAATGAGCAAAATACTTCATTTTTCATTTTTTTCTCAAAAAACTTCGTAATTGAAGACTAACACATACAAATTTCTATTTTTCCAACTTTTTGCAAAAAATCAAAAACTGAAGTCTAACACCTTAAAAAATATCAATTATCATTTTTTCTAAAAGGGTCCAAAATAGTTCCCTAAAATGAGCAAAATACTTCATTTTTCATTTTTTTTCTCAAAAAACTTCGTGATTGAAGACTAACCCATACAAATTTCTATTTTTCCTACTTTTTGCAAAAAATCAAAAACTGAAGTCTAACACCTTCAAAAATATCAATTATCATTTTTTCTAAAAAAGACCAAAATAGTTCTCTAAAATGAGCAAAATACTTCATTTTTCATGTTTTTGTCAAAAAACTCCGGGATTGAAGACTAACACATAAAAAATTCAATTTTTCCTATTTTTTGCATAAAATCAAAAACTGAAGTCTAACACCTTCAAAAATATCAATTATCATTTTTTCTGAAAGGGTCCAAAATAGTTCTCTATAATGAGCAAAATACTTCATTTTTCATGTTTTTCTCAAAAAACTTCGTGATTGAAGACTAACACATACAAATTTCTATTTTTCCTATTTTTTGCAAAAAATCAAAAACTGAAGTCAAACACCTTCAAAAATATCAATTATCATTTTTTCTAAAAGAGTCCAAAATAGTTCTCTAAAATGAGCAAAGTACTTCATTTTTCATTTTTTTCTCAAAAAACATCGTAATTGAAGACTAACACATACAAATTTCTATTTTTCCAACTTTTTGCAAAAAATCAAAAACTGAAGTCTAACACCTTCAAAAATATCAATTATCATTTTTTCTAAAAAAGACCAAAATAGTTCTCTAAAATGAGCAAAATACTTCATTTTTCATGTTTTTGTCAAAAAACTCCGGGATTGAAGACTAACACATACAAATTTCTATTTTTCCTATTTTTTGCATAAAATCAAAAACTGAAGTCTAACACCTTCAAAAATATCAATTATCATTTTTTCTAAAAAAGACCAAAATAGTTCTCTAAAATGAGCAAAATACTTAATTTGTCATGTTTTTGTCAAAAAACTCCGGGATTGAAGACTAACGCATACAAATTTCTATTTTTCCTATTTTTTGCAAAAAATCAAAGACTGAAGTCTAACACCTTCAAAAATATCAATTATCATTTTTCCTAAAAAAGACCAAAATAGTTCTCTAAAATGAGCAAAATACTTCATTTTTCATGTTTTTCTCAAAAAACTCTGGGATTGAAGACTAACACATACAAATTTCTATTTTTCCTATTTTTTGCATAAAATCAAAAACTGAAGTCTAACACCTTCAAAAATATCAATTATCATTTTTTCTAAAAAAGACCAAAATAGTTCTCTAAAATGAGCAAAATACTTCATTTTTCATGTTTTTCTCAAAAAATTCCGTGAATGAAGACTAACACATACAAATTTAAATTTTTCCAATTTTTTTGAAGAAAATCAAAAACTGATGTCTAACACCTTCAAAAATATCAATTATCATTTTTTCTAAAAGGGTCCAAAATAGTTCTCTAAAATGAGCAAAATACTTCATTTTTCATGTTTTTCTCAAAAAACTCCGGGATTGAAGATTAACACATACAAATTTCTATTTTTCCTATTTTTTGCAAAAAATCAAAAACTGAAGTCAAACACCTTCAAAAATATCAATTATCATTTTTTCTAAAAGAGTCCAAAATAGTTCTCTAAAATGAGCAAAATACTTCATTTTTCATTTTTTTCTCAAAAAACTTCGTAATTGAAGACTAACACATACAAATTTCTATTTTTCCAACTTTTTGCAAAAAATCAAAAGCTGAAGTCTAACACCTTCAAAAATATCAATTATCATTTTTTCTAAAAAAGACCAAAATAGTTCTCTAAAATGAGCAAAATACTTCATTTTTCATGTTTTTGTCAAAAAACTCCGGGGTTGAAGACTAACACATACAAATTTCTATTTTTCCTATTTTTTGCATAAAATCAAAAACTGAAGTCTAACACCTTCAAAAATATCAATTATCATTTTTTCTAAAAAAGACCAAAATAGTTCTCTAAAAAGAGCAAAATACTTCAGTTGTCATGTTTTTGTCAAAAAACTTCGGGATTGAAGACTAACACATACAAATTTCTATTTTTCCTATTTTTTGCAAAAAATCAAAAACTGAAGTCTAACACCTTCAAAAATATCAATTATCATTTTTTCTAAAAAAGACCAAAATAGATCTCTAAAATGAGCAAAATACTTCATTTTTCATGTTTTTCTCAAAAAACTCTGGGATTGAAGACTAACACATACAAATTTCTATTTTTCCTATTTTTTGCATAAAATCAAAAACTGAAGTCTGACACCTTCAAAAATATCAATTATCATTTTTTCTAAAAAAGACCAAAATAGTTCTCTAAAATGAGCAAAATACTTCATTTTTCATGTTTTTCTCAAAAAATTCCGTGAATGAAGACTAACACATACAAATTTCAATTTTTCCAATTTTTTTGCAGAAAATCAAAAACTGAAGTCTAATACCTTCAAAAATATCAATTATCATTTTTTCTGAAAGGGTCCAAAATAGTTCTCTAAAATGAGCAAAATAATTCATTTTTCATGTTTTTCTCAAAAAACTCCGGGATTGAAGATTAACACATACAAATTTCTATTTTTCCTATTTTTTGCAAAAAATCAAAAACTGAGGTCTAACTCCTTCAAAAATATCAATTATCATTTTTTCTAAAAAAGACCAAAATAGTTCTCTAAAATGAGCAAAATACTTCATTTTTCATGTTTTTCTCAAAAAACTCCGGGATTGAAGACTAACACATACAAATTTCTATTTTTCCTATTTTTTGCATAAAATCAAAAACTGAAGTCTGACACCTTCAAAAATATCAATTATCATTTTTTCTAAAAAAGACCAAAATAGTTCTCTAAAATGAGCAAAATACTTCATTTTTCATGTTTTTGTCAAAAAACTCCGGGATTGAAGACTAACACATACAAATTTCTATTTTTCCTATTTTTTGCAAAAAATCAAAAACTGAAGTCAAACACCTTCAAAAATATCAATTATCATTTTTTCTAAAAGAGTCCAAAATAGTTCTCTAAAATGAGCAAAATACTTCATTTTTCATTTTTTTCTCAAAAAACTTCGTAATTGAAGACTAACACATACAAATTTCTATTTTTCCAACTTTTTGCAAAAAAATCAAAAACTGAAGTCTAACACCTTCAAAAATATCAATTATCATTTTTTCTAAAAAAGACCAAAATAGTTCTCTAAAATGAGCAAAATACTTCATTTTTCATGTTTTTGTCAAAAAACTCCGGGATTGAAGACTAACACATAAAAATTTCAATTTTTCCTATTTTTTGCATAAAATCAAAAACTGAAGTCTAACACCTTCAAAAATATAAATTATCATTTTTTCTAAAAGGGTCCAAAATAGTTCTCTATAATGAGCAAAATACTTCATTTTTCATGTTTTTCTCAAAAAACTTCGTGATGGAAGACTAACACATACAAATTTCTATTTTTCCTATTTGTTGCAAAAAATAAAAAACTAAAGTCAAACACCTTCAAAAATATCAATTATCATTTTTTCTAAAAGGGTCCAAAATAGTTCTCTAAAATGAGCAAAATACTTCATTTTTCATTTTTTTCTCAAAAAACTTCGTAATTGAAGACTAACACATACAAATTTCTATTTTTCCAACTTTTTGCAAAAAATCAAAAACTGAAGTCTAACACCTTCAAAAATATCAATTATCATTTTTTCTAAAAAAGACCAAAATAGTTCTCTAAAAAGAGCAAAATACTTCAGTTGTCATGTTTTTGTCAAAAAACTTCGGGATTGAAGACTAACACATACAAATTTCTATTTTTCCTATTTTTTGCAAAAAATCAAAAACTGAAGTCTAACACCTTCAAAAATATCAATTATCATTTTTTCTAAAAAAGACCAAAATAGTTCTCTAAAATGAGCAAAATACTTCATTTTTCATGTTTTTCTCAAAAAACTCTGGGATTGAAGACTAACACATACAAATTTCTATTTTTCCTATTTTTTGCATAAAATCAAAAACTGAAGTCTGACACCTTCAAAAATATCAATTATCATTTTTTCTAAAAAAGACCAAAATAGTTCTCTAAAATGAGCAAAATACTTCATTTTTCATGTTTTTCTCAAAAAACTCTGGGATTGAAGACTAACACATAAAAATTTCTATTTTTCCTATTTTTTGCATAAAATCAAAAACTGAAGTCTGACACCTTCAAAAATATCAATTATCATTTTTTCTAAAAGGGTCCAAAATAGTTCTCTAAAATGAGCAAAATACTTCATTTTTCATGTTTTTCTCAAAAAACTCCGGGATTGAAGATTAACACATACAAATTTCTATTTTTCCTATTTTTTGCAAAAAATCAAAAACTGAAGTCTAACTCCTTCAAAAATATAAATTATCATTTTTTCTAAAAAAGACCAAAATAGTTCTCTAAAATAAGCAAAATACTTCATTTTTCATGTTTTTGTCAAAAAACTCCGGGATTGAAGACTAACACATACAAATTTCTATTTTTCCTATTTTTTGCATAAAATCAAAAACTGAAGTCCACCTTCAAAAATATGAATTATCATTTTTTCTAAAAAAGACCAAAATAGTTCTCTAAAATGAGCAAAATACTTCATTTTTCATGTTTTTGTCAAAAAACTCCGGGATTGAAGACTAACACATACAAATTTCTATTTTTCCTATTTTTTGCATAAAATTGAAAACTGAAGTCTAACACCTTCAAAAATATCAATTATCATTTTTTCTAAAAAAGACCAAAATAGTTCTCTAAAATGAGCAAACTACTTCATTTTTCATGTTTTTGTCAAAAAACTCCGGGATTGAAGACTAACACATAAAAATTTCAATTTTTCCTATTTTTTGCATAAAATCAAAAACTGAAGTCTAACACCTTCAAAAATATAAATTATCATTTTTTCTAAAAGGGTCCAAAATAGTTCTCTATAATGAGCAAAATACTTCATTTTTCATGTTTTTCTCAAAAAACTTCGTGATGGAAGACTAACACATACAAATTTCTATTTTTCCTATTTGTTGCAAAAAATAAAAAACTGAAGTCAAACACCTTCAAAAATATCAATTATCATTTTTTCTAAAAGGGTCCAAAATAGTTCTCTAAAATGAGCAAAATACTTCATTTTTCATTTTTTTCTCAAAAAACTTCGTAATTGAAGACTAACACATACAAATTTCTATTTTTCCAACTTTTTGCAAAAAATCAAAAACTGAAGTCTAACACCTTCAAAAATATCAATTATCATTTTTTCTAAAAAAGACCAAAATAGTTCTCTAAAAAGAGCAAAATACTTCAGTTGTCATGTTTTTGTCAAAAAACTTCGGGATTGAAGACTAACACATACAAATTTCTATTTTTCCTATTTTTTGCAAAAAATCAAAAACTGAAGTCTAACACCTTCAAAAATATCAATTATCATTTTTTCTAAAAAAGACCAAAATAGTTCTCTAAAATGAGCAAAATACTTCATTTTTCATGTTTTTCTCAAAAAACTCTGGGATTGAAGACTAACACATACAAATTTCTATTTTTCCTATTTTTTGCATAAAATAAAAAACTGAAGTCTGACACCTTCAAAAATATCAATTATTATTTTTTCTAAAAAAGACCAAAATAGTTCTCTAAAATGAGCAAAATACTTCATTTTTCATGTTTTTCTCAAAAAATTCCGGGATTGAAGACTAACACATACAAATTTATATTTTTCCTATTTTTTGCATAAAATCAAACATTGAAGTCTAACACCTTCAAAAATATCAATTATCATTTTTTCTAAAAGGGTCCAAAATAGTTCTCTATAATGAGCAAAATATGTCATTTTTCATGTTTTTCTCAAAAAACTTCGTGATTGAAGACTAACACATACAAATTTCTATTTTTCTTATTTTTTGCAAAAAAACCAAAACTGAAGTCAAACACCTTCAAAAATATCAATTATCATTTTTTCTAAAAGAGTCCAAAATAGTTCTCTAAAATGAGCAAAATACTTCATTTTTCATTTTTTTCTTAAAAAACTTCGTAATTGAAGACTAACACATACAAATTTCTATTTTTCTAACTTTTTGCAAAAAATCAAAAACTGAAGTCTAACACCTTCAAAAATATCAATTATCATTTTTTCTAAAAAAGACCAAAATAGTTCTCTAAAATGAGCAAAATACTTCATTTTTCATGTTTTTGTCATAAAACTCCGGGATTGAATACTAACATATACAAATTTCTATTTTTCCTATTTTTTGCATAAAATCAAAAACTGAAGTCTAACACCTTCAAAAATATCAATTATCATTTTTTCTAAAAAAGACCAAAATAGTTCTCTAAAATGAGCAAAATACTTCATTTTTCATGTTTTTGTCAAAACACTCCGGGATTGAAGACTAACACATACAAATTTCTATTTTTCCTATTTTTTGCATAAAATCAAAAACTGAAGTCAAACACCTTCAAAAATATCAATTATCATTTTTTCTAAAAGGGTCCAAAATAGTTCTCTAAAATGAGCAAAATACTTCATTTTTCATTTTTTTCTCAAAAAACTTCGTAATTGAAGACTAACACATACAAATTTCTATTTTTCCAACTTTTTGCAAGAAATCAAAAACTGAAGTCTAACACCTTCAAAAATAACAATTATCATTTTTTCTAAAAAAGACCAAAATAGTTCTCTAAAATGAGCAAAATACTTCATTTTTCATGTTTTTGTCAAAAAACTCCGGGATTGAAGACTAACACATACAAATTTCTCTTTTTCCTATTTTTTGCATAAAATCAAAAACTGAAGTCTAACACCTTAAAAAATATCAATTATCATTATTTCTAAAAAAGACCAAAATAGTTCTCTAAAATGAGCAAAATACTTCATTTTTCATGTTTTTGTCAAAACACTCCGGGATTGAAGACTAACACATACAAATTTCTATTTTTCCTATTTTTTGCATAAAATCAAAAACTGAAGTCTAACACCTTCAAAAATATCAATTATCATTTTTTCTAAAAAAGACCCAAATAGTTCTCTAAAATGAGGAAAATACTTCATTTTTCATGTTTTTCTCAAAAAACTCCGGGATTGAAGACTAACACATACAAATTTCTATTTTTCCTATTTTTTGCATAAAATCAAAAACTGAAGTCTAACACCTTCAAAAATATCAATTATCATTTTTTCTAAAAAAGACAAAAATAGTTCTCTAAAATGAGCAAAATACTTAATTTTTCATGTTTTTGTCAAAAAAACACCGTGATTGAAGACTAACACATACAAATTTCTATTTTTCCTATTTGTTGCAAAAAATAAAAAACTGAAGTCAAACACCTTAAAAAATATCAATTATCATTTTTTCTAAAAGGGTCCAAAATAGTTCTCTAAAATGAGCAAAATACTTCATTTTTCATTTTTTTCTCAAAAAACTTCGTAATTGAAGACTAACACATACAAATTTCTATTTTTCCAACTTTTTGCAAAAAATCAAAAACTGAAGTCTAACACCTTCAAAAATATCAATTATCATTTTTTCTAAAAACGGCCAAAATAGTTCTCTAAAATGAGCAAAATACTTCATTTTTCATGTTTTTGTCAAAAAACTCCGGGATTGAAGACTAACACATACAAATTTCTATTTTTCCTATTTTTTGCATAAAATCAAAAACTGAAGTCTAACACCTTCAAAAATATCAATTATCATTTTTTCTAAAAGAGTCCAAAATAGTTCTCTAAAATGAGCAAAATACTTCATTTTTCATGTTTTTGTCAAAAAACTCCGGGATTGAAGACTAACACATACAAATTTCTATTTTTCCTATTTTTTGCATAAAATCAAAAAATGAAGTCTAACACCTTCAAAAATATCAATTATCATTTTTTCTAAAAAAGACCAAAATTGTTCTCTAAAATGAGCAAAATACTTCATTTTTCATGTTTTTGTCAAAAAACTCCCGGATTGAAGACTAACACATACAAATTTCTATTTTTCCTATTTTTTGCATAAAATCAAAAACTGAAGTCTAACACCTTCAAAAATATCAATTATCATTTTTTCTAAAAAAGACCAAAATAGTTCTCTAAAATGAGCAAAATACTTCATTTGTCATGTTTTTGTCAAAAAACTCCGGGATTGAAGACTAACACATACAAATTTCTATTTTTCCTATTTTTTGCAAAAAATCAAAAACTGAAGTCTAACACCTTCAAAAATATCAATTATCATTTTTTCTAAAAAAGACCAAAATAGTTCTCTAAAATGAGCAAAATACTTCATTTTTCATGTTTTTCTCAAAAAACTCTGGGATTGAAGACTAACACATACAAATTTCTATTTTTCCTATTTTTTGCATAAAATAAAAAACTGAAGTCTGACACCTTCAAAAATATCAATTATTATTTTTTCTAAAAAAGACCAAAATAGTTCTCTAAAATGAGCAAAATACTTCATTTTTCATGTTTTTCTCAAAAAATTCCGGGATTGAAGACTAACACATACAAATTTATATTTTTCCTATTTTTTGCATAAAATCAAACATTGAAGTCTAACACCTTCAAAAATATCAATTATCATTTTTTCTAAAAGGGTCCAAAATAGTTCTCTATAATGAGCAAAATATTTCATTTTTCATGTTTTTCTCAAAAAACTTCGTGATTGAAGACTAACACATACAAATTTCTATTTTTCTTATTTTTTGCAAAAAAACCAAAACTGAAGTCAAACACCTTCAAAAATATCAATTATCATTTTTTCTAAAAGAGTCCAAAATAGTTCTCTAAAATGAGCAAAATACTTCATTTTTCATTTTTTTCTCAAAAAACTTCGTAATTGAAGACTAACACATACAAATTTCTATTTTTCTAACTTTTTGCAAAAAATCAAAAACTGAAGTCTAACACCTTCAAAAATATCAATTATCATTTTTTCTAAAAAAGACCAAAATAGTTCTCTAAAATGAGCAAAATACTTCATTTTTCATGTTTTTGTCAAAAAACTCCGGGATTGAATACTAACATATACAAATTTCTATTTTTCCTATTTTTTGCATAAAATCAAAAACTGAAGTCTAACACCTTCAAAAATATCAATTATCTTTTTTTCTAAAAATGACCAAAATAGTTCTCTAAAATGAGCAAAATACTTCATTTGTCATGTTTTTGTCAAAAAACTCCGGGATTGAAGACTAACACATACAAATTTCTATTTTTCCTATTTTTTGCAAAAAATCAAAAACTGAATTCTAACACCTTCAAAAATATCAATTATCATTTTTTCTAAAAAAGACCAAAATAGTTCTCTAAAATGAGCAAAATACTTCATTTTTCATGTTTTTCTCAAAAAATTCCGGGATTGAAGACTAACACATACAAATTTATATTTTTCCTATTTTTTGCATAAAATCATAAACTGAAGTCTAACACCTTCAAAAATATCAATTATCATTTTTTCTAAAAGGGTCCAAAATAGTTCTCTATAATGAGCAAAATATTTCATTTTTCATGTTTTTCTCAAAAAACTTCGTGATTGAAGACTAACACATATAAATTTCTATTTTTCTTATTTTTTGCAAAAAAACCAAAACTGAAGTCAAACACCTTAAAAAATATCAATTATCATTTTTTCTAAAAGAGTCCAAAATAGTTCTCTAAAATGAGCAAAATACTTCATTTTTCATTTTTTTCTCAAAAAACTTCGTAATTGAAGACTAACACATACAAATTTCTATTTTTCTAACTTTTTGCAAAAAATCAAAAACTGAAGTCTAACACCTTCAAAAATATCAATTATCATTTTTTCTAAAAAAGACCAAAATAGTTCTCTAAAATGAGCAAAATACTTCATTTTTCATGTTTTTGTCAAAAAACTCCGGGATTGAATACTAACATATACAAATTTCTATTTTTCCTATTTTTTGCATAAAATCAAAAACTGAAGTCTAACACCTTCAAAAATATCAATTATCTTTTTTTCTAAAAATGACCAAAATAGTTCTCTAAAATGAGCAAAATACTTCATTTGTCATGTTTTTGTCAAAAAACTCCGGGATTGAAGACTAACACATACAAATTTCTATTTTTCCTATTTTTTGCAAAAAATCAAAAACTGAATTCTAACACCTTCAAAAATATCAATTATCATTTTTTCTAAAAAAGACCAAAATAGTTCTCTAAAATGAGCAAAATCCTTCATTTTTCATGTTTTTCTCAAAAAACTGTGGGATTGAAGACTAACACATACAAATTTCTATTTTTCCTATTTTTTGCATAAAATCATAAACTGAAGTCTGACACCTTCAAAAATATCAATTATAATTTTTTCTAAAAAAGACCAAAATAGTTCTCTAAAATGAGCAAAATACTTCATTTTTCATGTTTTTGTCAAAAAACTCCGGGATTGAAGACTAACACATACAAATTTCTATTTTTCCTATTTTTTGCATAAAATCAAAAATTGAAGTCTAACACCTTCAAAAATATCAATTATCATTTTTTCTAAAAAAGACCAAAATAGTTCTCTAAAATGAGCAAAATACTTCATTTTTCATTTTTTTCTCAAAAAACTTCGTAATTGAAGACTAACACATACAAATTTCTATTTTTCCAACTTTTTGCAAAAAATCAAAAACTGAAGTCTAATACCTTCAAAAATATCAATTATCATTTTTTCTAAAAAAGACCAAAATAGTTCTCTAAAATGAGCAAAATACTTCATTTTTCATGTTTTTGTCAAAAAACTCCGGGATTGAATACTAACACATACAAATTTCTATTTTTCCTATTTTTTGCATAAAATCAAAAACTGAAGTCTAACACCTTCCAAAATATCAATTATCATTTTTTCTAAAAGAGTCCAAAATAGTTCTCTAAAATGAGGAAAATACTTCATTTTTCATTTTTTTCTCAAAAAACTTCGTAATTGAAGACTAACACATACAAATTTCTATTTTTCCTACTTTTTGCAAAAAATCAAAAACTGAAGTCTAACACCTTCAAAAATATCAATTATCATTTTTTCTAAAAAAGACCAAAATAGTTCTCTAAAATGAGCAAAACACTTCATTATTCATGTTTTTCTCAAAAAACTGTGGGATTGAAGACTAACACATACAAATTTCTATTTTTCCTATTTTTTGCATAAAATCATAAACTGAAGTCTGACACCTTCAAAAATATCAATTATCATTTTTTCTAAAAAAGACCAAAATAGTTCTCTAAAATGAGCAAAATACTTCATTTTTCATGTTTTTGTCAAAAAATTCCGTGATGGAAGACTAACACATACAAATTTCTATTTTTCCTATTTTTTGCAAAAAATCAAAAACTGAAGTCTAACACCTTCAAAAATATCAATTATCATTTTTTCTAAAAAAGACCAAAATAGTTCTCTAAAATGAGCAAAATTCTTCATTTTTCATGTTTTTGTCAAAAAACTCCGGGATTGAAGACTAACACATACAAATTTCTATTTTTCCTATTTTTTGCATAAAATCAAAAACTGAAGTCTAACACCTTCAAAAATATCAATTATCATTTTTTCTAAAAAAGGCCAAAATAGTTCTCTAAAATGAGCAAAATACTTCATTTGTCATGTTTTTGTCAAAAAACTCCGGGATTGAAGACTAACACATACAAATTTCTATTTTTCCTATTTTTTGCAAAAAATCAAAAACTGAAGTCTAACACCTTCAAAAATATCAATTATCATTTTTCCTAAAAAAGACCAAAATAGTTCTCTAAAATGAGCAAAATACTTCATTTTTCATGTTTTTCTCAAAAAACTCTGGGATTGAAGACTAACACATACAAATTTCTATTTTTCCTATTTTTTGCATAAAATCAAAAACTGAAGTCTGACACCTCCAAAAATATCAATTATCATTTTTTCTAAAAAAGACCAAAATAGTTCTCTAAAATGAGCAAAATACTTCATTTTTCATGTTTTTCTCAAAAAATTCCGTGAATGAAGATTAACACATACAAATTTCAATTTTTCCAATTTTTGTGCAGAAAATCAAAAACTGAAGTCTAACACCTTAAAAAATATCAATTATCATTTTTTCTAAAAGGGTCCAAAATAGTTCTCTAAAATGAGCAAAATACTTCATTTTTCATGTTTTTCACAAAAAACTCCGGGATTGAAGATTAACACATACAAATTTCTATTTTTCCTATTTTTTGCAAAAATCAAAAACAGAAGTCTAACTCCTTCAAAAATATCAATTATCATTTTTTCTAAAAAAGACCAAAATAGTTCTCTAAAATGAGCAAAATACTTCATTTTTCATGTTTTTCTCAAAAAACTCCGGGATTGAAGACTAACACATACAAATTTCTATTTTTCCTATTTTTTGCATAAAATCAAAAACTGAAGTCTGACACCTTCAAAAATATCAATTATCATTTTTTCTAAAAAAGACCAAAATAGTTCTCTAAAATGAGCAAAATACTTCATTTTTCATGTTTTTGTCAAAAAACTCCGGGATTGAAGACTAACACATACAAATTTCTATTTTTCCTTTTTTTTGCAAAAAATCAAAAACTGAATTCTAACACCTTCAAAAATATCAATTATCATTTTTTCTAAAAAAGACCAAAATAGTTCTCTAAAATGAGCAAAATACTTCATTTTTCATGTTTTTCTCAAAAAACTGTGGGATTGAAGACTAACACATACAAATTTCTATTTTTCCTATTTTTTGCATAAAATCAAAAACTGAAGTCTGACACCTTCAAAAATATCAATTATCATTTTTTCTAAAAAAGACCAAAATAGTTCTCTAAAATGAGCAAAATACTTCATTTTTCATGTTTTTGTCAAAAAACTCCGGGATTGAAGACTAACACATACAAATTTCTATTTTTCCTATTTTTTGCATAAAATCAAAAACTGAAGTCTAACACCTTCAAAAATATCAATTATCATTTTTTCTAAAAAAGACCAAAATAGTTCTCTAAAATGAGAAAAATACTTCATTTTTCATTTTTTTCTCAAAAAACTTCGTAATTGAAGACTAACACATACAAATTTCTATTTTTCCAACTTTTTGCAAAAAATCAAAAACTGAAGTCTAACACCTTCAAAAATATCAATTATCATTTTTTCTAAAAAAGACCAAAATAGTTCTCTAAAATGAGCAAAATACTTCATTTTTGATGTTTTTGTCAAAAAACTCCGGGATTGAATACTAACACATACAAATTTCTATTTTTCCTATTTTTTGCATAAAATCAAAAACTGAAGTCTAAAACCTTCAAAAATATCAATTATCATTTTTTCTAAAAAAGACCAAAATAGTTCTCTAAAATGAGCAAAATACTTCATTTGTCATGTTTTTGTCAAAAAACTCCGGGATTGAAGACTAACACATACAAATTTCTATTTGTCCTATTTTTTGCAAAAAATCAAAAACTGAAGTCTAACACCTTCAAAAATATCAATTATCATTTTTCCTAAAAAAGACCAAAATAGTTCTCTAAAATGAGCAAAATACTTCATTTTTCATGTTTTTCTCAAAAAACTCTGGGATTGAAGACTAACACATACAAATTTCTATTTTTCCTATTTTTTGCATAAAATCAAAAACTGAAGTCTGACACCTTCAAAAATATCAATTATCATTTTTTCTAAAAAAGACCAAAATAGTTCTCTAAAATGGTGCAAAATACTTCATTTTTCATGTTTTTCTCAAAAAATTCCGTGAATGAAGATTAACACATACAAATTTCAATTTTTCCAATTTTTGTGCAGAAAATCAAAAACTGAAGTCTAACACCTTAAAAAATATCAATTATCATTTTTTCTAAAAGGGTCCAAAATAGTTCTCTAAAATGAGCAAAATACTTCATTTTTCATGTTTTTCACAAAAAACTCCGGGATTGAAGATTAACACATACAAATTCCTATTTTTCATATTTTTTGCAAAAAATCAAAAACAGAAGTCTAACTCCTTCAAAAATATCAATTATCATTTTTTCTAAAAAAGACCAAAATAGTTCTCTAAAATGAGCAAAATACTTCATTTTTCATGTTTTTCTCAAAAAACTGCGGGATTGAAGACTAACACATACAAATTTCTATTTTTCCTATTTTTTGCATAAAATCAAAAACTGAAGTCTGACACCTTCAAAAATATCAATTATCATTTTTTCAAAAAAAGACCAAAATAGTTCTCTAAAATGAGCAAAATACTTCATTTTTCATGTTTTTGTCAAAAAACTCCGGGATTGAAGACTAACACATACAAATTTCTATTTTTCCTATTTTTTGCATAAAATTAAAAACTGAAGTCTAACACCTTCAAAAATATCAATTATCATTTTTTCTAAAAAAGTCCAAAATAGTTCTCTAAAATGAGCAAAATACTTAATTTTTCATGCTTTTGTCAAAAAACTCCGGGATTGAAGACTAACACATAAAAATTTCAATTTTTCCTATTTTTTGCATAAAATCAAAAACTGAAGTCTAACACCTTCAAAAATATAAATTATCATTTTTTCTAAAAGGGTCCAAAATAGTTCTCTATAATGAGCAAAATACTTCATTTTTCATGTTTTTCTCAAAAAACTTCGTGATTGAAGACTAACACATACAAATTTCTATTTTTCCTATTTGTTGCAAAAAATAAAAAACTGAAGTCAAACACCTTCAAAAATATCAATTATCATTTTTTCTAAAAGGGTCCAAAATAGTTCTCTAAAATGAGCAAAATACTTCATTTTTCATTTTTTTCTCAAAAAACTTCGTAGTTGAAGACTAACACATACAAATTTCTATTTTTCCAACTTTTTGCAAAAAATCAAAAACTGAAGTCTAACACCTTCAAAAATATCAATTATCATTTTTTCTAAAAAAGACCAAAATAGTTCTCTAAAATGAGCAAAATACTTCATTTTTCATGTTTTTGTCAAAAAACTCCGGGATTGAAGACTAACACATACAAATTTCTATTTTTCCTATTTTTTGCATAAAATAAAAAACTGAAGTCCAACACCTTCCAAAAATATCAATTATCATTTTTTCTAAAAAAGACCAAAATAGTTCTCTAAAATGAGCAAAATACTTCATTTTTCATGTTTTTCTCAAAAAACTCCGGGATTTAAGACTAACACATACAAATTTCTATTTTTCCTATTTTTTGCATAAAATCAAAAACTGAAGTCTAACACCTTCAAAAATATCAATTATCATTTTTTCTAAAAAAGATAAAAATAGTTCTCTAAAATGAGCAAAATACATCATTTTTCATGTTTTTGTCAAAAAACTCCGTGATTGAAGACTAACACATACAAATTTCTATTTTTCCTATTTTTTGCAAAAAATCAAAAACTGAAGTCTAACACCTTCAAAAATATCAGTTATCATTTTTTCTAAAAGAGACCAAAATAGTTCTCTAAAATGAGCAAAATACTTCATTTTTCATTTTTTTGCTCAAAAAACTTCGTAATTGAAGACTAACACATACAAATTTCTATTTTTCCAACTTTTTGCAAAAAATCAAAAACTGAAGTCTAACACCTTCAAAAATATCAATTATCATTTTTTCTAAAAAAGACCAAAATAGTTCTCTAAAATGAGCAAAATACTTCATTTTTCATGTTTTTCTCAAAAAACTCCGGGATTGAAGACTAACACATACAAATTTCTATTTGTCCTATTTTTTGCATAAAATCAAAAACTGAAGTCTGACACCTTCAAAAATATCAATTATCATTTTTTCTAAAAAAGACCAAAATAGTTCTCTAAAATGAGCAAAATACTTCATTTTTCATGTTTTTGTCAAAAAACTCCGGGATTGAAGACTAACACATACAAATTTCTATTTTTCCTATTTTTTGCATAAAATTAAAAACTGAAGTCTAACACCTTCAAAAATATCAATTATCATTTTTTCTAAAAAAGTCCAAAATAGTTCTCTAAAATGAGCAAAATACTTAATTTTTCATGTTTTTGTCAAAAAACTCCGGGATTGAAGACTAACACATAAAAATTTCAATTTTTCCTATTTTTTGCATAAAATCAAAAACTGAAGTCTAACACCTTCAAAAATATAAATTATCATTTTTTCTAAAAGGGTCCAAAATAGTTCTCTATAATGAGCAAAATACTTCATTTTTCATGTTTTTCTCAAAAAACTCCGGGATTGAAGACTAACACATACAAATTTCTATTTTTCCTATTTTTTGCATAAAATAAAAAACTGAAGTCTAACACCTTCAAAAATATCAATTATCATTTTTTCTAAAAGGGTCCAAAATAGTTCTCTAAAATGAGCAAAATACTTCATTTTTCATTTTTTTCTCAAAAAACTTCGTAGTTGAAGACTAACACATACAAATTTCTATTTTTCCAACTTTTTGCAAAAAATCAAAAACTGAAGTCTAACACCTTCAAAAATATCAATTATCATTTTTTCTAAAAAAGACCAAAATAGTTCTCTAAAATGAGCAAAATACTTCATTTTTCATGTTTTTGTCAAAAAACTCCGGGATTGAAGACTAACACATACAAATTTCTTTTTTTCCTATTTTTTGCATAAAATAAAAAACTGAAGTCTAACACCTTCAAAAATATCAATTATCATTTTTTCTAAAAAAGACCAAAATAGTTCTCTAAAATGAGCAAAATACTTCATTTTTCATGTTTTTCTCAAAAAACTCCGGGATTGAAGACTAACACATACAAATTTCTATTTTTCCTATTTTTTGCATAAAATCAAAAACTGAAGTCTAAAACCTTCAAAAATATCAATTATCATTTTTTCTAAAAAAGACCAAAATAGTTCTCTAAAATGAGCAAAATACTTCATTTGTCATGTTTTTGTCAAAAAACTCCGGGATTGAAGACTAACACATACAAATTTCTATTTGTCCTATTTTTTGCAAAAAATCAAAAACTGAAGTCTAACACCTTCAAAAATATCAATTATCATTTTTCCTAAAAAAGACCAAAATAGTTCTCTAAAATGAGCAAAATACTTCATTTTTCATGTTTTTCTCAAAAAACTCTGGGATTGAAGACTAACACATACAAATTTCTATTTTTCCTATTTTTTGCATAAAATCAAAAACTGAAGTCTGACACCTTCAAAAATATCAATTATCATTTTTTCTAAAAAAGACCAAAATAGTTCTCTAAAATGGTGCAAAATACTTCATTTTTCATGTTTTTCTCAAAAAATTCCGTGAATGAAGATTAACACATACAAATTTCAATTTTTCCAATTTTTGTGCAGAAAATCAAAAACTGAAGTCTAACACCTTCAAAAATATCAATTATCATTTTTTCTAAAAGGGTCCAAAATAGTTCTCTAAAATGAGCAAAATACTTCATTTTTCATGTTTTTCACAAAAAACTCCGGGATTGAAGATTAACACATACAAATTCCTATTTTTCATATTTTTTGCAAAAAATCAAAAACAGAAGTCTAACTCCTTCAAAAATATCAATTATCATTTTTTCTAAAAAAGACCAAAATAGTTCTCTAAAATGAGCAAAATACTTCATTTTTCATGTTTTTCTCAAAAAACTGCGGGATTGAAGACTAACACATACAAATTTCTATTTTTCCTATTTTTTGCATAAAATCAAAAACTGAAGTCTGACACCTTCAAAAATATCAATTATCATTTTTTCAAAAAAAGACCAAAATAGTTCTCTAAAATGAGCAAAATACTTCATTTTTCATGTTTTTGTCAAAAAACTCCGGGATTGAAGACTAACACATACAAATTTCTATTTTTCCTATTTTTTGCATAAAATTAAAAACTGATGTCTAACACCTTCAAAAATATCAATTATCATTTTTTCTAAAAAAGTCCAAAATAGTTCTCTAAAATGAGCAAAATACTTAATTTTTCATGCTTTTGTCAAAAAACTCCGGGATTGAAGACTAACACATAAAAATTTCAATTTTTCCTATTTTTTGCATAAAATCAAAAACTGAAGTCTAACACCTTCAAAAATATAAATTATCATTTTTTCTAAAAGGGTCCAAAATAGTTCTCTATAATGAGCAAAATACTTCATTTTTCATGTTTTTCTCAAAAAACTTCGTGATTGAAGACTAACACATACAAATTTCTATTTTTCCTATTTGTTGCAAAAAATAAAAAACTGAAGTCAAACACCTTCAAAAATATCAATTATCATTTTTTCTAAAAGGGTCCAAAATAGTTCTCTAAAATGAGCAAAATACTTCATTTTTCATTTTTTTCTCAAAAAACTTCGTAGTTGAAGACTAACACATACAAATTTCTATTTTTCCAACTTTTTGCAAAAAATCAAAAACTGAAGTCTAACACCTTCAAAAATATCAATTATCATTTTTTCTAAAAAAGACCAAAATAGTTCTCTAAAATGAGCAAAATACTTCATTTTTCATGTTTTTGTCAAAAAACTCCGGGATTGAAGACTAACACATACAAATTTCTATTTTTCCTATTTTTTGCATAAAATAAAAAACTGAAGTCCAACACCTTCCAAAAATATCAATTATCATTTTTTCTAAAAAAGACCAAAATAGTTCTCTAAAATGAGCAAAATACTTCATTTTTCATGTTTTTCTCAAAAAACTCCGGGATTTAAGACTAACACATACAAATTTCTATTTTTCCTATTTTTTGCATAAAATCAAAAACTGAAGTCTAACACCTTCAAAAATATCAATTATCATTTTTTCTAAAAAAGATAAAAATAGTTCTCTAAAATGAGCAAAATACATCATTTTTCATGTTTTTGTCAAAAAACTCCGTGATTGAAGACTAACACATACAAATTTCTATTTTTCCTATTTTTTGCAAAAAATCAAAAACTGAAGTCTAACACCTTCAAAAATATCAGTTATCATTTTTTCTAAAAGAGACCAAAATAGTTCTCTAAAATGAGCAAAATACTTCATTTTTCATTTTTTTGCTCAAAAAACTTCGTAATTGAAGACTAACACATACAAATTTCTATTTTTCCAACTTTTTGCAAAAAATCAAAAACTGAAGTCTAACACCTTCAAAAATATCAATTATCATTTTTTCTAAAAAAGACCAAAATAGTTCTCTAAAATGAGCAAAATACTTCATTTTTCATGTTTTTCTCAAAAAACTCCGGGATTGAAGACTAACACATACAAATTTCTATTTGTCCTATTTTTTGCATAAAATCAAAAACTGAAGTCTGACACCTTCAAAAATATCAATTATCATTTTTTCTAAAAAAGACCAAAATAGTTCTCTAAAATGAGCAAAATACTTCATTTTTCATGTTTTTGTCAAAAAACTCCGGGATTGAAGACTAACACATACCAATTTCTATTTTTCCTATTTTTTGCATAAAATTAAAAACTGAAGTCTAACACCTTCAAAAATATCAATTATCATTTTTTCTAAAAAAGTCCAAAATAGTTCTCTAAAATGAGCAAAATACTTAATTTTTCATGTTTTTGTCAAAAAACTCCGGGATTGAAGACTAACACATAAAAATTTCAATTTTTCCTATTTTTTGCATAAAATCAAAAACTGAAGTCTAACACCTTCAAAAATATAAATTATCATTTTTTCTAAAAGGGTCCAAAATAGTTCTCTATAATGAGCAAAATACTTCATTTTTCATGTTTTTCTCAAAAAACTCCGGGATTGAAGACTAACACATACAAATTTCTATTTTTCCTATTTTTTGCATAAAATAAAAAACTGAAGTCTAACACCTTCAAAAATATCAATTATCATTTTTTCTAAAAGGGTCCAAAATAGTTCTCTAAAATGAGCAAAATACTTCATTTTTCATTTTTTTCTCAAAAAACTTCGTAGTTGAAGACTAACACATACAAATTTCTATTTTTCCAACTTTTTGCAAAAAATCAAAAACTGAAGTCTAACACCTTCAAAAATATCAATTATCATTTTTTCTAAAAAAGACCAAAATAGTTCTCTAAAATGAGCAAAATACTTCATTTTTCATGTTTTTGTCAAAAAACTCCGGGATTGAAGACTAACACATACAAATTTCTTTTTTTCCTATTTTTTGCATAAAATAAAAAACTGAAGTCTAACACCTTCAAAAATATCAATTATCATTTTTTCTAAAAAAGACCAAAATAGTTCTCTAAAATGAGCAAAATACTTCATTTTTCATGTTTTTCTCAAAAAACTCCGGGATTGAAGACTAACACATACAAATTTCTATTTTTCCTATTTTTTGCATAAAATCAAAAACTGAAGTCTAACACCTTCAAAAATATCAATTATCATTTTTTCTAAAAAAGATAAAAATAGTTCTCTAAAATGAGCAAAATACATCATTTTTCATGTTTTTGTCAAAAAACTCGGTGATTGAAGACTAACACATACAAATTTCTATTTTTCCTATTTTTTGCAAAAAATCAAAAACTGAAGTCTAACACCTTCAAAAATATCAGTTATCATTTTTTCTAAAAGAGACCAAAATAGTTCTCTAAAATGAGCAAAATACTTCATTTTTCAATTTTTTGCTCAAAAAACTTCGTAATTGAAGACTAACACATACAAATTTCTATTTTTCCAACTTTTTGCAAAAAATCAAAAACTGAAGTCTAACACCTTCAAAAATATCAATTATCATTTTTTCTAAAAAAGACCAAAATAGTTCTCTAAAATGAGCAAAATACTTCATTTTTCTTGTTTTTGTCAAAAAACTCCGGGATTGAAGACTAACACATACAAATTTCTATTTGTCCTATTTTTTGCATAAAATCAAAAACTGAAGTCTAACACCTTCGAAAATATCAATTATCATTTTTTCTAAAAAAGACCAAAATAGTTCTCTAAAATGAGCAAAATACTTCATTTTTCATGTTTTTGTCAAAAAACTCCGGGATTGAAGACTAACACATACAAATTTCTATTTTTCCTATTTTTTGCATAAAATCAAAAACTGAAGTCTAACACCTTCAAAAATATCAATTATCATTTTTTCTAAAAAAGACCAAAATAGTTCTCTAAAATGAGCAAAATACTTCATTTTTCATGTTTTTCTCAAAAAACTCCGGGATTGAAGACTAACACATACAAATTTCTATTTTTCCTATTTTTTGCATAAAATCAAAAACTGAAGTCTAACACCTTCAAAAATATCAATTATCATTTTTTCTAAAAAAGACCAAAATAGTTCTCTAAAATGAGCAAAATACTTCATTTTTCATGTTTTTCTCAAAAAACTCCGGGATTGAAGACTAACACATACAAATTTCTATTTTTCCTATTTTTTGCATAAAATCAAAAACTGAAGTCTAACACCTTCAAAAATATCAATTATCATTTTTTCTAAAAAAGATAAAAATAGTTCTCTAAAATGAGCAAAATACATCATTTTTCATGTTTTTGTCAAAAAACTCGGTGATTGAAGACTAACACATACAAATTTCTATTTTTCCTATTTTTTGCAAAAAATCAAAAACTGAAGTCTAACACCTTCAAAAATATCAGTTATCATTTTTTCTAAAAGAGACCAAAATAGTTCTCTAAAATGAGCAAAATACTTCATTTTTCAATTTTTTGCTCAAAAAACTTCGTAATTGAAGACTAACACATACAAATTTCTATTTTTCCAACTTTTTGCAAAAAATCAAAAACTGAAGTCTAACACCTTCAAAAATATCAATTATCATTTTTACTAAAAAAGACCAAAATAGTTCTCTAAAATGAGCAAAATACTTCATTTTTCTTGTTTTTGTCAAAAAACTCCGGGATTGAAGACTAACACATACAAATTTCTATTTGTCCTATTTTTTGCATAAAATCAAAAACTGAAGTCTAACACCTTCGAAAATATCAATTATCATTTTTTCTAAAAAAGACCAAAATAGTTCTCTAAAATGAGCAAAATACTTCATTTTTCATGTTTTTGTCAAAAAACTCCGGGATTGAAGACTAACACATACAAATTTCTATTTTTCCTATTTTTTGCATAAAATCAAAAACTGAAGTCTAACACCTTCAAAAATATCAATTATCATTTTTTCTAAAAAAGACCAAAATAGTTCTCTAAAATGAGCAAAATACTTCATTTTTCATGTTTTTCTCAAAAAACTCCGGGATTGAAGACTAACACATACAACTTTCTATTTTTCCTATTTTTTGAATAAAATCAAAAACTGAAGTCTAACACCTTCAAAAATATAAATTATCATTTTTTCTAAAAGGGTACAAAATAGTTCTCTATAATGAGCAAAATACTTCATTTTTCATGCTTTTCTCAAAAAACTTCGTGATTGAAGACTAACACATACAAATTTCTATTTTTCCTATTTGTTGCAAAAAATAAAAAACTGAAGTCAAACACCTTCAAAAATATCAATTATCATTTTTTCTAAAAGGGTCCAAAAAAGTTCTCTAAAATGAGCAAAATACTTCATTTTTCATTTTTTTCTCAAAAAACTTCGTAATTGAAGACTAACACATACAAATTTCTATTTTTCCAACTTTTTGCAAAAAATCAAAAACTGAAGTCTAACACCTTCAAAAATATCAATTATCATTTTTTCTAAAAAAGACAAAAATGGTTCTCTAAAATGAGCAAAATACATCATTTTTCATGTTTTTGTCAAAACACTCCGTGATTGAAGACTAACACATACAAATTTCTATTTTTCCTATTTTTTGCAAAAAATCAAAAACTGAAGTCTAACACCTTCAAAAATATCAATTATCATTTTTTCTAAAAAAGACCAAAATAGTTCTCTAAAATGAGCAAAATACTTCATTTTTCATGTTTTTCTCAAAAAACTCCGGGATTGAAGACTAACACATACAAATTTCTATTTTTCCTATTTTTTGCATAAAATCAAAAACTGAAGTCTAACACCTTCAAAAATATCAATTATCATTTTTTCTAAAAAAGACCAAAATAGTTCTCTAAATTGAGCAAAATACTTCATTTTTCATGTTTTTCTCAAAAAACTCCGGGATTGAAGACTAACACATACAAATTTCTATTTTTCCTATTTTTTGCATAAAATCAAAAACTGAAGTCTAACACCTTCAAAAATATCAATTATCATTTTTTCTAAAAAAGATAAAAATAGTTCTCTAAAATGAGCAAAATACATCATTTTTCATGTTTTTGTCAAAAAACTCGGTGATTGAAGACTAACACATACAAATTTCTATTTTTCCTATTTTTTGCAAAAAATCAAAAACTGAAGTCTAACACCTTCAAAAATATCAGTTATCATTTTTTCTAAAAGAGACCAAAATATTTCTCTAAAATGAGCAAAATACTTCATTTTTCAATTTTTTGGTCAAAAAACTTCGTAATTGAAGACTAACACATACAAATTTCTATTTTTCCAACTTTTTGCAAAAAATCAAAAACTGAAGTCTAACACCTTCAAAAATATCAATTATCATTTTTTCTAAAAAAGACCAAAATAGTTCTCTAAAATGAGCAAAATACTTCATTTTTCTTGTTTTTGTCAAAAAACTCCGGGATTGAAGACTAACACATACAAATTTCTATTTTTCCTATTTTTTGCATAAAATCAAAAACTGAAGTCTAACACCTTCAAAAATATCAATTATCATTTTTTCTAAAAAAGACCAAAATAGTTCTCTAAAATGAGCAAAATACTTCATTTTTCATGTTTTTCTCAAAAAACTCCGGGATTGAAGACTAACACATACAACTTTCTATTTTTCCTATTTTTTGAATAAAATCAAAAACTGAAGTCTAACACCTTCAAAAATATAAATTATCATTTTTTCTAAAAGGGTACAAAATAGTTCTCTATAATGAGCAAAATACTTCATTTTTCATGCTTTTCTCAAAAAACTTCGTGATTGAAGACTAACACATACAAATTTCTATTTTTCCTATTTGTTGCAAAAAATAAAAAACTGAAGTCAAACACCTTCAAAAATATCAATTATCATTTTTTCTAAAAGGGTCCAAAATAGTTCTCTAAAATGAGCAAAATACTTCATTTTTCATTTTTTTCTCAAAAAACTTCGTAATTGAAGACTAACACATACAAATTTCTATTTTTCCAACTTTTTGCAAAAAATCAAAAACTGAAGTCTAACACCTTCAAAAATATCAATTATCATTTTTTCTAAAAAAGACAAAAATGGTTCTCTAAAATGAGCAAAATACATCATTTTTCATGTTTTTGTCAAAAAACTCCGTGATTGAAGACTAACACATACAAATTTCTATTTTTCCTATTTTTTGCAAAAAATCAAAAACTGAAGTCTAACACCTTCAAAAATATCAATTATCATTTTTTCTAAAAAAGACAAAAATAGTTCTCTAAAATGAGCAAAATACTTCATTTTTCATGTTTTTCTCAAAAAACTCCGGGATTGAAGACTAACACATACAAATTTCTATTTTTCCTATTTTTTGCATAAAATTAAAAACTGAAGTCTAACACCTTCAAAAATATCAATTATCATTTTTTCTAAAAAAGACAAAAATAGTTCTCTAAAATGAGCAACATACATCATTTTTCATGTTTTTGTCAAAAAACTCCGTGATTGAAGACTAACACATACAAATTTCTATTTTTCCTATTTTTTGCAAAAAATCAAAAACTGAAGTCTAACACCTTCAAAAATATCAATTATCATTTTTTCTAAAAGAGTCCAAAATAGTTCTCTAAAATGAGCAAAATACTTCATTTTTCATTTTTTTCTCAAAGAACTTCGTAATTGAAGACTAACACATACAAATTTCTATTTTTCCAACTTTTTGCAAAAAATCAAAAACTGAAGTCTAACACCTTCAAAAATATCAATTATCATTTTTTCTAAAAAATACCAAAATAGTTCTCTAAAATGAGCAAAATACTTCATTTTTCTTGTTTTTGTCAAAAAACTCCGGGATTGAAGACTAACACATACAAATTTCTATTTTTCCTATTTTTTGCATAAAATCAAAAACTGAAGCCTAACACCTTCAAAAATATCAATTATCATTTTTTGTAAAAAAGACCAAAATAGTTCTCTAAAATGAGCAAAATACTTCATTTTTCATGTTTTTGTCAAAAAACTCCGGGATTGAAGACTAACACATACAAATTTCTATTTTTCCTATTTTTTGCATAAAATCAAAAACTGAAGTCTAACACCTTCAAAAATATCAATTATCATTTTTTCTAAAAAATACCAAAATAGTTCTCTAAAATGAGCAAAATACTTCATTTTTCATGTTTTTCTCAAAAAACTCCGGGATTGAAGACTAACACATACAAATTTCTATTTTTCCTATTTTTTGCATAAAATCAAAAACTGAAGTCTAACACCTTCAAATATATCAATTATCATTTTTTCTAAAAAAGACAAAAATAGTTCTCTAAAATGAGCAAAATACTTCATTTTTCATGTTTTTGACAAAAAATTCCGTGATGGAAGACTAACACATACAAATTTCCATTTTTCCTATTTTTTGCAAAAAATCAAAAACTGAAGTCTAACACCTTCAAAAATATCAATTATCATTTTTTCTAAAAGAGTCCAAAATAGTTGTCTAAAATGAGGAAAATACTTCATTTTTCATTTTTTTCTCAAAAAACTTCGTAATTGAAGACTAACACATACAAATTTCTATTTTTCCTACTTTTTGCAAAAAAACAAAAACTGAAGTCTAACACCTTCAAAAATATCAATTATCATTTTTTCTAAAAAAGGCCAAAATAGTTCTCTAAAATGAGCAAAATACTTCATTTGTCATGTTTTTGTCAAAAAACTCTGGGATTGAAGACTAACACATACAAATTTCTATTTTTCCTATTTTTTGCAAAAAATCAAAAACTGAAGTCTAACACCTTCAAAAATATCAATTATCATTTTTCCTAAAAAAGACCAAAATAGTTCTCTAAAATGAGCAAAATACTTCATTTTTCATGTTTTTCTCAAAAAACTCTGGGATTGAAGACTAACACATACAAATTTCTATTTTTCCTATTTTTTGCATAAAATCAAAAACTGAAGTCTGACACCTCCAAAAATATCAATTATCATTTTTTCTAAAAAAGACCAAAATAGTTCTCTAAAATGAGCAAAATACTTCATTTTTCATGTTTTTCTCAAAAAATTCCGTGAATGAAGATTAACACATACAAATTTCAATTTTTCCAATTTTTGTGCAGAAAATCAAAAACTGAAGTCTAACACCTTAAAAAATATCAATTATCATTTTTTCTAAAAGGGTCCAAAATAGTTCTCTAAAATGAGCAAAATACTTCATTTTTCATGTTTTTCACAAAAAACTCCGGGATTGAAGATTAACACATACAAATTTCTATTTTTCCTATTTTTTGCAAAAATCAAAAACAGAAGTCTAACTCCTTCAAAAATATCAATTATCATTTATTCTAAAAAAGACCAAAATAGTTCTCTAAAATGAGCAAAATACTTCATTTTTCATGTTTTTCTCAAAAAACTCCGGGATTGAAGACTAACACATACAAATTTCTATTTTTCCTATTTTTTGCATAAAATCAAAAACTGAAGTCTAACACCTTCAAAAATATCAATTATCATTTTTTCTAAAAAAGACCAAAATAGTTCTCTAAAATGAGCAAAATACTTCATTTTTCATGTTTTTGTCAAAAAACTCCGGGATTGAAGACTAACACATACAAATTTCTATTTTTCCTATTTTTTGCAAAAAATCAAAAACTGAATTCTAACACCTTCAAAAATATCAATTATCATTTTTTCTAAAAAAGACCAAAATAGTTCTCTAAAATGAGCAAAATACTTCATTTTTCATGTTTTTCTCAAAAAACTGTGGGATTGAAGACTAACACATACAAATTTCTATTTTTCCTATTTTTTGCATAAAATCAAAAACTGAAGTCTGACACCTTCAAAAATATCAATTATCATTTTTTCTAAAAAAGACCAAAATAGTTCTCTAAAATGGGCAAAAATACTTCATTTTTCATGTTTTTGTCAAAAAACTCCGGGATTGAAGACTAACACATACAAATTTCTATTTTTCCTATTTTTTGCATAAAATCAAAAACTGAAGTCTAACACCTTCAAAAATATCAATTATCATTTTTTCTAAAAAAGATAAAAATAGTTCTCTAAAATGAGCAAAATACATCATTTTTCATGTTTTTGTCAAAAAACTCGGTGATTGAAGACTAACACATACAAATTTCTATTTTTCCTATTTTTTGCAAAAAATCAAAAACTGAAGTCTAACACCTTCAAAAATATCAGTTATCATTTTTTCTAAAAGAGACCAAAATAGTTCTCTAAAATGAGCAAAATACTTCATTTTTCATGTTTTTCTCAAAAAACTCCGGGATTGAAGACTAACACATACAAATTTCTATTTTTCCTATTTTTTGCATAAAATCAAAAACTGAAGTCTAACACCTTCAAAAATATCAATTATCATTTTTTCTAAAAAAGATAAAAATAGTTCTCTAAAATGAGCAAAATACATCATTTTTCATGTTTTTGTCAAAAAACTCGGTGATTGAAGACTAACACATACAAATTTCTATTTTTCCTATTTTTTGCATAAAATCAAAAACTGAAGTCTAACACCTTCAAAAATATCAATTATCATTTTTTGTAAAAAAGACAAAAATAGTTCTCTAAAATGAGCAAAATACTTCATTTTTCATGTTTTTGTCAAAAAACTCCGGGATTGAAGACTAACACATACAAATTTCTATTTTTCCTATTTTTTGCATAAAATCAAAAACTGAAGTCTAACACCTTCAAAAATATCAATTATCATTTTTTCTAAAAAATACCAAAATAGTTCTCTAAAATGAGCAAAATACTTCATTTTTCATGTTTTTCTCAAAAAACTCCGGGATTGAAGACTAACACATACAAATTTCTATTTTTCCTATTTTTTGCATAAAATCAAAAACTGAAGTCTAACACCTTCAAATATATCAATTATCATTTTTTCTAAAAAAGACAAAAATAGTTCTCTAAAATGAGCAAAATACTTCATTTTTCATGTTTTTGTCAAAAAATTCCGTGATGGAAGACTAACGCATACAAATTTCCATTTTTCCTATTTTTTGCAAAAAATCAAAAACTGAAGTCTAACACCTTCAAAAATATCAATTATCATTTTTTCTAAAAGAGTCCAAAATAGTTGTCTAAAATGAGGAAAATACTTCATTTTTCATTTTTTTCTCAAAAAACTTCGTAATTGAAGACTAACACATACAAATTTCTATTTTTCCAACTTTTTGCAAAAAATCAAAAACTGAAGTCTAACACCTTCAAAAATATCAATTATCATTTTTTCTAAAAAAGACCAAAATAGTTCTCTAAAATGAGCAAAATACTTCATTTTTCTTGTTTTTGTCAAAAAACTCCGGGATTGAAGACTAACACATACAAATTTCTATTTGTCCTATTTTTTGCATAAAATCAAAAACTGAAGTCTAACACCTTCGAAAATATCAATTATCATTTTTTCTAAAAAAGACCAAAATAGTTCTCTAAAATGAGCAAAATACTTCATTTTTCATGTTTTTGTCAAAAAACTCCGGGATTGAAGACTAACACATACAAATTTCTATTTTTCCTATTTTTTGCATAAAATCAAAAACTGAAGTCTGACACCTCCAAAAATATCAATTATCATTTTTTCTAAAAAAGACCAAAATAGTTCTCTAAAATGAGCAAAATACTTCATTTTTCATGTTTTTCTCAAAAAACTCCGGGATTGAAGACTAACACATACAACTTTCTATTTTTCCTATTTTTTGAATAAAATGAAAAACTGAAGTCTAACACCTTCAAAAATATAAATTATCATTTTTTCTAAAAGGGTACAAAATAGTTCTCTATAATGAGCAAAATACTTCATTTTTCATGCTTTTCTCAAAAAACTTCGTGATTGAAGACTAACACATACAAATTTCTATTTTTCCTATTTGTTGCAAAAAATAAAAAACTGAAGTCAAACACCTTCAAAAATATCAATTATCATTTTTTCTAAAAGGGTCCAAAAAAGTTCTCTAAAATGAGCAAAATACTTCATTTTTCATTTTTTTCTCAAAAAACTTCGTAATTGAAGACTAACACATACAAATTTCTATTTTTCCAACTTTTTGCAAAAAATCAAAAACTGAAGTCTAACACCTTCAAAAATATCAATTATCATTTTTTCTAAAAAAGACAAAAATGGTTCTCTAAAATGAGCAAAATACATCATTTTTCATGTTTTTGTCAAAAAACTCCGTGATTGAAGACTAACACATACAAATTTCTATTTTTCCTATTTTTTGCAAAAAATCAAAAACTGAAGTCTAACACCTTCAAAAATATCAATTATCATTTTTTCTAAAAAAGACCAAAATAGTTCTCTAAAATGAGCAAAATACTTCATTTTTCATGTTTTTCTCAAAAAACTCCGGGATTGAAGACTAACACATACAAATTTCTATTTTTCCTATTTTTTGCATAAAATCAAAAACTGAAGTCTAACACCTTCAAAAATATCAATTATCATTTTTTCTAAAAAAGACCAAAATAGTTCTCTAAAATGAGCAAAATACTTCATTTTTCATGTTTTTCTCAAAAAACTCCGGGATTGAAGACTAACACATACAAATTTCTATTTTTCCTATTTTTTGCATAAAATCAAAAACTGAAGTCTAACACCTTCAAAAATATCAATTATCATTTTTTCTAAAAAAGATAAAAATAGTTCTCTAAAATGAGCAAAATACATCATTTTTCATGTTTTTGTCAAAAAACTCGGTGATTGAAGACTAACACATACAAATTTCTATTTTTCCTATTTTTTGCAAAAAATCAAAAACTGAAGTCTAACACCTTCAAAAATATCAGTTATCATTTTTTCTAAAAGAGACCAAAATATTTCTCTAAAATGAGCAAAATACTTCATTTTTCAATTTTTTGGTCAAAAAACTTCGTAATTGAAGACTAACACATACAAATTTCTATTTTTCCAACTTTTTGCAAAAAATCAAAAACTGAAGTCTAACACCTTCAAAAATATCAATTATCATTTTTTCTAAAAAAGACCAAAATAGTTCTCTAAAATGAGCAAAATACTTCATTTTTCTTGTTTTTGTCCAAAAACTCCGGGATTGAAGACTAACACATACAAAGTTCTATTTGTCCTATTTTTTGCATAAAATCAAAAACTGAAGTCTAACACCTTCGAAAATATCAATTATCATTTTTTCTAAAAAATACCAAAATAGTTCTCTAAAATGAGCAAAATACTTCATTTTTCATGTTTTTGTCAAAAAACTCCGGGATTGAAGACTAACACATACAAATTTCTATTTTTCCTATTTTTTGCATAAAATCAAAAACTGAAGTCTAACACCTTCAAAAATATCAATTATCATTTTTTCTAAAAAAGACCAAAATAGTTCTCTAAAATGAGCAAAATACTTCATTTTTCATGTTTTTCTCAAAAAACTCCGGGATTGAAGACTAACACATACAACTTTCTATTTTTCCTATTTTTTGAATAAAATCAAAAACTGAAGTCTAACACCTTCAAAAATATAAATTATCATTTTTTCTAAAAGGGTACAAAATAGTTCTCTATAATGAGCAAAATACTTCATTTTTCATGCTTTTCTCAAAAAACTTCGTGATTGAAGACTAACACATACAAATTTCTATTTTTCCTATTTGTTGCAAAAAATAAAAAACTGAAGTCAAACACCTTCAAAAATATCAATTATCATTTTTTCTAAAAGGGTCCAAAATAGTTCTCTAAAATGAGCAAAATACTTCATTTTTCATTTTTTTCTCAAAAAACTTCGTAATTGAAGACTAACACATACAAATTTCTATTTTTCCAACTTTTTGCAAAAAATCAAAAACTGAAGTCTAACACCTTCAAAAATATCAATTATCATTTTTTCTAAAAAAGACAAAAATGGTTCTCTAAAATGAGCAAAATACATCATTTTTCATGTTTTTGTCAAAAAACTCCGTGATTGAAGACTAACACATACAAATTTCTATTTTTCCTATTTTTTGCAAAAAATCAAAAACTGAAGTCTAACACCTTCAAAAATATCAATTATCATTTTTTCTAAAAAAGACAAAAATAGTTCTCTAAAATGAGCAAAATACTTCATTTTTCATGTTTTTCTCAAAAAACTCCGGGATTGAAGACTAACACATACAAATTTCTATTTTTCCTATTTTTTGCATAAAATCAAAAACTGAAGTCTAACACCTTCAAAAATATCAATTATCATTTTTTCTAAAAAAGACAAAAATAGTTCTCTAAAATGAGCAAAATACATCATTTTTCATGTTTTTGTCAAAAAACTCCGTGATTGAAGACTAACACATACAAATTTCAATTTTTCCTATTTTTTGCAAAAAATCAAAAACTGAAGTCTAACACCTTCAAAAATATCAATTATCATTTTTTCTAAAAGAGTCCAAAATAGTTCTCTAAAATGAGCAAAATACTTCATTTTTCATTTTTTTCTCAAAGAACTTCGTAATTGAAGACTAACACATACAAATTTCTATTTTTCCAACTTTTTGCAAAAAATCAAAAACTGAAGTCTAACACCTTCAAAAATATCAATTATCATTTTTTCTAAAAAATACCAAAATAGTTCTCTAAAATGAGCAAAATACTTCATTTTTCTTGTTTTTGTCAAAAAACTCCGGGATTGAAGACTAACACATACAAATTTCTATTTTTCCTATTTTTTGCATAAAATCAAAAACTGAAGTCTAACACCTTCAAAAATATCAATTATCATTTTTTGTAAAAAAGACCAAAATAGTTCTCTAAAATGAGCAAAATACTTCATTTTTCATGTTTTTGTCAAAAAACTCCGGGATTGAAGACTAACACATACAAATTTCTATTTTTCCTATTTTTTGCATAAAATCAAAAACTGAAGTCTAACACCTTCAAAAATATCAATTATCATTTTTTCTAAAAAATACCAAAATAGTTCTCTAAAATGAGCAAAATACTTCATTTTTCATGTTTTTCTCAAAAAACTCCGGGATTGAAGACTAACACATACAAATTTCTATTTTTCCTATTTTTTGCATAAAATCAAAAACTGAAGTCTAACACCTTCAAATATATCAATTATCATTTTTTCTAAAAAGGACCAAAATAGTTCTCTAAAATGAGCAAAATACTTCATTTTTCATGTTTTTGTCAAAAAATTCCGTGATGGAAGACTAACACATACAAATTTCCATTTTTCCTATTTTTTGCAAAAAATCAAAAACTGAAGTCTAACACCTTCAAAAATATCAATTATCATTTTTTCTAAAAGAGTCCAAAATAGTTGTCTAAAATGAGGAAAATACTTCATTTTTCATTTTTTTCTCAAAAAACTTCGTAATTGAAGACTAACACATACAAATTTCTATTTTTCCTACTTTTTGCAAAAAAACAAAAACTGAAGTCTAACACCTTCAAAAATATCAATTATCATTTTTTCTAAAAAAGGCCAAAATAGTTCTCTAAAATGAGCAAAATACTTCATTTGTCATGTTTTTGTCAAAAAACTCTGGGATTGAAGACTAACACATACAAATTTCTATTTTTCCTATTTTTTGCAAAAAATCAAAAACTGAAGTCTAACACCTTCAAAAATATCAATTATCATTTTTCCTAAAAAAGACCAAAATAGTTCTCTAAAATGAGCAAAATACTTCATTTTTCATGTTTTTCTCAAAAAACTCTGGGATTGAAGACTAACACATACAAATTTCTATTTTTCCTATTTTTTGCATAAAATCAAAAACTGAAGTCTGACACCTCCAAAAATATCAATTATCATTTTTTCTAAAAAAGACCAAAATAGTTCTCTAAAATGAGCAAAATACTTCATTTTTCATGTTTTTCTCAAAAAATTCCGTGAATGAAGATTAACACATACAAATTTCAATTTTTCCAATTTTTGTGCAGAAAATCAAAAACTGAAGTCTAACACCTTAAAAAATATCAATTATCATTTTTTCTAAAAGGGTCCAAAATAGTTCTCTAAAATGAGCAAAATACTTCATTTTTCATGTTTTTCACAAAAAACTCCGGGATTGAAGATTAACACATACAAATTTCTATTTTTCCTATTTTTTGCAAAAATCAAAAACAGAAGTCTAACTCCTTCAAAAATATCAATTATCATTTATTCTAAAAAAGACCAAAATAGTTCTCTAAAATGAGCAAAATACTTCATTTTTCATGTTTTTCTCAAAAAACTCCGGGATTGAAGACTAACACATACAAATTTCTATTTTTCCTATTTTTTGCATAAAATCAAAAACTGAAGTCTGACACCTTCAAAAATATCAATTATCATTTTTTCTAAAAAAGACCAAAATAGTTCTCTAAAATGAGCAAAATACTTCATTTTTCATGTTTTTGTCAAAAAACTCCGGGATTGAAGACTAACACATACAAATTTCTATTTTTCCTATTTTTTGCAAAAAATCAAAAACTGAATTCTAACACCTTCAAAAATATCAATTATCATTTTTTCTAAAAAAGACCAAAATAGTTCTCTAAAATGAGCAAAATACTTCATTTTTCATGTTTTTCTCAAAAAACTGTGGGATTGAAGACTAACACATACAAATTTCTATTTTTCCTATTTTTTGCATAAAATCAAAAACTGAAGTCTGACACCTTCAAAAATATCAATTATCATTTTTTCTAAAAAAGACCAAAATAGTTCTCTAAAATGAGCAAAATACTTCATTTTTCATGTTTTTGTCAAAAAACTCCGGGATTGAAGACTAACACATACAAATTTCTATTTTTCCTATTTTTTGCATAAAATCAAAAACTGAAGTCTAACACCTTCAAAAATATCAATTATCATTTTTTCTAAAAAAGACCAAAATAGTTCTCTAAAATGAGCAAAATACTTCATTTTTCATTTTTTTCTCAAAAAACTTCGTAATTGAAGACTAACACATACAAATTTCTATTTTTCCAACTTTTTGCAAAAAATCAAAAACTGAAGTCTAACACCTTCAAAAATATCAATTATCATTTTTTCTAAAAAAGACCAAAATAGTTCTCTAAAATGAGCAAAATACTTCATTTTTCATGTTTTTGTCAAAAAACTCCGGGATTGAATACTAACACATACAAATTTCTATTTTTCCTATTTTTTGCATAAAATCAAAAACTGAAGTCTAAAACCTTCAAAAATATCAATTATCATTTTTTCTAAAAAAGACCAAAATAGTTCTCTAAAATGAGCAAAATACTTCATTTGTCATGTTTTTGTCAAAAAACTCCGGGATTGAAGACTAACACATACAAATTTCTATTTGTCCTATTTTTTGCAAAAAATCAAAAACTGAAGTCTAACACCTTCAAAAATATCAATTATCATTTTTTCTAAAAAAGACAAAAATAGTTCTCTAAAATGAGCAAAATACATCATTTTTCATGTTTTTGTCAAAAAACTCCGTGATTGAAGACTAACACATACAAATTTCTATTTTTCCTATTTTTTGCAAAAAATCAAAAACTGAAGTCTAACACCTTCAAAAATATCAATTATCATTTTTTCTAAAAGAGTCCAAAATAGTTCTCTAAAATGAGCAAAATACTTCATTTTTCATTTTTTTCTAAAAGAACTTCGTAATTGAAGACTAACACATACAAATTTCTATTTTTCCAACTTTTTGCAAAAAATCAAAAACTGAAGTCTAACACCTTCAAAAATATCAATTATCATTTTTTCTAAAAAATACCAAAATAGTTCTCTAAAATTAGCAAAATACTTCATTTTTCTTGTTTTTGTCAAAAAACTCCGGGATTGAAGACTAACACATACAAATTTCTATTTTTCCTATTTTTTGCATAAAATCAAAAACTGAAGTCTAACACCTTCAAAAATATCAATTATCATTTTTTGTAAAAAAGACCAAAATAGTTCTCTAAAATGAGCAAAATACTTCATTTTTCATGTTTTTGTCAAAAAACTCCGGGATTGAAGACTAACACATACAAATTTCTATTTTTCCTATTTTTTGCATAAAATCAAAAACTGAAGTCTAACACCTTCAAAAATATCAATTATCATTTTTTCTAAAAAATACCAAAATAGTTCTCTAAAATGAGCAAAATACTTCATTTTTCATGTTTTTCTCAAAAAACTCCGGGATTGAAGACTAACACATACAAATTTCTATTTTTCCTATTTTTTGCATAAAATCAAAAACTGAAGTCTAACACCTTCAAATATATCAATTATCATTTTTTCTAAAAAAGACAAAAATAGTTCTCTAAAATGAGCAAAATACTTCATTTTTCATGTTTTTGTCAAAAAATTCCGTGATGGAAGACTAACACATACAAATTTCCATTTTTCCTATTTTTTGCAAAAAATCAAAAACTGAAGTCTAACACCTTCAAAAATATCAATTATCATTTTTTCTAAAAGAGTCCAAAATAGTTGTCTAAAATGAGGAAAATACTTCATTTTTCATTTTTTTCTCAAAAAACTTCGTAATTGAAGACTAACACATACAAATTTCTATTTTTCCTACTTTTTGCAAAAAAACAAAAACTGAAGTCTAACACCTTCAAAAATATCAATTATCATTTTTTCTAAAAAAGGCCAAAATAGTTCTCTAAAATGAGCAAAATACTTCATTTGTCATGTTTTTGTCAAAAAACTCTGGGATTGAAGACTAACACATACAAATTTCTATTTTTCCTATTTTTTGCAAAAAATCAAAAACTGAAGTCTAACACCTTCAAAAATATCAATTATCATTTTTCCTAAAAAAGACCAAAATAGTTCTCTAAAAAAAGCAAAATACTTCATTTTTCATGTTTTTCTCAAAAAACTCTGGGATTGAAGACTAACACATACAAATTTCTATTTTTCCTATTTTTTGCATAAAATCAAAAACTGAAGTCTGACACCTCCAAAAATATCAATTATCATTTTTTCTAAAAAAGACCAAAATAGTTCTCTAAAATGAGCAAAATACTTCATTTTTCATGTTTTTCTCAAAAAATTCCGTGAATGAAGATTAACACATACAAATTTCAATTTTTCCAATTTTTGTGCAGAAAATCAAAAACTGAAGTCTAACACCTTAAAAAATATCAATTATCATTTTTTCTAAAAGGGTCCAAAATAGTTCTCTAAAATGAGCAAAATACTTCATTTTTCATGTTTTTCACAAAAAACTCCGGGATTGAAGATTAACACATACAAATTTCTATTTTTCCTATTTTTTGCAAAAATCAAAAACAGAAGTCTAACTCCTTCAAAAATATCAATTATCATTTATTCTAAAAAAGACCAAAATAGTTCTCTAAAATGAGCAAAATACTTCATTTTTCATGTTTTTCTCAAAAAACTCCGGGATTGAAGACTAACACATACAAATTTCTATTTTTCCTATTTTTTGCATAAAATCAAAAACTGAAGTCTGACACCTTCAAAAATATCAATTATCATTTTTTCTAAAAAAGACCAAAATAGTTCTCTAAAATGAGCAAAATACTTCATTTTTCATGTTTTTGTCAAAAAACTCCGGGATTGAAGACTAACACATACAAATTTCTATTTTTCCTATTTTTTGCAAAAAATCAAAAACTGAATTCTAACACCTTCAAAAATATCAATTATCATTTTTTCTAAAAAAGACCAAAATAGTTCTCTAAAATGAGCAAAATACTTCATTTTTCATGTTTTTCTCAAAAAACTGTGGGATTGAAGACTAACACATACAAATTTCTATTTTTCCTATTTTTTTGCATAAAATCAAAAACTGAAGTCTGACACCTTCAAAAATATCAATTATCATTTTTTCTAAAAAAGACCAAAATAGTTCTCTAAAATGAGCAAAATACTTCATTTTTCATGTTTTTGTCAAAAAACTCCGGGATTGAAGACTAACACATACAAATTTCTATTTTTCCTATTTTTTGCATAAAATCAAAAACTGAAGTCTAACACCTTCAAAAATATCAATTATCATTTTTTCTAAAAAAGACCAAAATAGTTCTCTAAAATGAGCAAAATACTTCATTTTTCATTTTTTTCTCAAAAAACTTCGTAATTGAAGACTAACACATACAAATTTCTATTTTTCCAACTTTTTGCAAAAAATCAAAAACTGAAGTCTAACACCTTCAAAAATATCAATTATCATTTTTTCTAAAAAAGACCAAAATAGTTCTCTAAAATGAGCAAAATACTTCATTTTTCATGTTTTTGTCAAAAAACTCCGGGATTGAATACTAACACATACAAATTTCTATTTTTCCTATTTTTTGCATAAAATCAAAAACTGAAGTCTAAAACCTTCAAAAATATCAATTATCATTTTTTCTAAAAAAGACCAAAATAGTTCTCTAAAATGAGCAAAATACTTCATTTGTCATGTTTTTGTCAAAAAACTCCGGGATTGAAGACTAACACATACAAATTTCTATTTGTCCTATTTTTTGCAAAAAATCAAAAACTGAAGTCTAACACCTTCAAAAATATCAATTATCATTTTTCCTAAAAAAGACCAAAATAGTTCTCTAAAATGAGCAAAATACTTCATTTTTCATGTTTTTCTCAAAAAACTCTGGGATTGAAGACTAACACATACAAATTTCTATTTTTCCTATTTTTTGCATAAAATCAAAAACTGAAGTCTGACACCTTCAAAAATATCAATTATCATTTTTTCTAAAAAAGACCAAAATAGTTCTCTAAAATGGTGCAAAATACTTCATTTTTCATGTTTTTCTCAAAAAATTCCGTGAATGAAGATTAACACATACAAATTTCAATTTTTCCAATTTTTGTGCAGAAAATCAAAAACTGAAGTCTAACACCTTAAAAAATATCAATTATCATTTTTTCTAAAAGGGTCCAAAATAGTTCTCTAAAATGAGCAAAATACTTCATTTTTCATGTTTTTCACAAAAAACTCCGGGATTGAAGATTAACACATACAAATTTCTATTTTTCATATTTTTTGCAAAAAATCAAAAACAGAAGTCTAACTCCTTCAAAAATATCAATTATCATTTTTTCTAAAAAAGACCAAAATAGTTCTCTAAAATGAGCAAAATACTTCATTTTTCATGTTTTTCTCAAAAAACTGCGGGATTGAAGACTAACACATACAAATTTCTATTTTTCCTATTTTTTGCATAAAATCAAAAACTGAAGTCTGACACCTTCAAAAATATCAATTATCATTTTTTCTAAAAAAGACCAAAATAGTTCTCTAAAATGAGCAAAATACTTCATTTTTCATGTTTTTGTCAAAAAACTCCGGGATTGAAGACTAACACATACAAATTTCTATTTTTCCTATTTTTTGCATAAAATTAAAAACTGAAGTCACCTTCAAAAATATCAATTATCATTTTTTCTAAAAAAGTCCAAAATAGTTCTCTAAAATGAGCAAAATACTTAATTTTTCATGCTTTTGTCAAAAAACTCCGGGATTGAAGACTAACACATAAAAATTTCAATTTTTCCTATTTTTTGCATAAAATCAAAAACTGAAGTCTAACACCTTCAAAAATATAAATTATCATTTTTTCTAAAAGGGTCCAAAATAGTTCTCTATAATGAGCAAAATACTTCATTTTTCATGTTTTTCTCAAAAAACTTCGTGATTGAAGACTAACACATACAAATTTCTATTTTTCCTATTTGTTGCAAAAAATAAAAAACTGAAGTCAAACACCTTCAAAAATATCAATTATCATTTTTTCTAAAAAAGACCAAAATAGTTCTCTAAAATGAGCAAAATACTTCATTTTTCATGTTTTTGTCAAAAAACTCCGGGATTGAATACTAACACATACAAATTTCTATTTTTCCTATTTTTTGCATAAAATCAAAAACTGAAGTCTAAAACCTTCAAAAATATCAATTATCATTTTTTCTAAAAAAGACCAAAATAGTTCTCTAAAATGAGCAAAATACTTCATTTGTCATGTTTTTGTCAAAAAACTCCGGGATTGAAGACTAACACATACAAATTTCTATTTGTCCTATTTTTTGCAAAAAATCAAAAACTGAAGTCTAACACCTTCAAAAATATCAATTATCATTTTTCCTAAAAAAGACCAAAATAGTTCTCTAAAATGAGCAAAATACTTCATTTTTCATGTTTTTCTCAAAAAACTCTGGGATTGAAGACTAACACATACAAATTTCTATTTTTCCTATTTTTTGCATAAAATCAAAAACTGAAGTCTGACACCTTCAAAAATATCAATTATCATTTTTTCTAAAAAAGACCAAAATAGTTCTCTAAAATGGTGCAAAATACTTCATTTTTCATGTTTTTCTCAAAAAATTCCGTGAATGAAGATTAACACATACAAATTTCAATTTTTCCAATTTTTGTGCAGAAAATCAAAAACTGAAGTCTAACACCTTAAAAAATATCAATTATCATTTTTTCTAAAAGGGTCCAAAATAGTTCTCTAAAATGAGCAAAATACTTCATTTTTCATGTTTTTCACAAAAAACTCCGGGATTGAAGATTAACACATACAAATTTCTATTTTTCATATTTTTTGCAAAAAATCAAAAACAGAAGTCTAACTCCTTCAAAAATATCAATTATCATTTTTTCTAAAAAAGACCAAAATAGTTCTCTAAAATGAGCAAAATACTTCATTTTTCATGTTTTTCTCAAAAAACTGCGGGATTGAAGACTAACACATACAAATTTCTATTTTTCCTATTTTTTGCATAAAATCAAAAACTGAAGTCTGACACCTTCAAAAATATCAATTATCATTTTTTCTAAAAAAGACCAAAATAGTTCTCTAAAATGAGCAAAATACTTCATTTTTCATGTTTTTGTCAAAAAACTCCGGGATTGAAGACTAACACATACAAATTTCTATTTTTCCTATTTTTTGCATAAAATTAAAAACTGAAGTCACCTTCAAAAATATCAATTATCATTTTTTCTAAAAAAGTCCAAAATAGTTCTCTAAAATGAGCAAAATACTTAATTTTTCATGCTTTTGTCAAAAAACTCCGGGATTGAAGACTAACACATAAAAATTTCAATTTTTCCTATTTTTTGCATAAAATCAAAAACTGAAGTCTAACACCTTCAAAAATATAAATTATCATTTTTTCTAAAAGGGTCCAAAATAGTTCTCTATAATGAGCAAAATACTTCATTTTTCATGTTTTTCTCAAAAAACTTCGTGATTGAAGACTAACACATACAAATTTCTATTTTTCCTATTTGTTGCAAAAAATAAAAAACTGAAGTCAAACACCTTCAAAAATATCAATTATCATTTTTTCTAAAAGGTTCCAAAATAGTTCTCTAAAATGAGCAAAATACTTCATTTTTCATTTTTTTCTCAAAAAACTTCGTAGTTGAAGACTAACACATACAAATTTCTATTTTTCCAACTTTTTGCAAAAAATAAAAAACTGAAGTCTAACACCTTCAAAAATATCAATTATCATTTTTTCTAAAAAAGACCAAAATAGTTCTCTAAAATGAGCAAAATACTTCATTTTTCATGTTTTTGTCAAAAAACTCCGGGATTGAAGACTAACACATACAAATTTCTTTTTTTCCTATTTTTTGCATAAAATAAAAAACTGAAGTCTAACACCTTCAAAAATATCAATTATCATTTTTTCTAAAAAAGACCAAAATAGTTCTCTAAAATGAGCAAAATACTTCATTTTTCATGTTTTTCTCAAAAAACTCCGGGATTGAAGACTAACACATACAAATTTCTATTTTTCCTATTTTTTGCATAAAATCAAAAACTGAAGTCTAACACCTTCAAAAATATCAATTATCATTTTTTCTAAAAAAGATAAAAATAGTTCTCTAAAATGAGCAAAATACATCATTTTTCATGTTTTTGTCAAAAAACTCGGTGATTGAAGACTAACACATACAAATTTCTATTTTTCCTATTTTTTGCAAAAAATCAAAAACTGAAGTCTAACACCTTCAAAAATATCAGTTATCATTTTTTCTAAAAGAGACCAAAATAGTTCTCTAAAATGAGCAAAATACTTCATTTTTCAATTTTTTGCTCAAAAAACTTCGTAATTGAAGACTAACACATACAAATTTCTATTTTTCCAACTTTGTGCAAAAAATCAAAAACTGAAGTCTAACACCTTCAAAAATATCAATTATCATTTTTTCTAAAAAAGACCAAAATAGTTCTCTAAAATGAGCAAAATACTTCATTTTTCTTGTTTTTGTCAAAAAACTCCGGGATTGAAGACTAACACATATAAATTTCTATTTGTCCTATTTTTTGCATAAAATCAAAAACTGAAGTCTAACACCTTCGAAAATATCAATTATCATTTTTTCTAAAAAAGACCAAAATAGTTCTCTAAAATGAGCAAAATACTTCATTTTTCATGTTTTTGTCAAAAAACTCCGGGATTGAAGACTAACACATACAAATTTCTATTTTTCCTATTTTTTGCATAAAATCAAAAACTGAAGTCTAACACCTTCAAAAATATCAATTATCATTTTTTCTAAAAAAGACCAAAATAGTTCTTTAAAATGAGCAAAATACTTCATTTTTCATGTTTTTCTCAAAAAACTCCGGGATTGAAGACTAACACATACAACTTTCTATTTTTCCTATTTTTTGAATAAAATCAAAAACTGAAGTCTAACACCTTCAAAAATATAAATTATCATTTTTTCTAAAAGGGTACAAAATAGTTCTCTATAATGAGCAAAATACTTCATTTTTCATGCTTTTCTCAAAAAACTTCGTGATTGAAGACTAACACATACAAATTTCTATTTTTCCTATTTGTTGCAAAAAATAAAAACCTGAAGTCAAACACCTTCAAAAATATCAATTATCATTTTTTCTAAAAGGGTCCAAAATAGTTCTCTAAAATGAGCAAAATACTTCATTTTTCATTTTTTTCTCAAAAAACTTCGTAATTGAAGACTAACACATACAAATTTCTATTTTTCCAACTTTTTGCAAAAAATCAAAAACTGAAGTCTAACACCTTCAAAAATATCAATTATCATTTTTTCAAAAAAAGACAAAAATGGTTCTCTAAAATGAGCAAAATACATCATTTTTCATGTTTTTGTCAAAAAACTCCGTGATTGAAGACTAACACATACAAATTTCTATTTTTCCTATTTTTTGCAAAAAATCAAAAACTGAAGTCTAACACCTTCAAAAATATCAATTATCATTTTTTCTAAAAAAGACAAAAATAGTTCTCTAAAATGAGCAAAATACTTCATTTTTCATGTTTTTCTCAAAAAACTCCGGGATTGAAGACTAACACATACAAATTTCTATTTTTCCTATTTTTTGCATAAAATCAAAAACTGAAGTCTAACACCTTCAAAAATATCAATTATCATTTTTTCTAAAAAAGACAAAAATAGTTCTCTAAAATGAGCAAAATACATCATTTTTCATGTTTTTGTCAAAAAACTCCGTGATTGAAGACTAACACATACAAATTTCTATTTTTTCTATTTTTTGCAAAAAATCAAAAACTGAAGTCTAACACCTTCAAAAATATCAATTATCATTTTTTCTAAAAGAGTCCAAAATAGTTCTCTAAAATGAGCAAAATACTTCATTTTTCATTTTTTTCTCAAAGAACTTCGTAATTGAAGACTAACACATACAAATTACTATTTTTCCAACTTTTTGCAAAAAATCAAAAACTGAAGTCTAACACCTTCAAAAATATCAATTATCATTTTTTCTAAAAAATACCAAAATAGTTCTCTAAAATGAGCAAAATACTTCATTTTTCTTGTTTTTGTCAAAAAACTCCGGGATTGAAGACTAACACATACAAATTTCTATTTTTCCTATTTTTGCATAAAATCAAAAACTGAAGTCTAACACCTTCAAAAATATCAATTATCATTTTTTGTAAAAAAGACCAAAATAGTTCTCTAAAATGAGCAAAATACTTCATTTTTCATGTTTTTGTCAAAAAACTCCGGGATTGAAGACTAACACATACAAATTTCTATTTTTCCTATTTTTTGCAAAAAATCAAAAACTGAAGTCTAACACCTTCAAAAATATCAATTATCATTTTTTCTAAAAAATACCAAAATAGTTCTCTAAAATGAGCAAAATACTTCATTTTTCATGTTTTTCTCAAAAAACTCCGGGATTGAAGACTAACACATACAAATTTCTATTTTTCCTATTTTTTGCATAAAATCAAAAATTGAAGTCTAACACCTTCAAATATATCAATTATCATTTTTTCTAAAAAAGACAAAAATAGTTCTCTAAAATGAGCAAAATACTTCATTTTTCATGTTTTTGTCAAAAAATTCCGTGATGGAAGACTAACACATACAAATTTCCATTTTTCCTATTTTTTGCAAAAAATCAAAAACTGAAGTCTAACACCTTCAAAAATATCAATTATCATTTTTTCTAAAAGAGTCCAAAATAGTTGTCTAAAATGAGGAAAATACTTCATTTTTCATTTTTTTCTCAAAAAACTTCGTAATTGAAGACTAACACATACAAATTTCTATTTTTCCTACTTTTTGCAAAAAAACAAAAACTGAAGTCTAACACCTTCAAAAATATCAATTATCATTTTTTCTAAAAAAGGCCAAAATAGTTCTCTAAAATGAGCAAAATACTTCATTTGTCATGTTTTTGTCAAAAAACTCTGGGATTGAAGACTAACACATACAAATTTCTATTTTTCCTATTTTTTGCAAAAAATCAAAAACTGAAGTCTAACACCTTCAAAAATATCAATTATCATTTTTCCTAAAAAAGACCAAAATAGTTCTCTAAAATGAGCAAAATACTTCATTTTTCATGTTTTTCTCAAAAAACTCTGGGATTGAAGACTAACACATACAAATTTCTATTTTTCCTATTTTTTGCATAAAATCAAAAACTGAAGTCTGACACCTCCAAAAATATCAATTATCATTTTTTCTAAAAAAGACCAAAATAGTTCTCTAAAATGAGCAAAATACTTCATTTTTCATGTTTTTCTCAAAAAATTCCGTGAATGAAGATTAACACATACAAATTTCAATTTTTCCAATTTTTGTGCAGAAAATCAAAAACTGAAGTCTAACACCTTAAAAAGTATCAATTATCATTTTTTCTAAAAGGGTCCAAAATAGTTCTCTAAAATGAGAAAAATACTTCATTTTTCATGTTTTTCACAAAAAACTCCGGGATTGAAGATTAACACATACAAATTTCTATTTTTCCTATTTTTTGCAAAAATCAAAAACAGAAGTCTAACTCCTTCAAAAATATCAATTATCATTTATTCTAAAAAAGACCAAAATAGTTCTCTAAAATGAGCAAAATACTTCATTTTTCATGTTTTTCTCAAAAAACTCCGGGATTGAAGACTAACACATACAAATTTCTATTTTTCCTATTTTTTGCATAAAATCAAAAACTGAAGTCTGACACCTTAAAAAATATCAATTATCATTTTTTCTAAAAAAGACCAAAATAGTTCTCTAAAATGAGCAAAATACTTCATTTTTCATGTTTTTGTCAAAAAACTCCGGGATTGAAGACTAACACATACAAATTTCTATTTTTCCTATTTTTTGCAAAAAATCAAAAACTGAATTCTAACACCTTCAAAAATATCAATTATCATTTTTTCTAAAAAAGACCAAAATAGTTCTCTAAAATGAGCAAAATACTTCATTTTTCATGTTTTTCTCAAAAAACTGTGGGATTGAAGACTAACACATACAAATTTCTATTTTTCCTATTTTTTGCATAAAATCAAAAACTGAAGTCTGACACCTTCAAAAATATCAATTATCATTTTTTCTAAAAAAGACCAAAATAGTTCTCTAAAATGAGCAAAATACTTCATTTTTCATGTTTTTGTCAAAAAACTCCGGGATTGAAGACTAACACATACAAATTTCTATTTTTCCTATTTTTTGCATAAAATCAAAAACTGAAGTCTAACACCTTCAAAAATATCAATTATCATTTTTTCTAAAAAAGACCAAAATAGTTCTCTAAAATGAGCAAAATACTTCATTTTTCATTTTTTTCTCAAAAAACTTCGTAATTGAAGACTAACACATACAAATTTCTATTTTTCCAACTTTTTGCAAAAAATCAAAAACTGAAGTCTAACACCTTCAAAAATATCAATTATCATTTTTTCTAAAAAAGACCAAAATAGTTCTCTAAAATGAGCAAAATACTTCATTTTTCATGTTTTTGTCAAAATACTCCGGGATTGAATACTAACACATACAAATTTCTATTTTTCCTATTTTTTGCATAAAATCAAAAACTGAAGTCTAAAACCTTCAAAAATATCAATTATCATTTTTTCTAAAAAAGACCAAAATAGTTCTCTAAAATGAGCAAAATACTTCATTTGTCATGTTTTTGTCAAAAAACTCCGGGATTGAAGACTAACACATACAAATTTCTATTTGTCCTATTTTTTGCAAAAAATCAAAAACTGAAGTCTAACACCTTCAAAAATATCAATTATCATTTTTCCTAAAAAAGACCAAAATAGTTCTCTAAAATGAGCAAAATACTTCATTTTTCATGTTTTTCTCAAAAAACTCTGGGATTGAAGACTAACACATACAAATTTCTATTTTTCCTATTTTTTGCATAAAATCAAAAACTGAAGTCTGACACCTTCAAAAATATCAATTATCATTTTTTCTAAAAAAGACCAAAATAGTTCTCTAAAATGGTGCAAAATACTTCATTTTTCATGTTTTTCTCAAAAAATTCCGTGAATGAAGATTAACACATACAAATTTCAATTTTTCCAATTTTTGTGCAGAAAATCAAAAACTGAAGTCTAACACCTTAAAAAATATCAATTATCATTTTTTCTAAAAGGGTCCAAAATAGTTCTCTAAAATGAGCAAAATACTTCATTTTTCATGTTTTTCACAAAAAACTCCGGGATTGAAGATTAACACATACAAATTTCTATTTTTCATATTTTTTGCAAAAAATCAAAAACAGAAGTCTAACTCCTTCAAAAATATCAATTATCATTTTTTCTAAAAAAGACCAAAATAGTTCTCTAAAATGAGCAAAATACTTCATTTTTCATGTTTTTCTCAAAAAACTGCGGGATTGAAGACTAACACATACAAATTTCTATTTTTCCTATTTTTTGCATAAAATCAAAAACTGAAGTCTGACACCTTCAAAAATATCAATTATCATTTTTTCTAAAAAAGACCAAAATAGTTCTCTAAAATGAGCAAAATACTTCATTTTTCATGTTTTTCTCAAAAAACTCCGGGATTGAAGACTAACACATACAAATTTCTATTTTTCCTATTTTTTGCATAAAATCAAAAACTGAAGTCTAACACCTTCAAAAATATCAATTATCATTTTTTCTAAAAAAGATAAAAATAGTTCTCTAAAATGAGCAAAATACATCATTTTTCATGTTTTTGTCAAAAAACTCCGTGATTGAAGACTAACACATACAAATTTCTATTTTTCCTATTTTTTGCAAAAAATCAAAAACTGAAGTCTAACACCTTCAAAAATATCAGTTATCATTTTTTCTAAAAGAGACCAAAATAGTTCTCTAAAATGAGCAAAATACTTCATTTTTCATTTTTTTGCTCAAAAAACTTCGTAATTGAAGACTAACACATACAAATTTCTATTTTTCCAACTTTTTGCAAAAAATCAAAAACTGAAGTCTAACACCTTCAAAAATATCAATTATCATTTTTTCTAAAAAAGACCAAAATAGTTCTCTAAAATGAGCAAAATACTTTATTTTTCATGTTTTTCTCAAAAAACTCCGGGATTGAAGACTAACACATACAAATTTCTATTTGTCCTATTTTTTGCATAAAATCAAAAACTGAAGTCTGACACCTTCAAAAATATCAATTATCATTTTTTCTAAAAAAGACCAAAATAGTTCTCTAAAATGAGCAAAATACTTCATTTTTCATGTTTTTGTCAAAAAACTCCGGGATTGAAGACTAACACATACAAATTTCTATTTTTCCTATTTTTTGCATAAAATTAAAAACTGAAGTCTAACACCTTCAAAAATATCAATTATCATTTTTTCTAAAAAAGTCCAAAATAGTTCTCTAAAATGAGCAAAATACTTAATTTTTCATGTTTTTGTCAAAAAACTCCGGGATTGAAGACTAACACATAAAAATTTCAATTTTTCCTATTTTTTGCATAAAATCAAAAACTGAAGTCTAACACCTTCAAAAATATAAATTATCATTTTTTCTAAAAGGGTCCAAAATAGTTCTCTATAATGAGCAAAATACTTCATTTTTCATGTTTTTCTCAAAAAACTTCGTGATTGAAGACTAACACATACAAATTTCTATTTTTCCTATTTGTTGCAAAAAATAAAAAACTGAAGTCAAACACCTTCAAAAATATCAATTATCATTTTTTCTAAAAGGGTCCAAAATAGTTCTCTAAAATGAGCAAAATACTTCATTTTTCATTTTTTTCTCAAAAAACTTCGTAGATGAAGACTAACACATACAAATTTCTATTTTTCCAACTTTTTGCAAAAAATCAAAAACTGAAGTCTAACACCTTCAAAAATATCAATTATCATTTTTTCTAAAAAAGACCAAAATAGTTCTCTAAAATGAGCAAAATACTTCATTTTTCATGTTTTTGTCAAAAAACTCCGGGATTGAAGACTAACACATACAAATTTCTTTTTTTCCTATTTTTTGCATAAAATAAAAAACTGAAGTCTAACACCTTCAAAAATATCAATTATCATTTTTCCTAAAAAAGACCAAAATAGTTCTCTAAAATGAGCAAAATACTTCATTTTTCATGTTTTTCTCAAAAAACTCCGGGATTGAAGACTAACACATAGAAATTTCTATTTTTCCTATTTTTTGCATAAAATAAAAAACTGAAGTCTAACACCTTCAAAAATATCAACTATCATTTTTTCTAAAAAAGATAAAAATAGTTCTCTAAAATGAGCAAAATACATCATTTTTCATGTTTTTGTCAAAACACTCCGTGATTGAAGACTAACACATACAAATTTCTATTTTTCCTATTTTTTGCAAAAAATCAAAAACTGAAGTCTAACACCTTCAAAAATATCAGTTATCATTTTTTCTAAAAGACACCAAAATAGTTCTCTAAAATGAGCAAAATACTTCATTTTTCAATTTTTTGCTCAAAAAACTTCGTAATTGAAGACTAACACATACAAATTTCTATTTTTCCAACTTTTTGCAAAAAATCAAAAACTGAAGTCTAACACCTTCAAAAATATCAATTATCATTTTTCTAAAAAAGACCAAAATAGTTCTCTAAAATGAGCAAAATACTTCATTTTTCTTGTTTTTGTCAAAAAACTCCGGGATTGAAGACTAACACATACAAATTTCTATTTGTCCTATTTTTTGCATAAAATCAAAAACTGAAGTCTAACACCTTCAAAAATATCAATTATCATTTTTTCTAAAAAAGACCAAAATAGTTCTCTAAAATGAGCAAAATACTTCATTTTTCATGTTTTTGTCAAAAAACTCCGGGATTGAAGACTAACACATACAAATTTCTATTTTTCCTATTTTTTGCATAAAATCAAAAACTGAAGTCTAACACCTTCAAAAATATCAATTATCATTTTTTCTAAAAAAGACCAAAATAGTTCTCTAAAATGATCAAAATACTTCATTTTTCATGTTTTTCTCAAAAAACTCCGGGATTGAAGACTAACACATACAACTTTCTATTTTTCCTATTTTTTGAATAAAATCAAAAACTGAAGTCTAACACCTTCAAAAATATAAATTATCATTTTTTCTAAAAGGGTACAAAATAGTTCTCTATAATGAGCAAAATACTTCATTTTTCATGCTTTTCTCAAAAAACTTCGTGATTGAAGACTAACACATACAAATTTCTATTTTTCCTATTTTTTGCAAAAAATCAAAAACTGAAGTCTAACACCTTCAAAAATATCAATTATCATTTTTTCTAAAAAAGACAAAAATAGTTCTCTAAAATGAGCAAAATACTTAATTTTTCATGTTTTTCTCAAAAAACTCCGGGATTGAAGACTAACACATACAAATTTCTATTTTTCCTATTTTTTGCATAAAATCAAAAACTGAAGTCTAACACCTTCAAAAATATCAATTATCATTTTTTCAAAAAAAGACAAAAATAGTTCTCTAAAATGAGCAAAATACATCATTTTTCATGTTTTTGTCAAAAAACTCCGTGATTGAAGACTAACACATACAAATTTCTATTTTTCCTATTTTTTGCAAAAAATCAAAAACTGAAGTCTAACACCTTCAAAAATATCAATTATCATTTTTTCTAAAAGAGTCCAAAATAGTTCTCTAAAATGAGCAAAATACTTCATTTTTCATTTTTTTCTCAAAGAACTTCGTAATTGAAGACTAACACATACAAATTTCTATTTTTCCAACTTTTTGCAAAAAATCAAAAACTGAAGTCTAACACCTTCAAAAATATCAATTATCATTTTTTCTAAAAAATACCAAAATAGTTCTCTAAAATGAGCAAAATACTTCATTTTTCTTGTTTTTGTCAAAAAACTCCGGGATTGAAGACTAACACATACAAATTTCTATTTTTCCTATTTTTTGCATAAAATCAAAAACTGAAGTCTAACACCTTCAAAAATATCAATTATCATTTTTTGTAAAAAAGACCAAAATAGTTCTCTAAAATGAGCAAAATACTTCATTTTTCATGTTTTTGTCAAAAAACTCCGGGATTGAAGACTAACACATACAAATTTCTATTTTTCCTATTTTTTGCATAAAATCAAAAACTGAAGTCTAACACCTTCAAAAATATCAATTATCATTTTTTCTAAAAAATACCAAAATAGTTCTCTAAAATGAGCAAAATACTTCATTTTTCATGTTTTTCTCAAAAAACTCCGGGATTGAGGACTAACACATACAAATTTCTATTTTTCCTATTTTTTGCATAAAATCAAAAACTGAAGTCTAACACCTTCAAATATATCAATTATCATTTTTTCTAAAAAAGACAAAAATAGTTCTCAAAAATGAGCAAAATACTTCATTTTTCATGTTTTTGTCAAAAAATTCCGTGATGGAAGACTAACACATACAAATTTCCATTTTTCCTATTTTTTGCAAAAAATCAAAAACTGAAGTCTAACACCTTCAAAAATATCAATTATCATTTTTTCTAAAAGAGTCCAAAATAGTTGTCTAAAATGAGGAAAATACTTCATTTTTCATTTTTTTCTCAAAAAACTTCGTAATTGAAGACTAACACATACAAATTTCTATTTTTCCTACTTTTTGCAAAAAAACAAAAACTGAAGTCTAACACCTTCAAAAATATCAATTATCATTTTTTCTAAAAAAGACCAAAATAGTTCTCTAAAATGAGCAAAATACTTCATTTTTCATGTTTTTCTCAAAAAACTCTAGGATTGAAGACTAACACATAAAAATTTCAATTTTTCCTATTTTTTGCATCAAATCAAAAACTGAAGTCTGACACCTTCAAAAATATCAATTATCATTTTTTCGAAAAAGGACCAAAATAGTTCTCTAAAATGAGCAAAATTCTTCATTTTTCATGTTTTTCTCAAAAAATTCTGTGATTGAAGACTAACACATACAAATTTCTATTTTTCCTATTTGTTGCAGAAAATCAAAAACTGAAGTCTAACACCTTCAAAAATATCAATTATCATTTTTTCTAAAAGAGTCCAAAATAGTTCTCTAAAATGAGCAAAATACTTCATTTTTCATGTTTTTCTCAAAAAACTCCGGGATTGAAGACTAACACATACAAATTTCTATTTTTCCTATTTTTTGCAAAAAATCAAAAACTGAAGTCTAACTCCTTCAAAAATATCAATTATCATTTTTTCTAAAAAAGACCAAAATAGTCCTCTAAAATGAGCAAAATACTTCATTTTTCATATTTTTGTCAAAAAACTCCGGGATTGAAGACTAACACATACAAATTTCTATTTTTCCTATTTTTTGCATAAAATCAAAAACTGAAGTCCAACTCCTTCAAAAATATCAATTATCATTTTTTCTAAAAAAGACCAAAATAGTCCTCTAAAATGAGCAAAATACTTCATTTTTCATGTTTTTGTCAAAAAACTCCGGGATTGAAGACTAACACATACAAATTTCTATTTTTCATATTTTTTGCATAAAATCAAAAACTGAAGTCTGACACCTTCAAAAATATCAATTATCATTTTTTCTAAAAAAGACCAAAATAGTTCTCTAAAATGAGCAAAATACTTCATTTTTCATGTTTTTGTCAAAAAACTCCGGGATTGAAGACTAACACATACAAATTTCTATTTTTCCTATTTTTTGCATAAAATCAAAAACTGAAGTCTAACACCTTCAAAAATATCAATTATCATTTTTTCTAAAAAAGACCAAAATAGTTCTCTAAAATGAGCAAAATACTTCATTTTTCATGTTTTTCTCAAAAAACTCCGGGATTGAAGACTAACACATACAAATTTCTATTTTTCCTATTTTTTGCATAAAATCAAAAACTGAAGTCTAACACCTTCAAATATATCAATTATCATTTTTTCTAAAAAAGACAAAAATAGTTCTCTAAAATGAGCAAAATACTTCATTTTTCATGTTTTTGTCAAAAAATTCCGTGATGGAAGACTAACACATACAAATTTCTATTTTTCCTATTTTTTGCAAAAAATCAAAAACTGAAGTCTAACACCTTCAAAAATATCAATTATCATTTTTTCTAAAAGAGTCCAAAATAGTTCTCTAAAATGAGGAAAATACTTCATTTTTCATTTTTTTCTCAAAAAACTTCGTAATTGAAGACTAACACATACAAATTTCTATTTTTCCTACTTTTTGCAAAAAAACAAAAACTGAAGTCTAACACCTTCAAAAATATCAATTATCATTTTTTCTAAAAAAGACCAAAATAGTTCTCTAAAATGAGCAAAATACTTCATTTTTCATGTTTTTCTCAAAAAACTCTGGGATTGAAGACTAACACATAAAAATTTCAATTTTTCCTATTTTTTGCATAAAATCAAAAACTGAAGTCTCACACCTTGAAAAATATCAATTATCATTTTTTCTAAAAAAGACCAAAATAGTTCTCTAAAATGAGCAAAATACTTCATTTTTCATGTTTTTCTCAAAAAATTCTGTGATTGAAGACTAACACATACAAATTTCTATTTTTCCTATTTGTTGCAGAAAATCAAAAACTGAAGTCTAACACCTTCAAAAATATCAATTATCATTTTTTCTAAAAGAGTCCAAAATAGTTCTCTAAAATGAGCAAAATACTTCATTTTTCATGTTTTTCTCAAAAAACTCCGGGATTGAAGATTAACACATACAAATTTCTATTTTTCCTATTTTTTGCAAAAAATCAAAAACTGAAGTCCAACTCCTTCAAAAATATCAATTATCATTTTTTCTAAAAAAGACAAAAATAGTCCTCTAAAATGAGCAAAATACTTCATTTTTCATGTTTTTGTCAAAAAACTCCGGGATTGAAGACTAACACATACAAATTTCTATTTTTCCTATTTTTTGCATAAAATCAAAAACTGAAGTCTGACACCTTCAAAAATATCAATTATCATTTTTTCTAAAAAAGACCAAAATAGTTCTCTAAAATGAGCAAAATACTTCATTTTTCATGTTTTTGTCAAAAAACTCCGGGATTGAAGACTAACACATACAAATTTCTATTTTTCCTATTTTTTGCATAAAATCAAAAACTGAAGTCTAACACCTTCAAAAATATCAATTATCATTTTTTCTAAAAAAGACCAAAATAGTTCTCTAAAATGAGCAAAATACTTCATTTTTCATGTTTTTCTCAAAAAACTCCGGGATTGAAGACTAACACATACAAATTTCTATTTTTCCTATTTTTTGCATAAAATCAAAAACTGAAGTCTAACACCTTCAAATATATCAATTATCATTTTTTCTAAAAAAGACAAAAATAGTTCTCTAAAATGAGCAAAATACTTCATTTTTCATGTTTTTGTCAAAAAATTCCGTGATGGAAGACTAACACATACAAATTTCTATTTTTCCTATTTTTTGCAAAAAATCAAAAACTGAAGTCTAACACCTTCAAAAATATCAATTATCATTTTTTCTAAAAAAGACCAAAATAGTTCTCTAAAATGAGCAAAATAGTTCATTTTTCATGTTTTTCTCAAAAAACTCTGGGATTGAAGACTAACACATAAAAATTTCAATTTTTCCTATTTTTTGCATAAAATCAAAAACTGAAGTCTGACACCTTCAAAAATATCAATTATCATTTTTTCTAAAAAGGACCAAAATAGTTCTCTAAAATGAGCAAAATACTTCATTTTTCATGTTTTTCTCAAAAAATTCTGTGATTGAAGACTAACACATACAAATTTCTATTTTTCCTATTTGTTGCAGAAAATCAAAAACTGAAGTCTAACACCTTCAAAAATATCAATTATCATTTTTTCTAAAAGAGTCCAAAATAGTTCTCTAAAATGAGCAAAATACTTAATTTTTCATGTTTTTCTCAAAAAACTCCGGGATTGAAGATTAACACATACAAATTTCTATTTTTCCTATTTTTTGCAAAAAATCAAAAACTGAAGTCTAACTCCTTCAAAAATATCAATTATCATTTTTTCTAAAAAAGACCAAAATAGTCCTCTAAAATGAGCAAAATACTTCATTTTTCATGTTTTTGTCAAAAAACTCCGGGATTGAAGACTAACACATACAAATTTCTATTTTTCCTATTTTTTGCATAAAATCAAAAACTGAAGTCTGACACCTTCAAAAATATCAATTATCATTTTTTCTAAAAAAGACCAAAATAGTTCTCTAAAATGAGCAAAATACTTCATTTTTCATGTTTTTGTCAAAAAACTCCGGGATTGAAGACTAACACATACAAATTTCTATTTTTCCTATTTTTTGCATAAAATCAAAAACTGAAGTCTAACACCTTCAAAAATATCAATTATCATTTTTTCTAAAAAAGACCAAAATAGTTCTCTAAAATGAGCAAAATACTTCATTTTTCATGTTTTTCTCAAAAAACTCCGGGATTGAAGACTAACACATACAAATTTCTATTTTTCCTATTTGTTGCAGAAAATCAAAAACTGAAGTCTAACACCTTCAAAAATATCAATTATCATTTTTTCTAAAAGAGTCCAAAATAGTTCTCTAAAATGAGCAAAATACTTCATTTTTCATGTTTTTCTCAAAAAACTCCGGGATTGAAGATTAACACATACAAATTTCTATTTTTCCTATTTTTTGCAAAAAATCAAAAACTGAAGTCCAACTCCTTCAAAAATATCAATTATCATTTTTTCTAAAAAAGACAAAAATAGTCCTCTAAAATGAGCAAAATACTTCATTTTTCATGTTTTTGTCAAAAAACTCCGGGATTGAAGACTAACACATACAAATTTCTATTTTTCCTATTTTTTGCATAAAATCAAAAACTGAAGTCTGACACCTTCAAAAATATCAATTATCATTTTTTCTAAAAAAGACCAAAATAGTTCTCTAAAATGAGCAAAATACTTCATTTTTCATGTTTTTGTCAAAAAACTCCGGGATTGAAGACTAACACATACAAATTTCTATTTTTCCTATTTTTTGCATAAAATCAAAAACTGAAGTCTAACACCTTCAAAAATATCAATTATCATTTTTTCTAAAAAAGACCAAAATAGTTCTCTAAAATGAGCAAAATACTTCATTTTTCATGTTTTTCTCAAAAAACTCCGGGATTGAAGACTAACACATACAAATTTCTATTTTTCCTATTTTTTGCATAAAATCAAAAACTGAAGTCTAACACCTTCAAATATATCAATTATCATTTTTTCTAAAAAAGACAAAAATAGTTCTCTAAAATGAGCAAAATACTTCATTTTTCATGTTTTTGTCAAAAAATTCCGTGATGGAAGACTAACACATACAAATTTCTATTTTTCCTATTTTTTGCAAAAAATCAAAAACTGAAGTCTAACACCTTCAAAAATATCAATTATCATTTTTTCTAAAAAAGACCAAAATAGTTCTCTAAAATGAGCAAAATAGTTCATTTTTCATGTTTTTCTCAAAAAACTCTGGGATTGAAGACTAACACATAAAAATTTCAATTTTTCCTATTTTTTGCATAAAATCAAAAACTGAAGTCTGACACCTTCAAAAATATCAATTATCATTTTTTCTAAAAAGGACCAAAATAGTTCTCTAAAATGAGCAAAATACTTCATTTTTCATGTTTTTCTCAAAAAATTCTGTGATTGAAGACTAACACATACAAATTTCTATTTTTCCTATTTGTTGCAGAAAATCAAAAACTGAAGTCTAACACCTTCAAAAATATCAATTATCATTTTTTCTAAAAGAGTCCAAAATAGTTCTCTAAAATGAGCAAAATACTTAATTTTTCATGTTTTTCTCAAAAAACTCCGGGATTGAAGATTAACACATACAAATTTCTATTTTTCCTATTTTTTGCAAAAAATCAAAAACTGAAGTCTAACTCCTTCAAAAATATCAATTATCATTTTTTCTAAAAAAGACCAAAATAGTCCTCTAAAATGAGCAAAATACTTCATTTTTCATGTTTTTGTCAAAAAACTCCGGGATTGAAGACTAACACATACAAATTTCTATTTTTCCTATTTTTTGCATAAAATCAAAAACTGATGTCTGACACCTTCAAAAATATCAATTATCATTTTTTCTAAAAAAGACCAAAATAGTTCTCTAAAATGAGCAAAATACTTCATTTTTCATGTTTTTGTCAAAAAACTCCGGGATTGAAGACTAACACATACAAATTTCTATTTTTCCTATTTTTTGCATAAAATCAAAAACTGAAGTCTAACACCTTCAAAAATATCAATTATCATTTTTTCTAAAAAAGACCAAAATAGTTCTCTAAAATGAGCAAAATACTTCATTTTTCATGTTTTTCTCAAAAAACTCCGGGATTGAAGACTAACACATACAAATTTCTATTTTTCCTATTTTTTGCATAAAATAAAAAACTGAAGTCTAACACCTTCAAATATATCAATTATCATTTTTTCTAAAAAAGACAAAAATAGTTCTCTAAAATGAGCAAAATACTTCATTTTTCATGTTTTTGTCAAAAAATTCCGTGATGGAAGACTAACACATACAAATTTCTATTTTTCCTATTTTTTGCAAAAAATCAAAAACTGAAGTCTAACACCTTCAAAAATATCAATTATCATTTTTTCTAAAAGAGTCCAAAATAGTTCTCTAAAATGAGCAAAATACTTCATTTTTCATGTTTTTCTCAAAAAACTCCGGGATTGAAGATTAACACATACAAATTTCTATTTTTCCTATTTTTTGCAAAAAATCAAAAACTGAAGTCCAACTCCTTCAAAAATATCAATTATCATTTTTTCTAAAAAAGACAAAAATAGTCCTCTAAAATGAGCAAAATACTTCATTTTTCATGTTTTTGTCAAAAAACTCCGGGATTGAAGACTAACACATACAAATTTCTATTTTTCCTATTTTTTGCATAAAATCAAAAAATGAAGACTGACACCTTCAAAAATATCAATTATCATTTTTTCTAAAAAAGACCAAAATAGTTCTCTAAAATGAGCAAAATACTTCATTTTTCATGTTTTTGACAAAAAACTCCGGGATTGAAGACTAACACATACAAATTTCTATTTTTCCTATTTTTTGCATAAAATCAAAAACTGAAGTCTAACACCTTCAAAAATATCAATTATCATTTTTTCTAAAAAAGACCAAAATAGTTCTCTAAAATGAGCAAAATACTTCATTTTTCATGTTTTTCTCAAAAAACTCCGGGATTGAAGACTAACACATACAAATTTCTATTTTTCCTATTTTTTGCATAAAATAAAAAACTGAAGTCTAACACCTTCAAATATATCAATTATCATTTTTTCTAAAAAAGACAAAAATAGTTCTCTAAAATGAGCAAAATACTTCATTTTTCATGTTTTTGTCAAAAAATTCCGTGATGGAAGACTAACACATACAAATTTCTATTTTTCCTATTTTTTGCAAAAAATCAAAAACTGAAGTCTAACACCTTCAAAAATATCAATTATCATTTTTTCTAAAAAAGACCAAAATAGTTCTCTAAAATGAGCAAAATACTTCATTTTTCATGTTTTTCTCAAAAAACTCTGGGATTGAAGACTAACACATAAAAATTTCAATTTTTCCTATTTTTTGCATAAAATCAACAACTGAAGTCTAACACCTTCAAAAATATCAATTATAATTTTTTCTAAAAAAGACCAAAATAGTTCTCTAAAATGAGCAAAATACTTCATTTTTCATGTTTTTCTAAAAATATTCTGTGATTGAAGACTAACACATAGAAATTTCTATTTTTCCTATTTGTTGCAGAAAATCAAAAACTGAAGTCTAACACCTTCAAAAATATCAATTATCATTTTTTCTAAAAGAGTCCAAAATAGTTCTCTAAAATGAGCAAAATACTTCATTTTTCATGTTTTTCTCAAAAAACTCCGGGATTGAAGATTAACACATACAAATTTCTATTTTTCCTATTTTTTGCAAAAAATCAAAAACTGAAGTCCAACTCCTTCAAAAATATCAATTATCATTTTTTCTAAAAAAGACCAAAATAGTCCTCTAAAATGAGCAAAATACTTCATTTTTCATGTTTTTGTCAAAAAACTCCGGGATTGAAGACTAACACATACAAATTTCTATTTTTCCTATTTTTTGCATAAAATCAAAAACTGAAGTCTGACACCTTCAAAAATATCAATTATCATTTTTTCTAAAAAAGACCAAAATAGTTCTCTAAAATGAGCAAAATACTTCATTTTTTATGTTTTTGTCAAAAAACTCCGGGATTGGAGACTAACACATACAAATTTCTATTTTTCCTATTTTTTGCATAAAATCAAAAACTGAAGTCTAACACCTTCAAAAATATCAATTATCATTTTTTCTAAAAAAGACCAAAATAGTTCTCTAAAATGAGCAAAATACTTCATTTTTCATGTTTTTCTCAAAAAACTCCGGGATTGAAGACTAACACATACAAATTTCTATTTTTCCTATTTTTTGCATAAAATCAAAAACTGAAGTCTAACACCTTCAAATATATCAATTATCATTTTTTCTAAAAAAGACAAAAATAGTTCTCTAAAATGAGCAAAATACTTCATTTTTCATGTTTTTGTCAAAAAATTCCGTGATGGAAGACTAACACATACAAATTTCTATTTTTCCTATTTTATGCAAAAAATGAAAAACTGAAGTCTAACACCTTAAAAAATATCAATTATCATTTTTTCTAAAAGAGTCCAAAATAGTTCTCTAAAATGAGGAAAATACATCATTTTTCATTTTTTTCTCAAAAAACTTCGTAATTGAAGACTAACAAATACAAATTTCTATTTTTCCTACTTTTTGCAAAAAAACAAAAACTGAAGTCTAACACCTTCAAAAATATCAATTATCATTTTTTCTAAAAAAGACCAAAATAGTTCTCTAAAATGAGCAAAATACTTCATTTTTCATGTTTTTCTCCAAAAACTCTGGGATTGAAGACTAACACATAAAAATTTCAATTTTGCCTATTTTTTGCATAAAATCAAAAACTGAAGTCTGACACCTTCAAAAATATCAATTATCATTTTTCCTAAAAAGGACCAAAATAGTTCTCTAAAATGAGCAAAATACTTCATTTTTCATGTTTTTCTCAAAAAATTCTGTGATTGAAGACTAACACATACAAATTTCTATTTTTCCTATTTGTTGCAGAAAATCAAAAACTGAAGTCTAACACCTTCAAAAATATCAATTATCATTTTTTCTAAAAGAGTCCAAAATAGTCCTCTAAAATGAGCAAAATACTTCATTTTTCATGTTTTTCTCAAAAAAACTCCGGGATTTAAGATTAACACATACAAATTTCTATTTTTCCTATTTTTTGCAAAAAATCAAAAACTGAAGTCTAACTCCTTCAAAAATATCAATTATCATTTTTTCTAAAAAAGACCAAAATAGTCCTCTAAAATGAGCAAAATACTTCATTTTTCATGTTTTTGTCAAAAAACTCCGGGATTGAAGACTAACACATACAAATTTCTATTTTTCCTATTTTTTGCATAAAATCAAAAACTGAAGTCTGACACCTTCAAAAATATCAATTATCATTTTTACTAAAAAAGACCAAAATAGTTCTCTAAAATGAGCAAAATACTTCATTTTTCATGTTTTTGTCAAAAAACTCCGGGAATGAAGACTAACACATACAAATTTCTATTTTTCCTATTTTTTGCATAAAATCAAAAACTGAAGTCTCACACCTTCAAAAATATCAATTATCATTTTTTCTAAAAAAGACCAAAATAGTTCTTTAAAATGAGCAAAATACTTCATTTTTCATGTTTTTCTCAAAAAACTCCGGGATTGAAGACTAACACATACAAATTTCTATTTTTCCTATTTTTTGCATAAAATCAAAAACTGAAGTCTAACACCTTCAAATATATCAATTATCATTTTTTCTAAAAAAGACAAAAATAGTTCTCTAAAATGAGCAAAATACTTCATTTTTCATGTTTTTGTCAAAAAATTCCGTGATGGAAGACTAACACATACAAATTTCTATTTTTCCTATTTTTTGCAAAAAATCAAAAACTGAAGTCTAACACCTTCAAAAATATCAATTATCATTTTTTCTAAAAGAGTCCAAAATAGTTCTCTAAAATGAGGAAAATACTTCATTTTTCATTTTTTTCTCAAAAAACTTCGTAATTGAAGACTAACACATACAAATTTCTATCTTTCCTACTTTTTGCAAAAAAATAAAAACTGAAGTCTAACACCTTCAAAAAATATCAATTATCATTTTTTCTAAAAAAGACCAAAATAGTTCTCTAAAATGAGCAAAATACTTCATTTTTCATGTTTTTCTCAAAAAACTCCGGGATTGAAGACTAACACATACATATTTCTATTTTTCCTATTTTTTGCATAAAATCAAAAACTGAGGTCTAACACCTTCAAAAATATCAATTATCATTTTTTCTGAAAAAGACAAAAATAGTTCTCTAAAATGAGCAAAATACTTCATTTTTCATGTTTTTGTCAAAAAACTCCGTGATTGAAGACTAACACATACAAATTTCTATTTTTCCTATTTTTTGCAAAAAATCAAAAACTGAAGTCTAACACCTTTAAAAATATCAATTATCATTTTTTCTAAAAGAGTCCAAAATAGTTCTCTAAAATGAGGAAAATACTTCATTTTTCATTTTTTTCTCAAAAAACTTCGTAATTGAAGACTAACACATACAAATTTCTATTTTTCCTACTTTTTTGCAAAAAATAAAAAACTGAAGTCTAACACCTTCAAAAAATATCAATTATCATTTTTTCTAAAAAAGACCAAAATTGTTCTCTAAAATGAGCAAAATACTTCATTTTTCATGTTTTTGTCAAAAAACTCCGGGATTGAAGACTAACACATACAAATTTCTATTTTTCCTATTTTTTGCATAAAATCAAAAACTGAAGTCTAACACCTTCAAAAATATCAATTATCATTTTTTCTAAAAGGGTCCAAAATAGTTCTCTATAATGAGCAAAATATTTCATTTTTCATGTTTTTCTCAAAAAACTTCGTGATTGAAGACTAACACGTACAAATTTCTATTTTTTGCTATTTTTTGCAAAAAATCAAAAACTGAAGTCAAACACCTTCAAAAATATCAATTATCATTTTTTCTAAAAGAGTCCAAAATAGTTCTCTAAAATGAGCAAAATACTTCATTTTTCATTTTTTTCTCAAAAAACTTCGTAATTGAAGACTAACACATACAAATTTCTATTTTTCCAACTTTTTGCAAAAAATCAAAAACTGAAGTCTAACACCTTCAAAAATAACAATTATCATTTTTTCTAAAAAAGACCAAAATAGTTCTCTAAAATGAGCAAAATACTTCATTTGTCATGTTTTTGTCAAAAAACTCCGGGATTGAAGACTAACACATACAAATTTCTATTTTTCCTATTTTTTGCAAAAAATCAAAAACTGAAGTCTAACACCTTCAAAAATATCAATTATCATTTTTTCTAAAAAAGACCAAAATAGTTCTCTAAAATGAGCAAAGTACTTCATTTTTCATGTTTTTCTCAAAAAACTCTGGGATTGACGACTAACACATACAAATTTCTATTTTTCCTATTTTTTGCATAAAATCAAAAACTGAAGTCTAACACCTTCAAAAATATCAATTATCATTTTTTCTAAAAAAGACCAAAATAGTTCTCTAAAATGAGCAAAATACTTCATTTTTCATGTTTTTCTCAAAAAATTCCGTGAATGAAGACTAACACATACAAATTTCAATTTTTCCAATTTTTTTGCAAAAAATCAAAAACTGAAGTCTAACACCTTCAAAAATATCAATTATCATTTTTTCTAAAAGGGTCCAAAATAGTTCTCTAAAATGAGCAAAATACTTCATTTTTCATGTTTTTCTCAAAAAACTCCGGGATTGAAGATTAACACATACAAATTTCTATTTTTCCTATTTTTTTGCAAAAAATCAAAAACTGAAGTCTAACACCTTCAAAAATATCAATTATCATTTTTTCTAAAAAAGACCAAAATAGTTCTCTAAAATGAGCAAAATACTTCATTTTTCATGTTTTTGTCAAAAAACTCCGGGATTGAAGATTAACACATACAAATTTCTATTTTTCCTATTTTTTGCAAAAAATCAAAAACTGAAGTCTAACATCTTCAAAAATATCAATTATCATTTTTTCTAAAAGAGTCAAAAATAGTTCTCTAAAATTAGCAAAATACTTCATTTTTAATTTTTTTTCTCAAAAAACTTCGTAATTGAAGACTAACACATACAAATTTCTATTTTTCCAACTTTTTGCAAAAAATCAAAAACTGAAGTCTAACACCTTCAAAAATATCAATTATCATTTTTTCTAAAAAAGACCAAAATAGTTCTCTAAAATGAGCAAAATACTTCATTTTTCATGTTTTTCTCAAAAAACTCTGGGATTGAAGACTAACACATAAAAATTTCAATTTTTCCTATTTTTTGCATAAAATCAACAACTGAAGTCTAACACCTTCAAAAATATCAATTATCATTTTTTCTAAAAAAGACCAAAATAGTTCTCTAAAATGAGCAAAATACTTCATTTTTCATGTTTTTCTAAAAATATTCTGTGATTGAAGACTAACACATACAAATTTCTATTTTTCCTATTTGTTGCAGAAAATCAAAAACTGAAGTCTAACACCTTCAAAAATATCAATTATCATTTTTTCTAAAAGAGTCCAAAATAGTTCTCTAAAATGAGCAAAATACTTCATTTTTCATGTTTTTCTCAAAAAACTCCGGGATTGAAGATTAACACATACAAATTTCTATTTTTCCTATTTTTTGCAAAAAATCAAAAACTGAAGTCCAACTCCTTCAAAAATATCAATTATCATTTTTTCTAAAAAAGACCAAAATAGTCCTCTAAAATGAGCAAAATACTTCATTTTTCATGTTTTTGTCAAAAAACTCCGGGATTGAAGACTAACACATACAAATTTCTATTTTTCCTATTTTTTGCATAAAATCAAAAACTGAAGTCTGACACCTTCAAAAATATCAATTATCATTTTTTCTAAAAAAGACCAAAATAGTTCTCTAAAATGAGCAAAATACTTCATTTTTTATGTTTTTGTCAAAAAACTCCGGGATTGGAGACTAACACATACAAATTTCTATTTTTCCTATTTTTTGCATAAAATCAAAAACTGAAGTCTAACACCTTCAAAAATATCAATTATCATTTTTTCTAAAAAAGACCAAAATAGTTCTCTAAAATGAGCAAAATACTTCATTTTTCATGTTTTTCTCAAAAAACTCCGGGATTGAAGACTAACACATACAAATTTCTATTTTTCCTATTTTTTGCATAAAATCAAAAACTGATGTCTAACACCTTCAAATATATCAATTATCATTTTTTCTAAAAAAGACAAAAATAGTTCTCTAAAATGAGCAAAATACTTCATTTTTCATGTTTTTGTCAAAAAATTCCGTGATGGAAGACTAACACATACAAATTTCTATTTTTCCTATTTTATGCAAAAAATGAAAAACTGAAGTCTAACACCTTAAAAAATATCAATTATCATTTTTTCTAAAAGAGTCCAAAATAGTTCTCTAAAATGAGGAAAATACATCATTTTTCATTTTTTTCTCAAAAAACTTCGTAATTGAAGACTAACAAATACAAATTTATATTTTTCCTACTTTTTGCAAAAAAACAAAAACTGAAGTCTAACACCTTCAAAAATATCAATTATCATTTTTTCTAAAAAAGACCAAAATAGTTCTCTAAAATGAGCAAAATACTTCATTTTTCATGTTTTTCTCCAAAAACTCTGGGATTGAAGACTAACACATAAAAATTTCAATTTTGCCTATTTTTTGCATAAAATCAAAAACTGAAGTCTGACACCTTCAAAAATATCAATTATCATTTTTCCTAAAAAGGACCAAAATAGTTCTCTAAAATGAGCAAAATACTTCATTTTTCATGTTTTTCTCAAAAAATTCTGTGATTGAAGACTAACACATACAAATTTCTATTTTTCCTATTTGTTGCAGAAAATCAAAAACTGAAGTCTAACACCTTCAAAAATATCAATTATCATTTTTTCTAAAAGAGTCCAAAATAGTCCTCTAAAATGAGCAAAATACTTCATTTTTCATGTTTTTCTCAAAAAAACTCCGGGATTTAAGATTAACACATACAAATTTCTATTTTTCCTATTTTTTGCAAAAAATCAAAAACTGAAGTCTAACTCCTTCAAAAATATCAATTATCATTTTTTCTAAAAAAGACCAAAATAGTCCTCTAAAATGAGCAAAATACTTCATTTTTCATGTTTTTGTCAAAAAACTCCGGGATTGAAGACTAACACATACAAATTTCTATTTTTCCTATTTTTTGCATAAAATCAAAAACTGAAGTCTGACACCTTCAAAAATATCAATTATCATTTTTACTAAAAAAGACCAAAATAGTTCTCTAAAATGAGCAAAATACTTCATTTTTCATGTTTTTGTCAAAAAACTCCGGGAATGAAGACTAACACATACAAATTTCTATTTTTCCTATTTTTTGCATAAAATCAAAAACTGAAGTCTCACACCTTCAAAAATATCAATTATCATTTTTTCTAAAAAAGACCAAAATAGTTCTTTAAAATGAGCAAAATACTTCATTTTTCATGTTTTTCTCAAAAAACTACGGGATTGAAGACTAACACATACAAATTTCTATTTTTCCTATTTTTTGCATAAAATCAAAAACTGAAGTCTAACACCTTCAAATATATCAATTATCATTTTTTCTAAAAAAGACAAAAATAGTTCTCTAAAATGAGCAAAATACTTCATTTTTCATGTTTTTGTCAAAAAATTCCGTGATGGAAGACTAACACATACAAATTTCTATTTTTCCTATTTTTTGCAAAAAATCAAAAACTGAAGTCTAACACCTTCAAAAATATCAATTATCATTTTTTCTAAAAGAGTCCAAAATAGTTCTCTAAAATGAGGAAAATACTTCATTTTTCATTTTTTTCTCAAAAAACTTCGTAATTGAAGACTAACACATACAAATTTCTATTTTTCCTACTTTTTGCAAAAAAATAAAAACTGAAGTCTAACACCTTCAAAAAATATCAATTATCATTTTTTCTAAAAAAGACCAAAATAGTTCTCTAAAATGAGCAAAATACTTCATTTTTCATGTTTTTCTCAAAAAACTCCGGGATTGAAGACTAACACATACATATTTCTATTTTTCCTATTTTTTGCATAAAATCAAAAACTGAGGTCTAACACCTTCAAAAAAATCAATTATCATTTTTTCTGAAAAAGACAAAAATAGTTCTCTAAAATGAGCAAAATACTTCATTTTTCATGTTTTTGTCAAAAAACTCCGTGATTGAAGACTAACACATACAAATTTCTATTTTTCCTATTTTTTGCAAAAAATCAAAAACTGAAGTCTAACACCTTTAAAAATATCAATTATCATTTTTTCTAAAAGAGTCCAAAATAGTTCTCTAAAATGAGGAAAATACTTCATTTTTCATTTTTTTCTCAAAAAACTTCGTAATTGAAGACTAACACATACAAATTTCTATTTTTCCTACTTTTTTGCAAAAAATAAAAAACTGAAGTCTAACACCTTCAAAAAATATCAATTATCATTTTTTCTTAAAAAGACCAAAATTGTTCTCTAAAATGAGCAAAATACTTCATTTTTCATGTTTTTGTCAAAAAACTCCGGGATTGAAGACTAACACATACAAATTTCTATTTTTCCTATTTTTTGCATAAAATCAAAAACTGAAGTCTAACACCTTCAAAAATATCAATTATCATTTTTTCTAAAAGGGTCCAAAATAGTTCTCTATAATGAGCAAAATATTTCATTTTTCATGTTTTTCTCAAAAAACTTCGTGATTGAAGACTAACACATACAAATTTCTATTTTTTGCTATTTTTTGCAAAAAATCAAAAACTGAAGTCAAACACCTTCAAAAATATCAATTATCATTTTTTCTAAAAGAGTCCAAAATAGTTCTCTAAAATGAGCAAAATACTTCATTTTTCATTTTTTTCTCAAAAAACTTCGTAATTGAAGACTAACACATACAAATTTCTATTTTTCCAACTTTTTGCAAAAAATCAAAAACTGAAGTCTAACACCTTCAAAAATAACAATTATCATTTTTTCTAAAAAAGACCAAAATAGTTCTCTAAAATGAGCAAAATACTTCATTTGTCATGTTTTTGTCAAAAAACTCCGGGATTGAAGACTAACACATACAAATTTCTATTTTTCCTATTTTTTGCAAAAAATCAAAAACTGAAGTCTAACACCTTCAAAAATATCAATTATCATTTTTTCTAAAAAAGACCAAAATAGTTCTCTAAAATGAGCAAAGTACTTCATTTTTCATGTTTTTCTCAAAAAACTCTGGGATTGACGACTCACACATACAAATTTCTATTTTTCCTATTTTTTTGCATAAAATCAAAAACTGAAGTCTAACACCTTCAAAAATATCAATTATCATTTTTTCTAAAAAAGACCAAAATAGTTCTCTAAAATGAGCAAAATACTTCATTTTTCATGTTTTTCTCAAAAAATTCCGTGAATGAAGACTAACACATACAAATTTCAATTTTTCCAATTTTTTTGCAAAAAATCAAAAACTGAAGTCTAACACCTTCAAAAATATCAATTATCATTTTTTCTAAAAGGGTCCAAAATAGTTCTCTAAAATGAGCAAAATACTTCATTTTTCATGTTTTTCTCAAAAAACTCCGGGATTGAAGATTAACACATACAAATTTCTATTTTTCCTATTTTTTTGCAAAAAATCAAAAACTGAAGTCTAACACCTTCAAAAATATCAATTATCATTTTTTCTAAAAAAGACCAAAATAGTTCTCTAAAATGAGCAAAATACTTCATTTTTCATGTTTTTGTCAAAAAACTCCGGGATTGAAGATTAACACATACAAATTTCTATTTTTCCTATTTTTTGCAAAAAATCAAAAACTGAAGTCTAACACCTTCAAAAATATCAATTATCATTTTTTCTAAAAGAGTCAAAAATAGTTCTCTAAAATTAGCAAAATACTTCATTTTTAATTTTTTTCTCAAAAAACTTCGTAATTGAAGACTAACACATACAAATTTCTATTTTTCCAACTTTTTGCAAAAAATCAAAAACTGAAGTCTAACACCTTCAAAAATATCAATTATCATTTTTTCTAAAAAAGACCAAAATAGTTCTCTAAAATGAGCAAAATACTTCATTTTTCATGTTTTTGTCAAAAAACTCCGGGATTGAAGACTAACACATACAAATTTCTATTTTTCCTAATTTTTGCATAAAATAAAAAACTGAAGTCTAACACCTTCAAAAATATCAATTATCATTTTTTCTAAAAAAGACCAAAATAGTTCTCTAAAATGAGGAAAATACTTCATTTTTCATGTTTTTGTCAAAAAACTCCGGGATTGAAGACTAACACATACAAATTTCTATTTTTCCTATTTTTTGCATAAAATCAAAAACTGAAGTCTAACACCTTCAAAAATATCAATTATCATTTTTTCTAAAAAAGACCAAAATAGTTCTCTAAAATGAGCAAAATACTTCATTTGTCATGTTTTTGTCAAAAAACTCCTGGATTGAAGACTAACACATACAAATTTCTAGTTTTCCTATTTTTTGCATAAAATCAAAAACTGAAGTCTAACACCTTCAAAAATATCAATTATCATTTTTTCTAAAAAAGACCAAAATAGTTCTCTAAAATGAGCAAAATACTTCATTTGTCATGTTTTTGTCAAAAAACTCCGGGATTGAAGAATAACACATACAAATTTCTATTTTTCCTATTTTTTGCAAAAAATCAAAAACTGAAGTCTAACACCTTCAAAAATATCAATTATCATTTTTTCTAAAAAAGACCAAAATAGTTCTCTAAAATGAGCAAAGTACTTCATTTTTCATGTTTTTCTCAAAAAACTCTGGGATTGACGACTAACACATACAAATTTCTATTTTTCCTATTTTTTGCATAAAATCAAAAACTGAAGTCTGACACCTTCAAAAATATCAATTATCATTTTTTCTAAAAAAGACCAAAATAGTTCTCTAAAATGAGCAAAATACTTCATTTTTCATGTTTTTCTCAAAAAATTCCGTGAATGAAGACTAACACATACAAATTTCAATTTTTCCAATTTTTTTGCAAAAAATCAAAAACTGAAGTCTAACACCTTCAAAAATATCAATTATCATTTTTTCTAAAAGGGTCCAAAATAGTTCTCTAAAATGAGCAAAATACTTCATTTTTCATGTTTTTCTCAAAAAACTCCGGGATTGAAGACTAACACATACAAATTTCTATTTTTCCTATTTTTTGCATAAAATCAAAAACTGAAGTCTAACACCTTCAAAAATATCAATTATCATTTTTTCTAAAAAAGACCAAAATAGTTCTCTAAAATGAGCAAAATACTTCATTTGTCATGTTTTTGTCAAAAAACTCCGGGATTGAAGAATAACACATACAAATTTCTATTTTTCCTATTTTTTGCAAAAAATCAAAAACTGAAGTCTAACACCTTCAAAAATATCAATTATCATTTTTTCTAAAAAAGACCAAAATAGTTCTCTAAAATGAGCAAAGTACTTCATTTTTCATGTTTTTCTCAAAAAACTCTGGGATTGACGACTAACACATACAAATTTCTATTTTTCCTATTTTTTGCATAAAATCAAAAACTGAAGTCTGACACCTTCAAAAATATCAATTATCATTTTTTCTAAAAAAGACCAAAATAGTTCTCTAAAATGAGCAAAATACTTCATTTTTCATGTTTTTCTCAAAAAATTCCGTGAATGAAGACTAACACATACAAATTTCAATTTTTCCAATTTTTTTGCAAAAAATCAAAAACTGAAGTCTAACACCTTCAAAAATATCAATTATCATTTTTTCTAAAAGGGTCCAAAATAGTTCTCTAAAATGAGCAAAATACTTCATTTTTCATGTTTTTCTCAAAAAACTCCGGGATTGAAGACTAACACATACAAATTTCTATTTTTCCTATTTTTTGCATAAAATCAAAAACTGAAGTCTGACACCTTCAAAAATATCAATTATCATTTTTTCTAAAAAAGACCCAAATAGTTCTCTAAAATGAGCAAAATACTTCATTTTTCATGTTTTTGTCAAAAAACTCCGGGATTGAAGATTAACACATACAAATTTCTATTTTTCCTATTTTTTGCAAAAAATCAAAAACTGAAGTCTAACACCTTCAAAAATATCAATTATCATTTTTTCTAAAAGAGTCCAAAATAGTTCTCTAAAATTAGCAAAATACTTCATTTTTAATTTTTTTCTCAAAAAACTTCGTAATTGAAGACTAACACATACAAATTTCTATTTTTCCAACTTTTTGCAAAAAATCAAAAACTGAAGTCTAACACCTTCAAAAATATCAATTATCATTTTTTCTAAAAAAGACCAAAATAGTTCTCTAAAATGAGCAAAATACTTCATTTTTCATGTTTTTGTCAAAAAACTCCGGGATTGAAGACTAACACATACAAATTTCTATTTTTCCTAATTTTTGCATGAAATCAAAAACTGAAGTCTAACACCTTCAAAAATATCAATTATCATTTTTTCTAAAAAAGACCAAAATAGTTCTCTAAAATGAGCAAAATACTTCATTTGTCATGTTTTTCTCAAAAAACTCCGGGATTGAAGACTAACACATACAAATTTCTATTTTTCCTATTTTTTGCATAAAATCAAAAACTGAAGTCTAACACCTTCAAAAATATCAATTATCATTTTTTCTAAAAAAGACAAAAATAGTTCTCTAAAATGAGCAAAATACTTCATTTTTCATGTTTTTGTCAAAAAACTCCATGATTGAAGACTAACACATACAAATTTCTATTTTTCCTATTTTTTGCAAAATATCAAAAACTGAAGTCTAACACCTTCCAAAATATCAATTATCATTTTTTCTAAAAAAGACCAAAATAGTTCTCTAAAATGAGCAAAATACTTCATTTTTCATGTTTTTGTCAAAAAACTCCGGGATTGTAGACAAACACATACAAATTTCTATTTTTCCTATTTTTTGCATAAAATCAAAAACTGAAGTCTAACACCTTCAAAAATATCAATTATCATTTTTTCTAAAAGGGTCTAAAATAGTTCTCTAAAATGAGCAAAATACTTCATTTGTCATGTTTTTCTCAAAAAACTCCGGGATTGAAGACTAACACATACAAATTTCTATTTTTCCTATTTTTTGCATAAAATCAAAAACTGAAGTCAAACACCTTCAAAAATATCAATTATCATTATTTCTAAAAGAGTCCACAATAGTTCTATAAAATGAGCAAAATACTTCATTTTTCATTTTTTTCTCAAAAAACTCCGGGATTGAAGACTAACACATACAAATTTCTATTTTTCCTATTTTTTGCATAAAATCAAAAACTGAAGTCTAACACCTTCAAAAATATCAATTATCATTTTTTCTAAAAAAGACAAAAATAGTTCTCTAAAATGAGCAAAATACTTCATTTTTCATGTTTTTGTCAAAAAACTCCGTGATTGAAGACTAACACATACAAATTTCTATTTTTCCTATTATTTGCAAAAAATCAAAAACTGAAGTCTAACACCTTCCAAAATATCAATTATCATTTTTTCTAAAAGAGTCCAAAATAGTTCTCTAAAATGAGGAAAATACTTCATTTTTCATTTTTTTCTCAAAAAACTTCGTAATTGAAAACTAACACATACAAATTTCTATTTTTCCTACTTTTTGCAAAAAATCAAAAACTGAAGTCTAACACCTTCAAAAATATCAATTATCATTTTTTCTAAAAAAGACCAAAATAGTTCTCTAAAATGAGCAAAATACTTCATTATTCATGTTTTTGTCAAAAAACTCCGGGATTGAAGACTAACACATACAAATTTCTATTTTTCCTATTTTTTGCATAAAATCAAAAACTGAAGTCTAACACCTTCAAAAATATCAATTATCATTTTTTCTAAAAGGGTCCAAAATAGTTCTCTATAATGAGCAAAATATTTCATTTTTCATGTTTTTCTCAAAAAACTTCGTGATTGAAGACTAACACATACAAATTTCTATTTTTCCTATTTTTTGCAAAAAATCAAAAACTGAAGTCAAACACCTTCAAAAATATCAATTATCATTTTTTCTAAAAGAGTCCAAAATAGTTCTCTAAAATGAGCAAAATGCTTCATTTTTAATTTTTTTCTCAAAAAACTTCGTAATTGAAGACTAACACATACAAATTTCTATTTTTCCAACTTTTTGCAAAAAATCAAAAACTGAAGTCTAACACCTTCAAAAATATCAATTATCATTTTTTCTAAAAAAGACCAAAATAGTTCTCTAAAATGAGCAAAATACTTCATTTGTCATGTTTTTGTCAAAAAACTCCGAGATTGAAGACTAACACATACAAATTTCTATTTTTCCTATTTTTTGCAAAAAATCAAAAACTGAAGTCTAACACCTTCAAAAATATCAATTATCATTTTTTCTAAAAAAGACCAAAATAGTTCTCTAAAATGAGCAAAGTACTTCATTTTTCATGTTTTTCTCAAAAAACTCCGGGATTGAAGACTAACACATACAAATTTCTATTTTTCCTATTTTTGGCATAAAATCAAAAACTGAAGTCTGACACCTTCAAAAATATCAATTATCATTTTTTCTAAAAAAGACCAAAATAGTTCTCTAAAATGAGCAAAATACTTCATTTTTCATGTTTTTGTCAAAAAACTCCGGGATTGAAGATTAACACATACAAATTTCTATTTTTCCTATTTTTTGCAAAAAATCAAAAACTGAAGTCTAACACCTTCAAAAATATCAATTATCATTTTTTCTAAAAGAGTCCAAAATAGTTCTCTAAAATTAGCAAAATACTTCATTTTTAATTTTTTTCTCAAAAAACATCGTAATTGAAGACTAACACATACAAATTTCTATTTTTCCAACTTTTTGCAAAAAATCAAAAACTGAAGTCTAACACCTTCAAAAATATCAATTATCATTTTTTCTAAAAAAGACCAAAATAGTTCTCTAAAATGAGCAAAATACTTCATTTTTCATGTTTTTGTCAAAAAACTCCGGGATTGAAGACTAACACATACAAATTTCTATTTTTCCTATTTTTTGCAAAAAATCAAAAACTGATGTCTAACACCTTCAAAAATATCAATTATCATTTTTTCGAAAAAAGACCAAAATAGTTCTCTAAAATGAGCAAAGTACTTCATTTTTCATGTTTTTCTCAAAAAACTCTGGGATTGAAGACTAACACATACAAATTTCTATTTTTCCTATTTTTTGCATAAAATCAAAAACTGAAGTCTGACACCTTCAAAAATATGAATTATCATTTTTTCTAAAAGGGTCCAAAATAGTTCTCTAAAATGAGCAAAATACTTCATTTTTCATGTTTTTCGCAAAAAATTCCGTGAATGAAGACTAACACATACAAATTTCAATTTTTCCATTTTTTTTGCAAAAAATCAAAAACTGAAGTCTAACACCTTCAAAAATATCAATTATCATTTTTTCTAAAAGGGTCCAAAATAGTTCTCTAAAATGAGCAAAATACTTCATTTTTCATGTTTTTCGCAAAAAACTCCGGGATTGAAGATTAACACATACAAATTTCTATTTTTCCTATTTTTTTGCAAAAAATCAAAAACTGAAGTCTAACTCCTTCAAAAATATCAATTATCATTTTTTCTAAAAAAGACCAAAATAGTTCTCTAAAATGAGCAAAATACTTCATTTTTCATGTTTTTCTCAAAAAACTCCGGGATTGAAGACTAACACATACAAATTTCTATTTTTCCTATTTTTTGCATAAAATCAAAAACTGAAGTCTAACACCTTCAAAAATATCAATTATCATTTTTTCTAAAAAAGACCAAAATAGTTCTCTAAAATGAGCAAAATACTTCATTTTTCATGTTTTTCTCAAAAAATTCCGTGAATGAAGACTAACACATACAAATTTCAATTTTTCCAATTTTTTTGCAAAAAATCAAAAACTGAAGTCTAACACCTTCAAAAATATCAATTATCATTTTTTCTAAAAGGGTCCAAAATAGTTCTCTAAAATGAGCAAAATACTTCATTTTTCATGTTTTTCTCAAAAAACTCCGGGATTGAAGATTAACACATACAAATTTCTATTTTTCCAATTTTTTTGCAAAAAATCAAAAACTGAAGTCTAACTCCTTCAAAAATATCAATTATCATTTTTTCTAAAAAAGACCAAAATAGTTCTCTAAAATGAGCAAAATACTTCATTTTTCATGTTTTTCTCAAAAAACTCCGGGATTGAAGACTAACACATACAAATTTCTATTTTTCCTATTTTTTGCATAAAATCAAAAACTGAAGTCTGACACCTTCAAAAATATCAATTATCATTTTTTCTAAAAAAGACCCAAATAGTTCTCTAAAATGAGCAAAATACTTCATTTTTCATGTTTTTGTCAAAAAACTCCGGGATTGAAGATTAACACATACAAATTTCTATTTTTCCTATTTTTTGCAAAAAATCAAAAACTGAAGTCTAACTCCTTCAAAAATATCAATTATCATTTTTTCTAAAAAAGACCAAAATAGTTCTCTAATATGAGCAAAATACTTCATTTTTCATGTTTTTCTCAAAAAACTCCGGGATTGAAGACTAACACATACAAATTTCTATTTTTCCTATTTTTTGCATAAAATCAAAAACTGAAGTCTGACACCTTCAAAAATATCAATTATCATTTTTTCTAAAAAAGACCCAAATAGTTCTCTAAAATGAGCAAAATACTTCATTTTTCATGTTTTTGTCAAAAAACTCCGGGATTGAAGATTAACACATACAAATTTCTATTTTTCCTATTTTTTGCAAAAAATCAAAAACTGAAGTCTAACACCTTCAAAAATATCAATTATCATTTTTTCTAAAAGAGTCCAAAATAGTTCTCTAAAATGAGCAAAATACTTCATTTTTAATTTTTTTCTCAAAAAACTTCGTAATTGAAGACTAACACATACGAATTTCTATTTTTCCAACTTTTTGCAAAAAATCAAAAACTGAAGTCTAACACCTTCAAAAATATCAATTATCATTTTTTCTAAAAAAGACCAAAATAGTTCTCTAAAATGAGCAAAATACTTCATTTTTCATGTTTTTGTCAAAAAACTCCGGGATTGAAGACTAACACATACAAATTTCTATTTTTCCTATTTTTTGCAAAAAATCAAAAACTGAAGTCTAACACCTTCAAAAATATCAATTATCATTTTTTCTAAAAAAGACCAAAATAGTTCTCTAAAATGAGCAAAATACTTCATTTTTCATGTTTTTCTCAAAAAATTCCGTGAATGAAGACTAACACATACAAATTTCAATTTTTCCAATTTTTTTGCAAAAAATCAAAAACTGAAGTCTAACACCTTCAAAAATATCAATTATCATTTTTTCTAAAAGGGTCCAAAATAGTTCTCTAAAATGAGCAAAATACTTCATTTTTCATGTTTTTCTCAAAAAACTCCGGGATTGAAGATTAACACATACAAATTTCTATTTTTCCTATTTTTTTGCAAAAAATCAAAAACTGAAGTCTAACTCCTTCAAAAATATCAATTATCATTTTTTCTAAAAAAGACCAAAATAGTTCTCTAAAATGAGCAAAATACTTCATTTTTCATGTTTTTCTCAAAAAACTCCGGGATTGAAGACTAACACATACAAATTTCTATTTTTCCTATTTTTTGCATAAAATAAAAAACTGGAGTCTAACACCTTCAAATATATCAATTATCATTTTTTCTAAAAAAGACCCAAATAGTTCTCTAAAATGAGCAAAATACTTCATTTTTCATGTTTTTGTCAAAAAACTCCGGGATTGAAGATTAACACATACAAATTTCTATTTTTCCTATTTTTTGCAAAAAATCAAAAACTGAAGTCTAACACCTTCAAAAATATCAATTATCATTTTTTCTAAAAGAGTCCAAAATAGTTCTCTAAAATTAGCAAAATACTTCATTTTTAATTTTTTTCTCAAAAAACTTCGTAATTGAAGACTAACACATACAAATTTCTATTTTTCCAACTTTTTGCAAAAAATCAAAAACTGAAGTCTAACACCTTCAAAAATATCAATTATCATTTTTTCTAAAAAAGCCCAAAATAGTTCTCTAAAATGAGAAAAATACTTCATTTTTCATGTTTTTGTCAAAAAACTCCGGGATTGAAGACTAACACATACAAATTTCTATTTTTCCTATTTTTTGCAAAAAATCAAAAACTGAAGTCTAACACCTTCAAAAATATCAATTATCATTTTTTCTAAAAGAGTCCAAAATAGTTCTCTAAAATGAGCAAAATACTTCATTTTTAATTTTTTTCTCAAAAAACTTCGTAATTGAAGACTAACACATACAAATTTCTATTTTTCCAACTTTTTGCAAAAAATCAAAAACTGAAGTCTAACACCTTCAAAAATATCAATTATCATTTTTTCTAAAAAAGACCAAAATAGTTCTCTAAAATGAGCAAAATACTTCATTTTTCATGTTTTTGTCAAAAAACTCCGGGATTGAAGACTAACACATACAAATTTCTATTTTTCCTATTTTTTGCAAAAAATCAAAAACTGAAGTCTAACACCTTCAAAAATATCAATTATCATTTTTTCTAAAAAAGACCAAAATAGTTCTCTAAAATGAGCAAAGTACTTCATTTTTCATGTTTTTCTCAAAAAACTCTGGGATTGAAGACTAACACATACAAATTTCTATTTTTCCTATTTTTTGCATAAAATCATAAAACTGAAGTCTGACACCTTCAAAAATATCAATTATCATTTTTTCTAAAAAAGACCAAAATAGTTCTCTAAAATGAGCAAAATACTTCATTTTTCATGTTTTTCTCAAAAAATTCCGTGAATGAAGACTAACACATACAAATTTCAATTTTTCCAATTTTTTTGCAAAAAATAAAAAACTGAAGTCTAACACCTTCAAAAATATCAATTATCATTTTTTCTAAAAGGGTCCAAAATAGTTCTCTAAAATGAGCAAAATACTTCATTTTTCATGTTTTTCTCAAAAAACTCCGGGATTGAAGATTAACATATACAAATTTCTATTTTTCCTATTTTTTTGCAAAAAATCAAAAACTGAAGTCTAACTCCTTCAAAAATATCAATTATCATTTTTTCTAAAAAAGACCAAAATAGTTCTCTAATATGAGCAAAATACTTCATTTTTCATGTTTTTCTCAAAAAACTCCGGGATTGAAGACTAACACATACACATTTCTATTTTTCCTATTTTTTGCATAAAATCAAAAACTGAAGTCTGACACCTTCAAAAATACCAATTATCATTTTTTCTAAAAAAGACCCAAATAGTTCTCTAAAATGAGCAAAATACTTCATTTTTCATGTTTTTGTCAAAAAACTCCGGGATTGAAGATTAACACATACAAATTTCTATTTTTCCTATTTTTTGCAAAAAATCAAAAACTGAAGTCTAACACCTTCAAAAATATCAATTATCGTTTTTTCTAAAAGAGTCCAAAATAGTTCTCTAAAATTAGCAAAATACTTCATTTTTAATTTTTTTCTCAAAAAACTTCGTAATTGAAGACTAACACATACAAATTTCTATTTTTCCAACTTTTTGCAAAAAATCAAAAACTGAAGTCTAACACCTTCAAAAATATCAATTATCATTTTTTCTATAAAAGACCAAAATAGTTCTCTAAAATGAGCAAAATACTTCATTTTTCATGTTTTTGTCAAAAAACTCCGGGATTGAAGACTAACACATACAAATTTCTATTTTTCCTATTTTTTGCAAAAAATCAAAAACTGAAGTCTAACACCTTCAAAAATATCAATTATCATTTTTTCTAAAAAAGACCAAAATAGTTCTCTAAAATGAGCAAAATACTTCATTTTTCATGTTTTTCTCAAAAAATTCCGTGAATGAAGACTAACACATACAAATTTCAATTTTTCCAATTTTTTTGCAAAAAATCAAAAACTGAAGTCTAACACCTTCAAAAATATCAATTATCATTTTTTCTAAAAGGGTCCAAAATAGTTCTCTAAAATGAGCAAAATACTTCATTTTTCATGTTTTTCTCAAAAAACTCCGGGATTGAAGATTAACACATACAAATTTCTATTTTTCCTATTTTTTTGCAAAAAATCAAAAACTGAAGTCTAACTCCTTCAAAAATATCAATTATCATTTTTTCTAAAAAAGACCAAAATAGTTCTCTAAAATGAGCAAAATACTTCATTTTTCATGTTTTTCTCAAAAAACTCCGGGATTGAAGACTAACACATACAAATTTCTATTTTTCCTATTTTTTGCATAAAATCAAAAACTGAAGTCTAACACCTTCAAAAATATCAATTATCATTTTTTCTATAAAAGACCAAAATAGTTCTCTAAAATGAGCAAAATACTTCATTTTTCATGTTTTTCTCAAAAAATTCCGTGAATGAAGACTAACACATACAAATTTCAATTTTTCCAATTTTTTTGCAAAAAATCAAAAACTGAAGTCTAACACCTTCAAAAATATCAATTATCATTTTTTCTAAAAGGGTCCAAAATAGTTCTCTAAAATGAGCAAAATACTTCATTTTTCATGTTTTTCTCAAAAAACTCCGGGATTGAAGATTAACACATACAAATTTCTATTTTTCCAATTTTTTTGCAAAAAATCAAAAACTGAAGTCTAACTCCTTCAAAAATATCAATTATCATTTTTTCTAAAAAAGACCAAAATAGTTCTCTAAAATGAGCAAAATACTTCATTTTTCATGTTTTTCTCAAAAAACTCCGGGATTGAAGACTAACACATACAAATTTCTATTTTTCCTATTTTTTGCATAAAATCAAAAACTGAAGTCTGACACCTTCAAAAATATCAATTATCATTTTTTCTAAAAAAGACCCAAATAGTTCTCTAAAATGAGCAAAATACTTCATTTTTCATGTTTTTGTCAAAAAACTCCGGGATTGAAGATTAACACATACAAATTTCTATTTTTCCTATTTTTTGCAAAAAATCAAAAACTGAAGTCTAACTCCTTCAAAAATATCAATTATCATTTTTTCTAAAAAAGACCAAAATAGTTCTCTAATATGAGCAAAATACTTCATTTTTCATGTTTTTCTCAAAAAACTCCGGGATTGAAGACTAACACATACAAATTTCTATTTTTCCTATTTTTTGCATAAAATCAAAAACTGAAGTCTGACACCTTCAAAAATATCAATTATCATTTTTTCTAAAAAAGACCAAAATAGTTCTCTAAAATGAGCAAAATACTTCATTTTTAATTTTTTTCTCAAAAAACTTCGTAATTGAAGACTAACACATACAAATTTCTATTTTTCCAACTTTTTGCAAAAAATCAAAAACTGAAGTCTAACACCTTCAAAAATATCAATTATCATTTTTTCTAAAAAAGACCAAAATAGTTCTCTAAAATGAGCAAAATACTTCATTTTTCATGTTTTTGTCAAAAAACTCCGGGATTGAAGACTAACACATACAAATTTCTATTTTCCCTATTTTTTGCATAAAATCAAAAACTGAAGTCTCACACCTTCAAAAATATCAATTATCATTTTTTCTAAAAAAGACCAAAATAGTTCTCTAAAATGAGCAAAATACTTCATTTTTCATATTTTTCTCAAAAAACTCCGGGATTGAAGACTAACACATACAAATTTCTATTTTTCCTATTTTTTGCAAAAAATCAAAAACTGAAGTCTAACACCTTCAAAAATATCAATTATCATTTTTTCTAAAAAAGACCAAAATAGTTCTCTAAAATGAGCAAAGTACTTCATTTTTCATGTTTTTTCTCAAAAAACTCTGGGATTGAAGACTAACACATACAAATTTTCTATTTTTCGTATTTTTTGCATAAAATCAAAAACTGAAGTCTGACACCTTCAAAAATATCAATTATCATTTTTTCTAAAAAAGACCTAAATAGTTCTCTAAAATGAGCAAAATACTTCATTTTTCATTTTTTCTCAAAAAATTCCGTGAATGAAGACTAACACATACAAATTTCAATTTTTCCAATTTTTTTGCAAAAAATCAAAAACTGAAGTCTAACACCTTCAAAAATATCAATTATCATTTTTTCTAAAAGGGTCCAAAATAGTTCTCTAAAATGAGCAAAATACTTCATTTTTCATGTTTTTCTCAAAAAACTCCGGGATTGAAGATTAACACATACAAATTTCTATTTTTCCTATTTTTTTGCAAAAAATCAAAAACTGAAGTCTAACTCCTTCAAAAATATCAATTATCATTTTTTCTAAAAAAGACCAAAATAGTTCTCTAAAATGAGCAAAATACTTCATTTTTCATGTTTTTCTCAAAAAACTCCGGGATTGAAGACTAACACATACAAATTTCTATTTTTCCTATTTTTTGCATAAAATCAAAAACTGAAGTCTAACACCTTCAAAAATATCAATTATCATTTTTTCTAAAAAAGACCCAACTAGTTCTCTAAAATGAGCAAAATACTTCATTTTTCATGTTGTTGTCAAAAAACTCCGGGATTGAAGATTAACACATACAAATTTCTATTTTTCCTATTTTTTGCAAAAAATCAAAAACTGAAGTCTATCACCTTCAAAAATATCAATTATCATTTTTTCTAAAAAAGACCAAAATAGTTCTCTAAAATGAGCAAAATACTTCATTTTTCATGTTTTTCTCAAAAAATTCCGTGAATGAAGACTAACACATACAAATTTCAATTTTTCCAATTTTTTTGCAAAAAATCAAAAACTGAAGTCTAACACCTTCAAAAATATCAATTATCATTTTTTCTAAAAAAGACCAAAATAGTTCTCTAAAATGAGCAAAATACTTCATTTTTCATGTTTTTCTCAAAAAACTCCGGGATTGAAGACTAACACATACAAATTTCTATTTTTCCTATTTTTTGCAGAAAATAAAAAACTGAAGTCTGACACCTTCAAAAATATCAATTATAATTTTTTCTAAAAAAGACCAAAATAGTTCTCTAAAATGAGCAAAATACTTCATTTTTCATGTTTTTCTCAAAAAACTCCGGGATTGAAGACTAACACATACAAATTTCTATTTTTCCTATTTTTTGCATAAAATCAAAAACTGAAGTCTGACACCTTCAAAAATATCAATTATCATTTTTTCTAAAAAAGACCCAACTAGTTCTCTAAAATGAGCAAAATACTTCATTTTTCATGTTTTTGTCAAAAAACTCCGGGATTGAAGATTAACACATACAAATTTCTATTTTTCCTATTTTTTGCAAAAAATCAAAAACTGAAGTCTATCACCTTCAAAAATATCAATTATCATTTTTTCTAAAAAAGACCAAAATAGTTCTCTAAAATGAGCAAAATACTTCATTTTTCATGTTTTTCTCAAAAAACTCCTGGATTGAAGACTAACACATACAAATTTCTATTTTTCCTATTTTTTGCATAAAATCAAAAACTGAAGTCTAACACCTTCAAAAATATCAATTATCATTTTATCTAAAAAAGACCAAAATAGTTCTCTAAAATGAGCAAAATACTTCATTTTTCATGTTTTTCTCAAAAAATTCCGTGAATGAAGACTAACACATACAAATTTCAATTTTTCCAATTTTTTGCTGAAAATCAAAAACTGAAGTCTAACACCTTCAAAAATATCAATTATCATTTTTTCTAAAAAAGACCAAAATAGTTCTCTAAAATGAGCAAAATACTTCATTTTTCATGTTTTTGTCAAAAAACTCCGGGATTGATGACTAACACATACAAATTTCTATTTTTCCTATTTTTTGCAAAAAATCAAAAACTGAAGTCAAACAACTTCAAAAATATCAATTATCATTTTTTCTAAAAGAGTCCAAAATAGTTCTCTAAAATGAGCAAAATACTTCATTTTTCATTTTTTTCTCAAAAAACTTCGTAATTGAAGACTAACACATACAAATTTCTATTTTTCCAACTTTTTGTAAAAAATAAAAAACTGAAGTCTAACACCTTCAAAAATACCAATTATCATTTTTTCTAAAAAAGACCAAAATAGTTCTCTAAAATGAGCAAAATACTTCATTTTTCATGTTTTTGTCAAATAACTCCGGGATTGAAGATTAACACATACAAATTTCTATTTTTCCTATTTTTTGCATAAAATCAAAAACTGAAGTCTAACACCTTCAAAAATATCAATTATCATTTTTTCTAAAAAAGACCAAAATAGTTCTCTAAAATGAGCAAAATACTTCATTTTTCATGTTTTTCTCAAAAAACTCCGGGATTGAAGACTAACACATACAAATTTCTATTTTTCCTATTTTTTGCAAAAAATCAAAAACTGAAGTCTAACACCTTCAAAAATATCAATTATCATTTTTTCTAAAAAAGACCAAAATAGTCCTCTAAAATGAGCAAAATACTTCATTTTTCATGTTTTTCTCAAAAAACTCCGGGATTGAAGACTAACACATACAAATTGCTATTTTTCCTATTTTTTGCAGAAAATAAAAAACTGAAGTCTGACACCTTCAAAAATATCAATTATCATTTTTTCTAAAAAAGACCAAAATAGTTCTCTAAAATGAGCAAAGTACTTCATTTTTCATGTTTTTGTCAAAAAACTCCGGGATTGAAGACTAACACATACAAATTTCTATTTTTCCTATTTTTTTGCAAAAAATCAAAAACTGAAGTCTAACACCTTCAAAAATATCAATTATCATTTTTTCTAAAAGGGTCCAAAATAGTTCTCTAAAATGAGCAAAATACTTCATTTTTCATGTTTTTCTCAAAAAACTCCGGGATTGAAGATTAACACATACAAATTTCTATTTTTCCTATTTTTTTGCAAAAAATCAAAAACTGAAGTCTAACTCCTTCAAAAATATCAATTATCATTTTTTCTAAAAAAGACCAAAGTAGTTCTCTAAAATGAGCAAAATACTTCATTTTTCATGTTTTTCTCAAAAAACTCCGGGATTGAAGACTAACACATACAAATTTCTATTTTTCCTATTTTTTGCATAAAATCAAAAACTGAAGTCTAACACCTTCAAAAATATCAATTATCATTTTTTCTAAAAAAGACCCAACTAGTTCTCTAAAATGAGCAAAATACTTCATTTTTCATGTTGTTGTCAAAAAACTCCGGGATTGAAGATTAACACATACAAATTTCTATTTTTCCTATTTTTTGCAAAAAATCAAAAACTGAAGTCTATCACCTTCAAAAATATCAATTATCATTTTTTCTAAAAAAGACCAAAATAGTTCTCTAAAATGAGCAAAATACTTCATTTTTCATGTTTTTCTCAAAAAATTCCGTGAATGAAGACTAACACATACAAATTTCAATTTTTCCAATTTTTTTGCAAAAAATCAAAAACTGAAGTCTAACACCTTCAAAAATATCAATTATCATTTTTTCTAAAAAAGACCAAAATAGTTCTCTAAAATGAGCAAAATACTTCATTTTTCATGTTTTTCTCAAAAAACTCCGGGATTGAAGACTAACACATACAAATTTCTATTTTTCCTATTTTTTGCAGAAAATAAAAAACTGAAGTCTGACACCTTCAAAAATATCAATTATAATTTTTTCTAAAAAAGACCAAAATAGTTCTCTAAAATGAGCAAAATACTTCATTTTTCATGTTTTTCTCAAAAAACTCCGGGATTGAAGACTAACACATACAAATTTCTATTTTTCCTATTTTTTGCATAAAATCAAAAACTGAAGTCTGACACCTTCAAAAATATCAATTATCATTTTTTCTAAAAAAGACCCAACTAGTTCTCTAAAATGAGCAAAATACTTCATTTTTCATGTTTTTGTCAAAAAACTCCGGGATTGAAGATTAACACATACAAATTTCTATTTTTCCTATTTTTTGCAAAAAATCAAAAACTGAAGTCTATCACCTTCAAAAATATCAATTATCATTTTTTCTAAAAAAGACCAAAATAGTTCTCTAAAATGAGCAAAATACTTCATTTTTCATGTTTTTCTCAAAAAACTCCTGGATTGAAGACTAACACATACAAATTTCTATTTTTCCTATTTTTTGCATAAAATCAAAAACTGAAGTCTAACACCTTCAAAAATATCAATTATCATTTTATCTAAAAAAGACCAAAATAGTTCTCTAAAATGAGCAAAATACTTCATTTTTCATGTTTTTCTCAAAAAATTCCGTGAATGAAGACTAACACATACAAATTTCAATTTTTCCAATTTTTTGCTGAAAATCAAAAACTGAAGTCTAACACCTTCAAAAATATCAATTATCATTTTTTCTAAAAAAGACCAAAATAGTTCTCTAAAATGAGCAAAATACTTCATTTTTCATGTTTTTGTCAAAAAACTCCGGGATTGATGACTAACACATACAAATTTCTATTTTTCCTATTTTTTGCAAAAAATCAAAAACTGAAGTCAAACAACTTCAAAAATATCAATTATCATTTTTTCTAAAAGAGTCCAAAATAGTTCTCTAAAATGAGCAAAATACTTCATTTTTCATTTTTTTCTCAAAAAACTTCGTAATTGAAGACTAACACATACAAATTTCTATTTTTCCACCTTTTTGTAAAAAATAAAAAATTGAAGTCTAACACCTTCAAAAATACCAATTATCATTTTTTCTAAAAAAGACCAAAATAGTTCTCTAAAATGAGCAAAATACTTCATTTTTCATGTTTTTGTCAAATAACTCCGGGATTGAAGATTAACACATACAAATTTCTATTTTTCCTATTTTTTGCATAAAATCAAAAACTGAAGTCTAACACCTTCAAAAATATCAATTATCATTTTTTCTAAAAAAGACCAAAATAGTTCTCTAAAATGAGCAAAATACTTCATTTTTCATGTTTTTCTCAAAAAACTCCGGGATTGAAGACTAACACATACAAATTTCTATTTTTCCTATTTTTTGCAAAAAATCAAAAACTGAAGTCTAACACCTTCAAAAATATCAATTATCATTTTTTCTAAAAAAGACCAAAATAGTTCTCTAAAATGAGCAAAATACTTCATTTTTCATGTTTTTCTCAAAAAACTCCGGGATTGAAGACTAACACATACAAATTGCTATTTTTCCTATTTTTTGCAGAAAATAAAAAACTGAAGTCTGACACCTTCAAAAATATCAATTATCATTTTTTCTAAAAAAGACCAAAATAGTTCTCTAAAATGAGCAAAGTACTTCATTTTTCATGTTTTTGTCAAAAAACTCCGGGATTGAAGACTAACACATACAAATTTCTATTTTTCCTATTTTTTTGCAAAAAATCAAAAACTGAAGTCTAACACCTTCAAAAATATCAATTATCATTTTTTCTAAAAGGGTCCAAAATAGTTCTCTAAAATGAGCAAAATACTTCATTTTTCATGTTTTTCTCAAAAAACTCCGGGATTGAAGATTAACACATACAAATTTCTATTTTTCCTATTTTTTTGCAAAAAATCAAAAACTGAAGTCTAACTCCTTCAAAAATATCAATTATCATTTTTTCTAAAAAAGACCAAAATAGTTCTCTAAAATGAGCAAAATACTTCATTTTTCATGTTTTTCTCAAAAAACTCCGGGATTGAAGACTAACACATACAAATTTCTATTTTTCCTATTTTTTGCATAAAATCAAAAACTGAAGTCTAACACCTTCAAAAATATCAATTATCATTTTTTCTAAAAAAGACCCAACTAGTTCTCTAAAATGAGCAAAATACTTCATTTTTCATGTTGTTGTCAAAAAACTCCGGGATTGAAGATTAACACATACAAATTTCTATTTTTCCTATTTTTTGCAAAAAATCAAAAACTGAAGTCTATCACCTTCGAAAATATCAATTATCATTTTTTCTAAAAAAGACCAAAATAGTTCTCTAAAATGAGCAAAATACTTCATTTTTCATGTTTTTCTCAAAAAATTCCGTGAATGAAGACTAACACATACAAATTTCAATTTTTCCAATTTTTTTGCAAAAAATCAAAAACTGAAGTCTAACACCTTCAAAAATATCAATTATCATTTTTTCTAAAAAAGACCAAAATAGTTCTCTAAAATGAGCAAAATACTTCATTTTTCATGTTTTTCTCAAAAAACTCCGGGATTGAAGACTAACACATACAAATTTCTATTTTTCCTATTTTTTGCAGAAAATAAAAAACTGAAGTCTGACACCTTCAAAAATATCAATTATAATTTTTTCTAAAAAAGACCAAAATAGTTCTCTAAAATGAGCAAAATACTTCATTTTTCATGTTTTTCTCAAAAAACTCCGGGATTGAAGACTAACACATACAAATTTCTATTTTTCCTATTTTTTGCATAAAATCAAAAACTGAAGTCTGACACCTTCAAAAATATCAATTATCATTTTTTCTAAAAAAGACCCAACTAGTTCTCTAAAATGAGCAAAATACTTCATTTTTCATGTTTTTGTCAAAAAACTCCGGGATTGAAGATTAACACATACAAATTTCTATTTTTCCTATTTTTTGCAAAAAATCAAAAACTGAAGTCTATCACCTTCAAAAATATCAATTATCATTTTTTCTAAAAAAGACCAAAATAGTTCTCTAAAATGAGCAAAATACTTCATTTTTCATGTTTTTCTCAAAAAACTCCTGGATTGAAGACTAACACATACAAATTTCTATTTTTCCTATTTTTTGCATAAAATCAAAAACTGAAGTCTAACACCTTCAAAAATATCAATTATCATTTTATCTAAAAAAGACCAAAATAGTTCTCTAAAATGAGCAAAATACTTCATTTTTCATGTTTTTCTCAAAAAATTCCGTGAATGAAGACTAACACATACAAATTTCAATTTTTCCAATTTTTTGCTGAAAATCAAAAACTGAAGTCTAACACCTTCAAAAATATCAATTATCATTTTTTCTAAAAAAGACCAAAATAGTTCTCTAAAATGAGCAAAATACTTCATTTTTCATGTTTTTGTCAAAAAACTCCGGGATTGATGACTAACACATACAAATTTCTATTTTTCCTATTTTTTGCAAAAAATCAAAAACTGAAGTCAAACAACTTCAAAAATATCAATTATCATTTTTTCTAAAAGAGTCCAAAATAGTTCTCTAAAATGAGCAAAATACTTCATTTTTCATTTTTTTCTCAAAAAACTTCGTAATTGAAGACTAACACATACAAATTTCTATTTTTCCAACTTTTTGTAAAAAATAAAAAACTGAAGTCTAACACCTTCAAAAATACCAATTATCATTTTTTCTAAAAAAGACCAAAATAGTTCTCTAAAATGAGCAAAATACTTCATTTTTCATGTTTTTGTCAAATAACTCCGGGATTGAAGATTAACACATACAAATTTCTATTTTTCCTATTTTTTGCATAAAATCAAAAACTGAAGTCTAACACCTTCAAAAATATCAATTATCATTTTTTCTAAAAAAGACCAAAATAGTTCTCTAAAATGAGCAAAATACTTCATTTTTCATGTTTTTCTCAAAAAACTCCGGGATTGAAGACTAACACATACAAATTTCTATTTTTCCTATTTTTTGCAAAAAATCAAAAACTGAAGTCTAACACCTTCAAAAATATCAATTATCATTTTTTCTAAAAAAGACCAAAATAGTTCTCTAAAATGAGCAAAATACTTCATTTTTCATGTTTTTCTCAAAAAACTCCGGGATTGAAGACTAACACATACAAATTTCTATTTTTCCTATTTTTTGCATAAAATTAAAAACTCAAGTCTAACAACTTCAAAAATATCAATTATCATTTTTTCTAAAAAAGACCAAAATAGTTCTCTAAAATGAGCAAAATACTTCATTTTTCATGTTTTTGTCAAAAAACTCCGGGATTGAAGAATAACACATAAAAATTTCAATTTTTCCTATTTTTTGCATAAAATCAAAAACTGAAGTCTAACACCTTCAAAAATATCAATTATCATTTTTTCTAAAAGGGTCCAAAATAGTTCTCTATAATGAGCAAAATACTTCATTTTTCATGATTTTCTCAAAAAACTTCGTGATTGAAGACTAACACATACAAATTTCTATTTTTCCTATTTTTTGCAAAAAATAAAAAACTGAAGTCAACCACCTTCAAAAATATCAATTATCATTTTTTCTAAAAGAGTCCAAAATAGTTCTCTAAAATGAGGAAAATACTTCATTTCTCATTTTTTTCTCAAAAAACTTCGTAATTGAAGACTAACACATACAAATTTCTATTTTTCCAACTTTTTGCAAAAAATAAAAAACTGAAGTCTAACACCTTCAAAAATATCAATTATCATTTTTTTCTAAAAAAGACCAAAATAGTTCTCTAAAATGAGCAAAATACTTCATTTTTCATGTTTTTGTCAAAAAACTCCGGGATTGAAGACTAACACATACAAATTTCTATTTTTCCTATTTTTTGCATAAAATCAAAAACTGAAGTCTAACACCTTCAAAAATATCAATTATCATTTTTTCTAAAAAAGACCAAAATAGTTCTCTAAAATGAGCAAAATACTTCATTTTTCATGTTTTTCTCAAAAAACTCCGCGATTGAAGACTAACACATACAAATTTCTATTTTTCCTATTTTTTGCAAAAAATCAAAAACTGAAGTCTAACACCTTCAAAAATATCAATTATCATTTTTTCTAAAAGAGTCCAAAATAGTTCTCTAAAATGCGGAAAATACTTCATTTTTCATTTTTTTCTCAAAAAACTTCGTGATTGAAGACTAACACATACAAATTTCTATTTTTCCAACTTTTTGTAAAAAATAAAAAACTCCGCGATTGAAGACTAACACATACAAATTTCTATTTTTCCTATTTTTTGCAAAAAATCAAAAACTGAAGTCAAACACCTTCAAAAATATCAATTATCATTTTTTCTAAAAGAGTCCAAAATAGTTCTCTAAAATGAGCAAAATACTTCATTTTTCATTTTTTTCTCAAAAAACTTCGTAATTGAAGACTAACACATACAAATTTCTATTTTTCCAACTTTTTGTAAAAAATAAAAAACTGAAGTCTAACACCTTCAAAAATACCAATTATCATTTTTTCTAAAAAAGACCAAAATAGTTCTCTAAAATGAGCAAAATACTTCATTTTTCATGTTTTTGTCAAATAACTCCGGGATTGAAGATTAACACATACAAATTTCTATTTTTCCTATTTTTTGCATAAAATCAAAAACTGAAGTCTAACACCTTCAAAAATATCAATTATCATTTTTTCTAAAAAAGACCAAAATAGTTCTCTAAAATGAGCAAAATACTTCATTTTTCATGTTTTTCTCAAAAAACTCCGGGATTGAAGACTAACACATACAAATTTCTATTTTTGCTATTTTTTGCAAAAAATCAAAAACTGAAGTCTAACACCTTCAAAAATATCAATTATCATTTTTTCTAAAAAAGACCAAAATAGTTCTCTAAAATGAGCAAAATACTTCATTTTTCATGTTTTTCTCAAAAAACTCCGGGATTGAAGACTAACACATACAAATTGCTATTTTTCCTATTTTTTGCAGAAAATAAAAAACTGAAGTCTGACACCTTCAAAAATATCAATTATCATTTTTTCTAAAAAAGACCAAAATAGTTCTCTAAAATGAGCAAAGTACTTCATTTTTCATGTTTTTGTCAAAAAACTCCGGGATTGAAGACTAACACATACAAATTTCTATTTTTCCTATTTTTTGCATAAAATTAAAAACTCAAGTCTAACAACTTCAAAAATATCAATTATCATTTTTTCTAAAAAAGACCAAAATAGTTCTCTAAAATGAGCAAAATACTTCATTTTTCATGTTTTTGTCAAAAAACTCCGGGATTGAAGACTAACACATAAAAATTTCAATTTTTCCTATTTTTTGCATAAAATCAAAAACTGAAGTCTAACACCTTCAAAAATATCAATTATCATTTTTTCTAAAAAAGACCAAAATAGTTCTCTAAAATGAGCAAAATACTTCATTTTTCATGTTTTTCTCAAAAAACTCCGGGATTGAAGACTAACACATACAAATTTCTATTTTCGCTATTTTTTGCAAAAAATCAAAAACTGAAGTCTAACACCTTCAAAAATATCAATTATCATTTTTTCTAAAAAAGACCAAAATAGTTCTCTAAAATGAGCAAAATACTTCATTTTTCATGATTTTCTCAAAAAACTTCGTGATTGAAGACTAACACATACAAATTTCTATTTTTCCTATTTTTTGCAAAAAATAAAAAACTGAAGTCAACCACCTTCAAAAATATCAATTATCATTTTTTCTAAAAGAGTCCAAAATAGTTCTCTAAAATGAGGAAAATACTTCATTTCTCATTTTTTTCTCAAAAAACTTCGTAATTGAAGACTAACACATACAAATTTCTATTTTTCCAACTTTTTGCAAAAAATAAAAAACTGAAGTCTAACACCTTCAAAAATATCAATTATCATTTTTTCTAAAAAAGACCAAAATAGTTCTCTAAAATGAGCAAAATACTTCATTTTTCATGTTTTTGTCAAAAAACTCCGGGATTGAAGACTAACACATACAAATTTCTATTTTTCCTATTTTTTGCATAAAATCAAAAACTGAAGTCTAACACCTTCAAAAATATCAATTATCATTTTTTCTAAAAAAGACCAAAATAGTTCTCTAAAATGAGCAAAATACTTCATTTTTCATGTTTTTCTCAAAAAACTCCGGGATTGAAGACTAACACATACAAATTTCTATTTTTCCTATTTTTTGCAAAAAATCAAAAACTGAAGTCTAACACCTTCAAAAATATCAATTATCATTTTTTCTAAAAGAGTCCAAAATAGTTCTCTAAAATGCGGAAAATACTTCATTTTTCATTTTTTTCTCAAAAAACTTCGTGATTGAAGACTAACACATACAAATTTCTATTTTTCCTATTTTTTGCAAAAAATCAAAAACTGAAGTCAAACACCTTCAAAAATATCAATTATCATTTTTTCTAAAAGAGTCCAAAATAGTTCTCTAAAATGAGCAAAATACTTCATTTTTCATTTTTTTCTCAAAAAACTTCGTAATTGAAGACTAACACATACAAATTTCTATTTTTCCAACTTTTTGTAAAAAATAAAAAACTGAAGTCTAACACCTTCAAAAATACCAATTATCATTTTTTCTAAAAAAGACCAAAATAGTTCTCTAAAATGAGCAAAATACTTCATTTTTCATGTTTTTGTCAAATAACTCCGGGATTGAAGATTAACACATACAAATTTCTATTTTTCCTATTTTTTGCATAAAATCAAAAACTGAAGTCTAACACCTTCAAAAATATCAATTATCATTTTTTCTAAAAAAGACCAAAATAGTTCTCTAAAATGAGCAAAATACTTCATTTTTCATGTTTTTCTCAAAAAACTCCGGGATTGAAGACTAACACATACAAATTTCTATTTTTGCTATTTTTTGCAAAAAATCAAAAACTGAAGTCTAACACCTTCAAAAATATCAATTATCATTTTTTCTAAAAAAGACCAAAATAGTTCTCTAAAATGAGCAAAATACTTCATTTTTCATGTTTTTCTCAAAAAACTCCGGGATTGAAGACTAACACATACAAATTGCTATTTTTCCTATTTTTTGCAGAAAATAAAAAACTGAAGTCTGACACCTTCAAAAATATCAATTATCATTTTTTCTAAAAAAGACCAAAATAGTTCTCTAAAATGAGCAAAGTACTTCATTTTTCATGTTTTTGTCAAAAAACTCCGGGATTGAAGACTAACACATACAAATTTCTATTTTTCCTATTTTTTGCATAAATTTAAAAACTCAAGTCTAACAACTTCAAAAATATCAATTATCATTTTTTCTAAAAAAGACCAAAATAGTTCTCTAAAATGAGCAAAATACTTCATTTTTCATGTTTTTGTCAAAAAACTCCGGGATTGAAGACTAACACATAAAAATTTCAATTTTTCCTATTTTTTGCATAAAATCAAAAACTGAAGTCTAACACCTTCAAACATATCAATTATCATTTTTTCTAAAAAAGACCAAAATAGTTCTCTAAAATGAGCAAAATACTTCATTTTTCATGTTTTTCTCAAAAAACTCCGGGATTGAAGACTAACACATACAAATTTCTATTTTTGCTATTTTTTGCAAAAAATCAAAAACTGAAGTCTAACACCTTCAAAAATATCAATTATCATTTTTTCTAAAAAAGACCAAAATAGTTCTCTAAAATGAGCAAAATACTTCATTTTTCATGTTTTTGTCAAAAAACTCCGGGATTGAAGACTAACACATACAAATTTCTATTTTTCCTATTTTTTGCATAAAATCAAAAATTGAAGTCTAACACCTTCAAAAATATCAATTATCATTTTTTCTAAAAAAGACCAAAATAGTTCTCTAAAATGAGCAAAATACTTCATTTTTCATGTTTTTGTAAAAAAACTCCGGGATTGAAGACTAACACATACAAATTTCTATTTTTCCTATTTTTTGCATAAAATCAAAAACTGAAGTCTAACACCTTCAAAAATATCAATTATCATTTTTTCTAAAAAAGACCAAAATAGTTCTCTAAAATGAGCAAAATACTTCATTTTTCATGTTTTTCTCAAAAAACTCCGGGATTGAAGACTAACACATACAAATTTCTATTTTTCCTATTGTTTGCATAAAATCAAAAGCTGAAGTCTATCACCTTAAAAAATATCAATTATCATTTTTTCTAAAAAAGACCAAAATAGTTCTCTAAAATGAGCAAAATACTTCATTTTTCATGTTTTTGTCAAAAAACTCCGGGATTGAAGACTAACACATTCAAATTTCTATTTTTCCTATTTTTTGCATAAAATCAAAAACTGAAGTCTAACACCTTCAAAAATATCAATTATCATTTTTTCTAAAAAAGACCAAAATAGTTCTCTAAAATGAGCAAAATACTTCATTTTTCATGTTTTTCTCAAAAAACTCCGGGATTGAAGACTAACACATACAAATTTCTATTTTTCCTATTGTTTGCATAAAATCAAAAGCTGAAGTCTATCACCTTAAAAAATATCAATTATCATTTTTTCTAAAAAAGACCAAAATAGTTCTCTAAAATGAGCAAAATACTTCATTTTTCATGTTTTTGTCAAAAAACTCCGTGATTGAAGACTAACACATACAAATTTCTATTTTTCCTATTTTTTACAAAAAATCAAAAACTGAAGTCTAACACCTTCAAAAATATCAATTATCATTTTTTCTAAAAGAGTCCAAAATAGTTCTCTAAAATGAGCAAAATACTTCATTTTTCATGTTTTTCTCAAAAAACTTCGTGATTGAAGACAAACACATACAAATTTCTATTTTTCCTATTTTTTGCAAAAAATCAAAAACTGAAGTCAAACACCTTCAAAAATATCATTTATCATTTTTTCTAAAAGAGTCCAAAATAGTTCTCTAAAATGAGCAAAATGCTTCATTTTTCATTTTTTTCTCAAAAAACTTCGTAATTGAAGACTAACACATACAAATTTCTATTTTTCCAACTTTTTGCAAAAAATCAAAAACTGAAGTCTAACACCTTCAAAAATATCAATTATCATTTTTTCGAAAAAAGACCAAAATAGTTCTCTAAAATGAGCAAAATACTTCATTTTTCATGTTTTTGTCAAAAAACTCCGGGATTGAAGACTAACACATACAAATTTCTATTTTTCCTATTTTTTGCATAAAATCAAAAACTGAAGTCTAACACCTTCAAAAATATCAATTATCATTTTTTCTAAAAAAGACCAAAATAGTTCTCTAAAATGAGCAAAATACTTCATTTTTCATGTTTTTCTCAAAAAACTCCGGGATTGAAGACTAACACATACAAATTTCTATTTTTCCTATTTTTTGCATAAAATCAAAAGCTGAAGTCTATCACCTTCAAAAATATCAATTATCATTTTTTCTAAAAAAGACCAAAATAGTTCTCTAAAATGAGCAAAATACTTAATTTTTCATGTTTTTCTCAAAAAACTCTGGGATTGAAGACTAACACATACAAATTTCTATTTTTCCTATTTTTTGCATAAAATCAAAAACTGAAGTCTGACACCTTCAAAAATATCAATTATCATTTTTTCTAAAAAAGACCAAAATAGTTCTCTAAAATGAGCAAAATACTTCATTTTTCATGTTTTTCTCAAAAAATTCCGTGAATGAAGACTAACACATACAAATTTCAATTTTTCCAATTTTTTGGCAGAAAATCAAAAACTGAAGTCTAACACCTTCAAAAATATCAATTATCATTGTTTCTAAAAGGGTCCAAAATAGTTCTCTAAAATTAGCAAAATACTTCATTTTTCATGTTTTTCTCAAAAAACTCCGGGATTGAAGATTAACACATACAAATTTCTATTTTTCCTATTTTTTGCAAAAAATCAAAAACTGAAGTCTAACACCTTAAAAAATATCAATTTTCATTTTTTCTAAAAAAAACCAAAATAGTTCTCTAAAATGAGCAAAATACTTCATTTTTCATGTTTTTCTCAAAAAACTCCGGGATTGAAGACTGACACATACAAATTTCTATTTTTCCTATTTTTTGCATAAAATCAAAAACTGAAGTCTAACACCTTCAAAAATATCAATTATCATTTTTTCTAAAAAAGACCAAAATAGTTCTCTAAAATGAGCAAAATACTTCATTTTTCATGTTTTTGTCAAAAAACTCCGGGATTGAAGACTAACACATACAAATTTCTATTTTTCCTATTTTTTGCATAAAATCAAAAACTGAAGTCTAACACCTTCAAAAATATCAATTATCATTTTTTCTAAAAAAGACCAAAATAGTTCTCTAAAATGAGCAAAATACTTCATTTTTCATGTTTTTGTCAAAAAACTCCGGGATTGAAGACTAACACATACAAATTTCTATTTTTCCTATTGTTTGCATAAAATCAAAAACTGAAGTCTAACACCTTCAAAAATATCAATTATCATTTTTTCTAAAAAAGACCAAAATAGTTCTCTAAAATGAGCAAAATACTTCATTTTTCATGTTTTTCTCAAAAAACTCCGGGATTGAAGACTAACACATACAAATTTCTATTTTTCCTATTGTTTGCATAAAATCAAAAGCTGAAGTCTATCACCTTAAAAAATATCAATTATCATTTTTTCTAAAAAAGACCAAAATAGTTCTCTAAAATGAGCAAAATACTTCATTTTTCATGTTTTTGTCAAAAAACTCCGTGATTGAAGACTAACACATACAAATTTCTATTTTTCCTATTTTTTACAAAAAATCAAAAACTGAAGTCTAACACCTTCAAAAATATCAATTATCATTTTTTCTAAAAGAGTCCAAAATAGTTCTCTAAAATGAGCAAAATACTTCATTTTTCATGTTTTTCTCAAAAAACTTCGTGATTGAAGACAAACACATACAAATTTCTATTTTTCCTATTTTTTGCAAAAAATCAAAAAAAGAAGTCTAACACCTTCAAAAATATCAATTATCATTTTTTCTAAAAAAGACCAAAATAGTTCTTTAAAATGAGCAAAATACTTCATTTTTCATGTTTTTCTCAAAAAACTCCTGGATTGAAGACTAACACATACAAATTTCTATTTTTCCTATTTTTTGCATAAAATCAAAAACTGAAGTCTAACACCTTCAAAAATATCAATTATCATTTTATCTAAAAAAGACCAAAATAGTTCTCTAAAATGAGCAAAATACTTCATTTTTCATGTTTTTCTCAAAAAATTCCGTGAATGAAGACTAACACATACAAATTTTAATTTTTCCAATTTTTTGCGCAAAATCAAAAACTGAAGTCTAACACCTTCAAAAATATCAATTATCATTTTTTCTAAAAAAGACCAAAATAGTTCTCTAAAATGAGCAAAATACTTCATTTTTCATGTTTTTGTCAAAAAACTCCGGGATTGAAGACTAACACATACAAATTTCTATTTTTCCTATTTTTTGCAAAAAATCAAAAACTGAAGTCAAACACCTTCAAAAATATCAATTATCATTTTTTCTAAAAGAGTCCAAAATAGTTCTCTAAAATGAGCAAAATACTTCATTTTTCATGTTTTTCTCAAAAAACTCCGGGATTGAAGACTAACACATACAAATTTCTATTTTTCCTATTGTTTGCATAAAATCAAAAGCTGAAGTCTATCACCTTAAAAAATATCAATTATCATTTTTTCTAAAAAAGACCAAAATAGTTCTCTAAAATGAGCAAAATACTTCATTTTTCATGTTTTTGTCAAAAAACTCCGTGATTGAAGACTAACACATACAAATTTCTATTTTTCCTATTTTTTACCAAAAATCAAAAACTGAAGTCTAACACCTTCAAAAATATCAATTATCATTTTTTCTAAAAGAGTCCAAAATAGTTCTCTAAAATGAGCAAAATACTTCATTTTTCATGTTTTTCTCAAAAAACTTCGTGATTGAAGACAAACACATACAAATTTCTATTTTTCCTATTTTTTGCAAAAAATCAAAAAAAGAAGTCTAACACCTTCAAAAATATCAATTATCATTTTTTCTAAAAAAGACCAAAATAGTTCTTTAAAATGAGCAAAATACTTCATTTTTCATGTTTTTCTCAAAAAACTCCTGGATTGAAGACTAACACATACAAATTTCTATTTTTCCTATTTTTTGCATAAAATCAAAAACTGAAGTCTAACACCTTCAAAAATATCAATTATCATTTTATCTAAAAAAGACCAAAATAGTTCTCTAAAATGAGCAAAATACTTCATTTTTCATGTTTTTCTCAAAAAATTCCGTGAATGAAGACTAACACATACAAATTTTAATTTTTCCAATTTTTTGCGCAAAATCAAAAACTGAAGTCTAACACCTTCAAAAATATCAATTATCATTTTTTCTAAAAAAACCAAAATAGTTCTCTAAAATGAGCAAAATACTTCATTTTTCATGTTTTTGTCAAAAAACTCCGGGATTGAAGACTAACACATACAAATTTCTATTTTTCCTATTTTTTGCAAAAAATCAAAAACTGAAGTCAAACACCTTCAAAAATATCAATTATCATTTTTTCTAAAAGAGTCCAAAATAGTTCTCTAAAATGAGCAAAATACTTCATTTTTCATTTTTTTCTCAAAAAACTTCGTAATTGAAGACTAACACATACAAATTTCTATTTTTCCAACTTTTTGCAAAAAATCAAAAACTGAAGTCTAACACCTTCAAAAATATCAATTATCATTTTTTCTAAAAAAGACCAAAATAGTTCTCTAAAATGAGAAAAATACTTCATTTTTCATGTTTTTGTCAAAAAACTCCGGGATTGAAGACTAACACATACAAATTTCTATTTTTCCTATTTTTTGCATAAAATCAAAAACTGAAGTCTAACACCTTCAAAAATATCAATTATCATTTTTTCTAAAAAAGACCAAAATAGTTCTCTAAAATGAGCAAAATACTTCATTTATCATGTTTTTCTCAAAAAACTCCAGGATTGAAGACTAACACATACAAATTTCTATTTTTTCTATTTTTTGCAAAAAATCAAAAAACTGAAGTCTAACACCTTCAAAAATATCAATTATCATTTTTTCTAAAAAAGACCAAAATAGTTCTCTAAAATGAGCAAAATACTTCATTTTTCATGTTTTTCTCAAAAAACTCCGGGATTGAAGACTAACACATACAAATTTATATTTTTCCTATTTTTTGCATAAAATCAAAAACTGAAGTCTGACACCTTCAAAAATATCAATTATCATTTTTTCCAAAAAAGACCAAAATAGTTCTCGAAAATGAGCAAAATACTTCATTTTTCATGTTTTTGTCAAAAAACTCCGTGATTGAAGTCTAACACATACAAATTTATATTTTTCCTATTTTTTGCAAAAAATCAAAAACTGAAGTCTAACACCTTCAAAAATATCAATTATCATTTTTTCTAAAAGAGTCCAAAATAGTTCTCTAAAATGAGCAAAATACTTCATTTTTCATGTTTTTCTCAAAAAACTTCGTGATTGAAGACTAACACATACAAATTTCTATTTTTCCTATTTTTTGCAAAAAATCAAAAAAAGAAGTCTAACACCTTCAAAAATATCAATTATCATTTTTTCTAAAAAAGACCAAAATAGTTCTCTAAAATGAGCAAAATACTTCATTTTTCATGTTTTTCTCAAAAAACTCCTGGATTGAAGACTAACACATACAAATTTCTATTTTTCCTATTTTTTGCATAAAATCAAAAACTGAAGTCTAACACCTTCAAAAATATCAATTATCATTTTATCTAAAAAAGACCAAAATAGTTCTCTAAAATGAGCAAAATACTTCATTTTTCATGTTTTTCTCAAAAAATTCCGTGAATGAAGACTAACACATACAAATTTCAATTTTTCCAATTTTTTGCAGAAAATCAAAAACTGAAGTCTAACACCTTCAAAAATATGAATTATCATTTTTTCTAAAAAAGACCAAAATAGTTCTCTAAAATGAGCAAAATACTTCATTTTTCATGTTTTTGTCAAAAAACTCCGGGATTGAAGACTAACACATACAAATTTCTATTTTTCCTATTTTTTGCAAAAAATCAAAAACTGAAGTCAAACAACTTCAAAAATATCAATTATCATTTTTTCTAAAAGAGTCCAAAATAGTTCTCTAAAATGAGCAAAATACTTCATTTTTCATTTTTTTCTCAAAAAACTTCGTAATTGAAGACTAACACATACAAATTTTAATTTTTCCAACTTTTTGTAAAAAATCAAAAACTGAAGTCTAACACCTTCAAAAATACCAATTATCATTTTTTCTAAAAAAGACCAAAATAGTTCTCTAAAATGAGCAAAATACTTCATTTTTCATGTTTTTGTCAAAAAACTCCGGGATTGAAGACTAACACATACAAATTTCTATTTTTCCTATTTTTTGCATAAAATCAAAAACTGAAGTCTAACACCTTCAAAAATATCAATTATCATTTTTTCTAAAAAAGACCAAAATAGTTCTCTAAAATGAGCAAAATACTTCATTTTTCATGTTTTTCTCAAAAAACTCCGGGATTGAAGACTAACACATACAAATTTCTATTTTTCCTATTTTTTGCAAAAAATCAAAAACTGAAGTCTAACACCTTCAAAAATATCAATTATCATTTTTTCTAAAAAAGACCAAAATAGTTCTCTAAAATGAGCAAAATACTTCATTTTTCATGTTTTTCTCAAAAAACTCCGGGATTGAAGACTAACACATACAAATTGCTATTTTTCCTATTTTTTGCAGAAAATAAAAAACTGAAGTCGAACACCTTCAAAAATATCAATTATCATTTTTTCTAAAAGGGTCCAAAATAGTTCTCTGAAATGAGCAAAATACTTCATTTTTCATGTTTTTCACAAAAAACTCCGGGATTGAAGATTAACACAAACAAATTTCTATTTTTCCTATTTTTTGCAAAAAATAAAAAACTGAAGTCTAACACCTTCAAAAATATCAATTATCATTTTTTCTAAAAAAGACCAAAATAGTTCTCTAAAATGAGCAAAATACTTCATTTTTCATGTTTTTCTCAAAAAACTCCGGGATTGAAGACTGACACATACAAATTTCTATTTTTCCTACTTTTTGCAAAAAATCAAAAACTGAAGTCTAACACCTTCAAAAATATCAATTATCATTTTTTCTAAAAAAGACCAAAATAGTTCTCTAAAATGAGCAAAGTACTTCATTTTTCATGTTTTTGTCAAAAAACTCCGGGATTGAAGACTAACACATACAAATTTCTATTTTTCCTATTTTTTGCATAAAATTAAAAACTCAAGTCTAACAACTTCAAAAATATCAATTATCATTTTTTCTAAAAAAGACCAAAATAGTTCTCTAAAATGGGCAAAATACTTCATTTTTCATGTTTTTGTCAAAAAACTCCGGGATTGAAGACTAACACATAAAAATTTCAATTTTTCCTATTTTTTGCATAAAATCAAAAACTGAAGTCTAACACCTTCAAAAATATCAATTATCATTTTTTCTAAAAGGGTCCAAAATAGTTCTCTATAATGAGCAAAATATTTCATTTTTCATGTTTTTCTCAAAAAACTTCGTGATTGAAGACTAACACATACAAATTTCTATTTTTCCTATTTTTTGCAAAAAATAAAAAACTGAAGTCAACCACCTTCAAAAATATCAATTATCATTTTTTCTAAAAGAGTCCAAAATAGTTCTCTGAAATGAGCAAAATACTTCATTTCTCATTTTTTCCTCAAAAAACTTCGTAATTGAAGACTAACACATACAAATTTCTATTTTTCCAACTTTTTGCAAAAAATAAAAAACTGAAGTCTAACACCTTCAAAAATATCAATTATCATTTTTTCTAAAAAAGACCAAAATAGTTCTCTAAAATGAGCAAAATACTTCATTTTTCATGTTTTTGTCAAAAAACTCCGGGATTGAAGACTAATACATACAAATTTCTATTTTTCCTATTTTTTGCATAAAATCAAAAATTGAAGTCTAACACCTTCAAAAATATCAATTATCATTTTTTCTAAAAAAGACCAAAATAGTTCTCTAAAATGAGCAAAATACTTCATTTTTCATGTTTTTGACAAAAAACTCCGGGATTGAAGATTAACACATACAAATTTCTATTTTTCCTATTTTTTGCATAAAATCAAAAACGGAAGTCTAACACCTTCAAAAATATCAATTATCATTTTTTCTAAAAAAGACCAAAATAGTTCTCTAAAATGAGCAAAATACTTCATTTTTCATGTTTTTGACAAAAAACTCCGTGATTGAAGACTATAACATACAAATTTCTATTTTTCCTATTTTTTGCAAAAAATCAAAAACTGAAGTCTAACACCTTCAAAAATATCAATTATCATTTTTTCTAAAAGAGTCCAAAATAGTTCTCTAAAATGCGGAAAATACTTCATTTTTCTTTTTTTTCTCAAAAAACATCGTGATTGAAGACTAACACATACAAATATCTATTTTTCCTATTTTTTGCAAAAAATCAAAAACTGAAGTCAAACACCTTCAAAAATATCAATTATCATTTTTTCTAAAAAAGACCAAAATAGTTCTCTAAAATGAGCAAAATATTTCATTTTTCATGTTTTTCTCAAAAAACTCCGGGATTGAAGACTGACACATACAAATTTCTATTTTTCCTACTTTTTGCAAAAAATCAAAAACTGAAGTCTAACACCTTCAAAAATATCAATTATCATTTTTTCTAAAAAAGACCAAAATAGTTCTCTAAAATGAGCAAAGTACTTCATTTTTCATGTTTTTGTCAAAAAACTCCGGGATTGAAGACTAACACATACAAATTTCTATTTTTCCTATTTTTTGCATAAAATAAAAAACTGAAGTCTAACACCTTCAAAAATGTCAATTATCATTTTTTCTAAAAAAGACCAAAATAGTTCTCTAAAATGAGCAAAATACTTCATTTTTCATGTTTTTCTCAAAAAACTCCGGGATTGAAGACTAACACATACAAATTTCTATTTTTCCTATTTTTTGCATAAAATCAAAAACTGAAGTCTAACACCTTCAAAAATATCAATTATCATTTTATCTAAAAAAGACCAAAATAGTTCTCTAAAATGAGCAAAATACTTCATTTTTCATGTTTTTCTCAAAAAATTCCGTGAATGAAGACTAACACATACAAATTTCAATTTTTCCAATTTTTTGCAGAAAATCAAAAACTGAAGTCTAACACCTTCAAAAATATCAATTATCATTTTTTCTAAAAAAGACCAAAATAGTTCTCTAAAATGAGCAAAATACTTCATTTTTCATGTTTTTGTCAAAAAACTCCGGGATTGAAGACTAACACATACAAATTTCTATTTTTCCTATTTTTTGCAAAAAATCAAAAACTGAAGTCAAACAACTTCAAAAATATCAATTATCATTTTTTCTAAAAGAGTCCAAAATAGTTCTCTAAAATGAGCAAAATACTTCATTTTTCATTTTTTTCTCAAAAAACTTCGTAATTGAAGACTAACACATACAAATTTCTATTTTTCCAACTTTTTGTAAAAAATCAAAAACTGAAGTCTAACACCTTCAAAAATACCAATTATCATTTTTTCTAAAAAAGACCAAAATAGTTCTCTAAAATGAGCAAAATACTTCATTTTTCATGTTTTTGTCAAAAAACTCCGGGATTGAAGACTAATACATACAAATTTCTATTTTTCCTATTTTTTGCATAAAATCAAAAACTGAAGTCTAACACCTTCAAAAATATCAATTATCATTTTTTCTAAAAAAGACCAAAATAGTTCTCTAAAATGAGCAAAATACTTCATTTTTCATGTTTTTCTCAAAAAACTCCGGGATTGAAGACTAACACATACAAATTTCTATTTTTCCTATTTTTTGCAAAAAATCAAAAACTGAAGTCTAACACCTTCAAAAATATCAATTATCATTTTTTCTAAAAAAGACCAAAATAGTTCTCTAAAATGAGCAAAATACTTCATTTTTCATGTTTTTCTCAAAAAACTCCGGGATTGAAGACTAACACATACAAATTGCTATTTTTCCTATTTTTTGCAGAAAATAAAAAACTGAAGTCTAACACCTTCAAAAATATCAATTATCATTTTTTCTAAAAGGGTCCAAAATAGTTCTCTGAAATGAGCAAAATACTTCATTTTTCATGTTTTTCACAAAAAACTCCGGGATTGAAGATTAACACAAACAAATTTCTATTTTTCCTATTTTTTGCAAAAAATCAAAAACTGAAGTCTAACACCTTCAAAAATATCAATTATCATTTTTTCTAAAAAAGACCAAAATAGTTCTCTAAAATGAGCAAAATACTTCATTTTTCATGTTTTTCTCAAAAAACTCCGGGATTGAAGACTGACACATACAAATTTCTATTTTTCCTACTTTTTGCAAAAAATCAAAAACTGAAGTCTAACACCTTCAAAAATATCAATTATCATTTTTTCTAAAAAAGACCAAAATAGTTCTCTAAAATGAGCAAAGTACTTCATTTTTCATGTTTTTGTCAAAAAACTCCGGGATTGAAGACTAACACATACAAATTTCTATTTTTCCTATTTTTTGCATAAAATTAAAAACTCAAGTCTAACAACTTCAAAAATATCAATTATCATTTTTTCTAAAAAAGACCAAAATAGTTCTCTAAAATGGGCAAAATACTTCATTTTTCTTGTTTTTGTCAAAAAACTCCGGGATTGAAGACTAACACATAAAAATTTCAATTTTTCCTATTTTTTGCATAAAATCAAAAACTGAAGTCTAACACCTTCAAAAATATCAATTATCATTTTTTCTAAAAGGGTCCAAAATAGTTCTCTATAATGAGCAAAATACTTCATTTTTCATGTTTTTCTCAAAAAACTTCGTGATTGAAGACTAACACATACAAATTTCTATTTTTCCTATTTTTTGCAAAAAATAAAAAACTGAAGTCAACCACCTTCAAAAATATCAATTATCATTTTTTCTAAAAGAGTCCAAAATAGTTCTCTGAAATGAGCAAAATACTTCATTTCTCATTTTTTCCTCAAAAAACTTCGTAATTGAAGACTAACACATACAAATTTCTATTTTTCCAACTTTTTGCAAAAAATAAAAAACTGAAGTCTAACACCTTCAAAAATATCAATTATCATTTTTTCTAAAAAAGACCAAAATAGTTCTCTAAAATGAGCAAAATACTTCATTTTTCATGTTTTTGTCAAAAAACTCCGGGATTGAACACTAATACATACAAATTTCTATTTTTCCTATTTTTTGCATAAAATCAAAAATTGAAGTCTAACACCTTCAAAAATATCAATTATCATTTTTTCTAAAAAAGACCAAAATAGTTCTCTAAAATGAGCAAAATACTTCATTTTTCATGTTTTTGACAAAAAACTCCGGGATTGAAGATTAACACATACAAATTTCTATTTTTCCTATTTTTTGCATAAAATCAAAAACGGAAGTCTAACACCTTCAAAAATATCAATTATCATTTTTTCTAAAAAAGACCAAAATAGTTCTCTAAAATGAGCAAAATACTTCATTTTTCATGTTTTTGACAAAAAACTCCGTGATTGAAGACTATAACATACAAATTTCTATTTTTCCTATTTTTTGCAAAAAATCAAAAACTGAAGTCTAACACCTTCAAAAATATCAATTATCATTTTTTCTAAAAGAGTCCAAAATAGTTCTCTAAAATGCGGAAAATACTTCATTTTTCTTTTTTTTCTCAAAAAACATGGTGATTGAAGACTAACACATACAAATATCTATTTTTCCTATTTTTTGCAAAAAATCAAAAACTGAAGTCAAACACCTTCAAAAATATCAATTATCATTTTTTCTAAAAAAGACCAAAATAGTTCTCTAAAATGAGCAAAATATTTCATTTTTCATGTTTTTCTCAAAAAACTCCGGGATTGAAGACTGACACATACAAATTTCTATTTTTCCTACTTTTTGCAAAAAATCAAAAACTAAAGTCTAACACCTTCAAAAATATCAATTATCATTTTTTCTAAAAAATACCAAAATAGTTCTCTAAAATGAGCAAAGTACTTCATTTTTCATGTTTTTGTCAAAAAACTCCGGGATTGAAGACTAACACATACAAATTTCTATTTTTCCTATTTTTTGCATAAAATCAAAAACTGAAGTCTAACACCTTCAAAAATGTCAATTATCATTTTTTCTAAAAAAGACCAAAATAGTTCTCTAAAATGAGCAAAATACTTCATTTTTCATGTTTTTCTCAAAAAACTCCGGGATTGAAGACTAACACATACAAATTTCTATTTTTCCTATTTTTTGCATAAAATCAAAAACCGAAGTCTAACACCTTCAAAAATATCAATTATCATTTTATCTAAAAAAGACCAAAATAGTTCTCTAAAATGAGCAAAATACTTCATTTTTCATGTTTTTCTCAAAAAATTCCGTGAATGAAGACTAACACATACAAATTTCAATTTTTCCAATTTTTTGCAGAAAATCAAAAACTGAAGTCTAACACCTTCAAAAATATCAATTATCATTTTTTCTAAAAAAGACCAAAATAGTTCTCTAAAATGAGCAAAATACTTCATTTTTCATGTTTTTGTCAAAAAACTCCGGGATTGAAGACTAACACATACAAATTTCTATTTTTCCTATTTTTTGCAAAAAATCAAAAACTGAAGTCAAACAACTTCAAAAATATCAATTATCATTTTTTCTAAAAGAGTGCAAAATAGTTCTCTAAAATGAGCAAAATACTTCATTTTTCATTTTTTTCTCAAAAAACTTCGTAATTGAAGACTAACACATACAAATTTCTATTTTTCCAACTTTTTGTAAAAAATCGAAAACTGAAGTCTAACACCTTCAAAAATACCAATTATCATTTTTTCTAAAAAAGACCAAAATAGTTCTCTAAAATGAGCAAAATACTTCATTTTTCATGTTTTTGTCAAAAAACTCCGGGATTGAAGACTAACACATACAAATTTCTATTTTTCCTATTTTTTGCATAAAATCAAAAACTGAAGTCTAACACCTTCAAAAATATCAATTATCATTTTTTCTAAAAAAGACCAAAATAGTTCTCTAAAATGAGCAAAATACTTCATTTTTCATGTTTTTCTCAAAAAACTCCGGGATTGAAGACTAACACATACAAATTTCTATTTTTCCTATTTTTTGCAAAAAATCAAAAACTGAAGTCTAACACCTTCAAAAATATCAATTATCATTTTTTCTAAAAAAGACCAAAATAGTTCTCTAAAATGAGCAAAATACTTCATTTTTCATGTTTTTCTCAAAAAACTCCGGGATTGAAGACTAACACATACAAATTGCTATTTTTCCTATTTTTTGCAGAAAATAAAAAACTGAAGTCTAACACCTTCAAAAATATCAATTATCATTTTTTCTAAAAGGGTCCAAAATAGTTCTCTGAAATGAGCAAAATACTTCATTTTTCATGTTTTTGACAAAAAACTCCGGGATTGAAGATTAACACATACAAACTTTTATTTTTCCTATTTTTTGCAAAAAATCAAAAACTGAAGTCTAACACCTTCAAAAATATCAATTATCATTTTTTCTAAAAAAGACCAAAATAGATCTCTAAAATGAGCAAAATACTTAATTTTTCATGTTTTTCTCAAAAAACTCCGGGATTGAAGACTGACACATACAAATTTCTATTTTTCCTACTTTTTGCAAAAAATCAAAAACTGAAGTCTAACACCTTCAAAAATATCAATTATCATTTTTTCTAAAAAAGACCAAAATAGTTCTCTAAAATGAGCAAAATACTTCATTTTTCATGTTTTTGTCAAAAAACTCCGGGATTGAAGACTAACACATAAAAATTTCAATTTTTCCTATTTTTTGCATAAAATCAAAAACTGAAGTCTAACACCTTCAAAAATATCAATTATCATTTTTTCTAAAAGGGTCCAAAATAGTTCTCTATAATGAGCAAAATACTTCATTTTTCATGTTTTTCTCAAAAAACTTCGTGATTGAAGACTAACACATACAAATTTCTATTTTTCCTATTTTTTGCAAAAAATAAAAAACTGAAGTCAACCACCTTCAAAAATATCAATTATCATTTTTTCTAAAAGAGTCCAAAATAGTTCTCTAAAATGAGCAAAATACTTCATTTCTCATTTTTTCCTCAAAAAACTTCGTAATTGAAGACTAACACATACAAATTTCTATTTTTCCAACTTTTTGCAAAAAATAAAAAACTGAAGTCTAACACCTTCAAAAATATCAATTATCATTTTTTCTAAAAAAGACCAAAATTGTTCTCTAAAATGAGCAAAATACTTCATTTTTCATGTTTTTGTCAAAAAACTCCGGGATTGAACACTAATACATACAAATTTCTATTTTTCCTATTTTTTGCATAAAATCAAAAATTGAAGTCTAACACCTTCAAAAATATCAATTATCATTTTTTCTAAAAAAGACCAAAATAGTTCTCTAAAATTTGCAAAATACTTCATTTTTCATGTTTTTGACAAAAAACTCCGGGATTGAAGACTAACACATACAAATTTCTATTTTTCCTATTTTTTGCATAAAATCAAAAACGGAAGTCTAACACCTTCAAAAATATCAATTATCATTTTTTCTAAAAAAGACCAAAATAGTTCTCTAAAATGAGCAAAATACTCCATTTTTCATGTTTTTCTCAAAAAACTCCGGGATTGAAGACTAACACATACAAATTTCTATTTTTCCTATTTTTTGCATAAAATCAAAAACTGAAGTCTAACACCTTCAAAAATATCAATTATCATTTTTTCTAAAAAAGACCAAAATAGTTCTCTAAAATGAGCAAAATACTTCATTTTTCATGTTTTTGTCAAAAAACTCCGTGATTGAAGACTATAACATACAAATTTCTATTTTTCCTATTTTTTGCAAAAAATCAAAAACTGAAGTCTAACACCTTCAAAAATATCAATTATCATTTTTTCTAAAAAAGACCAAAATAGTTCTCTAAAATGAGCAAAATACTTCATTTTTTCTCAAAAAACATCGTGATTGAAGACTAACACATACAAATTTCTATTTTTCCTATTTTTTGCAAAAAATCAAAAACTGAAGTCAAACACCTTCAAAAATATCAACTATCATTTTTTCTAAAAAAGACCAAAATAGTTCTCTAAAATGAGCAAAATATTTCATTTTTCATGTTTTTCTCAAAAAACTCCGGGATTGAAGACTGACACATACAAATTTCTATTTTTCCTACTTTTTGCAAAAAATCAAAAACTGAAGTCTAACACCTTCAAAAATATCAATTATCATTTTTTCTAAAAAAGACCAAAATAGTTCTCTAAAATGAGCAAAGTACTTCATTTTTCATGTTTTTGTCAAAAAACTCCGGGATTGAAGCCTAACACATACAAATTTCTATTTTTCCTATTTTTTGCATAAAATCAAAAACTGAAGTCTAACACCTTCAAAAATGTCAATTATCATTTTTTCTAAAAAAGACCAAAATAGTTCTCTAAAATGAGCAAAATACTTCATTTTTCATGTTTTTCTCAAAAAACTCCGGGATTGAAGACTAACACATACAAATTTCTATTTTTCCTATTTTTTGCATAAAATCAAAAACTGAAGTCTAACACCTTCAAAAATATCAATTATCATTTTTTCTAAAAAAGACCAAAATAGTTCTCTAAAATGAGCAAAATACTTCATTTTTCATGTTTTTGTCAAAAAACTCCGTGATTGAAGACTAACACATACAAATTTATATTTTTCCAATTTTTTGCAAAAAATCAAAAACTGAAGTCAAACACCTTCAAAAATATCAATTATCATTTTTTCTAAAAGAGTCCAAAATAGTTCTCTAAAATGAGCAAAATACTTCATTTTTCATGTTTTTCTCAAAAAACTTCGTGATTGAAGACTAACACATACAAATTTCTATTTTTCCTATTTTGCAAAAAATCAAAAAAAGAAGTCTAACACCTTCAAAAATATCAATTATCATTTTTTCTAAAAAAGACCAAAATAGTTCTCTAAAATGAGCAAAATACTTCATTTTTCATGTTTTTCTCAAAAAACTTCGTGATTGAAGACTAACACATACAAATTTCTATTTTTCCTATTTTTTGCAAAAAATCAAAAAAAGAAGTCTAACACCTTCAAAAATATCAATTATCATTTTTTCTAAAAGAGTCCAAAATAGTTCTCTAAAATGAGCAAAATACTTCATTTTTCATTTTTTTCTCAAAAAACTTCGTAATTGAAGACTAACACATACAAATTTCTATTTTTCCAACTTTTTGTAAAAAATCAAAAACTGAAGTCTAACACCTTCAAAAATATCAATTATCATTTTTTCTAAAAAAGATCAAAATAGTTCTCTAAAATGAGCAAAATACTTCATTTTTCATGTTTTTCTCAAAAAACTCCGGGATTGAAGACTAACACATACAAATTTCTATTTTTCCTATTTTTTGCAAAAAATCAAAAACTGAAGTCTAACACCTTCAAAAATATCAATTATCATTTTTTCTAAAAAAGACCAAAATAGTTCTCTAAAATGAGCAAAATACTTCATTTTTCATGTTTTTCTCAAAAAATCCGGGATTGAAGACTAACACATACAAATTGCTATTTTTCCTATTTTTTGCAGAAAATAAAAAACTGAAGTCTAACACATTCAAAAATATCAATTATCATTTTTTCTAAAAGGGTCCAAAATAGTTCTCTGAAATGAGCAAAATACTTCATTTTTCATGTTTTTCTCAAAAAACTCCGGGATTGAAGATTAACACATACAAATTTCTATTTTTCCTATTTTTTGCAGAAAATCAAAAACTGAAGTCTAACACCTTCAAAAATATCAATTATCATTTTTTCTAAAAAAGACCAAAATAGTTCTCTAAAATGAGCAAAGTACTTCATTTTTCATGTTTTTGTCAAAAAACTCCGGGATTGAAGACTAACACATACAAATTTCTATTTTTCCTATTTTTTGCATAAAATTAAAAACTCAAGTCTAACAACTTCAAAAATATCAATTATCATTTTTTCTAAAAAAGACCAAAATAGTTCTCTAAAATGAGCAAAATACTTCATTTTTCATGTGTTTGTCAAAAAACTCCGGGATTGAAGACTAACACATAAAAATTTCAATTTTTCCTATTTTTTGCATAAAATCAAAAACTGAAGTCTAACACCTTCAAAAATATCAATTATCATTTTTTCTAAAAGGGTCCAAAATAGTTCTCTATAATGAGCAAAATACTTCATTTTTCATGTTTTTCTCAAAAAACTTCGTGATTGAAGACTAACACATACAAATTTCTATTTTTCCTATTTTTTGCAAAAAATAAAAAACTGAAGTCAACCACCTTCAAAAATATCAATTATCATTTTTTCTAAAAGAGTCCAAAATAGTTCTCTAAAATGAGCAAAATACTTCATTTCTCATTTTTTTCTCAAAAAACTTCGTAATTGAAGAATAACACATACAAATTTCTATTTTTCCAACTTTTTGCAAAAAATAAAAAACTGAAGTCTAACACCTTCAAAAATATCAATTATCATTTTTTCTAAAAAAGACCAAAATAGTTCTCTAAAATGAGCAAAATACTTCATTTTTCATGTTTTTGTCAAAAAACTCCGGGATTGAAGACTAACACATACAAATTTCTATTTTTCCTATTTTTTGCATAAAATCAAATACTGAAGTCTAACACCTTCAAAAATATCAATTATCATTTTTTCTAAAAAAGACCAAAATAGTTCTCTAAAATGAGCAAAATACTTCATTTTTCATGTTTTTGTCAAAAAACTCCGGGATTGAAGACTAACACATACAAATTTCTATTTTTCCTATTTTTTTGCATAAAATCAAAAACTGAAGTCTAACACCTTCAAAAATATCAATTATCATTTTTTCTAAAAAAGACCAAAATAGTTCTCTAAAATGAGCAAAATACTTCATTTTTCATGTTTTTGACAAAAAACTCCGGGATTGAAGACTAACACATACAAATTTCTATTTTTCCTATTTTTTGCATAAAATCAAAAACGGAAGTCTAACACCTTCAAAAATATCAGTTATCATTTTTTCTAAAAAAGACCAAAATAGTTCTCTAAAATGAGCAAAATACTTCATTTTTCATGTTTTTCTCAAAAAACTCCGGGATTGAAGACTAACACATACAAATTTCTATTTTTCCTATTTTTTGCATAAAATCAAAAACTGAAGTCTAACACCTTCAAAAATATCAATTATCATTTTTTCTAAAAAAGACCAAAATAGTTCTCTAAAATGAGCAAAATACTTCATTTTTCATGTTTTTGTCAAAAAACTCCGTGATTGAAGACTATAACATACAAATTTCTATTTTTCCTATTTTTTGCAAAAAATTAAAAACTGAAGTCTAACACCTTCAAAAATATCAATTATCATTTTTTCTAAAAGAGTCCAAAATAGTTCTCTAAAATGCGGAAAATACTTCATTTTTCATTTTTTTCTCAAAAAACTTCGTGATTGAAGACTAACACATACAAATTTCTATTTTTCCTATTTTTTGCAAAAAATCAAAAACTAAAGTCAAACACCTTCAAAAATATCAATTATCATTTTTTCTAAAAAAGACCAAAATAGTTCTCTAGAATGAGCAAAATACTTCATTTTTCATGTTTTTCTCAAAAAATTTCGTGATTGAAGACTAACACATACAAATTTCTATTTTTCCTATTTTTTGCAAAAAATCAAAAACTGAAGTCAAACACCTTCAAAAATATCAATTATCATTTTTTCTAAAAAAGACCAAAATAGTTCTCTAAAATGAGCAAAATACTTCATTTTTCACGTTTTTCTCAAAAAACTCTGGGATTGAAGAGTAACACATACAAATTTCTATTTTTCCAATTTTTTTGCATAAAATCAAAAACTGAAGTCTGACACCTTCAAAAATATCAATTATCATTTTTTCTAAAAAAGACCAAAATAGTTCTCTAAAATGAGCAAAATACTTCATTTTTCATGTTTTTCTCAAAAAATTCCGTGAATGAAGACTAACACATACAAATTTCAATTTTTCCAATTTTTTGGCAGAAAATCAAAAACTGAAGTCTAACACCTTCAAAAATATCAATTATCATTTTTTCTAAAAGGGTCCAAAATAGTTCTCTAAAATGAGCAAAATACTTCATTTTTCATGTTTTTCTCAAAAAACTCCGGGATTGAAGACTGACACATACAAATTTCTATTTTTCCTATTTTTTGCATAAAATCAAAAACTGAAGTCTAACACCTTCAAAAATATCAATTATCATTTTTTCTAAAAAAGACCAAAATAGTTCTATAAAATGAGCAAAATACTTCATTTTTCTTGTTTTTCTCAAAAAACTCCTGGATTGAAGACTCACACATACAAATTTCTATTTTTCCTATTTTTTGCATAAAATCAAAAACTGAAGTCTAACACCTTCAAAAAATTCAATAATGACATTTTTTTTGAAATGTTAAAATTGAAGTGTAACACAAGAAAAATACTCAATTTCCATGTCGTACTCGAAATACTGCGTAATTGAAGACTAACACACACAGATTTCAATTTTTTTGAAAATTTCATAAAAATGCAAAAATAGAAGTCTAACACCTTCAAAAAAAAAAAATCAATTTTGATATTTTTTTGAAATATTTTAAAATTTAAGGTTAACACATGTAAAATACTCAATTTTCAAGTCGTAGTCAAAATGCTCCGTAATTGAAGACTAGCACACACAAATTTCAATTTTTTTGCAAATTTCTTAAAAATCCAAAAACATAAGTCCCAGACCTTCAAAAACATTTATTATGATATTTTTTAAAAATATGTTAAAATTCAAGGCTAGCACAAGAAAAATACTCAATTTTAATGTCGTAGTCAAAATACTCCATAATTGAAGACTAAGACCGAAAAATTTCAGTTTTTTCGAAAATTTCTTAAAAAACAAAAAAGGGAAGTCTAACACCTTCAAAAAATTTAATTATGACATTTTTTAAAAATATGTAAAAATTGAAGTGTAACAATAGAAAATACTCAATTTTCATGCAGTAGTCATAATACTCCGTAATTGAAGACTAACACACACAAATTTCAATTTTTACGAAAATTTCTTAAAAATGCAAAAACAGAAGTCCAACACCTTAAAAAATATCAATTATGACATTTTTTAAAGAAATATTAAAATTGAAGTGTAATACAAGCAAAATACTCAATTTTCATGTCGTAGTCAAAATACTCCGTAATTGAAGACTAACACACACAAATTATATTTTTTACAAAATTTCTTAAAAACGCAAAAGCAGAAGTCTAACACCTTCAAAAAATTCAATAATGACATTTTTTTTGAAATGTTAAAATTGAAGTGTAACACAAGAAAAATACTCAATTTCCATGTCGTACTCGAAATACTGCGTAATTGAAGACTAACACACACAAATTTCAATTTTTTTGAAAATTTAATAAAAATGCAAAAATAGAAGTCTAACACCTTAAAAAAAAAAATTCAATTTTGATATTTTTTTGAAATATTTTAAAATTTAAGGGTAAGTCATGTAAAATACTCAATTTTCAAGTCGTAGTCAAAATGCTCCGTAATTGAAGACTAACACACACAAATTTCAATTTTTTCGCAAATTTCTTAAAAATGCAAAAACAAAAGTCCCAGACCTTCAAAAACATTTATTATGATATTTTTTAAAAATATGTTAAAATTCAAGGGTAGCACAAGAAAAATACTCAATTTTAATGTCGTAGTCAAAATACTCCATAATTGAAGACTAAGACAGAAAAATTTTAGTTTTTTCGAAAATTTCTTAAAAAACAAAAAAGAGAAGTCTAACACCTTCAAAAAATTTAATTATGACAATTTTTAAAAATATGTAAAAATTGAAGTGTAACAATAGAAAAATACTCAATTTTCATGCGGTAGTCATCATACTCCGTAATTGAAGACTAACACACACAAATTTCAATTGTTTCGAAAATTTCTTAAAAATGCAAAATCAGAATTCTAACACCTTAAAAAATATCAATTATTACATTTTTTAAAGAAATATTAAAATTGAAGTGTAATACAAGCAAAATACTCAATTTTCATGTCGTAGTCAAAATACTTCGTAATTGAAGACTAACACACACAAATTACATTTTTTTCAAAATTTCTTAAAAACGCAAAAGCAAAAGTCTAACACCTTGAAAAAATTCAATAATGACATTTTTTTTGAAATGTTAAAATTGAAGTGTAACACAAGAAAAATACTCAATTTTCATGTCGTACTCGAAATACTGCGTAATTGAAGACTAACACACACAAATTTCAATTTGTTTGAAAATTTCATAAAAATGCAAAAATAGAAGTCTAACACCTTCAAAAAAACAACTTCAATTTTGATATTTTTTTTAAAATATTTGAAAATTTAAGTGTAACACATGGAAAATACTCAATTTTCAAGTCTTAGTCAAAATGCTCCGTAATTGAAGACTAACACACACAAATTTCAATTTTTTCGCAAATTTCTTAAAAATGTAAAAACAGAATTCTAAGACCTTCAAAAAAATTTATTATGATATTTTTTAAAAGTATCTTAAAATTGGAGGGTATCTCAAGAAAAATACTCAATTTTAATGTCGTAGTCAAAATACTCCATAATTGAAGACTAACACAGAAAAATTTCATTTTTTTCGAAAATTTCTTAAAAAAGAAAAGACAGAAGTCTAACACCTTCAAAAAATTTAATTATGACATTTTTTAAAAATATGTTAAAATTGAAGTGTAACAATAGAAAATACTCAATTTTCATGCGTTAGTCATAATACTCCGTAATTGAAGACTAACACACACAAATTTCTATTTTTACGAAAATTTCTTAAAAATGCAAAAACAGAAGTTTAACACCTTAAAAAATATCAATTATGACATTTTTTAAATAAATATTAAAATTGAAGTGTAATACAAGGAAAATACTCAATTTTCATGTCGTAGTCAAAATACTCCGTAATTGAAGACTAACACACACAAATTAAATTTTTTCCAAAATTTCTTAAAAATGCAAAAACAGAAGTCTAACACCTTCAAAAAATTAAATAATGACATTATTTTTATAATGTTAAAATTGAAGTGTAACACAAGAAAAATACTCGATTTTCATGTCGTACTCGAAATACTACGTAATTAAAGTCTACCACACACAAATTTCAATTTTTTTGAAAATTTCATAAAAATGCAAAAATAGAAGTCTAACACCTTAAAAAAAAAAAAAAATTGAATTTTGATATTTTTTTAAAATATTTTAAAATTTAAGTTTAACACATGTAAAATACTCAATTTTCAAGTCGTAGTCAAAATTCTCCGTAATTGAAGACTAACACAAAAAAATTTCAATTTTATCGCAATTTTCTAAAAAATGCAAAAACAGAATTCTAAGACCTTGAAAAAAATTTATTATGATATTTTTAAAAACTATGTTAAAATTGAAGGGTATCACAAGAAAAATAATCAATTTTCATGTCGTAGTCAAAATACTCCATAATGGAAGACTTAACACAGGCAAATTTCATTTTTTTCGAAAATTTCTTAAAAAAGAAAAAACGGAAGTCTAGCACCTTCAAAAGATTTAATTATGACATTTTTTAAAAATATGTTAAAATTGAAGTGTAACAATAGAAAATACTCAATTTTCATGCGGTAGTCATAATACTCCGTATTTGAAGACTAACACACACAAATTTCAATTTTTTCGCAAATTTCTTAAAAATGCAAAAACAGAAGTCCAAGACCTTCAAAAACATTTATTATGATATTTTTTAAAAATATGTTAAAATTCAAGGGTAGCACAAGAAAAATACTCAATTTTCATGTCGTAGTCAAAATACTCCATAATTGAAGACTAAGACAGAAAAATTTCAGTTTTTTCGAAAATTTCTTAAAAAACAAAAAAGGGAAGTCTAACACCTTCAAAAAATTTAATTATGACAATTTTTAAAAATATGTAAAAATGGAAGTGTAACAATAGAAAAATACTCAATTTTCATGCGGTAGTCATCATACTCCGTAATTGAAGACTAACACACACAAATTTCAATTTTTTCGAAAATTTCCTAAAAATGCAAAAACAGAATTCTAACATCTTAAAAAATATCAATTATGACATTTTTTAAAGAAATATTAAAATTGAAGTGTAATACAAGCAAAATACTCAATTTTCATGTCGTAGTCAAAATACTCCGTAATTGAAGACTAACACACACAAATTTCAATTTTTTTGAAAATTTCATAAAAATGCAAAAATAGAAGTCTAACACCTTAAAAAAAAAAAAATTGAATTTTCATATTTTTTTAAATATTTTAAAATTTAAGTGTAACACATGTAAAATACTCAATTTTCAAGTCCTACTCAAAATTCTCCGTAATTGAAGACTAACACACAAAAATTTCAATTTTATCGCAAATTTCTTAAAAATGCAAAAACAGAATTCGAAGACCTTGAAAAAAATTTATTATGATATTTTTTAAAAATATGTTAAAATTGAAGGGTATCACAAGAAAAATAATCAATTTTCATGTCGTAGTCAAAATACTCCATAATTGAAGACTTAACATAGACAAATTTCATTTTTTTCGAAAATTTCTTAAAAAAGAAAAAACGGAAGTCTAACACCTTCAAAAGATTTAATTATGACATTTTTTAAAAATATGTTAAAATTGAAGTGTAACAATAGAAAATACTCAATTTTCATGCGGTAGTCATAATACACCGTAATTGAAGACTAACACACACAAATTTCAATTTTTACGAAAATTTCTTAAAAATGCAAAAACAGAAGTCTAACACCTTAAAAAATATCAATTATGACATTTTTTAAAGAAATATTAAAATTGAAGTGTAATACAAGCAAAATACTCAATTTTCATGTCGTAGTCAAAATACTCCGTAATTGAAGACTAACACACACAAATTAAATTTTTTCCAAAATTTCTTAAAAACGCAAAAGCAGAAGTCTAACACCTTCAAAAAATTCAATAATGACATTTTTTTTGAAATGTTAAAATTGATGTGTAACACAAGAAAAATACTCAATTTTCATATCGTACTCGAAATACTGCGCAATTGAAGTCTAACACACACAAATTTCAATTTTTTTGAAAATTTCATAAAAATGCAAAAATAGAAGTCTAACACCTTAAAAAAAAAATTTAATTTTGATATTTTTTTAAAATATTTTAAAATTTAAGTGTAACACATGTAAAATACTCAATTTTCAAGTCGTAGTCAAAATGCTCCGAAATTTAAGACTAACACACAAAAATTTCAATTTTATCGCAAATTTCTTAAAAATGCAAAAACAAATTCTAAGTCCTTGAAAAAAATTTATTATGATATTTTTTAAAAATATGTTAAAATTGAAGGGTATCACAAGAAAAATAATCAATTTTCATTTCGTAGTCAAAATACTCCATAATTGAAGACTTAACACAGACAAATTTCATTTTTTTCGAAAATTTCTTAAAAAAGAAAAAACGGAAGTCTAACACCTTCAAAAAATTTAATTATGACATTTTTTAAAAATATGTTAAAATTGAAGTGTAACAATAGAAAATACTCAATTTTCATGCGGTAGTCATAATACTCCGTAATTGAAGACTAACACACACAAATTACAATTTTTACGAAAATTTCTTAAAAATGCAAAAACAGAAGTCCAACACCTTAAAAAAATTTAATTATGACATTTTTTAAAAATATGTTAAAATTGAAGTGTAACAATAGAAAAATACTCAATTTTCATGCGTAGTCATAATACTCCGTAATTGAAGACTAACACACACAAATTTCAATTTTTTCGAAAATTTCTTTAAAATGCAAAAACAGAAGTCTAATAACTTAAAAAATATCAATTATGACATTTTTTAAAGAAATATTAAAATTGAAGTGTAATACAAGCAAAATACTCAATTTTCATGTCATAGTCAAAATACTCCGTAATTGAAGACTAACACACACAAATTAAATTTTTTCCAAAATTTCTTAAAAACGCAAAAACAGAAGTCTAACACCTTTAAAAAATTCAATAAAGACATTTTTTTTAAAAATGTTAAAATTGAAGTGTAACACAAGAAAATACTCAATTTTCATGTCGCACTCGAAATACTACGTAATTGAAGTCTAACACACACAAATTTCAATTTTTTTGAAAATTTCATAAAAATGCAAAAATAGAAGTCTAACACCTTAAAAAAAAAATTGAATTTTGATATTTTTTTAAAATATTTTAAAATTTAAGTGTAACACAGGTAAAATACTCAATTTTCAAGTCGTAGTCAAAATGCTCCGTAATTGAAGACTAACACACAAAAATTTCAATTTTATCGCAAATTTCTTAAAAATGCAAAAACAGAATTCTAAGACCTTGAATAAAATTTATTATGATATTTTTTAAATATATGTTAAAATTGAAGGGTATCACAAGAAAAATAATCAATATTCATGTCGTAGTCAAAATACTCCATAATTGAAGACATAACACAGACAAATTTCATTTTTTTCGAAAATTTCTTAAAAAAGAAAAAACTGAAGTCTAAGACCTTCAAAAAATTTAATTATGACATTTTTTAAAAATATGTTAAAATTGAAGTGTAACAATAGAAAATACTCAATTTTCATGCGGTAGTCATAATACTCCGTAATTGAAGACTAACACACACAAATTTCAATTTTTACGAAAATTTCTTAAAAATGCAAAAAATGAAGTCTAACACCTTAAAAAATATCAATTATGACATTTTTTAAAGAAATATTAAAATTGAAGTGTAATACAAGCAAAATACTCAATTTTCATGTTGTAGTCAAAATACTCCGTAATTGAAGACTAACACACACAAATTAAATTTTTTCCAAAATATCTTAAAAACGCAAAAGCAGAAGTCTAACACCTTCAAAAAATTCAATAATGACATTTGTTTTGAAATGTTAAAATTGATGTGTAACACAAGAAAAATACTCAATTTTCATGTCGTACTCGAAATTCTGCGTAATGGAAGTCTAACACACACAAATTTCAATTTTTTTGAAAATTTCATAAAAATGCAAAAATAGAAGTCTAACACCTTAAAAAAAAAAATTGAATTTTGATATTTTTTTAAAAAATTTTAAAATTTAAGTGTAACACATGTAAAATACTCAATTTTCGAGTCGTAGTCAAAATGCTCCGTAATTGAAGACTAACACACAAAAATTTCAATTTTATCGCAAATTTCTTAAAAATGCAAAAACAGAATTCGAAGTCCTTGAAAAAAATTTATTATGATATTTTTCAATAATACGTTAAAATTGAAGGGTATCACAAGAAAAATAATCAATTTTCACGTCGTTGTCAAAATACTCCATAATTGAAGACTTAACACAGACAAATTTCATTTTTTCGAAAATTTCTTAAAAAAGAAAAAACGGAAGTCTAACACCTTCAAAAAATTTAATTATGACATTTTTTAAAAATATGTTAAAATTGAAGTGTAACAATAGAAAATACTCAATTTTCATGCGGTAGTCATAATACTCCGTAATTGAAGACTAACACACACAAATTTCAATTTTTACGAAAATTTCTTAAACATGCAAAAACAGAAGTCCAACACCTTAAAAAATATCAATTATGACATTTTTTAAAGAAATATTAAAATTGAAGTGTAATACAAGCAAAATACTCAATTTTCATGTCGTAGTCAAAATACTCCGTAATCGAAGACTAACACACACAAATTATATTTTTTACAAAATTTATTAAAAACACAAAAGCAGAAGTCTAACACCTTCAAAAAATTCAATAATGACATTTTTTTTGAAATGTTAAAATTGAAGTGTAACACAAGAAAAATACTCAATTTCCATGTCGTACTCGAAATACTGCGTAATTGAAGACTAACACACACAAATTTCAATATTTTTGAAAATTTCATAAAAATGCAAAAATAGAAGTCTAACACCTTAAAAAAAAATATATTCAATTTTGATATTTTTTTGAAATATTTTAAAATTTAAGGGTAACACATGTAAAATACTCAATTTTCAAGTCGTAGTCAAAGTGCTCCGTAATTGAAGACTAACACACACAAATTTCAATTTTTTCGCAAATTTCTTAAAAATGCAAAAACAGAAGTCCCAGACCTTCAAAAACATTTATTATGATATTTTTTAAAAATATGTTCAAATTCAAGGGTAGCACAAGAAAAATACTCAATTTTAATGTCGTAGTCAAAATACTCCATAATTGAAGACTAAGACCGAAAAATTTCAGTTTTTTCGAAAATTTCTTAAAAAACAAAAAAGGGAAGTCTAACACCTTCAAAAAATTTAATTATGACATTTTTTAAAAATATGTAAAAATTGAAGTGTAACAATAGAAAAATACTCAATTTTCATGCGGTAGTCATCATACTCCGTAATTGAAGACTAACACACACAAATTTCAATTGTTTCGAAAATTTCTTAAAAATGCAAAATCAGAATTCTAACACCTTAAAAAATATCAATTATAACATTTTTTAAAGAAATATTAAAATTGAAGTGTAATACAAGCAAAATACTCAATTTTCATGTCGTAGTCAAAATACTCCGTAATTGAAGACAAACACACACAAATTACATTTTTTCCAAAATTTCTTAAAAACGCAAAAGCAGAAGTCTAACACCTAGAAAAAATTCAATAATTACATTTTTTTTGAAATGTTAAAATTGAAGTGTAACACAAGAAAATACTCAATTTTCATGTCGTACTCGAAATACTGCGTAATTGAAGTCTAACACACACAAATTTCAATTTGTTTGAAAATTTCATAAAAATGCAAAAATAGAAGTCTAACACCTTCAAAAAAACAACTTCAATTTTGATATTTTTTTAAAATATTTGAAAATTTAAGTGTAACACATGGAAAAATACTCAATTTTCAAGTCGTAGTCAAAATGCTCCGTAATTGAAGACTAACACACAAAAATTTCAATTTTATCGCAAATTTCTTAAAAATGCAAAAACAGAATTCTAAGACCTTGAATAAAATTTATTATGATATTTTTTAAATATATGTTAAAATTGAAGGGTATCACAAGAAAAATAATCAATTTTCATGTCGTAGTCAAAATACTCCATAATTGAAGACATAACACAGACAAATTTCATTTTTTTCGAAAATTCTTAAAAAAGAAAAAACGGAAGTCTAACACCTTCAAAAAATTTAATTATGACATTTTTTAAAAATATGTTAAAATTGAAGTGTAACAATGGAAAATAATCAATTTTCATGCGGTAGTCATAATACTCCGTAATTGAAGACTAACACACACAAATTTCAATTTTTACGAAAATTTCTTAAAAATGCAAAAACAGAAGTCTAACACCTTAAAAAAATATCAATTATGACATTTTTTAAAGAAATATGAAAATTGAAGTGTAATACAAGCAAAATACTCAATTTTCATGTCGTAGTCAAAATAATCCGTAATTGAAGACTAACACACACAAATTAAATTTTTTCCAAATTTCTTAAAAACGCAAAAGCAGAAGTCTAACACCTTCAAAAAATTCAATAATGACATTTTTTTTGAAATGTTAAAATTGATGTGTAACACAAGAAAAATACTCAATTTTCATGTCGTACTCGAAATACTGCGTAATTGAAGTCTAACACACACAAATTTCAATTGTTTTGAAAATTTCATAAAAATGCAAAAATAGAAGTCTAACACCTTAAAAAAAAAATTGAATTTTGATATTTTTTTAAAATATTTTAAAATTTAAGTGTAACACATGTAAAATACTCAATTTTCAAGTCGTAGTCAAAATGCTCCGTAATTGAAGACTAACACACAAAAATTTCAATTTTATCGCAAATTTCTTAAAAATGCAAAAACAGAATTCGAAGTCCTTGAAAAAAATTTATTATGATATTTTTAAAAAATATGTTAAAATTGAAGGGTATCACAAGAAAAATAATGAATTTTCATGTCGTAGTCAAAATACTCCATAATTGAAGACTTAACAGAGACAAATTTCATTTTTTTCGAAAATTTCTCAAAAAAGAAAAAACGGAAGTCTAACACCTTCAAAAAATTTAATTATGACATTTTTTAAAAATATGTTAAAATTGAAGTGTAACAATAGAAAATACTCAATTTTCATGCAGTAGTCATAATACTCCGTAATTGAAGACTAACACACACAAATTTCAATTTTTACGAAAATTTCTTAAAAATGCAAAAACAGAAGTCCAACACCTTAAAAAATATCAATTATGACATTTTTTAAAGAAATATTAAAATTGAAGTGTAATACAAGCAAAATACTCAATTTTCATGTCGTAGTCAAAATACTCCGTAATTGAAGACTAACACACACAAATTATATTTTTTACAAAATTTCTTAAAAACGCAAAAGCAGAAGTCTAACACCTTCAAAAAATTCAATAATGACATTTTTTTTGAAATGTTAAAATTGAAGTGTAACACAAGAAAAATACTCAATTTCCATGTCGTACTCGAAATACTGCGTAATTGAAGACTAACACACACAAATTTCAATTTTTTTGAAAATTTAATAAAAATGCAAAAATAGAAGTCTAACACCTTAAAAAAAAAAAATTCAATTTTGATATTTTTTTGAAATATTTTAAAATTTAAGGGTAACACATGTAAAATACTCAATTTTAAAGTCGTAGTCAAAATGCTCCGTAATTGAAGACTAACACACACAAATTTCAATTTTTTCGCAAATTTCTTAAAAATGCAAAAACAGAAGTCCCAGACCTTCAAAAACATTTATTATGATATTTTTTAAAAATATGTTAAAATTCAAGGGTAGCACAAGAAAAATACTCAATTTTAATGTCGTAGTCAAAATACTCCATAATTGAAGACTAAGACAGAAAAATTTCAGTTTTTTCGAAAATTTCTTAAAAAACAAAAAAGAGAAGTCTAACACCTTCAAAAAATTTAATTATGACAATTTTTAAAAATATGTAAAAATTGAAGTGTAACAATAGAAAAATACTCAATTTTCATGCGGTAGTCATCATACTCCGTAATTGAAGACTAACACACACAAATTTCAATTGTTTCGAAAATTTCTTAAAAATGCAAAATCAGAATTCTAACACCTTAAAAAATATCAATTATGACATTTTTTAAAGAAATATTAAAATTGAAGTGTAATACAAGCAAAATACTCAATTTTCATGTCGTAGTCAAAATACTTCGTAATTGAAGACTAACACACACAAATTACATTTTTTCCAAAATTTCTTAAAAACGCAAAAGCAGAAGTGTAACACCTTGAAAAAATTCAATAATGACATTTTTTTTGAAATGTTAAAATGGAAGTGTAACACAAGAAAAATACTCAATTTTCATGTCGTACTCGAAATACTACGTAATTGAAGACTAACACACACAAATTTCAAGTTGTTTGAAAATTTCATAAAAATGCAAAAATAGAAGTCTAACACCTTCAAAAAAACAACTTGAATTTTGATATTTTTTTAAAATATTTGAAAATTTAAGTGTAACACATGGAAAATACTCAATTTTCAAGTCGTAGTCAAAATGCTCCGTAATTGAAGACTAACACACACAAATTTCAATTTTTTCGCAAATTTCTTAAAAATGTAAAAACATAATTCTTAGACCTTCAAAAAATTTTATTATGATATTTTTTAAAAGTATCTTAAAATTGGAGGGTATCTCAAGAAAAATACTCAATTTTCATGTCGTAGTCAAAGTACTCCATAATTGAAGACTAACACAGACAAATTTCATTTTTTTCGAAAATTTCTTAAAAAAGAAAAGACAGAAGTCTAACACCTTCAAAAAATTTAATTATGACATTTTTTAAAAATATGTTAAAATTGAAGTGTAACAATAGAAAATACTCAATTTTCATGCGTTAGTCATAATACTCCGTAATTGAAGACTAACCCACACAAATTTCTATTTTTACGAAAATTTCTTAAAAATGCAAAAACAGAAGTCCAAGACCTTCAAAAACATTTATTATGATATTTTTTAAAAATATGTTAAAATTCAAGGGTAGCACAAGAAAAATACTCAATTTTCATGTCGTAGTCAAAATACTCCATAATTGAAGACTAAGACAGAAAAATTTCAGTTTTTTCGAAAATTTCTTAAAAAACAAAAAAGGGAAGTCTAACACCTTCAAAAAATTTAATTATGACATTTTTTAAAAATATGTTAAAATTGACGTGTAACAATAGAAAAATACTCAATTTTCATGCGGTAGTCATCATACTCCGTAATTGAAGACTAACACACACAAATTTCAATTTTTTCGAAAATTTCCTAAAAATGCAAAAACAGAATTCTAACATCTTAAAAAATATCAATTATGACATTTTTTAAAGAAATATTAAAATTGAAGTGTAATACAAGCAAAATACTCAATTTTCATGTCGTAGTCAAAATACTCCGTAATTGAAGACTAACACACACAAATTTCAATTTTTTTGAAAATTTCATAAAAATGCAAAAATAGAAGTCTAACACCTTAAAAAAAAAAATTGAATTTTGATATTTTTTTAAAATATTTTCAAATTTAAGTGTAACACATGTAAAATACTCAATTTTCAAGTCCTAGTCAAAATTCTCCGTAATTGAAGACTAACACACAAAAATTTCAATTTTATCGCAAATTTCTTAAAAATGCAAAAACAGAATTCGAAGACCTTGAAAAAAATTTATTATGATATTTTTTAAAAATATGTTAAAATTGAAGGGTCTCACAAGAAAAATAATCAATTTTCATGTCGTAGTCAAAATACTCCATAATTGAAGACTTAACATAGACAAATTTCATTTTTTTCGAAAATTTCTTAAAAAAGAAAAAACGGAAGTCTAACACCTTCAAAAGATTTAATTATGACATTTTTTAAAAATATGTTAAAATTGAAGTGTAACAATAGAAAATACTCAATTTTCATACGGTAGTCATAATACTCCGTAATTGAAGACTAACACACACAAATTTCAATTTTTATGAAAATTTCTTAAAATGTTAAAATTGAAGTGTAACACAAGAAAAATACACAATTTTCATGTCGTACTCGAAATTCTGCGTAATTGAAGTCTAACACACACAAATTTCAATTTTTTTGAAAACTTCATAAAAATGCAAAAATAGAAGTCTAACACCTTCAAACAAAAATTCAATTTTGATATTTTTTTAAAATATTTTAAAATTTATGTGTAACACATGTGAAATACTCAATTTTCAAGTCGTAGTCAAAATGCTCCATAATTGAAGACTAACACACACAAATTTCCATTTTTTAGCAAATTTCATAAAAATGCAAAAACAAAACTCTAAGACCTTGAAAAAATTTTATTATGATATTTTTTAAAAAAATGTTAAAATTGAAGGGTATCACAAGAAAAATACTCAATTTTCATGTCGTAGTCAAAATATTCCATAATTGAAGACTAACACAGACAAATTTCATTTTTTTCGAAAATTTCTTAAAAAAGTACAGACGGAAGTCTAACACCATCAAAAAAATTTAATTATCACATTTTTTAAAAATATGTTAAAATTGAAGTGTAACAATAGAAAATACTCAATTTTCATGCGGTTGTCATAATACTCCTTAATTGAATACTAACACACACTAATTTCAATTTTTACGAAAATTTCTTAAAAATGCAAAAACAGAAGTCTAACACCTTCATAAAATATTAATTATGACATTTTTTTAAATAAATATTAAAATTGAAGTGTAATACAAGCAAAGTACTCAATTTTCATGTCGTAGTCAAAATACTCCGTAATTGAAGACTAACACACACAAATTAAATTTTTTCCAAAATTTCTTAAAAATGCAAAAACAGAAGTCTAACACCTTCAAAAAATTAAATCATGACATTATTATTAAAATGTTAAAATTGAAGTGTAACACAAGAAACATACTCAGTTTTCATGTCGCACTCGAAATACTGCGTAATTGAAGTCTAACATACAGAAATTTCAATTTTTTTCAAAATTTCATAAAAATGCAAAAATAGAAGTCTTAACGCCTTAAAAAAAAAAAATTCAATTTGATATTTTTTTAAATTTTTTTAAAATTTAAGTGTAACACAAGCAAAATACTCAATTTTCAAGTCGTAGTCAAAATGCTCCGTAATTGAAGACTAACACACACAAATTTCAATTTTTTTGCAAATTTCTTAAAAATACAAAAACAGAAGTACAAGACCTTCAAAAAAATTTATTATGATATTTTTTAAAAATATGTTAAAATTGAAGGGTAACACAAGAAAAATACTAAATTTTCATGTCGTAGTCAAAATACTCCAAAATGGAAGACTAACACAGACAAATTTCATTTTTTTCGAAAATTTCTTAAAAAACAAAAAAGGGAAGTCTAACACCTTCAAAAAATTTAATTATGACATTTTTTAAAAATATGTTAAAATTGAAGTGTAACAATAGAAAAATACTCAATTTTCATGCGGTAGTCATAATACTCCGTAATTGAAGACTCACACACACAAATTTCAATTTTTTCGAAAATTTCTTAAAAATTCAAAAACAGAAGTCTTATACCTTAAAAACTATCAATTATGGCATTTTTTAAAGAAATATTAAAATTGAAGTGTAACACAAGGAAAATACTTAATTTTCATGTCGTAGTCAAAATACTCCGTAATTGAAGACTAACACACACAAATTAAATTTTTTCCAAAATTTCTTAAAAACCCAAAAACAGAAGTCTAACACCTTCAAAAAATTAAATAATGCCATTTTTTTTAAAATGTTAAAATTTAAGTGTAACACAAGAAAATACTCAATTTTCATGACGTACTCGAAATACTACGTAATTGAAGTCCAACACACACAAATTTCAATTTTTTTGAAAATTTCATAAAAATGCAAAAATAGAAGTCTAACACCTTAAAAAAAAATTGAATTTTGATATTTTTTTAAAATATTTTAAAATTTAAGTGTAACACATGTAAAATACTCAATTTTTCAAGTCGTAGTCAAAATGGTCCGTAATTGAAGACTAACATACAAAAATTTCAATTTTATCGCAAATTTCTTAAAAATGCAAAAACAGAATTCTAAGACCTTGAAAAAAATTTATTATGTTATTTTTTAAAAATATGTTAAAATTGAAGGGCATCACAAGAAAAATACACAATTTTCATGCCGTAGTCAAAATACTCCATAATTGAAGACTTAACACGGACAAATTTCATTTTTTTCGAAAATTTCTTAAGAAAGAAAAAACGGAAGTCTAACACCTTCAAAAAATTTAATTATGATATTTTTTAAAAATATGTTAAAATTGAAGTGTAACAATAGAAAAATACTCAATTTTCATGTGGTAGTCATAATACTCCGTAATTGAAGACTAACACACACAAATTCCAATTTTTACGAAAATTTCTTAAAAATGCAAAAAACAGAAGTCTAACTCCTTAGAAAATATCAATTATGACATTTTTTAAATAAATATTAAAATTGAAGTGTAATACAAGCAAAATACTCAATTTTCATGTTGTAGTAAAAATACTCCGTAATTGAAGACTAACACGCACAAATTAAATTTTTTCCAAAATAACTTAAAAATGCAAAAACTGAAGTCTAACACCTTCGAAAAATTCGATAATGACATTTTTTTTAAAATGTCAAAATTGAAGTGTAACAAAAGAAAAAATACTCAGTTTTCATGTCGTACTCGAAATACTCCGTAATTGAAGACGAATCCACACAAATTTCAATTATTTCGAAAATTTCTCTAAAATGCAAAAATAGAAGTCAGCAACTTCAAAAAAAAAAATTTAATTTTGATATTTTTTTAAAATATTTTAAAATTTAAATGTAACACAAGCAAAATACTCAATTTTCATGTCGTAGTCAAAATGCTCCGTAATTGAAGACTAACACACACAAATTTCAATTTTTTCGCAAATTTCTTAAAAATGCAAAAACAGAAGTCTATGACCTTGAAAAAAAATTTATTATGATATTTTATAAAAATATGTTAAAATTGAGGGGTAACACAAGAAAAATACTAAATTTTCATGTCGTAGTCAAAATACTCCATAATTGAAGACTAACACAAACAAATTTTAATTTTTTTCGAAAATTTCTTAAAAAAGAAAAAACAAAAGTCTAACACCTTCAAAAAATTTAATTATGATATTTTTTAAAAATGTGTTAAAATTGAAGTGGAACAATAGAAAATCCTCAATTTTCATGCGGTAGTCATAATACTCCGTAATTGAAGACTAACACACACAAATTTCAATTTCTTCGAAAATTACTTAAAAATACAAAAACAGAAGTCGAACACCTTAAAAAATATCAATTATGCCATTTTTTAAATAAATTTTAAAATTTAAGTGTAATACAAGCAAAATACTCAATTTTCATGTCGTAGTCAAAATACTCCGTAATTGAAGACTAACACAAACAAATTAAATTTTTTCCAAAATTTCATAAAAATGCAAAAACAGAAGTCTAACACCTTCAAAAAATTAAATAATGACATTATTTTTAAAATGTTAAAATTGAAGTGTCACACAAGAAAAATACTCAGTTTTCATGTCGTACTCGAAATACCGCGTAATTGTAGTCTAACACACAAATTTAAATTTTTTTGAAAATTTCATAAAAATGCAAAAATAGAAGTCTTAACACCCTAAAAAAAAAAAATTTCAATTTTGATATTTTTTTAAAATATTTTAAAATTTAAGTTTAACACAAGCAAAATACTCAATTTTCAAGTCGTAGTCAAAATGCCCCGTAATTGAAGACTAACACACACATATTTCAATTTTTTCGCAAATTTCTTAAAAATGCAAAAACAGAAGTCTAGGACCTTCAAAAAAAGTTATTATGATATTTTTTAAAAATATGTTAAAATTGAGGGGTAACACAAGAAAAATACTCAATTTTCATGTCTTAGTCAAAATAATCCATAATTGAAGACCAACACAGACAAATTTCATCTTTTTTGAAAATTTCTTAAAAAAGAAAAATTGGAAGTCTAACACCTTCAAGAAATTTTATTATGACATTTTTTATAAATATGTTAAAATTGAAGTGTAACAATAGAAAAATACTCAATTTTCATGCGGTAGTCATAATACTCCGTAATTGAAGACTAACACACACCAATTTCAATTTTTTCGAAAATTTCTTAAAAATGCAAAAACAGAAGTCTAATACCTTAAAAAATATCAATTATGACATTTTTCAAATAAATATTAAAATTGAAGTGTAATACAAGCAAAATACTCAATTTTCATGTCGTTGTCAAAATACTCCGTAATTGAAGACTAACACACACAAATTAAATTTTTTCCAAAATTTCTTAAACACGCAAAAACAGAAGTCTAACTCCTTCGAAAAATTCGATAATGACATTTGTTTTAAAATGTCAATATTGAAGTGTAACACAAGAAATATACTCAATTTTCATGTCGTACTCGAAATACTTCGTAATTGAAGTCTAACACACACAAATTTCAATTTTTTTGAAAATTTCATAAAAATGCAAAATAAGAAGTCTTAACACCTTAAAAAAAAAAAAATTCAATTTTGATATTTTTTAAAATATTTTAAAATTTAAGTGTAACACAAGCAAAATACTCAATTTTCATGTCGTAGTCAAAATACTCCGTAATTGAAGACTAACACACACAAATTTCAATTTTTTAGAAAATTTCTTAAAAATGAAAAGACAGAAACATAAAACCTTCAAAAAAATTAATTATGACATTTTTTAAAGAAATGATAAAATTTAAGTGCCACACAAGCAAAATACTCAATTTTTATGCTGTACTCAAAATACTCAGTAACTGAAGACTAACCCACCCAAATTTCAATTTTTTCGAAAATTTTTTAGAAATGCAAAAACAGAAGTCTAACACCTTCAAAAAATTAAATTATGATATTTATAAAAAAATGTTAAAATTGAAGTGTAGCATAAGAAAATTACTCAGTTTTCATGGCGTACTCAAAATACTCCGTAATTGAAGACTAACACACACAAATTTGAATTTTTTTGAAAATTTCATAAAAATGCATAAATGGAAGTCGAACACATTAAAAAAAAATTCAATTATGATATTTTTTAAAAATATGTTAAAAAATAAGTGTAACAAAAGAAAAATAATCAATTTTTATGTCGTACTCGAAATACTCTGGAATTGAAGACTAACACATACAAATTTCAATTTTTTTTGAAAATTTCATAAAAATGCAAAAATAGTAGTCTAACAACTTAAAAAAAATTCAATTTTGATATTTTTAAAAATATGTTAAAATTTCAGTGTAACCCAAGCAAAATAATCAATTTTCATGTCGTAGTCAAAATACTCCGTAATTGAAGACTAACACACACAAATTTCAATTTTTTCGAAACTTTCATAAAAATGAAAAAACAGAAATATAAAACCTTAAAAAAAATCTATTATGACATTTTTTAAAGAAATGATAAAATTTAAGTGCAACACAAGCAAAATACTCAATTTTTAGGTCGTACTCAAAATACTCCGTAATTGAAGACAAACACTCACAAATTTCAATTTTTTCGAAAATTTCTTTGAAATGCAAGAACAGAAGTCTAACACCTTAAAAAAATTAAATTATGATATTTTTTAAAAAATGGTAAAATTGAAGTGTAGCACAAGAAAATTACTCAGTTTTCATGTCATACTCAAAATACACCGTAATTGAAGACTAACACACACAAATTTGAGTTTTTTTGAAAATTTCATAAAAATACAAAAATTGAAGTCAAACAAATTCAAAAAATTGAATTATGATTTTTTTTAAAATATGTTAAAAAATAACTGTAACACAAGAAAAATACTCAATTTTTACTTCGTACTCGAAATACTCCGGAATTGAAGACTAGCACATACAAATTTCAATTATTTTGAAAACTTCATAAAAATGCAAAAAAAGAAGTCTAACACCTTAAAAAAAAATTAATTTTGATATTTTAAAAAATATGTTAAAATTTCGGCGTAACACAAGCAAAATATTCAATTTTCATGTCGTAGTCAAAATACTCCGTAATTGAAGACTAACACAGACAAATTTTGATTTTTTCGAAAATTGCCTAAAAATGAAAAAACACAAATATAAAACCTTCAAAAAAATAAATTATGACATTTTTTAAAGAAATTTAAGTGCAACCCAAGCAAAATACTCAATTTTTAGGTCGTACTCAAAAGACTCCGTAATTGAAGACTAACACTCACAAATTTGAATTTTTTCGAAAATTTCTTAAAAATGCTAGAACAGAAGTCAAACACCTTCAAAAAAATTAAATTATGATATTTTTAAAAAAATATTAAAATTGAAGTTTAGCACATGAAAATTACTCAGTTTTCATGTCGTACTCAAAATACTCCGTAATTGAAGACACACACAAATTTGAGTTTTTTTGAAAATTTCATAAAAATACAAAAATAGAAGTCTAACACATTCAAAAAATTCAATTATGATATTTTTTTAAAAATATGTCAAAAAATAAGTGTAACAAAAGAAAAATACTCAATTTTTATGTCGTACTCGAAATACTCCGGAAATGAAGACTGGCACATACAAATTTCAATTATAATGAAAATTTCATAAAAAATAAAAAATAAAAGTCTAACACCTTAAAAAAAATTCAATTTTGATATTTGAAGTAATATGTTAAAACTTAAGCGTAACAGAAGAAAAATACTCAATTTTGATGTCGTAGTCAAAATACTCCGTAATTGAAGACTAACACACACAAATTTTGATTTATTCGAAAAATGCTTAAAAATGAAAAAACAGAAATATAAACCCTTCAAAAAAATCAAATATGACATTTCTTAAAGAAATGATAAAATTTAAATGCAACCCAAGCAAAATACTCAATTTTTAGGTCGTACTCAAAATACTCCGTAATTGAAGACTAACCCACAAAAATTTCAATTTTTTCGAAAATTTCTTAGAAATGCAAGAACAGAAGTCTAACACCTTCAAAAAATTAAATTATGATATTTTTAAATTTTTTTTTAAAATTCTCCTTAATTGAAGACTAACACACACAAATTTGAATTTTTTTGAAAATTTCATAAAAATGCAAAAATAGAAGTCTAAAACATTCAAAAAATTCAATTATGATATTTTTTAAAAATATGATAAAAAATAAGTGTAACACAAGAAAAATAATCAATTCTTATGTCGTACTCGAAATACTCGGTAATTGAAGACTAACACCTACAATTTTCATTTTTTTTAAAAATTTCATAAAAATTCAAAAATATCAGTCTAACACCTTAAAAAAAAAATTCAATTTTGATATTTTTAAAAATATGTTAAAATTTAAGTGTAACACAAGCAAAATACTCAATTTTCATGTCGTAGTCAAAATACTCCGTAATTGAAGACTAACACACACAAATTTCAATTTTCTAGAAAATTTCTTAAAAATGAAAAGACAGAAATATAAAACCTTCAAAAAAATCAATTATGACATTTTTTAAAGAAATGATAAAATTTAAGTGCCACACAAGCAAAATACTCAAGTTTTAGGCTGTACTCAAAATACTCAGTAACTGAAGACTAACCCACACAAATTTCAATTTTTTCGAAAATTTCTTAGAAATGCAAGAACAGAAGTCTAACACCTTCAAAAAATTAGATTATGATATTTTTAAAAAAATGTTAAAATTGAAGTGTAGCACAATAAAATTACTCAATTTTCATGACGTACTCAAAATACTCCGTAATTGAAGACTAAGACACACAAATCTGAATTTTTTTGAAAATTTCAAAAAAATGCAAAAATAGAAGTCTAACACATTAAAAAAAAAAATTCAATTATGACATTTTTTAAAAAGATGTTAAAAAATAAGTGTAACAGAAGAAAAATACTCAATTTTTATGTCGCACTCGAAATACTCCGGAATTAAAGACTAACACATACAATTTTCAATTTTTTTGAAAATTTCATAAAAATGCAAAAATAGCAGTCTAGCACATTAACAAAAATTCAATTTTCATATTTTTAAAAATATGTTAAAATTTAAGTCTAACACAAGAAAAATACTCAATTTTCATGTCGGAGTCAAAATACTCCGTAATTGAAGACTAACACAAACAAATTTCAATTTTTTCGAAAATTTCTTAAAAATGAAAAAATAGAAGTATAAAACCTTAAAAAATATCAATTATGACATTTTCTAAAGAAAAGATAAAATTTAAGTGCCACACAAGCAAAATACTCAATTTTTAGGTTGTACTAAAAATACTCAGTAACTGAAGACTAATCAACACAAATTTCAATTTTTTCAAAAATTTCTTAAAATAGCAAAAACAGAAGTCTTACACCTTCAAAAACATAAATTATTATTTTTTTAAAAAAATGTTAAAATTGAAGTGTAGCACAAGAAAATTACTCAGTTTTCATGTCGTACTTAAAATACTCTGTAATTGAAGACTAACACACACAAATTTGAATTTTTTTGAAAATTTCATAAAATTTCAAAAATAAAAGTCTAACACATTCAAAAAATTCAATTATGATATGTTTTAAAAATATTTTAAAAATTAAGTGTAACACAAGAAAAATACTCATTTTTTATGTCGTACGCAAAATACTCCAGAAATGAAGAATAACACATACAAATTTCAATTTTTTTGAAAATTTCATAAAAATGCAAAAATAGAAGTCCAACACCTTAAAAAAAAATTCAATTTTGATATTTTAAAAAATATGTTAAAACTTAAGCGTAACACAAGCAAAGTACTCAATTTTCATGTCGTAGTCAAAATACTCCGTACTTCAAGACTAACACGCACAAATTTTGATTTTTTCGAAAATTGCTTAAAAATTAAAAAACAGAAATATAAACCCTTCAAAAAAATCAATTATGACATTTTTTTCATGAAATGATAAAATTTAAGTGCAACCCAAGAAAAATACTCAATTTTTAGGTCGTACTCAAAATACTCCGTAATTGAAGACTAACCCACACAAATTTCTATTTTTTCGAAAATTTCTTAGAAATGCAAGAACAGAAGTCTAATACCTTCAAACAATTAAATTATGATATTTTTAAAAAAATGTTAAAATTGAAGTGTAGCACTAGAAAATTACTCAGTTTTCATGACGTACTCAAAATACTCCGTAATTGAAGACTAACACACACAAATTTGAATTTTTTTGAAAATTTCATAAAAATGCAAAAATAGAAGTCTAACACATTAAAAAAAAAATTCAATTATGATATTTTTTAAAAATATGTTAAAAAATATGTGTAACACAAGAAAAATACTCAATTTTTATGTCGTACTCGAATTACACTGGAATTGAAGACTAACACATACAATTTTCAATTTTTTTGAAAATTTCATAAAAATGAAAGAATACAGTCTAACACCTTAAAAAAAATAAATTTTGATTTTTTTAAAAATATGTTAAAATTTAAGTGTAACACAAGAAAAATACTCAATTTTCATGTCGTAGTCAAAATACTCCGTAATTGAAGACTAACACACACAAATTTCAATTTTTTCGAAAATTTCTTAAAAATGAAAAAATAGAAGTATAAAACCTTCAAAAAAATCAATTATGACATATTTTATAGAAAAGATAAAATTTAAGTGCCACACAAGCAAAATACACACTTTTTAGTCCGGAATTGAAGACTAACACATACAAATTTCATTTTTTTTGAAAATTTCGTAAAAATGCAAAAATAAAAGTCAAACACCTTAAAAAAAAATGCAATTTTGATATTTTTAAAAATATGTTAAAATTTAAGTGTAACACAAGCAAAATACTCAATTTTCATGTCGTAATCAAAATACTCCGTAATGGAAGACTAACACACACAAATTTCAATTTTTTCGAAAATTTCTTGAAAATGAAAAAATAGAAGTATAAAACTTTAAAAAAATTCAATTATGACATTTTTTAAAGAAAAGATAAAATTTAAGTGCAACACAAGAATTATACTCAATTTTTAGGTGGTACTAAAAATACTCAGTAACTGAAGACTAACCCACACAAATTTCAATTTTTTCGAAATTTTTTTAAAAATGCTAAAACAGAAGTCTTACACCTTCAAAAAATTAAATTATGATTTTTTTTATAAAACTTTAAAATTGAAGTGTAGCACAAGAAAATTTCTCAGTTTTCATGTCGTACTCAAAATACTCCGTAATTGAAGAGTAACACACACAAGTTTAAATTGTTTTGAAAATTTCATAAAAATATAAAAATAGAAGTCTAACACATTAAAAAAATTCAGTTATGAATTTTTTTAAAAATATGTTAAAAAATTAGTGTGACACAAGAAAAATACTCAATTTTTACGTCGTACTCGAAATACACCGGAATTGAAGACTAACACATACAAATTTCAATTTTTTTTAAAATTTCATAAAAATGCAAAAATAGAAGTCTAACACCTTAAAAAAATTTAATTTTGAAATATTTAAAAATATGTTAAAATTTAAGTGTAACACAAGCAAAATACACAATTTTCATGTCGTAGTCAAAATACTCCGTAATTGAAGACTAACACACACAAATTTCAATTTTTTAGAAAATTTCTTAGAAATGCAAAAACAGAAATCTAACGCCTTCAAAAAAATTAAATTATGATATTTTTAAAAAAATGTTAAAATTGGAGTATAGCACAAGAAAATTACTCAGTTTTCATGTCGTGCTCAAAATATTCCGTAATTGAAGACTAACACACACAAATTTGAATTTTCTTGAAAATTTCGTAAAAATGCAAAAACAGAAGTCTAACTCGTTCAAAAAATTCAATTATGACATATTTAAAAAAATGTTAAAAAATAAGTGTGACACAAGAAAAATACTCAATTTTCATGTCGTAGTCAAAATACTCCATAATTGAAGACTAACACACACAAATTTCAATTTTTTAGAAAATTTTTTAAAAATGAAAAAATAGAAGTATAAAACCTTCAAAAAAATCAATTATGACATTTTTTAAAGAAAAGATAAAATTTAAGTGCCACACAAGCAAAATACTCAATTTTTAGGCCGGACTCAAAATACTCACTAACTGAAGACTAATCCACACAAATTTCAATTTTTTCGAAAATTTCATAAAAATGCAAAAATAAAAGTCTAACACCTTAAAAAAAAATTCAATTTTGATATTTTTAAAAATATGTTAAAATTTAAGTGCAACACAAGAAAAATACTGAATTTTCATGTCGTAGTGAAAATACTCCGTAATTGAAGACTAACACACACAAATTTCAATTTTTTCGAAAATTTCATAAAAATGAAAAAATAGAAGTATAAAACCTTCAAAAAAATCAATTATGACATTTTTTAAAGAAAAGATAAAATTTAAGTGCCGCACAAGCAAAATACTCAATTTTTAGGCCGTACGCAAAATACTCAGTAATTGAAGACTAACCCACACAAATTTCAATTTTTTCAAAAATTTCTTAAAAATGCAAAAACAGAAGTCTGACACCTTCAAAAAATTAAATTATGATTTTTTTTAAAAAATGTTAAAATTGAAGTGTAGCATAAGAAAATTACTCAGTTTTCATGTCGTACTCAAAATACTCCGTAATTGTAGACTAACCAACACAAATTTAAATTTTTTCGAAAATTTCTTAAAGATGCAAAAATAGAAGTCTAACACATTAAAAAAATTAAATTATGATATTTTTTTTAAAAATTTTAAAATTGAAGTGTACCACAGGAAAATTACTCAGTTTTCATGTCGTACTCAAAATACTCCGCAATTGAAGACTAACACACACAAATTTCAATTTTTTTGAAACTTTCATAAAAATGCAAAAATAGAAGTCTAAAACATTCAAAAAATTCAATTATGATATTTTTAAAAAATATTTTAAAAAATAAGTGTAACACAAGAAAAATACTCAATTTTTATGTCGGACTCAAAATCCTCCGGAATTGAAGACTAACACATACAAATTTCAATTTCTTTGAAAATTTCATAAAAATGCAAAAATTGAAGTCTAACACATTAAAAAATTTCAATTAGTATATTTTTTAACAATATGTTAGAAAATAAGTGTAACACAAGAAAGAAAACTCAATTTTTATGTCACACTCGAAATACTCCGGAATTGAAGACTAACACATACAAATTTCAATTTTTTTTAAAAATTTCATAAAAATGCAAAAATAGAAGTCTAACACCTTCAAAAAAAATTCAATTTTGATATTTTAAAAAATATGTTAAAATTAAAGTGTAGCACAAGCAAAATGCTCAATTTTCATGCCGTAGTCAAAATACTCCGTAATTGAAGACTAACACACACAAATTTCAATTTTTCCGAAAATTTCTTTAAAATGAAAAAACAGAAGTATAAAACCTTCAAAAAAATCAGTCATGACATTTTTTAAAGAAATGATAAAATTTAAGTGCAAAACAAGAAAAATACTCAATTTTTGGGTCGTACTCAAAATACTCCGTAATTGTAGACTAACCCACACAAATTTAATTTTTTTCGAAAATTTCTTAAAAATGCAAGAATTGAAGTCTAACACCTTCAAAAAATTAAATTATGATATTTTTTAAAAAAATGTTAAAATTGAAGTGTAGCACAAGAAAATTACTCAGTTTTCATGTCGTAGTCAAAATACTCCGTAATTGAAGACTAACACACACAAATTTCAATTTTTCTGAAAATTTCTTTAAAATCAAAAAACAGAAGTATAAACCTTCAAAAAAATCAGTTATAACATTTTTTAAAGAAATGATAAAATTTAAGTGCAACACAAGAAAAATATTCAATTTTTATGTCGTACTCAAAATACTCCGTAATTAAAGACTAACAAACACAAATTAAAATTTTTTCGAAAATTTCTTTAAAATGCAAAAACAGAAGTCTAACACCTTCACAAAATTAAATTATGATATTTTAAAAAAAAATTTAAAATTGCAGTGTAGCACAAAAAAATTACTCAGTTTTCATGTCGTACTCGAAATACTCCGTAATTGAAAACTAACACACAAAAGGTTAAATTTTTTTGAAAATTTCATAAAAATGCACAAATAGAAGTCTAACACATTCAAAAATTTCAATTATGATTTTTTTTAAAAATATGTTAAAAAATAAGTGTAACACAAGAAAAATACTCAATTTTTACTTCATACTCGAAATACTCCGGATTTGAAGACTAACACATAAAAATTTCAATTTTTTGAAAATTTCATAAAAATGCAAAAATAGAAGTCTAACACCATCAAAAAAAAATTCAATTTTGATATTTTAAAAAATATGTTAAAATTTAAGTGTAACACAAGAAAAATACTCAATTTTCATGTCGTAGTCAAAATACTCCGTAATTGAAGACTAACACACACAAATTTCAATTTTTCTATCAATTTCTTAAAAATGAAAAAACAGAAGAATAAAACCTTCAAAAAAATCAGTTATGACATTTTTTAAAGAAATGATAAAATTTAAGTGCAACACAAGAAAAATACTCAATTTTTAAGTCGTACTCAAAATACTCCGTAATTGAAGACTAACCCACACAAATTTCAATTTTTTCGAAAATTTCTTAAAAATGCAAAAACAGAAGTCTAACACCTTCAAAAAATTAAATTATGATATTTTAAAAAAAAATGTTAAAATTGAATTGTAGCACAAGAAAATTACTCAGTTTTCATGTCGTACTCAAAATACTCCGTAATTGAAGACTAACACACACAAATTTCAATTTTTTTGAAAATTTCATAAAAATGCAAAAATAGAAGTCTAAATCATTCAAAAAATTCAATTATGATATTTTTTTAAAATATTTTAAAAAATAAGTGTAACACAAGAAAAATTCTCAATTTTTATGTCGTACTCACAATACTCCGGAATTGAAGACTAACACATACAAATTTAAATTTTTTTGAAAATTTCGTAAAAATGCAAAAATAGAAGTCTAAAACCTTCAAAAAAATATTCAATTTTGATATTTTAAAAAATATGTTAAAATTTAAGTGTAACACAAGCAAAATACTCAATTCTCATGTCGTAGTCAAAATACACCGTAATTGAAGACTAACACATACAAATTTCAATTTTTCCGAAAATTTTTTAAAAATGAAAAACCAGAAGTATAAAACATTCAAAAAAATCAGTTATGACATTTTTTAAAGAAATGATAAAATTTAAGTGCAACACAAGAAAAAAACTCAATTTTTAGTCGTACTCAAAATACTCCGTAATTAAAGACTAACCAACACAAATTTAAATTTTTTCGAAAATTTCTTTAAAATGCAAAAACAGAAGTCTAACACCTTCACAAAATTAAATTATGATATTTTTAAAAAAAATTTAAAATTGCAGTGTAGCACAATAAAATTACTCAGTTTTCATGTCGTTCTCAAAATACTCCGTAATTGAAGACTAACACACACAAGGTTAAATTTTTTTGAAAATTTCATAAAAATGCAAAAATAGAAGTCTAACACATTCAAAAAAATTCAATTATGATTTTTTTAAAAATATGTTATAAAATAAGTGTAACACAAGAAAAATACTCAATTTTTATGCCGCACTCGAAATACTCCGGAATTGAAGACTAACACATACAAATTTCAATTTTTTGAAAATTTCATAAAAATGCAAAAATAGAAGTCTAACACCTTCAAAAAAAAATTCAATTTTGATATTTTAAAAAATATGTTAAAATTTAAGTGTAACACAAGAAAAATACTCAATTTTCATGTCGTAGTCAAAATACTCCGTAATTGAAGACTAACACACACAAATTTCAATTTTTCTATCAATTTCTTAAAAATGAAAAAACAGATGTATAAAACCTTCAAAAAAATCAGTTATGACATTTTTTAAAGAAATGATAAAATTTAAGTGCAACACAAGAAAAATACTCAATTTTTAGGTTGTACTAAAAATACTCCGTAATTGAAGACTAACCCACACAAATTTCAATTTTTTCGAAATTTCTTAAAAATGCAAAAACAGAAGTCTAACACCTTCAAAAAATAAAATTATGATATTTTTAAAAAAATGTTAAAATTGAAGTGTAGCACAAGAAAATTACTCAGTTTTCATGTCGTGCTCAAAATACTCCGTAATTGAAGACTAACACACACAAATTTCAATTTTTTTGAAAATTTCATAAAAATGCAAAAATAGAAGTCTAACATCTTCAAAAAATTCAATTATGATATTTTTTAAAAATATTTTAAAAAATAAGTGTAACACAAGAAAAATACTCAATTTCTATGTCGTACTCGAAATACTCCGGAATTGAAGACTAACACATGCAAATTTCAATTTTTTTGAAAATTTCATAAAAATGCAAAAATAGAAGTCTGACACATTCAAAAAATTCAATTAGTATATTTTCTAAAAATATGTTAGAAAATAAGTGTAACACAAGAAAAAAACTCAATTTTTATGTCGCACTTGATATACTCCGGAATTGAAGACTAACACATACAAATTTCAATTTTTTTTTAAAATTTCATAAAAATTCAAAAATAGAAGTCTAACACCTTAAAAAAAAAAATTATATTTTAAAAAATATGTTAAAATTTATGTGTAACACAAGAAAAATACTCAATTTTCATGTCGTAGTCAAAATACTCCGTAATTGAAGACTAACCCACACAAATTTAAATTTTTTCAAAAATTTCTAAAAAATGCAAAAACAGAAGTCTAACACCTTCAAAAAATTAAATTATGATATTTTTTAAAAAAATGTTAAAATTGAAGTGTAGCACAAGAAAATTACTCAGTTTTCATGTCGTACTAAAAATACTCCGTAATTGAACACTAATACACACAAGTTTCAAGTTTTTTGAAAATTTCATAAAAATGCAAAAATAGAACTCTAACATCTTCAAAAAAATTCAATTATGATATTTTTTAAAATCATTTTAAAAAATAAGTGTAACACAAGAAAAATACTCAATTTTTATGTCGTACTCGAAATACTCTGGAATTGAAGACTAACACATACAAATTTCAATTTTTTTGAAAATTTCATAAAAATGCAAAAATAGATGTCTAACCACCTTAAAAAAAAATTTCAATTTTGATATTTTAAAAAATATGTTAAAATTTAAGTCTAACACAAGAAAAATATTCAATTTTCATGTTGTAGTCAAAATACTCCGAAATTGAAGACTAACACACACAAATTTCAATTTTTCCGAAAATTTCTTAAAAATGAAAAAACAAAAGTATAAAACCTTCAAAAAAATTTAATTATGATATTTTCAAAAAAAAATTAAAATTGAAGTGTAGCACAAGAAAATTACTCAGTTTTCATGTTGTACTCAAAATACTCCGTAATTGAAGACTAACTCACACAAATTTCAATTTTTTTGAAAATTTCATAAAAATGCAAAAATAGAAGTCTAACACCATCAAAATAATTTCAATTTTGATATTTTAAAAAATATGTTAAAATTTAAGTGGAACACAAGCAAAATACTAAATTTTCATGTCGTAGTCAAAATACTCCGTAATTCAAGACTAACACACACAAATTTCAATTTTTCCGAAATTTTCTTAAAAATGAAAAAACAGATGTATAAAACCATCAAAAAATTAAATTATGATATTTTTAAAAAAATGTTAAAAGTGAAGTGTAGTACAGGAAAATTACTCAGTTTTCATGTCGTAGTCAAAATACTCCGTAATTGAAGACTAACCGACACAAATTTAAATTTTTTCAAAAATTTGTAAAAAATGCAAAAACAGAAGTCTAACACCTTCAAAAAATTAAATTATGATATTTTTAAAAAAATGTTAAAATTGAAGTGTAGCACAAGAAAATTACTCAGTTTTCATGTTGTACTCAAAATACTCCGTAATTGAAGACTAACTCACACAAATTTCAATTTTTTCGAAAATTTCTTAAAAATGCAAAAACAGAAGTCTAACACCTTCAAAAATTTGAATTATGATATTTTAAAAAAAATGTTAAAATTCAAGTGTAGCACAAGAAAATTACTCAGTTTTCATGTCGTACTCAAAATACTCCGTAATTGAAGACTAAACCACACAAATTTCAATTTTTTTAAAAATTTCATAAAAATGCAAAATTAGAAGTCTAACACATTCAAAAAATTCAATTATGATATTTTTTAAAAATATTTTAAAAAATAAGTGTAACACAAGAAAAATACTCAATTTTTATGTCGTACTCGAAATACTCCGGAATTCAAGACAAACACATACACATTTCAATTTTTTTGAAAATTTCATAAAAATGCAATAATATAAGTCTAACACCATCAAAATAATTTCAATTTTGATATTTTAAAAAATATGTTAAAATTTAAGTGGAACACAAGCAAAATACTCAATATTCATGTCGTAGTCAAAATACTCCGTAATTCAAGACTAACAGACACAAATTTAAATTTTTCCGAAAATTTCTTAAAAATGAAAAAACAGAAGTATAACCTTCAAAAAAATCAGTTATGACATTTTTTAAAGATATGATAAAATTTAAGTGCAACACAAGAAAAATACTCAATTTTTAGGTCATACGCAAAATACTCCGTAATTGAAGACTAACCAACCCAAATTTAAATTTTTTCAAAAATTTCTTAAAAATGCAAAAACAGAAGTTTAGCACCTTCAAAAAATTAAATTATGATATTTTTAAAAAAATGTTAAAATTGAAGTGTAGCACAAGATAATTACTCTGTTTTCATAAAAATTAAATTATGATATTTTTATGTCGTACTCAAAATACTCCGTAATTGAAGACTAACACACGCAAGTTTAAATTTTTTTGAAAATTTCATAAAAATGCAAAAATAGAAGTCTAACACATTCAAAAAAATTCAATTATGATTTTTTAAAAAATATGTTAAAAAATAAGTGTAACACAAGAAAAATACTCAATTTTTACGTCGTACTCGAAATACTCCGGATTCGAAGACTGACACATACAAATTACATTTTTTTTTAAAATTTCAACAAAGTGCAAAAATAGAAGTCTTAACACGTTCAAAAAAATTTAATTTTGAAATTTTTTAAAATATGTCAAAATTTAAGTGTAACACAAGAAAAATACTCAATTTTCATGTCGTAGTCAAAATACTCCGTAATTGAAGACTAACACACACAAATTTCAATTTTTCCGAAAATTTCTTAAAAATGAAAAAACAAAAGTACAAAACCAACAAAAAAAATCAGTTATGGTATTTTTTAAAGAAATGATAAAATTTAAGTGGAACACAAGCAAAATACTCAATTTTCAAGTCGTACTCAAAATACTCCGTAATTGAAGACTAACCCACACAAATTTAAATTTTTTCGAAAATTTCTTAAAAATGCAAAAACCAAAGTCTAACACCTTAAAAAAATTAAATTATGATATTTTTAAAAAAATGTTAAAATTGAAGTATAGCACAAGAAAATTACTCAGTTTTCGTGTCGTACTCAAAATACTCCCTAATTGAACACTAACACACACAAATTTCAAATTTTTTGAAAATTTCATAAAAATGAACAAAATAGAAGTCTAACACTTTTAAAAAATAAGTGTAACACAAGAAAAATACTCAATTTTTATGTCGTACTCCAAATACTCCGGAATTGAAGACTAACACTTACAAATTTCAATTTGTTTGAAAATTTCATAAAAATTCAAAAATGGAAGTCTGACACATTTAAAAAATTCAATTAGTATATTTTCTAAAAATATGTTAGAAAATAAGTGTAACACAAGAAAAATACTCAATTTTTATGTCGCACTCGAAATACTCCGGAATTGAAGACTAACGCATACAAATTTCAATTTTTTTGAAAATTTCATAAAAATGCAAAAATAGAAGTCTAACACCATCAAAATAATTTCAATTTTGATATTTTAAAAAATATGTTAAAATTTAAGTGGAACACAAGCAAAATACTCAATTTTCATGTCGTAGTCAAAATACTCCGTAATTCAAGACTAACACACACAAATTTCAATTTTTCCGAAATTTTCTTAAAAATGAAAAAACAGATGTATAAAACCATCAAAAAATTAAATTATGATATTTTGAAAAAAATGTTAAAATTGAAGTGTAGCACAAGAAAATTACTCAGTTTTCATGTCGTAGTCAAAATACTCCGTAATTGAAGACTAACCCACACAAATTTAAATTTTTTCAAAAATTTCTAAAAAATGCAAAAACAGAAGTCTAACACCTTCAAAAAATTAAATTATGATATTTTTAAAAAAATGTTAACATTGAAGTGTAGAACAAGAAAATTACTCAGTTTTCATGTCGTACTCAAAATACTCCGTAATTGAACACTAATACACACAAGTTTCAATTTTTTTGAAAATTTCATAAAAATGCAAAAATAGAAGTCTAACATCTTCAAAAAATTCAATTATGATATTTTTTAAAAATATTTAAAAAAATAAGTATAACACAAGAAAAATACTCAATTTTTATGGCCTACTCGAAATACTCCGGAATTGAAGACTAACACATACAAATTTCAATTTTTTTGAAAATTTCATAAAAATGCAAAAATAGAAATCTAACACCATCAAAATAAATTCAATTAGTATATTTTCTAAAAATATGTTAGAAAATAAGTGTAACACAAGAAAAAAACTCAATTTTTATGTCGCACAAGAGAAATAGAAATCTAACTCCGGAATTATGATATTTTAAAAAAAATGTTAAAATTCAAGTGTAACACAAGAGAAATACTCAATTTTCAGGTTGTAGTCAAAATACTCCGTAATTGAAGACTAAAACATACAAATTTCAATTTTTTTGAAAATTTCATAAAAATGCAAAATTAGAAGTCTAACACATTAAAAAAAAATTCAATTATGATATTTTTTAAAATATTTTAAAAAAGAAGTGTAACACAAGAAAAATACTCAATTTTTATGTCGTACTCGAAATACTCCGGAATTCAAGACTAACACATACAAATTTCAATTTTTTTGAAAATTTCATAAAAATGCAATAATTGAAGTCCAACACCATCAAAATAATTTCAATTTTGATATTTTAAAAAATATGTTAAAATTTAAGTGGAACACAAGCAAAATACTCAATTTTCTTGTCGTAGTCAAAATACTCCGTAATTCAGGACTAACAGACACAAATTTAAATTTTTCCGAAAATTTCTTAAAAATGAAAAAACAGAAGTATAATACCTTCAAAAAAATCAGTTATGACATTTTTTAAAGAAATCATAAAATTTACGTGCAACACAAGAAAAATAATCAATTTTTTGGTCGTACTCAAAATACACCGTAATTGAAGACTAACCAACACAAATTTAAATTTTTTCAAAAATTTCTTCAAATTACAAAAACAGAAGTCTAACAACTTCAAAAAATTAAATTATGATATTTTTAAAAAAATTTTAAAATTGAAGTGTAGCACAAGAAAATTACTCAGTTTTCATGTCGTACTCAAAATTCTCCGTAATTGAAGACTAACACACACAAGTTTAAATTTTTTTCAAAATTTCATAAAAATGCAAAAATAGAAGTCTAACAAATTCAAAAAATTCAATTATGATTTTTTAAAAAATATGTTCAAAAATAAGTGTAACACAAGAAAAATACTCAATTTTTATGTCGTACTCGAAATACTCCGGATTTGAAGACTAACACATACAAATTTCAATTTTTTTGAAAATTCCAATGAAGTGCAAAAATAGAAGTCTAGACTTCTGTTTTTGATTTTCTGCAAAAAATAGGAAAAATAGAAATTTGTATGTGTTAGTCTTCAATCACGAAGTTTTTTGAGAAAAACACGAAAAATGAAGTATTTTGCTCATTTTAGAGAACTATTTTGGACTCTTTTAGAAAAAATGATAATTGATATTTGTGAAGGTGTTAGACTTCAGTTTTTTATTTTTTGCAAAAAATAGGAAAAATAGAAATTTTTATGTGTTAGTCTTCAATCCCGGATTTTTTTGAAATGAAGTATTTTGCTCATTTTAGAGAACTATTTTGGTCTTTTTTAGAAAAAATGATAATTGATATTTTTGAAGGTGTTAGACTTCAGTTTTTGATTTTTTGCAAATAATAGGAAAAATAGAAATTTGTATGTGTTAGTCTTCAATCATGAAGTTTTTTGACAAAAACATGAAAAATGAAGTATTTTGTTCATTTTAGAGAACTATTTTGGACCCTTTTAGAAAAAATGATAACTGATATTTTTGAAGGTGTTAGACTTCAGTTTTTGATTTTCTGCAAAAAATTGGAAAAATAGAAATTTGTATGTGTTAGTCTTCAATCACGAAGTTTTTTGAGAAAAACATGAAAAATAAAGTATTTTGCACATTTTAGAGAACTATTTTGGACCCTTTTAGAAAAAATGATAATTGATATTTTTGAAGGTGTTAGACTTCAGTTTTTGATTTTCTGCAAAAATTTGGAAAAATTGAAATTTGTGTGTGTTAGTCTTCAATCACGGAATTTTTTGAGAAAATCATGAAAAATGAAGTATTTTGCTCATTTTAGAGAACTATTTTGGTCTTTTTTAGAAAAATGGTAATTGATATTTTTGAAGGTGTTAGACTTCAGTTTTTGATTTTAAGCAAAAAATTGCAAAAATAGAAATTTGTATGTATTAGTCTTCAATCCAGGAGTTTTTTGAGAAAAACATGAAAAATGAAGTATTTTGCTCATTTTAGAGAACTATTTTGGACTTTTTTAGAAAAAATGATAATTGATATTTTTGAAGGTGTTAGACTTCAGTTTTTGATTTTTTGCAAAATATTGGAAAAATAGAAATTTGTATGTGTTAGTCTTCAATCACGGAATTTTTTGAGAAAATCATGAAAAATGAAGTATTTTGCTCATTTTAGAGAACTATTTAGGTCTTTTTTTAGAAAAAATGATAATTGATATTTTTGAAGGTGTTAGACTTCAGTTTTTTATTTTTTGCAAAAAATAGGAAAAATAGAAATTTGTATGTGTTAGTCTTCAATCACGAAGTTTTTTGAGAAAAACATGAAAAATGAAGTATTTTGCTCATTTTAGAGAACTATTTTGGACCCTTTTAAAAAAAATGATAATTGATATTTTTCAAGGTAACGACTTCAGTTTTTGATTTTCTGCAAAAAATTGGAAAAATTGAAATTTGTATGTGTTAGTCTTCAATCCAGGAGTTTTTTGAGAAAAACATGAAAAGTGAAGTATTTTGCTCATTTTAGAGAACTATTTTGGTCTTTTTTAGAAAAAATGATAATTGATATTTTTAAATGTGTTAAACTTCAGTTTTTGATTTTATGCAAAAAATTGGAAAAATAGAAATTTGTATGTGTTAGTCTTCAATCCAGGAGTTCTTTGAGAAAAACATGAAAAATGAAGTATTTTCCTCATTTTAGAGAACTATTTTGGTCTCTTTTAGAAAAAATGATAATTGATATTTTTGAAGGTGTTAGACTTCAGTTTTTGATTTTATGCAAAAAATAGGAAAAATAGAAATTTGTATGTGTTAGTCTTTAATCCCGGAGTTTTTTGAGAAAAACACGAAAAATGAAGTATTTTGCTCATTTTAGAGAACTCTTTTGGTCTTTTTTAGAAAAAATGATAATTGATATTTTTCAAGGTGTTAGACTTCAGTTTTTGATTTTTTTGCAAAAAATAGGAAAAATAGAAATTTGTATGTGTTAGTCTTCAATCACGAAGTTTTTTGAGAAAAACATGAAAAATGGAGTATTTTGCTCATTTTAAAGAACTATTTTGGACCATTTTTGAAAAAATGATAATTGATATTTTTGAAGGTAACGACTTCAGTTTTTGATTTTCTGCAAAAAATTGGAAAAATTGAAATTTGTATGTGTTAGTCTTCAATCCAGGAGTTTTTCGAGAAAAACATGAAAAGTGAAGTATTTTGCTCATTTTAGAGAACTATTTTGGTCTTTTTTAGAAAAAATGATAATTGATATTTTTGAAGGTGTTAGACTTCATTTTTTGATTTTATGCAAAAAATAGGAAAAATAGAAATTTGTATGTGTTAGTCTTCAATCACGGAGTTTTTTGAGAAAAACATGAAAAATGAAGTATTTTGCTTATTTTAGAGAACTATTTTGGTCTTTTTTAGAAAAAATGATAATTGATATTTTTGAATGTGACTTCATTTATTGATTTTTTGCAAAAAATAGGAAAAATAGAAATTTGTATGTGTTAGTCTTCAATCCCGGATTTTTTTGAAATGAAGTATTTTGCTCATTTTAGAGAACTATTTTGGTCTTTTTTAGAAAAAATGATAATTGATATTTTTGAAGGTGTTAGACTTCTGTTTTTGATTTTTTGCAAATAATAGGAAAAATAGAAATTTGTATGTGTTAGTCTTCAATCATGAAGTTTTTTGAGAAAAACATGAAAAATTAAGTATTTTGCTCATTTTAGTAAACTATTTTGCACCCGTTTAGAAAAAATGATAATTGATATTTTTGAAGGTGTTAGACTTCAGTTTTTGATTTTCTGCAAAAAATTGGAAAAATAGAAATTTGTATGTGTTAGTCATCAATCACGAAGTTTTTTGAGAAAAACATGAAAAATGAAGTATTTTGCTCATTTTAGAGAACTATTTTACACCCTTTTAGAAAAAATGATAATTGATATTTTTAAAGGTGTTAGACTTCAGTTTTTGATTTTCTGCAAAAATTTGGAAAAATTGAAATTAGTATGTGTTAGTCTTCAATCACGGAATTTTTTGAGAAAATCATGAAAAATGAAGTATTTTGCTCATTTTAGAGAACTATTTTGGTCTTTTTTAGAAAAATGATAATTGATATTTTTGAAGGTGTTAGACTTCAGTTTTTGATTTTATGCAGAAAAATTGGAAAAATAGAAATTTGTATGTGTTAGTCTTCAATCCAGGAGTTTTTTGAGAAAAACATGAAAAATGAAGTATTTTGCTCATTTTAGAGAACTATTTTGGTCTTTTTTAGAAAAAATGATAATTGATATTTTTGAAGGTGTTAGACTTCATTTTTTGATTTTTTGCAAAAAATAGGAAAAATAAAAATTTGTATGTGTTAGTCTTCAATCACGAAGTTGTTTGAGAAAAACATGAAAAATGAAGTATTTTGCTCATTTTAGAGAACTATTTTGGACTCTTTTAGTAAAAATGATAATTGATATTTTTGAAGGTGTGAGACTTCAGTTTTTGATTTTTTGCAAAATATTGGAAAAATAGAAATTTGTATGTGTTAGTACTCAATGACGGAATTTTTTGAGAAAAACATGAAAAATGAAGTATTTTGCTCATTTTAGAGAACTATTTTGGTCTTTTTCAGAAAAAATGATAATTGATATTTTTGAAGGTGTTAGACTTCAGTTTTTTATTTTTTGCAAAAAATTGGAAAAATTGAAATTTGTATGTGTTAGTCTTCAATCACGAGATTTTTTGAGAAAAACATGAAAAATGAAGTATTTTGCTCATTTTAGAGAACTATTTTGGTCTTTTTCAGAAAAAAATGATAATTGATATTTTTGAAGTTGTTAGACTTCAGTTTTTTATTTTTTGCAAAAAATTGGAAAACATGAAATTTGTATGTGTTAGTCTTCAATCTCGGAATTTTTTGAGAAAATCATGAAAAATGAAGTATTTTGCAGACTTCAGTTTTTGATTTTATGCAAAAAATAGGAAAAATAGAAATTTGTATGTGTTAGTCTTCAATCCCGGAGTTTTTTGAGAAAAACATGAAAAATGAAGTATTTTGCTCATTTTAGAGAACTATTTTGGTCTTTTTTAGAAAAAATGATAATTGATATTTTTGAAGGTGTTAGACTTCATTTTTTGATTTTATGCAAAAAATAGGAAAAATAGAAATTTATATGTGTTAGTCTTCAATCACGGAGTTTTTTGAGAAAAACATGAAAAATGAAGTATTTTGCTTATTTTAGAGAACTATTTTGGTCTTTTTTAGAAAAAATGATAATTGATATTTTTGAAGGTGACTTCATTTATTGATTTTTTGCAAAAAATAGGAAAAATAGAAATTTGTATGTGTTAGTCTTCAATCCCGGATTTTTTTGAAATGAAGTATTTTGCTCATTTTAGTGAACTATTTTGATCTTTTTGAGAAAAAATGATAATTGATATTTTTGAAGGTGTTAGACTTCTGTTTTTGATTTTTTGCAAATAATAGGAAAAATAGAAATTTGTATGTGTTAGTCTTCAATCATGAAGTTTTTTGAGAAAAACATGAAAAATTAAGTATTTTGCTCATTTTACAGAACTATTTTGCACCCTTTTAGAAAAAATGATAATTGATATTTTTGAAGGTGTTAGACTTCAGTTTTTGATTTTCTGCAAAAAATTGGAAAAATAGAAATTTGTATGTGTTAGTCATCAATCACGAAGTTTTTTGAGAAAAACATGAAAAATGAAGTATTTTGCACATTTTAGAGAACTATTTTGGACCCTTTTAGAAAAAATGATAATTGATATTTTTAAAGGTGTTAGACTTCAGTTTTTGATTTTCTGCAAAATTTTGGAAAAATTGAAATTAGTATGTGTTAGTCTTCAATCACGGAATTTTTTGAGAAAATCATGAAAAATGAAGTATTTTGCTCATTTTAGAGAACTATTTTGGTCTTTTTTAGAAAAATGATAATTGATATTTTTGAAGGTGTTAGACTTCAGTTTTTGATTTTATGCAAAAAATTGGAAAAATATAAATTTGTATGTGTTAGTCTTCAATCCAGGAGTTTTTTGAGAAAAACATGAAAAATGAAGTATTTTGCTCATTTTAGAGAACTATTTTGGTCTTTTTTAGAAAAAATGATAATTGATATTTTTAAAGGTGTTAGACTTCAGTTTTTGATTTTCTGCAAAATTTTGGAAAAATTGAAATTAGTATGTGTTAGTCTTCAATCACGAAATTTTTTGAGAAAATCATGAAAAATGAAGTATTTTGCTCATTTTAGAGAACTATTTTGGTCTTTTTTAGAAAAATGATAATTGATATTTTGGAAGGTGTTAGACTTCGGTTTTTGATTTTATGCAAAAAATTGGAAAAATATAAATTTGTATGTGTTAGTCTTCAATCCAGGAGTTTTTTGAGAAAAACATGAAAAATAAAGTATTTTGCTCATTTTAGAGAACTATTTTGGTCTTTTTTAGAAAAAATGATAATTGATATTTTTGAAGGTGTTAGACTTCATTTTTTGATTTTTTGCAAAAAATGGGAAAAATAAAAATTTGTATGTGTTAGTCTTCAATCACGAAGTTGTTTGAGAAAAACATGAAAAATGAAGTATTTTGCTCATTTTAGAGAACTATTTTGGTCTTTTTTAGAAAAAATGATAATTGATATTTTTGAAGGTGTTAGACTTCAGTTTTTGATTTTATGCAAAAAATAGGAAAAATAGAAATTTATATGTGTTAGTCTTCAATCACGGAGTTTTTTGAGAAAAACATGAAAAATGAAGTATTTTGCTCATTTTAGAGAACTATTTTGGTCTTTTTTAGAAAAAATGATAATTGATATTTTTGAAGGTGTTAGACTTCATTTTTTGATTTTATGCAAAAAATAGGAAAAATAGAAATTTATATGTGTTAGTCTTCAATCACGGAGTTTTTTGAGAAAAACATGAAAAATGAAGTATTTTGCTTATTTTAGAGAACTATTTTGGTCTTTTTTAGAAAAAATGATAATTGATATTTTTGAAGGTGACTTCATTTATTGATTTTTTGCAAAAAATAAGAAAAATAGAAATTTGTATGTGTTAGTCTTCAATCCCGGATTTTTTTGAAATGAAGTATTTTGCTCATTTTAGTGAACTATTTTGATCTTTTTGAGAAAAAATGATAATTGATATTTTTGAAGGTGTTAGACTTCTGTTTTTGATTTTTTGCAAATAATAGGAAAAATAGAAATTTGTATGTGTTAGTCTTCAATCATGAAGTTTTTTGAGAAAAACATGAAAAATTAAGTATTTTGCTCATTTTACAGAACTATTTTGCACCCTTTTAGAAAAAATGATAATTGATATTTTTGAAGGTGTTAGACTTCAGTTTTTGATTTTCTGCAAAAAATTGGAAAAATAGAAATTTGTATGTGTTAGTCATCAATCACGAAGTTTTTTGAGAAAAACATGAAAAATGAAGTATTTTGCACATTTTAGAGAACTATTTTGGACCCTTTTAGAAAAAATGATAATTGATATTTTTAAAGGTGTTAGACTTCAGTTTTTGATTTTCTGCAAAATTTTGGAAAAATTGAAATTAGTATGTGTTAGTCTTCAATCACGGAATTTTTTGAGAAAATCATGAAAAATGAAGTATTTTGCTCATTTTAGAGAACTATTTTGGTCTTTTTTAGAAAAATGATAATTGATATTTTTGAAGGTGTTAGACTTCAGTTTTTGATTTTATGCAAAAAATTGGAAAAATATAAATTTGTATGTGTTAGTCTTCAATCCAGGAGTTTTTTGAGAAAAACATGAAAAATGAAGTATTTTGCTCATTTTAGAGAACTATTTTGGTCTTTTTTAGAAAAAATGATAATTGATATTTTTAAAGGTGTTAGACTTCAGTTTTTGATTTTCTGCAAAATTTTGGAAAAATTGAAATTAGTATGTGTTAGTCTTCAATCACGAAATTTTTTGAGAAAATCATGAAAAATGAAGTATTTTGCTCATTTTAGAGAACTATTTTGGTCTTTTTTAGAAAAATGATAATTGATATTTTGGAAGGTGTTAGACTTCGGTTTTTGATTTTATGCAAAAAATTGGAAAAATATAAATTTGTATGTGTTAGTCTTCAATCCAGGAGTTTTTTGAGAAAAACATGAAAAATAAAGTATTTTGCTCATTTTAGAGAACTATTTTGGTCTTTTTTAGAAAAAATGATAATTGATATTTTTGAAGGTGTTAGACTTCATTTTTTGATTTTTTGCAAAAAATAGGAAAAATAAAAATTTGTATGTGTTAGTCTTCAATCACGAAGTTGTTTGAGAAAAACATGAAAAATGAAGTATTTTGCTCATTTTAGAGAACTATTTTGGACTCTTTTAGTAAAAATGATAATTGATATTTTTGAAGGTGTCAGACTTCAGTTTTTGATTTTTTGCAAAATATTGGAAAAATAGAAATTTGTATGTGTTAGTCTTCAATCACGAAGTATTTTGAGAAAAACACGAAAAATGAAGTATTTTGCTCATTTTAGAGAACTATTTTGGTCTTTTTCAGAAAAAATGATAATTGATATTTTTGAAGGTGTTAGACTTCAGTTTTTTATTTTTTTGCAAAAAATTGGAAAAATTGAAATTTGTATGTGTTAGTCTTCAATCACGGGATTTTTTGAGAAAAACATGAAAAATGAAGTATTTTGCTCATTTTAGAGAACTATTTTGGTCTTTTTCAGAAAAAATGATAATTGATATTTTTGAAGTTGTTAGACTTCTGTTTTTTATTTTTTGTAAAAAATTGGAAAAATTGAAATTTGTATGTGTTAGTCTTCAATCACGGAATTTTTTGAGAAAATCATGAAAAATGAAGTATTTTGCTCATTTTAGAGAACTATTTCGGTCTTTTTTAGAAAAAATGATAATTGATATTTTTGAAGGTGTTAGACTTCAGTTTTTGATCTTATGCAAAAAATAGGAAAAATAGAAATTTGGATGTGTTAGTCTTCAATCCCGGAGTTTTTTGAGAAAAACATGAAAAATGAAGTATTTTGCTCATTTTATAGAACTATTTTGGTCTTTTTTAGAAAAAAATGATAATTGATATTTTTGAAGGTAACGACTTCAGTTTTTGATTTTCTGCAAAAAAATTGGAAAAATTGAAATTTGTATGTGTTAATCTTCAATCCAGGAATTTTTTGAGATAAACATGAAAAGTGAAGTATTTTGCTCATTTTAGAGAACTATTTTGGTCTTTTTTAGAAAAAATGATAATTGATATTTTTGAAGGTGTTAGACTTCATTTTTTGATTTTTTGCAAAAAATAGGAAAAATAGAAATTTGTATGTGTTAGTCTTCAATCACGATGTTTTTTGAGAAAAACATGAAAAATGAAGTATTTTACTCATTTTAGAGAACTATTTTGGACCCTTTTAGAAATAATGATAATTGATATTTTTGAAGGTGTTAGACTTCAGTTTTTTATTTTTTGCAAAAAATAGGAAAAATAGAAATTTGTATGTGTTAGTCTTCAATCACGAAGTTTTTTGAGAAAAACATGAAAAATGAAGTATTTTGCCCATTTTAGAGAACTATTTTTGACCCTTTTAGAAAAAATTATAATTGATATTTTTTAAGGTGTTAGACTTAATTTTTTGATTTTTTGCAAAAAATAGGAAAAATAGAAATTTGTATGTGTTAGTCTTCAATCACGAAGTTTTTTGAGAAAAACATGAAAAATGAAGTATTTTGCTCATTTTAGAGAACTATTTTGGACCCTTTTAGAAAAAATGATAATTGATATTTTTTAAGGTGTTAGACTTCAGTTTTCGATTTTCTGCAGAAAATTAGAAAAATTGAAATTTGTATGTGTTAGTCTTCATTCACGGAATTTTTTGAGAAAAACATGAAAAATCAAGTATTTTGTTCATTTTAGAGAACTATTTTTGTCTTTTTTAGAAAAAATGATAATTGATATTTTTGAAGGTGTTAAACTTCAGTTTTTGATTTTATGCAAAAAATAGGAAAAATAGAAATTTGTATGTGTTAGTCTTCAATCCAGGAGTTTTTTGAGAAAAACATGAAAAATGAAGTATTTTCCTCATTTTAGAGAACTATTTTGGTCACTTTTAGAAAAAATGATAATTGATATTTTTGAAGGTGTTAGACTTCAGTTTTTGATTTTATGCAAAAAATAGGAAAAATAGAAATTTGTGTTTTTTGAGAAAAACACGAAAAATGAAGTATTTTGCTCATTTTAGAGAAATCTTTTGGTCTTTTTTAGAAAAAATGATAATTGATATGTTTCAAGGTGTTAGACTTCAGTTTTTGATTTTTTTGCAAAAAATAGGAAAAATAGAAATTTGTATGTGTTAGTCTTCAATCACGAAGTTTTTTGAGAAAAACATGAAAAATGGAGTATTTTGCTCATTTTAGAGAACTATTTTGGACCCTTTTAGTAAAAATGATAATTGATATTTTTGAAGGTGTTAGACTTCAGTTTTTGATTTTTTTGCAAAAAATAGGAAAAATAAAAATTTGTATGTGTTAGTCTTCAATCACGAAGTTGTTTGAGAAAAACATGAAAAATGAAGTATTTTGCTCATTTTAGAGAACTATTTTGGACTCTTTTAGTAAAAATGATAATTGATATTTTTGAAGGTGTTAGACTTCAGTTTTTGATTTTTTGCAAAATATTGGAAAAATAGAAATTTGTATGTGTTAGTACTCAATGACGGAATTTTTTGAGAAAAACATGAAAAATGAAGTATTTTGCTCATTTTAGAGAACTATTTTGGTCTTTTTCAGAAAAAATGATAATTGATATTTTTGAAGGTGTTAGACTTCAGTTTTTTATTTTTTGCAAAAAATTGGAAAAATTGAAATTTGTATGTGTTAGTCTTCAATCACGAGATTTTTTGAGAAAAACATGAAAAATGAAGTATTTTGCTCATTTTAGAGAACTATTTTGGTCTTTTTCAGAAAAAATGATAATTGATATTTTTGAAGTTGTTAGACTTCAGTTTTTTATTTTTTGCAAAAAATTGGAAAACTTGAAATTTGTATGTGTTAGTCTTCAATCACGGAATTTTTTGAGAAAATCATGAAAAATGAAGTATTTTGCAGACTTCAGTTTTTGATTTTATGCAAAAAATAGGAAAAATAGAAATTTGTATGTGTTAGTCTTCAATCCAGGAGTTTTTTGAGAAAAACATGAAAAATGAAGTATTTTGCTCATTTTAGAGAACTATTTTGGTCTTTTTTAGAAAAAATGATAATTGATATTTTTGAAGGTGTTAGACTTCATTTTTTGATTTTTTGCAAAAAATAGGAAAAATAAAAATTTGTATGTGTTAGTCTTCAATCACGAAGTTGTTTGAGAAAAACATGAAAAATGAAGTATTTTGCTCATTTTAGAGAACTATTTTGGACTCTTTTAGTAAAAATGATAATTGATATTTTTGAAGGTGTCAGACTTCAGTTTTTGATTTTTTGCAAAATATTGGAAAAATAGAAATTTGTATGTGTTAGTACTCAATCACGGAATTTTTTGAGAAAAACATGAAAAATGAAGTATTTTGCTCATTTTAGAGAACTATTTTGGTCTTTTTCAGAAAAAATGATAATTGATATTTTTGAAGGTGTTAGACTTCAGTTTTTTATTTTTTTGCAAAAAATTGGAAAAATTGAAATTTGTATGTGTTAGTCTTCAATCACGGGATTTTTTGAGAAAAACATGAAAAATGAAGTATTTTGCTCATTTTAGAGAACTATTTTGGTCTTTTTCAGAAAAAATGATAATTGATATTTTTGAAGTTGTTAGACTTCTGTTTTTTATTTTTTGCAAAAAATTGGAAAAATTGAAATTTGTATGTGTTAGTCTTCAATCACGGAATTTTTTGAGAAAATCATGAAAAATGAAGTATTTTGCTCATTTTAGAGAACTATTTCGGTCTTTTTTAGAAAAAATGATAATTGATATTTTTGAAGGTGTTAGACTTCAGTTTTTGATCTTATGCAAAAAATAGGAAAAATAGAAATTTGGATGTGTTAGTCTTCAATCCTGGAGTTTTTTGAGAAAAACATGAAAAATGAAGTATTTTGCTCATTTTATAGAACTATTTTGGTCTTTTTTAGAAAAAATGATAATTGATATTTTTGAAGGTAACGACTTCAGTTTTTGATTTTCTCCAAAAAAATTGGAAAAATTGAAATTTGTATGTGTTAGTCTTCAATCCAGGAATTTTTTGAGATAAACATGAAAAGTGAAGTATTTTGCTCATTTTAGAGAACTATTTTGGTCTTTTTTAGAAAAAATGATAATTGATATTTTTGAAGGTGTTAGACTTCATTTTTTGATTTTTTGCAAAAAATAGGAAAAATAGAAATTTGTATGTGTTAGTCTTCAATCACGATGTTTTTTGAGAAAAACATGAAAAATGAAGTATTTTACTCATTTTAGAGAACTATTTTGGACCCTTTTAGAAATAATGATAATTGATATTTTTGAAGGTGTTAGACTTCAGTTTTTTATTTTTTGCAAAAAATAGGAAAAATAGAAATTTGTATGTGTTAGTCTTCAATCACGAAGTTTTTTGAGAAAAACATGAAAAATGAAGTATTTTGCCCATTTTAGAGAACTATTTTTGACCCTTTTAGAAAAAATTATAATTGATATTTTTTAAGGTGTTAGACTTCATTTTTTGATTTTTTGCAAAAAATAGGAAAAATAGAAATTTGTATGTGTTAGTCTTCAATCACGAAGTTTTTTGAGAAAAACATGAAAAATGAAGTATTTTGCTCATTTTAGAGAACTATTTTGGACCCTTTTAGAAAAAATGATAATTGATATTTTTTAAGGTGTTAGACTTCAGTTTTCGATTTTCTGCAAAAAATTAGAAAAATTGAAATTTGTATGTGTTAGTCTTCATTCACGGAATTTTTTGAGAAAAACATGAAAAATCAAGTATTTTGCTAATTTTAGAGAACTATTTTTGTCTTTTTTAGAAAAAATGATAATTGATATTTTTGAAGGTGTTAAACTTCAGTTTTTGATTTTATGCAAAAAATAGGAAAAATAGAAATTTGTATGTGTTAGTCTTCAATCCAGGAGTTTTTTGAGAAAAACATGAAAAATGAAGTATTTTCCTCATTTTAGAGAACTATTTTGGTCACTTTTAGAAAAAATGATAATTGATATTTTTGAAGGTGTTAGACTTCAGTTTTTGATTTTTTGCAAAAAATAGGAAAAATAGAAATTTGTATGTGTTAGTCTTCAATCACGAAGTATTTTGAGAAAAACACGAAAAATGAAGTATTTTGCTCATTTTAGAGAACTATTTTGGTCTTTTTTAGAAAAAATGATACTTGATATTTTTGAAGGTGTTATACTTCAGTTTTTGATTTTATGCAAAAAATAGGAAAAATATAAATTTGTATGTGTTAGTCTTTAATCCCGGAGTTTTTTGAGAAAAACATGAAAAATGAAGTATTTTGCTCATTTTAGAGAACTATTTTGGTCTCTTTTAGAAAAAATGATAATTGATATTTTTGAAGGTGTTAGACTTCAGTTTTTGATTTTATGCAAAAAATAGAAAAAATAGAAATTTGTGTTTTTTGAGAAAAACACGAAAAATGAAGTATTTTGCTCATTTTAGAGAAATCTTTTGGTTTTTTTTAGAAAAAATGATAATTGATATTTTTCAAGGCGTTAGACTTCAGTTTTTGATTTTTTTGCAAAAAATAGGAAAAATAGAAATTTGTATGTGTTAGTCTTCAATCACGAAGTTTTTTGAGAAAAACATGAAAAATGGAGTATTTTGCTCATTTTAGAGAACTATTTTGGACCCTTTTAGTAAAAATGATAATTGATATTTTTGAAGGTGTTAGACTTCAGTTTTTGATTTTTTTGCAAAAAATAGGAAAAATAAAAATTTGTATGTGTTAGTCTTCAATCACGAAGTTGTTTGAGAAAAACATGAAAAATGAAGTATTTTGCTCATTTTAGAGAACTATTTTGGACTCTTTTAGTAAAAATGATAATTGATATTTTTGAAGGTGTTAGACTTCAGTTTTTGATTTTTTGCAAAATATTGGAAAAATAGAAATTTGTATGTGTTAGTACTCAATGACGGAATTTTTTGAGAAAAACATGAAAAATGAAGTATTTTGCTCATTTTAGAGAACTATTTTGGTCTTTTTCAGAAAAAATGATAATTGATATTTTTGAAGGTGTTAGACTTCAGTTTTTTATTTTTTGCAAAAAATTGGAAAAATTGAAATTTGTATGTGTTAGTCTTCAATCACGAGATTTTTTGAGAAAAACATGAAAAATGAAGTATTTTGCTCATTTTAGAGAACTATTTTGGTCTTTTTCAGAAAAAATGATAATTGATATTTTTGAAGTTGTTAGACTTCAGTTTTTTATTTTTTGCAAAAAATTGGAAAACTTGAAATTTGTATGTGTTAGTCTTCAATCACGGAATTTTTTGAGAAAATCATGAAAAATGAAGTATTTTGCAGACTTCAGTTTTTGATTTTATGCAAAAAATAGGAAAAATAGAAATTTGTATGTGTTAGTCTTCAATCCCGGAGTTTTTTGAGAAAAACATGAAAAATGAAGTATTTTGCTCATTTTAGAGAACTATTTTGGTCTTTTTTAGAAAAAATGATAATTGATATTTTTGAAGGTGTTAGACTTCATTTTTTGATTTTATGTAAAAAATAGGAAAAATAGAAATTTATATGTGTTAGTCTTCAATCACGGAGTTTTTTGAGAAAAACATGAAAAATGAAGTATTTTGCTTATTTTAGAGAACTATTTTGGTCTTTTTTAGAAAAAATGATAATTGATATTTTTGAAGGTGACTTCATTTATTGATTTTTTGCAAAAAATAGGAAAAATAGAAATTTGTATGTGTTAGTCTTCAATCCCGGATTTTTTTGAAATGAAGTATTTTGCTCATTTTAGTGAACTATTTTGATCTTTTTGAGAAAAAATGATAATTGATATTTTTGAAGGTGTTAGACTTCTGTTTTTGATTTTTTGCAAATAATAGGAAAAATAGAAATTTGTATGTGTTAGTCTTCAATCATGAAGTTTTTTGAAAAAAACATGAAAAATTAAGTATTTTTCTCATTTTACAGAACTATTTTGCACCCTTTTAGAAAAAATGATAATTGATATTTTTGAAGGTGTTAGACTTCAGTTTTTGATTTTCTGCAAAAAATTGGAAAAATAGAAATTTGTATGTGTTAGTCATCAATCACGAAGTTTTTTGAGAAAAACATGAAAAATGAAGTATTTTGCACATTTTAGAGAACTATTTTGGACCCTTTTAGAAAAAATGATAATTGATATTTTTAAAGGTGTTAGACTTCAGTTTTTGATTTTCTGCAAAATTTTGGAAAAATTGAAATTAGTATGTGTTAGTCTTCAATCACGGAATTTTTTGAGAAAATCATGAAAAATGAAGTATTTTTCTCATTTTAGAGAACTATTTTGGTCTTTTTTAGAAAAATGATAATTGATATTTTTGAAGGTGTTAGACTTCGGTTTTTGATTTTATGCAAAAAATTGGAAAAATATAAATTTGTATGTGTTAGTCTTCAATCCAGGAGTTTTTTGAGAAAAACATGAAAAATGAAGTATTTTGCTCATTTTAGAGAACTATTTTGGTCTTTTTTAGAAAAAATGATAATTGATATTTTTAAAGGTGTTAGACTTCAGTTTTTGATTTTCTGCAAAATTTTGGAAAAATTGAAATTAGTATGTGTTAGTCTTCAATCACGGAATTTTTTGAGAAAATCATGAAAAATGAAGTATTTTGCTCATTTTAGAGAACTATTTTGGTCTTTTTTAGAAAAATGATAATTGATATTTTTGAAGGTGTTAGACTTCGGTTTTTGATTTTATGCAAAAAATTGGAAAAATATAAATTTGTATGTGTTAGTCTTCAATCCAGGAGTTTTTTAAGAAAAACATGAAAAATGAAGTATTTTGCTCATTTTAGAGAACTATTTTGGTCTTTTTTAGAAAAAATGATAATTGATATTTTTGAAGGTGTTAGACTTCATTTTTTGATTTTTTGCAAAAAATAGGAAAAATAAAAATTTGTATGTGTTAGTCTTCAATCATGAAGTTGTTTGAGAAAAACATGAAAAATGAAGTATTTTGCTCATTTTAGAGAACTATTTTGGACTCTTTTAGTAAAAATGATAATTGATATTTTTGAAGGTGTCAGACTTCAGTTTTTGATTTTTTGCAAAATATTGGAAAAATAGAAATTTGTATGTGTTAGTACTCAATCACGGAATTTTTTGAGAAAAACATGAAAAATGAAGTATTTTGCTCATTTTAGAGAACTATTTTGGTCTTTTTCAGAAAAAATGATAATTGATATTTTTGAAGGTGTTAGACTTCAGTTTTTTATTTTTTTGCAAAAAATTGGAAAAATTGAAATTTGTATGTGTTAGTCTTCAATCACGGGATTTTTTGAGAAAAACATGAAAAATGAAGTATTTTGCTCATTTTAGAGAACTATTTTGGTCTTTTTCAGAAAAAATGATAATTGATATTTTTGAAGTTGTTAGACTTCTGTTTTTTATTTTTTGCAAAAAATTGGAAAAATTGAAATTTGTATGTGTTAGTCTTCAATCACGGAATTTTTTGAGAAAATCATGAAAAACGAAGTATTTTGCTCATTTTAGAGAACTATTTCGGTCTTTTTTAGAAAAAATGATAATTGATATTTTTGAAGGTGTTAGACTTCAGTTTTTGATCTTATGCAAAAAATAGGAAAAATAGAAATTTGGATGTGTTAGTCTTCAATCCCGGAGTTTTTTGAGAAAAACATGAAAAATGAAGTATTTTGCTCATTTTATAGAACTATTTTGGTCTTTTTTAGAAAAAATGATAATTGATATTTTTGAAGGTAACGACTTCAGTTTTTGATTTTCTGCAAAAAAATTGGAAAAATTTAAATTTGTATGTGTTAGTCTTCAATCCAGGAATTTTTTGAGATAAACATGAAAAGTGAAGTATTTTGCTCATTTTAGAGAACTATTTTGGTCTTTTTTAGAAAAAATGATAATTGATATTTTTGAAGGTGTTAGACTTCATTTTTTGATTTTTTGCAAAAAATAGGAAAAATAGAAATTTGTATGTGTTAGTCTTCAATCACGATGTTTTTTGAGAAAAACATGAAAAATGAATTATTTTACTCATTTTAGAGAACTATTTTGGACCCTTTTAGAAATAATGATAATTGATATTTTTGAAGGTGTTAGACTTCAGTTTTTTATTTTTTGCAAAAAATAGGAAAAATAGAAATTTGTATGTGTTAGTCTTCAATCACGAAGTTTTTTGAGAAAAACATGAAAAATGAAGTATTTTGCTCATTTTAGAGAACTATTTTGGACCCTTTTAGAATAAATGATAATTGATATTTTTTAAGGTGTTAGACTTCAGTTTTCGATTTTCTGCAAAAAATTAGAAAAATTGAAATTTGTATGTGTTAGTCTTCATTCACGGAATTTTTTGAGAAAAACATGAAAAATCAAGTATTTTGCTCATTTTAGAGAACTATTTTTGTCTTTTTTAGAAAAAATGATAATTGATATTTTTGAAGGTGTTAAACTTCAGTTTTTGATTTTATGCAAAAAATAGGAAAAATAGAAATTTGTATGTGTTAGTCTTCAATCCAGGAGTTTTTTGAGAAAAACATGAAAAATGAAGTATTTTCCTCATTTTAGAGAACTATTTTGGTCACTTTTAGAAAAAATGATAATTGATATTTTTGAAGGTGTTAGACTTCAGTTTTTGATTTTTTGCAAAAAATAGGAAAAATAGAAATTTGTATGTGTTAGTCTTCAATCACGAAGTATTTTGAGAAAAACACGAAAAATGAAGTATTTTGCTCATTTTAGAGAACTATTTTGGTCTTTTTTAGAAAAAATGATACTTGATATTTTTGAAGGTGTTAGACTTCAGTTTTTATTTTATGCAAAAAATAGGAAAAATATAAATTTGTATGTGTTAGTCTTTAATCCCGGAGTTTTTTGAGAAAAACATGAAAAATGAAGTATTTTGCTCATTTTAGAGAACTATTTTGGTCTCTTTTAGAAAAAATGATAATTGATATTTTTGAAGGTGTTAGACTTCAGTTTTTGATTTTATGCAAAAAATAGGAAAAATAGAAATTTGTGTTTTTTGAGAAAAACACGAAAAATGAAGTATTTTGCTCATTTTAGAGAAATCTTTTGGTCTTTTTTAGAAAAAATGATAATTGATATTTTTCAAGGTGTTAGACTTCAGTTTTTGATTTTTTTGCAAAAAATAGGAAAAATAGAAATTTGTATGTGTTAGTCTTCAATCACGAAGTTGTTTGAGAAAAACATGAAAAATGAAGTATTTTGCTCATTTTAGAGAACTATTTTGGACCCTTTTAGTAAAAATGATAATTGATATTTTTGAAGGTGTTAGACTTCAGTTTTTGATTTTTTTGCAAAAAATAGGAAAAATAAAAATTTGTATGTGTTAGTCTTCAATCACGAAGTTGTTTGAGAAAAACATGAAAAATGAAGTATTTTGCTCATTTTAGAGAACTATTTTGGACTCTTTTAGTAAAAATGATAATTGATATTTTTGAAGGTGTTAGACTTCAGTTTTTGATTTTTTGCAAAATATTGGAAAAATAGAAATTTGTATGTGTTAGTACTCAATGACGGAATTTTTTGAGAAAAACATGAAAAATGAAGTATTTTGCTCATTTTAGAGAACTATTTTGGTCTTTTTCAGAAAAAATGATAATTGATATTTTTGAAGGTGTTAGACTTCAGTTTTTTATTTTTTGCAAAAAATTGGAAAAATTGAAATTTGTATGTGTTAGTCTTCAATCACGAGATTTTTTGAGAAAAACATGAAAAATGAAGTATTTTGCTCATTTTAGAGAACTATTTTGGTCTTTTTCAGAAAAAATGATAATTGATATTTTTGAAGTTGTTAGACTTCAGTTTTTTATTTTTTGCAAAAAATTGGAAAACTTGAAATTTGTATGTGTTAGTCTTCAATCACGGAATTTTTTGAGAAAATCATGAAAAATGAAGTATTTTGCAGACTTCAGTTTTTGATTTTATGCAAAAAATAGGAAAAATAGAAATTTGTATGTGTTAGTCTTCAATCCCGGAGTTTTTTGAGAAAAACATGAAAAATGAAGTATTTTGCTCATTTTAGAGAACTATTTTGGTCTTTTTTAGAAAAAATGATAATTGATATTTTTGAAGGTGTTAGACTTCATTTTTTGATTTTATGTAAAAAATAGGAAAAATAGAAATTTATATGTGTTAGTCTTCAATCACGGAGTTTTTTGAGAAAAACATGAAAAATGAAGTATTTTGCTTATTTTAGAGAACTATTTTGGTCTTTTTTAGAAAAAATGATAATTGATATTTTTGAAGGTGACTTCATTTATTGATTTTTTGCAAAAAATAGGAAAAATAGAAATTTGTATGTGTTAGTCTTCAATCCCGGATTTTTTTGAAATGAAGTATTTTGCTCATTTTAGTGAACTATTTTGATCTTTTTGAGAAAAAATGATAATTGATATTTTTGAAGGTGTTAGACTTCTGTTTTTGATTTTTTGCAAATAATAGGAAAAATAGAAATTTGTATGTGTTAGTCTTCAATCATGAAGTTTTTTGAAAAAAACATGAAAAATTAAGTATTTTTCTCATTTTACAGAACTATTTTGCACCCTTTTAGAAAAAATGATAATTGATATTTTTGAAGGTGTTAGACTTCAGTTTTTGATTTTCTGCAAAAAATTGGAAAAATAGAAATTTGTATGTGTTAGTCATCAATCACGAAGTTTTTTGAGAAAAACATGAAAAATGAAGTATTTTGCACATTTTAGAGAACTATTTTGGACCCTTTTAGAAAAAATGATAATTGATATTTTTAAAGGTGTTAGACTTCAGTTTTTGATTTTCTGCAAAATTTTGGAAAAATTGAAATTAGTATGTGTTAGTCTTCAATCACGGAATTTTTTGAGAAAATCATGAAAAATGAAGTATTTTTCTCATTTTAGAGAACTATTTTGGTCTTTTTTAGAAAAATGATAATTGATATTTTTGAAGGTGTTAGACTTCGGTTTTTGATTTTATGCAAAAAATTGGAAAAATATAAATTTGTATGTGTTAGTCTTCAATCCAGGAGTTTTTTGAGAAAAACATGAAAAATGAAGTATTTTGCTCATTTTAGAGAACTATTTTGGTCTTTTTTAGAAAAAATGATAATTGATATTTTTAAAGGTGTTAGACTTCAGTTTTTGATTTTCTGCAAAATTTTGGAAAATTGAAATTAGTATGTGTTAGTCTTCAATCACGGAATTTTTTGAGAAAATCATGAAAAATGAAGTATTTTGCTCATTTTAGAGAACTATTTTGGTCTTTTTTAGAAAAATGATAATTGATATTTTTGAAGGTGTTAGACTTCGGTTTTTGATTTTATGCAAAAAATTGGAAAAATATAAATTTGTATGTGTTAGTCTTCAATCCAGGAGTTTTTTAAGAAAAACATGAAAAATGAAGTATTTTGCTCATTTTAGAGAACTATTTTGGTCTTTTTTAGAAAAAATGATAATTGATATTTTTGAAGGTGTTAGACTTCATTTTTTGATTTTTTGCAAAAAATAGGAAAAATAAAAATTTGTATGTGTTAGTCTTCAATCATGAAGTTGTTTGAGAAAAACATGAAAAATGAAGTATTTTGCTCATTTTAGAGAACTATTTTGGACTCTTTTAGTAAAAATGATAATTGATATTTTTGAAGGTGTCAGACTTCAGTTTTTGATTTTTTGCAAAATATTGGAAAAATAGAAATTTGTATGTGTTAGTACTCAATCACGGAATTTTTTGAGAAAAACATGAAAAATGAAGTATTTTGCTCATTTTAGAGAACTATTTTGGTCTTTTTCAGAAAAAATGATAATTGATATTTTTGAAGGTGTTAGACTTCAGTTTTTTATTTTTTTGCAAAAAATTGGAAAAATTGAAATTTGTATGTGTTAGTCTTCAATCACGGGATTTTTTGAGAAAAACATGAAAAATGAAGTATTTTGCTCATTTTAGAGAACTATTTTGGTCTTTTTCAGAAAAAATGATAATTGATATTTTTGAAGTTGTTAGACTTCTGTTTTTTATTTTTTGCAAAAAATTGGAAAAATTGAAATTTGTATGTGTTAGTCTTCAATCACGGAATTTTTTGAGAAAATCATGAAAAACGAAGTATTTTGCTCATTTTAGAGAACTATTTCGGTCTTTTTTAGAAAAAATGATAATTGATATTTTTGAAGGTGTTAGACTTCAGTTTTTGATCTTATGCAAAAAATAGGAAAAATAGAAATTTGGATGTGTTAGTCTTCAATCCCGGAGTTTTTTGAGAAAAACATGAAAAATGAAGTATTTTGCTCATTTTATAGAACTATTTTGGTCTTTTTTAGAAAAAATGATAATTGATATTTTTGAAGGTAACGACTTCAGTTTTTGATTTTCTGCAAAAAAATTGGAAAAATTGAAATTTGTATGTGTTAGTCTTCAATCCAGGAATTTTTTGAGATAAACATGAAAAGTGAAGTATTTTGCTCATTTTAGAGAACTATTTTGGTCTTTTTTAGAAAAAATGATAATTGATATTTTTGAAGGTGTTAGACTTCATTTTTTGATTTTTTGCAAAAAATAGGAAAAATAGAAATTTGTATGTGTTAGTCTTCAATCACGATGTTTTTTGAGAAAAACATGAAAAATGAATTATTTTACTCATTTTAGAGAACTATTTTGGACCCTTTTAGAAATAATGATAATTGATATTTTTGAAGGTGTTAGACTTCAGTTTTTTATTTTTTGCAAAAAATAGGAAAAATAGAAATTTGTATGTGTTAGTCTTCAATCACGAAGTTTTTTGAGAAAAACATGAAAAATGAAGTATTTTGCTCATTTTAGAGAACTATTTTGGACCCTTTTAGAATAAATGATAATTGATATTTTTTAAGGTGTTAGACTTCAGTTTTCGATTTTCTGCAAAAAATTAGAAAAATTGAAATTTGTATGTGTTAGTCTTCATTCACGGAATTTTTTGAGAAAAACATGAAAAATCAAGTATTTTGCTCATTTTAGAGAACTATTTTTGTCTTTTTTAGAAAAAATGATAATTGATATTTTTGAAGGTGTTAAACTTCAGTTTTTGATTTTATGCAAAAAATAGGAAAAATAGAAATTTGTATGTGTTAGTCTTCAATCCAGGAGTTTTTTGAGAAAAACATGAAAAATGAAGTATTTTCCTCATTTTAGAGAACTATTTTGGTCACTTTTAGAAAAAATGATAATTGATATTTTTGAAGGTGTTAGACTTCAGTTTTTGATTTTTTGCAAAAAATAGGAAAAATAGAAATTTGTATGTGTTAGTCTTCAATCACGAAGTATTTTGAGAAAAACACGAAAAATGAAGTATTTTGCTCATTTTAGAGAACTATTTTGGTCTTTTTTAGAAAAAATGATACTTGATATTTTTGAAGGTGTTAGACTTCAGTTTTTATTTTATGCAAAAAATAGGAAAAATATAAATTTGTATGTGTTAGTCTTTAATCCCGGAGTTTTTTGAGAAAAACATGAAAAATGAAGTATTTTGCTCATTTTAGAGAACTATTTTGGTCTCTTTTAGAAAAAATGATAATTGATATTTTTGAAGGTGTTAGACTTCAGTTTTTGATTTTATGCAAAAAATAGGAAAAATAGAAATTTGTGTTTTTTGAGAAAAACACGAAAAATGAAGTATTTTGCTCATTTTAGAGAAATCTTTTGGTCTTTTTTAGAAAAAATGATAATTGATATTTTTCAAGGTGTTAGACTTCAGTTTTTGATTTTTTTGCAAAAAATAGGAAAAATAGAAATTTGTATGTGTTAGTCTTCAATCACGAAGTTTTTTGAGAAAAACATGAAAAATGGAGTATTTTGCTCATTTTAGAGAACTATTTTGGACCCTTTTAGTAGAAATGATAATTGATATTTTTGAAGGTGTTAGACTTCAGTTTTTGATTTTTTTTGCAAAAAATAGGAAAAATAAAAATTTGTATGTGTTAGTCTTCAATCACGAAGTTGTTTGAGAAAAACATGAAAAATGAAGTATTTTGCTCATTTTAGAGAACTATTTTGGACTCTTTTAGTAAAAATGATAATTGATATTTTTGAAGGTGTTAGACTTCAGTTTTTGATTTTTTGCAAAATATTGGAAAAATAGAAATTTGTATGTGTTAGTACTCAATGACGGAATTTTTTGAGAAAAACATGAAAAATGAAGTATTTTGCTCATTTTAGAGAACTATTTTGGTCTTTTTCAGAAAAAATGATAATTGATATTTTTGAAGGTGTTAGACTTCAGTTTTTTATTTTTTGCAAAAAATTGGAAAAATTGAAATTTGTATGTGTTAGTCTTCAATCACGAGATTTTTTGAGAAAAACATGAAAAATGAAGTATTTTGCTCATTTTAGAGAACTATTTTGGTCTTTTTCAGAAAAAATGATAATTGATATTTTTGAAGTTGTTAGACTTCAGTTTTTTATTTTTTGCAAAAAATTGGAAAACTTGAAATTTGTATGTGTTAGTCTTCAATCACGGAATTGTTTGAGAAAATCATGAAAAATGAAGTATTTTGCAGACTTCAGTTTTTGATTTTATGCAAAAAATAGGAAAAATAGAAATTTGTATGTGTTAGTCTTCAATCCCGGAGTTTTTTGAGAAAAACATGAAAAATGAAGTATTTTGCTCATTTTAGAGAACTATTTTGGTCTTTTTTAGAAAAAATGATAATTGATATTTTTGAAGGTGTTAGACTTCATTTTTTGATTTTATGCAAAAAATAGGAAAAATAGAAATTTATATGTGTTAGTCTTCAATCACGGAGTTTTTTGAGAAAAACATGAAAAATGAAGTATTTTGCTTATTTTAGAGAACTATTTTGGTCTTTTTTAGAAAAAATGATAATTGATATTTTTGAAGGTGACTTCATTTATTGATTTTTTGCAAAAAATAGGAAAAATAGAAATTTGTATGTGTTAGTCTTCAATCCCGGATTTTTTTGAAATGAAGTATTTTGCTCATTTTAGTGAACTATTTTGATCTTTTTGAGAAAAAATGATAATTGATATTTTTGAAGGTGTTAGACTTCTGTTTTTGATTTTTTGCAAATAATAGGAAAAATAGAAATTTGTATGTGTTAGTCTTCAATCATGAAGTTTTTTGAGAAAAACATGAAAAATTAAGTATTTTGCTCATTTTACAGAACTATTTTGCACCCTTTTAGAAAAAATGATAATTGATATTTTTGAAGGTGTTAGACTTCAGTTTTTGATTTTCTGCAAAAAATTGGAAAAATAGAAATTTGTATGTGTTAGTCATCAATCACGAAGTTTTTTGAGAAAAACATGAAAAATGAAGTATTTTGCACATTTTAGAGAACTATTTTGGACCCTTTTAGAAAAAATGATAATTGATATTTTTAAAGGTGTTAGACTTCAGTTTTTGATTTTCTGCAAAATTTTGGAAAAATTGAAATTAGTATGTGTTAGTCTTCAATCACGGAATTTTTTGATAAAATCATGAAAAATGAAGTATTTTGCTCATTTTAGAGAACTATTTTGGTCTTTTTTAGAAAAATGATAATTGATATTTTTGAAGGTGTTAGACTTCGGTTTTTGATTTTATGCAAAAAATTGGAAAAATATAAATTTGTATGTGTTAGTCTTCAATCCAGGAGTTTTTTTAGAAAAACATGAAAAATGAAGTATTTTGCTCATTTTAGAGAACTATTTTGGTCTTTTTTAGAAAAAATGATAATTGATATTTTTGAAGGTGTTAGACTTCATTTTTTGATTTTTTGCAAAATTTTGGAAAAATTGAAATTAGTATGTGTTAGTCTTCAATCATGAAGTTGTTTGAGAAAAACATGAAAAATGAAGTATTTTGCTCATTTTAGAGAACTATTTTGGTCTTTTTTAGAAAAATGATAATTGATATTTTTGAAGGTGTCAGACTTCGGTTTTTGATTTTTTGCAAAATATTGGAAAAATAGAAATTTGTATGTGTTAGTCTTCAATCCAGGAGTTTTTTGAGAAAAACATGAAAAATGAAGTATTTTGCTCATTTTAGAGAACTATTTTGGTCTTTTTTAGAAAAAATGATAATTGATATTTTTGAAGGTGTTAGACTTCATTTTTTGATTTTTTGCAAAAAATAGGAAAAATAAAAATTTATATGTGTTAGTCTTCAATCACGGGATTTTTTGAGAAAAACATGAAAAATGAAGTATTTTGCTCATTTTAGAGAACTATTTTGGTCTTTTTCAGAAAAAATGATAATTGATATTTTTGAAGTTGTTAGACTTCTGTTTTTTATTTTTTGCAAAAAATTGGAAAAATTGAAATTTGTATGTGTTAGTCTTCAATCACGGAATTTTTTGAGAAAATCATGAAAAATGAAGTATTTTGCTCATTTTAGAGAACTATTTCGGTCTTTTTTAGAAAAAATGATAATTGATATTTTTGAAGGTGTTAGACTTCAGTTTTTGATCTTATGCAAAAAATAGGAAAAATAGAAATTTGGATGTGTTAGTCTTCAATCCCGGAGTTTTTTGAGAAAAACATGAAAAATGAAGTATTTTGCTCATTTTATAGAACTATTTTGGTCTTTTTTAGAAAAAATGATAATTGATATTTTTGAAGGTAACGACTTCAGTTTTTGATTTTCTGCAAAAAAATTGGAAAAATTGAAATTTGTATGTGTTAGTCTTCAATCCAGGAATTTTTTGAGATAAACATGAAAAGTGAAGTATTTTGCTCATTTTAGAGAACTATTTTGGTCTTTTTTAGAAAAAATGATAATTGATATTTTTGAAGGTGTTAGACTTCATTTTTTGATTTTTTGCAAAAAATAGGAAAAATAGAAATTTGTATGTGTTAGTCTTCAATCACGATGTTTTTTGAGAAAAACATGAAAAATGAAGTATTTTACTCATTTTAGAGAACTATTTTGGACCCTTTTAGAAATAATGATAATTGATATTTTTGAAGGTGTTAGACTTCAGTTTTTTATTTTTTGCAAAAAATAGGAAAAATAGAAATTTGTATGTGTTAGTCTTCAATCACGAAGTTTTTTGTGAAAAACATGAAAAATGAAGTATTTTGCCCATTTTAGAGAACTATTTTTGACCCTTTTAGAAAAAATTATAATTGATATTTTTTAAGGTGTTAGACTTCATTTTTTGATTTTTTGCAAAAAATAGGAAAAATAGAAATTTGTATGTGTTAGTCTTCAATCACGAAGTTTTTTGAGAAAAACATGAAAAATGAAGTATTTTGCTCATTTTAGAGAACTATTTTGGACCCTTTTAGAAAAAATGATAATTGATATTTTTTAAGGTGTTAGACTTCAGTTTTCGATTTTCTGCAAAAAATTAGAAAAATTGAAATTTGTATGTGTTAGTCTTCATTCACGGAATTTTTTGAGAAAAACATGAAAAATCAAGTATTTTGCTCATTTTAGAAAACTATTTTGGTGACTTTTAGAAAAAATGATAATTGATATTTTTGAAGGTGTTAGACTTCAGTTTTTGATTTTTTGCAAAAAATAGGAAAAATAGAAATTTGTATGTGTTAGTCTTCAATCACGAAGTATTTTGAGAAAAACACGAAAAATGAAGTATTTTGCTCATTTTAGAGAACTATTTTGGTCTTTTTTAGAAAAAATGATACTTGATATTTTTGAAGGTGTTAGACTTCAGTTTTTTATTTTTTTGCAAAAAATTGGAAAAATTGAAATTTGTATGTGTTAGTCTTCAATCACGGGATTTTTTGAGAAAAACATGAAAAATGAAGTATTTTGCTCATTTTAGAGAACTATTTTGGTCTTTTTCAGAAAAAATGATAATTGATATTTTTGAAGTTGTTAGACTTCTGTTTTTTATTTTTTGCAAAAAATTGGAAAAATTGAAATTTGTATGTGTTAGTCTTCAATCACGGAATTTTTTGAGAAAATCATGAAAAATGAAGTATTTTGCTCATTTTAGAGAACTATTTCGGTCTTTTTTAGAAAAAATGATAATTGATATTTTTGAAGGTGTTAGACTTCAGTTTTTGATCTTATGCAAAAAATAGGAAAAATAGAAATTTGGATGTGTTAGTCTTCAATCCCGGAGTTTTTTGAGAAAAACATGAAAAATGAAGTATTTTGCTCATTTTATAGAACTATTTTGGTCTTTTTTAGAAAAAATGATAATTGATATTTTTGAAGGTAACGACTTCAGTTTTTGATTTTCTGCAAAAAAATTGGAAAAATTGAAATTTGTATGTGTTAGTCTTCAATCCAGGAATTTTTTGAGATAAACATGAAAAGTGAAGTATTTTGCTCATTTTAGAGAACTATTTTGGTCTTTTTTAGAAAAAATGATAATTGATATTTTTGAAGGTGTTAGACTTCATTTTTTGATTTTTTGCAAAAAATAGGAAAAATAGAAATTTGTATGTGTTAGTCTTCAATCACGATGTTTTTTGAGAAAAACATGAAAAATGAAGTATTTTACTCATTTTAGAGAACTATTTTGGACCCTTTTAGAAATAATGATAATTGATATTTTTGAAGGTGTTAGACTTCAGTTTTTTATTTTTTGCAAAAAATAGGAAAAATAGAAATTTGTATGTGTTAGTCTTCAATCACGAAGTTTTTTGTGAAAAACATGAAAAATGAAGTATTTTGCCCATTTTAGAGAACTATTTTTGACCCTTTTAGAAAAAATTATAATTGATATTTTTTAAGGTGTTAGACTTCATTTTTTGATTTTTTGCAAAAAATAGGAAAAATAGAAATTTGTATGTGTTAGTCTTCAATCACGAAGTTTTTTGAGAAAAACATGAAAAATGAAGTATTTTGCTCATTTTAGAGAACTATTTTGGACCCTTTTAGAAAAAATGATAATTGATATTTTTTAAGGTGTTAGACTTCAGTTTTCGATTTTCTGCAAAAAATTAGAAAAATTGAAATTTGTATGTGTTAGTCTTCATTCACGGAATTTTTTGAGAAAAACATGAAAAATCAAGTATTTTGCTCATTTTAGAAAACTATTTTGGTGACTTTTAGAAAAAATGATAATTGATATTTTTGAAGGTGTTATACTTCAGTTTTTGATTTTTTGCAAAAAATAGGAAAAATAGAAATTTGTATGTGTTAGTCTTCAATCACGAAGTATTTTGAGAAAAACACGAAAAATGAAGTATTTTGCTCATTTTAGAGAACTATTTTGGTCTTTTTTAGAAAAAATGATACTTGATATTTTTGAAGGTGTTAGACTTCAGTTTTTGATTTTATGCAAAAAATAGGAAAAATATAAATTTGTATGTGTTAGTCTTTAATCCCGGAGTTTTTTGAGAAAAACATGAAAAATGAAGTATTTTGCTCATTTTAGAGAACTATTTTGGTCTCTTTTAGAAAAAATGATAATTGATATTTTTGAAGGTGTTAGACTTCAGTTTTTGATTTTATGCAAAAAATAGGAAAAATAGAAATTTGTGTTTTTTGAGAAAAACACGAAAAATTAAGTATTTTGCTCATTTTAGAGAAATCTTTTGGTCTTTTTTAGAAAAAATTATAATTGATATTTTTCAAGGTGTTAGACTTCAGTTTTTGATTTTTTTGCAAAAAATAGGAAAAATAGAAATTTGTATGTGTTAGTCTTCAATCACGAAGTTTTTTGAGAAAAACATGAAAAATGGAGTATTTTGCTCATTTTAGAGAACTATTTTGGACCCTTTTAGAAAAAATGATAATTGATATTTTTGAAGGTGTTAGACTTCAGTTTTTTATTTTTTGCAAAAAATAGGAAAAATAGAAATTTGTATGTGTTAGTCTTCAATCACGAAGTTTTTTGAGAAAAACATGAAAAATGGAGTATTTTGCTCATTTTAAAGAACTATTTTGGACCCTTTTAGAAAAAATGATAATTGATATTTTTGAAGGTAACGACTTCAGTTTTTGATTTTCTGCAAAAAATTGGAAAAATTGAAATTTGTATGTGTTAGTCTTCAATCCAGGAGTTTTTCGAGAAAAACATGAAAAGTGAAGTATTTTGCTCATTTTAGAGAACTATTTTGGTCTTTTTTAGAAAAAATGATAATTGATATTTTTGAAGGTGTTAGACTTCATTTTTTGATTTTATGCAAAAAATAGGAAAAATAGAAATTTGTATGTGTTAGTCTTCAATCACGGAGTTTTTTGAGAAAAACATGAAAAATGAAGTATTTTGCTTATTTTAGAGAACTATTTTGGTCTTTTTTAGAAAAATTGATAATTGATATTTTTGAAGGTGACTTCATTCATTGATTTTTTGCAAAAAATAGGAAAAATAGAAATTTGTATGTGTTAGTCTTCAATCCCGGATTTTTTTGAAATGAAGTATTTTGCTCATTTTAGAGAACTATTTTGGTCTTTTTTAGAAAAAATGATAATTGATATTTTTGAAGGTGTTAGACTTCTGTTTTTGGTTTTTTGCAAATAATAGGAAAAATAGAAATTTGTATGTGTTAGTCTTCAATCATGAAGTTTTTTGAGAAAAACATGAAAAATTAAGTATTTTGCTCATTTTAGAGAACTATTTTGCACCCTTTTAGAAAAAATGATAATTGATATTTTTGAAGGTGTTAGACTTCAGTTTTTGATTTTCTGCAAAAAATTGGAAAAATAGAAATTTGTATGTGTTAGTCATCAATCACGAAGTTTTTTGAGAAAAACATGAAAAATGAAGTATTTTGCACATTTTAGAGAACTATTTTGGACCCTTTTAGAAAAAATGATAATTGATATTTTTAAAGGTGTTAGACTTCAGTTTTTGATTTTCTGCAAAATTTTGGAAAAATTGAAATTAGTATGTGTTAGTCTTCAATCACGGAATTTTTTGAGAAAATCATGAAAAATGAAGTATTTTGCTCATTTTAGAGAACTATTTTGGTCTTTTTTAGAAAAATGATAATTGATATTTTTGAAGGTGTTAGACTTCGGTTTTTGATTTTATGCAAAAAATTGGAAAAATATAAATTTGTATGTGTTAGTCTTCAATCCAGGAGTTTTTTGAGAAAAACATGAAAAATGAAGTATTTTGCTCATTTTAGAGAACTATTTTGGTCTTTTTTAGAAAAAATGATAATTGATATTTTTAAAGGTGTTAGACTTCAGTTTTTGATTTTCTGCAAAATTTTGGAAAAATTGAAATTAGTATGTGTTAGTCTTCAATCACGGAATTTTTTGAGAAAATCATGAAAAATGAAGTATTTTGCTCATTTTAGAGAACTATTTTGGTCTTTTTTAGAAAAATGATAATTGATATTTTTGAAGGTGTTAGACTTCGGTTTTTGATTTTATGCAAAAAATTGGAAAAATATAAATTTGTATGTGTTAGTCTTCAATCCAGGAGTTTTTTGAGAAAAACATGAAAAATGAAGTATTTTGCTCATTTTAGAGAACTATTTTGGTCTTTTTTAGAAAAAATGATAATTGATATTTTTGAAGGTGTTAGACTTCATTTTTTGATTTTTTGCAAAAAATAGGAAAAATAAAAATTTGTATGTGTTAGTCTTCAATCACGAAGTTGTTTGAGAAAAACATGAAAAATGAAGTATTTTGCTCATTTTAGAGAACTATTTTGGACTCTTTTAGTAAAAATGATAATTGATATTTTTGAAGGTGTCAGACTTCAGTTTTTGATTTTTTGCAAAATATTGGAAAAATAGAAATTTGTATGTGTTAGTACTCAATCACGGAATTTTTTGAGAAAAACATGAAAAATGAAGTATTTTGCTCATTTTAGAGAACTATTTTGGTCTTTTTCAGAAAAAATGATAATTGATATTTTTGAAGGTGTTAGACTTCAGTTTTTTATTTTTTTGCAAAAAATTGGAAAAATTGAAATTTGTATGTGTTAGTCTTCAATCACGGGATTTTTAGAGAAAAACATGAAAAATGAAGTATTTTGCTCATTTTAGAGAACTATTTTGGTCTTTTTCAGAAAAAATGATAATTGATATTTTTGAAGGTGTTAGACTTCATTTTTTGATTTTTTGCAAAAAATAGGAAAAATAGAAATTTGTATGTGTTAGTCTTCAATCACGATGTTTTTTGAGAAAAACATGAAAAATGAAGTATTTTACTCATTTTAGAGAACTATTTTGGACCCTTTTAGAAATAATGATAATTGATATTTTTGAAGGTGTTAGACTTCAGTTTTTTATTTTTTGCAAAAAATAGGAAAAATAGAAATTTGTATGTGTTAGTCTTCAATCACGAAGTTTTTTGAGAAAAACATGAAAAATGAAGTATTTTGCCCATTTTAGAGAACTATTTTTGACCCTTTTAGAAAAAATTATAATTGATATTTTTTAAGGTGTTAGACTTCATTTTTTGATTTTTTGCAAAAAATAGGAAAAATAGAAATTTGTATGTGTTAGTCTTCAATCACGAAGTTTTTTGAGAAAAACATGAAAAATGAAGTATTTTGCTCATTTTAGAGAACTATTTTGGACCCTTTTAGAAAAAATGATAATTGATATTTTTTAAGGTGTTAGACTTCAGTTTTCGATTTTCTGCAAAAAATTAGAAAAATTGAAATTTGTATGTGTTAGTCTTCATTCACGGAATTTTTTGAGAAAAACATGAAAAATCAAGTATTTTGCTCATTTTAGAGAACTATTTTTGTCTTTTTTAGAAAAAATGATAATTGATATTTTTGAAGGTGTTAAACTTCAGTTTTTGATTTTATGCAAAAAATAGGAAAAATAGAAATTTGTATGTGTTAGTCTTCAATCCATGAGTTTTTTGAGAAAAACATGAAAAATGAAGTATTTTGCTCATTTTAGAGAACTATTTTGGTCTTTTTTAGAAAAAATGATACTTGATATTTTTGAAGGTGTTAGACTTCAGTTTTTGATTTTATGCAAAAAATAGGAAAAATATAAATTTGTATGTGTTAGTCTTTAATCCCGGAGTTTTTTGAGAAAAACATGAAAAATGAAGTATTTTGCTCATTTTAGAGAACTATTTTGGTCTTTTTTAGAAAAAATGATAATTGATATTTTTAAGGTGTTAGACTTCAGTTTTTGATTTTTTGCAAAAAATAGGAAAAATAGAAATTTGTATGTGTTAGTCTTCTATCACGAAGTTTTTTGAGAAAAACATGAAAAGTGAAGTATTTTGCTCATTTTAGAGAACTATTTTGGTCTTTTTTAGAAAAAATTATAATTGATTTTTTTGAAGGTGTTAGACTTCATTTTTTGATTTTATGCAGAAAATAGGAAAAATAGAAATTTGTATGTGTTAGTCTTCAATCACGGAGTTTTTTGAGAAAAACGTGAAAAATGAAGTATTTTGCTCATTTTAGAGAACTATTTTGGTCCTTTTTAGACAAAATGATAATTGATATTTTTGAAGGTGTTAGACTTCAGTTTTTTATTTTTTGCAAAAAATAGGAAAAATAGAAATTTGTATGTGTTAGTCTTCAATCCCGGAGTTTTTTGAGAAAAACATGAAAAAGAAGTATTTTGCTCATTTTAGAGAACTATTTTGGTCTTTTTTAGAAAAAATGATAATTGATATTTTTGAAGGTGTTAGACTTCAGTTTTTTATTTTTTGCAAAAAATAGGAAAAATAGAAATTTGTATGTGTTAGTCTTCAATCACGAAGTTTTTTGAGAAAAACATGAAAAATGAAGTATTTTGCTCATTTTAGAGAACTATTTTGGACCCTTTTAGAAAAAATGATAATTGATATTTTTGAAGGTAACGACTTCACTTTTTGATTTTCTGCAAAAAAATTGGAAAAATTGAAAATTGTATGTGTTAGTCTTCAATCCAGGAGTTTTTTGAGTAAAACATGAAAAGTGAAGTATTTTGCTCATTTTAGAGAACTATTTTGATCTTTTTTAGAAAAAATGATAATTGATATTTTTGAAGGTGTTAGACTTCATATTTTTATTTTTTGCAAAAAATAGGAAAAATAGAAATTTGTATGTGTTAGTCTTCAATCACGAAGTTTTTTGAGAAAAACATGAAAAATGAAGTATTTTGCTCATTTTAGAGAACTATTTTGGACCCTTTTAGAAAAAATAATAATTGATATTTTGGAAGGTGTTAGACTTCAGTTTTTGATTTTATGCAAAAAAATAGGAAAAATAGAAATTTGTATGTGTTAGTCTTCAATCCCGGAGTTTTTTTGAGAAAAACATGAAAAATGAAGTATTTTGCTCATTTTGGAGAACTATTTTGGTCTTTTTTAGAAAAAATGATAATTGATATTTTTGAAGGTGTTAGACTTCAGTTTTTGATTTTTTGCAAAAAATAGGAAAAATAGAAATTTGTATGTGTTAGTCTTCAATCATGAAGTTTTTTGAGAAAAACATGAAAAATGAAGTATTTTGCTCATTTTAGAGAACTAATTTGGACCCTTTTAGAAAAAGAGATAATTCATATTTTTGAAGGTGTTAGACTTCAGTTTTTGATTTTTTGCAAAAAATAGGAAAAATAAAAATTTGTATGTGTTAGTCTTCAATCACGAAGTTGTTTGAGAAAAACATGAAAAATGAAGTATTTTGCTCATTTTAGAGAACTATTTTGGACTCTTTTAGTAAAAATGATAATTGATATTTTTGAAGGTGTCAGACTTCAGTTTTTGATTTTTTGCAAAATATTGGAAAAATAGAAATTTGTATGTGTTAGTACTCAATCACGGAATTTTTTGAGAAAAACATGAAAAATGAAGTATTTTGCTCATTTTAGAGAACTATTTTGGTCTTTTTCAGAAAAAATGATAATTGATATTTTTGAAGGTGTTAGACTTCAGTTTTTTATTTTTTTGCAAAAAATTGGAAAAATTGAAATTTGTATGTGTTAGTCTTCAATCACGGGATTTTTAGAGAAAAACATGAAAAATGAAGTATTTTGCTCATTTTAGAGAACTATTTTGGTCTTTTTCAGAAAAAATGATAATTGATATTTTTGAAGGTGTTAGACTTCATTTTTTGATTTTTTGCAAAAAATAGGAAAAATAGAAATTTGTATGTGTTAGTCTTCAATCACGATGTTTTTTGAGAAAAACATGAAAAATGAAGTATTTTACTCATTTTAGAGAACTATTTTGGACCCTTTTAGAAATAATGATAATTGATATTTTTGAAGGTGTTAGACTTCAGTTTTTTATTTTTTGCAAAAAATAGGAAAAATAGAAATTTGTATGTGTTAGTCTTCAATCACGAAGTTTTTTGAGAAAAACATGAAAAATGAAGTATTTTGCCCATTTTAGAGAACTATTTTTGACCCTTTTAGAAAAAATTATAATTGATATTTTTTAAGGTGTTAGACTTCATTTTTTGATTTTTTGCAAAAAATAGGAAAAATAGAAATTTGTATGTGTTAGTCTTCAATCACGAAGTTTTTTGAGAAAAACATGAAAAATGAAGTATTTTGCTCATTTTAGAGAACTATTTTGGACCCTTTTAGAAAAAATGATAATTGATATTTTTTAAGGTGTTAGACTTCAGTTTTCGATTTTCTGCAAAAAATTAGAAAAATTGAAATTTGTATGTGTTAGTCTTCATTCACGGAATTTTTTGAGAAAAACATGAAAAATCAAGTATTTTGCTCATTTTAGAGAACTATTTTTGTCTTTTTTAGAAAAAATGATAATTGATATTTTTGAAGGTGTTAAACTTCAGTTTTTGATTTTATGCAAAAAATAGGAAAAATAGAAATTTGTATGTGTTAGTCTTCAATCCATGAGTTTTTTGAGAAAAACATGAAAAATGAAGTATTTTGCTCATTTTAGAGAACTATTTTGGTCTTTTTTAGAAAAAATGATACTTGATATTTTTGAAGGTGTTAGACTTCAGTTTTTGATTTTATGCAAAAAATAGGAAAAATATAAATTTGTATGTGTTAGTCTTTAATCCCGGAGTTTTTTGAGAAAAACATGAAAAATGAAGTATTTTGCTCATTTTAGAGAACTATTTTGGTCTTTTTTAGAAAAAATGATAATTGATATTTTTAAGGTGTTAGACTTCAGTTTTTGATTTTTTGCAAAAAATAGGAAAAATAGAAATTTGTATGTGTTAGTCTTCTATCACGAAGTTTTTTGAGAAAAACATGAAAAGTGAAGTATTTTGCTCATTTTAGAGAACTATTTTGGTCTTTTTTAGAAAAAATTATAATTGATTTTTTTGAAGGTGTTAGACTTCATTTTTTGATTTTATGCAGAAAATAGGAAAAATAGAAATTTGTATGTGTTAGTCTTCAATCACGGAGTTTTTTGAGAAAAACGTGAAAAATGAAGTATTTTGCTCATTTTAGAGAACTATTTTGGTCCTTTTTAGACAAAATGATAATTGATATTTTTGAAGGTGTTAGACTTCAGTTTTTTATTTTTTGCAAAAAATAGGAAAAATAGAAATTTGTATGTGTTAGTCTTCAATCCCGGAGTTTTTTGAGAAAAACATGAAAAAGAAGTATTTTGCTCATTTTAGAGAACTATTTTGGTCTTTTTTAGAAAAAATGATAATTGATATTTTTGAAGGTGTTAGACTTCAGTTTTTTATTTTTTGCAAAAAATAGGAAAAATAGAAATTTGTATGTGTTAGTCTTCAATCACGAAGTTTTTTGAGAAAAACATGAAAAATGAAGTATTTTGCTCATTTTAGAGAACTATTTTGGACCCTTTTAGAAAAAATGATAATTGATATTTTTGAAGGTAACGACTTCACTTTTTGATTTTCTGCAAAAAAATTGGAAAAATTGAAAATTGTATGTGTTAGTCTTCAATCCAGGAGTTTTTTGAGTAAAACATGAAAAGTGAAGTATTTTGCTCATTTTAGAGAACTATTTTGATCTTTTTTAGAAAAAATGATAATTGATATTTTTGAAGGTGTTAGACTTCATATTTTTATTTTTTGCAAAAAATAGGAAAAATAGAAATTTGTATGTGTTAGTCTTCAATCACGAAGTTTTTTGAGAAAAACATGAAAAATGAAGTATTTTGCTCATTTTAGAGAACTATTTTGGACCCTTTTAGAAAAAATAATAATTGATATTTTGGAAGGTGTTAGACTTCAGTTTTTGATTTTATGCAAAAAAATAGGAAAAATAGAAATTTGTATGTGTTAGTCTTCAATCCCGGAGTTTTTTTGAGAAAAACATGAAAAATGAAGTATTTTGCTCATTTTGGAGAACTATTTTGGTCTTTTTTAGAAAAAATGATAATTGATATTTTTGAAGGTGTTAGACTTCAGTTTTTGATTTTTTGCAAAAAATAGGAAAAATAGAAATTTGTATGTGTTAGTCTTCAATCATGAAGTTTTTTGAGAAAAACATGAAAAATGAAGTATTTTGCTCATTTTAGAGAACTAATTTGGACCCTTTTAGAAAAAGAGATAATTCATATTTTTGAAGGTGTTAGACTTCAGTTTTTGATTTTTTGCAAAAAAATGGAAAAATGGAAATTTGTATGTGTTAGTATTTATTCACGGAATTTTTTGAGAAAAACATGAAAAATGAAGTATTTTGCTCATTTTAGAGAACTATTTTGGTCTTTTTTAGAAAAAATGATAATTGATATTTTTGAAGGTGTTAAACTTCAGTTTTTGATTTTATGCAAAAAATAGGAAAAATAGAAATTTGTATGTGTTAGTCTTCAATCCAGGAGTTTTTTGAGAAAAACTTGAAAAATGAAGTATTTTCCTCATTTTAGAGAACTATTTTGGACCCTTTTAGAAAAAATGATAATTGATATTTTTGAAGGTGTTAGACTTCAGTTTTTGATTTTATGCAAAAAAATAGGAAAAATATAAATTTGTATGTGTTAGTCTTCAATCCCGGAGTTTTTTTGAGAAAAACATGAAAAATGAAGTATTTTGCTCATTTTAGAGAACTATTTTGGACCCTTTTAGAAAAAATGATAATTGATATTTTTGAAGGTAACGACTTCAGTTTTTGATTTTCTGCAAAAAAATTGGAAAAATTGAAATTTGTATGTGTTAGTCTTCAATCCAGGAGTTTTTTGAGAAAAACATGAAAAGTGAAGTATTTTGCTCATTTTAGAGAACTATTTTGATCTTTTTTAGAAAAAATGATAATTGATATTTTTGAAGGTGTTAGACTTCATATTTTTATTTTTTGCAAAAAATAGGAAAAATAGAAATTTGTATGTGTTAGTCTTCAATCACGAAGTTTTTTGATAAAAACATGAAAAATGAAGTATTTTGCTCATTTTATAGAACTATTTTGGACCCTTTTAGAAAAAATAATAATTGATATTTTTGAAGGTGTTAGACTTCAGTTTTTGATTTTATGCAAAAAAATAGGAAAAATAGAAATTTGTATGTGTTAGTCTTCAATCCCGGAGTTTTTTTGAGAAAAACATGAAAAATGAAGTATTTTGCTCATTTTAGAGAACTATTTTGGTCTTTTTTAGAAAAAATGATTATTGATATTTTTGAAGGTGTTAGACTTCAGTTTTTGATTTTTTGCAAAAAATAGGAAAAATAGAAATTTGTATGTGTTAGTCTTCAATCATGAAGTTTTTTGAGAAAAACATGAAAAATGAAGTATTTTGCTCATTTTAGAGAACTAATTTGGACCCTTTTAGAAAAAGAGATAATTGATATTTTTGAAGGTGTTAGACTTCAGTTTTTGATTTTTTGCAAAAAAATGGAAAAATTGAAATTTGTATGTGTTAGTATTTATTCACGGAATTTTTTGAGAAAAACATGAAAAATGAAGTATTTTGCTCATTTTAGAGAACTATTTTGGTCTTTTTTAGAAAAAATGATAATTGATATTTTTGAAGGTGTTAAACTTCAGTTTTTGATTTTATGCAAAAAATAGGAAAAATAGAAATTTGTATGTGTTAGTCTTCAATCCAGGAGTTTTTTGAGAAAAACTTGAAAAATGAAGTATTTTCCTCATTTTAGAGAACTATTTTGGACCCTTTTAGAAAAAATGATAATTGATATTTTTCAAGGTGTTAGACTTCAGTTTTTGATTTTATGCAAAAAAATAGGAAAAATATAAATTTGTATGTGTTAGTCTTCAATCCCGGAGTTTTTTTGAGAAAAACATGAAAAATGAAGTATTTTGCTCATTTTAGAGAACTATTTTGGACCCTTTTAGAAAAAATGATAATTGATATTTTTGAAGGTAACGACTTCAGTTTTTGATTTTCTGCAAAAAAATTGGAAAAATTGAAATTTGTATGTGTTAGTCTTCAATCCAGGAGTTTTTTGAGAAAAACATGAAAAGTGAAGTATTTTGCTCATTTTAGAGAACTATTTTGATCTTTTTTAGAAAAAATGATAATTGATATTTTTGAAGGTGTTAGACTTCATATTTTTATTTTTTGCAAAAAATAGGAAAAATAGAAATTTGTATGTGTTAGTCTTCAATCACGAAGTTTTTTGAGAAAAACATGAAAAATGAAGTATTTTGCTCATTTTGGAGAACTATTTTGGACCCTTTTAGAAAAAATAATAACTGATATTTTTGAAGGTGTTAGACTTCAGTTTTTGATTTTATGCAAAAAAATAGGAAATATAGAAATTTGTATGTGTTAGTCTTCAATACCGGAGTTTTTTTGAGAAAAACATGAAAAATGAAGTATTTTGCTCATTTTAGAGAACTATTTTGGTCTTTTTTAGAAAAAATGATTATTGATATTTTTGAAGGTGTTAGACTTCAGTTTTTGATTTTTTGCAAAAAATAGGAAAAATAGAAATTTGTATGTGTTAGTCTTCAATCATGAAGTTTTTTGAGAAAAACATGAAAAATGAAGTATTTTGCTCATTTTAGAGAACTAATTTGGACCCTTTTAGAAAAAGAGATAATTGATATTTTTGAAGGTGTTAGACTTCAGTTTTTGATTTTTTGCAAAAAAATGGAAAAATTGAAATTTGTATGTGTTAGTATTTATTCACGGAATTTTTTGAGAAAAACATGAAAAATGAAGTATTTTGCTCATTTTAGAGAACTATTTTGGTCTTTTTTAGAAAAAATGATAATTGATATTTTTGAAGGTGTTAAACTTCAGTTTTTGATTTTATGCAAAAAATAGGAAAAATAGAAATTTGTATGTGTTAGTCTTCAATCCAGGAGTTTTTTGAGAAAAACTTGAAAAATGAAGTATTTTCCTCATTTTAGAGAACTATTTTGGACCCTTTTAGAAAAAATGATAATTGATATTTTTGAAGGTGTTAGACTTCAGTTTTTGATTTTATGCAAAAAAATAGGAAAAATATAAATTTGTATGTGTTAGTCTTCAATCCCGGAGTTTTTTTGAGAAAAACATGAAAAATGAAGTATTTTGCTCATTTTAGAGAACTATTTTGGACCCTTTTAGAAAAAATGATAATTGATATTTTTGAAGGTAACGACTTCAGTTTTTGATTTTCTGCAAAAAAATTGGAAAAATTGAAATTTGTACGTGTTAGTCTTCAATCCAGGAGTTTTTTGAGAAAAACATGAAAAGTGAAGTATTTTGCTCATTTTAGAGAACTATTTTGATCTTTTTTAGAAAAAATGATAATTGATATTTTTGAAGGTGTTAGACTTCATATTTTGATTTTTTCCAAAAAATAGGAAAAATAGAAATTTGTATGTGTTAGTCTTCAATCACGAAGTTTTTTGAGAAAAACATGAAAAATGAAGTATTTTGCTCATTTTAGAGAACTATTTTGGACCCTTTTAGAAAAAATGATAATTGATATTTTTGAAGGTGTTAGACTTCAGTTTTTGATTTTATGCCAAAAAATAGGAAAAATAGAAATTTGTATGTGTTAGTCTTCAATCCCGGAGTTTTTTTCAGAAAAACATGAAAAATGAAGTATTTTGCTCATTTTAGAGAACTATTTTGGTCTTTTTTAGAAAAAATGATAATTGATATTTTTGAAGGTGTTAGACTTCAGTTTTTGATTTTTTGCAAAAAATAGGAAAAATAGAAATTTGTATGTGTTAGTCTTCAATCATGAAGTTTTTTGAGAAAAACATGAAAAATGAAGTATTTTGCTCATTTTAGAGAACTAATTTGGACCCTTTTAGAAAAAGAGATAATTGATATTTTTGAAGGTGTTAGACTTCAGTTTTTGATTTTTTGCAAAAAAATGGAAAAATTGAAATTTGTATGTGTTAGTATTTATTCACGGAATTTTTTGAGAAAAACATGAAAAATGAAGTATTTTGCTCATTTTAGAGAACTATTTTGGTCTTTTTTAGAAAAAATGATAATTGATATTTTTGAAGGTGTTAAACTTCAGTTTTTGATTTTATGCAAAAAATAGGAAAAATAGAAATTTGTATGTGTTAGTCTTCAATCCAGGAGTTTTTTGAGAAAAACTTGAAAAATGAAGTATTTTCCTCATTTTAGAGAACTATTTTGGACCCTTTTAGAAAAAATGATAATTGATATTTTTGAAGGTGTTAGACTTCAGTTTTTGATTTTATGCAAAAAAATAGGAAAAATATAAATTTGTATGTGTTAGTCTTCAATCCCGGAGTTTTTTTGAGAAAAACATGAAAAATGAAGTATTTTGCTCATTTTAGAGAACTATTTTGGACCCTTTTAGAAAAAATGATAATTGATATTTTTGAAGGTAACGACTTCAGTTTTTGATTTTCTGCAAAAAAATTGGAAAAATTGAAATTTGTATGTGTTAGTCTTCAATCCAGGAGTTTTTTGAGAAAAACATGAAAAGTGAAGTATTTTGCTCATTTTAGAGAACTATTTTGATCTTTTTTAGAAAAAATGATAATTGATATTTTGGAAGGTGTTAGACTTCATATTTTTATTTTTTGCAAAAAATAGGAAAAATAGAAATTTGTATGTGTTAGTCTTCAATCACGAAGTTTTTTGATAAAAACATGAAAAATGAAGTATTTTGCTCATTTTATAGAACTATTTTGGACCCTTTTAGAAAAAATAATAATTGATATTTTTGAAGGTGTTAGACTTCAGTTTTTGATTTTATGCAAAAAAATAGGAAAAATAGAAATTTGTATGTGTTAGTCTTCAATCCCGGAGTTTTTTTGAGAAAAACATGAAAAATGAAGTATTTTGCTCATTTTAGAGAACTATTTTGGTCTTTTTTAGAAAAAATGATTATTGATATTTTTGAAGGTGTTAGACTTCAGTTTTTGATTTTTTGCAAAAAATAGGAAAAATAGAAATTTGTATGTGTTAGTCTTCAATCATGAAGTTTTTTGAGAAAAACATGAAAAATGAAGTATTTTGCTCATTTTAGAGAACTAATTTGGACCCTTTTAGAAAAAGAGATAATTGATATTTTTGAAGGTGTTAGACTTCAGTTTTTGATTTTTTGCAAAAAAATGGAAAAATTGAAATTTGTATGTGTTAGTATTTATTCACGGAATTTTTTGAGAAAAACATGAAAAATGAAGTATTTTGCTCATTTTAGAGAACTATTTTGGTCTTTTTTAGAAAAAATGATAATTGATATTTTTGAAGGTGTTAAACTTCAGTTTTTGATTTTATGCAAAAAATAGGAAAAATAGAAATTTGTATGTGTTAGTCTTCAATCCAGGAGTTTTTTGAGAAAAACTTGAAAAATGAAGTATTTTCCTCATTTTAGAGAACTATTTTGGACCCTTTTAGAAAAAATGATAATTGATATTTTTGAAGGTGTTAGACTTCAGTTTTTGATTTTATGCAAAAAAATAGGAAAAATATAAATTTGTATGTGTTAGTCTTCAATCCCGGAGTTTTTTTGAGAAAAACATGAAAAATGAAGTATTTTGCTCATTTTAGAGAACTATTTTGGACCCTTTTAGAAAAAATGATAATTGATATTTTTGAAGGTAACGACTTCAGTTTTTGATTTTCTGCAAAAAAATTGGAAAAATTGAAATTTGTATGTGTTAGTCTTCAATCCAGGAGTTTTTTGAGAAAAACATGAAAAGTGAAGTATTTTGCTCATTTTAGAGAACTATTTTGATCTTTTTTAGAAAAAATGATAATTGATATTTTTGAAGGTGTTAGACTTCATATTTTTATTTTTTGCAAAAAATAGGAAAAATAGAAATTTGTATGTGTTAGTCTTCAATCACGAAGTTTTTTGAGAAAAACATGAAAAATGAAGTATTTTGCTCATTTTGGAGAACTATTTTGGACCCTTTTAGAAAAAATAATAACTGATATTTTTGAAGGTGTTAGACTTCAGTTTTTGATTTTATGCAAAAAAATAGGAAATATAGAAATTTGTATGTGTTAGTCTTCAATACCGGAGTTTTTTTGAGAAAAACATGAAAAATGAAGTATTTTGCTCATTTTAGAGAACTATTTTGGTCTTTTTTAGAAAAAATGATTATTGATATTTTTGAAGGTGTTAGACTTCAGTTTTTGATTTTTTGCAAAAAATAGGAAAAATAGAAATTTGTATGTGTTAGTCTTCAATCATGAAGTTTTTTGAGAAAAACATGAAAAATGAAGTATTTTGCTCATTTTAGAGAACTAATTTGGACCCTTTTAGAAAAAGAGATAATTGATATTTTTGAAGGTGTTAGACTTCAGTTTTTGATTTTTTGCAAAAAAATGGAAAAATTGAAATTTGTATGTGTTAGTATTTATTCACGGAATTTTTTGAGAAAAACATGAAAAATGAAGTATTTTGCTCATTTTAGAGAACTATTTTGGTCTTTTTTAGAAAAAATGATAATTGATATTTTTGAAGGTGTTAAACTTCAGTTTTTGATTTTATGCAAAAAATAGGAAAAATAGAAATTTGTATGTGTTAGTCTTCAATCCAGGAGTTTTTTGAGAAAAACTTGAAAAATGAAGTATTTTCCTCATTTTAGAGAACTATTTTGGACCCTTTTAGAAAAAATGATAATTGATATTTTTGAAGGTGTTAGACTTCAGTTTTTGATTTTATGCAAAAAAATAGGAAAAATATAAATTTGTATGTGTTAGTCTTCAATCCCGGAGTTTTTTTGAGAAAAACATGAAAAATGAAGTATTTTGCTCATTTTAGAGAACTATTTTGGACCCTTTTAGAAAAAATGATAATTGATATTTTTGAAGGTAACGACTTCAGTTTTTGATTTTCTGCAAAAAAATTGGAAAAATTGAAATTTGTACGTGTTAGTCTTCAATCCAGGAGTTTTTTGAGAAAAACATGAAAAGTGAAGTATTTTGCTCATTTTAGAGAACTATTTTGATCTTTTTTAGAAAAAATGATAATTGATATTTTTGAAGGTGTTAGACTTCATATTTTGATTTTTTCCAAAAAATAGGAAAAATAGAAATTTGTATGTGTTAGTCTTCAATCACGAAGTTTTTTGAGAAAAACATGAAAAATGAAGTATTTTGCTCATTTTAGAGAACTATTTTGGACCCTTTTAGAAAAAATGATAATTGATATTTTTGAAGGTGTTAGACTTCAGTTTTTGATTTTATGCCAAAAAATAGGAAAAATAGAAATTTGTATGTGTTAGTCTTCAATCCCGGAGTTTTTTTCAGAAAAACATGAAAAATGAAGTATTTTGCTCATTTTAGAGAACTATTTTGGTCTTTTTTAGAAAAAATGATAATTGATATTTTTGAAGGTGTTAGACTTCAGTTTTTGATTTTTTGCAAAAAATAGGAAAAATAGAAATTTGTATGTGTTAGTCTTCAATCATGAAGTTTTTTGAGAAAAACATGAAAAATGAAGTATTTTGCTCATTTTAGAGAACTAATTTGGACCCTTTTAGAAAAAGAGATAATTGATATTTTTGAAGGTGTTAGACTTCAGTTTTTGATTTTTTGCAAAAAAATGGAAAAATTGAAATTTGTATGTGTTAGTATTTATTCACGGAATTTTTTGAGAAAAACATGAAAAATGAAGTATTTTGCTCATTTTAGAGAACTATTTTGGTCTTTTTTAGAAAAAATGATAATTGATATTTTTGAAGGTGTTAAACTTCAGTTTTTGATTTTATGCAAAAAATAGGAAAAATAGAAATTTGTATGTGTTAGTCTTCAATCCAGGAGTTTTTTGAGAAAAACTTGAAAAATGAAGTATTTTCCTCATTTTAGAGAACTATTTTGGACCCTTTTAGAAAAAATGATAATTGATATTTTTGAAGGTGTTAGACTTCAGTTTTTGATTTTATGCAAAAAAATAGGAAAAATATAAATTTGTATGTGTTAGTCTTCAATCCCGGAGTTTTTTTGAGAAAAACATGAAAAATGAAGTATTTTGCTCATTTTAGAGAACTATTTTGGACCCTTTTAGAAAAAATGATAATTGATATTTTTGAAGGTAACGACTTCAGTTTTTGATTTTCTGCAAAAAAATTGGAAAAATTGAAATTTGTATGTGTTAGTCTTCAATCCAGGAGTTTTTTGAGAAAAACATGAAAAGTGAAGTATTTTGCTCATTTTAGAGAACTATTTTGATCTTTTTTAGAAAAAATGATAATTGATATTTTGGAAGGTGTTAGACTTCATATTTTTATTTTTTGCAAAAAATAGGAAAAATAGAAATTTGTATGTGTTAGTCTTCAATCACGAAGTTTTTTGATAAAAACATGAAAAATGAAGTATTTTGCTCATTTTATAGAACTATTTTGGACCCTTTTAGAAAAAATAATAATTGATATTTTTGAAGGTGTTAGACTTCAGTTTTTGATTTTATGCAAAAAAATAGGAAAAATAGAAATTTGTATGTGTTAGTCTTCAATCCCGGAGTTTTTTTGAGAAAAACATGAAAAATGAAGTATTTTGCTCATTTTAGAGAACTATTTTGGTCTTTTTTAGAAAAAATGATTATTGATATTTTTGAAGGTGTTAGACTTCAGTTTTTGATTTTTTGCAAAAAATAGGAAAAATAGAAATTTGTATGTGTTAGTCTTCAATCATGAAGTTTTTTGAGAAAAACATGAAAAATGAAGTATTTTGCTCATTTTAGAGAACTAATTTGGACCCTTTTAGAAAAAGAGATAATTGATATTTTTGAAGGTGTTAGACTTCAGTTTTTGATTTTTTGCAAAAAAATGGAAAAATTGAAATTTGTATGTGTTAGTATTTATTCACGGAATTTTTTGAGAAAAACATGAAAAATGAAGTATTTTGCTCATTTTAGAGAACTATTTTGGTCTTTTTTAGAAAAAATGATAATTGATATTTTTGAAGGTGTTAAACTTCAGTTTTTGATTTTATGCAAAAAATAGGAAAAATAGAAATTTGTATGTGTTAGTCTTCAATCCAGGAGTTTTTTGAGAAAAACTTGAAAAATGAAGTATTTTCCTCATTTTAGAGAACTATTTTGGACCCTTTTAGAAAAAATGATAATTGATATTTTTGAAGGTGTTAGACTTCAGTTTTTGATTTTATGCAAAAAAATAGGAAAAATATAAATTTGTATGTGTTAGTCTTCAATCCCGGAGTTTTTTTGAGAAAAACATGAAAAATGAAGTATTTTGCTCATTTTAGAGAACTATTTTGGACCCTTTTAGAAAAAATGATAATTGATATTTTTGAAGGTAACGACTTCAGTTTTTGATTTTCTGCAAAAAAATTGGAAAAATTGAAATTTGTATGTGTTAGTCTTCAATCCAGGAGTTTTTTGAGAAAAACATGAAAAGTGAAGTATTTTGCTCATTTTAGAGAACTATTTTGATCTTTTTTAGAAAAAATGATAATTGATATTTTTGAAGGTGTTAGACTTCATATTTTTATTTTTTGCAAAAAATAGGAAAAATAGAAATTTGTATGTGTTAGTCTTCAATCACGAAGTTTTTTGAGAAAAACATGAAAAATGAAGTATTTTGCTCATTTTAGAGAACTATTTTGGACCCTTTTAGAAAAAATAATAACTGATATTTTTGAAGGTGTTAGACTTCAGTTTTTGATTTTATGCAAAAAAATAGGAAATATAGAAATTTGTATGTGTTAGTCTTCAATACCGGAGTTTTTTTGAGAAAAACATGAAAAATGAAGTATTTTGCTCATTTTAGAGAACTATTTTGGTCTTTTTTAGAAAAAATGATTATTGATATTTTTGAAGGTGTTAGACTTCAGTTTTTGATTTTTTGCAAAAAATAGGAAAAATAGAAATTTGTATGTGTTAGTCTTCAATCATGAAGTTTTTTGAGAAAAACATGAAAAATGAAGTATTTTGCTCATTTTAGAGAACTAATTTGGACCCTTTTAGAAAAAGAGATAATTGATATTTTTGAAGATGTTAGACTTCAGTTTTTGATTTTTTGCAAAAAAATGGAAAAATTGAAATTTGTATGTGTTAGTATTTATTCACGGAATTTTTTGAGAAAAACATGAAAAATGAAGTATTTTGCTCATTTTAGAGAACTATTTTGGTCTTTTTTAGAAAAAATGATAATTGATATTTTTGAAGGTGTTAAACTTCAGTTTTTGATTTTATGCAAAAAATAGGAAAAATAGAAATTTGTATGTGTTAGTCTTCAATCCAGGAGTTTTTTGAGAAAAACTTGAAAAATGAAGTATTTTCCTCATTTTAGAGAACTATTTTGGACCCTTTTAGAAAAAATGATAATTGATATTTTTGAAGGTGTTAGACTTCAGTTTTTGATTTTATGCAAAAAAATAGGAAAAATATAAATTTGTATGTGTTAGTCTTCAATCCCGGAGTTTTTTTGAGAAAAACATGAAAAATGAAGTATTTTGCTCATTTTAGAGAACTATTTTGGACCCTTTTAGAAAAAATGATAATTGATATTTTTGAAGGTAACGACTTCAGTTTTTGATTTTCTGCAAAAAAATTGGAAAAATTGAAATTTGTATGTGTTAGTCTTCAATCCAGGAGTTTTTTGAGAAAAACATGAAAAGTGAAGTATTTTGCTCATTTTAGAGAACTATTTTGATCTTTTTTAGAAAAAATGATAATTGATATTTTGGAAGGTGTTAGACTTCATATTTTTATTTTTTGCAAAAAATAGGAAAAATAGAAATTTGTATGTGTTAGTCTTCAATCACGAAGTTTTTTGATAAAAACATGAAAAATGAAGTATTTTGCTCATTTTATAGAACTATTTTGGACCCTTTTAGAAAAAATAATAATTGATATTTTTGAAGGTGTTAGACTTCAGTTTTTGATTTTATGCAAAAAAATAGGAAAAATAGAAATTTGTATGTGTTAGTCTTCAATCCCGGAGTTTTTTTGAGAAAAACATGAAAAATGAAGTATTTTGCTCATTTTAGAGAACTATTTTGGTCTTTTTTAGAAAAAATGATTATTGATATTTTTGAAGGTGTTAGACTTCAGTTTTTGATTTTTTGCAAAAAATAGGAAAAATAGAAATTTGTATGTGTTAGTCTTCAATCATGAAGTTTTTTGAGAAAAACATGAAAAATGAAGTATTTTGCTCATTTTAGAGAACTAATTTGGACCCTTTTAGAAAAAGAGATAATTGATATTTTTGAAGGTGTTAGACTTCAGTTTTTGATTTTTTGCAAAAAAATGGAAAAATTGAAATTTGTATGTGTTAGTATTTATTCACGGAATTTTTTGAGAAAAACATGAAAAATGAAGTATTTTGCTCATTTTAGAGAACTATTTTGGTCTTTTTTAGAAAAAATGATAATTGATATTTTTGAAGGTGTTAAACTTCAGTTTTTGATTTTATGCAAAAAATAGGAAAAATAGAAATTTGTATGTGTTAGTCTTCAATCCAGGAGTTTTTTGAGAAAAACTTGAAAAATGAAGTATTTTCCTCATTTTAGAGAACTATTTTGGACCCTTTTAGAAAAAATGATAATTGATATTTTTGAAGGTGTTAGACTTCAGTTTTTGATTTTATGCAAAAAAATAGGAAAAATATAAATTTGTATGTGTTAGTCTTCAATCCCGGAGTTTTTTTGAGAAAAACATGAAAAATGAAGTATTTTGCTCATTTTAGAGAACTATTTTGGACCCTTTTAGAAAAAATGATAATTGATATTTTTGAAGGTAACGACTTCAGTTTTTGATTTTCTGCAAAAAAATTGGAAAAATTGAAATTTGTATGTGTTAGTCTTCAATCCAGGAGTTTTTTGAGAAAAACATGAAAAGTGAAGTATTTTGCTCATTTTAGAGAACTATTTTGATCTTTTTTAGAAAAAATGATAATTGATATTTTTGAAGGTGTTAGACTTCATATTTTTATTTTTTGCAAAAAATAGGAAAAATAGAAATTTGTATGTGTTAGTCTTCAATCACGAAGTTTTTTGAGAAAAACATGAAAAATGAAGTATTTTGCTCATTTTAGAGAACTATTTTGGACCCTTTTAGAAAAAATAATAACTGATATTTTTGAAGGTGTTAGACTTCAGTTTTTGATTTTATGCAAAAAAATAGGAAATATAGAAATTTGTATGTGTTAGTCTTCAATACCGGAGTTTTTTTGAGAAAAACATGAAAAATGAAGTATTTTGCTCATTTTAGAGAACTATTTTGGTCTTTTTTAGAAAAAATGATTATTGATATTTTTGAAGGTGTTAGACTTCAGTTTTTGATTTTTTGCAAAAAATAGGAAAAATAGAAATTTGTATGTGTTAGTCTTCAATCATGAAGTTTTTTGAGAAAAACATGAAAAATGAAGTATTTTGCTCATTTTAGAGAACTAATTTGGACCCTTTTAGAAAAAGAGATAATTGATATTTTTGAAGATGTTAGACTTCAGTTTTTGATTTTTTGCAAAAAAATGGAAAAATTGAAATTTGTATGTGTTAGTATTTATTCACGGAATTTTTTGAGAAAAACATGAAAAATGAAGTATTTTGCTCATTTTAGAGAACTATTTTGGTCTTTTTTAGAAAAAATGATAATTGATATTTTTGAAGGTGTTAAACTTCAGTTTTTGATTTTATGCAAAAAATAGGAAAAATAGAAATTTGTATGTGTTAGTCTTCAATCCAGGAGTTTTTTGAGAAAAACTTGAAAAATGAAGTATTTTCCTCATTTTAGAGAACTATTTTGGACCCTTTTAGAAAAAATGATAATTGATATTTTTGAAGGTGTTAGACTTCAGTTTTTGATTTTATGCAAAAAAATAGGAAAAATATAAATTTGTATGTGTTAGTCTTCAATCCCGGAGTTTTTTTGAGAAAAACAAGAAAAATGAAGTATTTTGCTCATTTTAGAGAACTATTTTGGACCCTTTTAGAAAAAATGATAATTGATATTTTTGAAGGTAACGACTTCAGTTTTTGATTTTCAGCAAAAAAATTGGAAAAATTGAAATTTGTACGTGTTAGTCTTCAATCCAGGAGTTTTTTGAGAAAAACATGAAAAGTGAAGTATTTTGCTCATTTTAGAGAACTATTTTGATCTTTTTTAGAAAAAATGATAATTGATATTTTTGAAGGTGTTAGACTTCATATTTTGATTTTTTCCAAAAAATAGGAAAAATAGAAATTTGTATGTGTTAGTCTTCAATCACGAAGTTTTTTGAGAAAAACATGAAAAATGAAGTATTTTGCTCATTTTAGAGAACTATTTTGGACCCTTTTAGAAAAAATGATAATTGATATTTTTGAAGGTGTTAGACTTCAGTTTTTGATTTTATGCCAAAAAATAGGAAAAATAGAAATTTGTATGTGTTAGTCTTCAATCCCGGAGTTTTTTTCAGAAAAACATGAAAAATGAAGTATTTTGCTCATTTTAGAGAACTATTTTGGTCTTTTTTAGAAAAAATGTTAATTGATATTTTTGAAGGTGTTAGACTTCAGTTTTTGATTTTTTGCAAAAAATAGGAAAAATAGAAATTTGTATGTGTTAGTCTTCAATCATGAAGTTTTTTGAGAAAAACATGAAAAATGAAGTATTTTGCTCATTTTAGAGAACTAATTTGGACCCTTTTAGAAAAAGAGATAATTGAAATTTTTGAAGGTGTTAGACTTCAGTTTTTGATTTTTTGCAAAAAAATGGAAAAATTGAAATTTGTATGTGTTAGTATTTATTCACGGAATTTTTTGAGAAAAACATGAAAAATGAAGTATTTTGCTCATTTTAGAGAACTATTTTGGTCTTTTTTAGAAAAAATGATAATTGATATTTTTGAAGGTGTTAAACTTCAGTTTTTGATTTTATGCAAAAAATAGGAAAAATAGAAATTTGTATGTGTTAGTCTTCAATCCAGGAGTTTTTTGAGAAAAACATGAAAAATGAAGTATTTTCCTCATTTTAGAGAACTATTTTGGTCTCTTTTAGAAAAAATGATAATTGATATTTTTGAAGGTGTTAGATTTCAGTTTTTGATTTTTTGCAAAAAATAGGAAAAATAGAAATTTGTATGTGTTAGTCTTCAATCACGAAGTATTTTGAGAAAAACACGAAAAATGAAGTATTTTGCTCATTTTAGAGAACTATTTTGGACCCTTTTAGAAAAAATGATAATTGATATTGTTGAAGGTGTTAGACTTCAGTTTTTGATTTTATGCAAAAAATAGGAAAAATAAAAATTTGTATGTGTTAGTCTTTAATCCCGGAGTTTTTTGAGAAAAACATGAAAAATGAAGTATTTTGCTCATTTTAGAGAACTATTTTGGTCTTTTTTAGAAAAAATGATAATTGATATTTTTGAAGGTGTTAGACTTCAGTTTTTGATTTTTTGCAAAAAATAGGAAAAATAGAAATTTGTATGTGTTAGTCTTCAATCACGAAGTTTTCTGAGAAAAACATGAAAAATGAAGTATTTTGCTCATTTTAGAGAACTAATTTGGACCCTTTTAGAAAAAATGATAATTGATATTTTTGAAGGTGTTAGACTTCAGTTTTTGATTTTCTACAAAAAAATGGAAAATTTGAAATTTGTATGTGTTAGTCTTTATTCACGGAATTTTTTGAGAAAAACATGAAAAATGAAGTATTTTGCTCATTTTAGAGAACTATTTTGGTCTTTTTTAGAAAAAATGATAATTGATATTTTTGAAGGTGTTAAACTTCAGTTTTTGATTTTATGCAAAAAATAGGAAAAAAAGAAATTTGTATGTGTTAGTCTTCAATCCAGGAGTTTTTTGAGAAAAACATGAAATATGAGATATTTTCCTCATTTTAGAGAACTATTTTGGTCTTTTTTAGATAAAATGATAATTGATATTTTTGAAGGTGTTAGACTTCATATTTTGATTTTTTTGCAAAAAATAGGAAAAATAGAAATTTGTATGTGTTAGTCTTCAATCACGAAGTTTTTTGAGAAAAACATGAAAAATGAAGTATTTTGCTCATTTTAGAGAACTATTTTGGACCCTTTTAGAAAAAATGATAATTGATATTTTTGAAGGTAACGACTTAAGTTTTTGATTTTCTGCAAAAAAATTGGAAAAATTGAAATTTGTATGTGTTAGTCTTCAATCACGAAGTTTTTTGAGAAAAATATGAAAAATGAAGTATTTTGCTCATTTTAGAGAACTATTTTGGACCCTTTTAGAAAAAATGATAATTGATATTTTTGAAGGTAACGACTTCTGTTTTTCATTTTCTGCAAAAAATTGGAAAAATTGAAATTTGTATGTGTTAGTCTTCAATCCAGGAGTTTTTTGAGAAAAACATGAAAAGTGAAGTATTTTGCTCATTTTAGAGAACTATTTTGGTCTTTTTTAGAAAAAATGATAATTGATATTTTTGAAGGTGTTAGACTTCATTTTTTGATTTTATGCAAAAAATAGGAAAAATAGAAATTTGTATGTGTTAGTCTTCAATCACGGAGTTTTTTGAGAAAAACATGAAAAATGAAGTATTTTGCTCATTTTAGAGAACTATTTTGGTCCTTTTTAGACAAAATGATAATTGATATTTTTGAAGGTGTTAGACTTCAGTTTTTTATTTTTTGCAAAAAATAGGAAAAATAGAAATTTGTATGTGTTAGTCTTCAATCCCGGAGTTTTTGATTTTTTGCAAAAAATAGGAAAAATAGAAATTTGTATGTGTTAGTCTTCAATCACGAAGTATTTTGAGAAAAACACGAAAAATGAAGTATTTTGCTCATTTTAGAGAACTATTTTGGTCTTTTTTAGAAAAAAAGATACTTGATATTTTTGAAGGTGTTAGACTTCAGTTTTTGATTTTATGCAAAAAATAGGAAAAATATAAATTTGTATGTGTTAGTCTTTAATCCCGGAGTTTTTTGAGAAAAACATGAAAAATGAAGTATTTTGCTCATTTTAGAGAACTATTTTGGTATTTTTTAGAAAAAATGATAATTGATATTTTTGAAGGTGTTAGACTTCAGTTTTTGATTTTTTGCAAAAAATAGGAAAAATAGAAATTTGTATGTGTTAGTCTTCTATCACGAAGTTTTTTGAGAAAAACATGAAAAATGAAGTATTTTGCTCATTTTAGAGAACTATTTTGGACCCTTTTAGAAAAAATGATAATTGATATTTTTGAAGGTGTTAGACTTCAGTTTTTGATTTTATGCAAAAAAATAGGAAAAATAGAAATTTGTATGTGTTAGTCTTCAATCCCGGACTTTTTTGAGAAAAACATGAAAAATGAAGTATTTTGCTCATTTTAGAGAACTATTTTGGTCTTTTTTAGAAAAAATGATAATTGATATTTTTGAAGGTGTTTGACTTCAGTTTTTGATTTTATGCAAAAAATAGGAAAAATAGAAATTTGTATGTGTTAGTCTTCAATCCCGGAGTTTTTTGAGAAACACATGAAAAATTAAGTATTTTGCTCATTTTAGAGAACTATTTTGGTTTTTCTTAGAAAAAATGATAATTGATATTTTTGAAGGTGTTAGACTTCAGTTTTTGATTTTTTGCAAAAAATATGAAAAATAGAAATTTGTATGTGTTAGTCTTCAATCACGAAGTTTTTTGAGAAAAATATGAAAAATGAAGTATTTTGCTCATTTTAGAGAACTATTTTATACCCTTTTAGAAAAAATGATAATTGATATTTTTGAAGGTAACGACTTCTGTTTTTGATTTTCTGCAAAAAATTGGAAAAATTGAAATTTTTATGTCTTAGTCTTCAATCCAGGAGTTTTTTGAGAAAAACATGAAAAGTGAAGTATTTTGCTCATTTTAGAGAACTATTTTGGTCTTTTTTAGAAAAAATGATAATTGATATTTTTGAAGGTGTTAGATTTCGTTTTTTGATTTTATGCAAAAAATAGGAAAAATAGAAATTTGTATGTGTTAGTCTTCAATCACGGAGTTTTTTGAGAAAAACATGAAAAATGAAGTATTTTGCTCATTTTAGAGAACTATTTTGGTCCTTTTTAGACAAAATGATAATTGATATTTTTGAAGGTGTTAGACTTCAGTTTTTTATTTTTTGCAAAAAATAGGAAAATTAGAAATTTGTATGTGTTAGTCTTCAATCCCGGAGTTTTTTGAGAAAAACATGAAAAATAAGTATTTTGCTCATTTTAGAGAACTATTTTGGTCCTTTTTAGAAAAAATGATAATTGATATTTTTGAAGGTGTTAGACTTCATATTTTGATTTTTTGCAAAAAATAGGAAAAATAGAAATTTGTATGTGTTAGTCTTCAATCACGAAGTTTTTTGAGAAAAACATGAAAAATGAAGTATTTTGCTCATTTTAGAGAACTATTTTGGACCCTTTTAGAAAAAATGATAATTGATATTTTTGAAGGTGTTAGACTTCAGTTTTTGATTTTATGCAAAAAAATAGGAAAAATATAAATTTGTATGTGTTAGTCTTCAATCCCGGAGTTTTTTTGAGAAAAACATGAAAAATGAAGTATTTTGCTCATTTTAGAGAACTATTTTGGACCCTTTTAGAAAAAATGATAATTGATATTTTTGAAGGTAACGACTTCAGTTTTTGATTTTCTGCAAAAAAATTGGAAAAATTGAAATTTGTACGTGTTAGTCTTCAATCCAGGAGTTTTTTGAGAAAAACATGAAAAGTGAAGTATTTTGCTCATTTTAGAGAACTATTTTGATCTTTTTTAGAAAAAAAGATAATTGATATTTTTGAAGGTGTTAGACTTCATATTTTGATTTTTTCCAAAAAATAGGAAAAATAGAAATTTGTATGTGTTAGTCTTCAATCACGAAGTTTTTTGAGAAAAACATGAAAAATGAAGTATTTTGCTCATTTTAGAGAACTATTTTGGACCCTTTTAGAAAAAATGATAATTGATATTTTTGAAGGTGTTAGACTTCAGTTTTTGATTTTATGCCAAAAAATAGGAAAAATAGAAATTTGTATGTGTTAGTCTTCAAACCCGGAGTTTTTTTCAGAAAAACATGAAAAATGAAGTATTTTGCTCATTTTAGAGAACTATTTTGGTCTTTTTTAGAAAAAATGATAATTGATATTTTTGAAGGTGTTAGACTTCAGTTTTTGATTTTTTGCAAAAAATAGGAAAAATAGAAATTTGTATGTGTTAGTCTTCAATCATGAAGTTTTTTGAGAAAAACATGAAAAATGAAGTATTTTGCTCATTTTAGAGAACTAATTTGGACCCTTTTAGAAAAAGAGATAATTGAAATTTTTGAAGGTGTTAGACTTCAGTTTTTGATTTTTTGCAAAAAAATGGAAAAATTGAAATTTGTATGTGTTAGTATTTATTCACGGAATTTTTTGAGAAAAACATGAAAAATGAAGTATTTTGCTCATTTTAGAGAACTATTTTGGTCTTTTTTAGAAAAAATGATAATTGATATTTTTGAAGGTGTTAAACTTCAGTTTTTGATTTTATGCAAAAAATAGGAAAAATAGAAATTTGTATGTGTTAGTCTTCAATCCAGGAGTTTTTTGAGAAAAACATGAAAAATGAAGTATTTTCCTCATTTTAGAGAACTATTTTGGTCTCTTTTAGAAAAAATGATAATTGATATTTTTGAAGGTGTTAGATTTCAGTTTTTGATTTTTTGCAAAAAATAGGAAAAATAGAAATTTGTATGTGTTAGTCTTCAATCACGAAGTATTTTGAGAAAAACACGAAAAATGAAGTATTTTGCTCATTTTAGAGAACTATTTTGGACCCTTTTAGAAAAAATGATAATTGATATTGTTGAAGGTGTTAGACTTCAGTTTTTGATTTTATGCAAAAAATAGGAAAAATAAAAATTTGTATGTGTTAGTCTTTAATCCCGGAGTTTTTTGAGAAAAACATGAAAAATGAAGTATTTTGCTCATTTTAGAGAACTATTTTGGTCTTTTTTAGAAAAAATGATAATTGATATTTTTGAAGGTGTTAGACTTCAGTTTTTTATTTTTTGCAAAAAATAGGAAAAATAGAAATTTGTATGTGTTAGTCTTCAATCACGAAGTTTTCTGAGAAAAACATGAAAAATGAAGTATTTTGCTCATTTTAGAGAACTAATTTGGACCCTTTTAGAAAAAATGATAATTGATATTTTTGAAGGTGTTAGACTTCAGTTTTTGATTTTCTACAAAAAAATGGAAAATTTGAAATTTGTATGTGTTAGTCTTTATTCACGGAATTTTTTGAGAAAAACATGAAAAATGAAGTATTTTGCTCATTTTAGAGAACTATTTTGGTCTTTTTTAGAAAAAATGATAATTGATATTTTTGAAGGTGTTAAACTTCAGTTTTTGATTTTATGCAAAAAATAGGAAAAAAAGAAATTTGTATGTGTTAGTCTTCAATCCAGGAGTTTTTTGAGAAAAACATGAAATATGAGGTATTTTCCTCATTTTAGAGAACTATTTTGGTCTTTTTTAGATAAAATGATAATTGATATTTTTGAAGGTGTTAGACTTCATATTTTGATTTTTTTGCAAAAAATAGGAAAAATAGAAATTTGTATGTGTTAGTCTTCAATCACGAAGTTTTTTGAGAAAAACATGAAAAAAGAAGTATTTTGCTCATTTTAGAGAAATATTTTGGACCCTTTTAGAAAAAATGATAATTGATATTTTTGAAGGTAACGACTTAAGTTTTTGATTTTCTGCAAAAAAATTGGAAAAATTGAAATTTGTATGTGTTAGTCTTCAATCACGAAGTTTTTTGAGAAAAATATGAAAAATGAAGTATTTTGCTCATTTTAGAGAACTATTTTGGACCCTTTTAGAAAAAATGATAATTGATATTTTTGAAGGTAACGACTTCTGTTTTTCATTTTCTGCAAAAAATTGGAAAAATTGAAATTTGTATGTGTTAGTCTTCAATCCAGGAGTTTTTTGAGAAAAACATGAAAAGTGAAGTATTTTGCTCATTTTAGAGAACTATTTTGGTCTTTTTTAGAAAAAATGATAATTGATATTTTTGAAGGTGTTAGACTTCATTTTTTGATTTTATGCAAAAAATAGGAAAAATAGAAATTTGTATGTGTTAGTCTTCAATCACGGAGTTTTTTGAGAAAAACATGAAAAATGAAGTATTTTGCTCATTTTAGAGAACTATTTTGGTCCTTTTTAGACAAAATGATAATTGATATTTTTGAAGGTGTTAGACTTCAGTTTTTTATTTTTTGCAAAAAATAGGAAAAATAGAAATTTGTATGTGTTAGTCTTCAATCCCGGAGTTTTTGATTTTTTGCAAAAAATAGGAAAAATAGAAATTTGTATGTGTTAGTCTTCAATCACGAAGTATTTTGAGAAAAACACGAAAAATGAAGTATTTTGCTCATTTTAGAGAACTATTTTGGTCTTTTTTAGAAAAAAAGATACTTGATATTTTTGAAGGTGTTAGACTTCAGTTTTTGATTATATGCAAAAAATAGGAAAAATATAAATTTGTATGTGTTAGTCTTTAATCCCGGAGTTTTTTGAGAAAAACATGAAAAATGAAGTATTTTGCTCATTTTAGAGAACTATTTTGGTATTTTTTAGAAAAAATGATAATTGATATTTTTGAAGGTGTTAGACTTCAGTTTTTGATTTTTTGCAAAAAATAGGAAAAATAGAAATTTGTATGTGTTAGTCTTCTATCACGAAGTTTTTTGAGAAAAACATGAAAAATGAAGTATTTTGCTCATTTTAGAGAACTATTTTGGACCCTTTTAGAAAAAATGATAATTGATATTTTTGAAGGTGTTAGACTTCAGTTTTTGATTTTATGCAAAAAAAATAGGAAAAATAGAAATTTGTATGTGTTAGTCTTCAATCCCGGACTTTTTTGAGAAAAACATGAAAAATGAAGTATTTTGCTCATTTTAGAGAACTATTTTGGTCTTTTTTTAGAAAAAATGATAATTGATATTTTTGAAGGCGTTTGACTTCAGTTTTTGATTTTATGCAAAAAATAGGAAAAATAGAAATTTGTATGTGTTAGTCTTCAATCCCGGAGTTTTTTGAGAAACACATGAAAAATTAAGTATTTTGCTCATTTTAGAGAACTATTTTGGTTTTTCTTAGAAAAAATGATAATTGATATTTTTGAAGGTGTTAGACTTCAGTTTTTGATTTTTTGCAAAAAATATGAAAAATAGAAATTTGTATGTGTTAGTCTTCAATCACGAAGTTTTTTGAGAAAAATATGAAAAATGAAGTATTTTGGTCATTTTAGAGAACTATTTTATACCCTTTTAGAAAAAATGATAATTGATATTTTTGAAGGTAACGACTTCTGTTTTTGATTTTCTGCAAAAAATTGGAAAAATTGAAATTTTTATGTCTTAGTCTTCAATCCAGGAGTTTTTTGAGAAAAACATGAAAAGTGAAGTATTTTGCTCATTTTATAGAACTATTTTGGTCTTTTTTAGAAAAAATGATAATTGATATTTTTGAAGGTGTTAGACTTCGTTTTTTGATTTTATGCAAAAAAATAGGAAAAATAGAAATTTGTATGTGTTAGTCTTCAATCACGGAGTTTTTTGAGAAAAACATGAAAAATGAAGTATTTTGCTCATTTTAGAGAACTATTTTGGTCCTTTTTAGACAAAATGATAATTGATATTTTTGAAGGTGTTAGACTTCAGTTTTTTATTTTTTGCAAAAAATAGGAAAAATAGAAATTTGTATGTGTTAGTCTTCAATCCCGGAGTTTTTTGAGAAAAACATGAAAAATAAGTATTTTGCTCATTTTAGAGAACTATTTTGGTCCTTTTTAGAAAAAATGATAATTGATATTTTTGAAGGTGTTAGACTTCATATTTTGATTTTTTGCAAAAAATAGGAAAAATAGAAATTTGTATGTGTTAGTCTTCAATCACGAAGTTTTTTGAGAAAAACATGAAAAATGAAGTATTTTGCTCATTTTAGAGAACTATTTTGGACCCTTTTAGAAAAAATGATAATTGATATTTTTGAAGGTGTTAGACTTCAGTTTTTGATTTTATGCAAAAAAATAGGAAAAATAGAAATTTGTATGTGTTAGTCTTCAATCCCGGAGTTTTTTGAGAAAAACATGAAAAATGAAGTATTTTGCCCATTTTAGAGAACTATTTTGGTCTTTTTTAGAAAAAATGATAATTGATATTTTTGAAGGTGTTTGACTTCAGTTTTTAAATTTATGCAAAAAATAGGAAAAATAGAAATTTGTATGTGTTAGTCTTCAATCCCGGAGTTTTTTGAGAAACACATGAAAAATAAAGTATTTTGCTCATTTTAGAGAACTATTTTGGTTTTTCTTAGAAAAAATGATAATTGATATTTTTGAAGGTGTTAGACTTCAGTTTTTGATTTTTTGCAAAAAATATGAAAAATAGAAATTTGTATGTGTTAGTCTTCAATCACGAAGTTTTTTGAGAAAAATATGAAAAATGAAGTATTTTGCTCATTTTAGAGAACTATTTTGGACCCTTTTAGAAAAAATGATAATTGATATTTTTGAAGGTAACGACTTCTGTTTTTGATTTTCTGCAAAAAATTGGAAAAATTGAAATTTGTATGTCTTAGTCTTCAATCCAGGAGTTTTTTGAGAAAAACATGAAAAGTGAAGTATTTTGCTCATTTTAGAGAACTATTTTGGTCTTTTTTAGAAAAAATGATAATTGATATTTTTGAAGGTGTTAGACTTCGTTTTTTGATTTTATGCAAAAAATAGGAAAAATAGAAATTTGTATGTGTTAGTCTTCAATCCCGGAGTTTTTTGAGAAAAACATGAAAAATAAGTATTTTGCTCATTTTAGAGAACTATTTTGGTCCTTTTTAGAAAAAATGATAATTGATATTTTTGAAGGTGTTAGACTTCAGTTTTTTATTTTTTGCAAAAAATAGGAAAATTAGAAATTTGTATGTGTTAGTCTTCAATCACGAAGTTTTTTGAGAAAAACATGAAAAATGAAGTATTTTGCTCATTTTAGAGAACTATTTTGGACCCTTTTAGAAAAAATGATAATTGATATTTTTGAAGGTAACGACTTCAGTTTTTGATTTTCTGCAAAAAAATTGGAAAAATTGAAATTTGTATGTGTTAGTCTTCAATCCAGGAGTTTTTTGAGAAAAACATGAAAAGTGAAGTATTTTTCTCATTTTAGAGAACTATTTTGATCTTTTTTAGAAAAAATGATAATTGATATTTTTGAAGGTGTTAGACTTCATATTTTGATTTTTTGCAAAAAATAGGAAAAATAGAAATTTGTATGTGTTAGTCTTCAATCACGAAGTTTTTTGAGAAAAACATGAAAAATGAAGTATTTTGCTCATTTTAGAGAACTATTTTGGACCCTTTTAGAAAAAATGATAATTGATATTTTTGAAGGTGTTAGACTTCAGTTTTTGATTTTATGCAAAAAAATAGGAAAAATAGAAATTTGTATGTGTTAGTCTTCAATCCCGGAGTTTTTTTGAGAAAAACATGAAAAATGAAGTATTTTGCTCATTTTAGAGAACTATTTTGGTCTTTTTTATAAAAAATGATAATTGATATTTTTGAAGGTGTTAGACTTCAGTTTTTTGATTTTTTGCAAAAAATAGGAAAAATAGAAATTTGTATGTGTTAGTCTTCAATCATGAAGTTTTTTGAGAAAAAACATGAAAAATGAAGTATTTTGCTCATTTTAGAGAACTAATTTGGACCCTTTTAGAAAAAGAGATAATTGATATTTTTGAAGGTGTTAGACTTCACTTTTTGATTTTTTGCAAAAAAATGGAAAAATTGAAATTTGTATGTGTTAGTATTTATTCACGGAATTTTTTGAGAAAAACATGAAAAATGAAGTATTTTGCTCATTTTAGAGAACTATTTTGGTCTTTTTTAGAAAAAATGATAATTGATATTTTTGAAGGTGTTAAACTTCAGTTTTTGATTTTATGCAAAAAATAGGAAAAATATAAATTTGTATGTGTTAGTCTTTAATCCCGGAGTTTTTTGAGAAAAACATGAAAAATGAAGTATTTTGCTCATTTTAGAGAACTATTTTGGTCTTTTTTAGAAAAAATGATAATTGATATTTTTGAAGGTGTTAGACTTCAGTTTTTGATTTTTTGCAAAAAATAGGAAAAATAGAAATTTGTATGTGTTAGTCTTCTATCACGAAGTTTTTTGAGAAAAACATGAAAAATGAAGTATTTTGCTCATTTTAGAGAACTATTTTGGACCCTTTTAGAAAAAATGATAATTGATATTTTTGAAGGTGTTAGACTTCAGTTTTTGATTTTATGCAAAAAAATAGGAAAAATAGAAATTTGTATGTGTTAGTCTTCAATCCCGGAGTATTTTGAGAAAAACATGAAAAATGAAGTATTTTGCTCATTTTAGAGAACTATTTTGGTCTTTTTTAGAAAAAATGATAATTGATATTTTTGAAGGTGTTTGACTTCAGTTTTTGATTTTATGCAAAAAATAGGAAAAATAGAAATTTGTATGTGTTAGTCTTCAATCCCGGAGTTTTTTGAGAAAAACATGAAAAATTAAGTATTTTGCTCATTTTAGAGAACTATTTTGGTTTTTCTTAGAAAAAATGATAATTGATATTTTTTAAGGTGTTAGACTTCAGTTTTTGATTTTTTGCAAAAAATAGGAAAAATATAAATTTGTATGTGTTAGTCTTCAATCACGAAGTTTTTTGAGAAAAATATGAAAAATGAAGTATTTTGCTCATTTTAGAGAACTATTTTGGACCCTTTTAGAAAAAATGATAATTGATATTTTAGAAGGTAACGACTTCTGTTTTTGATTTTCTTCAAAAAATTGGAAAAATTGAAATTTGTATGTGTTAGTCTTCAATCCAGGAGTTTTTTGAGAAAAACATGAAAAGTGAAGTATTTTGCTCATTTTAGAGAACTATTTTGGTATTTTTTAGAAAAAATGATAATTGATATTTTTGAAGGTGTTAGACTTCATTTTTTGATTTTATGCAAAAAATAGGAAAAATAGAAATTTGTATGTGTTAGTCTTCAATCACGAAGTTTTTTGAGAAAAACATGAAAAATGAAGTATTTTGCTCATTTTAGAGAACTATTTTGGTCCTTTTTAGACAAAATGATAATTGATATTTTTGAAGGTGTTAGACTTCAGTTTTTTATTTTTTACAAAAAATAGGAAAAATAGAAATTTGTATGTGTTAGTCTTCAATCCCGGAGTTTTTTGAGAAAAACATGAAAAAGAAGTATTTTGCTCATTTTAGAGAACTATTTTGGTCTTTTTAGAAAAAATGATAATTGATATTTTTGAAGGTGTTAGACTTCAGTTTTTTATTTTTTGCTAAAAATAGGAAAAATAGAAATTTGTATGTGTTAGTCTTCAATCACGAAGTTTTTTGAGAAAAACATGAAAAATGAAGTATTTTGCTCATTTTAGAGAACTATTTTGGACCCTTTTAGAAAAAATGATAATTGATATTTTTGAAGGTAACGACTTCAGTTTTTGATTTTCTGCAAAAAAATTGGAAAAATTGAAATTTGTATGTGTTAGTCTTCAATCCAGGAGTTTTTTGAGAAAAACATGAAAAGTGAAGTATTTTGCTCATTTTAGAGAACTATTTTGGTCTTTTTTAGAAAAAATGATAATTGATATTTTTGAAGGTGTTAGACTTCAGTTTTTGATTTTTTGCAAAAAATAGGAATAATAGAAATTTGTATGTGTTAGTCTTCAATCACGAAGTTTTTTGAGAAAAACATGAAAAATGAAGTATTTTGCTCATTTTAGAGAACTAATTTGGACCCTTTTAGAAAAAATGATAATTGATATTTTTGAAGGTGTTAGACTTCAGTTTTTGATTTCCTGCAAAAAAAATAGAAAATTTGAAATTTGTATGTGTTAGTCTTTATTCACGGAATTTTTTGAGAAAAACATGAAAAATGAAGTATTTTGCTGATTTTAGAGAACTATATTGGTCTTTTTTAGAAAAAATGATAATTGATATTTTTGAAGGTGTTAAACTTCAGTTTTTGATTTTATGCAAAAAATAGGAAAAATAGAAATTTGTATGTGTTAGTCTTCAATCCAGGAGTTTTTTGAGAAAAACATGAAAAATGAGGTATTTTCCTCATTTTAGAGAACTATTTTGGTCTTTTTTAGACAAAATGATAATTGATATTTTTGAAGGTGTTAGACTTCATATTTTGATTTTTTTGCAAAAAATAGGAAAAATAGAAATTTGTATGTGTTAGTCTTCAATCACGAAGTTTTTTGAGAAAAACATGAAAAATGAAGTATTTTGCTCATTTTAGAGAACTATTTTGGACCCTTTTAGAAAAAATGATAATTGATATTTTTGAAGGTAACGACTTCAGTTTTTGATTTTCTGCAAAAAAATTGGAAAAATTGAAATTTGTATGTGTTAGTCTCAAATCCAGGAGTTTTTTGAGAAAAACATGAAAAGTGAAGTATTTTGCTCATTTTAGAGAACTATTTTGATCTTTTTTAGAAAAAATGATAATTGATATTTTTGAAGGTGTTAGACTTCATATTTTGATTTTTTGGAAAAAATAGGAAAAATAGAAATTTGTATGTGTTAGTCTTCAATCACGAAGTTTTTTGAGAAAAACATGAAAAATGAAGTATTTTGCTCATTTTAGAGAACTATTTTGGACCCTTTTAGAAAAAATGATAATTGATATTTTTGAAGGTGTTAGACTTCAGTTTTTGATTTTATCCAAAAAAATAGGAAAAATAGAAATTTGTATGTGTTAGTCTTCAATCCCGGAGTTTTTTTGAGTAAAACATGAAAAATGAAGTATTTTGCTAATTTTAGAGAACTATTTTGGTCTTTTTTAGAAAAAATGATAATTGATATTTTTGAAGGTGTTAGACTTCAGTTTTTGATTTTTTGCAAAAATAGGAAAAATAGAAATTTGTATGTGTTAGTCTTCAATCATGAAGTTTTTTGAGAAAAACATGAAAAATGAAGTATTTTGCTCATTTTAGAGAACTAATTTGGACCCTTTTAGAAAAAGTGATAATTGATATTTTTGAAGGTGTTAGACTTCAGTTTTTGATTTTCTGCAAAAAAATGGAAAAATTGAAATTTGTATGTGTTAGTATTTATTCACGGAATTTTTTGAGAAAAACATGAAAAATGAAGTATTTTGCTCATTTTAGAGAACTATTTTGGTCTTTTTTAGAAAAAATGATAATTGATATTTTTGAAGGTGTTTGACTTCAGTTTTTGATTTTATGCAAAAAATAGGAAAAATAGAAATTTGTATGTGTTAGTCTTCAATCCCGGAGTTTTTTGAGAAAAACATGAAAAATTAAGTATTTTGCTCATTTTAGAGAACTATTTTGGTTTTTCTTAGAAAAAATGATAATTGATATTTTTGAAGGTGTTAGACTTCAGTTTTTGATTTTTTGCAAAAAATATGAAAAATAGAAATTTGTATGTGTTAGTCTTCAATCACGAAGTTTTTTGAGAAAAATATGAAAAATGAAGTATTTTGCTCATTTTAGAGAACTATTTTGGACCCTTTTAGAAAAAATGATAATTGATATTTTTGAAGGTAACGACTTCTGTTTTTGATTTTCTGCAAAAAATTGGAAAAATTGAAATTTGTATGTCTTAGTCTTCAATCCAGGAGTTTTTTGAGAAAAACATGAAAAGTGAAGTATTTTGCTCATTTTAGAGAACTATTTTGGTCTTTTTTAGAAAAAATGATAATTGATATTTTTGAAGGTGTTAGACTTCGTTTTTTGATTTTATGCAAAAAATAGGAAAAATAGAAATTTGTATGTGTTAGTCTTCAATCCCGGAGTTTTTTGAGAAAAACATGAAAAATAAGTATTTTGCTCATTTTAGAGAACTATTTTGGTCCTTTTTAGAAAAAATGATAATTGATATTTTTGAAGGTGTTAGACTTCAGTTTTTTATTTTTTGCAAAAAATAGGAAAATTAGAAATTTGTATGTGTTAGTCTTCAATCACGAAGTTTTTTGAGAAAAACATGAAAAATGAAGTATTTTGCTCATTTTAGAGAACTATTTTGGACCCTTTTAGAAAAAATGATAATTGATATTTTTGAAGGTAACGACTTCAGTTTTTGATTTTCTGCAAAAAAATCGGAAAAATTGAAATTTGTATGTGTTAGTCTTCAATCCAGGAGTTTTTTGAGAAAAACATGAAAAGTGAAGTATTTTTCTCATTTTAGAGAACTATTTTGATCTTTTTTAGAAAAAATGATAATTGATATTTTTGAAGGTGTTAGACTTCATATTTTGATTTTTTGCAAAAAATAGGAAAAATAGAAATTTGTATGTGTTAGTCTTCAATCACGAAGTTTTTTGAGAAAAACATGAAAAATGAAGTATTTTGCTCATTTTAGAGAACTATTTTGGACCCTTTTAGAAAAAATGATAATTGATATTTTTGAAGGTGTTAGACTTCAGTTTTTGATTTTATGCAAAAAAATAGGAAAAATAGAAATTTGTATGTGTTAGTCTTCAATCCCGGAGTTTTTTTGAGAAAAACATGAAAAATGAAGTATTTTGCTCATTTTAGAGAACTATTTTGGTCTTTGTTATAAAAAATGATAATTGATATTTTTGAAGGTGTTAGACTTCAGTTTTTTGATTTTTTGCAAAAAATAGGAAAAATAGAAATTTGTATGTGTTAGTCTTCAATCATGAAGTTTTTTGAGAAAAAACATGAAAAATGAAGTATTTTGCTCATTTTAGAGAACTAATTTGGACCCTTTTAGAAAAAGAGATAATTGATATTTTTGAAGGTGTTAGACTTCACTTTTTGATTTTTTGCAAAAAAATGGAAAAATTGAAATTTGTATGTGTTAGTATTTATTCACGGAATTTTTTGAGAAAAACATGAAAAATGAAGTATTTTGCTCATTTTAGAGAACTATTTTGGTCTTTTTTAGAAAAAATGATAATTGATATTTTTGAAGGTGTTAAACTTCAGTTTTTGATTTTATGCAAAAAATAGGAAAAATATAAATTTGTATGTGTTAGTCTTTAATCCCGGAGTTTTTTGAGAAAAACATGAAAAATGAAGTATTTTGCTCATTTTAGAGAACTATTTTGGTCTTTTTTAGAAAAAATGATAATTGATATTTTTGAAGGTGTTAGACTTCAGTTTTTGATTTTTTGCAAAAAATAGGAAAAATAGAAATTTGTATGTGTTAGTCTTCTATCACGAAGTTTTTTGAGAAAAACATGAAAAATGAAGTATTTTGCTCATTTTAGAGAACTATTTTGGACCCTTTTAGAAAAAATGATAATTGATATTTTTGAAGGTGTTAGACTTCAGTTTTTGATTTTATGCAAAAAAATAGGAAAAATAGAAATTTGTATGTGTTAGTCTTCAATCCCGGAGTATTTTGAGAAAAACATGAAAAATGAAGTATTTTGCTCATTTTAGAGAACTATTTTGGTCTTTTTTAGAAAAAATGATAATTGATATTTTTGAAGGTGTTTGACTTCAGTTTTTGATTTTATGCAAAAAATAGGAAAAATAGAAATTTGTATGTGTTAGTCTTCAATCCCGGAGTTTTTTGAGAAAAACATGAAAAATTAAGTATTTTGCTCATTTTAGAGAACTATTTTGGTTTTTCTTAGAAAAAATGATAATTGATATTTTTTAAGGTGTTAGACTTCAGTTTTTGATTTTTTGCAAAAAATAGGAAAAATATAAATTTGTATGTGTTAGTCTTCAATCACGAAGTTTTTTGAGAAAAATATGAAAAATGAAGTATTTTGCTCATTTTAGAGAACTATTTTGGACCCTTTTAGAAAAAATGATAATTGATATTTTAGAAGGTAACGACTTCTGTTTTTGATTTTCTTCAAAAAATTGGAAAAATTGAAATTTGTATGTGTTAGTCTTCAATCCAGGAGTTTTTTGAGAAAAACATGAAAAGTGAAGTATTTTGCTCATTTTAGAGAACTATTTTGGTATTTTTTAGAAAAAATGATAATTGATATTTTTGAAGGTGTTAGACTTCATTTTTTGATTTTATGCAAAAAATAGGAAAAATAGAAATTTGTATGTGTTAGTCTTCAATCACGAAGTTTTTTGAGAAAAACATGAAAAATGAAGTATTTTGCTCATTTTAGAGAACTATTTTGGTCCTTTTTAGACAAAATGATAATTGATATTTTTGAAGGTGTTAGACTTCAGTTTTTTATTTTTTACAAAAAATAGGAAAAATAGAAATTTGTATGTGTTAGTCTTCAATCCCGGAGTTTTTTGAGAAAAACATGAAAAAGAAGTATTTTGCTCATTTTAGAGAACTATTTTGGTCTTTTTAGAAAAAATGATAATTGATATTTTTGAAGGTGTTAGACTTCAGTTTTTTATTTTTTGCTAAAAATAGGAAAAATAGAAATTTGTATGTGTTAGTCTTCAATCACGAAGTTTTTTGAGAAAAACATGAAAAATGAAGTATTTTGCTCATTTTAGAGAACTATTTTGGACCCTTTTAGAAAAAATGATAATTGATATTTTTGATGGTAACGACTTCAGTTTTTGATTTTCTGCAAAAAAATTGGAAAAATTGAAATTTGTATGTGTTAGTCTTCAATCCAGGAGTTTTTTGAGAAAAACATGAAAAGTGAAGTATTTTGCTCATTTTAGAGAACTATTTTGGTCTTTTTTAGAAAAAATGATAATTGATATTTTTGAAGGTGTTAGACTTCAGTTTTTGATTTTTTGCAAAAAATAGGAATAATAGAAATTTGTATGTGTTAGTCTTCAATCACGAAGTTTTTTGAGAAAAACATGAAAAATGAAGTATTTTGCTCATTTTAGAGAACTAATTTGGACCCTTTTAGAAAAAATGATAATTGATATTTTTGAAGGTGTTAGACTTCAGTTTTTGATTTCCTGCAAAAAAAATAGAAAATTTGAAATTTGTATGTGTTAGTCTTTATTCACGGAATTTTTTGAGAAAAACATGAAAAATGAAGTATTTTGCTGATTTTAGAGAACTATATTGGTCTTTTTTAGAAAAAATGATAATTGATATTTTTGAAGGTGTTAAACTTCAGTTTTTGATTTTATGCAAAAAATAGGAAAAATAGAAATTTGTATGTGTTAGTCTTCAATCCAGGAGTTTTTTGAGAAAAACATGAAAAATGAGGTATTTTCCTCATTTTAGAGAACTATTTTGGTCTTTTTTAGACAAAATGATAATTGATATTTTTGAAGGTGTTAGACTTCATATTTTGATTTTTTTGCAAAAAATAGGAAAAATAGAAATTTGTATGTGTTAGTCTTCAATCACGAAGTTTTTTGAGAAAAACATGAAAAATGAAGTATTTTGCTCATTTTAGAGAACTATTTTGGACCCTTTTAGAAAAAATGATAATTGATATTTTTGAAGGTAACGACTTCAGTTTTTGATTTTCTGCAAAAAAATTGGAAAAATTGAAATTTGTATGTGTTAGTCTCAAATCCAGGAGTTTTTTGAGAAAAACATGAAAATGAAGTATTTTGCTCATTTTAGAGAACTATTTTGATCTTTTTTAGAAAAAATGATAATTGATATTTTTGAAGGTGTTAGACTTCATATTTTGATTTTTTGGAAAAAATAGGAAAAATAGAAATTTGTATGTGTTAGTCTTCAATCACGAAGTTTTTTGAGAAAAACATGAAAAATGAAGTATTTTGCTCATTTTAGAGAACTATTTTGGACCCTTTTAGAAAAAATGATAATTGATATTTTTGAAGGTGTTAGACTTCAGTTTTTGATTTTATCCAAAAAAATAGGAAAAATAGAAATTTGTATGTGTTAGTCTTCAATCCCGGAGTTTTTTTGAGTAAAACATGAAAAATGAAGTATTTTGCTAATTTTAGAGAACTATTTTGGTCTTTTTTAGAAAAAATGATAATTGATATTTTTGAAGGTGTTAGACTTCAGTTTTTGATTTTTTGCAAAAATAGGAAAAATAGAAATTTGTATGTGTTAGTCTTCAATCATGAAGTTTTTTGAGAAAAACATGAAAAATGAAGTATTTTGCTCATTTTAGAGAACTAATTTGGACCCTTTTAGAAAAAGTGATAATTGATATTTTTGAAGGTGTTAGACTTCAGTTTTTGATTTTCTGCAAAAAAATGGAAAAATTGAAATTTGTATGTGTTAGTATTTATTCACGGAATTTTTTGAGAAAAACATGAAAAATGAAGTATTTTGCTCATTTTAGAGAACTATTTTGGTCTTTTTTAGAAAAAATGATAATTGATATTTTTGAAGGTGTTTGACTTCAGTTTTTGATTTTATGCAAAAAATAGGAAAAATAGAAATTTGTATGTGTTAGTCTTCAATCCCGGAGTTTTTTGAGAAAAACATGAAAAATTAAGTATTTTGCTCATTTTAGAGAACTATTTTGGTTTTTCTTAGAAAAAATGATAATTGATATTTTTGAAGGTGTTAGACTTCAGTTTTTGATTTTTTGCAAAAAATAGGAAAAATATAAATTTGTATGTGTCAGTCTTCAATCACGAAGTTTTTTGAGAAAAATATGAAAAATGAAGTATTTTGCTCATTTTAGAGAACTATTTTGGACCCTTTTAGAAAAAATGATAATTGATATTTTTGAAGGTAACGACTTCTGTTTTTGATTTTCTTCAAAAAATTGGAAAAATTGAAATTTGTATGTGTTAGTCTTCAATCCAGGAGTTTTTTGAGAAAAACATGAAAAGTGAAGTATTTTGCTCATTTTAGAGAACTATTTTGGTCTTTTTTAGAAAAAATGATAATTGATATTTTTGAAGGTGTTAGACTTCATTTTTTGATTTTATCCAAAAAATAGGAAAAATAGAAATTTGTATGTGTTAGTCTTCAATCACGAAGTTTTTTGAGAAAAACATGAAAAATGAAGTATTTTGCTCATTTTAGAGAACTATTTTGGTCCTTTTTAGACAAAATGATAATTGATATTTTTGAAGGTGTTAGACTTCAGTTTTTTATTTTTTGCAAAAAATAGGAAAAATAGAAATTTGTATGTGTTAGTCTTCAATCCCGGAGTTTTTTGAGAAAAACATGAAAAAGAAGTATTTTGCTCATTTTAGAGAACTATTTTGGTCTTTTTTAGAAAAAATGATAATTGATATTTTTGAAGGTGTTAGACTTCAGTTTTTTATTTTTTGCTAAAAATAGGAAAAATAGAAATTTGTATGTGTTAGTCTTCAATCACGAAGTTTTTTGAGAAAAACATGAAAAATGAAGTATTTTGCTCATTTTAGAGAACTATTTTGGACCCTTTTAGAAAAAATGATAATTGATATTTTTGAAGGTAACGACTTCAGTTTTTGATTTTCTGCAAAAAAATTGGAAAAATTGAAATTTGTATGTGTTAGTCTTCAATCCAGGAGTTTTTTGAGAAAAACATGAAAAGTGAAGTATTTTGCTCATTTTAGAGAACTATTTTGGTCTTTTTTAGAAAAAATGATAATTGATATTTTTGAAGGTGTTAGACTTCAGTTTTTTATTTTTTCTAAAAAATAGGAAAAATAGAAATTTGTATATGTTAGTCTTCAATCACGAAGTTTTTTGAGAAAAACATGAAAAATGAAGTATTTTGCTCATTTTAGAGAACTAATTTGGACCCTTTTAGAAAAAATGATAATTGATATTTTTGAAGGTGTTAGACTTCAGTTTTTGATTTTCTGCAAAAAAAATGGAAAATTTGAAATTTGTATGTGTTAGTCTTTATTCACGGAATTTTTTGAGAAAAACATGAAAAATGAAGTATTTTGCTCATTTTAGAGAACTATATTGGTCTTTTTTAGAAAAAATGATAATTGATATTTTTGAAGGTGTTAAACTTCAGTTTTTGATTTTATGCAAAAAATAGGAAAAATAGAAATTTGTATGTGTTAGTCTTCAATCCAGGAGTTTTTTGAGAAAAACATGAAAAATGAGGTATTTTCCTCATTTTAGAGAACTATTTTGGTCTTTTTTAGACAAAATGATAATTGATATTTTTGAAGGTGTTAGACTTCATATTTTGATTTTTTTGCAAAAAATAGGAAAAATAGAAATTTGTATGTGTTAGTCTTCAATCACGAAGTTTTTTGAGAAAAACATGAAAAATGAAGTATTTTGCTCATTTTAGAGAACTATTTTGGACCCTTTTAGAAAAAATGATAATTGATATTTTTGAAGGTAACGACTTCAGTTTTTGATTTTCTGCAAAAAAATTGGAAAAATTGAAATTTGTATGTGTTAGTCTTAAATCCAGGAGTTTTTTGAGAAAAACATGAAAAGTGAAGTATTTTGCTCATTTTAGAGAACTATTTTGATCTTTTTTAGAAAAAATGATAATTGATATTTTTGAAGGTGTTAGACTTCATATTTTGATTTTTTGCAAAAAATAGGAAAAATAGAAATTTGTATGTGTTAGTCTTCAATCACGAAGTTTTTTGAGAAAAACATGAAAAATGAAGTATTTTGCTCATTTTAGAGAACTATTTTGGACCCTTTTAGAAAAAATGATAATTGATATTTTTGAAGGTGTTAGACTTCAGTTTTTGATTTTATCCAAAAAAATAGGAAAAATAGAAATTTGTATGTGTTAGTCTTCAATCCCGGAGTTTTTTTGAGAAAAACATGAAAAATGAAGTATTTTGCTAATTTTAGAGAACTATTTTGGTCTTTTTTAGAAAAAATGATAATTGATATTTTTGAAGGTGTTAGACTTCAGTTTTTGATTTTTTGCAAAAATAGGAAAAATAGAAATTTGTATGTGTTAGTCTTCAATCATGAAGTTTTTTGAGAAAAACATGAAAAATGAAGTATTTTGCTCATTTTAGAGAACTAATTTGGACCCTTTTAGAAAAAGTGATAATTGATATTTTTGAAGGTGTTAGACTTCAGTTTTTGATTTTCTGCAAAAAAATGGAAAAATTGAAATTTGTATGTGTTAGTATTTATTCACGGAATTTTTTGAGAAAAACATGAAAAATGAAGTATTTTGCTCATTTTAGAGAACTATTATGGTCTTTTTTAGAAAAAATGATAATTGATATTTTTGAAGGTGTTAAACTTCAGTTTTTGATTTTATGCAAAAAATAGGAAAAATAGAAATTTGTATGTGTTAGTCTTCAATCCAGGAGTTTTTTGAGAAAAACATGAAAAATGAAGTATTTTCCTCATTTTAGAGAACTATTTTGGTCTCTTTTAGAAAAAATGATAATTGATATTTTTGAAGGTGTTAGACTTCAGTTTTTGATTTTTTGCAAAAATTAGGAAAAATAGAAATTTGTATGTGTTAGTCTTCAATCACGAAGTATTTTGAGAAAAACACGAAAAATGAAGTATTTTGCTCATTTTAGAGAACTATTTTGGGCCCTTTTAGAAAGAATGATAATTGATATTTTTGAAGGTGTTAGACTTCAGTTTTTGATTTTATGCAAAAAATAGGAAAAATAAAAATTTGTATGTGTTAGTCTTTAATCCCGGAGTTTTTTGAGAAAAACATGAAAAATGAAGTATTTTGCTCATTTTAGAGAACTATTTTGGTCTTTTTTAGAAAAAATGATAATTGATATTTTTGAAGGTGTTAGACTTCAGTTTTTGATTTTTTGCAAAAAATAGGAAAAATAGAAATTTGTATGTGTTAGTCTTCAATCACGAAGTTTTTTGAGAAAAACATGAAAAATGAAGTATTTTGCTCATTTTAGAGAACTAATTTGGACCCTTTTAGAAAAAATGATAATTGATATTTTTGAAGGTGTTAGACTTCAGTTTTTGATTTTCTGCAAAAAAATGGAAAATTTGAAATTTGTATGTGTTAGTCTTTATTCAAGGAATTTTTTGAGAAAAACATGAAAAATGAAGTATTTTGCTCATTTTAGAGAACTATTTTGGTCTTTTTTAGAAAAAATGATAATTGATATTTTTGAAGGTGTTAAACTTCAGTTTTTGATTTTATGCATAAAATAGGAAAAATAGAAAGTTGTATGTGTTAGTCTTCAATCCAGGAGTTTTTTGAGAAAAACATGAAAAATGAGGTATTTTCCTCATTTTAGAGTACTATTTTGGTCTTTTTTAGACAAAATGATAATTGATATTTTTGATGGTGTTAGACTTCATATTTTGATTTTTTTGCAAAAAATAGGAAAAATAGAAATTTGTATGTGTTAGTCTTCAATCACGAAGTTTTTTGAGAAAAACATGAAAAATGAAGTATTTTGCTCATTTTAGAGAACTATTTTGGACCCTTTTAGAAAAAATGATAATTGATATTTTTTAAGGTGTTGGACTTCAGTTTTTGATTTTATGCAAAAAATAGGAAAAATAGAAATTTGTATGTGTTAGTCTTCAATCCCGGAGTTTTTTTGAGAAAAACATGAAAAATGAAGTATTTTGCTCATTTTAGAGAACTATTTTGGTCTTTTTTAGAAAAAATGATAATTGATATTTTTGAAGGTGTTAGACTTCAGTTTTTTATTTTTTGCAAAAAATAGGAAAAATAGAAATTTGTATGTGTTAGTCTTCAATCACGAAGTTTTTTGAGAAAAACATGAAAAATGAAGTATTTTGCTCATTTTAGAGAACTAATTTGGACCCTTTTAGAAAAAGTGATAATTGATATTTTTGAAGGTGTTAGACTTCATTTTTTGATTTTCTGCAAAAAAATGGAAAAATTGAAATTTGTATGTGTTAGTATTTATTCACGGAATTTTTTGAGAAAAACATGAAAAATGAAGTATTTTGCTCATTTTAGAGAACTATTTTGGTCTTTTTTGGAAAAAATGATAATTGATATTTTTGAAGGTGTTAAACTTCAGTTCTTGATTTTATGCAAAAAATAGGAAAAATAGAAATTTGTATGTGTTAGTCTTCAATCCAGGAGTTTTTTGATAAAAACATGAAAAATGAAGTATTTTCCTCATTTGGAGAACTATTTTGGTCTCTTTTAGAAAAAATGATAATTGATATTTTTGAAGGTGTTAGACTTCAGTTTTTGATTTTTTGCAAAAAATAGGAAAAATAGAAATTTGTATGTGTTAGTCTTCAATCACGAAGTATTTTGAGAAAAACACGAAAAATGAAGTATTTTGCTCATTTTAGAGAACTATTTTGGACCCTTTTAGAAAAAATGATAATTGATATTTTTGAAGGTGTTAGACTTCAGTTTTTGATTTTATGCAAAAAATAGGAAAAATAAAAATTTGTATGTGTTAGTCTTTAATACCGTAGTTTTTTGAGAAAAACATGAAAAATGAAGTATTTTGCTCATTTTAGAGAACTTTTTTGGTCTTTTTTAGAAAAAATGATAATTGATATTTTTGAAGGTGTGAGACTTCAGTTTTTGATTTTTTGCAAAAAATAGGAAAAATAGAAATTTGTATGTGTTAGTCTTCAATCACGAAGTTTTTTGAGAAAAACATGAAAAATGAAGTATTTTGCTCATTTTAGAGAACTATTTTGGACCCTTTTAGAAAAAATGATAATTGATATTTTTGAAGGTGTTAGACTTCAGTTTTTGATTTTATCCAAAAAAATAGGAAAAATAGAAATTTGTATGTGTTAGTCTTCAATCCCGGAGTTTTTTTGAGAAAAACATGAAAAATGAAGTATTTTGCTAATTTTAGAGAACTATTTTGGTCTTTTTTAGAAAAAATGATAATTGATATTTTTGAAGGTGTTAGACTTCAGTTTTTGATTTTTTGCAAAAATAGGAAAAATAGAAATTTGTATGTGTTAGTCTTCAATCATGAAGTTTTTTGAGAAAAACATGAAAAATGAAGTATTTTGCTCATTTTAGAGAACTAATTTGGACCCTTTTAGAAAAAGTGATAATTGATATTTTTGAAGGTGTTAGACTTCAGTTTTTGATTTTCTGCAAAAAAATGGAAAAATTGAAATTTGTATGTGTTAGTATTTATTCACGGAATTTTTTGAGAAAAACATGAAAAATGAAGTATTTTGCTCATTTTAGAGAACTATTTTGGTCTTTTTTAGAAAAAATGATAATTGATATTTTTGAAGGTGTTTGACTTCAGTTTTTGATTTTATGCAAAAAATAGGAAAAATAGAAATTTGTATGTGTTAGTCTTCAATCCCGGAGTTTTTTGAGAAAAACATGAAAAATTAAGTATTTTGCTCATTTTAGAGAACTATTTTGGTTTTTCTTAGAAAAAATGATAATTGATATTTTTGAAGGTGTTAGACTTCAGTTTTTGATTTTTTGCAAAAAATAGGAAAAATATAAATTTGTATGTGTTAGTCTTCAATCACGAAGTTTTTTGAGAAAAATATGAAAAATGAAGTATTTTGCTCATTTTAGAGAACTATTTTGGACCCTTTTAGAAAAAATGATAATTGATATTTTTGAAGGTAACGACTTCTGTTTTTGATTTTCTTCAAAAAATTGGAAAAATTGAAATTTGTATGTGTTAGTCTTCAATCCAGGAGTTTTTTGAGAAAAACATGAAAAGTGAAGTATTTTGCTCATTTTAGAGAACTATTTTGGTCTTTTTTAGAAAAAATGATAATTGATATTTTTGAAGGTGTTAGACTTCATTTTTTGATTTTATCCAAAAAATAGGAAAAATAGAAATTTGTATGTGTTAGTCTTCAATCACGAAGTTTTTTGAGAAAAACATGAAAAATGAAGTATTTTGCTCATTTTAGAGAACTATTTTGGTCCTTTTTAGACAAAATGATAATTGATATTTTTGAAGGTGTTAGACTTCAGTTTTTTATTTTTTGCAAAAAATAGGAAAAATAGAAATTTGTATGTGTTAGTCTTCAATCCCGGAGTTTTTTGAGAAAAACATGAAAAAGAAGTATTTTGCTCATTTTAGAGAACTATTTTGGTCTTTTTTAGAAAAAATGATAATTGATATTTTTGAAGGTGTTAGACTTCAGTTTTTTATTTTTTGCTAAAAATAGGAAAAATAGAAATTTGTATGTGTTAGTCTTCAATCACGAAGTTTTTTGAGAAAAACATGAAAAATGAAGTATTTTGCTCATTTTAGAGAACTATTTTGGACCCTTTTAGAAAAAATGATAATTGATATTTTTGAAGGTGTTAGACTTTAGTTTTTGATTTTATGCAAAAAAATAGGAAAAATAGAAATTTATATGTGTTAGTCTTCAATCCCGGAGTTTTTTGAGAAAAACTTGAACAATGAAGTATTTTGCTCATTTTAGAGAACTATTTTGGTCTTTTTTAGAAAAAATGATAATTGATATTTTTGAAGGTGTTAGACTTCAGTTTTTGATTTTATGCAAAAAATAGGAAAAATAGAAATTTGTATGTGTTAGTCTTCAATCCCGGAGTTTTTTGAGAAAAACATGAAAAATTAAGTATTTTGCTCATTTTAGAGAACTATTTTGGTTTTTCTTAGAAAAAATGATAATTGATATTTTTGAAGGTGTTAGACTTCAGTTTTTGATTTTTTGCAAAAAATAGGAAAAATAGAAATTTGTATGTGTTAGTCTTCAATCACGAAGTTTTTTGAGAAAAATATGAAAAATGAAGTATTTTGCTCATTTTAGAGAACTATTTAGGACCCTTTTAGAAAAAATGATAATTGATATTTTTGAAGGTAACGACTTCTGTTTTTGATTTTCTGCAAAAAATTGGAAAAATTGAAATTTGTATGTGTTAGTCTTCAATCCAGGAGTTTTTTGAGAAAAACATGAAAAGTGAAGTATTTTGCTCATTTTAGAGAACTATTTTGGTCTTTTTTAGAAAAAATTATAATTGATTTTTTTGAAGGTGTTAGACTTCATTTTTTGATTTTATGCAGAAAATAGGAAAAATAGAAATTTGTATGTGTTAGTCTTCAATCACGGAGTTTTTTGAGAAAAACGTGAAAAATGAAGTATTTTGCTCATTTTAGAGAACTATTTTGGTCCTTTTTAGACAAAATGATAATTGATATTTTTGAAGGTGTTAGACTTCAGTTTTTTATTTTTTGCAAAAAATAGGAAAAATAGAAATTTGTATGTGTTAGTCTTCAATCCCGGAGTTTTTTGAGAAAAACATGAAAAAGAAGTATTTTGCTCATTTTAGAGAACTATTTTGGTCTTTTTTAGAAAAAATGATAATTGATATTTTTGAAGGTGTTAGACTTCAGTTTTTTATTTTTTGCTAAAAATAGGAAAAATAGAAATTTGTATGTGTTAGTCTTCAATCACGAAGTTTTTTGAGAAAAACATGAAAAATGAAGTATTTTGCTCATTTTAGAGAACTATTTTGGACCCTTTTAGAAAAAATGATAATTGATATTTTTGAAGGTAACGACTTCAGTTTTTGATTTTCTGCAAAAAAATTGGAAAAATTGAAATTTGTATGTGTTAGTCTTCAATCCAGGAGTTTTTTGAGAAAAACATGAAAAGTGAAGTATTTTGCTCATTTTAGAGAACTATTTTGGTCTTTTTTAGAAAAAATGATAATTGATATTTTTGAAGGTGTTAGACTTCAGTTTTTTATTTTTTCTAAAAAATAGGAAAAATAGAAATTTGTATATGTTAGTCTTCAATCACGAAGTTTTTTGAGAAAAACATGAAAAATGAAGTATTTTGCTCATTTTAGAGAACTAATTTGGACCCTTTTAGAAAAAATGATAATTGATATTTTTGAAGGTGTTAGACTTCAGTTTTTGATTTTCTGCAAAAAAAATGGAAAATTTGAAATTTGTATGTGTTAGTCTTTATTCACGGAATTTTTTGAGAAAAACATGAAAAATGAAGTATTTTGCTCATTTTAGAGAACTATATTGGTCTTTTTTAGAAAAAATGATAATTGATATTTTTGAAGGTGTTAAACTTCAGTTTTTGATTTTATGCAAAAAATAGGAAAAATAGAAATTTGTATGTGTTAGTCTTCAATCCAGGAGTTTTTTGAGAAAAACATGAAAAATGAGGTATTTTCCTCATTTTAGAGAACTATTTTGGTCTTTTTTAGACAAAATGATAATTGATATTTTTGAAGGTGTTAGACTTCATATTTTGATTTTTTTGCAAAAAATAGGAAAAATAGAAATTTGTATGTGTTAGTCTTCAAACACGAAGTTTTTTGAGAAAAACATGAAAAATGAAGTATTTTGCTCATTTTAGAGAACTATTTTGGACCCTTTTAGAAAAAATGATAATTGATATTTTTGAAGGTAACGACTTCAGTTTTTGATTTTCTGCAAAAAAATTGGAAAAATTGAAATTTGTATGTGTTAGTCTTAAATCCAGGAGTTTTTTGAGAAAAACATGAAAAGTGAAGTATTTTGCTCATTTTAGAGAACTATTTTGATCTTTTTTAGAAAAAATGATAATTGATATTTTTGAAGGTGTTAGACTTCATATTTTGATTTTTTGCAAAAAATAGGAAAAATAGAAATTTGTATGTGTTAGTCTTCAATCACGAAGTTTTTTGAGAAAAACATGAAAAATGAAGTATTTTGCTCATTTTAGAGAACTATTTTGGACCCTTTTAGAAAAAATGATAATTGATATTTTTGAAGGTGTTAGACTTCAGTTTTTGATTTTATCCAAAAAAATAGGAAAAATAGAAATTTGTATGTGTTAGTCTTCAATCCCGGAGTTTTTTTGAGAAAAACATGAAAAATGAAGTATTTTGCTAATTTTAGAGAACTATTTTGGTCTTTTTTAGAAAAAATGATAATTGATATTTTTGAAGGTGTTAGACTTCAGTTTTTGATTTTTTGCAAAAATAGGAAAAATAGAAATTTGTATGTGTTAGTCTTCAATCATGAAGTTTTTTGAGAAAAACATGAAAAATGAAGTATTTTGCTCATTTTAGAGAACTAATTTGGACCCTTTTAGAAAAAGTGATAATTGATATTTTTGAAGGTGTTAGACTTCAGTTTTTGATTTTCTGCAAAAAAATGGAAAAATTGAAATTTGTATGTGTTAGTATTTATTCACGGAATTTTTTGAGAAAAACATGAAAAATGAAGTATTTTGCTCATTTTAGAGAACTATTATGGTCTTTTTTAGAAAAAATGATAATTGATATTTTTGAAGGTGTTAAACTTCAGTTTTTGATTTTATGCAAAAAATAGGAAAAATAGAAATTTGTATGTGTTAGTCTTCAATCCAGGAGTTTTTTGAGAAAAACATGAAAAATGAAGTATTTTCCTCATTTTAGAGAACTATTTTGGTCTCTTTTAGAAAAAATGATAATTGATATTTTTGAAGGTGTTAGACTTCAGTTTTTGATTTTTTGCAAAAATTAGGAAAAATAGAAATTTGTATGTGTTAGTCTTCAATCACGAAGTATTTTGAGAAAAACACGAAAAATGAAGTATTTTGCTCATTTTAGAGAACTATTTTGGGCCCTTTTAGAAAAAATGATAATTGATATTTTTGAAGGTGTTAGACTTCAGTTTTTGATTTTATGCAAAAAATAGGAAAAATAAAAATTTGTATGTGTTAGTCTTTAATCCCGGAGTTTTTTGAGAAAAACATGAAAAATGAAGTATTTTGCTCATTTTAGAGAACTATTTTGGTCTTTTTTAGAAAAAATGATAATTGATATTTTTGAAGGTGTTAGACTTCAGTTTTTGATTTTTTGCAAAAAATAGGAAAAATAGAAATTTGTATGTGTTAGTCTTCAATCACGAAGTTTTTTGAGAAAAACATGAAAAATGAAGTATTTTGCTCATTTTAGAGAACTAATTTGGACCCTTTTAGAAAAAATGATAATTGATATTTTTGAAGGTGTTAGACTTCAGTTTTTGATTTTCTGCAAAAAAATGGAAAATTTGAAATTTGTATGTGTTAGTCTTTATTCAAGGAATTTTTTGAGAAAAACATGAAAAATGAAGTATTTTGCTCATTTTAGAGAACTATTTTGGTCTTTTTTAGAAAAAATGATAATTGATATTTTTGAAGGTGTTAAACTTCAGTTTTTGATTTTATGCAAAAAATAGGAAAAATAGAAAGTTGTATGTGTTAGTCTTCAATCCAGGAGTTTTTTGAGAAAAACATGAAAAATGAGGTATTTTCCTCATTTTAGAGTACTATTTTGGTCTTTTTTAGACAAAATGATAATTGATATTTTTGATGGTGTTAGACTTCATATTTTGATTTTTTTGCAAAAAATAGGAAAAATAGAAATTTGTATGTGTTAGTCTTCAATCACGAAGTTTTTTGAGAAAAACATGAAAAATGAAGTATTTTGCTCATTTTAGAGAACTATTTTGGACCCTTTTAGAAAAAATGATAATTGATATTTTTTAAGGTGTTGGACTTCAGTTTTTGATTTTATGCAAAAAATAGGAAAAATAGAAATTTGTATGTGTTAGTCTTCAATCCCGGAGTTTTTTTGAGAAAAACATGAAAAATGAAGTATTTTGCTCATTTTAGAGAACTATTTTGGTCTTTTTTAGAAAAAATGATAATTGATATTTTTGAAGGTGTTAGACTTCAGTTTTTTATTTTTTGCAAAAAATAGGAAAAATAGAAATTTGTATGTGTTAGTCTTCAATCACGAAGTTTTTTGAGAAAAACATGAAAAATGAAGTATTTTGCTCATTTTAGAGAACTAATTTGGACCCTTTTAGAAAAAGTGATAATTGATATTTTTGAAGGTGTTAGACTTCATTTTTTGATTTTCTGCAAAAAAATGGAAAAATTGAAATTTGTATGTGTTAGTATTTATTCACGGAATTTTTTGAGAAAAACATGAAAAATGAAGTATTTTGCTCATTTTAGAGAACTATTTTGGTCTTTTTTGGAAAAAATGATAATTGATATTTTTGAAGGTGTTAAACTTCAGTTCTTGATTTTATGCAAAAAATAGGAAAAATAGAAATTTGTATGTGTTAGTCTTCAATCCAGGAGTTTTTTGATAAAAACATGAAAAATGAAGTATTTTCCTCATTTGGAGAACTATTTTGGTCTCTTTTAGAAAAAATGATAATTGATATTTTTGAAGGTGTTAGACTTCAGTTTTTGATTTTTTGCAAAAAATAGGAAAAATAGAAATTTGTATGTGTTAGTCTTCAATCACGAAGTATTTTGAGAAAAACACGAAAAATGAAGTATTTTGCTCATTTTAGAGAACTATTTTGGACCCTTTTAGAAAAAATGATAATTGATATTTTTGAAGGTGTTAGACTTCAGTTTTTGATTTTATGCAAAAAATAGGAAAAATAAAAATTTGTATGTGTTAGTCTTTAATACCGTAGTTTTTTGAGAAAAACATGAAAAATGAAGTATTTTGCTCATTTTAGAGAACTATTTTGGTCTTTTTTAGAAAAAATGATAATTGATATTTTTGAAGGTGTGAGACTTCAGTTTTTGATTTTTTGCAAAAAATAGGAAAAATAGAAATTTGTATGTGTTAGTCTTCAATCACGAAGTTTTTTGAGAAAAACATGAAAAATGAAGTATTTTGCTCATTTTAGAGAACTATTTTGGACCCTTTTAGAAAAAATGATAATTGATATTTTTGAAGGTGTTAGACTTCAGTTTTTGATTTTATCCAAAAAAATAGGAAAAATAGAAATTTGTATGTGTTAGTCTTCAATCCCGGAGTTTTTTTGAGAAAAACATGAAAAATGAAGTATTTTGCTAATTTTAGAGAACTATTTTGGTCTTTTTTAGAAAAAATGATAATTGATATTTTTGAAGGTGTTGGACTTCAGTTTTTGATTTTTTGCAAAAATAGGAAAAATAGAAATTTGTATGTGTTAGTCTTCAATCATGAAGTTTTTTGAGAAAAACATGAAAAATGAAGTATTTTGCTCATTTTAGAGAACTAATTTGGACCCTTTTAGAAAAAGTGATAATTGATATTTTTGAAGGTGTTAGACTTCAGTTTTTGATTTTCTGCAAAAAAATGGAAAAATTGAAATTTGTATGTGTTAGTATTTATTCACGGAATTTTTTGAGAAAAACATGAAAAATGAAGTATTTTGCTCATTTTAGAGAACTATTTTGGTCTTTTTTAGAAAAAATGATAATTGATATTTTTGAAGGTGTTTGACTTCAGTTTTTGATTTTATGCAAAAAATAGGAAAAATAGAAATTTGTATGTGTTAGTCTTCAATCCCGGAGTTTTTTGAGAAAAACATGAAAAATTAAGTATTTTGCTCATTTTAGAGAACTATTTTGGTTTTTCTTAGAAAAAATGATAATTGATATTTTTGAAGGTGTTAGACTTCAGTTTTTGATTTTTTGCAAAAAATAGGAAAAATATAAATTTGTATGTGTTAGTCTTCAATCACGAAGTTTTTTGAGAAAAATATGAAAAATGAAGTATTTTGCTCATTTTAGAGAACTATTTTGGACCCTTTTAGAAAAAATGATAATTGATATTTTTGAAGGTAACGACTTCTGTTTTTGATTTTCTTCAAAAAATTGGAAAAATTGAAATTTGTATGTGTTAGTCTTCAATCCAGGAGTTTTTTGAGAAAAACATGAAAAGTGAAGTATTTTGCTCATTTTAGAGAACTATTTTGGTCTTTTTTAGAAAAAATGATAATTGATATTTTTGAAGGTGTTAGACTTCATTTTTTGATTTTATCCAAAAAATAGGAAAAATAGAAATTTGTATGTGTTAGTCTTCAATCACGAAGTTTTTTGAGAAAAACATGAAAAATGAAGTATTTTGCTCATTTTAGAGAACTATTTTGGTCCTTTTTAGACAAAATGATAATTGATATTTTTGAAGGTGTTAGACTTCAGTTTTTTATTTTTTGCAAAAAATAGGAAAAATAGAAATTTGTATGTGTTAGTCTTCAATCCCGGAGTTTTTTGAGAAAAACATGAAAAAGAAGTATTTTGCTCATTTTAGAGAACTATTTTGGTCTTTTTTAGAAAAAATGATAATTGATATTTTTGAAGGTGTTAGACTTCAGTTTTTTATTTTTTGCTAAAAATAGGAAAAATAGAAATTTGTATGTGTTAGTCTTCAATCACGAAGTTTTTTGAGAAAAACATGAAAAATGAAGTATTTTGCTCATTTTAGAGAACTATTTTGGACCCTTTTAGAAAAAATGATAATTGATATTTTTGAAGGTAACGACTTCAGTTTTTGATTTTCTGCAAAAAAATTGGAAAAATTGAAATTTGTATGTGTTAGTCTTCAATCCAGGAGTTTTTTGAGAAAAACATGAAAAGTGAAGTATTTTGCTCATTTTAGAGAACTATTTTGGTCTTTTTTAGAAAAAATGATAATTGATATTTTTGAAGGTGTTAGACTTCAGTTTTTTATTTTTTCTAAAAAATAGGAAAAATAGAAATTTGTATATGTTAGTCTTCAATCACGAAGTTTTTTGAGAAAAACATGAAAAATGAAGTATTTTGCTCATTTTAGAGAACTAATTTGGACCCTTTTAGAAAAAATGATAATTGATATTTTTGAAGGTGTTAGACTTCAGTTTTTGATTTTCTGCAAAAAAAATGGAAAATTTGAAATTTGTATGTGTTAGTCTTTATTCACGGAATTTTTTGAGAAAAACATGAAAAATGAAGTATTTTGCTCATTTTAGAGAACTATATTGGTCTTTTTTAGAAAAAATGATAATTGATATTTTTGAAGGTGTTAAACTTCAGTTTTTGATTTTATGCAAAAAATAGGAAAAATAGAAATTTGTATGTGTTAGTCTTCAATCCAGGAGTTTTTTGAGAAAAACATGAAAAATGAGGTATTTTCCTCATTTTAGAGAACTATTTTGGTCTTTTTTAGACAAAATGATAATTGATATTTTTGAAGGTGTTAGACTTCATATTTTGATTTTTTTGCAAAAAATAGGAAAAATAGAAATTTGTATGTGTTAGTCTTCAATCACGAAGTTTTTTGAGAAAAACATGAAAAATGAAGTATTTTGCTCATTTTAGAGAACTATTTTGGACCCTTTTAGAAAAAATGATAATTGATATTTTTGAAGGTAACGACTTCAGTTTTTGATTTTCTGCAAAAAAATTGGAAAAATTGAAATTTGTATGTGTTAGTCTTAAATCCAGGAGTTTTTTGAGAAAAACATGAAAAGTGAAGTATTTTGCTCATTTTAGAGAACTATTTTGATCTTTTTTAGAAAAAATGATAATTGATATTTTTGAAGGTGTTAGACTTCATATTTTGATTTTTTGCAAAAAATAGGAAAAATAGAAATTTGTATGTGTTAGTCTTCAATCACGAAGTTTTTTGAGAAAAACATGAAAAATGAAGTATTTTGCTCATTTTAGAGAACTATTTTGGACCCTTTTAGAAAAAATGATAATTGATATTTTTGAAGGTGTTAGACTTCAGTTTTTGATTTTATCCAAAAAAATAGGAAAAATAGAAATTTGTATGTGTTAGTCTTCAATCCCGGAGTTTTTTTGAGAAAAACATGAAAAATGAAGTATTTTGCTAATTTTAGAGAACTATTTTGGTCTTTTTTAGAAAAAATGATAATTGATATTTTTGAAGGTGTTAGACTTCAGTTTTTGATTTTTTGCAAAAATAGGAAAAATAGAAATTTGTATGTGTTAGTATTCAATCATGAAGTTTTTTGAGAAAAACATGAAAAATGAAGTATTTTGCTCATTTTAGAGAACTAATTTGGACCCTTTTAGAAAAAGTGATAATTGATATTTTTGAAGGTGTTAGACTTCAGTTTTTGATTTTCTGCAAAAAAATGGAAAAATTGAAATTTGTATGTGTTAGTATTTATTCACGGAATTTTTTGAGAAAAACATGAAAAATGAAGTATTTTGCTCATTTTAGAGAACTATTATGGTCTTTTTTAGAAAAAATGATAATTGATATTTTTGAAGGTGTTAAACTTCAGTTTTTGATTTTATGCAAAAAATAGGAAAAATAGAAATTTGTATGTGTTAGTCTTCAATCCAGGAGTTTTTTGAGAAAAACATGAAAAATGAAGTATTTTCCTCATTTTAGAGAACTATTTTGGTCTCTTTTAGAAAAAATGATAATTGATATTTTTGAAGGTGTTAGACTTCAGTTTTTGATTTTTTGCAAAAATTAGGAAAAATAGAAATTTGTATGTGTTAGTCTTCAATCACGAAGTATTTTGAGAAAAACACGAAAAATGAAGTATTTTGCTCATTTTAGGGAACTATTTTGGGCCCTTTTAGAAAAAATGATAATTGATATTTTTGAAGGTGTTAGACTTCAGTTTTTGATTTTATGCAAAAAATAGGAAAAATAAAAATTTGTATGTGTTAGTCTTTAATCCCGGAGTTTTTTGAGAAAAACATGAAAAATGAAGTATTTTGCTCATTTTAGAGAACTATTTTGGTCTTTTTTAGAAAAAATGATAATTGATATTTTTGAAGGTGTTAGACTTCAGTTTTTGATTTTTTGCAAAAAATAGGAAAAATAGAAATTTGTATGTGTTAGTCTTCAATCACGAAGTTTTTTGAGAAAAACATGAAAAATGAAGTATTTTGCTCATTTTAGAGAACTAATTTGGACCCTTTTAGAAAAAATGATAATTGATATTTTTGAAGGTGTTAGACTTCAGTTTTTGATTTTCTGCAAGAAAATGGAAAATTTGAAATTTGTATGTGTTAGTCTTTATTCAAGGAATTTTTTGAGAAAAACATGAAAAATGAAGTATTTTGCTCATTTTAGATAACTATTTTGGTCTTTTTTAGAAAAAATGATAATTGATATTTTTGAAGGTGTTAAACTTCAGTTTTTGATTTTATGCAAAAAATAGGAAAAATAGAAAGTTGTATGTGTTAGTCTTCAATCCAGGAGTTTTTTGAGAAAAACATGAAAAATGAGGTATTTTCCTCATTTTAGAGTACTATTTTGGTCTTTTTTAGACAAAATGATAATTGATATTTTTGATGGTGTTAGACTTCATATTTTGATTTTTTTGCAAAAAATAGGAAAAATAGAAATTTGTATGTGTTAGTCTTCAATCACGAAGTTTTTTGAGAAAAACATGAAAAATGAAGTATTTTGCTCATTTTAGAGAACTATTTTGGACCCTTTTAGAAAAAATGATAATTGATATTTTTTAAGGTGTTGGACTTCAGTTTTTGATTTTATGCAAAAAATAGGAAAAATAGAAATTTGTATGTGTTAGTCTTCAATCCCGGAGTTTTTTTGAGAAAAACATGAAAAATGAAGTATTTTGCTCATTTTAGAGAACTATTTTGGTCTTTTTTAGAAAAAATGATAATTGATATTTTTGAAGGTGTTAGACTTCAGTTTTTTATTTTTTGCAAAAAATAGGAAAAATAGAAATTTGTATGTGTTAGTCTTCAATCACGAAGTTTTTTGAGAAAAACATGAAAAATGAAGTATTTTGCTCATTTTAGAGAACTAATTTGGACCCTTTTAGAAAAAGTGATAATTGATATTTTTGAAGGTGTTAGACTTCATTTTTTGATTTTCTGCAAAAAAATGGAAAAATTGAAATTTGTATGTGTTAGTATTTATTCACGGAATTTTTTGAGAAAAACATGAAAAATGAAGTATTTTGCTCATTTTAGAGAACTATTTTGGTCTTTTTTGGAAAAAATGATAATTGATATTTTTGAAGGTGTTAAACTTCAGTTCTTGATTTTATGCAAAAAATAGGAAAAATAGAAATTTGTATGTGTTAGTCTTCAATCCAGGAGTTTTTTGATAAAAACATGAAAAATGAAGTATTTTCCTCATTTGGAGAACTATTTTGGTCTCTTTTAGAAAAAATGATAATTGATATTTTTGAAGGTGTTAGACTTCAGTTTTTGATTTTTTGCAAAAAATAGGAAAAATAGAAATTTGTATGTGTTAGTCTTCAATCACGAAGTATTTTGAGAAAAACACGAAAAATGAAGTATTTTGCTCATTTTAGAGAACTATTTTGGACCCTTTTAGAAAAAATGATAATTGATATTTTTGAAGGTGTTAGACTTCAGTTTTTGATTTTATGCAAAAAATAGGAAAAATAAAAATTTGTATGTGTTAGTCTTTAATACCGTAGTTTTTTGAGAAAAACATGAAAAATGAAGTATTTTGCTCATTTTAGAGAACTATTTTGGTCTTTTTTAGAAAAAATGATAATTGATATTTTTGAAGGTGTGAGACTTCAGTTTTTGATTTTTTGCAAAAAATAGGAAAAATAGAAATTTGTATGTGTTAGTCTTCAATCACGAAGTTTTTTGAGAAAAACATGAAAAATGAAGTATTTTGCTCATTTTAGAGAACTATTTTGGACCCTTTTAGAAAAAATGATAATTGATATTTTTGAAGGTGTTAGACTTCAGTTTTTTATTTTTTGCAAAAAATAGGAAAAATAGAAATTTGTATGTGTTAGTCTTCAATCAGGAAGTTTTTTGAGAAAAACATGAAAAATGAAGTATTTTGCTCATTTTAGAGAACTATTTTGGACCCTTTTAGAAAAAATGATAATTGATATTTTTGAAGGTGTTAGACTTCAGTTTTTGATTTTATGCAAAAAAAATGGAAAAATAGAAATTTGTATGTGTTAGTCTTCAATCCAGGAGTTTTTTGAGAAAAACATGAAAAATGAAGTATTTTGCTCATTTTAGAGAACTATTTTGGTCTTTTTTAGAAAAAATGATAATTGATATTTTTGAAGGTGTTAGACTTCAGTTTTTGATTTTTTGCAAAAAATAGGAAAAATAGAAATTTGTATGTGTTAGTCTTCAATCACGAAGTTTTTTGAGAAAAACATGAAAAATGAAGTATTTTGCTCATTTTAGAGAACTAATTTGGACCCTTTTAGAAAAAGTGATAATTGATATTTTTGAAGGTGTTAGACTTCAGTTTTTGATTTTCTGCAAAAAAATGGAAAAATTGAAATTTGTATGTGTTAGTATTTATTCACGGAATTTTTTGAGAAAAACATGAAAAATGAAGTATTTTGCTCATTTTAGAGAACTATTTTGGTCTTTTTTGGAAAAAATGATAATTGATATTTTTGAAGGTGTTAAACTTCAGTTCTTGATTTTATGCAAAAAATAGGAAAAATTGAAATTTGTATGTGTTAGTCTTCAATCCAGGAGTTTTTTGATAAAAACATGAAAAATGAAGTATTTTCCTCATTTGGAGAACTATTTTGGTCTCTTTTAGAAAAAATGATAATTGATATTTTTGAAGGTGTTAGACTTAAGTTTTTGATTTTTTGCAAAAAATAGGAAAAATAGAAATTTGTATGTGTTAGTCTTCAATCACGAAGTATTTTGAGAAAAACACGAAAAATGAAGTATTTTGCTCATTTTAGAGAACTATTTTGGACCCTTTTAGAAAAAATGATAATTGATATTTTTGAAGGTGTTAGACTTCAGTTTTTGATTTTATGCAAAAAATAGGAAAAATAAAAATTTGTATGTGTTAGTCTTTAATCCCGTAGTTTTTTGAGAAAAACATGAAAAATGAAGTATTTTGCTCATTTTAGAGAACTATTTTGGTCTTTTTTAGAAAAAATGATAATTGATATTTTTGAAGGTGTGAGACTTCAGTTTTTGATTTTTTGCAAAAAATAGGAAAAATAGAAATTTGTATGTGTTAGTCTTCATTCACGAAGTTTTTTGAGAAAAACATGAAAAATGAAGTATTTTGCTCATTTTAGAGAACTATTTTCGACCCTTTTAGAAAAAATGATAATTGATATTTTTGAAGGTGTTAGACTTCAGTTTTTTATTTTTTGCAAAAAATAGGAAAAATAGAAATTTGTATGTGTTAGTCTTCAATCACGAAGTTTTTTGAGAAAAACATGAAAAATGAAGTATTTTGCTCATTTTAGAGAACTATTTTGGACCCTTTTAGAAAAAATGATAATTGATATTTTTGAAGGTGTTAGACTTCAGTTTTTGATTTTATGCAAAAAAAATGGAAAAATAGAAATTTGTATGTGTTAGTCTTCAATCCAGGAGTTTTTTGAGAAAAACATGAAAAATGAAGTATTTTGCTCATTTTAGAGAACTATTTTGGTCTTTTTTAGAAAAAATGATAATTGATATTTTTGAAGGTGTTAGACTTCAGTTTTTGATTTTTTGCAAAAAATAGGAAAAATAGTAATTTGTATGTGTTAGTCTTCAATCACGAAGTTTTTTGAGAAAAACATGAAAAATGAAGTATTTTGCTCATTTTAGAGAACTATTTTGGTCTTTTTTAGAAAAAATGATAATTGATATTTTTGAATGTGTGAGACTTCAGTTTTTGATTTTTTGCAAAAAATAGGAAAAATAGAAATTTGTATGTGTTAGTCTTCAATCACGAAGTTTTTTGAGAAAAACATGAAAAATGAAGTATTTTGCTCATTTTAGAGAACTATTTTGGACCGTTCTAGAAAAAATGATAATTGATATTTTTGAAGGTGTTAGATTTCAGTTTTTTATTTTTTGCAAAAAATAGGAAAAATAGAAATTTGTATGTGTTAGTCTTCAATCACGAATTTTTTGAGAAAAACATGAAAAATGAAGTATTTTGCTCATTTTAGAGAACTATTTTGGACCCTTTTAGAAAAAATGATAATTGATATTTTTGAAGGTGTTAGACTTCAGTTTTTGATTTTATGCAAAAAAATTGGAAAAATAGAAATTTGTATGTGTTAGTCTTCAATCCAGGAGTTTTTTGAGAAAAACATGAAAAATGAAGTATTTTGCTCATTTTAGAGAACTATTTTGGTCTTTTTTAGAAAAAATGATAATTGATATTTTTGAAGGTGTTAGACTTCAGTTTTTGATTTTTTGCAAAAAATAGGAAAAATAGAAATTTGTATGTGTTAGTCTTCAATCACGAAGTTTTTTGAGAAAAACATGAAAAATGAAGTATTTTGCTCATTTTAGAGAACTATTTTGGTCTTTTTTAGAAAAAATGATAATTGATATTTTTGAAGGTGTTAGACTTCAGTTTTTGATTTTTTGCAAAAAATAGGAAAAATAGAAATTTGTATGTGTTAGTCTTCAATCACGAAGTTTTTTGAGAAAAACATGAAAAATGAAGTATTTTGCTCATTTTAGAGAACTAATTTGGACCCTTTTAGAAAAAATGATAATTGATATTTTTGAAGGTGTTAGACTTCAGTTTTTGATTTTCTGCAAAAAATTGGAAAAATTGAAATTTGTATGTGTTAGTCTTTATTCACGGAATTTTTTGAGAAAAACATGAAAAATGAAGTATTTTGCTCATTTTAGAGAACTATTTTGGTCTTTTTTACAAAAAATGATAATTGATATTTTTGAAGGTGTTAAACTTCAGTTTTTGATTTTATGCAAAAAATAGGAAAAATAGAAATTTGTATGTGTTAGTCTTCAATCCAGGAGTTTTTTGAGAAAAACACGAAAAATGAGGTATTTCCCTCATTTTAGAGAACTATTTTGGTCTTTTTTAGACAAAATGATAATTGATATTTTTGAAGGTGTTAGACTTAATTTTTTGATTTTTTGCAAAAAATAGGAAAAATAGAAATTTGTATGTGTTAGTCTTCAATCACGAAGTTTTTTGGGAAAAACATGAAAAATGAAGTATTTTGCTCATTTTAAAGAACTATTTTGGACTCTTTTAGAAAAAATGATAATTGATATTTTTGAAGGTGTTAGACTTCAGTTTTTGATTTTTTGCAAAAAATAGGAAAAATAGAAATTTGTATGTGTTAGTCTTCAATCCAGGAGTTTTTTGAGAAAGACATGAAAAATGAAGTATTTTCCTCATTTTAGAGAACTATTTTGGTCTTTTTTAGACAAAATGATAATTGATATTTTTGAAGGTGTTAGACTTAATTTTTTGATTTTTTGCAAAAAATAGGAAAAATAGAAATTTGTATGTGTTAGTCTTCAATCACGAAGTTTTTTGAGAAAAACATGAAAAATGAAGTATTTTGCTCATTTTAGAGAACTATTTTGGACCCTTTTAGAAAAAGTGATAATTGATATTTTTGATGGTGTTAGACTTCAGTTTTTGATTTTCAGCAAAAAAATGGAAAAATTGAAATTTGTATGTGTTAGTATTTATTCACGGAATTTTTTGAGAAAAACATGAAAAATGAAGTATTTTGCTCATTTTAGAGAACTATTTTGGTTTTTTTAGAAAAAATGATAATTGATATTTTTGAAGGTGTTAAACTTCAGTTTTTTATTTTATGCAAAAAATAGGAAAAATAGAAATTTGTATGTGTTAGTCTTCAATCCAGGAGTTTTTTGAGAAAGACATGAAAAATGAAGTATTTTCCTCATTTTAGAGAACTATTTTGGTCTCTTTTAGAAAAAATGATAATTGATATTTTTGAAGGTGTTAGACTTCAGTTTTTGATTTTTTGCACAAAATAGGAAAAATAGAAATTTGTATGTGTTAGTCTTCAATCACGAAGTATTTCGAGAAAAACACGAAAAATGAAGTATTTTGCTCATTTTAGAGAACTATTTTGGACCCTTTTAGAAAAAATGATAATTGATATTTTTGAAGGTGTTAGACTTCAGTTTTTGATTTTATGCAAAAAATAGGAAAAATAGAAATTTGTATGTGTTAGTCTTTAATCCCGGAGTTTTTTGAGAAAAACATGAAAAATGAAGTATTTTGCTCATTTTAGAGAACTATTTTGGACCCTTTTAGAAAAAATGATAATTGATATTTTTGATGGTGTTAGACTTCAGTTTTTTATTTTTTGCAAAAAATAGGAAAAATAGAAATTTGTATGTGTTAGTCTTCAATCACGAAGTTTTTTGAGAAAAACATGAAAAATGAAGTATTTTGCTCATTTTAGAGAACTATTTTGGACCCTTTTAGAAAAAATGATAATTGATATTTTTGAAGGTGTTAGACTTCAGTTTTTGATTTTATGCAAAAAAAATGGAAAAATAGAAATTTGTATGTGTTAGTCTTCAATCCAGGAGTTTTTTGAGAAAAACATGAAAAATGAAGTATTTTGCTCATTTTAGAGAACTATTTTGGTCTTTTTTAGAAAAAATGATAATTGATATTTTTGAAGGTGTTAGACTTCAGTTTTTGATTTTTTGCAAAAAATAGGAAAAATAGAAATTTGTATTTGTTAGTCTTCAATCACGAAGTTTTTTGAGAAATACATGAAAAATGAAGTATTTTGCTCATTTTAAAGAACTATTTTGGTCTTTTTTAGAAAAAATGATAATTGATATTTTTGAAGGTGTGAGACTTCAGTTTTTGATTTTTTGCAAAAAATAGGAAAAATAGAAATTTGTATGTGTTAGTCTTCAATCACGAAGTTTTTTGAGAAAAACATGAAAAATGAAGTATTTTGCTCATTTTAGAGAACTATTTTGGACCGTTTTAGAAAAAATGATAATTGATATTTTTGAAGGTGTTAGACTTCAGTTTTTTATTTTTTGCAAAAAATAGGAAAAATAGAAATTTGTATGTGTTAGTCTTCAATCACGAAGTTTTTTGAGAAAAACATGAAAAATGAAGTATTTTGCTCATTTTAGAGAACTATTTTGGACCCTTTTAGAAAAAATGATAATTGATATTTTTGAAGGTGTGAGACTTCAGTTTTTGATTTTTTGCAAAAAATAGGAAAAATAGAAATTTGTATGTGTTAGTCTTCAATCACGAAGTTTTTTGAGAAAAACATGAAAAATGAAGTATTTTGCTCATTTTAGAGAACTATTTTGGGCCGTTCTAGAAAAAATGATAATTGATATTTTTGAAGGTTTTAGACTTCAGTTTTTTATTTTTTGCAAAAAATAGGAAAAATAGAAATTTGTATGTGTTAGTCTTCAATCACGAAGTTTTTTGAGAAAAACATGAAAAATGAAGTATTTTGCTCATTTTAGAGAACTATTTTGGACCCTTTTAGAAAAAATGATAATTGATATTTTTGAAGGTGTTAGACTTCAGTTTTTGATTTTATGCAAAAAAATTGGAAAAATAGAAATTTGTATGTGTTAGTCTTCAATCCAGGAGTTTTTTGAGAAAAACATGAAAAATGAAGTATTTTGCTCATTTTAGAGAACTATTTTGGTCTTTTTTAGAAAAAACGATAATTGATATTTTTGAAGGTGTTAGACTTCAGTTTTTGATTTTTTGCAAAAAATAGGAAAAATAGAAATTTGTATGTGTTAGTCTTCAATCACGAAGTTTTTTGAGAAAAACATGAAAAACGAAGTATTTTGCTCATTTTAGAGAACTATTTTGGACTCTTTTAGAAAAAATGATAATTGATATTTTTGAAGGTGTTAGACTTCAGTTTTTGATTTTCTGCAAAAAATTGGAAAAATTGAAATTTGTATGTGTTAGTCTTCAATCCAGGAGTTTTTTGAGAAAAACATGAATAATGAGGTATTTCCCTCATATTAGAGAACTATTTTGGACCCTTTTAGAAAAAGTGATAATTGATATTTTTGATGGTGTTAGACTTCAGTTTTTGATTTTCTGCAAAAAAATGGAAAAATTGAAATTTGTATCTGTTAGTATTTATTCACGGAATTTTTTGAGAAAAACATGAAAAATGAAGTATTTTGCTCATTTTAGAGAACTATTTTGGTCTTTTTTAGAAAAAATGATAATTGATATTTTTGAAGGTGTTAAACTTCAGTTTTTGATTTTATGCAAAAAATAGGAAAAATAGAAATTTGTATGTGTTAGTCTTCAATCCAGGAGTTTTTTGAGAAAAACATGAAAAATGAAGTATTTTCCTCATTTTAGAGAACTATTTTGGTCTCTTTTAGAAAAAATGATAATTGATATTTTTGAAGGTGTTAGACTTCAGTTTTTGATTTTCTGCAAAAAATTGGAAAAATTGAAATTTGTATGTGTCAGTCTTTATTCACGGAATTTTTTGAGAAAAACATGAAAAATGAAGTATTTTGCTCATTTTAGAGAACTATTTTGGTCTTTTTTAGAAAAAATGATAATTGATATTTTTGAAGGTGTTAAACTTCAGTTTTTGATTTTATGCAAAAAATAGGAAAAATAGAAATTTGTATGTGTTAGTCTTCAATCCAGGAGTTTTTTGAGAAAAACATGAAAAATGAGGTATTTCCCTCATTTTAGAGAACTATTTTGGTCTTTTTTAGACAAAATGATAATTGATATTTTTGAAGGTGTTAGACTTAATTTTTTGATTTTTTGCAAAAAATAGGAAAAATAGAAATTTGTATGTGTTAGTCTTCAATCACGAAGTTTTTTGAGAAAAACATGAAAAATGAAGTATTTTGCTCATTTTAGAGAACTATTTTGGACTCTTTTAGAAAAAATGATAATTGATATTTTTGAAGGTGTTAGACTTCAGTTTTTGATTTTTTGCAAAAAATAGGAAAAATAGAAATTTGTATGTGTTAGTCTTCAATCACGAAGTTTTTTGAGAAAAACATGAAAAATGAAGTATTTTGCTCATTTTAGAGAACTATTTTAGACCCTTTTAGAAAAAGTGATAATTGATATTTTTGATGGTGTTAGACTTCAGTTTTTGATTTTCTGCAAAAAAATGGAAAAATTGAAATTTGTATCTGTTAGTATTTATTCACGGAATTTTTTGAGAAAAACATGAAAAATGAAGTATTTTGCTCATTTTAGAGAACTATTTTGGTCTTTTTTAGAAAAAATGATAATTGATATTTTTGAAGGTGTTAAACTTCAGTTTTTGATTTTATGCAAAAAATAGGAAAAATATAAATTTGTATGTGTTAGTCTTCAATCCAGGAGTTTTTTGAGAAAAACATGAAAAATGAGGTATTTCCCTCATTTTAGAGAACTATTTTGGTCTTTTTTAGACAAAATGATAATTGATATTTTTGAAGGTGTTAGACTTAATTTTTTGATTTTTTGCAAAAAATAGGAAAAATAGAAATTTGTATGTGTTAGTCTTCAATCACGAAGTTTTTTGAGAAAAACATGAAAAATGAAGTATTTTGCTCATTTTAGAGAACTATTTTGGACTCTTTTAGAAAAAATGATAATTGATATTTTTGAAGGTGTTAGACTTCAGTTTTAGATTTTTTGCAAAAAATAGGAAAAATAGAAATTTGTATGTGTTAGTCTTCAATCACGAAGTTTTTTGAGAAAAACATGAAAAATGAAGTATTTTGCTCATTTTAGAGAACTATTTTGGACTCTTTTAGAAAAAATGATAATTGATATTTTTGAAGGTGTTAGACTTCAGTTTTTGATTTTTTGCAAAAAATAGGAAAAATAGAAATTTGTATGTGTTAGTCTTCAATCACGAAGTATTTCGAGAAAAACACGATAAATGAAGTATTTTGCTCATTTTAGAGACCTATTTTGGACCCTTTTAGAAAAAATGATAATTGATTTTTTTGAAGGTGTTAGACTTCAGTTTTTGATTTTATGCAAAAAATAGGAAAAATAGAAATTTGTATGTGTTAGTCTTCAATCCAGGAGTTTTTTGAGAAAAACATGTAAAATGAAGTATTTTCCTCATTTTAGAGAACTATTTTGGTCTCTTTTAGAAAAAATGATAATTGATATTTTTGAAGGTGTTAGACTTCAGTTTTTGATTTTTTGCAAAAAATAGGAAAAATAGAAATTTGTATGTGTTAGTCTTCAATCACGAAGTTTTTTGAGAAAAACATGAAAAATGAAGTATTTTGCTCATTTTAGAGAACTATTTTGGACCCTTTTAGAAAAAATGATAATTGATATTTTTGAAGGTGTTAGACTTCAGTTTTTGATTTTATGCAAAAAAATTGGAAAAATAGAAATTTGTATGTGTTAGTCTTCAATCCAGGAGTTTTTTAAGAAAAACATGAAAAATGAAGTATTTTGCTCATTTTAGAGAACTATTTTGGTATTTTTTAGAAAAAATGATAATTGATATTTTTGAAGGTGTTACACTTCAGTTTTTGATTTTTTGCAAAAAATAGGAAAAATAGAAATTTGTATGTGTTAGTCTTCAATCACGAAGTTTTTTGAGAAAAACATGAAAAATGAAGTATTTTGCTCATTATAGAGAACTATTTTGGTCTTTTTTAGAAAAAATGATAATTGATATTTTTGAAGGTGTGAGACTTCAGTTTTGCAAAAAATAGGAAAAATAGAAATTTGTATGTGTTAGTCTTCAATCACGAAGTTTTTTGAGAAAAACATGAAAAATGAAGTATTTTGCTCATTTTAGAGAACTATTTTGTACCGTTTTAGAAAAAATGATAATTGATATTTTTGAAGGTGTTAGACTTCAGTTTTTTATTTTTTGCAAAAAATAGGAAAAATAGAAATTTGTATGTGTTAGTCTTCAATCACGAAGTTTTTTGAGAAAAACATGAAAAATGAAGTATTTTGCTCATTTTAGAGAACTATTTTGGACCCTTTTAGAAAAAATGATAATTGATATTTTTGAAGGTGTTAGACTTCAGTTTTTGATTTTATGCAAAAAAATTGGAAAAATAGAAATTTGTATGTGTGAGTCTTCAATCCAGGAGTTTTTTGAGAAAAACATGAAAAATGAAGTATTTTGCTCATTTTAGAGAACTATTTTGGTATTTTTTAGAAAAAATGATAATTGATATTTTTGAAGGTGTTAGACTTCAGTTTTTGATTTTTTGCAAAAAATAGGAAAAATAGAAATTTGTATGTGTTAGTCTTCAATCACGAAGTTTTTTGAGAAAAACATGAAAAATGAAGTATTTTGCTCATTTTAGAGAACTATTTTGGTATTTTTTAGAAAAAATGATAATTGATATTTTTGAAGGTGTTAGACTTCAGTTTTTGATTTTTTGCAAAAAATAGGAAAAATAGAAATTTGTATGTGTTAGTCTTCAATCACGAAGTTTTTTGAGAAAAACATGAAAAATGAAGTATTTTGCTCATTTTAGAGAACTAATTTGGACCCTTTTAGAAAAAATGATAATTGATATTTTTGAAGGTGTTAGACTTCAGTTTTTGATTTTTTGCAAAAAATAGGAAAAATAGAAATTTGTATGTGTTAGTCTTCAATCACGAAGTTTTTTGAGATAAACATGAAAAATGAAGTATTTTGCTCATTTTAGAGAACTATTTTGGACCGTTTTAGAAAAAATGATAATTGATATTTTTGAAGGTGTTAGACTTCAGTTTTTTATTTTTTGCAAAAAATAGGAAAAATAGAAATTTGTATGTGTTAGTCTTCAATCACGAAGTTTTTTGAGAAAAACATGAAAAATGAAGTATTTTGCTCATTTTAGAGAACTATTTTGGACCCTTTTAGAAAAAATGATAATTGATATTTTTGAAGGTGTTAGACTTCAGTTTTTGATTTTATGCAAAAAAATTGGAAAAATAGAAATTTGTATGTGTTAGTCTTCAATCCAGGAGTTTTTTGAGAAAAACATGAAAAATGAAGTATTTTGCTCATTTTAGAGAACTATTTTGGTATTTTTTAGAAAAAATGATAATTGATATTTTTGAAGGTGTTAGACTTCAGTTTTTGATTTTTTGCAAAAAATAGGAAAAATAGAAATTTGTATGTGTTAGTCTTCAATCACGAAGTTTTTTGAGAAAAACATGAAAAATGAAGTATTTTGCTCATTATAGAGAACTAATTTGGACCCTTTTAGAAAAAATGATAATTGATATTTTTGAAGGTGTTAGACTTCAGTTTTTGATTTTCTGCAAAAAATTGGAAAAATTGAAATTTGTATGTGTTAGTCTTTATTCACGGAATTTTTTGAGAAAAACATGAAAAATGAAGTATTTTGCTCATTTTAGAGAACTATTTTGGTCTTTTTTAGAAAAAATGATAATTGATATTTTTGAAGGTGTTAAACTTCAGTTTTTGATTTTATGCAAAAAAGAGGAAAAGTAGAAATTTGTACGTGTTAGTCTTCAATCCAGGAGTTTTTTGAGAAAAACATGAAAAATGAGGTATTTCCCTCATTTTAGAGAACTATTTTGGTCTTTTTTAGACAAAATGATAATTGATATTTTTGAAGGTGTTAGACTTAATTTTTTGATTTTTTGCAAAAAATAGGAAAAATGGAAATTTGTATTTGTTAGTCTTCAATCACGAAGTTTTTTGAGAAAAACATGAAAAATGAAGTATTTTGCTCATTTTAGAGAACTATTTTGGACCCTTTTAGAAAAAATGATAATTGATATTTTTGAATGTGTTAGACTTAAGTTTTTGATTTTATGCAAAAAAAAATGGAAAAATAGAAATTTGTATGTGTTAGTCTTCAATCCAGGAGTTTTTTGAGAAAAACATGAAAAATGAAGTATTTTGCTCATTTTAGAGAACTATTTTGGTCTTTTTTGGAAAAAATGATAATTGATATTTTTGAAGGTGTTAGACTTCAGTTTTTGATTTTTTGCAAAAAATAGGAAAAATAGAAATTTGTATGTGTTAGTCTTCAATCACGAAGTTTTTCGAGAAAAACATGAAAAATGAAGTATTTTGCTCATTTTAGAGAACTATTTTGGTCTTTTTTAGGAAAAATGATAATTGATATTTTTGAAGGTGTGAGACTTCAGTTTTTGATTTTTTGCAAAAAATAGGAAAAATAGAAATTTGTATGTGTTAGTCTTCAATCACGAAGTTTTTTGAGATAAACATGAAAAATGAAGTATTTTGCTCATTTTAGAGAACTATTTTGGACCGTTTTAGAAAAAATGATAATTGATATTTTTGAAGGTGTTAGACTTCAGTTTTTTATTTTTTGCAAAAAATAGGAAAAATAGAAATTTGTATGTGTTAGTCTTCAATCACGAAGTTTTTTGAGAAAAACATGAAAAATGAAGTATTTTGCTCATTTTAGAGAACTATTTCGGACCCTTTTAGAAAAAATGATAATTGATATTTTTGAAGGTGTTAGACTTCAGTTTTTGATTTTATGCAAAAAAATTGGAAAAATAGAAATTTGTATGTGTTAGTCTTCAATCCAGGAGTTTTTTGAGAAAAACATGAAAAATGAAGTATTTTGCTCATTTTAGAGAACTATTTTGGTATTTTTTAGAAAAAATGATAATTGATATTTTTGAAGGTGTTAGACTTCAGTTTTTGATTTTTTTGCAAAAAATAGGAAAAATAGAAATTTGTATGTGTTAGTCTTCAATCACGAAGTTTTTTGAGAAAAACATGAAAAATGAAGTATTTGGCTCATTTTAGAGAACTAATTTGGACCCTTTTAGAAAAAATGATAATTGATATTTTTGAAGGTGTTAGACTTCAGTTTTTGATTTTTTGCAAAAAATAGGAAAAATAGAAATTTGTATGTGTTAGTCTTCAATCACGAAGTTTTTTGAGATAAACATGAAAAATGAAGTATTTTGCTCATTTTAGAGAACTATTTTGGACCGTTTTAGAAAAAATGATAATTGATATTTTTGAAGGTGTTAGACTTCAGTTTTTTATTTTTTGCAAAAAATAGGAAAAATAGAAATTTGTATGTGTTAGTCTTCAATCACGAAGTTTTTTGAGAAAAACATGAAAAATGAAGTATTTTGCTCATTTTAGAGAACTATTTTGGACCCTTTTAGAAAAAATGATAATTGATATTTTTGAAGGTGTTAGACTTCAGTTTTTGATTTTATGCAAAAAAATTGGAAAAATAGAAATTTGTATGTGTTAGTCTTCAATCCAGGAGTTTTTTGAGAAAAACATGAAAAATGAAGTATTTTGCTCATTTTAGAGAACTATTTTGGTATTTTTTAGAAAAAATGATAATTGATATTTTTGAAGGTGTTAGACTTAAGTTTTTGATTTTTTGCAAAAAATAGGAAAAATAGAAATTTGTATGTGTTAGTCTTCAATCACGAAGTTTTTTGAGAAAAACATGAAAAATGAAGTATTTTGCTCATTATAGAGAACTAATTTGGACCCTTTTAGAAAAAATGATAATTGATATTTTTGAAGGTGTTAGACTTTAGTTTTTGATTTTCTGCAAAAAATTGGAAAAATTGAAATTTGTATGTGTTAGTCTTTATTCACGGAATTTTTTGAGAAAAACATGAAAAATGAAGTATTTTGCTCATTTTAGAGAACTATTTTGGTCTTTTTTAGAAAAAATGATAATTGATATTTTTGAAGGTGTTAAACTTCAGTTTTTGATTTTATGCAAAAAATAGGAAAAGTAGAAATTTGTACGTGTTAGTCTTCAATCCAGGAGTTTTTTGAGAAAAACATGAAAAATGAGGTATTTCCCTCATTTTAGAGAACTATTTTGGTCTTTTTTAGACAAAATGATAATTGATATTTTTGAAGGTGTTAGACTTAATTTTTTGATTTTTTGCAAAAAATAGGAAAAATGGAAATTTGTATGTGTTAGTCTTCAATCACGAAGTTTTTTGAGAAAAACATGAAAAATGAAGTATTTTGATCATTTTAGAGAACTATTTTGGACCCTTTTAGAAAAAATGATAATTGATATTTTTGAAGGTGTTAGACTTAAGTTTTTGATTTTATGCAAAAAAAATGGAAAAATAGAAATTTGTATGTGTTAGTCTTCAATCCAGGAGTTTTTTGAGAAAAACATGAAAAATGAAGTATTTTGCTCATTTTAGAGAACTATTTTGGTCTTTTTTAGAAAAAATGATAATTGATATTTTTGAAGGTGTTAGACTTCAGTTTTTGATTTTTTGCAAAAAATAGGAAAAATAGAAATTTGTATGTGTTAGTCTTCAATCACGAAGTTTTTTGAGAAAAACATGAAAAATGAAGTATTTTGCTCATTTTAGAGAACTATTTTGGTCTTTTTTAAAAAAAATGATAATTGATATTTTTGAAGGTGTGAGACTTCAGTTTTTGATTTTTTGCAAAAAATAGGAAAAATAGAAATTTGTATGTGTTAGTCTTCAATCACGAAGTTTTTTGAGATAAACATGAAAAATGAAGTATTTTGCTCATTTTAGAGAACTATTTTGGACCGTTTTAGAAAAAATGATAATTGATATTTTTGAAGGTGTTAGACTTCAGTTTTTTATTTTTTGCAAAAAATAGGAAAAATAGAAATTTGTATGTGTTAGTCTTCAATCACGAAGTTTTTTGAGAAAAACATGAAAAATGAAGTATTTTGCTCATTTTAGAGAACTATTTTGGACCCTTTTAGGAAAAATGATAATTGATATTTTTGAAGGTGTTAGACTTCAGTTTTTGATTTTATGCAAAAAAATTGGAAAAATAGAAATTTGTATGTGTTAGTCTTCAATCCAGGAGTTTTTTGAGAAAAACATGAAAAATGAAGTATTTTGCTCATTTTAGAGAACTATTTTGGTATTTTTTAGAAAAAATGATAATTGATATTTTTGAAGGTGTTAGACTTCAGTTTTTTATTTTTTGCAAAAAATAGGAAAAATAGAAATTTGTATGTGTTAGTCTTCAATCACGAAGTTTTTTCAGAAAAACATGAAAAATGAAGTATTTTGCTCATTTTAGAGAACTATTTTGGACCCTTTTAGATAAAATGATAATTGATATTTTTGAAGGTGTTAGACTTCAGTTTTTGATTTTATGGAAAAAAATTGGAAAAATAGAAATTTGTATGTGTTAGTCTTCAATCCAGGAGTTTTTTGAGAAAAACATGAAAAATGAAGTATTTTGCTCATTTTAGAGAACTATTTTGGTATTTTTTAGAAAAAATGATAATTGATATTTTTGAAGGTGTTAGACTTCAGTTTTTTATTTTGTGCAAAAAATAGGAAAAATAGAAATTTGTATGTGTTAGTCTTCAATCACGAAGTTTTTTGAGAAAAACATGAAAAATGAAGTATTTTGCTCATTATAGAGAACTAATTTGGACCCTTTTAGAAAAAATGATAATTGATATTTTTGAAGGTGTTAGACTTCAGTTTTTGATTTTCTGCAAAAAATTGGAAAAATTGAAATTTGTATGTGTTAGTCTTTATTCACGGAATTTTTTGAGAAAAACATGAAAAATGAAGTATTTTTCTCATTTTAGAGAACTATTTTGGTCTTTTTTAGAAAAAATGATAATTGATATTTTTGAAGGTGTTAAACTTCAGTTTTTGATTTTATGCAAAAAATAGGAAAAGTAGAAATTTGTACGTGTTAGTCTTCAATCCAGGAGTTTTTTGAGAAAAACATGAAAAATGAGGTATTTCCCTCATTTTAGAGAACTATTTTGGTCTTTTTTATTCAAAATGATAATTGATATTTTTGAAGGTGTTAGACTTAATTTTTTGATTTTTTGCAAAAAATAGGAAAAATAGAAATTTGTATGTGTTAGTCTTCAATCACGAAGTTTTTTGAGAAAAACATGAAAAATGAAGTATTTTGCTCATTTTAGAGAACTATTTTGGACCCTTTTAGAAAAAATGATAATTGATATTTTTGAAGGTGTTAGACTTCAGTTTTTGATTTTATGCAAAAAAAATGGAAAAATAGAAATTTTTATGTGTTAGTCTTCAATCCAAGAGTTTTTTGAGAAAAACATGAAAAATGAAGTATTTTGCTCATTTTAGAGAACTATTTTGGTCTTTTTTTGAAAAAATGATAATTGATATTTTTGAAGGTGTTAGACTTCAGTTTTTGATTTTTTCCAAAAAATAGGAAAAATAGAAATTTGTATGTGTTAGTCTTCAATCACGAAGTTTTTTGAGAAAAACATGAAAAATGAAGTATTTTGCTCATTTTAGAGAACTATTTTGGTATTTTTTAGAAAAAATGATAATTGATATTTTTGAAGGTGTGAGACTTCAGTTTTTGATTTTTTGCAAAAAATAGGAAAAATAGAAATTTGTATGTGTTAGTCTTCAATCCAGGAGTTTTTTGAGAAAAACATTAAAAATGAAGTATTTTGCTCATTTTAGAGAACTATTTTGGTCTTTTTTAGAAAAAATGATAATTGATATTTTTGAAGGTGTTAAACTTCAGTTTTTGATTTTATGCAAAAAATAGGAAAAGTAGAAATTTGTATGTGTTAGTCTTCAATCCAGGAGTTTTTTGAGAAAAACATTAAAAATGAGGTATTTCCCTCATTTTAGAGAACTATTTTGGTCTTTTTTAGACAAAATGATAATTGATATTTTTGAAGGTGTTAGACTTAATTTTTTTATTTTTTGCAAAAAATAGGAAAAATAGAAATTTGTATGTGTTAGTCTTCAATCACGATGTTTTTTGAGAAAAACATGAAAAATGAAGTATTTTGCTCATTTTAGAGAACTATTTTGGACTCTTTTAGAAAAAATGATAATTAATATTTTTGAAGGTGTTAGACTTCAGTTTTTGATTTTTTGCAAAAAATAGGAAAAATAGAAATTTGTATGTGTTAGTCTTCAATCACGAAGTTTTTTGAGAAAAACATGAAAAATGAAGTATTTTGCTCATTTTAGAGAACTATTTTGGACCCTTTTAGAAAAAGTGATAATTGATATTTTTGATGGTGTTAGACTTCAGTTTTTGATTTTCTGCAAAAAAATGGAAAAATTGAAATTTGTATCTGTTAATATTTATTCACGGAATTTTTTGAGAAAAACATGAAAAATGAAGTATTTTGCTCATTTTAGAGAACTATTTTGGTCTTTTTTAGAAAAAATGATAATTGATATTTTTGAAGGTGTTAAACTTCAGTTTTTGATTTTATGCAAAAAATAGGAAAAATAGAAATTTGTATGTGTTAGTCTTCAATCCAGGAGTTTTTTGAGAAAAACATGAAAAATGAAGTATTTTGCTCATTTTAGAGAACTATTTTGGACTCTTTTAGAAAAAATGATAATTGATATTTTTGAAGGTGTTAGACTTCAGTTTTTGATTTTTTGCAAAAAATAGGAAAAATAGAAATTTGTATGTGTTAGTCTTCAATCACGAAGTTTTTTGAGAAAAACATGAAAAATGAAGTATTTTGCTCATTTTAGAGAACTATTTTGGACCCTTTTAGAAAAAGTGATAATTGATATTTTTGATGGTGTTAGACTTCAGTTTTTGATTTTCTGCAAAAAAATTGAAAAATTGAAATTTGTATCTGTTAATATTTATTCACGGAATTTTTTGAGAAAAACATGAAAAATGAAGTATTTTGCTCATTTTAGAGAACTATTTTGGTCTTTTTTAGAAAAAATGATAATTGATATTTTTGAAGGTGTTAAACTTCAGTTTTTGATTTTATGCAAAAAATAGGAAAAATAGAAATTTGTATGTGTTAGTCTTCAATCCAGGAGTTTTTTGAGAAAAACATGAAAAATGAAGTATTTTCCTCATTTTAGAGAACTATTTTGGACCCTTTTAGAAAAAATGATAATTGATATTTTTGAAGGTGTTAGACTTCAGTTTTTGATTTTATGCAAAAAATAGGAAAAATAGAAATTTGTATGTGTTAGTCTTTAATCCCGGAGTTTTTTGAGAAAAACATGAAAAATGGAGTATTTTGCTCATTTTAGAGAACTATTTTGGTCTTTTTTAGAAAAAATGATAATTGATATTTTTGAAGGTGTTAGACTTCAGTTTTTGATTTTTTGCAAAAAATAGGAAAAATAGAAATGTGTATGTGTTAGTCTTCAATCACGAAGTTTTTTGAGAAAAACATGAAAAATGAAGTATTTTGCTAATTTTGGAGAACTATTTTGGACCCTTTTAGAAAAAATGATAATTGATATTTTTGAAGGTGTTAGACTTAAGTTTTTGATTTTATGCAAAAAAATTGGAAAAATAGAAATTTGTATGTGTTAGTCTTCAATCCAGGAGTTTTTTGAGAAAAACATGAAAAATGAAGTATTTTGCTCATTTTAGAGAACTATTTTGGTCTTTTTTAGAAAAAATGATAATTGATATTTTTGAAGGTGTTAGACTTCAGTTTTTAATTTTTTGCAAAAAATAGGAAAAATAGAAATTTGTATGTGTTAGTCTTCAATCACGAAGTTTTTTGAGAAAAACATGAAAAATGAAGTATTTTGCTCATTTTAGAGAACTATTTTGGTCTTTTTTAGAAAAAATGATAATTGATATTTTTGAAGGTGTTAGACTTAATTTTTTTATTTTTTGCAAAAAATAGGAAAAATAGAAATTTGTATGTGTTAGTCTTCAATCACGATGTTTTTTGAGAAAAACATGAAAAATGAAGTATTTTGCTCATTTTAGAGAACTATTTTGGACTCTTTTAGAAAAAATGATAATTAATATTTTTGAAGGTGTTAGACTTCAGTTTTTGATTTTTTGCAAAAAATAGGAAAAATAGAAATTTGTATGTGTTAGTCTTCAATCACGAAGTTTTTTGAGAAAAACATGAAAAATGAAGTATTTTGCTCATTTTAGAGAACTATTTTGGACCCTTTTAGAAAAAGTGATAATTGATATTTTTGATGGTGTTAGACTTCAGTTTTTGATTTTCTGCAAAAAAATGGAAAAATTGAAATTTGTATCTGTTAATATTTATTCACGGAATTTTTTGAGAAAAACATGAAAAATGAAGTATTTTGCTCATTTTAGAGAACTATTTTGGTCTTTTTTAGAAAAAATGATAATTGATATTTTTGAAGGTGTTAAACTTCAGTTTTTGATTTTATGCAAAAAATAGGAAAAATAGAAATTTGTATGTGTTAGTCTTCAATCCAGGAGTTTTTTGAGAAAAACATGAAAAATGAAGTATTTTGCTCATTTTAGAGAACTATTTTGGACTCTTTTAGAAAAAATGATAATTGATATTTTTGAAGGTGTTAGACTTCAGTTTTTGATTTTTTGCAAAAAATAGGAAAAATAGAAATTTGTATGTGTTAGTCTTCAATCACGAAGTTTTTTGAGAAAAACATGAAAAATGAAGTATTTTGCTCATTTTAGAGAACTATTTTGGACCCTTTTAGAAAAAGTGATAATTGATATTTTTGATGGTGTTAGACTTCAGTTTTTGATTTTCTGCAAAAAAATTGAAAAATTGAAATTTGTATCTGTTAATATTTATTCACGGAATTTTTTGAGAAAAACATGAAAAATGAAGTATTTTGCTCATTTTAGAGAACTATTTTGGTCTTTTTTAGAAAAAATGATAATTGATATTTTTGAAGGTGTTAAACTTCAGTTTTTGATTTTATGCAAAAAATAGGAAAAATAGAAATTTGTATGTGTTAGTCTTCAATCCAGGAGTTTTTTGAGAAAAACATGAAAAATGAAGTATTTTCCTCATTTTAGAGAACTATTTTGGACCCTTTTAGAAAAAATGATAATTGATATTTTTGAAGGTGTTAGACTTCAGTTTTTGATTTTATGCAAAAAATAGGAAAAATAGAAATTTGTATGTGTTAGTCTTTAATCCCGGAGTTTTTTGAGAAAAACATGAAAAATGGAGTATTTTGCTCATTTTAGAGAACTATTTTGGTCTTTTTTAGAAAAAATGATAATTGATATTTTTGAAGGTGTTAGACTTCAGTTTTTGATTTTTTGCAAAAAATAGGAAAAATAGAAATGTGTATGTGTTAGTCTTCAATCACGAAGTTTTTTGAGAAAAACATGAAAAATGAAGTATTTTGCTAATTTTGGAGAACTATTTTGGACCCTTTTAGAAAAAATGATAATTGATATTTTTGAAGGTGTTAGACTTAAGTTTTTGATTTTATGCAAAAAAATTGGAAAAATAGAAATTTGTATGTGTTAGTCTTCAATCCAGGAGTTTTTTGAGAAAAACATGAAAAATGAAGTATTTTGCTCATTTTAGAGAACTATTTTGGTCTTTTTTAGAAAAAATGATAATTGATATTTTTGAAGGTGTTAGACTTCAGTTTTTAATTTTTTGCAAAAAATAGGAAAAATAGAAATTTGTATGTGTTAGTCTTCAATCACGAAGTTTTTTGAGAAAAACATGAAAAATGAAGTATTTTGCTCATTTTAGAGAACTATTTTGGTCTTTTTTAGAAAAAATGATAATTGATATTTTTGAAGGTGTGAGACTTCAGTTTTTGATTTTTTGCAAAAAATAGGAAAAATAGAAATTTGTATGTGTTAGTCTTCAATCACGAAGTTTTTTGAGATAAACATGAAAAATGAAGTATTTTGCTCATTTTAGAGAACTATTTTGGACCGTTTTAGAAAAAATGATAATTGATATTTTTGAAGGTGTTAGACTTCAGTTTTTTATTTTTTGCAAAAAATAGGAAAAATAGAAATTTGTAAGTGTTAGTCTTCAATCACGAAGTTTTTTGAGAAAAACATGAAAAATGAAGTATTTTGCTCATTTTAGAGAACTATTTTGGACCCTTTTAGAAAAAATGATAATTGATATTTTTGAAGGTGTTAGACTTCAGTTTTTGATTTTATGCAAAAAAATTGGAAAAATAGAAATTTGTATATGTTAGTCTTCAATCCAGGAGTTTTTTGAGAAAAACATGAAAAATGAAGTATTTTGCTCATTTTAGAGAACTATTTTGGTATTTTTTAGAAAAAATGATAATTGATATTTTTGAAGGTGTTAGACTTCAGTTTTTGATTTTTTGCAAAAAATAGGAAAAATAGAAATTTGTATGTGTTAGTCTTCAATCACGAAGTTTTTTGAGAAAAACATGAAAAATGAAGTATTTTGCTCATTTTAGAGAACTAATTTGGACCCTTTTAGAAAAAATGATAATTGATATTTTTGAAGGTGTTAGACTTCAGTTTTTGATTTTCTGCAAAAAATTGGAAAAATTGAAATTTGTATGTGTTAGTCTTTATTCACGGAATTTTTTGAGAAAAACATGAAAAATGAAGTATTTTGCTCATTTTAGAGAACTATTTTGGTCTTTTTTAGAAAAAATGATAATTGATATTTTTGAAGGTGTTAAACTTCAGTTTTTGATTTTATGCAAAAAATAGGAAAAGTAGAAATTTGTATGTGTTAGTCTTCAATCCCGGAGTTTTTTGAGAAAAACATGAAAAATGAGGTATTTCCCTCATTTTAGAGAACTATTTTGGTCTTTTTTAGACAAAATGATAATTGATATTTTTGAAGGTGTTAGACTTAAATTTTTGATTTTTTGCAAAAAATAGGAAAAATAGAAATTTGTATGTGTTAGTCTTCAATCACGATGTTTTTTGAGAAAAACATGAAAAATGAAGTATTTTGCTCATTTTAGAGAACTATTTTGGACTCTTTTAGAAAAAATGATAATTGATATTTTTGAAGGTGTTAGACTTCAGTTTTTGATTTTTTGCAAAAAATAGGAAAAATAGAAATTTGTATGTGTTAGTCTTCAATCACGAAGTTTTTTGAGAAAAACATGAAAAATGAAGTATTTTGCTCATTTTAGGGAACTATTTTGGACCCTTTTAGAAAAAGTGATAATTGATATTTTTGATGGTGTTAGACTTCAGTTTTCGATTTTCTGCAAAAAAATGGAAAAATTGAAATTTGTATCTGTTAATATTTATTCACGGAATTTTTTGAGAAAAACATGAAAAATGAAGTATTTTGCTCATTTTAGAGAACTATTCTGGTCTTTTTTAGAAAAAATGATAATTGATATTTTTGAATGTGTTAAACTTCAGTTTTTGATTTTATGCAAAAAATAGGAAAAATAGAAATTTGTATGAGTTAGTCTTCAATCCAGGAGTTTTTTGAGAAAAACATGAAAAATGAAGTATTTTGCTCATTTTAGAGAACTATTTTGGACTCTTTTAGAAAAAATGATAATTGATATTTTTGAAGGTGTTAGACTTCAGTTTTTGATTTTTTGCAAAAAATAGGAAAAATAGAAATTTGTATGTGTTAGTCTTCAATCACGAAGTTTTTTGAGAAAAACATGAAAAATTAAGTATTTTGCTCATTTTAGAGAACTATTTTGGACCTTTTAGAAAAAGTGATAAGTGATATTTTTGATGGTGTTAGACTTCAGTTTTTGATTTTCTGCAAAAAAATGGAAAAATTGAAATTTGTATCTGTTAATATTTATTCACGGAATTTTTTGAGAAAAACATGAAAAATGAAGTATTTTGCTCATTTTAGAGAACTATTTTGGTCTTTTTTAGAAAAAATGATAATTGATATTTTTGAAGGTGTTAAACTTCAGTTTTTGATTTTATGCAATAAATAGGAAAAATAGAAATTTGTATGTGTTAGTCTTCAATCCAGGAGTTTTTTGAGAAAAACATGAAAAATGAAGTATTTTCCTCATTTTAGAGAACTATTTTGGACCCTTTTAGAAAAAATGATAATTGATATTTTTGAAGGTGTTAGACTTCAGTTTTTGATTTTATGCAAAAAATAGGAAAAATAGAAATTTGTATGTGTTAGTCTTTAATCCCGGAGTTTTTTGAGAAAAACATGAAAAATGGAGTATTTTGCTCATTTTAGAGAACTATTTTTGTCTTTTTTAGAAAAAATGATAATTGATATTTTTGAAGGTGTTAGACTTCAGTTTTTGATTTTTTGCAAAAAATAGGAAAAATAGAAGTTTGTATTTGTTAGTCTTCAATCACGAAGTTTTTTGAGAAAAACATGAAAAATGAAGTATTTTGCTCATTTTAGAGAACTATTTTGGACCCTTTTAGAAAAAATGATAATTGATATTTTTGAAGGTGTTAGACTTCAGTTTTTTATTTTTTGCACAAAATAGGAAAAATAGAAATTTGTATGTGTTAGTCTTCAATCACGAAGTTTTTTGAGAAAAACATGAAAAATGAAGTATTTTGCTAATTTTGGAGAACTATTTTGGACCCTTTTAGAAAAAATGATAATTGATATTTTTGAAGGTGTTAGACTTAAGTTTTTGATTTTATGCAAAAAAATTGGAAAAATAGAAATTTGTATGTGTTAGTCTTCAATCCAGGAGTTTTTTGAGAAAAACATGAAAAATGAAGTATTTTGCTCATTTTAGAGAACTATTTTGGTCTTTTTTACAAAAAATGATAATTGATATTTTTGAAGGTGTTAGACTTCAGTTTTTGATTTTTTGCAAAAAATAGGAAAAATAGAAATTTGTATGTGTTAGTCTTCAAACACGAAGTTTTTTGAGAAAAACATGAAAAATGAAGTATTTTGCTCATTTTAGAGAACTAATTTGGACCCTTTTAGAAAAAATGATAATTGATATTTTTGAAGGTGTTAGACTTAAGTTTTTGATTTTATGCAAAAAAATTGGAAAAATAGAAATTTGTATGTGTTAGTCTTCAATCCAGGAGTTTTTTGAGAAAAACATGAAAAATGAAGTATTTTGATCATTTTAGAGAACTATTTTGGACCCTTTTAGAAAAAATGATAATTGATATTTTTGAAGGTGTTAGACTTCAGTTTTTGATTTTATGCAAAAAATAGGAAAAATAGAAATTTGTATGTGTTAGTCTTCAATCCCGGAGTTTTTTGAGAAAAACATGAAAAATGAAGTATTTTGCTCATTTTAGAGAACTATTTTGGTCTTTTTTAGAAAAAATGATAATTGATATTTTTGAAGGTGTTAGACTTCAGTTTTTGATTTATTGCAAAAAATAGGAAAAATAGAAATTTGTATGTGTTAGTCTTCAATCACGAAGTTTTTTGAGAAAAACATGAAAAATGAAGTATTTTGCTCATTTTAGAGAACAATTTTGGACCCTTTTAGAAAAAATGATAATTGATATTTTTGAAGGTGTTAGACTTCAGCTTTTTATTTTCTGCAAAAAATAGGAAAAATAGAAATTTGTATGTGTTAGTCTTTATTCACGGAATTTTTTGAGAAAAACATGAAAAATGAAGTATTTTGCACATTTTAGAGAACTATTTTGGACCCTTTTAGAAAAAATGATAATTGATATTTTTGAAGGTGTTAGACTTCAGTTTTTGATTTTATGCAAAAAATAGAAAAATAGAAATTTGTATGTGTTAGTCTTCAATCCAGGAGTTTTTTGAGAAAAACATGAAAAATGAAGTATTTTTCTCATTTTCGAGAACTATTTTGGTCTTTTTTAGAAAAAATGATAATTGATATTTTTGAAGGTGTTAGACTTATGTTTTTGATTTTTGGCAAAAAATAGGAAAAATAGAAATTTGTATGTGTTAGTCTTCAATCACGAAGTTTTTTGAGAAAAACATGAAAAATGAAGTATTTTGCTCATTTTAGAGAACTAATTTGGACCCTTTTAGAAAAAATGATAATTGATATTTTTGAAGGTGTTAGACTTCAGTTTTAGATTTTCTGCAAAAAATTGGAAAAATTGAAATTTGTATGTGTTAGTCTTTATTCACGGAATATTTTGAGAAAAACATGAAAAATGAAGTATATTGCTCATTTTAGAGAACTATTTTGGTCTTTTTTAGAAAAAATGATAATTGATATTTTTGAAGGTGTTACACTTCAGTTTTTGATTTTATGCAAAAAATAGGAAAAATAGAAATTTGTATGTGTTAGTCTTCAATCCAGGAGTTTTTTGAGAAAAACATGAAAAATGAAGTATTTTCCTCATTTTAGAGAACTATTTTGGTCTTTTTTAGACAAAATGATAATTGATATTTTTGAAGGTGTTAGACTTAATTTTTTGATTTTTTGCAAAAATAGGAAAAATAGAAATTTGTATGTGTTAGTCTTCAATCACGAAGTTTTTTGAGAAAAACATGAAAAATGAAGTATTTTGCTCATTTTAGAGAACTATTTTGGACTCTTTTAGAAAAAATGATAATTGATATTTTTGAAGGTGTTAGACTTCAGTTTTTGATTTTTTGCAAAAAATAGGAAAAATAGAAATTTGTATGTGTTAGTCTTCAATCACGAAGTATTTTGAGAAAAACACGAAAAATGAAGTATTTTGCTCATTTTAGAGAACTATTTTGGACCCTTTTAGAAAAAATGATAATTGATATTTTTGAAGGTGGACTTCAGTTTTTGATTTTTTGTAAAAAATAGGAAAAATAGAAATTTGTATGTGTTAGTCTTCAATCACGAAGTTTTTTGAGAAAAAACATGAAAAATGAAGTATTTTGCTCATTTTAGAGAACTAATTTGGACCCTTTTAGAAAAAATGATAATTGATATTTTTGAAGGTGTTAGACTTCAGTTTTTGATTTTATGCAAAAAATTGGAAAAATAGAAATTTGTATGTGTTAGTCTTTAATCCCGGAATTTTTTGAGAAAAACATGAAAAATGAAGTATTTTGCTCATTTTAGAGAACTATTTTGGTCTTTTTTAGAAAAAATGATAATTGATATTTTTGAAGGTGTTACACTTCAGTTTTTGATTTTATGCAAAAAATAGGAAAAATAGAAATTTGTATGTGTTAGTCTTCAATCCAGGAGTTTTTTGAGAAAAACATGAAAAATGAAGTATTTTCCTCATTTTAGAGAACTATTTTGGTCTTTTTTAGACAAAATGGTAATTGATATTTTTGAAGGTGTTAGACTTCATTTTTTATTTTTTGCAAAAATAGGAAAAATAGAAATTTGTATGTGTTAGTCTTCAATCACGAAGTTTTTTGAGAAAAACATGAAAAATGAAGTATTCTGCTCATTTTAGAGAACTATTTTGGACTCTTTTAGAAAAAATGATAATTGATATTTTTGAAGGTGTTAGACTTCAGTTTTTGATTTTTTGCAAAAAATAGGAAAAATAGAAATTTGTATGTGTTAGTCTTCAATCACGAAGTATTTTGAGAAAAACACGAAAAATGAAGTATTTTGCTCATTTTAGAGAACTATTTTGGACCCTTTTAGAAAAAATGATAATTGATATTTTTGAAGGTGGACTTCAGTTTTTGATTTTTTGCAAAAAATAGGAAAAATAGAAATTTGTATGTGTTAGTCTTCAATCACGAAGTTTTTTGAGAAAAACATGAAAAATGAAGTATTTTGATCATTTTAGAGAACTATTTTGGACCCTTTTAGAAAAAATGATAATTGATATTTTTGAAGGTGTTAGACTTCAGTTTTTGATTTTATGCAAAAAATAGGAAAAATAGAAATTTGTATGTGTTAGTCTTCAATCCCGGAGTTTTTTGAGAAAAACATGAAAAATGAAGTATTTTGCTCATTTTAGAGAACTATTTTGGTCTTTTTTAGAAAAAATGATAATTGATATTTTTGAAGGTGTTAGACTTCAGTTTTTGATTTATTGCAAAAAATAGGAAAAATAGAAATTTGTATGTATTAGTCTTCAATCACGAAGTTTTTTGAGAAAAACATGAAAAATGAAGTATTTTGCTCATTTTAGAGAACAATTTTGGACCCTTTTAGAAAAAATGATAATTGATATTTTTGAAGGTGTTAGACTTCAGTTTTTTATTTTCTGCAAAAAATAGGAAAAATAGAAATTTGTATGTGTTAGTCTTTATTCACGGAATTTTTTGAGAAAAACATGAAAAATGAAGTATTTTGCACATTTTAGAGAACTATTTTGGACCCTTTTAGAAAAAATGATAATTGATATTTTTGAAGGTGTTAGACTTCAGTTTTTGATTTTATGCAAAAAATAGAAAAATAGAAATTTGTATGTGTTAGTCTTCAATCCAGGAGTTTTTTGAGAAAAACATGAAAAATGAAGTATTTTTCTCATTTTCGAGAACTATTTTGGTCTTTTTTAGAAAAAATGATAATTGATATTTTTGAAGGTGTTAGACTTCTGTTTTTGATTTTTGGCAAAAAATAGGAAAAATAGAAATTTGTATGTGTTAGTCTTCAATCACGAAGTTTTTTGAGAAAAACATGAAAAATGAAGTATTTTGCTCATTTTAGAGAACTAATTTGGACCCTTTTAGAAAAAATGATAATTGATATTTTTGAAGGTGTTAGACTTCAGTTTTTGATTTTCTGCAAAAAATTGGAAAAATTGAAATTTGTATGTGTTAGTCTTTATTCACGGAATATTTTGAGAAAAACATGAAAAATGAAGTATATTGCTCATTTTAGAGAACTATTTTGGTCTTTTTTAGAAAAAATGATAATTGATATTTTTGAAGGTGTTACAGTTCAGTTTTTGATTTTATGCAAAAAATAGGAAAAATAGAAATTTGTATGTGTTAGTCTTCAATCCAGGAGTTTTTTGAGAAAAACATGAAAAATGAAGTATTTTCCTCATTTTAGAGAACTATTTTGGTCTTTTTTAGACAAAATGATAATTGATATTTTTGAAGGTGTTAGACTTAATTTTTTGATTTTTTGCAAAAATAGGAAAAATAGAAATTTGTATGTGTTAGTCTTCAATCACGAAGTTTTTTGAGAAAAACATGAAAAATGAAGTATTTTGCTCATTTTAGAGAACTATTTTGGACTCTTTTAGAAAAAATGATAATTGATATTTTTGAAGGTGTTAGACTTCAGTTTTTGATTTTTTGCAAAAAATAGGAAAAATAGAAATTTGTATGTGTTAGTCTTCAATCACGAAGTATTTTGAGAAAAACACGAAAAATGAAGTATTTTGCTCATTTTAGAGAACTATTTTGGACCCTTTTAGAAAAAATGATAATTGATATTTTTGAAGGTGGACTTCAGTTTTTGATTTTTTGTAAAAAATAGGAAAAATAGAAATTTGTATGTGTTAGTCTTCAATCACGAAGTTTTTTGAGAAAAACATGAAAAATGAAGTATTTTGCTCATTTTAGAGAACTATTTTGGACTCTTTTAGAAAAAATGATAATTGATATTTTTGAAGGTGTTAGACTTCAGTTTTTGATTTTATGCAAAAAATAGGAAAAATAGAAATTTGTATGTGTTAGTCTTCAATCCCGGAGTTTTTTGAGAAAAACATGAAAAATGAAGTATTTTTCTCATTTTAGAGAACTATTTTGGTCTTTTTTAGAAAAAATGATAATTGATATTTTTGAAGGTGTTAGACTTCAGTTTTTGATTTTTTGCAAAAAATAGGAAAAATAGAAATTTGTATGTGTTAGTCTTCAATCACGAAGTTTTTTGAGAAAAACATGAAAAATGAAGTATTTTGCTCATTTTAGAGAACAATTTTGGACCCTTTTAGAAAAAATGATAATTGATATTTTTGAAGGTGTTAGACTTCAGTTTTTTATTTTCTGCAAAAAATAGGAAAAATAGAAATTTGTATGTGTTAGTCTTTATTCACGGAATTTTTTGAGAAAAACATGAAAAATGAAGTATTTTGCACATTTTAGAGAACTATTTTGGACCCTTTTAGAAAAAATGATAATTGATATTTTTGAAGGTGTTAGACTTCAGTTTTTGATTTTATGCAAAAAATAGAAAAATAGAAATTTGTATGTGTTAGTCTTCAATCCAGGAGTTTTTTGAGAAAAACATGAAAAATGAAGTATTTTTCTCATTTTCGAGAACTATTTTGGTCTTTTTTAGAAAAAATGATAATTGATATTTTTGAAGGTGTTAGACTTATGTTTTTGATTTTTTGCAAAAAATAGGAAAAATAGAAATTTGTATGTGTTAGTCTTCAATCACGAAGTTTTTTGAGAAAAACATGAAAAATGAAGTATTTTGCTCATTTTAGAGAACTAATTTGGACCCTTTTAGAAAAAATGATAATTGATATTTTTGAAGGTGTTAGACTTCAGTTTTTGATTTTCTGCAAAAAATTGGAAAAATTGAAATTTGTATGTGTTAGTCTTTATTCACGGAATATTTTGAGAAAAACATGAAAAATGAAGTATTTTGCTCATTTTAGAGAACTATTTTGGTCTTTTTTAGAAAAAATGATAATTGATATTTTTGAAGGTGTTACACTTCAGTTTTTGATTTTATGCAAAAAATAGGAAAAATAGAAATTTGTATGTGTTAGTCTTCAATCCAGGAGTTTTTTGAGAAAAACATGAAAAATGAAGTATTTTCCTCATTTTAGAGAACTATTTTGGTCTTTTTTAGACAAAATGATAATTGATATTTTTGAAGGTGTTAGACTTAATTTTTTGATTTTTTGCAAAAATAGGAAAAATAGAAATTTGTATGTGTTAGTCTTCAATCACGAAGTTTTTTGAGAAAAACATGAAAAATGAAGTATTTTGCTCATTTTAGAGAACTATTTTGGACCCTTTTAGAAAAAATGATAATTGATATTTTTGAAGGTGTTAGACTTCAGTTTTTGATTTTTTGCAAAAAATAGGAAAAATAGAAATTTGTATGTGTTAGTCTTCAATCACGAAGTATTTTGAGAAAAACACGAAAAATGAAGTATTTTGCTCATTTTAGAGAACTATTTTGGACCCTTTTAGAAAAAATGATAATTGATATTTTTGAAGGTGGACTTCAGTTTTTGATTTTTTGTAAAAAATAGGAAAAATAGAAATTTGTATGTGTTAGTCTTCAATCACGAAGTTTTTTGAGAAAAACATGAAAAATGAAGTATTTTGCTCATTTTAGAGAACTATTTTGGACTCTTTTAGAAAAAATTATAATTGATATTTTTGAAGGTGTTAGACTTCAGTTTTTGATTTTATGCAAAAAATAGGAAAAATAGAAATTTGTATGTGTTAGTCTTCAATCCCGGAGTTTTTTGAGAAAAACATGAAAAATGAAGTATTTTTCTCATTTTAGAGAACTATTTTGGTCTTTTTTAGAAAAAATGATAATTGATATTTTTGAAGGTGTTAGACTTCAGTTTTTGATTTTTTGCAAAAAATAGTAAAAATAGAAATTTGTATGTGTTAGTCTTCAATCACGAAGGATTTTGAGAAAAACACGAAAAATGAAGTATTTTGCTCATTTTAGAGAACAATTTTGGACCCTTTTAGAAAAAATGATAAATGATATTTTTGAAGGTGTTAGACTTCAGTTTTTGATTTTATGCAAAAAATAGGAAAAATAGAAATTTGTATGTGTTAGTCTTTAATCCCGGAGTTTTTTGAGAAAAACATGAAAAATGAAGTATTTTGCTCATTTTAGAGAACTATTTTGGTCTTTTTTAGAAAAAATGATAATTGATATTTTTGTAGGTGTTAGACTTCAGTTTTTGATTTTTTGCAAAAAATAGGAAAAATAGAAATTTGTATGTGTTAGTCTTCAATCACGAAGTTTTTTGAGAAAAACATGAAAAATGAAGTATTTTGCTCATTTTAGAGAACAATTTTGGACCCTTTTAGAAAAAATGATAATTGTTATTTTTGAAGGTGTTAGACTTCAGTTTTTTATTTTTTGCAAAAAATAGGAAAAATAGAAATTTGTATGTGTTAGTCTTCAATCACGAAGTTTTTTGAGAAAAACATGAAAAATGAAGTATTTTGCTCATTTTGGAGAACTATTTTGGACCCTTTTAGAAAAAATGATAATTGATATTTTTGAAGGTGTTAGACTTCAGTTTTTGATTTTTTGCAAAAAATAGGAAAAATAGAAATTTGTATGTGTTAGTCTTCAATCACGAAGTATTTTGAGAAAAACACGAAAAATGAAGTATTTTGCTCATTTTAGAGAACTATTTTGGACCCTTTTAGAAAAAATGATAATTGATATTTTTGAAGGTGGACTTCAGTTTTTGATTTTTTGTAAAAAATAGGAAAAATAGAAATTTGTATGTGTTAGTCTTCAATCACGAAGTTTTTTGAGAAAAACATGAAAAATGAAGTATTTTGCTCATTTTAGAGAACTATTTTGGACTCTTTTAGAAAAAATTATAATTGATATTTTTGAAGGTGTTAGACTTCAGTTTTTGATTTTATGCAAAAAATAGGAAAAATAGAAATTTGTATGTGTTAGTCTTCAATCACGAAGTTTTTTGAGAAAAACATGAAAAATGAAGTATTTTGCTCATTTTAGAGAACAATTTTGGACCCTTTTAGAAAAAATGATAATTGTTATTTTTGAAGGTGTTAGACTTCAGTTTTTTATTTTTTGCAAAAAATAGGAAAAATAGAAATTTGTATGTGTTAGTCTTCAATCACGAAGTTTTTTGAGAAAAACATGAAAAATGAAGTATTTTGCTCATTTTGGAGAACTATTTTGGACCCTTTTAGAAAAAATGATAATTGATATTTTTGAAGGTGTTAGACTTCAGTTTTTTATTTTATGCAAAAAAATTGGAAAAATAGAAATTTGTATGTGTTAGTCTTCAATCCAGGAGTTTTTTGAGAAAAACATGAAAAATGAAGTATTTTGCTCATTTTAGAGAACTATTTTGGTCTTTTTTAGAAAAAATGATAATTGATATTTTTGAAGGTGTTAGACTTCAGTTTTTGATTTTTTTCAAAAAATAGGAAAAATAGAAATTTGTATGTGTTAGTCTTCAATCCCGGAGTTTTTTGAGAAAAACATGAAAAATGAAGTATTTTGCTCATTTTAGGGAACTATTTTGGACCCTTTTAGAAAAAATGATAATTGATATTTTTGAAGGTGTTAGACTTCAGTTTTTGATTTTCTGCAAAAAATTGGAAAAATTGAAATTTGTATGTGTTAGTCTTTATTCACGGAATTTTTTGAGAAAAACATGAAAAATCAAGTATTTTGCACATTTTAGAGAACTATTTTGGACCCTTTTAGAAAAAATGATAATTGATATTTTTGAAGGTGTTAGACTTCAGTTTTTGATTTTATGCAAAAAATAGAAAAATAGAAATTTGTATGTGTTAGTCTTCAATCCAGGAGTTTTTTGAGAAAAACATGAAAAATGAAGTATTTTGCTCATTTTCGAGAACTATTTTGGTCTTTTTTAGAAAAAATTATAATTGATATTTTTGAAGGTGTTAGACTTATGTTTTTGATTTTTTGCAAAAAATAGGAAAAATAGAAATTTGTATGTGTTAGTCTTCAATCACGAAGTTTTTTGAGAAAAACATGAAAAATGAATTATTTTGCTCATTTTAGAGAACTAATTTGGACCCTTTTTGAAAAAATGATAATTGATATTTTTGAAGGTGTTAGACTTCAGTTTTTGATTTTCTGCAAAAAATTGGAAAAATTGAAATTTGTATGTGTTAGTCTTTATTCACGGAATTTTTTGAGAAAAACATGAAAAATGAAGTATTTTGCTCATTTTAGAGAACTATTTTGGTCTTTTTTAGAAAAAATGATAATTGATATTTTTGAAGGTGTTACACTTCAGTTTTTGATTTTATGCAAAAAATAGGAAAAATAGAAATTTGTATGTGTTAGTCTTCAATCCAGGAGTTTTTTGAGAAAAACATGAAAAATGAAGTATTTTCCTCATTTTAGAGAACTATTTTGGTCTTTTTTAGACAAAATGATAATTGATATTTTTGAAGGTGTTAGACTTCATTTTTTGATTTTTTGCAAAAATAGGAAAAATAGAAATTTGTATGTGTTAGTCTTCAATCACGAAGTTTTTTGAGAAAAACATGAAAAATGAAGTATTTTGCTCATTTTAGAGAACTATTTTGGACTCTTTTAGAAAAAATGATAATTGATATTTTTGAAGGTGTTAGACTTCAGTTTTTGATTTTTTGCAAAAAATAGGAAAAATAGAAATTTGTATGTGTTAGTCTTCAATCACGAAGTATTTTGAGAAAAAACACGAAAAATGAAGTATTTTGCTCATTTTAGAGAACTATTTTGGACCCTTTTAGAAAAAAATGATAATTGATATTTTTGAAGGTGGACTTCAGTTTTTGATTTTTTGCAAAAAAATAGGAAAAATAGAAATTTGTATGTGTTAGTCTTCAATCACGAAGTTTTTTGAGAAAAACATGAAAAATGAAGTATTTTGATCATTTTAGAGAACTATTTTGGACCCTTTTAGAAAAAATGATAATTGATATTTTTGAAGGTGTTAGACTTCAGTTTTTGATTTTCTGCAAAAAATTGGAAAAATTGAAATTTGTATGTGTTAGTCTTTATTCACGGAATTTTTTGAGAAAAACATGAAAAATGAAGTATTTTGCACATTTTAGAGAACTATTTTGGACCCTTTTAGAAAAAATGATAATTGATATTTTTGAAGGTGTTAGACTTCAGTTTTTGATTTTATGCAAAAAATAGAAAAATAGAAATTTGTATGTGTTAGTCTTCAATCCAGGAGTTTTTTGAGAAAAAACATGAAAAATGAAGTATTTTGCTCATTTTCGAGAACTATTTTGGTATTTTTTAGAAAAAAATATAATTGATATTTTTGAAGGTGTTAGACTTATGTTTTTGATTTTTTGCAAAAAATAGGAAAAATAGAAATTTGTATGTGTTAGTCTTCAATCACGAAGTTTTTTGAGAAAAACATGAAAAATGAAGTATTTTGCTCATTTTAGAGAACTAATTTGGACCCTTTTAGAAAAAATGATAATTGATATTTTTGAAGGTGTTAGACTTCAGTTTTTGATTTTCTGCAAAAAATTGGAAAAATTGAAATTTGTATGTGTTAGTCTTTATTCACGGAATTTGTTGAGAAAAACATGAAAAATGAAGTATTTTGCTCATTTTAGGGAACTATTTTGGTCTTTTTTAGAAAAAATGATAATTGATATTTTTGAAGGTGTTAAACTTCAGTTTTTGATTTTATGCAAAAAATAGGAAAAATATAAATTTGTATGTGTTAGTCTTCAATCCAGGAGTTTTTTGAGAAAAACATGAAAAATGAGGTGTTTCCCTCATTTTAGAGAACTATTTTGGTCTTTTTTAGACAAAATGATAATTGATATTTTTGAAGGTGTTAGACTTAATTTTTTGATTTTTTGCAAAAAATAGGAAAAATAGAAATTTGTATGTGTTAGTCTTCAATCACGAAGTTTTTTGAGAAAAACATGAAAAATGAAGTATTTTGCTCATTTTAGAGAACTATTTTGGACTCTTTTAGAAAAAATGATAATTGATATTTTTGAAGGTGTTAGACTTCAGTTTTTGATTTTTTGCAAAAAATAGGAAAAATAGAAATTTGTATGTGTTAGTCTTCAATCACGAAGTTTTTTGAGAAAAACATGAAAAATGAAGTATTTTGCTCATTTTAGAGAACTATTTTGGACCCTTTTAGAAAAAGTGATAATTGATATTTTTTATGGTGTTAGACTTCCGTTTTTGATTTTCTGCAAAAAAATGGAAAAATTGAAATTTGTATCTGTTAGTACTTATTCACGGAATTTTTTGAGAAAAACATGAAAAATGAAGTATTTTGCTCATTTTAGAGAACTATTTTGGTCTTTTTTAGAAAAAATGATAATTGATATTTTTGAAGGTGTTAAACTTCAGTTTTTGATTTTATGCAAAAAATAGGAAAAATAGAAATTTGTATGTGTTAGTCTTCAATCCAGGAGTTTTTTGAGAAAAACATGAAAAATGAAGTATTTTCCTCATTTTAGAGAACTATTTTGGTCTCTTTTAGAAAAAATGATAATTGATATTTTTGAAGGTGTTAGACTTCAGTTTTTGATTTTTTGCAAAAAATAGGAAAAATAGAAATTTGTATGTGTTAGTCTTCAATCACGAAGTATTTTGAGAAAAACACGAAAAATGAAGTATTTTGCTCATTTTAGAGAACTATTTTGGACCCTTTTAGAAAAAATGATAATTGATATTTTTGAAGGTGTTAGACTTGAGTTTTTGATTTTATGCAAAAAATAGGAAAAATAGAAATTTGTATGTGTTAGTCTTTAATCCCGGAGTTTTTTGAGAAAAACATGAAAAATGAAGTATTTTGCTCATTTTAGAGAACTATTTTGGTCTTTTTTAGAAAAAATGATAATTGATATTTTTGAAGGTGTTAGACTTCAGTTTTTGATTTATTGCAAAAAATAGGAAAAATAGAAATTTGTATGTGTTAGTCTTCAATCACGAAGCTTTTTGAGAAAAACATGAAAAATGAAGTATTTTGCTCATTTTAGAGAACAATTTTGGACCCTTTTAGAAAAAATGATAATTGATATTTTTGAAGGTGTTAGACTTCAGTTTTTTATTTTCTGCAAAAAATAGGAAAAATAGAAATTTGTATGTGTTAGTCTTTATTCACCGAATTTTTTGAGAAAAACATGAAAAATGAAGTATTTTGCACATTTTAGAGAACTATTTTGGACCCTTTTAGAAAAAATGATAATTGATATTTTTGAAGGTGTTAGACTTCAGTTTTTGATTTTATGCAAAAAATAGAAAAATAGAAATTTGTATGTGTTAGTCTTCAATCCAGGAGTTTTTTGAGAAAAACATGAAAAATGAAGTATTTTGCTCATTTTAGAGAACTATTTTGGTCTTTTTTAGAAAAAATGATAATTGATATTTTTGAAGGTGCGAGACTTCAGTTTTTTATTTTTTGCAAAAAATAGGAAAAATAGAAATTTGTATGTGTTAGTCTTCAATCACGAAGTTTTTTGAGAAAAACATGAAAAATGAAGTATTTTGCTCATTTTAGAGAACTAATTTGGACCCTTTTAGAAAAAATGATAATTGATATTTTTGAAGGTGTTAGACTTCAGTTTTTGATTTTATGCAAAAAATTGGAAAAATAGAAATTTGTATGTGTTAGTCTTTAATCCCGGAATTTTTTGAGAAAAACATGAAAAATGAAGTATTTTGCTCATTTTAGAGAACTATTTTGGTCTTTTTTAGAAAAAATGATAATTGATATTTTTGAAGGTGTTACACTTCAGTTTTTGATTTTATGCAAAAAATAGGAAAAATAGAAATTTGTATGTGTTAGTCTTCAATCCAGGAGTTTTTTGAGAAAAACATGAAAAATGAAGTATTTTCCTCATTTTAGAGAACTATTTTGGTCTTTTTTAGACAAAATGGTAATTGATATTTTTGAAGGTGTTAGACTTCATTTTTTGATTTTTTGCAAAAATAGGAAAAATAGAAATTTGTATGTGTTAGTCTTCAATCACGAAGTTTTTTGAGAAAAACATGAAAAATGAAGTATTCTGCTCATTTTAGAGAACTATTTTGGACTCTTTTAGAAAAAATGATAATTGATATTTTTGAAGGTGTTAGACTTCAGTTTTTGATTTTTTGCAAAAAATAGGAAAAATAGAAATTTGTATGTGTTAGTCTTCAATCACGAAGTATTTTGAGAAAAACACGAAAAATGAAGTATTTTGCTCATTTTAGAGAACTATTTTGGACCCTTTTAGAAAAAATGATAATTGATATTTTTGAAGGTGGACTTCAGTTTTTGATTTTTTGCAAAAAATAGGAAAAATAGAAATTTGTATGTGTTAGTCTTCAATCACGAAGTTTTTTGAGAAAAACATGAAAAATGAAGTATTTTGATCATTTTAGAGAACTATTTTGGACCCTTTTAGAAAAAATGATAATTGATATTTTTGAAGGTGTTAGACTTCAGTTTTTGATTTTATGCAAAAAATAGGAAAAAATAGAAATTTGTATGTGTTAGTCTTCAATCCCGGAGTTTTTTGAGAAAAACATGAAAAATGAAGTATTTTGCTCATTTTAGAGAACTATTTTGGTCTTTTTTAGAAAAAATGATAATTGATATTTTTGAAGGTGTTAGACTTCAGTTTTTGATTTATTGCAAAAAATAGGAAAAATAGAAATTTGTATGTGTTAGTCTTCAATCACGAAGTTTTTTGAGAAAAACATGAAAAATGAAGTATTTTGCTCATTTTAGAGAACAATTTTGGACCCTTTTAGAAAAAATGATAATTGATATTTTTGAAGGTGTTAGACTTCAGTTTTTTATTTTCTGCAAAAAATAGAAAAATAGAAATTTGTATGTGTTAGTCTTCAATCCAGGAGTTTTTTGAGAAAAACATGAAAAATGAAGTATTTTTCTCATTTTCGAGAACTATTTTGGTCTTTTTTAGAAAAAATGATAATTGATATTTTTGAAGGTGTTAGACTTATGTTTTTGATTTTTGGCAAAAAATAGGAAAAATAGAAATTTGTATGTGTTAGTCTTCAATCACGAAGTTTTTTGAGAAAAACATGAAAAATGAAGTATTTTGCTCATTTTAGAGAACTAATTTGGACCCTTTTAGAAAAAATGATAATTGATATTTTTGAAGGTGTTAGACTTCAGTTTTTGATTTTCTGCAAAAAATTGGAAAAATTGAAATTTGTATGTGTTAGTCTTTATTCACGGAATATTTTGAGAAAAACATGAAAAATGAAGTATATTGCTCATTTTAGAGAACTATTTTGGTCTTTTTTAGAAAAAATGATAATTGATATTTTTGAAGGTGTTACACTTCAGTTTTTGATTTTATGCAAAAAATAGGAAAAATAGAAATTTGTATGTGTTAGTCTTCAATCCAGGAGTTTTTTGAGAAAAACATGAAAAATGAAGTATTTTCCTCATTTTAGAGAACTATTTTGGTCTTTTTTAGACAAAATGATAATTGATATTTTTGAAGGTGTTAGACTTAATTTTTTGATTTTTTGCAAAAATAGGAAAAATAGAAATTTGTATGTGTTAGTCTTCAATCACGAAGTTTTTTGAGAAAAACATGAAAAATGAAGTATTTTGCTCATTTTAGAGAACTATTTTGGACTCTTTTAGAAAAAATGATAATTGATATTTTTGAAGGTGTTAGACTTCAGTTTTTGATTTTTTGCAAAAAATAGGAAAAATAGAAATTTGTATGTGTTAGTCTTCAATCACGAAGTATTTTGAGAAAAACACGAAAAATGAAGTATTTTGCTCATTTTAGAGAACTATTTTGGACCCTTTTAGAAAAAATGATAATTGATATTTTTGAAGGTGGACTTCAGTTTTTGATTTTTTGTAAAAAATAGGAAAAATAGAAATTTGTATGTGTTAGTCTTCAATCACGAAGTTTTTTGAGAAAAACATGAAAAATGAAGTATTTTGCTCATTTTAGAGAACTATTTTGGACTCTTTTAGAAAAAATGATAATTGATATTTTTGAAGGTGTTAGACTTCAGTTTTTGATTTTATGCAAAAAATAGGAAAAATAGAAATTTGTATGTGTTAGTCTTCAATCCCGGAGTTTTTTGAGAAAAACATGAAAAATGAAGTATTTTTCTCATTTTAGAGAACTATTTTGGTCTTTTTTAGAAAAAATGATAATTGATATTTTTGAAGGTGTTAGACTTCAGTTTTTGATTTATTGCAAAAAATAGGAAAAATAGAAATTTGTATGTGTTAGTCTTCAATCACGAAGTTTTTTGAGAAAAACATGAAAAATGAAGTATTTTGCTCATTTTAGAGAACAATTTTGGACCCTTTTAGAAAAAATGATAATTGATATTTTTGAAGGTGTTAGACTTCAGTTTTTTATTTTCTGCAAAAAATAGGAAAAATAGAAATTTGTATGTGTTAGTCTTTATTCACGGAATTTTTTGAGAAAAACATGAAAAATGAAGTATTTTGCACATTTTAGAGAACTATTTTGGACCCTTTTAGAAAAAATGATAATTGATATTTTTGAAGGTGTTAGACTTCAGTTTTTGATTTTATGCAAAAAATAGAAAAATAGAAATTTGTATGTGTTAGTCTTCAATCCAGGAGTTTTTTGAGAAAAACATGAAAAATGAAGTATTTTTCTCATTTTCGAGAACTATTTTGGTCTTTTTTAGAAAAAATGATAATTGATATTTTTGAAGGTGTTAGACTTATGTTTTTGATTTTTGGCAAAAAATAGGAAAAATAGAAATTTGTATGTGTTAGTCTTCAATCACGAAGTTTTTTGAGAAAAACATGAAAAATGAAGTATTTTGCTCATTTTAGAGAACTAATTTGGACCCTTTTAGAAAAAATGATAATTGATATTTTTGAAGGTGTTAGACTTCAGTTTTTGATTTTCTGCAAAAAATTGGAAAAATTGAAATTTGTATGTGTTAGTCTTTATTCACGGAATATTTTGAGAAAAACATGAAAAATGAAGTATATTGCTCATTTTAGAGAACTATTTTGGTCTTTTTTAGAAAAAATGATAATTGATATTTTTGAAGGTGTTACACTTCAGTTTTTGATTTTATGCAAAAAATAGGAAAAATAGAAATTTGTATGTGTTAGTCTTCAATCCAGGAGTTTTTTGAGAAAAACATGAAAAATGAAGTATTTTCCTCATTTTAGAGAACTATTTTGGTCTTTTTTAGACAAAATGATAATTGATATTTTTGAAGGTGTTAGACTTAATTTTTTGATTTTTTGCAAAAATAGGAAAAATAGAAATTTGTATGTGTTAGTCTTCAATCACGAAGTTTTTTGAGAAAAACATGAAAAATGAAGTATTTTGCTCATTTTAGAGAACTATTTTGGACTCTTTTAGAAAAAATGATAATTGATATTTTTGAAGGTGTTAGACTTCAGTTTTTGATTTTTTGCAAAAAATAGGAAAAATAGAAATTTGTATGTGTTAGTCTTCAATCACGAAGTATTTTGAGAAAAACACGAAAAATGAAGTATTTTGCTCATTTTAGAGAACTATTTTGGACCCTTTTAGAAAAAATGATAATTGATATTTTTGAAGGTGGACTTCAGTTTTTGATTTTTTGTAAAAAATAGGAAAAATAGAAATTTGTATGTGTTAGTCTTCAATCACGAAGTTTTTTGAGAAAAACATGAAAAATGAAGTATTTTGCTCATTTTAGAGAACTATTTTGGACTCTTTTAGAAAAAATGATAATTGATATTTTTGAAGGTGTTAGACTTCAGTTTTTGATTTTATGCAAAAAATAGGAAAAATAGAAATTTGTATGTGTTAGTCTTCAATCCCGGAGTTTTTTGAGAAAAACATGAAAAATGAAGTATTTTTCTCATTTTAGAGAACTATTTTGGTCTTTTTTAGAAAAAATGATAATTGATATTTTTGAAGGTGTTAGACTTCAGTTTTTGATTTTTTGCAAAAAATAGGAAAAATAGAAATTTGTATGTGTTAGTCTTCAATCACGAAGTTTTTTGAGAAAAACATGAAAAATGAAGTATTTTGCTCATTTTAGAGAACAATTTTGGACCCTTTTAGAAAAAATGATAATTGATATTTTTGAAGGTGTTAGACTTCAGTTTTTTATTTTCTGCAAAAAATAGGAAAAATAGAAATTTGTATGTGTTAGTCTTTATTCACGGAATTTTTTGAGAAAAACATGAAAAATGAAGTATTTTGCACATTTTAGAGAACTATTTTGGACCCTTTTAGAAAAAATGATAATTGATATTTTTGAAGGTGTTAGACTTCAGTTTTTGATTTTATGCAAAAAATAGAAAAATAGAAATTTGTATGTGTTAGTCTTCAATCCAGGAGTTTTTTGAGAAAAACATGAAAAATGAAGTATTTTTCTCATTTTCGAGAACTATTTTGGTCTTTTTTAGAAAAAATGATAATTGATATTTTTTAAGGTGTTAGACTTATGTTTTTGATTTTTTGCAAAAAATAGGAAAAATAGAAATTTGTATGTGTTAGTCTTCAATCACGAAGTTTTTTGAGAAAAACATGAAAAATGAAGTATTTTGCTCATTTTAGAGAACTAATTTGGACCCTTTTAGAAAAAATGATAATTGATATTTTTGAAGGTGTTAGACTTCAGTTTTTGATTTTCTGCAAAAAATTGGAAAAATTGAAATTTGTATGTGTTAGTCTTTATTCACGGAATATGTTGAGAAAAACATGAAAAATGAAGTATTTTGCTCATTTTAGAGAACTATTTTGGTCTTTTTTAGAAAAAATGATAATTGATATTTTTGAAGGTGTTACACTTCAGTTTTTGATTTTATGCAAAAAATAGGAAAAATAGAAATTTGTATGTGTTAGTCTTCAATCCAGGAGTTTTTTGAGAAAAACATGAAAAATGAAGTATTTTCCTCATTTTAGAGAACTATTTTGGTCTTTTTTAGACAAAATGATAATTGATATTTTTGAAGGTGTTAGACTTAATTTTTTGATTTTTTGCAAAAATAGGAAAAATAGAAATTTGTATGTGTTAGTCTTCAATCACGAAGTTTTTTGAGAAAAACATGAAAAATGAAGTATTTTGCTCATTTTAGAGAACTATTTTGGACTCTTTTAGAAAAAATGATAATTGATATTTTTGAAGGTGTTAGACTTCAGTTTTTGATTTTTTGCAAAAAATAGGAAAAATAGAAATTTGTATGTGTTAGTCTTCAATCACGAAGTATTTTGAGAAAAACACGAAAAATGAAGTATTTTGCTCATTTTAGAGAACTATTTTGGACCCTTTTAGAAAAAATGATAATTGATATTTTTGAAGGTGGACTTCAGTTTTTGATTTTTTGTAAAAAATAGGAAAAATAGAAATTTGTATGTGTTAGTCTTCAATCACGAAGTTTTTTGAGAAAAACATGAAAAATGAAGTATTTTGCTCATTTTAGAGAACTATTTTGGACTCTTTTAGAAAAAATTATAATTGATATTTTTGAAGGTGTTAGACTTCAGTTTTTGATTTTATGCAAAAAATAGGAAAAATAGAAATTTGTATGTGTTAGTCTTCAATCCCGGAGTTTTTTGAGAAAAACATGAAAAATGAAGTATTTTTCTCATTTTAGAGAACTATTTTGGTCTTTTTTAGAAAAAATGATAATTGATATTTTTGAAGGTGTTAGACTTCAGTTTTTGATTTTATGCAAAAAATAGGAAAAATAGAAATTTGTATGTGTTAGTCTTCAATCCCGGAGTTTTTTGAGAAAAACATGAAAAATGAAGTATTTTTCTCATTTTAGAGAACTATTTTGGTCTTTTTTAGAAAAAATGATAATTGATATTTTTGAAGGTGTTAGACTTCAGTTTTTGATTTTTTGCAAAAAATAGTAAAAATAGAAATTTGTATGTGTTAGTCTTCAATCACGAAGGATTTTGAGAAAAACACGAAAAATGAAGTATTTTGCTCATTTTAGAGAACAATTTTGGACCCTTTTAGAAAAAATGATAAATGATATTTTTGAAGGTGTTAGACTTCAGTTTTTGATTTTATGCAAAAAATAGGAAAAATAGAAATTTGTATGTGTTAGTCTTTAATCCCGGAGTTTTTTGAGAAAAACATGAAAAATGAAGTATTTTGCTCATTTTAGAGAACTATTTTGGTCTTTTTTAGAAAAAATGATAATTGATATTTTTGTAGGTGTTAGACTTCAGTTTTTGATTTTTTGCAAAAAATAGGAAAAATAGAAATTTGTATGTGTTAGTCTTCAATCACGAAGTTTTTTGAGAAAAACATGAAAAATGAAGTATTTTGCTCATTTTAGAGAACAATTTTGGACCCTTTTAGAAAAAATGATAATTGTTATTTTTGAAGGTGTTAGACTTCAGTTTTTTATTTTTTGCAAAAAATAGGAAAAATAGAAATTTGTATGTGTTAGTCTTCAATCACGAAGTTTTTTGAGAAAAACATGAAAAATGAAGTATTTTGCTCATTTTGGAGAACTATTTTGGACCCTTTTAGAAAAAATGATAATTGATATTTTTGAAGGTGTTAGACTTCAGTTTTTTATTTTATGCAAAAAAATTGGAAAAATAGAAATTTGTATGTGTTAGTCTTCAATCCAGGAGTTTTTTGAGAAAAACATGAAAAATGAAGTATTTTGCTCATTTTAGAGAACTATTTTGGTCTTTTTTAGAAAAAATGATAATTGATATTTTTGAAGGTGTTAGACTTCAGTTTTTGATTTTTTGCAAAAAATAGGAAAAATAGAAATTTGTATGTGTTAGTCTTCAATCCCGGAGTTTTTTGAGAAAAACATGAAAAATGAAGTATTTTGCTCATTTTAGGGAACTATTTGGGACCCTTTTAGAAAAAATGATAATTGATATTTTTGAAGGTGTTAGACTTCAGTTTTTGATTTTCTGCAAAAAATTGGAAAAATTGAAATTTGTATGTGTTAGTCTTTATTCACGGAATTTTTTGAGAAAAACATGAAAAATCAAGTATTTTGCACATTTTAGAGAACTATTTTGGACCCTTTTAGAAAAAATGATAATTGATATTTTTGAAGGTGTTAGACTTCAGTTTTTGATTTTATGCAAAAAATAGAAAAATAGAAATTTGTATGTGTTAGTCTTCAATCCAGGAGTTTTTTGAGAAAAACATGAAAAATGAAGTATTTTGCTCATTTTCGAGAACTATTTTGGTCTTTTTTAGAAAAAATTATAATTGATATTTTTGAAGGTGTTAGACTTATGTTTTTGATTTTTTGCAAAAAATAGGAAAAATAGAAATTTGTATGTGTTAGTCTTCAATCACGAAGTTTTTTGAGAAAAACATGAAAAATGAAGTATTTTGCTCATTTTAGAGAACTAATTTGGACCCTTTTAGAAAAAATGATAATTGATATTTTTGAAGGTGTTAGACTTCAGTTTTTGATTTTCTGCAAAAAATTGGAAAAATTGAAATTTGTATGTGTTAGTCTTTATTCACGGAATTTTTTGAGAAAAACATGAAAAATGAAGTATTTTGCTCATTTTAGAGAACTATTTTGGTCTTTTTTAGAAAAAATGATAATTGATATTTTTGAAGGTGTTACACTTCAGTTTTTGATTTTATGCAAAAAATAGGAAAAATAGAAATTTGTATGTGTTAGTCTTCAATCCAGGAGTTTTTTGAGAAAAACATGAAAAATGAAGTATTTTCCTCATTTTAGAGAACTATTTTGGTCTTTTTTAGAAAAAATGATAATTGATATTTTTGAAGGTGTTACACTTCAGTTTTTGATTTTATGCAAAAAATAGGAAAAATAGAAATTTGTATGTGTTAGTCTTCAATCCAGGAGTTTTTTGAGAAAAACATGAAAAATGAAGTATTTTCCTCATTTTAGAGAACTATTTTGGTCTTTTTTAGACAAAATGATAATTGATATTTTTGAAGGTGTTAGACTTCATTTTTTGATTTTTTGCAAAAATAGGAAAAATAGAAATTTGTATGTGTTAGTCTTCAATCACGAAGTTTTTTGAGAAAAACATGAAAAATGAAGTATTTTGCTCATTTTAGAGAACTATTTTGGACTCTTTTAGAAAAAATGATAATTGATATTTTTGAAGGTGTTAGACTTCAGTTTTTGATTTTTTGCAAAAAATAGGAAAAATAGAAATTTGTATGTGTTAGTCTTCAATCACGAAGTATTTTGAGAAAAAACACGAAAAATGAAGTATTTTGCTCATTTTAGAGAACTATTTTGGACCCTTTTAGAAAAAAATGATAATTGATATTTTTGAAGGTGGACTTCAGTTTTTGATTTTTTTCAAAAAAATAGGAAAAATAGAAATTTGTATGTGTTAGTCTTCAATCACGAAGTTTTTTGAGAAAAACATGAAAAATGAAGTATTTTGCTCATTTTAGAGAACTATTTTGGACTCTTTTAGAAAAAATTATAATTGATATTTTTGAAGGTGTTAGACTTCAGTTTTTGATTTTATGCAAAAAATAGGAAAAATAGAAATTTGTATGTGTTAGTCTTCAATCCCGGAGTTTTTTGAGAAAAACATGAAAAATGAAGTATTTTTCTCATTTTAGAGAACTATTTTGGTCTTTTTTAGAAAAAATGATAATTGATATTTTTGAAGGTGTTAGACTTCAGTTTTTGATTTTATGCAAAAAATAGGAAAAATAGAAATTTGTATGTGTTAGTCTTCAATCCCGGAGTTTTTTGAGAAAAACATGAAAAATGAAGTATTTTTCTCATTTTAGAGAACTATTTTGGTCTTTTTTAGAAAAAATGATAATTGATATTTTTGAAGGTGTTAGACTTCAGTTTTTGATTTTTTGCAAAAAATAGTAAAAATAGAAATTTGTATGTGTTAGTCTTCAATCACGAAGGATTTTGAGAAAAACACGAAAAATGAAGTATTTTGCTCATTTTAGAGAACAATTTTGGACCCTTTTAGAAAAAATGATAAATGATATTTTTGAAGGTGTTAGACTTCAGTTTTTGATTTTATGCAAAAAATAGGAAAAATAGAAATTTGTATGTGTTAGTCTTTAATCCCGGAGTTTTTTGAGAAAAACATGAAAAATGAAGTATTTTGCTCATTTTAGAGAACTATTTTGGTCTTTTTTAGAAAAAATGATAATTGATATTTTTGTAGGTGTTAGACTTCAGTTTTTGATTTTTTGCAAAAAATAGGAAAAATAGAAATTTGTATGTGTTAGTCTTCAATCACGAAGTTTTTTGAGAAAAACATGAAAAATGAAGTATTTTGCTCATTTTAGAGAACAATTTTGGACCCTTTTAGAAAAAATGATAATTGTTATTTTTGAAGGTGTTAGACTTCAGTTTTTTATTTTTTGCAAAAAATAGGAAAAATAGAAATTTGTATGTGTTAGTCTTCAATCACGAAGTTTTTTGAGAAAAACATGAAAAATGAAGTATTTTGCTCATTTTGGAGAACTATTTTGGACCCTTTTAGAAAAAATGATAATTGATATTTTTGAAGGTGTTAGACTTCAGTTTTTTATTTTATGCAAAAAAATTGGAAAAATAGAAATTTGTATGTGTTAGTCTTCAATCCAGGAGTTTTTTGAGAAAAACATGAAAAATGAAGTATTTTGCTCATTTTAGAGAACTATTTTGGTCTTTTTTAGAAAAAATGATAATTGATATTTTTGAAGGTGTTAGACTTCAGTTTTTGATTTTTTGCAAAAAATAGGAAAAATAGAAATTTGTATGTGTTAGTCTTCAATCCCGGAGTTTTTTGAGAAAAACATGAAAAATGAAGTATTTTGCTCATTTTAGGGAACTATTTGGGACCCTTTTAGAAAAAATGATAATTGATATTTTTGAAGGTGTTAGACTTCAGTTTTTGATTTTCTGCAAAAAATTGGAAAAATTGAAATTTGTATGTGTTAGTCTTTATTCACGGAATTTTTTGAGAAAAACATGAAAAATCAAGTATTTTGCACATTTTAGAGAACTATTTTGGACCCTTTTAGAAAAAATGATAATTGATATTTTTGAAGGTGTTAGACTTCAGTTTTTGATTTTATGCAAAAAATAGAAAAATAGAAATTTGTATGTGTTAGTCTTCAATCCAGGAGTTTTTTGAGAAAAACATGAAAAATGAAGTATTTTGCTCATTTTCGAGAACTATTTTGGTCTTTTTTAGAAAAAATTATAATTGATATTTTTGAAGGTGTTAGACTTATGTTTTTGATTTTTTGCAAAAAATAGGAAAAATAGAAATTTGTATGTGTTAGTCTTCAATCACGAAGTTTTTTGAGAAAAACATGAAAAATGAAGTATTTTGCTCATTTTAGAGAACTAATTTGGACCCTTTTAGAAAAAATGATAATTGATATTTTTGAAGGTGTTAGACTTCAGTTTTTGATTTTCTGCAAAAAATTGGAAAAATTGAAATTTGTATGTGTTAGTCTTTATTCACGGAATTTTTTGAGAAAAACATGAAAAATGAAGTATTTTGCTCATTTTAGAGAACTATTTTGGTCTTTTTTAGAAAAAATGATAATTGATATTTTTGAAGGTGTTACACTTCAGTTTTTGATTTTATGCAAAAAATAGGAAAAATAGAAATTTGTATGTGTTAGTCTTCAATCCAGGAGTTTTTTGAGAAAAACATGAAAAATGAAGTATTTTCCTCATTTTAGAGAACTATTTTGGTCTTTTTTAGAAAAAATGATAATTGATATTTTTGAAGGTGTTACACTTCAGTTTTTGATTTTATGCAAAAAATAGGAAAAATAGAAATTTGTATGTGTTAGTCTTCAATCCAGGAGTTTTTTGAGAAAAACATGAAAAATGAAGTATTTTCCTCATTTTAGAGAACTATTTTGGTCTTTTTTAGACAAAATGATAATTGATATTTTTGAAGGTGTTAGACTTCATTTTTTGATTTTTTGCAAAAATAGGAAAAATAGAAATTTGTATGTGTTAGTCTTCAATCACGAAGTTTTTTGAGAAAAACATGAAAAATGAAGTATTTTGCTCATTTTAGAGAACTATTTTGGACTCTTTTAGAAAAAATGATAATTGATATTTTTGAAGGTGTTAGACTTCAGTTTTTGATTTTTTGCAAAAAATAGGAAAAATAGAAATTTGTATGTGTTAGTCTTCAATCACGAAGTATTTTGAGAAAAAACACGAAAAATGAAGTATTTTGCTCATTTTAGAGAACTATTTTGGACCCTTTTAGAAAAAAATGATAATTGATATTTTTGAAGGTGGACTTCAGTTTTTGATTTTTTTCAAAAAAATAGGAAAAATAGAAATTTGTATGTGTTAGTCTTCAATCACGAAGTTTTTTGAGAAAAACATGAAAAATGAAGTATTTTGATCATTTTAGAGAACTATTTTGGACCCTTTTAGAAAAAATGATAATTGATATTTTTGAAGGTGTTAGACTTCAGTTTTTGATTTTCTGCAAAAAATTGGAAAAATTGAAATTTGTATGTGTTAGTCTTTATTCACGGAATTTTTTGAGAAAAACATGAAAAATGAAGTATTTTGCACATTTTAGAGAACTATTTTGGACCCTTTTAGAAAAAATAATAATTGATATTTTTGAAGGTGTTAGACTTCAGTTTTTGATTTTATGCAAAAAATAGAAAAATAGAAATTTGTATGTGTTAGTCTTCAATCCAGGAGTTTTTTGAGAAAAACATGAAAAATGAAGTATTTTGCTCATTTTCGAGAACTATTTTGGTATTTTTTAGAAAAAAATATAATTGATATTTTTGAAGGTGTTAGACTTATGTTTTTGATTTTTTGCAAAAAATAGGAAAAATAGAAATTTGTATGTGTTAGTCTTCAATCACGAAGTTTTTTGAGAAAAACATGAAAAATGAAGTATTTTGCTCATTTTAGAGAACTAATTTGGACCCTTTTAGAAAAAATGATAATTGATATTTTTGAAGGTGTTAGACTTCAGTTTTTGATTTTCTGCAAAAAATTGGAAAAATTGAAATTTGTATGTGTTAGTCTTTATTCACGGAATTTTTTGAGAAAAACATGAAAAATGAAGTATTTTGCTCATTTTAGAGAACTATTTTGGTCTTTTTTAGAAAAAATGATAATTGATATTTTTGAAGGTGTTAAACTTCAGTTTTTGATTTTATGCAAAAAATAGGAAAAATATAAATTTGTATGTGTTAGTCTTCAATCCAGGAGTTTTTTGAGAAAAACATGAAAAATGAGGTATTTCCCTCATTTTAGAGAACTATTTTGGTCTTTTTTAGACAAAATGATAATTGATATTTTTGAAGGTGTTAGACTTAATTTTTTGATTTTTTGCAAAAAATAGGAAAAATAGAAATTTGTATGTGTTAGTCTTCAATCACGAAGTTTTTTGAGAAAAACATGAAAAATGAAGTATTTTGCTCATTTTAGAGAACTATTTTGGACTCTTTTAGAAAAAATGATAATTGATATTTTTGAAGGTGTTAGACTTCAGTTTTTGATTTTTTGCAAAAAATAGGAAAAATAGAAATTTGTATGTGTTAGTCTTCAATCACGAAGTTTTTTGAGAAAAACATGAAAAATGAAGTATTTTGCTCATTTTAGAGAACTATTTTGGACCCTTTTAGAAAAAGTGATAATTGATATTTTTTATGGTGTTAGACTTCCGTTTTTGATTTTCTGCAAAAAAATGGAAAAATTGAAATTTGTATCTGTTAGTACTTATTCACGGAATTTTTTGAGAAAAACATGAAAAATGAAGTATTTTGCTCATTTTAGAGAACTATTTTGGTCTTTTTTAGAAAAAATGATAATTGATATTTTTGAAGGTGTTAAACTTCAGTTTTTGATTTTATGCAAAAAATAGGAAAAATAGAAATTTGTATGTGTTAGTCTTCAATCCAGGAGTTTTTTGAGAAAAACATGAAAAATGAAGTATTTTCCTCATTTTAGAGAACTATTTTGGTCTCTTTTAGAAAAAATGATAATTGATATTTTTGAAGGTGTTAGACTTCGGTTTTTGATTTTTTGCAAAAAATAGGAAAAATAGAAATTTGTATGTGTTAGTCTTCAATCACGAAGTATTTTGAGAAAAACACGAAAAATGAAGTATTTTGCTCATTTTAGAGAACTATTTTGGACCCTTTTAGAAAAAATGATAATTGATATTTTTGAAGGTGTTAGACTTGAGTTTTTGATTTTATGCAAAAAATAGGAAAAATAGAAATTTGTATGTGTTAGTCTTTAATCCCGGAGTTTTTTGAGAAAAACATGAAAAATGAAGTATTTTGCTCATTTTAGAGAACTATTTTGGTCTTTTTTAGAAAAAATGATAATTGATATTTTTGAAGGTGTTAGACTTCAGTTTTTGATTTATTGCAAAAAATAGGAAAAATAGAAATTTGTATGTGTTAGTCTTCAATCACGAAGCTTTTTGAGAAAAACATGAAAAATGAAGTATTTTGCTCATTTTAGAGAACAATTTTGGACCCTTTTAGAAAAAATGATAATTGATATTTTTGAAGGTGTTAGACTTCAGTTTTTTATTTTCTGCAAAAAATAGGAAAAATAGAAATTTGTATGTGTTAGTCTTTATTCACGGAATTTTTTGAGAAAAACATGAAAAATGAAGTATTTTGCACATTTTAGAGAACTATTTTGGACCCTTTTAGAAAAAATGATAATTGATATTTTTGAAGGTGTTAGACTTCAGTTTTTGATTTTATGCAAAAAATAGAAAAATAGAAATTTGTATGTGTTAGTCTTCAATCCAGGAGTTTTTTGAGAAAAACATGAAAAATGAAGTATTTTGCTCATTTTAGAGAACTATTTTGGTCTTTTTTAGAAAAAATGATAATTGATATTTTTGAAGGTGCGAGACTTCAGTTTTTGATTTTTTGTAAAAAATAGGAAAAATAGAAATTTGTATGTGTTAGTCTTCAATCACGAAGTTTTTTGAGAAAAACATGAAAAATGAAGTATTTTGCTCATTTTAGAGAACTAATTTGGACCCTTTTAGAAAAAATGATAATTGATATTTTTGAAGGTGTTAGACTTCAGTTTTTGATTTTATGCAAAAAATAGAAAAATAGAAATTTGTATGTGTTAGTCTTCAATCCAGGAGTTTTTTGAGAAAAACATGAAAAATGAAGTATTTTGCTCATTTTCGAGAACTATTTTGGTATTTTTTAGAAAAAAATATAATTGATATTTTTGAAGGTGTTAGACTTATGTTTTTGATTTTTTGCAAAAAATAGGAAAAATAGAAATTTGTATGTGTTAGTCTTCAATCACGAAGTTTTTTGAGAAAAACATGAAAAATGAAGTATTTTGCTCATTTTAGAGAACTAATTTGGACCCTTTTAGAAAAAATGATAATTGATATTTTTGAAGGTGTTAGACTTCAGTTTTTGATTTTCTGCAAAAAATTGGAAAAATTGAAATTTGTATGTGTTAGTCTTTATTCACGGAATTTTTTGAGAAAAACATGAAAAATGAAGTATTTTGCTCATTTTAGAGAACTATTTTGGTCTTTTTTAGAAAAAATGATAATTGATATTTTTGAAGGTGTTAAACTTCAGTTTTTGATTTTATGCAAAAAATAGGAAAAATATAAATTTGTATGTGTTAGTCTTCAATCCAGGAGTTTTTTGAGAAAAACATGAAAAATGAGGTATTTCCCTCATTTTAGAGAACTATTTTGGTCTTTTTTAGACAAAATGATAATTGATATTTTTGAAGGTGTTAGACTTAATTTTTTGATTTTTTGCAAAAAATAGGAAAAATAGAAATTTGTATGTGTTAGTCTTCAATCACGAAGTTTTTTGAGAAAAACATGAAAAATGAAGTATTTTGCTCATTTTAGAGAACTATTTTGGACTCTTTTAGAAAAAATGATAATTGATATTTTTGAAGGTGTTAGACTTCAGTTTTTGATTTTTTGCAAAAAATAGGAAAAATAGAAATTTGTATGTGTTAGTCTTCAATCACGAAGTTTTTTGAGAAAAACATGAAAAATGAAGTATTTTGCTCATTTTAGAGAACTATTTTGGACCCTTTTAGAAAAAGTGATAATTGATATTTTTTATGGTGTTAGACTTCCGTTTTTGATTTTCTGCAAAAAAATGGAAAAATTGAAATTTGTATCTGTTAGTACTTATTCACGGAATTTTTTGAGAAAAACATGAAAAATGAAGTATTTTGCTCATTTTAGAGAACTATTTTGGTCTTTTTTAGAAAAAATGATAATTGATATTTTTGAAGGTGTTAAACTTCAGTTTTTGATTTTATGCAAAAAATAGGAAAAATAGAAATTTGTATGTGTTAGTCTTCAATCCAGGAGTTTTTTGAGAAAAACATGAAAAATGAAGTATTTTCCTCATTTTAGAGAACTATTTTGGTCTCTTTTAGAAAAAATGATAATTGATATTTTTGAAGGTGTTAGACTTCGGTTTTTGATTTTTTGCAAAAAATAGGAAAAATAGAAATTTGTATGTGTTAGTCTTCAATCACGAAGTATTTTGAGAAAAACACGAAAAATTAAGTATTTTGCTCATTTTAGAGAACTATTTTGGACCCTTTTAGAAAAAATGATAATTGATATTTTTGAAGGTGTTAGACTTGAGTTTTTGATTTTATGCAAAAAATAGGAAAAATAGAAATTTGTATGTGTTAGTCTTTAATCCCGGAGTTTTTTGAGAAAAACATGAAAAATGAAGTATTTTGCTCATTTTAGAGAACTATTTTGGTCTTTTTTAGAAAAAATGATAATTGATATTTTTGAAGGTGTTAGACTTCAGTTTTTGATTTATTGCAAAAAATAGGAAAAATAGAAATTTGTATGTGTTAGTCTTCAATCACGAAGCTTTTTGAGAAAAACATGAAAAATGAAGTATTTTGCTCATTTTAGAGAACAATTTTGGACCCTTTTAGAAAAAATGATAATTGATATTTTTGAAGGTGTTAGACTTCAGTTTTTTATTTTCTGCAAAAAATAGGAAAAATAGAAATTTGTATGTGTTAGTCTTTATTCACGGAATTTTTTGAGAAAAACATGAAAAATGAAGTATTTTGCACATTTTAGAGAACTATTTTGGACCCTTTTAGAAAAAATGATAATTGATATTTTTGAAGGTGTTAGACTTCAGTTTTTGATTTTATGCAAAAAATAGAAAAATAGAAATTTGTATGTGTTAGTCTTCAATCCAGGAGTTTTTTGAGAAAAACATGAAAAATGAAGTATTTTGCTCATTTTAGAGAACTATTTTGGTCTTTTTTAGAAAAAATGATAATTGATATTTTTGAAGGTGCGAGACTTCAGTTTTTGATTTTTTGCAAAAAATAGGAAAAATAGAAATTTGTATGTGTTAGTCTTCAATCACGAAGTTTTTTGAGAAAAACATGAAAAATGAAGTATTTTGCTCATTTTAGAGAACTAATTTGGACCCTTTTAGAAAAAATGATAATTGATATTTTTGAAGGTGTTAGACTTCAGTTTTTGATTTTATGCAAAAAATTGGAAAAATAGAAATTTGTATGTGTTAGTCTTTAATCCCGGAATTTTTTGAGAAAAACATGAAAAATGAAGTATTTTGCTCATTTTAGAGAACTATTTTGGTCTTTTTTAGAAAAAATTATAATTGATATTTTTGAAGGTGTTACACTTCAGTTTTTGATTTTATGCAAAAAATAGGAAAAATAGAAATTTGTATGTGTTAGTCTTCAATCCAGGAGTTTTTTGAGAAAAACATGAAAAATGAAGTATTTTCCTCATTTTAGAGAACTATTTTGGTCTTTTTTAGACAAAATGGTAATTGATATTTTTGAAGGTGTTAGACTTCATTTTTTGATTTTTTGCAAAAATAGGAAAAATAGAAATTTGTATGTGTTAGTCTTCAATCACGAAGTTTTTTGAGAAAAACATGAAAAATGAAGTATTCTGCTCATTTTAGAGAACTATTTTGGACTCTTTTAGAAAAAATGATAATTGATATTTTTGAAGGTGTTAGACTTCAGTTTTTGATTTTTTGCAAAAAATAGGAAAAATAGAAATTTGTATGTGTTAGTCTTCAATCACGAAGTATTTTGAGAAAAACACGAAAAATGAAGTATTTTGCTCATTTTAGAGAACTATTTTGGACCCTTTTAGAAAAAATGATAATTGATATTTTTGAAGGTGGACTTCAGTTTTTGATTTTTTGCAAAAAATAGGAAAAATAGAAATTTGTATGTGTTAGTCTTCAATCACGAAGTTTTTTGAGAAAAACATGAAAAATGAAGTATTTTGATCATTTTAGAGAACTATTTTGGACCCTTTTAGAAAAAATGATAATTGATATTTTTGAAGGTGTTAGACTTCAGTTTTTGATTTTATGCAAAAAATAGGAAAAATAGAAATTTGTATGTGTTAGTCTTCAATCCCGGAGTTTTTTGAGAAAAACATGAAAAATGAAGTATTTTGCTCATTTTAGAGAACTATTTTGGTCTTTTTTAGAAAAAATGATAATTGATATTTTTGAAGGTGTTAGACTTCAGTTTTTGATTTATTGCAAAAAATAGGAAAAATAGAAATTTGTATGTGTTAGTCTTCAATCACGAAGTTTTTTGAGAAAAACATGAAAAATGAAGTATTTTGCTCATTTTAGAGAACAATTTTGGACCCTTTTAGAAAAAATGATAATTGATATTTTTGAAGGTGTTAGACTTCAGTTTTTTATTTTCTGCAAAAAATAGGAAAAATAGAAATTTGTATGTGTTAGTCTTTATTCACGGAATTTTTTGAGAAAAACATGAAAAATGAAGTATTTTGCACATTTTAGAGAACTATTTTGGACCCTTTTAGAAAAAATGATAATTGATATTTTTGAAGGTGTTAGACTTCAGTTTTTGATTTAATGCAAAAAATAGAAAAATAGAAATTTGTATGTTAGTCTTCAATCCAGGAGTTTTTTGAGAAAAACATGAAAAATGAAGTATTTTTCTCATTTTCGAGAACTATTTTGGTCTTTTTTAGAAAAAATGATAATTGATATTTTTGAAGGTGTTAGACTTATGTTTTTGATTTTTGGCAAAAAATAGGAAAAATAGAAATTTGTATGTGTTAGTCTTCAATCACGAAGTTTTTTGAGAAAAACATGAAAAATGAAGTATTTTGCTCATTTTAGAGAACTAATTTGGACCCTTTTAGAAAAAATGATAATTGATATTTTTGAAGGTGTTAGACTTCAGTTTTTGATTTTCTGCAAAAAATTGGAAAAATTGAAATTTGTATGTGTTAGTCTTTATTCACGGAATATTTTGAGAAAAACATGAAAAATGAAGTATTTTGCTCATTTTAGAGAACTATTTTGGTCTTTTTTAGAAAAAATGATAATTGATATTTTTGAAGGTGTTACACTTCAGTTTTTGATTTTATGCAAAAAATAGGAAAAATAGAAATTTGTATGTGTTAGTCTTCAATCCAGGAGTTTTTTGAGAAAAACATGAAAAATGAAGTATTTTCCTCATTTTAGAGAACTATTTTGGTCTTTTTTAGACAAAATGATAATTGATATTTTTGAAGGTGTTAGACTTAATTTTTTGATTTTTTGCAAAAATAGGAAAAATAGAAATTTGTATGTGTTAGTCTTCAATCACGAAGTTTTTTGAGAAAAACATGACAAATGAAGTATTTTGCTCATTTTAGAGAACTATTTTGGACTCTTTTAGAAAAAATGATAATTGATATTTTTGAAGGTGTTAGACTTCAGTTTTTGATTTTTTGCAAAAAATAGGAAAAATAGAAATTTGTATGTGTTAGTCTTCAATCACGAAGTATTTTGAGAAAAACACGAAAAATGAAGTATTTTGCTCATTTTAGAGAACTATTTTGGACCCTTTTAGAAAAAATGATAATTGATATTTTTGAAGGTGGACTTCAGTTTTTGATTTTTTGTAAAAAATAGGAAAAATAGAAATTTGTATGTGTTAGTCTTCAATCACGAAGTTTTTTGAGAAAAACATGAAAAATGAAGTATTTTGCTCATTTTAGAGAACTATTTTGGACTCTTTTAGAAAAAATGATAATTGATATTTTTGAAGGTGTTAGACTTCAGTTTTTGATTTTATGCTAAAAATAGGAAAAATAGAAATTTGTATGTGTTAGTCTTCAATCCCGGAGTTTTTTGAGAAAAACATGAAAAATGAAGTATTTTTCTCATTTTAGAGAACTATTTTGGTCTTTTTTAGAAAAAATGATAATTGATATTTTTGAAGGTGTTAGACTTCAGTTTTTTATTTTTTGCAAAAAATAGGAAAAATAGAAATTTGTATGTGTTAGTCTTCAATCACGAAGTTTTTTGAGAAAAACATGAAAAATGAAGTATTTTGCTCATTTTAGAGAACAATTTTGGACCCTTTTAGAAAAAATGATAATTGATATTTTTGAAGGTGTTAGACTTCAGTTTTTTATTTTCTGCAAAAAATAGGAAAAATAGAAATTTGTATGTGTTAGTCTTTATTCACGGAATTTTTTGAGTAAAACATGAAAAATGAAGTATTTTGCACATTTTAGAGAACTATTTTGGACCCTTTTAGAAAAAATGATAATTGATATTTTTGAAGGTGTTAGACTTCAGTTTTTGATTTTATGCAAAAAATAGAAAAATAGAAATTTGTATGTGTTAGTCTTCAATCCAGGAGTTTTTTGAGAAAAACATGAAAAATGAAGTATTTTTCTCATTTTCGAGAACTATTTTGGTCTTTTTTAGAAAAAATGATAATTGATATTTTTGAAGGTGTTAGACTTATGTTTTTGATTTTTTGCAAAAAATAGGAAAAATAGAAATTTGTATGTGTTAGTCTTCAATCACGAAGTTTTTTGAGAAAAACATGAAAAATGAAGTATTTTGCTCATTTTAGAGAACTAATTTGGACCCTTTTAGAAAAAATGATAATTAATATTTTTGAAGGTGTTAGACTTCAGTTTTTGATTTTCTGCAAAAAATTGGAAAAATTGAAATTTGTATGTGTTAGTCGTTATTCACGGAATATTTTGAGAAAAACATGAAAAATGAAGTATTTTGCTTATTTTAGAGAACTATTTTGGTCTTTTTTAGAAAAAATGATAATTGATATTTTTGAAGGTGTTACACTTCAGTTTTTGATTTTTTGCAAAAAATAGGAAAAATAGAAATTTGTATGTGTTAGTCTTCAATCCAGGAGTTTTTTGAGAAAAACATGAAAAATGAAGTATTTTCCTCATTTTAGAGAACTATTTTGGTCTTTTTTAGACAAAATGATAATTGATATTTTTGAAGGTGTTAGACTTAATTTTTTGATTTTTTGCAAAAATAGGAAAAATAGAAATTTGTATGTGTTAGTCTTCAATCACGAAGTTTTTTGAGAAAAACATGAAAAATGAAGTATTTTGCTCATTTTAGAGAACTATTTTGGACTCTTTTAGAAAAAATGATAATTGATATTTTTGAAGGTGTTAGACTTCAGTTTTTGATTTTTTGCAAAAAATAGGAAAAATAGAAATTTGTATGTGTTAGTCTTCAATCACGAAGTATTTTGAGAAAAACACGAAAAATGAAGTATTTTGCTCATTTTAGAGAACTATTTTGGACCCTTTTAGAAAAAATGATAATTGATATTTTTGAAGGTGGACTTCAGTTTTTGATTTTTTGTAAAAAATAGGAAAAATAGAAATTTGTATGTGTTAGTCTTCAATCACGAAGTTTTTTGAGAAAAACATGAAAAATGAAGTATTTTGCTCATTTTAGAGAACTATTTTGGACTCTTTTAGAAAAAATTATAATTGATATTTTTGAAAGTGTTAGACTTCAGTTTTTGATTTTATGCAAAAAATAGGAAAAATAGAAATTTGTATGTGTTAGTCTTCAATCCCGGAGTTTTTTGAGAAAAACATGAAAAATGAAGTATTTTTCTCATTTTAGAGAACTATTTTGGTCTTTTTTAGAAAAAATGATAATTGATATTTTTGAAGGTGTTAGACTTCAGTTTTTGATTTTTTGCAAAAAATAGTAAAAATAGAAATTTGTATGTGTTAGTCTTCAATCACGAAGGATTTTGAGAAAAACACGAAAAATGAAGTATTTTGCTCATTTTAGAGAACAATTTTGGACAATTTTAGAAAAAATGATAAATGATATTTTTGAAGGTGTTAGACTTCAGTTTTTGATTTTATGCAAAAAATAGGAAAAATAGAAATTTGTATGTGTTAGTCTTTAATCCCGGAGTTTTTTGAGAAAAACATGAAAAATGAAGTATTTTGCTCATTTTAGAGAACTATTTTGGTCTTTTTTAGAAAAAATGATAATTGATATTTTTGTAGGTGTTAGACTTCAGTTTTTGATTTTTTGCAAAAAATAGGAAAAATAGAAATTTGTATGTGTTAGTCTGCAATCACGAAGTTTTTTGAGAAAAACATGAAAAATGAAGTATTTTGCTCATTTTAGAGAACAATTTTGGACCCTTTTAGAAAAAATGATAATTGTTATTTTTGAAGGTGTTAGACTTCAGTTTTTTATTTTTTGCAAAAAATAGGAAAAATAGAAATTTGTATGTGTTAGTCTTCAATCACGAAGTTTTTTGAGAAAAACATGATAAATGAAGTATTTTGCTCATTTTGGAGAACTATTTTGGACCCTTTTAGAAAAAATGATAATTGATATTTTTGAAGGTGTTAGACTTCAGTTTTTTATTTTATGCAAAAAAATTGGAAAAATAGAAATTTGTATGTGTTAGTCTTCAATCCAGGAGTTTTTTGAGAAAAACATGAAAAATGAAGTATTTTGCTCATTTTAGAGAACTATTTTGGTCTTTTTTAGAAAAAATGATAATTGATATTTTTGAAGGTGTTAGACTTCAGTTTTTGATTTTTTGCAAAAAATAGGAAAAATAGAAATTTGTATGTGTTAGTCTTCAATCCCGGAGTTTTTTGAGAAAAACATGAAAAATGAAGTATTTTGCTCATTTTAGAGAACTATTTTGGACCCTTTTAGAAAAAATGATAATTGATATTTTTGAAGGTGTTAGACTTCAGTTTTTGATTTTCTGCAAAAAATTGGAAAAATAGAAATTTGTATGTGTTAGTCTTCAATCACGAAGTATTTTGAGAAAAACACGAAAAATGAAGTATTTTGCTCATTTTAGAGAACTATTTTGGACCCTTTTAGAAAAAATGATAATTGATATTTTTGAAGGTGGACTTCAGTTTTTGATTTTTTGTAAAAAATAGGAAAAATAGAAATTTGTATGTGTTAGTCTTCAATCACGAAGTTTTTTGAGAAAAACATGAAAAATGAAGTATTTTGCTCATTTTAGAGAACTATTTTGGACTCTTTTAGAAAAAATTATAATTGATATTTTTGAAAGTGTTAGACTTCAGTTTTTGATTTTATGCAAAAAATAGGAAAAATAGAAATTTGTATGTGTTAGTCTTCAATCCCGGAGTTTTTTGAGAAAAACATGAAAAATGAAGTATTTTTCTCATTTTAGAGAACTATTTTGGTCTTTTTTAGAAAAAATGATAATTGATATTTTTGAAGGTGTTAGACTTCAGTTTTTGATTTTTTGCAAAAAATAGTAAAAATAGAAATTTGTATGTGTTAGTCTTCAATCACGAAGGATTTTGAGAAAAACACGAAAAATGAAGTATTTTGCTCATTTTAGAGAACAATTTTGGACCCTTTAAAAAAAATGATAAATGATATTTTTGAAGGTGTTAGACTTCAGTTTTTGATTTTATGCAAAAAATAGGAAAAATAGAAATTTGTATGTGTTAGTCTTTAATCCCGGAGTTTTTTGAGAAAAACATGAAAAATGAAGTATTTTGCTTATTTTAGAGAACTATTTTGGTCTTTTTTAGAAAAAATGATAATTGATATTTTTGTAGGTGTTAGACTTCAGTTTTTGATTTTTTGCAAAAAATAGGAAAAATAGAAATTTGTATGTGTTAGTCTTCAATCACGAAGTTTTTTGAGAAAAACATGAAAAATGAAGTATTTTGCTCATTTTAGAGAACAATTTTGGACCCTTTTAGAAAAAATGATAATTGTTATTTTTGAAGGTGTTAGACTTCAGTTTTTTATTTTTTGCAAAAAATAGGAAAAATAGAAATTTGTATGTGTTAGTCTTCAATCACGAAGTTTTTTGAGAAAAACATGAAAAATGAAGTATTTTGCTCATTTTGGAGAACTATTTTGGACCCTTTTAGAAAAAATGATAATTGATATTTTTGAAGGTGTTAGACTTCAGTTTTTTATTTTATGCAAAAAAATTGGAAAAATAGAAATTTGTATGTGTTAGTCTTCAATCCAGGAGTTTTTTGAGAAAAACATGAAAAATGAAGTATTTTGCTCATTTTAGAGAACTATTTTGGTCTTTTTTAGAAAAAATGAAAATTGATATTTTTGAAGGTGTTAGACTTCAGTTTTTGATTTTTTGCAAAAAATAGGAAAAATAGAAATTTGTATGTGTTAGTCTTCAATCCCGGAGTTTTTTGAGAAAAACATGAAAAATGAAGTATTTTGCTCATTTTAGAGAACTATTTTGGACCCTTTTAGAAAAAATGATAATTGATATTTTTGAAGGTGTTAGACTTCAGTTTTTGATTTTCTGCAAAAAATTGGAAAAATTGAAATTTGTATGTGTTAGTCTTTATTCACGGAATTTTTTGAGAAAAACATGAAAAATCAAGTATTTTGCACATTTTAGAGAACTATTTTGGACCCTTTTAGAAAAAATGATAATTGATATTTTTGAAGGTGTTAGACTTCAGTTTTTGATTTTATGCAAAAAATAGAAAAATAGAAATTTGTATGTGTTAGTCTTCAATCCAGGAGTTTTTTGAGAAAAACATGAAAAATGAAGTATTTTGCTCATTTTCGAGAACTATTTTGGTCTTTTTTAGAAAAAATTATAATTGATATTTTTGAAGGTGTTAGACTTATGTTTTTGATTTTTTGCAAAAAATAGGAAAAATAGAAATTTGTATGTGTTAGTCTTCAATCACGAAGTTTTTTGAGAAAAACATGAAAAATGAAGTATTTTGCTCATTTTAGAGAACTAATTTGGACCCTTTTAGAAAAAATAATAATTGATATTTTTGAAGGTGTTAGACTTCAGTTTTTGATTTTCTGCAAAAAATTGGAAAAATTGAAATTTGTATGTGTTAGTCTTTATTCACGGAATTTTTTGAGAAAAACATGAAAAATGAAGTATTTTGCTCATTTTAGAGAACTATTTTGGTCTTTTTTAGAAAATATGATAATTGATATTTTTGAAGGTGTTACACTTCAGTTTTTGATTTTATGCAAAAAATAGGAAAAATAGAAATTTGTATGTGTTAGTCTTCAATCCAGCAGTTTTTTGAGAAAAACATGAAAAATGAAGTATTTTCCTCATTTTAGAGAACTATTTTGGTCTTTTTTAGAAAAAATGATAATTGATATTTTTGAAGGTGTTACACTTCAGTTTTTGATTTTATGCAAAAAATAGGAAAAATAGAAATTTGTATGTGTTAGTCTTCAATCCAGGAGTTTTTTGAGAAAAACATGAAAAATGAAGTATTTTCCTCATTTTAGAGAACTATTTTGGTCTTTTTTAGACAAAATGATAATTGATATTTTTGAAGGTGTTAGACTTCATTTTTTGATTTTTTGCAAAAATAGGAAAAATAGAAATTTGTATGTGTTAGTCTTCAATCACGAAGTTTTTTGAGAAAAACATGAAAAATGAAGTATTTTGCTCATTTTAGAGAACTATTTTGGACTCTTTTAGAAAAAATGATAATTGATATTTTTGAAGGTGTTAGACTTCAGTTTTTGATTTTTTGCAAAAAATAGGAAAAATAGAAATTTGTATGTGTTAGTCTTCAATCACGAAGTATTTTGAGAAAAAACACGAAAAATGAAGTATTTTGCTCATTTTAGAGAACTATTTTGGACCCTTTTAGAAAAAAATGATAATTGATATTTTTGAAGGTGGACTTCAGTTTTTGATTTTTTGCAAAAAAATAGGAAAAATAGAAATTTGTATGTGTTAGTCTTCAATCACGAAGTTTTTTGAGAAAAACATGAAAAATGAAGTATTTTGATCATTTTAGAGAACTATTTTGGACCCTTTTAGAAAAAATGATAATTGATATTTTTGAAGGTGTTAGACTTCAGTTTTTGATTTTATGCAAAAAATAGAAAAATAGAAATTTGTATGTGTTAGTCTTCAATCCAGGAGTTATTTGAGAAAAACATGAAAAATGAAGTATTTTGCTCATTTTCGAGAACTATTTTGGTCTTTTTTAGAAAAAATTATAATTGATATTTTTGAAGGTGTTAGACTTATGTTTTTGATTTTTTGCAAAAAATAGGAAAAATAGAAATTTGTATGTGTTAGTCTTCAATCACGAAGTTTTTTGAGAAAAACATGAAAAATGAAGTATTTTGCTCATTTTAGAGAACTAATTTGGACCCTTTTAGAAAAAATGATAATTGATATTTTTGAAGGTGTTAGACTTCAGTTTTTGATTTTCTGCAAAAAATTGGAAAAATAGAAATTTGTATGTGTTAGTCTTTATTCACGGAATTTTTTGAGAAAAACATGAAAAATGAAGTATTTTGCTCATTTTAGAGAACTATTTTGGTCTTTTTTAGAAAAAATGATAATTGATATTTTTGAAGGTGTTACACTTCAGTTTTTGATTTTATGCAAAAAATAGGAAAAATAGAAATTTGTATGTGTTAGTCTTCAATCCAGGAGTTTTTTGAGAAAAACATGAAAAATGAAGTATTTTCCTCATTTTAGAGAACTATTTTGGTCTTTTTTAGAAAAAATGATAATTGATATTTTTGAAGGTGTTACACTTCAGTTTTTGATTTTATGCAAAAAATAGGAAAAATAGAAATTTGTATGTGTTAGTCTTCAATCCCGGAGTTTTTTGAGAAAAACATGAAAAATAAAGTATTTTTCTCATTTTAGAGAACTATTTTGGTCTTTTTTAGAAAAAATGATAATTGATATATTTGAAGGTGTTAGACTTCAGTTTTTGATTTTTTGCAAAAAATAGTAAAAATAGAAATTTGTATGTGTTAGTCTTCAATCACGAAGTATTTTGAGAAAAACACGAAAAATGAAGTATTTTGCTCATTTTAGAGAACTATTTTGGACCATTTTAGAAAAAATGATAATTGATATTTTTGAAGGTGTTAGACTTCAGTTTTTGATTTTATGCAAAAAATAGGAAAAATAGAAATTTGTATGTGTTAGTCTTTAATCCCGGAGTTTTTTGAGAAAAACATGAAAAATGAAGTATTTTCCTCATTTTAGAGAACTATTTTGGTCTTTTTTAGAAAAAATGATAATTGATATTTTCGAAGGTGTTGGACTTCAGTTTTTGATTTTTTGCAAAAAATAGGAAAAATAGAAATTTGTATGTGTTAGTCTTCAATCACGAAGTTTTTTGAGAAAAACATGAAAAATGAAGTATTTTGCTCATTTTAGAGAACAATTTTGGACCCTTTTAGAAAAAATGATAAGTGATATTTTTGAAGGTGTTAGACTTCAGTTTTTTATTTTTTGCAAAAAATAGGAAAAATAGAAATTTGTATGTGTTAGTCTTCAATCACGAAGTTTTTTGAGAAAAACATGAAAAATGAAGTATTTTGCTCATTTTGGAGAACTATTTTGGACCCTTTTAGAAAAAATGATAATTGATATTTTTGAAGGTGTTAGACTTCAGTTTTTTATTTTATGCAAAAAAATTGGAAAAATAGAAATTTGTATGTGTTAGTCTTCAATCCAGGAGTTTTTTGAGAAAAACATGAAAAATGAAGTATTTTGCTCATTTTAGAGAACTATTTTGGTCTTTTTTAGAAAAAATGATAATTGATATTTTTGAAGGTGTTAGACTTCAGTTTTTGATTTTTTGCAAAAAATAGGAAATATAGAAATTTGTATGTGTTAGTCTTCAATCCCGGAGTTTTTTGAGAAAAACATGAAAAATGAAGTATTTTGCTCATTTTAGAGAACTATTTTGGACCCTTTTAGAAAAAATGATAATTGATATTTTTGAAGGTGTTAGACTTCAGTTTTTGATTTTCTGCAAAAAATTGGAAAAATTGAAATTTGTATGTGTTAGTCTTTATTCACGGAATTTTTTGAGAAAAACATGAAAAATCAAGTATTTTGCACATTTTAGAGAACTATTTTGGACCCTTTTAGAAAAAATGATAATTGATATTTTTGAAGGTGTTAGACTTCAGTTTTTGATTTTATGCAAAAAATAGAAAAATAGAAATTTGTATGTGTTAGTCTTCAATCCAGGAGTTTTTTGAGAAAAACATGAAAAATGAAGTATTTTGCTCATTTTCGAGAACTATTTTGGTCTTTTTTAGAAAAAATTATAATTGATATTTTTGAAGGTGTTAGACTTATGTTTTTGATTTTTTGCAAAAAATAGGAAAAATAGAAATTTGTATGTGTTAGTCTTCAATCACGAAGTTTTTTGAGAAAAACATGAAAAATGAAGTATTTTGCTCATTTTAGAGAACTAATTTGGACCCTTTTAGAAAAAATAATAATTGATATTTTTGAAGGTGTTAGACTTCAGTTTTTGATTTTCTGCAAAAAATTGGAAAAATTGAAATTTGTATGTGTTAGTCTTTATTCACGGAATTTTTTGAGAAAAACATGAAAAATGAAGTATTTTGCTCATTTTAGAGAACTATTTTGGTCTTTTTTAGAAAAAATGATAATTGATATTTTTGAAGGTGTTACACTTCAGTTTTTGATTTTATGCAAAAAATAGGAAAAATAGAAATTTGTATGTGTTAGTCTTCAATCCAGGAGTTTTTTGAGAAAAACATGAAAAATGAAGTATTTTCCTCATTTTAGAGAACTATTTTGGTCTTTTTTAGAAAAAATGATAATTGATATTTTTGAAGGTGTTACACTTCAGTTTTTGATTTTATGCAAAAAATAGGAGAAATAGAAATTTGTATGTGTTAGTCTTCAATCCAGGAGTTTTTTGAGAAAAACATGAAAAATGAAGTATTTTCCTCATTTTAGAGAACTATTTTGGTCTTTTTTAGACAAAATGATAATTGATATTTTTGAAGGTGTTAGACTTCATTTTTTGATTTTTTGCAAAAATAGGAAAAATAGAAATTTGTATGTGTTAGTCTTCAATCACGAAGTTTTTTGAGAAAAACATGAAAAATGAAGTATTTTGCTCATTTTAGAGAACTATGTTGGACTCTTTTAGAAAAAATGATAATTGATATTTTTGAAGGTGTTAGACTTCAGTTTTTGATTTTTTGCAAAAAATAGGAAAAATAGAAATTTGTATGTGTTAGTCTTCAATCACGAAGTATTTTGAGAAAAAACACGAAAAATGAAGTATTTTGCTCATTTTAGAGAACTATTTTGGACCCTTTTAGAAAAAAATGATAATTGATATTTTTGAAGGTGGACTTCAGTTTTTGATTTTTTGCAAAAAAATAGGAAAAATAGAAATTTGTATGTGTTAGTCTTCAATCACGAAGTTTTTTGAGAAAAACATGAAAAATGAAGTATTTTGATCATTTTAGAGAACTATTTTGGACCCTTTTAGAAAAAATGATAATTGATATTTTTGAAGGTGTTAGACTTCAGTTTTTGATTTTATGCAAAAAATAGAAAAATAGAAATTTGTATGTGTTAGTCTTCAATCCAGGAGTTATTTGAGAAAAACATGAAAAATGAAGTATTTTGCTCATTTTCGAGAACTATTTTGGTCTTTTTTAGAAAAAATTATAATTGATATTTTTGAAGGTGTTAGACTTATGTTTTTGATTTTTTGCAAAAAATAGGAAAAATAGAAATTTGTATGTGTTAGTCTTCAATCACGAAGTTTTTTGAGAAAAACATGAAAAATGAAGTATTTTGCTCATTTTAGAGAACTAATTTGGACCCTTTTAGAAAAAATGATAATTGATATTTTTGAAGGTGTTAGACTTCAGTTTTTGATTTTCTGCAAAAAATTGGAAAAATTGAAATTTGTATGTGTTAGTCTTTATTCACGGAATTTTTTGAGAAAAACATGAAAAATGAAGTATTTTGCTCATTTTAGAGAACTATTTTGGTCTTTTTTAGAAAAAATGATAATTGATATTTTTGAAGGTGTTACACTTCAGTTTTTGATTTTATGCAAAAAATAGGAAAAATAGAAATTTGTATGTGTTAGTCTTCAATCCAGGAGTTTTTTGAGAAAAACATGAAAAATGAAGTATTTTCCTCATTTTAGAGAACTATTTTGGTCTTTTTTAGAAAAAATGATAATTGATATTTTTGAAGGTGTTACACTTCAGTTTTTGATTTTATGCAAAAAATAGGAAAAATAGAAATTTGTATGTGTTAGTCTTCAATCCCGGAGTTTTTTGAGAAAAACATGAAAAATAAAGTATTTTTCTCATTTTAGAGAACTATTTTGGTCTTTTTTAGAAAAAATGATAATTGATATATTTGAAGGTGTTAGACTTCAGTTTTTGATTTTTTGCAAAAAATAGTAAAAATAGAAATTTGTATGTGTTAGTCTTCAATCACGAAGTATTTTGAGAAAAACACGAAAAATGAAGTATTTTGCTCATTTTAGAGAACTATTTTGGACCATTTTAGAAAAAATGATAATTGATATTTTTGAAGGTGTTAGACTTCAGTTTTTGATTTTATGCAAAAAATAGGAAAAATAGAAATTTGTATGTGTTAGTCTTTAATCCCGGAGTTTTTTGAGAAAAACATGAAAAATGAAGTATTTTCCTCATTTTAGAGAACTATTTTGGTCTTTTTTAGAAAAAATGATAATTGATATTTTCGAAGGTGTTGGACTTCAGTTTTTGATTTTTTGCAAAAAATAGGAAAAATAGAAATTTGTATGTGTTAGTCTTCAATCACGAAGTTTTTTGAGAAAAACATGAAAAATGAAGTATTTTGCTCATTTTAGAGAACAATTTTGGACCCTTTTAGAAAAAATGATAATTGATATTTTTGAAGGTGTTAGACTTCAGTTTTTTATTTTTTGCAAAAAATAGGAAAAATAGAAATTTGTATGTGTTAGTCTTCAATCACGAAGTTTTTTGAGAAAAACATGAAAAATGAAGTATTTTGCTCATTTTGGAGAACTATTTTGGACCCTTTTAGAAAAAATGATAATTGATATTTTTGAAGGTGTTAGACTTCAGTTTTTTATTTTATGCAAAAAAATTGGAAAAATAGAAATTTGTATGTGTTAGTCTTCAATCCAGGAGTTTTTTGAGAAAAACATGAAAAATGAAGTATTTTGCTCATTTTAGAGAACTATTTTGGTCTTTTTTAGAAAAAATGATAATTGATATTTTTGAAGGTGTTAGACTTCAGTTTTTGATTTTTTGCAAAAAATAGGAAAAATAGAAATTTGTATGTGTTAGTCTTCAATCCCGGAGTTTTTTGAGAAAAACATGAAAAATGAAGTATTTTGCTCATTTTAGAGAACTATTTTGGACCCTTTTAGAAAAAATGATAATTGATATTTTTGAAGGTGTTAGACTTCAGTTTTTGATTTTCTGCAAAAAATTGGAAAAATTGAAATTTGTATGTGTTAGTCTTTATTCACGGAATTTTTTGAGAAAAACATGAAAAATCAAGTATTTTGCACATTTTAGAGAACTATTTTGGACCCTTTTAGAAAAAATGATAATTGATATTTTTGAAGGTGTTAGACTTCAGTTTTTGATTTTATGCAAAAAATAGAAAAATAGAAATTTGTATGTGTTAGTCTTCAATCCAGGAGTTTTTTGAGAAAAACATGAAAAATGAAGTATTTTGCTCATTTTCGAGAACTATTTTGGTCTTTTTTAGAAAAAATTATAATTGATATTTTTGAAGGTGTTAGACTTATGTTTTTGATTTTTTGCAAAAAATAGGAAAAATAGAAATTTGTATGTGTTAGTCTTCAATCACGAAGTTTTTTGAGAAAAACATGAAAAATGAAGTATTTTGCTCATTTTAGAGAACTAATTTGGACTCTTTTAGAAAAAATAATAATTGATATTTTTGAAGGTGTTAGACTTCAGTTTTTGATTTTCTGCAAAAAATTGGAAAAATTGAAATTTGTATGTGTTAGTCTTTATTCACGGAATTTTTTGAGAAAAACATGAAAAATGAAGTATTTTGCTCATTTTAGAGAACTATATTGGTCTTTTTTAGAAAAAATGATAATTGATATTTTTGAAGGTGTTACACTTCAGTTTTTGATTTTATGCAAAAAATAGGAAAAATAGAAATTTGTATGTGTTAGTCTTCAATCCAGGAGTTTTTTGAGAAAAACATGAAAAATGAAGTATTTTCCTCATTTTAGAGAACTATTTTGGTCTTTTTTAGAAAAAATGATAATTGATATTTTTGAAGGTGTTACACTTCAGTTTTTGATTTTATGTAAAAAATAGGAGAAATAGAAATTTGTATGTGTTAGTCTTCAATCCAGGAGTTTTTTGAGAAAAACATGAAAAATGAAGTATTTTCCTCATTTTAGAGAACTATTTTGGTCTTTTTTAGACAAAATGATAATTGATATTTTTGAAGGTGTTAGACTTCATTTTTTGATTTTTTGCAAAAATAGGAAAAATAGAAATTTGTATGTGTTAGTCTTCAATCACGAAGTTTTTTGAGAAAAACATGAAAAATGAAGTATTTTGCTCATTTTAGAGAACTAATTTGGACCCTTTTAGAAAAAATGATAATTGATATTTTTGAAGGTGTTAGACTTCAGTTTTTGATTTTCTGCAAAAAATTGGAAAAATTGAAATTTGTATGTGTTAGTCTTTATTCACGGAATTTTTTGAGAAAAACATGAAAAATGAAGTATTTTGCTCATTTTAGAGAACTATTTTGGTCTTTTTTAGAAAAAATGATAATTGATATTTTTGAAGGTGTTACACTTCAGTTTTTGATTTTATGCAAAAAATAGGAAAAATAGAAATTTGTATGTGTTAGTCTTCAATCCAGGAATTTTTTGAGAAAAACATGAAAAATGAAGTATTTTCCTCATTTTAGAGAACTATTTTGGTCTTTTTTAGAAAAAATGATAATTGATATTTTTGAAGGTGTTACACTTCAGTTTTTGATTTTATGCAAAAAATAGGAAAAATAGAAATTTGTATGTGTTAGTCTTCAATCCAGGAGTTTTTTGAGAAAAACATGAAAAATGAAGTATTTTCCTCATTTTAGAGAACTATTTTGGTCTTTTTTAGACAAAATCATAATTGATATTTTTGATGGTGTTAGACTTCATTTTTTGATTTTTTGCAAAAATAGGAAAAATAGAAATTTGTATGTGTTAGTCTTCAATCACGAAGTTTTTTGAGAAAAACATGAAAAATGAAGTATTTTGCTCATTTTAGAGAACTATTTTGGACTCTTTTAGAAAAAATGATAATTGATATTTTTGAAGGTGTTAGACTTCAGTTTTTGATTTTTTGCAAAAAATAGGAAAAATAGAAATTTGTATGTGTTAGTCTTCAATCACGAAGTATTTTGAGAAAAAACACGAAAAATGAAGTATTTTGCTCATTTTAGAGAACTATTTTGGACCCTTTTAGAAAAAAATGATAATTGATATTTTTGAAGGTGGACTTCAGTTTTTGATTTTTTGCAAAAAAATAGGAAAAATAGAAATTTGTATGTGTTAGTCTTCAATCACGAAGTTTTTTGAGAAAAACATGAAAAATGAAGTATTTTGATCATTTTAGAGAACTATTTTGGACCCTTTTAGAAAAAATGATAATTGATATTTTTGAAGGTGTTAGACTTCAGTTTTTGATTTTATGCAAAAAATAGGAAAAATAGAAATTTGTATGTGTTAGTCTTCAATCCCGGAGTTTTTTGAGAAAAACATGAAAAATAAAGTATTTTTCTCATTTTAGAGAACTATTTTGGTCTTTTTTAGAAAAAATGATAATTGATATTTTTGAAGGTGTTAGACTTCAGTTTTTTATTTTTTGCAAAAAATAGTAAAAATAGAAATTTGTATGTGTTAGTCTTCAATCACGAAGTATTTTGAGAAAAACACGAAAAATGAAGTATTTTGCTCATTTTAGAGAACTATTTTGGACCATTTTAGAAAAAATGATAATTGATATTTTTGAAGGTGTTAGACTTCAGTTTTTGCTTTTATGCAAAAAATAGGAAAAATAGAAATTTGTATGTGTTAGTCTTTAATCCCGGAGTTTTTTGAGAAAAACATGAAAAATGAAGTATTTTGCTCATTTTAGAGAACTATTTTGGTCTTTTTTAGAAAAAATGATAATTGATATTTTCGAAGGTGTTAGACTTCAGTTTTTGATTTTTTGCAAAAAATAGGAAAAATAGAAATTTGTATGTGTTAGTCTTCAATCACGAAGTTTTTTGAGAAAAACATGAAAAATGAAGTATTTTGCTCATTTTAGAGAACAATTTTGGACCCTTTTAGAAAAAATGATAATTGATATTTTTGAAGGTGTTAGACTTCAGTTTTTTATTTTTTGCAAAAAATAGGAAAAATAGAAATTTGTATGTGTTAGTCTTCAATCACGAAGTTTTTTGAGAAAAACATGAAAAATGAAGTATTTTGCTCATTTTGGAGAACTATTTTGGACCCTTTTAGAAAAAATGATAATTGATATTTTTGAAGGTGTTAGACTTCAGTTTTTGATTTTATGCAAAAAAATTGGAAAAATAGAAATTTGTATGTGTTAGTCTTCAATCCAGGAGTTTTTTGAGAAAAACATGAAAAATGAAGTATTTTGCTCATTTTAGGGAACTATTTTGGTCTTTTTTAGAAAAAATGATAATTGATATTTTTGAAGGTGTTAGACTTCAGTGTTTGATTTTTTGCAAAAAATAGGAAAAATAGAAATTTGTATGTGTTAGTCTTCAATCCGGGAGTTTTTTGAGAAAAACATGAAAAATGAAGTATTTTGCTCATTTTAGAGAACTATTTTGGACCCTTTTAGAAAAAATGATAATTGAGATTTTTGAAGGTGTTAGACTTCAGTTTTTGATTTTCTGCAAAAAATTGGAAAAATTGAAATTTGTATGTGTTAGTCTTTATTCACGGAATTTTTTGAGAAAAACATGAAAAATGAAGTATTTTGCACATTTTAGAGAACTATTTTGGACCCTTTTAGAAAAAATGATAAATGATATTTTTGAAGGTGTTAGACTTCAGTTTTTGATTTTATGCAAAAAATAGAAAAATAGAAATTTGTATGTGTTAGTCTTCAATCCAGGAGTTTTTTGAGAAAAACATGAAAAATGAAGTATTTTGCTCATTTTCGAGAACTATTTTGGTCTTTTTTAGAAAAAATTATAATTGATATTTTTGAAGGTGTTAGACTTATGTTTTTGATTTTTTGTAAAAAATAGGAAAAATAGAAATTTGTATGTGTTAGTCTTCAATCACGAAGTTTTTTGAGAAAAACATGAAAAATGAAGTATTTTGCTCATTTTAGAGAACTCATTTGGACCCTTTTAGAAAAAATGATAATTGATATTTTTGAAGGTGTTAGACTTCAGTTTTTGATTTTCTGCAAAAAATTGGAAAAATTGAAATTTGTATGTGTTAGTCTTTATTCACGGAATTTTTTGAGAAAAACATTAAAAATGAAGTATTTTGCTCATTTTAGAGAACTATTTTGGTCTTTTTTAGAAAAAATGATAATTGATATTTTTGAAGGTGTTACATTTCAGTTTTTGATTTTATGCAAAAAATAGGAAAAATAGAAATTTGTATGTGTTAGTCTTCAATCCAGGAGTTTTTTGAGAAAAACATGAAAAAATGATAATTGATATTTTTGAAGGTGTTAGACTTCATTTTTTGATTTTTTGCAAAAATAGGAAAAATAGAAATTTGTATGTGTAAGTCTTGAATCACGAAGTTTTTTGAGAAAAACATGAAAAATGAAGTATTTTGCTCATTTTAGAGAACTATTTTGGTCTTTTTTAGAAAAAATGGTAATTGATATTTCTGAAGGTGTTAGACTTCATTTTTTGATTTTTTGCAAAAATAGGAAAAATAGAAATTTGTATGTGTAAGTCTTGAATCACGAAGGTTTTTGAGAAAAACATGAAAAATGAAGTATTTTGTTCATTTTAGAGAACTATTTTGGACTCTTTTAGAAAAAATGATAATTGATATTTTTGAAGGTGTTAGACTTCAGTTTTTGATTTTTTGGAAAAAATAGGAAAAATAGAAATTTGTATGTGTTAGTCTTCAATCACGAAGTATTTTGAGAAAAACACGAAAAATGAAGTATTTTGCTCATTTTAGAGAACTATTTTGGACCCTTTTAGAAAAAATGATAATTGATATTTTTGAAGGTGGACTTCAGTTTTTGATTTTTTGCAAAAAATAGGAAAAATAGAAATTTGTATGTGTTAGTCTTCAATCATGAAGTTTTTTGAGAAAAACATGAAAAATGAAGTATTTTGATCATTTTAGAGAACTATTTTGGACCCTTTTAGAAAAAATGATAATTGATATTTTTGAAGGTGTTAGACTTCAGTTTTTGATTTTATGCAAAAAATAGGAAAAATAGAAATTTGTATGTGTTAGTCTTCAATCCCGGAGTTTTTTGAGAAAAACATGAAAAATGAAGTATTTTTCTCATTTTAGAGAACTATTTTGGTGTTTTTTAGAAAAAATGATAATTGATATTTTTGAAGGTGTTAGACTTCAGTTTTTGATTTTTTGCAAAAAATAGTAAAAATAGAAATTTGTATGTGTTAGTCTTCAATCACGAAGTTTTTTGAGAAAAACATGAAAAATGAAGTATTTTGCTCATTTTAGAGAACTATTTTGGACCCTTTTAGAAAAAATGATAATTGATATTTTTGAAGGTGTTAGACTTCAGTTTTTGATTTTCTTCAAAAAATTGGAAAAATTGAAATTTGTATGTGTTACTCTTCATTCACGGAATTTTTTGAGAAAAACAAGAAAAATGAAGTATTTTGCTCATTTTAGAGAACTATTTTGGTCTTTTTTAGAAAAAATGATAATTGATATTTTTGAAGGTGTTAGACTTCAGTTTTTGATTTTATGCAAAAAATAGGAAAAATAGAAATTTGTATGTGTTAGTCTTCAATCACGAAGTTTTTTGAGAAAAACATGAAAAATGAAGTATTTTGCTCATTTTAGAGAACTATTTTTGACCCTTTTAGAAAGAATTATAATTGATATTTTTTAAGATGTTAGACTTCAGTTTTTGATTTTTTGCAAAAAATAGGAAAAATAGAAATTTGTATGTGTTAGTCTTCAATCACGATGTTTTTTGAGAAAAACATGACAAATGAAGTATTTTTCTAATTTTAGAGAACTATTTTGGACCCATTTAGAAAAAATGATAATTGATATTTTTGAAGGTGTTAGACTTCAGTTTTTGATTTTATGCAAAAAATAGGAAAAATAGAAATTTGTATGTGTTAGTCTTCAATCCAGGAGTTTTTTGAGAAAAACATGAAAAATGAAGTATTTTGCTCATTTTAGAGAACTATTTTGGTGTTTTTTAGAAAAAATGATAATTGATATTTTTGAAGGTGTTAGACTTCAGTTTTTGATTTTTTGCAAAAAATAGGAAAAATAGAAATTTATATGTGTTAGTCTTCAATCACGAAGTTTTTTGAGAAAAAAATGAAAAATGAAGTATTTTGCTCATTTTATAGAACTATTTTGCACTCTTTTTGAAAAAATGATAATTGATATTTTTGAAGGTGTTAGACTTCAGTTTTTGATTTTATGCAAAAAATAGGAAAAATAGAAATTTGTATGTGTTAGTATTCAATCACGAAGTTTTTTGAGAAAAACATGAAAAATGAAGTATTTTGCTCATTTTAAAGAACTATTTTGGACACTTTTAGAAAAAATGATAATTGATATTTTTGAAGGTGTTAGACTTCAGTTTTTTATTTTTTGCAAAAAATTGGAAAAATAGAAATTTGTATGTGTTAGTCTTCAATCACGATGTTTTTTGAGAAAAACATGACAAATGAAGTATTTTTCTCATTTTAGAGAACTATTTTGGACCCATTTAGAAAAAATGATAATTGATATTTTTGAAGGTGTTAGACTTCAGTTTTTGATTTTATGCAAAAAATAGGAAAAATAGAAATTTGTATGTGTTAGTCTTCAATCCAGGAGTTTTTTGAGAAAAACATGAAAAATGAAGTATTTTGCTCATTTTAGAGAACTATTTTGGTCTTTTTTAGAAAAAATGATAATTGATATTTTTGAAGGTGTTAGACTTCAGTTTTTGATTTTATGCAAAAAATAGGAAAAATAGAAATTTGTATGTGTTAGTCTTCAATCACGAAGTTTTTTGAGAAAAACATTAAAAATGAAGTATTTTGCTCATTTTAGAGAACTATTTTGGACTCTTTTAGAAAAAATGATAATTGATATTTTTGAAGTTGTTAGACTTCAGTTTTCGATTTTTTGCAAAAAATTGGAAAAATAGAAATTTGTATGTGTCAGTCTTCAATCACGAAGTTTTTTGAGAAAAACATGAAAAATGAAGTATTTTGCTCATTTTAGAGAACTATTTTGGACACTTTTAGAAAAAATGATAATTGATATTTTTGAAGGTGTTAGACTTCAGTTTTTGATTTTTTGCAAAAAATTGGAAAAATAGAAATTTGTATGTGTTAGTCTTCAATCACGAAGTTTTTTGAGAAAAACATGAAAAATGAAGTATTTTGCTTATTTTAGAGAACTATTTTTGACCCTTTTAGAAAAAATTATAATTGATATTTTTTAAGGTGTTAGACTTCAGTTTTTGATTTTTTTCAAAAAATAGGAAAAATAGAAATTTGTATGTGTTAGTCTTCAATCACGAAGTTTTTTGAGAAAAACATGAAAAATGAAGTATTTTGCTCATTTTAGAGAACTATTTTTGACCCTTTTAGAAAAAATTATAATTGATATTTTTTAAGGTGTTAGACTTATGTTTTTGATTTTTTGCAAAAAATAGGAAAAATAGAAATTTGTATGTGTTAGTCTTCAATCACGAAGTTTTTTGAGAAAAACATGAAAAATGAAGTATTTTGCTCATTTTCGAGAAATAATTTGGACCCTTTTAGAAAAAATGATAATTGATATTTTTGAAGGTGTTAGACTTCAGTTTTTGATTTTCTGCAAAAAATTGGAAAAATTGAAATTTGTATGTGTTAGTCTTTATTCACGGAATTTTTTTAGAAAAACATGAAAAATGAAGTATTTTGCTCATTTTAGAGAACTATTTTGGTCTTTTTTAGAAAAAATGATAATTGATATTTTTGAAGGTGTTACACTTCAGTTTTTTATTTTATGCAAAAAATATGAAAAATAGAAATTTGTATGTGTTAGTCTTCAATCCAGGAGTTTTTTGAGAAAAACATCAAAAATGAAGTATTTTCCTCATTTTAGAGAACTATTTTGGTCTTTTTTAGACAAAATGATAATTGATATTTTTGAAGGTGTTAGACTTCATTTTTTGATTTTTTGCAAAAATAGGAAAAATAGAAATTTGTATGTGTTAGTCTTCAATCACGAAGTTTTTTGAGAAAAACATGAAAAATGAAGTATTTTGCTCATTTTAGAGAACTATTTTGGACCCTTTTAGAAAAAATGATAATTGATATTTTTGAAGGTGTTAGACTTCAGTTTTTGATTTTCTTCAAAAAATTGGAAAAATTGAAATTTGTATGTGTTACTCTTCATTCACGGAATTTTTTGAGAAAAACAAGAAAAATGAAGTATTTTGCTCATTTTAGAGAACTATTTTGGTCTTTTTTAGAAAAAATGATAATTGATATTTTTGAAGGTGTTAGACTTCAGTTTTTGATTTTATGCAAAAAATAGGAAAAATAGAAATTTGTATGTGTTAGTCTTCAATCACGAAGTTTTTTGAGAAAAACATGAAAAATGAAGTATTTTGCTCATTTTAGAGAACTATTTTTGACCCTTTTAGAAAAAATTATAATTGATATTTTTTAAGGTGTTAGACTTCAGTTTTTGATTTTTTGCAAAAAATAGGAAAAATAGAAATTTGTATGTGTTAGTCTTCAATCACGATGTTTTTTGAGAAAAACATGACAAATGAAGTATTTTTCTCATTTTAGAGAACTATTTTGGACCCATTTAGAAAAAATGATAATTGATATTTTTGAAGGTGTTAGACTTCAGTTTTTGATTTTATGCAAAAAATAGGAAAAATAGAAATTTGTATGTGTTAGTCTTCAATCCAGGAGTTTTTTGAGAAAAACATGAAAAATGAAGTATTTTGCTCATTTTAGAGAACTATTTTGGTGTTTTTTAGAAAAAATGATAATTGATATTTTTGAAGGTGTTAGACTTCAGTTTTTGATTTTTTGCAAAAAATAGGAAAAATAGAAATTTATATGTGTTAGTCTTCAATCACGATGTTTTTTGAGAAAAAAATGAAAAATGAAGTATTTTGCTCATTTTATAGAACTATTTTGCACTCTTTTTGAAAAAATGATAATTGATATTTTAGAAGGTGTTAGACTTCAGTTTTTGATTTTATGCAAAAAATAGGAAAAATAGAAATTTGTATGTGTTAGTATTCAATCACGAAGTTTTTTGGGAAAAACATGAAAAATGAAGTATTTTGCTCATTTTAGAGAACTATTTTGGACACTTTTAGAAAAAATGATAATTGATATTTTTGAAGGTGTTAGACTTCAGTTTTTTATTTTTTGCAAAAAATTGGAAAAATAGAAATTTGTATGTGTTAGTCTTCAATCACGATGTTTTTTGAGAAAAACATGACAAATGAAGTATTTTTCTCATTTTAGAGAACTATTTTGGACCCATTTAGAAAAAATGATAATTGATATTTTTGAAGGTGTTAGACTTCAGTTTTTGATTTTATGCAAAAAATAGGAAAAATAGAAATTTGTATGTGTTAGTCTTCAATCCAGGAGTTTTTTGAGAAAAACATGAAAAATGAAGTATTTTGCTCATTTTAGAGAACTATTTTGGTCTTTTTTAGAAAAAATGATAATTGATATTTTTGAAGGTGTTAGACTTCAGTTTTTGATTTTATGCAAAAAATAGGAAAAATAGAAATTTGTATGTGTTAGTCTTCAATCACGAAGTTTTTTGAGAAAAACATTAAAAATGAAGTATTTTGCTCATTTTAGAGAACTATTTTGGACTCTTTTAGAAAAAATGATAATTGATATTTTTGAAGTTGTTAGACATCAGTTTTCGAATTTTTGCAAAAAATTGGAAAAATAGAAATTTGTATGTGTTAGTCTTCAATCACGATGTTTTTTGAGAAAAACATGAAAAATGAAGTATTTTGCTCATTTTAGAGAACTATTTTGGACACTTTTAGAAAAAATGATAATTGATATTTTTGAAGGTGTTAGACTTCAGTTTTTGATTTTTTGCAAAAAATTGGAAAAATAGAAATTTGTATGTGTTAGTCTTCAATCACGAAGTTTTTTGAGAAAAACATGAAAAATGAAGTATTTTGCTTATTTTAGAGAACTATTTTTGACCCTTTTAGAAAAAATTATAATTGATTTTTTTTAAGGTGTTAGACTTCAGTTTTTGATTTTTTTCAAAAAATAGGAAAAATAGAAATTTGTATGTGTTAGTCTTCAATCACGAAGTTTTTTGAGAAAAACATGAAAAATGAAGTATTTTGCTCATTTTAGAGAACTATTTTTGACCCTTTCAGAAAAAATTATAATTGATATTTTTTAAGGTGTTAGACTTATGTTTTTGATTTTTTGCAAAAAATAGGAAAAATAGAAATTTGTATGTGTTAGTCTTCAATCACGAAGTTTTTCGAGAAAAACATGAAAAATGAAGTATTTTGCTCATTTTAGAGAAATAATTTGGACCCTTTTAGAAAAAATGATAATTGATATTTTTGAAGGTGTTAGACTTCAGTTTTTGATTTTCTGCAAAAAATTGGAAAAATTGAAATTTGTATGTGTTAGTCTTTATTCGCGGAATTTTTTGAGAAAAACATGAAAAATGAAGTATTTTGCTCATTTTAGAGAACTATTTTGGTGTTTTTTAGAAAAAATGATAATTGATATTTTTCAAGGTGTTACACTTCAGTTTTTGATTTTATGCAAAAAATATGAAAAATAGAAATTTGTATGTGTTAGTCTTCAATCCAGGAGTTTTTTGAGAAAAACATCAAAAATGAAGTATTTTCCTCATTTTAGAGAACTATTTTGGTCTTTTTTAGACAAAATGATAATTGATATTTTTGAAGGTGTTAGACTTCATTTTTTGATTTTTTGCAAAAATAGGAAAAATAGAAATTTGTATGTGTTAGTCTTCAATCACGAAGTTTTTTGAGAAAAACATGAAAAATGAAGTATTTTGCTCATTTTAGAGAACTATTTTGGACTCTTTTAGAAAAAATGATAATTGATATTTTTGAAGGTGTTAGACTTCAGTTTTTGATTTTTTGCAAAAAATAGGAAAAATAGAAATTTGTATGTGTTAGTCTTCAATCACGAAGTATTTTGAGAAAAACACGAAAAATGAAGTATTTTGCTCATTTTAGAGAACTATTTTGGACCCTTTTAGAAAAAATGATAATTGATATTTTTGAAGGTGGACTTCAGTTTTTGATTTTTTGCAAAAAATAGGAAAAATAGAAATTTGTATGTGTTAGTCTTCAATCCCGGAGTTTTTTGAGAAAAACATGAAAAATGAAGTATTTTTCTCATTTTAGAGAACTATTTTGGTCTTTTTTAGAAAAAATGATAATTGATATTTTTGAAGGTGTTAGACTTCAGTTTTTGATTTTTTGCAAAAAATAGTAAAAATAGAAATTTGTATGTGTTAGTCTTCAATCACGAAGTTTTTTGAGAAAAACATGAAAAATGAAGTATTTTGCTCATTTTAGAGAACAAATTTGGACCCTTTTAGAAAAAATGATAATTGATATTTTTGAAGGTGTTAGACTTCAGTTTTTGATTTTCATCAAAAAATTGGAAAAATTGAAATTTGTATGTATTACTCTTCATTCACGGAATTTTTTGAGAAAAACAAGAAAAATGAAGTATTTTGCTCATTTTAGAGAACTATTTTGGTCTTTTTTAGAAAAAATGATAATTGATATTTTTGAAGGTGTTAGACTTCAGTTTTTGATTTTATGCAAAAAATAGGAAAAATAGAAATTTGTATGTGTTAGTCTTCAATCACGAAGTTTTTTGAGAAAAACATGACAAATGAAGTATTTTTCTCATTTTAGAGAACTATTTTGGACCCATTTAGAAAAAATGATAATTGATATTTTTGAAGGTGTTAGACTTCAGTTTTTGATTTTATGCAAAAAATAGGAAAAATAGAAATTTGTATGTGTTAGTCTTCAATCCAGGAGTTTTTTGAGAAAAACATGAAAAATGAAGTATTTTGCTCATTTTAGAGAACTATTTTGGTCTTTTTTAGAAAAAATGATAATTGATATTTTTGAAGGTGTTAGACTTCAGTTTTTGATTTTTCGCAAAAAATAGGAAAAATAGAAATTTGTATGTGTTAGTCTTCAATCACGAAGTTTTTTGAGAAAAAAATGAAAAATGAAGTATTTTGCTCATTTTATAGAACTATTTTGCACTCTTTTTGAAAAAATGATAATTGATATTTTTGAAGGTGTTAGACTTCAGTTTTTGATTTTATGCAAAAAATAGGAAAAATAGAAATTTGTATGTGTTAGTTTTCAATCACGAAGTTTTTTGAGAAAAACATGAAAAATGAAGTATTTTGCTCATTTTAGAGAACTATTTTGGACTCTTTTAGAAAAAATGATAATTGATATTTTTGAAGGTGTTAGACTTCAGTTTTTGATTTTTTGCAAAAAATAGGAAAAATAGAAATTTGTATGTGTTAGTCTTCAATCACGAAGTTTTTTGAGAAAAACATGAAAAATGAAGTATTTTGCTCATTTTAGAGAACTATTTTTGACCCTTTTAGAAAAAATTATAATTGATATTTTTTAAGGTGTTAGACTTCAGTTTTTGATTTTTTGCAAAAAATACGAAAAATAGAAATTTGTATGTGTTACTCTTCAATCACGAAGTTTTTTGAGAAAAACATGAAAAATGAAGTATTTTGATCATTTTAGAGAACTATTTTGGACCCTTTTAGAAAAAATGATATTTGATATTTTTGAAGGTGTTAGACTTCAGTTTTTGATTTTATGCAAAAAATAGGAAAAATAGAAATTTGTATGTGTTAGTCTTCAATCCCGGAGTTTTTTGAGAAAAACATGAAAAATGAAGTATTTTGCTCATTTTAGAGAACTATTTTGGTCTTTTTTAGAAAAAATGATAATTGATATTTTTGAAGGTGACTTCAGTTTTTTATTTTTTGCAAAAAATAAGAAAAATAGAAATTTGTATGTGTTAGTCTTCAATCACGAAGTTTTTTGAGAAAAACATGAAAAATGAAGTATTTTGCTCATTTTATAGAACTATTTTGGACCCTTTTAGAAAAAATGATAATTTATATTTTTTAAGGTGTTAGACTTCAGTTTTTGATTTTCTGCAAAAAATTGGAAAAATTGAAATTTGTATGTGGTAGTCTTCATTCACGGAATTTTTTGAGAAAAACATGAAAAATCAAGTATTTTGCTCATTTTAGAGAACTATTTTGGTCTTTTTTAGAAAAAATGATAATTGATATTTTTGAAGGTGTTAGACTTCAGTTTTTGATTTTATGCAAAAAATAGGAAAAATAGAAATTTGTATGTGTTAGTCTTCAATCCAGGAGTTTTTTGAGAAAAACATGAAAAATGAAGTATTTTGCTCATTTTAGAGAACTATTTTGGTCTTTTTTAGAAAAAATGATAATTGATATTTTTGAAGGTGTTAGACTTCAGTTTTTGATTTTTTGCAAAAAATAGGAAAAATAGAAATTTATATGTGTTAGTCTTCAATCACGAAGTTTTTTGAGAAAAAAATGAAAAATGAAGTATTTTGCTCATTTTATAGAACTATTTTGCACTCTTTTTGAAAAAATGATAATTGTTATTTTTGAAGGTGTTAGACTTCAGTTTTTGATTTTATGCAAAAAATAGGAAAAATAGAAATTTGTATGTGTTAGTCTTCAATCACGAAGTTTTTTGAGAAAAACATGAAAAATGAAGTATTTTGCTCATTTTAGAGAACTATTTTGGACACTTTTAGAAAAAATGATAATTGATATTTTTGAAGGTGTTAGACTTCAGTTTTTGATTTTTTGCAAAAAATAGGAAAAATAGAAATTTGTATGTGTTAGTCTTCAATCACGAAGTTTTTTGAGAAAAACATGAAAAATGAAGTATTTTGCTCATTTTAGAGAACTATTTTTGACCCTTTTAGAAAAAATTATAATTGATATTTTTTAAGGTGTTAGACTTCAGTTTTTGATTTTTTTCAAAAAATAGGAAAATTAGAAATTTGTATGTGTTAGTCTTCAATCACGAAGATTTTTGAGAAAAACATGAAAAATGAAGTATTTTGATCATTTTGGTGAACTATTTTGGACCCTTTTAGAAAAAATGATAATTGTTATTTTTGAAGGTGTTAGACTTCAGTTTTTGATTTTATGAAAAAAATAGGAAAAATATAAATTTGTATGTGTTAGTCTTCAATCCCGGATTTTTTTGAGAAAAACATGAAAAATGAAGTATTTTGCTCATTTTAGAGAACTATTTTGGTCTTTTTTAGAAAAAATGATAATTGATATTTTTGAAGGTGTTAGACTTCAGTTTTTGATTTTTTGCAAAAAATAGGAAAAATTGAAATTTGTATGTGTTAGTCTTCAATCACGATGTTTTTTGAGAAAAACATGAAAAATGAAGTATTTTGCTCATTTTAGAGAACTATTTTGGACCCTTTTAGAAAAAATGATAATTGATATTTTTTAAGGTGTTAGACTTCAGTTTTTGATTTTCTGCAAAAAATTGGAAAAATTGAAATTTGTATGTGTTAGTCTTTAGTCACGGAATTTTTTGAGAAAAACATGAAAAATCAAGTATTTTGCTCATTTTAGAGAACTATTTTGGTCTTTTTTAGACAAAATGATAATTGATATTTTTGAAGGTGTTAGACTTCATTTTTTGATTTTTTGCAAAAATAGGAAAAATAGAAATTTGTATGTGTTAGTCTTCAATCACGAAGTTTTTTGAGAAAAACATGAAAAATGAAGTATTTTGCTCATTTTAGAGAACTATTTTGGACTCTTTTAGAAAAAATGATAATTGATATTTTTGAAGGTGTTAGACTTCAGTTTTTGATTTTTTGCAAAAAATAGGAAAAATAGAAATTTGTATGTGTTAGTCTTCAATCACGAAGTATTTTGAGAAAAACACGAAAAATGAAGTATTTTGCTCATTTTAGAGAACTATTTTGGACCCTTTTAGAAAAAATGATAATTGATATTTTTGAAGGTGGACTTCAGTTTTTGATTTTTTGCAAAAAATAGGAAAAATAGAAATTTGTATGTGTTAGTCTTCAATCCCGGAGTTTTTTGAGAAAAACATGAAAAATGAAGTATTTTTCTCATTTTAGAGAACTATTTTGGTCTTTTTTAGAAAAAATGATAATTGATATTTTTGAAGGTGTTAGACTTCAGTTTTTGATTTTTTGCAAAAAATAGTAAAAATAGAAATTTGTATGTGTTAGTCTTCAATCACGAAGTTTTTTGAGAAAAACATGAAAAATGAAGTATTTTGCTCATTTTAGAGAACAAATTTGGACCCTTTTAGAAAAAATGATAATTGATATTTTTGAAGGTGTTAGACTTCAGTTTTTGATTTTCATCAAAAAATTGGAAAAATTGAAATTTGTATGTATTACTCTTCATTCACGGAATTTTTTGAGAAAAACAAGAAAAATGAAGTATTTTGCTCATTTTAGAGAACTATTTTGGTCTTTTTTAGAAAAAATGATAATTGATATTTTTGAAGGTGTTAGACTTCAGTTTTTGATTTTATGCAAAAAATAGGAAAAATAGAAATTTGTATGTGTTAGTCTTCAATCACGAAGTTTTTTGAGAAAAACATGACAAATGAAGTATTTTTCTCATTTTAGAGAACTATTTTGGACCCATTTAGAAAAAATGATAATTGATATTTTTGAAGGTGTTAGACTTCAGTTTTTGATTTTATGCAAAAAATAGGAAAAATAGAAATTTGTATGTGTTAGTCTTCAATCCAGGAGTTTTTTGAGAAAAACATGAAAAATGAAGTATTTTGCTCATTTTAGAGAACTATTTTGGTCTTTTTTAGAAAAAATGATAATTGATATTTTTGAAGGTGTTAGACTTCAGTTTTTGATTTTTCGCAAAAAATAGGAAAAATAGAAATTTGTATGTGTTAGTCTTCAATCACGAAGTTTTTTGAGAAAAAAATGAAAAATGAAGTATTTTGCTCATTTTATAGAACTATTTTGCACTCTTTTTGAAAAAATGATAATTGATATTTTTGAAGGTGTTAGACTTCAGTTTTTGATTTTATGCAAAAAATAGGAAAAATAGAAATTTGTATGTGTTAGTTTTCAATCACGAAGTTTTTTGAGAAAAACATGAAAAATGAAGTATTTTGCTCATTTTAGAGAACTATTTTGGACTCTTTTAGAAAAAATGATAATTGATATTTTTGAAGGTGTTAGACTTCAGTTTTTGATTTTTTGCAAAAAATAGGAAAAATAGAAATTTGTATGTGTTAGTCTTCAATCACGAAGTTTTTTGAGAAAAACATGAAAAATGAAGTATTTTGCTCATTTTAGAGAACTATTTTTGACCCTTTTAGAAAAAATTATAATTGATATTTTTTAAGGTGTTAGACTTCAGTTTTTGATTTTTTGCAAAAAATACGAAAAATAGAAATTTGTATGTGTTACTCTTCAATCACGAAGTTTTTTGAGAAAAACATGAAAAATGAAGTATTTTGATCATTTTAGAGAACTATTTTGGACCCTTTTAGAAAAAATGATATTTGATATTTTTGAAGGTGTTAGACTTCAGTTTTTGATTTTATGCAAAAAATAGGAAAAATAGAAATTTGTATGTGTTAGTCTTCAATCCCGGAGTTTTTTGAGAAAAACATGAAAAATGAAGTATTTTGCTCATTTTAGAGAACTATTTTGGTCTTTTTTAGAAAAAATGATAATTGATATTTTTGAAGGTGACTTCAGTTTTTTATTTTTTGCAAAAAATAAGAAAAATAGAAATTTGTATGTGTTAGTCTTCAATCACGAAGTTTTTTGAGAAAAACATGAAAAATGAAGTATTTTGCTCATTTTATAGAACTATTTTGGACCCTTTTAGAAAAAATGATAATTTATATTTTTTAAGGTGTTAGACTTCAGTTTTTGATTTTCTGCAAAAAATTGGAAAAATTGAAATTTGTATGTGGTAGTCTTCATTCACGGAATTTTTTGAGAAAAACATGAAAAATCAAGTATTTTGCTCATTTTAGAGAACTATTTTGGTCTTTTTTAGAAAAAATGATAATTGATATTTTTGAAGGTGTTAGACTTCAGTTTTTGATTTTATGCAAAAAATAGGAAAAATAGAAATTTGTATGTGTTAGTCTTCAATCCAGGAGTTTTTTGAGAAAAACATGAAAAATGAAGTATTTTGCTCATTTTAGAGAACTATTTTGGTCTTTTTTAGAAAAAATGATAATTGATATTTTTGAAGGTGTTAGACTTCAGTTTTTGATTTTTTGCAAAAAATAGGAAAAATAGAAATTTATATGTGTTAGTCTTCAATCACGAAGTTTTTTGAGAAAAAAATGAAAAATGAAGTATTTTGCTCATTTTATAGAACTATTTTGCACTCTTTTTGAAAAAATGATAATTGTTATTTTTGAAGGTGTTAGACTTCAGTTTTTGATTTTATGCAAAAAATAGGAAAAATAGAAATTTGTATGTGTTAGTCTTCAATCACGAAGTTTTTTGAGAAAAACATGAAAAATGAAGTATTTTGCTCATTTTAGAGAACTATTTTGGACACTTTTAGAAAAAATGATAATTGATATTTTTGAAGGTGTTAGACTTCAGTTTTTGATTTTTTGCAAAAAATAGGAAAAATAGAAATTTGTATGTGTTAGTCTTCAATCACGAAGTTTTTTGAGAAAAACATGAAAAATGAAGTATTTTGCTCATTTTAGAGAACTATTTTTGACCCTTTTAGAAAAAATTATAATTGATATTTTTTAAGGTGTTAGACTTCAGTTTTTGATTTTTTTCAAAAAATAGGAAAATTAGAAATTTGTATGTGTTAGTCTTCAATCACGAAGATTTTTGAGAAAAACATGAAAAATGAAGTATTTTGATCATTTTGGTGAACTATTTTGGACCCTTTTAGAAAAAATGATAATTGTTATTTTTGAAGGTGTTAGACTTCAGTTTTTGATTTTATGAAAAAAATAGGAAAAATATAAATTTGTATGTGTTAGTCTTCAATCCCGGATTTTTTTGAGAAAAACATGAAAAATGAAGTATTTTGCTCATTTTAGAGAACTATTTTGGTCTTTTTTAGAAAAAATGATAATTGATATTTTTGAAGGTGTTAGACTTCAGTTTTTGATTTTTTGCAAAAAATAGGAAAAATTGAAATTTGTATGTGTTAGTCTTCAATCACGATGTTTTTTGAGAAAAACATGAAAAATGAAGTATTTTGCTCATTTTAGAGAACTATTTTGGACCCTTTTAGAAAAAATGATAATTGATATTTTTTAAGGTGTTAGACTTCAGTTTTTGATTTTCTGCAAAAAATTGGAAAAATTGAAATTTGTATGTGTTAGTCTTTAGTCACGGAATTTTTTGAGAAAAACATGAAAAATCAAGTATTTTGCTCATTTTAGAGAACTATTTTGGTCTTTTTTAGAAAAAATGATAATTGATAGTTTTGAAGGTGTTAGACTTCAGTTTTTGATTTTTTGCAAAATATAGGAAAAATAGAAATTTGTATGTGTTAGTCTTCAATCACGATGTTTTTTGAGAAAAACATGAAAAATGAAGTATTTTGCTCATTTTAGAGAACTATTTTGGACCCTTTTAGAAAAAATGATAATTGATATTTTTTAAGGTGTTAGACTTCAGTTTTTGATTTTCTGCAAAAAATTGGAAGAATTGAAATTTGTATGTGTTAGTCTTCATTCAGGGAATTTTTTGAGAAAAATATGAAAAATCAAGTATTTTGCTCATTTTAGAGAACTATTTTGGTCTTTTTTAGAAAAAATGATAATTGATATTTTTGAAGGTTTTAGACTTCAGTTTTTGATTTTATGCAAAAAAAAAGGAAAAATAGAAATTTGTATGTGTTAGTCTTCAACCCAGGAGTTTTTTGAGAAAAACATGAAAATTGAAGTATTTTGCTCATTTTAGAGAACTATTTTGGTCTTTTTTATAAAAAATGATAGTTGATAATTTTGAAGGTGTTAGACTTCAGTTTTTGATTTTATGCAAAAAATGGGAAAAATAGAAATTTATATGTGTTAGTCTTCAATCTAGGAGTTTTTTGAGAAAAACATGAAAAATGAAGTATTTTGCTCATTTTAGAGAACTATTTTGGTCTTTTTTAGAAAAAATGATAATTGATATTTTTGAAGGTCTTAGACTTCATTTTTTGATTTTTTGCAAAAAATAGGAAAAATAGAAATTTGTATGTGTTAGTCTTCAATCACGATGTTTTTTGAGAAAAACATGAAAAATGAAGTATTTTGCTCATTTTAGAGAACTATTTTGGACTCTTTTAGAAAAAATGATAATTGATATTTTTGAAGGTGTTAGACTTCAGTTTTTTATTTTTTGCAAAAAATAGGAAAAATAGAAATTTGTATGTTTTAGTCTTCAATCCCGGAGTTTTTTGAGAAAAAAATGAAAAATGAAGTATTTTGCTCATTTTATAGAACTATTTTGCACACTTTTTGAAAAAATGATAATTGATATTTTTGAAGGTGTTAGACTTCAGTTTTTGATTTTTTGCAAAAAATAGGAAAAATATAAATTTGTATGTGTTAGTCTTCAATCACGAAGTTTTTTGAGAAAAACATGAAAAATGAAGTATTTTTCTCATTTTAGAGAACTATTTTGGACACTTTTAGAAAAAATGATAATTGATATTTTTGAAGGTGTTAGACTTCAGTTTTTGATTTTTTGCAAAAAATAGGAAAAATAGAAATTTGTATGTGTTAGTCTTCAATCACGAAGTTTTTTGAGAAAAACATGAAAAATGAAGTATTTTGCTCATTTTAGAGAACTATTTTGGACCCTTTTAGAAAAAATGATAATTGATATTTTTGAAGGTGTTAGACTTCAGTTTTTGATTTTATGCAAAAAATAGGAAAAATAGAAATTTGTATGTGTTAGTCTTCAATCCCGGAGTTTTTTGAGAAAAACATGAAAAATGAAGTATTTTTCTCATTTTAGAGAACTATTTTGGTCTTTTTTAGAAAAAATGATAATTGATATTTTTGAAGGTGTTAGACTTCAGTTTTTGATTTTTTGCAAAAAATAGTAAAAATAGAAATTTGTATGTGTTAGTCTTCAATCACGAAGTTTTTTGAGAAAAACATGAAAAATGAAGTATTTTGCTCATTTTAGAGAGCAATTTTTGACCCTTTTAGAAAAAATGATAATTGATATTTTTGAAGGTGTTAGACTTCAGTTTTTGATTTTCTTCAAAAAATTGGAAAAATTGAAATTTGTATGTATTACTCTTCATTCACGGAATTTTTTGAGAAAAACAAGAAAAATGAAGTATTTTGCTCATTTTAGAGAACTATTTTGGTCTTTTTTAGAAAAAATGATAATTGATATTTTTGAAGGTGTTAGACTTCAGTTTTTGATTTTATGCAAAAAATAGGAAAAATAGAAATTTGTATGTGTTAGTCTTCAATCACGAAGTTTTTTGAGAAAAACATGAAAAATGAAGTATTTTGCTCATTTTAGAGAACTATTTTTGACCCTTTTAAAAAAAATTATAATTGATATTTTTTAAGGTGTTAGACTTCAGTTTTGATTTTTTGCAAAAAATTGGAAAAATAGAAATTTGTATGTGTTAGTCTTCAATCACGATGTTTTTTGAGAAAAACATGACAAATGAAGTATTTTTCTCATTTTAGAGAACTATTTTGGACCCATTTAGAAAAAATGATAATTGATATTTTTGAAGGTGTTAGACTTCAGTTTTTGATTTTATGCAAAAAATAGGAAAAATAGAAATTTGTATGTGTTAGTCTTCAATCCAGGAGTTTTTTGAGAAAAACATGAAAAATGAAGTATTTTGCTCATTTTAGAGAACTATTATGGTCTTTTTTAGAAAAAATGATAATTGATATTTTTGAAGGTGTTAGACTTCAGTTTTTGATTTTTCGCAAAAAATAGGAAAAATAGAAATTTGTATGTGTTAGTCTTCAATCACGAAGTTTTTTGAGAAAAACATGAAAAATGAAGTATTTTGCTCATTTTAGAGAACTATTTTGGACTCTTTTAGAAAAAATGATAATTGATATTTTTGAAGGTGTTAGACTTCAGTTTTTGATTTTTTGCAAAAAGTAGGAAAAATAGAAATTTGTATGTGTTAGTCTTCAGTCACGAAGTTTTTTGAGAAAAACATGAAAAATGAAGTATTTTGCTCATTTTAGAGAACTATTTTTGACCCTTTTAGAAAAAATTATAATTGATATTTTTTAAGGTGTTAGACTTCAGTTTTTGATTTTTTGCAAAAAATAGGAAAAATAGAAATTTGTATGTGTTACTCTTCAATCACGAAGTTTTTTGAGAAAAACATGAAAAATGAAGTATTTTGATCATTTTAGGGAACTATTTTGGACCCTTTTAGAAAAAATGATATTTGATATTTTTGAAGGTGTTAGACTTCAGTTTTTGATTTGATGCAAAAAATAGGAAAAATAGAAATTTGTATGTGTTAGTCTTCAATCCCGGAGTTTTTTGAGAAAAACATGAAAAATGAAGTATTTTGCTCATTTTAGAGAACTATTTTGGTCTTTTTTAGAAAAAATGATAATTGATATTTTTGAAGGTGACTTCAGTTTTTTATTTTTTGCAAAAAATAAGAAAAATAGAAATTTGTATGTGTTAGTCTTCAATCACGATGTTTTTTGAGAAAAACATGAAAAATGAAGTATTTTGCTCATTTTATAGAACTATTTTGGACCCTTTTAGAAAAAATGATAATTTATATTTTTTAAGGTGTTAGACTTCAGTTTTTGATTTTCTGCAAAAAATTGGAAAAATTGAAATTTGTATGTGGTAGTCTTCATTCACGGAATTTTTTGAGAAAAACATGAAAAATCAAGTATTTTGCTCATTTTAGAGAACTATTTGGGTCTTTTTTAGAAAAAATGATAATTGATATTTTTGAAGGTGTTAGACTTCAGTTTTTGATTTTATGCAAAAAATAGGAAAAATAGAAATTTGTATGTGTTAGTCTTCAATCCAGGAGTTTTTTGAGAAAAACATGAAAAATGAAGTATTTTGCTCATTTTAGAGAACTATTTTGGTCTTTTTTAGAAAAAATGATAATTGATATTTTTGAAGGTGTTAGACTTCAGTTTTTGTTTTTTTGCAAAAAATAGGAAAAATAGAAATTTATATGTGTTAGTCTTCAATCACGAAGTTTTTTGAGAAAAAAATGAAAAATGAAGTATTTTGCTCATTTTATAGAACTATTTTGCACTCTTTTTGAAAAAATGATAATTGTTATTTTTGAAGGTGTTAGACTTCAGTTTTTGATTTTATGCAAAAAATAGGAAAAATAGAAATTTGTATGTGTTAGTCTTCAATCACGAAGTTTTTTGAGAAAAACATGAAAAATGAAGTATTTTGCTCATTTTAGAGAACTATTTTGGACACTTTTAGAAAAAATGATAATTGATATTTTTGAAGGTGTTAGACTTCAGTTTTTGATTTTTTGCAAAAAATAGGAAAAATAGAAATTTGTATGTGTTAGTCTTCAATCACGAAGTTTTTTGAGAAAAACATGAAAAATGAAGTATTTTGCTCATTTTAGAGAACTATTTTTGACCCTTTTAGAAAAAATTATAATTGATATTTTTTAAGGTGTTAGACTTCAGTTTTTGATTTTTTCCAAAAAATAGGAAAAATAGAAATTTGTATGTGTTAGTCTTCAATCACGAAGTTTTTTGAGAAAAACATGAAAAATGAAGTATTTTGATCATTTTAATGAACTATTTTGGACCCTTTTAGAAAAAATGATAATTGATATTTTTGAAGGTAGACTTCAGTTTTTGATTTTATGAAAAAAATAGGAAAAATATAAATTTGTATGTGTTAGTCTTCAATCCCGGATTTTTTTGAGAAAAACATGAAAAATGAAGTATTTTGCTCATTTTAGAGAACTATTTTGGTCTTTTTTAGAAAAAATGGTAATTGATATTTTTGAAGGTGTTAGACTTAAGTTTTTGATTTTTTGCAAAAAATAGGAAAAATTGAAATTTGTATGTGTTAGTCTTCAATCACGATGTTTTTTGAGAAAAACATGAAAAATGAAGTATTTTCCTCATTTTAGAGAACTATTTTGGACCCTTTTAGAAAAAATGATAATTGATATTTTTTAAGGTGTTAGACTTCAGTTTTTGATTTTCTGCAAAAAATTGGAAAAATTGAAATTTGTATGTGTTAGTCTTCAGTCACGGAATTTTTTGAGAAAAACATGAAAAATCAAGTATTTTGCTCATTTTAGAGAACTATTTTGGTCTTTTTTAGAAAAAATGATAATTGATATTTTTGAAGGTGTTAGACTTCAGTTTTTGATTTTATGCAAAAAAAAAAGGAAAAATAGAAATTTGTATGTGTTAGTCTTCAACCCAGGAGTTTTTTGAGAAAAACATGAAAATTGAAGTATTTTGCTCATTTTAGAGAACTATTTTGGTCTTTTTTATAAAAAATGATAGTTGATAATTTTGAAGGTGTTAGACTTCAATTTTTGATTTTATGCAAAAAATGGGAAAAATAGAAATTTATATGTGTTAGTCTTCAATCTAGGAGTTTTTTGAGAAAAACATGAAAAATGAAGTATTTTGCTCATTTTAGAGAACTATTTTGGTCTTTTTTAGAAAAAATGATAATTGATATTTTTGAAGGTCTTAGACTTCATTTTTTGATTTTTTGCAAAAAATAGGAAAAATAGAAATTTGTATGTGTTAGTCTTCAATCACGATGTTTTTTGAGAAAAACATGAAAAATGAAGTATTTTGCTCATTTTAGAGAACTATTTTGGACTCTTTTAGAAAAAATGATAATTGATATTTTTGAAGGTGTTAGACTTCAGTTTTTTATTTTTTGCAAAAAATAGGAAAAATAGAAATTTGTATGTTTTAGTCTTCAATCCCGGAGTTTTTTGAGAAAAAAATGAAAAATGAAGTATTTTGCTCATTTTATAGAACTATTTTGCACACTTTTTGAAAAAATGATAATTGATATTTTTGAAGGTGTTAGACTTCAGTTTTTGATTTTTTGCAAAAAATAGGAAAAATAGAAATTTATATGTGTTAGTCTTCAATCACGAAGTTTTTTGAGAAAAAAATGAAAAATGAAGTATTTTGCTCATTTTATAGAACTATTTTGCACTCTTTTTGAAAAAATGATAATTGATATTTTTGAAGGTGTTAGACTTCAGTTTTTGATTTTATGCAAAAAATAGGAAAAATAGAAATTTGTATGTGTTAGTCTTCAATCACAAAGTTTTTTGAGAAAAACATGAAAAATGAAGTATTTTGCTCATTTTAGAGAACTATTTTGGACACTTTTAGAAAAAATGATAATTGATATTTTTGAAGGTGTTAGACATCAGTTTTTGATTTTTTGCAAAAAATAGGAAAAATAGAAATTTGTATGTGTTAGTCTTCAATCACGAAGTTTTTTGAGAAAAACATGAAAAATGAAGTATTTTCCTCATTTTAGAAAACTATTTTTGACCCATTTAGAAAAAATTATAATTGATATTTTTTAAGGTGTTAGACTTCAGTTATTGATTTTTTTCAAAAAATAGGAAAAATAGAAATTTGTATGTGTTAGTCTTCAATCACGAAGTTTTTTGAGAAAAACATGAAAAATGAAGTATTTTGATCATTTTAGTGAACTATTTTGGACCATTTTAGAAAAAATGATAATTGATATTTTTGAAGGTGTTAGACTTCAGTTTTTGATTTTATGAAAAAAATAGGAAAAATATAAATTTGTATGTGTTAGTCTTCAATCCCGGATTTTTTTGAGAAAAACATGAAAAACGAAGTATATTGCTCATTTTAGAGAACTATTTTGGTCTTTTTTAGAAAAAATGATAATTGATATTTTTGAAGGTGTTAGACTTCAGTTTTTGATTTTTAGCAAAAAATAGGAAAAATAGAAATTTGTATGTGTTAGTCTTCAATCACGATGTTTTTTGAGAAAAACATGAAAAATGAAGTATTTTGCTCATTTTAGAGAACTATTTTGGACCCTTTTAGAAAAAATGATAATTGATATTTTTTAAGGTGTTAGACTTCAGTTTTTGATTTTCTGCAAAAAATTGGAAAAATTGAAATTTGTATGTGTTAGTCTTCAGTCACGGAATTTTTTGAGAAAAACATGAAAAATCAAGTATTTTGCTCATTGTAGAGAACTATTTTGGTCTTTTTTAGAAAAAATGATAATTGATATTTTTGAAGGTGTTAGACTTCAGTTTTTGATTTTATGCAAAAAATAGGAAAAATAGAAATTTGTATGTGTTAGTCTTCAATCACGAAGTTTTTTGAGAAAAACATGAAAAATGAAGTATTTTGCTCATTTTAGAGAACTATTTTGGACACTTTTAGAAAAAATGATAATTGATATTTTTGAAGGCGTTAGACTTCAGTTTTTTATTTTTTGCAAAAAATAGGAAAAATAGAAATTTGTATGTGTTAGTCTTCAATCACGAAATTTTTTGAGAAAAACATGAAAAATGAAGTATTTTGCTCATTTTAGAGAACTATTTTTGACCCTTTTAGAAAAAATTATAATTGATATTTTTTAAGGTGTTAGACTTCAGTTTTTGATTTTTTTCAAAAAATAGGAAAAATAGAAATTTGTATGTGTTAGTCTTCAATCACGAAGTTTTTTGAGAAAAACATGAAAAATGAAGTATTTTGATCATTTTAGTGAACTATTTTGGACCCTTTTAGAAAAAATGATAATTGATATTTTTGAAGGTGTTAGACTTCAGTTTTTGATTTTTTGCAAAAAATAGGAAAAATAGAAATTTGTATGTGTTAGTCTTCAATCACGAAGTTTTTTGAGAAAAACATGAAAAATGAAGTATTTTGCTCATTTTTGTGAACTATTTTGGACCCATTTAGAAAAAATGATAATTGATATTTTTGAAGGAGTTAGACTTCAGTTTTCGATTTTATGCAAAAAATAGGAAAAATAGAAATTTGTATGTGTTAGTCTTCAATCACGAAGTTTTTTGAGAAAAACATGAAAAATGAAGTATTTTGCTCATTTTAGAGAACTATTTTGGTCTTTTTTAGAAAAAATTATAATTGATATTTTTGAAGGTGTTAGACTTCATTTTTTGATTTTTTGCAAAAAATAGGAAAAATAGAAATTTGTATGTGTTAGTCTTCAATCACGAAGTTTTTTGTGAAAAATATGAAAAATGAAGTATTTTGCTCATTTTAGAGAACTATTTTGGACTCTTTTAGAAAAAATAATAATTGATATTTTTGAAGGTGTTAGACTTCAGTTTTTGATTTTTTGCAAAAAATAGGAAAAATAGAAATTTGTATGTGTTACTCTTCAATCACGAAGTTTTTTGAGAAAAACATGAAAAATGAAGTATTTTGCTCATTTTTGTGAACTATTTTGGACCCATTTAGAAAAAATGATAATTGATATTTTTTAAGGTGTTAGACTTCAGTTTTGGATTTTTTGCAAAAAATAAGAAAAATAGAAATTTGTATGTGTTAGTCTTCAATCACGAAGTTTTTTGAGAAAAAAATGAAAAATGAAGTATTTTGCTCATTTTAGAGAACTATTTTGGACTCTTTTAGAAAAAATGATAATTGATATTTTTGAAGGTGTTAGACTTCAGTTTTTGATTTTTTGCAAAAAATAGGAAAAATAGAAATTTGTATGTGTTAGTCTTCAATCACGAAGTTTTTTGAGAAAAACATGAAAAATGAAGTATTTTGCTCATTTTAGAGAACTATTTTGGACCCTTTTAGAAAAAATGATAATTGATATTTTTGAAGGTGTTAGACTTCAGTTTTTGATTTTATGCAAAAAATAGGAAAAATAGAAATTTGTATGTGTTAGTCTTCAATCACGGAGTTTTTTGAGAAAAACATGAAAAACGAAGTATTTTTCTCATTTTAGAGAACTATTTTGGTCTTTTTTAGAAAAAATGATAATTGATATTTTTGAAGGTGTTAGACTTCAGTTTTTGATTTTTTGCAAACAATAGGAAAAATAGAAATTTGTATGTGTTAGTCTTCAATCACGATGTTTTTTGAGAAAAACATGAAAAATGAAGTATTTTGCTCATTTTAGAGAACTATTTTGGACCCTTTTAGAAAAAATGATAATTGATATTTTTTAAGGTGTTAGACTTCAGTTTTTGATTTTCTGCAAAAAATTGGAAAAATTGAAATTTGTATGTGTTAGTCTTCATTCACGGAATTTTTTGAGAAAAACATGAAAAATAAAGTATTTTGCTCATTTTAGAGAACTATTTTGGTCTTTTTTAGAAAAAATGATAATTGATATTTTTGAAGGTGTTAGACTTCAGTTTTTGATTTTATGCAAAAAATAGGAAAAATAGAAATTTGTATGTGTTAGTCTTCAATCCAGGAGTTTTTTGAGAAAAACATGAAAAATGAAGTATTTTGCTCATTTTAGAGAACTATTTTGGTCTTTTTTAGAAAAAATGATAGTTGATAATTTTGAAGGTGTTAGACTTCAGTTTTTGATTTTATGCAAAATATGGGAAAAATAGAAATTTGTATGTGTTAGTCTTCAATCTAGGAGTTTTTTGAGAAAAACATGAAAAATGAAGTATTTTGCTCATTTTAGAGAACTATTTTGGTCTTTTTTAGAAAAAATTATAATTGATATTTTTGAAGGTGTTAGACTTCAGTTTTTGATTTTTTGCAAAAAATAGGAAAAATAGAAATTTGAATGTGTCAGTCTTCAATCACGAAGTTTTTTGAGAAAAAAATGAAAAATGAAGTATTTTGCTCATTTTAGAGAACTATTTTGGACTGTTTTAGAAAAAATGATAACTGATATTTTTGAAGGTGTTAGACTTCAGTTTTTGATTTTATGCAAAAAATAGGAAAAATAGAAATTTGTATGTGTTAGTCTTCAATCACGAATTTTTAGAGAAAAACATGAAAAATGAAGTATTTTGCTCATTTTAGAGAACTATTTTGGACTCTTTTAGAAAAAATGATAATTGATATTTTTGAAGGTGTTAGACTTCAGTTTTTTATTTTTTGCAAAAAATAGGAAAAATAGAAATTTGTATGTGTTAGTCTTCAATCACGAAATTTTTTGAGAAAAACATGAAAAATGAAGTATTTTGCTCATTTTAGAGAACTATTTTTGACCCTTTTAGAAAAAATTATAATTGATATTTTTTAAGGTGTTAGACTTCAGTTTTTGATTTTTTTCAAAAAATAGGAAAAATAGAAATTTGTATGTGTTAGTCTTCAATCACGAAGTTTTTTGAGAAAAACATGAAAAATGAAGTATTTTGATCATTTTAGTGAACTATTTTGGACCCTTTTAGAAAAAATGATAATTGATATTTTTGAAGGTGTTAGACTTCAGTTTTTGATTTTTTGCAAAAAATAGGAAAAATAGAAATTTGTATGTGTTAGTCTTCAATCACGAAGTTTTTTGAGAAAAACATGAAAAATGAAGTATTTTGCTCATTTTTGTGAACTATTTTGGACCCATTTAGAAAAAATGATAATTGATATTTTTGAAGGAGTTAGACTTCAGTTTTCGATTTTATGCAAAAAATAGGAAAAATAGAAATTTGTATGTGTTAGTCTTCAATCACGAAGTTTTTTGAGAAAAACATGAAAAATGAAGTATTTTGCTCATTTTAGAGAACTATTTTGGTCTTTTTTAGAAAAAATTATAATTGATATTTTTGAAGGTGTTAGACTTCATTTTTTGATTTTTTGCAAAAAATAGGAAAAATAGAAATTTGTATGTGTTAGTCTTCAATCACGAAGTTTTTTGTGAAAAATATGAAAAATGAAGTATTTTGCTCATTTTAGAGAACTATTTTGGACTCTTTTAGAAAAAATAATAATTGATATTTTTGAAGGTGTTAGACTTCAGTTTTTGATTTTTTGCAAAAAATAGGAAAAATAGAAATTTGTATGTGTTACTCTTCAATCACGAAGTTTTTTGAGAAAAACATGAAAAATGAAGTATTTTGCTCATTTTTGTGAACTATTTTGGACCCATTTAGAAAAAATGATAATTGTTATTTTTTAAGGTGTTAGACTTCAGTTTTGGATTTTTTGCAAAAAATAAGAAAAATAGAAATTTGTATGTGTTAGTCTTCAATCACGAAGTTTTTTGAGAAAAAAATGAAAAATGAAGTATTTTGCTCATTTTAGAGAACTATTTTGGACTCTTTTAGAAAAAATGATAATTGATATTTTTGAAGGTGTTAGACTTCAGTTTTTGATTTTTTGCAAAAAATAGGAAAAATAGAAATTTGTATGTGTTAGTCTTCAATCACGAAGTTTTTTGAGAAAAACATGAAAAATGAAGTATTTTGCTCATTTTAGAGAACTATTTTGGACCCTTTTAGAAAAAATGATAATTGATATTTTTGAAGGTGTTAGACTTCAGTTTTTGATTTTATGCAAAAAATAGGAAAAATAGAAATTTGTATGTGTTAGTCTTCAATCACGGAGTTTTTTGAGAAAAACATGAAAAACGAAGTATTTTTCTCATTTTAGAGAACTATTTTGGTCTTTTTTAGAAAAAATGATAATTGATATTTTTGAAGGTGTTAGACTTCAGTTTTTGATTTTTTGCAAACAATAGGAAAAATAGAAATTTGTATGTGTTAGTCTTCAATCACGATGTTTTTTGAGAAAAACATGAAAAATGAAGTATTTTGCTCATTTTAGAGAACTATTTTGGACCCTTTTAGAAAAAATGATAATTGATATTTTTTAAGGTGTTAGACTTCAGTTTTTGATTTTCTGCAAAAAATTGGAAAAATTGAAATTTGTATGTGTTAGTCTTCATTCACGGAATTTTTTGAGAAAAACATGAAAAATAAAGTATTTTGCTCATTTTAGAGAACTATTTTGGTCTTTTTTAGAAAAAATGATAATTGATATTTTTGAAGGTGTTAGACTTCAGTTTTTGATTTTATGCAAAAAATAGGAAAAATAGAAATTTGTATGTGTTAGTCTTCAATCCAGGAGTTTTTTGAGAAAAACATGAAAAATGAAGTATTTTGCTCATTTTAGAGAACTATTTTGGTCTTTTTTAGAAAAAATGATAGTTGATAATTTTGAAGGTGTTAGACTTCAGTTTTTGATTTTATGCAAAATATGGGAAAAATAGAAATTTGTATGTGTTAGTCTTCAATCTAGGAGTTTTTTGAGAAAAACATGAAAAATGAAGTATTTTGCTCATTTTAGAGAACTATTTTGGTCTTTTTTAGAAAAAATTATAATTGATATTTTTGAAGGTGTTAGACTTCAGTTTTTGATTTTTTGCAAAAAATAGGAAAAATAGAAATTTGAATGTGTCAGTCTTCAATCACGAAGTTTTTTGAGAAAAAAATGAAAAATGAAGTATTTTGCTCATTTTAGAGAACTATTTTGGACTGTTTTAGAAAAAATGATAACTGATATTTTTGAAGGTGTTAGACTTCAGTTTTTGATTTTATGCAAAAAATAGGAAAAATAGAAATTTGTATGTGTTAGTCTTCAATCACGAATTTTTAGAGAAAAACATGAAAAATGAAGTATTTTGCTCATTTTAGAGAACTATTTTGGACTCTTTTAGAAAAAATGATAATTGATATTTTTGAAGGTGTTAGACTTCAGTTTTTTATTTTTTGCAAAAAATAGGAAAAATAGAAATTTGTATGTGTTAGTCTTCAATCACGAAGTTTTTTGAGAAAAACATGAAAAATGAAGTATTTTGCTCATTTTAGAGAACTATTTTGGACCCTTTTAGAAAAAATGATAATTGATATTTTTGAAGGTGTTAGACATCAGTTTTTGATTTTATGCAAAAAATAGGAAAAATAGAAATTTGTATGTGTTAGTCTTCAATCACGGAGTTTTTTGAGAAAAACATGAAAAACGAAGTATTTTTCTCATTTTAGAGAACTATTTTGGTCTTTTTTAGAAAAAATGATAATTGATATTTTTGAAGGTGTTAGACTTCAGTTTTTGATTTTATGCAAAAAATAGGAAAAATAGAAATTTGTATGTGTTAGTCTTCAATCACGGAGTTTTTTGAGAAAAACGTGAAAAACGAAGTATTTTTCTCATTTTAGAGAACTATTTTGGTCTTTTTTAGAAAAAATGATAATTGATATTTTTGAAGGTGTTAGACTTCAGTTTTTGATTTTTTGCAAACAATAGGAAAAATAGAAATTTGTATGTGTTAGTCTTCAATCACGATGTTTTTTGAGAAAAACATGAAAAATGAAGTATTTTGCTCATTTTAGAGAACTATTTTGGACCCTTTTAGAAAAAATGATAATTGATATTTTTTAAGGTGTTAGACTTCAGTTTTTGATTTTCTGCAAAAAATTGGAAAAATTGAAATTTGTATGTGTTAGTCTTCATTCACGGAATTTTTTAAGAAAAACATGAAAAATAAAGTATTTTGCTCATTTTAGAGAACTATTTTGGTCTTTTTTAGAAAAAATGATAATTGATATTTTTGAAGGTGTTAGACTTCAGTTTTTGATTTTATGCAAAAAATAGGAAAAATAGAAATTTGTATGTGTTAGTCTTCAATCCAGGAGTTTTTTGAGAAAAACATGAAAAATGAAGTATTTTGCTCATTTTAGAGAACTATTTTGGTCTTTTTTAGAAAAAATGATAGTTGATAATTTTGAAGGTGTTAGACTTCAGTTTTTGATTTTATGCAAAATATGGGAAAAATAGAAATTTGTATGTGTTAGTCTTCAATCTAGGAGTTTTTTGAGAAAAACATGAAAAATGAAGTATTTTGCTCATTTTAGAGAACTATTTTGGTCTTTTTTAGAAAAAATTATAATTGATATTTTTGAAGGTGTTAGACTTCAGTTTTTGATTTTTTGCAAAAAATAGGAAAAATAGAAATTTGAATGTGTCAGTCTTCAATCACGAAGTTTTTTGAGAAAAACATGAAAAATGAAGTATTTTGCTCATTTTAGAGAACTATTTTGGACTGTTTTAGAAAAAATGATAACTGATATTTTTGAAGGTGTTAGACTTCAGTTTTTGATTTTATGCAAAAAATAGGAAAAATAGAAATTTGTATGTGTTAGTCTTCAATCCAGGAGTTTTTTGAGAAAAACATGAAAAATGAAGTATTTTGCTCATTTTAGAGAACTATTTTGGTCTTTTTTAGAAAAAATGATAGTTGATAATTTTGAAGGTGTTAGACTTCAGTTTTTGATTTTATGCAAAATATGGGAAAAATAGAAATTTGTATGTGTTAGTCTTCAATCTAGGAGTTTTTTGAGAAAAACATGAAATATGAAGTATTTTGCTCATTTTAGAGAACTATTTTGGTCTTTTTTAGAAAAAATTATAATTGATATTTTTGAAGGTGTTAGACTTCAGTTTTTGATTTTTTGCAAAAAATAGGAAAAATAGAAATTTGAATGTGTCAGTCTTCAATCACGAAGTTTTTTGAGAAAAAAATGAAAAATGAAGTATTTTGCTCATTTTAGAGAACTATTTTGGACTGTTTTAGAAAAAATGATAACTGATATTTTTGAAGGTGTTAGACTTCAGTTTTTGATTTTATGCAAAAAATAGGAAAAATAGAAATTTGTATGTGTTAGTCTTCAATCACGAATTTTTAGAGAAAAACATGAAAAATGAAGTATTTTGCTCATTTTAGAGAACTATTTTGGACTCTTTTAGAAAAAATGATAATTGATATTTTTGAAGGTGTTAGACTTCAGTTTTTTATTTTTTGCAAAAAATAGGAAAAATAGAAATTTGTATGTGTTAGTCTTCAATCACGAAGTTTTTTGAGAAAAACATGAAAAATGAAGTATTTTGCTCATTTTAGAGAACTATTTTGGACCCTTTTAGAAAAAATGATAATTGATATTTTTGAAGGTGTTAGACTTCAGTTTTTGATTTTATGCAAAAAATAGGAAAAATAGAAATTTGTATGTGTTAGTCTTCAATCACGGAGTTTTTTGAGAAAAACATGAAAAACGAAGTATTTTTCTCATTTTAGAGAACTATTTTGGTCTTTTTTAGAAAAAATGATAATTGATATTTTTGAAGGTGTTAGACTTCAGTTTTTGATTTTATGCAAAAAATAGGAAAAATAGAAATTTGTATGTGTTAGTCTTCAATCACGGAGTTTTTTGAGAAAAACATGAAAAACGAAGTATTTTTCTCATTTTAGAGAACTATTTTGGTCTTTTTTAGAAAAAATGATAATTGATATTTTTGAAGGTGTTAGACTTCAGTTTTTGATTTTTTGCAAACAATAGGAAAAATAGAAATTTGTATGTGTTAGTCTTCAATCACGATGTTTTTTGAGAAAAACATGAAAAATGAAGTATTTTGCTCATTTTAGAGAACTATTTTGGACCCTTTTAGAAAAAATGATAATTGATATTTTTTAAGGTGTTAGACTTCAGTTTTTGATTTTCTGCAAAAAATTGGAAAAACTGAAATTTGTATGTGTTAGTCTTCATTCACGGAATTTTTTGAGAAAAACATGAAAAATAAAGTATTTTGCTCATTTTAGAGAACTATTTTGGTCTTTTTTAGAAAAAATGATAATTGATATTTTTGAAGGTGTTAGACTTCAGTTTTTGATTTTATGCAAAAAATAGGAAAATTAGAAATTTGTATGTGTTAGTCTTCAATCCAGGAGTTTTTTGAGAAAAAAATGAAAAATGAAGTATTTTGATCATTTTAGAGAACTATTTTGGTCTTTTTTAGAAAAAATGATAGTTGATAATTTTGAAGGTGTTAGACTTCAGTTTTTGATTTTATGCAAAATATGGGAAAAATAGAAATGTGTATGTGTTAGTCTTCAATCTAGGAGTTTTTTGAGAAAAACATGAAAAATGAAGTATTTTGCTCATTTTAGAGAACTATTTTGGTCTTTTTTAGAAAAAATTATAATTGATATTTTTGAAGGTGTTAGACTTCAGTTTTTGATTTTTTGCAAAAAATAGGAAAAATAGAAATTTGAATGTGTCAGTCTTCAATCACGAAGTTTTTTGAGAAAAAAATGAAAAATGAAGTATTTTGCTCATTTTAGAGAACTATTTTGGACTGTTTTAGAAAAAATGATAACTGATATTTTTGAAGGTGTTAGACTTCAGTTTTTGATTTTATGCAAAAAATAGGAAAAATAGAAATTTGTATGTGTTAGTCTTCAATCCAGGAGTTTTTTGAGAAAAACATGAAAAATGAAGTATTTTGCTCATTTTAGAGAACTATTTTGGTCTTTTTTAGAAAAAATGATAGTTGATAATTTTGAAGGTGTTAGACTTCAGTTTTTGATTTTATGCAAAATATGGGAAAAATAGAAATTTGTATGTGTTAGTCTTCAATCTAGGAGTTTTTTGAGAAAAACATGAAAAATGAAGTATTTTGCTCATTTTAGAGAACTATTTTGGTCTTTTTTAGAAAAAATTATAATTGATATTTTTGAAGATGTTAGACTTCAGTTTTTGATTTTTTGCAAAAAATAGGAAAAATAGAAATTTGAATGTGTCAGTCTTCAATCACGATGTTTTTTGAGAAAAAAATGAAAAATGAAGTATTTTGCTCATTTTAGAGAACTATTTTGGACTGTTTTAGAAAAAATGATAACTGATATTTTTGAAGGTGTTAGACTTCAGTTTTTGATTTTATGCAAAAAATAGGAAAAATAGAAATTTGTATGTGTTAGTCTTCAATCACGAATTTTTAGAGAAAAACATGAAAAATGAAGTATTTTGCTCATTTTAGAGAACTATTTTGGACTCTTTTAGAAAAAATGATAATTGATATTTTTGAAGGTGTTAGACTTCAGTTTTTTATTTTTTGCAAAAAATAGGAAAAATAGAAATTTGTATGTGTTAGTCTTCAATCACGAAGTTTTTTGAGAAAAACATGAAAAATGAAGTATTTTGCTCATTTTAGAGAACTATTTTGGACCCTTTTAGAAAAAATGATAATTGATATTTTTGAAGGTGTTAGACTTTAGTTTTTGATTTTATGCAAAAAATAGGAAAAATAGAAATTTGTATGTGTTAGTCTTCAATCACGGAGTTTTTTGAGAAAAACATGAAAAACGAAGTATTTTTCTCATTTTAGAGAACTATTTTGGTCTTTTTTAGAAAAAATGATAATTGATATTTTTGAAGGTGTTAGACTTCAGTTTTTGATTTTATGCAAAAAATAGGAAAAATAGAAATTTGTATGTGTTAGTCTTCAATCACGGAGTTTTTTGAGAAAAACATGAAAAACGAAGTATTTTTCTCATTTTAGAGAACTATTTTGGTCTTTTTTAGAAAAAATGATAATTGATATTTTTGAAGGTGTTAGACTTCAGTTTTTGATTTTTTGCAAACAATAGGAAAAATAGAAATTTGTATGTGTTAGTCTTCAATCACGATGTTTTTTGAGAAAAACATGAAAAATGAAGTATTTTGCTCATTTTAGAGAACTATTTTGGACCCTTTTAGAAAAAATGATAATTGATATTTTTTAAGGTGTTAGACTTCAGTTTTTGATTTTCTGCAAAAAATTGGAAAAATTGAAATTTGTATGTGTTAGTCTTCATTCACGGAATTTTTTGAGAAAAACATGAAAAATAAAGTATTTTGCTCATTTTAGAGAACTATTTTGGTTTTTTTAGAAAAAATGATAATTGATATTTTTGAAGGTGTTAGACTTCAGTTTTTGATTTTATGCAAAAAATAGGAAAAATAGAAATTTGTATGTGTTAGTCTTCAATCCAGGAGTTTTTTGAGAAAAACATGAAAAATGAAGTATTTTGCTCATTTTAGAGAACTATTTTGGTCTTTTTTAGAAAAAATGATAGTTGATAATTTTGAAGGTGTTAGACTTCAGTTTTTGATTTTATGCAAAATATGGGAAAAATAGAAATTTGTATGTGTTAGTCTTCAATCTAGGAGTTTTTTGAGAAAAACATGAAAAATGAAGTATTTTGCTCATTTTAGAGAACTATTTTGGTCTTTTTTAGAAAAAATTATAATTGATATTTTTGAAGGTGTTAGACTTCAGTTTTTGATTTTTTGCAAAAAATAGGAAAAATAGAAATTTGAATGTGTCAGTCTTCAATCACGAAGTTTTTTGAGAAAAAAATGAAAAATGAAGTATTTTGCTCATTTTAGAGAACTATTTTGGACTGTTTTAGAAAAAATGATAACTGATATTTTTGAAGGTGTTAGACTTCAGTTTTTGATTTTATGCAAAAAATAGGAAAAATAGAAATTTGTATGTGTTAGTCTTCAATCCAGGAGTTTTTTGAGAAAAACATGAAAAATGAAGTATTTTGCTCATTTTAGAGAACTATTTTGGTCTTTTTTAGAAAAAATGATAGTTGATAATTTTGAAGGTGTTAGACTTCAGTTTTTGATTTTATGCAAAATATGGGAAAAATAGAAATTTGTATGTGTTAGTCTTCAATCTAGGAGTTTTTTGAGAAAAACACGAAAAATGAAGTATTTTGCTCATTTTAGAGAACTATTTTGGTCTTTTTTAGAAAAAATTATAATTGATATTTTTGAAGGTGTTAGACTTCAGTTTTTGATTTGTTGCAAAAAATAGGAAAAATAGAAATTTGAATGTGTCAGTCTTCAATCACGAAGTTTTTTGAGAAAAAAATGAAAAATGAAGTATTTTGCTCATTTTAGAGAACTATTTTGGACTGTTTTAGAAAAAATGATAACTGATATTTTTGAAGGTGTTAGACTTCAGTTTTTGATTTTATGCAAAAAATAGGAAAAATAGAAATTTGTATGTGTTAGTCTTCAATCACGAATTTTTAGAGAAAAACATGAAAAATGAAATATTTTGCTCATTTTAGAGAACTATTTTGGACTCTTTTAGAAAAAATGATAATTGATATTTTTGAAGGTGTTAGACTTCAGTTTTTTATTTTTTGCAAAAAATAGGAAAAATAGAAATTTGTATGTGTTAGTCTTCAATCACGAAGTTTTTTGAGAAAAACATGAAAAATGAAGTATTTTGCTCATTTTAGAGAACTATTTTGGACCCTTTTAGAAAAAATGATAATTGATATTTTTGAAGGTGTTAGACTTCAGTTTTTGATTTTATGCAAAAAATAGGAAAAATAGAAATTTGTATGTGTTAGTCTTCAATCACGGAGTTTTTTGAGAAAAACATGAAAAACGAAGTATTTTTCTCATTTTAGAGAACTATTTTGGTCTTTTTTAGAAAAAATGATAATTGATATTTTTGAAGGTGTTAGACTTCAGTTTTTGATTTTATGCAAAAAATAGGAAAAATAGAAATTTGTATGTGTTAGTCTTCAATCACGGAGTTTTTTGAGAAAAACATGAAAAACGAAGTATTTTTCTCATTTTAGAGAACTATTTTGGTCTTTTTTAGAAAAAATGATAATTGATATTTTTGAAGGTGTTAGACTTCAGTTTTTGATTTTTTGCAAACAATAGGAAAAATAGAAATTTGTATGTGTTAGTCTTCAATCACGATGTTTTTTGAGAAAAACATGAAAAATGAAGTATTTTGCTCATTTTAGAGAACTATTTTGGACCCTTTTAGAAAAAATGATAATTGATATTTTTTAAGGTGTTAGACTTCAGTTTTTGATTTTCTGCAAAAAATTGGAAAAATTGAAATTTGTATGTGTTAGTCTTCATTCACGGAATTTTTTGAGAAAAACATGAAAAATAAAGTATTTTGCTCATTTTAGAGAACTATTTTGGTCTTTTTTAGAAAAAATGATAATTGATATTTTTGAAGGTGTTAGACTTCAGTTTTTGATTTTATGCAAAAAATAGGAAAAATAGAAATTTGTATGTGTTAGTCTTCAATCCAGGAGTTTTTTGAGAAAAACATGAAAAATGAAGTATTTTGCTCATTTTAGAGAACTATTTTGGTCTTTTTTAGAAAAAATGATAGTTGATAATTTTGAAGGTGTTAGACTTCAGTTTTTGATTTTATGCAAAATATGGGAAAAATAGAAATTTGTATGTGTTAGTCTTCAATCTAGGAGTTTTTTGAGAAAAACATGAAAAATGAAGTATTTTGCTCATTTTAGAGAACTATTTTGGTCTTTTTTAGAAAAAATTATAATTGATATTTTTGAAGGTGTTAGACTTCAGTTTTTGATTTTTTGCAAAAAATAGGAAAAATAGAAATTTGAATGTGTCAGTCTTCAATCACGAAGTTTTTTGAGAAAAAAATGAAAAATGAAGTATTTTGCTCATTTTAGAGAACTATTTTGGACTGTTTTAGAAAAAATGATAACTGATATTTTTGAAGGTGTTAGACTTCAGTTTTTGATTTTATGCAAAAAATAGGAAAAATAGAAATTTGTATGTGTTAGTCTTCAATCCAGGAGTTTTTTGAGAAAAACATGAAAAATGAAGTATTTTGCTCATTTTAGAGAACTATTTTGGTCTTTTTTAGAAAAAATGATAGTTGATAATTTTGAAGGTGTTAGACTTCAGTTTTTGATTTTATGCAAAATATGGGAAAAATAGAAATTTGTATGTGTTAGTCTTCAATCTAGGAGTTTTTTGAGAAAAACATGAAAAATGAAGTATTTTGCTCATTTTAGAGAACTATTTTGGTCTTTTTTAGAAAAAATTATAATTGATATTTTTGAAGGTGTTAGACTTCAGTTTTTGATTTGTTGCAAAAAATAGGAAAAATAGAAATTTGAATGTGTCAGTCTTCAATCACGAAGTTTTTTGAGAAAAAAATGAAAAATGATGTATTTTGCTCATTTTAGAGAACTATTTTGGACTGTTTTAGAAAAAATGATAACTGATATTTTTGAAGGTGTTAGACTTCAGTTTTTGATTTTATGCAAAAAATAGGAAAAATAGAAATTTGTATGTGTTAGTCTTCAATCACGAATTTTTAGAGAAAAACATGAAAAATGAAATATTTTGCTCATTTTAGAGAACTATTTTGGACTCTTTTAGAAAAAATGATAATTGATATTTTTGAAGGTGTTAGACTTCAGTTTTTTATTTTTTGCAAAAAATAGGAAAAATAGAAATTTGTATGTGTTAGTCTTCAATCACGAAGTTTTTTGAGAAAAACATGAAAAATGAAGTATTTTGCTCATTTTAGAGAACTATTTTGGACCCTTTTAGAAAAAATGATAATTGATATTTTTGAAGGTGTTAGACTTCAGTTTTTGATTTTATGCAAAAAATAGGAAAAATAGAAATTTGTATGTGTTAGTCTTCAATCACGGAGTTTTTTGAGAAAAACATGAAAAACGAAGTATTTTTCTCATTTTAGAGAACTATTTTGGTCTTTTTTAGAAAAAATGATAATTGATATTTTTGAAGGTGTTAGACTTCAGTTTTTGATTTTATGCAAAAAATAGGAAAAATAGAAATTTGTATGTGTTAGTCTTCAATCACGGAGTTTTTTGAGAAAAACATGAAAAACGAAGTATTTTTCTCATTTTAGAGAACTATTTTGGTCTTTTTTAGAAAAAATGATAATTGATATTTTTGAAGGTGTTAGACTTCAGTTTTTGATTTTTTGCAAACAATAGGAAAAATAGAAATTTGTATGTGTTAGTCTTCAATCACGATGTTTTTTGAGAAAAACATGAAAAATGAAGTATTTTGCTCATTTTAGAGAACTATTTTGGACCCTTTTAGAAAAAATGATAATTGATATTTTTTAAGGTGTTAGACTTCAGTTTTTGATTTTCTGCAAAAAATTGGAAAAATTGAAATTTGTATGTGTTAGTCTTCATTCACGGAATTTTTTGAGAAAAACATGAAAAATAAAGTATTTTGCTCATTTTAGAGAACTATTTTGGTCTTTTTTAGAAAAAATGATAATTGATATTTTTGAAGGTGTTAGACTTCAGTTTTTGATTTTATGCAAAAAATAGGAAAAATAGAAATTTGTATGTGTTAGTCTTCAATCCAGGAGTTTTTTGAGAAAAACATGAAAAATGAAGTATTTTGCTCATTTTAGAGAACTATTTTGGTCTTTTTTAGAAAAAATGATAGTTGATAATTTTGAAGGTGTTAGACTTCAGTTTTTGATTTTATGCAAAATATGGGAAAAATAGAAATTTGTATGTGTTAGTCTTCAATCTAGGAGTTTTTTGAGAAAAACATGAAAAATGAAGTATTTTGCTCATTTTAGAGAACTATTTTGGTCTTTTTTAGAAAAAATTATAATTGATATTTTTGAAGGTGTTAGACTTCAGTTTTTGATTTTTTGCAAAAAATAGGAAAAATAGAAATTTGAATGTGTCAGTCTTCAATCACGAAGTTTTTTGAGAAAAAAATGAAAAATGAAGTATTTTGCTCATTTTAGAGAACTATTTTGGACTGTTTTAGAAAAAATGATAACTGATATTTTTGAAGGTGTTAGACTTCAGTTTTTGATTTTATGCAAAAAATAGGAAAAATAGAAATTTGTATGTGTTAGTCTTCAATCACGAATTTTTAGAGAAAAACATGAAAAATGAAGTATTTTGCTCATTTTAGAGAACTATTTTGGACTCTTTTAGAAAATATGATAATTGATATTTTTGAAGGTGTTAGACTTCAGTTTTTTATTTTTTGCAAAAAAATAGGTAAAATAGAAATTTGTATGTGTTAGTCTTCAATAACGAAGTTTTTTGAGAAAAACATGAAAAATGAAGTATTTTGATCATTTTAAAGAACTATTTTGGACCCTTTTAGAAAAAATGATAATTGATATTTTTGAAGGTGTTAGACTTCAGTTTTTGATTTTATGCAAAAAATAGGAAAAATAGAAATTTGTATGTGTTAGTCTTCAATCCCGGAGTTTTTTGAGAAAAACATGAAAAACGAAGTATTTTTCTCATTTTAGAGAACTATTTTGGTCTTTTTTAGAAAAAATGATAATTGATATTTTTGAAGGTGTTAGACTTCAGTTTTTGATTTTTTGCAAAAAATAGGAAAAATAGAAATTTGTATGTGTTAGTCTTCAATCACGAAGTTTTTTGAGAAAAACATGAAAAATGAAGTATTTTGATCATTTTAGAGAACTATTTTGGACCCTTTTAGAAAAAATGATAATTGATATTTTTGAAGGTGTTAGACTTCAGTTTTTGATTTGATGCAAAAAATAAGAAAAATAGAAATTTGTATGTGTTAGTCTTCAATCCCGGAGTTTTTTGAGAAAAACATGAAAAACGAAGTATTTTTCTCATTTTAGAGAACTATTTTGGTCTTTTTTAGAAAAAATGATAGTTGATAATTTTGAAGGTGTTAGACTTCAGTTTTTGATTTTATGCAAAATATGGGAAAAATAGAAATTTGTATGTGTTAGTCTTCAATCTAGGAGTTTTTTGAGAAAAACATGAAAAATGAAGTATTTTGCTCATTTTAGAGAACTATTTTGGTCTTTTTTAGAAAAAATGATAATTGATATTTTTGAAGGTGTTAGACTTCAGTTTTTGATTTTTTGCAAAAAATAGGAAAAATAGAAATTTGAATGTGTCAGTCTTCAATCACGAAGTTTTTTGAGAAAAAAATGAAAAATGAAGTATTTTGCTCATTTTAGATAACTATTTTGGACTGTTTTAGAAAAAATGATAACTGATATTTTTGAAGGTGTTAGACTTCAGTTTTTGATTTTATGCAAAAAATAGGAAAAATAGAAATTTGTATGTGTTAGTCTTCAATCACGAATTTTTAGAGAAAAACATGAAAAATGAAGTATTTTGCTCATTTTAGAGAACTATTTTGGACTCTTTTAGAAAAAATGATAATTGATATTTTTGAAGGTGTTAGACTTCAGTTTTTTATTTTTTGCAAAAAAATAGGTAAAATAGAAATTTGTATGTGTTAGTCTTCAATAACGAAGTTTTTTGAGAAAAACATGAAAAATGAAGTATTTTGATCATTTTAGAGAACTATTTTGGACCCTTTTAGAAAAAATGATAATTGATATTTTTGAAGGTGTTAGACTTCAGTTTTTGATTTTATGCAAAAAATAGGAAAAATAGAAATTTGTATGTGTTAGTCTTCAATCCCGGAGTTTTTTGAGAAAAACATGAAAAACGAAGTATTTTTCTCATTTTAGAGAACTATTTTGGTCTTTTTTAGAAAAAATGATAATTGATATTTTTGAAGGTGTTAGACTTCAGTTTTTGATTTTTTGCAAAAAATAGGAAAAATAGAAATTTGTATGTGTTAGTCTTCAATCACGAAGTTTTTTGAGAAAAACATGAAAAATGAAGTATTTTGCTCATTTTTGTGAACTATTTTGGACCCATTTAGAAAAAATGATAATTGATATTTTTGAAGGAGTTAGACTTCAGTTTTCGATTTTATGCAAAAAATAAGAAAAAAAAAAATTTGTATGTGTTAGTCTTCAATCACGAAGTTTTTTGAGAAAAACATGAAAAATGAAGTATTTTGCTCATTTTAGAGAACTATTTTGGTATTTTTTAGAAAAAATTATAATTGATATTTTTGAAGGTGTTAGACTTCATTTTTTTATTTTTTGCAAAAAATAGGAAAAATAGAAATTTGTATGTGTTAGTCTTCAATCACGAAGTTTTTTGTGAAAAATATGAAAAATGAAGTATTTTGCTCATTTTAGAGAACTATTTTGGACTCTTTTAGAAAAAATAATAATTGATATTTTTGAAGGTGTTAGACTTCAGTTTTTGATTTTTTGCAAAAAATAGGAAAAATAGAAATTTGTATGTGTTACTCTTCAATCACGAAGTTTTTTGAGAAAAACATGAAAAATGAAGTATTTTGCTCATTTTTGTGAACTATTTTGGACCCATTTAGAAAAAATGATAATTGATATTTTTGAAGGAGTTAGACTTCAGTTTTCGATTTTATGCAAAAAATAGGAAAAATAGAAATTTGTATGTGTTAGTCTTCAATCCCGGAGTTTTTTGAGAAAAACATGAAAAATGAAGTATTTTGCTCATTTTAGAGAACTATTTTGGTCTTTTTTAGAAAAAATGATAATTGATATATTTTAAGGTGTTAGACTTCAGTTTTGGATTTTTTGCAAAAAATAAGAAAAATAGAAATTTGTATGTGTTAGTCTTCAATCACGAAGTTTTTTGAGAAAAAAATGAAAAATGAAGTATTTTGCTCATTTTAGAGAACTATTTTGGACTCTTTTAGAAAAAATGATAATTGATATTTTTGAAGGTGTTAGACTTCAGTTTTTGAATTTTTGCAAAAAATAGGAAAAATAGAAATTTGTATGTGTTAGTCTTCAATCACGAAGTTTTTTGAGAAAAACATGAAAAATGAAGTATTTTGCTCATTTTAGAGAACTATTTTGGACCCTTTTAGAAAAAATGATAATTGATATTTTTGAAGATGTTAGACTTCAGTTTTTGATTTTATGCAAAAAATAGGAAAAATAGAAATTTGTATGTGTTAGTCTTCAATCACGGAGTTTTTTGAGAAAAACATGAAAAACGAAGTATTTTTCTCATTTTAGGGAACTATTTTGGTCTTTTTTAGAAAAAATGATAATTGATATTTTTGAAGGTGTTAGACTTCAGTTTTTGATTTTTTGCAAACGATAGGAAAAATAGAAATTTGTATGTGTTAGTCTTCACTCACGAAGTTTTTTGAGAAAAACATGAAAAATGAAGTATTTTTCTCATTTTAGAGAACTATTTTGGACCCTTTTAAAAAAAAATGATAATTGATATTTTTGAAGGTGTTAGACTTCAGTTTTTTATTTTCTTCAAAAAATTGGAAAAATTGAAATTTGTATGTGTTAGTCTTCATTCACGGAATTTTTTGAGAAAAACATGAAAAATGAAGTATTTTGCTCATTTTAGAGAACTATTTTGGTCTTTTTTAGAAAAAATGATAATTGATATTTTTGAAGGTGTTAGACTTCAGTTTTTGATTTTATGCAAAAAATAGGAAAAATAGAAATTTGTATGTGTTAGTCTTCAATCCAGGAGTTTTTTGAGAAAAACATGAAAAATGAAGTATTTTGCTCATTTTAGAGAACTATTTTGGTCTTTTTTAGAAAAAATGATAATTGATATTTTTGAAGGTGTTAGACTTCATTTTTTGATTTTTTGCAAAAAATAGGAAAAATAGAAATTTGTATGTGTTAGTCTTCAATCACGAAGTTTTTTGTGAAAAATATGAAAAATGAAGTATTTTGCTCATTTTAGAGAACTATTTTGGACTCTTTTAGAAAAAAATGATAATTGATATTTTTCAAGGGGTTAGACTTCAGTTTTTGATTTTTTGCAAAAAATAGGAAAAATAGAAATTTGTATGTGTTACTCTTCAATCACGAAGTTTTTTGAGAAAAACATGAAAAATGAAGTATTTTGCTCATTTTTGTGAACTATTTTGGACCCATTTAGAAAAAATGATAATTGATATTTTTGAAGGAGTTAGACTTCAGTTTTCGATTTTATGCAAAAAATAGGAAAAATAGAAATTTGTATGTGTTAGTCTTCAATCCCGGAGTTTTTTGAGAAAAACATGAAAAATGAAGTATTTTGCTTATTTTAGAGAACTATTTTGGTCTTTTTTAGAAAAAATGATAATTGATATTTTTGAAGGTGTTTGACTTCAGTTTTTGATTTTTTGCAAAAAATAGGAAAAATAGAATTTTGTATGTGTTAGTCTTCAATCACGAAGTTTTTTGAGAAAAACATGAAAAATGAAGTATTTTGCTCATTTTAGAGAACTATTTTGGACCCTTTTAGAAAAAATGATAATTGATATTTTTGAAGGTGTTAGACTTCAGTTTTTGATTTTTTGCAAAAAATAGGAAAAATAGAAATTTGTATGTGTTAGTTTTCAATCACGAAGTTTTTTGAGAAAAACATGAAAAATGAAGTATTTTGCTCATTTTAGAGAACTATTTTGGACCCTTTTAGGAAAAATTATAATTGATATTTTTGAAGGTGTTAGACTTCAGTTTTTTATTTTTTGCAAAAAAATAGGAAAAATAGAAATTTGTATGTGTTAGTCTTAAATCACGAAGTTTTTTGAGAAAAACATGAAAAATGAAGTATTTTGATCATTTTAGAGAACTATTTTGGACCCTTTTAGAAAAAATGATAATTGATATTTTTGAAGGTGTTAGACTTCAGTTTTTGATTTTATGCAAAAAATAGGAAAAATAGAAATTTGTATGTGTTAGTCTTCAATCCCGGAGTTTTTTGAGAAAAACATGAAAAATGAAGTATTTTGCTCATTTTTGTGAACTATTTTGGACCCATTTAGAAAAAATGATAATTGATATTTTTGAAGGAGTTAGACTTCAGTTTTCGATTTTATGCAAAAAATAGGAAAAATAGAAATTTGTATGTGTTAGTCTTCAATCCCGGAGTTTTTTGAGAAAAACATGAAAAATGAAGTATTTTGCTTATTTTAGAGAACTATTTTGGTCTTTTTTAGAAAAAATGATAATTGATATTTTTTAAGGTGTTAGACTTCAGTTTTGGATTTTTTGCAAAAAATAAGAAAAGTAGAAATTTGTATGTGTTAGTCTTCAATCACGAAATTTTTTGAGAAAAAAATGAAAAATGAAGTATTTTGCTCATTTTAGAGAACTATTTTGGACTCTTTTAGAAAAAATGATAATTGATATTTTTGAAGGTGTTTGACTTCAGTTTTTGATTTTTTGCAAAAAATAGGAAAAATAGAATTTTGTATGTGTTAGTCTTCAATCACGAAGTTTTTTGAGAAAAACATGAAAAATGAAGTATTTTGCTCATTTTAGAGAACTATTTTGGACCCTTTTAGAAAAAATGATAATTGATATTTTTGAAGGTGTTAGACTTCAGTTTTTGATTTTTTAAAAAAAATAGGAAAAATAGAAATTTGTATGTGTTAGTTTTCAATCACGAAGTTTTTTGAGAAAAACATGAAAAATGAAGTATTTTGCTCATTTTAGAGAACTATTTTGGACCCTTTTAGGAAAAATTATAATTGATATTTTTGAAGGTGTTAGACTTCAGTTTTTTATTTTTTGCAAAAAAATAGGAAAAATAGAAATTTGTATGTGTTAGTCTTAAATCACGAAGTTTTTTGAGAAAAACATGAAAAATGAAGTATTTTGATCATTTTAGAGAACTATTTTGGACCCTTTTAGAAAAAATGATAATTGATATTTTTGAAGGTGTTAGACTTCAGTTTTTGATTTTATGCAAAAAATAGGAAAAATAGAAATTTGTATGTGTTAGTCTTCAATCCCGGAGTTTTTTGAGAAAAACATGAAAAATGAAGTATTTTGCTCATTTTAGAGAACTATTTTGGTCTTTTTTAGAAAAAATGATAATTCATATTTTTGAAGGTGTTAGACTTCAGTTTTTGATTTTTTGCAAAAAATAGGAAAAATAGAAATTTGTATGTGTTAGTCTTCAATCACGAAGTTTTTTGAGAAAAACATGAAAAATGAAGTACTTTGCTCATTTTTGAGAACTATTTTGGACCCATTTAGAAAAAATGATAATTGATATTTTTGAAGGTGTTAGACTTCAGTTTTTAATTTTATGCAAAAAATAGGAAAAATAGAAATTTGTATGTGTTAGTCTTCAATCCCGGAGTTTTTTGAGAAAAACATGAAAAATGAAGTATTTTGCTCATTTTAGAGAACTATTTTGATCTTTTTTAGAAAAAATGATAATTGATATTTTTGAAGGTGTTAGACTTTAGTTTTTGATTTTTTGCAAAAAATAAGAAAAATAGAAATTTGTATGTGTTAGTCTTCAATCACGAAGTTTTTTGAGATAAAAATGAAAAATGAAATATTTTGCTCATTTTAGAGACCTATTTTGGACTCTTTTAGAAAAAATGATAATTCATATTTTTGAAGGTGTTAGACTTCAGTTTTTGATTTTTTGCAAAAAATAGGAAAAATAGAAATTTGTATGTGTTAGTCTTCAATCACGAAGTTTTTTGAGAAAAACATGAAAAATGAAGTATTTTGCTCATTTTAGAGAACTATTTTGGACTCTTTTAGAAAAAATGATAACTGATATTTTTGAAGGTGTTAGACTTCAGTTTTTGATTTTATGCAAAAAATAGGAAAAATAGAAATTTGTATGTGTTAGTCTTCAATCACGAATTTTTAGAGAAAAACATGAAAAATGAAGTATTTTGCTCATTTTAGAGAACTATTTTGGACTCTTTTAGAAAAAATGATAATTGATATTTTTGAAGGTGTTAGACTTCAGTTTTTGATTTTTTGCAAAAAATAGGTAAAATAGAAATTTGTATGTGTTAGTCTTCAATCACGAAGTTTTTTGAGAAAAACATGAAAAATGAAGTATTTTGATCATTTTAGAGAACTATTTTGGACCCTTTTAGAAAAAATGATAATTGATATTTTTGAAGGTGTTAGACTTCAGTTTTTGATTTTATGCAAAAAATAGGAAAAATAGAAATTTGTATGTGTTAGTCTTCAATCCCGGAGTTTTTTGAGAAAAACATGAAAAACGAAGTATTTTTCTCATTTTAGAGAACTATTTTGGTATTTTTTAGAAAAAATGATAATTGATATTTTTGAAGGTGTTAGACTTCAGTTTTTGATTTTTTGCAAAAAATAGGAAAAATAGAAATTTGTATGTGTTAGTCTTCAATCACGAAGTTTTTTGAGAAAAACATGAAAAATGAAGTATTTTTCTCATTTTAGAGAACTATTTTGGACCCTTTTAGAAAAAATGATAATTGATATTTTTGAAGGTGTTAGACTTCAGTTTTTGATTTTCTTCAAAAAATTTGAAAAATTGAAATTTGTATGTGTTAGTCTTCATTCACGGAATTTTTTGAGAAAAACATGAAAAATGAAGTATTTTGCTCATTTTAGAGAACTATTTTGGTCTTTTTTAGTAAAAATGATAATTGATATTTTTGAAGGTGTTAGACTTCAGTTTTTGATTTTATGCAAAAAATAGGAAAAATAGAAATTTGTATGTGTTAGTCTTCAATCCAGGAGTTTTTTGAGAAAAACAAGAAAAATGAAGTATTTTGCTCATTTTAGAGAACTATTTTGGTCTTTTTTAGAAAAAATGATAATTGATATTTTTGAAGGTGTTAGACTTCATTTTTTGATTTTTTGCAAAAAATAGGAAAAATAGAAATTTGTATGTGTTAGTCTTCAATCACGAAGTTTTTTGTGAAAAATATGAAAAATGAAGTATTTTGCTCATTTTAGAGAACTATTTTGGACACTTTTAGAAAAAATGATAATTGATATTTTTGAAGGTGTTAGACTTCAGTTTTTGATTTTTTGCAAAAAATAGGAAAAATAGAAATTTGTATGTGTTACTCTTCAATCACGAAGTTTTTTGAGAAAAACATGAAAAATGAAGTATTTTGCTCATTTTTGTGAAGTATTTTGGACCCATTTAGAAAAAATGATAATTGATATTTTTGAAGGAGTTAGACTTCAGTTTTCGATTTTATGCAAAAAATAGGACAAATAGAAATTTGTATGTGTTAGTCTTCAATCCCGGAGTTTTTTGAGAAAAACATGAAAAATGAAGTATTTTGCTCATTTTAGAGAACTATTTTGGTCTTTTTTAGAAAAAATGATAATTGATATTTTTTAAGGTGTTAGACTTCAGTTTTGGATTTTTTGCAAAAAATAAGAAAAATAGAAATTTGTATGTGTTAGTCTTCAATCACGAAGTTTTTTGAGAAAAAAATGAAAAATGAAGTATTTTGCTCATTTTAGAGAACTATTTTGGACTCTTTTAGAAAAAATGATAATTGATATTTTTGAAGGTGTTTGACTTCAGTTTTTGATTTTTTGCAAAAAATAGGAAAAATAGAAATTTGTATGTGTTAGTCTTCAATCACGAAGTTTTTTGAGAAAAACATGAAAAATGAAGTATTTTGCTCATTTTAGAGAACTATTTTGGACCCTTTTAGAACAAATGATAATTGATATTTTTGAAGGTGTTAGACTTCAGTTTTTGATTTTTTGCAAAAAATAGGAAAAATAGAAATTTGTATGTGTTAGTTTTCAATCACGAAGTTTTTTAAGAAAAACATGAAAAATGAAGTATTTTGCTCATTTTAGAGAACTATTTTGGACCCTTTTAGAAAAAATTATAATTGATATTTTTGAAGGTGTTAGACTTCAGTTTTTTATTTTTTGCAAAAAATAGGAAAAATAGAAATTTCTATGTGTTAGTCTTAAATCACGAAGTTTTTTGAGAAAAACATGAAAAATGAAGTATTTTGATCATTTTAGAGAACTATTTTGGACCCTTTTAGAAAAAATGATAATTGATATTTTTGAAGGTGTTAGACTTCAGTTTTTGATTTTATGCAAAAAATAGGAAAAATAGAAATTTGTATGTGTTAGTCTTCAATCCCGGAGTTTTTTGAGAAAAACATGAAAAACGAAGTATTTTTCTCATTTTAGAGAACTATTTTGGTCTTTTTTAGAAAAAATGATAATTGATATTTTTGAAGGTGTTAGACTTCAGTTTTTGATTTTTTGCAAAAAATAGGAAAAATAGAAATTTGTATGTGTTAGTCTTCAATCACGAAGTTTTTTGAGAAAAACATGAAAAATGAAGTATTTTTCTCATTTTAGAGAACTATTTTGGACCCTTTTAGAAAAAATGATAATTGATATTTTTGAAGGTGTTAGACTTCAGTTTTTGATTTTCTTCAAAAAATTGGAAAAATTGAAATTTGTATGTGTTAGTCTTCATTCACGGAATTTTTTGAGAAAAACATGAAAAATGAAGTATTTTGCTCATTTTAGAGAACTATTTTGGTCTTTTTTAGAAAAAATGATAATTGATATTTTTGAAGGTGTTAGACTTCAGTTTTTGATTTTATGCAAAAAATAGGAAAAATAGAAATTTGTATGTGTTAGTCTTCAATCCAGGAGTTTTTTGAGAAAAACATGAAAAATGAAGTATTTTGCTCATTTTAGAGAACTATTTTGGTCTTTTATAGAAAAAATGATAATTGATATTTTTGAAGGTGTTAGACTTCATTTTTTGATTTTTTGCAAAAAATAGGAAAAATAGAAATTTGTATGTGTTAGTCTTCAATCACGAAGTTTTTTGTGAAAAATATGAAAAATGAAGTATTTTGCTCATTTTAGAGAACTATTTTGGGCTCTTTTAGAAAAAATGATAATTGATATTTTTGAAGGTGTTAGACTTCAGTTTTTGATTTTTTGCAAAAAATAGGAAAAATAGAAATTTGTATGTGTTACTCTTCAATCACGAAGTTTTTTGAGAAAAACATGAAAAATGAAGTATTTTGCTCATTTTTGTGAACTATTTTCGACCCATTTAGAAAAAATGATAATTGATATTTTTGAAGGAGTTAGACTTCAGTTTTCGATTTTATGCAAAAAATAGGAAAAATAGAAATTTGTATGTGTTAGTCTTCAATCCCGGAGTTTTTTGAGAAAAACATGAAAAATGAAGTAGTTTGCTCATTTTAGAGAACTATTTTTGTCTTTTTTAGAAAAAATGATAATTGATATTTTTTAAGGTGTTAGACTTCAGTTTTGGATTTTTTGCAAAAAAATAAGAAAAATAGAAATTTGTATGTGTTAGTCTTCAATCACGAAGTTTTTTGAGAAAAACATGAAAAATGAAGTATTTTGCTCATTTTAGAGAACTATTTTGGACTCTTTTAGAAAAAATGATAATTGATATTTTTGAAGGTGTTAGACTTCAGTTTTTGATTTTATGCAAAAAATAGGAAAAATAGAAATTTGTATGTGTTAGTCTTCAATCCCGGAGTTTTTTGAGAAAAACATGAAAAAAGAAGTATTTTTCTCATTTTAGAGAACTATTTTGGTCTTTTTTAGAAAAAATGATAATTCATATTTTTGAAGGTGTTAGACTTCAGTTTTTGATTTTTTGCAAAATATAGGAAAAATAGAAATTTGTATGTGTTAGTCTTCAATCACGAAGTTTTTTGAGAAAAACATGAAAAATGAAGTATTTTTCTCATTTTAGAGAACTATTTTGGACCCTTTTAGAAAAAATGATAATTGATATTTTTGAAGGTGTTAGACTTCCGTTTTTGATTTTCTTCAAAAAATTGGAAAAATTGAAATTTGTATGTGTTAGTCTTCATTCACGGAATTTTTTGAGAAAAACATGAAAAATGAAGTATTTTGCTCATTTTAGAGAACTATTTTGGTCTTTTTTAGAAAAAATGATAATTGATATTTTTGAAGGTGTTAGACTTCATTTTTTGATTTTTTGCAAAAAATAGGAAAAATAGAAATTTGTATGTGTTAGTCTTCAATCACGAAGTTTTTTGTGAAAAATATGAAAAATGAAGTATTTTGCTCATTTTAGAGAACTATTTTGGACTCTTTTAGAAAAAATGATAATTGATATTTTTGAAGGTGTTAGACTTCAGTTTTTGATTTTTTGCAAAAAATAGGAAAAATAGAAATTTGTATGTGTTACTCTTCAATCACGAAGTTTTTTGAGAAAAACATGAAAAATGAAGTATTTTGCTCATTTTTGTGAACTATTTTGGACCCATTTAGAAAAAATGATAATTGATATTTTTGAAGGAGTTAGACTTCAGTTTTCGATTTTATGCAAAAAATAGGACAAATAGAAATTTGTATGTGTTAGTCTTCAATCCCGGAGTTTTTTGAGAAAAACATGAAAAATGAAGTATTTTGCTCATTTTAGAGAACTATTTTGGTCTTTTTTAGAAAAAATGATAATTGATATTTTTTAAGGTGTTAGACTTCAGTTTTGGATTTTTTGCAAAAAATAAGAAAAATAGAAATTTGTATGTGTTAGTCTTCAATCACGAAGTTTTTTGTGAAAAATATGAAAAATGAAGTATTTTGCTCATTTTAGAGAACTATTTTGGGCTCTTTTAGAAAAAATGATAATTGATATTTTTGAAGGTGTTAGACTTCAGTTTTTGATTTTTTGCAAAAAATAGGAAAAATAGAAATTTGTATGTGTTACTCTTCAATCACGAAGTTTTTTGAGAAAAACATGAAAAATGAAGTATTTTGCTCATTTTTGTGAACTATTTTCGACCCATTTAGAAAAAATGATAATTGATATTTTTGAAGGAGTTAGACTTCAGTTTTCGATTTTATGCAAAAAATAGGAAAAATAGAAATTTGTATGTGTTAGTCTTCAATCCCGGAGTTTTTTGAGAAAAACATGAAAAATGAAGTATTTTGCTCATTTTAGAGAACTATTTTGGTCTTTTTTAGAAAAAATGATAATTGATATTTTTTAAGGTGTTAGACTTCAGTTTTGGATTTTTTGCAAAAAATAAGAAAAATAGAAATTTGTATGTGTTAGTCTTCAATCACGAAGTTTTTTGAGAAAAACATGAAAAATGAAGTATTTTGCTCATTTTAGAGAACTATTTTGGACTCTTTTAGAAAAAATGATAATTGATATTTTTGAAGGTGTTAGACTTCAGTTTTTGATTTTATGCAAAAAATAGGAAAAATAGAAATTTGTATGTGTTAGTCTTCAATCCCGGAGTTTTTTGAGAAAAACATGAAAAACGAAGTATTTTTCTCATTTTAGAGAACTATTTTGGTCTTTTTTAGAAAAAATGATAATTCATATTTTTGAAGGTGTTAGACTTCAGTTTTTGATTTTTTGCAAAATATAGGAAAAATAGAAATTTGTATGTGTTAGTCTTCAATCACGATGTTTTTTGAGAAAAACATGAAAAATGAAGTATTTTGCTCATTTTAGAGAACTATTTTGGTCTTTTTTAGTAAAAATGATAATTGATATTTTTGAAGGTGTTAGACTTCAGTTTTTGATTTTATGCAAAAAATAGGAAAAATAGAAATTTGTATGTGTTAGTCTTCAATCCAGGAGTTTTTTGAGAAAAACATGAAAAATGAAGTATTTTGCTCATTTTAGAGAACTATTTTGGTCTTTTTTAGAAAAAATGATAATTGATATTTTTGAAGGTGTTAGACTTCATTTTTTGATTTTTTGCAAAAAATAGGAAAAATAGAAATTTGTATGTGTTAGTCTTCAATCACGAAGTTTTTTGTGAAAAATATGAAAAATGAAGTATTTTGCTCATTTTAGAGAACTATTTTGGACTCTTTTAGAAAAAATGATAATTGATATTTTTGAAGGTGTTAGACTTCAGTTTTTGATTTTTTGCAAAAAATAGGAAAAATAGAAATTTGTATGTGTTACTCTTCAATCACGAAGTTTTTTGAGAAAAACATGAAAAATGAAGTATTTTGCTCATTTTTGTGAAGTATTTTGGACCCATTTAGAAAAAATGATAATTGATATTTTTGAAGGAGTTAGACTTCAGTTTTCGATTTTATGCAAAAAATAGGACAAATAGAAATTTGTATGTGTTAGTCTTCAATCCCGGAGTTTTTTGAGAAAAACATGAAAAATGAAGTATTTTGCTCATTTTAGAGAACTATTTTGGTCTTTTTTAGAAAAAATGATAATTGATATTTTTTAAGGTGTTAGACTTCAGTTTTGGATTTTTTGCAAAAAATAAGAAAAATAGAAATTTGTATGTGTTAGTCTTCAATCACGAAGTTTTTTGAGAAAAAAATGAAAAATGAAGTATTTTGCTCATTTTAGAGAACTATTTTGGACTCTTTTAGAAAAAATGATAATTGATATTTTTGAAGGTGTTTGACTTCAGTTTTTGATTTTTTGCAAAAAATAGGAAAAATAGAAATTTGTATGTGTTAGTCTTCAATCACGAAGTTTTTTGAGAAAAACATGAAAAATGAAGTATTTTGCTCATTTTAGAGAACTATTTTGGACCCTTTTAGAACAAATGATAATTGATATTTTTGAAGGTGTTAGACTTCAGTTTTTGATTTTTTGCAAAAAATAGGAAAAATAGAAATTTGTATGTGTTAGTTTTCAATCACGAAGTTTTTTAAGAAAAACATGAAAAATGAAGTATTTTGCTCATTTTAGAGAACTATTTTGGACCCTTTTAGAAAAAATTATAATTGATATTTTTGAAGGTGTTAGACTTCAGTTTTTTATTTTTTGCAAAAAATAGGAAAAATAGAAATTTCTATGTGTTAGTCTTAAATCACGAAGTTTTTTGAGAAAAACATGAAAAATGAAGTATTTTGATCATTTTAGAGAACTATTTTGGACCCTTTTAGAAAAAATGATAATTGATATTTTTGATGGTGTTAGACTTCAGTTTTTGATTTTATGCAAAAAATAGGAAAAATAGAAATTTGTATGTGTTAGTCTTCAATCCCGGAGTTTTTTGAGAAAAACATGAAAAACGAAGTATTTTTCTCATTTTAGAGAACTATTTTGGTCTTTTTTAGAAAAAATGATAATTGATATTTTTGAAGGTGTTAGACTTCAGTTTTTGATTTTTTGCAAAAAATAGGAAAAATAGAAATTTGTATGTGTTAGTATTCAATCACGAAGTTTTTTGAGAAAAACATGAAAAATGAAGTATTTTTCTCATTTTAGAGAACTATTTTGGACCCTTTTAGAAAAAATGATAATTGATATTTTTGAAGGTGTTAGACTTCAGTTTTTGATTTTCTTCAAAAAATTGGAAAAATTGAAATTTGTATGTGTTAGTCTTCATTCACGGAATTTTTTGAGAAAAACATGAAAAATGAAGTATTTTGCTCATTTTAGAGAACTATTTTGGTCTTTTTTAGAAAAAATGATAATTGATATTTTTGAAGGTGTTAGACTTCAGTTTTTGATTTTATGCAAAAAATAGGAAAAATAGAAATTTGTATGTGTTAGTCTTCAATCCAGGAGTTTTTTGAGAAAAACATGAAAAATGAAGTATTTTGCTCATTTTAGAGAACTATTTTGGTCTTTTTTAGAAAAAATGATAATTGATATTTTTGAAGGTGTTAGACTTCATTTTTTGATTTTTTGCAAAAAATAGGAAAAATAGAAATTTGTATGTGTTAGTCTTCAATCACGAAGTTTTTTGTGAAAAATATGAAAAATGAAGTATTTTGCTCATTTTAGAGAACTATTTTGGGCTCTTTTAGAAAAAATGATAATTGATATTTTTGAAGGTGTTAGACTTCAGTTTTTGATTTTTTGCAAAAAATAGGAAAAATAGAAATTTGTATGTGTTACTCTTCAATCACGAAGTTTTTTGAGAAAAACATGAAAAATGAAGTATTTTGCTCATTTTTGTGAACTATTTTCGACCCATTTAGAAAAAATGATAATTGATATTTTTGAAGGAGTTAGACTTCAGTTTTCGATTTTATGCAAAAAATAGGAAAAATAGAAATTTGTATGTGTTAGTCTTCAATCCCGGAGTTTTTTGAGAAAAACATGAAAAATGAAGTAGTTTGCTCATTTTAGAGAACTATTTTGGTCTTTTTTAGAAAAAATGATAATTGATATTTTTTAAGGTGTTAGACTTCAGTTTTGGATTTTTTGCAAAAAATAAGAAAAATAGAAATTTGTATGTGTTAGTCTTCAATCACGAAGTTTTTTGAGAAAAACATGAAAAATGAAGTATTTTGCTCATTTTAGAGAACTATTTTGGACTCTTTTAGAAAAAATGATAATTGATATTTTTGAAGGTGTTAGACTTCAGTTTTTGATTTTATGCAAAAAATAGGAAAAATAGAAATTTGTATGTGTTAGTCTTCAATCCCGGAGTTTTTTGAGAAAAACATGAAAAAAGAAGTATTTTTCTCATTTTAGAGAACTATTTTGGTCTTTTTTAGAAAAAATGATAATTCATATTTTTGAAGGTGTTAGACTTCAGTTTTTGATTTTTTGCAAAATATAGGAAAAATAGAAATTTGTATGTGTTAGTCTTCAATCACGAAGTTTTTTGAGAAAAACATGAAAAATGAAGTATTTTTCTCATTTTAGAGAACTATTTTGGACCCTTTTAGAAAAAATGATAATTGATATTTTTGAAGGTGTTAGACTTCCGTTTTTGATTTTCTTCAAAAAATTGGAAAAATTGAAATTTGTATGTGTTAGTCTTCATTCACGGAATTTTTTGAGAAAAACATGAAAAATGAAGTATTTTGCTCATTTTAGAGAACTATTTTGGTCTTTTTTAGAAAAAATGATAATTGATATTTTTGAAGGTGTTAGACTTCATTTTTTGATTTTTTGCAAAAAATAGGAAAAATAGAAATTTGTATGTGTTAGTCTTCAATCACGAAGTTTTTTGTGAAAAATATGAAAAATGAAGTATTTTGCTCATTTTAGAGAACTATTTTGGACTCTTTTAGAAAAAATGATAATTGATATTTTTGAAGGTGTTAGACTTCAGTTTTTGATTTTTTGCAAAAAATAGGAAAAATAGAAATTTGTATGTGTTACTCTTCAATCACGAAGTTTTTTGAGAAAAACATGAAAAATGAAGTATTTTGCTCATTTTTGTGAACTATTTTGGACCCATTTAGAAAAAATGATAATTGATATTTTTGAAGGAGTTAGACTTCAGTTTTCGATTTTATGCAAAAAATAGGACAAATAGAAATTTGTATGTGTTAGTCTTCAATCCCGGAGTTTTTTGAGAAAAACATGAAAAATGAAGTATTTTGCTCATTTTAGAGAACTATTTTGGTCTTTTTTAGAAAAAATGATAATTGATATTTTTTAAGGTGTTAGACTTCAGTTTTGGATTTTTTGCAAAAAATAAGAAAAATAGAAATTTGTATGTGTTAGTCTTCAATCACGAAGTTTTTTGTGAAAAATATGAAAAATGAAGTATTTTGCTCATTTTAGAGAACTATTTTGGGCTCTTTTAGAAAAAATGATAATTGATATTTTTGAAGGTGTTAGACTTCAGTTTTTGAATTTTTGCAAAAAATAGGAAAAATAGAAATTTGTATGTGTTACTCTTCAATCACGAAGTTTTTTGAGAAAAACATGAAAAATGAAGTATTTTGCTCATTTTTGTGAACTATTTTCGACCCATTTAGAAAAAATGATAATTGATATTTTTGAAGGAGTTAGACTTCAGTTTTCGATTTTATGCAAAAAATAGGAAAAATAGAAATTTGTATGTGTTAGTCTTCAATCCCGGAGTTTTTTGAGAAAAACATGAAAAATGAAGTATTTTGCTCATTTTAGAGAACTATTTTGGTCTTTTTTAGAAAAAATGATAATTGATATTTTTTAAGGTGTTAGACTTCAGTTTTGGATTTTTTGCAAAAAATAAGAAAAATAGAAATTTGTATGTGTTAGTCTTCAATCACGAAGTTTTTTGAGAAAAACATGAAAAATGAAGTATTTTGCTCATTTTAGAGAACTATTTTGGACTCTTTTAGAAAAAATGATAATTGATATTTTTGAAGGTGTTAGACTTCAGTTTTTGATTTTATGCAAAAAATAGGAAAAATAGAAATTTGTATGTGTTAGTCTTCAATCCCGGAGTTTTTTGAGAAAAACATGAAAAACGAAGTATTTTTCTCATTTTAGAGAACTATTTTGGTCTTTTTTAGAAAAAATGATAATTCATATTTTTGAAGGTGTTAGACTTAAGTTTTTGATTTTTTGCAAAATATAGGAAAAATAGAAATTTGTATGTGTTAGTCTTCAATCACGAAGTTTTTTGAGAAAAACATGAAAAATGAAGTATTTTTCTCATTTTAGAGAACTATTTTGGACCCTTTTAGAAAAAATGATAATTGATATTTTTGAAGGTGTTAGACTTCCGTTTTTGATTTTCTTCAAAAAATTGGAAAAATTGAAATTTGTATGTGTTAGTCTTCATTCACGGAATTTTTTGAGAAAAACATGAAAAATGAAGTATTTTGCTCATTTTAGAGAACTATTTTGGTCTTTTTTAGAAAAAATGATAATTGATATTTTTGAAGGTGTTAGACTTCATTTTTTGATTTTTTGCAAAAAATAGGAAAAATAGAAATTTGTATGTGTTAGTCTTCAATCACGAAGTTTTTTGTGAAAAATATGAAAAATGAAGTATTTTGCTCATTTTAGAGAACTATTTTGGACTCTTTTAGGAAAAATGATAATTGATATTTTTGAAGGTGTTAGACTTCAGTTTTTGATTTTTTGCAAAAAATAGGAAAAATAGAAATTTGTATGTGTTACTCTTCAATCACGAAGTTTTTTGAGAAAAACATGAAAAATGAAGTATTTTGCTCATTTTTGTGAACTATTTTGGACCCATTTAGAAAAAATGATAATTGATATTTTTGAAGGAGTTAGACTTCAGTTTTCGATTTTATGCAAAAAATAGGACAAATAGAAATTTGTATGTGTTAGTCTTCAATCCCGGAGTTTTTTGAGAAAAACATGAAAAATGAAGTATTTTGCTCATTTTAGAGAACTATTTTGGTCTTTTTTAGAAAAAATGATAATTGATATTTTTTAAGGTGTTAGACTTCAATTTTGGATTTTTTGCAAAAAATAAGAAAAATAGAAATTTGTATGTGTTAGTCTTCAATCACGAAGTTTTTTGAGAAAAAAATGAAAAATGAAGTATTTTGCTCATTTTAGAGAACTATTTTGGACTCTTTTAGAAAAAATGATAATTGATATTTTTGAAGGTGTTTGACTATAGTTTTTGATTTTTTGCAAAAAATAGGAAAAATAGAAATTTGTATGTGTTAGTCTTCAATCACGAAGTTTTTTGAGAAAAACATGAAAAATGAAGTATTTTTCTCATTTTAGAGAACTATTTTGGACCCTTTTAGAAAAAATGATAATTGATATTTTTGAAGGTGTTAGACTTCAGTTTTTGATTTTCTTCAAAAAATTTGAAAAATTGAAATTTGTATGTGTTAGTCTTCATTCACGGAATTTTTTGAGAAAAACATGAAAAATGAAGTATTTTGCTCATTTTAGAGAACTATTTTGGTCTTTTTTAGTAAAAATGATAATTGATATTTTTGAAGGTGTTAGACTTCAGTTTTTGATTTTATGCAAAAAATAGGAAAAATAGAAATTTGTATGTGTTAGTCTTCAATCCAGGAGTTTTTTGAGAAAAACATGAAAAATGAAGTATTTTGCTCATTTTAGAGAACTATTTTGGTCTTTTTTAGAAAAAATGATAATTGATATTTTTGAAGGTGTTAGACTTCATTTTTTGATTTTTTGCAAAAAATAGGAAAAATAGAAATTTGTATGTGTTAGTCTTCAATCACGAAGTTTTTTGTGAAAAATATGAAAAATGAAGTATTTTGCTCATTTTAGAGAACTATTTTGGACTCTTTTAGAAAAAATGATAATTGATATTTTTGAAGGTGTTAGACTTCAGTTTTTGATTTTTTGCAAAAAATAGGAAAAATAGAAATTTGTATGTGTTACTCTTCAATCACGAAGTTTTTTGAGAAAAACATGAAAAATGAAGTATTTTGCTCATTTTTGTGAACTATTTTGGACCCATTTAGAAAAAATGATAATTGATATTTTTGAAGGAGTTAGACTTCAGTTTTCGATTTTATGCAAAAAATAGGACAAATAGAAATTTGTATGTGTTAGTCTTCAATCCCGGAGTTTTTTGAGAAAAACATGAAAAATGAAGTATTTTGCTCATTTTAGAGAACTATTTTGGTCTTTTTTAGAAAAAATGATAATTGATATTTTTGAAGGTGTTAGACTTCAGTTTTTGATTTTTTGCAAAAAATAGGAAAAATAGAAATTTGTATGTGTTACTCTTCAATCACGAAGTTTTTTGAGAAAAACATGAAAAATGAAGTATTTTGCTCATTTTAGAGAACTATTTTGGACTCTTTTAGAAAAAATGATAATTGATATTTTTGAAGGTGTTTGACTTCAGTTTTTGATTTTTTGCAAAAAATAGGTAAAATAGAAATTTGTATGTGTTAGTCTTCAATCACGAAGTTTTTTGAGAAAAACATGAAAAATGAAGTATTTTGCTCATTTTAGAGAACTATTTTGGACCCTTTTAGAAAAAATGATAATTGATATTTTTGAAGGTGTTAGACTTCAGTTTTTGATTTTATGCAAAAAATAGGAAAAATAGAAATTTGTATGTGTTAGTCTTCAATCCCGGAGTTTTTTGAGAAAAACATGAAAAACGAAGTATTTTTCTCATTTTAGAGAACTATTTTGGTCCTTTTTAGAAAAAATGATAATTGATATTTTTGAAGGTGTTAGACTTCAGTTTTTGATTTTTTGCAAAAAATAGGAAAAATAGAAATTTGTATGTGTTAGTCTTCAATCACGAAGTTTTTTGAGAAAAACATGAAAAATGAAGTATTTTTCTCATTTTAGAGAACTATTTTGGACCCTTTTAGAAAAAATGATAATTGATATTTTTGAAGGTGTTAGACTTCAGTTTTTGATTTTCTTCAAAAAATTGGAAAAATTGAAATTTGTATGTGTTAGTCTTCATTCACGGAATTTTTTGAGAAAAACATGAAAAATGAAGTATTTTGCTCATTTTAGAGAACTATTTTGGTCTTTTTTAGAAAAAATGATAATTGATATATTTGAAGGTGTTAGACTTCAGTTTTTGATTTTATGCAAAAAATAGGAAAAATAGAAATTTGTATGTGTTAGTCTTCAATCCAGGAGTTTTTTGAGAAAAACATGAAAAATGAAGTATTTTGCTCATTTTAGAGAACTATTTTGGTCTTTTTTAGAAAAAATGATAATTGATATTTTTGAAGGTGTTAGACTTCATTTTTTGATTTTTTGCAAAAAATAGGAAAAATAGAAATTTGTATGTGTTAGTCTTCAATCACGAAGTTTTTTGTGAAAAATATGAAAAATGAAGTATTTTTCTCATTTTAGAGAACTATTTTGGACCCTTTTAGAAAAAATGATAATTGATATTTTTGAAGGTGTTAGACTTCAGTTTTTGATTTTCTTCAAAAAATTTGAAAAATTGAAATTTGTATGTGTTAGTCTTCATTCACGGAATTTTTTGAGAAAAACATGAAAAATGAAGTATTTTGCTCATTTTAGAGAACTATTTTGGTCTTTTTTAGTAAAAATGATAATTGATATTTTTGAAGGTGTTAGACTTCAGTTTTTGATTTTATGCAAAAAATAGGAAAAATAGAAATTTGTATGTGTTAGTCTTCAATCCAGGAGTTTTTTGAGAAAAACATGAAAAATGAAGTATTTTGCTCATTTTAGAGAACTATTTTGGTCTTTTTTAGAAAAAATGATAATTGATATTTTTGAAGGTGTTAGACTTCAGTTTTCGATTTTATGCAAAAAATAGGACAAATAGAAATTTGTATGTGTTAGTCTTCAATCCCGGAGTTTTTTGAGAAAAACATGAAAAATGAAGTATTTTGCTCATTTTAGAGAACTATTTTGGTCTTTTTTAGAAAAAATGATAATTGATATTTTTTAAGGTGTTAGACTTCAGTTTTGGATTTTTTGCAAAAAATAAGAAAAATAGAAATTTGTATGTGTTAGTCTTCAATCACGAAGTTTTTTGAGAAAAAAATGAAAAATGAAGTATTTTGCTCATTTTAGAGAACTATTTTGGACTCTTTTAGAAAAAATGATAATTGATATTTTTGAAGGTGTTTGACTTTAGTTTTTGATTTTTTGCAAAAAATAGGAAAAATAGAAATTTGTATGTGTTAGTCTTCAATCCCGAAGTTTTTTGAGAAAAACATGAAAAATGAAGTATTTTGCTCATTTTAGAGAACTATTTTGGACCCCTTTAGAAAAAATGATAATTGATATTTTTGAAGGTGTTAGACTTCAGTTTTTGATTTTTTGCAAAAAATAGGAAAAATAGAAATTTGTATGTGTTAGTTTTCAATCACGAAGTTTTTTGAGAAAAACATGAAAAATGAAGTATTTTGCTCATTTTAGAGAACTATTTTGGACCCTTTTAGAAAAAATTATAATTGATATTTTTGAAGGTGTTAGACTTCAGTTTTTTATTTTTTGCAAAAAATAGGAAAAATAGAAATTTGTATGTGTTAGTCTTAAATCCCGAAGTTTTTTGAGAAAAACATGAAAAATGAAGTATTTTGATCATTTTAGAGAACTATTTTGCACCCTTTTAGAAAAAATGATAATTGATATTTTTGAAGGTGTTAGACTTCAGTTTTTGATTTTATGCAAAAAATAGGAAAAATAGAAATTTGTATGTGTTAGTCTTCAATCCCGGAGTTTTTTGAGAAAAACATGAAAAACGAAGTATTTTTCTCATTTTAGAGAACTATTTTGGACTCTTTTAGAAAAAATGATAATTGATATTTTTGAAGGAGTTAGACTTCAGTTTTCGATTTTATGCAAAAAATAGGACAAATAGAAATTTGTATGTGTTAGTCTTCAATCCCGGAGTTTTTTGAGAAAAACATGAAAAATGAAGTATTTTGCTCATTTTAGAGAACTATTTTGGTCTTTTTTAGAAAAAATGATAATTGATATTTTTGAAGGTGTTAGACTTCAGTTTTTGATTTTTTGCAAAAAATAGGAAAAATAGAAATTTGTATGTGTTACTCTTCAATCACGAAGTTTTTTGAGAAAAACATGAAAAATGAAGTATTTTGCTCATTTTAGAGAACTATTTTGGACTCTTTTAGAAAAAATGATAATTGATATTTTTGAAGGTGTTTGACTTCAGTTTTTGATTTTTTGCAAAAAATAGGTAAAATAGAAATTTGTATGTGTTAGTCTTCAATCACGAAGTTTTTTGAGAAAAACATGAAAAATGAAGTATTTTGCTCATTTTAGAGAACTATTTTGGACCCTTTTAGAAAAAATGATAATTGATATTTTTGAAGGTGTTAGACTTCAGTTTTTGATTTTATGCAAAAAATAGGAAAAATAGAAATTTGTATGTGTTAGTCTTCAATCCCGGAGTTTTTTGAGAAAAACATGAAAAACGAAGTATTTTTCTCATTTTAGAGAACTATTTTGGTCTTTTTTAGAAAAAATGATAATTGATATTTTTGAAGGTGTTAGACTTCAGTTTTTGATTTTTTGCAAAAAATAGGAAAAATAGAAATTTGTATGTGTTAGTCTTCAATCACGAAGTTTTTTGAGAAAAACATGAAAAATGAAGTATTTTTCTCATTTTAGAGAACTATTTTGGACCCTTTTAGAAAAAATGATAATTGATATTTTTGAAGGTGTTAGACTTCAGTTTTTGATTTTCTTCAAAAAATTGGAAAAATTGAAATTTGTATGTGTTAGTCTTCATTCACGGAATTTTTTGAGAAAAACATGAAAAATGAAGTATTTTGCTCATTTTAGAGAACTATTTTGGTCTTTTTTAGAAAAAATGATAATTGATATATTTGAAGGTGTTAGACTTCAGTTTTTGATTTTATGCAAAAAATAGGAAAAATAGAAATTTGTATGTGTTAGTCTTCAATCCAGGAGTTTTTTGAGAAAAACATGAAAAATGAAGTATTTTGCTCATTTTAGAGAACTATTTTGGTCTTTTTTAGAAAAAATGATAATTGATATTTTTGAAGGTGTTAGACTTCATTTTTTGATTTTTTGCAAAAAATAGGAAAAATAGAAATTTGTATGTGTTAGTCTTCAATCACGAAGTTTTTTGTGAAAAATATGAAAAATGAAGTATTTTTCTCATTTTAGAGAACTATTTTGGACCCTTTTAGAAAAAATGATAATTGATATTTTTGAAGGTGTTAGACTTCAGTTTTTGATTTTCTTCAAAAAATTTGAAAAATTGAAATTTGTATGTGTTAGTCTTCATTCACGGAATTTTTTGAGAAAAACATGAAAAATGAAGTATTTTGCTCATTTTAGAGAACTATTTTGGTCTTTTTTAGTAAAAATGATAATTGATATTTTTGAAGGTGTTAGACTTCAGTTTTTGATTTTATGCAAAAAATAGGAAAAATAGAAATTTGTATGTGTTAGTCTTCAATCCAGGAGTTTTTTGAGAAAAACATGAAAAATGAAGTATTTTGCTCATTTTAGAGAACTATTTTGGTCTTTTTTAGAAAAAATGATAATTGATATTTTTGAAGGTGTTAGACTTCAGTTTTCGATTTTATGCAAAAAATAGGACAAATAGAAATTTGTATGTGTTAGTCTTCAATCCCGGAGTTTTTTGAGAAAAACATGAAAAATGAAGTATTTTGCTCATTTTAGAGAACTATTTTGGTCTTTTTTAGAAAAAATGATAATTGATATTTTTTAAGGTGTTAGACTTCAGTTTTGGATTTTTTGCAAAAAATAAGAAAAATAGAAATTTGTATGTGTTAGTCTTCAATCACGAAGTTTTTTGAGAAAAAAATGAAAAATGAAGTATTTTGCTCATTTTAGAGAACTATTTTGGACTCTTTTAGAAAAAATGATAATTGATATTTTTGAAGGTGTTTGACTTTAGTTTTTGATTTTTTGCAAAAAATAGGAAAAATAGAAATTTGTATGTGTTAGTCTTCAATCCCGAAGTTTTTTGAGAAAAACATGAAAAATGAAGTATTTTGCTCATTTTAGAGAACTATTTTGGACCCCTTTAGAAAAAATGATAATTGATATTTTTGAAGGTGTTAGACTTCAGTTTTTGATTTTTTGCAAAAAATAGGAAAAATAGAAATTTGTATGTGTTAGTTTTCAATCACGAAGTTTTTTGAGAAAAACATGAAAAATGAAGTATTTTGCTCATTTTAGAGAACTATTTTGGACCCTTTTAGAAAAAATTATAATTGATATTTTTGAAGGTGTTAGACTTCAGTTTTTTATTTTTTGCAAAAAATAGGAAAAATAGAAATTTGTATGTGTTAGTCTTAAATCCCGAAGTTTTTTGAGAAAAACATGAAAAATGAAGTATTTTGATCATTTTAGAGAACTATTTTGCACCCTTTTAGAAAAAATGATAATTGATATTTTTGAAGGTGTTAGACTTCAGTTTTTGATTTTTTGCAAAAAATAGGAAAAATAGAAATTTGTATGTGTTACTCTTCAATCACGAAGTTTTTTGAGAAAAACATGAAAAATGAAGTATTTTGCTCATTTTTGTGAACTATTTTGGACCCATTTAGAAAAAATGATCATTGATATTTTTGAAGGAGTTAGACTTCAGTTTTCGATTTTATGCAAAAAATAGGAAAAATAGAAATTTGTATGTGTTAGTCTTCAATCCCGGAGTTTTTTGAGAAAAACATGAAAAATGAAGTATTTTGCTCATTTTAGAGAACTATTTTGGTCTTTTTTAGAAAAAATGATAATTGATATTTTTTAAGGTGTTAGACTTCAGTTTTGGATTTTTTGCAAAAAATAAGAAAAATAGAAATTTGTATGTGTTAGTCTTCAATCACGAAGTTTTTTGAGAAAAAAATGAAAAATGAAGTATTTTGCTCATTTTAGAGAACTATTTTGGACTCTTTTAGAAAAAATGATAATTGATATTTTTGAAGGTGTTTGACTTCAGTTTTTGATTTTTTGCAAAAAATAGGAAAAATAGAAATTTGTATGTGTTAGTCTTCAATCACGAAGTTTTTTGAGAAAAACATGAAAAATGAAGTATTTTGCTCATTTTAGAGAATTATTTTGGACCCTTTTAGAAAAAATGATAATTGATATTTTTGAAGGTAGACTTCAGTTTTTGATTTTTTGCAAAAAATAGGAAAAATAGAAATTTGTATGTGTTAGTCTTCAATCACGAAGTTTTTTGAGAAAAACATGAAAAATGAAGTATTTTTCTCATTTTAGAGAACTATTTTGGACCCTTTTAGAAAAAATGATAATTGATATTTTTGAAGGTGTTAGACTTAAGTTTTTGATTTTCTTCAAAAAATTGGAAAAATTGAAATTTGTATGTGTTAGTCTTCATTCACGGAATTTTTTGAGAAAAACATGAAAAATGAAGTATTTTGCTCATTTTAGAGAACTATTTTGGTCTTTTTTAGAAAAAATGATAATTGATATTTTTGAAGGTGTTAGACTTCAGTTTTTGATTTTATGCAAAAAATAGGAAAAATAGAAATTTGTATGTGTTAGTCTTCAATCCAGGAGTTTTTTGAGAAAAACATGAAAAATGAAGTATTTTGCTCATTTTAGAGAACTATTTTGGTCTTTTTTAGAAAAAATGATAATTGATATTTTTTAAGGTGTTAGACTTCAGTTTTGGATTTTTTGCAAAAAATAAGAAAAATAGAAATTTGTATGTGTTAGTCTTCAATCACGAAGTTTTTTGAGAAAAAAATGAAAAATGAAGTATTTTGCTCATTTTAGAGAACTATTTTGGACTCTTTTAGAAAAAATGATAATTGATATTTTTGAAGGTGTTAGGCTTCAGTTTTTGATTTTTTGCAAAAAATAGGAAAAATAGAAATTTGTATGTGATAGTCTTCAATCACGAAGTATTTTGAGAAAAACATGAAAAATGAAGTATTTTGCTCATTTTAGAGAACTATTTTGGACCCTTTTAGAAAAAATGATAATTGATATTTTTGAAGGTGTTAGACTTCAGTTTTTGATTTTATGCAAAAAATAGGAAAAATAGAAATTTGTATGTGTTAGTCTTCAATCACGGAGTTTTTTGAGAAAAACATGAAAAACGAAGTATTTTTCTCATTTTAGAGAACTATTTTGGTCTTTTTTAGAAAAAATGATAATTGATATTTTTGAAGGTGTTAGACTTCAGTTTTTGATTTTTTGCAAACAATAGGAAAAATAGAAATTTGTATGTGTTAGTCTTCACTCACGAAGTTTTTTGAGAAAAACATGAAAAATGAAGTATTTTTCTCATTTTAGAGAACTATTTTGGACCCTTTTAGAAAAAATGATAATTGATATTTTTGAAGGTGTTAGACTTCAGTTTTTGATTTTCTTCAAAAAAATTGGAAAAATTGAAATTTGTATGTGTTAGTCTTCATTCACGGAATTTTTTGAGAAAAACATGAAAAATGAAGTATTTTGCTCATTTTAGAGAACTATTTTGGACTTTTTTAGAAAAAATGATAATTGATATTTTTGAAGGTGTTAGACTTCAGTTTTTGATTTTATGCAAAAAATAGGAAAAATAGAAATTTGTATGTGTTAGTCTTCAATCACGGAGTTTTTTGTGAAAAATATGAAAAACGAAGTATTTTTCTCATTTTAGAGAACTATTTTGGTCTTTTTTAGAAAAAATGATAATTGATATTTTTGAAGGTGTTAGACTTCAGTTTTTGATTTTTTGCAAACAATAGGAAAAATAGAAATTTGTATGTGTTAGTCTTCACTCACGAAGTTTTTTGAGAAAAACATGAAAAATGAAGTATTTTTCTCATTTTAGAGAACTATTTTGGACCCTTTTAGAAAAAATGATAATTGATATTTTTGAAGGTGTTAGACTTCAGTTTTTGATTTTCTTCAAAAAAATTGGAAAAATTGAAATTTGTATGTGTTAGTCTTCATTCACGGAATTTTTTGAGAAAAACATGAAAAATGAAGTATTTTGCTCATTTTAGAGAACTATTTTGGTCTTTTTTAGAAAAAATGATAATTGATATTTTTGAAGGTGTTAGACTTCATTTTTTGATTTTTTGCAAAAAATAGGAAAAATAGAAATTTGTATGTGTTAGTCTTCAATCACGAAGTTTTTTGAGAAAAACATGAAAAATGAAGTATTTTTCTCATTTTTGTGAACTATTTTGGACCCTTTTAGAAAAAATGATAATTGATATTTTTGAAGGTGTTAGACTTCAGTTTTTGATTTTCTTCAAAAAATAGGAAAAATTGAAATTTGTATGTGTTAGTCTTCATTCACGGAATTTTTTGAGAAAAACATGAAAAATGAAGTATTTTGCTCATTTTAGAGAACTATTTTGGTCTTTTTTAGAAAAAATGATAATTGATATTTTTGAAGGTGTTAGACTTCGGTTTTTGATTTTATACAAAAAATAGGAAAAATAGAAATTTGTATGTGTTAGTCTTCAATCACGGAGTTTTTTGAGAAAAACATGAAAAATGAAGTATTTTGCTCATTTTAGAGAACTATTTTGGACTCTTTTAGAAAAAATGATAATTGATATTTTTGAAGGTGTTAGACTTCATTTTTTGATTTTTTGCAAAAAATAGGAAAAATAGAAATTTGTATGTGTTAGTCTTCAATCACGAAGTTTTTTGTGAAAAATATGAAAAATGAAGTATTTTGCTCATTTTAGAGAACTATTTTGGACTCTTTTAGAAAAAATGATAATTGATATTTTTGAAGGTGTTAGACTTCAGGTTTTGATTTTTTGCAAAAAATAGGAAAAATAGAAATTTGTATGTGTTACTCTTCAATCACGAAGTTTTTTGAGAAAAACATGAAAAATGAAGTATTTTGCTCATTTTTGTGAACTATTTTGGACCCATTTAGAAAAAATGATAATTGATATTTTTGAAGGAGTTAGACTTCAGTTTTCGATTTTATGCAAAAAATAGGAAAAATAGAAATTTGTATGTGTTAGTCTTCAATCCCGGAGTTTTTTGAGAAAAACATGAAAAATGAAGTATTTTGCTCATTTTAGAGAACTATTTTGGTCTTTTTTAGAAAAAATGATAATTGATATTTTTTAAGGTGTTAGACTTCAGTTTTGGATTTTTTGCAAAAAATAAGAAAAATAGAAATTTGTATGTGTTAGTCTTCAATCACGAAGTTTTTTGAGAAAAACATGAAAAATGAAGTATTTTGCTCATTTTAGAGAACTATTTTGGACTTTTTTAGAAAAAATGATAATTGATATTTTTGAAGGTGTTAGACTTCAGTTTTTGATTTTATGCAAAAAATAGGAAAAATAGAAATTTGTATGTGTTAGTCTTCAATCCAGGAGTTTTTTGAGAAAAACATGAAAAATGAAGTATTTTGCTCATTTTAGAGAACTATTTTGGTCTTTTTTAGAAAAAAATGATAATTGATATTTTTGAAGGTGTTAGACTTCAGTTTTTGATTTTATGCAAAAAATAGGAAAAATAGAAATTTGTATGTGTTAGTCTTCAATCCAGGAGTTTTTTGAGAAAAACATGAAAAACGAAGTATTTTGCTCATTTTAGAGAACTATTTTGGTCTTTTTTAGAAAAAATGATAATTGATATTTTTTAAGGTGTTAGACTTCAGTTTTTGATTTTATGCAAAAAATAGGAAAAATAGAAATTTGTATGTGTTAGTCTTCAATCCAGGAGTTTTTTGAGAAAAACATGAAAAATGAAGTATTTTGCTCATTTTAGAGAACTATTTTGGACTTTTTTAGAAAAAATGATAATTGATATTTTTGAAGGTGTTAGACTTCAGTTTTTGATTTTATGCAAAAAATAGGAAAAATAGAAATTTGTATGTGTTAGTCTTCAATCACGGAGTTTTTTGTGAAAAATATGAAAAACGAAGTATTTTTCTCATTTTAGAGAACTATTTTGGTCTTTTTTAGAAAAAATGATAATTGATATTTTTGAAGGTGTTAGACTTCAGTTTTTGATTTTTTGCAAAAAATAGGAAAAATAGAAATTTGTATGTGTTAGTCTTCAATCACGAAGTTTTTTGAGAAAAACATGAAAAATGAAGTATTTTTCTCATTTTTGTGAACTATTTTGGACCCTTTTAGAAAAAATGATAATTGATATTTTTGAAGGTGTTAGACTTCAGTTTTTGATTTTCTTCAAAAAATAGGAAAAATTGAAATTTGTATGTGTTAGTCTTCATTCACGGAATTTTTTGAGAAAAACATGAAAAATGAAGTATTTTGCTCATTTTAGAGAACTATTTTGGTCTTTTTTAGAAAAAATGATAATTGATATTTTTGAAGGTGTTAGACTTCGGTTTTTGATTTTATACAAAAAATAGGAAAAATAGAAATTTGTATGTGTTAGTCTTCAATCACGGAGTTTTTTGAGAAAAACATGAAAAATGAAGTATTTTGCTCATTTTAGAGAACTATTTTGGACTCTTTTAGAAAAAATGATAATTGATATTTTTGAAGGTGTTAGACTTCATTTTTTGATTTTTTGCAAAAAATAGGAAAAATAGAAATTTGTATGTGTTAGTCTTCAATCACGAAGTTTTTTGTGAAAAATATGAAAAATGAAGTATTTTGCTCATTTTAGATAACTATTTTGGACTCTTTTAGAAAAAATGATAATTGATATTTTTGAAGGTGTTAGACTTCAGTTTTTGATTTTTTGCAAAAAATAGGAAAAATAGAAATTTGTATGTGTTAGTCTTCAATCACGAAGTTTTTTGAGAAAAACATGAAAAATGAAGTATTTTGCTCATTTTTGTGAACTATTTTGGACCCTTTTAGAAAAAATTATAATTGATATTTTTGAAGGTGTTAGACTTCAGTTTTTTATTTTTTGCAAAAAAATAGGAAAAATAGAAATTTTTATGTGTTAGTCTTAAATCACGGAGTTTTTTGAGAAAAACATGAAAAATGAAGTATTTTGATCATTTTAGAGAACTATTTTGGACCGTTTTAGAAAAAATGATAATTGATATTTTTTAAGGTGTTAGACTTCAGTTTTTGATTTTATGCAAAAAATAGGAAAAATAGAAATTTGTATGTGTTAGTCTTCAATCCCGGAGTTTTTTGAGAAAAAAATGAAAAATGAAGTATTTTGCTCATTTTAGAGAACTATTTTGGTCTTTTTTAGAAAAAATGATAATTCATATTTTTGAAGGTGTTAGACTTCAGTTTTTGATTTTTTGCAAAAAATAGGAAAAATAGAAATTTGTATGTGTTAGTCTTCAATCACGAAGTTTTTTGAGAAAAACATGAAAAATGAAGTATTTTGCTCATTTTTGAGAACTATTTTGGACCCTTTTAGAAAAAATGATAATTGATATTTTTGAAGGTGTTAGACTTCAGTTTTTAATTTTATGCAAAAAATAGGAAAAATAGAAATTTGTATGTGTTAGTCTTCAATCACGAAGTTTTTTGAGAAAAACATGAAAAATGAGGTATTTTGCTCATTTTAGAGAACTATTTTGATCTTTTTTAGAAAAAATGATAATTGATATTTTTGAAGGTGTTAGACTTCAGTTTTTGATTTTTTGCAAAAAATAGGAAAAATAGAAATTTGTATGTGTTAGTCTTCAATCACGGAGTTTTTTGAGAAAAACATGAAAAACGAAGTATTTTTCTCATTTTAGAGAACTATTTTGGACTCTTTTAGAAAAAATGATAATTCATATTTTTGAAGGTGTTAGACTTCAGTTTTTGATTTTTTGCAAAAAATAGGAAAAATAGAAATTTGTATGTGTTAGTCTTCAATCACGAAGTTTTTTGAGAAAAACATGAAAAATGAAGTATTTTTCTCATTTTAGAGAACTATTTTGGACCCTTTTAGAAAAAATAATAATTGATAATTTTGAAGGTGTTAGACTTCAGTTTTTGATTTTCTTCAAAAAATTGGAAAAATTGAAATTTGTATGTGTTAGTCTTCATTCACGGAATTTTTTGAGAAAAACATGAAAAATGAAGTATTTTGCTCATTTTAGAGAACTATTTTGGTCTTTTTTAGAAAATATGATAATTGATATTTTTGAAGGTGTTAGACTTCAGTTTTTGATTTTATGCAAAAAATAGGAAAAATAGAAATTTGTATGTGTTAGTCTTCAATCCAGGAGTTTTTTGAGAAAAACATGAAAAATGAAGTATTTTGCCTATTTTAGAGAACTATTTTGGTCTTTTTTAGAAAAAATGATAATTGATATTTTTGAAGGTGTTAGACTTCATTTTTTGATTTTTTGCAAAAAATAGGAAAAATAGAAATTTGTATGTGTTAGTCTTCAATCACGAAGTTTTTTGTGAAAAATATGAAAAATGAAGTATTTTGCTCATTTTAGAGAACTATTTTGGACTCTTTTAGAAAAAATGATAATTGATATTTTTGAAGGTGTTAGACTTCAGTTTTTGATTTTTTGCAAAAAATAGGAAAAATAGAAATTTGTATGTGTTACTCTTCAATCACGAAGTTTTTTGAGAAAAACATGAAAAATGAAGTATTTTGCTCATTTTTGTGAACTATTTTGGACCCATTTAGAAAAAATGATAATTGCTATTTTTGAAGGAGTTAGACTTCAGTTTTCGATTTTATGCAAAAAATAGGAAAAATAGAAATTTGTATGTGTTAGTCTTCAATCCCGGAGTTTTTTGAGAAAAACATGAAAAATGAAGTATTTTGCTCATTTTAGAGAACTATTTTGGTCTTTTTTAGAAAAAATGATAATTGATATTTTTTAAGGTGTTAGACTTCAGTTTTGTATTTTTTGCAAAAAATAAGAAAAATAGAAATTTGTATGTGTTAGTCTTCAATCAAGAAGTTTTTTGAGAAAAAAATGAAAAATGAAGTATTTTGCTCATTTTAGAGAACTATTTTGGACTCTTTTAGAAAAAATGATAATAGATATTTTTGAAGGTGTTAGACTTCAGTTTTTGATTTTATGCAAAAAATAGGAAAAATAGAAATTTGTATGTGTTAGTCTTCAATCCCGGAGTTTTTTGAGAAAAACATGAAAAACGAAGTATTTTTCTCATTTTAGAGAACTATTTTGGTCTTTTTTAGAAAAAATGATAATTGATATTTTTGAAGGTGTTAGACTTCAGTTTTTGATTTTTTGCAAAAAATAGGAAAAATAGAAATTTGTATGTGTTAGTCTTCAATCACGAAGTTTTTTGAGAAAAACATGAAAAATGAAGTATTTTTCTCATTTTAGAGAACTATTTTGGACCCTTTTAGAAAAAATGATAATTGATAATTTTGAAGGTGTTAGACTTCAGTTTTTGATTTTCTTCAAAAAATTGGAAAAATTGAAATTTGTATGTGTTAGTCTTCATTCACGGAATTTTTTGAGAAAAACATGAAAAATGAAGTATTTTGCTCATTTTAGAGAACTATTTTGGTCTTTTTTAGAAAAAATGATAATTGATATTTTTGAAGGTGTTAGACTTCAGTTTTTGATTTTATGCAAAAAATAGGAAAAATAGAAATTTGTATGTGTTAGTCTTCAATCCAGGAGTTTTTTGAGAAAAACATGAAAAATGAAGTATTTTGTTTATTTTAGAGAACTATTTTGGTCTTTTTTAGAAAAAATGATAATTGATATTTTTGAAGGTGTTAGACTTCATTTTTTGATTTTTTGCAAAAAATAGGAAAAATAGAAATTTGTATGTGTTAGTCTTCAATCACGAAGTTTTTTGTGAAAAATATGAAAAATGAAGTATTTTGCTCATTTTAGAGAACTATTTTGGACTCTTTTAGAAAAAATGATAATTGATATTTTTGAAGGTGTTAGACTTCAGTTTTTGATTTTTTGCAAAAAATAGGAAAAATAGAAATTTGTATGTGTTACTCTTCAATCACGAAGTTTTTTGAGAAAAACATGAAAAATGAAGTATTTTGCTCATTTTTGTGAACTATTTTGGACCCATTTAGAAAAAATGATAATTGATATTTTTGAAGGAGTTAGACTTCAGTTTTCGATTTTATGCAAAAAATAGGAAAAATAGAAATTTGTATGTGTTAGTCTTCAATCCCGGAGTTTTTTGAGAAAAACATGAAAAATGAAGTATTTTGCTCATTTTAGAGAACTATTTTGGTCTTTTTTAGAAAAAATGATAATTGATATTTTTTAAGGTGTTAGACTTCAGTTTTGTATTTTTTGCAAAAAATAAGAAAAATAGAAATTTGTATGTGTTAGTCTTCAATCAAGAAGTTTTTTGAGAAAAAAATGAAAAATGAAGTATTTTGCTCATTTTAGAGAACTATTTTGGACTCTTTTAGAAAAAATGATAATAGATATTTTTGAAGGTGTTAGACTTCAGTTTTTGATTTTATGCAAAAAATAGGAAAAATAGAAATTTGTATGTGTTAGTCTTCAATCCCGGAGTTTTTTGAGAAAAACATGAAAAACGAAGTATTTTTCTCATTTTAGAGAACTATTTTGGTCTTTTTTAGAAAAAATGATAATTGATATTTTTGAAGGTGTTAGACTTCAGTTTTTGATTTTTTGCAAAAAATAGGAAAAATAGAAATTTGTATGTGTTAGTCTTCAATCACGAAGTTTTTTGAGAAAAACATGAAAAATGAAGTATTTTTCTCATTTTAGAGAACTATTTTGGACCCTTTTAGAAAAAATGATAATTGATATTTTTGAAGGTGTTAGACTTCAGTTTTTGATTTTCTTCAAAAAATTGGAAAAATTGAAATTTGTATGTGTTAGTCTTCATTCACGGAATTTTTTGAGAAAAACATGAAAAATGAAGTATTTTGCTCATTTTAGAGAACTATTTTGGTCTTTTTTAGAAAAAATGATAATTGATATTTTTGAAGGTGTTAGACTTCAGTTTTTGATTTTATGCAAAAAATAGGAAAAATAGAAATTTGTATGTGTTAGTCTTCAATCCAGGAGTTTTTTGAGAAAAACATGAAAAATGAAGTATTTTGCTCATTTTAGAGAACTATTTTGGTCTTTTTTAGAAAAAATGATAATTGATATTTTTGAAGGTGTTAGACTTCATTTTTTTATTTTTTGCAAAAAATAGGAAAAATAGAAATTTGTATGTGTTAGTCTTCAATCACGAAGTTTTTTGTGAAAAATATGAAAAATGAAGTATTTTGCTCATTTTAGAGAACTATTTTGGACTCTTTTAGAAAAATTGATAATTGATATTTTTGAAGGTGTTAGACTTCAGTTTTTGATTTTTTGCAAAAAATAGGAAAAATAGAAATTTGTATGTGTTACTCTTCAATCACGAAGTTTTTTGAGAAAAACATGAAAAATGAAGTATTTTGCTCATTTTTGTGAACTATTTTGGACCCATTTAGAAAAAATGATAATTGATATTTTTGAAGGAGTTAGACTTCAGTTTTCGATTTTATGCAAAAAATAGGAAAAATAGAAATTTGTATGTGTTAGTCTTCAATCCCGGAGTTTTTTGAGAAAAACATGAAAAATGAAGTATTTTGCTCATTTTAGAGAACTATTTTGGTCTTTTTTAGAAAAAATGATAATTGATATTTTTTAAGGTGTTAGACTTCAGTTTTGTATTTTTTGCAAAAAATAAGAAAAATAGAAATTTGTATGTGTTAGTCTTCAATCAAGTAGTTTTTTGAGAAAAAAATGAAAAATGAAGTATTTTGCTCATTTTAGAGAACTATTTTGGACTCTTTTAGAAAAAATGATAATAGATATTTTTGAAGGTGTTAGACTTCAGTTTTTGATTTTATGCAAAAAATAGGAAAAATAGAAATTTGTATGTGTTAGTCTTCAATCCCGGAGTTTTTTGAGAAAAAAATGAAAAACGAAGTATTTTTCTCATTTTAGAGAACTATTTTGGTCTTTTTTAGAAAAAATGATAATTGATATTTTTGAAGGTGTTAGACTTCAGTTTTTGATTTTTTGCAAAAAATAGGAAAAATAGAAATTTGTATGTGTTAGTCTTCAATCACGAAGTTTTTTGACAAAAAACATGAAAAATGAAGTATTTTTCTCATTTTAGAGAACTATTTTGGACCCTTTTAGAAAAAATGATAATTGATATTTTTGAAGGTGTTAGACTTCAGTTTTTGATTTTCTTCAAAAAATTGGAAAAATTGAAATTTGTATGTGTTAGTCTTCATTCACGGAATTTTTTGAGAAAAACATGAAAAATGAAGTATTTTGCTCATTTTAGAGAACTATTTTGGTCTTTTTTAGAAAAAATGATAATTGATATTTTTGAAGGTGTTAGACCTCAGTTTTTGATTTTATGCAAAAAATAGGAAAAATAGAAATTTGTATGTGTTAGTCTTCAATCCAGGAGTTTTTTGAGAAAAACATGAAAAATGAAGTATTTTGCTCATTTTAGAGAACTATTTTGGTCTTTTTTAGAAAAAATGATAATTGATATTTTTGAAGGTGTTAGACTTCATTTTTTGATTTTTTGCAAAAAATAGGAAAAATAGAAATTTGTATGTGTTAGTCTTCAATCACGAAGTTTTTTGTGAAAAATATGAAAAATGAAGTATTTTGCTCATTTTAGAGAACTATTTTGGACTCTTTTAGAAAAAATGATAATTGATATTTTTGAAGGTGTTAGACTTCAGTTTTTGATTTTTTGCAAAAAATAGGAAAAATAGAAATTTGTATGTGTTACTCTTCAATCACGAAGTTTTTTGAGAAAAACATGAAAAATGAAGTATTTTGCTCATTTTTGTGAACTATTTTGGACCCATTTAGAAAAAATGATAATTGATATTTTTGAAGGAGTTAGACTTCAGTTTTCGATTTTATGCAAAAAATAGGAAAAATAGAAATTTGTATGTGTTAGTCTTCAATCCCGGAGATTTTTGAGAAAAACATGAAAAATGAAGTATTTTGCTCATTTTAGAGAACTATTTTGGTCTTTTTTAGAAAAAATGATAATTGATATTTTTTAAGGTGTTAGACTTCAGTTTTGTATTTTTTGCAAAAAATAAGAAAAATAGAAATTTGTATGTGTTAGTCTTCAATCAAGAAGTTTTTTGAGAAAAAAATGAAAAATGAAGTATTTTGCTCATTTTAGAGAACTATTTTGGACTCTTTTAGAAAAAATGATAATTGATATTTTTGAAGGTGTTTGACTTCAGTTTTTGATTTTTTGCAAAAAATAGGAAAAATAGAAATTTGTATGTGTTAGTCTTCAATCACGAAGTTTTTTGAGAAAAACATGAAAAATGAAGTATTTTGCTCATTTTAGAGAACTATTTTGGACCCTTTTAGAAAAAATGATAATTGATATTTTTGAAGGTGTTAGACTTCAGTTTTTGAATTTTTGCAAAAAATAGGAAAAATAGAAATTTGTATGTGTTAGTTTTCAATCACGAAGTTTTTTGAGAAAAACATGAAAAATGAAGTATTTTGCTCATTTTAGAGAACTATTTTGGACCCTTTTAGAAAAAATTATAATTGATATTTTTGAAGGTGTTAGACTTCAGTTTTTTATTTTTTGCAAAAAATAGGAAAAATAGAAATTTGTATGTGTTAGTCTTCAATCCCGGAGTTTTTTGAGAAAAACATGAAAAATGAAGTATTTTGCTCATTTTAGAGAACTATTTTGGTCTTTTTTAGAAAAAATGATAATTCATATTTTTGAAGGTGTTAGACTTCAGTTTTTGATTTTTTGCAAAAAATAGGAAAAATAGAAATTTGTATGTGTTAGTCTTCAATAACGAAGTTTTTTGAGAAAAACATGAAAAATGAAGTATTTTGCTCATTTTTGAGAACTATTTTGGACCCATTTAGAAAAAATGATAATTGATATTTTTGAAGGTGTTAGACTTCAGTTTTTAATTTTATGCAAAAAATAGGAAAAATAGAAATTTGTATGTGTTAGTCTTCAATCCCGGAGTTTTTTGAGAAAAACATGAAAAATGAAGTATTTTGCTCATTTTAGAGAACTATTTTGATCTTTTTTAGAAAAAATGATAATTGATATTTTTGAAGGTGTTAGACTTCAGTTTTTGATTTTTTCCAAAAAATAAGAAAAATAGAAATTTGTATGTGTTAGTCTTCAATCAGGAAGTTTTTTGAGAAAAAAAATGAAAAATGAAGTATTTTGCTCATTTTAGAGAACTATTTTGAACTCTTTTAGAAAAAATGATAATTGATATTTTTGAAGGTGTTTGACTTCAGTTTTTGATTTTTTGCAAAAAATAGGAAAAATAGAAATTTGTATGTGTTAGTCTTCAATCACGAAGTTTTTTGAGAAAAACATGAAAAATGAAGTATTTTGCTCATTTTAGAGAACTATTTTGGACCCTTTTAGAAAAAATGATAATTGATATTTTTGAAAGGTGTTAGACTTCAGTTTTTGATTTTTTGCAAAAAATAGGAAAAATAGAAATTTGTATGTGTTAGTTTTCAATCACGAAGTTTTTTGAGAAAAACATGAAAAATGAAGTATTTTGCTAATTTTAGAGAACTATTTTGGACCCTTTTAGAAAAAATTATAATTGATATTTTTGAAGGTGTTAGACTTCAGTTTTTTATTTTTTGCAAAAAATAGGAAAAATAGAAATTTGTATGTGTTAGTCTTAAATCACGAAGTTTTTTGAGAAAAACATGAAAAATGAAGTATTTTGATCATTTTAGAGAACTATTTTGGACCCTTTTAGAAAAAATGATAATTGATATTTTTGAAGGTGTTAGACTTCAGTTTTTGATTTTATGCAAAAAATAGGAAAAATAGAAATTTGTATGTGTTAGTCTTCAATCCCGGAGTTTTTTGAGAAAAACATGAAAAATGAAGTATTTTGCTCATTTTAGAGAACTATTTTGGTCTTTTTTAGAAAAAATGATAATTCATATTTTTGAAGGTGTTAGACTTCAGTTTTTGATTTTTTGCAAAAAATAGGAAAAATAGAAATTTGTATGTGTTAGTTTTCAATCACGAAGTTTTTTGAGAAAAACATGAAAAATGAAGTATTTTGCTCATTTTTGAGAACTATTTTGGACCCATTTAGAAAAAATGATAATTGATATTTTTGAAGGTGTTAGACTTCAGTTTTTAATTTTATGCAAAAAATAGGAAAAATAGAAATTTGTATGTGTTAGTCTTCAATCCCGGAGTTTTTTGAGAAAAACATGAAAAATGAAGTATTTTGCTCATTTTAGAGAACTATTTTGATCTTTTTTAGAAAAAATGATAATTGATATTTTTGAAGGTGTTAGACTTCAGTTTTTGATTTTTTCCAAAAAATAAGAAAAATAGAAATTTGTATGTGTTAGTCTTCAATCAAGAAGTTTTTTGAGAAAAAAAATGAAAAATGAAGTATTTTGCTCATTTTAGAGAACTATTTTGAACTCTTTTAGAAAAAATGATAATTGATATTTTTGAAGGTGTTTGACTTCAGTTTTTGATTTTTTGCAAAAAATAGGAAAAATAGAAATTTGTATGTGTTAGTCTTCAATCACGAAGTTTTTTGAGAAAAACATGAAAAATGAAGTATTTTGCTCATTTTAGAGAACTATTTTGGACCATTTTAGAAAAAATGATAATTGATATTTTTGAAGGTGTTAGACTTCAGTTTTTGATTTTATGCAAAAAATAGGAAAAAAAGAAATTTGTATGTGTTAGTCTTCAATCCCGGAGTATTTTGAGAAAAACATGAAAAATGAAGTATTTTGCTCATTTTATAGAACTATTTTGGTATTTTTTAGAAAAAATGATAATTGATATTTTTGAAGGTGTTAGACTTCAGTTTTTGATTTTTTGCAAAAAATAGGAAAAATAGAAATTTGTATGTGTTAGTCTTCAATCACGAAGTTTTTTGAGAAAAACATGAAAAATGAAGTATTTTGCTCATTTTTGAGAACTATTTTGGACCCATTTAGAAAAAATGATAATTGATATTTTTGAAGGTGTTAGACTTCAGTTTTTAATTTTATGCAAAAAATAGGAAAAATAGAAATTTGTATGTGTTAGTCTTCAATCCCGGAGTTTTTTGAGAAAAACATGAAAAATGAAGTATTTTGCTCATTTTAGAGAACTATTTTGATCTTTTTTAGAAAAAATGATAATTGATATTTTTGAAGATGTTAGACTTCAATTTTTGATTTTTTGCAAAAAATAAGAAAAATAGAAATTTGTATGTGTTAGTCTTCAATCAAGAAGTTTTTTGAGAAAAAAATGAAAAATGAAGTATTTTGCTCATTTTAGAGAACTATTTTGAACTCTTTTAGAAAAAATTATAATTGATATTTTTGAAGGTGTTTGACTTCAGTTTTTGATTTTTTGCAAAAAATAGGAAAAATAGAAATTTGTATGTGTTAGTCTTCAATCACGAAGTTTTTTGAGAAAAACATGAAAAATGAAGTATTTTGCTCATTTTAGAGAACTATTTTGGACCCTTTTAGAAAAAATGATAATTGATATTTTTGAAGGTGTTAGACTTCAGTTTTTGATTTTTTGCAAAAAATAGGAAAAATAGAAATTTGTATGTGTTAGTTTTCAATCACGATGTTTTTTGAGAAAAACATGAAAAATGAAGTATTTTGCTCATTTTAGAGAACTATTTTGGACCCTTTTAGAAAAAATTATAATTGATATTTTTGAAGGTGTTAGACTTCAGTTTTTTATTTTGTGCAAAAAATAGGAAAAATAGAAATTTGTATGTGTTAGTCTTAAATCACGAAGTTTTTTGAGAAAAACATGAAAAATGAAGTATTTTGATCATTTTAGAGAACTATTTTGGACCCTTTTAGAAAAAATGATAATTGATATTTTTGAAGGTGTTAGACTTCAGTTTTTGATTTTATGCAAAAAATAGGAAAAATAGAAATTTGTATGTGTTAGTCTTCAATCCCGGAGTTTTTTGAGAAAAACATGAAAAATGAAGTATTTTGCTCATTTTAGAGAACTATTTTGATCTTTTTTAGAAAAAATGATAATTGATATTTTTGAAGGTGTTAGACTTCAGTTTTTGATTTTTTGCAAAAAATAAGAAAAATAGAAATTTGTATGTGTTAGTCTTCAATCACGAAGTTTTTTGAGAAAAAAATGAAAAATGAAATATTTTGCTCATTTTAGAGAACTATTTTGGACACTTTTAGAAAAAATGATAATTGATATTTTTGAAGGTGTTAGACTTCAGTTTTTGATTTTTTGCAAAAAATAGGAAAAATAGAAATTTGTATGTGTTAGTCTTCAATCACGAAGTTTTTTGAGAAAAACATGAAAAATGAAGTATTTTGCTCATTTTATAGAACTATTTTGGACCCTTTTAGAAAAAATGATAATTGATATTTTTGAAGGTGTTGGACTTCAGTTTTTGATTTTATGCAAAAAATAGGAAAAATAGAAATTTGTATGTGTTAGTCTTCAATCCCGGAGTTTTTTGAGAAAAACATGAAAGATGAAGTATTTTGCTCATTTTAAAGAACTATTTTGGTCTTTTTTAGAAAAAATGATAATTGATATTTTTGAAGGTGTTAAGACTTCAGTTTTTGATTTTTTGCAAAAAATAGGAAAAATAGAAATTTGTATGTGTTAGTCTTCAATCACGAAGTTTTTTGAGAAAAACATGAAAAATGAAGTATTTTGCTCATTTTTGAGAACTATTTTGGACCCATTTAGAAAAAATGATAATTGATATTTTTGAAGGTGTTAGACTTCAGTTTTTAATTTTATGCAAAAAATAGGAAAAATAGAAATTTGTATGTGTTAGTCTTCAATCCCGGAGTTTTTTGAGAAAAACATGAAAAATGAAGTATTTTGCTCATTTTAGAGAACTATTTTGATCTTTTTTAGAAAAAATGATAATTGATATTTTTGAAGGTGTTAGACTTCAGTTTTTGATTTTTTGCAAAAAATAAGAAAAATAGAAATTTGTATGTGTTAGTCTTCAATCAAGAAGTTTTTTGAGAAAAAAATGAAAAATGAAGTATTTTGCTCATTTTAGAGAACTATTTTGGACTCTTTTAGAAAAAATGATAATTGATATTTTTGAAGGTGTTTGACTTCAGTTTTTGATTTTTTGCAAAAAATAGGAAAAATAGAAATTTGTATGTGTTAGTCTTCAATCACGAAGTTTTTTGAGAAAAACAAGAAAAATGAAGTATTTTGCTCATTTTAGAGAACTATTTTGGACCCTTTTAGAAAAAATGATAATTGATATTTTTGAAGGTGTTAGACTTCAGTTTTTGGTTTTTTGCAAAAAATAGGAAAAATAGAAATTTGTATGTGTTAGTTTTCAATCACGAAGTTTTTTGAGAAAAACATGAAAAATGAAGTATTTTGCTCATTTTAGAGAACTATTTTGGACCCTTTTAGAAAAAATTATAATTGATATTTTTGAAGGTGTTAGACTTCTGTTTTTTATTTTTTGCAAAAAATAGGAAAAATAGAAATTTGTATGTGTTAGTCTTAAATCACGAAGTTTTTTGAGAAAAACATGAAAAATGAAGTATTTTGATCATTTTAGAGAACTACTTTGGACCCTTTTAGAAAAAATGATAATTGATATTTTTGAAGTTGTTAGACTTCAGTTTTTGATTTTATGCAAAAAATAGGAAAAATAGAAATTTGTATGTGTTAGTCTTCAATCCCGGAGTTTTTTGAGAAAAACATGAAAAATGAAGTATTTTGCTCATTTTAGAGAACTATTTTGGTCTTTTTTAGAAAAAATGATAATTCATATTTTTGAAGGTGTTAGACTTCAGTTTTTGATTTTTTGCAAAAAATAGGAAAAATAGAAATTTGTATGTGTTAGTCTTCAATCACGAAGTTTTTTGAGAAAAACATGAAAAATGAAGTATTTTGCTCATTTTTGAGAACTATTTTGGACCCATTTAGAAAAAATGATAATTGATATTTTTGAAGGTGTTAGACTTCAGTTTTTAATTTTATGCAAAAAATAGGAAAAATAGAAATTTGTATGTGTTAGTCTTCAATCCCGGAGTTTTTTGAGAAAAACATGAAAAATGAAGTATTTTGCTCATTTTAGAGAACTATTTTGATCTTTTTTAGAAAAAATGATAATTGATATTTTTGAAGGTGTTAGACTTCAGTTTTTGATTTTTTGCAAAAAATAAGAAAAATAGAAATTTGTATGTGTTAGTCTTCAATCACGAAGTTTTTTGAGAAAAAAATGAAAAATGAAATATTTTGCTCATTTTAGAGAACTATTTTGGACTCTTTTAGAAAAAATGATAATTGATATTTTTGAAGGTGTTAGACTTCAGTTTTTGATTTTTTGCAAAAAATAGGAAAAATAGAAATTTGTATGTGTTAGTCTTCAATCACGAAGTTTTTTGAGAAAAACATGAAAAATGAAGTATTTTGATCATTTTAGAGAACTATTTTGGACCCTTTTAGAAAAAATGATAATTGATATTTTTGAAGGTGTTAGACTTCAGTTTTTGATTTTATGCAAAAAATAGGAAAAATAGAAATTTGTATGTGTTAGTCTTCAATCCCGGAGTTTTTTGAGAAAAACATGAAAAATGAAGTATTTTGCTCATTTTATAGAACAATTTTGGTCTTTTTTAGAAAAAATGATAATTGATATTTTTGAAGGTGTTAGACTTCAGTTTTTGATTTTTTGCAAAAAATAGGAAAAATAGAAATTTGTATGTGTTAGTCTTCAATCACGAAGTTTTTTTGAGAAAAACATGAAAAATGAAGTATTTTGCTCATTTTAGAGAACTATTTTGGACCCTTTCAGAAAAAATGATAATTGATATTTTTGAAGGTGTTAGATTTCAGTATTTGATTTTCTTCAAAAAATTGGAAAAATTGAAATTTGTATGTGTTAGTCTTCAATCACGAAGTTTTTTGAGAAAAAAATGAAAAATGAAGTATTTTGCTCATTTTAGAGAACTATTTTGGACTCTTTTAGAAAAAATGATAATTGATATATTTTTGAAGGTGTTTGACTTCAGTTTTTGATTTTTTGCAAAAAATAGGAAAAATAGATATTTGTATGTGTTAGTCTTCAATCTCGAAGTTTTTTGAGAAAAACATGAAAAATGAAGTATTTTGCTAATTTTAGAGAACTATTTTGGTCTTTTTTAGAAAAAATGATAATTGATATTTTTGAAGGTGTTGGACTTCAGTTTTTAATTTTATGCAAAAAATAGGAAAAATAGAAATTTGTATGTGTTAGTCTTCAATCCCGGAGTTTTGTGAGAAAAACATGAAAAATGAAGTATTTTGCTCATTTTAGAGAACTATTTTGGTCTTTTTTAGAAAAAATGATAATTGATATTTTTGAAGGTGTTAGACTTCAGTTTTTTATTTTATACAAAAAATAGGAAAAATAGAAATTTGTATGTGTTAGTCTTCAATCCAGGTGTTTTTTGAGAAAAACATGAAAAATGAAGTATTTTGCTCATTTTAGAGAACTATTTTGGTCTTTTTTACAAAAAATGATAATTGATATTTTTGAAGGTGTTGTTAGACTTCATTTTTTGATTTTTTGCAAAAAATAGGAAAAATATAAATTTGTATGTGTTAGTCTTCAATCACGAAGTTTTTTGAGAAAAACATGAAAAATGAAGTATTTTGCTCATTTTAGAGAACTATTTTGGACTCTTTTAGAAAAAATGATAATTGATATTTTTGAAGATGTTAGACTTCAGTTTTTGATTTTTTGCAAAAAATAGGAAAAATAGAAATTTGTATGTGTTAGTCTTCAATCATGAAGTTTTTTGAGAAAAACATGAAAAATGAAGTATTTTGCTCATTTTTGAGAACTATTTTGGACCCATTTAGAAAAAATGATAATTGATATTTTCGAAGGTGTTAGACTTCAGTTTTTGATTTTATGCAAAAAATAGGAAAAATAGAAATTTGTATGTGTTATTCTTCAATCCCAGAGTTTTTTGAGAAAAACATGATAAATGAAGTATTTTTTCTCATTTTAGAGAACTATTTTGGTCTTTTTTAGAAAAAATGATAATTGATTTTTTTGAAGGTGTTAGACTTCAGTTTTTGATTTTTTGCAAAAAATAGGAATATTAGAAATTTGTATGTGTTAGTCTTCAATCACGAAGTTTTTTGAGAAAAAAATGAAAAATGAAGTATTTTGCTCATTTTAGAGAACTATTTTGGACTCTTTTAGAAAAAATGATAATTGATATTTTTGGACTTCAGTTTTTGATTTTTTGCAAAAAATAGGAAAAATAGAAATTTGTATGTGTTAGTCTTCAATCACGAAGTTTTTTGAGAAAAACATGAAAAATGAAGTATTTTGCTCATTTTAGAGAACTATTTTGGACCCTTTTACAAAAAACGATAATTGATATTTTTGAAGGTGTTAGACTTCAGTTTTTGATTTTATGCAAAAAATAGGAAAAATAGAAATTTGTATGTGTTAGTCTTCAATCCCGGAGTTTTTTGAGAAAAACATGAAAAATTAAGTATTTTGCTCATTTTAGAGAACTATTTTGGTCTTTTTTAGAAAAAATGATAATTGATATTTTTGAAGGTGTTAGACTTCAGTTTTTGATTTTTTGCAAAAAATAGGAAAAATAGAAATTTGTATGTGTTAGTTTTCAATCACGAAGTTTTTTTAGAAAAACATGAAAAATGAAGTATTTTGCTCATTTTAGAGAACTATTTTGGGCCCTTTTAGAAAAAATGATAATTGATATTTTTGAAGGTGTTAGACTTCAGTTTTTGATTTTTTGCAAAAAATAGGAAAAATAGAAATTTGTATGTGTTAGTCTTCAATCACGAAGTTTTTTGAGAAAAACATGAAAAATGAAGTATTTTGCTCATTTTAGAGAACTATTTTGGACTCTTTTAGAAAAAATGATAATTGATATTTTTGAAGGTGTTAGACTTCAGTTTTTGATTTTTTGCAAAAAATAGGAAAAATAGAAATTTGTATGTTTTAGTCTTCAATCACGAAGTTTTCTGAGAAAAACATGACAAATGAAGTATTTTGCTCATTTTAGAGAACTATTTTGGACCCATTTAGAAAAAATGATAATTGATATTTTTGAAGGTGTTAGACATCAGTTTTTTATTTTATGCAAAAAATAGGAAAAATAGAAATTTGTATGTGTTAGTCTTCAATCCCGGAGTTTTTTGAGAAAAACATGAAATATAAAGTATTTTGCTCATTTTAGAGAACTATTTTGGTCTTTTTTAGAAAAAATGATAATTGATATTTTTGAAGGTGTTAGACTTCAGTTTTTTATTTTATACAAAAAATAGGAAAAATAGAAATTTGTATGTGTTAGTCTTCAATCCAGGAGTTTTTTGAGAAAAACATGAAAAATGAAGTATTTTGCTCATTTTAGAGAACTATTTTGGTCTTTTTTACAAAAAATGATAATTGATATTTTTGAAGGTGTTAGACTTCATTTTTTGATTTTTTGCAAAAAATAGGAAAAATATAAATTTGTATGTGTTAGTCTTCAATCACGAAGTTTTTTGGGAAAAATATGAAAAATGAAGTATTTTGCTCATTTTAGAGAACTATTTTGGACTCTTTTAGAAAAAATGATAATTGATATTTTTGAAGGTGTTAGACTTCAGTTTTTGATTTTTTGCAAAAAATAGGAAAAATAGAAATTTGTATGTGTTAGTCTTCAATCACTAAGTTTTTTGAGAAAAACATGAAAAATGAAGTATTTTGCTCATTTTTGAGAACTATTTTGGACCCATTTAGAAAAAATGATAATTGATATTTTCGAAGGTGTTAGACTTCAGTTTTTGATTTTATGCAAAAAATAGGAAAAATAGAAATTTGTATGTGTTATTCTTCAATCCCGGAGTTTTTTGAGAAAAACATGATAAATGGAGTATTTTGCTCATTTTAGAGAACTATTTTTGTATTTTTTAGAAAAAATCATAATTGATTTTTTTGAAGGTGTTAGACTTCAGTTTTTTATTTTTTGCAAAAAATAGGAAAAATAGAAATTTGTATGTTTTAGTCTTCAATCACGAAGTTTTCTGAGAAAAACATGACAAATGAAGTATTTTGCTCATTTTAGAGAACTATTTTGGACTCTTTTAGAAAAAATGATAATTGATATTTTTGAAGGTGTTAGACTTCAGTTTTTGATTTTTTGCAAAAAATAGGAAAAATAGAAATTTGTATGTGTTAGTCTTCAATCATGAAGTTTTTTGAGAAAAACATGAAAAATGAAGTATTTTGCTCATTTTTGAGAACTATTTTGGACCCATTTAGAAAAAATGATAATTGATATTTTCGAAGGTGTTAGACTTCAGTTTTTGATTTTATGCAAAAAATAGGAAAAATAGAAATTTGTATGTGTTATTTTTCAATCCCAGAGTTTTTTGAGAAAAACATGATAAATGAAGTATTTTTCTCATTTTAGAGAACTATTTTGGTCTTTTTTAGAAAAAATGATAATTGATTTTTTTGAAGGTGTTAGACTTCAGTTTTTGATTTTTTGCAAAAAATAGGAATATTAGAAATTTGTATGTGTTAGTCTTCAATCACGAAGTTTTTTGAGAAAAAAATGAAAAATGAAGTATTTTGCTCATTTTAGAGAACTATTTTGGACTCTTTTAGAAAAAATGATAATTGATATTTTTGGACTTCAGATTTTGATTTTTTGCAAAAAATAGGAAAAATAGAAATTTGTATGTGTTAGTCTTCAATCACGAAGTTTTTTGAGAAAAACATGAAAAATGAAGTATTTTGCTCATTTTAGAGAACTATTTTGGACCCTTTTACAAAAAACGATAATTGATATTTTTGAAGGTGTTAGACTTCAGTTTTTGATTTTATGCAAAAAATAGGAAAAATAGAAATTTGTATGTGTTAGTCTTCAATCCCGGAGTTTTTTGAGAAAAACATGAAAAATTAAGTATTTTGCTCATTTTAGAGAACTATTTTGGTCTTTTTTAGAAAAAATGATAATTGATATTTTTGAAGGTGTTAGACTTCAGTTTTTGATTTTTTGCAAAAAATAGGAAAAATAGAAATTTGTATGTGTTAGTTTTCAATCACGAAGTTTTTTGAGAAAAACATGAAAAATGAAGTATTTTGCTCATTTTAGAGAACTATTTTGGACCCTTTTAGAAAAAATGATAATTGATATTTTTGAAGGTGTTAGACTTCAGTTTTTGATTTTTTGCAAAAAATAGGAAAAATAGAAATTTGTATGTGTTAGTCTTCAATCACGAAGTTTTTTGAGAAAAACATGAAAAATGAAGTATTTTGCTCATTTTAGAGAACTATTTTGGACTCTTTTAGAAAAAATGATAATTGATATTTTTGAAGGTGTTAGACTTCAGTTTTTGATTTTTTGCAAAAAATAGGAAAAATAGAAATTTGTATGTTTTAGTCTTCAATCACGAAGTTTTCTGAGAAAAACATGACAAATGAAGTATTTTGATCATTTTAGAGAACTATTTTGGACCCATTTAGAAAAAATGATAATTGATATTTTTGAAGGTGTTAGACATCAGTTTTTGATTTTATGCAAAAAATAGGAAAAATAGAAATTTGTATGTGTTAGTCTTCAATCCCGGAGTTTTTTGAGAAAAACATGAAATATAAAGTATTTTGCTCATTTTAGAGAACTATTTTGGTCTTTTTTAGAAAAAATGATAATTGATATTTTTGAAGGTGTTAGACTTCAGTTTTTTATTTTATACAAAAAATAGGAAAAATAGAAATTTGTATGTGTTAGTCTTCAATCCAGGAGTTTTTTGAGAAAAACATGAAAAATGAAGTATTTTGCTCATTTTAGAGAACTATTTTGGTCTTTTTTACAAAAAATGATAATTGATATTTTTGAAGGTGTTAGACTTCATTTTTTGATTTTTTGCAAAAAATAGGAAAAATATAAATTTGTATGTGTTAGTCTTCAATCACGAAGTTTTTTGGGAAAAATATGAAAAATGAAGTATTTTGCTCATTTTAGAGAACTATTTTGGACTCTTTTAGAAAAAATGATAATTGATATTTTTGAAGGTGTTAGACTTCAGTTTTTGATTTTTTGCAAAAAATAGGAAAAATAGAAATTTGTATGTGTTAGTCTTCGATCACTAAGTTTTTTGAGAAAAACATGAAAAATGAAGTATTTTGCTCATTTTTGAGAACTATTTTGGACCCATTTAGAAAAAATGATAATTGATATTTTCGAAGGTGTTAGACTTCAGTTTTTGATTTTATGCAAAAAATAGGAAAAATAGAAATTTGTATGTGTTATTCTTCAATCCCGGAGTTTTTTGAGAAAAACATGATAAATGGAGTATTTTGCTCATTTTAGAGAACTATTTTTGTATTTTTTAGAAAAAATGATAATTGATTTTTTTGAAGGTGTTAGACTTCAGTTTTTTATTTTTTGCAAAAAATAGGAAAAATAGAAATTTGTATGTTTTAGTCTTCAATCACGAAGTTTTCTGAGAAAAACATGACAAATGAAGTATTTTGCTCATTTTAGAGAACTATTTTGGACCCATTAAGAAAAAATGATAATTGATATTTTTGAAGGTGTTAGACTTCAGTTTTTGATTTTATGCAAAAAATAGGAAAAATAGAAATTTGTATGTGTTAGTCTTCAATCCCGGAGTTTTTTGAGAAAAACATGAAAAATAAAGTATTTTGCTCATTTTAGAGAACTATTTTGGTCTTTTTTAGAAAAAATGATAATTGATTTTTTTGAAGGTGTTAGACTTCAGTTTTTGATTTTTTGCAAAAAATAGGAAAAATAGAAATTTGTATGTGTTAGTCTTCAATCACGAAGTTTTTTGAGAAAAAAATGAAAAATGAAGTATTTTGCTCATTTTAGAGAACTATTTTGGACTCTTTTAGAAAAAATGATAATTGATATTTTTGAAGGTGTTTGACTTCAGTTTTTGATTTTTTGCAAAAAATAGGAAAAATAGAAATTTGTATGTGTTAGTCTTCAATCACGAAGTTTTTTGAGAAAAACATGAAAAATGAAGTATTTTGCTCATTTTAGAGAACTATTTTGGACCCTTTTACAAAAAACGATAATTGATATTTTTGAAGGTGTTAGACTTCAGTTTTTGATTTTATGCAAAAAATAGGAAAAATAGAAATTTGTATGTGTTAGTCTTCAATCCCGGAGTTTTTTGAGAAAAACATGAAAAATTAAGTATTTTGCTCATTTTAGAGAACTATTTTGGTCCCTTTTACAAAAAACGATAATTGATATTTTTGAAGGTGTTAGACTTCAGTTTTTGATTTTATGCAAAAAATAGGAAAAATAGAAATTTGTATGTGTTAGTCTTCAATCCCGGAGTTTTTTGAGAAAAACATGAAAAATTAAGTATTTTGCTCATTTTAGAGAACTATTTTGGTCTTTTTTAGAAAAAATGATAATTGATATTTTTGAAGGTGTTAGACTTCAGTTTTTTATTTTATACAAAAAATAGGAAAAATAGAAATTTGTATGTGTTAGTCTTCAATCCAGGAGTTTTTTGAGAAAAACATGAAAAATGAAGTATTTTGCTCATTTTAGAGAACTATTTTGGTCTTTTTTACAAAAAATGATAATTGATATTTTTGGACTTCAGTTTTTGATTTTTTGCAAAAAATAGGAAAAATAGAAATTTGTATGTCTTAGTCTTCAATCACGAAGTTTTTTGAGAAAAACATGAAAAATGAAGTATTTTGCTCATTTTAGAGAACTATTTTGGACCCTTTTACAAAAAACGATAATTGATATTTTTGAAGGTGTTAGACTTCAGTTTTTGATTTTATGCAAAAAATAGGAAAAATAGAAATTTGTATGTGTTAGTCTTCAATCCCGGAGTTTTTTGAGAAAAACATGAAAAATTAAGTATTTTGCTCATTTTAGAGAACTATTTTGGTCTTTTTTAGAAAAAATGATAATTGATATTTTTGAAGGTGTTAGACTTCTGTTTTTGATTTTTTGCAAAAAATAGGAAAAATAGAAATTTGTATGTGTTAGTTTTCAATCACGAAGTTTTTTGAGAAAAACATGAAAAATGAAGTATTTTGCTCATTTTAGAGAACTATTTTGGACCCTTTTAGAAAAAATGATAATTGATATTTTTGAAGGTGTTAGACTTCAGTTTTTGATTTTTTGCAAAAAATAGGAAAAATAGAAATTTGTATGTGTTAGTCTTCAATCACGAAGTTTTTTGAGAAAAACATGAAAAATGAAGTATTTTGCTCATTTTAGAGAACTATTTTGGACTCTTTTAGAAAAAATGATAATTGATATTTTTGAAGGTGTTAGACTTCAGTTTTTGATTTTTTGCAAAAAATAGGAAAAATAGAAATTTGTATGTTTTAGTCTTCAATCACGAAGTTTTCTGAGAAAAACATGACAAATGAAGTATTTTGCTCATTTTAGAGAACTATTTTGGACCCATTTAGAAAAAATGATAATTGATATTTTTGAAGGTGTTAGACTTCAGTTTTTGATTTTATGCAAAAAATAGGAAAAATAGAAATTTGTATGTGTTAGTCTTCAATCCCGGAGTTTTTTGAGAAAAACATGAAAAATTAAGTATTTTGCTCATTTTAGAGAACTATTTTGGTCTTTTTTAGAAAAAATGATAATTGATATTTTTGAAGGTGTTAGACTTCAGTTTTTGATTTTTTGCAAAAAATAGGAAAAATAGAAATTTGTATGTGTTATTTTTCAATCCCAGAGTTTTTTGAGAAAAACATGATAAATGAAGTATTTTTCTCATTTTAGAGAACTATTTTGGTCTTTTTTAGAAAAAATGATAATTGATTTTTTTGAAGGTGTTAGACTTCAGTTTTTGATTTTTTGCAAAAAATAGGAATATTAGAAATTTGTATGTGTTAGTCTTCAATCACGAAGTTTTTTGAGAAAAAAATGAAAAATGAAGTATTTTGCTCATTTTAGAGAACTATTTTGGACTCTTTTAGAAAAAATGATAATTGATATTTTTGGACTTCAGATTTTGATTTTTTGCAAAAAATAGGAAAAATAGAAATTTGTATGTGTTAGTCTTCAATCACGAAGTTTTTTGAGAAAAACATGAAAAATGAAGTATTTTGCTCATTTTAGAGAACTATTTTGGACCCTTTTACAAAAAACGATAATTGATATTTTTGAAGGTGTTAGACTTCAGTTTTTGATTTTATGCAAAAAATAGGAAAAATAGAAATTTGTATGTGTTAGTCTTCAATCCCGGAGTTTTTTGAGAAAAACATGAAAAATTAAGTATTTTGCTCATTTTAGAGAACTATTTTGGTCCCTTTTACAAAAAACGATAATTGATATTTTTGAAGGTGTTAGACTTCAGTTTTTGATTTTATGCAAAAAATAGGAAAAATAGAAATTTGTATGTGTTAGTCTTCAATCCCGGAGTTTTTTGAGAAAAACATGAAAAATTAAGTATTTTGCTCATTTTAGAGAACTATTTTGGTCTTTTTTAGAAAAAATGATAATTGATATTTTTGAAGGTGTTAGACTTCAGTTTTTTATTTTATACAAAAAATAGGAAAAATAGAAATTTGTATGTGTTAGTCTTCAATCCAGGAGTTTTTTGAGAAAAACATGAAAAATGAAGTATTTTGCTCATTTTAGAGAACTATTTTGGTCTTTTTTACAAAAAATGATAATTGATATTTTTGGACTTCAGTTTTTGATTTTTTGCAAAAAATAGGAAAAATAGAAATTTGTATGTCTTAGTCTTCAATCACGAAGTTTTTTGAGAAAAACATGAAAAATGAAGTATTTTGCTCATTTTAGAGAACTATTTTGGACCCTTTTACAAAAAACGATAATTGATATTTTTGAAGGTGTTAGACTTCAGTTTTTGATTTTATGCAAAAAATAGGAAAAATAGAAATTTGTATGTGTTAGTCTTCAATCCCGGAGTTTTTTGAGAAAAACATGAAAAATTAAGTATTTTGCTCATTTTAGAGAACTATTTTGGTCTTTTTTAGAAAAAATGATAATTGATATTTTTGAAGGTGTTAGACTTCTGTTTTTGATTTTTTGCAAAAAATAGGAAAAATAGAAATTTGTATGTGTTAGTTTTCAATCACGAAGTTTTTTGAGAAAAACATGAAAAATGAAGTATTTTGCTCATTTTAGAGAACTATTTTGGACCCTTTTAGAAAAAATGATAATTGATATTTTTGAAGGTGTTAGACTTCAGTTTTTGATTTTTTGCAAAAAATAGGAAAAATAGAAATTTGTATGTGTTAGTCTTCAATCACGAAGTTTTTTGAGAAAAACATGAAAAATGAAGTATTTTGCTCATTTTAGAGAACTATTTTGGACTCTTTTAGAAAAAATGATAATTGATATTTTTGAAGGTGTTAGACTTCAGTTTTTGATTTTTTGCAAAAAATAGGAAAAATAGAAATTTGTATGTTTTAGTCTTCAATCACGAAGTTTTCTGAGAAAAACATGACAAATGAAGTATTTTGCTCATTTTAGAGAACTATTTTGGACCCATTTAGAAAAAATGATAATTGATATTTTTGAAGGTGTTAGACTTCAGTTTTTGATTTTATGCAAAAAATAGGAAAAATAGAAATTTGTATGTGTTAGTCTTCAATCCCGGAGTTTTTTGAGAAAAACATGAAAAATTAAGTATTTTGCTCATTTTAGAGAACTATTTTGGTCTTTTTTAGAAAAAATGATAATTGATATTTTTGAAGGTGTTAGACTTCAGTTTTTGATTTTTTGCAAAAAATAGGAAAAATAGAAATTTGTATGTGTTATTTTTCAATCCCAGAGTTTTTTGAGAAAAACATGATAAATGAAGTATTTTTCTCATTTTAGAGAACTATTTTGGTCTTTTTTAGAAAAAATGATAATTGATTTTTTTGAAGGTGTTAGACTTCAGTTTTTGATTTTTTGCAAAAAATAGGAATATTAGAAATTTGTATGTGTTAGTCTTCAATCACGAAGTTTTTTGAGAAAAAAATGAAAAATGAAGTATTTTGCTCATTTTAGAGAACTATTTTGGACTCTTTTAGAAAAAATGATAATTGATATTTTTGGACTTCAGATTTTGATTTTTTGCAAAAAATAGGAAAAATAGAAATTTGTATGTGTTAGTCTTCAATCACGAAGTTTTTTGAGAAAAACATGAAAAATGAAGTATTTTGCTCATTTTAGAGAACTATTTTGGACCCTTTTACAAAAAACGATAATTGATATTTTTGAAGGTGTTAGACTTCAGTTTTTGATTTTATGCAAAAAATAGGAAAAATAGAAATTTGTATGTGTTAGTCTTCAATCCCGGAGTTTTTTGAGAAAAACATGAAAAATTAAGTATTTTGCTCATTTTAGAGAACTATTTTGGTCCCTTTTACAAAAAACGATAATTGATATTTTTGAAGGTGTTAGACTTCAGTTTTTGATTTTATGCAAAAAATAGGAAAAATAGAAATTTGTATGTGTTAGTCTTCAATCCCGGAGTTTTTTGAGAAAAACATGAAAAATTAAGTATTTTGCTCATTTTAGAGAACTATTTTGGTCTTTTTTAGAAAAAATGATAATTGATATTTTTGAAGGTGTTAGACTTCAGTTTTTTATTTTATACAAAAAATAGGAAAAATAGAAATTTGTATGTGTTAGTCTTCAATCCAGGAGTTTTTTGAGAAAAACATGAAAAATGAAGTATTTTGCTCATTTTAGAGAACTATTTTGGTCTTTTTTACAAAAAATGATAATTGATATTTTTGGACTTCAGTTTTTGATTTTTTGCAAAAAATAGGAAAAATAGAAATTTGTATGTCTTAGTCTTCAATCACGAAGTTTTTTGAGAAAAACATGAAAAATGAAGTATTTTGCTCATTTTAGAGAACTATTTTGGACCCTTTTACAAAAAACGATAATTGATATTTTTGAAGGTGTTAGACTTCAGTTTTTGATTTTATGCAAAAAATAGGAAAAATAGAAATTTGTATGTGTTAGTCTTCAATCCCGGAGTTTTTTGAGAAAAACATGAAAAATTAAGTATTTTGCTCATTTTAGAGAACTATTTTGGTCTTTTTTAGAAAAAATGATAATTGATATTTTTGAAGGTGTTAGACTTCTGTTTTTGATTTTTTGCAAAAAATAGGAAAAATAGAAATTTGTATGTGTTAGTTTTCAATCACGAAGTTTTTTGAGAAAAACATGAAAAATGAAGTATTTTGCTCATTTTAGAGAACTATTTTGGACCCTTTTAGAAAAAATGATAATTGATATTTTTGAAGGTGTTAGACTTCAGTTTTTGATTTTTTGCAAAAAATAGGAAAAATAGAAATTTGTATGTGTTAGTCTTCAATCACGAAGTTTTTTGAGAAAAACATGAAAAATGAAGTATTTTGCTCATTTTAGAGAACTATTTTGGACTCTTTTAGAAAAAATGATAATTGATATTTTTGAAGGTGTTAGACTTCAGTTTTTGATTTTTTGCAAAAAATAGGAAAAATAGAAATTTGTATGTTTTAGTCTTCAATCACGAAGTTTTCTGAGAAAAACATGACAAATGAAGTATTTTGCTCATTTTAGAGAACTATTTTGGACCCATTTAGAAAAAATGATAATTGATATTTTTGAAGGTGTTAGACTTCAGTTTTTGATTTTATGCAAAAAATAGGAAAAATAGAAATTTGTATGTGTTAGTCTTCAATCCCGGAGTTTTTTGAGAAAAACATGAAAAATTAAGTATTTTGCTCATTTTAGAGAACTATTTTGGTCTTTTTTAGAAAAAATGATAATTGATATTTTTGAAGGTGTTAGACTTCAGTTTTTGATTTTTTGCAAAAAATAGGAAAAATAGAAATTTGTATGTGTTATTTTTCAATCCCAGAGTTTTTTGAGAAAAACATGATAAATGAAGTATTTTTCTCATTTTAGAGAACTATTTTGGTCTTTTTTAGAAAAAATGATAATTGATTTTTTTGAAGGTGTTAGACTTCAGTTTTTGATTTTTTGCAAAAAATAGGAATATTAGAAATTTGTATGTGTTAGTCTTCAATCACGAAGTTTTTTGAGAAAAAAATGAAAAATGAAGTATTTTGCTCATTTTAGAGAACTATTTTGGACTCTTTTAGAAAAAATTATAATTGATATTTTTGGACTTCAGATTTTGATTTTTTGCAAAAAATAGGAAAAATAGAAATTTGTATGTGTTAGTCTTCAATCACGAAGTTTTTTGAGAAAAACATGAAAAATGAAGTATTTTGCTCATTTTAGAGAACTATTTTGGACCCTTTTACAAAAAACGATAATTGATATTTTTGAAGGTGTTAGACTTCAGTTTTTGATTTTATGCAAAAAATAGGAAAAATAGAAATTTGTATGTGTTAGTCTTCAATCCCGGAGTTTTTTGAGAAAAACATGAAAAATTAAGTATTTTGCTCATTTTAGAGAACTATTTTGGTCTTTTTTAGAAAAAATGATAATTGATATTTTTGAAGGTGTTAGACTTCAGTTTTTGATTTTTTGCAAAAAATAGGAAAAATAGAAATTTGTCTGTGTTAGTTTTCAATCACGAAGTTTTTTGAGAAAAACATGAAAAATGAAGTATTTTGCTCATTTTAGAGAACTATTTTGGACCCTTTTAGAAAAAATGATAATTGATATTTTTGAAGGTGTTAGACTTCAGTTTTTGATTTTTTGCAAAAAATAGGAAAAATAGAAATTTGTATGTGTTAGTCTTCAATCACGAAGTTTTTTGAGAAAAACATGAAAAATGAAGTATTTTGCTCATTTTAGAGAACTATTTTGGACTCTTTTAGAAAAAATGATAATTGATATTTTTGAAGGTGTTAGACTTCAGTTTTTGATTTTTTGCAAAAAATAGGAAAAATAGAAATTTGTATGTTTTAGTCTTCAATCACGAAGTTTTCTGAGAAAAACATGACAAATGAATTATTTTGATCATTTTAGAGAACTATTTTGGACCCATTTAGAAAAAATGATAATTGATATTTTTGAAGGTGTTAGACATCAGTTTTTGATTTTATGCAAAAAATAGGAAAAATAGAAATTTGTATGTGTTAGTCTTCAATCCCGGAGTTTTTTGAGAAAAACATGAAATATAAAGTATTTTGCTCATTTTAGAGAACTATTTTGGTCTTTTTTAGAAAAAATGATAATTGATATTTTTGAAGGTGTTAGACTTCAGTTTTTTATTTTATACAAAAAATAGGAAAAATAGAAATTTGTATGTGTTAGTCTTCAATCCAGGAGTTTTTTGAGAAAAACATGAAAAATGAAGTATTTTGCTCATTTTAGAGAACTATTTTGGTCTTTTTTACAAAAAATGATAATTGATATTTTTGAAGGTGTTAGACTTCATTTTTTGATTTTTTGCAAAAAATAGGAAAAATATAAATTTGTATGTGTTAGTCTTCAATCACGAAGTTTTTTGGGAAAAATATGAAAAATGAAGTATTTTGCTCATTTTAGAGAACTATTTTGGACTCTTTTAGAAAAAATGATAATTGATATTTTTGAAGGTGTTAGACTTCAGTTTTTGATTTTTTGCAAAAAATAGGAAAAATAGAAATTTGTATGTGTTAGTCTTCGATCACTAAGTTTTTTGAGAAAAACATGAAAAATGAAGTATTTTGCTCATTTTTGAGAACTATTTTGGACCCATTTAGAAAAAATGATAATTGATATTTTCGAAGGTGTTAGACTTCAGTTTTTGATTTTATGCAAAAAATAGGAAAAATAGAAATTTGTATGTGTTATTCTTCAATCCCGGAGTTTTTTGAGAAAAACATGATAAATGGAGTATTTTGCTCATTTTAGAGAACTATTTTTGTATTTTTTAGAAAAAATGATAATTGATTTTTTTGAAGGTGTTAGACTTCAGTTTTTTATTTTTTGCAAAAAATAGGAAAAATAGAAATTTGTATGTTTTAGTCTTCAATCACGAAGTTTTCTGAGAAAAACATGACAAATGAAGTATTTTGCTCATTTTAGAGAACTATTTTGGACCCATTAAGAAAAAATGATAATTGATATTTTTGAAGGTGTTAGACTTCAGTTTTTGATTTTATGCAAAAAATAGGAAAAATAGAAATTTGTATGTGTTAGTCTTCAATCCCGGAGTTTTTTGAGAAAAACATGAAAAATAAAGTATTTTGCTCATTTTAGAGAACTATTTTGGTCTTTTTTAGAAAAAATGATAATTGATTTTTTTGAAGGTGTTAGACTTCAGTTTTTGATTTTTTGCAAAAAATAGGAAAAATAGAAATTTGTATGTGTTAGTCTTCAATCACGAAGTTTTTTGAGAAAAAAATGAAAAATGAAGTATTTTGCTCATTTTAGAGAACTATTTTGGACTCTTTTAGAAAAAATGATAATTGATATTTTTGAAGGTGTTTGACTTCAGTTTTTGATTTTTTGCAAAAAATAGGAAAAATAGAAATTTGTATGTGTTAGTCTTCAATCACGAAGTTTTTTGAGAAAAACATGAAAAATGAAGTATTTTGCTCATTTTAGAGAACTATTTTGGACCCTTTTACAAAAAACGATAATTGATATTTTTGAAGGTGTTAGACTTCAGTTTTTGATTTTATGCAAAAAATAGGAAAAATAGAAATTTGTATGTGTTAGTCTTCAATCCCGGAGTTTTTTGAGAAAAACATGAAAAATTAAGTATTTTGCTCATTTTAGAGAACTATTTTGGTCCCTTTTACAAAAAACGATAATTGATATTTTTGAAGGTGTTAGACTTCAGTTTTTGATTTTATGCAAAAAATAGGAAAAATAGAAATTTGTATGTGTTAGTCTTCAATCCCGGAGTTTTTTGAGAAAAACATGAAAAATTAAGTATTTTGCTCATTTTAGAGAACTATTTTGGTCTTTTTTAGAAAAAATGATAATTGATATTTTTGAAGGTGTTAGACTTCAGTTTTTTATTTTATACAAAAAATAGGAAAAATAGAAATTTGTATGTGTTAGTCTTCAATCCAGGAGTTTTTTGAGAAAAACATGAAAAATGAAGTATTTTGCTCATTTTAGAGAACTATTTTGGTCTTTTTTACAAAAAATGATAATTGATATTTTTGGACTTCAGTTTTTGATTTTTTGCAAAAAATAGGAAAAATAGAAATTTGTATGTCTTAGTCTTCAATCACGAAGTTTTTTGAGAAAAACATGAAAAATGAAGTATTTTGCTCATTTTAGAGAACTATTTTGGACCCTTTTACAAAAAACGATAATTGATATTTTTGAAGGTGTTAGACTTCAGTTTTTGATTTTATGCAAAAAATAGGAAAAATAGAAATTTGTATGTGTTAGTCTTCAATCCCGGAGTTTTTTGAGAAAAACATGAAAAATAAAGTATTTTGCTCATTTTAGAGAACTATTTTGGTCTTTTTTAGAAAAAATGATAATTGATATTTTTGAAGGTGTTAGACTTCAGTTTTTGATTTTTTGCAAAAAATAGGAAAAATAGAAATTTGTATGTGTTAGTTTTCAATCACGAAGTTTTTTGAGAAAAACATGAAAAATGAAGTATTTTGCTCATTTTAGAGAACTATTTTGGACCCTTTTAGAAAAAATGATAATTGATATTTTTGAAGGTGTTAGACTTCAGTTTTTGATTTTTTGCAAAAAATAGGAAAAATAGAAATTTGTATGTGTTAGTCTTCAATCACGAAGTTTTTTGAGAAAAACATGAAAAATGAAGTATTTTGCTCATTTTAGAGAACTATTTTGGACTCTTTTAGAAAAAATGATAATTGATATTTTTGAAGGTGTTAGACTTCAGTTTTTGATTTTTTGCAAAAAATAGGAAAAATAGAAATTTGTATGTTTTAGTCTTCAATCACGAAGTTTTCTGAGAAAAACATGACAAATGAAGTATTTTGCTCATTTTAGAGAACTATTTTGGACCCATTTAGAAAAAATGATAATTGATATTTTTGAAGGTGTTAGACTTCAGTTTTTGATTTTATGCAAAAAATAGGAAAAATAGAAATTTGTATGTGTTAGTCTTCAATCCCGGAGTTTTTTGAGAAAAACATGAAAAATTAAGTATTTTGCTCATTTTAGAGAACTATTTTGGTCTTTTTTAGAAAAAATGATAATTGATATTTTTGAAGGTGTTAGACTTCAGTTTTTGATTTTTTGCAAAAAATAGGAAAAATAGAAATTTGTATGTGTTAGTTTTCAATCACGAAGTTTTTTGAGAAAAAAATGAAAAATGAAGTATTTTGCTCATTTTAGAGAACTATTTTGGACTCTTTTAGAAAAAATGATAATTGATATTTTTGAAGGTGTTTGACTTCAGTTTTTGATTTTTTGCAAAAAATAGGAAAAATAGAAATTTGTATGTGTTAGTCTTCAATCACGAAGTTTTTTGAGAAAAACATGAAAAATGAAGTATTTTGCTCATTTTAGAGAACTATTTTGGACCCTTTTACAAAAAACGATAATTGATATTTTTGAAGGTGTTAGACTTCAGTTTTTGATTTTATGCAAAAAATAGGAAAAATAGAAATTTGTATGTGTTAGTCTTCAATCCCGGAGTTTTTTGAGAAAAACATGAAAAATTAAGTATTTTGCTCATTTTAGAGAACTATTTTGGTCCCTTTTACAAAAAACGATAATTGATATTTTTGAAGGTGTTAGACTTCAGTTTTTGATTTTATGCAAAAAATAGGAAAAATAGAAATTTGTATGTGTTAGTCTTCAATCCCGGAGTTTTTTGAGAAAAACATGAAAAATTAAGTATTTTGCTCATTTTAGAGAACTATTTTGGTCTTTTTTAGAAAAAATGATAATTGATATTTTTGAAGGTGTTAGACTTCAGTTTTTTATTTTATACAAAAAATAGGAAAAATAGAAATTTGTATGTGTTAGTCTTCAATCCAGGAGTTTTTTGAGAAAAACATGAAAAATGAAGTATTTTGCTCATTTTAGAGAACTATTTTGGTCTTTTTTACAAAAAATGATAATTGATATTTTTGGACTTCAGTTTTTGATTTTTTGCAAAAAATAGGAAAAATAGAAATTTGTATGTGTTAGTCTTCAATCACGAAGTTTTTTGAGAAAAACATGAAAAATGAAGTATTTTGCTCATTTTAGAGAACTATTTTGGACCCTTTTACAAAAAACGATAATTGATATTTTTGAAGGTGTTAGACTTCAGTTTTTGATTTTATGCAAAAAATAGGAAAAATAGAAATTTGTATGTGTTAGTCTTCAATCCCGGAGTTTTTTGAGAAAAACATGAAAAATTAAGTATTTTGCTCATTTTAGAGAACTATTTTGGACCCTTTTAGAAAAAATGATAATTGATATTTTTGAAGGTGTTAGACTTCAGTTTTTGATTTTTTGCAAAAAATAGGAAAAATAGAAATTTGTATGTGTTAGTCTTCAATCACGAAGTTTTTTGAGAAAAACATGAAAAATGAAGTATTTTGCTCATTTTAGAGAACTATTTTGGACTCTTTTAGAAAAAATGATAATTGATATTTTTGAAGGTGTTAGACTTCAGTTTTTGATTTTTTGCAAAAAATAGGAAAAATAGAAATTTGTATGTTTTAGTCTTCAATCACGAAGTTTTCTGAGAAAAACATGACAAATGAAGTATTTTGCTCATTTTAGAGAACTATTTTGGACCCATTTAGAAAAAATGATAATTGATATTTTTGAAGGTGTTAGACATCAGTTTTTTATTTTATGCAAAAAATAGGAAAAATAGAAATTTGTATGTGTTAGTCTTCAATCCCGGAGTTTTTTGAGAAAAACATGAAATATAAAGTATTTTGCTCATTTTAGAGAACTATTTTGGTCTTTTTTAGAAAAAATGATAATTGATATTTTTGAAGGTGTTAGACTTCAGTTTTTTATTTTATACAAAAAATAGGAAAAATAGAAATTTGTATGTGTTAGTCTTCAATCCAGGAGTTTTTTGAGAAAAACATGAAAAATGAAGTATTTTGCTCATTTTAGAGAACTATTTTGGTCTTTTTTACAAAAAATGATAATTGATATTTTTGAAGGTGTTAGACTTCATTTTTTGATTTTTTGCAAAAAATAGGAAAAATATAAATTTGTATGTGTTAGTCTTCAATCACGAAGTTTTTTGGGAAAAATATGAAAAATGAAGTATTTTGCTCATTTTAGAGAACTATTTTGGACTCTTTTAGAAAAAATGATAATTGATATTTTTGAAGGTGTTAGACTTCAGTTTTTGATTTTTTGCAAAAAATAGGAAAAATAGAAATTTGTATGTGTTAGTCTTCAATCACTAAGTTTTTTGAGAAAAACATGAAAAATGAAGTATTTTGCTCATTTTTGAGAACTATTTTGGACCCATTTAGAAAAAATGATAATTGATATTTTCGAAGGTGTTAGACTTCAGTTTTTGATTTTATGCAAAAAATAGGAAAAATAGAAATTTGTATGTGTTATTCTTCAATCCCGGAGTTTTTTGAGAAAAACATGATAAATGGAGTATTTTGCTCATTTTAGAGAACTATTTTTGTATTTTTTAGAAAAAATGATAATTGATTTTTTTGAAGGTGTTAGACTTCAGTTTTTTATTTTTTGCAAAAAATAGGAAAAATAGAAATTTGTATGTTTTAGTCTTCAATCACGAAGTTTTCTGAGAAAAACATGACAAATGAAGTATTTTGCTCATTTTAGAGAACTATTTTGGACTCTTTTAGAAAAAATGATAATTGATATTTTTGAAGGTGTTAGACTTCAGTTTTTGATTTTTTGCAAAAAATAGGAAAAATAGAAATTTGTATGTGTTAGTCTTCAATCATGAAGTTTTTTGAGAAAAACATGAAAAATGAAGTATTTTGCTCATTTTTGAGAACTATTTTGGACCCATTTAGAAAAAATGATAATTGATATTTTCGAAGGTGTTAGACTTCAGTTTTTGATTTTATGCAAAAAATAGGAAAAATAGAAATTTGTATGTGTTATTTTTCAATCCCAGAGTTTTTTGAGAAAAACATGATAAATGAAGTATTTTTCTCATTTTAGAGAACTATTTTGGTCTTTTTTAGAAAAAATGATAATTGATTTTTTTGAAGGTGTTAGACTTCAGTTTTTGATTTTTTGCAAAAAATAGGAATATTAGAAATTTGTATGTGTTAGTCTTCAATCACGAAGTTTTTTGAGAAAAAAATGAAAAATGAAGTATTTTGCTCATTTTAGAGAACTATTTTGGACTCTTTTAGAAAAAATGATAATTGATATTTTTGGACTTCAGATTTTGATTTTTTGCAAAAAATAGGAAAAATAGAAATTTGTATGTGTTAGTCTTCAATCACGAAGTTTTTTGAGAAAAACATGAAAAATGAAGTATTTTGCTCATTTTAGAGAACTATTTTGGACCCTTTTACAAAAAACGATAATTGATATTTTTGAAGGTGTTAGACTTCAGTTTTTGATTTTATGCAAAAAATAGGAAAAATAGAAATTTGTATGTGTTAGTCTTCAATCCCGGAGTTTTTTGAGAAAAACATGAAAAATTAAGTATTTTGCTCATTTTAGAGAACTATTTTGGTCTTTTTTAGAAAAAATGATAATTGATATTTTTGAAGGTGTTAGACTTCAGTTTTTGATTTTTTGCAAAAAATAGGAAAAATAGAAATTTGTATGTGTTAGTTTTCAATCACGAAGTTTTTTGAGAAAAACATGAAAAATGAAGTATTTTGCTCATTTTAGAGAACTATTTTGGACCCTTTTAGAAAAAATGATAATTGATATTTTTGAAGGTGTTAGACTTCAGTTTTTGATTTTTTGCAAAAAATAGGAAAAATAGAAATTTGTATGTGTTAGTCTTCAATCACGAAGTTTTTTGAGAAAAACATGAAAAATGAAGTATTTTGCTCATTTTAGAGAACTATTTTGGACTCTTTTAGAAAAAATGATAATTGATATTTTTGAAGGTGTTAGACTTCAGTTTTTGATTTTTTGCAAAAAATAGGAAAAATAGAAATTTGTATGTTTTAGTCTTCAATCACGAAGTTTTCTGAGAAAAACATGACAAATGAAGTATTTTGATCATTTTAGAGAACTATTTTGGACCCATTTAGAAAAAATGATAATTGATATTTTTGAAGGTGTTAGACATCAGTTTTTGATTTTATGCAAAAAATAGGAAAAATAGAAATTTGTATGTGTTAGTCTTCAATCCCGGAGTTTTTTGAGAAAAACATGAAATATAAAGTATTTTGCTCATTTTAGAGAACTATTTTGGTCTTTTTTAGAAAAAATGATAATTGATATTTTTGAAGGTGTTAGACTTCAGTTTTTTATTTTATACAAAAAATAGGAAAAATAGAAATTTGTATGTGTTAGTCTTCAATCCAGGAGTTTTTTGAGAAAAACATGAAAAATGAAGTATTTTGCTCATTTTAGAGAACTATTTTGGTCTTTTTTACAAAAAATGATAATTGATATTTTTGAAGGTGTTAGACTTCATTTTTTGATTTTTTGCAAAAAATAGGAAAAATATAAATTTGTATGTGTTAGTCTTCAATCACGAAGTTTTTTGGGAAAAATATGAAAAATGAAGTATTTTGCTCATTTTAGAGAACTATTTTGGACTCTTTTAGAAAAAATGATAATTGATATTTTTGAAGGTGTTAGACTTCAGTTTTTGATTTTTTGCAAAAAATAGGAAAAATAGAAATTTGTATGTGTTAGTCTTCAATCACTAAGTTTTTTGAGAAAAACATGAAAAATGAAGTATTTTGCTCATTTTTGAGAACTATTTTGGACCCATTTAGAAAAAATGACAATTGATATTTTCGAAGGTGTTAGACTTCAGTTTTTGATTTTATGCAAAAAATAGGAAAAATAGAAATTTGTATGTGTTATTCTTCAATCCCGGAGTTTTTTGAGAAAAACATGATAAATGGAGTATTTTGCTCATTTTAGAGAACTATTTTTGTATTTTTTAGAAAAAATGATAATTGATTTTTTTGAAGGTGTTAGACTTCAGTTTTTTATTTTTTGCAAAAAATAGGAAAAATAGAAATTTGTATGTTTTAGTCTTCAATCACGAAGTTTTCTGAGAAAAACATGACAAATGAAGTATTTTGCTCATTTTAGAGAACTATTTTGGACCCATTAAGAAAAAATGATAATTGATATTTTTGAAGGTGTTAGACTTCAGTTTTTGATTTTATGCAAAAAATAGGAAAAATAGAAATTTGTATGTGTTAGTCTTCAATCCCGGAGTTTTTTGAGAAAAACATGAAAAATAAAGTATTTTGCTCATTTTAGAGAACTATTTTGGTCTTTTTTAGAAAAAATGATAATTGATTTTTTTGAAGGTGTTAGACTTCAGTTTTTGATTTTTTGCAAAAAATAGGAAAAATAGAAATTTGTATGTGTTAGTCTTCAATCACGAAGTTTTTTGAGAAAAAAATGAAAAATGAAGTATTTTGCTCATTTTAGAGAACTATTTTGGACTCTTTTAGAAAAAATGATAATTGATATTTTTGAAGGTGTTTGACTTCAGTTTTTGATTTTTTGCAAAAAATAGGAAAAATAGAAATTTGTATGTGTTAGTCTTCAATCACGAAGTTTTTTGAGAAAAACATGAAAAATGAAGTATTTTGCTCATTTTAGAGAACTATTTTGGACCCTTTTACAAAAAACGATAATTGATATTTTTGAAGGTGTTAGACTTCAGTTTTTGATTTTATGCAAAAAATAGGAAAAATAGAAATTTGTATGTGTTAGTCTTCAATCCCGGAGTTTTTTGAGAAAAACATGAAAAATTAAGTATTTTGCTCATTTTAGAGAACTATTTTGGTCTTTTTTACAAAAAATGATAATTGATATTTTTGAAGGTGTTAGACTTCAGTTTTTGATTTTTTGCAAAAAATAGGAAAAATATAAATTTGTATGTGTTAGTCTTCAGTCACGAAGTTTTTTGAGAAAAACATGAAAAATGAAGTATTTTGCTCATTTTAGAGAACTATTTTGGACTCTTTTAGAAAAAATGATAATTGATATTTTTGAAGGTGTTAGACTTCAGTTTTTGATTTTTTGCAAAAAATAGGAAAAATAGAAATTTGTATGTTTTAGTCTTCAATCACGAAGTTTTTTGAGAAAAACATGAAAAATGAAGTATTTTGCTCATTTTAGAGAACTATTTTGGACTCTTTTAGAAAAAATGATAATTGATATTTTTGAAGGTGTTTGACTTCAGTTTTTGATTTTTTGCAAAAAATAGGAAAAATAGAAATTTGTATGTGTTAGTCTTCAATCACGAAGTTTTTTGAGAAAAACATGAAAAATGAAGTATTTTTCTCATTTTAGAGAACTATTTTGGACCCTTTTAGAAAAAATGATAATTGATATTTTTGAAGGTGTTAGACTTCAGTTTTTGATTTTTTGCAAAAAATAGGAAAAATAGAAATTTGTATGTGTTAGTCTTCAATCACGAAGTTTTTTGAGAAAAAAATGAAAAATGAAGTATTTTGCTCATTTTAGAGAACTATTTTGGACTCTTTTAGAAAAAATGATAATTGATATTTTTGAAGGTGTTTGACTTCAGTTTTTGATTTTTGGCAAAAAATAGGAAAAATAGAAATTTGTATGTGTTAGTCTTCAATCACGAAGTTTTTTGAGAAAAACATGAAAAATGAAGTATTTTGCTCATTTTAGAGAACTATTTTGGACCCTTTTAGAAAAAATGATAATTGATATTTTTGAAGGTGTTAGACTTCAGTTTTTGATTTTTTGCAAAAAATAGGAAAAATAGAAATTTGTATGTGTTAGTTTTCAATCACGAAGTTTTTTGAGAAAAACATGAAAAATGAAGTATTTTGCTCATTTTAGAGAACTATTTTGGACCCTTTTAGAAAAAATTATAATTGATATTTTTGAAGGTGTTAGACTTCAGTTTTTTATTTTTTGCAAAAAATAGGAAAAATTGAAATTTGTATGTGTTAGTCTTAAATCACGAAGTTTTTTGAGAAAAACATGAAAAATGAAGTATTTTGATCATTTTAGAGAACTATTTTGGACCCTTTTAGAAAAAATGATAATTGATATTTTTGAAGGTGTTAGACTTCAGTTTTTGATTTTATGCAAAAAATAGGAAAAATAGAAATTTGTATGTGTTAGTCTTCAATCCCGGAGTTTTTTGAGAAAAACATGAAAAATGAAGTATTTTGCTCATTTTAGAGAACTATTTTGGTCTTTTTTAGAAAAAATGATAATTCATATTTTTGAAGGTGTTAGACTTCAGTTTTTGATTTTTTGCAAAAAATAGGAAAAATAGAAATTTGTATGTGTTAGTCTTCAATCACGAAGTTTTTTGAGAAAAACATGAAAAATGAAGTATTTTGCTCATTTTAGAGAACTATTTTGGACCCATTTAGAAAAAATGATAATTGATATTTTTGAAGGTGTTAGACTTCAGTTTTTAATTTTATGCAAAAAATAGGAAAAATAGAAATTTGTATGTGTTAGTCTTCAATCCCGGAGTTTTTTGAGAAAAACATGAAAAATGAAGTATTTTGCTCATTTTAGAGAACTATTTTGATCTTTTTTAGAAAAAATGATAATTGATATTTTTGAAGGTGTTAGACTTCAGTTTTTGATTTTTTGCAAAAAATAAGAAAAATAGAAATTTGTATGTGTTAGTCTTCAATCACGAAGTTTTTTGAGAAAAAAATGAAAAATGAAATATTTTGCTCATTTTAGAGAACTATTTTGGACTCTTTTAGAAAAAATGATAATTGATATTTTTGAAGGTGTTAGACTTCAGTTTTTGATTTTTGCAAAAAATAGGAAAAATAGAAATTTGTATGTGTTAGTCTTCAATCACGAAGTTTTTTGAGAAAAACATGAAAAATGAAGTATTTTGCTCATTTTAGAGAACTATTTTGGACCCTTTTAGAAAAAATGATAATTGATATTTTTGAAGGTGTTAGACATCAGTTTTTGATTTTATGCAAAAAATAGGAAAAATAGAAATTTGTATGTGTTAGTCTTCAATCCCGGAGTTTTTTGAGAAAAACATGAAATATAAAGTATTTTGCTCATTTTAGAGAACTATTTTGGTCTTTTTTAGAAAAAATGATAATTGATATTTTTGAAGGTGTTAGACTTCAGTTTTTTATTTTATACAAAAAATAGGAAAAATAGAAATTTGTATGTGTTAGTCTTCAATCCAGGAGTTTTTTGAGAAAAACATGAAAAATGAAGTATTTTGCTCATTTTAGAGAACTATTTTGGTCTTTTTTACAAAAAATGATAATTGATATTTTTGAAGGTGTTAGACTTCATTTTTTGATTTTTTGCAAAAAATAGGAAAAATATAAATTTGTATGTGTTAGTCTTCAATCACGAAGTTTTTTGGGAAAAATATGAAAAATGAAGTATTTTGCTCATTTTAGAGAACTATTTTGGACTCTTTTAGAAAAAATGATAATTGATATTTTTGAAGGTGTTAGACTTCAGTTTTTGATTTTTTGCAAAAAATAGGAAAAATAGAAATTTGTATGTGTTAGTCTTCAATCACTAAGTTTTTTGAGAAAAACATGAAAAATGAAGTATTTTGCTCATTTTTGAGAACTATTTTGGACCCATTTAGAAAAAATGACAATTGATATTTTCGAAGGTGTTAGACTTCAGTTTTTGATTTTATGCAAAAAATAGGAAAAATAGAAATTTGTATGTGTTATTCTTCAATCCCGGAGTTTTTTGAGAAAAACATGATAAATGGAGTATTTTGCTCATTTTAGAGAACTATTTTTGTATTTTTTAGAAAAAATGATAATTGATTTTTTTGAAGGTGTTAGACTTCAGTTTTTTATTTTTTGCAAAAAATAGGAAAAATAGAAATTTGTATGTTTTAGTCTTCAATCACGAAGTTTTCTGAGAAAAACATGACAAATGAAGTATTTTGCTCATTTTAGAGAACTATTTTGGACCCATTAAGAAAAAATGATAATTGATATTTTTTAAGGTGTTAGACTTCAGTTTTTGATTTTATGCAAAAAATAGGAAAAATAGAAATTTGTATGTGTTAGTCTTCAATCCCGGAGTTTTTTGAGAAAAACATGAAAAATAAAGTATTTTGCTCATTTTAGAGAACTATTTTGGTCTTTTTTAGAAAAAATGATAATTGATTTTTTTGAAGGTGTTAGACTTCAGTTTTTGATTTTTTGCAAAAAATAGGAAAAATAGAAATTTGTATGTGTTAGTCTTCAATCACGAAGTTTTTTGAGAAAAAAATGAAAAATGAAGTATTTTGCTCATTTTAGAGAACTATTTTGGACTCTTTTAGAAAAAATGATAATTGATATTTTTGAAGGTGTTTGACTTCAGTTTTTGATTTTTTGCAAAAAATAGGAAAAATAGAAATTTGTATGTGTTAGTCTTCAATCACGAAGTTTTTTGAGAAAAACATGAAAAATGAAGTATTTTGCTCATTTTAGAGAACTATTTTGGACCCTTTTACAAAAAACGATAATTGATATTTTTGAAGGTGTTAGACTTCAGTTTTTGATTTTATGCAAAAAATAGGAAAAATAGAAATTTGTATGTGTTAGTCTTCAATCCCGGAGTTTTTTGAGAAAAACATGAAAAATTAAGTATTTTGCTCATTTTAGAGAACTATTTTGGTCTTTTTTACAAAAAATGATAATTGATATTTTTGAAGGTGTTAGACTTCAGTTTTTGATTTTTTGCAAAAAATAGGAAAAATATAAATTTGTATGTGTTAGTCTTCAGTCACGAAGTTTTTTGAGAAAAACATGAAAAATGAAGTATTTTGCTCATTTTAGAGAACTATTTTGGACTCTTTTAGAAAAAATGATAATTGATATTTTTGAAGGTGTTAGACTTCAGTTTTTGATTTTTTGCAAAAAATAGGAAAAATAGAAATTTGTATGTTTTAGTCTTCAATCACGAAGTTTTTTGAGAAAAACATGACAAATGAAGTATTTTGCTCATTTTAGAGAACTATTTTGGACTCTTTTAGAAAAAATGATAATTGATATTTTTGAAGGTGTTTGACTTCACTTTTTGATTTTTTGCAAAAAATAGGAAAAATAGAAATTTGTATGTGTTAGTCTTCAATCACGAAGTTTTTTGAGAAAAACATGAAAAATGAAGTATTTTTCTCATTTTAGAGAACTATTTTGGACCCTTTTAGAAAAAATGATAATTGATATTTTTGAAGGTGTTAGACTTCAGTTTTTGATTTTTTGCAAAAAATAGGAAAAATAGAAATTTGTATGTGTTAGTCTTCAATCACGAAGTTTTTTGAGAAAAAAATGAAAAATGAAGTATTTTGCTCATTTTAGAGAACTATTTTGGACTCTTTTAGAAAAAATGATAATTGATATTTTTGAAGGTGTTTGACTTCAGTTTTTGATTTTTGGCAAAAAATAGGAAAAATAGAAATTTGTATGTGTTAGTCTTCAATCACGAAGTTTTTTGAGAAAAACATGAAAAATGAAGTATTTTGCTCATTTTAGAGAACTATTTTGGACCCTTTTAGAAAAAATGATAATTGATATTTTTGAAGGTGTTAGACTTCAGTTTTTGATTTTTTGCAAAAAATAGGAAAAATAGAAATTTGTATGTGTTAGTTTTCAATCACGAAGTTTTTTGAGAAAAACATGAAAAATGAAGTATTTTGCTCATTTTAGAGAACTATTTTGGACCCTTTTAGAAAAAATTATAATTGATATTTTTGAAGGTGTTAGACTTCAGTTTTTTATTTTTTGCAAAAAATAGGAAAAATTGAAATTTGTATGTGTTAGTCTTAAATCACGAAGTTTTTTGAGAAAAACATGAAAAATGAAGTATTTTGATCATTTTAGAGAACTATTTTGGACCCTTTTAGAAAAAATGATAATTGATATTTTTGAAGGTGTTAGACTTCAGTTTTTGATTTTATGCAAAAAATAGGAAAAATAGAAATTTGTATGTGTTAGTCTTCAATCCCGGAGTTTTTTGAGAAAAACATGAAAAATGAAGTATTTTGCTCATTTTAGAGAACTATTTTGGTCTTTTTTAGAAAAAATGATAATTCATATTTTTGAAGGTGTTAGACTTCAGTTTTTGATTTTTTGCAAAAAATAGGAAAAATAGAAATTTGTATGTGTTAGTCTTCAATCACGAAGTTTTTTGAGAAAAACATGAAAAATGAAGTATTTTGCTCATTTTAGAGAACTATTTTGGACCCATTTAGAAAAAATGATAATTGATATTTTTGAAGGTGTTAGACTTCAGTTTTTAATTTTATGCAAAAAATAGGAAAAATAGAAATTTGTATGTGTTAGTCTTCAATCCCGGAGTTTTTTGAGAAAAACATGATAAATGAAGTATTTTGCTCATTTTAGAGAACTATTTTGGTCTTTTTTAGAAAAAATGATAATTGATTTTTTTGAAGGTGTTAGACTTCAGTTTTTGATTTTTTGCAAAAAATAAGAAAAATAGAAATTTGTATGTGTTAGTCTTCAATCACGAAGTTTTTTGAGAAAAAAATGAAAAATGAAATATTTTGCTCATTTTAGAGAACTATTTTGATCTTTTTTAGAAAAAATGATAATTGATATTTTTGAAGGTGTTAGACTTCAGTTTTTGATTTTTTGCAAAAAATAAGAAAAATAGAAATTTGTATGTGTTAGTCTTCAATCACGAAGTTTTTTGAGAAAAAAATGAAAAATGAAATATTTTGCTCATTTTAGAGAACTATTTTGGACTCTTTTAGAAAAAATGATAATTGATATTTTTGAAGGTGTTAGACTTCAGTTTTTGATTTTTTGCAAAAAATAGGAAAAATAGAAATTTGTATGTGTTAGTCTTCAATCACGAAGTTTTTTGAGAAAAATATGAAAAATGAAGTATTTTGCTCATTTTAGAGAACTATTTTGGACCCTTTTAGAAAAAATGATAATTGATATTTTTGAAGGTGTTAGACTTCAGTTTTTGATTTTATGCAAAAAATAGGAAAAATAGAAATTTGTATGTGTTAGTCTTTAATCCCGGAGTTTTTTGAGAAAAACATGAAAAATGAAGTATTTTGCTCATTTTATAGAACTATTTTGGTCTTTTTTAGAAAAAATGATAATTGATATTTTTGAAGGTGTTAGACTTCAGTTTTTGATTTTTTGCAAAAAATAGGAAAAATAGAAATTTGTATGTGTTAGTCTTCAATCACGAAGTTTTTTTGAGAAAAACATGAAAAATGAAGTATTTTGCACATTTTAGAGAACTATTTTGGACCTTTTCAGAAAAAATGATAATTGATATTTTTGAAGGTGTTAGATTTCAGTTTTTGATTTTCTTCAAAAAATTGGAAAAATTGAAATTTGTATGTGTTAGTCTTCAATCACGAAGTTTTTTGAGAAAAAAATGAAAAATGAAGTATTTTGCTCATTTTAGAGAACTATTTTGGACTCTTTTAGAAAAAATGATAATTGATATATTTTTGAAGGTGTTTGACTTCAGTTTTTGATATTTTGCAAAAAATAGGAAAAATAGATATTTGTATGTGTTAGTCTTCAATCTCGAAGTTTTTTGAGAAAAAAATGAAAAATGAAGTATTTTGCTCATTTTAGAGAACTATTTTGGTCTTTTTTAGAAAAAATGATAATTGATATTTTTGAAGGTGTTGGACTTCAGTTTTTAATTTTATGCAAAAAATAGGAAAAATAGAAATTTGTATGTGTTAGTCTTCAATCCCGGAGTTTTTTGAGAAAAACATGAAAAATGAAGTATTTTGCTCATTTTAGAGAACTATTTTGGTCTTTTTTAGAAAAAATGATAATTGATATTTTTGAAGGTGTTAGACTTCAGTTTTTTATTTTATACAAAAAATAGGAAAAATAGAAATTTGTATGTGTTAGTCTTCAATCCAGGTGTTTTTTGAGAAAAACATGAAAAATGAAGTATTTTGCTCATTTTAGAGAACTATTTCGGTCTTTTTTACAAAAAATAATAATTGATATTTTTGAAGGTGTTTGACTTCATTTTTTGATTTTTTGCAAAAAATAGGAAAAATATAAATTTGTATGTGTTAGTCTTCAATCACGAAGTTTTTTGAGAAAAATATGAAAAATGAAGTATTTTGCTCATTTTAGAGAACTATTTTGGACTCTTTTAGAAAAAATGATAATTGATATTTTTGAAGGTGTTAGACTTCAGTTTTTGATTTTTTGCAAAAAATAGGAAAAATAGAAATTTGTATGTGTTAGTCTTCAATCATGAAGTTTTTTGAGAAAAACATGAAAAATGAAGTATTTTGCTCATTTTTGAGAACTATTTTGGACCCATTTAGAAAAAATGATAATTGATATTTTCGAAGGTGTTAGACTTCAGTTTTTGATTTTATGCAAAAAATAGGAAAAATAGAAATTTGTATGTGTTATTCTTCAATCCCGGAGTTTTTTGAGAAAAACATGATAAATGAAGTATTTTGCTCATTTTAGAGAACTATTTTGGTCTTTTTTAGAAAAAATGATAATTGATTTTTTTGAAGGTGTTAGACTTCAGTTTTTGATTTTTTGCAAAAAATAGGAATATTAGAAATTTGTATGTGTTAGTCTTCAATCACGAAGTTTTTTGAGAAAAAAATGAAAAATGAAGTATTTTGCTCATTTTAGAGAACTATTTTGGACTCTTTTAGAAAAAATGATAATTGATATTTTTGAAGGTCTTTGACTTCAGTTTTTGATTTTTTGCAAAAAATAGGAAAAATAGAAATTTGTATGTGTTAGTCTTCAATCACGAAGTTTTTTGAGAAAAACATGAAAAATGAAGTATTTTGCTCATTTTAGAGAACTATTTTGGACCCTTTTACAAAAAACGATAATTGATATTTTTGAAGGTGTTAGACTTCAGTTTTTGATTTTATGCAAAAAATAGGAAAAATAGAAATTTGTATGTGTTAGTCTGCAATCCCGGAGTTTTTTGAGAAAAACATGAAAAATTAAGTATTTTGCTCATTTTAGAGAATTATTTTGGTCTTTTTTAGAAAAAATGATAATTGATATTTTTGAAGGTGTTAGACTTCAGTTTTTTATTTTTTGCAAAAAATAGGAAAAATAGAAATTTGTATGTGTTAGTCTTCAATCACGAAGTTTTTTGAGAAAAACATGAAAAATGAAGTATTTTGCTCATTTTAGAGAACTATTTTGGACTCTTTTAGAAAAAATGATAATTGATATTTTTGAAGGTGTTAGACTTCAGTTTTTGATTTTTTCCAAAAAATAGGAAAAATAGAAATTTGTATGTTTTAGTCTTCAATCACGAAGTTTTCTGAGAAAAACATGACAAATGAAGTATTTTGCTCATTTTAGAGAACTATTTTGGACCCATTTAGAAAAAATGATAATTGATATTTTTGAAGGTGTTAGACATCAGTTTTTGATTTTATGCAAAAAATAGGAAAAATAAAAATTTGTATGTGTTAGTCTTCAATCCCGGAGTTTTTTGAGAAAAACATGAAATATAAAGTATTTTGCTCATTTTAGAGAACTATTTTGGTCTTTTTTAGAAAAAATGATAATTGATATTTTTGAAGGTGTTAGACTTCAGTTTTTTATTTTATACAAAAAATAGGAAAAATAGAAATTTGTATGTGTTAGTCTTCAATCCAGGAGTTTTTTGAGAAAAACATGAAAAATGAAGTATTTTGCTCATTTTAGAGAACTATTTTGGTCTTTTTTACAAAAAATGATAATTGATATTTTTGAAGGTGTTAGACTTCATTTTTTGATTTTTTGCAAAAAATAGGAAAAATATAAATTTGTATGTGTTAGTCTTCAATCACGAAGTTTTTTGAGAAAAATATGAAAAATGAAGTATTTTGCTCATTTTAGAGAACTATTTTGACCTCTTTTAGAAAAAATGATAATTGATATTTTTGAAGGTGTTAGACTTCAGTTTTTGATTTTTTGCAAAAAATAGGAAAAATAGAAATTTGTATGTGTTAGTCTTCAATCACTAAGTTTTTTGAGAAAAACATGAAAAATGAAGTATTTTGCTCATTTTTGAGAACTATTTTGGACCCATTTAGAAAAAATGATAATTGATATTTTCGAAGGTGTTAGACTTCAGTTTTTGATTTTATGCAAAAAATAGGAAAAATAGAAATTTGTATGTGTTATTCTTCAATTCCGGAGTTTTTTGAGAAAAACATGATAAATGGAGTATTTTGCTCATTTTAGAGAACTATTTTTGTCTTTTTTAGAAAAAATGATAATTGATTTTTTTGAAGGTGTTAGACTTCAGTTTTTTATTTTTTGCAAAAAATAGGAAAAATAGAAATTTGTATGTTTTAGTCTTCAATCACGAAGTTTTCTGAGAAAAACATGACAAACGAAGTATTTTGCTCATTTTAGAGAACTATTTTGGACCCATTAAGAAAAAATGATAATTGATATTTTTGAAGGTGTTAGACTTCAGTTTTTGATTTTATGCAAAAAATAGGAAAAATAGAAATTTGTATGTGTTAGTCTTCAATCCCGGAGTTTTTTGAGAAAAACATGAAAAATAAAGTATTTTGCTCATTTTAGAGAACTATTTTGGTCTTTTTTAGAAAAAATGATAATTGATAATTTTGAAGGTGTTAGACTTCAGTTTTTGATTTTTTGCAAAAAATAGGAAAAATAGAAATTTGAATGTGTTAGTCTTCAATCACGAAGTTTTTTGAGAAAAAAATGAAAAAAGAAGTATTTTGCTAATTTTAGAGAACTATTTTGGACTCTTTTAGAAAAAATGATTTTTGAAGGTATTAGACTTCAGTTTTTGATTTTATGCAAAAAATAGGAAAAATAGAAATTTGTATGTGTTAGTCTTCAATCACGAAGTTTTTTGATAAAAACATGAAAAATGAAGTATTTTTCTCATTTTAGAGAACTATTTTGGACTCTTTTAGAAAAAATGATAATTGATATTTTTGAAGGTGTTAGACTTCAGTTTTTGATTTTTTGCAAAAAATAGGAAAAATAGAAATTTGTATGTGTTAGTCTTCAATCACGAAGTTTTTTGAGAAAAAAATGAAAAATGAAGTATTTTGCTCATTTTAGAGAACTATTTTGGACTCTTTTAGAAAAAATGATAATTGATATTTTTGAAGGTGTTTGACTTCAGTTTTTGATTTTTTGCAAAAAATAGGAAAAATAGAAATTTGTATGTGTTAGTCTTCAATCACGAAGTTTTTTGAGAAAAACATGAAAAATGAAGTATTTTGCTCATTTTAGAGAACTATTTTGGACCCTTTTACAAAAAACGATAATTGATATTTTTGAAGGTGTTAGACTTCAGTTTTTGATTTTATGCAAAAAATAGGAAAAATAGAAATTTGTATGTGTTAGTCTTCAATCCCGGAGTTTTTTGAGAAAAACATGAAAAATTAAGTATTTTGCTCATTTTAGAGAACTATTTTGGTCTTTTTTACAAAAAATGATAATTGATATTTTTTAAGGTGTTAGACTTCAGTTTTTGATTTTTTGCAAAAAATAGGAAAAATATAAATTTGTATGTGTTAGTCTTCAATCACGAAGTTTTTTGAGAAAAACATGAAAAATGAAGTATTTTGCTCATTTTAGAGAACTATTTTGGACTCTTTTAGAAAAAATGATAATTGATATTTTTGAAGGTGTTAGACTTCAGTTTTTGATTTTTTGCAAAAAATAGGAAAAATAGAAATTTGTATGTTTTAGTCTTCAATCACGAAGTTTTTTGAGAAAAACATGAAAAATGAAGTATTTTGCTCATTTTAGAGAACTAATTTGGACTCTTTTAGAAAAAATGATAATTGATATTTTTGAAGGTGTTTGAATTCAGTTTTTGATTTTTTGCAAAAAATAGGAAAAATAGAAAATTGTATGTGTTAGTCTTCAATCACGAAGTTTTTTGAGAAAAACATGAAAAATGAAGTATTTTTCTCATTTTAGAGAACTATTTTGGACCCTTTTAGAAAAAATGATAATTGATATTTTTGAAGGTGTTAGACTTCAGTTTTTGATTTTTTGCAAAAAATAGGAAAAATAGAAATTTGTATGTGTTAGTCTTCAATCACGAAGTTTTTTGAGAAAAACATGAAAAATGAAGTATTTTGATCATTTTAGAGAACTATTTTGGACCCTTTTAGAAAAAATTATAATTGATATTTTTGAAGGTGTTAGACTTCAGTTTTTTATTTTTTGCAAAAAATAGGACAAATAGAAATTTGTATGTGTTAGTCTTCAATCCCGGAGTTTTTTGAGAAAAACATGAAAAATGAAGTATTTTGCTCATTTTAGAGAACTATTTTGGACTCTTTTAGAAAAAATGATAATTGATATTTTTGAAGGTGTTTGACTTCAGTTTTTGATTTTTTGCAAAAAATAGGAAAAATAGAAATTTGTATGTGTTAGTCTTCAATCACGAAGTTTTTTGAGAAAAAAATGAAAAATGAAGTATTTTGCTCATTTTAGAGAACTATTTTGGACTCTTTTAGAAAAAATGATAATTGATATTTTTGAAGGTGTTTGACTTCAGTTTTTGATTTTTTGCAAAAAATAGGAAAAATAGAAATTTGTATGTGTTAGTCTTCAATCACGAAGTTTTTTGAGAAAAACATGAAAAATGAAGTATTTTGCTCATTTTAGAGAACTATTTTGGACCCTTTTACAAAAAACGATAATTGATATTTTTGAAGGTGTTAGACTTCAGTTTTTGATTTTATGCAAAAAATAGGAAAAATAGAAATTTGTATGTGTTAGTCTTCAATCCCGGAGTTTTTTGAGAAAAACATGAAAAATTAAGTATTTTGCTCATTTTAGAGAACTATTTTGGTCTTTTTTACAAAAAATGATAATTGATATTTTTGAAGGTGTTAGACTTCAGTTTTTGATTTTTTGCAAAAAATAGGAAAAATATAAATTTGTATGTGTTAGACTTCAATCACGAAGTTTTTTGAGAAAAACATGAAAAATGAAGTATTTTGCTCATTTTAGAGAACTATTTTGGACTCTTTTAGAAAAAATGATAATTGATATTTTTGAAGGTGTTAGACTTCAGTTTTTGATTTTTTGCAAAAAATAGGAAAAATAGAAATTTGTATGTTTTAGTCTTCAATCACGAAGTTTTTTGAGAAAAACATGAAAAATGAAGTATTTTGCTCATTTTAGAGAACTATTTTGGACTCTTTTAGAAAAAATGATAATTGATATTTTTGAAGGTGTTTGACTTCAGTTTTTGATTTTTTGCAAAAAATAGGAAAAATAGAAATTTGTATGTGTTAGTCTTCAATCACGAAGTTTTTTGAGAAAAACATGAAAAATGAAGTATTTTTCTCATTTTAGAGAACTATTTTGGACCCTTTTAGAAAAAATGATAATTGATATTTTTGAAGGTGTTAGACTTCAGTTTTTGATTTTTTGCAAAAAATAGGAAAAATAGAAATTTGTATGTGTTAGTCTTCAATCACGAAGTTTTTTGAGAAAAACATGAAAAATGAAGTATTTTGCTCATTTTAGAGAACTATTTTGGACTCTTTTAGAAAAAATGATAATTGATATTTTTGAAGGTGTTAGACTTCAGTTTTTGATTTTTTGCAAAAAATAGGAAAAATAGAAATTTGTATGTTTTAGTCTTCAATCACGAAGTTTTTTGAGAAAAACATGAAAAATGAAGTATTTTGCTCATTTTAGGGAACTATTTTGTACTCTTTTAGAAAAAATGATAATTGATATTTTTGAAGGTGTTTGACTTCAGTTTTTGATTTTTTGCAAAAAATAGGAAAAATAGAAATTTGTATGTGTTAGTCTTCAATCACGAAGTTTTTTGAGAAAAACATGAAAAATGAAGTATTTTTCTCATTTTAGAGAACTATTTTGGACCCTTTTAGAAAAAATGATAATTGATATTTTTGAAGGTGTTAGACTTCAGTTTTTGATTTTTTGCAAAAAATAGGAAAAATAGAAATTTGTATGTGTTAGTCTTAAATCATGAAGTTTTTTGAGAAAAACATGAAAAATGAAGTATTTTGATCATTTTAGAGAACTATTTTGGACCCTTTTAGAAAAAATGATAATTGATATTTTTGAAGGTGTTAGACTTCAGTTTTTGATTTTATGCAAAAAATAGGAAAAATAGAAATTTGTATGTGTTAGTCTTCAATCCCGGAGTTTTTTGAGAAAAACATGAAAAATGAAGTATTTTGCTCATTTTAGAGAACTATTTTGGTCTTTTTTAGAAAAAATGATAATTCATATTTTTGAAGGTGTTAGACTTTAGTTTTTGATTTTTTGCAAAAAATAGGAAAAATAGAAATTTGTATGTGTTAGTCTTCAATCACGAAGTTTTTTGAGAAAAACATGAAGAATGAAGTATTTTGCTCATTTTTGAGAACTATTTTGGACCCATTTAGAAAAAATGATAATTGATATTTTTGAAGCTGTTAGACTTCAGTTTTTAATTTTATGCAAAAAATAGGAAAAATAGAAATTTGTATGTGTTAGTCTTCAATCCCGGAGTTTTTTGAGAAAAACATGAAAAATAAAGTATTTTGCTCATTTTAGAGAACTATTTTGATCTTTTTTAGAAAAAATGATAATTGATATTTTTGAAGGTGTTAGACTTCAGTTTTTGATTTTTTTAAAAAAATAAGAAAAATAGAAATTTGTATGGGTTAGTCTTCAATCACGAAGTTTTTTGAGAAAAAAATGAAAAATGAAATATTTTGCTCATTTTAGAGAACTATTTTGGACTCTTTTAGAAAAAATGATAATTGATATTTTTGAAGGTGTTAGACTTCAGTTTTTGATTTTTTGCAAAAAATAGGAAAAATAGAAATTTGTATGTGTTAGTCTTCAATCACGAAGTTTTTTGAGAAAAACATGAAAAATGAAGTATTTTGCTCATTTTAGAGAACTATTTTGGACCCTTTTAGAAAAAATGATAATTGATATTTTTGAAGGTGTTAGACTACAGTTTTTGATTTTTTACAAAAAATAGGAAAAATAGAAATTTGAATGTGTTAGTCTTCAATCACGAAGTTTTTTGAGAAAAAAATGAAAAATGAAGTATTTTGCTAATTTTAGAGAACTATTTTGGACTCTTTTAGAAAAAATTATTTTTGAAGGTGTTAGACTTCAGTTTTTGATTTTATGCAAAAAATAGGAAAAATAGAAATTTGTATGTGTTAGTCTTCAATCACGAAGTTTTTTGAGAAAAACATGAAAAATGAAGTATTTTTCTCATTTTAGAGAACTATTTTGGACTCTTTTAGAAAAAATGATAATTGATATTTTTGAAGGTGTTAGACTTCAGTTTTTGATTTTTTGCAAAAAATAGGAAAAATAGAAATTTGTATGTGTTAGTCTTCAATCACGAAGTTTTTTGAGAAAAACATGAAAAATGAAGTATTTTGCTCATTTTAGAGAACTATTTTGGACCCTTTTACAAAAAACGATAATTGATATTTTTGAAGGTGTTAGACTTCAGTTTTTGATTTTATGCAAAAAATAGGAAAAATAGAAATTTGTATGTGTTAGTCTTCAATCCCGGAGTTTTTTGAGAAAAACATGAAAAATGAAGTATTTTGCTCATTTTAGAGAACTATTTTGGTCTTTTTTAGAAAAAATGATAATTGATTTTTTTGAAGGTGTTAGACTTCAGTTTTTGATTTTTTGCAAAAAATAGGAAAATTAGAAATTTGTATGTGTTAGTCTTCAATCACGAAGTTTTTTGAGAAAAAAATGAAAAATGAAGTATTTTGCTCATTTTAGAGAACTATTGTGGACTCTTTTAGAAAAAATGATAATTGATATTTTTGAAGGTGTTTGACTTCAGTTTTTGATTTTTTGCAAAAAATAGGAAAAATAGAAATTTGTATGTGTTAGTCTTCAATCACGAAGTTTTTTGAGAAAAACATGAAAAATGAAGTATTTTGCTCATTTTAGAGAACTATTTTGGACCCTTTTACAAAAAACGATAATTGATACTTTTGAAGGTGTTAGACTTCAGTTTTTGATTTTATGCAAAAAATAGGAAAAATAGAAATTTGTATGTGTTAGTCTTCAATCCCGGAGTTTTTTGAGAAAAACATGAAAAATTAAGTATTTTGCTCATTTTAGAGAACTATTTTGGTCTTTTTTAGAAAAAATGATAATTGATATTTTAGAAGGTGTTAGACTTCAGTTTTTTATTTTTTGCAAAAAATAGGAAAAATAGAAATTTGTATGCGTTAGTCTTCAATCACGAAGTTTTTTGAGAAAAACATGAAAAATGAAGTATTTTTCTCATTTTAGAGAACTATTTTGGTCTTTTTTACAAAAAATGATAATTGATATTTTTGAAGGTGTTAGACTTCATTTTTTGATTTTTTGCAAAAAATAGGAAAAATATAAATTTGTATGTGTTAGTCTTCAATCACGAAGTTTTTTGGGAAAAATATGAAAAATGAAGTATTTTGCTCATTTTAGAGAACTATTTTGGACTCTTTTAGAAAAAATGATAATTGATATTTTTGAAGGTGTTAGACTTCAGTTTTTGATTTTTTGCAAAAAATAGGAAAAATAGAAATTTGTATGTGTTAGTCTTCAATCACGAAGTTTTTTGAGAAAAACATGAAAAATGAAGTATTTTGCTCATTTTTGAGAACTATTTTGGACCCATTTAGAAAAAATGATAATTGATATTTTCGAAGGTGTTAGACTTCAGTTTTTGATTTTATGCAAAAAATAGGAAAAATAGAAATTTGTATGTGTTATTCTTCAATCCCGGAGTTTTTTGAGAAAAACATGATAAATGAAGTATTTTGCTCATTTTAGAGAACTATTTTGGTCTTTTTTAGAAAAAATGATAATTGATTTTTTTGAAGGTGTTAGACTTCAGTTTTTTATTTTTTGCAAAAAATAGGAAAAATAGAAATTTGTATGTGTTAGTCTTCAATCACGAAGTTTTTTGAGAAACAAATGAAAAATGAAGTATTTTGCTCATTTTAGAGAACTATTTTGGTCTTTTTTAGAAAAAATGATAATTGATTTTTTTGAAGGTGTTAGACTTCAGTTTTTGATTTTTTGCAAAAAATAGGAAAATTAGAAATTTCTATGTGTTAGTCTTCAATCACGAAGTTTTTTGAGAAAAAAATGAAAAATGAAGTATTTTGCTCATTTTAGAGAAGTATCTTGGACTCTTTTAGAAAAAATGATAATTGATATTTTTTAAGGTGTTTGACTTCAGTTTTTGATTTTTTGCAAAAAATAGGAAAAATAGAAATTTGAATGTGTTAGTCTTCAATCCCGGAGTTTTTTGAGAAAAACATGAAAAATGAAGTATTTTGCTCATTTTAGAGAACTATTTTGGTCTTTTTTAGAAAAAATGATAATTGATATTTTTGAAGGTGTTAGACTTCAGTTTTTGATTTTTTGCAAAAAAAAGGAAAAATAGAAATTTGTATGTGTTAGTCTTCAATCACGAAGTTTTTTGAGAAAAACATGAAAAATGAAGTATTTTGCTCATTTTAGAGAACTATTTTGGACCCTTTTAGAAAAAATGATAATTGAGATTTTCGAAGGTGTTAGACTTCAGTTTTTGATTTTATGCAAAAAATAGGAAAAATAGAAATTTGTATGTGTTATTCTTCAATCCCGGAGTTTTTTGAGAAAAACATGATAAATGAAGTATTTTGCTCATTTTAGAGAACTATTTTGGTCTTTTTTAGAAAAAATGATAATTGATTTTTTTGAAGGTGTTAGACTTCAGTTTTTTATTTTTTGCAAAAAATAGGAAAAATAGAAATTTGTATGTGTTAGTCTTCAATCACGAAGTTTTTTGAGAAACAAATGAAAAATGAAGTATTTTGCTCATTTTAGAGAACTATTTTGGTCTTTTTTAGAAAAAATGATAATTGATTTTTTTGAAGGTGTTAGACTTCAGTTTTTGATTTTTTGCAAAAAATAGGAAAATTAGAAATTTCTATGTGTTAGTCTTCAATCACGAAGTTTTTTGAGAAAAAAATGAAAAATGAAGTATTTTGCTCATTTTAGAGAAGTATCTTGGACTCTTTTAGAAAAAATGATAATTGATATTTTTGAAGGTGTTTGACTTCAGTTTTTGATTTTTTGCAAAAAATAGGAAAAATAGAAATTTGAATGTGTTAGTCTTCAATCCCGGAGTTTTTTGAGAAAAACATGAAAAATGAAGTATTTTGCTCATTTTAGAGAACTATTTTGGTCTTTTTTAGAAAAAATGATAATTGATATTTTTGAAGGTGTTAGACTTCAGTTTTTGATTTTTTGCAAAAAATAGGAAAAATAGAAATTTCAATGTGTTAGTCTTCGATCACGAAGTTTTTTGAGAAAAAAAATGAAAAATGAAATATTTTGCTAATTTTAGAGAACTATTTTGGACTCTTTTAGAAAAAATGATTTTTTAAGGTGTTAGACTTCAGTTTTAGATTTTATGCAAAAAATAGGAAAAATAGAAATTTGTATGTGTTAGTCTTCAATCACGAGGTTTTTTGAGAAAAACATGAAAAATGAAGAATTTTCCTCATTTTAGAGAACTATTTTGGACTCTTTTAGAAAAAATGATAATTGATATTTTTGAAGGTGTTAGACTTCAGTTTTTGATTTTTTGCAAAAAATAGGAAAAATAGAAATTTGTATGTGTTAGTCTTCAATCACGAAGTTTTTTGAGAAAAACATGAAAAATGAAGTATTTTGCTCATTTTAGAGAACTACTTTGGACCCTTTTAGAAAAAATGATAATTGAGATTTTCGAAGGTGTTAGACTTCAGTTTTTGATTTTCTGGAAAAAATTGGAAAAATTGAAAATTGTATGTGTTAGTCTTCATTCACGGAATTTTTTGAGAAAAACATGAAAAATGAAGTATTTTGCTCATTTTAGAGAACTATTTTGGTCTTTTTTAGAAAAAATGATAATTGATATTTTTGAAGGTGTTAGACTTCAGTTTTTGATTTTTTGCAAAAAATAGGAAAAATAGAAATTTGAATGTGTTAGTCTTCAATCACGAAGTTTTTTGAGAAAAAAAATGAAAAATGAAATATTTTGCTAATTTTAGAGAACTATTTTGGACTCTTTTAGAAAAAATGATTTTTTAAGGTGTTAGACTTCAGTTTTAGATTTTATGCAAAAAATAGGAAAAATAGAAATTTGTATGTGTTAGTCTTCAATCACGAGGTTTTTTGAGAAAAACATGAAAAATGAAGAATTTTCCTCATTTTAGAGAACTATTTTGGACTCTTTTAGAAAAAATGATAATTGATATTTTTGAAGGTGTTAGACTTCAGTTTTTGATTTTTTGCAAAAAATAGGAAAAATAGAAATTTGTATGTGTTAGTCTTCAATCACGAAGTTTTTTGAGAAAAACATGAAAAATGAAGTATTTTGCTCATTTTAGAGAACTACTTTGGACCCTTTTAGAAAAAATGATAATTGAGATTTTCGAAGGTGTTAGACTTCAGTTTTTGATTTTCTGGAAAAAATTGGAAAAATTGAAAATTGTATGTGTTAGTCTTCATTCACGGAATTTTTTGAGAAAAACATGAAAAATGAAGTATTTTGCTCATTTTAGAGAGCTATTTTGGTCTTTTTTAGAAAAAATGATAATTGATATTTTTGAAGGTGTTAGACTTCAGTTTTTTATTTTTTGCAAAAAATAGGAAAAATAGAAATTTGTATGTGTTAGTCTTCAATCACGAAGTTTTTTGAGAAAAACATGAAAAATGAAGTATTTTGCTCATTTTAGAGAACTAATTTGGACCCTTTTAGAAAAAATGACAATTGATATTTTTGAAGGTGTTAGACTTCAGTTTTTGATTTTATGCAAAAAAATAGCAAAAATAGAAATTTGTATGTGTTAGTCTTCAATCACGAAGTTTTTTCAGAAAAACATGAAAAATGAAGTATTTTGCTCATTTTAGAGAACTATTTTGGACCCTTTTAGAAAAAATGATAATTGATATTTTTGAAGGTGTTAGACTTCAGTTTTTGATTTTCTGCAAAAAATAGGAAAAATTGAAAATTGTATGTGTTAGTCTTCATTCGCGGAATTTTTTGAGAAAATCATGAAAAATGAAGTATATTGCTCATTTTAGAGAACTATTTTGGTCTTTTTTAGAAAAAATGATAATTGATATTTTTGAAGGTGTTAGACTTAAGTTTTTGATTTTTTGCAAAAAATAGGAAAAATAGAAATTTGTATGTGTTAGTCTTCAATCACGAAGTTTTTTGAGAAAAACATGAGAAATGAAGTATTTTGCTCATTTTAGAGAACAAATTTGGACCCTTTTAGAAAAAATGATAATTGGTATTTTTGAAGGTGTTAGACTTCAGTTTTTGATTTTCTGCAAAAAATTGGAAAAATTGAAATTTATATGTGTTAGTCTTTATTCACGGAATTTTTTGAGAAAAACATGAAAAATGAAGTATTTTCCTCATTTTAGAGAACTATTTTGGTCTTTTTTAGAAAAAATGATAATTGATATTTTTGAAGGTGTTAGACTTCAGTTTTTGATTTTATGCAAAAAATAGGAAAAATAGAAATTTGTATGTGTTAGTCTTCAATCACGAAGTTTTTTGAGAAAAACATGAAAAATGAAGTATTTTGCTGATTTTAGAGAACTATTTTGGACCCTTTTAGAAAAAATGATAATTGATATTTTCGAAGGTGTTAGACTTCAGTTTTTGATTTTCTGCAAAAAATTGGAAAAATTGAAATTTATATGTGTTAGTCTTCAATGACGAAGTTTTTTGAGAAAAACATGAAAAATGAAGTATTTTGCTCATTTTAGAGAACTATTTTGGACCCTTTTAGAAAAAATGATAATTGATATTTTTGAAGGTGTTAGACTTCAGTTTTTGATTTTCTGCAAAAAATTGGAAAAATTGAAATTTGTATGTGGTAGTCTTCATTCACGGAATTTTTTGAGAAAAACATGAAAAATCAAGTATTTAGCTCATTTTAGAAAAACTATTTTGATCTTTCTTAGAAAAAATGATAATTGATATTTTTGAAGGTGTTAGACTTCAGTTTTTTATTTTATGCAAAAAATGGGAAAAATTGAAAATTGTATGTGTTAGTCTTCAATCTAGGAGTTTTTTGAGAAAAACATGAAAAATGAAGTATTTTGCTAATTATAGAGAACTATTTTGGTCTTTTTTAGAAAAAAATGATAACTGATATTTTTGAAGGTGTTAGACTTCAGTTTTTGATTTTTTGCAAAAAAAAGGAAAAATAGAAATTTGTATGTGTTAGTCTTCAATCACGAAGTTTTTTGAGAAAAACATGAAAAATGAAGTATTTTGCTCATTTTAGAGAACTATTTTGGACCCTTTTAGAAAAAATGATAATTGAGATTTTCGAAGGTGTTAGACTTCAGTTTTTGATTTTCTGGAAAAAATTGGAAAAATTGAAAATTGTATGTGTTAGTCTTCATTCACGGAATTTTTTGAGAAAAACATGAAAAATGAAGTATTTTGCTCATTTTAGAGAGCTATTTTGGTCTTTTTTAGAAAAAATGATAATTGATATTTTTGAAGGTGTTACACTTCAGTTTTTTATTTTTTGAAAAAATAGGAAAAATAGAAATTTGTATGTGTTAGTCTTCAATCACGGGGTTTTTTGAGAAAAACATGAAAAATGAAGTATTTTGCTCATTTTAGAGAACTAATTTGGACCCTTTTAGAAAAAATGACAATTGATATTTTTGAAGGTGTTAGACTTCAGTTTTTGATTTTATGCAAAAAAATAGGAAAAATAGAAATTTGTATGTGTTAGTCTTCAATCACGAAGTTTTTTGAGAAAAACATGAAAAATGAAGTATTTTGCTCATTTTAGAGAACTATTTTGGACCCTTCTAGAAAAAATGATAATTGATATTTTTGAAGTTGTTAGACTTCAGTTTTTGATTTGCTGCAAAAAATTGGAAAAATTGAAATTTGTATGTGGTAGTCTTCATTCACGGAATTTTTTGAGAAAAACATGAAAAAGGAAGTATTTTGCTCATTTTAGAGAACTATTTTGGTCTTTTTTAGAAAAAATGATAATTGATATTTTTGAAGGTGTTAGACTTCAGTTTTTGATTTTATGCAAAAAATAGGAAAAATAGAAATTTGTATGTGTTAGTCTTCAATCCAGGAGTTTTTTGAGAAAAACATGCAAAATGAAGTATTTTGCTCATTTTAGAGAACTATTTTGGTCTTTTTTAGAAAAAATGATAATTGATATTTTTGAAGGTGTTAGACTTTAGTTTTTGATTTTTTGCAAAAAATAGGAAAAATAGAAATTTGTGTGTGTTAGTCTTCAATCACGATGTTTTTTGAGAAAAACATGAAAAATGAACTATTTTGCTCATTTTAGAGAACTAATTTGGACCCTTTTAGAAAAAATGACAATTGATATTTTTGAAGGTGTTAGACTTCATTTTTTGATTTTTTGCAAAAAATACGAAAAATAGAAATTTGTATGTGTTAGTCTTCAATCACGAAGTTTTTTGAGAAAAACATGAAAAATGAAGTATTTTGCTCATTTTAGAGAACTATTTTGGACTCTTTTAGAAAAAATGATAATTGATATTTTTCAACGTGTTAGACTTCAGTTTTTGATTTTTGCAAAAAATAGGAAAAATAGAAATTTGTATGTGTTAGTCTTCAATCACGAAGTATTTTGAGAAAAACATGAAAAACGAAGTATTTTGCTCATTTTAGAGAACTATTTTGGACCCTTTTAGAAAAAATGATAATTGATATTTTTGAAGGTGTTAGACTTCAGTTTTTGATTTTATTCGAAAAATAGGAAAAATAGAAATTTGTATGTGTTAGTCTTCAATCCCGAAGTTTTTTGAGAAAAACATGAAAATTGAAGTATTTTGCTCAATTTAGAGAACTATTTTGGTCTTTTTTAGAAAAAATGATAATTGATATTTTTGAAGGTGTTAGACTTCAGTTTTTGATTTTTTGCAAAAAAAAGGAAAAATAGAAATTTGTATGTGTTAGTCTTCAATCACGAAGTTTTTTGAGAAAAACATGAAAAATGAAGTATTTTGCTCATTTTAGAGAACTATTTTGGACCCTTTTAGAAAAAATGATAATTGATATTTTTGAAGGTGTTAGACTTCAGTTTTTGATTTTCTGCAAAAAATTGGAAAAATTGAAATTTGTAGGTGGTAGTCTTCATTCACGGAATTTTTTGAGAAAAACATGAAAAATCAAGTATTTTGCTCATTTTAGAAAAACTATTTTGATCTTTCTTAGAAAAAATGATAATTGATATTTTTGAAGGTGTTAGACTTCAGTTTTTTATTTTATGCAAAAAATGGGAAAAATTGAAAATTGTATGTGTTAGTCTTCAATCTAGGAGTTTTTTGAGAAAAACATGAAAAATGAAGTATTTTGCTAATTATAGAGAACTATTTTGGTCTTTTTTAGAAAAAAATGATAATTGATATTTTTGAAGGTGTTAGACTTCAGTTTTTGATTTTTTGCAAAAAAAAGGAAAAATAGAAATTTGTATGTGTTAGTCTTCAATCACGAAGTTTTTTGAGAAAAACATGAGAAATGAAGTATTTTGCTCATTTTAGAGAACTAATTTGGACCCTTTTAGAAAAAATGATAATTGATATTTTTGAAGGTGTTAGACTTCAGTTTTTGATTTTCTGCAAAAAATTGGAAAAATTGAAATTTGTATGTGGTAGTCTTCATTCACGGAATTTTTTGAGAAAAACATGAAAAAGGAAGTATTTTGCTCATTTTAGAGAACTATTTTGGTCTTTTTTAGAAAAAATGATAATTGATATTTTTGAAGGTGTTAGACTTCAGTTTTTGATTTTATGCAAAAAATAGGAAAAATAGAAATTTGTATGTGTTAGTCTTCAATCCAGGAGTTTTTTGAGAAAAACATGCAAAATGAAGTATTTTGCTCATTTTAGAGAACTATTTTGGTCTTTTTTAGAAAAAATGATAATTGATATTTTTGAAGGTGTTAGACTTTAGTTTTAGATTTTTTGCAAAAAATAGGAAAAATAGAAATTTGTGTGTGTTAGTCTTCAATCACGAAATTTTTTGAGAAAAACATGAAAAATGAAGTATTTTGCTCATTTTAGAGAACTATTTTGGACCCTTTTAGAAAAAATGATAATTGATATTTTTGAAGGTGTTAGACTTCAGTTTTTGATTTTATGCAAAAAATAGGAAAAATAGAAATTTGTATGTGTTAGTCTTCAATCCCGAAGTTTTTTGAGAAAAACATGAAAAATGAAGTATTTTGCTCAATTTAGAGAACTATTTTGGTCTTTTTTAGAAAAAATGATAATTGATATTTTTGAAGGTGTTAGACTTCAGTTTTTGATTTTTTGCAAAAAAAAAGGAAAAATAGAAATTTGTATGTGTTAGTCTTCAATCACGAAGTTTTTTGAGAAAAACATGAAAAATGAACTATTTTGCTCATTTTAGAGAACTATTTTGGACCCTTTTAGAAAAAATGATAATTGATATTTTTGAAGGTGTTAGACTTCAGTTTTTTATTTTATGCAAAAATGGGAAAAATTGAAAATTGTATGTGTTAGTCTTCAATCTAGGAGTTTTTTGAGAAAAACATGAAAAATGAAGTATTTTGCTAATTATAGAGAACTATTTTGGTCTTTTTTAGAAAAAAATGATAATTGATATTTTTGAAGGTGTTAGACTTCAGTTTTTGATTTTTTGCAAAAAAAAGGAAAAATATAAATTTGTATGTGTTAGTCTTCAATCACGAAGTTTTTTGAGAAAAACATGAGAAATGAAGTATTTTGCTCATTTTAGAGAACTAATTTGGACCCTTTTAGAAAAAATGATAATTGATATTTTTGAAGGTGTTAGACTTCAGTTTTTGATTTTCTGCAAAAAATTGGAAAAATTGAAATTTGTATGTGGTAGTTGTTGGTTCAAATTTCCTGATAGTTTGATTATTTCAAAACACTGTCATTACTAATGTATACATCCAGAAAAGTGCAGGATAACATAGGTACGATACGAAGATGAAGGAGAACTTGTGAAGGAGGACTTCATTGGATTACATCAAGAATCAGGACATGAAGTCTCAACATAAACAAGAAAAGAAGAACACAAGGAAGGCCATTGGAATACATCAAGACTCAAGATGTTGAAGCCTTCCGTGAGTGGGATACGCCACAAATAAACCATAGGTACAAACCTAGTAGAACTCAAGTAAAATCATGTTCAAAATAACAAAGAGTTCAGTCAAGCAGGAAGTGCGTTCTGAACGAACTCAAAGTCCGTTCAGAACGGACTTGCTAAATATCAAAGCTTTAAAGCTTGATTAGAACCAAACGTGTCACAGGGATGTGTACGTTCGAACGAACAATCATGTCCGTTCGAACGGATAATTATAATCCGTTCACCCACCTTCTGAGTGCGTTGAACGGACAATCCTTCCTGTGAACGGAAAACGTCACAGGGATGTGTACGTTCGAACGAACACACGTGTGCATTCGAACGGACAACCTGGAATCCGTTCACCCACTTTTCAGTGCGTTGAACGGACTCTTGTTCCTGTGAACGCAAAATGCTATGTATAATTGAGTCCGTTACGAACGGACATTGTCCGTTCGAACGGACCCAAGATGTACTTGCACGTTATTTTGAAACGGCTAGTGCAAACTTCAAGTGCGTTATGAACGGACTGTATGCGTTCGAACGCACTGCAAGTTTTCTGAAGGATTTCTATAGAGAGTATAAATAGAATCCTTCATGGGTCTCTCTCTCCGACTTCCTCAATTTCAAACTTTCAAACCTAAAAGAGAGAAACCCTAAGCTGTGATTTTCTATATCCATTGATAGCTTGAGAAACCTCTTTAGATCGTTGATCTACTTTCGATATTCTCCACTAATCGTATCCCACTCACTTGACCGATCACGTTGTAGCTCGATTAGTGAAAAAGTGTAATAGGCTAGTGCAACAAAGTGTAAAGAGCCAAAGCTATAGATCGATAGAAGCGTGTAAATCGATCTAGGCAAATCCTTGTAATCGAGTTGAGTTGGAATTCAATCGAAAGCCAAAAAGAGGCACAAGGCATTCCCGGAGACGTAGGTACTCGCAAATAATTGAGTCGGTCAATTAAGCGAGTAAAGGGTGAGTTAAAGCTACAAAGCAACCACCTACCGAACTTCGTAAACAAACATCTTGTGTCAAAGTGTTTGTACGGTATCATCTTTATCATCTAAATTATTATTTATTCCGCACCGTAAATTAGGTTTAAATCTAAACTAAGTGTAAGTTAGATTGCCGAATTTACCCCCCTCTAGGTTAGAATTAACCAACAATTGGTATCAGAGCAAGGTACTAACCATCTCTTTGAGTAGTAGGGATAACTTGTACTTAACGATCAAATGGCCGAAATTAATCCTATTGTACAAAACTCATCGATAAATCCGATAAATACCGTACCCAAATCAAATATATCAAACTCACGTGAATTAGATGGAACCAATTGGAGTTCTTGGAAGAAATGCATGCTAAATACATTCGCTCTCCAAGGACTTGACAAGGTAGTGTTACGAGGCTTTGTCTTGGACCAAGAGGTTGACACGGACGGAAATGTAACCTACCCTGATCAAACTAGGGAAGATAGAACTAATGACCTTTACGCTCAAAACTTAATACTGAACAACGTAATTAGTTCTATCGGATCGCTAGTTGATCATTGTGAAAACTCATATGAAATGTGGCGTATGCTCAATGAGAGATACGAGGGTACATCTCAAATGAGAAGAACTAATATCATCGGACTTGAACAAGAATTCAACAATCTTCGAATGATTGAGGGAGAGTCCGTTGATAAAATCTGGGCAAAAATCAATGTACTAAAAACCCGATATGCCACCCAAAATGCACCTCTTACTGATGATAGAATTATTGCTAGATTGCTTCAATCTATGCCCCGTAGTTGGGAATCTTTACGTGTAGCTTTAGGTACAGCGGTAGCTTCACAAGACCTCACGCCTGAAGAATTGGTAAGTCAATTCCGAAATTTCGAAATTCGACTCAAGCAACTCGATGAAGAACAAGGAATCTACATACCCTCTCCTCACTCCAAAACCGTAGCTTTGCCCGCCTTGAATGCAAGCAATGACGACAACGAAATGGATGATCTCACGTTGCGACTCCTAGAGTGGCAAAGGGACGAGAAGCGATTCAACGAGAATCGGAAACAAAAGGGGCTAAAGCTCCATTGCTTTTGGTGCAAGAAAATTGGACACATGATGGAGTCATGTTGGACTCTCCATCCGGAAAATTCGAGGTGGATCAAAAAGGATGAGGACCACAAGGACCGGGAAAGGCGAGAGCCCCGATACGAAAGAAGATACGAGGACAAGGGGCGAGAAAATCGTCAAAACTACAAAGGTAAAGAAATCAATAAGAAAAAGGCATATAAAGCTAACGTCGATTGTAGGTGGGGAGAAACGGACGGATCAAGCTCATCATCCGACACGGATGGTCCGTCAAGTCGACACACCGCAAACCTTGCACTCATGGTAAGGATAGATCCTCCACTAATGAGCGCAGTGGAAGCGGCCATCAAATCTCTTCGTATTGAACGAGGTCTAACTACTACACATCACACGCCCATGGTTGTGGACTCGGAACCATCTACTCCCAATACCAGCTCAACACATGACCAATGTCATGAGGTACGTACATACTCTCTGCTTGACATAGAATCGATACATAAATCTAAATTTTCTCCCGCATTCGAACTAGAACTCGAATCTTGTGACGAGTTTCTTAGAGATGAAGGGAACTCTCAACTAAATGAGGGTAAACTTGAGAGCCAAACACAAGCTCTCGAGGATAAGGTAGCCTCTCTTGAGCTATCCATTTTGACATATAAAACTCAAATAAATGAATTTAAAGGTTTTTCAAAGTGTGAGTGTCAAACCATTAAAGGTGAGATTTCTCATCTAAAAGTCGAAATTCAAACTCTTAAAGTTGAAAATGAATCCCTGAAGAAGGCTTGTGCAAATATTGCATTGAGTCCTCCCTCATTGGATGATGTTTTAAGATCGTCATTGATAGGACAAAAGCCAAATGACAAATCCGGTTTAGGATATAAGAAAAATACCGGTAATAAACCCAATTTTTCAATATCTCAAAATCAAAAATCTAAATGGGAAAATAATAAAGTAAGTAGTCATGGAAATGCTTTCATGTACCATGACTACAACAAAGGTAAATATGCTAAAAATGAACAACCTAAACGTGTCAATAATAATTATAGGAAAAATCACTTTACACAAAATTCACAACCTAGACATACTAATTTGGGAAGAACCGATTGTTTGTTCAAAAGGGGACCAAATGGGTATTTCTATGAAGTGACAAACTACACCGAAGCTTCATATCAACAAGGGCCTCCCAAACATTTCACCAACACACGTAAACAATTTAAACAAAATAATTTTAAGCAAAATAAATTTAAATCAAATAACCTTTATCAAATGCCAAAATCGATAACTTCTAAGAGAAGTAATCCGAATCAACTCTCAGACTATTTTGTGAAGAGTACCACACCCACAAATAAGCCCACCGTAGCCTTGTGCAACTATTGTTGTAAAATTGGTCATGTCTCAACTAGTTGTGATCTTCGCAATCCAAAATTAACGTCAAACTCAATATGGATGCGTAAAGATCGTCACTCGATGGGTCCCTCTACGTCTTTCGGTATAGGACCTCCTAGGGATTAAGCCCTAACATGAAGAACTATACTCCTTAGTATTCCACACCTTAAGCCAAATATGTAAGGAGAGTATAGGAAATGGGCTAAATTAAATTCTAGTCAAATTGGTCGAGTCTCATGTAGCTACCTCACAAGTGTTAATAGAGGACTACATTAGAACACTTGTCTCGGTAAATAAATCACAAATTCAGTCCAGTGATCACATCTCAGGAACCAGTCCGTTCGAACGAAAAACATGTGCGTTTGGAACGGACAAATGAAGTCACCAAATACCCTATTAACTGTCTCAAGTCCGGTAGAACGGACTAAAATGCGTTCGAAACGGACAACTGAACTATAAGATCCAAAGTCACAGTTAAATTATGGCACCATCAAATTTCGTTACCAGGATTAAGTGCGTTCGAACGTACATTTAAATGTGTTCCGAACGGAAAAATGAAATATAGGATTATGGCACCGGATCATCCTTTGGTGCCGATTCTTAGTGTCAACAGTATTCAGTGCGCTCGAACGAACAAATAATGCGTTCGAACGCACATGCCTCATTCAGCGAACCTACTTCAAACCCTTACACTCGCGCCGTTTCATATTCTGGCGCCTCTTCTCAGTTGTGTGTGCGTTCTAACGCACATAGGAGTCCGTTCGAACGGACTTAACAACTTCCCAGATACAACTTAAAAACCCGAAATAGCGCCTTTCTCAGACATGAATGCGTTCCAACGCACTTGAGAAGTGCGTTCGAACGGACACGTCGTAATAACTCTTCATCTACATGCAACCGACTACATTCAATGGATGTGATGGCCCCTTTTTCCCTTACGGCGTGACTTGAAGGGACACGATTTCATCAGTTACTTAGCCCCCCTTCATTCTCTCTCCTTGTTTCTTTTCAAAAACTCTCTCTCTCCTTGTTTCTCTTCCAAAACTCTCTCTCTCTCTCAGAAAGACTAAAACCTTCAACAACAGCCATGGACGCCTCAAACTCGAGATCGAAAGCCAAGGCAAAGGGGAAGAAGATAGTAGGCGAGAGTTCGAACGCTCAAAGAAGAATGAAGCAAGCGGCCAAGAAGCCTACTCTTGAAGAACGCATTCAAAGTGACTATGACTTCTCTGACCCAAACAACGAGCATCTGTTTCGAACTCCGGAGGCTGGTATCCTCTTCCATGAATGGGTATCCAAGAGACCAATTGCTCCATGCTACTACTACGAGTTTCCGCCAAACATACATCACCTCCTCGACAAAGTCGAGGAAATCGAACGTCAATGGGGATTCGCGAATTTAGCATGCCTAAACGTCAAATCGTATGATGTAATCACGCGACTATTTTACGCAAACGCTGAATTCCACCGTGACGAAGAAAAGGTAACGTCATACATCCTCGGTGAAGATGTCGAAATCTCTATCAAAAACTTGAATGTTTTGCTCGGACTAAGGGACGACGGAGAGAAAATCTACGACACTCGCAAGGCGAGAATCGAAGCTGCCATCACGGGTATCAGACCTGGGCAAGGGGCATCTCACTTGGCCGCCCATGAACAGTTTATATGGGCCATCGGTAATAACATTCTCACTCCCTCAGAAAAATTTAAGATGAATCTCGAACAGAGGGATATTATACTCTTGCATCGCATGTGGTACAAGGATCAACTACCCATCCACGTGCCCTTTCTCATCACAAGCCACATGGAAAGTGTAATGAGTCACAAGAACGCGTCCTTGCCATACGGAACATTGATTGCCCGTATGTTGGAACTCCAAGGTATTGAGATACCACTGAGCGACTGGGATTTTCGACCGAAATCACCAATCAACCTTGCATCCGATGCAAACCTCCGACGGTTTGGATATCGGTATTCGCCTAGCATCCTAGGATGGATTATTGACTCCGCAAAGGATGCAGTGGCGTATCACCTTCCCCGCGATCCTACCCGGTGGACGAAGGGCAACACCTTGGACGAGGAAGAGGACAACGTCGACCCAACCAATACCGATGAAAGCGGTGAAGAACCAGCTCCCAAACGAAAGAGGAATGTGGGAAAGGGGGAATCCTCAAATGCCCAAACGGAACGGGATGATAAGAGGTTTGCCTATGTGAAGGAGATGCTCGACGAAATGGATGAGCGCATGGAGCAGCACGGAAGAGCAATGCATGATGCGTTTCGTGTATCTGAAGCACGGATGCTTGAGAACGTGGATCGTCAATTTGCCGATCTTTATGTTCATCTTGAGAACAGGTTCGGACCGCACCATTAATTCCTAACCCGAGCCAGATGAAGTGTGATCAACCTTGGTTGTGGTGTGTGTTGCGTCGTAGTATATTATGTTATGTTATGTCTAAAGTATTGAGTATACATGAGAGTATGTGAGAACTTATAAAAACTTTGATGTGTGTCGGTATGATTGAACAATTAGGTCTATTGAGTAATTGTGTTTGACGAATAATTATGGTATTATGTCAGTAAACTTGTGCATTCATTTTATTATCCTATTTTGATTTAGTGTTCGTACACTCATCAGTATAAATTCTGTGAAATTTTTGTCAGTCCAGAAGCAAGTGCGTTCGAACGCATTACGTTTTCCGTTCGGAACGCACACACAAAAACTGTTATATTTTCTTAAAAATCTGCTAAATTTTGAAAAGATTGTCATCATTCAAACCAAAAGAAATTGATCATATTTACGAGCTCATACATTCATCAATTCATTCTTTGAGGGGGAGCTCACATTTAGGGGGAGCCTTCCGTTGTTGAAGTCTCCTTGGCCCTTTTGATCTCTTTCAAAATGGGGGAGAAACGATCGTACGGAAAGTTCTCAACTAAATGGTGAAACTCTCCAAACCGACAGTGTTTTGAAAGTAATCAAAAGGGGGAGTTTGTTGGTTCAAATTTCCTGATAGTTTGATTATTTCAAAACACTGTCATTACTAATGTATACATCCAGAAAAGTGCAGGATAACATAGGTACGATACGAAGATGAAGGAGAACTTGTGAAGGAGGACTTCATTGGATTACATCAAGAATCAGGACATGAAGTCTCAACATAAACAAGAAAAGAAGAACACAAGGAAGGCCATTGGAATACATCAAGACTCAAGATGTTGAAGCCTTCCGTGAGTGGGATACGCCACAAATAAACCATAGGTACAAACCTAGTAGAACTCAAGTAAAATCATGTTCAAAATAACAAAGAGTTCAGTCAAGCAGGAAGTGCGTTCTGAACGAACTCAAAGTCCGTTCAGAACGGACTTGCTAAATATCAAAGCTTTAAAGCTTGATTAAAACCAAACGTGTCACAGGGATGTGTACGTTCGAACGAACAATCATGTCCGTTCGAACGGATAATTATAATCCGTTCACCCACCTTCTGAGTGCGTTGAACGGACAATCCTTCCTGTGAACGGAAAACGTCACAGGGATGTGTACGTTCGAACGAACACACATGTGCGTTCGAACGGACAACCTGGAATCCGTTCACCCACTTTTCAGTGCGTTGAACGGACTCTTGTTCCTGTGAACGCAAAATGCTATGTATAATTGAGTCCGTTACGAACGGACATTGTCCGTTCGAACGGACCCAAGATGTACTTGCACGTTATTTTGAAACGGCTAGTGCAAACTTCAAGTGCGTTATGAACGGACTGTATGCGTTCGAACGCACTGCAAGTTTTCTGAAGGATTTCTATAGAGAGTATAAATAGAATCCTTCATGGGTCTCTCTCTCCGACTTCCTCAATTTCAAACTTTCAAACCTAAAAGAGAGAAACCCTAAGCTGTGATTTTCTATATCCATTGATAGCTTGAGAAACCTCTTTAGATCGTTGATCTACTTTCGATATTCTCCACTAATCGTATCCCACTCACGTGACCGATCACGTTGTAGCTCGATTAGTGAAAAAGTGTAATAGGCTAGTGCAACAAAGTGTAAAGAGCCAAAGCTATAGATCGATAGAAGCGTGTAAATCGATCTAGGCAAATCCTTGTAATCGAGTTGAGTTGGAATTCAATCGAAAGCCAAAAAGAGGCACAAGGCATTCCCGGAGACGTAGGTACTCGCAAATAATTGAGTCGTTCAATTAAGCGAGTAAAGGGTGAGTTAAAGCTACAAAGCAACCACCTACCGAACTTCGTAAACAAACATCTTGTGTCAAAGTGTTTGTACGGTATCATCTTTATCATCTAAATTATTATTTATTCCGCACCGTAAATTAGGTTTAAATCTAAACTAAGTGTAAGTTAGATTGCCGAATTTACCCCCCTCTAGCTTAGAATTAACCAACAGTAGTCTTCATTCACGGAATTTTTTGAGAAAAACATGAAAAAGGAAGTATTTTGCTCATTTTAGAGAACTATTTTGGTTTTTTTTAGAAAAAATGATAATTGATATTTTTGAAGGTGTTAGACTTCAGTTTTTGATTTTATGCAAAAAATAGGAAAAATAGAAATTTGTATGTGTTAGTCTTCAATCCAGGAGTTTTTTGAGAAAAACATGCAAAATGAAGTATTTTGCTCATTTTAGAGAACTATTTTGGTCTTTTTTAGAAAAAATGATAATTGATATTTTTGAAGGTGTTAGACTTTAGTTTTAGATTTTTTGCAAAAAATAGGAAAAATAGAAATTTGTGTGTGTTAGTCTTCAATCACGAAGTTTTTTGAGAAAAACATGAAAAATGAAGTATTTTGCTCATTTTAGAGAACTATTTTGGACCCTTTTAGAAAAAATGATAATTGATATTTTTGAAGGTGTTAGACTTCAGTTTTTGATTTTATGCAAAAAATAGGAAAAATAGAAATTTGTATGTGTTAGTCTTCAATCCCGAAGTTTTTTGAGAAAAACATGAAAAATGAAGTATTTTGCTCAATTTAGAGAACTATTTTGGTCTTTTTTAGAAAAAATGATAATTGATATTTTTGAAGGTGTTAGACTTCAGTTTTTGATTTTTTGCAAAAAAAAGGAAAAATAGAAATTTGTATGTGTTAGTCTTCAATCACGAAGTTTTTTGAGAAAAACATGAAAAATGAACTATTTTGCTCATTTTAGAGAACTATTTTGGACCCTTTTAGAAAAAATGATAATTGATATTTTTGAAGGTGTTAGACTTCAGTTTTTGATTTTCTGCAAAAAATTGGAAAAATTGAAATTTGTATGTGTTAATCTTCAATCACGAAGTTTTTTGAGAAAAACATGAAAAATCAAGTATTTTGCTCATTTTAGAAAAACTATTTTGATCTTTCTTAGAAAAAATGATAATTGATATTTTTGAAGGTGTTAGACTTCAGTTTTTTATTTTATGCAAAAAATGGGAAAAATTGAAAATTGTATGTGTTAGTCTTCAATCTAGGAGTTTTTTGAGAAAAACATGAAAAATGAAGTATTTTGCTAATTATAGAGAACTATTTTGGTCTTTTTTAGAAAAAAATGATAATTGATATTTTTGAAGGTGTTAGACTTCAGTTTTAGATTTTTTGCAAAAAAAAGGAAAAATAGAAATTTGTATGTGTTAGTCTTCAATCACGATGTTTTTTGAGAAAAACATGAGAAATGAAGTATTTTGCTCATTTTAGAGAACTAATTTGGACCCTTTTAGAAAAAATGATAATTGATATTTTTGAAGGTGTTAGACTTCAGTTTTTGATTTTCTGCAAAAAATTGGAAAAATTGAAATTTGTATGTGGTAGTCTTCATTCACGGAATTTTTTGAGAAAAACATGAAAAAGGAAGTATTTTGCTCATTTTAGAGAACTATTTTGGTCTTTTTTAGAAAAAATGATAATTGATATTTTTGAAGGTGTTAGACTTCAGTTTTTGATTTTATGCAAAAAATAGGAAAAATAGAAATTTGTATGTGTTAGTCTTCAATCCAGGAGTTTTTTGAGAAAAACATGCAAAATGAAGTATTTTGCTCATTTTAGAGAACTATTTTGGTCTTTTTTAGAAAAAATGATAATTGATATTTTTGAAGGTGTTAGACTTTAGTTTTTGATTTTTTGCAAAAAATAGGAAAAATAGAAATTTGTGTGTGTTAGTCTTCAATCACGAAGTTTTTTGAGAAAAACATGAAAAATGAAGTATTTTGCTCATGTTAGAGAACTAATTTGGACCCTTTTAGAAAAAATGACAATTGATATTTTTGAAGGTGTTAGACTTCAGTTTTTGATTTTTTGCAAAAAATAGGAAAAATAGAAATTTGTATGTGTTAGTCTTCAATCACGAAGTATTTTGAGAAAAACATGAAAAATGAAGTATTTTGCTCATTTTAGAGAACTATTTTGGACCCTTTTAGAAAAAATGATAATGGATATTTTTGAATGTGTTAGACTTCAGTTTTTGATTTTATGCAAAAAATAGGAAAAATAGAAATTTGTATGTGTTAGTCTTCAATCACGAAGTTTTTTGAGAAAAACATGAAAAATGAAGTATTTTGCTCAACTTAGAGAACTATTTTGGTCTTTTTAAGAAAAAATGATAATTGATATTTTTGAAGGTGTTAGACTTCAGTTTTTGATTTTTTGCAAAAAAAAGGAAAAATAGAAATTTGTATGTGTTAGTCTTCAATCACGAAGTTTTTTGAGAAAAACATGAAAAATGAAGTATTTTGCTCATTTTAGAGAACTATTTTGGACCCTTTTAGAAAAAATGATAATTGATATTTTTGAAGGTGTTAGACTTCAGTTTTTGATTTTCTGCAAAAAATTGGAAAAATTGAAATTTGTATGTGGTAGTCTTCATTCACGGAATTTTTTGAGAAAAAACATGAAAAATCAAGTATTTTGCTCATTTTAGAAAAACTATTTTGATCTTTCTTAGAAAAAATGATAATTGATATTTTTGAAGGTGTTAGACTTCAGTTTTTTATTTTATGCAAAAAATGGGAAAAATAGAAATTTGTATGTGTTAGTCTTCAATCTAGGAGTTTTTTGAGAAAAACATGAAAAATGAAGTATTTTGCTAATTATAGAGAACTATTTTGGTCTTTTTTAGAAAAAATGATAATTGATATTTTTGAAGGTGTTAGACTTCAGTTTTTGATTTTTTGCAAAAAAAAGGAAAAATAGAAATTTGTATGTGTTAGTCTTCAATCACGAAGTTTTTTGAGAAAAACATGAAAAATGAAGTATTTTGCTCATTTTAGAGAACTATTTTGGACCCTTTTAGAAAAAATGATAATTGATATTTTTGAAGGTGTTAGACTTCAGTTTTTGATTTTCTGCAAAAAATTGGAAAAATTGATATTTGTATGTGGTAGTCTTCATTCACGGAATTTTTTGAGAAAAACATGAAAAAGGAAGTATTTTGCTCATTTTAGAGAACTATTTTGGTCTTTTTTAGAAAAAATGATAATTGATATTTTTGAAGGTGTTAGACTTCAGTTTTTGATTTTTTGCAAAAAATAGAAAAAAATAGAAATTTGTATGTGTTAGTCTTCAATCCAGGAGTTTTTTGAGAAAAACATGAAAAATGAAGTATTTTGCTCATTTTAGAGAACTATTTTGGTGTTTTTTACAAAAAATGATAATTGATATTTTTGAAGGTGTTAGACTTCATTTTTTGATTTTTTGCAAAAAAAAGGAAAAATATAAATTTGTATGTGTTAGTCTTCAATCACGAAGTTTTTTGAGAAAAATATGAAAAATGAAGTATTTTGCTCATTTTAGAGAACTATTTTGGACTCTTTTAGAAAAAATGATAATTGATATTTTTGAAGGTGTTAGACTTCAGTTTTTGATTTTTTGCAAAAAATAGGAAAAATAGAAATTTGTATGTGTTAGTCTTCAATCACGAAGTTTTTTGAGAAAAACATGAAAAATGAAGTATTTTGCTCATTTTTGAGAACTATTTGGGACCCATTTAGAAAAAATGATAATTGATATTTTTGAAGGTGTTAGACTTCAGTTTTTGATTTTATGCAAAAAATAGGAAAAATAGAAATTTGTATGTGTTAGTCTTCAATCCCGGAGTTTTTTGAGAAAAACATGAAAAATGATGTATTTTGCTCATTTTAGAGAACTATTTTGGTCTTTTTTAGAAAAAATGATAATTGATTTTTTTGAAGGTGTTAGACTTCAGTTTTTGATTTTTTGCAAAAAATAGGAAAAATAAAAATTTGTATGTGTTAGTCTTCAATCACGAAGTTTTTTGAGAAAAAAATGAAAAATGAAGTATTTTGCTCATTTTAGAGAACTATTTTGGACTCTTTTAGAAAAATTGATAATTGATATTTTTGAAGGCGTTTGACTTCAGTTTTTGATTTTTTGCAAAAAATAGGAAAATTAGAAATTTGTATGTGTTAGTCTTCAATCACGAAGTTTTTTGTGAAAAACATGAAAAATGAAATATTTTGCTCACTTTAGAGAACTATTTTGGACCCTTTTACAAAAAACGATAATTGTTATTTTTGAAGGTGTTAGACTTCAGTTTTTGATTTTCTTCAAAAAATTGGAAAAATTGAAATTTGTATGTGTTAGTCTTCAATCCCGGAGTTTTTTGAGAAAAACATGAAAAATTAAGTATTTTGCTCATTTTAGAGAACTATTTTGGTTTTTCTTAGAAAAAATGATAATTGATATTTTTGAAGGTGTTAGGCTTCAGTTTTTGATTTTTTGCAAAAAATAGGAAAAATAGAAATTTGTATGTGTTAGTCTTCAATGACGAAGTTTTTTGAGAAAAAAATGAAAAATGAAGTATTTTGCTCATTTTAGAGAACTATTTTGGACTCTTTTAGAAAAAATGATAATTGATATTTTTGAAGGTGTTAGACTTCAGTTTTTGATTTTTTGCAAAAAATAGGAAAAATAGAAATTTGTATGTGTTAGTCTTCAATCACGAAGTTTTTTGAGAAAAATATGAAAAATGAAGTATTTTGCTCATTATAGAGAACTATTTTGGACCCTTTTAGAAAAAATTATAATTGATATTTTTGAAGGTGTTAGACTTCAGTTTTTTATTTTTTGCAAAAAATAGGAAAAATAGAAATTTGTATGTGTTAATCTTCAATCACGAAGTTTTTTGAGAAAAACATGAAAAATGAAGTATTTTGATCATTTTAGAGAACTATTTTGGACCCTTTTAGAAAAAATGATAATTGATATTTTTGAAGGTGTTAGACTTCAGTTTTTGATTTTATGCAAAAAATAGGAAAAATAGAAATTTGTATGTGTTAGTCTTCAATCCCGGAGTTTTTTGAGAAAAACATGAAAAATGAAGTATTTTGCTCATTTTAGAGAACTATTTTGGTCTTTTTTAGAAAAAATGACAATTGATATTTTTGAAGGTGTTAGACTACAGTTTTTGATTTTTTGCAAAAAAAAGGAAAAATAGAAATTTGTATGTGTTAGTCTTCAGTCACGAAGTTTTTTGAGAAAAACATGAAAAATGAAGTATTTTGCTAATTTTAGAGAACTAATTTGGACTCTTTTAGAAAAAATGATAATTGATATTTTTGAAGGTGTTAGACTTCAGTTTTTGATTTTTTGCAAAAAATAGGAAAAATAGAAATTTGTATGTGTTAGTCTTCAATCACGAAGTATTTTGAGAAAAACATGAAAAATGAAGTATTTTGCTCATTTTAGAGAACTATTTTGAACCCTTTTAGAAAAAATGATAATTGATATTTTTGAAGGTGTTAGACTTCAGTTTTTGATTTTATGCAAAAAATAGGAAAAATAGAAATTTGTATGTGTTAGTCTTCAATCCCGAAGTTTTTTGAGAAAAACATGAAAAATGAAGTATTTTGCTCAATTTAGAGAACTATTTTGGTCTTTTTTAGAAAAAATGATAATTGATATTTTTGAAGGTGTTAGACTTCAGTTTTTGATTTTTTGCAAAAAAAAGGAAAAATAGAAATTTGTATGTGTTAGTCTTCAATCACGAAGTTTTTTGAGAAAAACATGAAAAATGAAGTATTTTGCTCATTTTACAGAACTATTTTGGACCCTTTTAGAAAAAATGATAATTGATATTTTTGAAGGTGTTAGACTTCAGTTTTTGATTTTCTGCAAAAAATTGGAAAAATTCAAATTTGTATGTGGTAGTCTTCATTCACGGAATTTTTTGAGAAAAACATGAAAAATCAAGTATTTTGCTCATTTTATAAAAACTATTTTGATCTTTCTTAGAAAAAATGATAATTGATATTTTTGAAGGTGTTTGACTTCAGTTTTTGGTTTTTTGCAAAAAATAGGAAAAATATAAATTTGTATGTGTTAGTCTTCAATCACGAAGTTTTTTGAGAAAAACATGAAAAATGAAGTATTTTTCTCATTTTAGAGAACTATTTTGGACTCTTTTAGAAAAAATGATAATTGATATTTTTGAAGGTGTTAGACTTCAGTTTTTGATTTTTTGCAAAAAATAGGAAAAATAGAAATTTGTATGTGTTAGTCTTCAATCACGAAGTTTTTTGATAAAAACATGAAAAATGAAGTATTTTTATCATTTTAGAGAACTATTTTCGACCTTTTTAGAAAAAATGATAATTGATATTTTTGAAGGTGTTAGACTTCAGTTTTTTATTTTATGCAAAAAATGTGAAAAATAGAAATTTGTATGTGTTAGTCTTCAATCTAGGAGTTTTTTGAGAAAAACATGAAAAATGAAGTATTTTGCTAATTATAGAGAACTATTTTGGTCTTTTTTAGAAAAAATGATAATTGATATTTTTGAAGGTGTTAGACTTCAGTTTTTGATTTTTTGCAAAAAAAAGGAAAAATAGAAATTTGTATGTGTTAGTCTTCAATCACGAAGTTTTTTGAGAAAAACATGAAAAATCAAGTATTTTGCTCATTTTAGAGAACTATTTTGGACCCTTTTAGAAAAAATGATAATTGATATTTTTGAAGGTGTTAGACTTCAGTTTTTGATTTTCTGCAAAAAATTGGAAAAATTGAAATTTGTATGTGGTAGTCTTCATTCACGGAATTTTTTGAGAAAAACATGAAAAAGGAAGTATTTTGCTCATTTTAGAGAACTATTTTGCTCTTTTTTAGAAAAAATGATAATTGATATTTTTGAAGGTGTTAGACTTCAGTTTTTGATTTTTTGCAAAAAATAGAAAAAAATAGAAATTTGTATGTGTTAGTCTTCAATCCAGGAGTTTTTTGAGAAAAACATGAAAAATGAAGTATTTTGCTCATTTTAGAGAACTATTTTGGTGATTTTTACAAAAAATGATAATTGATATTTTTGAAGGTGTTAGACTTCATTTTTTGATTTTTTGCAAAAAATAGGAAAAATGGAAATTTGTATGTGTTAGTCTTCAATCACGAAGTTTTTTGAGAAAAAAATGAAAAATGAAGTATTTTGCTCATTTTAGAGAACTATTTTGGACTCTTTTAGAAAAAATGATAATTGATATTTTTGAAGGTGTTAGACTTCAGTTTTTGATTTTTTGCAAAAAATAGGAAAAATAGAAATTTGTATGTGTTAGTCTTCAATCACGAAGTTTTTTGAGAAAAACAAGAAAAATGAAGTATTTTGCTCATTATAGAGAACTATTTTGGACCCTTTTAGAAAAAATTATAATTGATAGTTTTGAAGGTGTTAGACTTCAGTTTTTTATTTTTTGCAAAAAATAGGAAAAATAGAAATTTGTATGTGTTAATCTTCAATCACGAAGTTTTTTGAGAAAAACATGAAAAATGAAGTATTTTGATCATTTTAGAGAACTATTTTGGACCCTTTTAGAAAAAATGATAATTGATATTTTTGAAGGTGTTAGAATTCAGTTTTTGATTTTATTCAAAAAATAGGAAAAATAGAAATTTGTATGTGTTAGTCTTCAATCCCGGAGTTTTTTGAGAAAAACATGAAAAATGAAGTATTTTGCTCATTTTAGAGAACTATTTTGGTCTTTTTTAGAAAAAATGACAATTGATATTTTTGAAGGTGTTAGACTACAGTTTTTGATTTTTTGCAAAAAAAAGGAAATATAGAAATTTGTATGTGTTAGTCTTCAGTCACGAAGTTTTTTGAGAAAAACATGAAAAATGAAGTATTTTGCTCATTTTAGAGAACTAATTTGGACTCTTTTAGAAAAAATGATAATTGATATTTTTGAAGGTGTTAGACTTCAGTTTTTGATTTTTTGCAAAAAATAGGAAAAATAGAAATTTGTATGTGTTGGTCTTCAATCACGAAGTTTTTTGAGAAAAACATGAAAAATGAAGTATTTTGATCATTTTAGAGAACTATTTTGGACCCTTTTAGAAAAAATGATAATTGATATTTTTGAAGGTGTTAGACTTCAGTTTTTGATTTTATGCAAAAAATAGGAAAAATAGAAATTTGTATGTGTTAGTCTTCAATCCCGAAGTTTTTTGAGAAAAACATGAAAAATGAAGTATTTTGATCAATTTAGAGAACTATTTTGGTCTTTTTTAGAAAAAATGATAATTGATATTTTTGAAGGTGTTAGACTTCAGTTTTTGATTTTTTGCAAAAAAAAGGAAAAATAGAAATTTGTATGTGTTAGTCTTCAATCACGAAGTTTTTTGAGAAAAACATGAAAAATGAAGTATTTTGCTCATTTTAGAGAACTATTTTGGACCCTTTTAGAAAAAATGATAATTGATATTTTTGAAGGTGTTAGACTTCAGCTTTTGATTTTCTGCAAAAAATTGGAAAAATTGAAATTTGTATGTGGTAGTCTTCATTCACGGAATTTTTTGAGAAAAACTTGAAAAATCAAGTATTTTGCTCATTTTATAAAAACTATTTTGATCTTTCTTAGAAAAAATGATAATTGATATTTTTGAAGGTGTTTGACTTCAGTTTTTGATTTTTTGCAAAAAATAGGAAAAATATAAATTTGTATGTGTTAGTCTTCAATCACGAAGTTTTTTGAGAAAAACATGAAAAATGAAGTATTTTTCTCATTTTAGAGAACTATTTTGGACTCTTTTAGAAAAAATGATAATTGATATTTTTGAAGGTGTTAGACTTCAGTTTTTGATTTTTTGCAAAAAATAGGAAAAATAGAAATTTGTATGTGTTAGTCTTCAATCACGAAGTTTTTTGAGAAAAACATGAAAAATGAAGTATTTTTATCATTTTAGAGAACTATTTTCGACCTTTTTAGAAAAAATGATAATTGATATTTTTGAAGGTGTTAGACTTCAGTTTTTTATTTTATGCAAAAAATGGGAAAAATAGAAATTTGTATGTGTTAGTCTTCAATCTAGGAGTTTTTTGAGAAAAACATGAAAAATGAAGTATTTTGCTAATTATAGAGAACTATTTTGGTCTTTTTTAGAAAAAATGATAATTGATATTTTTGAAGGTGTTAGACTTCAGTTTTTGATTTTTTGCAAAAAAAAGGAAAAATAGAAATTTGTATGTGTTAGTCTTCAATCACGAAGTTTTTTGAGAAAAACATGAAAAATCAAGTATTTTGCTCATTTTAGAGAACTATTTTGGACCCTTTTAGAAAAAATGATAATTGATATTTTTGAAGGTGTTAGACTTCAGTTTTTGATTTTCTGCAAAAAGTTGGAAAAATTGAAATTTGTATGTGGTAGTCTTCATTCACGGAATTTTTTGAGAAAAACATGAAAAAGGAAGTATTTTGCTCATTTTAGAGAACTATTTTGCTCTTTTTTAGAAAAAATGATAATCGATCTTTTTGAAGGTGTTAGACTTCAGTTTTTGATTTTTTGCAAAAAATAGAAAAAAATAGAAATTTGTATGTGTTAGTCTTCAATCCAGGAGTTTTTTTGAGAAAAACATGAAAAATGAAGTATTTTGCTCATTTTAGAGAACTATTTTGGTGATTTTTACAAAAAATGATAATTGATATTTTTGAAGGTGTTAGATTTCATTTTTTGATTTTTTGCAAAAAATAGGAAAAATAGAAATTTGTATGTGTTAGTCTTCAATCACGAAGTTTTTTGAGAAAAAAATGAAAAATGAAGTATTTTGCTCATTTTAGAGAACTATTTTGGACTCTTTTAGAAAAAATGATAATTGATATTTTTGAAGGTGTTAGACTTCAGTTTTTGATTTTTTGCAAAAAATAGGAAAAATAGAAATTTGTATGTGTTAGTCTTCAATCACGAAGTTTTTTGAGAAAAACATGAAAAATGAAGTATTTTGCTCATTATAGAGAACTATTTTGGACCCTTTTAGAAAAAATTATAATTGATATTTTTGAAGGTGTTAGACTTCAGTTTTTTATTTTTTGCAAAAAATAGGAAAAATAGAAATTTGTATGTGTTAATCTTCAATCACGAAGTTTTTTGAGAAAAACATGAAAAATGAAGTATTTTGATCATTTTAGAGAACTATTTTGGACCCTTTTAGAAAAAATGATAATTGATATTTTTGAAGGTGTTAGACTTCAGTTTTTGATTTTATGCAAAAAATAGGAAAAATAGAAATTTGTATGTGTTAGTCTTCAATCCCGGAGTTTTTTGAGAAAAACATGAAAAATGAAGTATTTTGCTCATTTTAGAGAACTATTTTGGTCTTTTTTAGAAAAAATGACAATTGATATTTTTGAAGGTGTTAGACTACAGTTTTTGATTTTTTGCAAAAAAAAGGAAATATAGAAATTTGTATGTGTTAGTCTTCAGTCACGAAGTTTTTTGAGAAAAACATGAAAAATGAAGTATTTTGCTCATTTTAGAGAACTAATTTGGACTCTTTTAGAAAAAATGATAATTGATATTTTTGAAGGTGTTAGACTTCAGTTTTTGATTTTTTGCAAAAAATAGGAAAAATAGAAATTTGTATGTGTTGGTCTTCAATCACGAAGTTTTTTGAGAAAAACATGAAAAATGAAGTATTTTGATCATTTTAGAGAACTATTTTGGACCCTTTTAGAAAAAATGATAATTGATATTTTTGAAGGTGTTAGACTTCAGTTTTTGATTTTATGCAAAAAATAGGAAAAATAGAAATTTGTATGTGTTAGTCTTCAATCCCGAAGTTTTTTGAGAAAAACATGAAAAATGAAGTATTTTGCTCAATTTAGAGAACTATTTTGGTCTTTTTTAGAAAAAATGATAATTGATATTTTTGAAGGTGTTAGACTTCAGTTTTTGATTTTTTGCAAAAAAAAGGAAAAATAGAAATTTGTATGTGTTAGTCTTCAATCACGAAGTTTTTTGAGAAAAACATGAAAAATGAAGTATTTTGCTCATTTTAGAGAACTATTTTGGACCCTTTTAGAAAAAATGATAATTGATATTTTTGAAGGTGTTAGACTTCAGCTTTTGATTTTCTGCAAAAAATTGGAAAAATTGAAATTTGTATGTGGTAGTCTTCATTCACGGAATTTTTTGAGAAAAACTTGAAAAATCAAGTATTTTGCTCATTTTATAAAAACTATTTTGATCTTTCTTAGAAAAAATGATAATTGATATTTTTGAAGGTGTTTGACTTCAGTTTTTGATTTTTTGCAAAAAATAGGAAAAATATAAATTTGTATGTGTTAGTCTTCAATCACGAAGTTTTTTGAGAAAAACATGAAAAATGAAGTATTTTTCTCATTTTAGAGAACTATTTTGGACTCTTTTAGAAAAAATGATAATTGATATTTTTGAAGGTGTTAGACTTCAGTTTTTGATTTTTTGCAAAAAATAGGAAAAATAGAAATTTGTATGTGTTAGTCTTCAATCACGAAGTTTTTTGAGAAAAACATGAAAAATGAAGTATTTTTATCATTTTAGAGAACTATTTTCGACCTTTTTAGAAAAAATGATTATTGATATTTTTGAAGGTGTTAGACTTCAGTTTTTTATTTTATGCAAAAAATGGGAAAAATAGAAATTTGTATGTGTTAGTCTTCAATCTAGGAGTTTTTTGAGAAAAACATGAAAAATGAAGTATTTTGCTAATTATAGAGAACTATTTTGGTCTTTTTTAGAAAAAATGATAATTGATATTTTTGAAGGTGTTAGACTTCAGTTTTTGATTTTTTGCAAAAAAAAGGAAAAATAGAAATTTGTATGTGTTAGTCTTCAATCACGAAGTTTTTTGAGAAAAACATGAAAAATCAAGTATTTTGCTCATTTTAGAGAACTATTTTGGACCCTTTTAGAAAAAATGATAATTGATATTTTTGAAGGTGTTAGACTTCAGTTTTTGATTTTCTGCAAAAAATTGGAAAAATTGAAATTTGTATGTGGTAGTCTTCATTCACGGAATTTTTTGAGAAAAACATGAAAAAGGAAGTATTTTGCTCATTTTAGAGAACTATTTTGCTCTTTTTTAGAAAAAATGATAATTGATCTTTTTGAAGGTGTTAGACTTCAGTTTTTGATTTTTTGCAAAAAATAGAAAAAAATAGAAATTTGTATGTGTTAGTCTTCAATCCAGGAGTTTTTTTGAGAAAAACATGAAAAATGAAGTATTTTGCTCATTTTAGAGAACTATTTTGGTGATTTTTACAAAAAATGATAATTGATATTTTTGAAGGTGTTAGATTTCATTTTTTGATTTTTTGCAAAAAATAGGAAAAATAGAAATTTGTATGTGTTAGTCTTCAATCACGAAGTTTTTTGAGAAAAAAATGAAAAATGAAGTATTTTGCTCATTTTAGAGAACTATTTTGGACTCTTTTAGAAAAAATGATAATTGATATTTTTGAAGGTGTTAGACTTCAGTTTTTGATTTTTTGCAAAAAATAGGAAAAATAGAAATTTGTATGTGTTAGTCTTCAATCACGAAGTTTTTTGAGAAAAACATGAAAAATGAAGTATTTTGCTCATTATAGAGAACTATTTTGGACCCTTTTAGAAAAAATTATAATTGATATTTTTGAAGGTGTTAGACTTCAGTTTTTTATTTTTTGCAAAAAATAGGAAAAATAGAAATTTGTATGTGTTAATCTTCAATCACGAAGTTTTTTGAGAAAAACATGAAAAATGAAGTATTTTGATCATTTTAGAGAACTATTTTGGACCCTTTTAGAAAAAATGATAATTGATATTTTTGAAGGTGTTAGACTTCAGTTTTTGATTTTTTGCAAAAAAAAAGGAAAAATAGAAATTTGTATGTGTTAGTCTTCAATCACGAAGTTTTTTGAGAAAAACATGAAAAATCAAGTATTTTGCTCATTTTAGAGAACTATTTTGGACCCTTTTAGAAAAAATGATAATTGATATTTTTGAAGGTGTTAGACTTCAGTTTTTGATTTTCTGCAAAAAATTGGAAAAATTGAAATTTGTATGTGGTAGTCTTCATTCACGGAATTTTTTGAGAAAAACATGAAAAAGGAAGTATTTTGCTCATTTTAGAGAACTATTTTGCTCTTTTTTAGAAAAAATGATAATTGATCTTTTTGAAGGTGTTAGACTTCAGTTTTTGATTTTTTGCAAAAAATAGAAAAAAATAGAAATTTGTATGTGTTAGTCTTCAATCCAGGAGTTTTTTTGAGAAAAACATGAAAAATGAAGTATTTTGCTCATTTTAGAGAACTATTTTGGTGATTTTTACAAAAAATGATAATTGATATTTTTGAAGGTGTTAGATTTCATTTTTTGATTTTTTGCAAAAAATAGGAAAAATAGAAATTTGTATGTGTTAGTCTTCAATCACGAAGTTTTTTGAGAAAAAAATGAAAAATGAAGTATTTTGCTCATTTTAGAGAACTATTTTGGACTCTTTTAGAAAAAATGATAATTGATATTTTTGAAGGTGTTAGACTTCAGTTTTTGATTTTTTGCAAAAAATAGGAAAAATAGAAATTTGTATGTGTTAGTCTTCAATCACGAAGTTTTTTGAGAAAAACATGAAAAATGAAGTATTTTGCTCATTATAGAGAACTATTTTGGACCCTTTTAGAAAAAATTATAATTGATATTTTTGAAGGTGTTAGACTTCAGTTTTTTATTTTTTGCAAAAAATAGGAAAAATAGAAATTTGTATGTGTTAATCTTCAATCACGAAGTTTTTTGAGAAAAACATGAAAAATGAAGTATTTTGATCATTTTAGAGAACTATTTTGGACCCTTTTAGAAAAAATGATAATTGATATTTTTGAAGGTGTTAGACTTCAGTTTTTGATTTTATGCAAAAAATAGGAAAAATAGAAATTTGTATGTGTTAGTCTTCAATCCCGGAGTTTTTTGAGAAAAACATGAAAAATGAAGTATTTTGCTCATTTTAGAGAACTATTTTGGTCTTTTTTAGAAAAAATGACAATTGATATTTTTGAATGTGTTAGACTACAGTTTTTGATTTTTTGCAAAAAAAAGGAAAAATAGAAATTTGTATGTGTTAGTCTTCAATCACGAAGTTTTTTGAGAAAAACATGAAAAATGAAGTATTTTGCTCATTTTAGAGAACTAATTTGGACTCTTTCAGAAAAAATGATAATTGATATTTTTGAAGGTGTTAGACTTCAGTTTTTGATTTTTTGCAAAAAATAGGAAAAATAGAAATTTGTATGTGTTAGTCTTCAATCACGAAGTATTTTGAGAAAAACATGAAAAATGAAGTATTTTGCTCATTTTAGAGAACTATTTTGGACCCTTTTAGAAAAAATGATAATTGATATTTTTGAAGGTGTTAGACTTCAGTTTTTGATTTTATGCAAAAAATAGGAAAAATAGAAATTTGTATGTGTTAGTCTTCAATCACGAAGTTTTTTGAGAAAAACATGAAAAATGAAGTATTTTGCTCATTTTAGAGAACTATTTTGCTCTTTTTTAGAAAAAATGATAATTGATATTTTTGAAGGTGTTAGACTTCAGTTTTTGATTTTTTGCAAAAAATAGAAAAAAATAGAAATTTGTATGTGTTAGTCTTCAATCCAGGAGTTTTTTGAGAAAAACATGAAAAATGAAGTATTTTGCTCATTTTAGAGAACTATTTTGGTGATTTTTACAAAAAATGATAATTGATATTTTTGAAGGTGTTAGACTTCATTTTTTGATTTTTTGCAAAAAATTGGAAAAATATAAATTTGTATGTGTTAGTCTTCAATCACGAAGTTTTTTGAGAAAAATATGAAAAATGAAGTATTTTGCTCATTTTAGAGAACTATTTTGGACACTTTTAGAATAAATGATAATTGATATTTTTGAAGGTGTTAGACTTCAGTTTTTGATTTTTTGCAAAAAATAGGAAAAATAGAAATTTGTATGTGTTAGTCTTCAATCACGAAGTTTTTTGAGAAAAACATGAAAAATGAAGTATTTTGCTCATTATAGAGAACTATTTTGGACCCTTTTAGAAAAAATTATAATTGATATTTTTGAAGGTGTTAGACTTCAGTTTTTTATTTTTTGCAAAAAATAGGAAAAATAGAAATTTGTATGTGTTAATCTTCAATCACGAAGTTTTTTGAGAAAAACATGAAAAATGAAGTATTTTGATCATTTTAGAGAACTATTTTGGACCCTTTTAGAAAAAATGATAATTGATATTTTTGAAGGTGTTAGACTTCAGTTTTTGATTTTATGCAAAAAATAGGAAAAATAGAAATTTGTATGTGTTAGTCTTCAATCCCGGAGTTTTTTGAGAAAAACATGAAAAATGAAGTATTTTGCTCATTTTAGAGAACTATTTTGGTCTTTTTTAGAAAAAATGACAATTGATATTTTTGAATGTGTTAGACTACAGTTTTTGATTTTTTGCAAAAAAAAGGAAAAATAGAAATTTGTATGTGTTAGTCTTCAATCACGAAGTTTTTTGAGAAAAACATGAAAAATGAAGTATTTTGCTCATTTTAGAGAACTAATTTGGACTCTTTTAGAAAAAATGATAATTGATATTTTTGAAGGTGTTAGACTTCAGTTTTTGATTTTTTGCAAAAAATAGGAAAAATAGAAATTTGTATGTGTTAGTCTTCAATCACGAAGTATTTTGAGAAAAACATGAAAAATGAAGTATTTTGCTCATTTTAGAGAACTATTTTGGACCCTTTTAGAAAAAATGATAATTGATATTTTTGAAGGTGTTAGACTTCAGTTTTTGATTTTATGCAAAAAATAGGAAAAATAGAAATTTGTATGTGTTAGTCTTCAATGCCGAAGTTTTTTGAGAAAAACATGAAAAATGAAGTATTTTGCTCAATTTAGAGAACTATTTTGGTCTTTTTTAGAAAAAATGATAATTGATATTTTTGAAGGTGTTAGACTTCAGTTTTTGATTTTTTGCTAAAAAAAGGAAAAATAGAAATTTGTATGTGTTAGTCTTCAATCACGAAGTTTTTTGAGAAAAACATGAAAAATGAAGTATTTTGCTCATTTTAGAGAACTATTTTGCTCTTTTTTAGAAAAAATGATAATTGATATTTTTGAAGGTGTTAGACTTCAGTTTTTGATTTTTTGCAAAAAATAGAAAAAAATAGAAATTTGTATGTGTTAGTCTTCAATCCAGGAGTTTTTTGAGAAAAACATGAAAAATGAAGTATTTTGCTCATTTTAGAGAACTATTTTGGTGATTTTTACAAAAAATGATAATTGATATTTTTGAAGGTGTTAGACTTCATTTTTTGATTTTTTGCAAAAAATTGGAAAAATATAAATTTGTATGTGTTAGTCTTCAATCACGAAGTTTTTTGAGAAAAATATGAAAAATGAAGTATTTTGCTCATTTTAGAGAACTATTTTGGACTCTTTTAGAATAAATGATAATTGATATTTTTGAAGGTGTTAGACTTCAGTTTTTGATTTTTTGCAAAAAATAGGAAAAATAGAAATTTGTATGTGTTAGTCTTCAATCACGAAGTTTTTTGAGAAAAACATGAAAAATGAAGTATTTTGCTCATTATAGAGAACTATTTTGGACCCTTTTAGAAAAAATTATAATTGATAGTTTTGAAGGTGTTAGACTTCAGATTTTTATTTTTTGCAAAAAATAGGAAAAATAGAAATTTGTATGTGTTAATCTTCAATCACGAAGTATTTTGAGAAAAACATGAAAAATGAAGTATTTTGCTCATTTTAGAGAACTATTTTGGACCCTTTTAGAAAAAATGATAATTGATATTTTTGAAGGTGTTAGACTTCAGTTTTTGATTTTATGCAAAAAATAGGAAAAATAGAAATTTGTATGTGTTAGTCTTCAATCCCGAAGTTTTTTGAGAAAAACATGAAAAATGAAGTATTTTACTCAATTTAGAGAACTATTTTGGTCTTTTTTAGAAAAAATGATAATTGATATTTTTGAAGGTGTTAGACTTCAGTTTTTGATTTTTTGCTAAAAAAAGGAAAAATAGAAATTTGTATGTGTTAGTCTTCAATCACGAAGTTCTTTGAGAAAAATATGAAAAATGAAGTATTTTGCTCATTTTAGAGAACTATTTTGCTCTTTTTTAGAAAAAATGATAATTGATATTTTTGAAGGTGTTAGACTTCAGTTTTTGATTTTTTGCAAAAAATAGAAAAAAATAGAAATTTGTATGTGTTAGTCTTCAATCCAGGAGTTTTTTGAGAAAAACATGAAAAATGAAGTATTTTGCTCATTTTAGAGAACTATTTTGGTGATTTTTACAAAAAATGATAATTGATATTTTTGAAGGTGTTAGACTTCATTTTTTGATTTTTTGCAAAAAATTGGAAAAATATAAATTTGTATGTGTTAGTCTTCAATCACGAAGTTTTTTGAGAAAAATATGAAAAATGAAGTATTTTGCTCATTTTAGAGAACTATTTTGGACTCTTTTAGAATAAATGATAATTGATATTTTTGAAGGTGTTAGACTTCAGTTTTTGATTTTTTGCAAAAAATAGGAAAAATAGAAATTTGTATGTGTTAGTCTTCAATCACGAAGTTTTTTGAGAAAAACATGAAAAATGAAGTATTTTGCTCATTATAGAGAACTATTTTGGACCCTTTTAGAAAAAATTATAATTGATAGTTTTGAAGGTGTTAGACTTCAGTTTTTTATTTTTTGCAAAAAATAGGAAAAATAGAAATTTGTATGTGTTAATCTTCAATCACGAAGTTTTTTGAGAAAAACATGAAAAATGAAGTATTTTGATCATTTTAGAGAACTATTTTGGACCCTTTTAGAAAAAATGATAATTGATATTTTTGAAGGTGTTAGACTTCAGTTTTTGATTTTATGCAAAAAATAGGAAAAATAGAAATTTGTATGTGTTAGTCTTCAATCCCGGAGTTTTTTGAGAAAAACATGAAAAATGAAGTATTTTGCTCATTTTAGAGAACTATTTTGGTCTTTTTTAGAAAAAATGACAATTGATATTTTTGAATGTGTTAGACTACAGTTTTTGATTTTTTGCAAAAAAAAGGAAAAATAGAAATTTGTATGTGTTAGTCTTCAATCACGAAGTTTTTTGAGAAAAACATGAAAAATGAAGTATTTTGCTCATTTTAGAGAACTAATTTGGACTCTTTTAGAAAAAATGATAATTGATATTTTTGAAGGTGTTATACTTCAGTTTTTGATTTTTTGCAAAAAATAGGAAAAATAGAAATTTGTATGTGTTAGTCTTCAATCACGAAGTATTTTGAGAAAAACATGAAAAATGAAGTATTTTGCTCATTTTATAGAACTATTTTGGACCCTTTTAGAAAAAATGATAATTGATATTTTTGAAGGTGTTAGACTTCAGTTTTTGATTTTATGCAAAAAATAGGAAAAATAGAAATTTGTATGTGTTAGTCTTCAATCCCGAAGTTTTTTGAGAAAAACATGAAAAATGAAGTATTTTGCTCAATTTAGAGAACTATTTTGGTCTTTTTTAGAAAAAATGATAATTGATATTTTTGAAGGTGTTAGACTTAAGTTTTTGATTTTTTGCTAAAAAAAGGAAAAATAGAAATTTGTATGTGTTAGTCTTCAATCACGAAGTTTTTTGAGAAAAACATGAAAAATGAAGTATTTTGCTCATTTTAGAGAACTATTTTGCTCTTTTTTAGAAAAAATGATAATTGATATTTTTGAAGGTGTTAGACTTCAGTTTTTGATTTTTTGCAAAAAATAGAAAAAAATAGAAATTTGTATGTGTTAGTCTTCAATCCAGGAGTTTTTTGAGAAAAACATGAAAAATGAAGTATTTTGCTCATTTTAGAGAACTATTTTGGTGATTTTTACAAAAAATGATAATTGATATTTTTGAAGGTGTTAGACTTCATTTTTTGATTTTTTGCAAAAAATTGGAAAAATATAAATTTGTATGTGTTAGTCTTCAATCACGAAGTTTTTTGAGAAAAATATGAAAAATGAAGTATTTTGCTCATTTTAGAGAACTATTTTGGACTCTTTTAGAATAAATGATAATTGATATTTTTGAAGGTGTTAGACTTCAGTTTTTGATTTTTTGCAAAAAATAGGAAAAATAGAAATTTGTATGTGTTAGTCTTCAATCACGAAGTTTTTTGAGAAAAACATGAAAAATGAAGTATTTTGCTCATTATAGAGAACTATTTTGGACCCTTTTAGAAAAAATTATAATTGATAGTTTTGAAGGTGTTAGACTTCAGTTTTTTATTTTTTGCAAAAAATAGGAAAAATAGAAATTTGTATGTGTTAATCTTCAATCACGAAGTTTTTTGAGAAAAACATGAAAAATGAAGTATTTTGATCATTTTAGAGAACTATTTTGGACCCTTTTAGAAAAAATGATAATTGATATTTTTGAAGGTGTTAGACTTCAGTTTTTGATTTTATGCAAAAAATAGGAAAAATAGAAATTTGTATGTGTTAGTCTTCAATCCCGGAGTTTTTTGAGAAAAACTTGAAAAATGAAGTATTTTGCTCATTTTAGAGAACTATTTTGGTCTTTTTTAGAAAAAATGACAATTGATTTTTTTGAAGGTGTTAGACTACAGTTTTTGATTTTTTGCAAAAAAAAGGAAAAATAGAAATTTGTATGTGTTAGTCTTCAGTCACGAAGTTTTTTGAGAAAAACATGAAAAATGATGTATTTTGCTCATTTTAGAGAACTAATTTGGACTCTTTTAGAAAAAATGATAATTGATATTTTTGAAGGTGTTAGACTTCAGTTTTTGATTTTTTGCAAAAAATAGGAAAAATAGAAATTTGTATGTGTTAGTCTTCAATCACGAAGTATTTTGAGAAAAACATGAAAAATGAAGTATTTTGCTCATTTTAGAGAACTATTTTGGACCCTTTTAGAAAAAATGATAATTGATATTTTTGAAGGTGTTAGACTTCAGTTTTTGATTTTATGCAAAAAATAGGAAAAATAGAAATTTGTATGTGTTAGTCTTCAATCCCGAAGTTTTTTGAGAAAAACATGAAAAATGAAGTATTTTGCTCAATTTAGAGAACTATTTTGGTCTTTTTTAGAAAAAATGATAATTGATATTTTTGAAGGTGTTAGACTTCAGTTTTTGATTTTTTGCAAAAAAAAGGAAAAATAGAAATTTGTATGTGTTAGTCTTCAATCACGAAGTTTTTTGAGAAAAACATGAAAAATGAAGTATTTTGCTCATTTTAGAGAACTATTTTGGACCCTTTTAGAAAAAATGATAATTGATATTTTTGAAGGTGTTAGACTTCAGCTTTTGATTTTCTGCAAAAAATTGGAAAAATTGAAATTTGTATGTGGTAGTCTTCATTCACGGAATTTTTTTAGAAAAACTTGAAAAATCAAGTATTTTGCTCATTTTATAAAAACTATTTTGATCTTTCTTAGAAAAAATGATAATTGATATTTTTGAAGGTGTTTGACTTCAGTTTTTGATTTTTTGCAAAAAATAGGAAAAATATAAATTTGTATGTGTTAGTCTTCAATCACGAAGTATTTTGAGAAAAACATGAAAAATGAAGTATTTTGCTCATTTTAGAGAACTATTTTGGACCCTTTTAGAAAAAATGATAATTGATATTTTTGAAGGTGTTAGACTTCAGTTTTTGATTTTATGCAAAAAATAGGAAAAATAGAAATTTGTATGTGTTAGTCTTCAATCCCGAAGTTTTTTGAGAAAAACATGAAAAATGAAGTATTTTGCTCAATTTAGAGAACTATTTTGGTCTTTTTTAGAAAAAATGATAATTGATATTTTTGAAGGTGTTAGACTTCAGTTTTTGATTTTTTGCTAAAAAAAGGAAAAATAGAAATTTGTATGTGTTAGTCTTCAATCACGAAGTTTTTTGAGAAAAACATGAAAAATGAAGTATTTTGCTCATTTTAGAGAACTATTTTGCTCTTTTTTAGAAAAAATGATAATTGATATTTTTGAAGGTGTTAGACTTCAGTTTTTGATTTTTTGCAAAAAATAGAAAAAAATAGAAATTTGTATGTGTTAGTCTTCAATCCAGGAGTTTTTTGAGAAAAACATGAAAAATGAAGTATTTTGCTCATTTTAGAGAACTATTTTGGTGATTTTTACAAAAAATGATAATTGATATTTTTGAAGGTGTTAGATTTCATTTTTTGATTTTTTGCAAAAAATAGGAAAAATAGAAATTTGTATGTGTTAGTCTTCAATCACGAAGTTTTTTGAGAAAAAAATGAAAAATGAAGTATTTTGCTCATTTTAGAGAACTATTTTGGACTCTTTTAGAAAAAATGATAATTGATATTTTTGAAGGTGTTAGACTTCAGTTTTTGATTTTTTGCAAAAAATAGGAAAAATAGAAATTTGTATGTGTTAGTCTTCAATCACGAAGTTTTTTGAGAAAAACATGAAAAATGAAGTATTTTGCTCATTATAGAGAACTATTTTGGACCCTTTTAGAAAAAATTATAATTGATAGTTTTGAAGGTGTTAGACTTCAGTTTTTTATTTTTTGCAAAAAATAGGAAAAATAGAAATTTGTATGTGTTAATCTTCAATCACGAAGTTTTTTGAGAAAAACATGAAAAATGAAGTATTTTGATCATTTTAGAGAACTATTTTGGACCCTTTTAGAAAAAATGATAATTGATATTTTTGAAGGTGTTAGACTTCAGTTTTTGATTTTATGCAAAAAATAGGAAAAATAGAAATTTGTATGTGTTAGTCTTCAATCCCGGAGTTTTTTGAGAAAAACTTGAAAAATGAAGTATTTTGCTCATTTTAGAGAACTATTTTGGTCTTTTTTAGAAAAAATGACAATTGATTTTTTTGAAGGTGTTAGACTACAGTTTTTGATTTTTTGCAAAAAAAAGGAAAAATAGAAATTTGTATGTGTTAGTCTTCAGTCACGAAGTTTTTTGAGAAAAACATGAAAAATGATGTATTTTGCTCATTTTAGAGAACTAATTTGGACTCTTTTAGAAAAAATGATAATTGATATTTTTGAAGGTGTTAGACTTCAGTTTTTGATTTTTTGCAAAAAATAGGAAAAATAGAAATTTGTATGTGTTAGTCTTCAATCACGAAGTATTTTGAGAAAAACATGAAAAATGAAGTATTTTGCTCATTTTAGAGAACTATTTTGGACCCTTTTAGAAAAAATGATAATTGATATTTTTGAAGGTGTTAGACTTCAGTTTTTGATTTTATGCAAAAAATAGGAAAAATAGAAATTTGTATGTGTTAGTCTTCAATCCCGAAGTTTTTTGAGAAAAACATGAAAAATGAAGTATTTTGCTCAATTTAGAGAACTATTTTGGTCTTTTTTAGAAAAAATGATAATTGATATTTTTGAAGGTGTTAGACTTCAGTTTTTGATTTTTTGCAAAAAAAAGGAAAAATAGAAATTTGTATGTGTTAGTCTTCAATCACGAAGTTTTTTGAGAAAAACATGAAAAATGAAGTATTTTGCTCATTTTAGAGAACTATTTTGGACCCTTTTAGAAAAAATGATAATTGATATTTTTGAAGGTGTTAGACTTCAGCTTTTGATTTTCTGCAAAAAATTGGAAAAATTGAAATTTGTATGTGGTAGTCTTCATTCACGGAATTTTTTTAGAAAAACTTGAAAAATCAAGTATTTTGCTCATTTTATAAAAACTATTTTGATCTTTCTTAGAAAAAATGATAATTGATATTTTTGAAGGTGTTTGACTTCAGTTTTTGATTTTTTGCAAAAAATAGGAAAAATATAAATTTGTATGTGTTAGTCTTCAATCACGAAGTATTTTGAGAAAAACATGAAAAATGAAGTATTTTGCTCATTTTAGAGAACTATTTTGGACCCTTTTAGAAAAAATGATAATTGATATTTTTGAAGGTGTTAGACTTCAGTTTTTGATTTTATGCAAAAAATAGGAAAAATAGAAATTTGTATGTGTTAGTCTTCAATCCCGAAGTTTTTTGAGAAAAACATGAAAAATGAAGTATTTTGCTCAATTTAGAGAACTATTTTGGTCTTTTTTAGAAAAAATGATAATTGATATTTTTGAAGGTGTTAGACTTCAGTTTTTGATTTTTTGCTAAAAAAAGGAAAAATAGAAATTTGTATGTGTTAGTCTTCAATCACGAAGTTTTTTGAGAAAAACATGAAAAATGAAGTATTTTGCTCATTTTAGAGAACTATTTTGCTCTTTTTTAGAAAAAATGATAATTGATATTTTTGAAGGTGTTAGACTTCAGTTTTTGATTTTTTGCAAAAAATAGAAAAAAATAGAAATTTGTATGTGTTAGTCTTCAATCCAGGAGTTTTTTGAGAAAAACATGAAAAATGAAGTATTTTGCTCATTTTAGAGAACTATTTTGGTGATTTTTACAAAAAATGATAATTGATATTTTTGAAGGTGTTAGATTTCATTTTTTGATTTTTTGCAAAAAATAGGAAAAATAGAAATTTGTATGTGTTAGTCTTCAATCACGAAGTTTTTTGAGAAAAAAATGAAAAATGAAGTATTTTGCTCATTTTAGAGAACTATTTTGGACTCTTTTAGAAAAAATGATAATTGATATTTTTGAAGGTGTTAGACTTCAGTTTTTGATTTTTTGCAAAAAATAGGAAAAATAGAAATTTGTATGTGTTAGTCTTCAATCACGAAGTTTTTTGAGAAAAACATGAAAAATGAAGTATTTTGCTCATTATAGAGAACTATTTTGGACCCTTTTAGAAAAAATTATAATTGATATTTTTGAAGGTGTTAGACTTCAGTTTTTTATTTTTTGCACAAAATAGGAAAAATAGAAATTTGTATGTGTTAATCTTCAATCACGAAGTTTTTTGAGAAAAACATGAAAAATGAAGTATTTTGATCATTTTAGAGAACTATTTTGGACCCTTTTAGAAAAAATGATAATTGATATTTTTGAAGGTGTTAGACTTCAGTTTTTGATTTTATGCAAAAAATAGGAAAAATAGAAATTTGTATGTGTTAGTCTTCAATCCCGGAGTTTTTTGAGAAAAACATGAAAAATGAAGTATTTTGCTCATTTTAGAGAACTATTTTGGTCTTTTTTAGAAAAAATGACAATTGATATTTTTGAAGGTGTTAGACTACAGTTTTTGATTTTTTGCAAAAAAAAGGAAAAATAGAAATTTGTACGTGTTAGTCTTCAATCACGAAGTTTTTTGAGAAAAACATGAAAAATGAAGTATTTTGCTCATTTTAGAGAACTAATTTGGACTCTTTTAGAAAAAATGATAATTGATATTTTTGAAGGTGTTAGACTTCAGTTTTTGATTTTATGCAAAAAATAGGAAAAATAGAAATTTGTATGTGTTAGTCTTCAATCCCGAAGTTTTTTGAGAAAAACATGAAAAATGAAGTATTTTGCTCAATTTAGAGAACTATTTTGGTCTTTTTTAGAAAAAATGATAATTGATTTTTTTGAAGGTGTTAGACTTCAGTTTTTGTTTTTTTGCTAAAAAAAGGAAAAATAGAAATTTGTATGTGTTAGTCTTCAATCACGAAGTTTTTTGAGAAAAACATGAAAAATGAAGTATTTTGCTCATTTTAGAGAACTATTTTGCTCTTTTTTAGAAAAAATGATAATTGATATTTTTGAAGGTGTTAGACTTCAGTTTTTGATTTTTTGCAAAAAATAGAAAAAAATAGAAATTTGTATGTGTTAGTCTTCAATCCAGGAGTTTTTTGAGAAAAACATGAAAAATGAAGTATTTTGCTCATTTTAGAGAACTATTTTGGTGATTTTTACAAAAAATGATAATTGATATTTTTGAAGGTGTTAGACTTCATTTTTTGATTTTTTGCAAAAAATTGGAAAAATATAAATTTGTATGTGTTAGTCTTCAATCACGAAGTTTTTTGAGAAAAATATGAAAAATGAAGTATTTTGCTCATTTTAGAGAACTATTTTGGACTCTTTTAGAAAAAATGATAATTGATATTTTTGAAGGTGTTAGACTTCAGTTTTTGATTTTTTGCAAAAAATAGGAAAAATAGAAATTTGTATGTGTTAGTCTTCAATCACGAAGTTTTTTGAGAAAAACATGAAAAATGAAGTATTTTGCTCATTATAGAGAACTATTTTGGACCCTTTTAGAAAAAATTATAATTGATAGTTTTGAAGGTTTTAGACTTCAGTTTTTTATTTTTTGCAAAAAATAGGAAAAATAGAAATTTGTATGTGTTAATCTTCAATCACGAAGTTTTTTGAGAAAAACATGAAAAATGAAGTATTTTGATCATTTTAGAGAACTATTTTGGAACCTTTTAGAAAAAATGATAATTGATATTTTTGAAGGTGTTAGACTTCAGTTTTTGATTTTATGCAAAAAATAGGAAAAATAGAAATTTGTATGTGTTAGTCTTCAATCCCGGAGTTTTTTGAGAAAAACATGAAAAATGAAGTATTTTGCTCATTTTAGAGAACTATTTTGGTCTTTTTTAGAAAAAATGACAATTGATATTTTTGAAGGTGTTAGACTACAGTTTTTGATTTTTTGCAAAAAAAAGGAAAAATAGAAATTTGTATGTGTTAGTCTTCAGTCACGATGTTTTTGGAGAAAAACATGAAAAATGAAGTATTTTGCTCATTTTAGAGAACTAATTTGGACTCTTTTAGAAAAAATGATAATTGATATTTTTGAAGGTGTTAGACTTCAGTTTTTGATTTTTTGCAAAAAATAGGAAAAATAGAAATTTGTATGTGTTTGTCTTCAATCACGAAGTATTTTGAGAAAAACATGAAAAATGAAGTATTTTGCTCATTTTAGAGAACTATTTTGGACCCTTTTAGAAAAAATGATAATTGATATTTTTGAAGGTGTTAGACTTCAGTTTTTGATTTTATGCAAAAAATAGGAAAAATAGAAATTTGTATGTGTTAGTCTTCAATCCCGAAGTTTTTTGAGAAAAACATGAAAAATGAAGTATTTTGCTCAATTTAGAGAACTATTTTGGTCTTTTTTAGAAAAAATGATAATTGATATTTTTGAAGGTGTTAGACTTCAGTTTTTGATTTTTTGCAAAAAAAAGGAAAAATAGAAATTTGTATGTGTTAGTCTTCAATCACGAAGTTTTTTGAGAAAAACATGAAAAATGAAGTATTTTGCTCATTTTAGAGAACTATTTTGGACCCTTTTAGAAAAAATGATAATTGATATTTTTGAAGGTGTTAGACTTCAGCTTTTGATTTTCTGCAAAAAATTGGAAAAATTGAAATTTGTATGTGGTAGTCTTCATTCACGGAATTTTTTGAGAAAAACTTGAAAAATCAAGTATTTTGCTCATTTTATAAAAACTATTTTGATCTTTCTTAGAAAAAATGATAATTGATATTTTTGAAAGTGTTTGACTTCAGTTTTTGATTTTTTGCAAAAAATAGGAAAAATATAAATTTGTATGTGTTAGTCTTCAATCACGAAGTTTTTTGAGAAAAACATGAAAAATGAAGTATTTTTCTCATTTTAGAGAACTATTTTGGACTCTTTTAGAAAAAATGATAATTGATATTTTTGAAGGTGTTAGACTTCAGTTTTTGATTTTTTGCAAAAAATAGGAAAAATAGAAATTTGTATGTGTTAGTCTTCAATCACGAAGTTTTTTGAGAAAAACATGAAAAATGAAGTATTTTTATCATTTTAGAGTACTATTTTCGTCCTTTTTAGAAAAAATGATAATTGATATTTTTGAAGGTGTTAGACTTCAGTTTTTTATTTTATGCAAAAAATGGGAAAAATAGAAATTTGTATGTGTTAGTCTTCAATCTAGGAGTTTTTTGAGAAAAACATGAAAAATGAAGTATTTTGCTAATTATAGAGAACTATTTTGGTCTTTTTTAGAAAAAATGATAATTGATATTTTTGAAGGTGTTAGACTTCAGTTTTTGATTTTTTGCAAAAAAAAGGAAAAATAGAAATTTGTATGTGTTAGTCTTCAATCACGAAGTTTTTTGAGAAAAACATGAAAAATCAAGTATTTTGCTCATTTTAGAGAACTATTTTGGACCCTTTTATAAAAAATGATAATTGATATTTTTGAAGGTGTTAGACTTCAGTTTTTGATTTTCTGCAAAAAATTGGAAAAATTGAAATTTGTATGTGGTAGTCTTCATTCACGGAATTTTTTGAGAAAAACATGAAAAAGGAAGTATTTTGCTCATTTTAGAGAACTATTTTGCTCTTTTTTAGAAAAAATGATAATTGATCTTTTTGAAGGTGTTAGACTTCAGTTTTTGATTTTTTGCAAAAAATAGAAAAAAATAGAAATTTGTATGTGTTAGTCTTCAATCCAGGAGTTTTTTGAGAAAAACATGAAAAATGAAGTATTTTGCTCATTTTAGAGAACTATTTTGGTGATTTTTACAAAAAATGATAATTGATATTTTTGAAGGTGTTAGATTTCATTTTTTGATTTTTTGCAAAAAATAGGAAAAATAGAAATTTGTATGTGTTAGTCTTCAATCACGAAGTTTTTTGAGAAAAAAATGAAAAATGAAGTATTTTGCTCATTTTAGAGAACTATTTTGGACTCTTTTAGAAAAAATGATAATTGATATTTTTGAAGGTGTTAGACTTCAGTTTTTGATTTTTTGCAAAAAATAGGAAAAATAGAAATTTGTATGTGTTAGTCTTCAATCACGAAGTTTTTTGAGAAAAACATGAAAAATGAAGTATTTTGCTCATTATAGAGAACTATTTTGGACCCTTTTAGAAAAAATTATAATTGATATTTTTGAAGGTGTTAGACTTCAGTTTTTTATTTTTTGCAAAAAATAGGAAAAATAGAAATTTGTATGTGTTAATCTTCAATCACGAAGTTTTTTGAGAAAAACATGAAAAATGAAGTATTTTGATCATTTTAGAGAACTATTTTGGACCCTTTTAGAAAAAATGATAATTGATATTTTTGAAGGTGTTAGACTTCAGTTTTTGATTTTATGCAAAAAATAGGAAAAATAGAAATTTGTATGTGTTAGTCTTCAATCCCGGAGTTTTTTGAGAAAAACATGAAAAATGAAGTATTTTGCTCATTTTAGAGAACTATTTTGGTCTTTTTTAGAAAAAATGACAATTGATATTTTTGAAGGTGTTAGACTACAGTTTTTGATTTTTTGCAAAAAAAAGGAAAAATAGAAATTTGTATGTGTTAGTCTTCAATCACGAAGTTTTTTGAGAAAAACATGAAAAATGAAGTATTTTGCTCATTTTAGAGAACTAATTTGGACTCTTTTAGAAAAAATGATAATTGATATTTTTGAAGGTGTTAGACTTCAGTTTTTGATTTTTTGCAAAAAATAGGAAAAATAGAAATTTGTATGTGTTAGTCTTCAATCACGAAGTATTTTGAGAAAAACATGAAAAATGAAGTATTTTGCTCATTTTAGAGAACTATTTTGGACCCTTTTAGAAAAAATGATAATTGATATTTTTGAAGGTGTTAGACTTCAGTTTTTGATTTTATGCAAAAAATAGGAAAAATAGAAATTTGTATGTGTTAGTCTTCAATCCCGAAGTTTTTTGAGAAAAACATGAAAAATGAAGTATTTTGCTCAATTTAGAGAACTATTTTGGTCTTTTTTAGAAAAAATGATAATTCATATTTTTGAAGGTGTTAGACTTCAGTTTTTGATTTTTTGCTAAAAAAAGGAAAAATAGAAATTTGTATGTGTTAGTCTTCAATCACGAAGTTTTTTGAGAAAAACATGAAAAATGAAGTATTTTGCTCATTTTAGAGAACTATTTTGCTCTTTTTTAGAAAAAATGATAATTGATATTTTTGAAGGTGTTAGACCTCAGTTTTTGATTTTTTGCAAAAAATAGAAAAAAATAGAAATTTGTATGTGTTAGTCTTCAATCCAGGAGTTTTTTGAGAAAAACATGAAAAATGAAGTATTTTGCTCATTTTAGAGAACTATTTTGGTGATTTTTACAAAAAATGATAATTGATATTTTTGAAGGTGTTAGACTTCATTTTTTGATTTTTTGCAAAAAATTGGAAAAATATAAATTTGTATGTGTGAGTCTTCAATCACGAAGTTTTTTGAGAAAAATATGAAAAATGAAGTATTTTGCTCATTTTAGAGAACTATTTTGGACTCTTTTAGAAAAAATGATAATTGATATTTTTGAAGGTGTTAGACTTCAGTTTTTGATTTTTTGCAAAAAATAGGAAAAATAGAAATTTGTATGTGTTAGTCTTCAATCACGAAGTTTTTTGAGAAAAACATGAAAAATGAAGTATTTTGCTCATTTTTGACAACTATTTGGGACCCATTTAGAAAAAATGATAATTGATATTTTTGAAGGTGTTAGACTTCAGTTTTTGATTTTATGCAAAAAATTGGAAAAATTGAAATTTGTATGTGGTAGTCTTCATTCACGGAATTTTTTGAGAAAAACATGAAAAATCAAGTATTTTGCTCATTTTAGAGAACTATTTTGGTCTTTTTTAGAAAAAATGATAATTGATTTTTTTGAAGGTGTTAGACTTCAGTTTTTGATTTTTTGCAAAAAATAGGAAAAATAGAAATTTGTACGTGTTAGTCTTCAATACCGAAGTTTTTTGAGAAAAACATGAAAAATGAAGTATTTTGCTCAATTTAGAGAACTATTTTGGTCTTTTTTAGAAAAAATGATAATTGATATTTTTGAAGGTGTTAGACTTCAGTTTTTGATTTTTTGCAAAAAAAAGGAAAAATAGAAATTTGTATGTGTTAGTCTTCAATCACGAAGTTTTTTGAGAAAAACATGAAAAATGAAGTATTTTGCTCATTTTAGAGAACTATTTTGGACCCTTTTAGAAAAAATGATAATGGATATTTTTGAAGGTGTTAGACTTCAGTTTTTGATTTTCTGCAAAAAATTGGAAAAATTGAAATTTGTATGTGGTAGTCTTCATTCACGGAATTTTTTGAGAAAAACATGAAAAATCAAGTATTTTGCTCATTTTATAAAAACTATTTTGATCTTTCTTAGAAAAAATGATAATTGATATTTTTGAAGGTGTTAGACTTCAGTTTTTTATTTTATGCAAAAAGTGGGAAAAATAGAAATTTGTATGTGTTAGTCTTCAATCTAGGAGTTTTTTGAGAAAAACATGAAAAATGAAGTATTTTGCTAATTATAGAGAACTATTTTGGTCTTTTTTAGAAAAAATGATAATTGATATTTTTGAAGGTGTTAGACTTCAGTTTTTGATTTTTTGCAAAAAAAAGGAAAAATAGAAATTTGTATGTGTTAGTCTTCAATCACAAAGTTTTTTGAGAAAAACATGAAAAATGAAGTATTTTGCTCATTTTAGAGAACTATTTTGGACCCTTTTAGAAAAAATGATAATTGATATTTTTGAAGGTGTTAGACTTCAGTTTTTGATTTTCTGCAAAAAATTGGAAAAATTGAAATTTGTATGTGGTAGTCTTCATTCACAGAATTTTTTGAGAAAAACATGAAATAGGAAGTATTTTGCTCATTTTAGAGAACTATTTTGGTCTTTTTTAGAAAAAATGATAATTGATATTTTTGAAGGTGTTGACTTCAGTTTTTGATTTTATGCAAAAAATAGGAAAAATAGAAATTTGTATGTGTTAGTCTTCAATCCAGGAGTTTTTTGAGAAAAACATGCAAAATGAAGTATTTTGCTCATTTTAGAGAACTATTTTGGTATTTTTTAGAAAAAATGATAATTGATATTTTTGAAGGTGTTAGACTTCAGTTTTTGATTTTTTGAAAAAAAAAAGGAAAAATAGAAATTTGTATGTGTTAGTCTTCAATCACGAAGTTTTTTGAGAAAAACATGAAAAATGAAGTATTTTGCTCATTTTAGAGAACTATTTTGGACCCTTTTAGAAAAAATGATAATTGATATTTTTGAAGGTGTTAGACTTCAGTTTTTGATTTTCTGCAAAAAATTGGAAAAATTGAAATTTGTATGTGGTAGTCTTCATTCACGGAATTTTTTGAGAAAAACATGAAAAATCAAGTATTTTGCTCATTTTAGAAAAACTATTTTGATCTTTCTTAGGAAAAATGATAATTGATATTTTTTAAGGTGTTAGACTTCAGTTTTTTTTTTTATGCAAAAAATGGGAAAAATTGAAAATTGTATGTGTTAGTCTTCAATCTAGGAGTTTTTTGAGAAAAACATGAAAAATGAAGTATTTTGCTAATTATAGAGAACTATTTTGGTCTTTTTTAGAAAAAAATGATAATTGATATTTTTGAAGGTGTTAGACTTCAGTTTTTGATTTTTTGCAAAAAAAAGGAAAAAGAGAAATTTGTATGTGTTAGTCTTCAATCACGAAGTTTTTTGAGAAAAACATGAGAAATGAAGTATTTTGCTCATTTTAGAGAACTAATTTGGACCCTTTTAGAAAAAATGATAATTGATATTTTTGAAGGTGTTAGACTTCAGTTTATGATTTTCTGCAAAAAATTGGAAAAATTGAAATTTGTATGTGGTAGTCTTCATTCACGGAATTTTTTGAGAAAAACATGAAAAAGGAAGTATTTTGCTCATTTTAGAGAACTATTTTGGTCTTTTTTAGAAAAAATGATAATTGATATTTTTGAAGGTGTTAGACTTCAGTTTTTGATTTTATGCAAAACATAGGAAAAATAGAAATTTGTATGTGTTAGTGTTCAATCCAGGAGTTTTTTGAGAAAAACATGCAAAATGAAGTATTTTGCTCATTTCAGAGAACTATTTTGGTCTTTTTTAGAAAAAATGATAATTGATATTTTTGAAGGTGTTATACTTTAGTTTTTGATTTTTTGCAAAAAATAGGAAAAATAGAAATTTGTGTGTGTTAGTCTTCAATCACGAAGTTTTTTGAGAAAAACATGAAAAATGAAGTATTTTGCTCATTTTAGAGAACTAATTTGGACCCTTTTAGAAAAAATGACAATTGATATTTTTGAAGGTGTTAGACTTCATTTTTTGATTTTTTGCAAAAAATAGGAAAAATAGAAATTTGTATTTGTTAGTCTTCAATCACGAAGTATTTTGAGAAAAACATGAAAAATGAAGTATTTTGCTCATTTTAGAGAACTATTTTGGACCCTTTTAGAAAAAATGATAATTGATATTTTTGAAGGTGTTAGACTTCAGTTTTTGATTTTATGCAAAAAATAGGAAAAATAGAAATTTGTATTTGTGTTAGTCTTCAATCCCGAAGTTTTTTGAGAAAAACATGAAAAATGAAGTATTTTGCTCAATTTAGAGAACTATTTTGGTCTTTTTAAGAAAAAATGATAATTGATATTTTTGAAGGTGTTAGACTTCAGTTTTTGATTTTTTGCAAAAAAAAGGAAAAATACAAATTTGTATGTGTTAGTCTTCAATCACGAAGTTTTTTGAGAAAAACATGAAAAATGAAGTATTTTGCTCATTTTAGAGAACTATTTTGGACCCTTTTAGAAAAAATGATAATTGATATTTTTGAAGGTGTTAGACTTCAGTTTTTGATTTTCTGCAAAAAATTGGAAAAATTGAAATTTGTATGTGGTAGTCTTCATTCACGGAATTTTTTGAGAAAAACATGAAAAATCAAGTATTTTGCTCATTTTAGAAAAACTATTTTGATCTTTCTTAGAAAAAATGATAATTGATATTTTTGAAGGTGTTAGACTTCAGTTTTTTATTTTATGCAAAAAATGGGAAAAATAGAAATTTGTATGTGTTAGTCTTCAATCTAGGAGTTTTTTGAGAAAAACATGAAAAATGAAGTATTTTGCTAATTATAGAGAACTATTTTGGTCTTTTTTAGAAAAAATGATAATTGATATTTTTGAAGGTGTTAGACTTCAGTTTTTGATTTTTTGCAAAAAAAAGGAAAAATAGAAATTTGTATGTGTTGGTCTTCAATCACGAAGTTTTTTGAGAAAAACATGAAAAATGAAGTATTTTGCTCATTTTAGAGAACTATTTTGGACTCTTTTAGAAAAAATGATCATTGATATTTTTGAAGGTGTTAGACTTCAGTTTTTGATTTTCTGCAAAAAATTGGAAAAATTGATATTTGTATGTGGTAGTCTTCATTCACGGAATTTTTTGAGAAAAACATGAAAAAGGAAGTATTTTGCTCATTTTAGAGAACTATTTTGGTCTTTTTTAGAAAAAATGATAATTGATATTTTTGAAGGTGTTAGACTTCAGTTTTTGATTTTTTGCAAAAAATAGAAAAAAATAGAAATTTGTATGTGTTAGTCTTCAATCCAGGAGTTTTTTGAGAAAAACATGAAAAATGAAGTATTTTGCTCATTTTAGAGAACTATTTTGGTGTTTTTTACAAAAAATGATAATTGATATTTTTGAAGGTGTTAGACTTCATTTTTTGATTTTTTGCAAAAAATAGGAAAAATATAAATTTGTATGTGTTAGTCTTCAATCACGAAGTTTTTTGAGAAAAATATGAAAAATGAAGTATTTTGCTCATTTTAGAGAACTATTTTGGACTATTTTAGAAAAAATGATAATTGATATTTTTGAAGGTGTTAGACTTCAGTTTTTGATTTTTTGCAAAAAATAGGAAAAATAGAAATTTGTATGTGTTAGTCTTCAATCACGAAGTTTTTTGAGAAAAACATGAAAAATGAAGTATTTTGCTCATTTTTGAGAACTATTTGGGACCCATTTAGAAAAAATGATAATTGATATTTTTGAAGGTGTTAGACTTCAGTTTTTGATTTTATGCAAAAAATAGGAAAAATAGAAATTTGTATGTGTTAGTCTTCAATCCCGGAGTTTTTTGAGAAAAACATGAAAAATGAAGTATTTTGCTCATTTTTGAGAACTATTTGGGACCCATTTAGAAAAAATGATATTGATATTTTTGAAGGTGTTTGACTTCAGTTTTTGATTTTTTGCAAAAAATAGGAAAAATAGAAATTTGTATGTGTTAGTCTTCAATCACGAAGTTTTTTGATAAAAAAATGAAAAATGAAGTATTTTGCTCATTTTAGAGAACTATTTTGGACTCTTTTAGAAAAAATGATAATTGATATTTTTGAAGGTGTTAGACTTCAGTTTTTGATTTTTTGCAAAAAATAGGAAAAATAGAAATTTGTATGTGTTTGTCTTCAATCACGAAGTTTTTTGAGAAAAACATGAAAAATGAAGTATTTTGCTCATTATAGAGAACTATTTTGGACCCTTTTAGAAAAAATTATAATTGATATTTTTGAAGGTGTTAGACTTCAGTTTTTTATTTTTTCCAAAAAATAGGAAAAATAGAAATTTGTATGTGTTAATCTTCAATCACGAAGTTTTTTGAGAAAAACATGAAAAATGAAGTATTTTGATCATTTTAGAGAACTATTTTGGACCCTTTTAGAAAAAATGATAATTGATATTTTTGAAGGTGTTAGACTTCAGTTTTTGATTTTATGCAAAAAATAGGAAAAATAGAAATTTGTATGTGTTATTCTTCAATCCCGGAGTTTTTTGAGAAAAACATGAAAAATGAAGTATTTTGCTCATTTTAGAGAACTATTTTGGACTCTTTTAGAAAAAATGATAATTGATATTTTTGAAGGTGTTAGACTTCAGTTTTTGATTTTTTGCAAAAAATAGGAAAAATAGAAATTTGTATGTTTTAGTCTTCAATCACGAAGTTTTTTGAGAAAAACATGAAAAATGAAGTATTTTGCTCATTTTAGAGAACTATTTTGGACTCTTTTAGAAAAATTGATAATTGATATTTTTGAAGGCGTTTGACTTCAGTTTTTGATTTTTTGCAAAAAATAGGAAAATTAGAAATTTGTATGTGTTAGTCTTCAATCACGAAGTTTTTTGTGAAAAACATGAAAAATGAAATATTTTGCTCATTTTAGAGAACTATTTTGGACCCTTTTACAAAAAACGATAATTGATATTTTTGAAGGTGTTAGACTTCTGTTTTTGATTTTATGCAAAAAATAGGAAAAATAGAAATTTGTATGTGTTAGTCTTCAATCCCGGAGTTTTTTGAGAAAAACATGAAAAATTAAGTATTTTGCTCATTTTAGAGAACTATTTTGGTTTTTCTTAGAAAAAATGATAATTGATATTTTTGAAGGTGTTAGACTTCAGTTTTTGATTTTATGCAAAAAATAGGAAAAATAGAAATTTGTATGTGTTAGTCTTCAATCCCGGAATTTTTTGAGAAAAACATGAAAAATGAAGTATTTTGCTCCTTTTAGAGAACTATTTTGGTCTTTTTTAGAAAAAATGACAATTGATATTTTTGAAGGTGTTAGACTACAGTTTTTGATTTTTTGCAAAAAAAAGGAAAAATAGAAATTTGTATTTCTTAGTCTTCAATCACGAAGTTTTTTGAGGAAAACATGAAAAATGAAGTATTTTGCTCATTTTAGAGAACTAATTTGGACTCTTTTAGAAAAAATGATAATTGATATTTTTGAAGGTGTTAGACTTCAGTTTTTGATTTTTTGCAAAAAATAGGAAAAATAGAAATTTGTATGTGTTAGTCATCAATCACGAAGTATTTTGAGAAAAACATGAAAAATGAAGTATTTTGCTCATTTTAGAGAACTATTTTGGACCCTTTTAGAAAAAATGATAATTGATATTTTTGAAGGTGTTAGACTTCAGTTTTTGATTTTATACAAAAAATAGGAAAAATAGAAATTTGTATGTGTTAGTCTTCAATCCCGAAGTTTTTTGAGAAAAACATGAAAAATGAAGTATTTTGCTCAATTTAGAGAACTATTTTGGTCTTTTTTAGAAAAAATGATAATTGATATTTTTGAAGGTGTTAGACTTCAGTTTTTGATTTTTTGCAAAAAAAAGGAAAAATAGAAATTTGTATGTGTTAGTCTTTAATCACGAAGTTTTTTGAGAAAAACATGAAAAATGAAGTATTTTGCTCATTTTAGAGAACTATTTTGGACCCTTTTAGAAAAAATGATAATTGATATTTTTGAAGGTGTTAGACTTCAGTTTTTGATTTTCTGCAAAAAATTGGAAAAATTGAAATTTGTATGTGGTAGTCTTCATTCACGGAATTTTTTGAGAAAAACATGAAAAATCAAGTATTTTGCTCATTTTATAAAAACTATTTTGATCTTTCTTAGAAAAAATGATAATTGATATTTTTGAAGGTGTTAGACTTCAGTTTTTTATTTTATGCAAAAAATGGGAAAAATAGAAATTTGTATGTGTTAGTCTTCAATCTAGGAGTTTTTTGAGAAAAACATGAAAAATGAAGTATTTTGCTAATTATAGAGAACTATTTTGGTCTTTTTTAGAAAAAATGATAATTGATATTTTTGAAGGTGTTAGACTTCAGTTTTTGATTTTTTGCAAAAAAAAGGAAAAATAGAAATTTGTATGTGTTAGTCTTCAATCACGAAGTTTTTTGAGAAAAACATGAAAAATCAAGTATTTTGCTCATTTTAGAGAACTATTTTGGACCCTTTTAGAAAAAAATGATAATTGATATTTTTGAAGGTGTTAGACTTCAGTTTTTGATTTTTTGCAAAAAATAGAAAAAAATAGAAATTTGTATGTGTTAGTCTTCAATCCTGGAGTTTTTTGAGAAAAACATGAAAAATGAAGTATTTTGCTCATTTTAGAGAACTATTTTGGTGATTTTTACAAAAAATGATAATTGATATTTTTGAAGGTGTTAGACTTCATTTTTTGATTTTTTGCAAAAAATTGGAAAAATATAAATTTGTATGTGTTAGTCTTCAATCACGAAGTTTTTTGAGAAAAATATGAAAAATGAAGTATTTTGCTCATTTTAGAGAACTATTTTGGACCCTTTTAGAAAAAAAGATAATTGATATTTTTGAAGGTGTTAGACTTCAGTTTTTGATTTTTTGCAAAAAATAGGAAAAATAGAAATTTGTATGTGTTAGTCTTCAATCACGAAGTTTTTTGAGAAAAACATGAAAAATGAAGTATTTTGCTCATTTTTGAGAACTATTTGGGACCCATTTAGAAAAAATGATAATTGATATTTTTGAAGGTGTTAGACTTCAGTTTTTGATTTTATGCAAAAAATAGGAAAAATAGAAATTTGTATGTGTTAGTCTTCAATCCCGGAGTTTTTTGAGAAAAACATGAAAAATGAAGTATTTTGCTCAATTTAGAGAACTATTTTGGCCTTTTTTGGAAAAAATGATAATTGATATTTTTGAAGGTGTTAGACTTCAGTTTTTGATTTTTTGCAAAAAAAAGGAAAAATAGAAATTTGTATGTGTTAGTCTTCAATCACGAAGTTTTTTGAGAAAAACATGAAAAATGAAGTATTTTGCTAATTATAGAGAACTATTTTGGCCTTTTTTAGAAAAAATGATCATTGATTTTTTTGAAGGTGTTAGACTTCAGTTTTTGATTTTTTGCAAAAAATAGGAAAAATAGAAATTTGTATGTGTTAGTCTTCAATCCCGAAGTTTTTTGAGAAAAACATGAAAAATGAAGTATTTTGCTCAATTTAGAGAACTATTTTGGTCTTTTTTAGAAAAAATGATAATTGATATTTTTGAAGGTGTTAGACTTCAGTTTTTGATTTTTTGCAAAAAAAAGGAAAAATAGAAATTTGTATGTGTTAGTCTTCATTCACGAAGTTTTTTGAGAAAAACATGAAAAATGAAGTATTTTGCTCATTTTAGAGAACTATTTTGGACCCTTTTAGAAAAAATGATAATTGATATTTTTGAAGGTGTTAGACTTCAGTTTTTGATTTTCTGCAAAAAATTGGAAAAATTGAAATTTGTATGTGGTAGTCTTCATTCACGGAATTTTTTGAGAAAAACATGAAAAATCAAGTATTTTGCTCATTTTATAAAAACTATTTTGATCTTTCTTAGAAAAAATGATAATTGATATTTTTGAAGGTGTTAGACTTCAGTTTTTTATTTTATGCAAAAAGTGGGAAAAATAGAAATTTGTATGTGTTAGTCTTCAATCTAGGAGTTTTTTGAGAAAAACATGAAAAATGAAGTATTTTGCTAATTATAGAGAACTATTTTGGTCTTTTTTAGAAAAAATGATAATTGATATTTTTGAAGGTGTTAGACTTCAGTTTTTGATTTTTTGCAAAAAAAGGAAAAATAGAAATTTGTATGTGTTAGTCTTCAATCACAAAGTTTTTTGAGAAAAACATGAAAAATGAAGTATTTTGCTCATTTTAGAGAACTATTTTGGACCCTTTTAGAAAAAATGATAATTGATATTTTTGAAGGTGTTAGACTTCAGTTTTTGATTTTCTGCAAAAAATTGGAAAAATTGAAATTTGTATGTGGTAGTCTTCATTCACGGAATTTTTTGAGAAAAACATGAAAAAGGAAGTATTTTGCTCATTTTAGAGAACTATTTTGGTCTTTTTTAGAAAAAATGATAATTGATATTTTTGAAGGTGTTAGACTTCAGTTTTTGATTTTTTGAAAAAATAGAAAAAAATAGAAATTTGTATGTGTTAGTCTTCAATCCAGGAGTTTTTTGAGAAAAACATGAAAAATGAAGTATTTTGCTCATTTTAGAGAACTATTTTGGTGATTTTTACAAAAAATGATAATTGATATTTTTGAAGGTGTTAGACTTCATTTTTTGATTTTTTGCAAAAAATAGGAAAAATATAAATTTGTATGTGTTAGTCTTCAATCACGAAGTTTTTTGAGAAAAATATGAAAAATGAAGTATTTTGCTCATTTTAGAGAACTATTTTGGACTCTTTTAGAAAAAATGATAATTGATATTTTTGAAGGTGTTAGACTTCAGTTTTTGATTTTTTGCAAAAAATAGGAAAAATAGAAATTTGTATGTGTTAGTCTTCAATCACGAAGTTTTTTGAGAAAAAAATGAAAAATGAAGTATTTTGCTCATTTTAGAGAACTATTTTGGACTCTTTTAGAAAAATTGATAATTGATTTTTTTGAAGGCGTTTGACTTCAGTTTTTGATTTTTTGCAAAAAATAGGAAAATTTGAAATTTGTATGTGTTAGTCTTCAATCACGAAGTTTTTTGTGAAAAACATGAAAAATGAAATATTTTGCTCATTTTAGAGAACTATTTTGGACCCTTTTACAAAAAACGATAATTGATATTTTTGAAGGTGTTAGACTTCAGTTTTTGATTTTATGCAAAAAATAGGAAAAATAGAAATTTGTATGTGTTAGTCTTCAATCCTGGAGTTTTTTGAGAAAAACATGAAAAATTAAGTATTTTGCTCATTTTAGAGAACTATTTTGGTTTTTCTTAGAAAAAACGATAATTGATATTTTTGAAGGTGTTAGACTTCATTTTTTGATTTTTTGCAAAAAATAGGAAAAATAGAAATTTGTATGTGTTAGTCTTCAATCCCGGAGTTTTTTGAGAAAAACATGAAAAATGAAGTATTTTGCTCATTTTAGAGAACTATTTTGGTCTTTTTTAGAAAAATTGATAATTGATTTTTTTGAAGGCGTTTGACTTCAGTTTTTGATTTTTTGCAAAAAATAGGAAAATTAGAAATTTGTATGTGTTAGTCTTCAATCACGAAGTTTTTTGTGAAAAACATGAAAAATGAAATATTTTGCTCATTTTAGAGAACTATTTTGGACCCTTTTACAAAAAACGATAATTGATATTTTTGAAGGTGTTAGACTTCAGTTTTTGATTTTATGCAAAAAATAGGAAAAATAGAAATTTGTATGTGTTAGTCTTCAATCCTGGAGTTTTTTGAGAAAAACATGAAAAATTAAGTATTTTGCTCATTTTAGAGAACTATTTTGGTTTTTCTTAGAAAAAACGATAATTGATATTTTTGAAGGTGTTAGACTTCATTTTTTGATTTTTTGCAAAAAATAGGAAAAATAGAAATTTGTATGTGTTAGTCTTCAATCCCGGAGTTTTTTGAGAAAAACATGAAAAATCAAGTATTTTGCTCATTTTAGAGAACTATTTTGGTCTTTTTTAGAAAAAATGATAATTGATTTTTTTGAAGGTGTTAGACTTCAGTTTTTGATTTTTTGCAAAAAATAGGAAAAATAGAAATTTGTATGTGTTAGTCTTCAATCACGAAGTTTTTTGAGAAAAAAATGAAAAATGAAGTATTTTGCTCATTTTAGAGAACTATTTTGGACTCTTTTAGAAAAATTGATAATTGATATTTTTGAAGGCGTTTGACTTCAGTTTTTGATTTTTTGCAAAAAATAGGAAAATTAGAAATTTGTATGTGTTAGTCTTCAATCACGAAGTTTTTTGTGAAAAACATGAAAAATGAAATATTTTGCTCATTTTAGAGAACTATTTTGGACCCTTTTACAAAAAACGATAATTGATATTTTTGAAGGTGTTAGACTTCAGTTTTTGATTTTATGCAAAAAATAGGAAAAATAGAAATTTGTATGTGTTAGTCATCAATCCTGGAGTTTTTTGAGAAAAACATGAAAAATTAAGTATTTTGCTCATTTTAGAGAACTATTTTGGTTTTTCTTAGAAAAAATGATAATTGATATTTTTGAAGGTGTTAGACTTCAGTTTTTGATTTTTTGCAAAAAATAGGAAAAATAGAAATTTGTATGTGTTAGTCTTCAATCACGAAGTTTTTTGAGAAAAAAATGAAAAATGAAGTATTTTGCTCATTTTAGAGAACTATTTTGGACTCTTTTAGAAAAAATGATAATTGATATTTTTGAAGGTGTTAGACTTCAGTTTTTGATTTTTTGAAAAAAATAGGAAAAATAGAAATTTGTATGTGTTAGTCTTCAATCACGAAGTTTTTTGAGAAAAACATGAAAAATGAAGTATTTTGCTCATTATAGAGAACTATTTTGGACCATTTTAGAAAAAATTATAATTGATATTTTTGAAGGTGTTAGACTTCAGTTTTTTATTTTTTGCAAAAAATAGGAAAAATAGAAATTTGTATGTGTTAATCTTCAATCACGAAGTTTTTGAGAAAAACATGAAAAATGAAGTATTTTGATCATTTTAGAGAACTATTTTGGACCCTTTTAGAAAAAATGATAATTGATATTTTTGAAGGTGTTAGACTTCAGTTTTTGATTTTATGCAAAAAATAGGAAAAATAGAAATTTGTATGTGTTAGTCTTCAATCCCGGAGTTTTTTGAGAAAAACATGAAAAATGAAGTATTTTGCTCATTTTAGAGAACTATTTTGGTCTTTTTTAGAAAAAATGACAATTGATATTTTTGAAGGTGTTAGACTTCAGTTTTTGATTTTTTGCGAAAAATAGGAAAAATAGAAATTTGTATGTGTTAGTCTTCAATCACGAAGTTTTTTGAGAAAAACATGAAAAATGAAGTATTTTGCTCATTTTAGAGAACTATTTTGGACCCTTTTAGAAAAAATGATAATTGATATTTTTGAAGGTGTTAGACTTCAGTTTTTGATTTTCTTCAAAAAATTGGAAAAATTGAAACTTGTATGTGTTAGTCTTCATTCACGGAATTTTTTGAGAAAAACATGAAAAATCAAGTATTTTGCTCATTTTAGAGAACTATTTTGGTCTTTTTTAGAAAAAATGATAATTGATATTTTTGAAGGTGTTAGACCTCAGCTTTTGATTTTATGCAAAAAATAGGAAAAATAGAAGTTCGTATGTGTTAGTCTTCAATCCAGGAGTTTTTTGAGAAAAACATGAAAAATGAAGTATTTTGCTCATTTTAGAGAACTATTTTGGTCTTTTTTAGAAAAAATGATAATTGATATTTTTGAAGGTGTTAGACTTCATTTTTTGATTTTTTGCAAAAAATAGGAAAAATAGAAATTTGTATGTGTTAGTCTACAATCACGAAGTTTTTTGAGAAAAATATGAAAAATGAAGTATTTTTCTCATTTTAGAGAACTATTTTGGACTCTTTTAGAAAAAATGATAATTGATATTTTTGAAGGTGTTAGACATCAGTTTTTGATTTTTTGCAAAAAATAGGAAAAATAGAAATTTGTATGTGTTAGTCTTCAATCACGAAAATGTTTTGAGAAAAACATGAAAAATGAAGTATTTTGCTCATTTTTGAGAACTATTTTGGACCCATTTAGAAAAAATGATAATTGATATTTTTGAAGGTGTTAAGACTTCAGTTTTTTATTTTATGCAAAAAATAGGAAAAATAGAAATTTGTACGTGTTAGTCATCAATCCCGGAGTTTTTTGAGAACAACATGAAAAATGAAGTATTTTGCTCATTTTAGAGAACTATTTTGGTCCTTTTTAGAAAAAATGATTATTGATATTTTTGAAGGTGTTAGACTTCAGTTTTTGATTTTATGGAAAAAATAGGAAAAATAGAAATTTGTATGTGTTAGTCTTCAATCCCGGAGTTTTTTGAGAAAAACATGAAAAATGAAGTATTTCGCACATTTTAGAGAACTATTTTGGACCCTTTTAGAAAAAATGATGATTGATATTTTTGAAGGTGTTAGCCTTCAGTTTTTGATTTTTTGCAAAAAATAGGAAAAATAGAAATTTGTGTGTGTTAGTCTTCAATCACGAAGTTTTTTGAGAAAAACATGAAAAATGAATTATTTTGATCATTTTAGAGAACTATTTTGGACCCTTTTAGAAAAAATGATAATTGATATTTTTGAAGGTGTTAGACTTCAGTTTTTGATTTTATGCAAAAAATAGGAAAAATAAAAATTTGTATGTGTTAGTCTTCAATCCCGCAGTTTCTTGAGAAAAACATGAAAAATGAAGTATTTTTCTCATCTTAGAGAACTATTTTGGTCTTTTTTAGAAAAAATGATAATTGATATTTTTGAAGGTGTTAGACTTCAGTTTTTGATTTTTTGCAAAAAATAGGAAAAATAGAAATTTGTAAGTGTTAGTCTTCAATCACGAAGTTTTTTGAGAAAAACATGAAAAATGAAGTATTTTGCTCATTTTAGAGAACTATTTTGGACCCTTTTAGAAAAAATGATAATTGATATTTTTCAAGGTGTTAGACTTCAGTTTTTGATTTTCTTCAAAAAATTGGAAAAATTGAAACTTGTATGTGTTAGTCTTCATTCACGGAATTTTTTGAGAAAAACATGAAAAATCAAGTATTTCGCTCATTTTAGAGAACTATTTTGGTCTTTTTTAGAAAAAATGATAATTGATATTTTTTAAGGTGTTAGACTTCAGTTTTTGATTTTATGCAAAAAATAGGAAAAATAGAAATTTGTATGTGTTAGTCTTCAATCCAGGAGTTTTTTGAGAAAAACATGAAAAATGAAGTATTTTGCTCATTTTAGAGAACTATTTTGGTCTTTTTTAGAAAAAATGATAATTGATATTTTTGAAGGTGTTAGACTTCATTTTGATTTTTTGCAAAAAATAGGAAAAATAGAAATTTGTATGTGTTAGTCTTCAATCACGATGTTTTTTGAGTAAAATATGAAAAATGAAGTATTTTTCTCATTTTAGAGAACTATTTTGGACTCTTTTAGAAAAAATGATAATTGATATTTTTGAAGGTGTTAGACTTCAGTTTTTGATTTTTTGCAAAAAATAGGAAAAATAGAAATTTGTATGTGTTAGTCTTCAATCACGAAATTTTTTGAGAAAAACATGAAAAATGAAGTATTTTGCTCATTTTTGAGAATTATTTTGGACCCATTTAGAAAAAATGATAATTGATATTTTTGAAGGTGTTAGACTTCAGTTTTTGATTTTATGCAAAAAAATAGGAAAAATAGAAATTTGTATGTGTTAGTCTTCAATCCCGGAGTTTTTTGAGAAAAACATGAAAAATGAAGTATTTTGCTCATTTTAGAGAACTATTTTGGTTTTTTTTAGAAAAAATGATAATTGATATTTTTGAAGGTGTTAGACTTCAGTTTTTAATTTTTTGCAAAAAATAGGAAAAATAGAAATTTGTATGTGTTAGTCTTCAATCACGAAGTTTTTTGAGAAAAACATGAAAAATGAAGTATTTTGCTCATTTTAGAGAACTATTTTGGACCCTTTTAGAAAAAATGATAATTGATATTTTTGAAGGTGTTAGACTTCAGTTTTTGATTTTTTGCAAAAAATAGGAAAAATAGAAATTTGTATGTGTTAGTCTTCAATCACGAAGTTTTTTGAGAAAAACATGAAAAATGAAGTATTTTGCTCATTTTAGAGAACTATTTTGGACCCTTTTAGAAAACATGATAATTGATATTTTTGAAGGTGATAACCTTCAGTTTTTGATTTTTTGCAAAAAATAGGAAAAATAGAAATTTGTGTGTGTTAGTCTTCAATCACGAAGTTTTTTTGAGAAAAACATGAAAAATGAAGTATTTTGCTCATTTTAGAGAACTATTTTGGACCCTTTTAGAAAAAATGATAATTGATATTTTTGAAGGTGTTAGACTTCAGTTTTTTATTTTATGCAAAAAATAGGAAAAATAAAAATTTGTATGTGTTAGTCTTCAATCCCGGAGTTTTTTGAGAAAAACATGAAAAATGAAGTACTTTGCTCATTTTAGAGAACTATTTTGGTCTTTTTTAGAAAAAATGATAATTGATATTTTTTAAGGTGTTAGACTTCAGTTTTAGATTTTATCCAAAAAATAGGAAAAATAGAAATTTGTATGTGTTAGTCTTCAATCCAGGAGTTTTTTGAGAAAAACATGAAAAATGAAGTATTTTGCTCATTTTAGAGAACTATTTTGGTCTTTTTTAGAAAAAATGATAATTGATATTTTTGAAGGTGTTAGACTTCATTTTGATTTTTTGCAAAAAATAGGAAAAATAGAAATTTGTATGTGTTAGTCTTCAATCACGTAGTTTTTTGAGAAAAATATGAAAAATGAAGTATTTTTCTCATTTTAGAGAACTATTTTGGACTCTTTTAGAAAAAATGATAATTGATATTTTTTAAGGTGTTAGACTTCAGTTTTTGATTTTTTGCAAAAAATAGGAAAAATAGAAATTTGTATGTGTTAGTCTTCAATCACGAAATTTTTTGAGAAAAACATGAAAAATGAAGTATTTTGCTCATTTTTTAGAACTATTTTGGACCCATTTAGAAGAAATGATAATTGATATTTTTGAAGGTGTTAGACTTCAGTTTTTGATTTTATGCAAAAAATAGGAAAAATAGAAATTTGTATGTGTTAGTCTTCAATCCCGGAGTTTTTTGAGAAAAACATGAAAAATGAAGTATTTTGCTCATTTTAGAGAACTATTTTGGTTTTTTTTAGAAAAAATGATAATTGATATTTTTGAAGGTGTTAGACTTTAGTTTTTGATTTTTTGCAAAAAATAGGAAAAATAGAAATTTGTATGTGTTAGTCTTCAATCACGAAGTTTTTTGAGAAAAACATGAAAAATGAAGTATTTTGCTCATTTTAGAGAACTATTTTGGACCCTTTTAGAAAAAATGATAATTGATATTTTTGAAGGTGTTAGACATCAGTTTTTGATTTTATGCCAAAAATAGGAAAATAGAAATTTGTATGTGTTAGTCTTCAATCCCGGAGTTTTTTGAGAAAAACATGAAAAATGAAGAATTTTGCTCATTTTAGAGAACTATTTTGGACTCTTTTAGAAAAAATGATAATTGATATTTTTGAAGGTGTTAGACTTTAGTTTTTGATTTTTTGCAAAAAATCGGAAAAATAGAAATTTGTATGTGTTAGTCTTCAATCACGAAGATTTTTGAGAAAAAAAATGAAAAACTGAAGTATTTTGCTCATTTTAGAGAACTATTTTGGTCTTTTTTAGAAAAAATGATAATTGATATTTTTGAAGGTGTTAGACTTCATTTTTTTATTTTTTGCAAAAAATAAGAAAAATAGAAATTTGTATGTGTTAGTCTTCAATCGAGGAGTTTTTTGAGAAAAACATGAAAAATGAAGTATTTTGCTCATTTTAGAGAACTATTTTGGTTTTTTTTAGAAAAAATGATAATTGATATTTGTGAAGGTGTTAGACTTTAGTTTTTGATTTTTTGCAAAAAATAGGAAAAATAGAAATTTGTATGTGTTAGTCTTCAATCACGAAGTTTTTTGAGAAAAACATGAAAAATGAAGTATTTTGCTCATTTTAGAGAACTATTTTGGACCCTTTTAGAAAAAATGATAATTGATATTTTTGAAGGTGTTAGACATCAGTTTTTGATTTTATGCAAAAAATAGGAAAATAGAAACTTGTATGTGTTAGTCTTCAATCCCGGAGTTTTTTGAGAAAAACATGAAAAATGAAGAATTTTGCTCATTTTAGAGAACTATTTTGGACTCTTTTAGAAAAAATGATAATTGATATTTTTGAAGGTGTTAGACTTCAGTTTTTGATTTTTTGCAAAAAATCGGAAAAATAGAAATTTGTATGTGTTAGTCTTCAATCACGAAGTTTTTTGAGAAAAAAAATGAAAAACTGAAGTATTTTGCTCATTTTAGAGAACTATTTTGGTCTTTTTTAGAAAAAATGATAATTGATATTTTTGAAGGTGTTAGACTTCATTTTTTGATTTTTTGCAAAAAATAAGAAAAATAGAAATTTGTATGTGTTAGTCTTCAATCCACGAGTTTTTTGAGAAAAACCTGAAAAATGAAGTATTTTGCTCATTTTAGAGAACTATTTTGGACCCTTTTAGAAAAAATGATAATTGAGATTTTCGAAGGTGTTAGACTTCAGTTTTTGATTTTCTGCAAAAAATTGGAAAAATTGAAAATTGTATGTGTTAGTCTTCATTCACGGAATTTTTTGAGAAAAACATGAAAAATGAAGTATTTTGCTCATTTTAGAGAGCTATTTTTGTCTTTTTTAGAAAAAATGATAATTGATATTTTTGAAGGTGTTAGACTTCAGTTTTTGATTTTTTGCAAAAAATAGGAAAAATAGAAATTTGTATGTGTTAGTCTTCAATCACGAAGTTTTTTGAGAAAAACATTAGAAATGAAGTATTTTGCTCATTTTAGAGAACTAATTTGGACCCTTTTAGAAAAAATGATAATTGATATTTTTGAAGGTGTTAGACATCAGTTTTTGATTTTATGCAAAAAAATAAGAAAAATAGAAATTTGTATGTGTTAGTCTTCAATCACGAAGTTTTTTGAGAAAAACATGAAAAATGAAGTATTTTGCTCATTTTAGAGAACTATTTTGGACCCTTTTAGAAAAAATGATAATTAAGATTTTCGAAGGTGTTAGACTTCAGTTTTTGATTTTCTGGAAAAAATTGGAAAAATTGAAAATTGTATGTGTTAGTCTTCATTCACGGAATTTTTTGAGAAAAACATGAAAAATGATGTATTTTGCTCATTTTAGAGAGCTATTTTGGTCTTTTTTAGAAAAAATGATAATTGATATTTTTGAAGGTGTTAGACTTCAGTTTTTGATTTTTTGCAAAAAATAGGAAAAATAAATATTTGTATGTGTTAGTCTTCAATCACGGAGTTTTTTGAGAAAAACATGAAAAATGAAGTATTTTGCTCATTTTAGAGAACTAATTTGGACCCTTTTAGAAAAAATGACAATTGATATTTTTGAAGGTGTTAGACTTCAGTTTTTGATTTTATGCAAAAAAATAGGAAAAGTAGAAATTTGTATGTGTTAGTCTTCAATCACGAAGTTTTTTGAGAAAAACATGAAAAATGAAGTATTTTGCTCATTTTAGAGAACTATTTTGGACCCTTTTAGAAAAAATGATAATTGATATTTTTGAAGGTGTTAGACTTCAGTTTTTGATTTTCTGCAAAAAATTGGAAAAATTGAAAATTGTATGTGTTAGTCTTCATTCGCGGAATTTTTTGAGAAAATCATGAAAAATGAAGTATATTGCTCATTTTAGAGAACTATTTTGGCCTTTTTTAGAAAAAATGATAAGTGATATTTTTGAAGGTGTTAGACTTCAGTTTTTGATTTTTTGCAAAAAATAGGAAAAATAGAAATTTGTATGTGTTAGTCTTCAATCACGAAGTTTTTTGAGAAAAACATGAGAAATGAAGTATTTTGCTCATTTTAGAGAACTAATTTGGACCCTTTTAGAAAAAATGATAATTGATATTTTTGAAGGTGTTAGACTTCAGTTTTTGATTTTCTGCAAAAAATTGGAAAAATTGAAATTTATATGTGTTAGTCTTTATTCACGGAATTTTTTGAGAAAAACATGAAAAATGAAGTATTTTGCTCATTTTAGAGAACTATTTTGGACCCTTTTAGAAAAAATGATAATTGATATTTTTGAAGGTGTTAGACTTCATTTTTTGATTTTTTGCAAAAAATAAGAAAAATAGAAATTTGTATGTGTTAGTCTTCAATCCAGGAGTTTTTTGAGAAAAACATGAAAAATGAAGTATTTTGCTCATTTTAGAGAACTATTTTGGACCCTTTTAGAAAAAATGATAATTGATATTTTTGAAGGTGTTAGACTTCAGTTTTTGATTTTCTGCAAAAAATTGGAAAAATTGAAAATTGTATGTGTTAGTCTTCATTCACGGAATTTTTTGAGAAAAACATGAAAAATGAAGTATTTTGCTCATTTTAGAGAGCTATTTTGGTCTTTTTTAGAAAAAATGATAATTGATATTTTTGAAGGTGTTAGACTTCAGTTTTTGATTTTTTGCAAAAAATAGGAAAAATAGAAATTTGTATGTGTTAGTCTTCAATCACGAAGTTTTTTGAGAAAAACATTAGAAATGAAGTATTTTGCTCATTTTAGAGAACTAATTTGGACCCTTTTAGAAAAAATGATAAGTGATATTTGTGAAGGTGTTAGACTTCAGTTTTTGATTTTATGCAAAAAAATAGGAAAAATAGAAATTTGTATGTGTTAGTCTTCAATCACGAAGTTTTTTGAGAAAAACATGAAAAATGAAGTATTTTTCTCATTTTAGAGAACTATTTTGGACCCTTTTAGAAAAAATGATAATTAAGATTTTCGAAGGTGTTAGACTTCAGTTTTTGATTTTCTGGAAAAAATTGGAAAAATTGAAAATTGTATGTGTTAGTCTTCATTCACGGAATTTTTTGAGAAAAACATGAAAAATGAAGTATTTTGCTCATTTTAGAGAGCTATTTTGGTCTTTTTTAGAAAAAATGATAATTGATATTTTTGAAGGTGTTAGACTTCAGTTTTTGATTTTTTGCAAAAAATAGGAAAAATAGAAATTTGTATGTGTTAGTCTTCAATCACGGAGTTTTTTGAGAAAAACATGAAAAATGAAGTATTTTGCTCATTTTAGAGAACTAATTTGGACCCTTTTAGAAAAAATGATAATTGATATTTTTGAAGGTGTTAGACTTCAGTTTTTGATTTTATGCAAAAAAATAGGAAAAATAGAAATTTGTATGTGTTAGTCTTCAATCAAGAAGTTTTTTGAGAAAAACATGAAAAATGAAGTATTTTGCTCATTTTAGAGAACTATTTTGGACACTTTTAGAAAAAATGATAATTGATATTTTTGAAGGTGTTAGACTTCAGTTTTTGATTTTCTGCAAAAAATTGGAAAAATTGAAAATTGTATGTGTTAGTCTTCATTCGCGGAATTTTTTGAGAAAATCATGAAAAATGAAGTATTTTGCTCATTTTAGAGAACTATTTTGGCCTTTTTTAGAAAAAATGATAAGTGATATTTTTGAAGGTGTTAGACTTCAGTTTTTGATTTTTTGCAAAAAATAGGAAAAATAGAAATTTGTATGTGTTAGTCTTCAATCACGAAGTTTTTTGAGAAAAACATGAGAAATGAAGTATTTTGCTCATTTTAGAGAACTAATTTGGACCCTTTTAGAAAAAATGATAATAGATATTTTTGAAGGTGTTAGACTTCAGTTTTTGATTTTCTGCAAAAAATTGGAAAAATTGAAATTTATATGTGTTAGTCTTTATTCACGGAATTTTTTGAGAAAAACATGAAAAATGAAGTATTTTGCTCATTTTAGAGAACTATTTTGGACCCTTTTAGAAAAAATGATAATTGATATTTTTGAAGGTGTTAGACTTCATTTTTTGATTTTTTGCAAAAAATAAGAAAAATAGAAATTTGTATGTGTTAGTCTTCAATCCAGGAGTTTTTTGAGAAAAACATGAAAAATGAAGTATTTTGCTAATTTCAGAGAATTATTTTGGACCCTTTTAGAAAAAATGATAATTGAGATTTTCGAAGGTGTTAGACTTCAGTTTTTGATTTTCTGCAAAAAATTGGAAAAATTGAAATTTGTATGTGTTAGTCTTCAATCACGAAGTTTTTTTAGAAAAACATTAGAAATGAAGTATTTTGCTCATTTTAGAGAACTAATTTGGACCCTTTTAGAAAAAATGATAATTGATATTTTTGAAGGTGTTAGACTTCAGTTTTTGATTTTATGCAAAAAAATAGGAAAAATAGAAATTTGTATGTGTTAGTCTTCAATCACGAAGTTTTTTGAGAAAAACATGAAAAATGAAGTATTTTGCTCATTTTAGAGAACTATTTTGGACCATTTTAATAAAAATGATAATTGAGATTTTCGAAGGTGTTAGACTTCAGTTTTTGATTTTCTGGAAAAAATTGGAAAAATTGAAAATTGTATGTGTTAGTCTTCATTCACGGAATTTTTTGAGAAAAACATGAAAAATGAAGTATTTTGCTCATTTTAGAGAGCTATTTTGGTCTTTTTTAGAAAAAATGATAATTGATATTTTTGAAGGTGTTAGACTTCAGTTTTTGATTTTTTGCAAAAAATAGGAAAAATAGAAATTTGTATGTGTTAGTCTTCAATCACGGAGTTTTTTGAGAAAAACATGAAAAATGAAGTATTTTGCTCATTTTAGAGAACTAATTTGGACCCTTTTAGAAAAAATGACAATTGATATTTTTGAAGGTGTTAGACTTCAGTTTTTGATTTTATGCAAAAAAATAGGAAAAATAGAAATTTGTATGTGTTAGTCTTCAATCACGAAGTTTTTTGAGAAAAACATGAAAAATGAAGTATTTTGCTCATTTTAGAGAACTATTTTGGACCCTTTTAGAAAAAATGATAATTGATATTTTTGAAGGTGTTAGACTTCAGTTTTTGATTTTCTGCAAAAAATTGGAAAAATTGAAAATTGTATGTGTTAGTCTTCATTCGCGGAATTTTTTGAGAAAATCATGAAAAATGAAGTATTTTGCTCATTTTAGAGAACTATTTTGGTCTTTTTTAGAAAAAATGATAATTGATATTTTTGAAGGTGTTAGACTTCAGTTTTTGATTTTTTGCAAAAAATAGGAAAAATAGAAATTTGTATGTGTTAGTCTTCAATCACGAAGTTTTTTGAGAAAAACATGAGAAATGAAGTATTTTGCTCATTTTAGAGAACTAATTTGGACCCTTTTAGAAAAAATGATAATTGATATTTTTGAAGGTGTTAGACTTCAGTTTTTGATTTTCTGCAAAAAATTGGAAAAATTGAAATTTATATGTGTTAGTCTTTATTCACGGAATTTTTTGAGAAAAACATGGAAAATGAAGTATTTTGCTCATTTTAGAGAGCTATTTTGGTCTTTTTTAGAAAAAATGATAATTGATATTTTTGAAGGTGTTAGACTTCAGTTTTTGATTTTTTGCAAAAAATAGGAAAAATAGAAATTTGTATGTGTTAGTCTTCAATCACGGAGTTTTTTGAGAAAAACATGAAAAATGAAGTATTTTGCTCATTTTAGAGAACTAATTTGGACCCTTTTAGAAAAAATGACAATTGATATTTTTGAAGGTGTTAGACTTCAGTTTTTGATTTTATGCAAAAAAATAGGAAAAATAGAAATTTGTATGTGTTAGTCTTCAATCACGAAGTTTTTTGAGAAAAACATGAAAAATGAAGTATTTTGCTCATTTTAGAGAACTATTTTGGACCCTTTTAGAAAAAATGATAATTGATATTTTTGAAGGTGTTAGACTTCAGTTTTTGATTTTCTGCAAAAAATTGGAAAAATTGAAAATTGTATGTGTTAGTCTTCATTCGCGGAATTTTTTGAGAAAATCATGAAAAATGAAGTATTTTGCTCATTTTAGAGAACTATTTTGGTCTTTTTTAGAAAAAATGATAATTGATATTTTTGAAGGTGTTAGACTTCAGTTTTTGATTTTTTGCAAAAAATAGGAAAAATAGAAATTTGTATGTGTTAGTCTTCAATCACGAAGTTTTTTGAGAAAAACATGAAAAATGAAGTATTTTGCTCATTTTAGAGAACTATTTTGGACCCTTCTAGAAAAAATGATAATTGATATTTTTGAAGGTGTTAGACTTCAGTTTTTGATTTTCTGCAAAAAATTGGAAAAATTGAAATTTGTATGTGGTAGTCTTCATTCAAGGAATTTTTTGAGAAAAACATGAAAAATCAAGTATTTTGCTCATTTTAGAAAAACTATTTTGATCTTTCTTAGAAAAAATGATAATTGATATTTTTGAAGGTGTTAGACTTCAGTTTTTTATTTTATGCAAAAAATGGGAAAAATTGAAAATTGTATGTGTTAGTCTTCAATCTAGGAGTTTTTTGAGAAAAACATGAAAAATGAAGTATTTTGCTAATTATAGAGAACTATTTTGGTCTTTTTTAGAAAAAAATGATAATTGATATTTTTGAAGGTGTTAGACTTCAGTTTTTGATTTTTTGCAAAAAAAAGGAAAAATAGAAATTTGTATGTGTTAGTCTTCAATCACGAAGTTTTTTGAGAAAAACATGAGAAATGAAGTATTTTGCTCATTTTAGAGAACTAATTTGGACCCTTTTAGAAAAAATGATAATTGATATTTTTGAAGGTGTTAGACTTCAGTTTTTGATTTTCTGCAAAAAATTGGAAAAATTGAAATTTGTATGTGGTAGTCTTCATTCATGGAATTTTTTGAGAAAAACATGAAAAAGGAAGTATTTTGCTCATTTTAGAGAACTATTTTGGTCTTTTTTAGAAAAAATGATAATTGATATTTTTGAAGGTGTTAGACTTCAGTTTTTGATTTTATGCAAAAAATAGGAAAAATAGAATTTTGTATGTGTTAGTCTTCAATCCAGGAGTTTTTTGAGAAAAACATGCAAAATGAAGTATTTTGGACTTTTTTAGAAAAAATGATAATTGATATTTTTGAAGGTGTTAGACTTTAGTTTTTGATTTTTGGCAAAAAATAGGAAAAATTGAAATTTGTGTGTGTTAGTCTTCAATCACGAAGTTTTTTGAGAAAAACATGAAAAATGAAGTATTTTGCTCATTTTAGAGAACTAATTTGGACCCTTTTAGAAAAAATGACAATTGATATTTTTGAAGGTGTTAGACTTCAGTTTTTGATTTTATGCAAAAAAACAGGAAAAATAGAAATTTGTATGTGTTAGTCTTCAATCACGAAGTTTTTTGAGAAAAACATGAAAAATGAAGTATTTTGCTCATTTTAGAGAACTATTTTGGACCCTTTTAGAAAAAATGATAATTGATATTTTTGAAGGTGTTAGACTTCAGTTTTTGATTTTCTGCAAAAAATTGGAAAAATTGAAAATTGTATGTGTTAGTCTTCATTCGCGGAATTTTTTGAGAAAATCATGAAAAATGAAGTATTTTGCTCATTTTAGAGAACTATTTTGGTCTTTTTTAGAAAAAATGATAAGTGATATTTTTGAAGTTGTTAGACTTCAGTTTTTGATTTTTTTGCAAAAAATAGGAAAAATAGAAATTTGTATGTGTTAGTCTTCAATCACGAAGTTTTTTGAGAAAAACATGAGAAATGAAGTATTTTGCTCATTTTAGAGAACTAATTTGGACCCTTTTAGAAAAAATGATAATTGATATTCTTGAAGGTGTTAGACTTCAGTTTTTGATTTTCTGCAAAAAATTGGAAAAATTGAAATTTATATGTGTTAGTCTTTATACACGGAATTTTTTGAGAAAAACATGAAAAATAAAGTATTTTGCTCATTTTAGAGAACTATTTTGGACCCTTTCAGAAAAAATGATAATTGATATTTTTGAAGGTGTTAGACTTCATTTTTTGATTTTTTGGAAAAAAGAAGAAAAATAGAAATTTGTATGTGTTAGTCTTCAATCCAGGAGTTTTTTGAGAAAAACATGAAAAATGAAGTATTTTGCTCATTTTAGAGAACAATTTTGGACCCTTTTAGAAAAAATGATAATTGAGATTTTCGAAGGTGTTAGACTTCAGTTTTTGATTTTCTGCAAAAAATTGGAAATATTGAAAATTGTATGTGTTAGTCTTCATTCACGGAATTTTTTGAGAAAAACATGAAAAATGAAGTATTTTGCTCATTTTAGAGAGCTATTTTGGTCTTTTTTAGAAAAAATGATAATTGATATTTTTGAAGGTGTTAGACTTCAGTTTTTGATTTTTTGCAAAAAATAGGAAAAATAGAAATTTGTATGTGTTAGTCTTCAATCACGAAGTTTTTTGAGAAAAACATTAGAAATGAAGTATTTTGCTCATTTTTGAGAACTAATTTGGACCCTTTTAGAAAAAATGATAATTGATATTTTTGAAGGAGTTAGACTTCAGTTTTTGATTTTATGCAAAAAAATAGGAAAAATAGAAATTTGTATGTGTTAGTCTTCAATCACGAAGTTTTTTGAGAAAAACATGAAAAATGAAGTATTTTGCTCATTTTAGAGAACTATTTTGGACCCTTTTAGAAAAAATGATAATTGAGATTTTCGAAGGTGTTAGACTTCAGTTTTTGATTTTCTGGAAAAAATTGGAAAAATTGAAAATTGTATGTGTTAGTCTTCATTCACGGAATTTTTTGAGAAAAACATGAAAAATGAAGTATTTTGCTCATTTTAGAGAGCTATTTTGGTCTTTTTTAGAAAAAATGATAATTGATATTTTTGAAGGTGTTAGACTTCAGTTTTTGATTTTATGCAAAAAATAGGAAAAATAGAAATTTGTATGTGTTAGTCTTCAATCCAGGAGTTTTTTGAGAAAAACATGCAAAATGAAGTATTTTGGTCTTTTTTAGAAAAAATGATAATTGATATTTTTGAAGGTGTTAGACTTTAGTTTTTGATTTTTGGCAAAAAATAGGAAAAATTGAAATTTGTGTGTGTTAGTCTTCAATCACGAAGTTTTTTGAGAAAAACATGAAAAATGAAGTATTTTGCTCATTTTAGAGAACTAATTTGGACCCTTTTAGAAAAAATGACAATTGATATTTTTGAAGGTGTTAGACTTCAGTTTTTGATTTTATGCAAAAAAACAGGAAAAATAGAAATTTGTATGTGTTAGTCTTCAATCACGAAGTTTTTTGAGAAAAACATGAAAAATGAAGTATTTTGCTCATTTTAGAGAACTATTTTGGACCCTTTTAGAAAAAATGATAATTGATATTTTTGAAGGTGTTAGACTTCAGTTTTTGATTTTCTGCAAAAAATTGGAAAAATTGAAAATTGTATGTGTTAGTCTTCATTCGCGGAATTTTTTGAGAAAATCATGAAAAATGAAGTATTTTGCTCATTTTAGAGAACTATTTTGGTCTTTTTTAGAAAAAATGATAAGTGATATTTTTGAAGGTGTTAGACTTCAGTTTTTGATTTTTTGCAAAAAATAGGAAAAATAGAAATTTGTATGTGTTAGTCTTCAATCACGAAGTTTTTTGAGAAAAACATGAGAAATGAAGTATTTTGCTCATTTTAGAGAACTAATTTGGACCCTTTTAGAAAAAATGATAATTGATATTCTTGAAGGTGTTAGACTTCAGTTTTTGATTTTCTGCAAAAAATTGGAAAAATTGAAATTTATATGTGTTAGACTTTATACACGGAATTTTTTGAGAAAAACATGAAAAATAAAGTATTTTGCTCATTTTAGAGAACTATTTTGGACCCTTTTAGAAAAAATGATAATTGATATTTTTGAAGGTGTTAGACTTCATTTTTTGATTTTTTGCAAAAAAGAAGAAAAATAGAAATTTGTATGTGTTAGTCTTCAATCCAGGAGTTTTTTGAGAAAAACATGAAAAATGAAGTATTTTGCTCATTTTAGAGAACAATTTTGGACCCTTTTAGAAAAAATGATAATTGAGATTTTCGAAGGTGTTAGACTTCAGTTTTTGATTTTCTGCAAAAAATTGGAAATATTGAAAATTGTATGTGTTAGTCTTCATTCACGGAATTTTTTGAGAAAAACATGAAAAATGAAGTATTTTGCTCATTTTAGAGAGCTATTTTGGTCTTTTTTAGAAAAAATGATAATTGATATTTTTGAAGGTGTTAGACTTCAGTTTTTGATTTTTTGCAAAAAATAGGAAAAATAGAAATTTGTATGTGTTAGTCTTCAATCACGAAGTTTTTTGAGAAAAACATTAGAAATGAAGTATTTTGCTCATTTTTGAGAACTAATTTGGACCCTTTTAGAAAAAATGATAATTGATATTTTTGAAGGAGTTAGACTTCAGTTTTTGATTTTATGCAAAAAAATAGGAAAAATAGAAATTTGTATGTGTTAGTCTTCAATCACGAAGTTTTTTGAGAAAAACATGAAAAATGAAGTATTTTGATCATTTTAGAGAACTATTTTGGACCCTTTTAGAAAAAATGATAATTGAGATTTTCGAAGGTGTTAGACTTCAGTTTTTGATTTTCTGGAAAAAATTGGAAAAATTGAAAATTGTATGTGTTAGTCTTCATTCACGGAATTTTTTGAGAAAAACATGAAAAATGAAGTATTTTGCTCATTTTAGAGAGCTATTTTGGTCTTTTTTAGAAAAAATGATAATTGATATTTTTGAAGGTGTTAGACTTCAGTTTTTGATTTTTTGCAAAAAATAGGAAAAATAGAAATTTGTATGTGTTAGTCTTCAATCACGGAGTTTTTTGAGAAAAACATGAAAAATGAAGTATTTTGCTCATTTTAGAGAACTAATTTGGACCCTTTTAGAAAAAAATGACAATTGATATTTTTGAAGGTGTTAGACTTCAGTTTTTGATTTTATGCAAAAAAAATAGGAATAATAGAAATTTGTATGTGTTAGTCTTCAATCACGAAGTTTTTTGAGAAAAACATGAAGAATGAAGTATTTTGCTCATTTTAGAGAACTATTTTGGATCCTTTTAGAAAAAATGATAATTGATATTTTTTAAGGTGTTAGACTTCAGTTTTTGATTTTCTGCAAAAAATTGGAAAATTTGAAAATTGTATGTGTTAGTCTTCATTCGCGGAATTTTTTGAGAAAATCATGAAAAATGAAGTATTTTGCTCATTTTAGAGAACTATTTTGGTCTTTTTTAGAAAAAATGATAATTGAAAATTTTGAAGGTGTTTGACTTCAGTTTTTTATTTTTTGCAAAAAATAGGAAAAATAGTAATTTGTATGTGTTAGTCTTCAATCACGAAGTTTTTTGAGAAAAAAATGAAAAATGAAGTATTTTCCGCATTTTAGAGAACTATTTTGGACTCTTTTAGAAAAAATGATAATTGATATTTTTGAAGGTGTTAGACTTCAGTTTTTGATATTTTCCAAAAAATAGGAAAAATAGAAATTTGTATGTGTTAGTATTCAATCCCGGAGTTTTTTGAGAAAAACATGAAAAATGAAGTATTTTCCTCATTTTAGAGAACTATTTTGGTCTTTTTTAGAAAAAATGATAATTGATATTTTTGAAGGTGTTAGACTTCACTTTTTGATTTTATGCAAAAAATAGGAAAAATAGAAATTTGTATGTGTTAGTCTTCAATCACGAAGTTTTTTGAGAAAAACATGAAAAATGAAGTATTTTGCTCATTTTAGAGAACTATTTTGGACCCTTTTCGAAAAAATGATAATTGATATTTTTGAAGGTGTTAGACTTCAGTTTTTGATTTTCTGCAAAAAATTGGAAAAATTGAAATTTATATGTGTTAGTCTTCAATGACGAAGTTTTTTGAGAAAAACAAGAAAAATGAAGTATTTTGCTCAGTTTAGAGAACTATTTTGGACCCTTTTAGAAAAAATGATAATTGATATTTTTGAAGGTGGACTTCAGTTTTTGATTTTCTGCAAAAAATTGGAAAAATTGAAATTTGTATGTGGTAGTCTTCATTCAAGGAATTTTTTGAGAAAAACATGAAAAATCAAGTATTTTGCTCATTTTAGAAAAACTATTTTGATCTTTCTTAGAAAAAATGATAATTGATATTTTTGAAGGTGTTAGACTTCAGTTTTTTATTTTATGCAAAAAATGGGAAAAATTGAAAATTGTATGTGTTAGTCTTCAATCTAGGAGTTTTTTGAGAAAAACATGAAAAATGAAGTATTTTGCTAATTATAGAGAACTATTTTGGTCTTTTTTAGAAAAAAATGATAATTGATATTTTTGAAGGTGTTAGACTTCAGTTTTTGATTTTTTGCAAAAAAAAGGAAAAATAGAAATTTGTATGTATTAGTCTTCAATCACGAAGTTTTTTGAGAAAAACATGAGAAATGAAGTATTTTGCTCATTTTAGAGAACTAATTTGGACCCTTTTAGAAAAAATGATAATTGATATTTTTGAAGGTGTTAGACTTCAGTTTTTGATTTTCTGCAAAAAATTGGAAAAATTGAAATTTGTATGTGGTAGTCTTCATTCATGGAATTTTTTGAGAAAAACATGAAAAATGAAGTATTTTGCTCATTTTAGAGAACTATTTTGGACCCTTTTCGAAAAAATGATAATTGATATTTTTGAAGGTGTTAGACTTCAGTTTTTGATTTTCTGCAAAAAATTGGAAAAATTGAAATTTATATGTGTTAGTCTTCAATGACGAAGTTTTTTGAGAAAAACAAGAAAAATGAAGTATTTTGCTCAGTTTAGAGAACTATTTTGGACCCTTTTAGAAAAAATGATAATTGATATTTTTGAAGGTGGACTTCAGTTTTTGATTTTCTGCAAAAAATTGGAAAAATTGAAATTTGTATGTGGTAGTCTTCATTCAAGGAATTTTTTGAGAAAAACATGAAAAATCAAGTATTTTGCTCATTTTAGAAAAACTATTTTGATCTTTCTTAGAAAAAATGATAATTGATATTTTTGAAGGTGTTAGACTTCAGTTTTTTATTTTATGCAAAAAATGGGAAAAATTGAAAATTGTATGTGTTAGTCTTCAATCTAGGAGTTTTTTGAGAAAAACATGAAAAATGAAGTATTTTGCTAATTATAGAGAACTATTTTGGTCTTTTTTAGAAAAAAATGATAATTGATATTTTTGAAGGTGTTAGACTTCAGTTTTTGATTTTTTGCAAAAAAAAGGAAAAATAGAAATTTGTATGTATTAGTCTTCAATCACGAAGTTTTTTGAGAAAAACATGAGAAATGAAGTATTTTGCTCATTTTAGAGAACTAATTTGGACCCTTTTAGAAAAAATGATAATTGATATTTTTGAAGGTGTTAGACTTCAGTTTTTGATTTTCTGCAAAAAATTGGAAAAATTGAAATTTGTATGTGGTAGTCTTCATTCATGGAATTTTTTGAGAAAAACATGAAAAAGGAAGTATTTTGCTCATTTTAGAGAACTATTTTGGTCTTTTTTAGAAAAAATGATAATTGATATTTTTGAAGGTGTTAGACTTCAGTTTTTGATTTTATGCAAAAAATAGGAAAAATAGAAATTTGTATGTGTTAGTCTTCAATCCAGGAGTTTTTTGAGAAAAACATGCAAAATGAAGTATTTTGCTCATTTTAGAGAACTATTTTGGTCTTTTTTAGAAAAAATGATAATTGATATTTTTGAAGGTGTTAGACTTTAGGTTTTGATTTTTTGCAAAAAATAGGAAAAATAGAAATTTGTGTGTGTTAGTCTTCAATCACGAAGTTTTTTGAGAAAAACATGAAAAATGAAGTATTTTGCTCATTTTAGAGAACTAATTTGGACCCTTTTAGAAAAAATGACAATTGATATTTTTGAAGGTGTTAGACTTCATTTTTTGATTTTTTGCAAAAAATACGAAAAATAGAAATTTGCATGTGTTAGTCTTCAATCACGAAGTTTTTTGAGAAAAACATGAAAAATGAAGTATTTTGCTCATTTTAGAGAACTATTTTGGACTCTTTTAGAAAAAATGATAATTGATATTTTTGAAGATGACGACTTCAGTTTTTGATTTTTTGCAAAAAATAGGAAAAATAGAAATTTGTATGTGTTAGTCTTCAATCACGATGTATTTTGAGAAAAACATGAAAAATGAAGTATTTTGCTCATTTTAGAGAACTATTTTGGACCCTTTTAGAAAAAATGATAATTGATATTTTTGAAGGTGTTAGACTTCAGTTTTTGATTTTATGCAAAAAATAGGAAAAATAGAAATTTGTATGTGTTAGTCTTCAATCCCGAAGTTTTTTGAGAAAAACATGAAAAATGAAGTATTTTGCTCAATTTAGAGAACTATTTTGGTCTTTTTTAGAAAAAATGATAATTGATATTTTTGAAGGTGTTAGACTTCAGTTTTTGATTTTTTGCAAAAAATATTAAAAATAGAAATTTGTATGTGTTAGTCTTCAATCACGAAGTTTTTTGAGAAAAACATGAAAAATGAAGTATTTTGCTCATTTTAGAGAACTATTTTGGACCCTTTTAGAAAAAATGATAATTGATATTTTTGAAGGTGTTAGACTTCAGTTTTTGATTTTCTGCAAAAAATTGGAAAAATTGAAATTTGTATGTGGTAGTCTTCATTCACGGAATTTTTTGAGAAAAACATGAAAAATCAAGTATTTTGCTCACTTTAGAAAAACTATTTTGATCTTTCTTGGAAAAAATGATAATTGATATTTTTGAAGGTGTTAGACTTCAGTTTTTTATTTTATGCAAAAAATGGGAAAAATAGAAATTTGTATGTGTTAGTCTTCAATCTAGGAGTTTTTTGAGAAAAACATGAAAAATGAAGTATTTTGCTAATTATAGAGACTATTTTGGTCTTTTTTAGAAAAAATGATAATTGATATTTTTGAAGGTGTTAGACTTCAGTTTTTGATTTTCTGCAAAAAATTGGAAAAATTGAAATTTGTATGTGTTAGTCTTTATTCACGGAATTGTTTGAGAAAAACATGAAAAATTAAGTATTTTCCTCATTTTAGTGAACTATTTTGGTCTTTTTTAGAAAAAATGATAATTGATATTTTTGAAGGTGTTAGACTTCAGTTTTTGATTTTACGCAAAAAATAGGAAAAATAGAAATTTGTGTGTGTTAGTCTTCAATCCAGGAGTTTTTTGAGAAAAACATGAAAAATGAAGTATTTTGCTCATTTTAGAGAACTAATTTGGACCCTTTTAGAAAAAATGACAATTGATATTTTTGAAGGTGTTAGACTTCAATTTTTTATTTTATGCAAAAAAATAGGAAAAATAGAAATTTGTATGTGTTAGTCTTCAATCACGAAGTTTTTTGAGAAAAACATGAAAAATGAAGTATTTTGCTCATTTTAGAGAACTATTTTGGACCCTTTTAGAAAAAATGATAATTGATATTTTTGAAGGTGTTAGACTTCAGTTTTTGATTTTATTCAAAAAAATAGGAATAATAGAAATTTTTATGTGTTAGTCTTCAATCCCGGAGTTTTTCGAGAAAAATATGAAAAATGAAGTATTTTGCTCATTTTAGAGAACTATTTTGGTCTTTTTTAGAAAAAATGATAATTGATATTTTTTAAGGTGTTAGACTTCAGTTTTTGATTTTTTGCAAAAAATAGGAAAAATAGAAATTTGTATGTGTTAGTCTTCAATCACGAAGTTTTTTGAGAAAAACATGAAAAATGAATTATTTTGCTCATTTTAGAGAACTATTTTGGACCCTTTTAGAAAAAATGATAATTGATATTTTTGAAGGTGTTAGACTTCAGTTTTTGATTTTATTCAAAAAAATAGGAATAATAGAAATTTTTATGTGTTAGTCTTCAATCCCGGAGTTTTTCGAGAAAAATATGAAAAATGAAGTATTTTGCTCATTTTAGAGAACTATTTTGGTCTTTTTTAGAAAAAATGATAATTGATATTTTTGAAGGTGTTAGACTTCAGTTTTTGATTTTTTGCAAAAAATAGGAAAAATAGAAATTTGTATGTGTTAGTCTTCAATCACGAAGTTTTTTGAGAAAAACATGAAAAATGAATTATTTTGCTCATTTTAGAGAACTATTTTGGACCCTTTTAGAAAAAATGATAATTGATATTTTTGAAGGTGTTAGACTTCAGTTTTTGATTTTCTGCAAAAAATTGGAAAAATTGAAATTTGTATGTGGTAGTCTTCATTCACGGAAGTTTTTGAGAAAAACATGAAAAATGAAGTATTTTGCTCATTTTAGAGAACTATTTTGGTCTTTTTTAGAAAAAATGATAATTGATATTTTTGAAGGTGTTAGACTTCAGTTTTTGATTTTTTGCAAAAAATAGGAAAAATAGAAATTTGTATGTGTTAGTCTTCAATCAAGAAGTTTTTTGAGAAAAACATGAGAAATGAAGTATTTTGCTCATTTTAGAGAACTAATTTGGACCCTTTTAGAAAAAATGATAATTGATATTTTTGAAGGAGTTAGACTTCAGTTTTTGATTTTCTGCAAAAAATTGGAAAAATTGAAATTTGTATGTGTTAGTCTTTATTCACGGAATTTTTTGAGAAAAACATGAAAAATGAAGTATTTTCCTCATTTTAGAGAACTATTTTGGTCTTTTTTAGAAAAAATGATAATTGATATTTTTGAAGGTGTTAGACTTCAGTTTTTGATTTTATGCAAAAAATAGCAAAAATAGAAATTTGTGTGTGTTAGTCTTCAATCCAGGAGTTTTTTGAGAAAAACATGAAAAATGAAGTATTTTGCTCATTTTAGAGAACTAATTTGGACCCTTTTAGAAAAAATGACAATTGATATTTTTGAAGGTGTGACTTCAGTTTTTGATTTTATGCAAAAAAATAGGAAAAATAGAAATTTGTATGTGTTAGTCTTCAATCACGAAGTTTTTTGAGAAAAACATGAAAAATGAAGTATTTTGCTCATTTTAGAGAACTATTTTGGACCCTTTTAGAAAAAATGATAATTGATATTTTTGAAGGTGTTAGACTTCAGTTTTTGATTTTATTCAAAAAAATAGGAATAATAGAAATTTTTATGTGTTAGTCTTCAATCCCGGAGTTTTTTGAGAAAAACATGAAAAATGAAGTATTTTGCTCATTTTAGAGAACTATTTTGGTCTTTTTTAGAAAAAATGATAATTGATATTTTTGAAGGTGTTAGACTTCAGTTTTCAATTTTTTGCAAAAAATAGCAAAAATAGAAATTTGTATGTGTTAGTCTTCAATCACGAAATTTTTTGAGAAAAACATGAAAAATGAAGTAGTTTGCTCATTTTAGAGAACTATTTTGGACCCTTTTAGAAAAAATGATAATTGATATTTTTGAAGGTGTTAGACTTCAGTTTTTGATTTTCTGCAAAAAATTGGAAAAATTGAAAATTGTATGTGTTAGTCTTCATTCGCAGAAATTTTTTGAGAAAATCATGAAAAATGAAGTATTTTGCTCATTTTAGAGAACTATTTTGGTCTTTTTTAGAAAAAATGATAATTCATATTTTTGAAGGTGTTAGACTTCAGTTTTTGATTTTTTGCAAAAAATAGGAAAAATAGAAATTCGTATGTGTTAGTCTTCAATCACGAAGGTTTTTGAGAAAAACATGAGAAATGAAGTATTTTGCTCATTTTAGAGAACTAATTTGGACCCTTTTAGAAAAAATGATAATTGATATTTTTGAAGGTGTTAGACTTCAGTTTTTGATTTTCTGAAAAAAATTGGAAAAATTGAAATTTGTATGTGTTAGTCTTTATTCACGGAATTTTTTGAGAAAAACATGGAAAATGAAGTATTTTCCTCATTTTAGAGAACTATTTTGGTCTTTTTTAGAAAAAATGATAATTGATATTTTTGAAGGTGTTAGACTTCAGTTTTTTATTTTATGCAAAAAATAGGAAAAATAGAAATTTGTATGTGTTAGTCTTCAATCCAGGAGTTTTTTGAGAAAAACATGAAAAAAGAAGTATTTTGCTCATTTTAGAGAACTATTTTGGTCTTTTTTAGTAAAAATGATAATTGATATTTTTGAAGGTGTTAGACTTCAGTTTTTTATTTTATGCAAAAAATGGGAAAAATAGAAATTTGTATGTGTTAGTCTTCAATCTAGGAGTTTTTTGAGAAAAACATGAAAAATGAAGTATTTTGCTAATTTTAGAGAACTATTTTGGTCTTTTTTAGAAAAAATGATAATTGATATTTTTGAAGGTGTTAGACTTCAGTTTTTGATTTTATGCAAAAAATAGGAAAAATAGAAATTTGTATTTGTTAGTCTTCAATCCCGGAGTTTTTTGAGAAAAACATGAAAAATGAAGTATTTTCCTCATTTTAGAGAACTATTTTGGACTATTTTAGAAAAAATGATAATTGATATTTTTGAAGGTGTTAGACTTCAGTTTTTGATTTTCTGCAAAAAATTGGAAAAATTGAAATTTGTATGTGGTAGTCTTCATTCACGGAATTTTTTGAGAAAAACATGAAAAATCAAGTATTTTGCTCATTTTAGAAAAACTATTTTTATCTTTCTTAGAAAAAATGATAATTGATATTTTTGAAGGTGTTAGACTTCAGTTTTTTATTTTATGCAAAAAATGGGAAAAATAGAAATTTGTATGTGTTAGTCTTCAATCTAGGAGTTTTTTGAGAAAAACATGAAAAATGAAGTATTTTGCTAATTTTAGAGAACTATTTTGGTCTTTTTTAGAAAAAATGATAATTGATATTTTTGAAGGTGTTAGACTTCAGTTTTTGATTTTATGCAAAAAATAGGAAAAATAGAAATTTGTATTTGTTAGTCTTCAATCCCGGAGTTTTTTGAGAAAAACATGAAAAATGAAGTATTTTGCTCATTTTAGAGAACTATTTTGGTCTTTTTTAGAAAAAATGATAATTGATATTTTTGAAGGTGTTAGACTTCAGTTTTTGATTTTTTGCAAAAAATAGGAAAAATAGAAATTTGTATGTGTTAGTCTTCAATCACGAAGTTTTTTGAGAAAAACATGAGAAATGAAGTATTTTGCTCATTTTAGAGAACTAATTTGGACCCTTTTAGAAAAAATGATAATTGATATTTTTGAAGGTGTTAGACTTCAGTTTTTGATTTTCTGCAAAAAGTTGGAAAAATTGAAATTTGTATGTGTTAGTCTTTATTCACGGAATTTTTTGAGAAAAACATGGAAAATGAAGTATTTTCCTCATTTTAGAGAACTATTTTGGTCTTTTTTAGAAAAAATGATAATTGATATTTTTGAAGGTGTTAGACTTCAGTTTTTGATTTTATGCAAAAAATAGCAAAAATAGAAATTTGTGTGTGTTAGTCTTCAATCCAGGAGTTTTTTGAGAAAAACATGAAAAATGAAGTATTTTGCTCATTTTAGAGAACTAATTTGGACCCTTTTAGAAAAAATGACAATTGATATTTTTGAAGGTGTGACTTCAGTTTTTGATTTTATGCAAAAAAAAAGGAAAAATAGAAATTTGTATGTGTTAGTCTTCAATCACGAAGTTTTTTGAGAAAAACATGAAAAATGAAGTATTTTGCTCATTTTAGAGAACTATTTTGGACCCTTTTAGAAAAAATGATAATTGATATTTTTGAAGGTGTTAGACTTCAGTTTTTGATTTTATTCAAAAAAATAGGAAAAATAGAAATTTGTATGTGTTAGTCTTCAATCACGAAGTTTTTTGAGAAAAACATGAAAAATGAAGTAGTTTGCTCATTTTAGAGAACTATTTTGGACCCTTTTAGAAAAAATGATAATTGATATTTTTGAAGGTGTTAGACTTCAGTTTTTGATTTTATGCAAAAAATAGGAAAAATAGAAATTTGTATTTGTTAGTCTTCAATCCCTGAGTTTTTTGAGAAAAACATGAAAAATGAATTATTTTGCTCATTTTAGAGAACTATTTTGGTCTTTTTTAGAAAAAATGATAATTGATATTTTTGAAGGTGTTAGACTTCAGTTTTTGATTTTTTGCAAAAAATAGGAAAAATAGAAATTTGTATGTGTTAGTCTTCAATCACGAAGTTTTTTGAGAAAAACATGAGAAATGAAGTATTTTGCTCATTTTAGAGAACTAATTTGGACCCTTTTAGAAAAAATGATAATTGATATTTTTGAAGGTGTTAGACTTCAGTTTTTGATTTTCTGCAAAAAGTTGGAAAAATTGAAATTTGTATGTGTTAGTCTTTATTCACGGAATTTTTTGAGAAAAACATGGAAAATGAAGTATTTTCCTCATTTTAGAGAACTATTTTGGTCTTTTTTAGAAAAAATGATAATTGATATTTTTGAAGGTGTTAGACTTCAGTTTTTGATTTTATGCAAAAAATAGCAAAAATAGAAATTTGTGTGTGTTAGTCTTCAATCCAGGAGTTTTTTGAGAAAAACAAGAAAAATGAAGTATTTTGCTCATTTTAGAGAACTAATTTGGACCCTTTTAGAAAAAATGACAATTGATATTTTTGAAGGTGTGACTTCAGTTTTTGATTTTATGCAAAAAAATAGGAAAAATAGAAATTTGTATGTGTTAGTCTTCAATCACGAAGTTTTTTGAGAAAAACATGAAAAATGAAGTATTTTGCTCATTTTAGAGAACTATTTTGGACCCTTTTAGAAAAAATGATAATTGATATTTTTGAAGGTGTTAGACTTCAGTTTTTGATTTTATTCAAAAAAATAGGAATAATAGAAATTTTTATGTGTTAGTCTTCAATCCCGGAGTTTTTTGAGAAAAACATGAAAAATGAAGTATTTTGCTCATTTTAGAGAACTATTTTGGTCTTTTTTAGAAAAAATGATAATTGATATTTTTGAAGGTGTTAGACTTAAGTTTTCAATTTTTTGCAAAAAATAGCAAAAATAGAAATTTGTATGTGTTAGTCTTCAATCACGAAGTTTTTTGAGAAAAACATGAAAAATGAAGTATTTTGCTCATTTTAGAGAACTATTTTGGACCCTTTTAGAAAAAATGATAATTGATATTTTTGAAGGTGTTAGACTTCAGTTTTTGATTTTCTGCAAAAATTAGAAAAATTGAAAATTGTATGTGTTAGTCTTCATTCGCAGAAATTTTTTGAGAAAATCATGAAAAATGAAGTATTTTGCTCATTTTAGAGAACTATTTTGGTCTTTTTTAGAAAAAATGATAATTCATATTTTTGAAGGTGTTAGACTTCAGTTTTTGATTTTTTGCAAAAAATAGGAAAAATAGAAATTTGTATGTGTTAGTCTTCAATCACGAAGTTTTTTGAGAAAAACATGAGAAATGAAGTATTTTGCTCATTTTAGAGAACTAATTTGGACCCTTTTAGAAAAAATGATAATTGATATTTTTGAAGGTGTTAGACTTCAGTTTTTGATTTTCTGCAAAAAATTGGAAAAATTGAAATTTGTATGTGTTAGTCTTTATTCACGGAATTTTTTAAGAAAAACATGGAAAATGAAGTATTTTCCTCATTTTAGAGAACTATTTTGGTCTTTTTAAGAAAAAATGATAATTGATATTTTTGAAGGTGTTAGACTTCAGTTTTTTATTTTATGCAAAAAATAGGAAAAATAGAAATTTGTATGTGTTAGTCTTCAATCCAGGAGTTTTTTGAGAAAAACATGAAAAATGAAGTATTTTGCTCATTTTAGAGAACTATTTTGGTCTTTTTTAGTAAAAATGATAATTGATATTTTTGAAGGTGTTAGACTTTAGTTTTTGATTTTTTGCAAAAAATAGGAAAAATAAAAATTTGTGTGTGTTAGTCTTCAATCACGAAGTTTTTTGAGAAAAACATGAAAAATGAAGTATTTTGCTCATTTTAGAGAACTAATTTGGACCCTTTTAGAAAAAATGACAATTGATATTTTTGAAGGTGTTAGACTTCAGTTTTTGATTTTTTGCAAAAAATAGGAAAAATAGAAATTTGTATGTGTTAGTTTTCAATCACGAAGTATTTTGAGAAAAACATGAAAAATGAAGTATTTTGCTCATTTTAGAGAACTATTTTGGACCCTTTTAGAAAAAATGATAATTGATATTTTTGAAGGTGTTAGACTTCAGTTTTTGATTTTATGCAAAAAATAGGAAAAATAGAAATTTGTATGTGTTAGTCTTCAATCACGAAGTTTTTTGAGAAAAACATGAAAAATGAAGTATTTTGCTCAATTTAGAGAACTATTTTGGTCTTTTTTAGAAAAAATGATAATTGATATTTTTGAAGGTGTTAGACTTCAGTTTTTTATTTTTTGCAAAAAAAAGGAAAAATAGAAATTTGTATGTGTTAGTCTTCATTCACGAAATTTTTTGAGAAAAACATGAAAAATGAAGTATTTTCCTCATTTTAGAGAACTATTTTGGACTATTTTAGAAAAAATGATAATTGATATTTTTGAAGGTGTTAGACTTCAGTTTTTTATTTTCTGCAAAAAATTGGAAAAATTGAAATTTGTATGTGGTAGTCTTCATTCACGGAATTTTTTGAGAAAAACATGAAAAATCAAGTATTTTGCTCATTTTAGAAAAACTATTTTGATCTTTCTTAGAAAAAATGATAATTGATATTTTTGAAGGTGTTAGACTTCAGTTTTTTATTTTATGCAAAAAATGGGAAAAATAGAAATTTGTATGTGTTAGTCTTCAATCTAGGAGTTTTTTGAGAAAAACATGAAAAATGAAGTATTTTGCTAATTTTAGAGAACTATTTTGGTCTTTTTTAGAAAAAATGATAATTGATATTTTTGAAGGTGTTAGACTTCAGTTTTTGATTTTATGCAAAAAATAGGAAAAATAGAAATTTGTATTTGTTAGTCTTCAATCCCGGAGTTTTTGGAGAAAAACATGAAAAATGAAGTATTTTGCTCATTTTAGAGAACTATTTTGGTCTTTTTTAGAAAAAATGATAATTGATATTTTTGAAGGTGTTAGACTTCAGTTTTTGATTTTTTGCAAAAAATAGGAAAAATAGAAATTTGTATGTGTTAGTCTTCAATCACGAAGTTTTTTGAGAAAAACATGAGAAATGAAGTATTTTGCTCATTTTAGAGAACTAATTTGGACCCTTTTAGAAAAAATGATAATTAATATTTTTGAAGGTGTTAGACTTCAATTTTTGATTTTCTGCAAAAAGTTGGAAAAATTGAAATTTGTATGTGTTAGTCTTTATTCACGGAATTTTTTGAGAAAAACATGGAAAATGAAGTATTTTCCTCATTTTAGAGAACTATTTTGGTCTTTTTTAGAAAAAATGATAATTGATATTTTTGAAGGTGTTAGACTTCAGTTTTTGATTTTATGCAAAAAATAGGAAAAATAGAAATTTGTATGTGTTAGTCTTCAATCCAGGAGTTTTTTGTGAAAAACATGAAAAATGAAGTATTTTGCTCATTTTAGAGAACTATTTTGGTCTTTTTTAGTAAAAATGATAATTGATATTTTTGAAGGTGTTAGACTTTAGTTTTTGATTTTTTGCAAAAAATAGGAAAAATAGAAATTTGTGTGTGTTAGTCTTCAATCACGAAGTTTTTTGAGAAAATCATGAAAAATGAAGTATTTTGCTCATTTTAGAGAACTAATTTGGACCCTTTTAGAAAAAATGACAATTGATATTTTTGAAGGTGTTAGACTTCATTTTTTGATTTTTTGCAAAAAATACGAAAAATAGAAATTTGTATGTGTTAGTCTTCAATCACGAAGTTTTTTGTGAAAAACATGAAAAATGAAGTATTTTGCTCATTTTAGAGAACTATTTTGGACTCTTTTAGAAAAAATGATAATTGATATTTTTGAAGGTGTTAGACTTCAGTTTTTGATTTTTGCAAAAAATAGGAAAAATAGAAATTTGTATGTGTTAGTCTTCAATCACGAAGTATTTTGAGAAAAACATGAAAAATGAAGTATTTTGCTCATTTTAGAGAACTATTTTGGACCCTTTTAGAAAAAATGATAATTGATATTTTTGAAGGTGTTAGACTTCAGTTTTTGATTTTTTGCAAAAAATAGGAAAAATAGAAATTTGTATGTGTTAGTCTTCAATCACGAAGGTTTTTGAGAAAAACATGAAAAATGAAGTATTTTCCTCATTTTAGAGAACTATTTTGGTCTTTTTTAGAAAAAATGATAATTGATATTTTTGAAGGTGTTAGACTTTAGTTTTTGATTTTATGCAAAAAAATAGGAAAAATAGAAATTTGTATGTGTTAGTCTTCAATCCCGGAGTTTTTTGACAAAAACATGAAAAATGAAGTATTTTGCTCATTTTAGAAAACTGTTTTGGTCTTTTTTAGAAAAAATGATAATTGATATTTTTGAAGGTGTTAGACTTCAGTTTTTAATTTTTTGCAAAAAATAGGAAAAATAGAAATTTGTATGTGTTAGTCTTCAATCACGAAGTTTTTTGAGAAAAACATGAAAAATGAAGTATTTTGCTCATTTTAGAAAACTATTTTGGACTTTTTTAGAAAATATAACAATTGATATTTTTGAAGGTGTTAGACTTCAGTTTTTGATTTTCTGCAAAAAATTGGAAAAATTGAAAATTGTATGTGTTAGTCTTCATTCGCGGAATTTTTTGAGAAAATCATGAAAAATGAAGTATTTTGCTCATTTTAGAGAACTATTTTGGTCTTTTTTAGAAAAAATGATAATTGATATTTTTGAAGGTGTTAGACTTCAGTTTTTAATTTTTTGCAAAAAATAGGAAAAATAGAAATTTGTATGTGTTAGTCTTCAATCACGGAGTTTTTTGAGAAAAACATGAAAAATGAAGTATTTTGCTCATTTTAGAGAACTATTTTGGACTCTTATAGAAAAAATGATAATTGATATTTTTGAAGGTGTTAGACTTCAGTTTTTGATTTTATGCAAAAAATAGGAAAAATAGAAATTTGTATGTGTTAGTCTTCAATCACGAATTTTTAGAGAAAAACATGAAAAATGAAGTATTTTGCTCATTTTAGAGAACTACTTTTGACTCTTTTAGAAAAAATGATAATTGATATTTTTGAAGGTGTTAGACTTCAGTTTTTAATTTTTTGCAAAAAATAGGAAAAATAGAAATTTGTATGTGTTAGTCTTCAATCACGGAGTTTTTTGAGAAAATCATGAAAAATGAAGTATTTTTCTCATTTTAGAGAACTATTTTGGTCTTTTTTAGAAATAATTATAATTGATATTTTTGAAGGTGTTAGACTTCAGTTTTTGATTTTTTGCAAAAAATAGGAAACATAGAAATTTGTATGTTTTAGTCTTCAATCACGAAGTTTTTTGAGAAAAACATGACAAATGAAGTATTTTGCTCATTTTAGAGAACTATTTTGGACCCTTTTAGAAAAAATGATAATTGATATTTTTGAAGGTGTTAGACTTCAGTTTTTTATTTTATGCAAAAAATGGGAAAAATAGAAATTTGTATGTGTTAGTCTTCAATCTAGGAGTTTTTTGAGAAAAACATGAAAAATGAAGTATTTTGCTCATTTTAGAGAACTATTTTGGTCTTTTTTAGAAAAAATGATAATTGATATTTTTGAAGGTCTTAGACTTCATTTTTTGATTTTTTGCAAAAAATAGGAAAAATAGAAATTTGTATGTGTTAGTCTTCAATCACGATGTTTTTTGAGAAAAACATGAAAAATGAAAGACTTCAGTTTTTGATTTTTTGCAAAAAATAGGAAAAATAGAAATTTGTATGTGTTAGTCTTCAATCACGAAGTTTTTTGAGAAAAACATGAAAAATGAAGTATTTTGATCATTTTAGAGAACTATTTTGGACCCTTTTAGAAAAAATGATAATTGATATTTTTGAAGGTGTTAGACTTCAGTTTTTGATTTTATGCAAAAAATAGGAAAAATAGAAATTTGTATGTGTTAGTCTTCAATCCCGGAGTTTTTTGAGAAAAACATGAAAAACGAAGTATTTTTCTCATTTTAGAGAACTATTTTGGTCTTTTTTAGAAAAAATGATAATTGATAATTTTGAAGGTGTTAGACTTCAGTTTTTGATTTTTTGCAAAAAATAGGAAACATAGAAATTTGTATGTTTTAGTCTTCAATCACGAAGTTTTTTGAGAAAAACATGACAAATGAAGTATTTTGCTCATTTTAGAGAACTATTTTGGACCCTTTTAGAAAAAATGATAATTGATATTTTTGAAGGTGTTAGACTTCAGTTTTTGATTTTATGCAAAAAATAGGAAAAATAGAAATTTGTATGTGTTAGTCTTCAATCCCGGAGTTTTTTGAGAAAAACATGAAAAATGAAGTATTTTGTTCATTTTAGAGAACTATTTTGGTCTTTTTTAGAAAAAATGATAATTGATATTTTTGAAGGTGTTAGACTTCAGTTTTTGATTTTTTGCAAAAAATAGGAAAAATAGAAATTTGAATGTGTCAGTCTTCATTCACGAAGTTTTTTGAGAAAAAAATGAAAAATGAAGTATTTTGCTCATTTTAGGGAACTATTTTGGACTCTTTTAGAAAAAATGATAATTGATATTTTTGAAGCTGTTAGACTTCAGTTTTTGATTTTATGCAAAAAATAGGAAAAATAGAAATTTGTATGTGTTAGTCTTCAATCACGAATTTTTAGAGAAAAACATGAAAAATGAAGTATTTTGCTCATTTTAGAGAACTAATTTGGACCCTTTTAGAAAAAATGATAATTGATATTTTTGAAGGTGTTAGACTTCAGTTTTTTATTTTATGCAAAAAATGGGAAAAATAGAAATTTGTATGTGTTAGTCTTCAATCTAGGAGTTTTTTGAGAAAAACATGAAAAATGAAGTATTTTGCTCATTTTAGAGAACTATTTTGGCCTTTTTTAGAAAAAATGATAATTGATATTTTTGAAGGTCTTAGACTTCATTTTTTGATTTTTTGCAAAAAATAGGAAAAATAGAAATTTGTATGTGTTAGTCTTCAATCACGATGTTTTTTGAGAAAAACATGAAAAATGAAAGACTTCAGTTTTTGATTTTTTGCAAAAAATAGGAAAAATAGAAATTTGTATGTGTTAGTCTTCAATCACGAAGTTTTTTGAGAAAAACATGAAAAATGAAGTATTTTGATCATTTTAGAGAACTATTTTGGACCCTTTTAGAAAAAATGATAATTGATATTTTTGAAGGTGTTAGACTTCAGTTTTTGATTTTATGCAAAAAATAGGAAAAATAGAAATTTGTATGTGTTAGTCTTCAATCCCGGAGTTTTTTGAGAAAAACATGAAAAACGAAGTATTTTTCTCATTTTAGAGAACTATTTTGGTCTTTTTTAGAAAAAATGATAATTGATAATTTTGAAGGTGTTAGACTTCAGTTTTTGATTTTTTGCAAAAAATAGGAAACATAGAAATTTTTATGTTTTAGTCTTCAATCACGAAGTTTTTTGAGAAAAACATGACAAATGAAGTATTTTGCTCATTTTAGAGAACTATTTTGGACCCTTTTAGAAAAAATGATAATTGATATTTTTGAAGGTGTTAGACTTCAGTTTTTGATTTTATGCAAAAAATAGGAAAAATAGAAATTTGTATGTGTTAGTCTTCAATCCCGGAGTTTTTTGAGAAAAACATGAAAAATGAAGTATTTTGCTCATTATAGAGAACTATTTTGGTCTTTTTTAGAAAAAATGATAATTGATATTTTTGAAGGTGTTAGACTTCAGTTTTTGATTTTTTGCAAAAAATAGGAAAAATAGAAATTTGAATGTGTCAGTCTTCATTCACGAAGTTTTTTGAGAAAAAAATGAAAAATGAAGTATTTTGCTCATTTTAGAGAACTATTTTGGACTCTTTTAGAAAAAATGATAACTGATATTTTTGAAGGTGTTAGACTTCAGTTTTTGATTTTATGCAAAAAATAGGAAAAATATAAATTTGTATGTGTTAGTCTTCAATCACGAATTTTTAGAGAAAAACATGAAAAATGAAGTATTTTGCTCATTTTAGAGAACTATTTTGGACTCTTTTAGAAAAAATGATAATTGATATTTTTGAAGGTGTTAGACTTCAGTTTTTGATTTTTTGCAAAAAATAGGAAAAATAGAAATTTGTATGTGTTAGTCTTCAATCACGAAGTTTTTTGAGAAAAACATGAAAAATGAAGTATTTTGATCATTTTAGAGAACTATTTTGGACCCTTTTAGAAAAAATGATAATTGATATTTTTGAAGGTGTTAGACTTCAGTTTTTGATTTTATGCAAAAAATGGGAAAAATAGAAATTTGTATGTGTTAGTCTTCAATCTAGGAGTTTTTTGAGAAAAACATGAAAAATGAAGTATTTTGCTCATTTTAGAGAACAATTTTGGCCTTTTTTAGAAAAAATGATAATTGATATTTTTGAAGGTCTTAGACTTCATTTTTTGATTTTTTGCAAAAAATAGGAAAAATAGAAATTTGTATGTGTTAGTCTTCAATCACGATGTTTTTTGAGAAAAACATGAAAAATGAAAGACTTCAGTTTTTGATTTTTTGGAAAAAATAGGAAAAATAGAAATTTGTATGTGTTCGTCTTCAATCACGAAGTTTTTTGAGAAAAACATGAAAAATGAAGTATTTTGATCATTTTGGAGAACTATTTTGGACCCTTTTAGAAAAAATGATAATTGATATTTTTGAAGGTGTTAGACTTCAGTTTTTGATTTTATGCAAAAAATAGGAAAAATAGAAATTTGTATGTGTTAGTCTTCAATCCCGGAGTTTTTTGAGAAAAACATGAAAAACGAAGTATTTTTCTCATTTTAGAGAACTATTTTGGTCTTTTTTAGAAAAAATGATAATTGATAATTTTGAAGGTGTTAGACTTCAGTTTTTGATTTTTTGCAAAAAATAGGAAACATAGAAATTTGTATGTTTTAGTCTTCAATCACGAAGTTTTTTGAGAAAAACATGACAAATGAAGTATTTTGCTCATTTTAGAGAACTACTTTGGACCCTTTTAGAAAAAATGATAATTGATATTTTTGAAGGTGTTAGACTTCAGTTTTTGATTTTATGCAAAAAAATAGGAAAAATAGAAATTTGTATGTGTTAGTCTTCAATCCCGGAGTTTTTTGAGAAAAACATGAAAAATTAAGTATTTTGCTCATTTTAGAGAACTATTTTGGTCTTTTTTAGAAAAAATGATAATTGATATTTTTGAAGGTGTTAGACTTCAGTTTTTGATTTTTTGCAAAAAATAGGAAAAATAGAAATTTGAATGTGTCAGTCTTCATTCACGAAGTTTTTTGAGAAAAAAAATAAAAAATGAAGTATTTTGCTCATTTTAGAGAACTATTTTGGACTCTTTTAGAAAAAATGATAACTGATATTTTTGAAGGTGTTAGACTTCAGTTTTTTATTTTATGCAAAAAATAGGAAAAATAGAAATTTGTATGTGTTAGTCTTCAATCACGAATTTTTAGAGAAAAACATGAAAAATGAAGTATTTTGCTCATTTTAGAGAACTATTTTGGACTCTTTTAGAAAAAATGATAATTGATATTTTTGAAGGTGTTAGACTTCAGTTTTTTATTTTTTGCAAAAAATAGGAAAAATAGAAATTTGTATGTGTTAGTCTTCAATCACGAAGTTTCTTGAGAAAAACATGAAAAATGAAGTATTTTGATCATTTTGGAGAACTATTTTGGACCCTTTTAGAAAAAATGATAATTGATATTTTTGAAGGTGTTGGACTTCAGTTTTTTGATTTTATGCAAAAAATAGGAAAAATAGAAATTTGTATGTGTTAGTCTTCAATCCCGGAGTTTTTTGAGAAAAACATGAAAAACGAAGTATTTTTTCTCATTTTAGAGAACTATTTTGGTCTTTTTTAGAAAAAATGATAATTGATATTTTTGAAGGTGTTAGACTTCAGTTTTTGATTTTTTGCAAAAAATAGGAAAAATAGAAATTTGTATGTGTTAGTCTTCAATCACGAAGTTTTTTGAGAAAAACATGAAAAATGAAGTATTTTGCTCCTTTTAGAGAACTTTTTTGGACCCTTTTAGAAAAAAATGATAATTGATATTTTTGAAGGTGTTAGACTTTAGTTTTTGATTTTCTTCAAAAAATTGGAAAAATTGAAATTTGTATGTGTTAGTCTTCATTCACGGAATTTTTTGAGAAAAACATGAAAAATGAAGTATTTTGCTCATTTTAGAGAACTATTTTGGTCTTTTTTAGAAAAAATGATAATTGATATTTTTGAAGGTTTTTAGACTTCAGTTTTTGATTTTATGCAAAAAATAGGAAAAATAGAAATTTGTATGTGTTAGTCTTCAATCCAGGAGTTTTTTGAGAAAAATATGAAAAATGAAGTATTTTGCTCATTTTAGAGAACTATTTTGGTCTTTTTTAGAAAAAATGATAATTGATATTTTTGAAGGAGTTAGACTTCATTTTTTGATTTTTTACAAAAAATAGGAAAAATAGAAATTTGTATGAGTTAGTCTTCAATCACGAAGTTTTTTGTGAAAAATATGAAAAATGAAGTATTTTGCCCATTTTAGAGAACTATTTTGGACTCTTTTTGAAAAAATGATAATTGATATTTTTGAAGGTGTTAGACTTCAGTTTTTGATTTTTTGCAAAAAATAGGAAAAATAGAAATTTGTATGTGTTAGTCTTCAATCACGAAGTTTTTTGAGAAAAACATGAAAAATGAAGTATTTTGCTCATTTTTGTGAACTATTTTGGACCCATTTAGAAAAAATGATAATTGATATTTTTGAAGGAGTTAGACTTCAGTTTTGGATTTTTTGCGAAAAATAAGAAAAATAGAAATTTGTATGTGTTAGTCTTCAATCACGAAGTTTTTTGAGAAAAACATGAAAAATGAAGTAATTTGCTCATTTTTGTGAACTATTTTGGACCCATTTAGAAAAAATGATAATTGATATTTTTGAAGGAGTTAGACTTCAGTTTTGGATTTTTTGCAAAAAATAGGAAAAATATAAATTTGTATGTGTTAGTCTTCAATCACGAATTTTTAGAGAAAAACATGAAAAATGAAGTATTTTGCTCATTTTAGAGAACTATTTTGGACTCTTTTAGAAAAAATGATAATTGATATTTTTGAAGGTGTTAGACTTTAGTTTTTGATTTTTTTCAAAAAATAGGAAAAATAGAAATTTGTGTGTGTTAGTCTTCAATCACGAAGTTTTTTGAGAAAAACATGAAAAATGAAGTATTTTGCTCATTTTAGAGAACTAATTTGGACCCTTTTAGAAAAAATGACAATTGATATTTTTGAAGGTGTTAGACTTCAGTTTTTGATTTTTTGCAAAAAATAGGAAAAATAGAAATTTGTATGTGTTAGTCTTCAATCACGAAGTATTTTGAGAAAAACATGAAAAATGAAATATTTTGCTCATTTTAGAGAACTATTTTGGACCCTTTTAGAAAAAATGATAATTGATATTTTTGAAGGTGTTAGACTTCAGTTTTTGATTTTATGCAAAAAATAGGAAAAATAGAAATTTGTATGTGTTAGTCTTCAATCACGAAGTTTTTTGAGAAAAACATGAAAAATGAAGTATTTTGCTCAATTTAGAGAACTATTTTGGTCTTTTTTAGAAAAAATGATAATTGATATTTTTGAAGGTGTTAGACTTCAGTTTTTTATTTTTTGCAAAAAAAAGGAAAAATAGAAATTTGTATGTGTTAGTCTTCATTCACGAAGTTTTTTGAGAAAAACAAGAAAAATGAAGTATTTTCCTCATTTTAGAGAACTATTTTGGACTCTTTTAGAAAAAATGATAATTGATATTTTTGAAGGTGTTAGACTTCAGTTTTTGATTTTCTGCAAAAAATTGGAAAAATTGAAATTTGTATGTGGTAGTCTTCATTCACGGAATTTTTTGAGAAAAACATGAAAAATCAAGTATTTTGCTCATTTTAGAAAAACTATTTTGATCTTTCTTAGAAAAAATGATAATTGATATTTTTGAAGGTGTTAGACTTCAGTTTTTTATTTTATGCAAAAAATGGGAAAAATAGAAATTTGTATGTGTTAGTCTTCAATCTAGGAGTTTTTTGAGAAAAACATGAAAAATGAAGTATTTTGCTAATTTTAGAGAACTATTTTGGTCTTTTTTAGAAAAAATGATAATAGATATTTTTGAAGGTGTTAGACTTCAGTTTTTGATTTTATGCAAAAAATAGGAAAAATAGAAATTTGTATTTGTTAGTCTTCAATCCCGGAGTTTTTTGAGAAAAACATGAAAAATGAAGTATTTTGCTCATTTTAGAGAACTATTTTGGTCTTTTTTAGAAAAAATGATAATTGATATTTTTGAAGGTGTTAGACTTCAGTTTTTGATTTTTTGCAAAAAATAGGAAAAATAGAAATTTGTATGTGTTAGTCTTCAATCACGAAGTTTTTTGAGAAAAACATGAGAAATGAAGTATTTTGCTCATTTTAGAGAACTAATTTGGACCCTTTTAGAAAAAAGTATAATTGATATTTTTGAAGGTGTTAGACTTCAGTTTTTGATTTTCTGCAAAAAATTGGAAAAATTGAAATTTGTATGTGTTAGTCTTTATTCACGGAATTTTTTGAGAAAAACATGGAAAATGAAGTATTTTCCTCATTTTAGAGAACTATTTTGGTCTTTTTTAGAAAAAATGATAATTGATATTTTTGAAGGTGTTAGACTTCAGTTTTTGATTTTATGCAAAAAATAGGAACAATAGAAATTTGTATGTGTTAGTCTTCAATCCAGGAGTTTTTTGTGAAAAACATGAAAAATGAAGTATTTTGCTCATTTTAGAGAACTATTTTGGTCTTTTTTAGTAAAAATGATAATTGATATTTTTGAAGGTGTTAGACTTTAGTTTTTGATTTATTGCAAAAAATAGGAAAAATAGAAATTTGTGTGTGTTAGTTTTCAATCACGAAGTTTTTTGAGAAAAACATGAAAAATGAATTATTTTGCTCATTTTAGAGAACTAATTTGGACCCTTTTAGAAAAAATGACAATTGATATTTTTGAAGGTGTTAGACTTCATTTTTTGATTTTTTGCAAAAAATAGGAAAAATAGAAATTGTATGTGTTAGTCTTCATTCGCGGAATTTTTTGAGAAAATCATGAAAAATGAAGTATTTTGCTCATTTTAGAGAACTATTTTGGACCCTTTTAGAAAAAATGATAATTGATATTTTTGAAGGTGTTAGACTTCAGTTTTTGATTTTATGCAAAAAATAGGAAAAATAGAAATTTGTATGTGTTAGTCTTCAATCACGGAGTTTTTTGAGAAAAACATGAAAAATGAAGTATTTTGCTCATTTTAGAGAACTATTTTGGACTCTTATAGAAAAAATGATAATTGATATTTTTGAAGGTGTTAGACTTCAGTTTTTGATTTTATGCAAAAAATAGGAAAAATAGAAATTTGTATGTGTTAGTCTTCAATCACGAATTTTTAGAGAAAAACATGAAAAATGAAGTATTTTGCTCATTTTAGAGAACTACTTTGGACTCTTTTAGAAAAAATGATAATTGATATTTATGAAGGTGTTAGACTTCAGTTTTTGATTTTATGCAAAAAATAGGAAAAATAGAAATTTGTATGTGTTAGTCTTCAATCACGAAGTTTTTTGAGAAAAACATGAAAAATGAAGTATTTTGATCATTTTAGAGAACTATTTTGGACCCTTTTAAAAAAAATGATAATTGATATTTTTGAAGGTGTTAGACTTCAGTTTTTGATTTTATGCAAAAAATAGGAAAAATAGAAATTTGTATGTGTTAGTCTTCAATCCCGGAGTTTTTTGAGAAAAACATGAAAAACGAAGTATTTTTCTCATTTTAGAGAACTATTTTGGTCTTTTTTAGAAATAATTATAATTGATATTTTTGAAGGTGTTAGACTTCAGTTTTTGATTTTTTGCAAAAAATAGGAAACATAGAAATTTGTATGTTTTAGTCTTCAATCACGAAGTTTTTTGAGAAAAACATGACAAATGAAGTATTTTGCTCATTTTAGAGAACTATTTTGGACCCTTTTAGAAAAAATGATAATTGATATTTTTGAAGGTGTTAGACTTCAGTTTTTTATTTTATGCAAAAAATGGGAAAAATAGAAATTTGTATGTGTTAGTCTTCAATCTAGGAGTTTTTTGAGAAAAACATGAAAAATGAAGTATTTTGCTCATTTTAGAGAACTATTTTGGTCTTTTTTAGAAAAAATGATAATTGATATTTTTGAAGGTCTTAGACTTCATTTTTTGATTTTTTGCAAAAAATAGGAAAAATAGAAATTTGTATGTGTTAGTCTTCAATCACGATGTTTTTTGAGAAAAACATGAAAAATGAAAGACTTCAGTTTTTGATTTTTTGCAAAAAATAGGAAAAATAGAAATTTGTATGTGTTAGTCTTCAATCACGAAGTTTTTTGAGAAAAACATGAAAAATGAAGTATTTTGATCATTTTAGAGAACTATTTTGGACCCTTTTAGAAAAAATGATAATTGATATTTTTGAAGGTGTTAGACTTCAGTTTTTGATTTTATGCAAAAAATAGGAAAAATAGAAATTTGTATGTGTTAGTCTTCAATCCCGGAGTTTTTTGAGAAAAACATGAAAAACGAAGTATTTTTCTCATTTTAGAGAACTATTTTGGTCTTTTTTAGAAAAAATGATAATTGATAATTTTGAAGGTGTTAGACTTCAGTTTTTGATTTTTTGCAAAAAATAGGAAACATAGAAATTTGTATGTTTTAGTCTTCAATCACGAAGTTTTTTGAGAAAAACATGACAAATGAAGTATTTTGCTCATTTTAGAGAACTATTTTGGACTCTTTTAGAAAAAATGATAATTGATATTTTTGAAGGTGTTAGACTTCAGTTTTTGATTTTTTGCAAAAAATAGGAAAAATAGAAATTTGTATGTGTTAGTCTTCAATCACGAAGTTTTTTGAGAAAAACATGAAAAATGAAGTATTTTGATCATTTTAGAGAACTATTTTGGACCCTTTTAGAAAAAATGATAATTGATATTTTTGAAGGTGTTAGACTTCAGTTTTTGATTTTATGCAAAAAATGGGAAAAATAGAAATTTGTATGTGTTAGTCTTCAATCTAGGAGTTTTTTGAGAAAAACATGAAAAATGAAGTATTTTGCTCATTTTAGAGAACAATTTTGGCCTTTTTTAGAAAAAATGATAATTGATATTTTTGAAGGTCTTAGACTTCATTTTTTGATTTTTTGCAAAAAATAGGAAAAATAGAAATTTGTATGTGTTAGTCTTCAATCACGATGTTTTTTGAGAAAAACATGAAAAATGAAAGACTTCAGTTTTTGATTTTTTTGAAAAAATAGGAAAAATAGAAATTTGTATGTGTTAGTCTTCAATCACGAAGTTTTTTGAGAAAAACATGAAAAATGAAGTATTTTGATCATTTTAGAGAACTATTTTGGACCCTTTTAGAAAAAATGATAATTGATATTTTTGAAGGTGTTAGACTTCAGTTTTTGATTTTATGCAAAAAATAGGAAAAATAGAAATTTGTATGTGTTAGTCTTCAATCCCGGAGTTTTTTGAAAAAAACATGAAAAACGAAGTATTTTTCTCATTTTAGAGAACTATTTTGGTCTTTTTTAGAAAAAATGATAATTGATAATTTTGAAGGTGTTAGACTTCAGTTTTTGATTTTTTGCAAAAAATAGGAAACATAGAAATTTGTATGTTTTAGTCTTCAATCACGAAGTTTTTTGAGAAAAACATGACAAATGAAGTATTTTGCTCATTTTAGAGAACTATTTTGGACCCTTTTAGAAAAAATGATAATTGATATTTTTGAAGGTGTTAGACTTCAGTTTTTGATTTTATGCAAAAAATAGGAAAAATAGAAATTTGTATGTGTTAGTCTTCAATCCCGGAGTTTTTTGAGAAAAACATGAAAAATGAAGTATTTTGCTCATTATAGAGAACTATTTTGGTCTTTTTTAGAAAAAATGATAATTGATATTTTTGAAGGTGTTAGACTTCAGTTTTTGATTTTTTGCAAAAAATAGGAAAAATAGAAATTTGAATGTGTCAGTCTTCATTCACGAAGTTTTTTGAGAAAAAAATGAAAAATGAAGTATTTTGCTCATTTTAGAGAACTATTTTGGACTCTTTTAGAAAAAATGATAACTGATATTTTTGAAGGTGTTAGACTTCAGTTTTTGATTTTATGCAAAAAATAGGAAAAATAGAAATTTGTATGTGTTAGTCTTCAATCACGAATTTTTAGAGAAAAACATGAAAAATGAAGTATTTTGCTCATTTTAGAGAACTATTTTGGACTCTTTTAGAAAAAATGATAATTGATATTTTTGAAGGTGTTAGACTTCAGTTTTTGATTTTTTGCAAAAAATAGGAAAAATAGAAATTTGTATGTGTTAGTCTTCAATCACGAAGTTTTTTGAGAAAAACATGAAAAATGAAGTATTTTGATCATTTTAGATAACTATTTTGGACCCTTTTAGAAAAAATGATAATTGATATTTTTGAAGGTGTTAGACTTCAGTTTTTGATTTTATGCAAAAAATAGGAAAAATAGAAATTTGTATGTGTTAGTCTTCAAACCCGGAGTTTTTTGAGAAAAACATGAAAAACGAAGTATTTTTCTCATTTTAGAGAACTATTTTGGTCTTTTTTAGAAAAAATGATAATTGATAATTTTGAAGGTGTTAGACTTCAGTTTTTGATTTTTTGCAAAAAATAGGAAACATAGAAATTTGTATGTTTTAGTCTTCAATCACGAAGTTTTTTGAGAAAAACATGACAAATGAAGTATTTTGCTCATTTTAGAGAACTATTTTGGACCCTTTTAGAAAAAATGATAATTGATATTTTTGAAGGTGTTAGACTTCAGTTTTTGATTTTATGCAAAAAATAGGAAAAATAGAAATTTGTATGTGTTAGTCTTCAATCCCGGAGTTTTTTGAGAAAAACATGAAAAATGAAGTATTTTGCTCATTATAGAGAACTATTTTGGTCTTTTTTAGAAAAAATGATAATTGATATTTTTGAAGGTGTTAGACTTCAGTTTTTGATTTTTTGCAAAAAATAGGAAAAATAGAAATTTGAATGTGTCAGTCTTCATTCACGAAGTTTTTTGAGAAAAAAATGAAAAATGAAGTATTTTGCTCATTTTAGAGAACTATTTTGGACTCTTTTAGAAAAAATGATAACTGATATTTTTGAAGGTGTTAGACTTCAGTTTTTTATTTTATGCAAAAAATAGGAAAAATAGAAATTTGTATGTGTTAGTCTTCAATCACGAATTTTTAGAGAAAAACATGAAAAATGAAGTATTTTGCTCATTTTAGAGAACTATTTTGGACTCTTTTAGAAAAAATGATAATTGATATTTTTGAAGGTGTTAGACTTCAGTTTTTGATTTTTTGCAAAAAATAGGAAAAATAGAAATTTGTATGTGTTAGTCTTCAATCACGAAGTTTTTTGAGAAAAACATGAAAAATGAAGTATTTTGATCATTTTAGAGAACTATTTTGGACCCTTTTAGAAAAAATGATAATTGATATTTTTGAAGGTGTTAGACTTCAGTTTTTGATTTTATGCAAAAAATGGGAAAATAGAAATTTGTATGTGTTAGTCTTCAATCTAGGAGTTTTTTGAGAAAAACATGAAAAATGAAGTATTTTGCTCATTTTAGAGAACAATTTTGGCCTTTTTTAGAAAAAATGATAATTGATATTTTTGAAGGTCTTAGACTTCATTTTTTGATTTTTTGCAAAAAATAGGAAAAATAGAAATTTGTATGTGTTAGTCTTCAATCACGATGTTTTTTGAGAAAAACATGAAAAATGAAAGACTTCAGTTTTTGATTTTTTTGAAAAAATAGGAAAAATAGAAATTTGTATGTGTTAGTCTTCAATCACGAAGTTTTTTGAGAAAAACATGAAAAATGAAGTATTTTGATCATTTTAGAGAACTATTTTGGACCCTTTTAGAAAAAATGATAATTGATATTTTTGAAGGTGTTAGACTTCAGTTTTTGATTTTATGCAAAAAATAGGAAAAATAGAAATTTGTATGTGTTAGTCTTCAATCCCGGAGTTTTTTGAGAAAAACATGAAAAACGAAGTATTTTTCTCATTTTAGAGAACTATTTTGGTCTTTTTTAGAAAAAATGATAATTGATAATTTTGAAGGTGTTAGACTTCAGTTTTTGATTTTTTGCAAAAAATAGGAAACAAAGAAATTTGTATGTTTTAGTCTTCAATCACGAAGTTTTTTGAGAAAAACATGACAAATGAAGTATTTTGCTCATTTTAGAGAACTACTTTGGACCCTTTTAGAAAAAATGATAATTGATATTTTTGAAGGTGTTAGACTTCAGTTTTTGATTTTATGCAAAAAAATAGGAAAAATAGAAATTTGTATGTGTTAGTCTTCAATCCCGGAGTTTTTTGAGAAAAACATGAAAAATTAAGTATTTTTCTCATTTTAGAGAACTATTTTGGTCTTTTTTAGAAAAAATGATAATTGATATTTTTGAAGGTGTTAGACTTCAGTTTTTGATTTTTTGCAAAAAATAGGAAAAATAGAAATTTGAATGTGTCAGTCTTCATTCACGAAGTTTTTTGAGAAAAAAAATAAAAAATGAAGTATTTTGCTCATTTTAGAGAACTATTTTGGACTCTTTTAGAAAAAATGATAACTGATATTTTTGAAGGTGTTAGACTTCAGTTTTTTATTTTATGCAAAAAATAGGAAAAATAGAAATTTGTATGTGTTAGTCTTCAATCACGAATTTTTAGAGAAAAACATGAAAAATGAAGTATTTTGCTCATTTTAGAGAACTATTTTGGACTCTTTTAGAAAAAATGATAATTGATATTTTTGAAGGTGTTAGACTTCAGTTTTTTATTTTTTGCAAAAAATAGGAAAAATAGAAATTTGTATGTGTTAGTCTTCAATCACGAAGTTTCTTGAGAAAAACATGAAAAATGAAGTATTTTGATCATTTTGGAGAACTATTTTGGACCCTTTTAGAAAAAATGATAATTGATATTTTTGAAGGTGTTGGACTTCAGTTTTTGATTTTATGCAAAAAATAGGAAAAATAGAAATTTGTATGTGTTAGTCTTCAATCCCGGAGTTTTTTGAGAAAAACATGAAAAACGAAGTATTTTTTCTCATTTTAGAGAACTATTTTGGTCTTTTTTAGAAAAAATGATAATTGATATTTTTGAAGGTCTTAGACTTCATTTTTTGATTTTTTGCAAAAAATAGGAAAAATAGAAATTTGTATGTGTTAGTCTTCAATCACGATGTTTTTTGAGAAAAACATGAAAAATGAAAGACTTCAGTTTTTGATTTTTTTGAAAAAATAGGAAAAATAGAAATTTGTATGTGTTAGTCTTCAATCACGAAGTTTTTTGAGAAAAACATGAAAAATGAAGTATTTTGATCATTTTAGAGAACTATTTTGGACCCTTTTAGAAAAAATGATAATTGATATTTTTGAAGGTGTTAGACTTCAGTTTTTGATTTTATGCAAAAAATAGGAAAAATAGAAATTTGTATGTGTTAGTCTTCAATCCCGGAGTTTTTTGAGAAAAACATGAAAAACGAAGTATTTTTCTCATTTTAGAGAACTATTTTGGTCTTTTTTAGAAAAAATGATAATTGATAATTTTGAAGGTGTTAGACTTCAGTTTTTGATTTTTTGCAAAAAATAGGAAACATAGAAATTTGTATGTTTTAGTCTTCAATCACGAAGTTTTTTGAGAAAAACATGACAAATGAAGTATTTTGCTCATTTTAGAGAACTACTTTGGACCCTTTTAGAAAAAATGATAATTGATATTTTTGAAGGTGTTAGACTTCAGTTTTTGATTTTATGCAAAAAAATAGGAAAAATAGAAATTTGTATGTGTTAGTCTTCAATCCAGGAGTTTTTTGAGAAAAACATGAAAAATTAAGTATTTTGCTCATTTTAGAGAACTATTTTGGTCTTTTTTAGAAAAAATGATAATTGATATTTTTGAAGGTGTTAGACTTCAGTTTTTGATTTTTTGCAAAAAATAGGAAAAATAGAAATTTGAATGTGTCAGTCTTCATTCACGAAGTTTTTTGAGAAAAAAAATAAAAAATGAAGTATTTTGCTCATTTTAGAGAACTATTTTGGACTCTTTTAGAAAAAATGATAACTGATATTTTTGAAGGTGTTAGACTTCAGTTTTTTATTTTATGCAAAAAATAGGAAAAATAGAAATTTGTATGTGTTAGTCTTCAATCACGAATTTTTAGAGAAAAACATGAAAAATGAAGTATTTTGCTCATTTTAGAGAACTATTTTGGACTCTTTTAGAAAAAATGATAATTGATATTTTTGAAGGTGTTAGACTTCAGTTTTTTATTTTTTGCAAAAAATAGGAAAAATAGAAATTTGTATGTGTTAGTCTTCAATCACGAAGTTTCTTGAGAAAAACATGAAAAATGAAGTATTTTGATCATTTTGGACCCTTTTAGAAAAAATGATAATTGATATTTTTGAAGGTGTTGGACTTCAGTTTTTGATTTTATGCAAAAAATAGGAAAAATAGAAATTTGTATGTGTTAGTCTTCAATCCCGGAGTTTTTTGAGAAAAACATGAAAAACGAAGTATTTTTTCTCATTTTAGAGAACTATTTTGGTCTTTTTTAGAAAAAATGATAATTGATATTTTTGAAGGTGTTAGACTTCAGTTTTTGATTTTTTGCAAAAAATAGGAAAAATAGAAATTTGTATGTGTTAGTCTTCAATCACGAAGTTTTTTGAGAAAAACATGAAAAATGAAGTATTTTGCTCCTTTTAGAGAACTTTTTTGGACCCTTTTAGAAAAAAATGATAATTGATATTTTTGAAGGTGTTAGACTTTAGTTTTTGATTTTCTTCAAAAAATTGGAAAAATTGAAATTTGTATGTGTTAGTCTTCATTCACGGAATTTTTTGAGAAAAACATGAAAAATGAAGTATTTTGCTCATTTTAGAGAACTATTTTGGTCTTTTTTAGAAAAAATGATAATTGATATTTTTGAAGGTTTTTATACTTCAGTTTTTGATTTTATGCAAAAAATAGGAAAAATAGAAATTTGTATGTGTTAGTCTTCAATCCAGGAGTTTTTTGAGAAAAACATGAAAAATGAAGTATTTTGCTCATTTTAGAGAACTATTTTGGTCTTTTTTAGAAAAAATGATAATTGATATTTTTGAAGGAGTTAGACTTCATTTTTTGATTTTTTGCAAAAAATAGGAAAAATAGAAATTTGTATGAGTTAGTCTTCAATCACGAAGTTTTTTGTGAAAAACATGAAAAATGAAGTATTTTGCTCATTTTAGAGAACTATTTTGGTCTTTTTTAGAAAAAATGATAATTGATATTTTTGAAGGTGTTAGACTTCAGTTTTTGATTTTATGCAAAAAATAGGAAAAATAGAAATTTGTATGTGTTAGTCTTCAATCCCGGAGTTTTTTGAGAAAAACATGAAAAATGAAGTATTTTGCTCATTTTAGAGAACTATTTTGGTCTTTTTTAGAAAAAATGATAATTAATATTTTTGAAGGTGTTAGACTTCAGTTTTTGATTTTTTGCAAAAAATAGGAAAAATAGAAATTTGAATGTGTCAGTCTTCATTCACGAAGTTTTTTGAGAAAAAAATGAAAAATGAAGTATTTTGCTCATTTTAGAGAACTATTTTGGACTCTTTTAGAAAAAATGATAATTGATATTTTTGAAGGTGTTAGACTTCAGTTTTTGATTTTATGCAAAAAATGGGAAAAATAGAAATTTGTATGTGTTAGTCTTCAATCTAGGAGTTTTTTGAGAAAAACATGAAAAATGAAGTATTTTGCACATTTTAGAGAACTATTTTGGCCTTTTTTAGAAAAAATGATAATTGATATTTTTGAAGGTCTTAGACTTCATTTTTTGATTTTTTGCAAAAAATAGGAAAAATAGAAATTTGTATGTGTTAGTCTTCAATCACGATGTTTTTTGAGAAAAACATGAAAAATGAAAGACTTCAGTTTTTGATTTTTTGCAAAAAATAGGAAAAATAGAAATTTGTATGTGTTAGTCTTCAATCACGAAGTTTTTTGAGAAAAACATGAAAAATGAAGTATTTTGATCATTTTAGAGAACTATTTTGGACCCTTTTAGAAAAAATGATAATTGATATTTTTGAAGGTGTTAGACTTCAGTTTTTGATTTTATGCAAAAAATAGGAAAAATAGAAATTTGTATGTGTTAGTCTTCAATGCCGGAGTTTTTTGAGAAAAACATGAAAAACGAAGTATTTTTCTCATTTTAGAGAACTATTTTGGTCTTTTTTAGAAAAAATGATAATTGATAATTTTGAAGGTGTTAGACTTCAGTTTTTGATTTTTTGCAAAAAATAGGAAACATAGAAATTTGTATGTTTTAGTCTTCAATCACGAAGTTTTTTGAGAAAAACATGACAAATGAAGTATTTTGCTCATTTTAGAGAACTATTTTGGACCCTTTTAGAAAAAATGATAATTGATATTTTTGAAGGTGTTAGACTTCAGTTTTTGATTTTATGCAAAAAATAGGAAAAATAGAAATTTGTATGTGTTAGTCTTCAATCCCGGAGTTTTTTGAGAAAAACATGAAAAATGAAGTATTTTGCTCATTATAGAGAACTATTTTGGTCTTTTTTAGAAAAAATGATAATTGATATTTTTGAAGGTGTTAGACTTCAGTTTTTGATTTTTTGCAAAAAATAGGAAAAATAGAAATTTGAATGTGTCAGTCTTCATTCACGAAGTTTTTTGAGAAAAAAAATAAAAAATGAAGTATTTTGCTCATTTTAGAGAACTATTTTGGACTCTTTTAGAAAAAATGATAACTGATATTTTTGAAGGTGTTAGACTTCAGTTTTTTATTTTATGCAAAAAATAGGAAAAATAGAAATTTGTATGTGTTAGTCTTCAATCACGAATTTTTAGAGAAAAACATGAAAAATGAAGTATTTTGCTCATTTTAGAGAACTATTTTGGACTCTTTTAGAAAAAATGATAATTGATATTTTTGAAGGTGTTAGACTTCAGTTTTTTATTTTTTGCAAAAAATAGGAAAAATAGAAATTTGTATGTGTTAGTCTTCAATCACGAAGTTTCTTGAGAAAAACATGAAAAATGAAGTATTTTGATCATTTTGGAGAACTATTTTGGACCCTTTTAGAAAAAATGATAATTGATATTTTTGAAGGTGTTGGACTTCAGTTTTTGATTTTATGCAAAAAATAGGAAAAATAGAAATTTGTATGTGTTAGGTTTCAATCCCGGAGTTTTTTGAGAAAAACATGAAAAACGAAGTATTTTTTCTCATTTTAGAGAACTATTTTGGTCTTTTTTAGAAAAAATGATAATTGATATTTTTGAAGGTCTTAGACTTCATTTTTTGATTTTTTGCAAAAAATAGGAAAAATAGAAATTTGTATGTGTTAGTCTTCAATCACGATGTTTTTTGAGAAAAACATGAAAAATGAAAGACTTCAGTTTTTGATTTTTTTGAAAAAATAGGAAAAATAGAAATTTGTATGTGTTAGTCTTCAATCACGAAGTTTTTTGAGAAAAACATGAAAAATGAAGTATTTTGATCATTTTAGAGAACTATTTTGGACCCTTTTAGAAAAAATGATAATTGATAATTTTGAAGGTGTTAGACTTCAGTTTTTGATTTTATGCAAAAAATAGGAAAAATAGAAATTTGTATGTGTTAGTCTTCAATCCCGGAGTTTTTTGAGAAAAACATGAAAAACGAAGTATTTTTCTCATTTTAGAGAACTATTTTGGTCTTTTTTAGAAAAAATGATAATTGATAATTTTGAAGGTGTTAGACTTCAGTTTTTGATTTTTTGCAAAAAATAGGAAACATAGAAATTTGTAATGTTTTAGTCTTCAATCACGAAGTTTTTTGAGAAAAACATGACAAATGAAGTATTTTGCTCATTTTAGAGAACTACTTTGGACCCTTTTAGAAAAAATGATAATTGATATTTTTGAAGGTGTTAGACTTCAGTTTTTGATTTTATGCAAAAAAATAGGAAAAATAGAAATTTGTATGTGTTAGTCTTCAATCCCGGAGTTTTTTGAGAAAAACATGAAAAATTAAGTATTTTGCTCATTTTAGAGAACTATTTTGGTCTTTTTTAGAAAAAATGATAATTGATATTTTTGAAGGTGTTAGACTTCAGTTTTTGATTTTTTGCAAAAAATAGGAAAAATAGAAATTTGAATGTGTCAGTCTTCATTCACGAAGTTTTTTGAGAAAAAAAATAAAAAATGAAGTATTTTGCTCATTTTAGAGAACTATTTTGGACTCTTTTAGAAAAAATGATAACTGATATTTTTGAAGGTGTTAGACTTCAGTTTTTTATTTTATGCAAAAAATAGGAAAAATAGAAATTTGTATGTGTTAGTCTTCAATCACGAATTTTTAGAGAAAAACATGAAAAATGAAGTATTTTGCTCATTTTAGAGAACTATTTTGGACTCTTTTAGAAAAAATGATAATTGATATTTTTGAAGGTGTTAGACTTCAGTTTTTTATTTTTTGCAAAAAATAGGAAAAATAGAAATTTGTATGTGTTAGTCTTCAATCACGAAGTTTCTTGAGAAAAACATGAAAAATGAAGTATTTTGATCATTTTGGACCCTTTTAGAAAAAATGATAATTGATATTTTTGAAGGTGTTGGACTTCAGTTTTTGATTTTATGCAAAAAATAGGAAAAATAGAAATTTGTATGTGTTAGTCTTCAATCCCGGAGTTTTTTGAGAAAAACATGAAAAACGAAGTATTTTTTCTCATTTTAGAGAACTATTTTGGTCTTTTTTAGAAAAAATGATAATTGATATTTTTGAAGGTGTTAGACTTCAGTTTTTGATTTTTTGCAAAAAATAGGAAAAATAGAAATTTGTATGTGTTAGTCTTCAATCACGAAGTTTTTTGAGAAAAACATGAAAAATGAAGTATTTTGCTCCTTTTAGAGAACTTTTTTGGACCCTTTTAGAAAAAAATGATAATTGATATTTTTGAAGGTGTTAGACTTTAGTTTTTGATTTTCTTCAAAAAATTGGAAAAATTGAAATTTGTATGTGTTAGTCTTCATTCACGGAATTTTTTGAGAAAAACATGAAAAATGAAGTATTTTGCTCATTTTAGAGAACTATTTTGGTCTTTTTTAGAAAAAATGATAATTGATATTTTTGAAGGTTTTTATACTTCAGTTTTTGATTTTATGCAAAAAATAGGAAAAATAGAAATTTGTATGTGTTAGTCTTCAATCCAGGAGTTTTTTGAGAAAAACATGAAAAATGAAGTATTTTGCTCATTTTAGAGAACTATTTTGGTCTTTTTTAGAAAAAATGATAATTGATATTTTTGAAGGAGTTAGACTTCATTTTTTTATTTTTTGCAAAAAATAGGAAAAATAGAAATTTGTATGAGTTAGTCTTCAATCACGAAGTTTTTTGTGAAAAACATGAAAAATGAAGTATTTTGCTCATTTTAGAGAACTATTTTGGTCTTTTTTAGAAAAAATGATAATTGATATTTTTGAAGGTGTTAGACTTCAGTTTTTGATTTTATGCAAAAAATAGGAAAAATAGAAATTTGTATGTGTTAGTCTTCAATCCCGGAGTTTTTTGAGAAAAACATGAAAAATGAAGTATTTTGCTCATTTTAGAGAACTATTTTGGTCTTTTTTAGAAAAAATGATAATTGATATTTTTGAAGGTGTTAGACTTCAGTTTTTGATTTTTTGCAAAAAATAGGAAAAATAGAAATTTGAATGTGTCAGTCTTCATTCACGAAGTTTTTTGAGAAAAAAATGAAAAATGAAGTATTTTGTTCATTTTAGAGAACTATTTTGGACTCTTTTAGAAAAAATGATAACTGATATTTTTGAAGGTGTTAGACTTCAGTTTTTGATTTTATGCAAAAAATAGGAAAAATAGAAATTTGTATGTGTTAGTCTTCAATCCCGGAGTTTTTTGAGAAAAACATGAAAAACGAAGTATTTTTCTCATTTTAGAGAACTATTTTGGTCTTTTTTAGAAAAAATGATAATTGATAATTTTGAAGGTGTTAGACTTCAGTTTTTGATTTTTTGCAAAAAATAGGAAACATAGAAATTTGTATGTTTTAGTCTTCAATCACGAAGTTTTTTGAGAAAAACATGACAAATGAAGTATTTTGCTCATTTTAGAGAACTATTTTGGACCCTTTTAGAAAAAATGATAATTGATATTTTTGAAGGTGTTAGACTTCAGTTTTTGATTTTATGCAAAAAATAGGAAAAATAGAAATTTGTATGTGTTAGTCTTCAATCCCGGAGTTTTTTGAGAAAAACATGAAAAATGAAGTATTTTGCTCATTTTAGAGAACTATTTTGGTCTTTTTTAGAAAAAATGATAATTGATATTTTTGAAGGTGTTAGACTTCAGTTTTTGATTTTTTGCAAAAAATAGGAAAAATAGAAATTTGAATGTGTCAGTCTTCATTCACGAAGTTTTTTGAGAAAAAAATGAAAAATGAAGTATTTTGCTCATTTTAGAGAACTATTTTGGACTCTTTTAGAAAAAATGATAACTGATATTTTTGAAGGTGTTAGACTTCAGTTTTTGATTTTATGCAAAAAATAGGAAAAATAGAAATTTGTATGTGTTAGTCTTCAATCACGAATTTTTAGAGAAAAACATGAAAAATGAAGTATTTTGCTCATTTTAGAGAACTATTTTGGACTCTTTTAGAAAAAATGATAATTGATATTTTTGAAGGTGTTAGACTTCAGTTTTTGATTTTTTGCAAAAAATAGGAAAAATAGAAATTTGTATGTGTTAGTCTTCAATCACGAAGTTTTTTGAGAAAAACATGAAAAATGAAGTATTTTGATCATTTTAGAGAACTATTTTGGACCCTTTTAGAAAAAATGATAATTGATATTTTTGAAGGTGTTAGACTTCAGTTTTTTATTTTATGCAAAAAATGGGAAAAATAGAAATTTGTATGTGTTAGTCTTCAATCTAGGAGTTTTTTGAGAAAAACATGAAAAATGAAGTATTTTGCTCATTTTAGAGAACTATTTTGGCCTTTTTTAGAAAAAATGATAATTGATATTTTTGAAGGTCTTAGACTTCATTTTTTGATTTTTTGCAAAAAATAGGAAAAATAGAAATTTGTATGTGTTAGTCTTCAATCACGATGTTTTTTGAGAAAAACATGAAAAATGAAAGACTTCAGTTTTTGATTTTTTGCAAAAAATAGGAAAAATAGAAATTTGTATGTGTTAGTCTTCAATCACGAAGTTTTTTGAGAAAAACATGAAAAATGAAGTATTTTGATCATTTTAGAGAACTATTTTGGACCCTTTTAGAAAAAATGATAATTGATATTTTTGAAGGTGTTAGACTTCAGTTTTTGATTTTATGCAAAAAATAGGAAAAATAGAAATTTGTATGTGTTAGTCTTCAATCCCGGAGTTTTTTGAGAAAAACATGAAAAACGAAGTATTTTTCTCATTTTAGAGAACTATTTTGGTCTTTTTTAGAAAAAATGATAATTGATAATTTTGAAGGTGTTAGACTTCAGTTTTTGATTTTTTGCAAAAAATAGGAAACATAGAAATTTGTATGTTTTAGTCTTCAATCACGAAGTTTTTTGAGAAAAACATTACAAATGAAGTATTTTGCTCATTTTAGAGAACTATTTTGGACCCTTTTAGAAAAAATGATAATTGATATTTTTGAAGGTGTTAGACTTCAGTTTTTGATTTTATGCAAAAAATAGGAAAAATAGAAATTTGTATGTGTTAGTCTTCAATCCCGGAGTTTTTTGAGAAAAACATGAAAAATGAAGTATTTTGCTCATTATAGAGAACTATTTTGGTCTTTTTTAGAAAAAATGATAATTGATAATTTTGAAGGTGTTAGACTTCAGTTTTTGATTTTTTGCAAAAAATAGGAAACATAGAAATTTGTATGTTTTAGTCTTCATTCACGAAGTTTTTTGAGAAAAACATGACAAATGAAGTATTTTGCTCATTTTAGAGAACTATTTTGGACCCTTTTAGAAAAAATGATAATTGATATTTTTGAAGGTGTTAGACTTCAGTTTTTGATTTTATGCAAAAAATAGGAAAAATAGAAATTTGTATGTGTTAGTCTTCAATCCCGGAGTTTTTTGAGAAAAACATGAAAAATGAAGTATTTTGCTCATTTTAGAGAACTATTTTGGTCTTTTTTAGAAAAAATGATAATTGATATTTTTGAAGGTGTTAGACTTCAGTTTTTGATTTTTTGCAAAAAATAGGAAAAATAGAAATTTGAATGTGTCAGTCTTCATTCACGAAGTTTTTTGAGAAAAAAATGAAAAATGAAGTATTTTGCTCATTTTAGAGAACTATTTTGGACTCTTTTAGAAAAAATGATAACTGATATTTTTGAAGGTGTTAGACTTCAGTTTTTGATTTTATGCAAAAAATAGGAAAAATAGAAATTTGTATGTGTTAGTCTTCAATCACGAATTTTTAGAGAAAAACATGAAAAATGAAGTATTTTGCTCATTTTAGAGAACTATTTTGGACTCTTTTAGAAAAAATGATAATTGATATTTTTGAAGGTGTTAGACTTCAGTTTTTGATTTTTTGCAAAAAATAGGAAAAATAGAAATTTGTATGTGTTAGTCTTCAATCACGAAGTTTTTTGAGAAAAACATGAAAAATGAAGTATTTTGATCATTTTAGAGAACTATTTTGGACCCTTTTAGAAAAAATGATAATTGATATTTTTGAAGGTGTTAGACTTCAGTTTTTTATTTTATGCAAAAAATGGGAAAAATAGAAATTTGTATGTGTTAGTCTTCAATCTAGGAGTTTTTTGAGAAAAACATGAAAAATGAAGTATTTTGCTCATTTTAGAGAACTATTTTGGCCTTTTTTAGAAAAAATGATAATTGATATTTTTGAAGGTCTTAGACTTCATTTTTTGATTTTTTGCAAAAAATAGGAAAAATAGAAATTTGTATGTGTTAGTCTTCAATCACGATGTTTTTTGAGAAAAACATGAAAAATGAAAGACTTCAGTTTTTGATTTTTTGCAAAAAATAGGAAAAATAGAAATTTGTATGTGTTAGTCTTCAATCACGAAGTTTTTTGAGAAAAACATGAAAAATGAAGTATTTTGATCATTTTAGAGAACTATTTTGGACCCTTTTAGAAAAAATGATAATTGATATTTTTGAAGGTGTTAGACTTCAGTTTTTGATTTTATGCAAAAAATAGGAAAAATAGAAATTTGTATGTGTTAGTCTTCAATCCCGGAGTTTTTTGAGAAAAACATGAAAAACGAAGTATTTTTCTCATTTTAGAGAACTATTTTGGTCTTTTTTAGAAAAAATGATAATTGATAATTTTGAAGGTGTTAGACTTCAGTTTTTGATTTTTTGCAAAAAATAGGAAACATAGAAATTTGTATGTTTTAGTCTTCAATCACGAAGTTTTTTGAGAAAAACATTACAAATGAAGTATTTTGCTCATTTTAGAGAACTATTTTGGACCCTTTTAGAAAAAATGATAATTGATATTTTTGAAGGTGTTAGACTTCAGTTTTTGATTTTATGCAAAAAATAGGAAAAATAGAAATTTGTATGTGTTAGTCTTCAATCCCGGAGTTTTTTGAGAAAAACATGAAAAATGAAGTATTTTGCTCATTATAGAGAACTATTTTGGTCTTTTTTAGAAAAAATGATAATTGATATTTTTGAAGGTGTTAGACTTCAGTTTTTGATTTTTTGCAAAAAATAGGAAAAATAGAAATTTGAATGTGTCAGTCTTCATTCACGAAGTTTTTTGAGAAAAAAATGAAAAATGAAGTATTTTGCTCATTTTAGAGAACTATTTTGGACTCTTTTAGAAAAAATGATAACTGATATTTTTGAAGGTGTTAGACTTCAGTTTTTGATTTTATGCAAAAAATAGGAAAAATAGAAATTTGTATGTGTTAGTCTTCAATCACGAATTTTTAGAGAAAAACATGAAAAATGAAGTATTTTGCTCATTTTAGAGAACTATTTTGGACTCTTTTAGAAAAAATGATAATTGATATTTTTGAAGGTGTTAGACTTCAGTTTTTGATTTTTTGCAAAAAATAGGAAAAATAGAAATTTGTATGTGTTAGTCTTCAATCACGAAGTTTTTTGAGAAAAACATGAAAAATGAAGTATTTTGATCATTTTAGAGAACTATTTTGGACCCTTTTAGAAAAAATGATAATTGATTTTTTTGTAGGTGTTAGACTTCAGTTTTTGATTTTATGCAAAAAATGGGAAAAATAGAAATTTGTATGTGTTAGTCTTCAATCTAGGAGTTTTTTGAGAAAAACATGAAAAATGAAGTATTTTGCTCATTTTAGAGAACAATTTTGGCCTTTTTTAGAAAAAATGATAATTGATATTTTTGAAGGTCTTAGACTTCATTTTTTGATTTTTTGCAAAAAATAGGAAAAATAGAAATTTGTATGTGTTAGTCTTCAATCACGATGTTTTTTGAGAAAAACATGAAAAATGAAAGACTTCAGTTTTTGATTTTTTGGAAAAAATAGGAAAAATAGAAATTTGTATGTGTTAGTCTTCAATCACGAAGTTTTTTGAGAAAAACATGAAAAATGAAGTATTTTGATCATTTTAGAGAACTATTTTGGACCCTTTTAGAAAAAATGATAATTGATATTTTTGAAGGTGTTAGACTTCAGTTTTTGATTTTATGCAAAAAATAGGAAAAATAGAAATTTGTATGTGTGAGTCTTCAATCCCGGAGTTTTTTGAGAAAAACATGAAAAACGAAGTATTTTTCTCATTTTAGAGAACTATTTTGGTCTTTTTTAGAAAAAATGATAATTGATAATTTTGAAGGTGTTAGACTTCAGTTTTTGATTTTTTGCAAAAAATAGGAAACATAGAAATTTGTATGTTTTAGTCTTCAATCACGAAGTTTTAGAGAAAAACATGAAAAATGAAGTATTTTGCTCATTTTAGAGAACTATTTTGGACTCTTTTAGAAAAAATGATAATTGATATTTTTGAAGGTGTTAGACTTCAGTTTTTGATTTTTTGCAAAAAATAGGAAAAATAGAAATTTGTATGTGTTAGTCTTCAATCACGAAGTTTTTTGAGAAAAACATGAAAAATGAAGTATTTTGATCATTTTAGAGAACTATTTTGGACCCTTTTAGAAAAAATGATAATTGATATTTTTGAAGGTGTTAGACTTCAGTTTTTTATTTTATGCAAAAAATGGGAAAAATAGAAATTTGTATGTGTTAGTCTTCAATCTAGGAGTTTTTTGAGAAAAACATGAAAAATGAAGTATTTTGCTCATTTTAGAGAACTATTTTGGCCTTTTTTAGAAAAAATGATAATTGATATTTTTGAAGGTCTTAGACTTCATTTTTTGATTTTTTGCAAAAAATAGGAAAAATAGAAATTTGTATGTGTTAGTCTTCAATCACGATGTTTTTTGAGAAAAACATGAAAAATGAAAGACTTCAGTTTTTGATTTTTTGCAAAAAATAGGAAAAATAGAAATTTGTATGTGTTAGTCTTCAATCACGAAGTTTTTTGAGAAAAACATGAAAAATGAAGTATTTTGATCATTTTAGAGAACTATTTTGGACCCTTTTAGAAAAAATGATAATTGATATTTTTGAAGGTGTTAGACTTCAGTTTTTGATTTTATGCAAAAAATAGGAAAAATAGAAATTTGTATGTGTTAGTCTTCAATCCCGGAGTTTTTTGAGAAAAACATGAAAAACGAAGTATTTTTCTCATTTTAGAGAACTATTTTGGTCTTTTTTAGAAAAAATGATAATTGATAATTTTGAAGGTGTTAGACTTCAGTTTTTGATTTTTTGCAAAAAATAGGAAACATAGAAATTTGTATGTTTTAGTCTTCAATCACGAAGTTTTTTGAGAAAAACATTACAAATGAAGTATTTTGCTCATTTTAGAGAACTATTTTGGACCCTTTTAGAAAAAATGATAATTGATATTTTTGAAGGTGTTAGACTTCAGTTTTTGATTTTATGCAAAAAATAGGAAAAATAGAAATTTGTATGTGTTAGTCTTCAATCCCGGAGTTTTTTGAGAAAAACATGAAAAATGAAGTATTTTGCTCATTATAGAGAACTATTTTGGTCTTTTTTAGAAAAAATGATAATTGATATTTTTGAAGGTGTTAGACTTCAGTTTTTGATTTTTTGCAAAAAATAGGAAAAATAGAAATTTGAATGTGTCAGTCTTCATTCACGAAGTTTTTTGAGAAAAAAATGAAAAATGAAGTATTTTGCTCATTTTAGAGAACTATTTTGGACTCTTTTAGAAAAAATGATAACTGATATTTTTGAAGGTGTTAGACTTCAGTTTTTGATTTTATGCAAAAAATAGGAAAAATAGAAATTTGTATGTGTTAGTCTTCAATCACGAATTTTTAGAGAAAAACATGAAAAATGAAGTATTTTGCTCATTTTAGAGAACTATTTTGGACTCTTTTAGAAAAAATGATAATTGATATTTTTGAAGGTGTTTGACTTCAGTTTTTGATTTTTTGCAAAAAATAGGAAAAATAGAAATTTGTATGTGTTAGTCTTCAATCACGAAGTTTTTTGAGAAAAACATGAAAAATGAAGTATTTTGATCATTTTAGAGAACTATTTTGGACCCTTTTAGAAAAAATGATAATTGATTTTTTTGTAGCTGTTAGACTTCAGTTTTTGATTTTATGCAAAAAATGGGAAAAATAGAAATTTGTATGTGTTAGTCTTCAATCTAGGAGTTTTTTGAGAAAAACATGAAAAATGAAGTATTTTGCTCATTTTAGAGAACAATTTTGGCCTTTTTTAGAAAAAATGATAATTGATATTTTTGAAGGTCTTAGACTTCATTTTTTGATTTTTTGCAAAAAATAGGAAAAATAGAAATTTGTATGTGTTAGTCTTCAATCACGATGTTTTTTGAGAAAAACATGAAAAATGAAAGACTTCAGTTTTTGATTTTTTGGAAAAAATAGGAAAAATAGAAATTTGTATGTGTTAGTCTTCAATCACGAAGTTTTTTGAGAAAAACATGAAAAATGAAGTATTTTGATCATTTTAGAGAACTATTTTGGACCCTTTTAGAAAAAATGATAATTGATATTTTTGAAGGTGTTAGACTTCAGTTTTTGATTTTATGCAAAAAATAGGAAAAATAGAAATTTGTATGTGTTAGTCTTCAATCCCGGAGTTTTTTGAGAAAAACATGAAAAACGAAGTATTTTTCTCATTTTAGAGAACTATTTTGGTCTTTTTTAGAAAAAATGATAATTGATAATTTTGAAGGTGTTAGACTTCAGTTTTTGATTTTTTGCAAAAAATAGGAAACATAGAAATTTGTATGTTTTAGTCTTCAATCACGAAGTTTTAGAGAAAAACATGAAAAATGAAGTATTTTGCTCATTTTAGAGAACTATTTTGGACTCTTTTAGAAAAAATGATAATTGATATTTTTGAAGGTGTTAGACTTCAGTTTTTGATTTTTTGCAAAAAATAGGAAAAATAGAAATTTGTATGTGTTAGTCTTCAATCACGAAGTTTTTTGAGAAAAACATGAAAAATGAAGTATTTTGATCATTTTAGAGAACTATTTTGGACCCTTTTAGAAAAAATGATAATTGATATTTTTGAAGGTGTTAGACTTCAGTTTTTTATTTTATGCAAAAAATGGGAAAAATAGAAATTTGTATGTGTTAGTCTTCAATCTAGGAGTTTTTTGAGAAAAACATGAAAAATGAAGTATTTTGCTCATTTTAGAGAACTATTTTGGCCTTTTTTAGAAAAAATGATAATTGATATTTTTGAAGGTCTTAGACTTCATTTTTTGATTTTTTGCAAAAAATAGGAAAAATAGAAATTTGTATGTGTTAGTCTTCAATCACGATGTTTTTTGAGAAAAACATGAAAAATGAAAGACTTCAGTTTTTGATTTTTTGCAAAAAATAGGAAAAATAGAAATTTGTATGTGTTAGTCTTCAATCACGAAGTTTTTTGAGAAAAACATGAAAAATGAAGTATTTTGATCATTTTAGAGAACTATTTTGGACCCTTTTAGAAAAAATGATAATTGATATTTTTGAAGGTGTTAGACTTCAGTTTTTGATTTTATGCAAAAAATAGGAAAAATAGAAATTTGTATGTGTTAGTCTTCAATCCCGGAGTTTTTTGAGAAAAACATGAAAAACGAAGTATTTTTCTCATTTTAGAGAACTATTTTGGTCTTTTTTAGAAAAAATGATAATTGATAATTTTGAAGGTGTTAGACTTCAGTTTTTGATTTTTTGCAAAAAATAGGAAACATAGAAATTTGTATGTTTTAGTCTTCAATCACGAAGTTTTTTGAGAAAAACATTACAAATGAAGTATTTTGCTCATTTTAGAGAACTATTTTGGACCCTTTTAGAAAAAATGATAATTGATATTTTTGAAGGTGTTAGACTTCAGTTTTTGATTTTATGCAAAAAATAGGAAAAATAGAAATTTGTATGTGTTAGTCTTCAATCCCGGAGTTTTTTGAGAAAAACATGAAAAATGAAGTATTTTGCTCATTATAGAGAACTATTTTGGTCTTTTTTAGAAAAAATGATAATTGATATTTTTGAAGGTGTTAGACTTCAGTTTTTGATTTTTTGCAAAAAATAGGAAAAATAGAAATTTGAATGTGTCAGTCTTCATTCACGAAGTTTTTTGAGAAAAAAATGAAAAAATGAAGTATTTTGCTCATTTTAGAGAACTATTTTGGACTCTTTTAGAAAAAATGATAACTGATATTTTTGAAGGTGTTAGACTTCAGTTTTTGATTTTATGCAAAAAATAGGAAAAATAGAAATTTGTATGTGTTAGTCTTCAATCACGAATTTTTAGAGAAAAACATGAAAAATGAAGTATTTTGCTCATTTTAGAGAACTATTTTGGACTCTTTTAGAAAAAATGATAATTGATATTTTTGAAGGTGTTTGACTTCAGTTTTTGATTTTTTGCAAAAAATAGGAAAAATAGAAATTTGTATGTGTTAGTCTTCAATCACGAAGTTTTTTGAGAAAAACATGAAAAATGAAGTATTTTGATCATTTTAGAGAACTATTTTGGACCCTTTTAGAAAAAATGATAATTGATTTTTTTGTAGCTGTTAGACTTCAGTTTTTGATTTTATGCAAAAAATGGGAAAAATAGAAATTTGTATGTGTTAGTCTTCAATCTAGGAGTTTTTTGAGAAAAACATGAAAAATGAAGTATTTTGCTCATTTTAGAGAACAATTTTGGCCTTTTTTAGAAAAAATGATAATTGATATTTTTGAAGGTCTTAGACTTCATTTTTTGATTTTTTGCAAAAAATAGGAAAAATAGAAATTTGTATGTGTTAGTCTTCAATCACGATGTTTTTTGAGAAAAACATGAAAAATGAAAGACTTCAGTTTTTGATTTTTTGGAAAAAATAGGAAAAATAGAAATTTGTATGTGTTAGTCTTCAATCACGAAGTTTTTTGAGAAAAACATGAAAAATGAAGTATTTTGATCATTTTAGAGAACTATTTTGGACCCTTTTAGAAAAAATGATAATTGATATTTTTGAAGGTGTTAGACTTCAGTTTTTGATTTTATGCAAAAAATAGGAAAAATAGAAATTTGTATGTGTTAGTCTTCAATCCCGGAGTTTTTTGAGAAAAACATGAAAAACGAAGTATTTTTCTCATTTTAGAGAACTATTTTGGTCTTTTTTAGAAAAAATGATAATTGATAATTTTGAAGGTGTTAGACTTCAGTTTTTGATTTTTTGCAAAAAATAGGAAACATAGAAATTTGTATGTTTTAGTCTTCAATCACGAAGTTTTTTGAGAAAAACATGACAAATGAAGTATTTTGCTCATTTTAGAGAACTACTTTGGACCCTTTTAGAAAAAATGATAATTGATATTTTTGAAGGTGTTAGACTTCAGTTTTTGATTTTATGCAAAAAAATAGGAAAAATAGAAATTTGTATGTGTTAGTCTTCAATCCCGGAGTTTTTTGAGAAAAACATGAAAAATTAAGTATTTTGCTCATTTTAGAGAACTATTTTGGTCTTTTTTAGAAAAAATGATAATTGATATTTTTGAAGGTTAGACTTCAGTTTTTGATTTTTTGCAAAAAATAGGAAAAATAGAAATTTGAATGTGTCAGTCTTCATTCACGAAGTTTTTTGAGAAAAAAAATAAAAAATGAAGTATTTTGCTCATTTTAGAGAACTATTTTGGACTCTTTTAGAAAAAATGATAACTGATATTTTTGAAGGTGTTAGACTTCAGTTTTTTATTTTATGCAAAAAATAGGAAAAATAGAAATTTGTATGTGTTAGTCTTCAATCACGAATTTTTAGAGAAAAACATGAAAAATGAAGTATTTTGCTCATTTTAGAGAACTATTTTGGACTCTTTTAGAAAAAATGATAATTGATATTTTTGAAGGTGTTAGACTTCAGTTTTTGATTTTTTGCAAAAAATAGGAAAAATAGAAATTTGTATGTGTTAGTCTTCAATCACGAAGTTTTTTGAGAAAAACATGAAAAATGAAGTATTTTGATCATTTTAGAGAACTATTTTGGACCCTTTTAGAAAAAATGATAATTGATATTTTTGAAGGTGTTAGACTTCAGTTTTTTATTTTATGCAAAAAATGGGAAAAATAGAAATTTGTATGTGTTAGTCTTCAATCTAGGAGTTTTTTGAGAAAAACATGAAAAATGAAGTATTTTGCTCATTTTAGAGAACTATTTTGGCCTTTTTTAGAAAAAATGATAATTGATATTTTTGAAGGTCTTAGACTTCATTTTTTGATTTTTTGCAAAAAATAGGAAAAATAGAAATTTGTATGTGTTAGTCTTCAATCACGATGTTTTTTGAGAAAAACATGAAAAATGAAAGACTTCAGTTTTTGATTTTTTGCAAAAAATAGGAAAAATAGAAATTTGTATGTGTTAGTCTTCAATCACGAAGTTTTTTGAGAAAAACATGAAAAATGAAGTATTTTGATCATTTTAGAGAACTATTTTGGACCCTTTTAGAAAAAATGATAATTGATATTTTTGAAGGTGTTAGACTTCAGTTTTTGATTTTATGCAAAAAATAGGAAAAATAGAAATTTGTATGTGTTAGTCTTCAATCCCGGAGTTTTTTGAGAAAAACATGAAAAACGAAGTATTTTTCTCATTTTAGAGAACTATTTTGGTCTTTTTTAGAAAAAATGATAATTGATAATTTTGAAGGTGTTAGACTTCAGTTTTTGATTTTTTGCAAAAAATAGGAAACATAGAAATTTGTATGTTTTAGTCTTCAATCACGAAGTTTTTTGAGAAAAACATTACAAATGAAGTATTTTGCTCATTTTAGAGAACTATTTTGGACCCTTTTAGAAAAAATGATAATTGATATTTTTGAAGGTGTTAGACTTCAGTTTTTGATTTTATGCAAAAAATAGGAAAAATAGAAATTTGTATGTGTTAGTCTTCAATCCCGGAGTTTTTTGAGAAAAACATGAAAAATGAAGTATTTTGCTCATTATAGAGAACTATTTTGGTCTTTTTTAGAAAAAATGATAATTGATATTTTTGAAGGTGTTAGACTTCAGTTTTTGATTTTTTGCAAAAAATAGGAAAAATAGAAATTTGAATGTGTCAGTCTTCATTCACGAAGTTTCTTGAGAAAAACATGAAAAATGAAGTATTTTGATCATTTTGGACCCTTTTAGAAAAAATGATAATTGATATTTTTGAAGGTGTTGGACTTCAGTTTTTGATTTTATGCAAAAAATAGGAAAAATAGAAATTTGTATGTGTTAGTCTTCAATCCCGGAGTTTTTTGAGAAAAACATGAAAAACGAAGTATTTTTTCTCATTTTAGAGAACTATTTTGGTCTTTTTTAGAAAAAATGATAATTGATATTTTTGAAGGTGTTAGACTTCAGTTTTTGATTTTTTGCAAAAAATAGGAAAAATAGAAATTTGTATGTGTTAGTCTTCAATCACGAAGTTTTTTGAGAAAAACATGAAAAATGAAGTATTTTGCTCCTTTTAGAGAACTTTTTTGGACCCTTTTAGAAAAAAATGATAATTGATATTTTTGAAGGTGTTAGACTTTAGTTTTTGATTTTCTTCAAAAAATTGGAAAAATTGAAATTTGTATGTGTTAGTCTTCATTCACGGAATTTTTTGAGAAAAACATGAAAAATGAAGTATTTTGCTCATTTTAGAGAACTATTTTGGTCTTTTTTAGAAAAAATGATAATTGATATTTTTGAAGGTTTTTATACTTCAGTTTTTGATTTTATGCAAAAAATAGGAAAAATAGAAATTTGTATGTGTTAGTCTTCAATCCAGGAGTTTTTTGAGAAAAACATGAAAAATGAAGTATTTTGCTCATTTTAGAGAACTATTTTGGTCTTTTTTAGAAAAAATGATAATTGATATTTTTGAAGGAGTTAGACTTCATTTTTTTATTTTTTGCAAAAAATAGGAAAAATAGAAATTTGTATGAGTTAGTCTTCAATCACGAAGTTTTTTGTGAAAAACATGAAAAATGAAGTATTTTGCTCATTTTATAGAACTATTTTGGTCTTTTTTAGAAAAAATGATAATTGATATTTTTGAAGGTGTTAGACTTCAGTTTTTGATTTTATGCAAAAAATAGGAAAAATAGAAATTTGTATGTGTTAGTCTTCAATCCCGGAGTTTTTTGAGAAAAACATGAAAAATGAAGTATTTTGCTCATTTTAGAGAACTATTTTGGTCTTTTTTAGAAAAAATGATAATTGATATTTTTGAAGGTGTTAGACTTCAGTTTTTGATTTTTTGCAAAAAATAGGAAAAATAGAAATTTGAATGTGTCAGTCTTCATTCACGAAGTTTTTTGAGAAAAAAATGAAAAATGAAGTATTTTGCTCATTTTAGAGAACTATTTTGGACTCTTTTAGAAAAAATGATAACTGATATTTTTGAAGGTGTTAGACTTCAGTTTTTGATTTTATGCAAAAAATAGGAAAAATAGAAATTTGTATGTGTTAGTCTTCAATCCCGGAGTTTTTTGAGAAAAACATGAAAAACGAAGTATTTTTCTCATTTTAGAGAACTATTTTGGTCTTTTTTAGAAAAAATGATAATTGATAATTTTGAAGGTGTTAGACTTCAGTTTTTGATTTTTTGCAAAAAATAGGAAACATAGAAATTTGTATGTTTTAGTCTTCAATCACGAAGTTTTTTGAGAAAAACATGACAAATGAAGTATTTTGCTCATTTTAGAGAACTATTTTGGACCCTTTTAGAAAAAATGATAATTGATATTTTTGAAGGTGTTAGACTTCAGTTTTTGATTTTATGCAAAAAATAGGAAAAATAGAAATTTGTATGTGTTAGTCTTCAATCCCGGAGTTTTTTGAGAAAAACATGAAAAATGAAGTATTTTGCTCATTTTAGAGAACTATTTTGGTCTTTTTTAGAAAAAATGATAATTGATATTTTTGAAGGTGTTAGACTTCAGTTTTTGATTTTTTGCAAAAAATAGGAAAAATAGAAATTTGAATGTGTCAGTCTTCATTCACGAAGTTTTTTGAGAAAAAAATGAAAAATGAAGTATTTTGCTCATTTTAGAGAACTATTTTGGACTCTTTTAGAAAAAATGATAACTGATATTTTTGAAGGTGTTAGACTTCAGTTTTTGATTTTATGCAAAAAATAGGAAAAATAGAAATTTGTATGTGTTAGTCTTCAATCACGAATTTTTAGAGAAAAACATGAAAAATGAAGTATTTTGCTCATTTTAGAGAACTATTTTGGACTCTTTTAGAAAAAATGATAATTGATATTTTTGAAGGTGTTAGACTTCAGTTTTTGATTTTTTGCAAAAAATAGGAAAAATAGAAATTTGTATGTGTTAGTCTTCAATCACGAAGTTTTTTGAGAAAAACATGAAAAATGAAGTATTTTGATCATTTTAGAGAACTATTTTGGACCCTTTTAGAAAAAATGATAATTGATATTTTTGAAGGTGTTAGACTTCAGTTTTTTATTTTATGCAAAAAATGGGAAAAATAGAAATTTGTATGTGTTAGTCTTCAATCTAGGAGTTTTTTGAGAAAAACATGAAAAATGAAGTATTTTGCTCATTTTAGAGAACTATTTTGGCCTTTTTTAGAAAAAATGATAATTGATATTTTTGAAGGTCTTAGACTTCATTTTTTGATTTTTTGCAAAAAATAGGAAAAATAGAAATTTGTATGTGTTAGTCTTCAATCACGATGTTTTTTGAGAAAAACATGAAAAATGAAAGACTTCAGTTTTTGATTTTTTGCAAAAAATAGGAAAAATAGAAATTTGTATGTGTTAGTCTTCAATCACGAAGTTTTTTGAGAAAAACATGAAAAATGAAGTATTTTGATCATTTTAGAGAACTATTTTGGACCCTTTTAGAAAAAATGATAATTGATATTTTTGAAGGTGTTAGACTTCAGTTTTTGATTTTATGCAAAAAATAGGAAAAATAGAAATTTGTATGTGTTAGTCTTCAATCCCGGAGTTTTTTGAGAAAAACATGAAAAACGAAGTATTTTTCTCATTTTAGAGAACTATTTTGGTCTTTTTTAGAAAAAATGATAATTGATAATTTTGAAGGTGTTAGACTTCAGTTTTTGATTTTTTGCAAAAAATAGGAAACATAGAAATTTGTATGTTTTAGTCTTCAATCACGAAGTTTTTTGAGAAAAACATTACAAATGAAGTATTTTGCTCATTTTAGAGAACTATTTTGGACCCTTTTAGAAAAAATGATAATTGATATTTTTGAAGGTGTTAGACTTCAGTTTTTGATTTTATGCAAAAAATAGGAAAAATAGAAATTTGTATGTGTTAGTCTTCAATCCCGGAGTTTTTTGAGAAAAACATGAAAAATGAAGTATTTTGCTCATTATAGAGAACTATTTTGGTCTTTTTTAGAAAAAATGATAATTGATATTTTTGAAGGTGTTAGACTTCAGTTTTTGATTTTTTGCAAAAAATAGGAAAAATAGAAATTTGAATGTGTCAGTCTTCATTCACGAAGTTTTTTGAGAAAAAAATGAAAAATGAAGTATTTTGCTCATTTTAGAGAACTATTTTGGACTCTTTTAGAAAAAATGATAACTGATATTTTTGAAGGTGTTAGACTTCAGTTTTTGATTTTATGCAAAAAATAGGAAAAATAGAAATTTGTATGTGTTAGTCTTCAATCACGAATTTTTAGAGAAAAACATGAAAAATGAAGTATTTTGCTCATTTTAGAGAACTATTTTGGACTCTTTTAGAAAAAATGATAATTGATATTTTTGAAGGTGTTAGACTTCAGTTTTTGATTTTTTGCAAAAAATAGGAAAAATAGAAATTTGTATGTGTTAGTCTTCAATCACGAAGTTTTTTGAGAAAAACATGAAAAATGAAGTATTTTGATCATTTTAGAGAACTATTTTGGACCCTTTTAGAAAAAATGATAATTGATTTTTTTGTAGGTGTTAGACTTCAGTTTTTGATTTTATGCAAAAAATGGGAAAAATAGAAATTTGTATGTGTTAGTCTTCAATCTAGGAGTTTTTTGAGAAAAACATGAAAAATGAAGTATTTTGCTCATTTTAGAGAACAATTTTGGCCTTTTTTAGAAAAAATGATAATTGATATTTTTGAAGGTCTTAGACTTCATTTTTTGATTTTTTGCAAAAAATAGGAAAAATAGAAATTTGTATGTGTTAGTCTTCAATCACGATGTTTTTTGAGAAAAACATGAAAAATGAAAGACTTCAGTTTTTGATTTTTTGGAAAAAATAGGAAAAATAGAAATTTGTATGTGTTAGTCTTCAATCACGAAGTTTTTTGAGAAAAACATGAAAAATGAAGTATTTTGATCATTTTAGAGAACTATTTTGGACCCTTTTAGAAAAAATGATAATTGATATTTTTGAAGGTGTTAGACTTCAGTTTTTGATTTTATGCAAAAAATAGGAAAAATAGAAATTTGTATGTGTGAGTCTTCAATCCCGGAGTTTTTTGAGAAAAACATGAAAAACGAAGTATTTTTCTCATTTTAGAGAACTATTTTGGTCTTTTTTAGAAAAAATGATAATTGATAATTTTGAAGGTGTTAGACTTCAGTTTTTGATTTTTTGCAAAAAATAGGAAACATAGAAATTTGTATGTTTTAGTCTTCAATCACGAAGTTTTAGAGAAAAACATGAAAAATGAAGTATTTTGCTCATTTTAGAGAACTATTTTGGACTCTTTTAGAAAAAATGATAATTGATATTTTTGAAGGTGTTAGACTTCAGTTTTTGATTTTTTGCAAAAAATAGGAAAAATAGAAATTTGTATGTGTTAGTCTTCAATCACGAAGTTTTTTGAGAAAAACATGAAAAATGAAGTATTTTGATCATTTTAGAGAACTATTTTGGACCCTTTTAGAAAAAATGATAATTGATATTTTTGAAGGTGTTAGACTTCAGTTTTTTATTTTATGCAAAAAATGGGAAAAATAGAAATTTGTATGTGTTAGTCTTCAATCTAGGAGTTTTTTGAGAAAAACATGAAAAATGAAGTATTTTGCTCATTTTAGAGAACTATTTTGGCCTTTTTTAGAAAAAATGATAATTGATATTTTTGAAGGTCTTAGACTTCATTTTTTGATTTTTTGCAAAAAATAGGAAAAATAGAAATTTGTATGTGTTAGTCTTCAATCACGATGTTTTTTGAGAAAAACATGAAAAATGAAAGACTTCAGTTTTTGATTTTTTGCAAAAAATAGGAAAAATAGAAATTTGTATGTGTTAGTCTTCAATCACGAAGTTTTTTGAGAAAAACATGAAAAATGAAGTATTTTGATCATTTTAGAGAACTATTTTGGACCCTTTTAGAAAAAATGATAATTGATATTTTTGAAGGTGTTAGACTTCAGTTTTTGATTTTATGCAAAAAATAGGAAAAATAGAAATTTGTATGTGTTAGTCTTCAATCCCGGAGTTTTTTGAGAAAAACATGAAAAACGAAGTATTTTTCTCATTTTAGAGAACTATTTTGGTCTTTTTTAGAAAAAATGATAATTGATAATTTTGAAGGTGTTAGACTTCAGTTTTTGATTTTTTGCAAAAAATAGGAAACATAGAAATTTGTATGTTTTAGTCTTCAATCACGAAGTTTTTTGAGAAAAACATTACAAATGAAGTATTTTGCTCATTTTAGAGAACTATTTTGGACCCTTTTAGAAAAAATGATAATTGATATTTTTGAAGGTGTTAGACTTCAGTTTTTGATTTTATGCAAAAAATAGGAAAAATAGAAATTTGTATGTGTTAGTCTTCAATCCCGGAGTTTTTTGAGAAAAACATGAAAAATGAAGTATTTTGCTCATTATAGAGAACTATTTTGGTCTTTTTTAGAAAAAATGATAATTGATATTTTTGAAGGTGTTAGACTTCAGTTTTTGATTTTTTGCAAAAAATAGGAAAAATAGAAATTTGAATGTGTCAGTCTTCATTCACGAAGTTTTTTGAGAAAAAAATGAAAAATGAAGTATTTTGCTCATTTTAGAGAACTATTTTGGACTCTTTTAGAAAAAATGATAACTGATATTTTTGAAGGTGTTAGACTTCAGTTTTTGATTTTATGCAAAAAATAGGAAAAATAGAAATTTGTATGTGTTAGTCTTCAATCACGAATTTTTAGAGAAAAACATGAAAAATGAAGTATTTTGCTCATTTTAGAGAACTATTTTGGACTCTTTTAGAAAAAATGATAATTGATATTTTTGAAGGTGTTAGACTTCAGTTTTTGATTTTTTGCAAAAAATAGGAAAAATAGAAATTTGTATGTGTTAGTCTTCAATCACGAAGTTTTTTGAGAAAAACATGAAAAATGAAGTATTTTGATCATTTTAGAGAACTATTTTGGACCCTTTTAGAAAAAATGATAATTGATTTTTTTGTAGGTGTTAGACTTCAGTTTTTGATTTTATGCAAAAAATGGGAAAAATAGAAATTTGTATGTGTTAGTCTTCAATCTAGGAGTTTTTTGAGAAAAACATGAAAAATGAAGTATTTTGCTCATTTTAGAGAACAATTTTGGCCTTTTTTAGAAAAAATGATAATTGATATTTTTGAAGGTCTTAGACTTCATTTTTTGATTTTTTGCAAAAAATAGGAAAAATAGAAATTTGTATGTGTTAGTCTTCAATCACGATGTTTTTTGAGAAAAACATGAAAAATGAAAGACTTCAGTTTTTGATTTTTTGGAAAAAATAGGAAAAATAGAAATTTGTATGTGTTAGTCTTCAATCACGAAGTTTTTTGAGAAAAACATGAAAAATGAAGTATTTTGATCATTTTAGAGAACTATTTTGGACCCTTTTAGAAAAAATGATAATTGATATTTTTGAAGGTGTTAGACTTCAGTTTTTGATTTTATGCAAAAAATAGGAAAAATAGAAATTTGTATGTGTGAGTCTTCAATCCCGGAGTTTTTTGAGAAAAACATGAAAAACGAAGTATTTTTCTCATTTTAGAGAACTATTTTGGTCTTTTTTAGAAAAAATGATAATTGATAATTTTGAAGGTGTTAGACTTCAGTTTTTGATTTTTTGCAAAAAATAGGAAACATAGAAATTTGTATGTTTTAGTCTTCAATCACGAAGTTTTAGAGAAAAACATGAAAAATGAAGTATTTTGCTCATTTTAGAGAACTATTTTGGACTCTTTTAGAAAAAATGATAATTGATATTTTTGAAGGTGTTAGACTTCAGTTTTTGATTTTTTGCAAAAAATAGGAAAAATAGAAATTTGTATGTGTTAGTCTTCAATCACGAAGTTTTTTGAGAAAAACATGAAAAATGAAGTATTTTGATCATTTTAGAGAACTATTTTGGACCCTTTTAGAAAAAATGATAATTGATATTTTTGAAGGTGTTAGACTTCAGTTTTTTATTTTATGCAAAAAATGGGAAAAATAGAAATTTGTATGTGTTAGTCTTCAATCTAGGAGTTTTTTGAGAAAAACATGAAAAATGAAGTATTTTGCTCATTTTAGAGAACTATTTTGGCCTTTTTTAGAAAAAATGATAATTGATATTTTTGAAGGTCTTAGACTTCATTTTTTGATTTTTTGCAAAAAATAGGAAAAATAGAAATTTGTATGTGTTAGTCTTCAATCACGATGTTTTTTGAGAAAAACATGAAAAATGAAAGACTTCAGTTTTTGATTTTTTGCAAAAAATAGGAAAAATAGAAATTTGTATGTGTTAGTCTTCAATCACGAAGTTTTTTGAGAAAAACATGAAAAATGAAGTATTTTGATCATTTTAGAGAACTATTTTGGACCCTTTTAGAAAAAATGATAATTGATATTTTTGAAGGTGTTAGACTTCAGTTTTTGATTTTATGCAAAAAATAGGAAAAATAGAAATTTGTATGTGTTAGTCTTCAATCCCGGAGTTTTTTGAGAAAAACATGAAAAACGAAGTATTTTTCTCATTTTAGAGAACTATTTTGGTCTTTTTTAGAAAAAATGATAATTGATAATTTTGAAGGTGTTAGACTTCAGTTTTTGATTTTTTGCAAAAAATAGGAAACATAGAAATTTGTATGTTTTAGTCTTCAATCACGAAGTTTTTTGAGAAAAACATTACAAATGAAGTATTTTGCTCATTTTAGAGAACTATTTTGGACCCTTTTAGAAAAAATGATAATTGATATTTTTGAAGGTGTTAGACTTCAGTTTTTGATTTTATGCAAAAAATAGGAAAAATAGAAATTTGTATGTGTTAGTCTTCAATCCCGGAGTTTTTTGAGAAAAACATGAAAAATGAAGTATTTTGCTCATTATAGAGAACTATTTTGGTCTTTTTTAGAAAAAATGATAATTGATATTTTTGAAGGTGTTAGACTTCAGTTTTTGATTTTTTGCAAAAAATAGGAAAAATAGAAATTTGAATGTGTCAGTCTTCATTCACGAAGTTTTTTGAGAAAAAAATGAAAAATGAAGTATTTTGCTCATTTTAGAGAACTATTTTGGACTCTTTTAGAAAAAATGATAACTGATATTTTTGAAGGTGTTAGACTTCAGTTTTTGATTTTATGCAAAAAATAGGAAAAATAGAAATTTGTATGTGTTAGTCTTCAATCACGAATTTTTAGAGAAAAACATGAAAAATGAAGTATTTTGCTCATTTTAGAGAACTATTTTGGACTCTTTTAGAAAAAATGATAATTGATATTTTTGAAGGTGTTTGACTTCAGTTTTTGATTTTTTGCAAAAAATAGGAAAAATAGAAATTTGTATGTGTTAGTCTTCAATCACGAAGTTTTTTGAGAAAAACATGAAAAATGAAGTATTTTGATCATTTTAGAGAACTATTTTGGACCCTTTTAGAAAAAATGATAATTGATTTTTTTGTAGCTGTTAGACTTCAGTTTTTGATTTTATGCAAAAAATGGGAAAAATAGAAATTTGTATGTGTTAGTCTTCAATCTAGGAGTTTTTTGAGAAAAACATGAAAAATGAAGTATTTTGCTCATTTTAGAGAACAATTTTGGCCTTTTTTAGAAAAAATGATAATTGATATTTTTGAAGGTCTTAGACTTCATTTTTTGATTTTTTGCAAAAAATAGGAAAAATAGAAATTTGTATGTGTTAGTCTTCAATCACGATGTTTTTTGAGAAAAACATGAAAAATGAAAGACTTCAGTTTTTGATTTTTTGGAAAAAATAGGAAAAATAGAAATTTGTATGTGTTAGTCTTCAATCACGAAGTTTTTTGAGAAAAACATGAAAAATGAAGTATTTTGATCATTTTAGAGAACTATTTTGGACCCTTTTAGAAAAAATGATAATTGATATTTTTGAAGGTGTTAGACTTCAGTTTTTGATTTTATGCAAAAAATAGGAAAAATAGAAATTTGTATGTGTTAGTCTTCAATCCCGGAGTTTTTTGAGAAAAACATGAAAAACGAAGTATTTTTCTCATTTTAGAGAACTATTTTGGTCTTTTTTAGAAAAAAATGATAATTGATAATTTTGAAGGTGTTAGACTTCAGTTTTTGATTTTTTGCAAAAAATAGGAAACATAGAAATTTGTATGTTTTAGTCTTCAATCACGAAGTTTTTTGAGAAAAACATGACAAATGAAGTATTTTGCTCATTTTAGAGAACTACTTTGGACCCTTTTAGAAAAAATGATAATTGATATTTTTGAAGGTGTTAGACTTCAGTTTTTGATTTTATGCAAAAAAATAGGAAAAATAGAAATTTGTATGTGTTAGTCTTCAATCCCGGAGTTTTTTGAGAAAAACATGAAAAATTAAGTATTTTGCTCATTTTAGAGAACTATTTTGGTCTTTTTTAGAAAAAATGATAATTGATATTTTTGAAGGTTAGACTTCAGTTTTTGATTTTTTGCAAAAAATAGGAAAAATAGAAATTTGAATGTGTCAGTCTTCATTCACGAAGTTTTTTGAGAAAAAAAATAAAAAATGAAGTATTTTGCTCATTTTAGAGAACTATTTTGGACTCTTTTAGAAAAAATGATAACTGATATTTTTGAAGGTGTTAGACTTCAGTTTTTTATTTTATGCAAAAAATAGGAAAAATAGAAATTTGTATGTGTTAGTCTTCAATCACGAATTTTTAGAGAAAAACATGAAAAATGAAGTATTTTGCTCATTTTAGAGAACTATTTTGGACTCTTTTAGAAAAAATGATAATTGATATTTTGAAGGTGTTAGACTTCAGTTTTTGATTTTTTGCAAAAAATAGGAAAAATAGAAATTTGTATGTGTTAGTCTTCAATCACGAAGTTTTTTGAGAAAAACATGAAAAATGAAGTATTTTGATCATTTTAGAGAACTATTTTGGACCCTTTTAGAAAAAATGATAATTGATATTTTTGAAGGTGTTAGACTTCAGTTTTTTATTTTATGCAAAAAATGGGAAAAATAGAAATTTGTATGTGTTAGTCTTCAATCTAGGAGTTTTTTGAGAAAAACATGAAAAATGAAGTATTTTGCTCATTTTAGAGAACTATTTTGGCCTTTTTTAGAAAAAATGATAATTGATATTTTTGAAGGTCTTAGACTTCATTTTTTGATTTTTTGCAAAAAATAGGAAAAATAGAAATTTGTATGTGTTAGTCTTCAATCACGATGTTTTTTGAGAAAAACATGAAAAATGAAAGACTTCAGTTTTTGATTTTTTGCAAAAAATAGGAAAAATAGAAATTTGTATGTGTTAGTCTTCAATCACGAAGTTTTTTGAGAAAAACATGAAAAATGAAGTATTTTGATCATTTTAGAGAACTATTTTGGACCCTTTTAGAAAAAATGATAATTGATATTTTTGAAGGTGTTAGACTTCAGTTTTTGATTTTATGCAAAAAATAGGAAAAATAGAAATTTGTATGTGTTAGTCTTCAATCCCGGAGTTTTTTGAGAAAAACATGAAAAACGAAGTATTTTTCTCATTTTAGAGAACTATTTTGGTCTTTTTTAGAAAAAATGATAATTGATAATTTTGAAGGTGTTAGACTTCAGTTTTTGATTTTTTGCAAAAAATAGGAAACATAGAAATTTGTATGTTTTAGTCTTCAATCACGAAGTTTTTTGAGAAAAACATTACAAATGAAGTATTTTGCTCATTTTAGAGAACTATTTTGGACCCTTTTAGAAAAAATGATAATTGATATTTTTGAAGGTGTTAGACTTCAGTTTTTGATTTTATGCAAAAAATAGGAAAAATAGAAATTTGTATGTGTTAGTCTTCAATCCCGGAGTTTTTTGAGAAAAAACATGAAAAATGAAGTATTTTGCTCATTATAGAGAACTATTTTGGTCTTTTTTAGAAAAAATGATAATTGATATTTTTGAAGGTGTTAGACTTCAGTTTTTGATTTTTTGCAAAAAATAGGAAAAATAGAAATTTGAATGTGTCAGTCTTCATTCACGAAGTTTCTTGAGAAAAACATGAAAAATGAAGTATTTTGATCATTTTGGACCCTTTTAGAAAAAATGATAATTGATATTTTTGAAGGTGTTGGACTTCAGTTTTTGATTTTATGCAAAAAATAGGAAAAATATAAATTTGTATGTGTTAGTCTTCAATCCCGGAGTTTTTTGAGAAAAACATGAAAAACGAAGTATTTTTTCTCATTTTAGAGAACTATTTTGGTCTTTTTTAGAAAAAATGATAATTGATATTTTTGAAGGTGTTAGACTTCAGTTTTTGATTTTTTGCAAAAAATAGGAAAAATAGAAATTTGTATGTGTTAGTCTTCAATCACGAAGTTTTTTGAGAAAAACATGAAAAATGAAGTATTTTGCTCCTTTTAGAGAACTTTTTTGGACCCTTTTAGAAAAAAATGATAATTGATATTTTTGAAGGTGTTAGACTTTAGTTTTTGATTTTCTTCAAAAAATTGGAAAAATTGAAATTTGTATGTGTTAGTCTTCATTCACGGAATTTTTTGAGAAAAACATGAAAAATGAAGTATTTTGCTCATTTTAGAGAACTATTTTGGTCTTTTTTAGAAAAAATGATAATTGATATTTTTGAAGGTTTTTATACTTCAGTTTTTGATTTTATGCAAAAAATAGGAAAAATAGAAATTTGTATGTGTTAGTCTTCAATCCAGGAGTTTTTTGAGAAAAACATGAAAAATGAAGTATTTTGCTCATTTTAGAGAACTATTTTGGTCTTTTTTAGAAAAAATGATAATTGATATTTTTGAAGGAGTTAGACTTCATTTTTTTATTTTATGCAAAAAATAGGAAAAATAGAAATTTGTATGAGTTAGTCTTCAATCACGAAGTTTTTTGTGAAAAACATGAAAAATGAAGTATTTTGCTCATTTTATAGAACTATTTTGGTCTTTTTTAGAAAAAATGATAATTGATATTTTTGAAGGTTTTTATACTTCAGTTTTTGATTTTATGCAAAAAATAGGAAAAATAGAAATTTGTATGTGTTAGTCTTCAATCCAGGAGTTTTTTGAGAAAAACATGAAAAATGAAGTATTTTGCTCATTTTAGAGAACTATTTTGGTCTTTTTTAGAAAAAATGATAATTGATATTTTTGAAGGAGTTAGACTTCATTTTTTTATTTTTTGCAAAAAATAGGAAAAATAGAAATTTGTATGAGTTAGTCTTCAATCACGAAGTTTTTTGTGAAAAACATGAAAAATGAAGTATTTTGCTCATTTTATAGAACTATTTTGGTCTTTTTTAGAAAAAATGATAATTGATATTTTTGAAGGTGTTAGACTTCAGTTTTTGATTTTATGCAAAAAATAGGAAAAATAGAAATTTGTATGTGTTAGTCTTCAATCCCGGAGTTTTTTGAGAAAAACATGAAAAATGAAGTATTTTGCTCATTTTAGAGAACTATTTTGGTCTTTTTTAGAAAAAATGATAATTGATATTTTTGAAGGTGTTAGACTTCAGTTTTTGATTTTTTGCAAAAAATAGGAAAAATAGAAATTTGAATGTGTCAGTCTTCATTCACGAAGTTTTTTGAGAAAAAAATGAAAAATGAAGTATTTTGCTCATTTTAGAGAACTATTTTGGACTCTTTTAGAAAAAATGATAACTGATATTTTTGAAGGTGTTAGACTTCAGTTTTTGATTTTATGCAAAAAATAGGAAAAATAGAAATTTGTATGTGTTAGTCTTCAATCCCGGAGTTTTTTGAGAAAAACATGAAAAACGAAGTATTTTTCTCATTTTAGAGAACTATTTTGGTCTTTTTTAGAAAAAATGATAATTGATAATTTTGAAGGTGTTAGACTTCAGTTTTTGATTTTTTGCAAAAAATAGGAAACATAGAAATTTGTATGTTTTAGTCTTCAATCACGAAGTTTTTTGAGAAAAACATGACAAATGAAGTATTTTGCTCATTTTAGAGAACTATTTTGGACCCTTTTAGAAAAAATGATAATTGATATTTTTGAAGGTGTTAGACTTCAGTTTTTGATTTTATGCAAAAAATAGGAAAAATAGAAATTTGTATGTGTTAGTCTTCAATCCCGGAGTTTTTTGAGAAAAACATGAAAAATGAAGTATTTTGCTCATTTTAGAGAACTATTTTGGTCTTTTTTAGAAAAAATGATAATTGATATTTTTGAAGGTGTTAGACTTCAGTTTTTGATTTTTTGCAAAAAATAGGAAAAATAGAAATTTGAATGTGTCAGTCTTCATTCACGAAGTTTTTTGAGAAAAAAATGAAAAATGAAGTATTTTGCTCATTTTAGAGAACTATTTTGGACTCTTTTAGAAAAAATGATAACTGATATTTTTGAAGGTGTTAGACTTCAGTTTTTGATTTTATGCAAAAAATAGGAAAAATAGAAATTTGTATGTGTTAGTCTTCAATCACGAATTTTTAGAGAAAAACATGAAAAATGAAGTATTTTGCTCATTTTAGAGAACTATTTTGGACTCTTTTAGAAAAAATGATAATTGATATTTTTGAAGGTGTTAGACTTCAGTTTTTGATTTTTTGCAAAAAATAGGAAAAATAGAAATTTGTATGTGTTAGTCTTCAATCACGAAGTTTTTTGAGAAAAACATGAAAAATGAAGTATTTTGATCATTTTAGAGAACTATTTTGGACCCTTTTAGAAAAAATGATAATTGATATTTTTGAAGGTGTTAGACTTCAGTTTTTTATTTTATGCAAAAAATGGGAAAAATAGAAATTTGTATGTGTTAGTCTTCAATCTAGGAGTTTTTTGAGAAAAACATGAAAAATGAAGTATTTTGCTCATTTTAGAGAACTATTTTGGCCTTTTTTAGAAAAAATGATAATTGATATTTTTGAAGGTCTTAGACTTCATTTTTTGATTTTTTGCAAAAAATAGGAAAAATAGAAATTTGTATGTGTTAGTCTTCAATCACGATGTTTTTTGAGAAAAACATGAAAAATGAAAGACTTCAGTTTTTGATTTTTTGCAAAAAATAGGAAAAATAGAAATTTGTATGTGTTAGTCTTCAATCACGAAGTTTTTTGAGAAAAACATGAAAAATGAAGTATTTTGATCATTTTAGAGAACTATTTTGGACCCTTTTAGAAAAAATGATAATTGATATTTTTGAAGGTGTTAGACTTCAGTTTTTGATTTTATGCAAAAAATAGGAAAAATAGAAATTTGTATGTGTTAGTCTTCAATCCCGGAGTTTTTTGAGAAAAACATGAAAAACGAAGTATTTTTCTCATTTTAGAGAACTATTTTGGTCTTTTTTAGAAAAAATGATAATTGATAATTTTGAAGGTGTTAGACTTCAGTTTTTGATTTTTTGCAAAAAATAGGAAACATAGAAATTTGTATGTTTTAGTCTTCAATCACGAAGTTTTTTGAGAAAAACATTACAAATGAAGTATTTTGCTCATTTTAGAGAACTATTTTGGACCCTTTTAGAAAAAATGATAATTGATATTTTTGAAGGTGTTAGACTTCAGTTTTTGATTTTATGCAAAAAATAGGAAAAATAGAAATTTGTATGTGTTAGTCTTCAATCCCGGAGTTTTTTGAGAAAAACATGAAAAATGAAGTATTTTGCTCATTATAGAGAACTATTTTGGTCTTTTTTAGAAAAAATGATAATTGATATTTTTGAAGGTGTTAGACTTCAGTTTTTGATTTTTTGCAAAAAATAGGAAAAATAGAAATTTGAATGTGTCAGTCTTCATTCACGAAGTTTTTTGAGAAAAAAATGAAAAATGAAGTATTTTGCTCATTTTAGAGAACTATTTTGGACTCTTTTAGAAAAAATGATAACTGATATTTTTGAAGGTGTTAGACTTCAGTTTTTGATTTTATGCAAAAAATAGGAAAAATAGAAATTTGTATGTGTTAGTCTTCAATCACGAATTTTTAGAGAAAAACATGAAAAATGAAGTATTTTGCTCATTTTAGAGAACTATTTTGGACTCTTTTAGAAAAAATGATAATTGATATTTTTGAAGGTGTTAGACTTCAGTTTTTGATTTTTTGCAAAAAATAGGAAAAATAGAAATTTGTATGTGTTAGTCTTCAATCACGAAGTTTTTTGAGAAAAACATGAAAAATGAAGTATTTTGATCATTTTAGAGAACTATTTTGGACCCTTTTAGAAAAAATGATAATTGATTTTTTTGTAGGTGTTAGACTTCAGTTTTTGATTTTATGCAAAAAATGGGAAAAATAGAAATTTGTATGTGTTAGTCTTCAATCTAGGAGTTTTTTGAGAAAAACATGAAAAATGAAGTATTTTGCTCATTTTAGAGAACAATTTTGGCCTTTTTTAGAAAAAATGATAATTGATATTTTTGAAGGTCTTAGACTTCATTTTTTGATTTTTTGCAAAAAATAGGAAAAATAGAAATTTGTATGTGTTAGTCTTCAATCACGATGTTTTTTGAGAAAAACATGAAAAATGAAAGACTTCAGTTTTTGATTTTTTGGAAAAAATAGGAAAAATAGAAATTTGTATGTGTTAGTCTTCAATCACGAAGTTTTTTGAGAAAAACATGAAAAATGAAGTATTTTGATCATTTTAGAGAACTATTTTGGACCCTTTTAGAAAAAATGATAATTGATATTTTTGAAGGTGTTAGACTTCAGTTTTTGATTTTATGCAAAAAATAGGAAAAATAGAAATTTGTATGTGTGAGTCTTCAATCCCGGAGTTTTTTGAGAAAAACATGAAAAACGAAGTATTTTTCTCATTTTAGAGAACTATTTTGGTCTTTTTTAGAAAAAATGATAATTGATAATTTTGAAGGTGTTAGACTTCAGTTTTTGATTTTTTGCAAAAAATAGGAAACATAGAAATTTGTATGTTTTAGTCTTCAATCACGAAGTTTTAGAGAAAAACATGAAAAATGAAGTATTTTGCTCATTTTAGAGAACTATTTTGGACTCTTTTAGAAAAAATGATAATTGATATTTTTGAAGGTGTTAGACTTCAGTTTTTGATTTTTTGCAAAAAATAGGAAAAATAGAAATTTGTATGTGTTAGTCTTCAATCACGAAGTTTTTTGAGAAAAACATGAAAAATGAAGTATTTTGATCATTTTAGAGAACTATTTTGGACCCTTTTAGAAAAAATGATAATTGATATTTTTGAAGGTGTTAGACTTCAGTTTTTTATTTTATGCAAAAAATGGGAAAAATAGAAATTTGTATGTGTTAGTCTTCAATCTAGGAGTTTTTTGAGAAAAACATGAAAAATGAAGTATTTTGCTCATTTTAGAGAACTATTTTGGCCTTTTTTAGAAAAAATGATAATTGATATTTTTGAAGGTCTTAGACTTCATTTTTTGATTTTTTGCAAAAAATAGGAAAAATAGAAATTTGTATGTGTTAGTCTTCAATCACGATGTTTTTTGAGAAAAACATGAAAAATGAAAGACTTCAGTTTTTGATTTTTTGCAAAAAATAGGAAAAATAGAAATTTGTATGTGTTAGTCTTCAATCACGAAGTTTTTTGAGAAAAACATGAAAAATGAAGTATTTTGATCATTTTAGAGAACTATTTTGGACCCTTTTAGAAAAAATGATAATTGATATTTTTGAAGGTGTTAGACTTCAGTTTTTGATTTTATGCAAAAAATAGGAAAAATAGAAATTTGTATGTGTTAGTCTTCAATCCCGGAGTTTTTTGAGAAAAACATGAAAAACGAAGTATTTTTCTCATTTTAGAGAACTATTTTGGTCTTTTTTAGAAAAAATGATAATTGATAATTTTGAAGGTGTTAGACTTCAGTTTTTGATTTTTTGCAAAAAATAGGAAACATAGAAATTTGTATGTTTTAGTCTTCAATCACGAAGTTTTTTGAGAAAAACATTACAAATGAAGTATTTTGCTCATTTTAGAGAACTATTTTGGACCCTTTTAGAAAAAATGATAATTGATATTTTTGAAGGTGTTAGACTTCAGTTTTTGATTTTATGCAAAAAATAGGAAAAATAGAAATTTGTATGTGTTAGTCTTCAATCCCGGAGTTTTTTGAGAAAAACATGAAAAATGAAGTATTTTGCTCATTATAGAGAACTATTTTGGTCTTTTTTAGAAAAAATGATAATTGATATTTTTGAAGGTGTTAGACTTCAGTTTTTGATTTTTTGCAAAAAATAGGAAAAATAGAAATTTGAATGTGTCAGTCTTCATTCACGAAGTTTTTTGAGAAAAAAATGAAAAATGAAGTATTTTGCTCATTTTAGAGAACTATTTTGGACTCTTTTAGAAAAAATGATAACTGATATTTTTGAAGGTGTTAGACTTCAGTTTTTGATTTTATGCAAAAAATAGGAAAAATAGAAATTTGTATGTGTTAGTCTTCAATCACGAATTTTTAGAGAAAAACATGAAAAATGAAGTATTTTGCTCATTTTAGAGAACTATTTTGGACTCTTTTAGAAAAAATGATAATTGATATTTTTGAAGGTGTTTGACTTCAGTTTTTGATTTTTTGCAAAAAATAGGAAAAATAGAAATTTGTATGTGTTAGTCTTCAATCACGAAGTTTTTTGAGAAAAACATGAAAAATGAAGTATTTTGATCATTTTAGAGAACTATTTTGGACCCTTTTAGAAAAAATGATAATTGATTTTTTTGTAGGTGTTAGACTTCAGTTTTTGATTTTATGCAAAAAATGGGAAAAATAGAAATTTGTATGTGTTAGTCTTCAATCTAGGAGTTTTTTGAGAAAAACATGAAAAATGAAGTATTTTGCTCATTTTAGAGAACAATTTTGGCCTTTTTTAGAAAAAATGATAATTGATATTTTTGAAGGTCTTAGACTTCATTTTTTGATTTTTTGCAAAAAATAGGAAAAATAGAAATTTGTATGTGTTAGTCTTCAATCACGATGTTTTTTGAGAAAAACATGAAAAATGAAAGACTTCAGTTTTTGATTTTTTGGAAAAAATAGGAAAAATAGAAATTTGTATGTGTTAGTCTTCAATCACGAAGTTTTTTGAGAAAAACATGAAAAATGAAGTATTTTGATCATTTTAGAGAACTATTTTGGACCCTTTTAGAAAAAATGATAATTGATATTTTTGAAGGTGTTAGACTTCAGTTTTTGATTTTATGCAAAAAATAGGAAAAATAGAAATTTGTATGTGTTAGTCTTCAATCCCGGAGTTTTTTGAGAAAAACATGAAAAACGAAGTATTTTTCTCATTTTAGAGAACTATTTTGGTCTTTTTTAGAAAAAATGATAATTGATAATTTTGAAGGTGTTAGACTTCAGTTTTTGATTTTTTGCAAAAAATAGGAAACATAGAAATTTGTATGTTTTAGTCTTCAATCACGAAGTTTTTTGAGAAAAACATGACAAATGAAGTATTTTGCTCATTTTAGAGAACTACTTTGGACCCTTTTAGAAAAAATGATAATTGATATTTTTGAAGGTGTTAGACTTCAGTTTTTGATTTTATGCAAAAAAATAGGAAAAATAGAAATTTGTATGTGTTAGTCTTCAATCCCGGAGTTTTTTGAGAAAAACATGAAAAATTAAGTATTTTGCTCATTTTAGAGAACTATTTTGGTCTTTTTTAGAAAAAATGATAATTGATATTTTTGAAGGTTAGACTTCAGTTTTTGATTTTTTGCAAAAAATAGGAAAAATAGAAATTTGAATGTGTCAGTCTTCATTCACGAAGTTTTTTGAGAAAAAAAATAAAAAATGAAGTATTTTGCTCATTTTAGAGAACTATTTTGGACTCTTTTAGAAAAAATGATAACTGATATTTTTGAAGGTGTTAGACTTCAGTTTTTTATTTTATGCAAAAAATAGGAAAAATAGAAATTTGTATGTGTTAGTCTTCAATCACGAATTTTTAGAGAAAAACATGAAAAATGAAGTATTTTGCTCATTTTAGAGAACTATTTTGGACTCTTTTAGAAAAAATGATAATTGATATTTTTGAAGGTGTTAGACTTCAGTTTTTGATTTTTTGCAAAAAATAGGAAAAATAGAAATTTGTATGTGTTAGTCTTCAATCACGAAGTTTTTTGAGAAAAACATGAAAAATGAAGTATTTTGATCATTTTAGAGAACTATTTTGGACCCTTTTAGAAAAAATGATAATTGATATTTTTGAAGGTGTTAGACTTCAGTTTTTTATTTTATGCAAAAAATGGGAAAAATAGAAATTTGTATGTGTTAGTCTTCAATCTAGGAGTTTTTTGAGAAAAACATGAAAAATGAAGTATTTTGCTCATTTTAGAGAACTATTTTGGCCTTTTTTAGAAAAAATGATAATTGATATTTTTGAAGGTCTTAGACTTCATTTTTTGATTTTTTGCAAAAAATAGGAAAAATAGAAATTTGTATGTGTTAGTCTTCAATCACGATGTTTTTTGAGAAAAACATGAAAAATGAAAGACTTCAGTTTTTGATTTTTTGCAAAAAATAGGAAAAATAGAAATTTGTATGTGTTAGTCTTCAATCACGAAGTTTTTTGAGAAAAACATGAAAAATGAAGTATTTTGATCATTTTAGAGAACTATTTTGGACCCTTTTAGAAAAAATGATAATTGATATTTTTGAAGGTGTTAGACTTCAGTTTTTGATTTTATGCAAAAAATAGGAAAAATAGAAATTTGTATGTGTTAGTCTTCAATCCCGGAGTTTTTTGAGAAAAACATGAAAAACGAAGTATTTTTCTCATTTTAGAGAACTATTTTGGTCTTTTTTAGAAAAAATGATAATTGATAATTTTGAAGGTGTTAGACTTCAGTTTTTGATTTTTTGCAAAAAATAGGAAACATAGAAATTTGTATGTTTTAGTCTTCAATCACGAAGTTTTTTGAGAAAAACATTACAAATGAAGTATTTTGCTCATTTTAGAGAACTATTTTGGACCCTTTTAGAAAAAATGATAATTGATATTTTTGAAGGTGTTAGACTTCAGTTTTTGATTTTATGCAAAAAATAGGAAAAATAGAAATTTGTATGTGTTAGTCTTCAATCCCGGAGTTTTTTGAGAAAAACATGAAAAATGAAGTATTTTGCTCATTATAGAGAACTATTTTGGTCTTTTTTAGAAAAAATGATAATTGATATTTTTGAAGGTGTTAGACTTCAGTTTTTGATTTTTTGCAAAAAATAGGAAAAATAGAAATTTGAATGTGTCAGTCTTCATTCACGAAGTTTTTTGAGAAAAAAATGAAAAATGAAGTATTTTGCTCATTTTAGAGAACTATTTTGGACTCTTTTAGAAAAAATGATAACTGATATTTTTGAAGGTGTTAGACTTCAGTTTTTGATTTTATGCAAAAAATAGGAAAAATAGAAATTTGTATGTGTTAGTCTTCAATCACGAATTTTTAGAGAAAAACATGAAAAATGAAGTATTTTGCTCATTTTAGAGAACTATTTTGGACTCTTTTAGAAAAAATGATAATTGATATTTTTGAAGGTGTTTGACTTCAGTTTTTGATTTTTTGCAAAAAATAGGAAAAATAGAAATTTGTATGTGTTAGTCTTCAATCACGAAGTTTTTTGAGAAAAACATGAAAAATGAAGTATTTTGATCATTTTAGAGAACTATTTTGGACCCTTTTAGAAAAAATGATAATTGATTTTTTTGTAGGTGTTAGACTTCAGTTTTTGATTTTATGCAAAAAATGGGAAAAATAGAAATTTGTATGTGTTAGTCTTCAATCTAGGAGTTTTTTGAGAAAAACATGAAAAATGAAGTATTTTGCTCATTTTAGAGAACAATTTTGGCCTTTTTTAGAAAAAATGATAATTGATATTTTTGAAGGTCTTAGACTTCATTTTTTGATTTTTTGCAAAAAATAGGAAAAATAGAAATTTGTATGTGTTAGTCTTCAATCACGATGTTTTTTGAGAAAAACATGAAAAATGAAAGACTTCAGTTTTTGATTTTTTGGAAAAAATAGGAAAAATAGAAATTTGTATGTGTTAGTCTTCAATCACGAAGTTTTTTGAGAAAAACATGAAAAATGAAGTATTTTGATCATTTTAGAGAACTATTTTGGACCCTTTTAGAAAAAATGATAATTCATATTTTTGAAGGTGTTAGACTTCAGTTTTTGATTTTATGCAAAAAATAGGAAAAATAGAAATTTGTATGTGTTAGTCTTCAATCCCGGAGTTTTTTGAGAAAAACATGAAAAACGAAGTATTTTTCTCATTTTAGAGAACTATTTTGGTCTTTTTTAGAAAAAATGATAATTGATAATTTTGAAGGTGTTAGACTTCAGTTTTTGATTTTTTGCAAAAAATAGGAAACATAGAAATTTGTATGTTTTAGTCTTCAATCACGAAGTTTTTTGAGAAAAACATGACAAATGAAGTATTTTGCTCATTTTAGAGAACTACTTTGGACCCTTTTAGAAAAAATGATAATTGATATTTTTGAAGGTGTTAGACTTCAGTTTTTGATTTTATGCAAAAAAATAGGAAAAATAGAAATTTGTATGTGTTAGTCTTCAATCCCGGAGTTTTTTGAGAAAAACATGAAAAATTAAGTATTTTGCTCATTTTAGAGAACTATTTTGGTCTTTTTTAGAAAAAATGATAATTGATATTTTTGAAGGTTAGACTTCAGTTTTTGATTTTTTGCAAAAAATAGGAAAAATAGAAATTTGAATGTGTCAGTCTTCATTCACGAAGTTTTTTGAGAAAAAAAATAAAAAATGAAGTATTTTGCTCATTTTAGAGAACTATTTTGGACTCTTTTAGAAAAAATGATAACTGATATTTTTGAAGGTGTTAGACTTCAGTTTTTTATTTTATGCAAAAAATAGGAAAAATAGAAATTTGTATGTGTTAGTCTTCAATCACGAATTTTTAGAGAAAAACATGAAAAATGAAGTATTTTGCTCATTTTAGAGAACTATTTTGGACTCTTTTAGAAAAAATGATAATTGATATTTTTGAAGGTGTTAGACTTCAGTTTTTTATTTTTTGCAAAAAATAGGAAAAATAGAAATTTGTATGTGTTAGTCTTCAATCACGAAGTTTCTTGAGAAAAACATGAAAAATGAAGTATTTTGATCATTTTGGAGAACTATTTTGGACCCTTTTAGAAAAAATGATAATTGATATTTTTGAAGGTGTTGGACTTCAGTTTTTGATTTTATGCAAAAAATAGGAAAAATAGAAATTTGTATGTGTTAGTCTTCAATCCCGGAGTTTTTTGAGAAAAACATGAAAAACGAAGTATTTTTTCTCATTTTAGAGAACTATTTTGGTCTTTTTTAGAAAAAATGATAATTGATATTTTTGAAGGTGTTAGACTTCAGTTTTTGATTTTTTGCAAAAAATAGGAAAAATAGAAATTTGTATGTGTTAGTCTTCAATCACGAAGTTTTTTGAGAAAAACATGAAAAATGAAGTATTTTGCTCCTTTTAGAGAACTTTTTTGGACCCTTTTAGAAAAAAATGATAATTGATATTTTTGAAGGTGTTAGACTTTAGTTTTTGATTTTCTTCAAAAAATTGGAAAAATTGAAATTTGTATGTGTTAGTCTTCATTCACGGAATTTTTTGAGAAAAACATGAAAAATGAAGTATTTTGCTCATTTTAGAGAACTATTTTGGTCTTTTTTAGAAAAAATGATAATTGATATTTTTGAAGGTTTTTAGACTTCAGTTTTTGATTTTATGCAAAAAATAGGAAAAATAGAAATTTGTATGTGTTAGTCTTCAATCCAGGAGTTTTTTGAGAAAAACATGAAAAATGAAGTATTTTGCTCATTTTAGAGAACTATTTTGGTCTTTTTTAGAAAAAATGATAATTGATATTTTTGAAGGTTTTTAGACTTCAGTTTTTGATTTTATGCAAAAAATAGGAAAAATAGAAATTTGTATGTGTTAGTCTTCAATCCAGGAGTTTTTTGAGAAAAACATGAAAAATGAAGTATTTTGCTCATTTTAGAGAACTATTTTGGTCTTTTTTAGAAAAAATGATAATTGATAATTTTGAAGGTGTTAGACTTCAGTTTTTGATTTTTTGCAAAAAATAGGAAAAATAGAAATTTGTATGTGTTAGTCTTCAATCACGAAGTTTTTTGAGAAAAACATGAAAAATGAAGTATTTTGCTCATTTTTGTGAACTATTTTGGACCCATTTAGAAAAAATGATAATTGATATTTTTGAAGGAGTTAGACTTCAGTTTTGGATTTTTTGCGAAAAATAAGAAAAATAGAAATTTGTATGTGTTAGTCTTCAATCACGAAGTTTTTTGAGAAAAACATGAAAAATGAAGTAATTTGCTCATTTTTGTGAACTATTTTGGACCCATTTAGAAAAAATGATAATTGATATTTTTGAAGGAGTTAGACTTCAGTTTTGGATTTTTTGCAAAAAATAGGAAAAATAGAAATTTGTATGTGTTAGTCTTCAATCACGAATTTTTAGAGAAAAACATGAAAAATGAAGTATTTTGCTCATTTTAGAGAACTATTTTGGACTCTTTTAGAAAAAATGATAATTGATATTTTTGAAGGTGTTAGACTTTAGTTTTTGATTTTTTGCAAAAAATAGGAAAAATAGAAATTTTTGTGTGTTAGTCTTCAATCACGAAGTTTTTTGAGAAAAACATGAAAAATGAAGTATTTTGCTCATTTTAGAGAACTAATTTGGACCCTTTTAGAAAAAATGACAATTGATATTTTTGAAGGTGTTAGACTTCAGTTTTTGATTTTTTGCAAAAAATAGGAAAAATAGAAATTTGTATGTGTTAGTCTTCAATCACGAAGTATTTTGAGAAAAACATGAAAAATGAAGTATTTTGCTCATTTTAGAGAACTATTTTGGACCCTTTTAGAAAAAATGATAATTGATATTTTTGAAGGTGTTAGACTTCAGTTTTTGATTTTATGCAAAAAATAGGAAAAATAGAAATTTGTATGTGTTAGTCTTCAATCACGAAGTTTTTTGAGAAAAACATGAAAAATGAAGTATTTTGCTCAATTTAGAGAACTATTTTGGTCTTTTTTAGAAAAAATGATAATTGATATTTTTGAAGGTGTTAGACTTCAGTTTTTTATTTTTTGCAAAAAAAAGGAAAAATAGAAATTTGTATGTGTTAGTCTTCATTCAAGAAGTTTTTTGAGAAAAACAAGAAAAATGAGGTATTTTCCTCATTTTAGAGAACTATTTTGGACTCTTTTAGAAAAAATGATAATTGATATTTTTGAAGGTGTTAGACTTCAGTTTTTGATTTTCTGCAAAAAATTGGAAAAATTGCAATTTGTGTGTGGTAGTCTTCATTCACGGAATTTTTTGAGAAAAACATGAAAAATCAAGTATTTTGCTCATTTTAGAAAAACTATTTTGATCTTTCTTAGAAAAAATGATAATTGATATTTTTGAAGGTGTTAGACTTCAGTTTTTTATTTTATGCAAAAAATGGGAAAAATAGAAATTTGTATGTGTTAGTCTTCAATCTAGGAGTTTTTTGAGAAAAACATGAAAAATGAAGTATTTTGCTAATTTTAGAGAACTATTTTGGTCTTTTTTAGAAAAAATGATAATTGATATTTTTGAAGGTGTTAGACTTCAGTTTTTGATTTTATGCAAAAAATAGGAAAAATAGAAATTTGTATTTGTTAGTCTTCAATCCCGGAGTTTTTTGAGAAAAACATGAAAAATGAAGTATTTTGCTCATTTTAGAGAACTATTTTGGTCTTTTTTAGAAAAAATGATAATTGATATTTTTGAAGGTGTTAGACTTCAGTTTTTGATTTTTTGCAAAAAATATGAAAAATAGAAATTTGTATGTGTTAGTCTTCAATCACGAAGTTTTTTGAGAAAAACATGAGAAATGAAGTATTTTGCTCATTTTAGAGAACTAATTTGGACCCTTTTAGAAAAAAGTATAATTGATATTTTTGAAGGTGTTAGACTTCAGTTTTTGATTTTCTGCAAAAAATTGGAAAAATTGAAATTTGTATGTGTTAGTCTTTATTCACGGAATTTTTTGAGAAAAACATGGAAAATGAAGTATTTTCCTCATTTTAGAGAACTATTTTGGTCTTTTTTAGAAAAAATGATAATTGATATTTTTGAAGGTGTTAGACTTCAGTTTTTGATTTTATGCAAAAAATAGGAAAAATAGAAATTTGTATGTGTTAGTCTTCAATCCAGGAGTTTTTTGTGAAAAACATGAAAAATGAAGTATTTTGCTCATTTTAGAGAACTATTTTGGTCTTTTTTAGTAAAAATGATAATTGATATTTTTGAAGGTGTTAGACTTTAGTTTTTGATTTTTTGCAAAAAATAGGAAAAATAGAAATTTGTGTGTGTTAGTTTTCAATCACGAAGTTTTTTGAGAAAAACATGAAAAATGAATTATTTTGCTCATTTTAGAGAACTATTTTGGTCTTTTTTAGAAAAAATGATAATTGATATTTTTGAAGGTGTTAGACTTCAGTTTTTGATTTTTTGCAAAAAATAGGAAAAATAGAAATTTGTATGTGTTAGTCTTCAATCACGAAGTTTTTTGAGAAAAACATGAAAAATGAAGTATTTTCCTCATTTTAGAGAACTATTTTGGTCTTTTTTAGAAAAAATGATAATTGATATTTTTGAAGGTGTTAGACTTCAGTTTTTGATTTTATGCAAAAAAATAGGAAAAATAGAAATTTGTATGTGTTAGTCTTCAATCCCGGAGTTTTTTGAGAAAAACATGAAAAATGAAGTATTTTGCTCATTTTAGAGAACTGTTTTGGTCTTTTTTAGAAAAAATGATAATTGATATTTTTGAAGGTGTTAGACTTCAGTTTTTAATTTTTTGCAAAAAATAGGAAAAATAGAAATTTGTATGTGTTAGTCTTCAATCACGAAGTTTTTTGAGAAAAACATGAAAAATGAAGTATTTTCCTCATTTTAGAGAACTATTTTGGACTTTTTTAGAAAATATAATAGTTGATATTTTTGAAGGTGTTAGACTTCAGTTTTTGATTTTCTGCATAAAATTGGAAAAATTGAAAATTGTATGTGTTAGTCTTCATTCGCGGAATTTTTTGAGAAAATCATGAAAAATGAAGTATTTTGCTCATTTTAGAGAACTATTTTGGTCTTTTTTAGAAAAAATGATAATTGATATTTTTGAAGGTGTTAGACTTCAGTTTTTAATTTTTTGCAAAAAATAGGAAAAATAGAAATTTGTATGTGTTAGTCTTCAATCACGGAGTTTTTTGAGAAAAACATGAAAAATGAAGTATTTTGCTCATTTTAGAGAACTATTTTGGACTCTTATAGAAAAAATGATAATTGATATTTTTGAAGGTGTTAGACTTCAGTTTTTGATTTTATGCAAAAAATAGGAAAAATAGAAATTTGTATGTGTTAGTCTTCAATCACGGAGTTTTTTGAGAAACACATGAAAAATGAAGTATTTTGCTCATTTTAGAGAACTATTTTGGACTCTTATAGAAAAAATGATAATTGATATTTTTGAAGGTGTTAGACTTCAGTTTTTGATTTTATGCAAAAAATAGGAAAAATAGAAATTTGTATGTGTTAGTCTTCAATCACGAATTTTTAGAGAAAAACATGAAAAATGAAGTATTTTGCTCATTTTAGAGAACTATTTTGGACTCTTTCAGAAAAAATGATAATTGATATTTTTGAAGGTGTTAGACTTCAGTTTTTGATTTTATGCAAAAAATAGGAAAAATAGAAATTTGTATGTGTTAGTCTTCAATCACGAAGTTTTTTGAGAAAAACATGAAAAATGAAGTATTTTGATCATTTTAGAGAACTATTTTGGACCCTTTTAGAAAAAATGATAATTGATATTTTTGAAGGTGTTAGACTTCAGTTTTTGATTTTATGCAAAAAACAGGAAAAATAGAAATTTGTATGTGTTAGTCTTCAATCCCGGAGTTTTTTGAGAAAAACATGAAAAACGAAGTATTTTTCTCATTTTAGAGAACTATTTTGGTCTTTTTTAGAAAAAATTATAATTGATATTTTTGAAGGTGTTAGACTTCAGTTTTTGATTTTTTGCAAAAAATAGGAAACATAGAAATTTGTATGTTTTAGTCTTCAATCACGAAGTTTTTTGAGAAAAACATGACAAATGAAGTATTTTGCTCATTTTAGAGAACTATTTTGGACCCTTTTAGAAAAAATGATAATTGATATTTTTGAAGGTGTTAGACTTCAGTTTTTGATTTTATGCAAAAAATGGGAAAAATAGAAATTTGTATGTGTTAGTCTTCAATCTAGGAGTTTTTTGAGAAAAACATGAAAAATGAAGTATTTTGCTCATTTTAGAGAACTATTTTGGTCTTTTTTAGAAAAAATGATAATTGACATTTTTGAAGGTCTTAGACTTCATTTTTTGATTTTCTTCAAAAAATTGGAAAAATTGAAATTTGTATGTGTTAGTCTTCATTCGCAGAAATTTTTTGAGAAAATCATGAAAAATGAAGTATTTTGCTCATTTTAGAGAACTATTTTGGTCTTTTTTAGAAAAAATGATAATTCATATTTTTGAAGGTGTTAGACTTCAGTTTTTGATTTTTTGCAAAAAATAGGAAAAATAGAAATTTGTATGTGTTAGTCTTCAATCACGAAGTTTTTTGAGAAAAACATGAGAAATGAAGTATTTTGCTCATTTTAGAGAACTAATTTGGACCCTTTTAGAAAAAATGATAATTGATATTTTTGAAGGTGTTAGACTTCAGTTTTTGATTTTCTGCAAAAAATTGGAAAAATTGAAATTTGTATGTGTTTGTCTTTATTCACGGAATTTTTTGAGAAAAACATGGAAAATGAAGTATTTTCCTCATTTTAGAGAACTATTTTGGTCTTTTTTAGAAAAAATGATAATTGATATTTTTGAAGGTGTTAGACTTCAGTTTTTTATTTTATGCAAAATATAGGAAAAATAGAAATTTGTATGTGTTAGTCTTCAATCCAGGAGTTTTTTGAGAAAAACATGAAAAATGAAGTATTTTGCTCATTTTAGAGAACTATTTTGGTCTTTTTTAGTAAAAATGATAATTGATATTTTTGAAGGTGTTAGACTTTAGTTTTTGATTTTTTGCAAAAAATAGGAAAAATAAAAATTTGTGTGTGTTAGTCTTCAATCACGAAGTTTTTTGAGAAAAACATGAAAAATGAAGTATTTCGCTCATTTTAGAGAACTAATTTGGACCCTTTTAGAAAAAATGACAATTGATATTTTTGAAGGTGTTAGACTTCAGTTTTTGATTTTTTGCAAAAAATAGGAAAAATAGAAATTTGTATGTGTTAGTTTTCAATCACGAAGTATTTTGAGAAAAACATGAAAAATGAAGTATTTTGCTCATTTTAGAGAACTATTTTGGACCCTTTTAGAAAAAATGATAATTGATATTTTTGAAGGTGTTAGACTTCAGTTTTTGATTTTATGCAAAAAATAGGAAAAATAGAAATTTGTATGTGTTAGTCTTCAATCACGAAGTTTTTTGAGAAAAACATGAAAAATGAAGTATTTTGCTCAATTTAGAGAACTATTTTGGTATTTTTTAGAAAAAATGATAATTGATATTTTTGAAGGTGTTAGACTTCAGTTTTTTATTTTTTGCAAAAAAAAGGAAAAATAGAAATTTGTATGTGTTAGTCTTCATTCACGAAGTTTTTTGAGAAAAACATGAAAAATGAAGTATTTTCCTCATTTTAGAGAACTATTTTGGACTATTTTAGAAAAAATGATAATTGATATTTTTGAAGGTGTTAGACTTCAGTTTTTGATTTTCTGCAAAAAATTGGAAAAATTGAAATTTGTATGTGGTAGTCTTCATTCACGGAATTTTTTGAGAAAAACATGAAAAATCAAGTATTTTGCTCATTTTAGAAAAACTATTTTGATCTTTCTTAGAAAAAATGATAATTGATATTTTTGAAGGTGTTAGACTTCAGTTTTTTATTTTATGCAAAAAATGGGAAAAATAGAAATTTGTATGTGTTAGTCTTCAATCTAGGAGTTTTTTGAGAAAAACATGAAAAATGAAGTATTTTGCTAATTTTAGAGAACTATTTTGGTCTTTTTTAGAAAAAATGATAATTGATATTTTTGAAGGTGTTAGACTTCAGTTTTTGATTTTATGCAAAAAATAGGAAAAATAGAAATTTGTATTTGTTAGTCTTCAATCCCGGAGTTTTTTGAGAAAAACATGAAAAATGAAGTATTTTGCTCATTTTAGAGAACTATTTTGGTCTTTTTTAGAAAAAATGATAATTGATATTTTTGATGGTGTTAGACTTCAGTTTTTGATTTTTTGCAAAAAATATGAAAAATAGAAATTTGTATGTGTTAGTCTTCAATCACGAAGTTTTTTGAGAAAAACATGAGAAATGAAGTATTTTGCACATTTTAGAGAACTAATTTGGACCCTTTTAGAAAAAATGATAATTGATATTTTTGAAGGTGTTAGACTTCAGTTTTTGATTTTCTGCAAAAAGTTGGAAAAATTGAAATTTGTATGTGTTAGTCTTTATTGAAGGAATTTTTTGAGAAAAACATGGAAAATGAAGTATTTTCCTCATTTTAGAGAACTATTTTGGTCTTTTTTAGAAAAAATGATAATTGATATTTTTGAAGGTGTTAGACTTCAGTTTTTGATTTTATGCAAAAAATAGGAAAAATAGAAATTTGTATGTGTTAGTCTTCAATCCAGGAGTTTTTTGTGAAAAACATGAAAAATGAAGTATTTTGCTCATTTTAGAGAACTATTTTGGTCTTTTTTAGTAAAAATGATAATTGATATTTTTGAAGGTGTTAGACTTTAGTTTTTGATTTTTTGCAAAAAATAGGAAAAATAGAAATTTGTGTGTGTTAGTCTTCAATCACGAAGTTTTTTGAGAAAATCATGAAAAATGAAGTATTTTGCTCATTTTAGAGAACTAATTTGGACCCTTTTAGAAAAAATGACAATTGATATTTTTGAAGGTGTTAGACTTCATTTTTTGATTTTTTGCAAAAAATACGAAAAATAAAAATTTGTATGTGTTAGTCTTCAATCACGAAGTTTTTTGTGAAAAACATGAAAAATGAATTATTTTGCTCATTTTAGAGAACTATTTTGGACTCTTTTAGAAAAAATGATAATTGATATTTTTGAAGGTGTTAGACTTCAGTTTTTGATTTTTGCAAAAAATAGGAAAAATAGAAATTTGTATGTGTTAGTCTTCAATCACGAAGTATTTTGAGAAAAACATGAAAAATGAAGTATTTTGCTCATTTTAGAGAACTATTTTGGACCCTCTTAGAAAAAATGATAATTGATATTTTTGAAGGTGTTAGACTTCAGTTTTTGATTTTTTGCAAAAAATAGGAAAAATAGAAATTTGTATGTGTTAGTCTTCAATCACGAAGGTTTTTGAGAAAAACATGAAAAATGAAGTATTTTCCTCATTTTAGAGAACTATTTTGGTCTTTTTTAGAAAAAATGATAATTGATATTTTTGAAGGTGTTAGACTTCAGTTTTTGATTTTATGCAAAAAAATAGGAAAAATAGAAATTTGTGTGTGTTAGTCTTCAATCACGAAGTTTTTTGAGAAAATCATGAAAAATGAAGTATTTTGCTCATTTTAGAGAACTAATTTGGACCCTTTTAGAAAAAATGACAATTGATATTTTTGAAGGTGTTAGACTTCATTTTTTGATTTTTTGCAAAAAATACGAAAAATAAAAATTTGTATGTGTTAGTCTTCAATCACGAAGTTTTTTGTGAAAAACATGAAAAATGAATTATTTTGCTCATTTTAGAGAACTATTTTGGACTCTTTTAGAAAAAATGATAATTGATATTTTTGAAGGTGTTAGACTTCAGTTTTTGATTTTTGCAAAAAATAGGAAAAATAGAAATTTGTATGTGTTAGTCTTCAATCACGAAGTATTTTGAGAAAAACATGAAAAATGAAGTATTTTGCTCATTTTAGAGAACTATTTTGGACCCTCTTAGAAAAAATGATAATTGATATTTTTGAAGGTGTTAGACTTCAGTTTTTGATTTTTTGCAAAAAATAGGAAAAATAGAAATTTGTATGTGTTAGTCTTCAATCACGAAGGTTTTTGAGAAAAACATGAAAAATGAAGTATTTTCCTCATTTTAGAGAACTATTTTGGTCTTTTTTAGAAAAAATGATAATTGATATTTTTGAAGGTGTTAGACTTCAGTTTTTGATTTTATGCAAAAAAATAGGAAAAATAGAAATTTGTATGTGTTAGTCTTCAATCCCGGAGTTTTTTGAGAAAAACATGAAAAATGAAGTATTTTGCTCATTTTAGAAAACTGTTTTGGTCTTTTTTAGAAAAAATGATAATTGATATTTTTGAAGGTGTTAGACTTCAGTTTTTAATTTTTTGCAAAAAATAGGAAAAATAGAAATTTGTATGTGTTAGTCTTCAATCACGAAGTTTTTTGAGAAAAACATGAAAAATGAAGTATTTTGCTCATTTTAGAAAACTATTTTGGACTTTTTTAGAAAATATAACAGTTGATATTTTTGAAGGTGTTAGACTTCAGTTTTTGATTTTCTGCAAAAAATTGGAAAAATTGAAAATTGTATGTGTTAGTCTTCATTCGCGGAATTTTTTGAGAAAATCATGAAAAATGAAGTATTTTGCTCATTTTAGAGAACTATTTTGGTCTTTTTTAGAAAAAATGATAATTGATATTTTTGAAGGTGTTAGACTTCAGTTTTTAATTTTTTGCAAAAAATAGGAAAAATAGAAATTTGTATGTGTTAGTCTTCAATCACGGAGTTTTTTGAGAAAAACATGAAAAATGAAGTATTTTGCTCATTTTAGAGAACTATTTTGGACTCTTATAGAAAAAATGATAATTGATATTTTTGAAGGTGTTAGACTTCAGTTTTTGATTTTATGCAAAAAATAGGAAAAATAGAAATTTGTATGTGTTAGTCTTCAATCACGAATTTTTAGAGAAAAACATGAAAAATGAAGTATTTTGCTCATTTTAGAGAACTACTTTGGACTCTTTTAGAAAAAATGATAATTGATATTTTTGAAGGTGTTAGACTTCAGTTTTTGATTTTATGCAAAAAATAGGAAAAATAGAAATTTGTATGTGTTAGTCTTCAATCACGAAGTTTTTTGAGAAAAACATGAAAAATGAAGTATTTTGATCATTTTAGAGAACTATTTTGGACCCTTTTAGTAAAAATGATAATTGATATTTTTGAAGGTGTTAGACTTCAGTTTTTGATTTTATGCAAAAAATAGGAAAAATAGAAATTTGTATGTGTTAGTCTTCAATCCCGGAGTTTTTTGAGAAAAACATGAAAAACGAAGTATTTTTCTCATTTTAGAGAACTATTTTGGTCTTTTTTAGAAAAAATGATAATTGATAATTTTGAAGGTGTTAGACTTCAGTTTTTGATTTTTTGCAAAAAATAGGAAACATAGAAATTTGTATGTTTTAGTCTTCAATCACGAAGTTTTTTGAGAAAAACATGACAAATGAAGTATTTTGCTCATTTTAGAGAACTATTTTGGACCCTTTTAGAAAAAATGATAATTGATATTTTTGAAGGTGTTAGACTTCAGTTTTTGATTTTATGCAAAAAATAGGAAAAATAGAAATTTGTATGTGTTAGTCTTCAATCCCGGAGTTTTTTGAGAAAAACATGAAAAATGAAGTATTTTGCTCATTTTAGAGAACTATTTTGGTCTTTTTTAGAAAAAATGATAATTGATATTTTTGAAGGTCTTAGACTTCATTTTTTGATTTTTTGCAAAAAATAGGAAAAATAGAAATTTGTATGTGTTAGTCTTCAATCACGATGTTTTTTGAGAAAAACATGAAAAATGAAAGACTTCAGTTTTTGATTTTTTGCAAAAAATAGGAAAAATAGAAATTTGTATGTGTTAGTCTTCAATCATGAAGTTTTTTGAGAAAAACATGAAAAATGAAGTATTTTGATCATTTTAGAGAACTATTTTGGACCCTTTTAGAAAAAATGATAATTGATATTTTTGAAGGTGTTAGACTTCAGTTTTTGATTTTATGCAAAAAATAGGAAAAATAGAAATTTGTATGTGTTAGTCTTCAATCCCGGAGTTTTTTGAGAAAAACATGAAAAACGAAGTATTTTTCTCATTTTAGAGAACTATTTTGGTCTTTTTTAGAAAAAATGATAATTGATAATTTTGAAGGTGTTAGACTTCAGTTTTTGATTTTTTGCAAAAAATAGGAAACATAGAAATTTGTATGTTTTAGTCTTCAATCACGAAGTTTTTTGAGAAAAACATGACAAATGAAGTATTTTGCTCATTTTAGAGAACTATTTTGGACCCTTTTAGAAAAAATGATAATTGATATTTTTGAAGGTGTTAGACTTCAGTTTTTGATTTTATGCAAAAAATAGGAAAAATAGAAATTTGTATGTGTTAGTCTTCAATCCCGGAGTTTTTTGAGAAAAACATGAAAAATGAAGTATTTTGCTCATTATAGAGAACTATTTTGGTCTTTTTTAGAAAAAATGATAATTGATATTTTTGAAGGTGTTAGACTTCAGTTTTTGATTTTTTGCAAAAAATAGGAAAAATAGAAATTTGAATGTGTCAGTCTTCATTCACGAAGTTTTTTGAGAAAAAAATGAAAAATGAAGTATTTTGCTCATTTTAGAGAACTATTTTGGACTCTTTTAGAAAAAATGATAACTGATATTTTTGAAGGTGTTAGACTTCAGTTTTTGATTTTATGCAAAAAATAGGAAAAATAGAAATTTGTATGTGTTAGTCTTCAATCACGAATTTTTAGAGAAAAACATGAAAAATGAAGTATTTTGCTCATTTTAGAGAACTATTTTGGACTCTTTTAGAAAAAATGATAATTGATATTTTTGAAGGTGTTAGACTTCAGTTTTTGATTTTTTGCAAAAAATAGGAAAAATAGAAATTTGTATGTGTTAGTCTTCAATCACGAAGTTTTTTGAGAAAAACATGAAAAATGAAGTATTTTGATCATTTTAGAGAACTATTTTGGACCCTTTTAGAAAAAATGATAATTGATATTTTTGAAGGTGTTAGACTTCAGTTTTTGATCTTATGCAAAAAATGGGAAAAATAGAAATTTGTATGTGTTAGTCTTCAATCTAGGAGTTTTTTGAGAAAAACAAAACATGACAAATGAAGTATTTTGCTCATGTTAGAGAACAATTTTGGCCTTTTTTAGAAAAAATGATAATTGATATTTTTGAAGGTCTTAGACTTCATTTTTTGATTTTTTGCAAAAAATAGGAAAAATAGAAATTTGTATGTGTTAGTCTTCAATCACGATGTTTTTTGAGAAAAACATGAAAAATGAAAGACTTCAGTTTTTGATTTTTTGGAAAAAATAGGAAAAATAGAAATTTGTATGTGTTAGTCTTCAATCACGAAGTTTTTTGAGAAAAACATGAAAAATGAAGTATTTTGATCATTTTAGAGAACTATTTTGGACCCTTTTAGAAAAAATGATAATTGATATTTTTGAAGGTGTTAGACTTCAGTTTTTGATTTTATGCAAAAAATAGGAAAAATAGAAATTTGTATGTGTTAGTCTTCAATCCCGGAGTTTTTTGAGAAAAACATGAAAAACGAAGTATTTTTCTCATTTTAGAGAACTATTTTGGTCTTTTTTAGAAAAAATGATAATTGATAATTTTGAAGGTGTTAGACTTCAGTTTTTGATTTTTTGCAAAAAATAGGAAACATAGAAATTTGTATGTTTTAGTCTTCAATCACGAAGTTTTTTGAGAAAAACATGACAAATGAAGTATTTTGCTCATTTTAGAGAACTACTTTGGACCCTTTTAGAAAAAATGATAATTGATATTTTTGAATGTGTTAGACTTCAGTTTTTGATTTTATGCAAAAAAATAGGAAAAATAGAAATTTGTATGTGTTAGTCTTCAATCCCGGAGTTTTTTGAGAAAAACATGAAAAATGAAGTATTTTGCTCATTTTAGAGAACTATTTTGGTCTTTTTTAGAAAAAATGATAATTGATATTTTTGAAGGGGTTAGACTTCAGTTTTTGATTTTTTGCAAAAAATAGGAAAAATAGAAATTTGAATGTGTTAGTCTTCATTCACGAAGTTTTTTGAGAAAAAAAATAAAAAATGAAGTATTTTGCTCATTTTAGAGAACTATTTTGGACTCTTTTAGAAAAAATGATAACTGATATTTTTGAAGGTGTTAGACTTCAGTTTTTGATTTTATGCAAAAAATAGGAAAAATAGAAATTTGTATGTGTTAGTCTTCAATCACGAATTTTTAGAGAAAAACATGAAAAATGAAGTATTTTGCTCATTTTAGAGAACTATTTTGGACTCTTTTAGAAAAAATGATAATTGATATTTTTGAAGGTGTTAGACTTCAGTTTTTTATTTTTTGCAAAAAATAGGAAAAATAGAAATTTGTATGTGTTAGTCTTCAATCACGAAGTTTCTTGAGAAAAACATGAAAAATGAAGTATTTTGATCATTTTGGAGAACTATTTTGGACCCTTTTAGAAAAAATGATAATTGATATTTTTGAAGGTGTTGGACTTCAGTTTTTGATTTTATGCAAAAAATTGGAAAAATAGAAATTTGTATGTGTTAGTCTTCAATCCCGGAGTTTTTTTGAGAAAAACATGAAAAACGAAGTATTTTTTCTCATTTTAGAGAACTATTTTGGTCTTTTTTAGAAAAAATGATAATTGATATTTTTGAAGGTGTTAGACTTCAGTTTTTGATTTTTTGCAAAAAATAGGAAAAATAGAAATTTGTATGTGTTAGTCTTCAATCACGAAGTTTTTTGAGAAAAACATGAAAAATGAAGTATTTTGCTCATTTTAGAGAACTTTTTTGGACCCTTTTAGAAAAAAATGATAATTGATATTTTTGAAGGTGTTAGACTTTAGTTTTTGATTTTCTTCAAAAAATTGGAAAAATTGAAATTTGTATGTGTTAGTCTTCATTCACGGAATTTTTTGAGAAAAACATGAAAAATGAAGTATTTTGCTCATTTTAGAGAACTATTTTGGTCTTTTTTAGAAAAAATGATAATTGATATTTTTGAAGGTTTTTAGACTTCAGTTTTTGATTTTATGCAAAAAATAGGAAAAATAGAAATTTGTATGTGTTAGTCTTCAATCCAGGAGTTTTTTGAGAAAAACATGAAAAATGAAGTATTTTGCTCATTTTAGAGAACTATTTTGGTCTTTTTTAGAAAAAATGATAATTGATATTTTTGAAGGAGTTAGACTTCATTTTTTGATTTTTTGCAAAAAATAGGAAAAATAGAAATTTGTATGAGTTAGTCTTAAATCACGAAGTTTTTTGTGAAAAATATGAAAAATGAAGTATTTTGCCCATTTTAGAGAACTATTTTGGACTCTTTTTGAAAAAATGATAATTGATATTTTTGAAGGTGTTAGACTTCAGTTTTTGATTTTTTGCAAAAAATAGGAAAAATAGAAATTTGTATGTGTTAGTCTTCAATCACGAAGTTTTTTGAGAAAAACATGAAAAATGAAGTATTTTGCTCATTTTTGTGAACTATTTTGGACCCATTTAGAAAAAATGATAATTGAAATTTTTGAAGGAGTTAGACTTCAGTTTTGGATTTTTTGCGAAAAATAAGAAAAATAGAAATTTGTATGTGTTAGTCTTCAATCACGAAGTTTTTTGAGAAAAACATGAAAAATGAAGTAATTTGCTCATTTTTGTGAACTATTTTGGACCCATTTAGAAAAAATGATAATTGATATTTTTGAAGGAGTTAGACTTCAGTTTTGGATTTTTTGCAAAAAATAGGAAAAATAGAAATTTGTATGTGTTAGTCTTCAATCACGAATTTTTAGAGAAAAACATGAAAAATGAAGTATTTTGCTCATTTTAGAGAACTATTTTGGACTCTTTTAGAAAAAATGATAATTGATATTTTTGAAGGTGTTAGACTTTAGTTTTTGATTTTTTGCAAAAAATAGGAAAAATAGAAATTTGTGTGTGTTAGTCTTCAATCACGAAGTTTTTTGAGAAAAACATGAAAAATGAAGTATTTTGCTCATTTTAGAGAACTAATTTGGACCCTTTTAGAAAAAATGACAATTGATATTTTTGAAGGTGTTAGACTTCAGTTTTTGATTTTTTGCAAAAAATAGGAAAAATAGAAATTTGTATGTGTTAGTCTTCAATCACGAAGTATTTTGAGAAAAACATGAAAAATGAAGTATTTTGCTCATTTTAGAGAACTATTTTGGACCCTTTTAGAAAAAATGATAATTGATATTTTTGAAGGTGTTAGACGTCAGTTTTTGATTTTATGCAAAAAATAGGAAAAATAGAAATTTGTATGTGTTAGTCTTCAATCACGAAGTTTTTTGAGAAAAACATGAAAAATGAAGTATTTTGCTCAATTTAGAGAACTATTTTGGTCTTTTTTAGAAAAAATGATAATTGATATTTTTGAAGGTGTTAGACTTCAGTTTTTTATTTTTTGCAAAAAAAAGGAAAAATAGAAATTTGTATGTGTTAGTCTTCATTCACGAAGTTTTTTGAGAAAAACAAGAAAAATGAAGTATTTTCCTCATTTTAGAGAACTATTTTGGACTCTTTTAGAAAAAATGATAATTGATATTTTTGAAGGTGTTAGACTTCAGTTTTTGATTTTCTGCAAAAAATTGGAAAAATTGAAATTTGTATGTGGTAGTCTTCATTCACGGAATTTTTTGAGAAAAACATGAAAAATCAAGTATTTTGCTCATTTTAGAAAAACTATTTTGATCTTTCTTAGAAAAAATGATAATTGATATTTTTGAAGGTGTTAGACTTCAGTTTTTTATTTTATGCAAAAAATGGGAAAAATAGAAATTTGTATGTGTTAGTCTTCAATCTAGGAGTTTTTTGAGAAAAACATGAAAAATGAAGTATTTTGCTAATTTTAGAGAACTATTTTGGTCTTTTTTAGAAAAAATGATAATTGATATTTTTGAAGGTGTTAGACTTCAGTTTTTGATTTTATGCAAAAAATAGGAAAAATAGAAATTTGTATTTGTTAGTCTTCAATCCCGGAGTTTTTTGAGAAAAACATGAAAAATGAAGTATTTTGCTCATTTTAGAGAACTATTTTGGTCTTTTTTAGAAAAAATGATAATTGATATTTTTGAAGGTGTTAGACTTCAGTTTTTGATTTTTTGCAAAAAATAGGAAAAATAGAAATTTGTATGTGTTAGTCTTCAATCACGAAGTTTTTTGATAAAAACATGAGAAATGAAGTATTTTGCTCATTTTAGAGAACTAATTTGTTCCCTTTTAGAAAAAAGTATAATTGATATTTTTGAAGGTGTTAGACTTCAGTTTTTGATTTTCTGCAAAAAATTGGAAAAATTGAAATTTGTATGTGTTAGTCTTTATTCACGGAATTTTTTGAGAAAAACATGGAAAATGAAGTATTTTCCTCATTTTAGAGAACTATTTTGGTCTTTTTTAGAAAAAATGATAATTGATATTTTTGAAGGTGTTAGACTTCAGTTTTTGATTTTATGCAAAAAATAGGAACAATAGAAATTTGTATGTGTTAGTCTTCAATCCAGGAGTTTTTTGTGAAAAACATGAAAAATGAAGTATTTTGCTCATTTTAGAGAACTATTTTGGTCTTTTTTAGTAAAAATGATAATTGATATTTTTGAAGGTGTTAGACTTTAGTTTTTGATTTTTTGCAAAAAATAGGAAAAATAGAAATTTGTGTGTGTTAGTCTTCAATCACGAAGTTTTTTGAGAAAAACATGAAAAATGAAGTATTTTGCTCATTTTAGAGAACTAATTTGGACCCTTTTAGAAAAAATGACAATTGATATTTTTGAAGGTGTTAGACTTCATTTTTTGATTTTTTGCAAAAAATACGAAAAATAGAAATTTGTATGTGTTAGTCTTCAATCACGAAGTTTTTTGAGAAAAACATGAAAAATGAAGTATTTTGCTCATTTTAGAGAACTATTTTGGACCCTTTTAGAAAAAATGATAATTGATATTTTTGAAGGTGTTAGACTTCAGTTTTTGATTTTTTGCAAAAAATAGGAAAAATAGAAATTTGTATGTGTTAGTCTTCAATCACGAAGTTTTTTGAGAAAAACATGAAAAATGAAGTATTTTCCTCATTTTAGAGAACTATTTTGGTCTTTTTTAGAAAAAATGATAATTGATATTTTTGAAGGTGTTAGACTTCAGTTTTTGATTTTATGCAAAAAAATAGGAAAAATAGAAATTTGTATGTGTTAGTCTTCAATCCCGGAGTTTTTTGAGAAAAACATGAAAAATGAAGTATTTTGCTCATTTTAGAGAACTGTTTTGGTCTTTTTTAGAAAAAATGATAATTGATATTTTTGAAGGTGTTAGACTTCAGTTTTTAATTTTTTGCAAAAAATAGGAAAAATAGAAATTTGTATGTGTTAGTCTTCAATCACGAAGTTTTTTGAGAAAAACATGAAAAATGAAGTATTTTGCTCATTTTAGAGAACTATTTTGGACTTTTTTAGAAAATATAATAGTTGATATTTTTGAAGGTGTTAGACTTCAGTTTTTGATTTTCTGCAAAAAATTGGAAAAATTGAAAATTGTATGTGTTAGTCTTCATTCGCGGAATTTTTTGAGAAAATCATGAAAAATGAAGTATTTTGCTCATTTTAGAGAACTATTTTGGTCTTTTTTAGAAAAAATGATAATTGATATTTTTGAAGGTGTTAGTCTTCAGTTTTTAATTTTTTGCAAAAAATAGGAAAAATAGAAATTTGTATGTGTTAGTCTTCAATCACGGAGTTTTTTGAGAAAAACATGAAAAATGAAGTATTTTGCTCATTTTAGAGAACTATTTTGGACTCTTATAGAAAAAATGATAATTGATATTTTTGAAGGTGTTAGACTTCAGTTTTTGATTTTATGCAAAAAATAGGAAAAATAGAAATTTGTATGTGTTAGTCTTCAATCACGAATTTTTAGAGAAAAACATGAAAAATGAAGTATTTTGCTCATTTTAGAGAACTATTTTGGACTCTTTTAGAAAAAATGATAATTGATATTTTTGAAGGTGTTAGACTTCAGTTTTTGATTTTATGCAAAAAATAGGAAAAATAGAAATTTGTATGTGTTAGTCTTCAATCACGAAGTTTTTTGAGAAAAACATGAAAAATGAAGTACTTTGATCATTTTAGAGAACTATTTTGGACCCTTTTAGAAAAAATGATAATTGATATTTTTGAAGGTGTTAGACTTCAGTTTTTGATTTTATGCAAAAAATAGGAAAAATAGAAATTTGTATGTGTTAGTCTTCAATCCCGGAGTTTTTTGAGAAAAACATGAAAAACGAAGTATTTTTCTCATTTTAGAGAACTATTTTGGTCTTTTTTAGAAAAAATTATAATTGATATTTTTGAAGGTGTTAGACTTCAGTTTTTGATTTTTTGCAAAAAATAGGAAACATAGAAATTTGTATGTTTTAGTCTTCAATCACGAAGTTTTTTGAGAAAAACATGACAAATGAAGTATTTTGCTCATTTTAGAGAACTATTTTGGACCCTTTTAGAAAAAATGATAATTGATATTTTTGAAGGTGTTAGACTTCAGTTTTTGATTTTATGCAAAAAATGGGAAAAATAGAAATTTGTATGTGTTAGTCTTCAATCTAGGAGTTTTTTGAGAAAAACATGAAAAATTAAGTATTTTGCTCATTTTAGAGAACTATTTTGGTCTTTTTTAGAAAAAATGATAATTGACATTTTTGAAGGTCTTAGACTTCATTTTTTGATTTTTTGCAAAAAATAGGAAAAATAGAAATTTGTATGTGTTAGTCTTCAATCACGATGTTTTTTGAGAAAAACATGAAAAATGAAAGACTTCAGTTTTTGATTTTTTGCAAAAAATAGGAAAAATAGAAATTTGTATGTGTTAGTCTTCAATCACGAAGTTTTTTGAGAAAAACATGAAAAATGAAGTATTTTGATCATTTTAGAGAACTATTTTGGACCCTTTTAGAAAAAATGATAATTGATATTTTTGAAGGTGTTAGACTTCAGTTTTTGATTTTATGCAAAAAAATAGGAAAAATAGAAATTTGTATGTGTTAGTCTTCAATCCCGGAGTTTTTTGAGAAAAACATGAAAAATGAAGTATTTTGCTCATTTTAGAGAACTATTTTGGTCTTTTTTCGAAAAAATGATAATTGATATTTTTGAAGGTGTTAGACTTCAGTTTTTGATTTTTTGCAAAAAATAGGAAAAATAGAAATTTGAATGTGTCAGTCTTCATTCACGAAGTTTTTTGAGAAAAAAATGAAAAATGAAGTATTTTGCTCATTTTAGAGAACTATTTTGGACTCTTTTTGAAAAAATGATAACTGATATTTTTGAAGGTGTTAGACTTCAGTTTTTGATTTTATGCAAAAAATAGGAAAAATAGAAATTTGTATGTGTTAGTCTTCAATCACGAATTTTTAGAGAAAAACATGAAAAATGAAGTATTTTGCTCAATTTAGAGAACTATTTTGGACTCTTTTAGAAAAAATGATAATTGATATTTTTGAAGGTGTTAGACTTCAGTTTTTGATTTTTTGCAAAAAATAGGAAAAATAGAAATTTGTATGTGTTAGTCTTCAATCACGAAGTTTTTTGAGAAAAACATGAAAAATGAAGTATTTTGATCATTTTAGAGAACTATTTTGGACCCTTTTAGAAAAAATGATAATTGATATTTTTGAAGGTGTTAGACTTCAGTTTTTGATTTTATGCAAAAAATGGGAAAAATAGAAATTTGTATGTGTTAGTCTTCAATCTAGGAGTTTTTTGAGAAAAACATGAAAAATGAAGTATTTTGCTCATTTTAGAGAACTATTTTGACCTTTTTTAGAAAAAATGATAATTGATATTTTTGAAGGTCTTAGAGTTCATTTTTTGATTTTTTGCAAAAAATAGGAAAAATAGAAATTTGTATGTGTTAGTCTTCAATCACGATGTTTTTTGAGAAAAACATGAAAAATGAAAGACTTCAGTTTTTGATTTTTTGCAAAAAATAGGAAAAATAGAAATTTGTATGTGTTAGTCTTCAATCACGAAGTTTTTTGAGAAAAACATGAAAAATGAAGTATTTTGATCATTTTAGAGAACTATTTTGGACCCTTTTAGAAAAGATGATAATTGATATTTTTGAAGGTGTTAGACTTCAGTTTTTGATTTTATGCAAAAAATAGGAAAAATAGAAATTTGTATGTGTTAGTCTTCAATCCCGGAGTTTTTTGAGAAAAACATGAAAAACGAAGTATTTTTCTCATTTTAGAGAACTATTTTGGTCTTTTTTAGAAAAAATGATAATTGATAATTTTGAAGGTGTTAGACTTCAGTTTTTGATTTTTTGCAAAAAATAGGAAACATAGAAATTTGTATGTTTTAGTCTTCAATCACGAAGTTTTTTGAGAAAAACATGACAAATGAAGTATTTTGCTCATTTTAGAGAACTATTTTGGACCCTTTTAGAAAAAATGATAATTGATATTTTTGAAGGTGTTAGACTTCAGTTTTTTATTTTATGCAAAAAAATAGGAAAAATAGAAATTTGTATGTGTTAGTCTTCAATCCCGGAGTTTTTTGACAAAAACATGAAAAATGAAGTATTTTGCTCATTTTAGAGAACTATTTTGGTCTTTTTTAGAAAAAATGATAATTGATTTTTTTGAAGGTGTTAGACTTCAGTTTTTGATTTTTTGCAAAAAATAGGAAAAATAGAAATTTGAATGTGTCAGTCTTCATTCACGAAGTTTTTTGAGAAAAAAAATAAAAAATGAAGTATTTTGCTCATTTTAGAGAACTATTTTGGACTCTTTTAGAAAAAATGATAACTGATATTTTTGAAGGTGTTAGACTTCAGTTTTTGATTTTATGCAAAAAATAGGAAAAATAGAAATTTGTATGTGTTAGTCTTCAATCACGAATTTTTAGAGAAAAACATGAAAAATGAAGTATTTTGCTCATTTTAGAGAACTATTTTGGACTCTTTTAGAAAAAATGATAATTGATATTTTTGAAGGTGTTAGACTTCAGTTTTTGATTTTTTGCAAAAAATAGGAAAAATAGAAATTTGTATGTGTGAGTCTTCAATCACGAAGTTTTTTGAGAAAAACATGAAAAATGAAGTATTTTGATCATTTTAGAGAACTATTTTGGACCCTTTTAGAAAAAATGATAATTGATATTTTTGAAGGTGTTAGACTTCAGTTTTTGATTTTATGCAAAAAATAGGAAAAATAGAAATTTGTATGTGTTAGTCTTCAATCCCGGAGTTTTTTGAGAAAAACATGAAAAACGAAGTATTTTTCTCATTTTAGAGAACTATTTTGGTCTTTTTTAGAAAGAATGATAATTGATATTTTTGAAGGTGTTAGACTTCAGTTTTTGATTTTTTGCAAAAAATAGGAAAAATAGAAATTTGTATGTGTTAGTCTTCAATCACGAAGTTTTTTGAGAAAAACATGAAAAATGAAGTATTTTGATCATTTTAGAGAACTATTTTGGACCCTTTTAGAAAAAATGATAATTGATATTTTTGAAGGTGTTAGACTTCAGTTTTTGATTTTATGCAAAAAATGGGAAAAATAGAAATTTGTATGTGTTAGTCTTCAATCTAGGAGTTTTTTGAGAAAAACATGAAAAATGAAGTATTTTGCTCATTTTAGAGAACTATTTTGGCCTTTTTTAGAAAAAATGATAATTGATATTTTTGAAGGTCTTAGACTTCATTTTTTGATTTTTTGCAAAAAATAGGAAAAATAGAAATTTGTATGTGTTAGTCTTCAATCACGATGTTTTTTGAGAAAAACATGAAAAATGAAGTATTTTGCTCATTTTAGAGAACTATTTTGGTCTTTTTTAGAAAAAATGATAATTGATATTTTTGAAGGAGTTAGACTTCATTTTTTGATTTTTTGCAAAAAATAGGAAAAATAGAAATTTGTATGAGTTAGTCTTCAATCACGAAGTTTTTTGTGAAAAATATGAAAAATGAAGTATTTTGCCCATTTTAGAGAACTATTTTGAACTCTTTTTGAAAAAATGATAATTGATATTTTTGAAGGTGTTAGACTTCAGTTTTTGATTTTTTGCAAAAAATAGGAAAAATAGAAATTTGTATGTGTTAGTCTTCAATCACGAAGTTTTTTGAGAAAAACATGAAAAATAAAGTATTTTGCTCAATTTAGAGAACTATTTTGGTCTTTTTTAGAAAAAATGATAATTGATATTTTTGAAGGTGTTAGACTTCAGTTTTTGATTTTTTGCAAAAAATAAGAAAAATAGAAATTTGAATGTGTTAGTCTTCAATCACGAAGTTTTTTGAGAAAAACATGAAAAATGAAGTATTTTGCTCATTTTAGAGAACTATTTTTGACCCTTTTACAAAATACGATAATTGATATTTTTGAAGGTGTTAGACTTCAGTTTTTGATTTTATGCAAAAAATAGGAAAAATAGAAATTTGTATGTGTTAGTCTTCAATCCCGGAGTTTTTTGAGAAAAACATGAAAAATTAAGTATTTTGCTCATTTTAGAGAACTATTTTGGTCTTTTTTAGAAAAAATGATAATTGATATTTTTGAAGGTGTTAGACTTCAGTTTTTGATTTTTTGCAAAAAATAGGAAAAATAGAAATTTGTATGTGTTAGTCTTCAATCACGAAGTTTTTTGAGAAAAACATGAAAAATGAAGTATTTTGCTCCTTTCAGAGAACTATTTTGGACTCTTTTAGAAAAAATGATAATTGATATTTTTGAAGGTGTTAGACTTCAGTTTTTGATTTTTTGCAAAAAATAGGAAAAATAGAAATTTGTATGTTTTAGTCTTCATTCACGAAGTTTTTTGAGAAAAACATGACAAATGAAGTATTTTGCTCATTTTAGAGAACTATTTTTGACCCATTTAGAAAAAATGATAATTGATATTTTTGAAGGTGTTAGACTTCAGTTTTTGATTTTATGCAAAAAATTGGAAAAATAGAAAATTGTATGTGTTAGTCTTCAATCCCGGAGTTTTTTGAGAAAAACATGAAAAATGAAGTATTTTGCTCATTTTAGAGAACTATTTTGGTCTTTTTTAGAAAAAATGATAATTGATATTTTTGAAGTTGTTAGACTTCAGTTTTTGATTTTTTGCAAAAAATAGGAAAAATAGAAATTTGAATGTGTTAGTCTTCAATCACGAAGTTTTTTGAAAAAAAAATAAAAAATGAAGTATTTTGCTAATTTTAGAGAACTATTTTGGACCCTTTCAGAAAAAATGATTTTTGAAGGTGTTAGACTTCAGTTTTTGATTTTATGCAAAAAATTGGAAAAATAGAAATTTGTATGTGTTAGTCTTCAATCACGAAGTTTTTTGAGAAAAACATGAAAAATGAAGTATTTTGCTCATTTTAGAGAACTATTTTGGACTCTTTTAGAAAAAATGATATTTGATATTTTTGAAGGTGTTAGACTTCAGTTTTTGATTTTTTGCAAAAAAAAGGAAAAATAGAAATTTGTATGTGTTAGTCTTCAATCACGAAGTTTTTTGAGAAAAAAATGAAAAATGAAGTATTTTGCTCATTTTAGAGAACTATTTTGGACTCTTTTAGAAAAAATGATATTTGATATTTTTGAAGGTGTTAGACTTCAGTTTTTGATTTTATGCAAAAAATAGGAAAAATAGAAATTTGTATGTGTTAGTCTTCAATCCCGGAGTTTTTTGAGAAAAACATGAAAAATGAAGTATTTTGCTCATTTTTGAGAACTATTTTGGACCCAGTTAGAAAAAATGATAATTGATATTTTTGAAGGTGTTAGACTTCAGTTTTTGATTTTTTGCAAAAAATAGGAAAAATAGAAATTTGTATGTGTTAGTCTTCAAATACGAAGTTTTTTGAGAAAAAAATGAAAAATGAAGTATTTTGCTCATTTTAGAGAACTATTTTGGACTCTTTTGGAAAAAATGATAATTGATATTTTTGAAGGTGTTTGACTTCAGTTTTTGATTTTTTGCTAAAAATAGGAAAAATATAAATTTGTATGTGTTAGTCTTCAATCACGAAGTTTTTTGAGAAAAACATGAAAAATGAAGTATTTTTCTCATTTTAGAGAACTATTTTGGACTCTTTTAGAAAAAATGATAATTGATATTTTTGAAGGTGTTTAACTTCAGTTTTTGATTTGTTGCAAAAAATAGGAAAAATAGATATTTGTATGTGTTAGTCTTCAATCACGAAGTTTTTTGAGAAAAACATGAAAAATGAAGTATTTTGCTCATTTTAGAGAACTATTTTGGTCTTTTTTAGAAAAAATGATAATTGATATTTTTGAAGGTGTTAGACTTCAGTTTTTAATTTTATGCAAAAAATAGGAAAAATAGAAATTTGTATGTGTTAGTCTTCAATCCCGGAGTTTTTTGAGAAAAACATGAAAAATGAAGTATTTTGCTCATTTTAGAGAACTATTTTGGTCTTTTTTAGAAAAAATGATAATTGATATTTTTGAAGGTGTTAGACTTCAGTTTTTTATTTTATACAAAAAATAGGAAAAATAGAAATTTGTATGTGTTAGTCTTCAATCCAGGAGTTTTTTGAGAAAAACATGAAAAATGAAGTATTTTGCTCATTTTAGAGAACTATTTTGGTCTTTTTTACAAAAAATGATAATTGATATTTTTGAAGGTGTTAGACTTCATTTTTTGATTTTTTGCAAAAAATAGGAAAAATATAAATTTGTATGTGTTAGTCTTCAATCACGAAGTTTTTTGAGAAAAATATGAAAATGAAGTATTTTGCTCATTTTAGAGAACTATTTTGGACTCTTTTGGAAAAAATGATAATTGATATTTCTGAAGGTGTTAGACTTCAGTTTTTGATTTTTTGCAAAAAATAGGAAAAATAGAAATTTGTATGTGTTAGTCTTCAATCCATGAGTTTTTTGAGAAAAACATGAAAAATGAAGTATTTTGCTCATTTTTGAGAACTATTTTGGACCCATTTAGAAAAAATGATAATTGATATTTTTGAAGTTGTTAGACTTCAGTTTTTAATTTTATGCAAAAAATAGGAAAAATAGAAATTTGTATGTGTTAGTCTTCAATCCCGGAGTTTTTTGAGAAAAACATGAAAAATAAAGTATTTTGCTCAATTTAGAGAACTATTTTGGTCTTTTTTAGAAAAAATGATAATTGATATTTTTGAAGGTGTTAGACTTCAGTTTTTGATTTTTTGCAAAAAATAGGAAAAATAGAAATTTGAATGTGTTAGTCTTCAATCACGAAGTTTTTTGAGAAAAAAATGAAAAATGAAGTATTTTGCTAATTTTAGAGAACTATTTTGGACTCTTTTAGAAAAAATGATTTTTGAAGGTGTTAGACTTCAGTTTTTGATTTTATGCAAAAAATAGGAAAAATCGAAATTTGTATGTGTTAGTCTTCAATGACGAAGTTTTTTGAGAAAAACATGAAAAATGAAGTATTTTGCTCATTTTAGAGAACTATTTTGGACCCTTTTAGAAAAAATGATAATTGATATTTTTGAAGGTGTTAGACTTCAGTTTTTGATTTTTTGCAAAAAAATAGGAAAAATAGAAATTTGTATGTGTTAGTCTTCAATCACGAAGTTTTTTGAGAAAAACATGAAAAATGAAGTATTTTGCTCATTTTAGAGAACTATTTTGGACTCTTTTAGAAAAAATGATAATTGATATTTTTGAAGGTGTTTGACTTCAGTTTTTGATTTTTTGCAAAAAATAGGAAAAATAGAAATTTGTATGTGTTAGTCTTCAATCACGAAGTTTTTTGAGAAAAACATGAAAAATGAAGTATTTTGCTCATTTTAGAGAACTATTTTTGACCCTTTTACAAAATACGATAATTGATATTTTTGAAGGTGTTAGACTTCAGTTTTTGATTTTATGCAAAAAATAGGAAAAATAGAAATTTGTATGTGTTAGTCTTCAATCCCGGAGTTTTTTGAGAAAAACATGAAAAATTAAGTATTTTGCTCATTTTAGAGAACTATTTTGGTCTTTTTTAGAAAAAATGATAATTGATATTTTTGAAGGTGTTAGACTTCAGTTTTTGATTTTTTGCAAAAAATAGGAAAAATAGAAATTTGTATGTGTTAGTCTTCAATCACGAAGTTTTTTGAGAAAAACATGAAAAATGAAGTATTTTGCTCCTTTCAGAGAACTATTTTGGACTCTTTTAGAAAAAATGATAATTGATATTTTTGAAGGTGTTAGACTTCAGTTTTTGATTTTTTGCAAAAAATAGGAAAAATAGAAATTTGTATGTTTTAGTCTTCATTCACGAAGTTTTTTGAGAAAAACATGACAAATGAAGTATTTTGCTCATTTTAGAGAACTATTTTTGACCCATTTAGAAAAAATGATAATTGATATTTTTGAAGGTGTTAGACTTCAGTTTTTGATTTTATGCAAAAAATAGGAAAAATAGAAAATTGTATGTGTTAGTCTTCAATCCCGGAGTTTTTTGAGAAAAACATGAAAAATGAAGTATTTTGCTCATTTTAGAGAACTATTTTGGTCTTTTTTAGAAAAAATGATAATTGATATTTTTGAAGTTGTTAGACTTCAGTTTTTGATTTTTTGCAAAAAATAGGAAAAATAGAAATTTGAATGTGTTAGTCTTCAATCACGAAGTTTTTTGAGAAAAAAATAAAAAATGAAGTATTTTGCTAATTTTAGAGAACTATTTTGGACTCTTTTAGAAAAAATGATTTTTGAAGGTGTTAGACTTCAGTTTTTGATTTTATGCAAAAAATTGGAAAAATAGAAATTTGTATGTGTTAGTCTTCAATCACGAAGTTTTTTGAGAAAAACATGAAAAATGAAGTATTTTGCTCATTTTAGAGAACTATTTTGGACTCTTTTAGAAAAAATGATATTTGATATTTTTGAAGGTGTTAGACTTCAGTTTTTGATTTTTTGCAAAAAAAAGGAAAAATAGAAATTTGTATGTGTTAGTCTTCAATCACGAAGTTTTTTGAGAAAAAAATGAAAAATGAAGTATTTTGCTCATTTTAGAGAACTATTTTGGACTCTTTTAGAAAAAATGATATTTGATATTTTTGAAGGTGTTAGACTTCAGTTTTTGATTTTATGCAAAAAATAGGAAAAATAGAAATTTGTATGTGTTAGTCTTCAATCCCGGAGTTTTTTGAGAAAAACATGAAAAATGAAGTATTTTGCTCATTTTTGAGAACTATTTTGGACCCAGTTAGAAAAAATGATAATTGATATTTTTGAAGGTGTTAGACTTCAGTTTTTGATTTTTTGCAAAAAATAGGAAAAATAGAAATTTGTATGTGTTAGTCTTCAAATACGAAGTTTTTTGAGAAAAAAATGAAAAATGAAGTATTTTGCTCATTTTAGAGAACTATTTTGGACTCTTTTGGAAAAAATGATAATTGATATTTTTGAAGGTGTTTGACTTCAGTTTTTGATTTTTTGCAAAAAATAGGAAAAATATAAATTTGTATGTGTTAGTCTTCAATCACGAAGTTTTTTGAGAAAAACATGAAAAATGAAGTATTTTTCTCATTTTAGAGAACTATTTTGGACTCTTTTAGAAAAAATGATAATTGATATTTTTGAAGGTGTTAGACTTCAGTTTTTGATTTTTTGCAAAAAATAGGAAAAATAGAAATTTGTATGTGTTAGTCTTCAATCACGAAGTTTTTTGAGAAAAACATGAAAAATGAAGTACTTTTATCATTTTAGAGAACTATTTTCGACCTTTTTAGAAAAAATGATAATTGATATTTTTGAAGGTGTTAGACTTCAGTTTTTGATTTTATGCAAAAAATAGGAAAAATAGAAATTTGTATGTGTTAGTCTTCAAATACGAAGTTTTTTGAGAAAAAAATGAAAAATGAAGTATTTTGCTCATTTTAGAGAACTATTTTGGACTCTTTTGGAAAAAATGATAATTGATATTTTTGAAGGTGTTTGACTTCAGTTTTTGATTTTTTGCAAAAAATAGGAAAAATATAAATTTGTATGTGTTAGTCTTCAATCACGAAGTTTTTTGAGAAAAACATGAAAAATGAAGTATTTTTCTCATTTTAGAGAACTATTTTGGACTCTTTTAGAAAAAATGATAATTGATATTTTTGAAGGTGTTAGACTTCAGTTTTTGATTTTTTGCAAAAAATAGGAAAAATAGAAATTTGTATGTGTTAGTCTTCAATCACGAAGTTTTTTGAGAAAAACATGAAAAATGAAGTACTTTTATCATTTTAGAGAACTATTTTCGACCTTTTTAGAAAAAATGATAATTGATATTTTTGAAGGTGTTAGACTTCAGTTTTTGATTTTATGCAAAAAATAGGAAAAATAGAAATTTGTATGTGTTAGTCATCAATCCCGGAGTTTTTTGAGAAAAACATGAAAAATGAAGTATTTTGCTCATTTTAGAGAACTATTTTGGTCTTTTTTAGAAAAAATGATAATTGATATTTTTGAAGGTGTTAGACTTCAGTTTTTTATTTTTTGCAAAAAATAGGAAAAATAGAAATTTGTATGTGTTAGTATTCAATCACGAAGTTTTTTGAGAAAAACATGAAAAATGAAGTATATTGATCATTTTAGAGAACTATTTTGGACCCTTTTAGAAAAAATGATAATTGATATTTTTGAAGGTGTTAGACTTCAGTTTTTGATTTTATGCAAAAAATAGGAAAATTGGAAATTTGTATGTGTTAGTCTTCAATCCCGGATTTTTTTGAGAAAAACATGAAAAATGAAGTATTTGCTCATTTTAGAGAACTATTTTGGTCTTTTTTAGAAAAAATGATAATTGATATTTTTGGAGGTGTTAGACTTCAGTTTTTGATTTTTTGCAAAAAATAGGAAAAATAGAAATTTGTATGTGTTAGTCTTCAATCATGAAGTTTTTTGAGAAAAACATGAAAAATGAAGTATTTTGCTCATTTTAGAGAACTATTTTGGTGTTTTTTACAAAAAAATATAATTGATATTTTTGAAGGTGTTAGACTTCATTTTTTGATTTTTTGCAAAAAATAGGAAAAATATAAATTTGTATGTGTTAGTCTTCAATCACGAAGTTTTTTGAGAAAAATATGAAAAATGAAGTATTTTGCTCATTTTAGAGAACTATTTTGGACTCTTTTAGAAAAAATGATAATTGATATTTTTGAAGGTGTTAGACTTCAGTTTTTGATTTTTTGCAAAAAATAGGAAAAATATAAATTTGTATGTGTTAGTCTTCAATCCCGGAGTTTTTTGAGAAAAACATGAAAAATGAAGTATTTTGCTCATTTTAGAGAACTATTTTGGTATTTTTTAGAAAAAATGATAATTGATTTTTTTGAAGGTGTTAGACTTCAGTTTTTAATTTTTTGCAAAAAATAGGAAAAATCGAAATTTGTATGTGTTAGTCTTCAATCACGAAGTTTTTTGAGAAAAACATGAAAAATGAAGTATTTTGCTCATTTTAGAGAACTATTTTGGACCCTTTTACAAAAAACGATAATTGATATTTTTGAAGGTGTTAGACTTCAGTTTTTGATTTTATGCAAAAAATAGGAAAAATAGAAATTTGTATGTGTTAGTCTTCAATCCCGGAGTTTTTTGAGAAAAACATGAAAAATGAAGTATTTTGCTCATTTTAGATATCTATTTTGGTCTTTTTTAGAAAAAATGATAATTGATTTTTTTGAAGGTGTTAGACTTCAGTTTTTGATTTTTTGCAAAAAATTGGAAAAATAGAAATTTGTATGTGTTAGTCTTCAATCACGAAGTTTTTTGAGAAAAAAATGAAAAATGAAGTATTTTGCTCATTTTAGAGAACTATTTTGGACTCTTTTAGAAAAATTGATAATTGATATTTTTGAAGGTGTTTGACTTCAGTTTTTGATTTTTTGCAAAAAATAGGAAAAATAGAAATTTGTATGTGTCAGTCTTCAATCACGAAGTTTTTTGAGAAAAACATGAAAAATGAAGTATTTTGCTCATTTTAGAGAACTATTTTGGACCCTTTTACAAAAAACGATAATTGATATTTTTGAAGGTGTTAAACTTCAGTTTTTGATTTTATGCTAAAAAATTGGAAAAATAGAAATTTGTATGTGTTAGTCTTCAATCCCGGAGTTTTTTGAGAAAAACATGAAAAATGAAGTATTTTGCTCATTTTAGAGAACTATTTTGGTCTTTTTTAGAAAAAATGATAATTGATTTTTTTGAAGGTGTTAGACTTCAGTTTTTGATTTTTTGCAAAAAATAGGAAAAATAGAAATTTGTATGTGTTAGTCTTCAATCACGAAGTTTTTTGAGAAAAAAAATGAAAAATGAAGTATTTTGCTCATTTTAGAGAACTATTTTGGACCCTTTTACAAAAAACGATAATTGATATTTTTGAAGGTGTTAGACTTCAGTTTTTTATTTTCTTAAAAAAATTGGAAAAATTGAAATTTGTATGTGTTACTTTTCATTCACGGAAGTTTTTGAGAAAAACATGAAAAATGAAGTATTTTGCTCATTTTAGAGAACTATTTTGGTCTTTTTTAGAAAAAATGATAATTGATTTTTTTGAAGGTGTTAGACTTCAGTTTTTGATATTTTGCAAAAACTAGGAAAAATAGAAATTTGTATGTGTTAGTATTCAATCACGAAGTTTTTTGAGAAAAACATGAAAAATGAAGTATTTTGATCATTTTAGAGAACTATTTTGGACCCTTTTAGAAAAAATGATAATTGATATTTTTGAAGGTGTTAGACTTCAGTTTTTGATTTTATGCAAAAAATAGGAAAAATAGAAATTTGTATGTGTTAGTCTTCAATCCCGGATTTTTTTGAGAAAAACATGAAAAATGAAGTATTTGCTCATTTTAGAGAACTATTTTGGTCTTTTTTAGAGAAAATGATAATTGATATTTTTGAAGGTATTAGACTTCAGTTTTTGATTTTTTGCAAAAAATAGGAAAAATAGAAATTTGTATGTGTTAGTCTTCAATCACGAAGTTTTTTGAGAAAAACATGAAAAATGCAGTATTTTGATCATTTTAGAGAACTATTTTGGACCCTTTTAGAAAAAATGATAATTGATATTTTTGAAGGTGTTAGACTTCAGTTTTTGATTTTACGCAAAAAATAGGAAAAATAGAAATTTGTATGTGTTAGTCTTCAATCCCGGATTTTTTTGAGAAAAACATGAAAAATGAAGTATTTGCTCATTTTAGAGAACTATTTTGGTCTTTTTTAGAAAAAATTATAACTGATATTTTTGAAGGTGTTAGACTTCAGTTTTTGATTTTTTGCAAAAAATAGGAAAAATAGAAATTTGTATGTGTTAGTCTTCAATCACGAAGTTTTTTGAGAAAAACATGAAAAATGAAGTATTTTGCTCATTTTAGAGAACTATTTTGGTGTTTTTTACAAAAAATGATAATTGATATTTTTGAAGGTGTTAGACTTCATTTTTTGATTTTTTGCAAAAAATAGGAAAAATATAAATTTGTATCTGTTAGTCTTCAATCACGAAGTTTTTTGAGAAAAATATGAAAAATGAAGTATTTTGCTCATTTTAGAGAACTATTTTGGACTCTTTTAGAAAAAATGATAATTGATATTTTTGAAAGTGTTAGACTTCAGTTTTTGATTTTTTGCAAAAAATAGGAAAAATAGAAATTTGTATGTGTTAGTCTTCAATCCCGGAGTTTTTTGAGAAAAACATGAAAAATGAAGTATTTTGCTCATTTTAGAGAACTATTTTGGTCTTTTTTAGAAAAAATGATAATTGATTTTTTTGAAGGTGTTAGACTTCAGTTTTTGATTTTTTGCAAAAAATAGGAAAAATAGAAATTTGTATGTGTTAGTCTTCAATCACGAAGTTTTTTGAGAAAAAAATGAAAAATGAAGTATTTTGCTCATTTTAGAGAACTATTTTGGACTCTTTTAAAAAAATTGATAATTGATATTTTAGAAGGTGTTTGACTTCAGTTTTTGATTTTTTGCAAAAAATAGGAAAAATTGAAATTTGTATGTGTTAGTCTTCAATCACGAAGTTTTTTGAGAAAAACATGAAAAATGAAGTATTTTGCTCATTTTAGAGAACTATTTTGGACCCTTTTACAAAAAACGATAATTGATATTTTTGAAGGTGTTAGACTTCAGTTTTTGATTTTATGCAAAAAATAGGAAAAATAGAAATTTGTATGTGTTAGTCTTCAATCCCGGAGTTTTTTGAGAAAAACATGAAAAATGAAGTATTTTGCTCATTTTAGAGAACTATTTTGGTCTTTTTTAGAAAAAATGATAATTGATTTTTTTGAAGGTGTTAGACTTCAGTTTTTGATTTTTTGCAAAAAATAGGAAAAATAGAAATTTGTATGTGTTAGTCTTCAATCACGAAGTTTTTTGAGAAAAAAATGAAAAATGAAGTATTTTGCTCATTTTAGAGAACTATTTTGGACTCTTTTAGAAAAATTGATAATTGATACTTTTGAAGGTGTTTGACTTCAGTTTTTGATTTTTTGCAAAAAATAGGAAAAATAGAAATTTGTATGTGTTAGTCTTCAATCACGAAGTTTTTTGAGAAAAACATGAAAAATGAAGTATTTTGCTCATTTTAGAGAACTATTTTGGACCCTTTTACAAAAAACGATAATTGATATTTTTGAAGGTGTTAGACTTCAGTTTTTGATTTTATGCAAAAAATAGGAAAAATAGAAATTTGTATGTGTTAGTCTTCAATCCCGGAGTTTTTTGAGAAAAACATGAAAAATGAAGTATTTTGCTAATTTTAGAGAACTATTTTGGTCTTTTTTAGAAAAAATGATAATTGATTTTTTTGAAGGTGTTAGACTTCAGTTTTTGATTTTTTGCAAAAAATAGGAATAATTGAAATTTGTATGTGTTAGTCTTCAATCACGAAGTTTTTTGAGAAAAAAATGAAAAATGAAGTATTTTGCTCGTTTTAGAGAACTATTTTGGACCCTTTTACAAAAAAGGATAATTGATATTTTTGAAGGTGTTAGACTTCAGTTTTTGATTTTCTTAAAAAAATTGGAAAAATTGAAATTTGTATGTGTTACTTTTCATTCACGGAATTTTTTGAGAAAAACATGAAAAATGAAGTATTTTGCTCATTTTAGAGAACTATTTTGGTCTTTTTTAGAAAAAATGATAATTGATTTTTTTGAAGGTGTTAGACTTCAGTTTTTGATATTTTGCAAAAACTAGGAAAAATAGAAATTTGTATGTGTTAGTATTCAATCACGAAGTTTTTTGAGAAAAACATGAAAAATGAAGTATTTTGATCATTTTAGAGAACTATTTTGGACCCTTTTAGAAAAAATGATAATTGATATTTTTGAAGGTGTTAGACTTCAGTTTTTGATTTTATGCAAAAAATAGGAAAAATAGAAATTTGTATGTGTTAGTCTTCAATCCCGGATTTTTTTGAGAAAAACATGAAAAATGAAGTATTTGCTCATTTTAGAGAACTATTTTGGTCTTTTTTAGAGAAAATGATAATTGATATTTTTGAAGGTATTAGACTTCAGTTTTTGATTTTTTGCAAAAAATAGGAAAAATAGAAATTTGTATGTGTTAGTCTTCAATCACGAAGTTTTTTGAGAAAAACATGAAAAATGCAGTATTTTGATCATTTTAGAGAACTATTTTGGACCCTTTTAGAAAAAATGATAATTGATATTTTTGAAGGTGTTAGACTTCAGTTTTTGATTTTACGCAAAAAATAGGAAAAATAGAAATTTGTATGTGTTAGTCTTCAATCCCGGATTTTTTTGAGAAAAACATGAAAAATGAAGTATTTGCTCATTTTAGAGAACTATTTTGGTCTTTTTTAGAAAAAATTATAACTGATATTTTTGAAGGTGTTAGACTTCAGTTTTTGATTTTTTGCAAAAAATAGGAAAAATAGAAATTTGTATGTGTTAGTCTTCAATCACGAAGTTTTTTGAGAAAAACATGAAAAATGAAGTATTTTGCTCATTTTAGAGAACTATTTTGGTGTTTTTTACAAAAAATGATAATTGATATTTTTGAAGGTGTTAGACTTCATTTTTTGATTTTTTGCAAAAAATAGGAAAAATATAAATTTGTATCTGTTAGTCTTCAATCACGAAGTTTTTTGAGAAAAATATGAAAAATGAAGTATTTTGCTCATTTTAGAGAACTATTTTGGACTCTTTTAGAAAAAATGATAATTGATATTTTTGAAAGTGTTAGACTTCAGTTTTTGATTTTTTGCAAAAAATAGGAAAAATAGAAATTTGTATGTGTTAGTCTTCAATCCCGGAGTTTTTTGAGAAAAACATGAAAAATGAAGTATTTTGCTCATTTTAGAGAACTATTTTGGTCTTTTTTAGAAAAAATGATAATTGATTTTTTTGAAGGTGTTAGACTTCAGTTTTTGATTTTTTGCAAAAAATAGGAAAAATAGAAATTTGTATGTGTTAGTCTTCAATCACGAAGTTTTTTGAGAAAAAAATGAAAAATGAAGTATTTTGCTCATTTTAGAGAACTATTTTGGACTCTTTTAAAAAAATTGATAATTGATATTTTAGAAGGTGTTTGACTTCAGTTTTTGATTTTTTGCAAAAAATAGGAAAAATAGAAATTTGTATGTGTTAGTCTTCAATCACGAAGTTTTTTGAGAAAAACATGAAAAATGAAGTATTTTGCTCATTTTAGAGAACTATTTTGGACCCTTTTACAAAAAACGATAATTGATATTTTTGAAGGTGTTAGACTTCAGTTTTTGATTTTATGCAAAAAATAGGAAAAATAGAAATTTGTATGTGTTAGTCTTCAATCCCGGAGTTTTTTGAGAAAAACATGAAAAATGAAGTATTTTGCTAATTTTAGAGAACTATTTTGGTCTTTTTTAGAAAAAATGATAATTGATTTTTTTGAAGGTGTTAGACTTCAGTTTTTGATTTTTTGCAAAAAATAGGAATAATTGAAATTTGTATGTGTTAGTCTTCAATCACGAAGTTTTTTGAGAAAAAAATGAAAAATGAAGTATTTTGCTCGTTTTAGAGAACTATTTTGGACCCTTTTACAAAAAAGGATAATTGATATTTTTGAAGGTGTTAGACTTCAGTTTTTGATTTTCTTAAAAAAATTGGAAAAATTGAAATTTGTATGTGTTAGTCTTCATTCACGGAATTTTTTGAGAAAAACATGAAAAATGAAGTATTTTGCTCATTTTAGAGAACTATTTTGGTCTTTTTTAGAAAAAATGATAATTGATTTTTTTGAAGGTGTTAGACTTCAGTTTTTGATTTTTTGCAAAAAATAGAAAAAATATAAATTTGTATGTGTTAGTCTTCAATCCAGGAGTTTTTTGAGAAAAACATGAAAAATGAAGTATTTTGCTCATTTTAGAGAACTATTTTGGTGTTTTTTACAAAAAATGATAATTGATATTTTTGAAGGTGTTAGACTTCATTTTTTGATTTTTTGCAAAAAATAGGAAAAATATAAATTTGTATCTGTTAGTCTTCAATCACGAAGTTTTTTGAGAAAAATATGAAAAATGAAGTATTTTGCTCATTTTAGAGAACTATTTTGGACTCTTTTAGAAAAAATGATAATTGATATTTTTGAAAGTGTTAGACTTCAGTTTTTTTTATTTTTTGCAAAAAATAGGAAAAATAGAAATTTGTATGTGTTAGTCTTCAATCCCGGAGTTTTTTGAGAAAAACATGAAAAATGAAGTATTTTGCTCATTTTAGGGAACTATTTTGGTCTTTTTTAGAAAAAATGATAATTGATTTTTTTGAAGGTGTTAGACTTCAGTTTTTGATTTTTTGCAAAAAATAGGAAAAATATAAATTTGTATGTGTTAGTCTTCAATCACGAAGTTTTTTGAGAAAAAAATGAAAAATGAAGTATTTTGCTCATTTTAGAGAACTATTTTGGACTCTTTTAAAAAAATTGATAATTGATATTTTAGAAGGTGTTTGACTTCAGTTTTTGATTTTTTGCAAAAAATAGGAAAAATAGAAATTTGTATGTGTTAGTCTTCAATCACGAAGTTTTTTGAGAAAAACATGAAAAATGAAGTATTTTGCTCATTTTAGAGAACTATTTTGGACTCTTTTAGAAAAATTGATAATTGATACTTTTGAAGGTGTTTGACTTCAGTTTTTGATTTTTTGCAAAAAATAGGAAAAATAGAAATTTGTATGTGTTAGTCTTCAATCACGAAGTTTTTTGAGAAAAACATGAAAAATGAAGTATTTTGCTCATTTTAGAGAACTATTTTGGACCCTTTTACAAAAAAGGATAATTGATATTTTTGAAGGTGTTAGACTTCAGTTTTTGATTTTCTTAAAAAAATTGGAAAAATTGAAATTTGTATGCGTTAGTCTTCATTCACGGAATTTTTTGAGAAAAACATGAAAAATGAAGTATTTTGCTCATTTTAGAGAACTATTTTGGTCTTTTTTAGAAAAAATGATAATTGATTTTTTTGAAGGTGTTAGACTTCAGTTTTTGATTTTTTGCAAAAAATAGAAAAAATATAAATTTGTATGTGTTAGTCTTCAATCCAGGAGTTTTTTGAGAAAAACATGAAAAATGAAGTATTTTGCTCATTTTAGAGAACTATTTTGGTGTTTTTTACAAAAAATGATAATTGATATTTTTGAAGGTGTTAGACTTCATTTTTTGATTTTTTGCAAAAAATAGGAAAAATATAAATTTGTATCTGTTAGTCTTCAATCACGAAGTTTTTTGAGAAAAATATGAAAAATGAAGTATTTTGCTCATTTTAGAGAACTATTTTGGACTCTTTTAGAAAAAATGATAATTGATATTTTTGAAAGTGTTAGACTTCAGTTTTTTTTATTTTTTGCAAAAAATAGGAAAAATAGAAATTTGTATGTGTTAGTCTTCAATCCCGGAGTTTTTTGAGAAAAACATGAAAAATGAAGTATTTTGCTCATTTTAGGGAACTATTTTGGTCTTTTTTAGAAAAAATGATAATTGATTTTTTTGAAGGTGTTAGACTTCAGTTTTTGATTTTTTGCAAAAAATAGGAAAAATATAAATTTGTATGTGTTAGTCTTCAATCACGAAGTTTTTTGAGAAAAAAATGAAAAATGAAGTATTTTGCTCATTTTAGAGAACTATTTTGGACTCTTTTAAAAAAATTGATAATTGATATTTTAGAAGGTGTTTGACTTCAGTTTTTGATTTTTTGCAAAAAATAGGAAAAATAGAAATTTGTATGTGTTAGTCTTCAATCACGAAGTTTTTTGAGAAAAACATGAAAAATGAAGTATTTTGCTCATTTTAGAGAACTATTTTGGACTCTTTTAGAAAAATTGATAATTGATACTTTTGAAGGTGTTTGACTTCAGTTTTTGATTTTTTGCAAAAAATAGGAAAAATAGAAATTTGTATGTGTTAGTCTTCAATCACGAAGTTTTTTGAGAAAAACATGAAAAATGAAGTATTTTGCTCATTTTAGAGAACTATTTTGGACCCTTTTACAAAAAAGGATAATTGATATTTTTGAAGGTGTTAGACTTCAGTTTTTGATTTTCTTAAAAAAATTGGAAAAATTGAAATTTGTATGCGTTAGTCTTCATTCACGGAATTTTTTGAGAAAAACATGAAAAATGAAGTATTTTGCTCATTTTAGAGAACTATTTTGGTCTTTTTTAGAAAAAATGATAATTGATTTTTTTGAAGGTGTTAGACTTCAGTTTTTGATTTTTTGCAAAAAATAGAAAAAATATAAATTTGTATGTGTTAGTCTTCAATCCAGGAGTTTTTTGAGAAAAACATGAAAAATGAAGTATTTTGCTCATTTTAGAGAACTATTTTGGTGTTTTTTACAAAAAATGATAATTGATATTTTTGAAGATGTTAGACTTCATTTTTTGATTTTTTGCAAAAAATAGGAAAAATATAAATTTGTATCTGTTAGTCTTCAATCACGAAGTTTTTTGAGAAAAATATGAAAAATGAAGTATTTTGCTCATTTTAGAGAACTATTTTGGACTCTTTTAGAAAAAATGATAATTGATATTTTTGAAAGTGTTAGACTTCAGTTTTTTTTATTTTTTGCAAAAAATAGGAAAAATAGAAATTTGTATGTGTTAGTCTTCAATCCCGGAGTTTTTTGAGAAAAACATGAAAAATGAAGTATTTTGCTCATTTTAGGGAACTATTTTGGTCTTTTTTAGAAAAAATGATAATTGATTTTTTTGAAGGTGTTAGACTTCAGTTTTTGATTTTTTGCAAAAAATAGGAAAAATATAAATTTGTATGTGTTAGTCTTCAATCACGAAGTTTTTTGAGAAAAAAATGAAAAATGAAGTATTTTGCTCATTTTAGAGAACTATTTTGGACTCTTTTAAAAAAATTGATAATTGATATTTTAGAAGGTGTTTGACTTCAGTTTTTGATTTTTTGCAAAAAATAGGAAAAATAGAAATTTGTATGTGTTAGTCTTCAATCACGAAGTTTTTTGAGAAAAACATGAAAAATGAAGTATTTTGCTCATTTTAGAGAACTATTTTGGACTCTTTTAGAAAAATTGATAATTGATACTTTTGAAGGTGTTTGACTTCAGTTTTTTATTTTTTGCAAAAAATAGGAAAAATAGAAATTTGTATGTGTTAGTCTTCAATCACGAAGTTTTTTGAGAAAAACATGAAAAATGAAGTATTTTGCTCATTTTAGAGAACTATTTTGGACCCTTTTACAAAAAACGATAATTGATATTTTTGAAGGTGTTAGACTTCAGTTTTTGATTTTATGCAAAAAATAGGAAAAATAGAAATTTGTATGTGTTAGTCTTCAATCCCGGAGTTTTTTGAGAAAAACATGAAAAATGAAGTATTTCGCTAATTTTAGAGAACTATTTTGGTCTTTTTTAGAAAAAATGATAATTGATTTTTTTGAAGGTGTTAGACTTCAGTTTTTGATTTTTTGCAAAAAATAGGAATAATAGAAATTTCTATGTGTTAGTCTTCAATCACGAAGTTTTTTGAGAAAAAAATGAAAAATGAAGTATTTTGCTCATTTTAGAGAACTATTTTGGACCCTTTTACAAAAAAGGATAATTGATATTTTTGAAGGTGTTAGACTTCAGTTTTTGATTTTCTTAAAAAAATTGGAAAAATTGAAATTTGTATGTGTTAGTCTTCATTCACGGAATTTTTTGAGAAAAACATGAAAAATGAAGTATTTTGCTCATTTTAGAGAACTATTTTGGTGTTTTTTAGAAAAAATGATAATTGATTTTTTTGAAGGTGTTAGACTTCAGTTTTCGATTTTTTGCAAAAAATAGAAAAAATAGAAATTTGTATGTGTTAGTCTTCAATCCAGGAGTTTTTTGAGAAAAACATGAAAAATGAAGTATTTTGCTCATTTTAGAGAACAATTTTGGTGTTTTTTACAAAAAATGATAATTGATATTTTTGAAGGTGTTAGACTTCATTTTTTGATTTTTTGCAAAAAATAGGAAAAATATAAATTTGTATCTGTTAGTCTTCAATCACGAAGTTTTTTGAGAAAAATATGAAAAATGAAGTATTTTGCTCATTTTTGAGAACTATTTTGGACTCTTTTAGAAAAAATGATAATTGATATTTTTGAAAGTGTTAGACTTCAGTTTTTGATTTTTTGCAAAAAATAGGAAAAATAGAAATTTGTATGTGTTAGTCTTCAATCCCGGAGTTTTTTGAGAAAAACATGAAAAATGAAGTATTTTGCTCATTTTAGGGAACTATTTTGGTCTTTTTTAGAAAAAATGATAATTGATTTTTTTGAAGGTGTTAGACTTCAGTTTTTGATTTTTTGCAAAAAATAGGAAAAATAGAAATTTGTATGTGTTAGTCTTCAATCACGAAGTTTTTTGAGAAAAAAATGAAAAATGAAGTATTTTGCTCATTTTAGAGAACTATTTTGGACTCTTTTAAAAAAATTGATAATTGATATTTTAGAAGGTGTTTGACTTCAGTTTTTGATTTTTTGCAAAAAATAGGAAAAATAGAAATTTGTATGTGTTAGTCTTCAATCACGAAGTTTTTTGAGAAAAACATGAAAAATGAAGTATTTTGCTCATTTTAGAGAACTATTTTGGACCCTTTTACAAAAAACGATAATTGATATTTTTGAAGGTGTTAGACTTCAGTTTTTGATTTTATGCAAAAAATAGGGAAAATAGAAATTTGTATGTGTTAGTCTTCAATCCCGGAGTTTTTTGAGAAAAACATGAAAAATGAAGTATTTTGCTCATTTTAGAGAACTATTTTGGTCTTTTTTAGAAAAAATGATAATCGATTTTTTTGAAGGTGTTAGACTTCAGTTTTTGATTTTTTGCAAAAAATAGGAAAAATAGAAATTTGTATGTGTTAGTCTTCAATCACGAAGTTTTTTGAGAAAAAAATGAAAAATGAAGTATTTTGCTCATTTTAGAGAACTATTTTGGACTCTTTTAGAAAAATTGATAATTGATACTTTTGAAGGTGTTTGACTTCAGTTTTTGATTTTTTGCAAAAAATAGGAAAAATAGAAATTTGTATGTGTTAGTCTTCAATCACGAAGTTTTTTGAGAAAAACATGAAAAATGAAGTATTTTGCTCATTTTAGAGAACTATTTTGGACCCTTTTACAAAAAACGATAATTGATATTTTTGAAGGTGTTAGACTTCAGTTTTTGATTTTATGCAAAAAATAGGAAAAATAGAAATTTGTATGTGTTAGTCTTCAATCCCGGAGTTTTTTGAGAAAAACATGAAAAATGAAGTATTTTGCTAATTTTAGAGAACTATTTTGGTCTTTTTTAGAAAAAATGATAATTGATTTTTTTGAAGGTGTTAGACTTCAGTTTTTGATTTTTTGCAAAAAATAGGAATAATAGAAATTTGTATGTGTTAGTCTTCAATCACGAAGTTTTTTGAGAAAAAAATGAAAAATGAAGTATTTTGCTCATTTTAGAGAACTATTTTGTACCCTTTTACAAAAAAGGATAATTGATATTTTTGAAGGTGTTAGACTTCAGTTTTTGATTTTCTTAAAAAAATTGGAAAAATTGAAATTTGTATGTGTTAGTCTTCATTCACGGAATTTTTTGAGAAAAACATGAAAAATGAAGTATTTTGCTCATTTTAGAGAACTATTTTGGTCTTTTTTAGAAAAAATGATAATTGATTTTTTTGAAGGTGTTAGACTTCAGTTTTTGATTTTTTGCAAAAAATAGAAAAAATAGAAATTTGTATGTGTTAGTCTTCAATCCAGGAGTTTTTTGAGAAAAACATGAAAAATGAAGTATTTTGCTCATTTTAGAGAACTATTTTGGTGTTTTTTACAAAAAATGATAATTGATATTTTTGAAGGTGTTAGACTTCATTTTTTGATTTTTTGCAAAAAAATAGGAAAAATATAAATTTGTATGTGTTAGTCTTCAATCACGAAGTTTTTTGAGAAAAATATGAAAAATGAAGTATTTTGCTCATTTTAGAGAACTATTTTGGACTCTTTTAGAAAAAATGATAATTGATATTTTTGAAGGTGTTAGACTTCAGTTTTTGATTTTTTGCAAAAAATAGGAAAAATAGAAATTTGTATGTGTTAGTCTTCAATCACGAAGTTTTTTGAGAAAAACATGAAAAATGAAGTATTTTGCTCATTTTTGAGAACTATTTGGGACCCATTTAGAAAAAATGATAATTGATATTTTTGAAGGTGTTAGACTTCAGTTTTTGATTTTATGCAAAAAATTGGAAAAATAGAAATTTGTATGTGTTAGTCTTCAATCCCGGAGTTTTTTGAGAAAAACATGAAAAATGATGTATTTTGCTAATTTTAGAGAACTATTTTGGTCTTTTTTAGAAAAAATGATAATTGATTTTTTTGAAGGTGTTAGACTTCAGTTTTTGATTTTTTGCAAAAAATAGGAATAATAGAAATTTGTATGTGTTAGTCTTCAATCACGAAGTTTTTTGAGAAAAAAATGAAAAATGAAGTATTTTGCTCATTTTAGAGAACTATTTTGGACCCTTTTACAAAAAAGGATAATTGATATTTTTGAAGGTGTTAGACTTCAGTTTTTGATTTTCTTAAAAAAATTGGAAAAATTGAAATTTGTATGTGTTAGTCTTCATTCACGGAATTTTTTGAGAAAAACATGAAAAATGAAGTATTTTGCTCATTTTAGAGAACTATTTTGGTCTTTTTTAGAAAAAATGATAATTGATTTTTTTGAAGGTGTTAGACTTCAGTTTTTGATTTTTTGCAAAAAATAGAAAAAATATAAATTTGTATGTGTTAGTCTTCAATCCAGGAGTTTTTTGAGAAAAACATGAAAAATGAAGTATTTTGCTCATTTTAGAGAACTATTTTGGTGTTTTTTACAAAAAATGATAATTGATATTTTTGAAGGTGTTAGACTTCATTTTTTGATTTTTTGCAAAAAAATAGGAAAAATATAAATTTGTATGTGTTAGTCTTCAATCACGAAGTTTTTTGAGAAAAATATGAAAAATGAAGTATTTTGCTCATTTTAGAGAACTATTTTGGACTCTTTTAGAAAAAATGATAATTGATATTTTTGAAGCTGTTAGACTTCAGTTTTTGATTTTTTGCAAAAAATAGGAAAAATAGAAATTTGTATGTGTTAGTCTTCAATCACGAAGTTTTTTGAGAAAAACATGAAAAATGAAGTATTTTGCTCATTTTTGAGAACTATTTGGGACCCATTTAGAAAAAATGATAATTGATATTTTTGAAGGTGTTAGACTTCAGTTTTTGATTTTATGCAAAAAATTGGAAAAATAGAAATTTGTATGTGTTAGTCTTCAATCCCGGAGTTTTTTGAGAAAAACATGAAAAATGATGTATTTTGCTCATTTTAGAGAACTATTTTGGTCTTTTTTAGAAAAAATGATAATTGATTTTTTTGAAGGTGTTAGACTTCACTTTTTGATTTTTTGCAAAAAATAGGAAAAATAGAAATTTGTATGTGTTAGTCTTCAACCACGAAGTTTTTTGAGAAAAAAATGAAAAATGAAGTATTTTGCTCATTTTAGAGAACTATTTTGGACTCTTTTAGAAAAATTGATAATTGATATTTTTGAAGGTGTTTGACTTCAGTTTTTGATTTTTTGCAAAAAATAGGAAAATTAGAAATTTGTATGTGTTAGTCTTCAATCACGAAGTTTTTTGAGAAAAACATGAAAAATGAAGTATTTTGCTCATTTTAGAGAACTATTTTGGACCCTTTTACAAAAAACGATAATTGATATTTTTGAAGGTGTTAGACTTCAGTTTTTGATTTTATGCAAAAAATAGGAAAAATAGAAATTTGTATGTGTTTGTCTTCAACCCCGGAGTTTTTTGAGAAAAAACATGAAAAATTAAGTATTTTGCTCATTTTAGAGAACTATTTTGGTTTTTCTTAGAAAAAATGATAATTGATAATTTTGAAGGTGTTAGACTTTAGTTTTTGATTTTTTGCAAAAAATAGGAAAAATAGAAATTTGTATGTGTTAGTCTTCAATCACGAAGTTTTTTGAGAAAAAAAATGAAAAATGAAGTATTTTGCTCATTTTAGAGAACTATTTTGGTGTTTTTTACAAAAAATGATAATTGATATTTTTGAAGGTGTTAGACTTCATTTTTTGATTTTTTGCAAAAAAATAGGAAAAATATAAATTTGTATGTGTTAATCTTCAATCACGAAGTTTTTTGGGAAAAATATGAAAAATGAAGTATTTTGCTCATTTTAGAGAACTATTTTGGACTCTTTTAGAAAAAATGATAATTGATATTTTTGAAGGTGTTAGACTTCAGTTTTTGATTTTTTGCAAAAAATAGGAAAAATAGAAATTTGTATGTGTTAGTCTTCAATCACGAAGTTTTTTGAGAAAAACATGAAAAATGAAGTATTTTGCTCATTTTTGAGAACTATTTGGGACCCATTTAGAAAAAATGATAATTGATATTTTTGAAGGTGTTAGACTTCAGTTTTTGATTTTATGCAAAAAATTGGAAAAATAGAAATTTGTATGTGTTAGTCTTCAATCCCGGAGTTTTTTGAGAAAAACATGAAAAATGATGTATTTTGCTCATTTTAGAGAACTATTTTGGTCTTTTTTAGAAAAAATGATAATTGATTTTTTTGAAGGTGTTAGACTTCAGTTTTTCATTTTTTGCAAAAAATAGGAAAAATAGAAATTTGTATGTGTTAGTCTTCAATCACGAAGTTTTTTGAGAAAAAAATGAAAAATGAAGTATTTTGCTCATTTTAGAGAACTATTTTGGACTCTTTTAGAAAAATTGATAATTGATATTTTTGAAGGTGTTTGACTTCAGTTTTTGATTTTTTGCAAAAAATAGGAAAATTAGAAATTTGTATGTGTTAGTCTTCAATCACGAAGTTTTTTGAGAAAATCATGAAAAATGAAGTATTTTGCTCATTTTAGAGAACTATTTTGGACCCTTTTACAAAAAACGATAATTGATATTTTTGAAGGTGTTAGACTTCAGTTTTTGATTTTATGCAAAAAATAGGAAAAATAGAAATTTGTATGTGTTTGTCTTCAACCCCGGAGTTTTTTGAGAAAAAACATGAAAAATTAAGTATTTTGCTCATTTTAGAGAACTATTTTGGTTTTTCTTAGAAAAAATGATAATTGATATTTTTGAAGGTGTTAGACTTTAGTTTTTGATTTTTTGCAAAAAATAGGAAAAATAGAAATTTGTATGTGTTAGTCTTCAATCACGAAGTTTTTTGAGAAAAAAATGAAAAATGAAGTATTTTGCTCATTTTAGAGAACTATTTTGGACTCTTTAAGAAAAAATGATAATTGATATTTTTGAAGGTGTTAGACTTCAGTTTTTGATTTTTTGCAAAAAATAGGAAAAATAGAAATTTGTATGTGTTAGTCTTCAATCACGAAGTTTTTTGAGAAAAACATGAAAAATGAAGTATTTTGCTCATTTTAGAGAACTATTTTGGACCCTTTTAGAAAAAATTATAATTGATATTTTTGAAGGTGTTAGACTTCAGTTTTTGATTTTTTGCAAAAAATAGGAAAAATGGAAATTTGTATGTGTTAATCTTCAATCACGAAGTTTTTTGAGAAAAACATGAAAAATGAAGTATTTTGCTCATTTTAGAGAACTATTTTGGTCTTTTTTAGAAAAAATGACAATTGATATTTTTGAAGGTGTTAGACTTCAGTTTTTGATTTTATGCAAAAAATAGGAAAAATAGAAATTTGTATGTGTTAGTCTTCAATCCCGGAGTTTTTTGAGAAAAACATGAAAAATGAAGTATTTTGCTCATTTTAGAGAACTATTTTGGTCTTTTTTAGAAAAAATGACAATTGATATTTTTGAAGGTGTTAGACTTCAGTTTTTGATTTTTTGCAAAAAATAGGAAAAATAGAAATTTGTATGTGTTAGTCTTCAATCACGAAGTTTTTTGAGAAAAACATGAAAAATGAAGTATTTTGCTCATTTTAGAGAACTATTTTGGACCCTTTTAGAAAAAATGATAATTGATATTTTTGAAGGTGTTAGACTTCAGTTTTTGATTTTCTTCAAAAAATTGGAAAAATTGAAACTTGTATGTGTTAGTCGTCATTCACGGAATTTTTTGAGAAAAACATAAAAAATCGAGTATTTTGCTCATTTAAGAGAACTATTTTGGTCTTTTTTAGAAAAAATGATAATTGATATTTTTGAAGGTGTTAGACTTCAGCTTTTGATTTTATCCAAAAAAGTAGGAAAAATAGAAGTTTGTATGTGTTAGTCTTCAATCCAGGAGTTTTTTGAGAAAAACATGAAAAATGAAGTATTTTGCTCATTTTAGAGAACTATTTTGGTCTTTTTTAGAAAAAATGATTATTGATATTTTTGAAGGTGTTAGACTTCAGTTTTTGATTTTATGCAAAAAATAGGAAAAATAGAAATTTGTATGTGTTAGTCTTCAATCCCGGAGTTTTTTGAGAAAAACTTGAAAAATGAAGTATTTTGCTCATTTTAGAGAACTATTTTGATCTTTTTTAGAAAAAATGATAATTGATATTTTTGAAGGTGTTAGACTTCAGTTTTTGATTTTTTGCAAAAAATAGGAAAAATAGAAATTTGTATGTGTTAGTCTTCAATCATGAAGTTTTTTGTGAAAAAAATGAAAAATGCAGTATTTTGCTCATTTTAGAGAACTATTTTGGACTCTTTTAGAAAAAATGATAATTGATATTTTTGAAGGTGTTAGACTTCAGTTTTTGATTTTTTGCAAAAAATAGGAAAAATAGAAATTTGTATGTGTTAGTCTTCAATCACGAAGTTTTTTGAGAAAAACATGAAAAATGAAGTATTTTGCTCATTTTAGAGAACTATTTTGGACCCTTTTAGAAAAAATGATAATTGATATTTTTGAAGGTGTTAGCCTTCAGTTTTTGATTTTTTGCAAAAAATAGGAAAAATAGAAATTTGTGTGTGTTAGTCTTCAATCACGAAGTTTTTTGAGAAAAACATGAAAAATGAAGTATTTTGATCATTTTAGAGAACTATTTTTGACCCTTTTTGAAAAAATGATAATTGATATTTTTGAAGGTGTTAGACTTCAGTTTTTGATTTTATGCAAAAAATAGGAAAAATAAAAATTTGTATGTGTTAGTCTTCAATCCCGGAGTTTTTTGAGAAAAACAAGAAAAATGAAGTATTTTGCTCATTTTAGAGAACTATTTTGGTCTTTTTTAGAAAAAATGATAATTGATATTTTTGAATGTGTTAGACTTCAGTTTTTGATTTTTTGCAAAAAATAGGAAAAATAGAAATTTGTAAGTGTTAGTCTTCAATCACGAAGTTTTTTGAGAAAAACATGAAAAATGAAGTATTTTGCTCATTTTAGAGAACTATTTTGGACCCATATAGAAAAAATGATAATTGATATTTTTTAAGGTGTTAAGACTTCAGTTTTTTATTTTATGCAAAAAATAGGAAAAATATAAATTTGTATGTGTTAGTCTTCAATCCCGGAGTTTTTTGAGAACAACATGAAAAATGAAGTATTTTGCTCATTTTAGAGAACTATTTTGGTCTTTTTTAGAAAAAATGATTATTGATATTTTTGAAGGTGTTAGACTTCAGTTTTTGATTTTATGCAAAAAATAAGAAAAATAGAAATTTGTATGTGTTAGTCTTCAATCCCGGAGTTTTTTGAGAAAAACTTGAAAAATGAAGTATTTTGCTCATTTTAGAGAACTATTTTGCTCTTTTTTAGAAAAAATGATAATTGATATTTTTGAAGGTGTTAGACTTCAGTTTTTGATTTTTTGCAAAAAATAGGAAAAATAGAAATTTGTATGTGTTAGTCTTCAATCATGAAGTTTTTTGAGAAAAAAATGAAAAATGCAGTATTTTGCTCATTTTAGAGAACTATTTTGGACTCTTTTAGAAAAAATGATAATTGATATTTTTGAAGGTGTCAGACTTCAGTTTTTGATTTTTTGCAAAAAATAGGAAAAATAGAAATTTGTATGTGTTAGTCTTCAATCACGAAGTTTTTTGAGAAAAACATGAAAAATGAAGTATTTTGCTCATTTTAGAGAACTATTTTGGACCCTTTTAGAAAAAATGATAATTGATATTTTTGAAGGTGTTAGCCTTCAGTTTTTGATTTTTTGCAAAAAATAGGAAAAATAGAAATTTGTGTGTGTTAGTCTTCAATCACGAAGTTTTTTGAGAAAAACATGAAAAATGAAGTATTTTGATCATTTTAGAGAACTATTTTTGACCCTTTTTGAAAAAATGATAATTGATATTTTTGAAGGTGTTAGACTTCAGTTTTTGATTTTATGCAAAAAATAGGAAAAATAAAAATTTGTATGTGTTAGTCTTCAATCCCGGAGTTTTTTGAGAAAAACAAGAAAAGGGAAGTATTTTGCTCATTTTAGAGAACTATTTTGGTCTTTTTTAGAAAAAATGATAATTGATATTTTTGAAGGAGTTAGACTTCAGTTTTTGATTTTTTGCAAAAAATAGGAAAAATAGAAATTTGTAAGTGTTAGTCTTCAATCACGAAGTTTTTTGAGAAAAACATGAAAAATGAAGTATTTTGCTCATTTTAGAGAACTATTTTGGACCCTTTTAGAAAAAATGATAATTGATATTTTTGAAGGTGTTAGACTTCAGTTTTTGATTTTCTTCAAAAAATTGGAAAAATTGAAACTTGTATGTGTTAGTCTTCATTCACGGAATTTTTTGAGAAAAACATGAAAAATCAAGTATTTTGCTCATTTTAGAGAACTATTTTGGTCTTTTTTAGAAAAAATGATAATTGATATTTTTTAAGGTGTTAGACTTCAGTTTTTGATTTTATGCAAAAAATAGGAAAAATAGAAATTTGTATGTGTTAGTCTTCAATCCAGGAGTTTTTTGAGAAAAACATGAAAAATGAAGTATTTTGCTCATTTTAGAGAACTATTTTGGTCTTTTCTAGAAAAAATGATAATTGATATTTTTGAAGGTGTTAGACTTCATTTTGATTTTTTGCAAAAAATAGGAAAAATAGAAATTTGTATGTGTTAGTCTTCAATCACGAAGTTTTTTGAGAAAAATATGAAAAATGAAGTATTTTTCTCATTTTAGAGAACTATTTTGGACTCTTTTAGAAAAAATGATAATTGATATTTTTGAAGGTGTTAGACTTCAGTTTTTGATTTTTTGCCAAAAATAGGAAAAATAGAAATTTGTATGTGTTAGTCTTCAATCACGAAATTTTTTGAGAAAAACATGAAAAATGAAGTATTTTGCTCATTTTTGAGAACTATTTTGGACCCATTTAGAAAAAATGATAATTGATATTTTTGAAGTTGTTAGACTTCAGTTTTTGATTTTATGCAAAAAATAGGAAAAATAGAAATTTGTATGTGTTAGTCTTCAATCCCGGAGTTTTTTGAGAAAAACATGAAAAATGAAGTATTTTGCTCATTTTAGAGAACTATTTTGGTTTTTTTTAGAAAAAATGATAATTGATATTTTTGAAGGTGTTAGACTTCAGTTTTTGATTTTTTGCAAAAAATAGGAAAAATAGAAATTTGTATGTGTTAGTCTTCAATAACGAAGTTTTTTGAGAAAAACATGAAAAATGAAGTATTTTGCTCATTTTAGAGAACTATTTTGGACCCTTTTAGAAAAAATGATAATTGATATTTTTGAAGGTGTTAGACTTCAGTTTTTGATTTTTTGCAAAAAATAGGAAAAATAGAAATTTGTGTGTGTTAGTCTTCAATCACGAAGTTTTTTGAGAAAAACATGAAAAATGAAGTATTTTGCTCATTTTAGAGAACTATTTTGGACCCTTTTAGAAAAAATGATAATTGATATTTTTGAAGGTGTTAGCCTTCAGTTTTTGATTTTTTGCAAAAAATAGGAAAAATAGAAATTTGTGTGTGTTAGTCTTCAATCACGAAGTTTTTTGAGAAAAACATGAAAAATGAAGTATTTTGATCATTTTAGAGAACTATTTTGGACCCTTTTAGAAAAAATGATAATTGATATTTTTGAAGGTGTTAGACTTCAGTTTTTGATTTTATGCAAAAAATAGGAAAAATAAAAATTTGTATGTGTTAGTCTTCAATCACGGAGTTTTTTGAGAAAAACATGAAAAATGAAGTATTTTGCTCATTTTAGAGAACTATTTTGGACCCTTTTAGAAAAAATGATAATTGATATTTTTGAAGGTGTTAAACTTCAGTTTTTGATTTTCTTCAAAAAATTGGAAAAATTGAAACTTGTATGTGTTAGTCTTCATTCATGGAATTTTTGGAGAAAAACATGAAAAATCAAGTATTTTGCTCATTTTAGAGAACTATTTTGGTCTTTTTTATAAAAAATGATAATTGATATTTTTTAAGGTGTTAGACTTCAGTTTTTGATTTTATACAAAAAATAGGAAAAATAGAAATTTGTATGTGTTAGTCTTCAATCCAGGACTTTTTTGAGAAAAACATGAAAAATGAAGTATTTTGCTCATTTTAGAGAACTATTTTGGTCTTTTTTAGAAAAAATGATAATTGATATTTTTGAAGGTGTTAGACTTCATTTTGATTTTTTGCAAAAAATAGGAAAAATAGAAATTTGTATGTGTTAGTCTTCAATCATGAAGTTTTTTGAGAAAAATATGAAAAATGAAGTATTTTTCTCATTTTAGAGAACTATTTTGGACTCTTTTAGAAAAAATGATAATTGATATTTTTGAAGGTGTTAGACTTCAGTTTTTGATTTTTTGCAAAAAATAGGAAAAATAGAAATTTGTATGTGTTAGTCTTCAATCACGAAATTTTTTGAGAAAAACATGAAAAATGAAGTATTTTGCTCATTTTTGAGAACTATTTTGGACCCATTTAGAAAAAATGATAATTGATATTTTTGAAGGTGTTAGACTTCAGTTTTTGATTTTATGCAAAAAATTGGAAAATTAGAAATTTGTATGTGTTAGTCTTCAATCCCGGAGTTTTTTGAGAAAAACATGAAAGATGAAGTATTTTGCTCATTTTAGAGAACTATTTTGGTTTTTTTTAGAAAAAATGATAATTGATATTTTTGAAGGTGTTAGACTTCAGTTTTTGATTTTTTGCAAAAAATTGGAAAAATAGAAATTTGTATGTGTTAGTCTTCAATCACGAAGTTTTTTGAGAAAAACATGAAAAATGATGTATTTTGTTCATTTTAGAGAACTATTTTTGACCCTTTTAGAAAAAATGATAATTGATATTTTTGAAGGTGTTAGACTTCAGTTTTTGATTTTTTGCAAAAAATAGGAAAAATAGAAAATTGAATGTGTTAGTCTTCAATCACGAAGTTTTTTGAGAAAAACATGAAAAATGAAGTATTTTGATCATTTTAGAGAACTATTTTGGACCCTTTTAGAAAAATGATAATTGATATTTTTGAAGGTGTTAGACTTCAGTTTTTGATTTTCTTCAAAAAATTGGAAAAATTGAAACTTGTATGTGTTAGTCTTCATTCACAGAATTTTTTGAGAAAAACATGAAAAATGAAGTATTTTGCTCATTTTAGAGAACTATTTTGGTCTTTTTTAGAAAAAATGATAATTGATATTTTTGAAGGTGTTAGACTCCTGTTTTTGATTTTATGTAAAAAATAGGAAAAATAGAAATTTGTATGTGTTAGTCTTCAATCCATGAGTTTTTTGAGAAAAACATGAAAAATAAAGTATTTTGCTCATTTTAGAGAACTATTTTGGACCCTTTTAGAAAAAATGATAATTGATATTATTGAAGGTGTTAGACTTCAGTTTTTGATTTTATGCAAAAAATAGGAAAAATTGAAATTTGTTTGTGTTAGTCTTCAATCCCGGAGTTTTTTGACAAAAGCATGAAAAATGAAGTATTTTGCTCATTTTAGGGAACTATTTTGGTCTTTTTTAGAAAAAATGATAATTGAAATTTTTGAAGGTGTTAGACTTCAGTTTTTGATTTTCTGCAAAAAATAGGAAAAATAGAAATTTGTATGTGTTAGTCTTCAATCCAGGAGTTTTTTGAGAAAAACATGAAAAATGAAGTATTTTGCTCATTTTAGAGAACTATTTTGGTCTTTTTTAGAAAAAATGATAATTGATATTTTTGAAGGTGTTAGACTTCATTTTTTGATTTTTTGCAAAAAATAGGAAAAATAGAAAATTTGTATGTGTTAGTCTTCAATCACGAAGTTTTTTGAGAAAAAAATGAAAAATGAAGTATTTTGCTCATTTTAGAGAACTATTTTGGACTCTTTTAGAAAAAATGATAATTGATATTTTTGAAGGTGTTAGACTTCAGTTTTTGATTTTTTGCAAAAAATAGGAAAAATAGAAATTTGTATGTGTTAGTCTTCAATCACGAAGTTTTTTGAGAAAAACATGAAAAATGAAGTATTTTGCTCATTATAGAGAACTATTTTGGACCCTTTTAGAAAAAATAATAATTGATATTTTTGAAGGTGTTAGACTTCAGTTTTTGATTTTATGCAAAACATAGGAAAAATTGAAATTTGTATGTGTTAGTCTTCAATCCCGGAGTTTTTTGATGAAAACATGAAAAATGAAGTATTTTGCTCATTTTAGAGAACTATTTTGGTCTTTTTTAGAAAAAATGATTATTGATATTTTTGAAGGTGTTAGACTTCAGTTTTTGATTTTCTGCAAAAAATTGGAAAAATTGAAATTTGTATGTGTTAGTCTTCATTCACGGAATTTTTGGAGATAAACATGAAAAATGAAGTATTTTGCTCATTTTAGAGAACTATTTTGGTCTTTTTTAGAAAAAATGATAATAGATATTTTTAAAGGTGTTAGACTTCAGTTTTTGATTTTATGCCAAAAATAGGAAAAATAGAAATTTGTATGTGTTAGTCTTCAATCCAGGAGTTTTTTGAGAAAAACATGAAAAATGAAGTATTTTGCTCATTTTAGAGAACTATTTTGGACCCTTTTAGAAAAAATGATAATTGATATTTTTGAAGGTGTTAGACTTCAGTTTTTGATTTTTTGCAAAAAATAGGAAAAATAGAAATTTGTGTGTGTTAGTCTTCAATCACGAAGTTTTTTGAGAAAAACATGAAAAATGAAGTATTTTGCTCATTTTAGAGAACTATTTTGGACCCTTTTAGAAAAAATGATAATTGATATTTTTGAAGGTGTTAGCCTTCAGTTTTTGATTTTTTGCAAAAAATAGGAAAAATAGAAATTTGTGTGTGTTAGTCTTCAATCACGAAGTTTTTTGAGAAAAACATGAAAAATGAAGTATTTTGATCATTCTAGAGAACTATTTTGGACCCTTTTAGAAAAAATGATAATTGATATTTTTGAAGGTGTTAGACTTCAGTTTTTGATTTTATGCAAAAAATAGGAAAAATAAAAATTTGTATGTGTTAGTCTTCAATCACGGAGTTTTTTGAGAAAAACATGAAAAATGAAGTATTTTGCTCATTTTAGAGAACTATTTTGGACCCTTTTAGAAAAAATGATAATTGATATTTTTGAAGGTGTTAAACTTCAGTTTTTGATTTTCTTCAAAAAATTGGAAAAATTGAAACTTGTATGTGTTAGTCTTCATTCACGGAATTTTTGGAGAAAAACATGAAAAATCAAGTATTTTGCTCATTTTAGAGAACTATTTTGGTCTTTTTTAGAAAAAATGATAATTGATATTTTTTAAGGTGTTAGACTTCAGTTTTTGATTTTATGCAAAAAATAGGAAAAATAGATATTTGTATGTGTTAGTCTTCAATCCAGGACTTTTTTGAGAAAAACATGAAAAATGAAGTATTTTGCTCATTTTAGAGAACTATTTTGGTCTTTTTTAGAAAAAAATGATAATTGATATTTTTGAAGGTGTTAGACTTCATTTTGATTTTTTGCAAAAAATAGGAAAAATAGAAATTTGTATGTGTTAGTCTTCAATCATGAAGTTTTTTGAGAAAAATATGAAAAATGAAGTATTTTTCTCATTTTAGAGAACTATTTTGGACTCTTTTAGAAAAAATGATAATTGATATTTTTAAAGGTGTTAGACTTCAGTTTTTGATTTTTTGCAAAAAATAGGAAAAATAGAAATTTGTATGTGTTAGTCTTCAATCACGAAATTTTTTGAGAAAAACATGAAAAATGAAGTATTTTGCTCATTTTTGAGAACTATTTTGGACCCTTTTAGAAAAAATGATAATTGATATTTTTGAAGGTGTTAAACTTCAGTTTTTGATTTTCTTCAAAAAATTGGAAAAATTGAAACTTGTATGTGTTAGTCTTCATTCACGGAATTTTTGGAGAAAAACATGAAAAATCAAGTATTTTGCTCATTTTAGAGAACTATTTTGGTCTTTTTTAGAAAAAATGATAATTGATATTTTTTAAGGTGTTAGACTTCAGTTTTTGATTTTATGCAAAAAATAGGAAAAATAGAAATTTGTATGTGTTAGTCTTCAATCCAGGACTTTTTTGAGAAAAACATGAAAAATGAAGTATTTTGCTCATTTTAGAGAACTATTTTGGTCTTTTTTAGAAAAAATGATAATTGATATTTTTGAAGGTGTTAGACTTCATTTTGATTTTTTGCAAAAAATAGGAAAAAAAGAAATTTGTATGTGTTACTCTTCAATCATGAAGTTTTTTGAGAAAAATATGAAAAATGAAGTATTTTTCTCATTTTAGAGAACTATTTTGGACTCTTTTAGAAAAAATGATAATTGATATTTTTGAAGGTGTTAGACTTCAGTTTTTGATTTTTTGCAAAAAATAGGAAAAATAGAAATTTGTATGTGTTAGTCTTTAATCACGAAATTTTTTGAGAAAAACATGAAAAATGAAGTATTTTGCTCATTTTTGAGAACTATTTTGGTCCCATTTAGAAAAAATGATAATTGATATTTTTGAAGGTGTTAGACTTCAGTTTTTGATTTTATGCAAAAAATTGGAAAATTATAAATTTGTATGTGTTAGTCTTCAATCCCGGAGTTTTTTGAGAAAAACATGAAAAATGAAGTATTTTGCTCATTTTAGAGAACTATTTTGGTTTTTTTTAGAAAAAATGATAATTGATATTTTTGAAGGTGTTAGACTTCAGTTTTTGATTTTTTGCAAAAAATTGGAAAAATAGAAATTTGTATGTGTTAGTCTTCAATCACGAAGTTTTTTGAGAAAAACATGAAAAATGAAGTATTTTGTTCATTTTAGAGAACTATTTTGGACCCTTTTAGAAAAAATGATAATTGATATTTTTGAAGGTGTTAGACTTCAGTTTTTGATTTTTTGCAAAAAATATGAAAAATAGAAAATTGAATGTATTAGTCTTCAATCACGAAGTTTTTTGAGAAAAACATGAAAAATGAAGTATTTTGATCATTTTAGAGAACTATTTTGGACCCTTTTAGAAAAATGATAATTGATATTTTTGAAGGTGTTAGACTTCAGTTTTTGATTTTCTTCAAAAAATTGGAAAAATTGAAACTTGTATGTGTTAGTCTTCATTCACAGAATTTTTTGAGAAAAACATGAAAAATGAAGTATTTTGCTCATTTTAGAGAACTATTTTGGTCTTTTTTAGAAAAAATGATAATTGATATTTTTGAAGGTGTTAGACTTCTGTTTTCGATTTTATGTAAAAAATAGGAAAAATAGAAATTTGTATGTGTTAGTCTTCAATCCATGAGTTTTTTGAGAAAAACATGAAAAATGAAGTATTTTGCTCATTTTAGAGAACTATTTTGGTCTTTTTTTGAAAAAATGATAATTGATATTTTTGAAGGTGTTAGACTTCAGTTTTTGATTTTATTCAAAAAATAGGAAAAATAGAAATTTGTATGTGTTAGTCTTCAATTCCGGAGTTTTTTGAGAAAAACATGAAAAATGAAGCATTTTGCTCATTTTAGAGAACTATTTTGGTCTTTTTTAGAAAAAATGATAATTGATATTTTTGAAGGTGTTAGACATCAGTTTTTTATTTTATGCAAAAAATAGGAAAAATAGAAATTTGGATGTGTTAGTCTTCAATCACGGAGTTTTTTGAGAAAAAAATGAAAAATGAAGTATTTTGCTCATTTTAGAGAACTATTTTGGTCTTTTTTAGAAAAAATGATAATTGATATTTTTGAAGGTGTTAGACTTCAGTTTTTGATTTAATGCAAAAAAATAGGAAAAATAGAAATTTGTATGTGTTAGTCTTCAATCCCGGAGTTTTTTGACAAAAATATGAAAAATGAAGTATTTTGCTCATTTTAGAGAACTATTTTGGTCTTTTTTAGAAAAAATGATAATTGATATTTTTGAAGGTGTTAGACTTCAGTTTTTGATTTTATGCAAAAAATAGGAAAAATTGAAATTTGTATGTGTCAGTCTTCAATCCCGGAGTTTTTTGAGAAAAACATGAAAAATGAAGTATTTTGCTCATTTTAGAGAACTATTTTGGTCTTTTTTAGAAAAAATGATAATTGATATTTTTGAAGGTGATAGACTTCAGTTTTTGATTTTATACAAAAAATAGGAAAAATAGAAATTTGTATGTGTTAGTCTTCAATCCCGGAGTTTTTTGAGAAAAACATGAAAAATGAAGTATTTTGCTCATTTTAGAGAACTATTTTGGTCTTTTTTAGAAAAAATGATAATTGATATTTTTGAAGGTGTTAGACTTCAGTTTTTGATTTTATACAAAAAATAGGAAAAATAGAAATTTGTATGTGTTAGTCTTCAATCCCGGAGTTTTTTGAGAAAAACATGAAAAATGAAGTATTTTGCTCATTTTAGAGAACTATTTTGGTCTTTTTTAGAAAAAATGATAATTGATATTTTTGAAGGTGTTAGACTTCAGTTTTTGATTTTATGCAAAAAATAGGAAAAATAGAAATTTGTATGTGTTAGTCTTCAATCCCGGAGTTTTTTGACAAAAACTTGAAAAATGAAGTATTTTGCTCATTTTAGAGAACTATTTTGGTCTTTTTTAGAAAAAATGATAATTGATATTTTTGAAGGTGTTAGACTTCAGTTTTTGATTTTTTGCAAAAAATAGGAAAAATAGAAATTTGTATGTGTCAGTCTTCAATCCCGGAGTTTTTTGAGAAAAACATGAAAAATTAAGTATTTTGCTCATTTTAGAGAACTATTTTGGTCTTTTTTAGAAAAAATGATAATTGATATTTTTGAAGGTGTTAGACATCAGTTTTTGATTTTATGCAAAAAATAGGAAAAATAGAAATTTGTATGTGTTAGTCTTCAATCACGGAGTTTTTTGAGAAAAAAATGAAAAATGAAGTATTTTGGTCATTTTAGAGAACTATTTTGGTCTTTTTTAGAAAAAATGATAATTGATATTTTTGAAGGTGTTAGACTTCAGTTTTTGATTTAATGCAAAAAAATAGGAAAAATAGAAATTTGTATGTGTTAGTCTTCAATCCCGGAGTTTTTTTGACAAAAACATGAAAAATGAAGTATTTTGCTCATTTTAGAGAACTATTTTGGTCTTTTTTAGAAAAAATGATAATTGATATTTTTGAAGGTGTTAGACTTCAGTTTTTGATTTTATGCAAAAAATAGGAAAAATAGAAATTTGTATGTGTTAGTCTTCAATCCCGGAGTTTTTTTGACAAAAACATAAAAAATGAAGTATTTTGCTCATTTTAGAGAACTATTTTGGTCGTTTTTAGAAAAAATGATAATTGATATTTTTGAAGGTGTTAGACTTCAGTTTTTGATTTTTTGCAAAAAGTTGGAAAAATAGAAATTTGTATGTGTTAGTCTTCAATTACGAAGTTTTTTGAGAAAAAAATGAAAAATGAAGTATTTTGCTCATTTTAGAGAACTATTTTGGACTCTTTTAGAAAAAATGATAATTGATATTTTTGACGGTGTTTGACTTCAGTTTTTTATTTTTTGCAAAAAATAGGAAAAATAGAAATTTGTATGTGTTAGTCTTCAATCACGAAGTTTTTGATTTTTTGCAAAAAGTAGGAAAAATAGAAATTTGTATGTGTCAGTCTTCAATCCCGGAGTTTTTTGAGAAAAACGTGAAAAATGAAGTATTTTGCTCATTTTAGAGAACTATTTTGGTCTTTTTTAGAAAAAATGATAATTGATATTTTTGAAGGTGTCAGACTTCAGTTTTTGATTTTCTGCAAAAAAATTAGAAAAATTGAAATTTGTATGTGTTAGTCTTCATTCACGCAATTTTTTGAGAAAAACATGAAAAATGAAGTATTTTGCTCATTTTAGAGAACTATTTTGGTCTTTTTTAGATCAAATGATAATTGATATTTTTGAAGGTGTCAGACTTCAGTTTTTTATTTTATGCAAAAAATAGGAAAAATAGAAATTTGTATGTGTTAGTCTTCAATCCCAGAGTTTTTTGAGAAAAACATGAAAAATGAAGTATTTTGCTCATTTTAGAGAACTATTTTGGTCTTTTTTAGAAAAAATGATAATTGATATTTTTGAAGGTGTTGGACTTCAGTTTTTGATTTTTTGCAAAAAATAGGAAAAATAGAAATTTGTATGTGTTAGTCTTCAATCCCGGAGTTTTTTGAGAAAAACATGAAAAATGAAGTATTTTGCTCATTTTAGAGAACTATTTTGGTCTTTTTTATAAAAAATGATAATTGATATTTTTGAAGGTGTTAGACTTCATTTTTTGATATTATGCAAAAAATAGGAAAAATAGAAATTTGTATGTGTTAGTCTTCAATCCCGGAGTTTTTTGACAAAAACATGAAAAATGAAGTATTTTGCTCATTTTAGAGAACTATTTTGGTCTTTTTTAGAAAAAATGATAATTGATATTTTTGAAGGTGTTAGACTTCAGTTTTTGATTTTTTGCAAAAAGTTGGAAAAATAGAAATTTGTATGTGTTAGTCTTCAATTACGAAGTTTTTTGAGAAAAAAATGAAAAATGAAGTATTTTGCTCATTTTAGAGAACTATTTTGGACTATTTTAGAAAAAATGATAATTGATATTTTTGAAGGTGTTTGACTTCAGTTTTTGATTTTTTGCAAAAAATAGGAAAAATAGAACTTTGTATGTGTTAGTCTTCAATCCCGGAGTTTTTTGACAAAAACATGAAAAATGAAGTTTTTTGCTCATTTTAGAGAACTATTTTGGTCTTTTTTAGAAAAAATGATAATTGATATTTTTGAACGTGTTAGACTTCAGTTTTTGATTTTCTGCAAAAAAATTAGAAAAATTGAAATTTGTATGTGTTAGTCTTCATTCGCGGAATTTTTTGAGAAAAACATGAAAAATGAAGTATTTTGCTCATTTTAGAGAACTATTTTGGTCTTTTTTAGAAAAAATGATAATTGATATTTTTGAAGGTGTCAAACTTCAGTTTTTTATTTTATGCAAAAAATAGGAAAAATAGAAATTTGTATGTGTTAGTCTTCAATCCCAGAGTTTTTTGAGAAAAACATGAAAAATGAAGTATTTTGCTCATTTTAGAGAACTATTTTGGTCTTTTTTAGAAAAAATGATAATTGATATTTTTGAAGGTGTTAGACTTCAGTTTTTGATTTTTTGCAAAAAATAGGAAAAATAGAAATTTGTATGTGTTAGTCTTCAATCCCGGAGTTTTTTGAGAAAAACATGAAAAATGAAGTATTTTGCTCATTTTAGAGAACTATTTTGGTCTTTTTTATAAAAAATGATAATTGATATTTTTGAAGGTGTTAGACTTCAGTTTTTGATTTTATGCAAAAAATAGGAAAAATAGAAATTTGTATGTGTTAGTCTTCAATCCCGGAGTTTTTTGACAAAAACATGAAAAATGAAGTATTTTGCTCATTTTAGAGAACTATTTTGGTCTTTTTTAGAAAAAATGATAATTGATATTTTTGAAGGTGTTAGACTTCAGTTTTTGATTTTTTGCAAAAAGTTGAAAAAATAGAAATTTGTATGTGTTAGTCTTCAATTACGAAGTTTTTTGAGAAAAAAATGAAAAATGAAGTATTTTGCTCATTTTAGAGAACTATTTTGGACAGAAAAAATGATAATTGATATTTTTGAAGGTGTTTGACTTCAGTTTTTGATTTTTTGCAAAAAATAGGAAAAATAGAACTTTGTATGTGTTAGTCTTCAATCCCGGAGTTTTTTGACAAAAACATGAAAAATGAAGTATTTTTCTCATTTTAGAGAACTATTTTGGTCTTTTTTAGAAAAAATGATAATTGATATTTTTGAAGGTGTTAGACTTCAGTTTTTGATTTTCTGCAAAAAATTGGAAAAATAGAAATTTGTATGTGTTAGTCTTCATTCACGGAATTTTTTGAGAAAAACATGAAAAATGAAGTATTTTGCTCATTTTAGAGAACTATTTTGGTCTTTTTTAGAAAAAATGATAATTGATATTTTTGAAGGTGTTAGACTTCAGTTTTTGATTTTTTGCAAAAAATAGGAAAAATAGAAATTTGTATGTGTTAGTCTTCAATCCAGCAGTTTTTTGACAAAAAACATGAAAAATGAAGTATTTTGCTCATTTTAGAGAACTATTTTGGTCTTTTTTAGAAAAAATGATAATTGATATTTTTGAAGGTGTTAGACTTCAGTTTTTGATTTTATGCAAAAAATAGGAAAAATAGAAATTTGTATGTGTTAGTCTTCAATCCCGGAGTTTTTTGACAAAAACTTGAAAAATGAAGTATTTTGCTCATTTTAGAGAACTATTTTGGTCTTTTTTAGAAAAAATGATAATTGATATTTTTGAAGGTGTTAGACATCAGTTTTTGATTTTATGCAAAAAATAGGAAAAATAGAAATTTGTATGTGTTAGTCTTCAATCACGGAGTTTTTTGAGAAAAAAATGAAAAATGAAGTATTTTGCTCATTTTAGAGAACTATTTTGGTCTTTTTTAGAAAAAATGATAATTGATATTTTTGAAGGTGTTAGACTTCAGTTTTTGATTTAATGCAAAAAAATAGGAAAAATAGAAATTTGTATGTGTTAGTCTTCGATCCCGGAGTTTTTTTGACAAAAACATGAAAAATGAAGTATTTTGCTCATTTTAGAGAACTATTTTGGTCTTTTTTAGAAAAAATGATAATTGATATTTTTGAAGGTGTTAGACTTCAGTTTTTGATTTTATGCAAAAAATAGGGAAAATAGAAATTTGTATGTGTTAGTCTTCAATCCCGGAGTTTTTTGACAAAAACATAAAAAATGAATTATTTTGCTCATTTTAGAGAACTATTTTGGTCGTTTTTAGAAAAAGTGATAATTGATATTTTTGAAGGTGTTAGACTTCAGTTTTTGATTTTTTGCAAAAAGTTGGAAAAATAGAAATTTGTATGTGTTAGTCTTCAATTACGAAGTTTTTTGAGAAAAAAATGAAAAATGAAGTATTTTGCTCATTTTAGAGAACTATTTTGGACTCTTTTAGAAAAAATGATAATTGATATTTTTGACGGTGTTTAACTTCAGTTTTTTATTTTTTGCAAAAAATAGGAAAAATAGAAATTTGTATGTGTTAGTCTTCAATCACGAAGTTTTTGATTTTTTGCAAAAAGTAGGAAAAATAGAAATTTGTATGTGTCAGTCTTCAATCCCGGAGTTTTTTGAGAAAAACGTGAAAAATGAAGTATTTTGCTCATTTTAGAGAACTATTTTGGTCTTTTTTAGAAAAAATGATAATTGATATTTTTGAAGGTGTTAGACTTCAGTTTTTGATTTTCTGCAAAAAAATTAGAAAAATTGAAATTTATATGTCTTAGTCTTCATTCACGCAATTTTTTGAGAAAAACATGAAAAATGAAGTATTTTGCTCATTTTAGAGAACTATTTTGGTCTTTTTTAGAAAAAATGATAATTGATATTTTTGAAGGTGTCAGACTTCAGTTTTTTATTTTATGCAAAAAATAGGAAAAATAGAAATTTGTATGTGTTAGTCTTCAATCCCAGAGTTTTTTGAGAAAAACATGAAAAATGAAGTATTTTGCTCATTTTAGAGAACTATTTTGGTCTTTTTTAGAAAAAATGATAATTGATATTTTTGAAGGTGTTAGACTTCAGTTTTTGATTTTTTGCAAAAAATAGGAAAAATAGAAATTTGTATGTGTTAGTCTTCAATCCCGGAGTTTTTTGAGAAAAACATGAAAAATGAAGTATTTTGCTCATTTTAGAGAACTATTTTGGTCTTTTTTATAAAAAATGATAATTGATATTTTTGAAGGTGTTAGACTTCAGTTTTTGATTTTATGCAAAAAATAGGAAAAATAGAAATTTGTATGTGTTAGTCTTCAATCCCGGAGTTTTTTGACAAAAACATGAAAAATGAAGTATTTTGCTCATTTTAGAGAACTATTTTGGTCTTTTTTAGAAAAAATGATAATTGATATTTTTGAAGGTGTTAGACTTCAGTTTTTGATTTTTTGCAAAAAGTTGGAAAAATAGAAATTTGTATGTGTTAGTCTTCAATTACGAAGTTTTTTGAGAAAAAAATGAAAAATGAAGTATTTTGCTCATTTTAGAGAACTATTTTGGACAGAAAAAATGATAATTGATATTTTTGAAGGTGTTTGACTTCAGTTTTTGATTTTTTGCAAAAAATAGGAAAAATAGAACTTTGTATGTGTTAGTCTTCTATCCCGGAGTTTTTTGACAAAAACATGAAAAATGAAGTATTTTGCTCATTTTAGAGAACTATTTTGGTCTTTTTTAGAAAAAATGATAATTGATATTTTTGAAGGTGTTAGACTTCAGTTTTTTATTTTTTGCAAAAAGTTGGAAAAATAGAAATTTGTATGTGTTAGTCTTCAATTACGAAGTTTTTTGAGAAAAAAATGAAAAATGAAGTATTTTGCTCATTTTAGAGAACTATTTTGGACTCTTTTAGAAAAAATGATAATTGATATTTTTGAAGGTGTTTGACTTCAGTTTTTGATTTTTTGCAAAAAATAGGAAAAATAGAACTTTGTATGTGTTAGTCTTCAATCCCGGAGTTTTTTGAGAAAAACAAGAAAAATGAAGTATTTTTCTCATTTTAGAGAACTATTTTGGTCTTTTTTAGAAAAAATGATAATGGATATTTTTGAAGGTGTTAGACTTCAGTTTTTGATTTTATTCAAAAAATAGGAAAAATAGAAATTTGTATGTGTTAGTCTTCAATCCCGGAGTTTTTTGACAAAAACTTGAAAAATGAAGTATTTTTCTCATTTTAGAGAACTATTTTGGTCTTTTTTTGAAAAAATGATAATTGATATTTTTGAAGGTGTTAGACTTCAGTTTTTGATTTTATTCAAAAAATAGGAAAAATAGAAATTTGTATGTGTTAGTCTTCAATTCCGGAGTTTTTTGAGAAAAACATGAAAAATGAAGCATTTTGCTCATTTTAGAGAACTATTTTGGTCTTTTTTAGAAAAAATGATAATTGATATTTTTGAAGGTGTTAGACTTTAGTTTTTGATTTTATGCAAAAAATAGGAAAAATAGAAATTTGTATGTGTTAGTCTTCAATCCCGGAGTTTTTTGAGAAAAACATGAAAAATGAAGCATTTTGCTCATTTTAGAGAACTATTTTGGTCTTTTTTAGAAAAAATGATAATTGATATTTTTGAAGGTGTTAGACTTCAGTTTTTGATTTTTTGCAAAAAATAGGAAAAATAGAAATTTGTATGTGTTAGTCTTCAATCCCGGAGTTTTTTGACAAAAACATGAAAAATGAAGTATTTTTTTCATTTTAGAGAACTATTTTGGTCTTTTTTAGAAAAAATGATAATTGATATTTTTGAAGGTGTTAGACTTCAGTTTTTGATTTTTTGCAAAAAATAGGAAAAATAGAAATTTGTATGTGTTAGTCTTCAATCACGAAGTTTTTTGAGAAAAAAATGAAAAATGAAGTATTTTCCGCATTTTAGAGAACTATTTTGGACTCTTTTAGAAAAAATGATAATTGATATTTTTGAAGGTGTTAGACTTCAGTTTTTCATTTTTTGCAAAAAATAGGAAAAATAGAAATTTGTATGTGTTAGTCTTCAATCACGGAGTTTTTTGACAAAAACATGAAAAATGAAGTATTTTGCTCATTTTAGAGAACTATTTTGGTCTTTTTTAGAAAAAATGATAATTGATATTTTTGAAGGTGTTAGACTTAAGTTTTTGATTTTTTGCAAAAAATAGGAAAAATAGAAATTTGTATGTGTTAGTCTTCAATCCTGGAGTTTTTTGAGAAAAACATGAAAATGAAGTATTTTGCTCATTTTAGAGAACTATTTTGGTCTTTTTTAGAAAAAATGATAATTGATATTTTTGAAGGTGTTAGACTTCAGTTTTTGATCTTATGCAAAAAATAGGAAAAATAGAAATTTGTATGTGTTAGTCTTCAATCCCGGAGTTTTTGGACAAAAACATGAAAAATGAAGTATTTTGCTCATTTTAGAGAACTATTTTGGTCTTTTTTAGAAAAAATGATAATTGATATTTTTGAAGGTGTGAGACTTCAGTTTTTTATTTTCTGCAAAAAATTGGAAAAATTGAAATTTGTATGTGTTAGTCTTCATTCACGGAATTTTTTGAGAAAAACATGAAAAATGAAGTATTTTGCTCATTTTAGAGAACTATTTTGGCCTTTTTTAGAAAAAATGATAATTGATATTTTTGAAGGTGTTAGACTTCAGTTTTTGATTTTATGCAAAAAATAGGAAAAATAGAAATTTGTATGTGTTAGTCTTCAATCCTGGAGTTTTTTGAGAAAAACATGAAAAATGAAGTATTTTGCTCATTTTAGAGAACTATTTTGGTCTTTTTTAGAAAAAATGATAATTGATATTTTTGAAGGTGTTAGACTTCAGTTTTTGATTTTTTGCGAAAAGTTGGAAAAATAGAAATTTGTATGTGTTAGTCTTCAATTACGAAGTTTTTTGAGAAAAAAATGAAAAATGAAGTATTTTGCTCATTTTAGAGAACTATTTTGGACTCTTTTAGAAAAAATGATAATTGATATTTTTGAAGGTGTTTGACTTCAGTTTTTGATTTTTTGCAAAAAATAGGAAAAATAGAACTTTGTATGCGTTAGTCTTCAATCCCGGAGTTTTTTGACAAAAACATGAAAAATGAAGTATTTTGCTCATTTTAGAGAACTATTTTGGTCTTTTTTAGAAAAAATGATAATTGATATTTTTGAAGGTGTTAGACTTCAGTTTTTGATTTTATGCAAAAAAATAGGAAAAATAGAAATTTGTATGTGTTAGTCTTCAATCCAGGAGTTTTTTGAGAAAAACATGAAAAATGAAGTATTTTGCTCATTTTAGAGAACTATTTTGGTCTTTTTTAGAAAAAATGATAATTGATATTTTTGAAGGTGTTTGACTTCAGTTTTTGATTTTTTGCAAAAAATAGGAAAAATAGTAATTTGTATGTGTTAGTCTTCAATCACGAAGTTTTTTGAGAAAAAAATGAAAAATGAAGTATTTTCCGCATTTTAGAGAACTATTTTGGACTCTTTTAGAAAAAATGATAATTGATATTTTTGAAGGTGTTAGACTTCAGTTTTTGATATTTTGCAAAAAATAGGAAAAATAGAAATTTGTATGTGTTAGTATTCAATCCCGGAGTTTTTTGAGAAAAACATGAAAAATGAAGTATTTTGCTCATTTTAGAGAACTATTTTGGTCTTTTTTAGAAAAAATGATAATTGATATTTTTGAAGGTGTTAGACTTCAGTTTTTGATTTTATGCAAAAAATAGGAAAAATAGAAATTTGTATGTGTTAGTCTTCAATCCCGGAGTTTTTTGACAAAAACATGAAAAATGAAGTATTTTGCTCATTTTAGAGAACTATTTTGGTCTTTTTTAGAAAAAATGATCATTGATATTTTTGAAGGTGTTAGACTTCAGTTTTTGATTTTTTTGCAAAAAATAGGAAAAATAGAAATTTGTATGTGTTAGTCTTCAATCCTGGAGTTTTTTGAGAAAAACATGAAAAATGAAGTATTTTGCTCATTTTAGAGAACTATTTTGGTCTTTTTTAGAAAAATTGATAATTGATATTTTTGAAGGTGTTAGACTTCAGTTTTTGATTTTATGCAAAAAATAGGAAAAATAGAAATTTGTATGTGTTAGTCTTCAATCCCGGAGTTTTTTGAGAAAAACATGAAAAATGAAGTATTTTGCTCAGTTTAGAGAACTATTTTGGTCTTTTTTAGAAAAAATGATAATTGATATTTTTGAAGGTGTTAGACTTCAGTTTTTGATTTTCTGCAAAAAAAATTGGAAAAATTTAAATTTGTATGTGTTAGTCTTCATTCACGGAATTTTTTGAGAAAAACATGAAAAATGAAGTATTTTGCTCATTTTAGAGAACTATTTTGGTCTTTTTTAGAAAAAATGATGATTGATATTTTTGAAGGTGTCAGACTTCAGTTTTTGATTTTATGCAAAAAATAGGAAAAATAGAAATTTGTATGTGTTAGTCTTCAATCCCAGAGTTTTTTGAGAAAAACATGAAAAATGAAGTATTTTGCTCATTTTAGAGAACTATTTTGGTCTTTTTTAGAAAAAATGATAATTGATATTTTTGAAGGTGTTAGACTTCAGTTTTTGATTTTTTGCAAAAAATAGGAAAAATAGAAATTTGTATGTGTTAGTCTTCAATCCTGGAGTTTTTTGAGAAAAACATGAAAAATGAAGTATTTTGCTCATTTTAGAGAACTATTTTGGTCTTTTTTAGAAAAAATGATAATTGATATTTTTGAAGGTCTTAGACTTCAGTTTTTGATTTTATGCAAAAAATAGGAAAAATAGAAATTTGTATGTGTTAGTCTTCAATCCCGGAGTTTTTTGACAAAAACATGAAAAATGAAGTATTTTGCTCATTTTAGAGAACTATTTTGGTCTTTTTTAGAAAAAATGATAATTGATATTTTTGAAGGTGTTAGACTTCAGTTTTTGATTTTATGCAAAAAGTTGGAAAAATAGAAATTTGTATGTGTTAGTCTTCAATCCCGGAGTTTTTTGACAAAAACATGAAAAATGAAGTATTTTTCTCATTTTAGAGAACTATTTTGGTCTTTTTTAGAAAAAATGATAATTGATATTTTTGAAGGTGTTAGACTTCAGTTTTTGATTTTATTCAAAAAATAGGAAAAATAGAAATTTGTATGTGTTAGTCTTCAATCCCGGAGTTTTTTGAGAAAAACATGAAAAATGAAGCATTTTGCTCATTTTAGAGAACTATTTTGGTCTTTTTTAGAAAAAATGATAATTGATATTTTTGAAGGTGTTAGACTTCAGTTTTTGATCTTATGCAAAAAATAGGAAAAATAGAAATTTTGTATGTGTTAGTCTTCAATCCCGGAGTTTTTGGACAAAAACATGAAAAATGAAGTATTTTGCTCATTTTAGAGAACTATTTTGGTCTTTTTTAGAAAAAATGATAATTGATATTTTTGAAGGTGTTAGACTTCAGTTTTTGATTTTATGCAAAAAGTTGGAAAAATAGAAATTTGTATGTGTTAGTCTTCAATTACGAAGTTTTTTGACAAAAACATGAAAAATGAAGTATTTTTCTCATTTTAGAGAACTATTTTGGACTCTTTTAGAAAAAATGATAATTGATATTTTTGAAGGTGTTTGACTTCAGTTTTTGATTTTTTGCAAAAACTAGGAAAAATAGAACTTTGTATGTGTTAGTCTTCAATCCCGGAGTTTTTTGACAAAAACATGAAAAATGAAGTATTTTGCTCATTTTAGAGAACTATTTTGGTCTTTTTTAGAAAAAATGATAATTGATATTTTTGAAGGTGTTAGACTTCAGTTTTTGATTTTATTCAAAAAATAGGAAAAATAGAAATTTGTATGTGTTAGTCTTCAATCCCGGAGTTTTTTGACAAAAACATGAAAAATGAAGTATTTTTCTCATTTTAGAGAACTATTTTGGTCTTTTTTAGAAAAAATGATAATTGATATTTTTGAAGGTGTTAGACTTCAGTTTTTGATTTTATTCAAAAAATAGGAAAAATAGAAATTTGTATGTGTTAGTCTTCAATCCCGGAGTTTTTTGAGAAAAACATGAAAAATGAAGCATTTTGCTCATTTTAGAGAACTATTTTGGTCTTTTTTAGAAAAAATGATAATTGATATTTTTGAAGGTGTTACACTTCAGTTTTTGATTTTATTCAAAAAATAGGAAAAATAGAAATTTGTATGTGTTAGTCTTCAATCCCGGAGTTTTTTGAGAAAAACATGAAAAATGAAGCATTTTGCTCATTTTAGAGAACTATTTTGGTCTTTTTTAGAAAAAATGATAATTGATATTTTTGAAGATGTTAGACTTCAGTTTTTGATTTTTTGCAAAAAATAGGAAAAATAGAAATTTGTATGTGTTAGTCTTCAATCCCGGAGTTTTTTGACAAAAACATGAAAAATGAAGTATTTTTCTCATTTTAGAGAACTATTTTGGTCTTTTTTAGAAAAAATGATAATTGATATTTTTTGAAGGTGTTAGACTTCAGTTTTTGATTTTTTGCAAAAAATAGGAAAAATAGAAATTTGTATGTGTTAGTCTTCAATCACGAAGTTTTTTGAGAAAAAAATGAAAAATGAAGTATTTTCCGCATTTTAGAGAACTATTTTGGACTCTTTTAGAAAAAATGATAATTGATATTTTTGAAGGTGTTAGACTTCAGTTTTTGATTTTTTGCAAAAAATAGGAAAAATAGAAATTTGTATGTGTTAGTCTTCAATCACGGAGTTTTTTGACAAAAACATGAAAAATGAAGTATTTTGCTCATTTTAGAGAACTATTTTGGGCTTTTTTAGAAAAAATGATAATTGATATTTTTGAAGGTGTTGGACTTAAGTTTTTGATTTTTTGCAAAAAATAGGAAAAATAGAAATTTGTATGTGTTAGTCTTCAATCCTGGAGTTTTTTGAGAAAAACATGAAAAATGAAGTATTTTGCTCATTTTAGAGAACTATTTTGGTCTTTTTTAGAAAAAATGATAATTGATATTTTTGAAGGTGTTAGACTTCAGTTTTTAATCTTATGCAAAAAATAGGAAAAATAGAAATTTGTATGTGTTAGTCTTCAATCCCGGAGTTTTTGGACAAAAACATGAAAAATGAAGTATTTTGCTCATTTTAGAGAACTATTTTGGTCTTTTTTAGAAAAAATGATAATTGATATTTTTGAAGGTGTTAGACTTCAGTTTTTTATTTTCTGCAAAAAATTGGAAAAATTGAAATTTGTATGTGTTAGTCTTCATTCACTGAATTTTTTGAGAAAAACATGAAAAATGAAGTATTTTGCTCATTTTAGAGAACTATTTTGGTCTTTTTTAGAAAAAATGATAATTGATATTTTTGAAGGTGTTAGACTTCAGTTTTAGATTTTATGCAAAAAATAGGAAAAATAGAAATTTGTATGTGTTAGTCTTCAATCCCGGAGTTTTTTGACAAAAACATGAAAAATGAAGTATTTTGCTCATTTTAGAGAACTATTTTGGTCTTTTTTAGAAAAAATGATAATTGATATTTTTGAAGGTGTTAGACTTCAGTTTTTTATTTTTTGCAAAAAGTTGGAAAAATAGAAATTTGTATGTGTTAGTCTTCAATTACGAAGTTTTTTGAGAAAAAAATGAAAAATGAAGTATTTTGCTCATTTTAGAGAACTATTTTGGACTCTTTTAGAAAAAATGATAATTGATATTTTTGAAGGTGTTTGACTTCAGTTTTTGATTTTTTGCAAAAACTAGGAAAAATAGAACTTTGTATGTGTTAGTCTTCAATCCCGGAGTTTTTTGACAAAAACATGAAAAATGAAGTATTTTGCTCATTTTAGAGAACTATTTTGGTCTTTTTTAGAAAAAATGATAATTGATATTTTTGAAGGTGTTAGACTTCAGTTTTTGATTTTATGCAAAAAATAGGAAAAATAGAAATTTGTATGTGTTAGTCTTCAATCCCGGAGTTTTTTGACAAAAACATGAAAAATGAAGTATTTTTCTCATTTTAGAGAACTATTTTGGTCTTTTTTAGAAAAAATGATAATTGATATTTTTGAAGGTGTTTGACTTCAGTTTTTGATTTTTTGCAAAAACTAGGAAAAATAGAACTTTGTATGTGTTAGTCTACAATCCCGGAGTTTTTTGAGAAAAACATGAAAAATGAAGTATTTTGCTCATTTTAGAGAACTATTTTGGTCTTTTTTAGAAAAAATGATAATTGATATTTTTGAAGGTGTTAGACTTCAGTTTTTGATTTTTTGCAAAAAATAGGAAAAATAGTAATTTGTATGTGTTAGTCTTCAATCCTGGAGTTTTTTGAGAAAAACATGAAAAATGAAGTATTTTGCTCATTTTAGAGAACTATTTTGGTCTTTTTTAGAAAAAATGATAATTGATATTTTTGAAGGTGTTAGACTTCAGTTTTTGATTTTATGCAAAAAATAGGAAAAATAGAAATTTGTATGTGTTAGTCTTCAATCCCGGAGTTTTTTGAGAAAAACATGAAAAATGAAGTATTTTGCTCACTTTAGAGAACTATTTTGGTCTTTTTTAGAAAAAATGATAATTGATATTTTTGAAGGTGTTAGACTTCAGTTTTTGATTTTATGCAAAAAATAGGAAAAATAGAAATTTGTATGTGTTAGTCTTCAATCCCGGAGTTTTTTGACAAAAACATGAAAAATGAAGTATTTTTCTCATTTTAGAGAACTATTTTGGTCTTTTTTAGAAAAAATGATAATTGATATTTTTGAAGGTGTTTGACTTCAGTTTTTGATTTTTTGCAAAAACTAGGAAAAATAGAACTTTGTATGTGTTAGTCTACAATCCCGGAGTTTTTTGAGAAAAACATGAAAAATGAAGTATTTTGCTCATTTTAGAGAACTATTTTGGTCTTTTTTAGAAAAAATGATAATTGATATTTTTAAAGGTGTTAGACTTCAGTTTTTGATTTTTTGCAAAAAATAGGAAAAATAGAAATTTGTATGTGTTAGTCTTCAATCCTGGAGTTTTTTGAGAAAAACATGAAAAATGAAGTATTTTGCTCATTTTAGAGAACTATTTTGGTCTTTTTTAGAAAAAATGATAATTGATATTTTTGAAGGTGTTAGACTTCAGTTTTTGATTTTATGCAAAAAATAGGAAAAATAGAAATTTGTATGTGTTAGTCTTCAATCCCGGAGTTTTTTGAGAAAAACATGAAAAATGAAGTATTTTGCTCATTTTAGAGAACTATTTTGGTCTTTTTTAGAAAAAATGATAATTGATATTTTTGAAGGTGTTAGACTTCAGTTTTTGATTTTTTGCAAAAAATAGGAAAAATAGAAATTTGTATGTGTTAGTCTTCAATCCTGGAGTTTTTTGAGAAAAACATGAAAAATGAAGTATTTTGCTCATTTTAGAGAACTATTTTGGTCTTTTTTAGAAAAAATGATAATTGATATTTTTGAAGGTGTTAGACTTCAGTTTTTGATTTTATGCAAAAAATAGGAAAAATAGAAATTTGTATGTGTTAGTCTTCAATCCCGAAGTTTTTTGACAAAAAACATGAAAAATGAAGTATTTTGCTCATTTTAGAGAACTATTTTGGTCTTTTTTAGAAAAAATGATAATTGATATTTTTGAAGGTGTTAGACTTCAGTTTTTTATTTTTTGCAAAAAGTTGGAAAAATAGAAATTTGTATGTGTTAGGCTTCAATTACGAAGTTTTTTGAGAAAAAAATGAAAAATGAAGTATTTTGCTCATTTTAGAGAACTATTTTGGACTCTTTTAGAAAAAATGATAATTGATATTTTTGAAGGTGTTTGACTTCAGTTTTTGATTTTTTGCAAAAACTAGGAAAAATAGAACTTTGTATGTGTTAGTCTTCAATCCCGGAGTTTTTTGACAAAAACATGAAAAATGAAGTATTTTGCTCATTTTAGAGAACTATTTTGGTCTTTTTTAGAAAAAATGATAATTGATATTTTTGAAGGTGTTAGACTTCAGTTTTTGATTTTATGCAAAAAATAGGAAAAATAGAAATTTGTATGTGTTAGTCTTCAATCCCGGAGTTTTTTGACAAAAACATGAAAAATGAAGTATTTTTCTCATTTTAGAGAACTATTTTGGTCTTTTTTAGAAAAAATGATAATTGATATTTTTGAAGGTGTTAGACTTCAGTTTTTGATTTTTTGCAAAAAATAGGAAAAATAGAAATTTGTATGTGTTAGTCTTTAATCCTGGAGTTTTTTGAGAAAAACATGAAAAATGAAGTATTTTGCTCATTTTAGAGAACTATTTTGGTCTTTTTTAGAAAAAATGATAATTGATATTTTTGAAGGTGTTAGACTTCAGTTTTTGATTTTATGCAAAAAATAGGAAAAATAGAAATTTGTATGTGTTAGTCTTCAATCCCGGAGTTTTTAGATAAAAACATGAAAAATGAAGTATTTTGCTCATTTTAGAGAACTATTTTGGTCTTTTTTAGAAAAAATGATAATTGATATTTTTGAAGGTGTTAGACTTCAGTTTTTGATTTTTTGCAAAAAATAGGAAAAATAGAAATTTGTATGTGTTAGTCTTCAATCCTGGAGTTTTTTGAGAAAAACATGAAAAATGAAGTATTTTGCTCATTTTAGAGAACTATTTTGGTCTTTTTTAGAAAAAATGATAATTGATATTTTTGAAGGTGTTAGACTTCAGTTTTTGATTTTATGCAAAAAATAGGAAAAATAGAAATTTGTATGTGTTAGTCTTCAATCCCGGAGTTTTTTGACAAAAACATGAAAAATGAAGTATTTTGCTCATTTTAGAGAACTATTTTGGTCTTTTTTAGAAAAAATGATAATTGATATTTTTGAAGGTGTTAGACTTCAGTTTTTTATTTTTTGCAAAAAGTTGGAAAAATAGAAATTTGTATGTGTTAGTCTTCAATTACGAAGTTTTTTGAGAAAAAAATGAAAAATGAAGTATTTTGCTCATTTTAGAGAACTATTTTGGACTCTTTTAGAAAAAATGATAATTGATATTTTTGAAGGTGTTTGACTTCAGTTTTTGATTTTTTGCAAAAACTAGGAAAAATAGAACTTTGTATGTGTTAGTCTTCAATCCCGGAGTTTTTTGACAAAAACATGAAAAATGAAGTATTTTGCTCATTTTAGAGAACTATTTTGGTCTTTTTTAGAAAAAATGATAATTGATATTTTTGAAGGTGTTAGACTTCAGTTTTTGATTTTATGCAAAAAATAGGAAAAATAGAAATTTGTATGTGTTAGTCTCCAATCCCGGAGTTTTTTGACAAAAACATGAAAAATGAAGTATTTTTCTCATTTTAGAGAACTATTTTGGTCTTTTTTAGAAAAAATGATAATTGATATTTTTGAAGGTGTTTGACTTCAGTTTTTGATTTTTTGCAAAAACTAGGAAAAATAGAACTTTGTATGTGTTAGTCTACAATCCCGGAGTTTTTTGAGAAAAACATGAAAAATGAAGTATTTTGCTCATTTTAGAGAACTATTTTGGTCTTTTTTAGAAAAAATGATAATTGATATTTTTGAAGGTGTTAGACTTCAGTTTTTGATTTTTTGCAAAAAATAGGAAAAATAGAAATTTGTATGTGTTAGTCTTCAATCCTCGAGTTTTTTGAGAAAAACATGAAAAATGAAGTATTTTGCTCATTTTAGAGAACTATTTTGGTCTTTTTTAGAAAAAATGATAATTGATATTTTTGAAGGTGCTAGACTTCAGTTTTTGATTTTATGCAAAAAATAGGAAAAATAGAAATTTGTATGTGTTAGTCTTCAATCCCGGAGTTTTTTGAGAAAAACATGAAAAATGAAGTATTTTGCTCATTTTAGAGAACTATTTTGGTCTTTTTTAGAAAAAATGATAATTGATATTTTTGAAGGTGCTAGACTTCAGTTTTTGATTTTATGCAAAAAATAGGAAAAATAGAAATTTGTATGTGTTAGTCTTCAATCCCGGAGTTTTTAGAGAAAAACATGAAAAATGAAGTATTTTGCTCATTTTAGAGAACTATTTTGGTCTTTTTTAGAAAAAATGATAATTGATATTTTTGAAGGTGTTAGACTTCAGTTTTTGATTTTTTGCAAAAAATAGGAAAAATAGAAATTTGTATGTGTTAGTCTTCAATCCTGGAGTTTTTTGAGAAAAACATGAAAAATGAAGTATTTTGCTCATTTTAGAGAACTATTTTGGTCTTTTTTAGAAAAAATGATAATTGATATTTTTGAAGGTGTTAGACTTCAGTTTTTGATTTTATGCAAAAAATAGGAAAAATAGAAATTTGTATGTGTTAGTCTTCAATCCCGGAGTTTTTTGACAAAAACATGAAAAATGAAGTATTTTGCTCATTTTAGAGAACTATTTTGGTCTTTTTTAGAAAAAATGATAATTGATATTTTTGAAGGTGTTAGACTTCAGTTTTTTATTTTTTGCAAAAAGTTGGAAAAATAGAAATTTGTATGTGTTAGTCTTCAATTACGAAGTTTTTTGAGAAAAAAATGAAAAATGAAGTATTTTGCTCATTTTAGAGAACTATTTTGGACTCTTTTAGAAAAAATGATAATTGATATTTTTGAAGGTGTTTGACTTCAGTTTTTGATTTTTTGCAAAAACTAGGAAAAATAGAACTTTGTATGTGTTAGTCTTCAATCCCGGAGTTTTTTGACAAAAACATGAAAAATGAAGTATTTTGCTCATTTTAGAGAACTATTTTGGTCTTTTTTAGAAAAAATGATAATTGATATTTTTGAAGGTGTTAGACTTCAGTTTTTGATTTTATGCAAAAAATAGGAAAAATAGAAATTTGTATGTGTTAGTCTTCAATCCCGGAGTTTTTTGACAAAAACATGAAAAATGAAGTATTTTTCTCATTTTAGAGAACTATTTTGGTCTTTTTTAGAAAAAATGATAATTGATATTTTTGAAGGTGTTTGACTTCAGTTTTTGATTTTTTGCAAAAACTAGGAAAAATAGAACTTTGTATGTGTTAGTCTACAATCCCGGAGTTTTTTGAGAAAAACATGAAAAATGAAGTATTTTGCTCATTTTAGAGAACTATTTTGGTCTTTTTTAGAAAAAATGATAATTGATATTTTTGAAGGTGTTAGACTTCAGTTTTTGATTTTTTGCAAAAAATAGGAAAAATAGAAATTTGTATGTGTTAGTCTTCAATCCTGGAGTTTTTTGAGAAAAACATGAAAAATGAAGTATTTTGCTCATTTTAGAGAACTATTTTGGTCTTTTTTAGAAAAAATGATAATTGATATTTTTGAAGGTGCTAGACTTCAGTTTTTGATTTTATGCAAAAAATAGGAAAAATTGAAATTTGTATGTGTTAGTCTTCAATCCCGGAGTTTTTTGAGAAAAACATGAAAAATGAAGTATTTTGCTCATTTTAGAGAACTATTTTGGTCTTTTTTAGAAAAAATGATAATTGATATTTTTGAAGGTGCTAGACTTCAGTTTTTGATTTTATGCAAAAAATAGGAAAAATAGAAATTTGTATGTGTTAGTCTTCAATCCCGGAGTTTTTAGAGAAAAACATGAAAAATGAAGTATTTTGCTCATTTTAGAGAACTATTTTGGTCTTTTTTAGAAAAAATGATAATTGATATTTTTGAAGGTGTTAGACTTCAGTTTTTGATTTTTTGCAAAAAATAGGAAAAATAGAAATTTGTATGTGTTAGTCTTCAATCCTGGAGTTTTTTGAGAAAAACATGAAAAATGAAGTATTTTGCTCATTTTAGAGAACTATTTTGGTCTTTTTTAGAAAAAATGATAATTGATATTTTTGAAGGTGTTAGACTTCAGTTTTTGATTTTATGCAAAAAATAGGAAAAATAGAAATTTGTATGTGTTAGTCTTCAATCCCGGAGTTTTTTGACAAAAACATGAAAAATGAAGTATTTTGCTCATTTTAGAGAACTATTTTGGTCTTTTTTAGAAAAAATGATAATTGATATTTTTGAAGGTGTTAGACTTCAGTTTTTTATTTTTTGCAAAAAATAGGAAAAATAGAAATTTGTATGTGTTAGTCTTCAATCCCGGAGTTTTTTGACAAAAACATGAAAAATGAAGTATTTTGCTCATTTTAGAGAACTATTTTGGTCTTTTTTAGAAAAAATGATAATTGATATTTTTGAAGGTGTTAGACTTCAGTTTTTTATTTTTTGCAAAAAGTTGGAAAAATAGAAATTTGTATGTGTTAGTCTTCAATTACGAAGTTTTTTGAGAAAAAAATGAAAAATGAAGTATTTTGCTCATTTTAGAGAACTATTTTGGACTCTTTTAGAAAAAATGATAATTGATATTTTTGAAGGTGTTTGACTTCAGTTTTTGATTTTTTGCAAAAACTAGGAAAAATAGAACTTTGTATGTGTTAGTCTTCAATCCCGGAGTTTTTTGACAAAAACATGAAAAATGAAGTATTTTGCTCATTTTAGAGAACTATTTTGGTCTTTTTTAGAAAAAATGATAATTGATATTTTTGAAGGTGTTAGACTTCAGTTTTTGATTTTATGCAAAAAATAGGAAAAATAGAAATTTGTATGTGTTAGTCTTCAATCCCGGAGTTTTTTGACAAAAACATGAAAAATGAAGTATTTTTCTCATTTTAGAGAACTATTTTGGTCTTTTTTAGAAAAAATGATAATTGATATTTTTGAAGGTGTTTGACTTCAGTTTTTGATTTTTTGCAAAAACTAGGAAAAATAGAACTTTGTATGTGTTAGTCTACAATCCCGGAGTTTTTTGAGAAAAACATGAAAAATGAAGTATTTTGCTCATTTTAGAGAACTATTTTGGTCTTTTTTAGAAAAAATGATAATTGATATTTTTGAAGGTGTTAGACTTCAGTTTTTGATTTTTTGCAAAAAATAGGAAAAATAGAAATTTGTATGTGTTAGTCTTCAATCCTGGAGTTTTTTGAGAAAAACATGAAAAATGAAGTATTTTGCTCATTTTAGAGAACTATTTTGGTCTTTTTTAGAAAAAATGATAATTGATATTTTTGAAGGTGCTAGACTTCAGTTTTTGATTTTATGCAAAAAATAGGAAAAATTGAAATTTGTATGTGTTAGTCTTCAATCCCGGAGTTTTTTGAGAAAAACATGAAAAATGAAGTATTTTGCTCATTTTAGAGAACTATTTTGGTCTTTTTTAGAAAAAATGATAATTGATATTTTTGAAGGTGCTAGACTTCAGTTTTTGATTTTATGCAAAAAATAGGAAAAATAGAAATTTGTATGTGTTAGTCTTCAATCCCGGAGTTTTTAGAGAAAAACATGAAAAATGAAGTATTTTGCTCATTTTAGAGAACTATTTTGGTCTTTTTTAGAAAAAATGATAATTGATATTTTTGAAGGTGTTAGACTTCAGTTTTTGATTTTTTGCAAAAAATAGGAAAAATAGAAATTTGTATGTGTTAGTCTTCAATCCTGGAGTTTTTTGAGAAAAACATGAAAAATGAAGTATTTTGCTCATTTTAGAGAACTATTTTGGTCTTTTTTAGAAAAAATGATAATTGATATTTTTGAAGGTGTTAGACTTCAGTTTTTGATTTTATGCAAAAAATAGGAAAAATAGAAATTTGTATGTGTTAGTCTTCAATCCCGGAGTTTTTTGACAAAAACATGAAAAATGAAGTATTTTGCTCATTTTAGAGAACTATTTTGGTCTTTTTTAGAAAAAATGATAATTGATATTTTTGAAGGTGTTAGACTTCAGTTTTTTATTTTTTGCAAAAAGTTGGAAAAATAGAAATTTGTATGTGTTAGTCTTCAATTACGAAGTTTTTTGAGAAAAAAATGAAAAATGAAGTATTTTGCTCATTTTAGAGAACTATTTTGGACTCTTTTAGAAAAAATGATAATTGATATTTTTGAAGGTGTTTGACTTCAGTTTTTGATTTTTTGCAAAAACTAGGAAAAATAGAACTTTGTATGTGTTAGTCTTCAATCCCGGAGTTTTTTGACAAAAACATGAAAAATGAAGTATTTTGCTCATTTTAGAGAACTATTTTGGTCTTTTTTAGAAAAAATGATAATTGATATTTTTGAAGGTGTTAGACTTCAGTTTTTGATTTTATGCAAAAAATAGGAAAAATAGAAATTTGTATGTGTTAGTCTTCAATCCCGGAGTTTTTTGACAAAAACATGAAAAATGAAGTATTTTTCTCATTTTAGAGAACTATTTTGGTCTTTTTTAGAAAAAATGATAATTGATATTTTTGAAGGTGTTTGACTTCAGTTTTTGATTTTTTGCAAAAACTAGGAAAAATAGAACTTTGTATGTGTTAGTCTACAATCCCGGAGTTTTTTGAGAAAAACATGAAAAATGAAGTATTTTGCTCATTTTAGAGAACTATTTTGGTCTTTTTTAGAAAAAATGATAATTGATATTTTTGAAGGTGTTAGACTTCAGTTTTTGATTTTTTGCAAAAAATAGGAAAAATAGAAATTTGTATGTGTTAGTCTTCAATCCTGGAGTTTTTTGAGAAAAACATGAAAAATGAAGTATTTTGCTCATTTTAGAGAACTATTTTGGTCTTTTTTAGAAAAAATGATAATTGATATTTTTGAAGGTGCTAGACTTCAGTTTTTGATTTTATGCAAAAAATAGGAAAAATTGAAATTTGTATGTGTTAGTCTTCAATCCCGGAGTTTTTTGAGAAAAACATGAAAAATGAAGTATTTTGCTCATTTTAGAGAACTATTTTGGTCTTTTTTAGAAAAAATGATAATTGATATTTTTGAAGGTGCTAGACTTCAGTTTTTGATTTTATGCAAAAAATAGGAAAAATAGAAATTTGTATGTGTTAGTCTTCAATCCCGGAGTTTTTAGAGAAAAACATGAAAAATGAAGTATTTTGCTCATTTTAGAGAACTATTTTGGTCTTTTTTAGAAAAAATGATAATTGATATTTTTGAAGGTGTTAGACTTCAGTTTTTGATTTTTTGCAAAAAATAGGAAAAATAGAAATTTGTATGTGTTAGTCTTCAATCCTGGAGTTTTTTGAGAAAAACATGAAAAATGAAGTATTTTGCTCATTTTAGAGAACTATTTTGGTCTTTTTTAGAAAAAATGATAATTGATATTTTTGAAGGTGTTAGACTTCAGTTTTTGATTTTATGCAAAAAATAGGAAAAATAGAAATTTGTATGTGTTAGTCTTCAATCCCGGAGTTTTTTGACAAAAACATGAAAAATGAAGTATTTTGCTCATTTTAGAGAACTATTTTGGTCTTTTTTAGAAAAAATGATAATTGATATTTTTGAAGGTGTTAGACTTCAGTTTTTTATTTTTTGCAAAAAATAGGAAAAATAGAAATTTGTATGTGTTAGTCTTCAATCCCGGAGTTTTTTGACAAAAACATGAAAAATGAAGTATTTTGCTCATTTTAGAGAACTATTTTGGTCTTTTTTAGAAAAAATGATAATTGATATTTTTGAAGGTGTTAGACTTCAGTTTTTTATTTTTTGCAAAAAGTTGGAAAAATAGAAATTTGTATGTGTTAGTCTTCAATTACGAAGTTTTTTGAGAAAAAAATGAAAAATGAAGTATTTTGCTCATTTTAGAGAACTATTTTGGACTCTTTTAGAAAAAATGATAATTGATATTTTTGAAGGTGTTTGACTTCAGTTTTTGATTTTTTGCAAAAACTAGGAAAAATAGAACTTTGTATGTGTTAGTCTTCAATCCCGGAGTTTTTTGACAAAAACATGAAAAATGAAGTATTTTGCTCATTTTAGAGAACTATTTTGGTCTTTTTTAGAAAAAATGATAATTGATATTTTTGAAGGTGTTAGACTTCAGTTTTTGATTTTATGCAAAAAATAGGAAAAATAGAAATTTGTATGTGTTAGTCTTCAATCCCGGAGTTTTTTGACAAAAACATGAAAAATGAAGTATTTTTCTCATTTTAGAGAACTATTTTGGTCTTTTTTAGAAAAAATGATAATTGATATTTTTGAAGGTGTTTGACTTCAGTTTTTGATTTTTTGCAAAAACTAGGAAAAATAGAACTTTGTATGTGTTAGTCTACAATCCCGGAGTTTTTTGAGAAAAACATGAAAAATGAAGTATTTTGCTCATTTTAGAGAACTATTTTGGTCTTTTTTAGAAAAAATGATAATTGATATTTTTGAAGGTGTTAGACTTCAGTTTTTGATTTTTTGCAAAAAATAGGAAAAATAGAAATTTGTATGTGTTAGTCTTCAATCCTGGAGTTTTTTGAGAAAAACATGAAAAATGAAGTATTTTGCTCATTTTAGAGAACTATTTTGGTCTTTTTTAGAAAAAATGATAATTGATATTTTTGAAGGTGCTAGACTTCAGTTTTTGATTTTATGCAAAAAATAGGAAAAATTGAAATTTGTATGTGTTAGTCTTCAATCCCGGAGTTTTTTGAGAAAAACATGAAAAATGAAGTATTTTGCTCATTTTAGAGAACTATTTTGGTCTTTTTTAGAAAAAATGATAATTGATATTTTTGAAGGTGCTAGACTTCAGTTTTTGATTTTATGCAAAAAATAGGAAAAATAGAAATTTGTATGTGTTAGTCTTCAATCCCGGAGTTTTTAGAGAAAAACATGAAAAATGAAGTATTTTGCTCATTTTAGAGAACTATTTTGGTCTTTTTTAGAAAAAATGATAATTGATATTTTTGAAGGTGTTAGACTTCAGTTTTTGATTTTTTGCAAAAAATAGGAAAAATAGAAATTTGTATGTGTTAGTCTTCAATCCTGGAGTTTTTTGAGAAAAACATGAAAAATGAAGTATTTTGCTCATTTTAGAGAACTATTTTGGTCTTTTTTAGAAAAAATGATAATTGATATTTTTGAAGGTGTTAGACTTCAGTTTTTGATTTTATGCAAAAAATAGGAAAAATAGAAATTTGTATGTGTTAGTCTTCAATCCCGGAGTTTTTTGACAAAAACATGAAAAATGAAGTATTTTGCTCATTTTAGAGAACTATTTTGGTCTTTTTTAGAAAAAATGATAATTGATATTTTTGAAGGTGTTAGACTTCAGTTTTTTATTTTTTGCAAAAAGTTGGAAAAATAGAAATTTGTATGTGTTAGTCTTCAATTACGAAGTTTTTTGAGAAAAAAATGAAAAATGAAGTATTTTGCTCATTTTAGAGAACTATTTTGGACTCTTTTAGAAAAAATGATAATTGATATTTTTGAAGGTGTTTGACTTCAGTTTTTGATTTTTTGCAAAAACTAGGAAAAATAGAACTTTGTATGTGTTAGTCTTCAATCCCGGAGTTTTTTGACAAAAACATGAAAAATGAAGTATTTTGCTCATTTTAGAGAACTATTTTGGTCTTTTTTAGAAAAAATGATAATTGATATTTTTGAAGGTGTTAGACTTCAGTTTTTGATTTTATGCAAAAAATAGGAAAAATAGAAATTTGTATGTGTTAGTCTTCAATCCCGGAGTTTTTTGACAAAAACATGAAAAATGAAGTATTTTTCTCATTTTAGAGAACTATTTTGGTCTTTTTTAGAAAAAATGATAATTGATATTTTTGAAGGTGTTTGACTTCAGTTTTTGATTTTTTGCAAAAACTAGGAAAAATAGAACTTTGTATGTGTTAGTCTACAATCCCGGAGTTTTTTGAGAAAAACATGAAAAATGAAGTATTTTGCTCATTTTAGAGAACTATTTTGGTCTTTTTTAGAAAAAATGATAATTGATATTTTTGAAGGTGTTAGACTTCAGTTTTTGATTTTTTGCAAAAAATAGGAAAAATAGAAATTTGTATGTGTTAGTCTTCAATCCTGGAGTTTTTTGAGAAAAACATGAAAAATGAAGTATTTTGCTCATTTTAGAGAACTATTTTGGTCTTTTTTAGAAAAAATGATAATTGATATTTTTGAAGGTGCTAGACTTCAGTTTTTGATTTTATGCAAAAAATAGGAAAAATAGAAATTTTTATGTGTTAGTCTTCAATCCCGGAGTTTTTTGAGAAAAACATGAAAAATGAAGTATTTTGCTCATTTTAGAGAACTATTTTGGTCTTTTTTAGAAAAAATGATAATTGATATTTTTGAAGGTGTTAGACTTCAGTTTTTGATTTTTTGCAAAAAATAGGAAAAATAGAAATTTGTATGTGTTAGTCTTCAATCCTGGAGTTTTTTGAGAAAAACATGAAAAATGAAGTATTTTGCTCATTTTAGAGAACTATTTTGGTCTTTTTTAGAAAAAATGATAATTGATATTTTTGAAGGTGTTAGACTTCAGTTTTTGATTTTATGCAAAAAATAGGAAAAATAGAAATTTGTATGTGTTAGTCTTCACTCCCGGAGTTTTTTGACAAAAACATGAAAAATGAAGTATTTTGCTCATTTTAGAGAACTATTTTGGTCTTTTTTAGAAAAAATGATAATTGATATTTTTGAAGGTGTTAGACTTCAGTTTTTTATTTTTTGCAAAAAGTTGGAAAAATAGAAATTTGTATGTGTTAGGCTTCAATTACGAAGTTTTTTGAGAAAAAAATGAAAAATGAAGTATTTTGCTCATTTTAGAGAACTATTTTGGACTCTTTTAGAAAAAATGATAATTGATATTTTTGAAGGTGTTTGACTTCAGTTTTTGATTTTTTGCAAAAACTAGGAAAAATAGAACTTTGTATGTGTTAGTCTTCAATCCCGGAGTTTTTTGACAAAAACATGAAAAATGAAGTATTTTGCTCATTTTAGAGAACTATTTTGGTCTTTTTTAGAAAAAATGATAATTGATATTTTTGAAGGTGTTAGACTTCAGTTTTTGATTTTATGCAAAAAATAGGAAAAATAGAAATTTGTATGTGTTAGTCTTCAATCCCGAAGTTTTTTGACAAAAACATGAAAAATGAAGTATTTTTCTCATTTTAGAGAACTATTTTGGTCTTTTTTAGAAAAAAATGATAATTGATATTTTTGAAGGTGTTTGACTTCAGTTTTTGATTTTTTGCAAAAACTAGGAAAAATAGAACTTTGTATGTGTTAGTCTACAATCCCGGAGTTTTTTGAGAAAAACATGAAAAATGAAGTATTTTGCTCATTTTAGAGAACTATTTTGGTCTTTTTTAGAAAAAATGATAATTGATATTTTTGAAGGTGTTAGACTTCAGTTTTTGATTTTTTGCAAAAAATAGGAAAAATAGAAATTTGTATGTGTTAGTCTTCAATCCTGGAGTTTTTTGAGAAAAACATGAAAAATGAAGTATTTTGCTCATTTTAGAGAACTATTTTGGTCTTTTTTAGAAAAAATGATAATTGATATTTTTGAAGGTGTTAGACTTCAGTTTTTGATTTTATGCAAAAAATAGGAAAAATAGAAATTTGTATGTGTTAGTCTTCAATCCCGGAGTTTTTTGAGAAAAACATGAAAAATGAAGTATTTTGCTCATTTTAGAGAACTATTTTGGTCTTTTTTAGAAAAAATGATAATTGATATTTTTGAAGGTGTTAGACTTCAGTTTTTGATTTTTTGCAAAAAATAGGAAAAATAGAAATTTGTATGTGTTAGTCTTCAATCCTGGAGTTTTTTGAGAAAAACATGAAAAATGAAGTATTTTGCTCATTTTAGAGAACTATTTTGGTCTTTTTTAGAAAAAATGATAATTGATATTTTTGAAGGTGTTAGACTTCAGTTTTTGATTTTATGCAAAAAATAGGAAAAATAGAAATTTGTATGTGTTAGTCTTCAATCCCGGAGTTTTTTGACAAAAACATGAAAAATGAAGTATTTTGCTCATTTTAGAGAACTATTTTGGTCTTTTTTAGAAAAAATGATAATTGATATTTTTGAAGGTGTTAGACTTCAGTTTTTTATTTTTTGCAAAAAGTTGGAAAAATAGAAATTTGTATGTGTTAGGCTTCAATTACGAAGTTTTTTGAGAAAAAATGAAAAATGAAGTATTTTGCTCATTTTAGAGAACTATTTTGGACTCTTTTAGAAAAAATGATAATTGATATTTTTGAAGGTGTTTGACTTCAGTTTTTGATTTTTTGCAAAAACTAGGAAAAATAGAACTTTGTATGTGTTAGTCTTCAATCCCGGAGTTTTTTGACAAAAACATTAAAAATGAAGTATTTTGCTCATTTTAGAGAACTATTTTGGTCTTTTTTAGAAAAAATGATAATTGATATTTTTGAAGGTGTTAGACTTCAGTTTTTGATTTTATGCAAAAAATAGGAAAAATAGAAATTTGTATGTGTTAGTCTTCAATCCCGGAGTTTTTTGACAAAAACATGAAAAATGAAGTATTTTTCTCATTTTAGAGAACTATTTTGGTCTTTTTTAGAAAAAATGATAATTGATATTTTTGAAGGTGTTAGACTTCAGTTTTTGATTTTATTCAAAAAATAGGAAAAATAGAAATTTGTATGTGTTAGTCTTCAATCCCGGAGTTTTTGGAGAAAAACATGAAAAATGAAGCATTTTGCTCATTTTAGAGAACTATTTTGGTCTTTTTTAGAAAAAATGATAATTGATATTTTTGAAGGTGTTAGACTTCAGTTTTTGATTTTTTGCAAAAAATAGGAAAAATAGAAATTTGTATGTGTTAGTCTTCAATCACGAAGTTTTTTGAGAAAAAAATGAAAAATGAAGTATTTTCCGCATTTTAGAGAACTATTTTGGACTCTTTTAGAAAAAATGATAATTGATATTTTTGAAGGTGTTAGACTTCAGTTTTTGATTTTTTGCAAAAAATAGGAAAAATAGAAATTTGTATGTGTTAGTCTTCAATCACGGAGTTTTTTGACAAAAACATGAAAAATGAAGTATTTTGCTCATTTTAGAGAACCATTTTGGTCTTTTTTAGAAAAAATGATAATTGATATTTTTGAAGGTGTTAGACTTAAGTTTTTTATTTTTTGCAAAAAATAGGAAAAATAGAAATTTGTATGTGTTAGTCTTCAATCCTGGAGTTTTTTGAGAAAAATATGAAAAATGAAGTATTTTGCTCATTTTAGAGAACTATTTTGGTCTTTTATAGAAAAAATGATAATTGATATTTTTGAAGGTGTTAGACTTCATTTTTTGATCATATGCAAAAAATAGGAAAAATAGAAATTTGTATGTGTTAGTCTTCAATCCCGGAGTTTTTGGACAAAAACATGAAAAATGAAATATTTTGCTCATTTTAGAGAACTATTTTGGTCTTTTTTAGAAAAAATGATAATTGGTATTTTTGAAGGTGTTAGACTTCAGTTTTTTATTTTCTGCAAAAAATTGGAAAAATTGAAATTTGTATGTGTTAGTCTTCATTCACGGAATTTTTTGAGAAAAACATGAAAAATGAAGTATTTTGCTCATTTTAGAGAACTATTTTTGTCTTTTTTAGAAAAAATGATAATTGATATTTTTGAAGGTGTTAGACTTCAGTTTTTGATTTTATGCAAAAAATAGGAAAAATAGAAATTTGTATGTGTTAGTCTTCAATCCTGGAGTTTTTTGAGAAAAACATGAAAAATGAAGTATTTTGCTCATTTTAGAGAACTATTTTGGTCTTTTTTAGAAAAAATGATAATTGATATTTTTGAAGGTGTTAGACTTCAGTTTTTGATTTTATGCAAAAAATAGGAAAAATAGAAATTTGTATGTGTTAGTCTTCAATCCCGGAGTTTTTTGACAAAAACATGAAAAATGAAGTATTTTGCTCATTTTAGAGAACTATTTTGGTCTTTTTTAGAAAAAATGATAATTGATATTTTTGAAGGTGTTAGACTTCAGTTTTTTATTTTTTGCAAAAAGTTGGAAAAATAGAAATTTGTATGTGTTAGTCTTCAATTACGAAGTTTTTTGAGAAAAAAATGAAAAATGAAGTATTTTGCTCATTTTAGAGAACTATTTTGGACTCTTTTAGAAAAAATGATAATTGATATTTTTGAAGGTGTTTGACTTCAGTTTTTGATTTTTTGCAAAAACTAGGAAAAATAGAACTTTGTATGTGTTAGTCTTCAATCCCGGAGTTTTTTGACAAAAACATGAAAAATGAAGTATTTTGCTCATTTTAGAGAACTATTTTGGTCTTTTTTAGAAAAAATGATAATTGATATTTTTGAAGGTGTTAGACTTCAGTTTTTGATTTTATGCAAAAAATAGGAAAAATAGAAATTTGTATGTGTTAGTCTTCAATCCCGGAGTTTTTTGACAAAAACATGAAAAATGAAGTATTTTTCTCATTTTAGAGAACTATTTTGGTCTTTTTTAGAAAAAATGATAATTGATATTTTTGAAGGTGTTAGACTTCAGTTTTTGATTTTTTGCAAAAAATAGGAAAAATAGAAATTTGTATGTGTTAGTCTTCAATCACGGAGTTTTTTGACAAAAACATGAAAAATGAAGTATTTTGCTCATTTTAGAGAACTATTTTGGTCTTTTTTAGAAAAAATGATAATTGATATTTTTGAAGGTGTTAGACTTAAGTTTTTTATTTTTTGCAAAAAATAGGAAAAATAGAAATTTGTATGTGTTAGTCTTCAATCCTGGAGTTTTTTGAGAAAAACATGAAAAATGAAGTATTTTGCTCATTTTAGAGAACTATTTTGGTCTTTTTTAGAAAAAATGATAATTGATATTTTTGAAGGTGTTAGACTTCATTTTTTGATCATATGCAAAAAATAGGAAAAATAGAAATTTGTATGTGTTAGTCTTCAATCCCGGAGTTTTTGGACAAAAACATGAAAAATGAAATATTTTGCTCATTTTAGAGAACTATTTTGGTCTTTTTTAGAAAAAATGATAATTGGTATTTTTGAAGGTGTTAGACTTCAGTTTTTTATTTTCTGCAAAAAATTGGAAAAATTGAAATTTGTATGTGTTAGTCTTCATTCACGGAATTTTTTGAGAAAAACATGAAAAATGAAGTATTTTGCTCATTTTAGAGAACTATTTTTGTCTTTTTTAGAAAAAATGATAATTGATATTTTTGAAGGTGTTAGACTTCAGTTTTTGATTTTATGCAAAAAATAGGAAAAATAGAAATTTGTATGTGTTAGTCTTCAATCCTGGAGTTTTTTGAGAAAAACATGAAAAATGAAGTATTTTGCTCATTTTAGAGAACTATTTTGGTCTTTTTTAGAAAAAATGATAATTGATATTTTTGAAGGTGTTAGACTTCAGTTTTTGATTTTATGCAAAAAATAGGAAAAATAGAAATTTGTATGTGTTAGTCTTCAATCCCGGAGTTTTTTGACAAAAACATGAAAAATGAAGTATTTTGCTCATTTTAGAGAACTATTTTGGTCTTTTTTAGAAAAAATGATAATTGATATATTTGAAGGTGTTAGACTTCAGTTTTTTATTTTTTGCAAAAAGTTGGAAAAATAGAAATTTGTATGTGTTAGTCTTCAATTACGAAGTTTTTTGAGAAAAAAATGAAAAATGAAGTATTTTGCTCATTTTAGAGAACTATTTTGGACTCTTTTAGAAAAAATGATAATTGATATTTTTGAAGGTGTTTGACTTCAGTTTTTGATTTTTTGCAAAAACTAGGAAAAATAGAACTTTGTATGTGTTAGTCTTCAATCCCGGAGTTTTTTGACAAAAACATGAAAAATGAAGTATTTTGCTCATTTTAGAGAACTATTTTGGTCTTTTTTAGAAAAAATGATAATTGATATTTTTGAAGGTGTTAGACTTCAGTTTTTGATTTTATGCAAAAAATAGGAAAAATAGAAATTTGTATGTGTTAGTCTTCAATCCCGGAGTTTTTTGACAAAAACATGAAAAATGAAGTATTTTTCTCATTTTAGAGAACTATTTTGGTCTTTTTTAGAAAAAATGATAATTGATATTTTTGAAGGTGTTTGACTTCAGTTTTTGATTTTTTGCAAAAACTACGAAAAATAGAACTTTGTATGTGTTAGTCTACAATCCCGGAGTTTTTTGAGAAAAACATGAAAAATGAAGTATTTTGCTCATTTTAGAGAACTATTTTGGTCTTTTTTAGAAAAAATGATAATTGATATTTTTGAAGGTGTTAGACTTCAGTTTTTGATTTTTTGCAAAAAATAGGAAAAATAGAAATTTGTATGTGTTAGTCTTCAATCCTGGAGTTTTTTGAGAAAAACATGAAAAATGAAGTATTTTGCTCATTTTAGAGAACTATTTTGGTCTTTTTTAGAAAAAATGATAATTGATATTTTTGAAGGTGCTAGACTTCAGTTTTTGATTTTATGCAAAAAATAGGAAAAATAGAAATTTGTATGTGTTAGTCTTCAATCCCGGAGTTTTTTGAGAAAAACATGAAAAATGAAGTATTTTGCTCATTTTAGAGAACTATTTTGGTCTTTTTTAGAAAAAATGATAATTGATATTTTTGAAGGTGTTAGACTTCAGTTTTTGATTTTTTGCAAAAAATAGGAAAAATAGAAATTTGTATGTGTTAGTCTTCAATCCTGGAGTTTTTTGAGAAAAACATGAAAAATGAAGTATTTTGCTCATTTTAGAGAACTATTTTGGTCTTTTTTAGAAAAAATGATAATTGATATTTTTGAAGGTGTTAGACTTCAGTTTTTGATTTTATGCAAAAAATAGGAAAAATAGAAATTTGTATGTGTTAGTCTTCAATCCCGGAGTTTTTTGACAAAAACATGAAAAATGAAGTATTTTGCTCATTTTAGAGAACTATTTTGGTCTTTTTTAGAAAAAATGATAATTGATATTTTTGAAGGTGTTAGACTTCAGTTTTTTATTTTTTGCAAAAAGTTGGAAAAATAGAAATTTGTATGTGTTAGGCTTCAATTACGAAGTTTTTTGAGAAAAAAATGAAAAATGAAGTATTTTGCTCATTTTAGAGAACTATTTTGGACTCTTTTAGAAAAAATGATAATTGATATTTTTGAAGGTGTTTGACTTCAGTTTTTGATTTTTTGCAAAAACTAGGAAAAATAGAACTTTGTATGTGTTAGTCTTCAATCCCGGAGTTTTTTGACAAAAACATGAAAAATGAAGTATTTTGCTCATTTTAGAGAACTATTTTGGTCTTTTTTAGAAAAAATGATAATTGATATTTTTGAAGGTGTTAGACTTCAGTTTTTGATTTTATGCAAAAAATAGGAAAAATAGAAATTTGTATGTGTTAGTCTTCAATCCCGGAGTTTTTTGACAAAAACATGAAAAATGAAGTATTTTTCTCATTTTAGAGAACTATTTTGGTCTTTTTTAGAAAAAATGATAATTGATATTTTTGAAGGTGTTAGACTTCAGTTTTTGATTTTTCGCAAAAAATAGGAAAAATAGAAATTTGTATGTGTTAGTCTTCAATCCTGGAGTTTTTTGAGAAAAACATGAAAAATGAAGTATTTTGCTCATTTTAGAGAACTATTTTGGTCTTTTTTAGAAAAAATGATAATTGATATTTTTGAAGGTGTTAGACTTCAGTTTTTGATTTTATGCTAAAAATAGGAAAAATAGAAATTTGTATGTGTTAGTCTTCAATCCCGGAGTTTTTTGACAAAAACATGAAAAATGAAGTATTTTGCTCATTTTAGAGAACTATTTTGGTCTTTTTTAGAAAAAATGATAATTGATATTTTTGAAGGTGTTAGACTTCAGTTTTTTATTTTTTGCAAAAAAATAGGAAAAATAGAAATTTGTATGTGTTAGTCTTCAATCCTGGAGTTTTTTGAGAAAAACATGAAAAATGAAGTATTTTGCTCATTTTAGAGAACTATTTTGGTCTTTTTTAGAAAAAATGATAATTGATATTTTTGAAGGTGTTAGACTTCAGTTTTTGATTTTATGCAAAAAATAGGAAAAATAGAAATTTGTATGTGTTAGTCTTCAATCCCGGAGTTTTTTGACAAAAACATGAAAAATGAAGTATTTTGCTCATTTTAGAGAACTATTTTGGTCTTTTTTAGAAAAAATGATAATTGATATTTTTGAAGGTGTTAGACTTCAGTTTTTTATTTTTTGCAAAAAGTTGGAAAAATAGAAATTTGTATGTGTTAGTCTTCAATTACGAAGTTTTTTGAGAAAAAAATGAAAAATGAAGTATTTTGTTCATTTTAGAGAACTATTTTGGACTCTTTTAGAAAAAATGATAATTGATATTTTTGAAGGTGTTTGACTTCAGTTTTTGATTTTTTGCAAAAACTAGGAAAAATAGAACTTTGTATGTGTTAGTCTTCAATCCCGGAGTTTTTTGACAAAAACATGAAAAATGAAGTATTTTGCTCATTTTAGAGAACTATTTTGGTCTTTTTTAGAAAAAATGATAATTGATATTTTTGAAGGTGTTAGACTTCAGTTTTTGATTTTATGCAAAAAATAGGAAAAATAGAAATTTGTATGTGTTAGTCTTCAATCCCGGAGTTTTTTGACAAAAACATGAAAAATGAAGTATTTTTCTCATTTTAGAGAACTATTTTGGTCTTTTTTAGAAAAAATGATAATTGATATTTTTGAAGGTGTTTGACTTCAGTTTTTGATTTTTTGCAAAAACTAGGAAAAATAGAACTTTGTATGTGTTAGTCTACAATCCCGGAGTTTTTTGAGAAAAACATGAAAAATGAAGTATTTTGCTCATTTTAGAGAACTATTTTGGTCTTTTTTAGAAAAAATGATAATTGATATTTTTGAAGGTGTTAGACTTCAGTTTTTGATTTTTTGCAAAAAATAGGAAAAATAGAAATTTGTATGTGTTAGTCTTCAATCCTGGAGTTTTTTGAGAAAAACATGAAAAATGAAGTATTTTGCTCATTTTAGAGAACTATTTTGGTCTTTTTTAGAAAAAATGATAATTGATATTTTTGAAGGTGTTAGACTTCAGTTTTTGATTTTATGCAAAAAATAGGAAAAATAGAAATTTGTATGTGTTAGTCTTCAATCCCGGAGTTTTTTGAGAAAAACATGAAAAATGAAGTATTTTGCTCATTTTAGAGAACTATTTTGGTCTTTTTTAGAAAAAATGATAATTGATATTTTTGAAGGTGTTAGACTTCAGTTTTTGATTTTTTGCAAAAAATAGGAAAAATAGAAATTTGTATGTGTTAGTCTTCAATCCTGGAGTTTTTTGAGAAAAACATGAAAAATGAAGTATTTTGCTCATTTTAGAGAACTATTTTGGTCTTTTTTAGAAAAAATGATAATTGATATTTTTGAAGGTGTTAGACTTCAGTTTTTGATTTTATGCAAAAAATAGGAAAAATAGAAATTTGTATGTGTTAGTCTTCAATCCCGGAGTTTTTTGACAAAAACATGAAAAATGAAGTATTTTGCTCATTTTAGAGAACTATTTTGGTCTTTTTTAGAAAAAATGATAATTGATATTTTTGAAGGTGTTAGACTTCAGTTTTTTATTTTTTGCAAAAAGTTGGAAAAATAGAAATTTGTATGTGTTAGGCTTCAATTACGAAGTTTTTTGAGAAAAAAATGAAAAATGAAGTATTTTGCTCATTTTAGAGAACTATTTTGGACTCTTTTAGAAAAAATGATAATTGATATTTTTGAAGGTGTTTGACTTCAGTTTTTGATTTTTTGCAAAAACTAGGAAAAATAGAACTTTGTATGTGTTAGTCTTCAATCCCGGAGTTTTTTGACAAAAACATGAAAAATGAAGTATTTTGCTCATTTTAGAGAACTATTTTGGTCTTTTTTAGAAAAAATGATAATTGATATTTTTGAAGGTGTTAGACTTCAGTTTTTGATTTTATGCAAAAAATAGGAAAAATAGAAATTTGTATGTGTTAGTCTTCAATCCCGGAGTTTTTTGACAAAAACATGAAAAATGAAGTATTTTTCTCATTTTAGAGAACTATTTTGGTCTTTTTTAGAAAAAATGATAATTGATATTTTTGAAGGTGTTAGACTTCAGTTTTTGATTTTATTCAAAAAATAGGAAAAATAGAAATTTGTATGTGTTAGTCTTCAATCCCGGAGTTTTTGGAGAAAAACATGAAAAATGAAGCATTTTGCTCATTTTAGAGAACTATTTTGGTCTTTTTTAGAAAAAATGATAATTGATATTTTTGAAGGTGTTAGACTTCAGTTTTTGATTTTTTGCAAAAAATAGGAAAAATAGAAATTTGTATGTGTTAGTCTTCAATCCCGGAGTTTTTTGACAAAAACATGAAAAATGAAGTATTTTTCTCATTTTAGAGAACTATTTTGGTCTTTTTTAGAAAAAATGATAATTGATATTTTTGAAGGTGTTAGACTTCAGGTTTTGATTTTTTGCAAAAAATAGGAAAAATAGAAATTTGTATGTGTTAGTCTTCAATCACGAAGTTTTTTGAGAAAAAAATGAAAAATGAAGTATTTTCCGCATTTTAGAGAACTATTTTGGACTCTTTTAGAAAAAATGATAATTGATATTTTTGAAGGTGTTAGACTTCAGTTTTTGATTTTTTGCAAAAAATAGGAAAAATAGAAATTTGTATGTGTTAGTCTTCAATCACGGAGTTTTTTGACAAAAACATGAAAAATGAAGTATTTTGCTCATTTTAGAGAACTATTTTGGTCTTTTTTAGAAAAAATGATAATTGATATTTTTGAAGGTGTTAGACTTAAGTTTTTTATTTTTTGCAAAAAATAGGAAAAATAGAAATTTGTATGTGTTAGTCTTCAATCCTGGAGTTTTTTGAGAAAAACATGAAAAATGAAGTATTTTGCTCATTTTAGAGAACTATTTTGGTCTTTTTTAGAAAAAATGATAATTGATATTTTTGAAGGTGTTAGACTTCATTTTTTGATCATATGCAAAAAATAGGAAAAATAGAAATTTGTATGTGTTAGTCTTCAATCCCGGAGTTTTTGGACAAAAACATGAAAAATGAAATATTTTGCTCATTTTAGAGAACTATTTTGGTCTTTTTTAGAAAAAATGATAATTGGTATTTTTGAAGGTGTTAGACTTCAGTTTTTTATTTTCTGCAAAAAATTGGAAAAATTGAAATTTGTATGTGTTAGTCTTCATTCACGGAATTTTTTGAGAAAAACATGAAAAATGAAGTATTTTGCTCATTTTAGAGAACTATTTTTGTCTTTTTTAGAAAAAATGATAATTGATATTTTTGAAGGTGTTAGACTTCAGTTTTTGATTTTATGCAAAAAATAGGAAAAATAGAAATTTGTATGTGTTAGTCTTCAATCCAGGAGTTTTTTGAGAAAAACATGAAAAATGAAGTATTTTGCTCATTTTAGGGAACTATTTTTGTCTTTTTTAGAAAAAATGATAATTGATATTTTTGAAGGTGTTAGACTTCAGTTTTTGATTTTTTGCAAAAAGTTGGAAAAATAGAAATTTGTATGTGTTAGTCTTCAATTACGAAGTTTTTTGAGAAAAAAATGAAAAATGAAGTATTTTGCTCATTTTAGAGAACTATTTTGGACTCTTTTAGAAAAAATGATAATTGATATTTTTGAAGGTGTTTGACTTTAGTTTTTGATTTTTTGCAAAAAAATAGGAAAAATAGAAATTTGTATGTGTTAGTCTTCAATCCCGGAGTTTTTTGACAAAAACATGAAAAATGAAGTATTTTGCTCATTTTAGAGAACTATTTTGGTCTTTTTTAGAAAAAATGATAATTGATATTTTTGAAGGTGTTAGACTTCAGTTTTTGATTTTATGCAAAAAATAGGAAAAATAGAAATTTGTATGTGTTAGTCTTCAATCCCGGAGTTTTTTGACAAAAACATGAAAAATGAAGTATTTTGCTCATTTTAGAGAACTATTTTGGTCTTTTTTAGAAAAAATGATCATTGATATTTTTGAAGGTGTTAGACTTCAGTTTTTGATTTTTTTGCAAAAAATAGGAAAAATAGAAATTTGTATGTGTTACTCTTCAATCCTGGAGTTTTTTGAGAAAAACATGAAAAATGAAGTATTTTGCTCATTTTAGAGAACTATTTTGGTCTTTTTTAGAAAAATTGATAATTGATATTTTTGAAGGTGTTAGACTTCAGTTTTTGATTTTATGCAAAAAATAGGAAAAATAGAAATTTGTATGTGTTAGTCTTCAATCCCGGAGTTTTTTGAGAAAAATATGAAAAATGAAGTATTTTGCTCAGTTTAGAGAACTATTTTGGTCTTTTTTAGAAAAAATGATAATTGATATTTTTGAAGGTGTTAGACTTCAATTTTTGATTTTCTGCAAAAAAAATTGGAAAATTTTTAATTTGTATGTGTTAGTCTTCATTCACGGAATTTTTTGAGAAAAACATGAAAAATGAAGTATTTTGCTCATTTTAGAGAACTATTTTGGTCTTTTTTAGAAAAAATGATGATTGATATTTTTGAAGGTGTCAGACTTCAGTTTTTGATTTTATGCAAAAAATAGGAAAAATAGAAATTTGTATGTGTTAGTCTTTAATCCCAGAGTTTTTTGAGAAAAACATGAAAAATGAAGTATTTTGCTCATTTTAGAGAACTATTTTGGTCTTTTTTAGAAAAAATGATAATTGATATTTTTGAAGGTGTTAGACTTCAGTTTTTGATTTTTTGCAAAAAATAGGAAAAATAGAAATTTGTATGTGTTAGTCTTCAATCCCGGAGTTTTTTGAGAAAAACATGAAAAATGAAGTATTTTGCTCATTTTAGAGAACTATTTTGGTCTTTTTTAGAAAAAATGATAATTGATATTTTTGAAGGTGTTAGACTTCAGTTTTTGATTTTTTGCAAAAAATAGGAAAAATAGAAATTTGTATGTGTTAGTCTTCAATCCTGGAGTTTTTTGAGAAAAACATGAAAAATGAAGTATTTTGCTCATTTTAGAGAACTATTTTGGTCTTTTTTAGAAAAAATGATAATTGATATTTTTGAAGGTGTTAGACTTCAGTTTTTGATTTTATGCAAAAAATAGGAAAAATAGAAATTTGTATGTGTTAGTCTTCAATCCCGGAGTTTTTTGACAAAAACATGAAAAATGAAGTATTTTGCTCATTTTAGAGAACTATTTTGGTCTTTTTTAGAAAAAATGATAATTGATATTTTTGAAGGTGTTAGACTTCAGTTTTTTATTTTTTGCAAAAAGTTGGAAAAATAGAAATTTGTATGTGTTAGGCTTCAATTACGAAGTTTTTTGAGAAAAAAATGAAAAATGAAGTATTTTGCTCATTTTAGAGAACTATTTTGGACTCTTTTAGAAAAAATGATAATTGATATTTTTGAAGGTGTTTGACTTCAGTTTTTGATTTTTTGCAAAAACTAGGAAAAATAGAACTTTGTATGTGTTAGTCTTCAATCCCGGAGTTTTTTGACAAAAACATGAAAAATGAAGTATTTTGCTCATTTTAGAGAACTATTTTGGTCTTTTTTAGAAAAAATGATAATTGATATTTTTGAAGGTGTTAGACTTCAGTTTTTGATTTTATGCAAAAAATAGGAAAAATAGAAATTTGTATGTGTTAGTCTTCAATCCCGGAGTTTTTTGACAAAAACATGAAAAATGAAGTATTTTTCTCATTTTAGAGAACTATTTTGGTCTTTTTTAGAAAAAATGATAATTGATATTTTTGAAGGTGTTAGACTTCAGTTTTTGATTTTATTCAAAAAATAGGAAAAATAGAAATTTGTATGTGTTAGTCTTCAATCCCGGAGTTTTTGGAGAAAAACATGAAAAATGAAGCATTTTGCTCATTTTAGAGAACTATTTTGGTCTTTTTTAGAAAAAATGATAATTGATATTTTTGAAGGTGTTAGACTTCAGTTTTTGATTTTTTGCAAAAAATAGGAAAAATAGAAATTTGTATGTGTTAGTCTTCAATCCCGGAGTTTTTTGACAAAAACATGAAAAATGAAGTATTTTTCTCATTTTAGAGAACTATTTTGGTCTTTTTTAGAAAAAATGATAATTGATATTTTTGAAGGTGTTAGACTTCAGGTTTTGATTTTTTGCAAAAAATAGGAAAAATAGAAATTTGTATGTGTTAGTCTTCAATCACGAAGTTTTTTGAGAAAAAAATGAAAAATGAAGTATTTTCCGCATTTTAGAGAACTATTTTGGACTCTTTTAGAAAAAATGATAATTGATATTTTTGAAGGTGTTAGACTTCAGTTTTTGATTTTTTGCAAAAAATAGGAAAAATAGAAATTTGTATGTGTTAGTCTTCAATCACGGAGTTTTTTGACAAAAACATGAAAAATGAAGTATTTTGCTCATTTTAGAGAACTATTTTGGTCTTTTTTAGAAAAAATGATAATTGATATTTTTGAAGGTGTTAGACTTAAGTTTTTTATTTTTTGCAAAAAATAGGAAAAATAGAAATTTGTATGTGTTAGTCTTCAATCCTGGAGTTTTTTGAGAAAAACATGAAAAATGAAGTATTTTGCTCATTTTAGAGAACTATTTTGGTCTTTTTTAGAAAAAATGATAATTGATATTTTTGAAGGTGTTAGACTTCATTTTTTGATCATATGCAAAAAATAGGAAAAATAGAAATTTGTATGTGTTAGTCTTCAATCCCGGAGTTTTTGGACAAAAACATGAAAAATGAAATATTTTGCTCATTTTAGAGAACTATTTTGGTCTTTTTTAGAAAAAATGATAATTGGTATTTTTGAAGGTGTTAGACTTCAGTTTTTTATTTTCTGCAAAAAATTGGAAAAATTGAAATTTGTATGTGTTAGTCTTCATTCACGGAATTTTTTGAGAAAAACATGAAAAATGAAGTATTTTGCTCATTTTAGAGAACTATTTTTGTCTTTTTTAGAAAAAATGATAATTGATATTTTTGAAGGTGTTAGACTTCAGTTTTTGATTTTATGCAAAAAATAGGAAAAATAGAAATTTGTATGTGTTAGTCTTCAATCCAGGAGTTTTTTGAGAAAAACATGAAAAATGAAGTATTTTGCTCATTTTAGGGAACTATTTTTGTCTTTTTTAGAAAAAATGATAATTGATATTTTTGAAGGTGTTAGACTTCAGTTTTTGATTTTTTGCAAAAAGTTGGAAAAATAGAAATTTGTATGTGTTAGTCTTCAATTACGAAGTTTTTTGAGAAAAAAATGAAAAATGAAGTATTTTGCTCATTTTAGAGAACTATTTTGGACTCTTTTAGAAAAAATGATAATTGATATTTTTGAAGGTGTTTGACTTTAGTTTTTGATTTTTTGCAAAAAAATAGGAAAAATAGAAATTTGTATGTGTTAGTCTTCAATCCCGGAGTTTTTTGACAAAAACATGAAAAATGAAGTATTTTGCTCATTTTAGAGAACTATTTTGGTCTTTTTTAGAAAAAATGATAATTGATATTTTTGAAGGTGTTAGACTTCAGTTTTTGATTTTATGCAAAAAATAGGAAAAATAGAAATTTGTATGTGTTAGTCTTCAATCCCGGAGTTTTTTGACAAAAACATGAAAAATGAAGTATTTTGCTCATTTTAGAGAACTATTTTGGTCTTTTTTAGAAAAAATGATCATTGATATTTTTGAAGGTGTTAGACTTCAGTTTTTGATTTTTTTGCAAAAAATAGGAAAAATAGAAATTTGTATGTGTTACTCTTCAATCCTGGAGTTTTTTGAGAAAAACATGAAAAATGAAGTATTTTGCTCATTTTAGAGAACTATTTTGGTCTTTTTTAGAAAAATTGATAATTGATATTTTTGAAGGTGTTAGACTTCAGTTTTTGATTTTATGCAAAAAATAGGAAAAATAGAAATTTGTATGTGTTAGTCTTCAATCCCGGAGTTTTTTGAGAAAAATATGAAAAATGAAGTATTTTGCTCAGTTTAGAGAACTATTTTGGTCTTTTTTAGAAAAAATGATAATTGATATTTTTGAAGGTGTTAGACTTCAATTTTTGATTTTCTGCAAAAAAAATTGGAAAATTTTTAATTTGTATGTGTTAGTCTTCATTCACGGAATTTTTTGAGAAAAACATGAAAAATGAAGTATTTTGCTCATTTTAGAGAACTATTTTGGTCTTTTTTAGAAAAAATGATGATTGATATTTTTGAAGGTGTCAGACTTCAGTTTTTGATTTTATGCAAAAAATAGGAAAAATAGAAATTTGTATGTGTTAGTCTTTAATCCCAGAGTTTTTTGAGAAAAACATGAAAAATGAAGTATTTTGCTCATTTTAGAGAACTATTTTGGTCTTTTTTAGAAAAAATGATAATTGATATTTTTGAAGGTGTTAGACTTCAGTTTTTGATTTTTTGCAAAAAATAGGAAAAATAGAAATTTGTATGTGTTAGTCTTCAATCACGAAGTTTTTTGAGAAAAAAATGAAAAATGAAGTATTTTCCGCATTTTAGAGAACTATTTTGGACTCTTTTAGAAAAAATGATAATTGATATTTTTGAAGGTGTTAGACTTCAGTTTTTGATTTTTTGCAAAAAATAGGAAAAATAGAAATTTGTATGTGTTAGTCTTCAATCACGGAGTTTTTTGACAAAAACATGAAAAATGAAGTATTTTGCTCATTTTAGAGAACTATTTTGGTCTTTTTTAGAAAAAATGATAATTGATATTTTTGAAGGTGTTAGACTTAAGTTTTTTATTTTTTGCAAAAAATAGGAAAAATAGAAATTTGTATGTGTTAGTCTTCAATCCTGGAGTTTTTTGAGAAAAACATGAAAAATGAAGTATTTTGCTCATTTTAGAGAACTATTTTGGTCTTTTTTAGAAAAAATGATAATTGATATTTTTGAAGGTGTTAGACTTCATTTTTTGATCATATGCAAAAAATAGGAAAAATAGAAATTTGTATGTGTTAGTCTTCAATCCCGGAGTTTTTGGACAAAAACATGAAAAATGAAATATTTTGCTCATTTTAGAGAACTATTTTGGTCTTTTTTAGAAAAAATGATAATTGGTATTTTTGAAGGTGTTAGACTTCAGTTTTTTATTTTCTGCAAAAAATTGGAAAAATTGAAATTTGTATGTGTTAGTCTTCATTCACGGAATTTTTTGAGAAAAACATGAAAAATGAAGTATTTTGCTCATTTTAGAGAACTATTTTTGTCTTTTTTAGAAAAAATGATAATTGATATTTTTGAAGGTGTTAGACTTCAGTTTTTGATTTTATGCAAAAAATAGGAAAAATAGAAATTTGTATGTGTTAGTCTTCAATCCAGGAGTTTTTTGAGAAAAACATGAAAAATGAAGTATTTTGCTCATTTTAGGGAACTATTTTTGTCTTTTTTAGAAAAAATGATAATTGATATTTTTGAAGGTGTTAGACTTCAGTTTTTGATTTTTTGCAAAAAGTTGGAAAAATAGAAATTTGTATGTGTTAGTCTTCAATTACGAAGTTTTTTGAGAAAAAAATGAAAAATGAAGTATTTTGCTCATTTTAGAGAACTATTTTGGACTCTTTTAGAAAAAATGATAATTGATATTTTTGAAGGTGTTTGACTTTAGTTTTTGATTTTTTGCAAAAAAATAGGAAAAATAGAAATTTGTATGTGTTAGTCTTCAATCCCGGAGTTTTTTGACAAAAACATGAAAAATGAAGTATTTTGCTCATTTTAGAGAACTATTTTGGTCTTTTTTAGAAAAAATGATAATTGATATTTTTGAAGGTGTTAGACTTCAGTTTTTGATTTTATGCAAAAAATAGGAAAAATAGAAATTTGTATGTGTTAGTCTTCAATCCCGGAGTTTTTTGACAAAAACATGAAAAATGAAGTATTTTGCTCATTTTAGAGAACTATTTTGGTCTTTTTTAGAAAAAATGATCATTGATATTTTTGAAGGTGTTAGACTTCAGTTTTTGATTTTTTTGCAAAAAATAGGAAAAATAGAAATTTGTATGTGTTACTCTTCAATCCTGGAGTTTTTTGAGAAAAACATGAAAAATGAAGTATTTTGCTCATTTTAGAGAACTATTTTGGTCTTTTTTAGAAAAATTGATAATTGATATTTTTGAAGGTGTTAGACTTCAGTTTTTGATTTTATGCAAAAAATAGGAAAAATAGAAATTTGTATGTGTTAGTCTTCAATCCCGGAGTTTTTTGAGAAAAATATGAAAAATGAAGTATTTTGCTCAGTTTAGAGAACTATTTTGGTCTTTTTTAGAAAAAATGATAATTGATATTTTTGAAGGTGTTAGACTTCAATTTTTGATTTTCTGCAAAAAAAATTGGAAAATTTTTAATTTGTATGTGTTAGTCTTCATTCACGGAATTTTTTGAGAAAAACATGAAAAATGAAGTATTTTGCTCATTTTAGAGAACTATTTTGGTCTTTTTTAGAAAAAATGATGATTGATATTTTTGAAGGTGTCAGACTTCAGTTTTTGATTTTATGCAAAAAATAGGAAAAATAGAAATTTGTATGTGTTAGTCTTTAATCCCAAAGTTTTTTGAGAAAAACATGAAAAATGAAGTATTTTGCTCATTTTAGAGAACTATTTTGGTCTTTTTTAGAAAAAATGATAATTGATATTTTTGAAGGTGTTAGACGTCAGTTTTTGATTTTTTGCAAAAAATAGGAAAAATAGAAATTTGTATGTGTTAGTCTTCAATCCTGGAGTTTTTTGAGAAAAACATGAAAAATGAAGTATTTTGCTCATTTTAGAGAACTATTTTGGTCTTTTTTAGAAAAAATGATAATTGATATTTTTGAAGGTGTTAGACTTCAGTTTTTGATTTTATGCAAAAAATAGGAAAAATAGAAATTTGTATGTGTTAGTCTTCAATCCCGGAGTTTTTTGACAAAAACATGAAAAATTAAGTATTTTGCTCATTTTAGAGAACTATTTTGGTCTTTTTTAGAAAAAATGATAATTGATATTTTTGAAGGTGTTAGACTTCAGTTTTTTATTTTTTGCAAAAAGTTGGAAAAATAGAAATTTGTATGTGTTAGTCTTCAATTACGAAGTTTTTTGAGAAAAAAATGAAAAATGAAGTATTTTGCTCATTTTAGAGAACTATTTTGGACTCTTTTAGAAAAAATGATAATTGATATTTTTGAAGGTGTTTGACTTCAGTTTTTGATTTTTTGCAAAAACTAGGAAAAATAGAACTTTGTATGTGTTAGTCTTCAATCCCGGAGTTTTTTGACAAAAACATGAAAAATGAAGTATTTTGCTCATTTTAGAGAACTATTTTGGTCTTTTTTAGAAAAAATGATAATTGATATTTTTGAAGGTGTTAGACTTCAGTTTTTGATTTTATGCAAAAAATAGGAAAAATAGAAATTTGTATGTGTTAGTCTTCAATCCCGGAGTTTTTTGACAAAAACATGAAAAATGAAGTATTTTTCTCATTTTAGAGAACTATTTTGGTCTTTTTTAGAAAAAATGATAATTGATATTTTTGAAGGTGTTAGACTTCAGTTTTTGATTTTATTCAAAAAATAGGAAAAATAGAAATTTGTATGTGTTAGTCTTCAATCCCGGAGTTTTTTGAGAAAAACATGAAAAATGAAGCATTTTGCTCATTTTAGAGAACTATTTTGGTCTTTTTTAGAAAAAATGATAATTGATATTTTTGAAGGTGTTAGACTTCAGTTTTTGATTTTTTGCAAAAAATAGGAAAAATAGAAATTTGTATGTGTTAGTCTTCAATCCCGGAGTTTTTTGACAAAAACATGAAAAATGAAGTATTTTTCTCATTTTAGAGAACTATTTTGGTCTTTTTTAGAAAAAATGATAATTGATATTTTTGAAGGTGTTAGACTTCAGTTTTTTATTTTTTGCAAAAAATAGGAAAAATAGAAATTTGTATGTGTTAGTCTTCAATCACGAAGTTTTTTGAGAAAAAAATGAAAAATGAAGTATTTTCCGCATTTTAGAGAACTATTTTGGACTCTTTTAGAAAAAATGATAATTGATAATTTTGAAGGTGTTAGACTTCAGTTTCTGATTTTTTGCAAAAAATAGGAAAAATAGAAATTTGTATGTGTTAGTCTTCAATCACGGAGTTTTTTGACAAAAACATGAAAAATGAAGTATTTTGCTCGTTTTAGAGAACTATTTTGGTCTTTTTTAGAAAAAATGACAATTGATATTTTTGAAGGTGTTAGACTTAAGTTTTTGATTTTTTGCAAAAAATAGGAAAAATAGAAATTTGTATGTGTTAGTCTTCAATCCTGGAGTTTTTTGAGAAAAACATGAAAAATGAAGTATTTTGCTCATTTTAGAGAACTATTTTGGTCCTTTTTTAGAAAAAATGATAATTAATATTTTTGAAGGTGTTAGACTTCAGTTTTTGATTTTATGCAAAAAATAGGAAAAATAGAAATTTGTATGTGTTAGTCTTCAATCCCGGAGTTTTTTGACAAAAACATGAAAAATGAAGTATTTTGCTCATTTTAGAGAACTATTTTGGTCTTTTTTTTGAAAAAATGATCATTGATATTTTTGAAGGTGTTAGACTTCAGTTTTTGATTTTTTTGCAAAAAATAGGAAAAATAGAAATTTGTATGTGTTAGTCTTCAATCCTGGAGTTTTTTGAGAAAAACATGAAAAATGAAGTATTTTGCTCATTTTAGAGAACTATTTTGGTCTTTTTTAGAAAAATTGATAATTGATATTTTTGAAGGTGTTAGACTTCAGTTTTTGATTTTATGCAAAAAATAGGAAAAATAGAAATTTGTATGTGTTAGTCTTCAATCCCGGAGTTTTTTGAGAAAAATATGAAAAATGAAGTATTTTGCTCAGTTTAGAGAACTATTTTGGTCTTTTTTAGAAAAAATGATAATTGATATTTTTGAAGGTGTTAGACTTCAATTTTTGATTTTCTGCAAAAAAAATTGGAAAAATTTTAATTTGTATGTGTTAGTCTTCATTCACGGAATTTTTTGAGAAAAACATGAAAAATGAAGTATTTTGCTCATTTTAGAGAACTATTTTGGTCTTTTTTAGAAAAAATGATGATTGATATTTTTGAAGGTGTCAGACTTCAGTTTTTGATTTTATGCAAAAAAATAGGAAAAATAGAAATTTGTATGTGTTAGTCTTTAATCCCAGAGTTTTTTGAGAAAAACATGAAAAATGAAGTATTTTGCTCATTTTAGAGAACTATTTTGGTCTTTTTTAGATAAAATGATAATTGATATTTTTGAAGGTGTTAGACTTCAGTTTTTGATTTTTTGCAAAAAATAGGAAAAATAGAAATTTGTATGTGTTAGTCTTCAATCCTGGAGTTTTTTGAGAAAAACATGAAAAATGAAGTATTTTGCTCATTTTAGAGAACTATTTTGGTCTTTTTTAGAAAAAATGATAATTGATATTTTTGAAGGTGTTAGACTTCAGTTTTTGATTTTATGCAAAAAATAGGAAAAATAGAAATTTGTATGTGTTAGTCTTCAATCCCGGAGTTTTTTGACAAAAACATGAAAAATTAAGTATTTTGCTCATTTTAGAGAACTATTTTGGTCTTTTTTAGAAAAAATGATAATTGATATTTTCGAAGGTGTTAGACTTCAGTTTTTTATTTTTTGCAAAAAGTTGGAAAAATAGAAATTTGTATGTGTTAGTCTTCAATTACGAAGTTTTTTGAGAAAAAAATGAAAAATGAAGTATTTTGCTCATTTTAGAGAACTATTTTGGACTCTTTTAGAAAAAATGATAATTGATATTTTTGAAGGTGTTTGACTTCAGTTTTTGATTTTTTGCAAAAACTAGGAAAAATAGAACTTTGTATGTGTTAGTCTTCAATCCCGGAGTTTTTTGACAAAAACATGAAAAATGAAGTATTTTGCTCATTTTAGAGAACTATTTTGGTCTTTTTTAGAAAAAATGATAATTGATATTTTTGAAGGTGTTAGACTTCAGTTTTTGATTTTATGCAAAAAATAGGAAAAATAGAAATTTGTATGTGTTAGTCTTCAATCCCGGAGTTTTTTGACAAAAACATGAAAAATGAAGTATTTTTCTCATTTTAGAGAACTATTTTGGTCTTTTTTAGAAAAAATGATAATTGATATTTTTGAAGGTGTTAGACTTCAGTTTTTGATTTTATTCAAAAAATAGGAAAAATAGAAATTTGTATGTGTTAGTCTTCAATCCCGGAGTTTTTTGAGAAAAACATGAAAAATGAAGCATTTTGCTCATTTTAGAGAACTATTTTGGTCTTTTTTAGAAAAAATGATAATTGATATTTTTGAAGGTGTTAGACTTCAGTTTTTGATTTTTTGCAAAAAATAGGAAAAATAGAAATTTGTATGTGTTAGTCTTCAATCCCGGAGTTTTTTGACAAAAACATGAAAAATGAAGTATTTTTCTCATTTTAGAGAACTATTTTGGTCTTTTTTAGAAAAAATGATAATTGATATTTTTGAAGGTGTTAGACTTCAGTTTTTTATTTTTTGCAAAAAATAGGAAAAATAGAAATTTGTATGTGTTAGTCTTCAATCACGAAGTTTTTTGAGAAAAAAATGAAAAATGAAGTATTTTCCGCATTTTAGAGAACTATTTTGGACTCTTTTAGAAAAAATGATAATTGATAATTTTGAAGGTGTTAGACTTCAGTTTCTGATTTTTTGCAAAAAATAGGAAAAATAGAAATTTGTATGTGTTAGTCTTCAATCACGGAGTTTTTTGACAAAAACATGAAAAATGAAGTATTTTGCTCATTTTAGAGAACTATTTTGGTCTTTTTTAGAAAAAATGACAATTGATATTTTTGAAGGTGTTAGACTTAAGTTTTTGATTTTTTGCAAAAAATAGGAAAAATAGAAATTTGTATGTGTTAGTCTTCAATCCTGGAGTTTTTTGAGAAAAACATGAAAAATGAAGTATTTTGCTCATTTTAGAGAACAATTTGTGTCTTTTTTAGAAAAAATGATAATTGATATTTTTGAAGGTGTTAGACTTCAGTTTTTGATTTTATGCAAAAAATAGGAAAAATAGAAATTTGTATGTGTTAGTCTTCAATCCCGGAGTTTTTTGACAAAAACATGAAAAATGAAGTATTTTGCTCATTTTAGAGAACTATTTTGGTCTTTTTAAGAAAAAATGATCATTGATATTTTTGAAGGTGTTAGACTTCAGTTTTTGATTTTTTTGCAAAAAATAGGAAAAATAGAAATTTGTATGTGTTAGTCTTCAATCCTGGAGTTTTTTGAGAAAAACATGAAAAATGAAGTATTTTGCTCATTTTAGAGAACTATTTTGGTCTTTTTTAGAAAAATTGATAATTGATATTTTTGAAGGTGTTAGACTTCAGTTTTTGATTTTATGCAAAAAATAGGAAAAATAGAAATTTGTATGTGTTAGTCTTCAATCCCGGAGTTTTTTGAGAAAAACATGAAAAATGAAGTATTTTGCTCAGTTTAGAGAACTATTTTGGTATTTTTTAGAAAAAATGATAATTGATATTTTTGAAGGTGTTAGACTTCAATTTTTGATTTTCTGCAAAAAAAATTGGAAAAATTTTAATTTGTATGTGTTAGTCTTCATTCACGGAATTTTTTGAGAAAAACATGAAAAATGAAGTATTTTGCTCATTTTAGAGAACTATTTTGGTCTTTTTTAGAAAAAATGATGATTGATATTTTTGAAGGTGTCAGACTTCAGTTTTTGATTTTATGCAAAAAATAGGAAAAATAGAAATTTGTATGTGTTAGTCTTCAATCCCAGAGTTTTTTGAGAAAAACATGAAAAATGAAGTATTTTGCTCATTTTAGAGAACTATTTTGGTCTTTTTTAGAAAAAATGATAATTGATATTTTTGAAGGTGTTAGACTTCAGTTTTTGATTTTTTGCAAAAAATAGGAAAAATAGAAATTTGTATGTGTTAGTCTTCAATCCCGGAGTTTTTTGAGAAAAACATGAAAAATGAAGTATTTTGCTCATTTTAGAGAACTATTTTGGTCTTTTTTAGAAAAAATGATAATTGATATTTTTGAAGGTGTTAGACTTCAGTTTTTGATTTTATGCAAAAAATAGGAAAAATAGAAATTTGTATGTGTTAGTCTTCAATCCCGGAGTTTTTTGACAAAATACTGAAAAATTAAGTATTTTGCTCATTTTAGAGAACTATTTTGGTCTTTTTTAGAAAAAATGATAATTGATATTTTTGAAGGTGTTAGACTTCAGTTTTTTATTTTTTGCAAAAAGTTGGAAAAATAGAAATTTGTATGTGTTAGTCTTCAATTACGAAGTTTTTTGAGAAAAAAATGAAAAATGAAGTATTTTGCTCATTTTAGAGAACTATTTTGGACTCTTTTAGAAAAAATGATAATTGATATTTTTGAAGGTGTTTGACTTCAGTTTTTGATTTTTTGCAAAAACTAGGAAAAATAGAACTTTGTATGTGTTAGTCTTCAATCCCGGAGTTTTTTGACAAAAACATGAAAAATGAAGTATTTTGCTCATTTTAGAGAACTATTTTGGTCTTTTTTAGAAAAAATGATAATTGATATTTTTGAAGGTGTTAGACTTCAGTTTTTGATTTTATGCAAAAAATAGGAAAAATAGAAATTTGTATGTGTTAGTCTTCAATCCCGGAGTTTTTTGACAAAAACATGAAAAATGAAGTATTTTTCTCATTTTAGAGAACTATTTTGGTCTTTTTTAGAAAAAATGATAATTGATATTTTTGAAGGTGTTAGACTTCAGTTTTTGATTTTATTCAAAAAATAGGAAAAATAGAAATTTGTATGTGTTAGTCTTCAATCCCGGAGTTTTTTGAGAAAAACATGAAAAATGAAGCATTTTGCTCATTTTAGAGAACTATTTTGGTCTTTTTTAGAAAAAATGATAATTGATATTTTTGAAGGTGTTAGACTTCAGTTTTTGATTTTTTGCAAAAAATAGGAAAAATAGAAATTTGTATGTGTTAGTCTTCAATCCCGGAGTTTTTTGACAAAAACATGAAAAATGAAGTATTTTTCTCATTTTAGAGAACTATTTTGGTCTTTTTTAGAAAAAATGATAATTGATATTTTTGAAGGTGTTAGACTTCAGTTTTTTATTTTTTGCAAAAAATAGGAAAAATAGAAATTTGTATGTGTTAGTCTTCAATCACGAAGTTTTTTGAGAAAAAAATGAAAAATGAAGTATTTTCCGCATTTTAGAGAACTATTTTGGACTCTTTTAGAAAAAATGATAATTGATAATTTTGAAGGTGTTAGACTTCAGTTTCTGATTTTTTGCAAAAAATAGGAAAAATAGAAATTTGTATGTGTTAGTCTTCAATCACGGAGTTTTTTGACAAAAACATGAAAAATGAAGTATTTTGCTCATTTTAGAGAACTATTTTGGTCTTTTTTAGAAAAAATGACAATTGATATTTTTGAAGGTGTTAGACTTAAGTTTTTGATTTTTTGCAAAAAATAGGAAAAATAGAAATTTGTATGTGTTAGCCTTCAATCCTGGAGTTTTTTGAGAAAAACATGAAAAAGGAAGTATTTTGCTCATTTTAGAGAACTATTTTGGTCTTTTTTAGAAAAAATGATAATTGATATTTTTGAAGGTGTTAGACTTCAGTTTTTGATTTTATGCAAAAAATAGGAAAAATAGAAATTTGTATGTGTTAGTCTTCAATCCCGGAGTTTTTTGACAAAAACATGAAAAATGAAGTATTTTGCTCATTTTAGAGAACTATTTTGGTCTTTTTTAGAAAAAATGATCATTGATATTTTTGAAGGTGTTAGACTTCAGTTTTTGACTTTTTTGCAAAAAATAGGAAAAATAGAAATTTGTATGTGTTAGTCTTCAATCCTGGAGTTTTTTGAGAAAAACATGAAAAATGAAGTATTTTGCTCATTTTAGAGAACTATTTTGGTCTTTTTTAGAAAAATTGATAATTGATATTTTTGAAGGTGTTAGACTTCAGTTTTTGATTTTATGCAAAAAATAGGAAAAATAGAAATTTGTATGTGTTAGTCTTCAATCCCGGAGTTTTTTGAGAAAAACATGAAAAATGAAGTATTTTGCTCAGTTTAGAGAACTATTTTGGTCTTTTTTAGAAAAAATGATAATTGATATTTTTGAAGGTGTTAGACTTCAATTTTTGATTTTCTGCAAAAAAAATTGGAAAAATTTTAATTTGTATGTGTTAGTCTTCATTCACGGAATTTTTTGAGAAAAACATGAAAAATGAAGTATTTTGCTCATTTTAGAGAACTATTTTGGTCTTTTTTAGAAAAAATGATGATTGATATTTTTGAAGGTGTTAGACTTCAGTTTTTGATTTTATTCAAAAAATAGGAAAAATAGAAATTTGTATGTGTTAGTCTTCAATCCCGGAGTTTTTTGAGAAAAACATGAAAAATGAAGCATTTTGCTCATTTTAGAGAACTATTTTGGTCTTTTTTAGAAAAAATGATAATTGATATTTTTGAAGGTGTTAGACTTCAGTTTTTGATTTTTTGCAAAAAATAGGAAAAATAGAAATTTGTATGTGTTAGTCTTCAATCCCGGAGTTTTTTGACAAAAACATGAAAAATGAAGTATTTTTCTCATTTTAGAGAACTATTTTGGTCTTTTTTAGAAAAAATGATAATTGATATTTTTGAAGGTGTTAGACTTCAGTTTTTTATTTTTTGCAAAAAATAGGAAAAATAGAAATTTGTATGTGTTAGTCTTCAATCACGAAGTTTTTTGAGAAAAAAATGAAAAATGAAGTATTTTCCGCATTTTAGAGAACTATTTTGGACTCTTTTAGAAAAAATGATAATTGATAATTTTGAAGGTGTTAGACTTCAGTTTCTGATTTTTTGCAAAAAATAGGAAAAATAGAAATTTGTATGTGTTAGTCTTCAATCACGGAGTTTTTTGACAAAAACATGAAAAATGAAGTATTTTGCTCATTTTAGAGAACTATTTTGGTCTTTTTTAGAAAAAATGACAATTGATATTTTTGAAGGTGTTAGACTTAAGTTTTTGATTTTTTGCAAAAAATAGGAAAAATAGAAATTTGTATGTGTTAGTCTTCAATCCCGGAGTTTTTTGAGAAAAACATGAAAAATGAAGTATTTTGCTCATTTTAGAGAACTATTTTGGTCTTTTTTAGAAAAAATGATAATTGATATTTTTGAAGGTGTTAGACTTCAGTTTTTGATTTTATGCAAAAAATAGGAAAAATAGAAATTTGTATGTGTTAGCCTTCAATCCCGGAGTTTTTTGACAAAAACATGAAAAATGAAGTATTTTGCTCATTTTAGAGAACTATTTTGGTCTTTTTTAGAAAAAATGATCATTGATATTTTTGAAGGTGTTAGACTTCAGTTTTTGATTTTTTTGCAAAAAATAGGAAAAATAGAAATTTGTATGTGTTAGTCTTCAATCCTGGAGTTTTTTGAGAAAAACATGAAAAATGAAGTATTTTGCTCATTTTAGAGAACTATTTTGGTCTTTTTTAGAAAAATTGATAATTGATATTTTTGAAGGTGTTAGACTTCAGTTTTTGATTTTATGCAAAAAATAGGAAAAATAGAAATTTGTATGTGTTAGTCTTCAATCCCGGAGTTTTTTGAGAAAAACATGAAAAATGAAGTATTTTGCTCATTTTAGAGAACTATTTTGGTCTTTTTTAGAAAAAATGATAATTGATATTTTTGAAGGTGTTAGACTTCAATTTTTGATTTTTTGCAAAAAAAATTGGAAAAATTTTAATTTGTATGTGTTAGTCTTCATTCACGGAATTTTTTGAGAAAAACATGAAAAATGAAGTATTTTGCTCATTTTAGAGAACTATTTTGGTCTTTTTTAGAAAAAATGATGATTGATATTTTTGAAGGTGTCAGACTTCAGTTTTTGATTTTATGCAAAAAATAGGAAAAATAGAAATTTGTATGTGTTAGTCTTCAATCCCAGAGTTTTTTGAGAAAAACATGAAAAATGAAGTATTTTGCTCATTTTAGAGAACTATTTTGGTCTTTTTTAGAAAAAATGATAATTGATATTTTTGAAGGTGTTAGACTTCAGTTTTTGATTTTTTGCAAAAAATAGGAAAAATAGAAATTTGTATGTGTTAGTCTTCAATCCTGGAGTTTTTTGAGAAAAACATGAAAAATGAGGTATTTTGCTCATTTTAGAGAACTATTTTGGTCTTTTTTAGAAAAAATGATAATTGATATTTTTGAAGGTGTTAGACTTCAGTTTTTGATTTTATGCAAAAAATAGGAAAAATAGAAATTTGTATGTGTTACTCTTCAATCCCGGAGTTTTTTGACAAAAACATGAAAAATTAAGTATTTTGCTCATTTTAGAGAACTATTTTGGTCTTTTTTAGAAAAAATGATAATTGATATTTTTGAAGGTGTTAGACTTCAGTTTTTTATTTTTTGCAAAAAGTTGGAAAAATAGAAATTTGTATGTGTTAGTCTTCAATTACGAAGTTTTTTGAGAAAAAAATGAAAAATGAAGTATTTTGCTCATTTTAGAGAACTATTTTGGACTCTTTTAGAAAAAATGATAATTGATATTTTTGAAGGTGTTTGACTTCAGTTTTTGATTTTTTGCAAAAACTAGGAAAAATAGAACTTTGTATGTGTTAGTCTTCAATCCCGGAGTTTTTTGACAAAAACATGAAAAATGAAGTATTTTGCTCATTTTAGAGAACTATTTTGGTCTTTTTTAGAAAAAATGATAATTGATATTTTTGAAGGTGTTAGACTTCAGTTTTTGATTTTATGCAAAAAATAGGAAAAATAGAAATTTGTATGTGTTAGTCTTCAATCCCGGAGTTTTTTGGCAAAAACATGAAAAATGAAGTATTTTTCTCATTTTAGAGAACTATTTTGGTCTTTTTTAGAAAAAATGATACTTGATATTTTTGAAGGTGTTAGACTTCAGTTTTTGATTTTATTCAAAAAATAGGAAAAATAGAAATTTGTATGTGTTAGTCTTCAATCCCGGAGTTTTTTGAGAAAAATATGAAAAATGAAGCATTTTGCTCATTTTAGAGAACTATTTTGGTCTTTTTTAGAAAAAATGATAATTGATATTTTTGAAGGTGTTAGACTTCAGTTTTTGATTTTTTGCAAAAAATAGGAAAAATAGAAATTTGTATGTGTTAGTCTTCAATCCCGGAGTTTTTTGACAAAAACATGAAAAATGAAGTATTTTTCTCATTTTAGAGAACTATTTTGGTCTTTTTTAGAAAAAATGATAATTGATATTTTTGAAGGTGTTAGACTTCAGTTTTTTATTTTTTGCAAAAAATAGGAAAAATAGAAATTTGTATGTGTTAGTCTTCAATCACGAAGTTTTTTGAGAAAAAAATGAAAAATGAAGTATTTTCCGCATTTTAGAGAACTATTTTGGACTCTTTTAGAAAAAATGATAATTGATAATTTTGAAGGTGTTAGACTTCAGTTTCTGATTTTTTGCAAAAAATAGGAAAAATAGAAATTTGTATGTGTTAGTCTTCAATCCTGGAGTTTTTTGAGAAAAACATGAAAAATGAAGTATTTTGCTCATTTTAGAGAACTATTTTGGTCTTTTTTAGAAAAATTGATAATTGATATTTTTGAAGGTGTTAGACTTCAGTTTTTGATTTTATGCAAAAAATAGGAAAAATAGAAATTTGTATGTGTTAGTCTTCAATCCCGGAGTTTTTTGAGAAAAACATGAAAAATGAAGTATTTTGCTCAGTTTAGAGAACTATTTTGGTCTTTTTTAGAAAAAATGATAATTGATATTTTTGAAGGTGTTAGACTTCAATTTTTGATTTTCTGCAAAAAAAATTGGAAAAATTTTAATTTGTATGTGTTAGTCTTCATTCACGGAATTTTTTGAGAAAAACATGAAAAATGAAGTATTTTGCTCATTTTAGAGAACTATTTTGGTCTTTTTTAGAAAAAATGATGATTGATATTTTTGAAGGTGTTAGACTTCAGTTTTTGATTTTATTCAAAAAATAGGAAAAATAGAAATTTGTATGTGTTAGTCTTCAATCCCGGAGTTTTTTGAGAAAAACATGAAAAATGAAGCATTTTGCTCATTTTAGAGAACTATTTTGATCTTTTTTAGAAAAAATGATAATTGATATTTTTGAAGGTGTTAGACTTCAGTTTTTGATTTTTTGCAAAAAATAGGAAAAATAGAAATTTGTATGTGTTAGTCTTCAATCCCGGAGTTTTTTGACAAAAACATGAAAAATGAAGTATTTTTCTCATTTTAGAGAACTATTTTGGTCTTTTTTAGAAAAAATGATAATTGATATTTTTGAAGGTGTTAGACTTCAGTTTTTTATTTTTTGCAAAAAATAGGAAAAATAGAAATTTGTATGTGTTAGTCTTCAATCACGAAGTTTTTTGAGAAAAAAATGAAAAATGAAGTATTTTCCGCATTTTAGAGAACTATTTTGGACTCTTTTAGAAAAAATGATAATTGATAATTTTGAAGGTGTTAGACTTCAGTTTCTGATTTTTTGCAAAAAATAGGAAAAAATAGAAATTTGTATGTGTTAGTCTTCAATCACGGAGTTTTTTGACAAAAACATGAAAAATGAAGTATTTTGCTCATTTTAGAGAACTATTTTGGTCTTTTTTAGAAAAAATGACAATTGATATTTTTGAAGGTGTTAGACTTAAGTTTTTGATTTTTTGCAAAAAATAGGAAAAATAGAAATTTGTATGTGTTAGTCTTCAATCCCGGAGTTTTTTGAGAAAAACATGAAAAATGAAGTATTTTGCTCATTTTAGAGAACTATTTTGGTCTTTTTTAGAAAAAATGATAATTGATATTTTTGAAGGTGTTAGACTTCAGTTTTTGATTTTATGCAAAAAATAGGAAAAATAGAAATTTGTATGTGTTAGTCTTCAATCCCGGAGTTTTTTGAGAAAAACATGAAAAATGAAGTATTTTGCTCTGTTTAGAGAACTATTTTGGTCTTTTTTAGAAAAAATGATAATTGATATTTTTGAAGGTGTTAGACTTCAATTTTTGATTTTCTGCAAAAAAAATTGGAAAAATTTTAATTTGTATGTGTTAGTCTTCATTCACGGAATTTTTTGAGAAAAACATGAAAAATGAAGTATTTTGCTCATTTTAGAGAACTATTTTGGTCTTTTTTAGAAAAAATGATGATTGATATTTTTGAAGGTGTTAGACTTCAGTTTTTGATTTTATTCAAAAAATAGGAAAAATAGAAATTTGTATGTGTTAGTCTTCAATCCCGGAGTTTTTTGAGAAAAACATGAAAAATGAAGCATTTTGCTCATTTTAGAGAACTATTTTGATCTTTTTTAGAAAAAATGATAATTGATATTTTTGAAGGTGTTAGACTTCAGTTTTTGATTTTTTGCAAAAAATAGGAAAAATAGAAATTTGTATGTGTTAGTCTTCAATCCCGGAGTTTTTTGACAAAAACATGAAAAATGAAGTATTTTTCTCATTTTAGAGAACTATTTTGGTCTTTTTTAGAAAAAATGATAATTGATATTTTTGAAGGTGTTAGACTTCAGTTTTTTATTTTTTGCAAAAAATAGGAAAAATAGAAATTTGTATGTGTTAGTCTTCAATCCCGGAGTTTTTTGGCAAAAACATGAAAAATGAAGTATTTTTCTCATTTTAGAGAACTATTTTGGTCTTTTTTAGAAAAAATGATACTTGATATTTTTGAAGGTGTTAGACTTCAGTTTTTGATTTTATTCAAAAAATAGGAAAAATAGAAATTTGTATGTGTTAGTCTTCAATCCCGGAGTTTTTTGAGAAAAACATGAAAAATGAAGTATTTTTCTCATTTTAGAGAACTATTTTGGTCTTTTTTAGAAAAAATGATAATTGATATTTTTGAAGGTGTTAGACTTCAGTTTTTGATTTTATGCAAAAAATAGGAAAAATAGAAATTTGTATGTGTTAGTCTTCAATCCCGGAGTTTTTTGGCAAAAACATGAAAAATGAAGTATTTTTCTCATTTTAGAGAACTATTTTGGTCTTTTTTAGAAAAAATGATACTTGATATTTTTGAAGGTGTTAGACTTCAGTTTTTGATTTTATTCAAAAAATAGGAAAAATAGAAATTTGTATGTGTTAGTCTTCAATCCCGGAGTTTTTTGAGAAAAACATGAAAAATGAAGCATTTTGCTCATTTTAGAGAACTATTTTGGTCTTTTTTAGAAAAAATGATAATTGATATTTTTGAAGGTGTTAGACTTCAGTTTTTGATTTTTTGCAAAAAATAGGAAAAATAGAAATTTGTATGTGTTAGTCTTCAATCCCGGAGTTTTTTGACAAAAACATGAAAAATGAAGTATTTTTCTCATTTTAGAGAACTATTTTGGTCTTTTTTAGAAAAAATGATAATTGATATTTTTGAAGGTGTTAGACTTCAGTTTTTTATTTTTTGCAAAAAATAGGAAAAATAGAAATTTGTATGTGTTAGTCTTCAATCACGAAGTTTTTTGAGAAAAAAATGAAAAATGAAGTATTTTCCGCATTTTAGAGAACTATTTTGGACTCTTTTAGAAAAAATGATAATTGATAATTTTGAAGGTGTTAGACTTCAGTTTCTGATTTTTTGCAAAAAATAGGAAAAATAGAAATTTGTATGTGTTAGTCTTCAATCCTGGAGTTTTTTGAGAAAAACATGAAAAATGAAGTATTTTGCTCATTTTAGAGAACTATTTTGGTCTTTTTTAGAAAAATTGATAATTGATATTTTTGAAGGTGTTAGACTTCAGTTTTTGATTTTATGCAAAAAATAGGAAAAATAGAAATTTGTATGTGTTAGTCTTCAATCCCGGAGTTTTTTGAGAAAAACATGAAAAATGAAGTATTTTGCTCAGTTTAGAGAACTATTTTGGTCTTTTTTAGAAAAAATGATAATTGATATTTTTGAAGGTGTTAGACTTCAATTTTTGATTTTCTGCAAAAAAAATTGGAAAAATTTTAATTTGTATGTGTTAGTCTTCATTCACGGAATTTTTTGAGAAAAACATGAAAAATGAAGTATTTTGCTCATTTTAGAGAACTATTTTGGTCTTTTTTAGAAAAAATGATGATTGATATTTTTGAAGGTGTTAGACTTCAGTTTTTGATTTTATTCAAAAAATAGGAAAAATAGAAATTTGTATGTGTTAGTCTTCAATCCCGGAGTTTTTTGAGAAAAACATGAAAAATGAAGCATTTTGCTCATTTTAGAGAACTATTTTGATCTTTTTTAGAAAAAATGATAATTGATATTTTTGAAGGTGTTAGACTTCAGTTTTTGATTTTTTGCAAAAAATAGGAAAAATAGAAATTTGTATGTGTTAGTCTTCAATCCCGGAGTTTTTTGACAAAAACATGAAAAATGAAGTATTTTTCTCATTTTAGAGAACTATTTTGGTCTTTTTTAGAAAAAATGATAATTGATATTTTTGAAGGTGTTAGACTTCAGTTTTTTATTTTTTGCAAAAAATAGGAAAAATAGAAATTTGTATGTGTTAGTCTTCAATCACGAAGTTTTTTGAGAAAAAAATGAAAAATGAAGTATTTTCCGCATTTTAGAGAACTATTTTGGACTCTTTTAGAAAAAATGATAATTGATAATTTTGAAGGTGTTAGACTTCAGTTTCTGATTTTTTGCAAAAAATAGGAAAAATAGAAATTTGTATGTGTTAGTCTTCAATCACGGAGTTTTTTGACAAAAACATGAAAAATGAAGTATTTTGCTCATTTTAGAGAACTATTTTGGTCTTTTTTAGAAAAAATGACAATTGATATTTTTGAAGGTGTTAGACTTAAGTTTTTGATTTTTTGCAAAAAATAGGAAAAATAGAAATTTGTATGTGTTAGTCTTCAATCCCGGAGTTTTTTGAGAAAAACATGAAAAATGAAGTATTTTGCTCATTTTAGAGAACTATTTTGGTCTTTTTTAGAAAAAATGATAATTGATATTTTTGAAGGTGTTAGACTTCAGTTTTTGATTTTATGCAAAAAATAGGAAAAATAGAAATTTGTATGTGTTAGTCTTCAATCCCGGAGTTTTTTGAGAAAAACATGAAAAATGAAGTATTTTGCTCAGTTTAGAGAACTATTTTGGTCTTTTTTAGAAAAAATGATAATTGATATTTTTGAAGGTGTTAGACTTCAATTTTTGATTTTCTGCAAAAAAAATTGGAAAAATTTTAATTTGTATGTGTTAGTCTTCATTCACGGAATTTTTTGAGAAAAACATGAAAAATGAAGTATTTTGCTCATTTTAGAGAACTATTTTGGTCTTTTTTAGAAAAAATGATGATTGATATTTTTGAAGGTGTTAGACTTCAGTTTTTGATTTTATTCAAAAAATAGGAAAAATAGAAATTTGTATGTGTTAGTCTTCAATCCCGGAGTTTTTTGAGAAAAACATGAAAAATGAAGCATTTTGCTCATTTTAGAGAACTATTTTGATCTTTTTTAGAAAAAATGATAATTGATATTTTTGAAGGTGTTAGACTTCAGTTTTTGATTTTTTGCAAAAAATAGGAAAAATAGAAATTTGTATGTGTTAGTCTTCAATCCCGGAGTTTTTTGACAAAAACATGAAAAATGAAGTATTTTTCTCATTTTAGAGAACTATTTTGGTCTTTTTTAGAAAAAATGATAATTGATATTTTTGAAGGTGTTAGACTTCAGTTTTTTATTTTTTGCAAAAAATAGGAAAAATAGAAATTTGTATGTGTTAGTCTTCAATCACGAAGTTTTTTGAGAAAAAAATGAAAAATGAAGTATTTTCCGCATTTTAGAGAACTATTTTGGACTCTTTTAGAAAAAATGATAATTGATAATTTTGAAGGTGTTAGACTTCAGTTTCTGATTTTTTGCAAAAAATAGGAAAAATAGAAATTTGTATGTGTTAGTCTTCAATCACGGAGTTTTTTGACAAAAACATGAAAAATGAAGTATTTTGCTCATTTTAGAGAACTATTTTGGTCTTTTTTAGAAAAAATGACAATTGATATTTTTGAAGGTGTTAGACTTAAGTTTTTGATTTTTTGCAAAAAATAGGAAAAATAGAAATTTGTATGTGTTAGTCTTCAATCCCGGAGTTTTTTGAGAAAAACATGAAAAATGAAGTATTTTGCTCATTTTAGAGAACTATTTTGGTCTTTTTTAGAAAAAATGATAATTGATATTTTTGAAGGTGTTAGACTTCAGTTTTTGATTTTATGCAAAAAATAGAAAAAATAGAAATTTGTATGTGTTAGTCTTCAATCCCGGAGTTTTTTGACAAAAACATGAAAAATGAAGTATTTTGCTCATTTTAGAGAACTATTTTGGTCTTTTTTAGAAAAAATGATCATTGATATTTTTGAAGGTGTTAGACTTCAGTTTTTGATTTTTTTGCAAAAAATAGGAAAAATAGAAATTTGTATGTGTTAGTCTTCAATCCTGGAGTTTTTTGAGAAAAACATGAAAAATGAAGTATTTTGCTCATTTTAGAGAACTATTTTGGTCTTTTTTAGAAAAATTGATAATTGATATTTTTGAAGGTGTTAGACTTCAGTTTTTGATTTTATGCAAAAAATAGGAAAAATAGAAATTTGTATGTGTTAGTCTTCAATCCCGGAGTTTTTTGAGAAAAACATGAAAAATGAAGTATTTTGCTCAGTTTAGAGAACTATTTTGGTCTTTTTTAGAAAAAATGATAATTGATATTTTTGAAGGTGTTAGACTTCAATTTTTGATTTTCTGCAAAAAAAATTGGAAAAATTTTAATTTGTATGTGTTAGTCTTCATTCACGGAATTTTTTGAGAAAAACATGAAAAATGAAGTATTTTGCTCATTTTAGAGAACTATTTTGGCCTTTTTTAGAAAAAATGATGATTGATATTTTTGAAGGTGTCAGACTTCAGTTTTTGATTTTATGCAAAAAATAGGAAAAATAGAAATTTGTATGTGTTAGTCTTCAATCCCAGAGTTTTTTGAGAAAAACATGAAAAATGAAGTATTTTGCTCATTTTAGAGAACTATTTTGGTCTTTTTTAGAAAAAATGATAATTGATATTTTTGAAGGTGTTAGACTTCAGTTTTTGATTTTTTGCAAAAAATAGGAAAAATAGAAATTTGTATGTGTTAGTCTTCAATCCGGGAGTTTTTTGAGAAAAACATGAAAAATGAAGTATTTTGCTCATTTTAGAGAACTATTTTGGTCTTTTTTAGAAAAAATGATAATTGATATTTTTGAAGGTGTTAGACTTCAGTTTTTGATTTTATGCAAAAAATAGGAAAAATAGAAATTTGTATGTGTTAGTCTTCAATCCCGGAGTTTTTTGACAAAAACATGAAAAATTAAGTATTTTGCTCATTTTAGAGAACTATTTTGGTCTTTTTTAGAAAAAATGATAATTGATATTTTTGAAGGTGTTAGACTTCAGTTTTTTATTTTTTGCAAAAAGTTGGAAAAATAGAAATTTGTATGTGTTAGTCTTCAATTACGAAGTTTTTTGAGAAAAAAATGAAAAATGAAGTATTTTGCTCATTTTAGAGAACTATTTTGGACTCTTTTAGAAAAAATGATAATTGATATTTTTGAAGGTGTTTGACTTCAGTTTTTGATTTTTTGCAAAAACTAGGAAAAATAGAACTTTGTATGTGTTAGTCTTCAATCCCGGAGTTTTTTGACAAAAACATGAAAAATGAAGTATTTTGCTCATTTTAGAGAACTATTTTGGTCTTTTTTAGAAAAAATGATAATTGATATTTTTGAAGGTGTTAGACTTCAGTTTTTGATTTTATGCAAAAAATAGGAAAAATAGAAATTTGTATGTGTTAGTCTTCAATCCCGGAGTTTTTTGGCAAAAACATGAAAAATGAAGTATTTTTCTCATTTTAGAGAACTATTTTGGTATTTTTTAGAAAAAATGATAATTGATATTTTTGAAGGTGTTAGACTTCAGTTTTTGATTTTATTCAAAAAATAGGAAAAATAGAAATTTGTATGTGTTAGTCTTCAATCCCGGAGTTTTTTGAGAAAAACATGAAAAATGAAGCATTTTGCTCATTTTAGAGAACTATTTTGGTCTTTTTTAGAAAAAATGATAATTGATATTTTTGAAGGTGTTAGACTTCAGTTTTTGATTTTTTGCAAAAAATAGGAAAAATAGAAATTTGTATGTGTTAGTCTTCAATCCTGGAGTTTTTTGAGAAAAACATGAAAAATGAAGTATTTTGCTCATTTTAGAGAACTATTTTGGTCTTTTTTAGAAAAAATGATAATTGATATTTTTGAAGGTGTTAGACTTCAGTTTTTGATTTTATGCAAAAAATAGGAAAAATAGAAATTTGTATGTGTTAGTCTTCAATCCCGGAGTTTTTTGAGAAAAACATGAAAAATGAAGTATTTTGCTCATTTTAGAGAACTATTTTCGTCTTTTTTAGAAAAAATGATAATTGATATTTTTGAAGGTGTTAGACTTCAGTTTTTGATTTTTTGCAAAAAATAGGAAAAATAGAAATTTGTATGTGTTAGTCTTCTATCCCGGAGTTTTTTGACAAAAACATGAAAAATGAAGTATTTTTCTCATTTTAGAGAACTATTTTGGTCTTTTTTAGAAAAAATGATAATTGATATTTTTGAAGGTGTTAGACTTCAGTTTTTTATTTTTTGCAAAAAATAGGAAAAATAGAAATTTGTATGTGTTAGTCTTCAATCACGAAGTTTTTTGAGAAAAAAATGAAAAATGAAGTATTTTCCGCATTTTAGAGAACTATTTTGGACTCTTTTAGAAAAAATGATAATTGATAATTTTGAAGGTGTTAGACTTCAGTTTCTGATTTTTTGCAAAAAATAGGAAAAATAGAAATTTGTATGTGTTAGTCTTCAATCACGGAGTTTTTTGACAAAAACATGAAAAATGAAGTATTTTGCTCATTTTAGAGAACTATTTTGGTCTTTTTTAGAAAAAATGACAATTGATATTTTTGAAGGTGTTAGACTTAAGTTTTTGATTTTTTGCAAAAAATAGGAAAAATAGAAATTTGTATGTGTTAGTCTTCAATCCCGGAGTTTTTTGAGAAAAACATGAAAAATGAAGTATTTTGCTCATTTTAGAGAACTATTTTGGTCTTTTTTAGAAAAAATGATAATTGATATTTTTGAAGGTGTTAGACTTCAGTTTTTGATTTTATGCAAAAAATAGGAAAAATAGAAATTTGTATGTGTTAGTCTTCAATCCCGGAGTTTTTTGACAAAAACATGAAAAATGAAGTATTTTGCTCATTTTAGAGAACTATTTTGGTCTTTTTTAGAAAAAATGATCATTGATATTTTTGAAGGTGTTAGACTTCAGTTTTTGATTTTTTTGCAAAAAATAGGAAAAATAGAAATTTGTATGTGTTAGTCTTCAATCCTGGAGTTTTTTGAGAAAAACATGAAAAATGAAGTATTTTGCTCATTTTAGAGAACTATTTTGGTCTTTTTTAGAAAAATTGATAATTGATATTTTTGAAGGTGTTAGACTTCAGTTTTTGATTTTATGCAAAAAATAGGAAAAATAGAAATTTGTATGTGTTAGTCTTCAATCCCGGAGTTTTTTGATAAAAACATGAAAAATGAAGTATTTTGCTCAGTTTAGAGAACTATTTTGGTCTTTTTTAGAAAAAATGATAATTGATATTTTTGAAGGTGTTAGACTTCAATTTTTGATTTTCTGCAAAAAAAATTGGAAAAATTTTAATTTGTATGTGTTAGTCTTCATTCACGGAATTTTTTGAGAAAAACATGAAAAATGAAGTATTTTGCTCATTTTAGAGAACTATTTTGGCCTTTTTTAGAAAAAATGATGATTGATATTTTTGAAGGTGTCAGACTTCAGTTTTTGATTTTATGCAAAAAATAGGAAAAATAGAAATTTGTATGTGTTAGTCTTCAATCCCAGAGTTTTTTGAGAAAAACATGAAAAATGAAGTATTTTGCTCATTTTAGAGAACTATTTTGGTCTTTTTTAGAAAAAATGATAATTGATATTTTTGAAGGTGTTAGACTTCAGTTTTTGATTTTTTGCAAAAAATAGGAAAAATAGAAATTTGTATGTGTTAGTCTTCAATCCTGGAGTTTTTTGAGAAAAACATGAAAAATGAAGTATTTTGCTCATTTTAGAGAACTATTTTGGTCTTTTTTAGAAAAAATGATAATTGATATTTTTGAAGGTGTTAGACTTCAGTTTTTGATTTTATGCAAAAAATAGGAAAAATAGAAATTTGTATGTGTTAGTCTTCAATCCCGGAGTTTTTTGACAAAAACATGAAAAATTAAGTATTTTGCTCATTTTAGAGAACTATTTTGGTCTTTTTTAGAAAAAATGATAATTGATATTTTTGAAGGTGTTAGACTTCAGTTTTTTATTTTTTGCAAAAAGTTGGAAAAATAGAAATTTGTATGTGTTAGTCTTCAATTACGAAGTTTTTTGAGAAAAAAATGAAAAATGAAGTATTTTGCTCATTTTAGAGAACTATTTTGGACTCTTTTAGAAAAAATGATAATTGATATTTTTGAAGGTGTTTGACTTCAGTTTTTGATTTTTTGCAAAAACTAGGAAAAATAGAACTTTGTATGTGTTAGTCTTCAATCCCGGAGTTTTTTGACAAAAACATGAAAAATGAAGTATTTTGCTCATTTTAGAGAACTATTTTGGTCTTTTTTAGAAAAAATGATAATTGATATTTTTGAAGGTGTTAGACTTCAGTTTTTGATTTTATGCAAAAAATAGGAAAAATAGAAATTTGTATGTGTTAGTCTTCAATCCCGGAGTTTTTTGGCAAAAACATGAAAAATGAAGTATTTTTCTCATTTTAAAGAACTATTTTGGTCTTTTTTAGAAAAAATGATAATTGATATTTTTGAAGGTGTTAGACTTCAGTTTTTGATTTTATTCAAAAAATAGGAAAAATAGAAATTTGTATGTGTTAGTCTTCAATCCCGGAGTTTTTTGAGAAAAACATGAAAAATGAAGCATTTTGCTCATTTTAGAGAACTATTTTGGTCTTTTTTAGAAAAAATGATAATTGATATTTTTGAAGGTGTTAGACTTCAGTTTTTGATTTTTTGCAAAAAATAGGAAAAATAGAAATTTGTATGTGTTAGTCTTCAATCCCGGAGTTTTTTGACAAAAACATGAAAAATGAAGTATTTTTCTCATTTTAGAGAACTATTTTGGTCTTTTTTAGAAAAAATGATAATTGATATTTTTGAAGGTGTTAGACTTCAGTTTTTTATTTTTTGCAAAAAATAGGAAAAATAGAAATTTGTATGTGTTAGTCTTCAATCACGAAGTTTTTTGAGAAAAAAATGAAAAATGAAGTATTTTCCGCATTTTAGAGAACTATTTTGGACTCTTTTAGAAAAAATGATAATTGATAATTTTGAAGGTGTTAGACTTCAGTTTCTGATTTTTTGCAAAAAATAGGAAAAATATAAATTTGTATGTGTTAGTCTTCAATCACGGAGTTTTTTGACAAAAACATGAAAAATGAAGTATTTTGCTCATTTTAGAGAACTATTTTGGTCTTTTTTAGAAAAAATGATAATTGATATTTTTGAAGGTGTTAGACTTAAGTTTTTGATTTTTTGCAAAAAATAGGAAAAATAGAAATTTGTATGTGTTAGTCTTCAATCCTGGAGTTTTTTGAGAAAAACATGAAAAATGAAGTATTTTGCTCATTTTAGAGAACTATTTTGGTCTTTTTTAGAAAAAATGATAATTGATATTTTTGAAGGTGTTAGACTTCAGTTTTTGATTTTATGCAAAAAATAGGAAAAATAGAAATTTGTATGTGTTAGTCTTCAATCCCGGAGTTTTTTGACAAAAACATGAAAAATGAAGTATTTTGCTCATTTTAGAGAACTATTTTGGTCTTTTTTAGAAAAAATGATCATTGATATTTTTGAAGGTGTTAGACTTCAGTTTTTGATTTTTTTGCAAAAAATAGGAAAAATAGAAATTTGTATGTGTTAGTCTTCAATCCTGGAGTTTTTTGAGAAAAACATGAAAAATGAAGTATTTTGCTCAGTTTAGAGAACTATTTTGGTCTTTTTTAGAAAAAATGATAATTGATATTTTTGAAGGTGTTAGACTTCAGTTTTTGATTTTCTGCAAAAAAAATTGGAAAAATTTAAATTTGTATGTGTTAGTCTTCATTCACGGAATTTTTTGAGAAAAACATGAAAAATGAAGTATTTTGCTCATTTTAGAGAACTATTATGGTCTTTTTTAGAAAAAATGATGATTGATATTTTTGAAGGTGTCTGACTTCAGTTTTTGATTTTATGCAAAAAATAGGAAAAATAGAAATTTGTATGTGTTAGTCTTCAATCCCAGAGTTTTTTGAGAAAAACATGAAAAATGAAGTATTTTGCTCATTTTAGAGAACTATTTTGGTCTTTTTTAGAAAAAATGATAATTGATAATTTTGAAGGTGTTAGACTTCAGTTTCTGATTTTTTGCAAAAAATAGGAAAAATAGAAATTTGTATGTGTTAGTCTTCAATCACGGAGTTTTTTGACAAAAACATGAAAAATGAAGTATTTTGCTCATTTTAGAGAACTATTTTGGTCTTTTTTAGAAAAAATGACAATTGATATTTTTGAAGGTGTTAGACTTAAGTTTTTGATTTTTTGCAAAAAATAGGAAAAATAGAAATTTGTATGTGTTAGTCTTCAATCCCGGAGTTTTTTGAGAAAAACATGAAAAATGAAGTATTTTGCTCATTTTAGAGAACTATTTTGGTCTTTTTTAGAAAAAATGATAATTGATATTTTTGAAGGTGTTAGACTTCAGTTTTTGATTTTATGCAAAAAATAGGAAAAATAGAAATTTGTATGTGTTAGTCTTCAATCCCGGAGTTTTTTGACAAAAACATGAAAAATGAAGTATTTTGCTCATTTTAGAGAACTATTTTGGTCTTTTTTAGAAAAAATGATCATTGATATTTTTGAAGGTGTTAGACTTCAGTTTTTGATTTTTTTGCAAAAAATAGGAAAAATAGAAATTTGTATGTGTTAGTCTTCAATCCTGGAGTTTTTTGAGAAAAACATGAAAAATGAAGTATTTTGCTCATTTTAGAGAACTATTTTGGTCTTTTTTAGAAAAATTGATAATTGATATTTTTGAAGGTGTTAGACTTCAGTTTTTGATTTTATGCAAAAAATAGGAAAAATAGAAATTTGTATGTGTTAGTCTTCAATCCCGGAGTTTTTTGAGAAAAACATGAAAAATGAAGTATTTTGCTCAGTTTAGAGAACTATTTTGGTCTTTTTTAGAAAAAATGATAATTGATATTTTTGAAGGTGTTAGACTTCAATTTTTGATTTTCTGCAAAAAAAATTGGAAAAATTTTAATTTGTATGTGTTAGTCTTCATTCACGGAATTTTTTGAGAAAAACATGAAAAATGAAGTATTTTGCTCATTTTAGAGAACTATTTTGGCCTTTTTTAGAAAAAATGATGATTGATATTTTTGAAGGTGTCAGACTTCAGTTTTTGATTTTATGCAAAAAATAGGAAAAATAGAAATTTGTATGTGTTAGTCTTCAATCCAAGAGTTTTTTGAGAAAAACATGAAAAATGAAGTATTTTGCTCATTTTAGAGAACTATTTTGGTCTTTTTTAGAAAAAATGATAATTGATATTTTTGAAGGTGTTAGACTTCAGTTTTTGATTTTTTGCAAAAAATAGGAAAAATAGAAATTTGTATGTGTTAGTCTTCAATCCTGGAGTTTTTTGAGAAAAACATGAAAAATGAAGTATTTTGCTCATTTTAGAGAACTATTTTGGTCTTTTTTAGAAAAAATGATAATTGATATTTTTGAAGGTGTTAGACTTCAGTTTTTGATTTTATGCAAAAAATAGGAAAAATAGAAATTTGTATGTGTTAGTCTTCAATCCCGGAGTTTTTTGACAAAAACATGAAAAATTAAGTATTTTGCTCATTTTAGAGAACTATTTTGGTCTTTTTTAGAAAAAATGATAATTGATATTTTTGAAGGTGTTAGACTTCAGTTTTTTATTTTTTGCAAAAAGTTGGAAAAATAGAAATTTGTATGTGTTAGTCTTCAATTACGAAGTTTTTTGAGAAAAAAATGAAAAATGAAGTATTTTGCTCATTTTAGAGAACTATTTTGGACTCTTTTAGAAAAAATGATAATTGATATTTTTGAAGGTGTTTGACTTCAGTTTTTGATTTTTTGCAAAAACTAGGAAAAATAGAACTTTGTATGTGTTAGTCTTCAATCCCGGAGTTTTTTGACAAAAACATGAAAAATGAAGTATTTTGCTCATTTTAGAGAACTATTTTGGTCTTTTTTAGAAAAAATGATAATTGATATTTTTGAAGGTGTTAGACTTCAGTTTTTGATTTTATGCAAAAAATAGGAAAAATAGAAATTTGTATGTGTTAGTCTTCAATCCCGGAGTTTTTTGGCAAAAACATGAAAAATGAAGTATTTTTCTCATTTTAAAGAACTATTTTGGTCTTTTTTAGAAATAATGATAATTGATATTTTTGAAGGTGTTAGACTTCAGTTTTTGATTTTATTCAAAAAATAGGAAAAATAGAAATTTGTATGTGTTAGTCTTCAATCCCGGAGTTTTTTGAGAAAAACATGAAAAATGAAGCATTTTGCTCATTTTAGAGAACTATTTTGGTCTTTTTTAGAAAAAATGATAATTGATATTTTTGAAGGTGTTAGACTTCAGTTTTTGATTTTTTGCAAAAAATAGGAAAAATAGAAATTTGTATGTGTTAGTCTTCAATCCCGGAGTTTTTTGACAAAAACATGAAAAATGAAGTATTTTTCTCATTTTAGAGAACTATTTTGGTCTTTTTTAGAAAAAATGATAATTGATATTTTTGAAGGTGTTAGACTTCAGTTTTTTATTTTTTGCAAAAAATAGGAAAAATAGAAATTTGTATGTGTTAGTCTTCAATCACGAAGTTTTTTGAGAAAAAAATGAAAAATGAAGTATTTTCCGCATTTTAGAGAACTATTTTGGACTCTTTTAGAAAAAATGATAATTGATAATTTTGAAGGTGTTAGACTTCAGTTTCTGATTTTTTGCAAAAAATAGGAAAAATATAAATTTGTATGTGTTAATCTTCAATCACGGAGTTTTTTGACAAAAACATGAAAAATGAAGTATTTTGCTCATTTTAGAGAACTATTTTGGTCTTTTTTAGAAAAAATGATAATTGATATTTTTGAAGGTGTTAGACTTCAGTTTTTGATTTTTTGCAAAAAATAGGAAAAATAGAAATTTGTATGTGTTAGTCTTCAATCCTGGAGTTTTTTGAGAAAAACATGAAAAATGAAGTATTTTGCTCATTTTAGAGAACTATTTTGGTCTTTTTTAGAAAAAATGATAATTGATATTTTTGAAGGTGTTAGACTTCAGTTTTTGATTTTATGCAAAAAATAGGAAAAATAGAAATTTGTATGTGTTAGTCTTCAATCCCGGAGTTTTTTGACAAAAACATGAAAAATGAAGTATTTTGCTCATTTTAGAGAACTATTTTGGTCTTTTTTAGAAAAAATGATCATTGATATTTTTGAAGGTGTTAGACTTCAGTTTTTGATTTTTTTGCAAAAAATAGGAAAAATAGAAATTTGTATGTGTTAGTCTTCAATCCTGGAGTTTTTTGAGAAAAACATGAAAAATGAAGTATTTTGCTCAGTTTAGAGAACTATTTTGGTCTTTTTTAGAAAAAATGATAATTGATATTTTTGAAGGTGTTAGACTTCAGTTTTTGATTTTTTGCAAAAAAAATTGGAAAAATTTAAATTTTTATGTGTTAGTCTTCATTCACGGAATTTTTTGAGAAAAACATGAAAAATGAAGTATTTTGCTCATTTTAGAGAACTATTATGGTCTTTTTTAGAAAAAATGATGATTGATATTTTTGAAGGTGTCTGACTTCAGTTTTTGATTTTATGCAAAAAATAGGAAAAATAGAAATTTGTATGTGTTAGTCTTCAATCCCAGAGTTTTTTGAGAAAAACATGAAAAATGAAGTATTTTGCTCATTTTAGAGAACTATTTTGGTCTTTTTTAGAAAAAATGATAATTGATATTTTTGAAGGTGTTAGACTTAAGTTTTTGATTTTTTGCAAAAAATAGGAAAAATAGAAATTTGTATGTGTTAGTCTTCAATCCTGGAGTTTTTTGAGAAAAACATGAAAAATGAAGTATTTTGCTCATTTTAGAGAACTATTTTGGTCTTTTTTAGAAAAAATGATAATTGATATTTTTGAAGGTGTTAGACTTCAGTTTTTGATCTTATGCAAAAAATAGGAAAAATAGAAATTTGTATGTGTTAGTCTTCAATCCCGGAGTTTTTGGACAAAAACATGAAAAATGAAGTATTTTGCTCATTTTAGAGAACTATTTTGGTCTTTTTTAGAAAAAATGATAATTGGTATTTTTGAAGGAGTTAGACTTCAGTTTTTTATTTTCTGCAAAAAATTGGAAAAATTGAAATTTGTATGTGTTAGTCTTCATTCACGGAATTTTTTGAGAAAAACATGAAAAATGAAGTATTTTGCTCATTTTAGAGAACTATTTTGGTCTTTTTTAAGAAAAATGATAATTGATATTTTTGAAGGTGTTAGACTTCAGTTTTTGATTTTATGCAAAAAATAGGAAAAATAGAAATTTGTATGTGTTAGTCTTCAATCCAGGAGTTTTTTGAGAAAAACATGAAAAATGAAGTATTTTGCTCATTTTAGAGAACTATTTTTTTCTTTTTTAGAAAAAGTGATAATTGATATTTTTGAAGGTGTTAGACTTCAGTTTTTGATTTTTTGCAAAAAGTTGGAAAAATAGAAATTTGTATGTGTTAGTCTTCAATTACGAAGTTTTTTGAGAAAAAAATGAAAAATGAAGTATTTTGCACATTTTAGAGAACTATTTTGGACTCTTTTAGAAAAAATGATAATTGATATTTTTGAAGGTGTTTGACTTCAGTTTTTGATTTTTTGCAAAAAAATAGGAAAAATAGAACTTTGTATGTGTTAGTCTTCAATCCCGGAGTTTTTTGACAAAAACATGAAAAATGAAGTATTTTGCTCATTTTAGAGAACTATTTTGGCCTTTTTTAGAAAAAATGATAATTGATATTTTTGAAGGTGTTAAACTTCAGTTTTTGATTTTATGCAAAAAATAGGAAAAATAGAAATTTGTATGTGTTAGTCTTCAATCCAGGAGTTTTTTGAGAAAAACATGAAAAATGAAGTATTTTGCTCATTTTAGAGAACTATTTTGGTCTTTTTTAGAAAAAATGATAATTGATATTTTTGAAGGTGTTTGACTTCAGTTTTTGATTTTTTGCAAAAAATAGGAAAAATAGTAATTTGTATGTGTTAGTCTTCAATAACGAAGTTTTTTGAGAAAAAAATGAAAAATGAAGTATTTTCCGCATTTTAGAGAACTATTTTGGACTCTTTTAGAAAAAATGATAATTGATATTTTTGAAGGTGTTAGACTTCAGTTTTTGATATTTTGCAAAAAATAGGAAAAATAGAAATTTGTATGTGTTAGTATTCAATCCCGGAGTTTTTGGAGAAAAACATGAAAAATGAAGTATTTTGCTCATTTTAGAGAAATATTTTGGTCTTTTTTAGAAAAAATGATAATTGATATTTTTGAAGGTGTTAGACTTCAGTTTTTGATTTTATGCAAAAAATAGGAAAAATAGAAATTTGTATGTGTTAGTCTTCAATCCCGGAGTTTTTTGACAAAAACATGAAAAATGAAGTATTTTGCTCATTTTAGAGAACTATTTTGGTCTTTTTTAGAAAAAATGATCATTGATATTTTTGAAGGTGTTAGACTTCAGTTTTTGATTTTTTTGCAAAAAATAGGAAAAATAGAAATTTGTATGTGTTAGTCTTCAATCCTGGAGTTTTTTGAGAAAAACATGAAAAATGAAGTATTTTGCTCATTTTAGAGAACTATTTTGGTCTTTTTTAGAAAAATTGATAATTGATATTTTTGAAGGTGTTAGACTTCAGATTTTGATTTTATGCAAAAAATAGGAAAAATAGAAATTTGTATGTGTTAGTCTTCAATCCCGGAGTTTTTTGAGAAAAACATGAAAAATGAAGTATTTTGCTCAGTTTAGAGAACTATTTTGGTCTTTTTTAGAAAAAATGATAATTGATATTTTTGAAGGTGTTAGACTTCAGTTTTTGATTTTCTGCAAAAAAAATTGGAAAAATTTAAATTTGTATGTGTTAGTCTTCATTCACGGAATTTTTTGAGAAAAACATGAAAAATGAAGTATTTTGCTCATTTTAGAGAACTATTTTGGTCTTTTTTAGAAAAAATGATGATTGATATTTTTGAAGGTGTCAGACTTCAGTTTTTGATTTTATGCAAAAAATAGGAAAAATAGAAATTTGTATGTGTTAGTCTTCAATCCCAGAGTTTTTTGAGAAAAACATGAAAAATGAAGTATTTTGCTCATTTTAGAGAACTATTTTGGTCTTTTTTAGAAAAAATGATAATTGATATTTTTGAAGGTGTTAGACTTCAGTTTTTGATTTTTTGCAAAAAATAGGAAAAATAGAAATTTGTATGTGTTAGTCTTCAATCCTGGAGTTTTTTGAGAAAAACATGAAAAATGAAGTATTTTGCTCATTTTAGAGAACTATTTTGGTCTTTTTTAGAAAAAATGATAATTGATATTTTTGAAGGTGTTAGACTTCAGTTTTTGATTTTATGCAAAAAATAGGAAAAATAGAAATTTGTATGTGTTAGTCTTCAATCCCGGAGTTTTTTGACAAAAACATGAAAAATGAAGTATTTTGCTCATTTTAGAGAACTATTTTGGTCTTTTTTAGAAAAAATGATAATTGATATTTTTGAAGGTGTTAGACTTCAGTTTTTTATTTTTTGCAAAAAGTTGGAAAAATAGAAATTTGTATGTGTTAGTCTTCAATTACGAAGTTTTTTGAGAAAAAAATGAAAAATGAAGTATTTTGCTCATTTTAGAGAACTATTTTGGACTCTTTTAGAAAAATGATAATTGATATTTTTGAAGGTGTTTGACTTCAGTTTTTGATTTTTTGCAAAAACTAGGAAAAATAGAACTTTGTATGTGTTAGTCTTCAATCCCGGAGTTTTTTGACAAAAACATGAAAAATGAAGTATTTTGCTCATTTTAGAGAACTATTTTGGTCTTTTTTAGAAAAAATGATAATTGATATTTTTGAAGGTGTTAGACTTCAGTTTTTGATTTTATGCAGAAAATAGGAAAAATAGAAATTTGTATGTGTTAAGTCTTCAATCCCGGAGTTTTTTGACAAAAACATGAAAAATGAAGTATTTTTCTCATTTTAGAGAACTATTTTGGTCTTTTTTAGAAAAAATGATAATTGATATTTTTGAAGGTGTTAGACTTCAGTTTTTGATTTTATTCAAAAAATAGGAAAAATAGAAATTTGTATGTGTTAGTCTTCAATCCCGGAGTTTTTTGAGAAAAACATGAAAAATGAAGCATTTTGCTCATTTTAGAGAACTATTTTGGTCTTTTTTAGAAAAAATGATAATTGATATTTTTGAAGGTGTTAGACTTCAGTTTTTGATTTTTTGCAAAAAATAGGAAAAATAGAAATTTGTATGTGTTAGTCTTCAATCCCGGAGTTTTTTGACAAAAACATGAAAAATGAAGTATTTTTCTCATTTTAGAGAACTATTTTGGTCTTTTTTAGAAAAAATGATAATTGATATTTTTGAAGGTGTTAGACTTCAGTTTTTTATTTTTTGCAAAAAATAGGAAAAATAGAAATTTGTATGTGTTAGTCTTCAATCACGAAGGTTTTTGAGAAAAAAATGAAAAATGAAGTATTTTCCGCATTTTAGAGAACTATTTTGGACTCTTTTAGAAAAAATGATAATTGATATTTTTGAAGGTGTTAGACTTCAGTTTCTGATTTATTGCAAAAAATAGGAAAAATAGAAATTTGTATGTGTTAGTCTTCAATCACGGAGTTTTTTGACAAAAACATGAAAAATGAAGTATTTTGCTCATTTTAGAGAACTATTTTGGTCTTTTTTAGAAAAAATGATAATTGATATTTTTGAAGGTGTTAGACTTAAATTTTTGATTTTTTGCAAAAAATAGGAAAAATAGAAATTTGTATGTGTTAGTCTTCAATCCTGGAGTTTTTTGAGAAAAACATGAAAAATGAAGTATTTTGCTCATTTTAGAGAACTATTTTGGTCTTTTTTAGAAAAAATGATAATTGATATTTTTGAAGGTGTTAGACTTCAGTTTTTGATTTTATGCAAAAAATAGGAAAAATAGAAATTTGTATGTGTTAGTCTTCAATCCCGGAGTTTTTTGACAAAAACATGAAAAATGAAGTATTTTGCTCATTTTAGAGAACTATTTTGGTCTTTTTTAGAAAAAATGATCATTGATATTTTTGAAGGTGTTAGACTTCAGTTTTTGATTTTTTTGCAAAAAATAGGAAAAATAGAAATTTGTATGTGTTAGTCTTCAATCCTGGAGTTTTTTGAGAAAAACATGAAAAATGAAGTATTTTGCTCATTTTAGAGAACTATTTTGGTCTTTTTTAGAAAAATTGATAATTGATATTTTTGAAGGTGTTAGACTTCAGTTTTTGATTTTATGCAAAAAATAGGAAAAATAGAAATTTGTATGTGTTAGTCTTCAATCCCGGAGTTTTTTGAGAAAAACATGAAAAATGAAGTATTTTGCTCAGTTTAGAGAACTATTTTGGTCTTTTTTAGAAAAAATGATAATTGATATTTTTGAAGGTGTTAGACTTCAGTTTTTGATTTTCTGCAAAAAAAATTGGAAAAATTTAAATTTGTATGTGTTAGTCTTCATTCACGGAATTTTTTGAGAAAAACATGAAAAATGAAGTATTTTGCTCATTTTAGAGAACTATTTTGGTCTTTTTTAGAAAAAATGATGATTGATATTTTTGAAGGTGTCAGACTTCAGTTTTTGATTTTATGCAAAAAATAGGAAAAATAGAAATTTGTATGTGTTAGTCTTCAATCCCAGAGTTTTTTGAGAAAAACATGAAAAATGAAGTATTTTGCTCATTTTAGAGAACTATTTTGGTCTTTTTTAGAAAAAATGATAATTGATATTTTTGAAGGTGTTAGACTTCAGTTTTTGGTTTTTTGCAAAAAATAGGAAAAATAGAAATTTGTATGTGTTAGTCTTCAATCCTGGAGTTTTTTGAGAAAAACATGAAAAATGAAGTATTTTGCTCATTTTAGAGAACTATTTTGGTCTTTTTTAGAAAAAATGATAATTGATATTTTTGAAGGTGTTAGACTTCAGTTTTTGATTTTATGCAAAAAATAGTAAAAATAGAAATTTGTATGTGTTAGTCTTCAATCCCGGAGTTTTTTGACAAAAACATGAAAAATGAAGTATTTTGCTCATTTTAGAGAACTATTTTGGTCTTTTTTAGAAAAAATGATAATTGATATTTTTGAAGGTATTAAGACTTCAGTTTTTTAATTTTTGCAAAAAGTTGGAAAAATAGAAATTTGTATGTGTTAGTCTTCAATTACGAAGTTTTTTGAGAAAAAAATGAAAAATGAAGTATTTTGCTCATTTTAGAGAACTATTTTGGACTCTTTTAGAAAAAATGATAATTGATATTTTTGAAGGTGTTTGACTTCAGTTTTTGATTTTTTGCAAAAACTAGGAAAAATAGAACTTTGTATGTGTTAGTCTTCAATCCCGGAGTTTTTTGACAAAAACATGAAAAATGAAGTATTTTGCTCATTTTAGAGAACTATTTTGGTCTTTTTTAGAAAAAATGATAATTGATATTTTTGAAGGTGTTAGACTTCAGTTTTTTATTTTATGCAAAAAATAGGAAAAATAGAAATTTGTATGTGTTAGTCTTCAATCCCGGAGTTTTTTGACAAAAACATGAAAAATGAAGTATTTTTCTCATTTTAGAGAACTATTTTGGTCTTTTTTAGAAAAAATGATAATTGATATTTTTGAAGGTGTTAGACTTCAGTTTTTGATTTTCTGCAAAAAAAATTGGAAAAATTTAAATTTGTATGTGTTAGTCTTCATTCACGGAATTTTTTGAGAAAAACATGAAAAATGAAGTATTTTGCTCATTTTAGAGAACTATTTTGGTCTTTTTTAGAAAAAATTATGATTGATATTTTTGAAGGTGTCAGACTTCAGTTTTTGATTTTATGCAAAAAATAGGAAAAATAGAAATTTGTATGTGTTAGCCTTCAATCCCAGAGTTTTTTGAGAAAAACATGAAAAATGAAGTATTTTGCTCATTTTAGAGAACTATTTTGGTCTTTTTTAGAAAAAATGATAATTGATATTTTTGAAGGTGTTAGACTTCAGTTTTTGATTTTTTGCAAAAAATAGGAAAAATAGAAATTTGTATGTGTTAGTCTTCAATCCCGGAGTTTTTTGACAAAAACATGAAAAATGAAGTATTTTTCTCATTTTAGAGAACTATTTTTGACTCTTTTAGAAAAAAATGATAATTGATATTTTTGAAGGTGTTAGACTTCAGTTTCTGATTTTTTGCAAAAAATAGGAAAAATAGAAATTTGTATGTGTTACTCTTCAATCACGGAGTTTTTTGACAAAAACATGAAAAATGAAGTATTTTGCTCATTTTAGAGAACTATTTTGGTCTTTTTTAGAAAAAATGATAATTGATATTTTTGAAGGTGTTAGACTTAAGTTTTTGATTTTTTGCAAAAAATAGGAAAAATAGAAATTTGTATGTGTTAGTCTTCAATCCTGGAGTTTTTTGAGAAAAACATGAAAAATGAAGTATTTTGCTCATTTTAGAGAACTATTTTGGTCTTTTTTAGTAAAAATGATAATTGATATTTTTGAAGGTGTTAGACTTCAGTTTTTGATCTTATGCAAAAAATAGGAAAAATAGAAATTTGTATGTGTTAGTCTTCAATCCCGGAGTTTTTGGACAAAAACATGAAAAATGAAGTATTTTGCTCATTTTAGAGAACTATTTTGGTCTTTTTTAGAAAAAATGATAATTGATATTTTTGAAGGTGTTAGACTTCAGTTTTTTATTTTCTGCAAAAAATTGGAAAAATTGAAATTTGTATGTGTTAGTCTTCATTCACGGAATTTTTTGAGAAAAACATGAAAAATGAAGTATTTTGCTCATTTTAGAGAACTATTTTGGTCTTTTTTAGAAAAAATGATAATTGATATTTTTGAAGGTGTTAGACTTCAGTTTTTGATTTTATGCAAAAAATAGGAAAAATAGAAATTTGTATGTGTTAGTCTTCAATCCAGGAGTTTTTTGAGAAAAACATGAAAAATGAAGTATTTTGCTCATTTTAGAGAACTATTTTTGTCTTTTTTAGAAAAAATGATAATTGATATTTTTGAAGGTGTTAGACTTCAGTTTTTGATTTTTTGCAAAAAGTTGGAAAAATAGAAATTTGTATGTGTTAGTCTTCAATTACGAAGTTTTTTGAGAAAAAATGAAAAATGAAGTATTTTGCTCATTTTAGAGAACTATTTTGGACTCTTTTAGAAAAAATGATAATTGATATTTTTGAAGGTGTTTGACTTCAGTTTTTGATTTTTTGCAAAAATTAGGAAAAATAGATCTTTGTATGTGTTAGTCTTCAATCCCGGAGTTTTTTGACAAAAACATGAAAAATGAAGTATTTTGCTCATTTTAGAGAACTATTTTGGTCTTTTTTAGAAAAAATGATAATTGATATTTTTGAAGGTGTTAGACTTCAGTTTTTGATTTTATGCAAAAAATAGGAAAAATAGAAATTTGTATGTGTTAGTCTTCAATCCAGGAGTTTTTTGAGAAAAACATGAAAAATGAAGTATTTTGCTCATTTTAGAGAACTATTTTGGTCTTTTTTAGAAAAAATGATAATTGATATTTTTGAAGGTGTTTGACTTCAGTTTTTGATTTTTTGCAAAAAAATAGGAAAAATAGTAATTTGTATGTGTTAGTCTTCAATAACGAAGTTTTTTGAGAAAAAAATGAAAAATGAAGTATTTTCCGCATTTTAGAGAACTATTTTGGACTCTTTTAGAAAAAATGATAATTGATATTTTTGAAGGTGTTAGACTTCAGTTTTTGATATTTTGCAAAAAATAGGAAAAATAGAAATTTGTATGTGTTAGTATTCAATCCCGGAGTTTTTTGAGAAAAACATGAAAAATGAAGTATTTTGCTCATTTTAGAGAACTATTTTGGTCTTTTTTAGAAAAAATGATAATTGATATTTTTGAAGGTGTTAGACTTCAGTTTTTGATTTTATGCAAAAAATAGGAAAAATAGAAATTTGTATGTGTTAGTCTTCAATCCCGGAGTTTTTTGACAAAAACATGAAAAATGAAGTATTTTTCTCATTTTAGAGAACTATTTTGGTCTTTTTTAGAAAAAATGATAATTGATATTTTTGAAGGTGTTAGACTTAAGTTTTTGATTTTTTGCAAAATATAGGAAAAATAGAAATTTGTATGTGTTAGTCTTCAATCCTGGAGTTTTTTGAGAAAAACATGAAAAATGAAGTATTTTGCTCATTTTAGAGAACTATTTTGGTCTTTTTTAGTAAAAATGATAATTGATATTTTTGAAGGTGCTAGACTTCAGTTTTTGATCTTATGCAAAAAATAGGAAAAATAGAAATTTGTATGTGTTAGTCTTCAATCCCGGAGTTTTTGGACAAAAACATGAAAAATGAAGTATTTTGCTCATTTTAGAGAACTATTTTGGTCTTTTTTAGAAAAAATGATAATTGATATTTTTGAAGGTGTTAGACTTCAGTTTTTTATTTTCTGCAAAAAATTGGAAAAATTGAAATTTGTATGTGTTAGTCTTCATTCATGGAATTTTTTGAGAAAAACATGAAAAATGAAGTATTTTGCTCATTTTAGAGAACTATTTTGGTCTTTTTTAGAAAAAATGATAATTGATATTTTTGAAGGTGTTAGACTTCAGTTTTTGATTTTATGCAAAAAATTGGAAAAAAAGAAATTTGTATGTGTTAGTCTTCAATCCAGGAGTTTTTTGAGAAAAACATGAAAAATGAAGTATTTTGTTCATTTTAGAGAACTATTTTTGTCTTTTTTAGAAAAAATGATAATTGATATTTTTGAAGGTGTTAGACTTCAGTTTTTGATTTTTTGCAAAAAGTTGGAAAAATAGAAATTTGTATGTGTTAGTCTTCAATTACGAAGTTTTTTGAGAAAAAAATGAAAAATGAAGTATTTTGCTCATTTTAGAGAACTATTTTGGACTCTTTTAGAAAAAATGATAATTGATATTTTTGAAGGTGTTTGACTTCAGTTTTTGATTTTTTGCAAAAAATAGGAAAAATAGAAATTTGTATGTGTTAGTCTTCAATCCCGGAGTTTTTTGACAAAAACATGAAAAATGAAGTATTTTGCTCATTTTAGAGAACTATTTTGGTCTTTTTTAGAAAAAATGATAATTGATATTTTTGAAGGTGTTAGACTTAAGTTTTTGATTTTTTGCAAAAAATAGGAAAAATAGAAATTTGTATGTGTTAGTCTTCAATCCTGGAGTTTTTTGAGAAAAACATGAAAAATGAAGTATTTTGCTCATTTTAGAGAACTATTTTGGTCTTTTTTAGTAAAAATGATAATTGATATTTTTGAAGGTGTTAGACTTCAGTTTTTGATCTTATGCAAAAAATAGGAAAAATAGAAATTTGTATGTGTTAGTCTTCAATCCCGGAGTTTTTGGACAAAAACATGAAAAATGAAGTATTTTGCTCAGTTTAGAGAACTATTTTGGTCATTTTTAGAAAAAATGATAATTGATATTTTTCAAGGTGTTAGACTTCAGTTTTTTATTTTCTGCAAAAAATTGGAAAAATTGAAATTTGTATGTGTTAGTCTTCATTCACGGAATTTTTTGAGAAAAACATGAAAAATGAAGTATTTTGCTCATTTTAGAGAACTATTTTGGTCTTTTTTAGAAAAAATGATAATTGATATTTTTGAAGGTGTTAGACTTCAGTTTTTGATTTTATGCAAAAAATAGGAAAAATAGAAATTTGTATGTGTTAGTCTTCAATCCAGGAGTTTTTTGAGAAAAACATGAAAAATGAAGTATTTTGCTCATTTTAGAGAACTATTTTTGTCTTTTTTAGAAAAAATGATAATTGATATTTTTGAAGGTGTTAGACTTCAGTTTTTGATTTTTTGCAAAAAGTTGGAAAAATAGAAATTTGTATGTGTTAGTCTTCAATTACGAAGTTTTTTGAGAAAAAAATGAAAAATGAAGTATTTTGCTCATTTTAGAGAACTATTTTGGACTCTTTTAGAAAAAATGATAATTGATATTTTTGAAGTTGTTTGACTTCAGTTTTTGATTTTTTGCAAAAAATAGGAAAAATAGAACTTTGTATGTGTTAGTTTTCAATCCCGGAGTTTTTTGACAAAAACATGAAAAATGAAGTATTTTGCTCATTTTAGAGAACTATTTTGGTCTTTTTTAGAAAAAATGATAATTGATATTTTTGAAGGTGTTAGACTTCAGTTTTTGATTTTATGCAAAAAATAGGAAAAATAGAAATTTGTATGTGTTAGTCTTCAATCCAGGAGTTTTTTGAGAAAAACATGAAAAATGAAGTATTTTGCTCATTTTAGAGAACTATTTTGGTCTTTTTTTGAAAAAATGATAATTGATATTTTTGAAGGTGTTTGACTTCAGTTTTTGATTTTTTGCAAAAAATAGGAAAAATAGTAATTTGTATGTGTTAGTCTTCAATCCCGGAGTTTTTTGAGAAAAACATGAAAAATGAAGTATTTTGCTCATTTTAGAGAACTATTTTGATCTTTTTTAGAAAAAATGATAATTGATATTTTTGAAGGTGTTAGACTTCAGTTTTTGATTTTTTTAAAAAAATAAGAAAAATAGAAATTTGTATGGGTTAGTCTTCAATCACGAAGTTTTTTGAGAAAAAACATGAAAAATGAAGTATTTTGCTCATTTTAGAGAACTATTTTGGTCTTTTTTAGAAAAAATGATGATTGATATTTTTGAAGGTGTCAGACTTCAGTTTTTGATTTTATGCAAAAAATAGGAAAAATAGAAATTTGTATGTGTTAGTCTTCAATCCCGGAGTTTTTTGAGAAAAACATGAAAAATGAAGTATTTTGCTCATTTTAGAGAACTATTTTGGACTTTTTTAGAAAAAATGATAATTGATATTTTTGAAGGTGTTAGACTTCAGTTTTTGATTTTTTGCAAAAAATAGGAAATATAGAAATTTGTATGTGTTAGTCTTCAATCCTGGAGTTTTTTGAGAAAAACATGAAAAATGAAGTATTTTGCTCATTTTAGAGAACTATATTGGTCTTTTTTAGAAAAAATGATAATTGATATTTTTGAAGGTGTTAGACTTCAGTTTTTGATTTTATGCAAAAAATAGGAAAAATAGAAATTTGTATGTGTTAGTCTTCAATCCCGGAGTTTTTTGACAAAAACATGAAAAATGAAGTATTTTTCTCATTTTAGAGAACTATTTTGGTCTTTTTTAGAAAAAATGATAATTGATATTTTTGAAGGTGTTAGACTTCAGTTTTTGATTTTATTCAAAAAATAGGAAAAATAGAAATTTGTATGTGTTAGTCTTCAATCCCGGAGTTTTTTGAGAAAAACATGAAAAATGAAGCATTTTGCTCATTTTAGAGAACTATTTTGGTCTTTTTTAGAAAAAATGATAATTGATATTTTTGAAGGTGTTAGACTTCAGTTTTTGATTTTTTGCAAAAAATAGGAAAAATAGAAATTTGTATGTGTTAGTCTTCAATCCCGGAGTTTTTTGACAAAAACATGAAAAATGAAGTATTTTTCTCATTTTAGAGAACTATTTTGGTCTTTTTTAGAAAAAATGATAATTGATATTTTTGAAGGTGTTAGACTTCAGTTTTTGATTTTTTGCAAAAAATAGGAAAAATAGAAATTTGTATGTGTTAGTCTTCAATCACGGAGTTTTTTGACAAAAACATGAAAAATGAAGTATTTTGCTCATTTTAGAGAACTATTTTGGTCTTTTTTAGAAAAAATGATAATTGATATTTTTGAAGGTGTGTTAGACTTAAGTTTTTGATTTTTTGCAAAAAATAGGAAAAATAGAAATTTGTATGTGTTAGTCTTCAATCCTGGAGTTTTTTGAGAAAAACATGAAAAATGAAGTATTTTGCTCATTTTAGAGAACTATTTTGGTCTTTTTTAGAAAAAATGATAATTGATATTTGTGAAGGTGTTAGACTTCAGTTTTTGATCTTATGCAAAAAATAGGAGAAATAGAAATTTGTATGTGTTAGTCTTCAATCCCGGAGTTTTTGGACAAAAACATGAAAAATGAAGTATTTTGCTCATTTTAGAGAACTATTTTGGTTTTTTTTAGAAAAAATGATAATTGATATTTTTGAAGGTGTTAGACTTCAGTTTTTTATTTTCTGCAAAAAATTGGAAAAATTGAAATTTGTATGTGTTAGTCTTCATTCACGGAATATTTTGAGAAAAACATGAAAAATGAAGTATTTTGCTCATTTTAGAGAACTATTTTGGTCTTTTTTAGAAAAAATGATAATTGATATTTTTGAAGGTGTTAGACTTCAGTTTTTGATTTTATGCAAAAAATAGGAAAAATAGAAATTTGTATGTGTTAGTCTTCAATCCAGGAGTTTTTTGAGAACAACATGAAAAATGAAGTATTTTGCTCATTTTAGAGAACTATTTTGGTCTTTTTTAGAAAAAATGATAATTGATATTTTTGAAGGTGTTAGACTTCAGTTTTTGATTTTTTGCAAAAAGTTGGAAAAATAGAAATTTGTATGTGTTAGTCTTCAATTACGAAGTTTTTTGAGAAAAAAATGAAAAATGAAGTATTTTGCTCATTTTAAAGAACTATTTTGGACTCTTTTAGGAAAAATGATAATTGATATTTTTGAAGGTGTTTGACTTCAGTTTTTGATTTTTTGCAAAAAATAGGAAAAATAGAACTTTGTATGTGTTAGTCTTCAATCCCGGAGTTTTTTGATAAAAACATGAAAAATGAAGTATTTTGCTCATTTTAGAGAACTATTTTGGTCTTTTTTAGAAAAAATGATAATTGATATTTTTGAAGGTGTTAGACTTCAGTTTTTGATTTTATGCAAAAAATAGGAAAAATAGAAATTTGTATGTGTTAGTCTTCAATCCAGGAGTTTTTTGAGAAAAACATGAAAAATGAAGTATTTTGCTCATTTTAGAGAACTATTTTGGTCTTTTTTAGAAAAAATGATAATTGATATTTTTGAAGGTGTTTGACTTCAGTTTTTGATTTTTTGCAAAAAATAGGAAAAATAGTAATTTGTATGTGTTAGTCTTCAATCACGAAGTTTTTTGAGAAAAAAATGAAAAATGAAGTATTTTCCGCATTTTAGAGAACTATTTTGGACTCTTTTAGAAAAAATGATAATTGATATTTTTGAAGGTGTTAGACTTCAGTTTTTGATATTTTGCAAAAAATAGGAAAAATAGAAATTTGTATGTGTTAGTATTCAATCCCGGAGTTTTTTGAGAAAAACATGAAAAATGAAGTATTTTGCTCATTTTAGAGAAGTATTTTGGTCTTTTTTAGAAAAAATGATAATTGATATTTTTGAAGGTGATAGACTTCAGTTTTTGATTTTATGCAAAAAAAATAGGAAAAATAGAAATTTGTATGTGTTAGTCTTCAATCCCGGAGTTTTTTGACAAAAACATGAAAAATGAAGTATTTTGCTCATTTTAGAGAACTATTTTGGTATTTTTTAGAAAAAATGATAATTGATATTTTTGAAGGTGTTTGACTTCAGTTTTTTATTTTTTGCAAAAAATAGGAAAAATAGTAATTTGTATGTGTTAGTCTTCAATCACGAAGTTTTTTGAGAAAAAAATGAAAAATGAAGTATTTTCCGCATTTTAGAGAACTATTTTGGACTCTTTTAGAAAAAATGATAATTGATATTTTTGAAGGTGTTAGACTTCAGTTTTTGATATTTTGCAAAAAATAGGAAAAATAGAAATTTGTATGTGTTAGTATTCAATCCCGGAGTTTTTTGAGAAAAACATGAAAAATGAAGTATTTTGCTCATTTTAGAGAACTATTTTGGTCTTTTTTAGAAAAAATGATAATTGATATTTTTGAAGGTGTTAGACTTCAGTTTTTTATTTTATGCAAAAAATAGGAAAAATAGAAATTTGTATGTGTTAGTCTTCAATCCCGGAGTTTTTTGACAAAAACATGAAAAATGAAGTATTTTTCTCATTTTAGAGAACTATTTTGGTCTTTTTTAGAAAAAATGATCATTGATATTTTTGAAGGTGTTAGACTTCAGTTTTTGATTTTTTTGCAAAAAATAGGAAAAATAGAAATTTGTATGTGTTAGTCTTCAATCCTGGAGTTTTTTGAGAAAAACATGAAAAATGAAGTATTTTGCTCATTTTAGAGAACTATTTTGGTCTTTTTTAGAAAAATTGATAATTGATATTTTTGAAGGTGTTAGACTTCAGTTTTTGATTTTATGCAAAAAATAGGAAAAATAGAAATTTGTATGTGTTAGTCTTCAATCCCGGAGTATTTTGAGAAAAACATGAAAAATGAAGTATTTTGATCAGTTTAGAGAACTATTTTGGTCTTTTTTAGAAAAAATGATAATTGATATTTTTGAAGGTGTTAGACTTCAGTTTTTGATTTTCTGCAAAAAAAATTGGAAAAATTTAAATTTGTATGTGTTAGTCTTCATTCACGGAATTTTTTGAGAAAAACATAAAAAATGAAGTATTTTGCTCATTTTAGAGAACTATTTTGGTCTTTTTTAGAAAAAATGATGATTGATATTTTTGAAGGTGTCAGACTTCAGTTTTTGATTTTATGCAAAAAATAGGAAAAATAGAAATTTGTATGTGTTAGTCTTCAATCCCAGAGTTTTTTGAGAAAAACATGAAAAAAGAAGTATTTTGCTCATTTTAGAGAACTATTTTGGTCTTTTTTAGAAAAAATGATAATTGATATTTTTGAAGGTGTTAGACTTCAGTTTTTGATTTTTTGCAAAAAATAGGAAAAATAGAAATTTGTATGTGTTAGTCTTCAATCCTGGAGTTTTTTGAGAAAAACATGAAAAATGAAGTATTTTGCTCATTTTAGAGAACTATTTTGGTCTTTTTTAGAAAAAATGATAATTGATATTTTTGAAGGTGTTAGACTTCAGTTTTTGATTTTATACAAAAAATAGGAAAAATAGAAATTTGTATGTGTTAGTCTTCAATCCCGGAGTTTTTTGACAAAAACATGAAAAATGAAGTATTTTGCTCATTTTAGAGAACTATTTTGGTCTTTTTTAGAAAAAATGATAATTGATATTTTTGAAGGTGTTAGACTTGAGTTTTTTATTTTTTGCAAAAAGTTGGAAAAATAGAAATTTGTATGTGTTAGTCTTCAATTACGAAGTTTTTTGAGAAAAAAATGAAAAATGAAGTATTTTGCTCATTTTAGAGAATTATTTTGGACTCTTTTAGAAAAAATGATAATTGATATTTTTGAAGGTGTTTGACTTCAGTTTTTGATTTTTTGCAAAAACTTGGAAAAATAGAACTTTGTATGTGTTAGTCTTCAATCCCGGAGTTTTTTGACAAAAACATGAAAAATGAAGTATTTTGCTCATTTTAGAGAACTATTTTGGTCTTTTTTAGAAAAAATGATAATTGATATTTTTGAAGGTGTTAGACTTCAGTTTAAATTTGTATGTGTTAGTATTCAATCTCGGAGTTTTTTGAGAAAAACATGAAAAATGAAGTATTTTGCCCATTTTAGAGAACTATTTTGGTCTTTTTTAGAAAAAAGGATAATTGATATTTTTGAAGGTGTTAGATTTCAGTTTTTGATTTTATTCAAAAAATAGGAAAAATAGAAATTTGTATGTGTTAGTCTTCAATCCCGGAGTTTTTTTGACAAAAACATGAAAAATGAAGTATTTTTCTCATTTTAGAGAACTATTTTGGTCTTTTTTAGAAAAAATGATCATTGATATTTTTGAAGGTGTTAGACTTCAGTTTTTGATTTTATGCAAAAAATAGGAAAAATAGAAATTTGTATGTGTTAGTCTTCAATCCAGGAGTTTTTTGAGAACAACATGAAAAATGAAGTATTTTGCTCATTTTAGAGAACTATTTTGGTCTTTTTTAGAAAAAATGATAATTGATATTTTTGAAGGTGTTAGACTTCAGTTTTTGATTTTTTGCAAAAAGTTGGAAAAATAGAAATTTGTATGTGTTAGTCTTCAATTACGAAGTTTTTTGAGAAAAAAATGAAAAATGAAGTATTTTGCTCATTTTAAAGAACTATTTTGGACTCTTTTAGGAAAAATGATAATTGATATTTTTGAAGGTGTTTGACTTCAGTTTTTGATTTTTTGCAAAAAATAGGAAAAATAGAACTTTGTATGTGTTAGTCTTCAATCCCGGAGTTTTTTGACAAAAACATGAAAAATGAAGTATTTTGCTCATTTTAAAGAACTATTTTGGTCTTTTTTAGAAAAAATGATAATTGATATTTTTGAAGGTGTTAGACTTCAGTTTTTGATTTTATGCAAAAAATAGGAAAAATAGAAATTTGTATGTGTTAGTCTTCAATCCAGGAGTTTTTTGAGAAAAACATGAAAAATGAAGTATTTTGCTCATTTTAGAGAACTATTTTGGTCTTTTTTAGAAAAAATGATAATTGATATTTTTGAAGGTGTTTGACTTCAGTTTTTGATTTTTTGCAAAAAATAGGAAAAATAGTAATTTGTATGTGTTAGTCTTCAATCACGAAGTTTTTTGAGAAAAAAATGAAAAATGAAGTATTTTCCGCATTTTAGAGAACTATTTTGGACTCTTTTAGAAAAAATGATAATTGATATTTTTGAAGGTGTTAGACTTCAGTTTTTGATATTTTGCAAAAAATAGGAAAAATAGAAATTTGTATGTGTTAGTATTCAATCCCGGAGTTTTTTGAGAAAAACATGAAAAATGAAGTATTTTGCTCATTTTAGAGAACTATTTTGGTCTTTTTTAGAAAAAATGATAATTGATATTTTTGAAGGTGTTAGACTTCAGTTTTTGATTTTATGCAAAAAAAATAGGAAAAATAGAAATTTGTATGTGTTAGTCTTCAATCCCGGAGTTTTTTGACAAAAACATGAAAAATGAAGTATTTTGCTCATTTTAGAGAACTATTTTGGTCTTTTTTAGAAAAAATGATAATTGATATTTTTGAAGGTGTTTGACTTCAGTTTTTTATTTTTTGCAAAAAATAGGAAAAATAGTAATTTGTATGTGTTAGTCTTCAATCACGAAGTTTTTTGAGAAAAAAATGAAAAATGAAGTATTTTCCGCATTTTAGAGAACTATTTTGGACTCTTTTAGAAAAAATGATAATTGATATTTTTGAAGGTGTTAGACTTCAGTTTTTGATATTTTGCAAAAAATAGGAAAAATAGAAATTTGTATGTGTTAGTATTCAATCCCGGAGTTTTTTGAGAAAAACATGAAAAATGAAGTATTTTGCTCATTTTAGAGAACTATTTTGGTCTTTTTTAGAAAAAATGATAATTGATATTTTTGAAGGTGTTAGACTTCAGTTTTTTATTTTATGCAAAAAATAGGAAAAATAGAAATTTGTATGTGTTAGTCTTCAATCCCGGAGTTTTTTGACAAAAACATGAAAAATGAAGTATTTTGCTCATTTTAGAGAACTATTTTGGTCTTTTTTAGAAAAAATGATCATTGATATTTTTGAAGGTGTTAGACTTCAGTTTTTGATTTTTTTGCAAAAAATAGGAAAAATAGAAATTTGTATGTGTTAGTCTTCAATCCTGGAGTTTTTTGAGAAAAACATGAAAAATGAAGTATTTTGCTCATTTTAGAGAACTATTTTGGTCTTTTTTAGAAAAATTGATAATTGATATTTTTGAAGGTGTTAGACTTCAGTTTTTGATTTTATGCAAAAAATAGGAAAAATAGAAATTTGTATGTGTTAGTCTTCAATCCCGGAGTTTTTTGAGAAAAACATGAAAAATGAAGTATTTTGATCAGTTTAGAGAACTATTTTGGTCTTTTTTAGAAAAAATGATAATTGATATTTTTGAAGGTGTTAGACTTCAGTTTTTGATTTTCTGCAAAAAAAATTGGAAAAATTTTAATTTGTATGTGTTAGTCTTCATTCACGGAATTTTTTGAGAAAAACATGAAAAATGAAGTATTTTGCTCATTTTAGAGAACTATTTTGGTCTTTTTTAGAAAAAATGATGATTGATATTTTTGAAGGTGTCAGACTTCAGTTTTTGATTTTATGCAAAAAATAGGAAAAATAGAAATTTGTATGTGTTAGTCTTCAATCCCAGAGTTTTTTGAGAAAAACATGAAAAAAGAAGTATTTTGCTCATTTTAGAGAACTATTTTGGTCTTTTTTAGAAAAAATGATAATTGATATTTTTGAAGGTGTTAGACTTCAGTTTTTGATTTTTTGCAAAAAATAGGAAAAATAGAAATTTGTATGTGTTAGTCTTCAATCCTGGAGTTTTTTGAGAAAAACATGAAAAATGAAGTATTTTGCTCATTTTAGAGAACTATTTTGGTCTTTTTTAGAAAAAATGATAATTGATATTTTTGAAGGTGTTAGACTTCAGTTTTTGATTTTATGCAAAAAATAGGAAAAATAGAAATTTGTATGTGTTAGTCTTCAATCCCGGAGTTTTTTGAGAAAAACATGAAAAATGAAGTATTTTGCTCATTTTAGAGAACTATTTTGGTCTTTTTTAGAAAAAATGATAATTGATATTTTTGAAGGTGTTAGACTTCAGTTTTTGATTTTATTCAAAAAATAGGAAAAATAGAAATTTGTATGTGTTAGTCTTCAATCCCGGAGTTTTTTTTGACAAAAACATGAAAAATGAAGTATTTTTCTCATTTTAGAGAACTATTTTGGTCTTTTTTAGAAAAAATGATCATTGATATTTTTGAAGGTGTTAGACTTCAGTTTTTGATTTTTTGCAAAAAGTTGGTAAAATAGAAATTTGTATGTGTTAGTCTTCAATTACGAAGTTTTTTGAGAAAAAAATGAAAAATGAAGTATTTTGCTCATTTTAGAGAACTATTTTGGACTCTTTTAAAAAAAATGATAATTGATATTTTTGAAGGTGTTTGACTTCAGTTTTTGATTTTTTGCAAAAACTAGGAAAAATAGAACTTTGTATGTGTTAGTCTTCAATCCCGGAGTTTTTTGACAAAAACATGAAAAATGAAGTATTTTGCTCATTTTAGAGAACTATTTTGGTCTTTTTTAGAAAAAATGATAATTGATATTTTTGAAGGTGTTAGACTTCAGTTTTTGATATTTTGCAAAAAAATAGGAAAAATAGAAATTTGTATGTGTTAGTATTCAATCCCGGAGTTTTTTGAGAAAAACATGAAAAATGAAGTATTTTGCTCATTTTAGAGAACTATTTTGGTCTTTTTTAGAAAAATTGATAATTGATATTTTTGAAGGTGTTAGACTTCAGTTTTTGATTTTATGCAAAAAATAGGAAAAATAGAAATTTGTATGTGTTAGTCTTCAATCCCGGAGTTTTTTGAGAAAAACATGAAAAATGAAGTATTTTGATCAGTTTAGAGAACTATTTTGGTCTTTTTTAGAAAAAATGATAATTGATATTTTTGAAGGTGTTAGACTTCAGTTTTTGATTTTCTGCAAAAAAAATTGGAAAAATTTAAATTTGTAAGTGTTAGTCTTCATTCACGGAATTTTTTGAGAAAAACATGAAAAATGAAGTATTTTGCTCATTTTAGAGAACTATTTTGGTCTTTTTTAGAAAAAATGATGATTGATATTTTTGAAGGTGTCAGACTTCAGTTTTTGATTTTATGCAAAAAATAGGAAAAATAGAAATTTGTATGTGTTAGTCTTCAATCCCAGAGTTTTTTGAGAAAAACATGAAAAAAGAAGTATTTTGCTCATTTTAGAGAACTATTTTGGTCTTTTTTAGAAAAAATGATAATTGATATTTTTGAAGGTGTTAGACTTCAGTTTTTGATTTTTTGCAAAAAATAGGAAAAATAGAAATTTGTATGTGTTAGTCTTCAATCCTGGAGTTTTTTGAGAAAAACATGAAAAATGAAGTATTTTGCTCATTTTAGAGAACTATTTTGGTCTTTTTTAGAAAAAATGATAATTGATATTTTTGAAGGTGTTAGACTTCAGTTTTTGATTTTATGCAAAAAATAGGAAAAATAGAAATTTGTATGTGTTAGTCTTCAATCCCGGAGTTTTTTGAGAAAAACATGAAAAATGAAGTATTTTGCTCATTTTAGAGAACTATTTTGGTCTTTTTTAGAAAAAATGATAATTGATATTTTTGAAGGTGTTAGACTTCAGTTTTTGATTTTATTCAAAAAATAGGAAAAATAGAAATTTGTATGTGTTAGTCTTCAATCCCGGAGTTTTTTTTGACAAAAACATGAAAAATGAAGTATTTTTCTCATTTTAGAGAACTATTTTGGTCTTTTTTAGCAAAAATGATCATTGATATTTTTGAAGGTGTTAGACTTCAATTTTTGATTTTTTGCAAAAAAATAGGAAAAATAGAACTTTGTATGTGTTAGTCTTCAATCCCGGAGTTTTTTGACAAAAACATGAAAAATGAAGTATTTTTCTCATTTTAGAGAACTATTTTGGTCTTTTTTAGAAAAAATGATAATTGATATTTTTGAAGGTGTTAGACTTGAGTTTTTTATTTTTTGCAAAAAGTTGGTAAAATAGAAATTTGTATGTGTTAGTCTTCAATTACGAAGTTTTTTGAGAAAAAAATGAAAAATGAAGTATTTTGCTCATTTTAGAGAACTATTTTGGACTCTTTTAGAAAAAATGATAATTGATATTTTTGAAGGTGTTTGACTTCAGTTTTTGATTTTTTGCAAAAACTAGGAAAAATAGAACTTTGTATGTGTTAGTCTTCAATCCCGGAGTTTTTTGACAAAAACATGAAAAATGAAGTATTTTGCTCATTTTAGAGAACTATTTTGGTCTTTTTTAGAAAAAATGATAATTGATATTTTTGAAGGTGTTAGACTTCAGTTTTTGATATTTTGCAAAAAAATAGGAAAAATAGAAATTTGTATGTGTTAGTATTCAATCCCGGAGTTTTTTGAGAAAAACATGAAAAATGAAGTATTTTGCTCATTTTAGAGAACTATTTTGGTCTTTTTTAGAAAAATTGATAATTGATATTTTTGAAGGTGTTAGACTTCAGTTTTTGATTTTATGCAAAAAATAGGAAAAATAGAAATTTGTATGTGTTAGTCTTCAATCCCGGAGTTTTTTGAGAAAAACATGAAAAATGAAGTATTTTGATCAGTTTAGAGAACTATTTTGGTCTTTTTTAGAAAAAATGATAATTGATATTTTTGAAGGTGTTAGACTTCAGTTTTTGATTTTCTGCAAAAAAAATTGGAAAAATTTAAATTTGTATGTGTTAGTCTTCATTCACGGAATTTTTTGAGAAAAACATGAAAAATGAAGTATTTTGCTCATTTTAGAGAACTATTTTGGTCTTTTTTAGAAAAAATGATGATTGATATTTTTGAAGGTGTCAGACTTCAGTTTTTGATTTTATGCAAAAAATAGGAAAAATAGAAATTTGTATGTGTTAGTCTTCAATCCCAGAGTTTTTTGAGAAAAACATGAAAAAAGAAGTATTTTGCTCATTTTAGAGAACTATTTTGGTCTTTTTTAGAAAAAATGATAATTGATATTTTTGAAGGTGTTAGACTTCAGTTTTTGATTTTCTGCAAAAAAAATTGGAAAAATTTAAATTTGTATGTGTTAGTCTTCATTCACGGAATTTTTTGAGAAAAACATGAAAAATGAAGTATTTTGCTCATTTTAGAGAACTATTTTGGTCTTTTTTAGAAAAAATGATGATTGATATTTTTGAAGGTGTCAGACTTCAGTTTTTGATTTTATGCAAAAAATAGGAAAAATAGAAATTTGTATGTGTTAGTCTTCAATCCCAGAGTTTTTTGAGAAAAACATGAAAAAAGAAGTATTTTGCTCATTTTAGAGAACTATTTTGGTCTTTTTTAGAAAAAATGATAATTGATATTTTTGAAGGTGTTAGACTTCAGTTTTTGATTTTTTGCAAAAAATAGGAAAAATAGAAATTTGTATGTGTTAGTCTTCAATCCTGGAGTTTTTTGAGAAAAACATGAAAAATGAAGTATTTTGCTCATTTTAGAGAACTATTTTGGTCTTTTTTAGAAAAAATGATAATTGATATTTTTGAAGGTGTTAGACTTCAGTTTTTGATTTTATGCAAAAAATAGGAAAAATAGAAATTTGTATGTGTTAGTCTTCAATCCCGGAGTTTTTTGAGAAAAACATGAAAAATGAAGTATTTTGCTCATTTTAGAGAACTATTTTGGTCTTTTTTAGAAAAAATGATAATTGATATTTTTGAAGGTGTTAGACTTCAGTTTTTGAGTTTATTCAAAAAATAGGAAAAATAGAAATTTGTATGTGTTAGTCTTCAATCCCGGAGTTTTTTGAGAAAATCATGAAAAATGAAGTATTTTGCTCATTTTAGAGAACTATTTTGGTCTTTTTTACAAAAAATGATAATTGATATTTTTGAAGGTGTTAGACTTCAGTTTTTGATTTTCTGCAAAAAAAATTGGAAAAATTTAAATTTGTATGTGTTAGTCTTCATTCACGGAATTTTTTGAGAAAAACATGAAAAATGAAGTATTTTGCTCATTTTAGAGAACTATTTTGGTCTTTTTTAGAAAAAATGATGATTGATATTTTTGAAGGTGTCAGACTTCAGTTTTTGATTTTATGCAAAAAATAGGAAAAATAGAAATTTGTATGTGTTAGTCTTCAATCCCAGAGTTTTTTGAGAAAAACATGAAAAAAGAAGTATTTTGCTCATTTTAGAGAACTATTTTGGTCTTTTTTAGAAAAAATGATAATTGATATTTTTGAAGGTGTTAGACTTCAGTTTTTGATTTTCTGCAAAAAAAATTGGAAAAATTTAAATTTGTATGTGTTAGTCTTCATTCACGGAATTTTTTGAGAAAAACATGAAAAATGAAGTATTTTGCTCATTTTAGAGAACTATTTTGGTCTTTTTTAGAAAAAATGATGATTGATATTTTTGAAGGTGTCAGACTTCAGTTTTTGATTTTATGCAAAAAATAGGAAAAATAGAAATTTGTATGTGTTAGTCTTCAATCCCAGAGTTTTTTGAGAAAAACATGAAAAAAGAAGTATTTTGCTCATTTTAGAGAACTATTTTGGTCTTTTTTAGAAAAAATGATAATTGATATTTTTGAAGGTGTTAGACTTCAGTTTTTGATTTTTTGCAAAAAATAGGAAAAATAGAAATTTGTATGTGTTAGTCTTCAATCCTGGAGTTTTTTGAGAAAAACATGAAAAATGAAGTATTTTGCTCATTTTAGAGAACTATTTTGGTCTTTTTTAGAAAAAATGATAATTGATATTTTTGAAGGTGTTAGACTTCAGTTTTTGATTTTATGCAAAAAATAGGAAAAATAGAAATTTGTATGTGTTAGTCTTCAATCCCGGAGTTTTTTGAGAAAAACATGAAAAATGAAGTATTTTGCTCATTTTAGAGAACTATTTTGGTCTTTTTTAGAAAAAATGATAATTGATATTTTTGAAGGTGTTAGACTTCAGTTTTTGATTTTATTCAAAAAATAGGAAAAATAGAAATTTGTATGTGTTAGTCTTCAATCCCGGAGTTTTTTTGACAAAAACATGAAAAATGAAGTATTTTTCTCATTTTAGAGAACTATTTTGGTCTTTTTTAGAAAAAATGATCATTGATATTTTTGAAGGTGTTAGACTTCAGTTTTTGATTTTTTGCAAAAAAATAGGAAAAATAGAACTTTGTATGTGTTAGTCTTCAATCCCGGAGTTTTTTGACAAAAACATGAAAAATGAAGTATTTTGCTCATTTTAGAGAACTATTTTGGTCTTTTTTAGAAAAAATGATAATTGATATTTTTGAAGGTGTTAGACTTGAGTTTTTTATTTTTTGCAAAAAGTTGGAAAAATAGAAATTTGTATGTGTTAGTCTTCAATTACGAAGTTTTTTGAGAAAAAAATGAAAAATGAAGTATTTTGCTCATTTTAGAGAACTATTTTGGACTCTTTTAGAAAAAATGATAATTGATATTTTTGAAGGTGTTTGACTTCAGTTTTTGATTTTTTGCAAAAACTAGGAAAAATAGAACTTTGTATGTGTTAGTCTTCAATCCCGGAGTTTTTTGACAAAAACATGAAAAATGAAGTATTTTGCTCATTTTAGAGAACTATTTTGGTCTTTTTTAGAAAAAATGATAATTGATATTTTTGAAGGTGTTAGACTTCAGTTTTTGATATTTTGCAAAAAATAGGAAAAATTGAAATTTGTATGTGTTAGTATTCAATCCCGGAGTTTTTTGAGAAAAACATGAAAAATGAAGTATTTTGCTCATTTTAGAGAACTATTTTGGTCTTTTTTAGAAAAAATGATAATTGATATTTTTGAAGGTGTTAGACTTCAGTTTTTGATTTTATTCAAAAAATTGGAAAAATAGAAATTTGTATGTGTTAGTCTTCAATCCCGGAGTTTTTTTGACAAAAACATGAAAAATGAAGTATTTTTCTCATGTTAGAGAACTATTTTGGTCTTTTTTAGAAAAAATGATCATTGATATTTTTGAAGGTGTTAGACTTCAGTTTTTGATTTTATGCAAAAAAATAGGAAAAATAGAAATTTGTATGTGTTAGTCTTCAATCCAGGAGTTTTTTGAGAAAAACATGAAAAATGAAGTATTTTGCTCCTTTTAGAGAACTATTTTGGTCTTTTTTAGAAAAAATGATAATTGATATTTTTGAAGGTGTTTGACTTCAGTTTTTGATTTTTTGCAAAAAATAGGAAAAATAGAAATTTGTATGTGTTAGTCTTCAATACTGGAGTTTTTTGAGAAAAACATGAAAAATGAAGTATTTTGCTCATTTTAGAGAACTATTTTGGTCTTTTTTAGAAAAAATGATAATTGATATTTTTGAAGGTGTTAGACTTCAGTTTTTGATTTTATGCAAAAAATAGGAAAAATAGAAATTTGTATGTGTTAGTCTTCAATCCCGGAGTTTTTTGAGAAAAACATGAAAAATGAAGTATTTTGCTCATTTTAGAGAACTATTTTGGTCTTTTTTAGAAAAAATGATAATTGATATTTTTGAAGGTGTTAGACTTCGGTTTTTGATTTTATTCAAAAAATAGGAAAAATAGAAATTTGTATGTGTTAGTCTTCAATCCCGGAGTTTTTTTGACAAAAACATGAAAAATGAAGTATTTTTCTCATTTTAGAGAACTATTTTGGTCTTTTTTAGAAAAAATGATCATTGATATTTTTGAAGGTGTTAGACTTCAGTTTTTGATTTTTTGCAAAAAAATAGGAAAAATAGAACTTTGTATGTGTTAGTCTTCAATCCCGGAGTTTTTTGACAAAAACATGAAAAATGAAGTATTTTTCTCATTTTAGAGAACTATTTTGGTCTTTTTTAGAAAAAATGATAATTGATATTTTTGAAGGTGTTAGACTTGAGTTTTTTATTTTTTGCAAAAAGTTGGTAAAATAGAAATTTGTATGTGTTAGTCTTCAATTACGATGTTTTTTGAGAAAAAAATGAAAAATGAAGTATTTTGCTCATTTTAGAGAACTATTTTGGACTCTTTTAGAAAAAATGATAATTGATATTTTTGAAGGTGTTTGACTTCAGTTTTTGATTTTTTGCAAAAACTAGGAAAAATAGAACTTTGTATGTCTTAGTCTTCAATCCCGGAGTTTTTTGAGAAAAACATGTAAAATGAAGTATTTTGCTCATTTTTGAGAACTATTTTGGTCTTTTTTAGAAAAAATGATAATTGATATTTTTGAAGGTGTTAGACTTCAGTTTTTGATTTTATGCAAAAAATAGGAAAAATAGAAATTTGTATGTGTTAGTCTTCAATCCCGGAGTTTTTTGAGAAAAACATGAAAAATGAAGTATTTTGATCAGTTTAGAGAACTATTTTGGTCTTTTTTAGAAAAAATGATAATTGATATTTTTGAAGGTGTTAGACTTCAGTTTTTGATTTTCTGCAAAAAAAATTGGAAAAATTTAAATTTGTATGTGTTAGTCTTCATTCACGGAATTTTTTGAGAAAAACATGAAAAATGAAGTATTTTGCTCATTTTAGAGAACTATTTTGGTCTTTTTTAGAAAAAATGATGATTGATATTTTTGAAGGTGTCAGACTTCAGTTTTTGATTTTATGCAAAAAATAGGAAAAATAGAAATTTGTATGTGTTAGTCTTCAATCCCAGAGTTTTTTGAGAAAAACATGAAAAAAGAAGTATTTTGCTCATTTTAGAGAACTATTTTGGTCTTTTTTAGAAAAAATGATAATTGATATTTTTGAAGGTGTTAGACTTCAGTTTTTGATTTTTTGCAAAAAATAGGAAAAATAGAAATTTGTATGTGTTAGTCTTCAATCCTGGAGTTTTTTGAGAAAAACATGAAAAATGAAGTATTTTGCTCATTTTAGAGAACTATTTTGGTCTTTTTTAGAAAAAATGATAATTGATATTTTTGAAGGTGTTAGACTTCAGTTTTTGATTTTATGCAAAAAATAGGAAAAACAGAAATTTGTATGTGTTAGTCTTCAATCCCGGAGTTTTTTGAGAAAAACATGAAAAATGAAGTATTTTGCTCATTTTAGAGAACTATTTTGGTCTTTTTTAGAAAAAATGATAATTGATATTTTTGAAGGTGTTAGACTTCAGTTTTTGATTTTATTCAAAAAATAGGAAAAATAGAAATTTGTATGTGTTAGTCTTCAATCCCGGAGTTTTTTTGACAAAAACATGAAAAATGAAGTATTTTTCTCATTTTAGAGAACTATTTTGGTCTTTTTTAGAAAAAATGATCATTGATATTTTTGAAGGTGTTAGACTTCAGTTTTTGATTTTTTGCAAAAAAATAGGAAAAATAGAACTTTGTATGTGTTAGTCTTCAATCCCGGAGTTTTTTGACAAAAACATGAAAAATGAAGTATTTTGCTCATTTTAGAGAACTATTTTGGTCTTTTTTAGAAAAAATGATAATTGATATTTTTGAAGGTGTTAGACTTGAGTTTTTTATTTTTTGCAAAAAGTTGGAAAAATAGAAATTTGTATGTGTTAGTCTTCAATTACGAAGTTTTTTGAGAAAAAAATGAAAAATGAAGTATTTTGCTCATTTTAGAGAACTATTTTGGACTCTTTTAGAAAAAATGATAATTGATATTTTTGAAGGTGTTTGACTTCAGTTTTTGATTTTTTGCAAAAACTAGGAAAAATAGAACTTTGTATGTGTTAGTCTTCAATCCCGGAGTTTTTTGACAAAAACATGAAAAATGAAGTATTTTGCTCATTTTACAGAACTATTTTGGTCTTTTTTAGAAAAAATGATAATTGATATTTTTGAAGGTGTTAGACTTCAGTTTTTGATATTTTGCAAAAAATAGGAAAAATTGAAATTTGTATGTGTTAGTATTCAATCCCGGAGTTTTTTGAGAAAAACATGAAAAATGAAGTATTTTGCTCATTTTAGAGAACTATTTTGGTCTTTTTTAGAAAAAATGATAATTGATATTTTTGAAGGTGTTAGACTTCAGTTTTTGATTTTATTCAAAAAATTGGAAAAATAGAAATTTGTATGTGTTAGTCTTCAATCCCGGAGTTTTTTTGACAAAAACATGAAAAATGAAGTATTTTTCTCATGTTAGAGAACTATTTTGGTCTTTTTTAGAAAAAATGATCATTGATATTTTTGAAGGTGTTAGACTTCAGTTTTTGATTTTATGCAAAAAAATAGGAAAAATAGAAATTTGTATGTGTTAGTCTTCAATCCAGTAGAGTTTTTTGAGAAAAACATGAAAAATGAAGTATTTTGCTCCTTTTAGAGAACTATTTTGGTCTTTTTTAGAAAAAATGATAATTGATATTTTTGAAGGTGTTTGACTTCAGTTTTTGATTTTTTGCAAAAAATAGGAAAAATAGTAATTTGTATGTGTTAGTCTTCAATCACGAAGTTTTTTGAGAAAAAAATGAAAAATGAAGTATTTTCCGCATTTTAGAGAACTATTTTGGACTCTTTTAGAAAAAATGATAATTGATATTTTTGAAGGTGTTAGACTTCAGTTTTTGATATTTTGCAAAAAATAGGAAAAATAGAAATTTGTATGTGTTAGTATTCAATCCCGGAGTTTTTTGAGAAAAACATGAAAAATGAAGTATTTTGCTCATTTTAGAGAACTATTTTGGTCTTTTTTAGAAAAAATGATAATTGATATTTTTGAAGGTGTTAGACTTCAGTTTTTGATTTTTTGCAAAAAATAGGAAAAATAGAAATTTGTATGTGTTAGTCTTCAATCCTGGAGTTTTTTGAGAAAAACATGAAAAATGAAGTATTTTGCTCATTTTAGAGAACTATTTTGGTCTTTTTTAGAAAAAATGATAATTGATATTTTTGAAGGTGTTAGACTTCAGTTTTTGATTTTATGCAAAAAATAGGAAAAATAGAAATTTGTATGTGTTAGTCTTCAATCCCGGAGTTTTTTGAGAAAAACATGAAAAATGAAGTATTTTGCTCATTTTAGAGAACTATTTTGGTCTTTTTTAGAAAAAATGATAATTGATATTTTTGAAGGTGTTAGACTTCGGTTTTTGATTTTATTCAAAAAATAGGAAAAATAGAAATTTGTATGTGTTAGTCTTCAATCCCGGAGTTTTTTTGACAAAAACATGAAAAATGAAGTATTTTTCTCATTTTAGAGAACTATTTTGGTCTTTTTTAGAAAAAATGATCATTGATATTTTTGAAGGTGTTAGACTTCAGTTTTTGATTTTTTGCAAAAAAATAGGAAAAATAGAACTTTGTATGTGTTAGTCTTCAATCCCGGAGTTTTTTGACAAAAACATGAAAAATTAAGTATTTTTCTCATTTTAGAGAACTATTTTGGTCTTTTTTAGAAAAAATGATAATTGATATTTTTGAAGGTGTTAGACTTGATTTTTTTATTTTTTGCAAAAAGTTGGTAAAATAGAAATTTGTATGTGTTAGTCTTCAATTACGATGTTTTTTGAGAAAAAAATGAAAAATGAAGTATTTTGCTCATTTTAGAGAACTATTTTGGACTCTTTTAGAAAAAATGATAATTGATATTTTTGAAGGTGTTTGACTTCAGTTTTTGATTTTTTGCAAAAACTAGGAAAAATAGAACTTTGTATGTCTTAGTCTTCAATCCCGGAGTTTTTTGAGAAAAACATGTAAAATGAAGTATTTTGCTCATTTTAGAGAACTATTTTGGTCTTTTTTAGAAAAAATGATAATTGATATTTTTGAAGGTGTTAGACTTCAGTTTTTGATTTTATGCAAAAAATAGGAAAAATAGAAATTTGTATGTGTTAGTCTTCAATCCCGGAGTTTTTTGAGAAAAACATGAAAAATGAAGTATTTTGATCAGTTTAGAGAACTATTTTGGTCTTTTTTAGAAAAAATGATAATTGATATTTTTGAAGGTGTTAGACTTCAGTTTTTGATTTTCTGCAAAAAAAATTGGAAAAATTTAAATTTGTATGTGTTAGTCTTCATTCACGGAATTTTTTGAGAAAAACATGAAAAATGAAGTATTTTGCTCATTTTAGAGAACTATTTTGGTCTTTTTTAGAAAAAATGATGATTGATATTTTTGAAGGTGTCAGACTTCAGTTTTTGATTTTATGCAAAAAATAGGAAAAATAGAAATTTGTATGTGTTAGTCTTCAATCCCAGAGTTTTTTGAGAAAAACATGAAAAAAGAAGTATTTTGCTCATTTTAGAGAACTATTTTGGTCTTTTTTAGAAAAAATGATAATTGATATTTTTGAAGGTGTTAGACTTCAGTTTTTGATTTTTTGCAAAAAATAGGAAAAATAGAAATTTGTATGTGTTAGTCTTCAATCCTGGAGTTTTTTGAGAAAAACATGAAAAATGAAGTATTTTGCTCATTTTAGAGAACTATTTTGGTCTTTTTTAGAAAAAATGATAATTGATATTTTTGAAGGTGTTAGACTTCAGTTTTTGATTTTATGCAAAAAATAGGAAAAATAGAAATTTGTATGTGTTAGTCTTCAATCCCGGAGTTTTTTGAGAAAAACATGAAAAATGAAGTATTTTGCTCATTTTAGAGAACTATTTTGGTCTTTTTTAGAAAAAATGATAATTGATATTTTTGAAGGTGTTAGACTTCAGTTTTTGATTTTATTCAAAAAATAGGAAAAATAGAAATTTGTATGTGTTAGTCTTCAATCCCGGAGTTTTTTTGACAAAAACATGAAAAATGAAGTATTTTTCTCATTTTAGAGAACTATTTTGGTCTTTTTTAGAAAAAATGATCATTGATATTTTTGAAGGTGTTAGACTTCAGTTTTTGATTTTTTGCAAAAAAATAGGAAAAATAGAACTTTGTATGTGTTAGTCTTCAATCCCGGAGTTTTTTGACAAAAACATGAAAAATGAAGTATTTTGCTCATTTTAGATAACTATTTTGGTCTTTTTTAGAAAAAATGATAATTGATATTTTTGAAGGTGTTAGACTTGAGTTTTTTATTTTTTGCAAAAAGTTGAAAAAATAGAAATTTGTATGTGTTAGTCTTCAATTACGAAGTTTTTTGAGAAAAAAATGAAAAATGAAGTATTTTGCTCATTTTAGAGAACTATTTTGGACTCTTTTAGAAAAAATGATAATTGATATTTTTGAAGGTGTTTGACTTCAGTTTTTGATTTTTTGCAAAAACTAGGAAAAATAGAACTTTGTATGTGTTAGTCTTCAATCCCGGAGTTTTTTGACAAAAACATGAAAAATGAAGTATTTTGCTCATTTTAGAGAACTATTTTGGTCTTTTTTAGAAAAAATGATAATTGATATTTTTGAAGGTGTTAGACTTCAGTTTTTGATATTTTGCAAAAAATAGGAAAAATAGAAATTTGTATGTGTTAGTATTCAATCCCGGAGTTTTTTGAGAAAAACATGAAAAATGAAGTATTTTGCTCATTTTAGAGAACTATTTTGGTCTTTTTTAGAAAAAATGATAATTGATATTTTTGAAGGTGTTAGACTTCAGTTTTTGATTTTATTCAAAAAATTGGAAAAATAGAAATTTGTATGTGTTAGTCTTCAATCCCGGAGTTTTTTTGACAAAAACATGAAAAATGAAGTATTTTTCTCATTTTAGAGAACTATTTTGGTCTTTTTTAGAAAAAATGATCATTGATATTTTTGAAGGTGTTAGACTTCAGTTTTTGATTTTATGCAAAAAAATAGGAAAAATAGAAATTTGTATGTGTTAGTCTTCAATCCAGGAGTTTTTTGAGAAAAACATGAAAAATGAAGTATTTTGCTCCTTTTAGAGAACTATTTTGGTCTTTTTTAGAAAAAATGATAATTGATATTTTTGAAGGTGTTAGACTTCAGTTTTTGATTTTTTGCAAAAAGTTGGAAAAATAGAAATTCGTATGTGTTAGTCTTCAATTACGAAGTTTTTTGAGAAAAAAATGAAAAATGAAGTATTTTGCTCATTTTAGAGAACTATTTTTGACTCTTTTAGAAAAAATGATAATTGATATTTTTGAAGGTGTTTGACTTCAGTTTTTGATTTTTTGCAAAAAATAGGAAAAATAGAACTTTGTATGTGTTAGTCTTCAATCCCGGAGTTTTTTGACAAAAACATGAAAAATGAAGTATTTTGCTCATTTTAGAGAACTATTTTGTTCTTTTTTAGAAAAAATGATAATTGATATTTTTGAAGGTGTTTGATTTCAGTTTTTGATTTTTTGCAAAAAATAGGAAAAATAGTAATTTGTATGTGTTAGTCTTCAATCACGAAGTTTTTTGAGAAAAAAATGAAAAATGAAGTATTTTCCGCATTTTAAAGAACTATTTTGGACTCTTTTAGAAAAAATGATAATTGATATTTTTGAAGGTGTTAGACTTCAGTTTTTGATATTTTGCAAAAAATAGGAAAAATAGAAATTTGTATGTGTTAGTATTCAATCCCGGAGTTTTTTGAGAAAAACATGAAAAATTAAGTATTTTGCTCATTTTAGAGAACTATTTTGGTCTTTTTTAGAAAAAATGATGATTGATATTTTTGAAGGTGTCAGACTTCAGTTTTTGATTTTATGCAAAAAATAGGAAAAATAGAAATTTGTATGTGTTAGTCTTCAATCCAGGAGTTTTTTGAGAAAAACATGAAAAATGAAGTATTTTGCTCATTTTAGAGAACTATTTTGGTCTTTTTTAGAAAAAATGATAATTGATATTTTTGAAGGTGTTAGACTTCAGTTTTTGATTTTTTGCAAAAAGTTGGAAAAATAGAAATTTGTATGTGTTAGTCTTCAATTACGAAGTTTTTTGAGAAAAAAATGAAAAATGAAGTATTTTGCTCATTTTAGAGAACTATTTTGGACCCTTTTAGAAAAAATGATAATTGATATTTTTGAAGGTGTTTGACTTCAGTTTTTGATTTTTTGCAAAAAATAGGAAAAATAGAACTTTGTATGTGTTAGTCTTCAATCCCGGAGTTTTTTGACAAAAACATGAAAAATGAAGTATTTTGCTCATTTTAGAGAACTATTTTGGTCTTTTTTAGAAAAAATGATAATTGATATTTTTGAAGGTGTTTGACTTCAGTTTTTGATTTTTTGCAAAAAATTGGAAAAATAGTAATTTGTATGTGTTAGTCCTCAATCACGAAGTTTTTTGAGAAAAAAATGAAAAATGAAGTATTTACCGCATTTTAGAGAACTATTATGGACTCTTTTAGAAAAAATGATAATTGATATTTTTGAAGGTGTTAGACTTCAGTTTTTGATATTTTGCAAAAAATAGGAAAAATAGAAATTTGTATGTGTTAGTATTCAATCCCGGAGTTTTTTGAGAAAAACATGAAAAATGAAGTATTTTGCTCATTTTAGAGAACTATTTTGGTCTTTTTTAGAAAAAATGATAATTGATATTTTTGAAGGTGTTAGACTTCAGTTTTTGATTTTATGCAAAAAAATAGGAAAAATAGAAATTTGTATGTGTTAGTCTTCAATCCAGGAGTTTTTTGAGAAAAACATGAAAAATGAAGTATTTTGCTCCTTTTAGAGAACTATTTTGGTCTTTTTTAGAAAAAATGATAATTGATATTTTTGAAGGTGTTTGACTTCAGTTTTTGATTTTTTGCAAAAAATAGGAAAAATAGTAATTTGTATGTGTTAGTCTTCAATCACGAAGTTTTTTGAGAAAAAAATGAAAAATGAAGTATTTTGCTCATTTTAGAGAACTATTTTGGACTCTTTTAGAAAAAATGATAATTGATATTTTTGAAGGTGTTTGACTTCAGTTTTTGATTTTTTGCAAAAACTAGGAAAAATAGAACTTTGTATGTGTTAGTCTTCAATCCCGGAGTTTTTTGACAAAAACATGAAAAATGAAGTATTTTGCTCATTTTAGAGAACTATTTTGGTCTTTTTTAGAAAAAATGATAATTGATATTTTTGAAGGTGTTAGACTTCAGTTTTTGATATTTTGCAAAAAATAGGAAAAATAGAAATTTGTATGTGTTAGTATTCAATCCCGGAGTTTTTTGAGAAAAACATGAAAAATGAAGTATTTTGCTCATTTTAGAGAACTATTTTGGTCTTTTTTAGAAAAAATGATAATTGATATTTTTGAAGGTGTTAGACTTCAGTTTTTGATTTTATTCAAAAAATTGGAAAAATAGAAATTTGTATGTGTTAGTCTTCAATCCCGGAGTTTTTTTGACAAAAACATGAAAAATGAAGTATTTTTCTCATTTTAGAGAACTATTTTGGTCTTTTTTAGAAAAAATGATCATTGATATTTTTGAAGGTGTTAGACTTCAGTTTTTGATTTTATGCAAAAAAATAGGAAAAATAGAAATTTGTATGTGTTAGTCTTCAATCCAGGAGTTTTTTGAGAAAAACATGAAAAATGAAGTATTTTGCTCCTTTTAGAGAACTATTTTGGTCTTTTTTAGAAAAAATGATAATTGATATTTTTGAAGGTGTTTGACTTCAGTTTTTGATTTTTTGCAAAAAATAGGAAAAATAGTAATTTGTATGTGTTAGTCTTCAATCACGAAGTTTTTTGAGAAAAAAATGAAAAATGAAGTATTTTCCGCATTTTAGAGAACTATTTTGGACTCTTTTAGAAAAAATGATAATTGATATTTTTGAAGGTGTTAGACTTCAGTTTTTGATATTTTGCAAAAAATAGGAAAAATAGAAATTTGTATGTGTTAGTATTCAATCCCGGAGTTTTTTGAGAAAAACATGAAAAATGAAGTATTTTGCTCATTTTAGAGAACTATTTTGGTCTTTTTTAGAAAAAATGATGATTGATATTTTTGAAGGTGTCAGACTTCAGTTTTTGATTTTATGCAAAAAATAGGAAAAATAGAAATTTGTATGTGTTTGTCTTCAATCCAGGAGTTTTTTGAGAAAAACATGAAAAATGAAGTATTTTGCTCATTTTAGAGAACTATTTTGGTCTTTTTTAGAAAAAAGGATAATTGATATTTTTGAAGGTGTTAGACTTCAGTTTTTGATTTTTTGCAAAAAGTTGGAAAAATAGAAATTCGTATGTGTTAGTCTTCAATTACGAAGTTTTTTGAGAAAAAAATGAAAAATGAAGTATTTTGCTCATTTTAGAGAACTATTTTTGACTCTTTTAGAAAAAATGATAATTGATATTTTTGAAGGTGTTTGACTTCAGTTTTTGATTTTTTGCAAAAAATAGGAAAAATAGAACTTTGTATGTGTTAGTCTTCAATCCCGGAGTTTTTTGACAAAAACATGAAAAATGAAGTATTTTGCTCATTTTAGAGAACTATTTTGTTCTTTTTTAGAAAAAATGATAATTGATATTTTTGAAGGTGTTTGATTTCAGTTTTTGATTTTTTGCAAAAAATAGGAAAAATAGTAATTTGTATGTGTTAGTCTTCAATCACGAAGTTTTTTGAGAAAAAAATGAAAAATGAAGTATTTTCCGCATTTTAGAGAACTATTTTGGACTCTTTTAGAAAAAATGATAATTGATATTTTTGAAGGTGTTAGACTTCAGTTTTTGATATTTTGCAAAAAATAGGAAAAATAGAAATTTGTATGTGTTAGTATTCAATCCCGGAGTTTTTTGAGAAAAACATGAAAAATGAAGTATTTTGCTCATTTTAGAGAACTATTTTGGTCTTTTTTAGAAAAAATGATAATTTATATTTTTGAAGGTGTTAGACTTCAGTTTTTGATTTTATGCAAAAAATAGGAAAAATAGAAATTTGTATGTGTTAGTCTTCAATCCCGGAGTTTTTTGACAAAAACATGAAAAATGAAGTATTTTGCTCATTTTAGAGAACTATTTTGGTCTTTTTTAGAAAAAATGATCATTGATATTTTTGAAGGTGTTAGACTTCAGTTTTTGATTTTATGCAAAAAAATAGGAAAAATAGAAATTTGTATGTGTTAGTCTTCAATCCAGGAGTTTTTTGAGAAAAACATGAAAAATGAAGTATTTTGCTCCTTTTAGAGAACTATTTTGGTCTTTTTTAGAAAAAATGATAATTGATATTTTTGAAGGTGTTTGACTTCAGTTTTTGATGTTTTGCAAAAAATAGGAAAAATAGTAATTTGTATGTGTTAGTCTTCAATCACGAAGTTTTTTGAGAAAAAAATGAAAAATGAAGTATTTTCCGCATTTTAGAGAACTATTTTGGACTCTTTTAGAAAAAATGATAATTGATATTTTTGAAGGTGTTAGACTTCAGTTTTTGATATTTTACAAAAAATAGGAAAAATAGAAATTTGTATGTGTTAGTATTCAATCCCGGAGTTTTTTGAGAAAAACATGAAAAATTAAGTATTTTGCTCATTTTAGAGAACTATTTTGGTCTTTTTTAGAAAAAATGATGATTGATATTTTTGAAGGTGTCAGACTTCAGTTTTTGATTTTATGCAAAAAATAGGAAAAATAGAAATTTGTATGTGTTAGTCTTCAATCCAGGAGTTTTTTGAGAAAAACATGAAAAATGAAGTATTTTGCTCATTTTAGAGAACTATTTTGGTCTTTTTTAGAAAAAATGATAATTGATATTTTTGAAGGTGTTAGACTTCAGTTTTTGATTTTTTGCAAAAAGTTGGAAAAATAGAAATTTGTATGTGTTAGTCTTCAATTACGAAGTTTTTTGAGAAAAAAATGAAAAATGAAGTATTTTGCTCATTTTAGAGAACTATTTTGGACCCTTTTAGAAAAAATGATAATTGATATTTTTGAAGGTGTTTGACTTCAGTTTTTGATTTTTTGCAAAAAATAGGAAAAATAGAACTTTGTATGTGTTAGTCTTCAATCCCGGAGTTTTTTGACAAAAACATGAAAAATGAAGTATTTTGCTCATTTTAGAGAACTATTTTGGTCTTTTTTAGAAAAAATGATAATTGATATTTTTGAAGGTGTTTGACTTCAGTTTTTGATTTTTTGCAAAAAATTGGAAAAATAGTAATTTGTATGTGTTAGTCCTCAATCATGAAGTTTTTTGAGAAAAAAATGAAAAATGAAGTATTTACCGCATTTTAGAGAACTATTATGGACTCTTTTAGAAAAAATGATAATTGATATTTTTGAAGGTGTTAGACTTCAGTTTTTGATATTTTGCAAAAAATAGGAAAAATAGAAATTTGTATGTGTTAGTCTTCAATCCCGGAGTTTTTTGAGAAAAACATGAAAAATGAAGTATTTTGCTCATTTTAGAGAACTATTTTGGTCTTTTTTAGAAAAAATGATCATTGATATTTTTGAAGGTGTTAGACTTCAGTTTTTGATTTTATGCAAAAAAATAGGAAAAATAGAAATTTGTATGTGTTAGTCTTCAATCCAGGAGTTTTTTGAGAAAAACATGAAAAATGAAGTATTTTGCTCCTTTTAGAGAACTATTTTGGTCTTTTTTAGAAAAAATGATAATTGATATTTTTGAAGGTGTTTGACTTCAGTTTTTGATTTTTTGCAAAAAATAGGAAAAATAGTAATTTGTATGTGTTAGTCTTCAATCACGAAGTTTTTTGAGAAAAAAATGAAAAATGAAGTATTTTGCTCATTTTAGAGAACTATTTTGGACTCTTTTAGAAAAAATGATAATTGATATTTTTGAAGGTGTTTGACTTCAGTTTTTGATTTTTTGCAAAAACTAGGAAAAATAGAACTTTGTATGTGTTAGTCTTCAATCCCGGAGTTTTTTGACAAAAACATGAAAAATGAAGTATTTTGCTCATTTTAGAGAACTATTTTGGTCTTTTTTAGAAAAAATGATAATTGATATTTTTGAAGGTGTTAGACTTCAGTTTTTGATATTTTGCAAAAAATAGGAAAAATAGAAATTTGTATGTGTTAGTATTCAATCCCGGAGTTTTTTGAGAAAAACATGAAAAATGAAGTATTTTGCTCATTTTAGAGAACTATTTTGGTCTTTTTTAGAAAAAATGATAATTTATATTTTTGAAGGTGTTAGACTTCAGTTTTTGATTTTATGCAAAAAATAGGAAAAATAGAAATTTGTATGTGTTAGTCTTCAATCCCGGAGTTTTTTGACAAAAACATGAAAAATGAAGTATTTTGCTCATTTTAGAGAACTATTTTGGTCTTTTTTAGAAAAAATGATCATTGATATTTTTGAAGGTGTTAGACTTCAGTTTTTGATTTTATGCAAAAAAATAGGAAAAATAGAAATTTGTATGTGTTAGTCTTCAATCCAGGAGTTTTTTGAGAAAAACATGAAAAATGAAGTATTTTGCTCCTTTTAGAGAACTATTTTGGTCTTTTTTAGAAAAAATGATAATTGATATTTTTGAAGGTGTTTGACTTCAGTTTTTGATTTTTTGCAAAAAATAGGAAAAATAGTAATTTGTATGTGTTAGTCTTCAATCACGAAGTTTTTTGAGAAAAAAATGAAAAATGAAGTATTTTCCGCATTTTAGAGAACTATTTTGGACTCTTTTAGAAAAAATGATAATTGATATTTTTGAAGGTGTTAGACTTCAGTTTTTGATATTTTACAAAAAATAGGAAAAATAGAAATTTGTATGTGTTAGTATTCAATCCCGGAGTTTTTTGAGAAAAACATGAAAAATTAAGTATTTTGCTCATTTTAGAGAACTATTTTGGTCTTTTTTAGAAAAAATGATGATTGATATTTTTGAAGGTGTCAGACTTCAGTTTTTGATTTTATGCAAAAAATAGGAAAAATAGAAATTTGTATGTGTTAGTCTTCAATCCAGGAGTTTTTTGAGAAAAACATGAAAAATGAAGTATTTTGCTCATTTTAGAGAACTATTTTGGTCTTTTTTAGAAAAAATGATAATTGATATTTTTGAAGGTGTTAGACTTCAGTTTTTGATTTTTTGCAAAAAGTTGGAAAAATAGAAATTTGTATGTGTTAGTCTTCAATTACGAAGTTTTTTGAGAAAAAAATGAAAAATGAAGTATTTTGCTCATTTTAGAGAACTATTTTGGACCCTTTTAGAAAAAATGATAATTGATATTTTTGAAGGTGTTTGACTTCAGTTTTTGATTTTTTGCAAAAAATAGGAAAAATAGAACTTTGTATGTGTTAGTCTTCAATCCCGGAGTTTTTTGACAAAAACATGAAAAATGAAGTATTTTGCTCATTTTAGAGAACTATTTTGGTCTTTTTTAGAAAAAATGATAATTGATATTTTTGAAGGTGTTTGACTTCAGTTTTTGATTTTTTGCAAAAAATTGGAAAAATAGTAATTTGTATGTGTTAGTCCTCAATCATGAAGTTTTTTGAGAAAAAAATGAAAAATGAAGTATTTACCGCATTTTAGAGAACTATTATGGACTCTTTTAGAAAAAATGATAATTGATATTTTTGAAGGTGTTAGACTTCAGTTTTTGATATTTTGCAAAAAATAGGAAAAATAGAAATTTGTATGTGTTAGTCTTCAATCCCGGAGTTTTTTGAGAAAAACATGAAAAATGAAGTATTTTGCTCATTTTAGAGAACTATTTTGGTCTTTTTTAGAAAAAATGATCATTGATATTTTTGAAGGTGTTAGACTTCAGTTTTTGATTTTATGCAAAAAAATAGGAAAAATAGAAATTTGTATGTGTTAGTCTTCAATCCAGGAGTTTTTTGAGAAAAACATGAAAAATGAAGTATTTTGCTCCTTTTAGAGAACTATTTTGGTCTTTTTTAGAAAAAATGATAATTGATATTTTTGAAGGTGTTTGACTTCAGTTTTTGATTTTTTGCAAAAAATAGGAAAAATAGTAATTTGTATGTGTTAGTCTTCAATCACGAAGTTTTTTGAGAAAAAAATGAAAAATGAAGTATTTTGCTCATTTTAGAGAACTATTTTGGACTCTTTTAGAAAAAATGATAATTGATATTTTTGAAGGTGTTTGACTTCAGTTTTTGATTTTTTGCAAAAACTAGGAAAAATAGAACTTTGTATGTGTTAGTCTTCAATCCCGGAGTTTTTTGACAAAAACATGAAAAATGAAGTATTTTGCTCATTTTAGAGAACTATTTTGGTCTTTTTTAGAAAAAATGATAATTGATATTTTTGAAGGTGTTAGACTTCAGTTTTTGATATTTTGCAAAAAATAGGAAAAATAGAAATTTGTATGTGTTAGTATTCAATCCCGGAGTTTTTTGAGAAAAACATGAAAAATGAAGTATTTTGCTCATTTTAGAGAACTATTTTGGTCTTTTTTAGAAAAAATGATAATTGATATTTTTGAAGGTGTTAGACTTCAGTTTTTGATTTTATTCAAAAAATTGGAAAAATAGAAATTTGTATGTGTTAGTCTTCAATCCCGGAGTTTTTTTGACAAAAACATGAAAAATGAAGTATTTTTCTCATTTTAGAGAACTATTTTGGTCTTTTTTAGAAAAAATGATCATTGATATTTTTGAAGGTGTTAGACTTCAGTTTTTGATTTTATGCAAAAAAATAGGAAAAATAGAAATTTGTATGTGTTAGTCTTCAATCCAGGAGTTTTTTGAGAAAAACATGAAAAATGAAGTATTTTGCTCCTTTTAGAGAACTATTTTGGTCTTTTTTAGAAAAAATGATAATTGATATTTTTGAAGGTGTTTGACTTCAGTTTTTGATTTTTTGCAAAAAATAGGAAAAATAGTAATTTGTATGTGTTAGTCTTCAATCACGAAGTTTTTTGAGAAAAAAATGAAAAATGAAGTATTTTCCGCATTTTAGAGAACTATTTTGGACTCTTTTAGAAAAAATGATAATTGATATTTTTGAAGGTGTTAGACTTCAGTTTTTGATATTTTGCAAAAAATAGGAAAAATAGAAATTTGTATGTGTTAGTATTCAATCCCGGAGTTTTTTGAGAAAAACATGAAAAATGAAGTATTTTGCTCATTTTAGAGAACTATTTTGGTCTTTTTTAGAAAAAATGATGATTGATATTTTTGAAGGTGTCAGACTTCAGTTTTTGATTTTATGCAAAAAATAGGAAAAATAGAAATTTGTATGTGTTTGTCTTCAATCCAGGAGTTTTTTGAGAAAAACATGAAAAATGAAGTATTTTGCTCATTTTAGAGAACTATTTTGGTCTTTTTTAGAAAAAAGGATAATTGATATTTTTGAAGGTGTTAGACTTCAGTTTTTGATTTTTTGCAAAAAGTTGGAAAAATAGAAATTCGTATGTGTTAGTCTTCAATTACGAAGTTTTTTGAGAAAAAAATGAAAAATGAAGTATTTTGCTCATTTTAGAGAACTATTTTTGACTCTTTTAGAAAAAATGATAATTGATATTTTTGAAGGTGTTTGACTTCAGTTTTTGATTTTTTGCAAAAAATAGGAAAAATAGAACTTTGTATGTGTTAGTCTTCAATCCCGGAGTTTTTTGACAAAAACATGAAAAATGAAGTATTTTGCTCATTTTAGAGAACTATTTTGTTCTTTTTTAGAAAAAATGATAATTGATATTTTTGAAGGTGTTTGATTTCAGTTTTTGATTTTTTGCAAAAAATAGGAAAAATAGTAATTTGTATGTGTTAGTCTTCAATCACGAAGTTTTTTGAGAAAAAAATGAAAAATGAAGTATTTTCCGCATTTTAGAGAACTATTTTGGACTCTTTTAGAAAAAATGATAATTGATATTTTTGAAGGTGTTAGACTTCAGTTTTTGATATTTTGCAAAAAATAGGAAAAATAGAAATTTGTATGTGTTAGTATTCAATCCCGGAGTTTTTTGAGAAAAACATGAAAAATGAAGTATTTTGCTCATTTTAGAGAACTATTTTGGTCTTTTTTAGAAAAAATGATAATTTATATTTTTGAAGGTGTTAGACTTCAGTTTTTGATTTTATGCAAAAAATAGGAAAAATAGAAATTTGTATGTGTTAGTCTTCAATCCCGGAGTTTTTTGACAAAAACATGAAAAATGAAGTATTTTGCTCATTTTAGAGAACTATTTTGGTCTTTTTTAGAAAAAATGATCATTGATATTTTTGAAGGTGTTAGACTTCAGTTTTTGATTTTATGCAAAAAAATAGGAAAAATAGAAATTTGTATGTGTTAGTCTTCAATCCAGGAGTTTTTTGAGAAAAACATGAAAAATGAAGTATTTTGCTCCTTTTAGAGAACTATTTTGGTCTTTTTTAGAAAAAATGATAATTGATATTTTTGAAGGTGTTTGACTTCAGTTTTTGATTTTTTGCAAAAAATAGGAAAAATAGTAATTTGTATGTGTTAGTCTTCAATCACGAAGTTTTTTGAGAAAAAAATGAAAAATGAAGTATTTTCCGCATTTTAGAGAACTATTTTGGACTCTTTTAGAAAAAATGATAATTGATATTTTTGAAGGTGTTAGACTTCAGTTTTTGATATTTTGCAAAAAATAGGAAAAATAGAAATTTGTATGTGTTAGTATTCAATCCCGGAGTTTTTTGAGAAAAACATGAAAAATTAAGTATTTTGCTCATTTTAGAGAACTATTTTGGTCTTTTTTAGAAAAAATGATGATTGATATTTTTGAAGGTGTCAGACTTCAGTTTTTGATTTTATGCAAAAAATAGGAAAAATAGAAATTTGTATGTGTTAGTCTTCAATCCAGGAGTTTTTTGAGAAAAACATGAAAAATGAAGTATTTTGCTCATTTTAGAGAACTATTTTGGTCTTTTTTAGAAAAAATGATAATTGATATTTTTGAAGGTGTTAGACTTCAGTTTTTGATTTTTTGCAAAAAGTTGGAAAAATAGAAATTTGTATGTGTTAGTCTTCAATTACGAAGTTTTTTGAGAAAAAAATGAAAAATGAAGTATTTTGCTCATTTTAGAGAACTATTTTGGACCCTTTTAGAAAAAATGATAATTGATATTTTTGAAGGTGTTTGACTTCAGTTTTTGATTTTTTGCAAAAAATAGGAAAAATAGAACTTTGTATGTGTTAGTCTTCAATCCCGGAGTTTTTTGACAAAAACATGAAAAATGAAGTATTTTGCTCATTTTAGAGAACTATTTTGGTCTTTTTTAGAAAAAATGATAATTGATATTTTTGAAGGTGTTTGACTTCAGTTTTTGATTTTTTGCAAAAAATTGGAAAAATAGTAATTTGTATGTGTTAGTCCTCAATCATGAAGTTTTTTGAGAAAAAAATGAAAAATGAAGTATTTACCGCATTTTAGAGAACTATTATGGACTCTTTTAGAAAAAATGATAATTGATATTTTTGAAGGTGTTAGACTTCAGTTTTTGATATTTTGCAAAAAATAGGAAAAATAGAAATTTGTATGTGTTAGTCTTCAATCCCGGAGTTTTTTGAGAAAAACATGAAAAATGAAGTATTTTGCTCATTTTAGAGAACTATTTTGGTCTTTTTTAGAAAAAATGATCATTGATATTTTTGAAGGTGTTAGACTTCAGTTTTTGATTTTATGCAAAAAAAATAGGAAAAATAGAAATTTGTATGTGTTAGTCTTCAATCCAGGAGTTTTTTGAGAAAAACGTGAAAAATGAAGTATTTTGCTCCTTTTAGAGAACTATTTTGGTCTTTTTTAGAAAAAATGATAATTGATATTTTTGAAGGTGTTTGACTTCAGTTTTTGATTTTTTGCAAAAAATAGGAAAAATAGTAATTTGTATGTGTTAGTCTTCAATCACGAAGTTTTTTGAGAAAAAAATGAAAAATGAAGTATTTTCCGCATTTTAGAGAACTATTTTGGACTCTTTTAGAAAAAATGATAATTGATATTTTTGAAGGTGTTAGACTTCAGTTTTTGATATTTTGCAAAAAATAGGAAAAATAGAAATTTGTATGTGTTAGTATTCAATCCCGGAGTTTTTTGAGAAAAACATGAAAAATTAAGTATTTTGCTCATTTTAGAGAACTATTTTGGTCTTTTTTAGAAAAAATGATGATTGATATTTTTGAAGGTGTCAGACTTCAGTTTTTGATTTTATGCAAAAAATAGGAAAAATAGAAATTTGTATGTGTTAGTCTTCAATCCAGGAGTTTTTTGAGAAAAACATGAAAAATGAAGTATTTTGCTCATTTTAGAGAACTATTTTGGTCTTTTTTAGAAAAAATGATAATTGATATTTTTGAAGGTGTTAGACTTCAGTTTTTGATTTTTTGCAAAAAGTTGGAAAAATAGAAATTTGTATGTGTTAGTCTTCAATTACGAAGTTTTTTGAGAAAAAAATGAAAAATGAAGTATTTTGCTCATTTTAGAGAACTATTTTGGACCCTTTTAGAAAAAATGATAATTGATATTTTTGAAGGTGTTTGACTTCAGTTTTTGATTTTTTGCAAAAAATAGGAAAAATAGAACTTTGTATGTGTTAGTCTTCAATCCCGGAGTTTTTTGACAAAAACATGAAAAATGAAGTATTTTGCTCATTTTAGAGAACTATTTTGGTCTTTTTTAGAAAAAATGATAATTGATATTTTTGAAGGTGTTTGACTTCAGTTTTTGATTTTTTGCAAAAAATTGGAAAAATAGTAATTTGTATGTGTTAGTCCTCAATCATGAAGTTTTTTGAGAAAAAAATGAAAAATGAAGTATTTAGCGCATTTTAGAGAACTATTATGGACTCTTTTAGAAAAAATGATAATTGATATTTTTGAAGGTGTTAGACTTCAGTTTTTGATATTTTGCAAAAAATAGGAAAAATAGAAATTTGTATGTGTTAGTATTCAATCCCGGAGTTTTTTGAGAAAAACATGAAAAATGAAGTATTTTGCTCATTTTAGAGAACTATTTTGGTCTTTTTTAGAAAAAATGATAATTGATATTTTTGAAGGTGTTAGACTTCAGTTTTTGATTTTATGCAAAAAAATAGGAAAAATAGAAATTTGTATGTGTTAGTCTTCAATCCAGGAGTTTTTTGAGAAAAACATGAAAAATGAAGTATTTTGCTCCTTTTAGAGAACTATTTTGGTCTTTTTTAGAAAAAATGATAATTGATATTTTTGAAGGTGTTTGACTTCAGTTTTTGATTTTTTGCAAAAAATAGGAAAAATAGTAATTTGTATGTGTTAGTCTTCAATCACGAAGTTTTTTGAGAAAAAAATGAAAAATGAAGTATTTTCCGCATTTTAGAGAACTATTTTGGACTCTTTTAGAAAAAATGATAATTGATATTTTTGAAGGTGTTAGACTTCAGTTTTTGATATTTTGCAAAAAATAGGAAAAATAGAAATTTGTATGTGTTAGTATTCAATCTCGGAGTTTTTTGAGAAAAACATGAAAAATGAAGTATTTTGCTCATTTTCGAGAACTATTTTGGTCTTTTTTAGAAAAAATAATGATTGATATTTTTGAAGGTGTCAGACTTCAGGTTTTGATTTTATGCAAAAAATAGGAAAAATAGAAATTTGTATGTGTTAGTCTTCAATCCAGGAGTTTTTTGAGAAAAACATGAAAAATGAAGTATTTTGCTCATTTTAAGGAACTATTTTGGTCTTTTTTAGAAAAAATGATAATTGATATTTTTGAAGGTGTTAGACTTCAGTTTTTGATTTTTTGCAAAAAGTTGGAAAAATAGAAATTTGTATGTGTTAGTCTACAATTACGAAGTTTTTTGAGAAAAAAATGAAAAATGAAGTATTTTGCTCATTTTAGAGAACTATTTTGGACTCTTTTAGAAAAAATGATAATTGATATTTTTGAAGGTGTTTGACTTCAGTTTTTGATTTTTTTCAAAAAATAGGAAAAATAGAACTTTGTATGTGTTAGTCTTCAATCCCGGAGTTTTTTGACAAAAACATGAAAAATGAAGTATTTTGCTCATTTTAGAGAACTATTTTGGCCTTTTTTAGAAAAAATGATAATTGATATTTTTGAAGGTGTTTGACTTCAGTTTTTGATTTTTTGCAAAAAATAGGAAAAATAGTAATTTGTATGTGTTAGTCTTCAATCACGAAGTTTTTTGAGAAAAAAATGAAAAATGAAGTATTTTCCGCATTTTAGAGAACTATTTTGGACTCTTTTAGAAAAAATGATAATTGATATTTTTGAAGGTGTTAGACTTCAGTTTTTGATATTTTGCAAAAAATAGGAAAAATAGAAATTTGTATGTGTTAGTATTCAATCCCGGAGTTTTTTGAGAAAAACATGAAAAATGAAGTATTTTGCTCATTTTAGAGAACTATTTTGGTCTTTTTTAGAAAAAAATGATAATTGATATTTTTGAAGGTGTTAGACTTCAGTTTTTGATTTTATGCAAAAAATAGGAAAAATAGAAATTTGTATGTGTTAGTCTTCAATCCCGGAGTTTTTTGACAAAAACATGAAAAATGAAGTATTTTGCTCATTTTAGAGAACTATTTTGGTCTTTTTTAGAAAAAATGATCACTGATATTTTTGAAGGTGTTAGACTTCAGTTTTTGATTTTTTTGCAAAAAATAGGAAAAATAGAAATTTGTATGTGTTAGTCTTCAATCCTGGAGTTTTTTGAGAAAAACATGAAAAATGAAGTATTTTGCTCATTTTAGAGAACTATTTTGGTCTTTTTTAGAAAAATTGATAATTGATATTTTTGAAGGTGTTAGACTTTAGTTTTTGATTTTATGCAAAAAATAGGAAAAATAGAAATTTGTATGTGTTAGTCTTCAATCCCGGAGTTTTTTGAGAAAAACATGAAAAATGAAGTATTTTGCTCAGTTTAGAGAACTATTTTGGTCTTTTTTAGAAAAAATGATAATTGATATTTTTGAAGGTGTTAGACTTCAGTTTTTGATTTTTTTGCAAAAAATAGGAAAAATAGAAATTTGTATGTGTTAGTCTTCAATCCTGGAGTTTTTTGAGAAAAACATGAAAAATGAAGTATTTTGCTCATTTTAGAGAACAATTTTGGTCTTTTTTAGAAAAAATGATAATTGATATTTTTGAAGGTGTTAGACTTCAGTTTTTGATTTTATGCAAAAAAATAGGAAAAATAGAAATTTGTATGTGTTAGTCTTCAATCCAGGAGTTTTTTGAGAAAAACATGAAAAATGAAGTATTTTGCTCCTTTTAGAGAACTATTTTGGTCTTTTTTAGAAAAAATGATAATTGATATTTTTGAAGGTGTTTGACTTCAGTTTTTGATTTTTTGCAAAAAATAGGAAAAATAGTAATTTGTATGTGTTAGTCTTCAATCACGAAGTTTTTTGAGAAAAAAATGAAAAATGAAGTATTTTCCGCATTTTAGAGAACTATTTTGGACTCTTTTAGAAAAAATGATAATTGATATTTTTGAAGGTGTTAGACTTCAGTTTTTGATATTTTGCAAAAAATAGGAAAAATAGAAATTTGTATGTGTTAGTATTCAATCTCGGAGTTTTTTGAGAAAAACATGAAAAATGAAGTATTTTGCTCATTTTAGAGAACTATTTTGGTCTTTTTTAGAAAAAATAATGATTGATATTTTTGAAGGTGTCAGACTTCAGGTTTTGATTTTATGCAAAAAATAGGAAAAATAGAAATTTGTATGTGTTAGTCTTCAATCCAGGAGTTTTTTGAGAAAAACATGAAAAATGAAGTATTTTGCTCATTTTAAGGAACTATTTTGGTCTTTTTTAGAAAAAATGATAATTGATATTTTTGAAGGTGTTAGACTTCAGTTTTTGATTTTTTGCAAAAAGTTGGAAAAATAGAAATTTGTATGTGTTAGTCTACAATTACGAAGTTTTTTGAGAAAAAAATGAAAAATGAAGTATTTTGCTCATTTTAGAGAACTATTTTGGACTCTTTTAGAAAAAATGATAATTGATATTTTTGAAGGTGTTTGACTTCAGTTTTTGATTTTTTTCAAAAAATAGGAAAAATAGAACTTTGTATGTGTTAGTCTTCAATCCCGGAGTTTTTTGACAAAAACATGAAAAATGAAGTATTTTGCTCATTTTAGAGAACTATTTTGGCCTTTTTTAGAAAAAATGATAATTGATATTTTTGAAGGTGTTTGACTTCAGTTTTTGATTTTTTGCAAAAAATAGGAAAAATAGTAATTTGTATGTGTTAGTCTTCAATCACGAAGTTTTTTGAGAAAAAAATGAAAAATGAAGTATTTTCCGCATTTTAGAGAACTATTTTGGACTCTTTTAGAAAAAATGATAATTGATATTTTTGAAGGTGTTAGACTTCAGTTTTTGATATTTTGCAAAAAATAGGAAAAATAGAAATTTGTATGTGTTAGTATTCAATCCCGGAGTTTTTTGAGAAAAACATGAAAAATGAAGTATTTTGCTCATTTTAGAGAACTATTTTGGTCTTTTTTAGAAAAAAATGATAATTGATATTTTTGAAGGTGTTAGACTTCAGTTTTTGATTTTATGCAAAAAATAGGAAAAATAGAAATTTGTATGTGTTAGTCTTCAATCCCGGAGTTTTTTGACAAAAACATGAAAAATGAAGTATTTTGCTCATTTTAGAGAACTATTTTGGTCTTTTTTAGAAAAAATGATCACTGATATTTTTGAAGGTGTTAGACTTCAGTTTTTGATTTTTTTGCAAAAAATAGGAAAAATAGAAATTTGTATGTGTTAGTCTTCAATCCTGGAGTTTTTTGAGAAAAACATGAAAAATGAAGTATTTTGCTCATTTTAGAGAACTATTTTGGTCTTTTTTAGAAAAATTGATAATTGATATTTTTGAAGGTGTTAGACTTTAGTTTTTGATTTTATGCAAAAAATAGGAAAAATAGAAATTTGTATGTGTTAGTCTTCAATCCCGGAGTTTTTTGAGAAAAACATGAAAAATGAAGTATTTTGCTCAGTTTAGAGAACTATTTTGGTCTTTTTTAGAAAAAATGATAATTGATATTTTTGAAGGTGTTAGACTTCAGTTTTTGATTTTTTTGCAAAAAATAGGAAAAATAGAAATTTGTATGTGTTAGTCTTCAATCCTGGAGTTTTTTGAGAAAAACATGAAAAATGAAGTATTTTGCTCATTTTAGAGAACAATTTTGGTCTTTTTTAGAAAAAATGATAATTGATATTTTTGAAGGTGTTAGACTTCAGTTTTTGATTTTATGCAAAAAAATAGGAAAAATAGAAATTTGTATGTGTTAGTCTTCAATCCAGGAGTTTTTTGAGAAAAACATGAAAAATGAAGTATTTTGCTCCTTTTAGAGAACTATTTTGGTCTTTTTTAGAAAAAATGATAATTGATATTTTTGAAGGTGTTTGACTTCAGTTTTTGATTTTTTGCAAAAAATAGGAAAAATAGTAATTTGTATGTGTTAGTCTTCAATCACGAAGTTTTTTGAGAAAAAAATGAAAAATGAAGTATTTTCCGCATTTTAGAGAACTATTTTGGACTCTTTTAGAAAAAATGATAATTGATATTTTTGAAGGTGTTAGACTTCAGTTTTTGATATTTTGCAAAAAATAGGAAAAATAGAAATTTGTATGTGTTAGTATTCAATCTCGGAGTTTTTTGAGAAAAACATGAAAAATGAAGTATTTTGCTCATTTTAGAGAACTATTTTGGTCTTTTTTAGAAAAAATAATGATTGATATTTTTGAAGGTGTCAGACTTCAGGTTTTGATTTTATGCAAAAAATAGGAAAAATAGAAATTTGTATGTGTTAGTCTTCAATCCAGGAGTTTTTTGAGAAAAACATGAAAAATGAAGTATTTTGCTCATTTTAAGGAACTATTTTGGTCTTTTTTAGAAAAAATGATAATTGATATTTTTGAAGGTGTTAGACTTCAGTTTTTGATTTTTTGCAAAAAGTTGGAAAAATAGAAATTTGTATGTGTTAGTCTACAATTACGAAGTTTTTTGAGAAAAAAATGAAAAATGAAGTATTTTGCTCATTTTAGAGAACTATTTTGGACTCTTTTAGAAAAAATGATAATTGATATTTTTGAAGGTGTTTGACTTCAGTTTTTGATTTTCTGCAAAAAATAGAAATTTGTATGTGTTAGTCTTCAATCCTGGAGTTTTTTGAGAAAAACATGAAAAATGAAGTATTTTGCTCAGTTTAGAGAACTATTTTGGTCTTTTTTAGAAAAAATGATAATTGATATTTTTGAAGGTGTTAGACTTCAGTTTTTGATTTTCTGCAAAAAAAATTGGAAAAATTTAAATTTGTATGTGTTAGTCTTCATTCACGGAATTTTTTGAGAAAAACATGAAAAATGAAGTATTTTGCTCATTTTAGAGAACTATTTTGGTCTTTTTTAGAAAAAATGATGATTGATATTTTTGAAGGTGTCAGACTTCAGTTTTTGATTTTATGCAAAAAATAGGAAAAATAGAAATTTGTATGTGTTAGTCTTCAATCCCAGAGTTTTTTGAGAAAAACATGAAAAATGAAGTATTTTGCTCATTTTAGAGAACTATTTTGGTCTTTTTTAGAAAAAATGATAATTGATATTTTTGAAGGTGTTAGACTTCAGTTTTTGATTTTTTGCAAAAAATAGGAAAAATAGAAATTTGTATGTGTTAGTCTTCAATCCTGGAGTTTTTTGAGAAAAACATGAAAAATGATGTATTTTGCTCATTTTAGAGAACTATTTTGGTCTTTTTTAGAAAAAATGATAATTGATATTTTTGAAGGTGTTAGACTTCAGTTTTTGATTTTATGTAAAAAATAGGAAAAATAGAAATTTGTATGTGTTAGTCTTCAATCCCGGAGTTTTTTGACAAAAACATGAAAAATGAAGTATTTTGCTCATTTTAGAGAACTATTTTGGTCTTTTTTAGAAAAAATGATAATTGATATTTTTGAAGGTGTTAGACTTGAGTTTTTTATTTTTTGCAAAAAGTTGGAAAAATAGAAATTTGTATGTGTTAGTCTTCAATTACGAAGTTTTTTGAGAAAAAAATGAAAAATGAAGTATTTTGCTCATTTTAGAGAACTATTTTGGACTCTTTTAGAAAAAATGATAATTGATATTTTTGAAGGTGTTTGACTTCAGTTTTTGATTTTTTGCAAAAACTAGGAAAAATAGAACTTTGTATGTGTTAGTCTTCAATCCCGGAGTTTTTTGACAAAAACATGAAAAATGAAGTATTTTGCTCATTTTAGAGAACTATTTTGGTCTTTTTTAGAAAAAATGATAATTGATATTTTTGAAGGTGTTAGACTTCAGTTTTTGATATTTTGCAAAAAATAGGAAAAATAGAAATTTGTATGTGTTAGTATTCAATCCCGGAGTTTTTTGAGAAAAACATGAAAAATGAAGTATTTTGCTCATTTTAGAGAACTATTTTGGTCTTTTTTAGAAAAAATGATAATTGATATTTTTGAAGGTGTTAGACTTCAGTTTTTGATTTTAGTCAAAAAATAGGAAAAATAGAAATTTGTATGTGTTAGTCTTCAATCCCGGAGTTTTTTTGACAAAAACATGAAAAATGAAGTATTTTGCTCATTTTAGAGAACTATTTTGGTCTTTTTTAGAAAAAATGATCATTGATATTTTTGAAGGTGTTAGACTTCAGTTTTTGATTTTATGCAAAAAAATAGGAAAAATAGAAATTTGTATGTGTTAGTCTTCAATCCAGGAGTTTTTTGAGAAAAACATGAAAAATGAAGTATTTTGCTCCTTTTAGAGAACTATTTTGGTCTTTTTTAGAAAAAATGATAATTGATATTTTTGAAGGTGTTAGACTTCAGTTTTTGATATTTTGCAAAAAATAGGAAAAATAGAAATTTGTATGTGTTAGTATTCAATCCCGGAGTTTTTTGAGAAAAACATGAAAAATGAAGTATTTTGCTCATTTTTGAGAACTATTTTGGTCTTTTTTAGAAAAAATGATGATTGATATTTTTGAAGGTGTAAGACTTCGGTTTTTGATTTTATGCAAAAAATAGGAAAAATAGAAATTTGTATGTGTTAGTCTTCAATCCAGGAGTTTTTTGAGAAAAACATGAAAAATGAAGTATTTTGCTCATTTTAGAGAACTATTTTGGTCTTTTTTAGAAAAAATGATAAGTGATATTTTTGAAGGTGTTAGACTACAGTTTTTGATTTTTTGCAAAAAGTTGGAAAAATAGAAATTTGTATGTGTTAGTCTTCAATTACGAAGTTTTTTGAGAAAAAAATGAAAAATGAAGTATTTTGCTCATTTTAGAGAACTATTTTTGACTCTTTTAGAAAAAATGATAATTGATATTTTTGAAGGTGTTTGACTTCAGTTTTTGATTTTTTGCAAAAAATAGGAAAAATAGAACTTTGTATGTGTTAGTCTTCCATCCCGGAGTTTTTTGACAAAAACATGAAAAATGAAGTATTTTGCTCATTTTAGAGAACTATTTTGTTCTTTTTTAGAAAAAATGATAATTGATATTTTTGAAGGTGTTTTACTTCAGTTTTTGATTTTTTGCAAAAAATAGGAAAAATAGTAATTTGTATGTGTTAGTCTTCAATCACGAAGTTTTTTGAGAAAAAAATGAAAAATGAAGTATTTTCCGCATTTTAGAGAACTATTTTGGACTCTTTTAGAAAAAATGATAATTGATATTTTTGAAGGTGTTAGACTTCAGTTTTTGATATTTTGCAAAAAATAGGAAAAATAGAAATTTTTATGTGTTAGTATTCAATCCCGTAGTTTTTTGAGAAAAACATGAAAAATGAAGTATTTTGCTCATTTTAGAGAACTATTTTGGTCTTTTTTAGAAAAAATGATAATTGATATTTTTGAAGGTGTTAGACTTCAGTTTTTGATTTTATGCAAAAAATAGGAAAAATAGAAATTTGTATGTGTTAGTCTTCAATCCCGGAGTTTTTTGACAAAAACATGAAAAATGAAGTATTTTGCTCATTTTAGAGAACTATTTTGGTCTTTTTTAGAAAAAATGATCATTGATATTTTTGAAGGTGTTAGACTTCAGTTTTTTATTTTATGCAAAAAAATAGGAAAAATAGAAATTTGTATGTGTTAGTCTTCAATCACGAAGTTTTTTGAGAAAAACATGAAAAATGAAGTATTTTCCGCATTTTAGAGAACTATTTTGGACTCTTTTAGAAAAAATGATAATTGATATTTTTGAAGGTGTTAGACTTCAGTTTTTGATATTTTGCAAAAAATAGGAAAAATAGAAATTTGTATGTGTTAGTATTCAATCCCGGAGTTTTTTGAGAAAAACATGAAAAATGAAGTATTTTGCTCATTTTAGAGAACTATTTTGGTCTTTTTTAGAAAAAATGATAATTGATATTTTTGAAGGTGTTAGACTTCAGTTTTTGATTTTATGCAAAAAATAGGAAAAATAGAAATTTGTATGTGTTAGTCTTCAATCCCGGAGTTTTTTGACAAAAACATGAAAAATGAAGTATTTTGCTCATTTTAGAGAACTATTTTGGTCTTTTTTAGAAAAAATGATCATTGATATTTTTGAAGGTGTTAGACTTCAGTTTTTGATTTTTTTGCAAAAAATAGGAAAAATAGAAATTTGTATGTGTTAGTCTTCAATCCTGGAGTTTTTTGAGAAAAACATGAAAAATGAAGTATTTTGCTCATTTTAGAGAACTATTTTGGTCTTTTTTAGAAAAATTGATAATTGATATTTTTGAAGGCGTTAGACTTCAGTTTTTGATTTTATGCAAAAAATAGGAAAAATAGAAATTTGTATGTGTTAGTCTTCAATCCCGGAGTTTTTTGAGAAAAACATGAAAAATGAAGTATTTTGCTCAGTTTAGAGAACTATTTTGGTCTTTTTTAGAAAAAATGATAATTGATATTTTTGAAGGTGTTAGACTTCAGTTTTTGATTTTCTGCAAAAAAAATTGGAAAAATTTAAATGTGTATGTGTTAGTCTTCATTCACGGAATTTTTTGAGAAAAACATGAAAAATGAAGTATTTTGCTCATTTTAGAGAACTATTTTGGTCTTTTTTAGAAAAAATGATGATTGATATTTTTGAAGGTGTCAGACTTCAGTTTTTGATTTTATGCAAAAAATAGGAAAAATAGAAATTTGTATGTGTTAGTCTTCAATCCCAGAGTTTTTTGAGAAAAACATGAAAAATGAAGTATTTTGCTCATTTTAGAGAACTATTTTGGTCTTTTTTAGAAAAAATGATAATTGATATTTTTGAAGGTGTTAGACTTCAGTTTTTGATTTATTGTAAAAAATAGGAAAAATAGAAATTTGTATGTGTTAGTCTTCAATCCTGGAGTTTTTTGAGAAAAACATGAAAAATGAAGTATTTTGCTCATTTTAGAGAACTATTTTGGTCTTTTTTAGAAAAAATGATAATTGATATTTTTGAAGGTGTTAGACTTCAGTTTTTGATTTTATGCAAAAAATAGGAAAAATAGAAATTTGTATGTGTTAGTCTTCAATCCCGGAGTTTTTTGACAAAAACATGAAAAATGAAAGTATTTTGCTCATTTTAGAGAACTATTTTGGTCTTTTTTAGAAAAAATGATAATTGATATTTTTGAAGGTGTTAGACTTCAGTTTTTTATTTTTTGCAAAAAGTTGGAAAAATAGAAATTTGTATGTGTTAGTCTTCAATTACGAAGTTTTTTGAGAAAAAAATGAAAAATGAAGTATTTTGCTCATTTTAGAGAACTATTTTGGACTCTTTTAGAAAAAATGATAATTGATATTTTTAAAGGTGTTTGACTTCAGTTTTTGATTTTTTGCAAAAACTAGGAAAAATAGAACTTTGTATGTGTTAGTCTTCAATCCCGGAGTTTTTTGACAAAAACATGAAAAATGAAGTATTTTGCTCATTTTAGAGAACTATTTTGGTCTTTTTTAGAAAAAATGATAATTGATATTTTTGAAGGTGTTAGACTTCAGTTTTTGATTTTATGCAAAAAATAGGAAAAATAGAAATTTGTATGTGTTAGTCTTCAATCCCGGAGTTTTTTGACAAGAACATGAAAAATGAAGTATTTTTCTCATTTTAGAGAACTATTTTGGTCTTTTTTAGAAAAAATGATAATTGATATTTTTGAAGGTGTTAGACTTCAGTTTTTGATTTTATTCAAAAAATAGGAAAAATAGAAATTTGTATGTGTTAGTCTTCAATCCCGAAGTTTTTTGAGAAAAACATGAAAAATGAAGCATTTTGCTCATTTTAGAGAACTATTTTGGTCTTTTTTAGAAAAAATGATAATTGATATTTTTGAAGGTGTTAGACTTCAGTTTTTGATTTTTTGCAAAAAATAGGAAAAATAGAAATTTGTACGTGTTAGTCTTCAATCCCGGAGTTTTTTTGACAAAAACATGAAAAATGAAGTATTTTTCTCATTTTAGAGAACTATTTTGGTCTTTTTTAGAAAAAATGATAATTGATATTTTTGAAGGTGTTAGACTTCAGTTTTTGATTTTTTGCAAAAAATAGGAAAAATAGAAATTTGTATGTGTTAGTCTTCAATCACGAAGTTTTTTGAGAAAAAAATGAAAAATGAAGTATTTTCCGCATTTTAGAGAACTATTTTGGACTCTTTTAGAAAAAATGATAATTGATATTTTTGAAGGTGTTAGACTTCAGTTTTTGATTTTTTGCAAGAAATAGGAAAAATAGAAATTTGTATGTGTTAGTCTTCAATCACGGAGTTTTTTGACAAAAACATGAAAAATGAAGTATTTTGCTCATTTTAGAGAACTATTTTGGTCTTTTTTAGAAAAAATGATAATTGATATTTTTGAAGGTGTTAGACTTCAGTTTTTGATCTTATGCAAAAAATAGGAAAAATAGAAATTTGTATGTGTTAGTCTTCAATCCCGGAGTTTTTGGACAAAAACATGAAAAATGAAGTATTTTGCTCATTTTAGAGAACTATTTTGGTCTTTTTTAGAAAAAATGATAATTGATATTTTTTAAGGTGTTAGACTTCAGTTTTTTATTTTCTGCAAAAATTTGGAAAAATTGAAATTTGTATGTGTTAGTCTTCATTCACGGAATTTTTTGAGAAAAACATGAAAAATGAAGTATTTTGCTCATTTTAGAGAACTATTTTGGTCTTTTTTAGAAAAAATGATAATTGATATTTTTGAAGGTGTTAGACTTCAGTTTTTGATTTTATGCAAAAAATAGGAAAAATAGAACTTTGTATGTGTTAGTCTTCAATCCAGGAGTTTTTTGAGAAAAAAATGAAAAATGAAGTATTTTGCTCATTTTAGAGAACTATTTTGGACTCTTTTAGAAAAAATGATAATTGATATTTTTGATGGTGTTTGACTTCAGTTTTTGATTTTTTGCAAAAAGTTGGAAAAATAGAAATTTGTATGTGTTAGTCTTCAATTACGAAGTTTTTTGAGAAAAAAATAAAAAATGAAGTATTTTGCTAATTTTAGAGAACTATTTTGGACTCTTTTAGAAAAAATGATAATTGATATTTTTGAAGGTGTTTGACTTCAGTTTTTGATTTTTTGCAAAAAATAGGAAAAATAGAACTTTGTATGTGTTAGTCTTCAATCCCGGAGTTTTTTGACAAAAACATGAAAAATGAAGTATTTTGCTCATTTTAGAGAACTATTTTGGTCTTTTTTAGAAAAAATGATAATTGATATTTTTGAAGGTGTTAGACTTCATTTTTTGATTTTATGCAAAAAATAGGAAAAATAGAAATTTGTATGTGTTAGTCTTCAATCCAGGAGTTTTTTGAGAAAAACATGAAAAATGAAGTATTTTGCTCTTTTTAGAGAACTATTTTGGTCTTTTTTAGATAAAATGATAATTGATATTTTTGAAGGTGTTTGACTTCAGTTTTTGATTTTTTGGAAAAAATAGGAAAAATAGTAATTTGTATGTGTTAGTCTTCAATCACGAAGTTTTTTGATAAAAAAATGAAAAATGAAGTATTTTCCGCATTTTAGAGAACTATTTTGGACTCTTTTAGAAAAAATGATAATTGATATTTTTGAAGGTGTTAGACTTCAGTTTTTGATTTTTTGCAAGAAATAGGAAAAATAGAAATTTGTATGTGTTAGTATTCAATCCCGGAGTTTTTTGAGAAAAACATGAAAAATGAAGTATTTTGCTCATTTTAGAGAACTATTTTGGTCTTTTTTAGAAAAAATGATAATTGATATTTTTGAAGGTGTTAGACTTCAGTTTTTGATTTTATGCAAAAAATAGGAAAAATAGAAATTTGTATGTGTTAGTCTTCAATCCCGGAGTTTTTTGACAAAAACATGAAAAATGAAGTATTTTGCTCATTTTAGAGAACTATTTTGGTCTTTTTTACAAAAAATGATAATTGATATTTTTGAAGGTGTTAGACTTCAGTTTTTGATTTTTTGCAACAAATAGGAAAAATAGAAATTTGTATGTGTTAGTCTTCAATCCTGGAGTTTTTTGAGAAAAACATGAAAAATGAAGTATTTTGCTCATTTTAGAGAACTATTTTGGTCTTTTTTAGAAAAATTGATAATTGATATTTTTGAAGGTGTTAGACTTCAGTTTTTGATTTTGTGCAAAAAATTGGAAAAATAGAAATTTGTATGTGTTAGTCTTCAATCCCGGAGTTTTTTGAGAAAAACATGAAAAATGAAGTATTTTGATCAGTTTAGAGAACTATTTTGGTCTTTTTTAGAAAAAATGATAATTGATATTTTTGAAGGTGTTAGACTTCAGTTTTTGATTTTCTGCAAAAAAAATTGGAAAAATTTAAATTTGTATGTGTTAGTCTTCATTCACGGAATTTTTTGAGAAAAACATGAAAAATGAAGTATTTTGCTCATTTTAGAGAACTATTTTGGTCTTTTTTAGAAAAAATGATGATTGATATTTTTGAAGGTGTCAGACTTCAGTTTTTGATTTTATGCAAAAATTTGGAAAAATAGAAATTTGTATGTGTTAGTCTTCATTCACGGAATTTTTTGAGAAAAACATGAAAAATGAAGTATTTTGCTCATTTTAGAGAACTTTTTTGGTCTTTTTTAGAAAAAATGATAATTGATATTTTTGAAGGTGTTAGACTTCAGTTTTTGATTTTTTGCAAAAAAAAGGAAAAATAGAAATTTGTATGTGTTAGTCTTCAATCCTGGAGTTTTTTGAGAAAAACATGAAAAATGAAGTATTTTGCTCATTTTAGAGAACTATTTTGGTCTTTTTTAGAAAAAATTATAATTGATATTTTTGAAGGTGTTAGACTTCAGTTTTTGATTTTATGCAAAAAGTTGGAAAAATATAAATTTGTATGTGTTAGTCTTCAATTACGAAGTTTTTTGAGAAAAAAATAAAAAATGAAGTATTTTGCTAATTTTAGAGAACTATTTTGGTCTTTTTTAGAAAAAATGATAATTGATATTTTTGAAGGTGTTAGACTTCAGTTTTTGATTTTTTGCAAGAAATAGGAAAAATAGAAATTTGTATGTGTTAGTATTCAATCCCGGAGTTTTTTGAGAAAAACATGAAAAATGAAGTATTTTGCTCATTTTAGAGAACTATTTTGGTCTTTTTTAGAAAAAATGATAATTGATATTTTTGAAGGTGTTAGACTTCAGTTTTTGATTTTATGCAAAAAATAGGAAAAATAGAAATTTGTATGTGTTAGTCTTCAATCCCGGAGTTTTTTGACAAAAACATGAAAAATGAAGTATTTTGCTCATTTTAGAGAACTATTTTGGTCTTTTTTACAAAAAATGATAATTGATATTTTTGAAGGTGTTAGACTTCAGTTTTTGATTTTTTGCAACAAATAGGAAAAATAGAAATTTGTATGTGTTAGTCTTCAATCCTGGAGTTTTTTGAGAAAAACATGAAAAATGAAGTATTTTGCTCATTTTAGAGAACTATTTTGGTCTTTTTTAGAAAAATTGATAATTGATATTTTTGAAGGTGTTAGACTTCAGTTTTTGATTTTGTGCAAAAAATTGGAAAAATAGAAATTTGTATGTGTTAGTCTTCAATCCCGGAGTTTTTTGAGAAAAACATGAAAAATGAAGTATTTTGATCAGTTTAGAGAACTATTTTGGTCTTTTTTAGAAAAAATGATAATTGATATTTTTGAAGGTGTTAGACTTCAGTTTTTGATTTTCTGCAAAAAAAATTGGAAAAATTTAAATTTGTATGTGTTAGTCTTCATTCACGGAATTTTTTGAGAAAAACATGAAAAATGAAGTATTTTGCTCATTTTAGAGAACTATTTTGGTCTTTTTTAGAAAAAATGATGATTGATATTTTTGAAGGTGTCAGACTTCAGTTTTTGATTTTATGCAAAAAATAGGAAAAATAGAAATTTGTATGTGTTAGTCTTCAATCCCAGAGTTTTTTGAGAAAAACATGAAAAATGAAGTATTTTGCTAATTTTAGAGAACTTTTTTGGTCTTTTTTAGAAAAAATGATAATTGATATTTTTGAAGGTGTTAGACTTCAGTTTTTGATTTTTTGCAAAAAAAAGGAAAAATAGAAATTTGTATGTGTTAGTCTTCAATCCTGGAGTTTTTTGAGAAAAACATGAAAAATGAAGTATTTTGCTCATTTTAGAGAACTATTTTGGTCTTTTTTAGAAAAAATTATAATTGATATTTTTGAAGGTGTTAGACTTCAGTTTTTGATTTTATGCAAAAAATAGGAAAAATAGAAATTTGTATGTGTTAGTCTTCAATCCCGGAGTTTTTTGACAAAAACATGAAAAATGAAGTATTTTGCTCATTTTAGAGAACTATTTTGGTCTTTTTTAGAAAAAATGATAATTGATATTTTTGAAGGTGTTAGACTTCAGTTTTTTATTTTTTGCAAAAATTTGGAAAAATAGAAATTTGTATGTGTTAGTCTACAATTACGAAGTTTTTTGAGAAAAAAATGAAAAATGAAGTATTTTGCTCATTTTAGAGAACTATTTTGGACTCTTTTAGAAAAAATGATAATTGATATTTTTGAAGGTGTTTGACTTCAGTTTTTGATTTTTTGCAAAAACTAGGAAAAATAGAACTTTGTATGTGTTAGTCTTCAATCCCGGAGTTTTTTGACAAAAACATGAAAAATGAAGTATTTTGCTCATTTTAGAGAACTATTTTGGTCTTTTTTAGAAAAAATGATAAATGATATTTTTGAAGGTGTTAGACTTCAGTTTTTGATTTTCTGCAAAAAATTGGAAAAATTGAAATTTGTTTGTGTTAGTCTTCATTCACGGAATTTTTTGAGAAAAACATGAAAAATGAAGTATTTTGCTCATTTTAGAGAACTATTTTGGTCTTTTTTAGAAAAAATGATAAGTGATATTTTTGAAGGTGTTAGACTTCAGTTTTTGATTTTTTGCAAAAATTAGGAAAAATAGAAATTTGTATGTGTTAGTCTTCAATCCTGGAGTTTTTTGAGAAAAACATGAAAAATGAAGTATTTTGCTCATTTTAGAGAACTATTTTGGTCTTTTTTAGAAAAAATGATAATTGATATTTTTGAAGGTGTTAGACTTCAGTTTTTGATTTTTTGCAAAAAGTTGGAAAAATAGAAATTTGTATGTGTTAGTCTTCAATTACGAAGTTTTTTGAGAAAAAAATGAAAAATGAAGTATTTTGCTCATTTTAGAGAACTATTTTGGACTCTTTTAGAAAAAATGATAATTGATATTTTTGAAGGTGTTTGACTTCAGTTTTTGATTTTTTGCAAAAAATAGGAAAAATAGAACTTTGTATGTGTTAGTCTTCAATCCCGGAGTTTTTTGACAAAAACATGAAAAATGAAGTATTTTGCTCATTTTAGAGAACTATTTTGGTCTTTTTTAGAAAAAATGATAATTGATATTTTTGAAGGTGTTAGACTTCAGTTTTTGATTTTATGCAAAAAATAGGAAAAATAGAAATTTGTATGTGTTAGTCTTCAATCCAGGAGTTTTTTGAGAAAAACATGAAAAATGAAGTATTTTGCTCATTTTAGTGAACTATTTTGGTCTTTTTTAGAAAAAATGATAATTGATATTTTTGAAGGTGTTAGACTTCAGTTTTTTATTTTTTGCAAAAAGTTGGAAAAATAGAAATTTGTATGTGTTAGTCTTCAATTACGAAGTTTTTTGAGAAAAAAATGAAAAATGAAGTATTTTGCTCATTTTAGAGAACTATTTTGGACCCTTTTAGAAAAAATGATAATTGATATTTTTGAAGGTGTTTGACTTCAGTTTTTGATTTTTTGCAAAAACTAGGAAAAATAGAACTTTGTATGTGTTAGTCTTCAATCCCGGAGTTTTTTGACAAAAACATGAAAAATGAAGTATTTTGCTCATTTTAGAGAACTATTTTGGTCTTTTTTAGAAAAAATGATAAATGATATTTTTGAAGGTGTTAGACTTCAGTTTTTGATTTTCTGCAAAAAATTGGAAAAATTGAAATTTGTTTGTGTTAGTCTTCATTCACGGAATTTTTTGAGAAAAACATGAAAAATGAAGTATTTTGCTCATTTTAGAGAACTATTTTGGTATTTTTTAGAAAAAATGATAAGTGATATTTTTGAAGGTGTTAGACTTCAGTTTTTGATTTTTTGCAAAAAATAGGAAAAATAGAAATTTGTATGTGTTAGTCTTCAATCCTGGAGTTTTTTGAGAAAAACATGAAAAATGAAGTATTTTGCTCATTTTAGAGAACTATTTTGGTCTTTTTTAGAAAAAATGATAATTGATATTTTTGAAGGTGTTAGACTTCAGTTTTTGATTTTTTGCAAAAAATAGGAAAAATAGAAATTTGTATGTGTTAGTCTTCAATCCTGGAGTTTTTTGAGAAAAACATGAAAAATGAAGTATTTTGCTCATTTTAGAGAACTATTTTGGTCTTTTTTAGAAAAAATGATAATTGATATTTTTGAAGGTGTTAGACTTCAGTTTTTGATTTTTTGCAAAAAGTTGGAAAAATAGAAATTTGTATGTGTTAGTCTTCAATTACGAAGTTTTTTGAGAAAAAAATGAAAAATGAAGTATTTTGCTCATTTTAGAGAACTATTTTGGACTCTTTTAGAAAAAATGATAATTGATATTTTTGAAGGTGTCAGACTTCAGTTTTTTATTTTTTGCAAAAAGTTGGAAAAATAGAAATTTGTATGTGTTAGTCTTCAATTACGAAGTTTTTTGAGAAAAAAATGAAAAATGAAGTATTTTGCTCATTTTAGAGAACTATTTTGGACTCTTTTAGAAAAAATGATAATTGATATTTTTGAAGGTGTTTGACTTCAGTTTTTGATTTTTTGCAAAAACTAGGAAAAATAGAACTTTGTATGTGTTAGTCTTCAATCCCGGAGTTTTTTGACAAAAACATGAAAAATGAAGTATTTTGCTCATTTTAGAGAACTATTTTGGTCTTTTTTAGAAAAAATGATAATTGATATTTTTGAAGGTGTTAGGCTTCAGTTTTTGATTTTCTGCAAAAAATTGGAAAAATTGAAATTTGTTTGTGTTAGTCTTCATTCACGGAATTTTTTGAGAAAAACATGAAAAATGAAGTATTTTGCTCATTTTAGAGAACTATTTTGGTCTTTTTTAGAAAAAATGATAAGTGATATTTTTGAAGGTGTTAGACTTCAGTTTTTGATTTTTTGCAAAAAATAGGAAAAATAGAAATTTGTATGTGTTAGTCTTCAATCCTGGAGTTTTTTGAGAAAAACATGAAAAATGAAGTATTTTGCTCATTTTAGAGAACTATTTTGGTCTTTTTTAGAAAAAATGATAATTGATATTTTTGAAGGTGTTAGACTTCAGTTTTTGATTTTTTGCAAAAATTAGGAAAAATAGAAATTTGTATGTGTTAGTCTTCAATCCTGGAGTTTTTTGAGAAAAACATGAAAAATGAAGTATTTTGCTCATTTTAGAGAACTATTTTGGTCTTTTTTAGAAAAAATGATAATTGATATTTTTGAAGGTGTTAGACTTCAGTTTTTGATTTTTTGCAAAAAGTTGGAAAAATAGAAATTTGTATGTGTTAGTCTTCAATTACGAAGTTTTTTGAGAAAAAAATGAAAAATGAAGTATTTTGCTCATTTTAGAGAACTATTTTGGACTCTTTTAGAAAAAATGATAATTGATATTTTTGAAGGTGTTTGACTTCAGTTTTTGATTTTTTGCAAAAAATAGGAAAAATAGAACTTTGTATGTGTTAGTCTTCAATCCCGGAGTTTTTTGACAAAAACATGAAAAATGAAGTATTTTGCTCATTTTAGAGAACTATTTTGGTCTTTTTTAGAAAAAATGATAATTGATATTTTTGAAGGTGTTAGACTTCAGTTTTTGATTTTATGCAAAAAATAGGAAAAATAGAAATTTGTATGTGTTAGTCTTCAATCCAGGAGTTTTTTGAGAAAAACATGAAAAATGAAGTATTTTGCTCATTTTAGTGAACTATTTTGGTCTTTTTTAGAAAAAATGATAATTGATATTTTTGAAGGTGTTAGACTTCAGTTTTTTATTTTTTGCAAAAAGTTGGAAAAATAGAAATTTGTATGTGTTAGTCTTCAATTACGAAGTTTTTTGAGAAAAAAATGAAAAATGAAGTATTTTGCTCATTTTAGAGAACTATTTTGGACTCTTTTAGAAAAAATGATAATTGATATTTTTGAAGGTGTTTGACTTCAGTTTTTGATTTTTTGCAAAAACTAGGAAAAATAGAACTTTGTATGTGTTAGTCTTCAATCCCGGAGTTTTTTGACAAAAACATGAAAAATGAAGTATTTTGCTCATTTTAGAGAACTATTTTGGTCTTTTTTAGAAAAAATGATAAATGATATTTTTGAAGGTGTTAGACTTCAGTTTTTGATTTTCTGCAAAAAATTGGAAAAATTGAAATTTGTTTGTGTTAGTCTTCATTCACGGAATTTTTTGAGAAAAACATGAAAAATGAAGTATTTTGCTCATTTTAGAGAACTATTTTGGTATTTTTTAGAAAAAATGATAAGTGATATTTTTGAAGGTGTTAGACTTCAGTTTTTGATTTTTTGCAAAAAATAGGAAAAATAGAAATTTGTATGTGTTAGTCTTCAATCCTGGAGTTTTTTGAGAAAAACATGAAAAATGAAGTATTTTGCTCATTTTAGAGAACTATTTTGGTCTTTTTTAGAAAAAATGATAATTGATATTTTTGAAGGTGTTAGACTTCAGTTTTTGATTTTTTGCAAAAAATAGGAAAAATAGAAATTTGTATGTGTTAGTCTTCAATCCTGGAGTTTTTTGAGAAAAACATGAAAAATGAAGTATTTTGCTCATTTTAGAGAACTATTTTGGTCTTTTTTAGAAAAAATGATAATTGATATTTTTGAAGGTGTTAGACTTCAGTTTTTGATTTTTTGCAAAAAGTTGGAAAAATAGAAATTTGTATGTGTTAGTCTTCAATTACGAAGTTTTTTGAGAAAAAAATGAAAAATGAAGTATTTTGCTCATTTTAGAGAACTATTTTGGACTCTTTTAGAAAAAATGATAATTGATATTTTTGAAGGTGTTAGACTTCAGTTTTTTATTTTTTGCAAAAAGTTGGAAAAATAGAAATTTGTATGTGTTAGTCTTCAATTACGAAGTTTTTTGAGAAAAAAATGAAAAATGAAGTATTTTGCTCATTTTAGAGAACTATTTTGGACTCTTTTAGAAAAAATGATAATTGATATTTTTGAAGGTGTTTGACTTCAGTTTTTGATTTTTTGCAAAAACTAGGAAAAATAGAACTTTGTATGTGTTAGTCTTCAATCCCGGAGTTTTTTGACAAAAACATGAAAAATGAAGTATTTTGCTCATTTTAGAGAACTATTTTGATCTTTTTTAGAAAAAATGATAATTGATATTTTTGAAGGTGTTAGACTTCAGTTTTTGATTTTCTGCAAAAAATTGGAAAAATTGAAATTTGTTTGTGTTAGTCTTCATTCACGGAATTTTTTGAGAAAAACATGAAAAATGAAGTATTTTGCTCATTTTAGAGAACTATTTTGGTCTTTTTTAGAAAAAATGATAAGTGATATTTTTGAAGGTGTTAGACTTCAGTTTTTGTTTTTTTGCAAAAAATAGGAAAAATAGAAATTTGTATGTGTTAGTCTTCAATCCTGGAGTTTTTTGAGAAAAACATGAAAAATGAAGTATTTTGCTCATTTTAGAGAACTATTTTGGTCTTTTTTAGAAAAAATGATAATTGATATTTTTGAAGGTGTTAGACTTCAGTTTTTGATTTTTTGCAAAAATTAGGAAAAATAGAAATTTGTATGTGTTAGTCTTCAATCCTGGAGTTTTTTGAGAAAAACATGAAAAATGAAGTATTTTGCTCATTTTAGAGAACTATTTTGGTCTTTTTTAGAAAAAATGATAATTGATATTTTTGAAGGTGTTAGACTTCAGTTTTTGATTTTTTGCAAAAAGTTGGAAAAATAGAAATTTGTATGTGTTAGTCTTCAATTACGAAGTTTTTTGAGAAAGAAATGAAAAATGAAGTATTTTGCTCATTTTAGAGAACTATTTTGGACTCTTTTAGAAAAAATGATAATTGATATTTTTGAAGGTGTTTGACTTCAGTTTTTGATTTTTTGCAAAAAATAGGAAAAATAGAACTTTGTATGTGTTAGTCTTCAATCCCGGAGTTTTTTGACAAAAACATGAAAAATGAAGTATTTTGCTCATTTTAGAGAACTATTTTGGTCTTTTTTAGAAAAAATGATAATTGATATTTTTGAAGGTGTTAGACTTCAGTTTTTGATTTTATGCAAAAAATAGGAAAAATAGAAATTTGTATGTGTTAGTCTTCAATCCAGGAGTTTTTTGAGAAAAACATGAAAAATGAAGTATTTTGCTCATTTTAGAGAACTATTTTGGTCTTTTTTAGAAAAAATGATAATTGATATTTTTGAAGGTGTTTGACTTCAGTTTTTGATTTTTTTACAAAAAATAGGAAAAATAGTAATTTGTATGTGTTAGTCTTCAATCACGAAGTTTTTTGAGAAAAAAATGAAAAATGAAGTATTTTCCGCATTTTAGAGAACTATTTTAGACTTCAGTTTTTGATATTTTGCAAAAAATAGGAAAAATAGAAATTTGTATGTGTTAGTATTCAATCCCGGAGTTTTTTGAGAAAAACATGAAAAATGAAGTATTTTGCTCATTTTAGAGAACTATTTTGGTCTTTTTTAGAAAAAATGATAATTGATATTTTTGAAGGTGTTAGACTTCAGTTTTTGATTTTATGCAAAAAATAGGAAAAATAGAAATTTGTATGTGTTAGTCTTCAATCCCGGAGTTTTTTGACAAAAACATGAAAAATTAAGTATTTTGCTCATTTTAGAGAACTATTTTGGTCTTTTTTAGAAAAAATGATAATTGATATTTTTGAAGGTGTTAGACTTCAGTTTTTGATTTTTTGCAAAAAATAGGAAAAATTGAAATTTGTATGTGTTAGTCTTCAATCCTGGAGTTTTTTGAGAAAAACATGAAAAATGAAGTATTTTGCTCATTTTAGAGAACTATTTTGGTCTTTTTTAGAAAAATTGATAATTGATATTTTTGAAGGTGTTAGACTTCAGTTTTTGATTTTATGCAAAAAATAGGAAAAATAGAAATTTGTATGTGTTAGTCTTCAATCCCGGAGTTTTTTGAGAAAAACATGAAAAATGAAGTATTTTGCTCAGTTTAGAGAACTATTTTGGTCTTTTTTAGATAAAATGATAATTGATATTTTTGAAGGTGTTAGACTTCAGTTTTTGATTTTCTGCAAAAACAATTGGAAAAATTTTAATTTGTATGTGTTAGTCTTCATTCACGGAATTTTTTGAGAAAAACATGAAAAATGAAGTATTTTGCTCATTTTAGAGAACTATTTTGGTCTTTTTTAGAAAAAATGATGATTGATATTTTTGAAGGTGTCAGACTTCAATTTTTGATTTCATGCAAAAAATAGGAAAAATAGAAATTTGTATGTGTTAGTCTTCAATCCCAGAGTTTTTTGAGAAAAACATGAAAAATGAAGTATTTTGCTCATTTTAGAGAACTATTTTGGTCTTTTTTATAAAAAATGATAATTGATATTTTTGAAGGTGTTAGACTTCAGTTTTTGATCTTATGCAAAAAATAGGAAAAATAGAAATTTGTATGTGTTAGTCTTCAATCCCGGAGTTTTTGGACAAAAACATGAAAAATGAAGTATTTTGCTCATTTTAGAGAACTATTTTGGTCTTTTTTAGAAAAAATGATAATTGATATTTTTGAAGGTGTTAGACTTCAGTTTTTTATTTTCTGCAAAAAATTGGAAAAATTGAAATTTGTATGTGTTAGTCTTCATTGACGGAATTTTTTGGGAAAAACATGAAAAATGAAGTATTTTGCTCATTTTAGAAAACTATTTTGGTCTTTTTTAGAAAAAATGATAATTGATATTTTTGAAGGTGTTAGACTTCAGTTTTTGATTTTATGCAAAAAATAGGAAAAATAGAAATTTGTATGTGTTAGTCTTCAATCCAGGAGTTTTTTGAGAAAAACATGAAAAATGAAGTATTTTGCTCATTTTAGAGAACTATTTTGGTCTTTTTTAGAAAAAATGATAATTGATATTTTTGAAGGTGTTAGACTTCAGTTTTTGATTTTTTGCAAAAAGTTGGAAAAATAGAAATTTGTATGTGTTAGTCTTCAATTACGAAGTTTTTTGAGAAAAAAATGAAAAATGAAGTATTTTGCTCATTTTAGAGAACTATTTTGGACTCTTTTAGAAAAAATGATAATTGATATTTTTGAAGGTGATTGACTTCAGTTTTTGATTTTTTGCAAAAAATAGGAAAAATAGAACTTTGTATATGTTAGTCTTCAATCCCGGAGTTTTTTGACAAAAACATGAAAAATGAATTATTTTGCTCATTTTAGAGAACTATTTTGGTCTTTTTTAGAAAAAATGATAATTGATATTTTTGAAGGTGTTTGACTTCAGTTTTTGATTTTTTGCAAAAAATAGGAAAAATAGTAATTTGTATGTGTTAGTCTTCAATCACGAAGTTTTTTGAGATAAAAATGAAAAATGAAGTATTTTCCGCATTTTAGAGAACTATTTTGGACTCTTTTAGAAAAAATGATAATTGATATTTTTGAAGGTGTTAGACTTCAGTTTTTGATATTTTGCAAAAAATAGGAAAAATAGAAATTTGTATGTGTTAGTATTCAATCCCGGAGTTTTTTGAGAAAAACACGAAAAATGAAGTATTTTGCTCATTTTAGAGAACTATTTTGGTCTTTTTTAGAAAAAATGATAATTGATATTTTTGAAGGTGTTAGACTTCAGTTTTTGATTTTATGCAAAAAATAGGAAAAATAGAAATTTGTATGTGTTAGTCTTCAATCCCGGAGTTTTTTGACAAAAACATGAAAAATGAAGTATTTTGCTCATTTTAGAGAACTATTTTGGTCTTTTTTAGAAAAAATGATAATTGATATTTTTGAAGGTGTTAGACTTCAGTTTTTGATTTTTTGCAAAAAATAGGAAAAATAGAAATTTGTATGTGTTAGTCTTCAATCCTGGAGTTTTTTGAGAAAAACATGAAAAATGAAGTATTTTGCTCATTTTAGAGAACTATTTTGGTCTTTTTTAGAAAAAATGATAATTGATATTTTTGAAGGTGTTAGACTTCAGTTTTTGATTTTATGCAAAAAATAGGAAAAATAGAAATTTGTATGTGTTAGTCTTCAATCCCGGAGTTTTTTGAGAAAAACATGAAAAATGAAGTATTTTGCTCAGTTTAGAGAACTATTTTGGTCTTTTTTAGAAAAAATGATAATTGATATTTTTGAAGGTGTTAGACTTCAGTTTTTGATTTTCTGCAAAAAAAATTGGAAAAATTTAAATTTGTATGTGTTAGTCTTCATTCACGGAATTTTTTGAGAAAAACATGAAAAATGAAGTATTTTGCTCATTTTAGAGAACTAGTTTGGTCTTTTTTAGAAAAAATGATGATTGATATTTTTGAAGGTGTCAGACTTCAGTTTTTGATTTTATGCAAAAAATAGGAAAAATAGAAATTTGTATGTGTTAGTCTTCAATCCCAGAGTTTTTTGAGAAAAACATGAAAAATGAAGTATTTTGCTCATTTTAGAGAACTATTTTGGTCTTTTTTAGAAAAAATGATAATTGATATTTTTGAAGGTGTTAGACTTCAGTTTTTGATTTTTTGCAAAAAATAGGAAAAATAGAAATTTGTATGTGTTAGTCTTCAATCCTGGAGTTTTTTGAGAAAAACATGAAAAATGAAGTATTTTGCTCATTTTAGAGAACTATTTTGGTCTTTTTTAGAAAAAATGATAATTGATATTTTTGAAGGTGTTAGACTTCAGTTTTTGATTTTATGCAAAAAATAGAAAAAAAAAAATTTGTATGTGTTAGTCCTCAATCCCGGAGTTTTTTGACAAAAACATGAAAAATGAAGTATTTTGCTCATTTTAGAGAACTATTTTGGTCTTTTTTAGAAAAAATGATAATTGATATTTTTGAAGGTGTTAGACTTCAGTTTTTTATTTTTTGCAAAAAGTTGGAAAAATAGAAATTTGTATGTGTTAGTCTTCAATTACGAAGTTTTTTGAGAAAAAAATGAAAAATGAAGTATTTTGCTCATTTTAGAGAACTATTTTGGACTCTTTTAGAAAAAATGATAATTGATATTTTTGAAGGTGTTTGACTTCAGTTTTTGATTTTTTGCAAAAACTAGGAAAAATAGAACTTTGTATGTGTTAGTCTTCAATCCCGGAGTTTTTTGACAAAAACATGAAAAATGAAGTATTTTGCTCATTTTAGAGAACTATTTTGGTCTTTTTTAGAAAAAATGATAATTGATATTTTTGAAGGTGTTAGACTTCAGTTTTTGATTTTCTGCAAAAAATTGGAAAAATTGAAATTTGTTTGTGTTAGTCTTCATTCACGGAATTTTTTGAGAAAAACATGAAAAATGAAGTATTTTGCTAATTTTAGAGAACTATTTTGGTCTTTTTTAGAAAAAATGATAATTGATATTTTTGAAGGTGTTAGACTTCAGTTTTTGATTTTATGCAAAAAATAGGAAAAATAGAAATTTGTATGTGTTAGTCTTCAATCCAGGAGTTTTTTGAGAAAAACATGAAAAATGAAGTATTTTGCTCATTTTAGAGAACTATTTTGGTCTTTTTTAGAAAAAATGATAATTGATATTTTTGAAGGTGTTAGACTTCAGTTTTTGATTTTATGCAAAAAATAGGAAAAATAGAAATTTGTATGTGTTAGTCTTCAATCCAGGAGTTTTTTGAGAAAAACATGAAAAATGAAGTATTTTGCTCATTTTAGAGAACTATTTTGGTCTTTTTTAGAAAAAATGATAATTGATATTTTTGAAGGTGTTAGACTTCAGTTTTTGATTTTTTGCAAAAAGTTGGAAAAATAGAAATTTGTATGTGTTAGTCTTCAATTACGAAGTTTTTTGAGAAAAAAATAAAAAATGAAGTATTTTGCTAATTTTAGAGAACTATTTTGGACTCTTTTAGAAAAAATGATAATTGATATTTTTGAAGGTGTTTGACTTCAGTTTTTGATTTTTTGCAAAAAATAGGAAAAATAGAACTTTGTATGTGTTAGTCTTCAATCCCGGAGTTTTTTGACAAAAACATGAAAAATGAAGTATTTTGCTCATTTTAGAGAACTATTTTGGTCTTTTTTAGAAAAAATGATAATTGATATTTTTGAAGGTGTTAGACTTCATTTTTTGATTTTATGCAAAAAATAGGAAAAATAGAAATTTGTATGTGTTAGTCTTCAATCCAGGAGTTTTTTGAGAAAAACATGAAAAATGAAGTATTTTGCTCTTTTTAGAGAACTATTTTGGTCTTTTTTAGATAAAATGATAATTGATATTTTTGAAGGTGTTTGACTTCAGTTTTTGATTTTTTGCAAAAAATAGGAAAAATAGTAATTTGTATGTGTTAGTCTTCAATCACGAAGTTTTTTGATAAAAAAATGAAAAATGAAGTATTTTCCGCATTTTAGAGAACTATTTTGGACTCTTTTAGAAAAAATGATAATTGATATTTTTGAAGGTGTTAGACTTCAGTTTTTGATTTTTTGCAAGAAATAGGAAAAATAGAAATTTGTATGTGTTAGTATTCAATCCCGGAGTTTTTTGAGAAAAACATGAAAAATGAAGTATTTTGCTCATTTTAGAGAACTATTTTGGTCTTTTTTAGAAAAAATGATAATTGATATTTTTGAAGGTGTTAGACTTCAGTTTTTGATTTTATGCAAAAAATAGGAAAAATAGAAATTTGTATGTGTTAGTCTTCAATCCCGGAGTTTTTTGACAAAAACATGAAAAATGAAGTATTTTGCTCATTTTAGAGAACTATTTTGGTCTTTTTTACAAAAAATGATAATTGATATTTTTGAAGGTGTTAGACTTCAGTTTTTGATTTTTTGCAAAAAATAGGAAAAATAGAAATTTGTATGTGTTAGTCTTCAATCCTGGAGTTTTTTGAGAAAAACATGAAAAATGAAGTATTTTGCTCATTTTAGAGAACTATTTTGGTCTTTTTTAGAAAAATTGATAATTGATATTTTTGAAGGTGTTAGACTTCAGTTTTTGATTTTGTGCAAAAAATTGGAAAAATAGAAATTTGTATGTGTTAGTCTTCAATCCCGGAGTTTTTTGAGAAAAACATGAAAAATGAAGTATTTTGCTCAGTTTAGAGAACTATTTTGGTCTTTTTTAGAAAAAATGATAATTGATATTTTTGAAGGTGTTAGACTTCAGTTTTTGATTTTCTGCAAAAAAAATTGGAAAAATTTAAATTTGTATGTGTTAGTCTTCATTCACGGAATTTTTTGAGAAAAACATGAAAAATGAAGTATTTTGCTCATTTTAGAGAACTATTTTGGTCTTTTTTAGAAAAAATGATGATTGATATTTTTGAAGGTGTCAGACTTCAGTTTTTGATTTTATGCAAAAAATAGGAAAAATAGAAATTTGTATGTGTTAGTCTTCAATCCCAGAGTTTTTTGAGAAAAACATGAAAAATGAAGTATTTTGCTAATTTTAGAGAACTATTTTGGTCTTTTTTAGAAAAAATGATAATTGATATTTTTGAAGGTGTTAGACTTCAGTTTTTGATTTTTTGCAAAAAAAAGGAAAAATAGAAATTTGTATGTGTTAGTCTTCAATCCTGGAGTTTTTTGAGAAAAACATGAAAAATGAAGTATTTTGCTCATTTTAGAGAACTATTTTGGTCTTTTTTAGAAAAAAATATAATTGATATTTTTGAAGGTGTTAGACTTCAGTTTTTGATTTTATGCAAAAAATAGGAAAAATAGAAATTTGTGTGTGTTAGTCTTCAATCCCGGAGTTTTTTGACAAAAACATGAAAAATGAAGTATTTTGCTCATTTTAGAGAACTATTTTGGTCTTTTTTAGAAAAAATGATAATTGATATTTTTGAAGGTGTTAGACTTCAGTTTTTTATTTTTTGCAAAAAGTTGGAAAAATAGAAATTTGTATGTGTTAGTCTTCAATTACGAAGTTTTTTGAGAAAAAAATGAAAAATGAAGTATTTTGCTCATTTTAGAGAACTATTTTGGACTCTTTTAGAAAAAATGATAAATGATATTTTTGAAGGTGTTTGACTTCAGTTTTTGATTTTTTGCAAAAACTAGGAAAAATAGAACTTTGTATGTGTTAGTCTTCAATCCCGGAGTTTTTTGACAAAAACATGAAAAATGAAGTATTTTGCTCATTTTAGAGAACTATTTTGGTCTTTTTTAGAAAAAATGATAAATGATATTTTTGAAGGTGTTAGACTTCAGTTTTTGATTTTTTGCAAAAAATAGGAAAAATAGAAATTTGTATGTGTTAGTCTTCAATCCTGGAGTTTTTTGAGAAAAACATGAAAAATGAATTATTTTGCTCATTTTAGAGAACTATTTTGGTCTTTTTTAGAAAAAATGATAATTGATATTTTTGAAGGTGTTAGACTTCAGTTTTTGATTTTATGCAAAAAATAGGAAAAATAGAAATTTGTATGTGTTAGTCTTCAATCCAGGAGTTTTTTGAGAAAAACATGAAAAATGAAGTATTTTGCTCATTTTAGAGAACTATTTTGGTCTTTTTTAGAAAAAATGATAATTGATATTTTTGAAGGTGTTAGACTTCAGTTTTTTATTTTTTGCAAAAAGTTGGAAAAATAGAAATTTGTATGTGTTAGTCTTCAATTACGAAGTTTTTTGAGAAAAAAATGAAAAATGAAGTATTTTGCTCATTTTAGAGAACTATTTTGGACTCTTTTAGAAAAAATGATAATTGATATTTTTGAAGGTGTTTGACTTCAGTTTTTGATTTTTTGCAAAAACTAGGAAAAATAGAACTTTGTATGTGTTAGTCTTCAATCCCGGAGTTTTTTGACAAAAACATGAAAAATGAAGTATTTTGCTCATTTTACAGAACTATTTTGGTCTTTTTTAGAAAAAATGATAATTGATATTTTTGAAGGTGTTAGACTTCAGTTTTTGATTTTCTGCAAAAAATTGGAAAAATTGAAATTTGTTTGTGTTAGTCTTCATTCACGGAATTTTTTGAGAAAAACATGAAAAATGAAGTATTTTGCTCATTTTAGAGAACTATTTTGGTCTTTTTTAGAAAAAATGATAATTTATATTTTTGAAGGTGTTAGACTTCAGTTTTTGATTTTATGCAAAAAATAGGAAAAATAGAAATTTGTATGTGTTAGTCTTCAATCCAGGAGTTTTTTGAGAAAAACATGAAAAATGAAGTATTTTGCTCATTTTAGAGAACTATTTTGGTCTTTTTTAGAAAAAATGATAATTGATATTTTTGAAGGTGTTAGACTTCAGTTTTTGATTTTTTGCAAAAAATAGGAAAAATAGAAATTTGTATGTGTTAGTCTTCAATCCCGGAGTTTTTTGAGAAAAACATGAAAAATGAAGTATTTTGCTCATTTTAGAGAACTATTTTGGTCTTTTTTAGAAAAAATGATAATTGATATTTTTGAAGGTGTTAGACTTCAGTTTTTGATTTTTTGCAAAAAATAGGAAAAATAGTAATTTGTATGTGTTAGTCTTCAATCACGAAGTTTTTTGACAAAAAAATGAAAAATGAAGTATTTTCCGCATTTTAGAGAACTATTTTGGACTCTTTTAGAAAAAATGATAATTGATATTTTTGAAGGTGTTAGACTTCAGTTTTTGATATTTTGCAAAAAATAGGAAAAATAGAAATTTGTATGTGTTAGTATTCAATCCCGGAGTTTTTTGAGAAAAACATGAAAAATGAAGTATTTTGCTCATTTTAGAGAACTATTTTGGTTTTTTTTAGAAAAAATGATAATTGATATTTTTGAAGGTGTTAGACTTCAGTTTTTGATTTTATGCAAAAAATAGGAAAAAAAGAAATTTGTATGTGTTAGTCTTCAATCCCGGAGTTTTTTGACAAAAACATGAAAAATGAAGTATTTTGCTCATTTTAGAGAACTATTTTGGTCTTTTTTAGAAAAAATGATAATTGATATTTTTGAAGGTGTTAGACTTCAGTTTTTGATTTTATGCAAAAAATAGGAAAAATAGAAATTTGTATGTGTTAGTCTTCAATCCCGGAGTTTTTTGACAAAAACATGAAAAATGAAGTATTTTGCTCATTTTAGAGAACTATTTTGGTCTTTTTTAGAAAAAATGATAATTGATATTTTTGAAGGTGTTAGACTTCAGTTTTTGATTTTTTGCAAAAAATAGGAAAAATTGAAATTTGTATGTGTTAGTCTTCAATCCTGGAGTTTTTTGAGAAAAACATGAAAAATGAAGTATTTTGCTCATTTTAGAGAACTATTTTGGTCTTTTTTAGAAAAATTGATAATTGATATTTTTGAAGGTGTTAGACTTCAGTTTTTTATTTTATGCAAAAAATAGGAAAAATAGAAATTTGTATGTGTTAGTCTTCAATCCCGGAGTTTTTTGAGAAAAACATGAAAAATGAAGTATTTTGCTCAGTTTAGAGAACTATTTTGGTCTTTTTTAGATAAAATGATAATTGATATTTTTGAAGGTGTTAGACTTCAGTTTTTGATTTTCTGCAAAAACAATTGGAAAAATTTTAATTTGTATGTGTTAGTCTTCATTCACGGAATTTTTTGAGAATAACATGAAAAATGAAGTATTTTGCTCATTTTAGAGAACTATTTTGGTCTTTTTTAGAAAAAATGATGATTGATATTTTTGAAGGTGTCAGACTTCAGTTTTTGATTTCATGCAAAAAATAGGAAAAATAGAAATTTGTATGTGTTAGTCTTCAATCCCAGAGTTTTTTGAGAAAAACATGAAAAATGAAGTATTTTGCTCATTTTAGAGAACTATTTTGGTCTTTTTTATAAAAAATGATAATTGATATTTTTGAAGGTGTTAGACTTCAGTTTTTGATCTTATGCAAAAAATAGGAAAAATAGAAATTTGTATGTGTTAGTCTTCAATCCCGGAGTTTTTGGACAAAAACATGAAAAATGAAGTATTTTGCTCATTTTAGAGAACTATTTTGGTCTTTTTTAGAAAAAATGATAATTGATATTTTTGAAGGTGTTAGACTTCAGTTTTTTATTTTCTGCAAAAAATTGGAAAAATTGAAATTTGTATGTGTTAGTCTTCATTCACGGAATTTTTTGGGAAAAACATGAAAAATGAAGTATTTTGCTCATTTTAGAGAACTATTTTGGTCTTTTTTAGAAAAAATGATAATTGATATTTTTGAAGGTGTTAGACTTCAGTTTTTGATTTTATGCAAAAAATAGGAAAAATAGAAATTTGTATGTGTTAGTCTTCAATCCAGGAGTTTTTTGAGAAAAACATGAAAAATGAAGTATTTTGCTCATTTTAGAGAACTATTTTGGTCTTTTTTAGAAAAAATGATAATTGATATTTTTGAAGGTGTTAGACTTCAGTTTTTGATTTTTTGCAAAAAGTTGGAAAAATAGAAATTTGTATGTGTTAGTCTTCAATTACGAAGTTTTTTGAGAAAAAAATGAAAAATGAAGTATTTTGCTCATTTTAGAGAACTATTTTGGACTCTTTTAGAAAAAATGATAATTGATATTTTTGAAGGTGTTTGACTTCAGTTTTTGATTTTTTGCAAAAAATAGGAAAAATAGAACTTTGTATTTGTTAGTCTTCAATCCCGGAGTTTTTTGACAAAAACATGAAAAATGAATTATTTTGCTCATTTTAGAGAACTATTTTGGTCTTTTTTAGAAAAAATGATAAATGATATTTTTGAAGGTGTTAGACTTCAGTTTTTGATTTTCTGCAAAAAATTGGAAAAATTGAAATTTGTTTGTGTTAGTCTTCATTCACGGAATTTTTTGAGAAAAACATGAAAAATGAAGTATTTTGCTCATTTTAGAGAACTATTTTGGTATTTTTTAGAAAAAATGATAAGTGATATTTTTGAAGGTGTTAGACTTCAGTTTTTGATTTTTTGCAAAAAATAGGAAAAATAGAAATTTGTATGTGTTAGTCTTCAATCCTGGAGTTTTTTGAGAAAAACATGAAAAATGAAGTATTTTGCTCATTTTAGAGAACTATTTTGGTCTTTTTTAGAAAAAATGATAATTGATATTTTTGAAGGTGTTAGACTTCAGTTTTTGATTTTTTGCAAAAAATAGGAAAAATAGAAATTTGTATGTGTTAGTCTTCAATCCTGGAGTTTTTTGAGAAAAACATGAAAAATGAAGTATTTTGCTCATTTTAGAGAACTATTTTGGTCTTTTTTAGAAAAAATGATAATTGATATTTTTGAAGGTGTTAGACTTCAGTTTTTGATTTTTTGCAAAAAGTTGGAAAAATAGAAATTTGTATGTGTTAGTCTTCAATTACGAAGTTTTTTGAGAAAAAAATGAAAAATGAAGTATTTTGCTCATTTTAGAGAACTATTTTGGACTCTTTTAGAAAAAATGATAATTGATATTTTTGAAGGTGTCAGACTTCAGTTTTTTATTTTTTGCAAAAAGTTGGAAAAATAGAAATTTGTATGTGTTAGTCTTCAATTACGAAGTTTTTTGAGAAAAAAATGAAAAATGAAGTATTTTGCTCATTTTAGAGAACTATTTTGGACTCTTTTAGAAAAAATGATAATTGATATTTTTGAAGGTGTTTGACTTCAGTTTTTGATTTTTTGCAAAAACTAGGAAAAATAGAACTTTGTATGTGTTAGTCTTCAATCCCGGAGTTTTTTGACAAAAACATGAAAAATGAAGTATTTTGCTCATTTTAGAGAACTATTTTGGTCTTTTTTAGAAAAAATGATAATTGATATTTTTGAAGGTGTTAGGCTTCAGTTTTTGATTTTCTGCAAAAAATTGGAAAAATTGAAATTTGTTTGTGTTAGTCTTCATTCACGGAATTTTTTGAGAAAAACATGAAAAATGAAGTATTTTGCTCATTTTAGAGAACTATTTTGGTCTTTTTTAGAAAAAATGATAAGTGATATTTTTGAAGGTGTTAGACTTCAGTTTTTGATTTTTTGCAAAAAATAGGAAAAATAGAAATTTGTATGTGTTAGTCTTCAATCCTGGAGTTTTTTGAGAAAAACATGAAAAATGAAGTATTTTGCTCATTTTAGAGAACTATTTTGGTCTTTTTTAGAAAAAATGATAATTGATATTTTTGAAGGTGTTAGACTTCAGTTTTTGATTTTTTGCAAAAATTAGGAAAAATAGAAATTTGTATGTGTTAGTCTTCAATCCTGGAGTTTTTTGAGAAAAACATGAAAAATGAAGTATTTTGCTCATTTTAGAGAACTATTTTGGTCTTTTTTAGAAAAAATGATAATTGATATTTTTGAAGGTGTTAGACTTCAGTTTTTGATTTTTTGCAAAAAGTTGGAAAAATAGAAATTTGTATGTGTTAGTCTTCAATTACGAAGTTTTTTGAGAAAAAAATGAAAAATGAAGTATTTTGCTCATTTTAGAGAACTATTTTGGACTCTTTTAGAAAAAATGATAATTGATATTTTTGAAGGTGTCAGACTTCAGTTTTTTATTTTTTGCAAAAAGTTGGAAAAATAGAAATTTGTATGTGTTAGTCTTCAATTACGAAGTTTTTTGAGAAAAAAATGAAAAATGAAGTATTTTGCTCATTTTAGAGAACTATTTTGGACTCTTTTAGAAAAAATGATAATTGATATTTTTGAAGGTGTTTGACTTCAGTTTTTGATTTTTTGCAAAAACTAGGAAAAATAGAACTTTGTATGTGTTAGTCTTCAATCCCGGAGTTTTTTGACAAAAACATGAAAAATGAAGTATTTTGCTCATTTTAGAGAACTATTTTGGTCTTTTTTAGAAAAAATGATAATTGATATTTTTGAAGGTGTTAGGCTTCAGTTTTTGATTTTCTGCAAAAAATTGGAAAAATTGAAATTTGTTTGTGTTAGTCTTCATTCACGGAATTTTTTGAGAAAAACATGAAAAATGAAGTATTTTGCTCATTTTAGAGAACTATTTTGGTCTTTTTTAGAAAAAATGATAAGTGATATTTTTGAAGGTGTTAGACTTCAGTTTTTGATTTTTTGCAAAAAATAGGAAAAATAGAAATTTGTATGTGTTAGTCTTCAATCCTGGAGTTTTTTGAGAAAAACATGAAAAATGAAGTATTTTGCTCATTTTAGAGAACTATTTTGGTCTTTTTTAGAAAAAATGATAATTGATATTTTTGAAGGTGTTAGACTTCAGTTTTTGATTTTTTGCAAAAATTAGGAAAAATAGAAATTTGTATGTGTTAGTCTTCAATCCTGGAGTTTTTTGAGAAAAACATGAAAAATGAAGTATTTTGCTCATTTTAGAGAACTATTTTGGTCTTTTTTAGAAAAAATGATAATTGATATTTTTGAAGGTGTTAGACTTCAGTTTTTGATTTTTTGCAAAAAGTTGGAAAAATAGAAATTTGTATGTGTTAGTCTTCAATTACGAAGTTTTTTGAGAAAAAAATGAAAAATGAAGTATTTTGCTCATTTTAGAGAACTATTTTGGACTCTTTTAGAAAAAATGATAATTGATATTTTTGAAGGTGTTTGACTTCAGTTTTTGATTTTTTGCAAAAAATAGGAAAAATAGAACTTTGTATGTGTTAGTCTTCAATCCCGGAGTTTTTTGACAAAAACATGAAAAATGAAGTATTTTGCTCATTTTAGAGAACTATTTTGGTCTTTTTTAGAAAAAATGATAATTGATATTTTTGAAGGTGTTAGACTTCAGTTTTTGATTTTATGCAAAAAATAGGAAAAATAGAAATTTGTATGTGTTAGTCTTCAATCCAGGAGTTTTTTGAGAAAAACATGAAAAATGAAGTATTTTGCTCATTTTAGTGAACTATTTTGGTCTTTTTTAGAAAAAATGATAATTGATATTTTTGAAGGTGTTAGACTTCAGTTTTTTATTTTTTGCAAAAAGTTGGCAAAATAGAAATTTGTATGTGTTAGTCTTCAATTACGAAGTTTTTTGAGAAAAAAATGAAAAATGAAGTATTTTGCTCATTTTAGAGAACTATTTTGGACTCTTTTAGAAAAAATGATAATTGATATTTTTGAAGGTGTTTGACTTCAGTTTTTGATTTTTTGCAAAAACTAGGAAAAATAGAACTTTGTATGTGTTAGTCTTCAATCCCGGAGTTTTTTGACAAAAACATGAAAAATGAAGTATTTTGCTCATTTTAGAGAACTATTTTGGTCTTTTTTAGAAAAAATGATAAATGATATTTTTGAAGGTGTTAGACTTCAGTTTTTGATTTTCTGCAAAAAATTGGAAAAATTGAAATTTGTTTGTGTTAGTCTTCATTCACGGAATTTTTTGAGAAAAACATGAAAAATGAAGTATTTTGCTCATTTTAGAGAACTATTTTGGTATTTTTTAGAAAAAATGATAAGTGATATTTTTGAAGGTGTTAGACTTCAGTTTTTGATTTTTTGCAAAAAATAGGAAAAATAGAAATTTGTATGTGTTAGTCTTCAATCCTGGAGTTTTTTGAGAAAAACATGAAAAATGAAGTATTTTGCTCATTTTAGAGAACTATTTTGGTCTTTTTTAGAAAAAATGATAATTGATATTTTTGAAGGTGTTAGACTTCAGTTTTTGATTTTTTGCAAAAAATAGGAAAAATAGAAATTTGTATGTGTTAGTCTTCAATCCTGGAGTTTTTTGAGAAAAACATGAAAAATGAAGTATTTTGCTCATTTTAGAGAACTATTTTGGTCTTTTTTAGAAAAAATGATAATTGATATTTTTGAAGGTGTTAGACTTCAGTTTTTGATTTTTTGCAAAAAGTTGGAAAAATAGAAATTTGTATGTGTTAGTCTTCAATTACGAAGTTTTTTGAGAAAAAAATGAAAAATGAAGTATTTTGCTCATTTTAGAGAACTATTTTGGACTCTTTTAGAAAAAATGATAATTGATATTTTTGAAGGTGTTAGACTTCAGTTTTTTATTTTTTGCAAAAAGTTGGAAAAATAGAAATTTGTATGTGTTAGTCTTCAATTACGAAGTTTTTTGAGAAAAAAATGAAAAATGAAGTATTTTGCTCATTTTAGAGAACTATTTTGGACTCTTTTAGAAAAAATGATAATTGATATTTTTGAAGGTGTTTGACTTCAGTTTTTGATTTTTTGCAAAAACTAGGAAAAATAGAACTTTGTATGTGTTAGTCTTCAATCCCGGAGTTTTTTGACAAAAACATGAAAAATGAAGTATTTTGCTCATTTTAGAGAACTATTTTGGTCTTTTTTAGAAAAAATGATAATTGATATTTTTGAAGGTGTTAGACTTCAGTTTTTGATTTTCTGCAAAAAATTGGAAAAATTGAAATTTGTTTGTGTTAGTCTTCATTCACGGAATTTTTTGAGAAAAACATGAAAAATGAAGTATTTTGCTCATTTTAGAGAACTATTTTGGTCTTTTTTAGAAAAAATGATAAGTGATATTTTTGAAGGTGTTAGACTTCAGTTTTTGTTTTTTTGCAAAAAATAGGAAAAATAGAAATTTGTATGTGTTAGTCTTCAATCCTGGAGTTTTTTGAGAAAAACATGAAAAATGAAGTATTTTGCTCATTTTAGAGAACTATTTTGGTCTTTTTTAGAAAAAATGATAATTGATATTTTTGAAGGTGTTAGACTTCAGTTTTTGATTTTTTGCAAAAATTAGGAAAAATAGAAATTTGTATGTGTTAGTCTTCAATCCTGGAGTTTTTTGAGAAAAACATGAAAAATGAAGTATTTTGCTCATTTTAGAGAACTATTTTGGTCTTTTTTAGAAAAAATGATAATTGATATTTTTGAAGGTGTTAGACTTCAGTTTTTGATTTTTTGCAAAAAGTTGGAAAAATAGAAATTTGTATGTGTTAGTCTTCAATTACGAAGTTTTTTGAGAAAGAAATGAAAAATGAAGTATTTTGCTCATTTTAGAGTACTATTTTGGACTCTTTTAGAAAAAATGATAATTGATATTTTTGAAGGTGTTTGACTTCAGTTTTTGATTTTTTGCAAAAAATAGGAAAAATAGAACTTTGTATGTGTTAGTCTTCAATCCCGGAGTTTTTTGACAAAAACATGAAAAATGAAGTATTTTGCTCATTTTAGAGAACTATTTTGGTCTTTTTTAGAAAAAATGATAATTGATATTTTTGAAGGTGTTAGACTTCAGTTTTTGATTTTATGCAAAAAATAGGAAAAATAGAAATTTGTATGTGTTAGTCTTCAATCCAGGAGTTTTTTGAGAAAAACATGAAAAATGAAGTATTTTGCTCATTTTAGAGAACTATTTTGGTCTTTTTTAGAAAAAATGATAATTGATATTTTTGAAGGTGTTTGACTTCAGTTTTTGATTTTTTTACAAAAAATAGGAAAAATAGTAATTTGTATGTGTTAGTCTTCAATCACGAAGTTTTTTGAGAAAAAAATGAAAAATGAAGTATTTTCCGCATTTTAGAGAACTATTTTAGACTTCAGTTTTTGATATTTTGCAAAAAATAGGAAAAATAGAAATTTGTATGTGTTAGTATTCAATCCCGGAGTTTTTTGAGAAAAACATGAAAAATGAAGTATTTTGCTCATTTTAGAGAACTATTTTGGTCTTTTTTAGAAAAAATGATAATTGATATTTTTGAAGGTGTTAGACTTCAGTTTTTGATTTTATGCAAAAAATAGGAAAAATAGAAATTTGTATGTGTTAGTCTTCAATCCCGGAGTTTTTTGACAAAAACATGAAAAATTAAGTATTTTGCTCATTTTAGAGAACTATTTTGGTCTTTTTTAGAAAAAATGATAATTGATATTTTTGAAGGTGTTAGACTTCAGTTTTTGATTTTTTGCAAAAAATAGGAAAAATTGAAATTTGTATGTGTTAGTCTTCAATCCTGGAGTTTTTTGAGAAAAACATGAAAAATGAAGTATTTTGCTCATTTTAGAGAACTATTTTGGTCTTTTTTAGAAAAATTGATAATTGATATTTTTGAAGGTGTTAGACTTCAGTTTTTGATTTTATGCAAAAAATAGGAAAAATAGAAATTTGTATGTGTTAGTCTTCAATCCCGGAGTTTTTTGAGAAAAACATGAAAAATGAAGTATTTTGCTCAGTTTAGAGAACTATTTTGGTCTTTTTTAGATAAAATGATAATTGATATTTTTGAAGGTGTTAGACTTCAGTTTTTGATTTTCTGCAAAAACAATTGGAAAAATTTTAATTTGTATGTGTTAGTCTTCATTCACGGAATTTTTTGAGAAAAACATGAAAAATGAAGTATTTTGCTCATTTTAGAGAACTATTTTGGTCTTTTTTAGAAAAAATGATGATTGATATTTTTGAAGGTGTCAGACTTCAATTTTTGATTTCATGCAAAAAATAGGAAAAATAGAAATTTGTATGTGTTAGTCTTCAATCCCAGAGTTTTTTGAGAAAAACATGAAAAATGAAGTATTTTGCTCATTTTAGAGAACTATTTTGGTCTTTTTTATAAAAAATGATAATTGATATTTTTGAAGGTGTTAGACTTCAGTTTTTGATCTTATGCAAAAAATAGGAAAAATAGAAATTTGTATGTGTTAGTCTTCAATCCCGGAGTTTTTGGACAAAAACATGAAAAATGAAGTATTTTGCTCATTTTAGAGAACTATTTTGGTCTTTTTTAGAAAAAATGATAATTGATATTTTTGAAGGTGTTAGACTTCAGTTTTTTATTTTCTGCAAAAAATTGGAAAAATTGAAATTTGTATGTGTTAGTCTTCATTGACGGAATTTTTTGGGAAAAACATGAAAAATGAAGTATTTTGCTCATTTTAGAAAACTATTTTGGTCTTTTTTAGAAAAAATGATAATTGATATTTTTGAAGGTGTTAGACTTCAGTTTTTGATTTTATGCAAAAAATAGGAAAAATAGAAATTTGTATGTGTTAGTCTTCAATCCAGGAGTTTTTTGAGAAAAACATGAAAAATGAAGTATTTTGCTCATTTTAGAGAACTATTTTGGTCTTTTTTAGAAAAAATGATAATTGATATTTTTGAAGGTGTTAGACTTCAGTTTTTGATTTTTTGCAAAAAGTTGGAAAAATAGAAATTTGTATGTGTTAGTCTTCAATTACGAAGTTTTTTGAGAAAAAAATGAAAAATGAAGTATTTTGCTCATTTTAGAGAACTATTTTGGACTCTTTTAGAAAAAATGATAATTGATATTTTTGAAGGTGATTGACTTCAGTTTTTGATTTTTTGCAAAAAATAGGAAAAATAGAACTTTGTATATGTTAGTCTTCAATCCCGGAGTTTTTTGACAAAAACATGAAAAATGAATTATTTTGCTCATTTTAGAGAACTATTTTGGTCTTTTTTAGAAAAAATGATAATTGATATTTTTGAAGGTGTTTGACTTCAGTTTTTGATTTTTTGCAAAAAATAGGAAAAATAGTAATTTGTATGTGTTAGTCTTCAATCACGAAGTTTTTTGAGATAAAAATGAAAAATGAAGTATTTTCCGCATTTTAGAGAACTATTTTGGACTCTTTTAGAAAAAATGATAATTGATATTTTTGAAGGTGTTAGACTTCAGTTTTTGATATTTTGCAAAAAATAGGAAAAATAGAAATTTGTATGTGTTAGTATTCAATCCCGGAGTTTTTTGAGAAAAACACGAAAAATGAAGTATTTTGCTCATTTTAGAGAACTATTTTGGTCTTTTTTAGAAAAAATGATAATTGATATTTTTGAAGGTGTTAGACTTCAGTTTTTGATTTTATGCAAAAAATAGGAAAAATAGAAATTTGTATGTGTTAGTCTTCAATCCCGGAGTTTTTTGACAAAAACATGAAAAATGAAGTATTTTGCTCATTTTAGAGAACTATTTTGGTCTTTTTTAGAAAAAATGATAATTGATATTTTTGAAGGTGTTAGACTTCAGTTTTTGATTTTTTGCAAAAAATAGGAAAAATAGAAATTTGTATGTGTTAGTCTTCAATCCTGGAGTTTTTTGAGAAAAACATGAAAAATGAAGTATTTTGCTCATTTTAGAGAACTATTTTGGTCTTTTTTAGAAAAAATGATAATTGATATTTTTGAAGGTGTTAGACTTCAGTTTTTGATTTTATGCAAAAAATAGGAAAAATAGAAATTTGTATGTGTTAGTCTTCAATCCCGGAGTTTTTTGAGAAAAACATGAAAAATGAAGTATTTTGCTCAGTTTAGAGAACTATTTTGGTCTTTTTTAGAAAAAATGATAATTGATATTTTTGAAGGTGTTAGACTTCAGTTTTTGATTTTCTGCAAAAAAAATTGGAAAAATTTAAATTTGTATGTGTTAGTCTTCATTCACGGAATTTTTTGAGAAAAACATGAAAAATGAAGTATTTTGCTCATTTTAGAGAACTAGTTTGGTCTTTTTTAGAAAAAATGATGATTGATATTTTTGAAGGTGTCAGACTTCAGTTTTTGATTTTATGCAAAAAATAGGAAAAATAGAAATTTGTATGTGTTAGTCTTCAATCCCAGAGTTTTTTGAGAAAAACATGAAAAATGAAGTATTTTGCTCATTTTAGAGAACTATTTTGGTCTTTTTTAGAAAAAATGATAATTGATATTTTTGAAGGTGTTAGACTTCAGTTTTTGATTTTTTGCAAAAAATAGGAAAAATAGAAATTTGTATGTGTTAGTCTTCAATCCTGGAGTTTTTTGAGAAAAACATGAAAAATGAAGTATTTTGCTCATTTTAGAGAACTATTTTGGTCTTTTTTAGAAAAAATGATAATTGATATTTTTGAAGGTGTTAGACTTCAGTTTTTGATTTTATGCAAAAAATAGAAAAAAAAAAATTTGTATGTGTTAGTCCTCAATCCCGGAGTTTTTTGACAAAAACATGAAAAATGAAGTATTTTGCTCATTTTAGAGAACTATTTTGGTCTTTTTTAGAAAAAATGATAATTGATATTTTTGAAGGTGTTAGACTTCAGTTTTTTATTTTTTGCAAAAAGTTGGAAAAATAGAAATTTGTATGTGTTAGTCTTCAATTACGAAGTTTTTTGAGAAAAAAATGAAAAATGAAGTATTTTGCTCATTTTAGAGAACTATTTTGGACTCTTTTAGAAAAAATGATAATTGATATTTTTGAAGGTGTTTGACTTCAGTTTTTGATTTTTTGCAAAAACTAGGAAAAATAGAACTTTGTATGTGTTAGTCTTCAATCCCGGAGTTTTTTGACAAAAACATGAAAAATGAAGTATTTTGCTCATTTTAGAGAACTATTTTGGTCTTTTTTAGAAAAAATGATAATTGATATTTTTGAAGGTGTTAGACTTCAGTTTTTGATTTTCTGCAAAAAATTGGAAAAATTGAAATTTGTTTGTGTTAGTCTTCATTCACGGAATTTTTTGAGAAAAACATGAAAAATGAAGTATTTTGCTAATTTTAGAGAACTATTTTGGTCTTTTTTAGAAAAAATGATAATTGATATTTTTGAAGGTGTTAGACTTCAGTTTTTGATTTTATGCAAAAAATAGGAAAAATAGAAATTTGTATGTGTTAGTCTTCAATCCAGGAGTTTTTTGAGAAAAACATGAAAAATGAAGTATTTTGCTCATTTTAGAGAACTATTTTGGTCTTTTTTAGAAAAAATGATAATTGATATTTTTGAAGGTGTTAGACTTCAGTTTTTGATTTTATGCAAAAAATAGGAAAAATAGAAATTTGTATGTGTTAGTCTTCAATCCAGGAGTTTTTTGAGAAAAACATGAAAAATGAAGTATTTTGCTCATTTTAGAGAACTATTTTGGTCTTTTTTAGAAAAAATGATAATTGATATTTTTGAAGGTGTTAGACTTCAGTTTTTGATTTTTTGCAAAAAGTTGGAAAAATAGAAATTTGTATGTGTTAGTCTTCAATTACGAAGTTTTTTGAGAAAAAAATAAAAAATGAAGTATTTTGCTAATTTTAGAGAACTATTTTGGACTCTTTTAGAAAAAATGATAATTGATATTTTTGAAGGTGTTTGACTTCAGTTTTTGATTTTTTGCAAAAAATAGGAAAAATAGAACTTTGTATGTGTTAGTCTTCAATCCCGGAGTTTTTTGACAAAAACATGAAAAATGAAGTATTTTGCTCATTTTAGAGAACTATTTTGGTCTTTTTTAGAAAAAATGATAATTGATATTTTTGAAGGTGTTAGACTTCATTTTTTGATTTTATGCAAAAAATAGGAAAAATAGAAATTTGTATGTGTTAGTCTTCAATCCAGGAGTTTTTTGAGAAAAACATGAAAAATGAAGTATTTTGCTCTTTTTAGAGAACTATTTTGGTCTTTTTTAGATAAAATGATAATTGATATTTTTGAAGGTGTTTGACTTCAGTTTTTGATTTTTTGCAAAAAATAGGAAAAATAGTAATTTGTATGTGTTAGTCTTCAATCACGAAGTTTTTTGATAAAAAAATGAAAAATGAAGTATTTTCCGCATTTTAGAGAACTATTTTGGACTCTTTTAGAAAAAATGATAATTGATATTTTTGAAGGTGTTAGACTTCAGTTTTTGATTTTTTGCAAGAAATAGGAAAAATAGAAATTTGTATGTGTTAGTATTCAATCCCGGAGTTTTTTGAGAAAAACATGAAAAATGAAGTATTTTGCTCATTTTAGAGAACTATTTTGGTCTTTTTTAGAAAAAATGATAATTGATATTTTTGAAGGTGTTAGACTTCAGTTTTTGATTTTATGCAAAAAATAGGAAAAATAGAAATTTGTATGTGTTAGTCTTCAATCCCGGAGTTTTTTGACAAAAACATGAAAAATGAAGTATTTTGCTCATTTTAGAGAACTATTTTGGTCTTTTTTACAAAAAATGATAATTGATATTTTTGAAGGTGTTAGACTTCAGTTTTTGATTTTTTGCAAAAAATAGGAAAAATAGAAATTTGTATGTGTTAGTCTTCAATCCTGGAGTTTTTTGAGAAAAACATGAAAAATGAAGTATTTTGCTCATTTTAGAGAACTATTTTGGTCTTTTTTAGAAAAATTGATAATTGATATTTTTGAAGGTGTTAGACTTCAGTTTTTGATTTTGTGCAAAAAATTGGAAAAATAGAAATTTGTATGTGTTAGTCTTCAATCCCGGAGTTTTTTGAGAAAAACATGAAAAATGAAGTATTTTGCTCAGTTTAGAGAACTATTTTGGTCTTTTTTAGAAAAAATGATAATTGATATTTTTGAAGGTGTTAGACTTCAGTTTTTGATTTTCTGCAAAAAAAATTGGAAAAATTTAAATTTGTATGTGTTAGTCTTCATTCACGGAATTTTTTGAGAAAAACATGAAAAATGAAGTATTTTGCTCATTTTAGAGAACTATTTTGGTCTTTTTTAGAAAAAATGATGATTGATATTTTTGAAGGTGTCAGACTTCAGTTTTTGATTTTATGCAAAAAATAGGAAAAATAGAAATTTGTATGTGTTAGTCTTCAATCCCAGAGTTTTTTGAGAAAAACATGAAAAATGAAGTATTTTGCTAATTTTAGAGAACTATTTTGGTCTTTTTTAGAAAAAATGATAATTGATATTTTTGAAGGTGTTAGACTTCAGTTTTTGATTTTTTGCAAAAAAAAGGAAAAATAGAAATTTGTATGTGTTAGTCTTCAATCCTGGAGTTTTTTGAGAAAAACATGAAAAATGAAGTATTTTGCTCATTTTAGAGAACTATTTTGGTCTTTTTTAGAAAAAAATATAATTGATATTTTTGAAGGTGTTAGACTTCAGTTTTTGATTTTATGCAAAAAATAGGAAAAATAGAAATTTGTGTGTGTTAGTCTTCAATCCCGGAGTTTTTTGACAAAAACATGAAAAATGAAGTATTTTGCTCATTTTAGAGAACTATTTTGGTCTTTTTTAGAAAAAATGATAATTGATATTTTTGAAGGTGTTAGACTTCAGTTTTTTATTTTTTGCAAAAAGTTGGAAAAATAGAAATTTGTATGTGTTAGTCTTCAATTACGAAGTTTTTTGAGAAAAAAATGAAAAATGAAGTATTTTGCTCATTTTAGAGAACTATTTTGGACTCTTTTAGAAAAAATGATAAATGATATTTTTGAAGGTGTTTGACTTCAGTTTTTGATTTTTTGCAAAAACTAGGAAAAATAGAACTTTGTATGTGTTAGTCTTCAATCCCGGAGTTTTTTGACAAAAACATGAAAAATGAAGTATTTTGCTCATTTTAGAGAACTATTTTGGTCTTTTTTAGAAAAAATGATAAATGATATTTTTGAAGGTGTTAGACTTCAGTTTTTGATTTTTTGCAAAAAATAGGAAAAATAGAAATTTGTATGTGTTAGTCTTCAATCCTGGAGTTTTTTGAGAAAAACATGAAAAATGAATTATTTTGCTCATTTTAGAGAACTATTTTGGTCTTTTTTAGAAAAAATGATAATTGATATTTTTGAAGGTGTTAGACTTCAGTTTTTGATTTTATGCAAAAAATAGGAAAAATAGAAATTTGTATGTGTTAGTCTTCAATCCAGGAGTTTTTTGAGAAAAACATGAAAAATGAAGTATTTTGCTCATTTTAGAGAACTATTTTGGTCTTTTTTAGAAAAAATGATAATTGATATTTTTGAAGGTGTTAGACTTCAGTTTTTTATTTTTTGCAAAAAGTTGGAAAAATAGAAATTTGTATGTGTTAGTCTTCAATTACGAAGTTTTTTGAGAAAAAAATGAAAAATGAAGTATTTTGCTCATTTTAGAGAACTATTTTGGACTCTTTTAGAAAAAATGATAATTGATATTTTTGAAGGTGTTTGACTTCAGTTTTTGATTTTTTGCAAAAACTAGGAAAAATAGAACTTTGTATGTGTTAGTCTTCAATCCCGGAGTTTTTTGACAAAAACATGAAAAATGAAGTATTTTGCTCATTTTACAGAACTATTTTGGTCTTTTTTAGAAAAAATGATAATTGATATTTTTGAAGGTGTTAGACTTCAGTTTTTGATTTTCTGCAAAAAATTGGAAAAATTGAAATTTGTTTGTGTTAGTCTTCATTCACGGAATTTTTTGAGAAAAACATGAAAAATGAAGTATTTTGCTCATTTTAGAGAACTATTTTGGTCTTTTTTAGAAAAAATGATAAGTTATATTTTTGAAGGTGTTAGACTTCAGTTTTTGATTTTATGCAAAAAATAGGAAAAATAGAAATTTGTATGTGTTAGTCTTCAATCCAGGAGTTTTTTGAGAAAAACATGAAAAATGAAGTATTTTGCTCATTTTAGAGAACTATTTTGGTCTTTTTTAGAAAAAATGATAATTGATATTTTTGAAGGTGTTAGACTTCAGTTTTTGATTTTTTGCAAAAAATAGGAAAAATAGAAATTTGTATGTGTTAGTCTTCAATCCCGGAGTTTTTTGAGAAAAACATGAAAAATGAAGTATTTTGCTCATTTTAGAGAACTATTTTGGTCTTTTTTAGAAAAAATGATAATTGATATTTTTGAAGGTGTTAGACTTCAGTTTTTGATTTTTTGCAAAAAATAGGAAAAATAGTAATTTGTATGTGTTAGTCTTCAATCACGAAGTTTTTTGACCAAAAAATGAAAAATGAAGTATTTTCCGCATTTTAGAGAACTATTTTGGACTCTTTTAGAAAAAATGATAATTGATATTTTTGAAGGTGTTAGACTTCAGTTTTTGATATTTTGCAAAAAATAGGAAAAATAGAAATTTGTATGTGTTAGTATTCAATCCCGGAGTTTTTTGAGAAAAACATGAAAAATGAAGTATTTTGCTCATTTTAGAGAACTATTTTGGTTTTTTTTAGAAAAAATGATAATTGATATTTTTGAAGGTGTTAGACTTCAGTTTTTGATTTTATGCAAAAAATAGGAAAAAAAGAAATTTGTATGTGTTAGTCTTCAATCCCGGAGTTTTTTGACAAAAACATGAAAAATGAAGTATTTTGCTCATTTTAGAGAACTATTTTGGTCTTTTTTAGAAAAAATGATAATTGATATTTTTGAAGGTGTTAGACTTCAGTTTTTGATTTTATGCAAAAAATAGGAAAAATAGAAATTTGTATGTGTTAGTCTTCAATCCCGGAGTTTTTTGACAAAAACATGAAAAATGAAGTATTTTGCTCATTTTAGAGAACTATTTTGGTCTTTTTTAGAAAAAATGATAATTGATATTTTTGAAGGTGTTAGACTTCAGTTTTTGATTTTTTGCAAAAAATAGGAAAAATTGAAATTTGTATGTGTTAGTCTTCAATCCTGGAGTTTTTTGAGAAAAACATGAAAAATGAAGTATTTTGCTCATTTTAGAGAACTATTTTGGTCTTTTTTAGAAAAATTGATAATTGATATTTTTGAAGGTGTTAGACTTCAGTTTTTTATTTTATGCAAAAAATAGGAAAAATAGAAATTTGTATGTGTTAGTCTTCAATCCCGGAGTTTTTTGAGAAAAACATGAAAAATGAAGTATTTTGCTCAGTTTAGAGAACTATTTTGGTCTTTTTTAGATAAAATGATAATTGATATTTTTGAAGGTGTTAGACTTCAGTTTTTGATTTTCTGCAAAAACAATTGGAAAAATTTTAATTTGTATGTGTTAGTCTTCATTCACGGAATTTTTTGAGAATAACATGAAAAATGAAGTATTTTGCTCATTTTAGAGAACTATTTTGGTCTTTTTTAGAAAAAATGATGATTGATATTTTTGAAGGTGTCAGACTTCAGTTTTTGATTTCATGCAAAAAATAGGAAAAATAGAAATTTGTATGTGTTAGTCTTCAATCCCAGAGTTTTTTGAGAAAAACATGAAAAATGAAGTATTTTGCTCATTTTAGAGAACTATTTTGGTCTTTTTTATAAAAAATGATAATTGATATTTTTGAAGGTGTTAGACTTCAGTTTTTGATCTTATGCAAAAAATAGGAAAAATAGAAATTTGTATGTGTTAGTCTTCAATCCCGGAGTTTTTGGACAAAAACATGAAAAATGAAGTATTTTGCTCATTTTAGAGAACTATTTTGGTCTTTTTTAGAAAAAATGATAATTGATATTTTTGAAGGTGTTAGACTTCAGTTTTTTATTTTCTGCAAAAAATTGGAAAAATTGAAATTTGTATGTGTTAGTCTTCATTCACGGAATTTTTTGGGAAAAACATGAAAAATGAAGTATTTTGCTCATTTTAGAGAACTATTTTGGTCTTTTTTAGAAAAAATGATAATTGATATTTTTGAAGGTGTTAGACTTCAGTTTTTGATTTTATGCAAAAAATAGGAAAAATAGAAATTTGTATGTGTTAGTCTTCAATCCAGGAGTTTTTTGAGAAAAACATGAAAAATGAAGTATTTTGCTCATTTTAGAGAACTATTTTGGTCTTTTTTAGAAAAAATGATAATTGATATTTTTGAAGGTGTTAGACTTCAGTTTTTGATTTTTTGCAAAAAGTTGGAAAAATAGAAATTTGTATGTGTTAGTCTTCAATTACGAAGTTTTTTGAGAAAAAAATGAAAAATGAAGTATTTTGCTCATTTTAGAGAACTATTTTGGACTCTTTTAGAAAAAATGATAATTGATATTTTTGAAGGTGTTTGACTTCAGTTTTTGATTTTTTGCAAAAAATAGGAAAAATAGAACTTTGTATTTGTTAGTCTTCAATCCCGGAGTTTTTTGACAAAAACATGAAAAATGAATTATTTTGCTCATTTTAGAGAACTATTTTGGTCTTTTTTAGAAAAAATGATAATTGATATTTTTGAAGGTGTTAGACTTCAGTTTTTGATTTTATGCAAAAAATAGGAAAAATAGAAATTTGTATGTGTTAGTCTTCAATCCAGGAGTTTTTTGAGAAAAACATGAAAAATGAAGTATTTTGCTCATTTTAGAGAACTATTTTGGTCTTTTTTAGAAAAAATGATAATTGATATTTTTGAAGGTGTTTGACTTCAGTTTTTGATTTTTTGCAAAAAATAGGAAAAATAGTAATTTGTATGTGTTAGTCTTCAATCACGAAGTTTTTTGAGAAAAAAATGAAAAATGAAGTATTTTCCGCATTTTAGAGAACTATTTTGGACTCTTTTAGAAAAAATGATAATTGATATTTTTGAAGGTGTTAGACTTCAGTTTTTGATATTTTGCAAAAAATAGGAAAAATAGAAATTTGTATGTGTTAGTATTCAATCCCGGAGTTTTTTGAGAAAAACACGAAAAATGAAGTATTTTGCTCATTTTAGAGAACTATTTTGGTCTTTTTTAGAAAAAATGATAATTGATATTTTTGAAGGTGTTAGACTTCAGTTTTTGATTTTATGCAAAAAATAGGAAAAATAGAAATTTGTATGTGTTAGTCTTCAATCCCGGAGTTTTTTTGACAAAAACATGAAAAATGAAGTATTTTGCTCATTTTAGAGAACTATTTTGGTCTTTTTTAGAAAAAATGATAATTGATATTTTTGAAGGTGTTAGACTTCAGTTTTTGATTTTCTGCAAAAAAAATTGGAAAAATTTTAATTTGTATGTGTTAGTCTTCATTCACGGAATTTTTTGAGAAAAACATGAAAAATGAAGTATTTTGCTCATTTTTGAGAACTATTTTGGTCTTTTTTAGAAAAAATGATGATTGATATTTTTGAAGGTGTCAGACTTCAGTTTTTGATTTTATGCAAAAAATAGGAAAAATAGAAATTTGTATGTGTTAGTCTTCAATCCCAGAGTTTTTTGAGAAAAACATGAAAAATGAAGTATTTTGCTCATTTTAGAGAACTATTTTGGTCTTTTTTAGAAAAAATGATAATTGGTATTTTTGAAGGTGTTAGACTTCAGTTTTTGATTTTTTGCAAAAAATAGGAAAAATAGAAATTTGTATGTGTTAGTCTTCAATCCTGGAGTTTTTTGAGAAAAACATGAAAAATGAAGTATTTTGCTCATTTTAGAGAACTATTTTGGTCTTTTTTAGAAAAAATGATAATTGATATTTTTGAAGGTGTTAGACTTCAGTTTTTGATTTTATGCAAAAAATAGAAAAAAAAAAATTTGTATGTGTTAGTCCTCAATCCCGGAGTTTTTTGACAAAAACATGAAAAATGAAGTATTTTGCTCATTTTAGAGAACTATTTTGGTCTTTTTTAGAAAAAATGATAATTGATATTTTTGAAGGTGTTAGACTTCAGTTTTTTATTTTTTGCAAAAAGTTGGAAAAATAGAAATTTGTATGTGTTAGTCTTCAATTACGAAGTTTTTTGAGAAAAAAATGAAAAATGAAGTATTTTGCTCATTTTAGAGAACTATTTTGGACTCTTTTAGAAAAAATGATAATTGATATTTTTGAAGGTGTTTGACTTCAGTTTTTGATTTTTTGCAAAAACTAGGAAAAATAGAACTTTGTATGTGTTAGTCTTCAATCCCGGAGTTTTTTGACAAAAACATGAAAAATGAAGTATTTTGCTCATTTTAGAGAACTATTTTGGTCTTTTTTAGAAAAAATGATAATTGATATTTTTGAAGGTGTTAGACTTCAGTTTTTGATTTTCTGCAAAAAATTGGAAAAATTGTAATTTGTTTGTGTTAGTCTTCATTCACGGAATTTTTTGAGAAAAACATGAAAAATGAAGTATTTTGCTCATTTTAGAGAACTATTTTGGTCTTTTTTAGAAAAAATGATAATTGATATTTTTGAAGGTGTTAGACTTCAGTTTTTGATTTTATGCAAAAAATAGGAAAAATAGAAATTTGTATGTGTTAGTTCTCAATCCAGGAGTTTTTTGAGAAAAACATGAAAAATGAAGTATTTTGCTCATTTTAGAGAACTATTTTGGTCTTTTTTAGAAAAAATGATAATTGATATTTTTGAAGGTGTTAGACTTCAGTTTTTGATTTTTTGCAAAAAATAGGAAAAATAGAAATTTGTATGTGTTAGTCTTCAATCCCGGAGTTTTTTGAGAAAAACATGAAAAATGAATTATTTTGCTCATTTTAGAGAACTATTTTGGTCTTTTTTAGAAAAAATGATAATTGATATTTTTGAAGGTGTTAGACTTCAGTTTTTGATTTAATGCAAAAAATAGGAAAAATAGAAATTTGTATGTGTTAGTCTTCAATCTAGGAGTTTTTTGAGAAAAAAATGAAAAATGAAGTATTTTGCTCATTTTAGAGAACTATTTTGGTCTTTTTTAGAAAAAATGATAATTGATATTTTTGAAGGTGTTTGACTTCAGTTTTTGATTTTTTGCAAAAAATAGGAAAAATAGAAATTTGTATGTGTTAGTCTTCAATCCAGGAGTTTTTTGAGAAAAACATGAAAAATGAAGTATTTTGCTCATTTTAGAGAACTATTTTGGTCTTTTTTAGAAAAAATGATAATTGATATTTTTGAAGGTGTTAGACTTCAGTTTTTGATTTTATGCAAAAAATAGGAAAAATAGAAATTTGTATGTGTTAGTCTTCAATCCAGGAGTTTTTTGAGAAAAACATGAAAAATGAAGTATTTTGCTCATTTTAGAGAACTATTTTGGTCTTTTTTAGAAAAAATGATAATTGATATTTTTGAAGGTGTTAGACTTCAGTTTTTGATTTTTTGCAAAAAGTTGGAAAAATAGAAATTTGTATGTGTTAGTCTTCAATTACGAAGTTTTTTGAGAAAAAAATGAAAAATGAAGTATTTTGCTCATTTTAGAGAACTATTTTGGACTCTTTTAGAAAAAATGATAATTGATATTTTTGAAGGTGTTTGACTTCAGTTTTTGATTTTTTGCAAAAAATAGGAAAAATAGAACTTTGTATTTGTTAGTCTTCAATCCCGGAGTTTTTTGACAAAAACATGAAAAATGAATTATTTTCCTCATTTTAGAGAACTATTTTGGTCTTTTTTAGAAAAAATGATAATTGATATTTTTGAAGGTGTTAGACTTCAGTTTTTGATTTTATGCAAAAAATAGGAAAAATAGAAATTTGTATGTGTTAGTCTTCAATCCAGGAGTTTTTTGAGAAAAACATGAAAAATGAAGTATTTTGCTCATTTTAGAGAACTATTTTGGTCTTTTTTAGAAAAAATGATAATTGATATTTTTGAAGGTGTTTGACTTCAGTTTTTGATTTTTTGCAAAAAATAGGAAAAATAGTAATTTGTATGTGTTAGTCTTCAATCACGAAGTTTTTTGAGAAAAAAATGAAAAATGAAGTATTTTCCGCATTTTAGAGAACTATTTTGGACTCTTTTAGAAAAAATGATAATTGATATTTTTGAAGGTGTTAGACTTCAGTTTTTGATATTTTGCAAAAAATAGGAAAAATAGAAATTTGTATGTGTTAGTATTCAATCCCGGAGTTTTTTGAGAAAAACACGAAAAATGAAGTATTTTGCTCATTTTAGAGAACTATTTTGGTCTTTTTTAGAAAAAATGATAATTGATATTTTTGAAGGTGTTAGACTTCAGTTTTTGATTTTATGCAAAAAATAGGAAAAATAGAAATTTGTATGTGTTAGTCTTCAATCCCGGAGTTTTTTTGACAAAAACATGAAAAATGAAGTATTTTGCTCATTTTAGAGAACTATTTTGGTCTTTTTTAGAAAAAATGATAATTGATATTTTTGAAGGTGTTAGACTTCAGTTTTTGATTTTCTGCAAAAAAAATTGGAAAAATTTAAATTTGTATGTGTTAGTCTTCATTCACGGAATTTTTTGAGAAAAACATGAAAAATGAAGTATTTTGCTCATTTTAGAGAACTATTTTGGTCTTTTTTAGAAAAAATGATGATTGATATTTTTGAAGGTGTCAGACTTCAGTTTTTGATTTTATGCAAAAAATAGGAAAAATAGAAATTTGTATGTGTTAGTCTTCAATCCCAGAGTTTTTTGAGAAAAACATGAAAAATGAAGTATTTTGCTCATTTTAGAGAACTATTTTGGTCTTTTTTAGAAAAAATGATAATTGGTATTTTTGAAGGTGTTAGACTTCAGTTTTTGATTTTTTGCAAAAAATAGGAAAAATAGAAATTTGTATGTGTTAGTCTTCAATCCTGGAGTTTTTTAAGAAAAACATGAAAAATGAAGTATTTTGCTCATTTTAGAGAACTATTTTGGTCTTTTTTAGAAAAAATGATAATTGATATTTTTGAAGGTGTTAGACTTCAGTTTTTGATTTTATGCAAAAAATAGAAAAAAAAAATTTGTATGTGTTAGTCCTCAATCCCGGTGTTTTTTGACAAAAACATGAAAAATGAAGTATTTTGCTCATTTTAGAGAACTATTTTGGTCTTTTTTAGAAAAAATGATAATTGATATTTTTGAAGGTGTTAGACTTCAGTTTTTTATTTTTTGCAAAAAGTTGGAAAAATAGAAATTTGTATGTGTTAGTCTTCAATTACGAAGTTTTTTGAGAAAAAAATGAAAAATGAAGTATTTTGCTCATTTTAGAGAACTATTTTGGACTCTTTTAGAAAAAATGATAATTGATATTTTTGAAGGTGTTTGACTTCAGTTTTTGATTTTTTGCAAAAACTAGGAAAAATAGAACTTTGTATGTGTTAGTCTTCAATCCCGGAGTTTTTTGACAAAAACATGAAAAATGAAGTATTTTGCTCATTTTAGAGAACTATTTTGGTCTTTTTTAGAAAAAATGATAATTGATATTTTTGAAGGTGTTAGACTTCAGTTTTTGATTTTGTGCAAAAAATTGGAAAAATTGAAATTTGTTTGTGTTAGTCTTCATTCACGGAATTTTTTGAGAAAAACATGAAAAATGAAGTATTTTGCTCATTTTAGAGAACTATTTTGGTCTTTTTTAGAAAAAATGATAATTGATATTTTTGAAGGTGTTAGACTTCAGTTTTTGATTTTATGCAAAAAATAGGAAAAATAGAAATTTGTATGTGTTAGTCTTCAATCCAGGAGTTTTTTGAGAAAAACATGAAAAATGAAGTATTTTGCTCATTTTAGAGAACTATTTTGGTCTTTTTTAGAAAAAATGATAATTGATATTTTTGAAGGTGTTAGACTTCAGTTTTTGATTTTTTGCAAAAAATAGGAAAAATAGAAATTTGTATGTGTTAGTCTTCAATCCCGGAGTTTTTTGAGAAAAACGTGAAAAATGAATTATTTTGCTCATTTTAGAGAACTATTTTGGTCTTTTTTAGAAAAAATGATAATTGATATTTTTGAAGGTGTTAGACTTCAGTTTTTGATTTTATGCAAAAAATAGGAAAAATAGAAATTTGTATGTGTTAGTCTTCAATCTAGGAGTTTTTTGAGAAAAAAATGAAAAATGAAGTATTTTGCTCATTTTAGAGAACTATTTTGGTCTTTTTTAGAAAAAATGATAATTGATATTTTTGAAGGTGTTTGACTTCAGTTTTTGATTTTTTGCAAAAAATAGGAAAAATAGTAATTTGTATGTGTTAGTCTTCAATCACGAAGTTTTTTGACAAAAAAATGAAAAATGAAGTATTTTCCGCATTTTAGAGAACTATTTTGGACTCTTTTAGAAAAAATGATAATTGATATTTTTGAAGGTGTTAGACTTCAGTTTTTGATATTTTGCAAAAAATAGGAAAAATAGAAATTTGTATGTGTTAGTATTCAATCCCGGAGTTTTTTGAGAAAAACATGAAAAATGAAGTATTTTGCTCATTTTAGAGAACTATTTTGGTTTTTTTAAGAAAAAATGATAATTGATATTTTTGAAGGTGTTAGACTTCAGTTTTTGATTTTATGCAAAAAATAGGAAAAATAGAAATTTGTATGTGTTAGTCTTCAATCCCGGAGTTTTTTGACAAAAACATGAAAAATGAAGTATTTTGCTCATTTTAGAGAACTATTTTGTTCTTTTTTAGAAAAAATGATAATTGATATTTTTGAAGGTGTTAGACTTCAGTTTTTGATTTTCTGCAAAAAATTGGAAAAATTGAAATTTGTTTGTGTTAGTCTTCATTCACGGAATTTTTTGAGAAAAACATGAAAAATGAAGTATTTTGCTCATTTTAGAGAACTATTTTGGTCTTTTTTAGAAAAAATGATAATTGATATTTTTGAAGGTGTTAGACTTCAGTTTTTGATTTTATGCAAAAAATAGGAAAAATAGAAATTTGTATGTGTTAGTCTTCAATCCAGGAGTTTTTTGAGAAAAACATGAAAAATGAAGTATTTTGCTAATTTTAGAGAACTATTTTGGTCTTTTTTAGAAAAAATGATAATTGATATTTTTGAAGGTGTTAGACTTCAGTTTTTGATTTTTTGCAAAAAATAGGAAAAATAGAAATTTGTATGTGTTAGTCTTCAATCCCGGAGTTTTTTGAGAAAAACATGAAAAATGAATTATTTTGCTCATTTTAGAGAACTATTTTGGTCTTTTTTAGAAAAAATGATAATTGATATTTTTGAAGGTGTTAGACTTCAGTTTTTGATTTTATGCAAAAAATAGGAAAAATAGAAATTTGTATGTGTTAGTCTTCAATCCCGGAGTTTTTTGACAAAAACATGAAAAATGAAGTATTTTGCTCATTTTAGAGAACTATTTTGGTCTTTTTCAGAAAAAATGATAATTGATATTTTTGAAGGTGTTAGACTTCAGTTTTTGATTTTTTGCAAAAAATAGGAAAAATAGAAATTTGTATGTGTTAGTCTTCAATCCAGGAGTTTTTTGAGAAAAACATGAAAAATGAAGTATTTTGCTCATTTTAGAGAACTATTTTGGTCTTTTTTAGAAAAAATGATAATTGATATTTTTGAAGGTGTTAGACTTCAGTTTTTGATTTTTTGCAAAAAGTTGGAAAAATAGAAATTTGTATGTGTTAGTCTTCAATTACGAAGTTTTTTGAGAAAAAAATGAAAAATGAAGTATTTTATTCATTTTAGAGAACTATTTTGGACTCTTTTAGAAAAAATGATAATTGATATTTTTGAAGGTGTTTGACTTCAGTTTTTGATTTTTTGCAAAAAATAGGAAAAATTGAACTTTGTATGTGTTAGTCTTCAATCCCGGAGTTTTTTGACAAAAACATGAAAAATGAATTATTTTGCTCATTTTAGAGAACTATTTTGGTCTTTTTTAGAAAAAATGATAATTGATATTTTTGAAGGTGTTAGACTTCAGTTTTTGATTTTATGCAAAAAATAGGAAAAATAGAAATTTGTATGTGTTAGTCTTCAATCCAGGAGTTTTTTGAGAAAAACATGAAAAATGAAGTATTTTGCTCCTTTTAGAGAACTATTTTGGTCTTTTTTAGAAAAAATGATAATTGATATTTTTGAAGGTGTTTGACTTCAGTTTTTGATTTTATGCAAAAAATAGGAAAAATAGAAATTTGTATGTGTTAGTCTTCAATCCCGGAGTTTTTTGAGAAAACCATGAAAAATGAAGTATTTTGCTCATTTTAGAGAACTATTTTGGTCTTTTTTAGAAAAAATGATAATTGATATTTTTGAAGGTGTTAGACTTCAGTTTTTGATTTTATGCAAAAAATAGGAAAAATAGAAATTTGTATGTGTTAGTCTTCAATCCCGGAGTTTTTTGACAAAAACATGAAAAATGAAGTATTTTGCTCATTTTAGAGAACTATTTTGGTCTTTTTTAGAAAAAATGATAATTGATATTTTTGAAGGTGTTAGACTTCAGTTTTTGATTTTTTGCAAAAAATAGGAAAAATAGAAATTTGTATGTGTTAGTCTTCAATCCAGGAGTTTTTTGAGAAAAACATGAAAAATGAAGTATTTTGCTCATTTTAGAGAACTATTTTGGTCTTTTTTAGAAAAAATGATAATTGATATTTTTGAAGGTGTTAGACTTCAGTTTTTGATATTTTGCAAAAAATAGGAAAAATAGAAATTTGTATGTGTTAGTCTTCAATCCCGGAGTTTTTTGAGAAAAACATGAAAAATGAAGTATTTTGCTCATTTTAGAGAACTATTTTGGTCTTTTTTAGAAAAAATGATAATTGATATTTTTGAAGGTGTTAGACTTCAGTTTTTGATTTTATGCAAAAAATCGGAAAAATAGAAATTTGTATGTGTTAGTCTTCAATCCCGGAGTTTTTTGACAAAAACATGAAAAATGAAGTATTTTGCTCATTTTAGAGAACTATTTTGGTCTTTTTTTGAAAAAATGATAATTGATATTTTTGAAGGTGTTAGACTTCAGTTTTTGATTTTTTGCAAAAAGTTGGAAAAATAGAAATTTGTATGTGTTAGTCTTCAATTACGAAGTTTTTTGAGAAAAAAATGAAAAATGAAGTATTTTATTCATTTTAGAGAACTATTTTGGACTCTTTTAGAAAAAATGATAATTGATATTTTTGAAGGTATTTGACTTCAGTTTTTGATTTTTTGCAAAAAATAGGAAAAATTGAACTTTGTATGTGTTAGTCTTCAATCCCGGAGTTTTTTGACAAAAACATGAAAAATGAATTATTTTGCTCATTTTAGAGAACTATTTTGGTCTTTTTTAGAAAAAATGATAATTGATATTTTTGAAGGTGTTAGACTTCAGTTTTTGATTTTATGCAAAAAATAGGAAAAATAGAAATTTGTATGTGTTAGTCTTCAATCCAGGAGTTTTTTGAGAAAAACATGAAAACTGAAGTATTTTGCTCCTTTTAGAGAACTATTTTGGTCTTTTTTAGAAAAAATGATAATTGATATTTTTGAAGGTGTTTGACTTCAGTTTTTGATTTTATGCAAAAAATAGGAAAAATAGAAATTTGTATGTGTTAGTCTTCAATCCCGGAGTTTTTTGAGAAAACCATGAAAAATGAAGTATTTTGCTCATTTTAGAGAACTATTTTGGTCTTTTTTAGAAAAAATGATAATTGATATTTTTGAAGGTGTTAGACTTCAGTTTTTGATTTTATGCAAAAAATAGGAAAAATAGAAATTTGTATGTGTTAGTCTTCAATCCCGGAGTTTTTTGACAAAAACATGAAAAATGAAGTATTTTGCTCATTTTAGAGAACTATTTTGGTCTTTTTTAGAAAAAATGATAATTGATATTTTTGAAGGTGTTAGACTTCAGTTTTTGATTTTTTGCAAAAAATAGGAAAATTAAAAATTTGTATGTGTTAGTCTTCAATCCAGGAGTTTTTTGAGAAAAACATGAAAAATGAAGTATTTTGCTCATTTTAGAGAACTATTTTGGTCTTTTTTAGAAAAAATGATAATTGATATTTTTGAAGGTGTTAGACTTCAGTTTTTGATATTTTGCAAAAAATAGGAAAAATAGAAATTTGTATGTGTTAGTCTTCAATCCCGGAGTTTTTTGAGAAAAACATGAAAAATGAAGTATTTTGCTCATTTTAGAGAACTATTTTGGTCTTTTTTAGAAAAAATGATAATTGATATTTTTGAAGGTGTTAGACTTCAGTTTTTGATTTTATGCAAAAAATCGGAAAAATAGAAATTTGTATGTGTTAGTCTTCAATCCCGGAGTTTTTTGACAAAAACATGAAAAATGAAGTATTTTGCTCATTTTAGAGAACTATTTTGGTCTTTTTTTGAAAAAATGATAATTGATATTTTTGAAGGTGTTAGACTTCAGTTTTTGATTTTTTGCAAAAAGTTGGAAAAATAGAAATTTGTATGTGTTAGTCTTCAATTACGAAGTTTTTTGAGAAAAAAATGAAAAATGAAGTATTTTATTCATTTTAGAGAACTATTTTGGACTCTTTTAGAAAAAATGATAATTGATATTTTTGAAGGTATTTGACTTCAGTTTTTGATTTTTTGCAAAAAATAGGAAAAATTGAACTTTGTATGTGTTAGTCTTCAATCCCGGAGTTTTTTGACAAAAACATGAAAAATGAATTATTTTGCTCATTTTAGAGAACTATTTTGGTCTTTTTTAGAAAAAATGATAATTGATATTTTTGAAGGTGTTAGACTTCAGTTTTTGATTTTATGCAAAAAATAGGAAAAATAGAAATTTGTATGTGTTAGTCTTCAATCCAGGAGTTTTTTGAGAAAAACATGAAAAATGAAGTATTTTGCTCCTTTTAGAGAACTATTTTGGTCTTTTTTAGAAAAAATGATAATTGATATTTTTGAAGGTGTTTGACTTCAGTTTTTGATTTTATGCAAAAAATAGGAAAAATAGAAATTTGTATGTGTTAGTCTTCAATCCCGGAGTTTTTTGAGAAAACCATGAAAAATGAAGTATTTTGCTCATTTTAGAGAACTATTTTGGTCTTTTTTAGAAAAAATGATAATTGATATTTTTGAAGGTGTTAGACTTCAGTTTTTGATTTTATGCAAAAAATAGGAAAAATAGAAATTTGTATGTGTTAGTCTTCAATCCCGGAGTTTTTTGACAAAAACATGAAAAATGAAGTATTTTGCTCATTTTAGAGAACTATTTTGGTCTTTTTTAGAAAAAATGATAATTGATATTTTTGAAGGTGTTAGACTTCAGTTTTTGATTTTTTGCAAAAAATAGGAAAAATAGAAATTTGTATGTGTTAGTCTTCAATCCAGGAGTTTTTTGAGAAAAACATGAAAAATGAAGTATTTTGCTCATTTTAGAGAACTATTTTGGTCTTTTTTAGAAAAAATGATAATTGATATTTTTGAAGGTGTTAGACTTCAGTTTTTGATATTTTGCAAAAAATAGGAAAAATAGAAATTTGTATGTGTTAGTCTTCAATCCCGGAGTTTTTTTGAGAAAAACATGAAAAATGAAGTATTTTGCTCATTTTAGAGAACTATTTTGGTCTTTTTTAGAAAAAATGATAATTGATATTTTTGAAGGTGTTAGACTTCAGTTTTTGATTTTATGCAAAAAATCGGAAAAATAGAAATTTGTATGTGTTAGTCTTCAATCCCGGAGTTTTTTGACAAAAACATGAAAAATGAAGTATTTTGCTCATTTTAGAGAACTATTTTGGTCTTTTTTTGAAAAAATGATAATTGATATTTTTGAAGGTGTTAGACTTCAGTTTTTGATTTTTTGCAAAAAGTTGGAAAAATAGAAATTTGTATGTGTTAGTCTTCAATTAGGAAGTTTTTTGAGAAAAAAATGAAAAATGAAGTATTTTATTCATTTTAGAGAACTATTTTGGACTCTTTTAGAAAAAATGATAATTGATATTTTTGAAGGTGTTTGACTTCAGTTTTTGATTTTTTGCAAAAAATAGGAAAAATTGAACTTTGTATGTGTTAGTCTTCAATCCCGGAGTTTTTTGAGAAAACCATGAAAAATGAAGTATTTTGCTCATTTTAGAGAACTATTTTGGTCTTTTTTAGAAAAAATGATAATTGATATTTTTGAAGGTGTTAGACTTCAGTTTTTGATTTTTTGCAAAAAATAGGAAAAATAGAAATTTGTATGTGTTAGTCTTCAATCCCGGAGTTTTTTGAGAAAAACATGAAAAATGAATTATTTTGCTCATTTTAGAGAACTATTTTGGTCTTTTTTAGAAAAAATGATAATTGATATTTTTGAAGGTGTTAGACTTCAGTTTTTGATTTTATGCAAAAAATAGGAAAAATAGAAATTTGTATGTGTTAGTCTTCAATCCAGGAGTTTTTTGAGAAAAACATGAAAAATGAAGTATTTTGCTCATTTTAGAGAACTATTTTGGTCTTTTTTAGAAAAAATGATAATTGATATTTTTGAAGGTGTTAGACTTCAGTTTTTGATTTTTTGCAAAAAATAGGAAAAATAGAAATTTGTATGTGTTAGTCTTCAATCCCGGAGTTTTTTGAGAAAAACATGAAAAATGAATTATTTTGCTCATTTTAGAGAACTATTTTGGTCTTTTTTAGAAAAAATGATAATTGATATTTTTGAAGGTGTTAGACTTCAGTTTTTGATTTTATGCAAAAAATAGGAAAAATAGAAATTTGTATGTGTTAGTCTTCAATCTAGGAGTTTTTTGAGAAAAAAATGAAAAATGAAGTATTTTGCTCATTTTAGAGAACTATTTTGGTCTTTTTTAGAAAAAATGATAATTGATATTTTTGAAGGTGTTTGACTTCAGTTTTTGATTTTTTGCAAAAAAATAGGAAAAATAGTAATTTGTATGTGTTAGTCTTCAATCACGAAGTTTTTTGACAAAAAAATGAAAAATGAAGTATTTTCCGCATTTTAGAGAACTATTTTGGACTCTTTTAGAAAAAATGATAATTGATATTTTTGAAGGTGTTAGACTTCAGTTTTTGATATTTTGCAAAAAATAGGAAAAATAGAAATTTGTATGTGTTAGTATTCAATCCCGGAGTTTTTTGAGAAAAACATGAAAAATGAAGTATTTTGCTCATTTTAGAGAACTATTTTGGTTTTTTTAAGAAAAAATGATAATTGATATTTTTGAAGGTGTTAGACTTCAGTTTTTGATTTTCTGCAAAAAATTGGAAAAATTGAAATTTGTTTGTGTTAGTCTTCATTCACGGAATTTTTTGAGAAAAACATGAAAAATGAAGTATTTTGCTCATTTTAGAGAACTATTTTGGTCTTTTTTAGAAAAAATGATAATTGATATTTTTGAAGGTGTTAGACTTCAGTTTTTTATTTTATGCAAAAAATCGGAAAAATAGAAATTTGTATGTGTTAGTCTTCAATCCCGGAGTTTTTTGACAAAAACATGAAAAATGAAGTATTTTGCTCATTTTAGAGAACTATTTTGGTCTTTTTTTGAAAAAATGATAATTGATATTTTTGAAGGTGTTAGACTTCAGTTTTTGATTTTTTGCAAAAAGTTGGAAAAATAGAAATTTGTATGTGTTAGTCTTCAATTACGAAGTTTTTTGAGAAAAAAATGAAAAATGAAGTATTTTATTCATTTTAGAGAACTATTTTGGACTCTTTTAGAAAAAATGATAATTGATATTTTTGAAGGTATTTGACTTCAGTTTTTGATTTTTTGCAAAAAATAGGAAAAATTGAACTTTGTATGTGTTAGTCTTCAATCCCGGAGTTTTTTGACAAAAACATGAAAAATGAATTATTTTGCTCATTTTAGAGAACTATTTTGGTCTTTTTTAGAAAAAATGATAATTGATATTTTTGAAGGTGTTAGACTTCAGTTTTTGATTTTTTGCAAAAAATAGGAAAAATAGAAATTTGTATGTGTTAGTCTTCAATCCCGGAGTTTTTTGAGAAAAACATGAAAAATGAATTATTTTGCTCCTTTTAGAGAACTATTTTGGTCTTTTTTAGAAAAAATGATAATTGATATTTTTGAAGGTGTTTGACTTCAGTTTTTGATTTTATGCAAAAAATAGGAAAAATAGAAATTTGTATGTGTTAGTCTTCAATCTAGGAGTTTTTTGAGAAAAAAATGAAAAATGAAGTATTTTGCTCATTTTAGAGAACTATTTTGGTCTTTTTTAGAAAAAATGATAATTGATATTTTTGAAGGTGTTAGACTTCAGTTTTTGATTTTATGCAAAAAATAGGAAAAATAGAAATTTGTATGTGTTAGTCTTCAATCCCGGAGTTTTTTGACAAAAACATGAAAAATGAAGTATTTTGCTCATTTTAGAGAACTATTTTGGTCTTTTTTAGAAAAAATGATAATTGATATTTTTGAAGGTGTTAGACTTCAGTTTTTGATTTTTTGCAAAAAATAGGAAAAATAAAAATTTGTATGTGTTAGTCTTCAATCCCGGAGTTTTTTGAGAAAAACATGAAAAATGAAGTATTTTGCTCATTTTAGAGAACTATTTTGGTCTTTTTTAGAAAAAATGATAATTGATATTTTTGAAGGTGTTAGACTTCAGTTTTTGATATTTTGCAAAAAATAGGAAAAATAGAAATTTGTATGTGTTAGTCTTCAATCCCGGAGTTTTTTGAGAAAAACATGAAAAATGAAGTATTTTGCTCATTTTAGAGAACTATTTTGGTCTTTTTTAGAAAAAATGATAATTGATATTTTTGAAGGTGTTAGACTTCAGTTTTTGATTTTATGCAAAAAATCGGAAAAATAGAAATTTGTATGTGTTAGTCTTCAATCCCGGAGTTTTTTGACAAAAACATGAAAAATGAAGTATTTTGCTCATTTTAGAGAACTATTTTGGTCTTTTTTTGAAAAAATGATAATTGATATTTTTGAAGGTGTTAGACTTCAGTTTTTGATTTTTTGCAAAAAGTTGGAAAAATAGAAATTTGTATGTGTTAGTCTTCAATTACGAAGTTTTTTGAGAAAAAAATGAAAAATGAAGTATTTTATTCATTTTAGAGAACTATTTTGGACTCTTTTAGAAAAAATGATAATTGATATTTTTGAAGGTATTTGACTTCAGTTTTTGATTTTTTGCAAAAAATAGGAAAAATTGAACTTTGTATGTGTTAGTCTTCAATCCCGGAGTTTTTTGACAAAAACATGAAAAATGAATTATTTTGCTCATTTTAGAGAACTATTTTGGTCTTTTTTAGAAAAAATGATAATTGATATTTTTGAAGGTGTTAGACTTCAGTTTTTGATTTTATGCAAAAAATAGGAAAAATAGAAATTTGTATGTGTTAGTCTTCAATCCAGGAGTTTTTTGAGAAAAACATGAAAAATGAAGTATTTTGCTCCTTTTAGAGAACTATTTTGGTCTTTTTTAGAAAAAATGATAATTGATATTTTTGAAGGTGTTTGACTTCAGTTTTTGATTTTATGCAAAAAATAGGAAAAATAGAAATTTGTATGTGTTAGTCTTCAATCCCGGAGTTTTTTGAGAAAACCATGAAAAATGAAGTATTTTGCTCATTTTAGAGAACTATTTTGGTCTTTTTTAGAAAAAATGATAATTGATATTTTTGAAGGTGTTAGACTTCAGTTTTTGATTTTATGCAAAAAATAGGAAAAATAGAAATTTGTATGTGTTAGTCTTCAATCCCGGAGTTTTTTGACAAAAACATGAAAAATGAAGTATTTTGCTCATTTTAGAGAACTATTTTGGTCTTTTTTAGAAAAAATGATAATTGATATTTTTGAAGGTGTTAGACTTCAGTTTTTGATTTTTTGCAAAAAATAGGAAAAATAGAAATTTGTATGTGTTAGTCTTCAATCCAGGAGTTTTTTGAGAAAAACATGAAAAATGAAGTATTTTGCTCATTTTAGAGAACTATTTTGGTCTTTTTTAGAAAAAATGATAATTGATATTTTTGAAGGTGTTAGACTTCAGTTTTTGATATTTTGCAAAAAATAGGAAAAATAGAAATTTGTATGTGTTAGTCTTCAATCCCGGAGTTTTTTTGAGAAAAACATGAAAAATGAAGTATTTTGCTCATTTTAGAGAACTATTTTGGTCTTTTTTAGAAAAAATGATAATTGATATTTTTGAAGGTGTTAGACTTCAGTTTTTGATTTTATGCAAAAAATAGGAAAAATAGAAATTTGTATGTGTTAGTCTTCAATCCCGGAGTTTTTTGACAAAAACATGAAAAATGAAGTATTTTGCTCATTTTAGAGAACTATTTTGGTCTTTTTTTGAAAAAATGATAATTGATATTTTTGAAGGTGTTAGACTTCAGTTTTTGATTTTTTGCAAAAAGTTGGAAAAATAGAAATTTGTATGTGTTAGTCTTCAATTAGGAAGTTTTTTGAGAAAAAAATGAAAAATGAAGTATTTTATTCATTTTAGAGAACTATTTTGGACTCTTTTAGAAAAAATGATAATTGATATTTTTGAAGGTGTTTGACTTCAGTTTTTGATTTTTTGCAAAAAATAGGAAAAATTGAACTTTGTATGTGTTAGTCTTCAATCCCGGAGTTTTTTGAGAAAACCATGAAAAATTAAGTATTTTGCTCATTTTAGAGAACTATTTTGGTCTTTTTTAGAAAAAATGATAATTGATATTTTTGAAGGTGTTAGACTTCAGTTTTTGATTTTTTGCAAAAAATAGGAAAAATAGAAATTTGTATGTGTTAGTCTTCAATCCCGGAGTTTTTTGAGAAAAACATGAAAAATGAATTATTTTGCTCATTTTAGAGAACTATTTTGGTCTTTTTTAGAAAAAATGATAATTGATATTTTTGAAGGTGTTAGACTTCAGTTTTTGATTTTATGCAAAAAATAGGAAAAATAGAAATTTGTATGTGTTAGTCTTCAATCCAGGAGTTTTTTGAGAAAAACATGAAAAATGAAGTATTTTGCTCATTTTAGAGAACTATTTTGGTCTTTTTTAGAAAAAATGATAATTGATATTTTTGAAGGTGTTAGACTTCAGTTTTTGATTTTTTGCAAAAAATAGGAAAAATAGAAATTTGTATGTGTTAGTCTTCAATCCCCGAGTTTTTTGAGAAAAACATGAAAAATGAATTATTTTGCTCATTTTAGAGAACTATTTTGGTCTTTTTTAGAAAAAATGATAATTGATATTTTTGAAGGTGTTAGACTTCAGTTTTTGATTTTATGCAAAAAATAGGAAAAATAGAAATTTGTATGTGTTAGTCTTCAATCTAGGAGTTTTTTGAGAAAAAAATGAAAAATGAAGTATTTTGCTCATTTTAGAGAACTATTTTGGTCTTTTTTAGAAAAAATGATAATTGATATTTTTGAAGGTGTTTGACTTCAGTTTTTGATTTTTTGCAAAAAATAGGAAAAATAGTAATTTGTATGTGTTAGTCTTCAATCACGAAGTTTTTTGACAAAAAAATGAAAAATGAAGTATTTTCCGCATTTTAGAGAACTATTTTGGACTCTTTTAGAAAAAATGATAATTGATATTTTTGAAGGTGTTAGACTTCAGTTTTTGATATTTTGCAAAAAATAGGAAAAATAGAAATTTGTATGTGTTAGTATTCAATCCCGGAGTTTTTTGAGAAAAACATGAAAAATGAAGTATTTTGCTCATTTTAGAGAACTATTTTGGTTTTTTTAAGAAAAAATGATAATTGATATTTTTGAAGGTGTTAGACTTCAGTTTTTGATTTTATGCAAAAAATAGGAAAAATAGAAATTTGTATGTGTTAGTCTTCAATCCCGGAGTTTTTTGAGAAAAACATGAAAAATGAAGTATTTTGCTCATTTTAGAGAACTATTTTGGTCTTTTTTAGAAAAAATGATAATTGATATTTTTGAAGGTGTTAGACTTCAGTTTTTGATTTTATGCAAAAAATCGGAAAAATAGAAATTTGTATGTGTTAGTCTTCAATCCCGGAGTTTTTTGACAAAAACATGAAAAATGAAGTATTTTGCTCATTTTAGAGAACTATTTTGGTCTTTTTTTGAAAAAATGATAATTGATATTTTTGAAGGTGTTAGACTTCAGTTTTTGATTTTTTGCAAAAAGTTGGAAAAATAGAAATTTGTATGTGTTAGTCTTCAATTACGAAGTTTTTTGAGAAAAAAATGAAAAATGAAGTATTTTATTCATTTTAGAGAACTATTTTGGACTCTTTTAGAAAAAATGATAATTGATATTTTTGAAGGTATTTGACTTCAGTTTTTGATTTTTTGCAAAAAATAGGAAAAATTGAACTTTGTATGTGTTAGTCTTCAATCCCGGAGTTTTTTGACAAAAACATGAAAAATGAATTATTTTGCTCATTTTAGAGAACTATTTTGGTCTTTTTTAGAAAAAATGATAATTGATATTTTTGAAGGTGTTAGACTTCAGTTTTTGATTTTATGCAAAAAATAGGAAAAATAGAAATTTGTATGTGTTAGTCTTCAATCCAGGAGTTTTTTGCGAAAAACATGAAAAATGAAGTATTTTGCTCCTTTTAGAGAACTATTTTGGTCTTTTTTAGAAAAAATGATAATTGATATTTTTGAAGGTGTTTGACTTCAGTTTTTGATTTTATGCAAAAAATAGGAAAAATAGAAATTTGTATGTGTTAGTCTTCAATCCCGGAGTTTTTTGAGAAAACCATGAAAAATGAAGTATTTTGCTCATTTTAGAGAACTATTTTGGTCTTTTTTAGAAAAAATGATAATTGATATTTTTGAAGGTGTTAGACTTCAGTTTTTGATTTTATGCAAAAAATAGGAAAAATAGAAATTTGTATGTGTTAGTCTTCAATCCCGGAGTTTTTTGACAAAAACATGAAAAATGAAGTATTTTGCTCATTTTAGAGAACTATTTTGGTCTTTTTTAGAAAAAATGATAATTGATATTTTTGAAGGTGTTAGACTTCAGTTTTTGATTTTTTGCAAAAAATAGGAAAAATAGAAATTTGTATGTGTTAGTCTTCAATCCAGGAGTTTTTTGAGAAAAACATGAAAAATGAAGTATTTTGCTCATTTTAGAGAACTATTTTGGTCTTTTTTAGAAAAAATGATAATTGATATTTTTGAAGGTGTTAGACTTCAGTTTTTGATATTTTGCAAAAAATAGGAAAAATAGAAATTTGTATGTGTTAGTCTTCAATCCCGGAGTTTTTTTGAGAAAAACATAAAAAATGAAGTATTTTGCTCATTTTAGAGAACTATTTTGGTCTTTTTTAGAAAAAATGATAATTGATATTTTTGAAGGTGTTAGACTTCAGTTTTTGATTTTATGCAAAAAATCGGAAAAATAGAAATTTGTATGTGTTAGTCTTCAATCCCGGAGTTTTTTGACAAAAACATGAAAAATGAAGTATTTTGCTCATTTTAGAGAACTATTTTGGTCTTTTTTTGAAAAAATGATAATTGATATTTTTGAAGGTGTTAGACTTCAGTTTTTGATTTTTTGCAAAAAGTTGGAAAAATAGAAATTTGTATGTGTTAGTCTTCAATTAGGAAGTTTTTTGAGAAAAAAATGAAAAATGAAGTATTTTATTCATTTTAGAGAACTATTTTGGACTCTTTTAGAAAAAATGATAATTGATATTTTTGAAGGTGTTTGACTTCAGTTTTTGATTTTTTGCAAAAAATAGGAAAAATTGAACTTTGTATGTGTTAGTCTTCAATCCCGTAGTTTTTTGACAAAAACATGAAAAATGAATTATTTTGCTCATTTTAGAGAACTATTTTGGTCTTTTTTAGAAAAAATGATAATTGATATTTTTGAAGGTGTTAGACTTCAGTTTTTGATTTTATGCAAAAAATAGGAAAAATAGAAATTTGTATGTGTTAGTCTTCAATCCAGGAGTTTTTTGAGAAAAACATGAAAAATGAAGTATTTTGCTCCTTTTAGAGAACTATTTTGGTCTTTTTTAGAAAAAATGATAATTGATATTTTTGAAGGTGTTTGACTTCAGTTTTTGATTTTATGCAAAAAATAGGAAAAATAGAAATTTGTATGTGTTAGTCTTCAATCCCGGAGTTTTTTGAGAAAACCATGAAAAATGAAGTATTTTGCTCATTTTAGAGAACTATTTTGGTCTTTTTTAGAAAAAATGATAATTGATATTTTTGAAGGTGTTAGACTTCAGTTTTTGATTTTATGCAAAAAATAGGAAAAATAGAAATTTGTATGTGTTAGTCTTCAATCCCGGAGTTTTTTGACAAAAACATGAAAAATGAAGTATTTTGCTCATTTTAGAGAACTATTTTGGTCTTTTTTAGAAAAAATGATAATTGATATTTTTGAAGGTGTTAGACTTCAGTTTTTGATTTTTTGCAAAAAATAGGAAAAATAGAAATTTGTATGTGTTAGTCTTCAATCCAGGAGTTTTTTGAGAAAAACATGAAAAATGAAGTATTTTGCTCATTTTAGAGAACTATTTTGGTCTTTTTTAGAAAAAATGATAATTGATATTTTTGAAGGTGTTAGACTTCAGTTTTTGATATTTTGCAAAAAATAGGAAAAATAGAAATTTGTATGTGTTAGTCTTCAATCCCGGAGTTTTTTGAGAAAAACATGAAAAATGAAGTATTTTGCTCATTTTAGAGAACTATTTTGGTCTTTTTTAGAAAAAATGATAATTGATATTTTTGAAGGTGTTAGACTTCAGTTTTTGATTTTATGCAAAAAATCGGAAAAATAGAAATTTGTATGTGTTAGTCTTCAATCCCGGAGTTTTTTGACAAAAACATGAAAAATGAAGTATTTTGCTCATTTTAGAGAACTATTTTGGTCTTTTTTAGAAAAAATGATAATTGATATTTTTGAAGGTGTTAGACTTCAGTTTTTGATATTTTGCAAAAAATAGGAAAAATAGAAATTTGTATGTGTTAGTCTTCAATCCCGGAGTTTTTTGAGAAAAACATGAAAAATGAAGTATTTTGCTCATTTTAGAGAACTATTTTGGTCTTTTTTAGAAAAAATGATAATTGATATTTTTGAAGGTGTTAGACTTCAGTTTTTGATTTTTTGCAAAAAGTTGGAAAAATAGAAATTTGTATGTGTTAGTCTTCAATTACGAAGTTTTTTGAGAAAAAAATGAAAAATGAAGTATTTTGCTCATTTTAGAGAACTATTTTGGACTCTTTTAGAAAAAATGATAATTGATATTTTTGAAGGTGTTTGACTTCAGTTTTTGATTTTTTGCAAAAAATAGGAAAAATAGAACTTTGTATGTGTTAGTCTTCAACCCCGGAGTTTTTTGACAAAAACATGAAAAATGAAGTATTTTGATCATTTTAGAGAACTATTTTGGTCTTTTTTAGAAAAAATGATAATTGATATTTTTGAAGGTGTTTGACTTTAGTTTTTGATTTTTTGCAAAAAATAGGAAAAATAGAAATTTGTATGTGTTAGTCTTCAATCCAGGAGTTTTTTGAGAAAAACATGAAAAATGAAGTATTTTGCTCATTTTAGAGAACTATTTTGGTCTTTTTTAGAAAAAATGATAATTGATATTTTTGAAGGTGTTTGACTTCAGTTTTTGATTTTTTGCAAAAAATAGGAAAAATAGTAATTTGTATGTGTTAGTCTTCAATCACGAAGTTTTTTGAGAAAAAAATGAAAAATGAAGTATTTTCCGCATTTTAGAGAACTATTTTGGACTCTTTTAGAAAAAATGATAATTGATATTTTTGAAGGTGTTAGACTTCAGTTTTTGATATTTTGCAAAAAATAGGAAAAATAGAAATTTGTATGTGTTAGTATTCAATCCCGGAGTTTTTTTGACAAAAACATGAAAAATGAAGTATTTTGCTCATTTTAGAGAACTATTTTGGTCTTTTTTAGAAAAAATGATAATTGATATTTTTGAAGGTGTTAGACTTCAGTTTTTGATTTTTTGCAAAAAATAGGAAAAATAGAAATTTGTATGTGTTAGTCTTCAATCCAGGAGTTTTTTGAGAAAAACATGAAAAATGAAGTATTTTGCTCATTTTAGAGAACTATTTTGGTCTTTTTTAGAAAAAATGATAATTGATATTTTTGAAGGTGTTAGACTTCAGTTTTTGATATTTTGCAAAAAATAGGAAAAATAGAAATTTGTATGTGTTAGTCTTCAATCCCGGAGTTTTTTTGAGAAAAACATGAAAAATGAAGTATTTTGCTCATTTTAGAGAACTATTTTGGTCTTTTTTAGAAAAAATGATAATTGATATTTTTGAAGGTGTTAGACTTCAGTTTTTGATTTTATGCAAAAAATCGGAAAAATAGAAATTTGTATGTGTTAGTCTTCAATCCCGGAGTTTTTTGACAAAAACATGAAAAATGAAGTATTTTGCTCATTTTAGAGAACTATTTTGGTCTTTTTTTGAAAAAATGATAATTGATATTTTTGAAGGTGTTAGACTTCAGTTTTTGATTTTTTGCAAAAAGTTGGAAAAATAGAAATTTGTATGTGTTAGTCTTCAATTAGGAAGTTTTTTGAGAAAAAAATGAAAAATGAAGTATTTTATTCATTTTAGAGAACTATTTTGGACTCTTTTAGAAAAAATGATAATTGATATTTTTGAAGGTGTTTGACTTCAGTTTTTGATTTTTTGCAAAAAATAGGAAAAATTGAACTTTGTATGTGTTAGTCTTCAATCCCGGAGTTTTTTGAGAAAACCATGAAAAATTAAGTATTTTGCTCATTTTAGAGAACTATTTTGGTCTTTTTTAGAAAAAATGATAATTGATATTTTTGAAGGTGTTAGACTTCAGTTTTTGATTTTTTGCAAAAAATAGGAAAAATAGAAATTTGTATGTGTTAGTCTTCAATCCCGGAGTTTTTTGAGAAAAACATGAAAAATGAATTATTTTGCTCATTTTAGAGAACTATTTTGGTCTTTTTTAGAAAAAATGATAATTGATATTTTTGAAGGTGTTAGACTTCAGTTTTTGATTTTATGCAAAAAATAGGAAAAATAGAAATTTGTATGTGTTAGTCTTCAATCCAGGAGTTTTTTGAGAAAAACATGAAAAATGAAGTATTTTGCTCATTTTAGAGAACTATTTTGGTCTTTTTTAGAAAAAATGATAATTGATATTTTTGAAGGTGTTAGACTTCAGTTTTTGATTTTTTGCAAAAAATAGGAAAAATAGAAATTTGTATGTGTTAGTCTTCAATCCCCGAGTTTTTTGAGAAAAACATGAAAAATGAATTATTTTGCTCATTTTAGAGAACTATTTTGGTCTTTTTTAGAAAAAATGATAATTGATATTTTTGAAGGTGTTAGACTTCAGTTTTTGATTTTATGCAAAAAATAGGAAAAATAGAAATTTGTATGTGTTAGTCTTCAATCTAGGAGTTTTTTGAGAAAAAAATGAAAAATGAAGTATTTTGCTCATTTTAGAGAACTATTTTGGTCTTTTTTAGAAAAAATGATAATTGATATTTTTGAAGGTGTTTGACTTCAGTTTTTGATTTTTTGCAAAAAATAGGAAAAATAGTAATTTGTATGTGTTAGTCTTCAATCACGAAGTTTTTTGACAAAAAAATGAAAAATGAAGTATTTTCCGCATTTTAGAGAACTATTTTGGACTCTTTTAGAAAAAATGATAATTGATATTTTTGAAGGTGTTAGACTTCAGTTTTTGATATTTTGCAAAAAATAGGAAAAATAGAAATTTGTATGTGTTAGTATTCAATCCCGGAGTTTTTTGAGAAAAACATGAAAAATGAAGTATTTTGCTCATTTTAGAGAACTATTTTGGTTTTTTTAAGAAAAAATGATAATTGATATTTTTGAAGGTGTTAGACTTCAGTTTTTGATTTTATGCAAAAAATAGGAAAAATAGAAATTTGTATGTGTTAGTCTTCAATCCCGGAGTTTTTTGAGAAAAACATGAAAAATGAAGTATTTTGCTCATTTTAGAGAACTATTTTGGTCTTTTTTAGAAAAAATGATAATTGATATTTTTGAAGGTGTTAGACTTCAGTTTTTGATTTTATGCAAAAAATCGGAAAAATAGAAATTTGTATGTGTTAGTCTTCAATCCCGGAGTTTTTTGACAAAAACATGAAAAATGAAGTATTTTGCTCATTTTAGAGAACTATTTTGGTCTTTTTTTGAAAAAATGATAATTGATATTTTTGAAGGTGTTAGACTTCAGTTTTTGATTTTTTGCAAAAAGTTGGAAAAATAGAAATTTGTATGTGTTAGTCTTCAATTACGAAGTTTTTTGAGAAAAAAATGAAAAATGAAGTATTTTATTCATTTTAGAGAACTATTTTGGACTCTTTTAGAAAAAATGATAATTGATATTTTTGAAGGTATTTGACTTCAGTTTTTGATTTTTTGCAAAAAATAGGAAAAATTGAACTTTGTATGTGTTAGTCTTCAATCCCGGAGTTTTTTGACAAAAACATGAAAAATGAATTATTTTGCTCATTTTAGAGAACTATTTTTGTCTTTTTTAGAAAAAATGATAATTGATATTTTTGAAGGTGTTAGACTTCAGTTTTTGATTTTATGCAAAAAATAGGAAAAATAGAAATTTGTATGTGTTAGTCTTCAATCCAGGAGTTTTTTGCGAAAAACATGAAAAATGAAGTATTTTGCTCCTTTTAGAGAACTATTTTGGTCTTTTTTAGAAAAAATGATAATTGATATTTTTGAAGGTGTTTGACTTCAGTTTTTGATTTTATGCAAAAAATAGGAAAAATAGAAATTTGTATGTGTTAGTCTTCAATCCCGGAGTTTTTTGAGAAAACCATGAAAAATGAAGTATTTTGCTCATTTTAGAGAACTATTTTGGTCTTTTTTAGAAAAAATGATAATTGATATTTTTGAAGGTGTTAGACTTCAGTTTTTGATTTTATGCAAAAAATAGGAAAAATAGAAATTTGTATGTGTTAGTCTTCAATCCCGGAGTTTTTTGACAAAAACATGAAAAATGAAGTATTTTGCTCATTTTAGAGAACTATTTTGGTCTTTTTTAGAAAAAATGATAATTGATATTTTTGAAGGTGTTAGACTTCAGTTTTTGATTTTTTGCAAAAAATAGGAAAAATAGAAATTTGTATGTGTTAGTCTTCAATCCAGGAGTTTTTTGAGAAAAACATGAAAAATGAAGTATTTTGCTCATTTTAGAGAACTATTTTGGTCTTTTTTAGAAAAAATGATAATTGATATTTTTGAAGGTGTTAGACTTCAGTTTTTGATATTTTGCAAAAAATAGGAAAAATAGAAATTTGTATGTGTTAGTCTTCAATCCCGGAGTTTTTTTGAGAAAAACATAAAAAATGAAGTATTTTGCTCATTTTAGAGAACTATTTTGGTCTTTTTTAGAAAAAATGATAATTGATATTTTTGAAGGTGTTAGACTTCAGTTTTTGATTTTATGCAAAAAATCGGAAAAATAGAAATTTGTATGTGTTAGTCTTCAATCCCGGAGTTTTTTGACAAAAACATGAAAAATGAAGTATTTTGCTCATTTTAGAGAACTATTTTGGTCTTTTTTTGAAAAAATGATAATTGATATTTTTGAAGGTGTTAGACTTCAGTTTTTGATTTTTTGCAAAAAGTTGGAAAAATAGAAATTTGTATGTGTTAGTCTTCAATTAGGAAGTTTTTTGAGAAAAAAATGAAAAATGAAGTATTTTATTCATTTTAGAGAACTATTTTGGACTCTTTTAGAAAAAATGATAATTGATATTTTTGAAGGTGTTTGACTTCAGTTTTTGATTTTTTGCAAAAAATAGGAAAAATTGAACTTTGTATGTGTTAGTCTTCAATCCCGTAGTTTTTTGACAAAAACATGAAAAATGAATTATTTTGCTCATTTTAGAGAACTATTTTGGTCTTTTTTAGAAAAAATGATAATTGATATTTTTGAAGGTGTTAGACTTCAGTTTTTGATTTTATGCAAAAAATAGGAAAAATAGAAATTTGTATGTGTTAGTCTTCAATCCAGGAGTTTTTTGAGAAAAACATGAAAAATGAAGTATTTTGCTCCTTTTAGAGAACTATTTTGGTCTTTTTTAGAAAAAATGATAATTGATATTTTTGAAGGTGTTTGACTTCAGTTTTTGATTTTATGCAAAAAATAGGAAAAATAGAAATTTGTATGTGTTAGTCTTCAATCCCGGAGTTTTTTGAGAAAACCATGAAAAATGAAGTATTTTGCTCATTTTAGAGAACTATTTTGGTCTTTTTTAGAAAAAATGATAATTGATATTTTTGAAGGTGTTAGACTTCAGTTTTTGATTTTATGCAAAAAATAGGAAAAATAGAAATTTGTATGTGTTAGTCTTCAATCCCGGAGTTTTTTGACAAAAACATGAAAAATGAAGTATTTTGCTCATTTTAGAGAACTATTTTGGTCTTTTTTAGAAAAAATGATAATTGATATTTTTGAAGGTGTTAGACTTCAGTTTTTGATTTTTTGCAAAAAATAGGAAAAATAGAAATTTGTATGTGTTAGTCTTCAATCCAGGAGTTTTTTGAGAAAAACATGAAAAATGAAGTATTTTGCTCATTTTAGAGAACTATTTTGGTCTTTTTTAGAAAAAATGATAATTGATATTTTTGAAGGTGTTAGACTTCAGTTTTTGATATTTTGCAAAAAATAGGAAAAATAGAAATTTGTATGTGTTAGTCTTCAATCCCGGAGTTTTTTGAGAAAAACATGAAAAATGAAGTATTTTGCTCATTTTAGAGAACTATTTTGGTCTTTTTTAGAAAAAATGATAATTGATATTTTTGAAGGTGTTAGACTTCAGTTTTTGATTTTATGCAAAAAATCGGAAAAATAGAAATTTGTATGTGTTAGTCTTCAATCCCGGAGTTTTTTGACAAAAACATGAAAAATGAAGTATTTTGCTCATTTTAGAGAACTATTTTGGTCTTTTTTAGAAAAAATGATAATTGATATTTTTGAAGGTGTTAGACTTCAGTTTTTGATATTTTGCAAAAAATAGGAAAAATAGAAATTTGTATGTGTTAGTCTTCAATCCCGGAGTTTTTTGAGAAAAACATGAAAAATGAAGTATTTTGCTCATTTTAGAGAACTATTTTGGTCTTTTTTAGAAAAAATGATAATTGATATTTTTGAAGGTGTTAGACTTCAGTTTTTGATTTTTTGCAAAAAGTTGGAAAAATAGAAATTTGTATGTGTTAGTCTTCAATTACGAAGTTTTTTGAGAAAAAAATGAAAAATGAAGTATTTTGCTCATTTTAGAGAACTATTTTGGACTCTTTTAGAAAAAATGATAATTGATATTTTTGAAGGTGTTTGACTTCAGTTTTTGATTTTTTGCAAAAAATAGGAAAAATAGAACTTTGTATGTGTTAGTCTTCAACCCCGGAGTTTTTTGACAAAAACATGAAAAATGAAGTATTTTGATCATTTTAGAGAACTATTTTGGTCTTTTTTAGAAAAAATGATAATTGATATTTTTGAAGGTGTTTGACTTTAGTTTTTGATTTTTTGCAAAAAATAGGAAAAATAGAAATTTGTATGTGTTAGTCTTCAATCCAGGAGTTTTTTGAGAAAAACATGAAAAATGAAGTATTTTGCTCATTTTAGAGAACTATTTTGGTCTTTTTTAGAAAAAATGATAATTGATATTTTTGAAGGTGTTTGACTTCAGTTTTTGATTTTTTGCAAAAAATAGGAAAAATAGTAATTTGTATGTGTTAGTCTTCAATCACGAAGTTTTTTGAGAAAAAAATGAAAAATGAAGTATTTTCCGCATTTTAGAGAACTATTTTGGACTCTTTTAGAAAAAATGATAATTGATATTTTTGAAGGTGTTAGACTTCAGTTTTTGATATTTTGCAAAAAATAGGAAAAATAGAAATTTGTATGTGTTAGTATTCAATCCCGGAGTTTTTTTGACAAAAACATGAAAAATGAAGTATTTTGCTCATTTTAGAGAACTATTTTGGTCTTTTTTAGAAAAAATGATAATTGATATTTTTGAAGGTGTTAGACTTCAGTTTTTGATTTTTTGCAAAAAATAGGAAAAATAGAAATTTGTATGTGTTAGTCTTCAATCCAGGAGTTTTTTGAGAAAAACATGAAAAATGAAGTATTTTGCTCATTTTAGAGAACTATTTTGGTCTTTTTTAGAAAAAATGATAATTGATATTTTTGAAGGTGTTAGACTTCAGTTTTTGATTTTTTGCAAAAAATAGGAAAAATAGAAATTTGTATGTGTTAGTCTTCAATCCAGGAGTTTTTTGAGAAAAACATGAAAAATGAAGTATTTTGCTCATTTTAGAGAACTATTTTGGTCTTTTTTAGAAAAAATGATAATTGATATTTTTGAAGGTGTTAGACTTCAGTTTTTGATATTTTGCAAAAAATAGGAAAAATAGAAATTTGTATGTGTTAGTCTTCAATCCCGGAGTTTTTTTGAGAAAAACATGAAAAATGAAGTATTTTGCTCATTTTAGAGAACTATTTTGGTCTTTTTTAGAAAAAATGATAATTGATATTTTTGAAGGTGTTAGACTTCAGTTTTTGATTTTATGCAAAAAATCGGAAAAATAGAAATTTGTATGTGTTAGTCTTCAATCCCGGAGTTTTTTGACAAAAACATGAAAAATGAAGTATTTTGCTCATTTTAGAGAACTATTTTGGTCTTTTTTTGAAAAAATGATAATTGATATTTTTGAAGGTGTTAGACTTCAGTTTTTGATTTTTTGCAAAAAGTTGGAAAAATAGAAATTTGTATGTGTTAGTCTTCAATTAGGAAGTTTTTTGAGAAAAAAATGAAAAATGAAGTATTTTATTCATTTTAGAGAACTATTTTGGACTCTTTTAGAAAAAATGATAATTGATATTTTTGAAGGTGTTTGACTTCAGTTTTTGATTTTTTGCAAAAAATAGGAAAAATTGAACTTTGTATGTGTTAGTCTTCAATCCCGTAGTTTTTTGACAAAAACATGAAAAATGAATTATTTTGCTCATTTTAGAGAACTATTTTGGTCTTTTTTAGAAAAAATGATAATTGATATTTTTGAAGGTGTTAGACTTCAGTTTTTGATTTTATGCAAAAAATAGGAAAAATAGAAATTTGTATGTGTTAGTCTTCAATCCAGGAGTTTTTTGAGAAAAACATGAAAAATGAAGTATTTTGCTCCTTTTAGAGAACTATTTTGGTCTTTTTTAGAAAAAATGATAATTGATATTTTTGAAGGTGTTTGACTTCAGTTTTTGATTTTATGCAAAAAATAGGAAAAATAGAAATTTGTATGTGTTAGTCTTCAATCCCGGAGTTTTTTGAGAAAACCATGAAAAATGAAGTATTTTGCTCATTTTAGAGAACTATTTTGGTCTTTTTTAGAAAAAATGATAATTGATATTTTTGAAGGTGTTAGACTTCAGTTTTTGATTTTATGCAAAAAATAGGAAAAATAGAAATTTGTATGTGTTAGTCTTCAATCCCGGAGTTTTTTGACAAAAACATGAAAAATGAAGTATTTTGCTCATTTTAGAGAACTATTTTGGTCTTTTTTAGAAAAAATGATAATTGATATTTTTGAAGGTGTTAGACTTCAGTTTTTGATTTTTTGCAAAAAATAGGAAAAATAGAAATTTGTATGTGTTAGTCTTCAATCCAGGAGTTTTTTGAGAAAAACATGAAAAATGAAGTATTTTGCTCATTTTAGAGAACTATTTTGGTCTTTTTTAGAAAAAATGATAATTGATATTTTTGAAGGTGTTAGACTTCAGTTTTTGATATTTTGCAAAAAATAGGAAAAATAGAAATTTGTATGTGTTAGTCTTCAATCCCGGAGTTTTTTGAGAAAAACATGAAAAATGAAGTATTTTGCTCATTTTAGAGAACTATTTTGGTCTTTTTTAGAAAAAATGATAATTGATATTTTTGAAGGTGTTAGACTTCAGTTTTTGATTTTATGCAAAAAATCGGAAAAATAGAAATTTGTATGTGTTAGTCTTCAATCCCGGAGTTTTTTGACAAAAACATGAAAAATGAAGTATTTTGCTCATTTTAGAGAACTATTTTGGTCTTTTTTAGAAAAAATGATAATTGATATTTTTGAAGGTGTTAGACTTCAGTTTTTGATATTTTGCAAAAAATAGGAAAAATAGAAATTTGTATGTGTTAGTCTTCAATCCCGGAGTTTTTTGAGAAAAACATGAAAAATGAAGTATTTTGCTCATTTTAGAGAACTATTTTGGTCTTTTTTAGAAAAAATGATAATTGATATTTTTGAAGGTGTTAGACGTCAGTTTTTGATTTTTTGCAAAAAGTTGGAAAAATAGAAATTTGTATGTGTTAGTCTTCAATTACGAAGTTTTTTGAGAAAAAAATGAAAAATGAAGTATTTTGCTCATTTTAGAGAACTATTTTGGACTCTTTTAGAAAAAATGATAATTGATATTTTTGAAGGTGTTTGACTTCAGTTTTTGATTTTTTGCAAAAAATAGGAAAAATAGAACTTTGTATGTGTTAGTCTTCAACCCCGGAGTTTTTTGACAAAAACATGAAAAATGAAGTATTTTGATCATTTTAGAGAACTATTTTGGTCTTTTTTAGAAAAAATGATAATTGATATTTTTGAAGGTGTTTGACTTCAGTTTTTGATTTTTTGCAAAAAATAGGAAAAATAGAAATTTGTATGTGTTAGTCTTCAATCCAGGAGTTTTTTGAGAAAAACATGAAAAATGAAGTATTTTGCTCATTTTAGAGAACTATTTTGGTCTTTTTTAGAAAAAATGATAATTGATATTTTTGAAGGTGTTTGACTTCAGTTTTTGATTTTTTGCAAAAAATAGGAAAAATAGTAATTTGTATGTGTTAGTCTTCAATCACGAAGTTTTTTGAGAAAAAAATGAAAAATGAAGTATTTTCCGCATTTTAGAGAACTATTTTGGACTCTTTTAGAAAAAATGATAATTGATATTTTTGAAGGTGTTAGACTTCAGTTTTTGATATTTTGCAAAAAATAGGAAAAATAGAAATTTGTATGTGTTAGTATTCAATCCCGGAGTTTTTTTGACAAAAACATGAAAAATGAAGTATTTTGCTCATTTTAGAGAACTATTTTGGTCTTTTTTAGAAAAAATGATAATTGATATTTTTGAAGGTGTTAGACTTCAGTTTTTGATTTTTTGCAAAAAATAGGAAAAATAGAAATTTGTATGTGTTAGTCTTCAATCCAGGAGTTTTTTGAGAAAAACATGAAAAATGAAGTATTTTGCTCATTTTAGAGAACTATTTTGGTCTTTTTTAGAAAAAATGATAATTGATATTTTTGAAGGTGTTAGACTTCAGTTTTTGATATTTTGCAAAAAATAGGAAAAATATAAATTTGTATGTGTTAGTCTTCAATCCCGGAGTTTTTTGAGAAAAACATGAAAAATGAAGTATTTTGCTCATTTTAGAGAACTATTTTGGTCTTTTTTAGAAAAAATGATAATTGATATTTTTGAAGGTGTTAGACTTCAGTTTTTGATATTTTGCAAAAAATAGGAAAAATAGAAATTTGTATGTGTTAGTCTTCAATCCCGGAGTTTTTTTGACAAAAACATGAAAAATGAAGTATTTTGCTCATTTTAGAGAACTATTTTGGTCTTTTTTAGAAAAAATGATAATTGATATTTTTGAAGGTGTTAGACTTCAGTTTTTGATTTTTTGCAAAAAGTTGGAAAAATAGAAATTTGTATGTGTTAGTCTTCAATTACGAAGTTTTTTGAGAAAAAAATGAAAAATGAAGTATTTTGCTCATTTTAGAGAACTATTTTGGACTCTTTTAGAAAAAATGATAATTGATATTTTTGAAGGTGTTTGACTTCAGTTTTTGATTTTTTGCAAAAAATAGGAAAAATAGAACTTTGTATGTGTTAGTCTTCAATCCAGGAGTTTTTTGAGAAAAACATGAAAAATGAAGTATTTTGCTCATTTTAGAGAACTATTTTGGTCTTTTTTAGAAAAAATGATAATTGATATTTTTGAAGGTGTTAGACTTCAGTTTTTGATATTTTGCAAAAAGTTGGAAAAATAGAAATTTGTATGTGTTAGTCTTCAATTACGAAGTTTTTTGAGAAAAAAATGAAAAATGAAGTATTTTCCGCATTTTAGAGAACTATTTTGGACTCTTTTAGAAAACATGATAATTGATATTTTTGAAGGTGTTAGACTTCAGTTTTTGATTTTTTGCAAAAAATAGGAAAAATAGAAATTTGTATGTGTTAGTCTTCAATCACGGAGTTTTTTGACAAAAACATGAAAAATGAAGTATTTTGCTCATTTTAGAGAACTATTTTGGTCTTTTTTAGAAAAAATGATAATTGATATTTTTGAAGGTGTTAGACTTAAGTTTTTGATTTTTTGGAAAAAATTGGAAAAATAGAAATTTGTATGTGTTAGTCTTCAATCCTGGAGTTTTTTGAGAAAAACAGGAAAAATGAAGTATTTTGCTCATTTTAGAGAACTATTTTGGTCTTTTTTAGAAAAAATGATAATTGATATTTTTGAAGGTGTTAGACTTCAGTTTTTGATCTTATGCAAAAAATAGGAAAAATAGAAATTTGTATGTGTTAGTCTTCAATCCCGGAGTTTTTGGACAAAAACATGAAAAATGAAGTATTTTGCTCATTTTAGAGAACTATTTTGGTCTTTTTTAGAAAAAATGATAATTGATATTTTTGAAGGTGTTAGACTTCAGTTTTTTATTTTCTGCAAAAAATTGGAAAAATTGAAATTTGTATGTGTTAGTCTTCATTCATGGAATTTTTTGAGAAAAACATGAAAAATGAAGTATTTTGCTCATTTTAGAGAACTATTTTGGTCTTTTTTAGAAAAAATGATAATTGATATTTTTGAAGGTGTTAGACTTCAGTTTTTGATTTTATGCAAAAAATAGGAAAAATAGAAATTTGTATGTGTTAGTCTTCAATCCCGGAGTTTTTTGACAAAAACATGAAAAATGAAGTATTTTGCTCATTTTAGAGAACTATTTTGGTCTTTTTTAGAAAAAATGATAATTGATATTTTTGAAGGTGTTAGACTTCAGTTTTTTATTTTTTGCAAAAAGTTGGAAAAATAGAAATTTGTATGTGTTAGTCTTCAATTACGAAGTTTTTTGAGAAAAAAATGAAAAATGAAGTATTTTGCTCATTTTAGAGAACTATTTTGGACTCTTTTAGAAAAAATGATAATTGATATTTTTGAAGGTGTTTGACTTCAGTTTTTGATTTTTTGCAAAAACTAGGAAAAATAGAACTTTGTATGTGTTAGTCTTCAATCCCGGAGTTTTTTGACAAAAACATGAAAAATGAAGTATTTTGCTCATTTTAGAGAACTATTTTGGTCTTTTTTAGAAAAAATGATAATTGATATTTTTGAAGGTGTTAGACTTCAGTTTTTGATTTTCTGCAAAAAATTGGAAAAATTGAAATTTGTTTGTGTTAGTCTTCATTCACGGAATTTTTTGAGAAAAACATGAAAAATGAAGTATTTTGCTCATTTTAGAGAACTATTTTGGTCTTTTTTAGAAAAAATGATAATTGATATTTTTGAAGGTGTTAGACTTCAGTTTTTGATTTTATGCAAAAAATAGGAAAAATAGAAATTTGTATGTGTTAGTCTTCAATCCAGGAGTTTTTTGAGAAAAACATGAAAAATGAAGTATTTTGCTCATTTTAGAGAACTATTTTGGTCTTTTTTAGAAAAAATGATAATTGATATTTTTGAAGGTGTTAGACTTCAGTTTTTGATTTTTTGCAAAAAATAGGAAAAATAGAAATTTGTATGCGTTAGTCTTCAATCCTGGAGTTTTTTGAGAAAAACATGAAAAATGAAGTATTTTGCTCATTTTAGAGAACTATTTTGGTCTTTTTTTGAAAAAATGATAATTGATATTTTTGAAGTTGTTAGACTTCAGTTTTTGATTTTTTGCAAAAAGTTGGAAAAATAGAAATTTGTATGTGTTAGTCTTCAATTACGAAGTTTTTTGAGAAAAAAATGAAAAATGAAGTATTTTGCTCATTTTAGAGAACTATTTTGGACTCTTTTAGAAAAAATGATAATTGATATTTTTGAACAAAAAATAGGAAAAATAGAAATTTGTATGTGTTAGTCTTCAATTACGAAGTTTTTTTAGAAAAAAATGAAAAATGAAGTATTTTGCTCATTTTAGAGAACTATTTTGGACTCTTTTAGAAAAAATGATAATTGATATTTTTGAAGGTGTGTGACTTCAGTTTTTGATTTTTTGCAAAAAATAGGAAAAATAGAACTTTGTATGTGTTAGTCTTCAATCCCGGAGTTTTTTGAGAAAAACATGAAAAATGAAGTATTTTGCACATTTTAGAGAACTATTTTGGTCTTTTTTAGAAAAAAGGATAATTGATATTTTTGAAGGTGTCTCACTTCAGTTTTTGATTTTATGCAAAAAATAGGAAAAATAGAACTTTGTATGTGTTAGTCTTCAATCCCGGAGTTTTTTGAGAAAAACATGAAAAATGATAATTGATATTTTTGAAGGTGTTAGACTTCAGTTTTTGATTTTATTCAAAAAATAGGAAAAATAGAAATTTGTATGTGTTAGTCTTCAATCCCGGAGTTTTTTGAGAAAAACATGAAAAATGAAGCATTTTGCTCATTTTAGAGAACTATTTTGGTCTTTTTTAGAAAAAATGATAATTGATATTTTTGAAGGTGTTAGACTTCAGTTTTTGATTTTATGCAAAAAAATAGGAAAAATAGAAATTTGTATGTGTTAGTCTTCAATCCCGGAGTTTTTTGACAAAAACATGAAAAATGAAGTATTTTTCTCATTTTAAAGAACTATTTTGGTCTTTTTTAGAAAAAATGATAATTGATATTTTTGAAGGTGGACTTCAGTTTTTGATCTTTTGCAAAAAATAGGAAAAATTGAAATTTGTATGTGTTAGTCTTCAATCACGAAGTTTTTTGAGAAAAAAATGAAAAATGAAGTATTTTCCGCATTTTAGAGAACTATTTTGGACTCTTTTAGAAAACATGATAATTGATATTTTTGAAGGTGTTAGACTTCAGTTTTTGATTTTTTGCAAAAAATAGGAAAAATAGAAATTTGTATGTGTTAGTCTTCAATCACGGAGTTTTTTGACAAAAACATGAAAAATGAAGTATTTTGCTCATTTTAGAGAACTATTTTGGTCTTTTTTAGAAAAAATGATAATTGATATTTTTGAAGGTGTTAGACTTAAGTTTTTGATTTTTTGGAAAAAATTGGAAAAATAGAAATTTGTATGTGTTAGTCTTCAATCCTGGAGTTTTTTGAGAAAAACAGGAAAAATGAAGTATTTTGCTCATTTTAGAGAACTATTTTGGTCTTTTTTAGAAAAAATGATAATTGATATTTTTGAAGGTGTTAGACTTCAGTTTTTGATCTTATGCAAAAAATAGGAAAAATAGAAATTTGTATGTGTTAGTCTTCAATCCCGGAGTTTTTGGACAAAAACATGAAAAATGAAGTATTTTGCTCATTTTAGAGAACTATTTTGGTCTTTTTTAGAAAAAATGATAATTGATATTTTTGAAGGTGTTAGACTTCAGTTTTTTATTTTCTGCACAAAATTGGAAAAATTAAAATTTGTATGTGTTAGTCTTCATTCATGGAATTTTTTGAGAAAAACATGAAAAATGAAGTATTTTGCTCATTTTAGAGAACTATTTTGGTCTTTTTTAGAAAAAATGATAATTGATATTTTTGAAGTTGTTAGACTTCAGTTTTTGATTTTATGCAAAAAATAGGAAAAATAGAAATTTGTATGTGTTAGTCTTCAATCCAGGAGTTTTTTGAGAAAAACATGAAAAATGAAGTATTTTGCTCATTTTAGAGAACTATTTTGGTCTTTTTTAGAAAAAATGATAATTGATATTTTTGAAGGTGTTAGACTTCAGTTTTTGATTTTTTGCAAAAAGTTGGAAAAATAGAAATTTGTATGTGTTAGTCTTCAATTACGAAGTTTTTTGAGAAAAAAATGAAAAATGAAGTATTTTGCTCATTTTAGAGAACTATTTTGGACTCTTTTAGAAAAAATGATAATTGATATTTTTGAAGGTGTTTGACTTCAGTTTTTGATTTTTTGCAAAAAATAGGAAAAATAGAACTTTGTATGTGTTAGTCTTCAATCCCGGAGTTTTTTGACAAAAACATGAAAAATGAAGTATTTTGCACATTTTAGAGAACTATTTTGGTCTTTTTTAGAAAAAATGATAATTGATATTTTTGAAGGTGTCTCACTTCAGTTTTTGATTTTATGCAAAAATAGGAAAAAAAAACTTTGTATGTGTTAGTCTTCATTCCCGGAGTTTTTTGAGAAAAACATGAAAAATGAAGTATTTTTCTCATTTTAGAGAACTATTTTGGTCTTTTTTAGAAAAAATGATAATTGATATTTTTGAAGGTGTTAGACTTTAGTTTTTGATTTTCTGCAAAAAATTGGAAAAATTGAAATTTGTTTGTGTTAGTCTTCATTCACGGAATTTTTTGAGAAAAACATGAAAAATGAAGTATTTTGCTCATTTTAGAGAACTATTTTGGTCTTTTTAAGAAAAAATGATAATTGATATTTTTGAAGGTGTTAGACTTCAGTTTTTGATTTTATGCAAAAAATAGGAAAAATAGAAATTTGTATGTGTTAGTCTTCAATCCAGGAGTTTTTTGAGAAAAACATGAAAAATGAAGTATTTTGCTCATTTTAGAGAACTATTTTGGTCTTTTTTAGAAAAAATGATAATTGATATTTTTGAAGGTGTTTGACTTCAGTTTTTGATTTTTTGCAAAAAATAGGAAAAATAGAAATTTGTATGTAAGTCTTCAATCACGAAGTTTTTTGAGAAAAAAATGAAAAATGAAGTATTTTACGCATTTTAGAGAACTATTTTGGACTCTTTTAGAAAAAATGATAATTGATATTTTTGAAGGTGTTAGACTTCAGTTTTTGATTTTTTGCGAAAAATAGGAAAAATAGAAATTTGTATGTGTTAGTCTTCAATCCCGGAGTTTTTTGAGAAAAACATGAAAAATGATGCATTTTGCTCATTTTAGAGAACTATTTTAGTCTTTTTTAGAAAAAATGATAATTGATATTTTTGAAGGTGTTAGACTTCAGTTTTTGATTTTATGCAAAAAATAGGAAAAATAGAAATTTGTATGTGTTAGTCTTCAATCCCAGAGTTTTTTGAGAAAAACATGAAAAATGAAGTATTTTGCTCATTTTAGAGAACTATTTTGGTCTTTTTTAGAAAAAATGATAATTGATATTTTTGAAGGTGTTAGACTTCAGTTTTTGATTTTTTGCAAAAAGTTGGAAAAATAGAAATTTGTATGTGTTAGTCTTCAATTACGAAGTTTTTTGAGAAAAAAATGAAAAATGAAGTATTTTGCTCATTTTAGAGAACTATTTTGGACTCTTTTAGAAAAAATGATAATTGATATTTTTGAAGGTGTTTGACTTCAGTTTTTGATTTTTTGCAAAAAATAGGAAAAATAGAACTTTGTATGTGTTAGTCTTCAATCCCGGAGTTTTTTGACAAAAACATGAAAAATGAAGTATTTTGCACATTTTAGAAAACTATTTTGGTCTTTTTTAGAAAAAATGAGAATTGATATTTTTGAAGGTGTTAGACTTCAGTTTTTTATTTTCTGCAAAAAATTGGAAAAATTCAAATTTGTATGTGTTAGTCTTCATTCACGGAATGTTTTAAGAAAAACATGAAAAATGATGTATTTTGCTCATTTTAGAGAACTATTTTTGTCTTTTTTAGAAAAAATGATAATTGATATTTTTGAAGGTGTTAGACTTCAGTTTTTGATTTTATGCAAAAAATAGGAAAAATAGAAATTTGTATGTGTTAGTCTTCAATCCAGGAGTTTTTTGAGAAAAACATGAAAAATGAAGTATTTTGCTTATTTTAGAGAACTATTTTGGTCTTTTTTAGAAAAAATGATAATTGATATTTTTGAAGGTGTTTGACTTCAGTTTTTGATTTTTTGCAAAAAGTTGGAAAAATAGAAATTTGTATGTGTTAGTCTTCAATCCCGGAGTTTTTTGAGAAAAACATGAAAAATGAAGTATTTTGCACATTTTAGAGAACTATTTTGGTCTTTTTTAGAAAAAATGATAATTGATATTTTTGAAGGTGTCTCACTTCAGTTTTTGATTTTATGCAAAAATAGGAAAAATAGAACTTTGTATGTGTTAGTCTTCAATCCCGGAGTTTTTTGAGAAAAACATCAAAAATGAAGTATTTTTCTCATTTTAGAGAACTATTTTGGTCTTTTTTAGAAAAAATGATAATTGATTTTTTGAAGGTGTTAGACTTCAGTTTTAGATTTTCTGCAAAAAATTGGAAAAATTGAAATTTGTTTGTGTTAGTCTTCATTCACGGAATTTTTTGAGAAAAACATGAAAAATGAAGTATTTTGCTCATTTTAGAGAACTATTTTGGTCTTTTTAAGAAAAAATGATAATTGATATTTTTGAAGGTGTTAGACTTCAGTTTTTGATTTTATGCAAAAAATAGGAAAAATAGAAATTTGTATGTGTTAGTCTTCAATCCAGGAGTTTTTTGAGAAAAACATGAAAAATGAAGTATTTTGCTCATTTTAGAGAACTATTTTGCTCTTTTTTAGAAAAAATGATAATTGATATTTTTGAAGGTGTTTGACTTCAGTTTTTTATTTTTTGCAAAAAATAGGAAAAATAGAAATTTGTATGTGTTGGTCTTCAATCACGAAGTTTTTTGAGAAAAAAATGAAAAATGAAGTATTTTCCGCATTTTAGAGAACTATTTTGGACTCTTTTAGAAAAAATGATAATTGATATTTTTGAAGGTGTTAGACTTCAGTTTTTGATTTTTTGCGAAAAATAGGAAAAATAGAAATTTGTATGTGTTAGTCTTCAATCCCGGAGTTTTTTGAGAAAAACATGAAAAATGAAGCATTTTGCTCATTTTAGAGAACTATTTTAGTCTTTTTTAGAAAAAATGATAATTGATATTTTTGAAGGTGTTAGACTTCAGTTTTTGATTTTATGCAAAAAATAGGAAAAATAGAAATTTGTATGTGTTAGTCTTCAATCCCAGAGTTTTTTGAGAAAAACATGAAAAATGAAGTATTTTGCAAATTTTAGAGAACTATTTTGGTCTTTTTTAGAAAAAATGATAATTGATATTTTTGAAGGTGTTAGACTTCAGTTTTTGATTTTTTGAAAAAAATAGGAAAAATAGAAATTTGTATGTGTTAGTCTTCAATCCTGTAGTTTTTTGAGAAAAACATGAAAAATGAAGTATTTTGCTCATTTTAGAGAACTATTTTGGTCTTTTTTAGAAAAAATGATAATTGATATTTTTGAAGGTGTTAAACTTCAGTTTTTGATTTTATGCAAAAAATAGGAAAAATAGAAATTTGTATGTGTTAGTCTTCAATCCCGGAGTTTTTTGAGAAAAACATGAAAAATGAAGTATTTTGCTCATTTTAGAGAACTATTTTGGTCTTTTTTAGAAAAATGATAATTGATATTTTTGAAGGTGTTAGACTTCAGTTTTTGTTTTTTGCAAAAAGTTGGAAAAATAGAAATTTGTATGTGTTAGTCTTCAATTACGAAGTTTTTTGAGAAAAAAATAAAAAATGAAGTATTTTGCTCATTTTAGAGAACTATTTTGGACTCTTTTAGAAAAAATGATAATTGATATTTTTGAAGGTGTGTGACTTCAGTTTTTGATTTTTTGCAAAAAATAGGAAAAATAAAACTTTGTATGTGTTAGTCTTCAATCCCGGAGTTTTTTGAGAAAAACATGAAAAATGAAGTATTTTGCTTATTTTAGAGAACTATTTTGGTCTTTTTTAGAAAAAATGATAATTGATATTTTTGAAGGTGTTTGACTTCAATTTTTGATTTTTTGCAAAAAGTTGGAAAAATAGAAATTTGTATGTGTTAGTCTTCAATCCCGGAGTTTTTTGAGAAAAACATGAAAAATGAAGTATTTTGCACATTTTAGAGAACTATTTTGGTCTTTTTTAGAAAAAATGATAATTGATATTTTTGAAGGTGTCTCACTTCAGTTTTTGATTTTATGCAAAAAATAGGAAAAATAGAACTTTGTATGTGTTAGTCTTCAATCCCGGAGTTTTTTGAGAAAAACATGAAAAATGAAGTATTTTTCTCATTTTAGAGAACTATTTTGGTCTTTTTTAGAAAAAATGATAATTGATATTTTTGAAGGTGTTAGACTTCAGTTTTTGATTTTATTCAAAAAATAGGAAAAATAGAAATTTGTATGTGTTAGTCTTCAATCCCGGAGTTTTTTGAGAAAAACATGAAAAATGAAGCATTTTGCTCATTTTAGAGAACTATTTTGGTCTTTTTTAGAAAAAATGATAATTGATATTTTTGAAGGTGTTAGACTTCAGTTTTTGATTTTATGCAAAAAATAGGAATAATAGAAATTTGTATGTGTTAGTCTTCAATCCCGGAGTTTTTTGACAAAAACATGAAAAATGAAGTATTTTTCTCATTTTAGAGAACTATTTTGGTCTTTTTTAGAAAAAATGATAATTGATATTTTTGAAGGTGTTAGACTTCAGTTTTTGATTTTTTGCAAAAAATAGGAAAAATAGAAATTTGTATGTGTTAGTCTTCAATCACGAAGTTTTTTGAGAAAAAAATGAAAAATGAAGTATTTTCCGCATTTTAGAGAACTATTTTGGACTCTTTTAGAAAAAATGATAATTGATATTTTTGAAGGTGTTAGACTTCAGTTTTTGATTTTTTGCAAAAAATAGGAAAAATAGAAATTTGTATGTGTTAGTCTTCAATCACGGAGTTTTTTGACAAAAACATGAAAAATGAAGTATTTTGCTCATTTTAGAGAACTATTTTGGTCTTTTTTAGAAAAAATGATAATTGATATTTTTGAAGGTGTTAGACTTAAGTTTTTGATTTTTTGCAAAAAATAGGAAAAATAGAAATTTGTATGTGTTAGTCTTCAATCCTGGAGTTTTTTGAGAAAAACATGAAAAATGAAGTATTTTGCTCATTTTAGAGAACTATTTTGGTCTTTTTTAGAAAAAATGATAATTGATATTTTTGAAGGTGTTAGACTTCAGTTTTTGATCTTATGCAAAAAATAGGAAAAATAGAAATTTGTATGTGTTAGTCTTCAATCCCGGAGTTTTTGGACAAAAACATGAAAAATGAAGTATTTTGCTCATTTTAGAGAACTATTTTGGTCTTTTTTAGAAAAAATGATAATTGATATTTTTGAAGGTGTTAGACTTCAGTTTTTTATTTTCTGCAAAAAATTGGAAAAATTGAAATTTGTATGTGTTAGTCTTCATTCACGGAATTTTTTGAGAAAAACATGAAAAATGAAGTATTTTGCTCATTTTAGAGAACTATTTTGGTCTTTTTTAGAAAAAATGATAATTGATATTTTTGAAGGTGTTAGACTTCAGTTTTTGATTTTATGCAAAAAATAGGAAAAATAGAAATTTGTATGTGTTAGTCTTCAATCCAGGAGTTTTTTGAGAAAAACATGAAAAATGAAGTATTTTGCTCATTTTAGAGAACTATTTTGGTCTTTTTTAGAAAAAATGATAATTGATATTTTTGAAGGTGTTAGACTTCAGTTTTTGATTTTTTGCAAAAAGTTGGAAAAATAGAAATTTGTATGTGTTAGTCTTCAATTACGAAGTTTTTTGAGAAAAAAATGAAAAATGAAGTATTTTGCTCATTTTAGAGAACTATTTTGGACTCTTTTAGAAAAAATGATAATTGATATTTTTGAAGGTGTTTGACTTCAGTTTTTGATTTTTTGCAAAAAATAGGAAAAATAGAACTTTGTATGTGTTAGTCTTCAATCCCGGAGTTTTTTGACAAAAACATGAAAAATGAAGTATTTTGCACATTTTAGAGAACTATTTTGGTCTTTTTTAGAAAAAATGATAATTGATATTTTTGAAGGTGTTAGACTTCAGTTTTTTATTTTCTGCAAAAAATTGGAAAAATTGAAATTTGTATGTGTTAGTCTTCATTCACGGAATATTTTGAGAAAAACATGAAAAATGAAGTATTTTGCTCATTTTAGAGAACTATTTTTGTCTTTTTTAGAAAAAATGATAATTGATATTTTTGAAGGTGTTAGACTTCAGTTTTTGATTTTATGCAAAAAATAGGAAAAATAGAAATTTGTATGTGTTAGTCTTCAATCCAGGAGTTTTTTGAGAAAAACATGAAAAATGAAGTATTTTGCTTATTTTAGAGAACTATTTTGGTCTTTTTTAGAAAAAATGATAATTGATATTTTTGAAGGTGTTTGACTTCAGTTTTTGATTTTTTGCAAAAAGTTGGAAAAATAGAAATTTGTATGTGTTAGTCTTCAATCCCGGAGTTTTTTGAGAAAAAACATGAAAAATGAAGTATTTTGCACATTTTAGAGAACTATTTTGGTCTTTTTTAGAAAAAATGATAAATGATATTTTTGAAGCTGTCTCACTTCAGTTTTTGATTTTATGCAAAAATAGGAAAAATAGAACTTTGGATGTGTTAGTCTTCAATCCCGGAGTTTTTTGAGAAAAACATGAAAAATGAAGTATTTTTCTCATTTTAGAGAACTATTTTGGTCTTTTTTAGAAAAAATGATAATTGATATTTTTGAAGGTGTTAGACTTCAGTTTTTGATTTTATTCAAAAAATAGGAAAAATAGAAATTTGTATGTGTTAGTCTTCAATCCCGGAGTTTTTTGACATAAACATGAAAAATGAAGTATTTTGCTCATTTTAGAGAACTATTTTGGTCTTTTTTAGAAAAAATGATAATTGATATTTTTGAAGGTGTTAGACTTCAGTTTTTGATTTTTTGCAAAAAGTTGGAAAAATAGAAATTTGTATGTGTTAGTCTTCAATTACGAAGTTTTTTGACAAAAACATGAAAAATGAAGTATTTTTCTCATTTTAGAGAACTATTTTGGTCTCTTTTAGAAAAAATGATAATTGATATTTTTGAAGGTGTCTGACTTCAGTTTTTGATTTTATGCAAAAAATAGGAAAAATAGAACTTTGTATGTGTTAGTCTTCAATCCCGGAGTTTTTTGAGAAAAACATGAATAATGAAGTATTTTTCTCATTTTAGAGAACTATTTTGGTCTTTTCTAGAAAAAATGATAATGGATATTTTTGAAGGTGTTAGACTTCAGTTTTTGATTTTTTGCAAAAAATAGGAAAAACAGAAATTTGTATGTGTTAGTCTTCATTCACGGAATTTTTTGAGAAAAACATGAAAAATGAAGTATTTTGCTCATTTTAGAGAACTATTTTGGTCTTTTTTAGAAAAAATGATAATTGATATTTTTGAAGGTGTTAGACTTCAGTTTTTGATTTTATGCAAAAAATTGGAAAAATAGAAATTTGTATGTGTTAGTCTTCGATCCAGGAGTTTTTTGAGAAAAACATGAAAAATGAAGTATTTTGCTCATTTTAGAGAACTATTTTGGTCTTTTTTAGAAAAAATGATAATTGATATTTTTGAAGGTGTTAGACTTCAGTTTTTGATTTTTTGCAAAAAGTTGGAAAAATAGAAATTTGTATGTGTTAGTCTTCAATTACGAAGTTTTTTGAGAAAAAAATGAAAAATGAAGTATTTTGCTCATTTTAGAGAACTATTTTGGACTCTTTTAGAAAAAATGATAATTGATATTTTTGAAGGTGTTTGACTTCAGTTTTTGATTTTTTGCAAAAAATAGGAAAAATAGAACTTTGTATGTGTTAGTCTTCAATCCCGGAGTTTTTTGACAAAAACATGAAAAATGAAGTATTTTGCTCATTTTAGAGAACTATTTTGGTCTTTTTTGGAAAAAATGATAATTGATATTTTTGAAGGTGTTAGACTTCAGTTTTTTATTTTCTGCAAAAAATTGGAAAAATTGAAATTTGTATGTGTTAGTCTTCATTCACGGAATTTTTTGAGAAAAACATGAAAAATGAAGTATTTTGCTCATTTTAGAGAACTATTTTTGTCTTTTTTAGAAAAAATGATAATTGATATTTTTGAAGGTGTTAGACTTCAGTTTTTGATTTTATGCAAAAAATAGGAAAAATAGAAATTTGTATGTGTTAGTCTTCAATCCCGGAGTTTTTTGAGAAAAACATTAAAAATGAAGTATTTTGCTCGTTTTAGAGAACTATTTTGGTCTTTTTTAGAAAAAATGATAATTGATATTTTTGAAGGTGTTAGACTTCAGTTTTTGTTTTTTGCAAAAAGTTGGAAAAATAGAAATTTGTATGTGTTAGTCTTCAATTACGAAGTTTTTTGAGAAAAAAATGAAAAATGAAGTATTTTGCTCATTTTAGAGAACTATTTTGGACTCTTTTAGAAAAAATGATAATTGATATTTTTGAAGGTGTGTGACTTCAGTTTTTGATTTTTTGAAAAAAATAGTAAAAATAGAACTTTGTATGTGTTAGTCTTCAATCCCGGAGTTTTTTGAGAAAAACATGAAAAATGAAGTATTTTTCACATTTTAGAGAACTATTTTGGTCTTTTTTAGAAAAAATGATAATTGATATTTTTGAAGGTGTCTCACTTCAGTTTTTGATTTTATGCAAAAAATAGGAAAAATAGAACTTTGTATGTGTTAGTCTTCAATCCCGGAGTTTTTTGACAAAAACATGAAAAATGAAGTATTTTGCTCATTTTAGAGAACTATTTTGGTCTTTTTTGGAAAAAATGATAATTGATATTTTTGAAGGTGTTAGACTTCAGTTTTTTATTTTCTGCAAAAAATTGGAAAAATTGAACTTTGTATGTGTTAGTCTTCAATCCCGGAGTTTTTTGACAAAAACATGAAAAATGAAGTATTTTGCTCATTTTAGAGAACTATTTTGGTCTTTTTTGGAAAAAATGATAATTGATATTTTTGAAGGTGTTAGACTTCAGTTTTTTATTTTCTGCAAAAAATTGGAAAAATTGAAATTTGTATGTGTTAGTCTTCATTCACGGAATTTTTTGAGAAAAACATGAAAAATGAAGTATTTTGCTCATTTTAGAGAACTATTTTTGTCTTTTTTAGAAAAAATGATAATTGATATTTTTGAAGGTGTTAGACTTCAGTTTTTGATTTTATGCAAAAAATAGGAAAAATAGAAATTTGTATGTGTTAGTCTTCAATCCCGGAGTTTTTTGAGAAAAACATTAAAAATGAAGTATTTTGCTCGTTTTAGAGAACTATTTTGGTCTTTTTTAGAAAAAATGATAATTGATATTTTTGAAGGTGTTAGACTTCAGTTTTTGTTTTTTGCAAAAAGTTGGAAAAATAGAAATTTGTATGTGTTAGTCTTCAATTACGAAGTTTTTTGAGAAAAAAATGAAAAATGAAGTATTTTGCTCATTTTAGAGAACTATTTTGGACTCTTTTAGAAAAAATGATAATTGATATTTTTGAAGGTGTGTGACTTCAGTTTTTGATTTTTTGAAAAAAATAGTAAAAATAGAACTTTGTATGTGTTAGTCTTCAATCCCGGAGTTTTTTGAGAAAAACATGAAAAATGAAGTATTTTTCTCATTTTAGAGAACTATTTTGGTCTTTTTTAGAAAAAATGATAATTGATATTTTTGAAGGTGTTAGACTTCAGTTTTTGATTTTATTCAAAAAATAGGAAAAATAGAAATTTGTATGTGTTAGTCTTCAATTCCGGAGTTTTTTGAGAAAATCATGAAAAATGAAGCATTTTGCTCATTTTAGAGAACTATTTTGGTCTTTTTTAGAAAAAATGATAATTGATATTTTTGAAGGTGTTAGACTTCAGTTTTTGATTTTATGCAAAAAATAGGAAAAATAGAAATTTGTATGTGTTAGTCTTCAATCCCGGAGTTTTTTGACAAAAACATGAAAAATGAAGTATTTTTCTCATTTTAGAGAACTATTTTGGTCTTTTTTAGAAAAAATGATAATTGATATTTTTGAAGGTGTTAGACTTCAGTTTTTGATTTTTTGCAAAAAGTTGGAAAAATAGAAATTTGTATGTGTTAGTCTTCAATTACGAAGTTTTTTGACAAAAACATGAAAAATGAAGTATTTTTCTCATTTTAGAGAACTATTTTGGTCTCTTTTAGAAAAAATGATAATTGATATTTTTGAAGGTGTCTGACTTCAGTTTTTGATTTTATGCAAAAAATAGGAAAAATAGAACTTTGTATGTGTTAGTCTTCAATCCCGGAGTTTTTTGAGAAAAACATGAATAATGAAGTATTTTTCTCATTTTAGAGAACTATTTTGGTCTTTTCTAGAAAAAATGATAATGGATATTTTTGAAGGTGTTAGACTTCAGTTTTTGATTTTTTGCAAAAAATAGGAAAAACAGAAATTTGTATGTGTTAGTCTTCATTCACGGAATTTTTTGAGAAAAACATGAAAAATGAAGTATTTTGCTCATTTTAGAGAACTATTTTGGTCTTTTTTAGAAAAAATGATAATTGATATTTTTGAAGGTGTTAGACTTCAGTTTTTGATTTTATGCAAAAAATTGGAAAAATAGAAATTTGTATGTGTTAGTCTTCGATCCAGGAGTTTTTTGAGAAAAACATGAAAAATGAAGTATTTTGCTCATTTTAGAGAACTATTTTGGTCTTTTTTAGAAAAAATGATAATTGATATTTTTGAAGGTGTTAGACTTCAGTTTTTGATTTTTTGCAAAAAGTTGGAAAAATAGAAATTTGTATGTGTTAGTCTTCAATTACGAAGTTTTTTGAGAAAAAAATGAAAAATGAAGTATTTTGCTCATTTTAGAGAACTATTTTGGACTCTTTTAGAAAAAATGATAATTGATATTTTTGAAGGTGTTTGACTTCAGTTTTTGATTTTTTGCAAAAAATAGGAAAAATAGAACTTTGTATGTGTTAGTCTTCAATCCCGGAGTTTTTTGACAAAAACATGAAAAATGAAGTATTTTGCTCATTTTAGAGAACTATTTTGGTCTTTTTTGGAAAAAATGATAATTGATATTTTTGAAGGTGTTAGACTTCAGTTTTTTATTTTCTGCAAAAAATTGGAAAAATTGAAATTTGTATGTGTTAGTCTTCATTCACGGAATTTTTTGAGAAAAACATGAAAAATGAAGTATTTTGCTCATTTTAGAGAACTATTTTTGTCTTTTTTAGAAAAAATGATAATTGATATTTTTGAAGGTGTTAGACTTCAGTTTTTGATTTTATGCAAAAAATAGGAAAAATAGAAATTTGTATGTGTTAGTCTTCAATCCCGGAGTTTTTTGAGAAAAACATTAAAAATGAAGTATTTTGCTCGTTTTAGAGAACTATTTTGGTCTTTTTTAGAAAAAATGATAATTGATATTTTTGAAGGTGTTAGACTTCAGTTTTTGTTTTTTGCAAAAAGTTGGAAAAATAGAAATTTGTATGTGTTAGTCTTCAATTACGAAGTTTTTTGAGAAAAAAATGAAAAATGAAGTATTTTGCTCATTTTAGAGAACTATTTTGGACTCTTTTAGAAAAAATGATAATTGATATTTTTGAAGGTGTGTGACTTCAGTTTTTGATTTTTTGAAAAAAATAGTAAAAATAGAACTTTGTATGTGTTAGTCTTCAATCCCGGAGTTTTTTGAGAAAAACATGAAAAATGAAGTATTTTTCACATTTTAGAGAACTATTTTGGTCTTTTTTAGAAAAAATGATAATTGATATTTTTGAAGGTGTCTCACTTCAGTTTTTGATTTTATGCAAAAAATAGGAAAAATAGAACTTTGTATGTGTTAGTCTTCAATCCCGGAGTTTTTTGACAAAAACATGAAAAATGAAGTATTTTGCTCATTTTAGAGAACTATTTTGGTCTTTTTTGGAAAAAATGATAATTGATATTTTTGAAGGTGTTAGACTTCAGTTTTTTATTTTCTGCAAAAAATTGGAAAAATTGAACTTTGTATGTGTTAGTCTTCAATCCCGGAGTTTTTTGACAAAAACATGAAAAATGAAGTATTTTGCTCATTTTAGAGAACTATTTTGGTCTTTTTTGGAAAAAATGATAATTGATATTTTTGAAGGTGTTAGACTTCAGTTTTTTATTTTCTGCAAAAAATTGGAAAAATTGAAATTTGTATGTGTTAGTCTTCATTCACGGAATTTTTTGAGAAAAACATGAAAAATGAAGTATTTTGCTCATTTTAGAGAACTATTTTTGTCTTTTTTAGAAAAAATGATAATTGATATTTTTGAAGGTGTTAGACTTCAGTTTTTGATTTTATGCAAAAAATAGGAAAAATAGAAATTTGTATGTGTTAGTCTTCAATCCCGGAGTTTTTTGAGAAAAACATTAAAAATGAAGTATTTTGCTCGTTTTAGAGAACTATTTTGGTCTTTTTTAGAAAAAATGATAATTGATATTTTTGAAGGTGTTAGACTTCAGTTTTTGTTTTTTGCAAAAAGTTGGAAAAATAGAAATTTGTATGTGTTAGTCTTCAATTACGAAGTTTTTTGAGAAAAAAATGAAAAATGAAGTATTTTGCTCATTTTAGAGAACTATTTTGGACTCTTTTAGAAAAAATGATAATTGATATTTTTGAAGGTGTGTGACTTCAGTTTTTGATTTTTTGAAAAAAATAGTAAAAATAGAACTTTGTATGTGTTAGTCTTCAATCCCGGAGTTTTTTGAGAAAAACATGAAAAATGAAGTATTTTTCTCATTTTAGAGAACTATTTTGGTCTTTTTTAGAAAAAATGATAATTGATATTTTTGAAGGTGTTAGACTTCAGTTTTTGATTTTATTCAAAAAATAGGAAAAATAGAAATTTGTATGTGTTAGTCTTCAATCCCGGAGTTTTTTGAGAAAATCATGAAAAATGAAGCATTTTGCTCATTTTAGAGAACTATTTTGGTCTTTTTTAGAAAAAATGATAATTGATATTTTTGAAGGTGTTAGACTTCAGTTTTTGATTTTATGCAAAAAATAGGAAAAATAGAAATTTGTATGTGTTAGTCTTCAATCCCGGAGTTTTTTGACAAAAACATGAAAAATGAAGTATTTTTCTCATTTTAGAGAACTATTTTGGTCTTTTTTAGAAAAAATGATAATTGATATTTTTGAAGGTGTTAGACTTCAGTTTTTGATTTTTTGCAAAAAATAGGAAAAATAGAAATTTGTATGTGTTAGTCTTCAATCACGAAGTTTTTTGAGAAAAAAATGAAAAATGAAGTATTTTCCGCATTTTAGAGAACTATTTTGGACTCTTTTAGAAAAAATGATAATTGATATTTTTGAAGGTGTTAGACTTCAGTTTTTGATTTTTTGCAAAAAATAGGAATAATAGAAATTTGTATGTGTTAGTCTTCAATCACGGAGTTTTTTGACAAAAACATGAAAAATGAAGTATTTTGCTCATTTTAGAGAACTATTTTGGTCTTTTTTAGAAAAAATGATAATTGATATTTTTGAAGGTGTTAGACTTAAGTTTTTGATTTTTTGCAAAAAATAGGAAAAATAGAAATTTGTATGTGTTAGTCTTCAATCCTGGAGTTTTTTGAGAAAAACATGAAAAATGAAGTATTTTGCTCATTTTAGAGAACTATTTTGGTCTTTTTTAGAAAAAATGATAATTGATATTTTTGAAGGTGTTAGACTTCAGTTTTTGATCTTATGCAAAAAATAGGAAAAATAGAAATTTGTATGTGTTAGTCTTCAATCCCGGAGTTTTTGGACAAAAACATGAAAAATGAAGTATTTTGCTCATTTTAGAGAACTATTTTGGTCTTTTTTAGAAAAAATGATAATTGATATTTTTGAAGGTGTTAGACTTCAGTTTTTTATTTTCTGCAAAAAATTGGAAAAATTGAAATTTGTATGTGTTAGTCTTCATTCACGGAATTTTTTGAGAAAAACATGAAAAATGAAGTATTTTGCTCATTTTAGAGAACTATTTTGGTCTTTTTTAGAAAAAATGATAATTGATATTTTTGAAGGTGTTAGACTTCAGTTTTTGATTTTATGCAAAAAATAGGAAAAATAGAAATTTGTATGTGTTAGTCTTCAATCCAGGAGTTTTTTGAGAAAAACATGAAAAATGAAGTATTTTGCTTATTTTAGAGAACTATTTTGGTCTTTTTTAGAAAAAATGATAATTGATATTTTTGAAGGTGTTTGACTTCAGTTTTTGATTTTTTGCAAAAAGTTGGAAAAATAGAAATTTGTATGTGTTAGTCTTCAATCCCGGAGTTTTTTGAGAAAAAACATGAAAATGAAGTATTTTGCACATTTTAGAGAACTATTTTGGTCTTTTTTAGAAAAAATGATAAATGATATTTTTGAAGCTGTCTCACTTCAGTTTTTGATTTTATGCAAAAATAGGAAAAATAGAACTTTGGATGTGTTAGTCTTCAATCCCGGAGTTTTTTGAGAAAAACATGAAAAATGAAGTATTTTTCTCATTTTAGAGAACTATTTTGGTCTTTTTTAGAAAAAATGATAATTGATATTTTTGAAGGTGTTAGACTTCAGTTTTTGATTTTATTCAAAAAATAGGAAAAATAGAAATTTGTATGTGTTAGTCTTAAATCCCGGAGTTTTTTGACATAAACATGAAAAATGAAGTATTTTGCTCATTTTAGAGAACTATTTTGGTCTTTTTTAGAAAAAATGATAATTGATATTTTTGAAGGTGTTAGACTTCAGTTTTTGATTTTTTGCAAAAAGTTGGAAAAATAGAAATTTGTATGTGTTAGTCTTCAATTACGAAGTTTTTTGACAAAAACATGAAAAATGAAGTATTTTTCTCATTTTAGAGAACTATTTTGGTCTCTTTTAGAAAAAATGATAATTGATATTTTTGAAGGTGTCTGACTTCAGTTTTTGATTTTATGCAAAAAATAGGAAAAATAGAACTTTGTATGTGTTAGTCTTCAATCCCGGAGTTTTTTGAGAAAAACATGAATAATGAAGTATTTTTCTCATTTTAGATAACTATTTTGGTCTTTTCTAGAAAAAATGATAATTGATATTTTTGAAGGTGTTAGACTTCAGTTTTTGATTTTTTGCAAAAGATAGGAAAAATAGAAATTTGTATGTGTTAGTCTTCAATCCTGGAGTTTTTTGAGAAAAACATGAAAAATGAAGTATTTTGCTCATTTTAGAGAACTATTTTGGTCTTTTTTAGAAAAAATGATAATTGATATTTTTGAAGGTGTTAGACTTCAGTTTTTTATTTTCTGCAAAAAATTGGAAAAATTGAAATTTGTATGTGTTAGTCTTCATTCACGGAATTTTTTGAGAAAAACATGAAAAATGAAGTATTTTGCTCATTTTAGAGAACTATTTTGGTCTTTTTAAGAAAAAATGATAATTGATATTTTTGAAGGTGTTAGACTTCAGTTTTTGATTTTATGCAAAAAATAGGAAAAATAGAAATTTGTATGTGTTAGTCTTCAATCCAGGAGTTTTTTGAGAAAAACATGAAAAATGAAGTATTTTGCTCATTTTAGAGAACTATTTTGGTCTTTTTTAGAAAAAATGATAATTGATATTTTTGAAGGTGTTAGACTTCAGTTTTTGATTTTTTGCAAAAAGTTGGAAAAATAGAAATTTGTATGTGTTAGTCTTCAATTACGAAGTTTTATGAGAAAAAAATGAAAAATGAAGTATTTTGCTCATTTTAGAGAACTATTTTGGACTCTTTTAGAAAAAATGATAATTGATATTTTTGAAGGTGTTTGACTTCAGTTTTTGATTTTTTGCAAAAAATAGGAAAAATAGAACTTTGTATGTGTTAGTCTTCAATCCCGGAGTTTTTTGACAAAAACATGAAAAATGAAGTATTTTGCACATTTTAGAGAACTATTTTGGTCTTTTTTAGAAAAAATGATAATTGATATTTTTGAAGGTGTTAGACTTCAGTTTTTTATTTTCTGCAAAAAATTGGAAAAATTGAAATTTGTATGTGTTAGTCTTCATTCACGGAATTTTTTGAGAAAAACATGAAAAATGAAGTATTTTGCTCATTTTAGAGAACTATTTTTGTCTTTTTTAGAAAAAATGATAATTGATATTTTTGAAGGTGTTAGACTTCAGTTTTTGATTTTATGCAAAAAATAGGAAAAATAGAAATTTGTATGTGTTAGTCTTCAATCCCGGAGTTTTTTGAGAAAAACATGAAAAATGAAGTATTTTGCTCGTTTTAGAGAACTATTTTGGTCTTTTTTAGAAAAAATGATAATTGATATTTTTGAAGGTGTTAGACTTCAGTTTTTGTTTTTTGCAAAAAGTTGGAAAAATAGAAATTTGTATGTGTTAGTCTTCAATTACGAAGTTTTTTGAGAAAAAAATGAAAAATGAAGTATTTTGCTCATTTTAGAGAACTAATTTGGACTCTTTTAGAAAAAATGATAATTGATATTTTTGAAGGTGTGTGACTTCAGTTTTTGATTTTTTGCAAAAAATAGTAAAAATAGAACTTTGTATGTGTTAGTCTTCAATCCCGGAGTTTTTTGAGAAAAACATGAAAAATGAAGTATTTTTCACATTTTAGAGAACTATTTTGGTCTTTTTTAGAAAAAATGATAATTGATATTTTTGAAGGTGTCTCACTTCAGTTTTTGATTTTATGCAAAAAATAGGAAAAATAGAACTTTGTATGTGTTAGTCTTCAATCCCGGAGTTTTTTGAGAAAAACATGAAAAATGAAGTATTTTTCTCATTTTAGAGAACTATTTTGGTCTTTTTTAGAAAAAATGATAATTGATATTTTTGAAGGTGTTAGACTTCAGTTTTTGATTTTATTCAAAAAATAGGAAAAATAGAAATTTGTATGTGTTAGTCTTCAATCCCGGAGTTTTTTGAGAAAAACATGAAAAATGAAGCATTTTGCTCATTTTAGAGAACTATTTTGGTCTTTTTTAGAAAAAATGATAATTGATATTTTTGAAGGTGTTAGACTTCAGTTTTTGATTTTATGCAAAAAATAGGAAAAATAGAAATTTGTATGTGTTAGTCTTCAATACCGGAGTTTTTTGACAAAAACATGAAAAATGAAGTATTTTTCTCATTTTAGAGAACTATTTTGGTCTTTTTTAGAAAAAATGATAATTGATATTTTTGAAGGTGTTAGACTTCAGTTTTTGATTTTTTGCAAAAAATAGGAAAAATAGAAATTTGTATGTGTTAGTCTTCAATCACGAAGTTTTTTGAGAAAAAAATGAAAAATGAAGTATTTTCCGCATTTTAGAGAACTATTTTGGACTCTTTTTGAAAAAATGATAATTGATATTTTTGAAGGTGTTAGACTTCAGTTTTTGATTTTTTGCAAAATATAGGAAAAATAGAAATTTGTATGTGTTAGTCTTCAATCACGGAGTTTTTTGACAAAAACATGAAAAATGAAGTATTTTGCTCATTTTAGAGAACTATTTTGGTCTTTTTTAGAAAAAATGATAATTGATATTTTTGAAGGTGTTAGACTTAAGTTTTTGATTTTTTGCAAAAAATTGGAAAAATAGAAATTTGTATGTGTTAGTCTTCAATCCTTGAGTTTTTTGAGAAAAACATGAAAAATGAAGTATTTTGCTCATTTTAGAGAACTATTTTGGTCTTTTTTAGAAAAAATGATAATTGATATTTTTGAAGGTGTTAGACTTCAGTTTTTGATCTTATGCAAAAAATAGGAAAAATAGAAATATTTATGTGTTAGTCTTCAATCCCGGAGTTTTTGGACAAAAACATGAAAAATGAAGTATTTTGCTCATTTTAGAGAACTATTTTGGTCTTTTTTAGAAAAAATGATAATTGATATTTTTGAAGGTGTTAGACTTCAGTTTTTTATTTTCTGCAAAAAATTGGAAAAATTGAAATTTGTATGTGTTAGTCTTCATTCACGGAATTTTTTGAGAAAAACATGAAAAATGAAGTATTTTACTCATTTTAGAGAACTATTTTGATCTTTTTTAGAAAAAATGATAATTGATATTTTTGAAGGTGTTAGACTTCAGTTTTTGATTTTATGCAAAAAATAGGAAAAATAGAAATTTGTATGTGTTAGTCTTCAATCCAGGAGTTTTTTGAGAAAAACATGAAAAATGAAGTATTTTGCTCATTTTAGAGAACTATTTTGGTCTTTTTTAGAAAAAATGATAATTGATATTTTTGAAGGTGTTAGACTTCAGTTTTTGATTTTTTGCAAAAAGTTGGAAAAATAGAAATTTGTATGTGTTAGTCTTCAATTACGAAGTTTTTTGAGAAAAAAATGAAAAATGAAGTATTTTGCTCATTTTAGAGAACTATTTTGGACTCTTTTAGAAAAAATGACAATTGATATTTTTGAAGGTGTGTGACTTCAGTTTTTGATTTTTTGCAAAAAATAGTAAAAATAGAACTTTGTATGTGTTAGTCTTCAATCCCGGAGTTTTTTGAGAAAAACATGAAAAATGAAGTATTTTTCACATTTTAGAGAACTATTTTGGTCTTTTTTAGAAAAAATGATAATTGATATTTTTGAAGGTGTCTCACTTCAGTTTTTGATTTTATGCAAAAAATAGGAAAAATAGAACTTTGTATGTGTTAGTCTTCAATCCCGGAGTTTTTTGAGAAAAACATGAAAAATGAAGTATTTTTCTCATTTTAGAGAACTATTTTGGTCTTTTTTAGAAAAAATGATAATTGATATTTTTGAAGGTGTTAGACTTCAGTTTTTGATTTTATTCAAAAAATAGGAAAAATAGAAATTTGTATGTGTTAGTCTTCAATCCCGGAGTTTTTTGAGAAAAACATGAAAAATGAAGCATTTTGCTCATTTTAGAGAACTATTTTGGTCTTTTTTAGAAAAAATGATAATTGATATTTTTGAAGGTGTTAGACTTCAGTTTTTGATTTTATGCAAAAAATAGGAAAAATAGAAATTTGTATGTGTTAGTCTTCAATACCGGAGTTTTTTGACAAAAACATGAAAAATGAAGTATTTTTCTCATTTTAGAGAACTATTTTGGTCTTTTTTAGAAAAAATGATAATTGATATTTTTGAAGGTGTTAGACTTCAGTTTTTGATTTTTTGCAAAAAATAGGAAAAATAGAAATTTGTATGTGTTAGTCTTCAATCACGAAGTTTTTTGAGAAAAAAATGAAAAATGAAGTATTTTCCGCATTTTAGAGAACTATTTTGGACTCTTTTTGAAAAAATGATAATTGATATTTTTGAAGGTGTTAGACTTCAGTTTTTGATTTTTTGCAAAATATAGGAAAAATAGAAATTTGTATGTGTTAGTCTTCAATCACGGAGTTTTTTGACAAAAACATGAAAAATGAAGTATTTTGCTCATTTTAGAGAACTATTTTGGTCTTTTTTAGAAAAAATGATAATTGATATTTTTGAAGGTGTTAGACTTAAGTTTTTGATTTTTTGCAAAAAATTGGAAAAATAGAAATTTGTATGTGTTAGTCTTCAATCCTTGAGTTTTTTGAGAAAAACATGAAAAATGAAGAATTTTGCTCATTTTAGAGAACTATTTTGGTCTTTTTTAGAAAAAATGATAATTGATATTTTTGAAGGTGTTAGACTTCAGTTTTTGATCTTATGCAAAAAAATAGGAAAAATAGAAATATTTATGTGTTAGTCTTCAATCCCGGAGTTTTTGGACAAAAACATGAAAAATGAAGTATTTTGCTCATTTTAGAGAACTATTTTGGTCTTTTTTAGAAAAAATGATAATTGATATTTTTGAAGGTGTTAGACTTCAGTTTTTTATTTTCTGCAAAAAATTGGAAAAATTGAAATTTGTATGTGTTAGTCTTCATTCACGGAATTTTTTGAGAAAAACATGAAAAATGAAGTATTTTACTCATTTTAGAGAACTATTTTGATCTTTTTTAGAAAAAATGATAATTGATATTTTTGAAGGTGTTAGACTTCAGTTTTTGATTTTATGCAAAAAATAGGAAAAATAGAAATTTGTATGTGTTAGTCTTCAATCCAGGAGTTTTTTGAGAAAAACATGAAAAATGAAGTATTTTGCTCATTTTAGAGAACTATTTTGGTCTTTTTTAGAAAAAATGATAATTGATATTTTTGAAGGTGTTAGACTTCAGTTTTTGATTTTTTGCAAAAAGTTGGAAAAATAGAAATTTGTATGTGTTAGTCTTCAATTACGAAGTTTTTTGGGAAAAAAATGAAAAATGAAGTATTTTGCTCATTTTAGAGAACTATTTTGGACTCTTTTAGAAAAAATGATAATTGATATTTTTGAAGGTGTGTGACTTCAGTTTTTGATTTTTTGCAAAAAATAGTAAAAATAGAACTTTGTATGTGTTAGTCTTCAATCCCGGAGTTTTTTGAGAAAAACATGAAAAATGAAGTATTTTTCACATTTTAGAGAACTATTTTGGTCTTTTTTAGAAAAAATGATAATTGATATTTTTGAAGGTGTCTCACTTCAGTTTTTGATTTTATGCAAAAAATAGGAAAAATAGAACTTTGTATGTGTTAGTCTTCAATCCCGGAGTTTTTTGAGAAAAACATGAAAAATGAAGTATTTTTCTCATTTTAGAGAACTATTTTGGTCTTTTTTAGAAAAAATGATAATTGATATTTTTGAAGGTGTTAGACTTCAGTTTTTTATTTTATTCAAAAAATAGGAAAAATAGAAATTTGTATGTGTTAGTCTTCAATCCCGGAGTTTTTTGAGAAAAACATGAAAAATGAAGCATTTTGCTCATTTTAGAGAACTATTTTGGTCTTTTTTAGAAAAAATGATAATTGATATTTTTGAAGGTGTTAGACTTCAGTTTTGATTTTATGCAAAAAATAGGAAAAATAGAAATTTGTATGTGTTAGTCTTCAATACCGGAGTTTTTTGACAAAAACATGAAAAATGAAGTATTTTTCTCATTTTAGAGAACTATTTTGGTCTTTTTTAGAAAAAATGATAATTGATATTTTTGAAGGTGTTAGACTTCAGTTTTTGATTTTTTGCAAAAAATAGGAAAAATAGAAATTTGTATGTGTTAGTCTTCAATCACGAAGTTTTTTGAGAAAAAAATGAAAAATGAAGTATTTTCCGCATTTTAGAGAACTATTTTGGACTCTTTTTGAAAAAATGATAATTGATATTTTTGAAGGTGTTAGACTTCAGTTTTTGATTTTTTGCAAAATATAGGAAAAATAGAAATTTGTATGTGTTAGTCTTCAATCACGGAGTTTTTTGACAAAAACATGAAAAATGAAGTATTTTGCTCATTTTAGAGAACTATTTTGGTCTTTTTTAGAAAAAATGATAATTGATATTTTTGAAGGTGTTAGACTTAAGTTTTTGATTTTTTGCAAAAAATTGGAAAAATAGAAATTTGTATGTGTTAGTCTTCAATCCTTCAGTTTTTTGAGAAAAACATGAAAAATGAAGTATTTTGCTCATTTTAGAGAACTATTTTGGTCTTTTTTAGAAAAAATGATAATTGATATTTTTGAAGGTGTTAGACTTCAGTTTTTGATCTTATGCAAAAAATAGGAAAAATAGAAATATTTATGTGTTAGTCTTCAATCCCGGTGTTTTTGGACAAAAACATGAAAAATGAAGTATTTTGCTCATTTTAGAGAACTATTTTGGTCTTTTTTAGAAAAAATGATAATTGATATTTTTGAAGGTGTTAGACTTCAGTTTTTTATTTTCTGCAAAAAATTGGAAAAATTGAAATTTGTATGTGTTAGTCTTCATTCACGGAATTTTTTGAGAAAAACATGAAAAATGAAGTATTTTACTCATTTTAGAGAACTATTTTGATCTTTTTTAGAAAAAATGATAATTGATATTTTTGAAGGTGTTAGACTTCAGTTTTTGATTTTATGCAAAAAATAGGAAAAATAGAAATTTGTATGTGTTAGTCTTCAATCCAGGAGTTTTTTGAGAAAAACATGAAAAATGAAGTATTTTGCTCATTTTAGAGAACTATTTTGGTCTTTTTTAGAAAAAATGATAATTGATATTTTTGAAGGTGTTAGACTTCAGTTTTTGATTTTTTGCAAAAAGTTGGAAAAATAGAAATTTGTATGTGTTAGTCTTCAATTACGAAGTTTTTTGAGAAAAAAATGAAAAATGAAGTATTTTGCTCATTTTAGAGAACTATTTTGGACTCTTTTAGAAAAAATGATAATTGATATTTTTGAAGGTGTTTGACTTCAGTTTTTGATTTTTTGCAAAAAATAGGAAAAATAGAACTTTGTATGTGTTAGTCTTCAATCCCGGAGTTTTTTTGACAAAAACATGAAAAATGAAGTATTTTGCACATTTTAGAGAACTATTTTGGTCTTTTTTAGAAAAAATGATAATTGATATTTTTGAAGGTGTTAGACTTCAGTTTTTTATTTTCTGCAAAAAATTGGAAAAATTGAAATTTGTATGTGTTAGTCTTCATTCACGGAATTTTTTGAGAAAAACATGAAAAATGAAGTATTTTGCTCATTTTAGAGAACTATTTTTGTCTTTTTTAGAAAAAATGATAATTGATATTTTCGAAGGTGTTAGACTTCGGTTTTTGATTTTATGCAAAAAATAGGAAAAATAGAAATTTGTATGTGTTAGTCTTCAATCCAGGAGTTTTTTGAGAAAAACATGAAAAATGAAGTATTTTGCTTATTTTAGAGAACTATTTTGGTCTTTTTTAGAAAAAATGATAATTGATATTTTTGAAGGTGTTTGACTTCAGTTTTTGATTTTTTGCAAAAAGTTGGAAAAATAGAAATTTGTATGTGTTAGTCTTCAATCCCGGAGTTTTTTGAGAAAAAACATGAAAAATGAAGTATTTTGCACATTTTAGAGAACTATTTTGGTCTTTTTTAGAAAAAATGATAAATGATATTTTTGAAGCTGTCTCACTTCAGTTTTTGATTTTATGCAAAAATAGGAAAAATAGAACTTTGTATGTGTTAGTCTTCAATCCCGGAGTTTTTTGAGAAAAACATGAAAAATGAAGTATTTTTCTCATTTTAGAGAACTATTTTGGTCTTTTTTAGAAAAAATGATAATTGATATTTTTGAAGGTGTTAGACTTCAGTTTTTGATTTTATTCAAAAAATAGGAAAAATAGATATTTGTATGTGTTAGTCTTCAATCCCGGAGTTTTTTGACATAAACATGAAAAATGAAGTATTTTGCTCATTTTAGAGAACTATTTTGGTCTTTTTTAGAAAAAATGATAATTGATATTTTTGAAGGTGTTAGACTTCAGTTTTTGATTTTTTGCAAAAAGTTGGAAAAATAGAAATTTGTATGTGTTAGTCTTCAATTACGAAGTTTTTTGACAAAAACATTAAAAATGAAGTATTTTTCTCATTTTAGAGAACTATTTTGGTCTCTTTTAGAAAAAATGATAATTGATATTTTTGAAGGTGTCTGACTTCAGTTTTTGATTTTATGCAAAAAATAGGAAAAATAGAACTTTGTATGTGTTAGTCTTCAATCCCGGAGTTTTTTGAGAAAAACATGAATAATGAAGTATTTTTCTCATTTTAGAGAACTATTTTGGTCTTTTCTAGAAAAAATGATAATTGATATTTTTGAAGGTGTTAGACTTCAGTTTTTGATTTTTTGCAAAAAATAGGAAAAATAGAAATTTGTATGTGTTAGTCTTCAATCCTGGAGTTTTTTGAGAAAAACATGAAAAATGAAGTATTTTGCTCATTTTAGAGAACTATTTTGGTCTTTTTTAGAAAAAATGATAATTGATATTTTTGAAGGTGTTAGACTTCAGTTTTTGATTTTATGCAAAAAATAGGAAAAATAGAAATTTGTATGTGTTAGTCTTCAATCCCGGAGTTTTTTTAGAAAAACATGAAAAATGAAGTATTTTGCTCGTTTTAGAGAACTATTTTGGTCTTTTTTAGAAAAAATGATAATTGATATTTTTGAAGGTGTTAGACTTCAGTTTTTGTTTTTTGCAAAAAGTTGGGAAAATAGAAATTTGTATGTGTTAGTCTTCAATTACGAAGTTTTTTGAGAAAAAAATGAAAAATGAAGTATTTTGCTCATTTTAGAGAACTATTTTGGACTCTTTTAGAAAAAATGATAATTGATATTTTTGAAGGTGTGTGACTTCAGTTTTTGATTTTTTGCAAAAAATAGGAAAAATAGAACTTTGTATGTGTTAGTCTTCAATCCCGGAGTTTTTTGAGAAAAACATGAAAAATGAAGTATTTTGCACATTTTAGAGAACTATTTTGGTCTTTTTTAGAAAAAATGATAATTGATATTTTTGAAGGTGTCTCACTTCAGTTTTTGATTTTTTGCAAAAAATAGGAAAAATAGAAATTTGTATGTGTTAGTCTTCAATCCTGGAGTTTTTTGAGAAAAACATGAAAAATGAAGTATTTTGCTCATTTTAGAGAACTATTTTGGTCTTTTTTAGAAAAAATGATAATTGATATTTTTGAAGGTGTTAGACTTCAGTTTTTGATTTTATGCAAAAAATAGGAAAAATAGAAATTTGTATGTGTTAGTCTTCAATCCCGGAGTTTTTTGAGAAAAACATGAAAAATGAAGCATTTTGCTCATTTTAGAGAACTATTTTGGTCTTTTTTAGAAAAAATGATAATTGATATTTTTGAAGGTGTTAGACTTCAGTTTTTGATTTTATGCAAAAAATAGGAAAAATAGAAATTTGTATTTGTTAGTCTTCAATCCCGGAGTTTTTTGACAAAAACATGAAAAATGAAGTATTTTTCTCATTTTAGAGAACTATTTTGGTCTTTTTTAGAAAAAATGATAATTGATATTTTTGAAGGTGTTAGACTTCAGTTTTTGATATTTTGCAAAAAATAGGAAAAATAGAAATTTGTATGTGTTAGTCTTCAATCACGGAGTTTTTTGACAAAAACATGAAAAATGAAGTATTTTGCTCATTTTAGAGAACTATTTTGGTCTTTTTTAGAAAAAATGATAATTGATATTTTTGAAGGTGTTAGACTTAAGTTTTTGATTTTGTGCAAAAAATTGGAAAAATAGAAATTTGTATGTGTTAGTCTTCAATCCTGGAGTTTTTTGAGAAAAACATGAAAAATGAAGTATTTTGCTCATTTTAGAGAACTATTTTGGTCTTTTTTAGAAAAAGTGATAATTGATATTTTTGAAGGTGTTAGACTTCAGTTTTTGATTTTATGCAAAAAATAGGAAAAATAGAACTTTGTATGTGTTAGTCTTCAATCCCGGAGTTTTTTGACAAAAACATGAAAAATGAAGTATTTTGCTCATTTTAGAGAACTATTTTGGTCTTTTTTAGAAAAAATGATAATTGATATTTTTGAAGGTGTTAGACTTAAGTTTTTGATTTTTTGCAAAAAATTGGAAAAATAGAAATTTGTATGTGTTAGTCTTCAATCCTGGAGTTTTTTGAGAAAAACATGAAAAATGAAGTATTTTGCTCATTTTAGAGAACTATTTTGGTCTTTTTTAGAAAAAATGATAATTGATATTTTTGAAGGTGTTAGACTTCAGTTTTTGATCTTATGCAAAAAATAGGAAAAATAGAAATATTTATGTGTTAGTCTTCAATCCCGGAGTTTTTGGACAAAAACATGAAAAATGAAGTATTTTGCTCATTTTAGAGAACTATTTTGGTCTTTTTTAGAAAAAATGATAATTGATATTTTTGAAGGTGTTAGACTTCAGTTTTTTATTTTCTGCAAAAAATTGGAAAAATTGAAATTTGTATGTGTTAGTCTTCATTCACGGAATTTTTTGAGAAAAACATGAAAAATGAAGTATTTTACTCATTTTAGAGAACTATTTTGATCTTTTTTAGAAAAAATGATAATTGATATTTTTGAAGGTGTTAGACTTCAGTTTTTGATTTTATGCAAAAAATAGGAAAAATAGAAATTTGTATGTGTTAGTCTTCAATCCAGGAGTTTTTTGAGAAAAACATGAAAAATGAAGTATTTTGCTCATTTTAGAGAACTATTTTGGTCTTTTTTAGAAAAAATGATAATTGATATTTTTGAAGGTGTTAGACTTCAGTTTTTGATTTTTTGCAAAAAGTTGGAAAAATAGAAATTTGTATGTGTTAGTCTTCAATTACGAAGTTTTTTGAGAAAAAAATGAAAAATGAAGTATTTTGCTCATTTTAGAGAACTATTTTGGACTCTTTTAGAAAAAATGATAATTGATATTTTTGAAGGTGTTTGACTTCAGTTTTTGATTTTTTGCAAAAAATAGGAAAAATAGAACTTTGTATGTGTTAGTCTTCAATCCCGGAGTTTTTTTGACAAAAACATGAAAAATGAAGTATTTTGCACATTTTAGAGAACTATTTTGGTCTTTTTTAGAAAAAATGATAATTGATATTTTTGAAGGTGTTAGACTTCAGTTTTTTATTTTCTGCAAAAAATTGGAAAAATTGAAATTTGTATGTGTTAGTCTTCATTCACGGAATTTTTTGAGAAAAACATGAAAAATGAATATTTTGCTCATTTTAGAGAACTATTTTTGTCTTTTTTAGAAAAAATGATAATTGATATTTTCGAAGGTGTTAGACTTCGGTTTTTGATTTTATGCAAAAAATAGGAAAAATAGAAATTTGTATGTGTTAGTCTTCAATCCAGGAGTTTTTTGAGAAAAACATGAAAAATGAAGTATTTTGCTTATTTTAGAGAACTATTTTGGTCTTTTTTAGAAAAAATGATAATTGATATTTTTGAAGGTGTTAGACTTAAGTTTTTGATTTTTTGCAAAAAATTGGAAAAATAGAAATTTGTATGTGTTAGTCTTCAATCCTGGAGTTTTTTGAGAAAAACATGAAAAATGAAGTATTTTGCTCATTTTAGAGAACTATTTTGGTCTTTTTTAGAAAAAATGATAATTGATATTTTTGAAGGTGTTAGACTTCAGTTTTTGATCTTATGCAAAAAATAGGAAAAATAGAAATATTTATGTGTTAGTCTTCAATCCCGGAGTTTTTGGACAAAAACATGAAAAATGAAGTATTTTGCTCATTTTAGAGAACTATTTTGGTCTTTTTTAGAAAAAATGATAATTGATATTTTTGAAGGTGTTAGACTTCAGTTTTTTATTTTCTGCAAAAAATTGGAAAAATTGAAATTTGTATGTGTTAGTCTTCATTCACGGAATTTTTTGAGAAAAACATGAAAAATGAAGTATTTTACTCATTTTAGAGAACTATTTTGATCTTTTTTAGAAAAAATGATAATTGATATTTTTGAAGGTGTTAGACTTCAGTTTTTGATTTTATGCAAAAAATAGGAAAAATAGAAATTTGTATGTGTTAGTCTTCAATCCAGGAGTTTTTTGAGAAAAACATGAAAAATGAAGTATTTTGCTCATTTTAGAGAACTATTTTGGTCTTTTTTAGAAAAAATGATAATTGATATTTTTGAAGGTGTTAGACTTCAGTTTTTGATTTTTTGCAAAAAGTTGGAAAAATAGAAATTTGTATGTGTTAGTCTTCAATTACGAAGTTTTTTGAGAAAAAAATGAAAAATGAAGTATTTTGCTCATTTTAGAGAACTATTTTGGACTCTTTTAGAAAAAATGATAATTGATATTTTTGAAGGTGTTTGACTACAGTTTTTGATTTTTTGCAAAAAATAGGAAAAATAGAACTTTGTATGTGTTAGTCTTCAATCCCGGAGTTTTTTTGACAAAAACATGAAAAATGAAGTATTTTGCACATTTTAGAGAACTATTTTGGTCTTTTTTAGAAAAAATGATAATTGATATTTTTGAAGGTGTTAGACTTCAGTTTTTTATTTTCTGCAAAAAATTGGAAAAATTGAAATTTGTATGTGTTAGTCTTCATTCACGGAATTTTTTGAGAAAAACATGAAAAATGAAGTATTTTGCTCATTTTAGAGAACTATTTTTGTATTTTTTAGAAAAAATGATAATTGATATTTTCGAAGGTGTTAGACTTCGGTTTTTGATTTTATGCAAAAAATAGGAAAAATAGAAATTTGTATGTGTTAGTCTTCAATCCAGGAGTTTTTTGAGAAAAACATGAAAAATGAAGTATTTTGCTCATTTTAGAGAACTATTTTGGTCTTTTTTAGAAAAAATGATAATTGATATTTTTGAAGGTGTTAGACTTCAGTTTTTGATTTTTTGCAAAAAGTTGGAAAAATAGAAATTTGTATGTGTTAGTCTTCAATTACGAAGTTTTTTGAGAAAAAAATGAAAAATGAAGTATTTTGCTCATTTTAGAGAACTATTTTGGACTCTTTTAGAAAAAATGACAATTGATATTTTTGAAGGTGTGTGACTTCAGTTTTTGATTTTTTGCAAAAAATAGTAAAAATAGAACTTTGTATGTGTTAGTCTTCAATCCCGGAGTTTTTTGAGAAAAACATGAAAAATGAAGTATTTTTCACATTTTAGAGAACTATTTTGGTCTTTTTTAGAAAAAATGATAATTGATATTTTTGAAGGTGTCTCACTTCAGTTTTTGATTTTATGCAAAAAATAGGAAAAATAGAACTTTGTATGTGTTAGTCTTCAATCCCGGAGTTTTTTGAGAAAAACATGAAAAATGAAGTATTTTGCACATTTTAGAGAACTATTTTGGTCTTTTTTAGAAAAAATGATAATTGATATTTTTGAAGGTGTTAGACTTCAGTTTTTTATTTTCTGCAAAAAATTGGAAAAATTGAAATTTGTATGTGTTAGTCTTCATTCACGGAATTTTTTGAGAAAAACATGAAAAATGAAGTATTTTGCTCATTTTAGAGAACTATTTTTGTCTTTTTTAGAAAAAATGATAATTGATATTTTCGAAGGTGTTAGACTTCGGTTTTTGATTTTATGCAAAAAATAGGAAAAATAGAAATTTGTATGTGTTAGTCTTCAATCCAGGAGTTTTTTGAGAAAAACATGAAAAATGAAGTATTTTGCTTATTTTAGAGAACTATTTTGGTCTTTTTTAGAAAAAATGATAATTGATATTTTTGAAGGTGTTTGACTTCAGTTTTTGATTTTTTGCAAAAAGTTGGAAAAATAGAAATTTGTATGTGTTAGTCTTCAATCCCGGAGTTTTTTGAGAAAAAACATGAAAAATGAAGTATTTTGCACATTTTAGAGAACTATTTTGGTCTTTTTTAGAAAAAATGATAAATGATATTTTTGAAGCTGTCTCACTTCAGTTTTTGATTTTATGCAAAAATAGGAAAAATAGAACTTTGTATGTGTTAGTCTTCAATCCCGGAGTTTTTTGAGAAAAACATGAAAAATGAAGTATTTTGCTCATTTTAGAGAACTATTTTGGTCTTTTTTAGAAAAAATGATAATTGATATTTTTGAAGGTGTTAGACTTAAGTTTTTGATTTTTTGCAAAAAATTGGAAAAATAGAAATTTGTATGTGTTAGTCTTCAATCCTGGAGTTTTTTGAGAAAAACATGAAAAATGAAGTATTTTGCTCATTTTAGAGAACTATTTTGGTCTTTTTTAGAAAAAATGATAATTGATATTTTTGAAGGTGTTAGACTTCAGTTTTTGATCTTATGCAAAAAATAGGAAAAATAGAAATATTTATGTGTTAGTCTTCAATCCCGGAGTTTTTGGACAAAAACATGAAAAATGAAGTATTTTGCTCATTTTAGAGAACTATTTTGGTCTTTTTTAGAAAAAATGATAATTGATATTTTTGAAGGTGTTAGACTTCAGTTTTTTATTTTCTGCAAAAAATTGGAAAAATTGAAATTTGTATGTGTTAGTCTTCATTCACGGAATTTTTTGAGAAAAACATGAAAAATGAAGTATTTTACTCATTTTAGAGAACTATTTTGATCTTTTTTAGAAAAAATGATAATTGATATTTTTGAAGGTGTTAGACTTCAGTTTTTTATTTTATGCAAAAAATAGGAAAAATAGAAATTTGTATGTGTTAGTCTTCAATCCAGGAGTTTTTTGAGAAAAACATGAAAAATGAAGTATTTTGCTCATTTTAGAGAACTATTTTGGTCTTTTTTAGAAAAAATGATAATTGATATTTTTGAAGGTGTTAGACTTCAGTTTTTGATTTTTTGCAAAAAGTTGGAAAAATAGAAATTTGTATGTGTTAGTCTTCAATTACGAAGTTTTTTGAGAAAAAAATGAAAAATGAAGTATTTTGCTCATTTTAGAGAACTATTTTGGACTCTTTTAGAAAAAATGATAATTGATATTTTTGAAGGTGTTTGACTTCAGTTTTTGATTTTTTGCAAAAAATAGGAAAAATAGAACTTTGTATGTGTTAGTCTTCAATCCCGGAGTTTTTTTGACAAAAACATGAAAAATGAAGTATTTTGCACATTTTAGAGAACTATTTTGGTCTTTTTTAGAAAAAATGATAATTGATATTTTTGAAGGTGTTAGACTTCAGTTTTTTATTTTCTGCAAAAAATTGGAAAAATTGAAATTTGTATGTGTTAGTCTTCATTCACGGAATTTTTTGAGAAAAACATGAAAAATGAAGTATTTTGCTCATTTTAGAGAACTATTTTTGTCTTTTTTAGAAAAAATGATAATTGATATTTTCGAAGGTGTTAGACTTCGGTTTTTGATTTTATGCAAAAAATAGGAAAAATAGAAATTTGTATGTGTTAGTCTTCAATCCAGGAGTTTTTTGTGAAAAACATGAAAAATGAAGTATTTTGCTCATTTTAGAGAACTATTTTGGTCTTTTTTAGAAAAAATGATAATTGATATTTTTGAAGGTGTTAGACTTCAGTTTTTGATTTTTTGCAAAAAGTTGGAAAAATAGAAATTTGTATGTGTTAGTCTTCAATTACGAAGTTTTTTGAGAAAAAAATGAAAAATGAAGTATTTTGCTCATTTTAGAGAACTATTTTGGACTCTTTTAGAAAAAATGACAATTGATATTTTTGAAGGTGTGTGACTTCAGTTTTTGATTTTTTGCAAAAAATAGTAAAAATAGAACTTTGTATGTGTTAGTCTTCAATCCCGGAGTTTTTTGAGAAAAACATGAAAAATGAAGTATTTTTCACATTTTAGAGAACTATTTTGGTCTTTTTTAGAAAAAATGATAATTGATATTTTTGAAGGTGTCTCACTTCAGTTTTTGATTTTATGCAAAAAATAGGAAAAATAGAACTTTGTATGTGTTAGTCTTCAATCCCGGAGTTTTTTGAGAAAAACATGAAAAATGAAGTATTTTTCTCATTTTAGAGAACTATTTTGGTCTTTTTTAGAAAAAATGATAATTGATATTTTTGAAGGTGTTAGACTTCAGTTTTTGATTTTATTCAAAAAATAGGAAAAATAGAAATTTGTATGTGTTAGTCTTCAATCCCGGAGTTTTTTGAGAAAAACATGAAAAATGAAGCATTTTGCTCATTTTAGAGAACTATTTTGGTCTTTTTTAGAAAAAATGATAATTGATATTTTTGAAGGTGTTAGACTTCAGTTTTTGATTTTATGCAAAAAATAGGAAAAATAGAAATTTGTATGTGTTAGTCTTCAATACCGGAGTTTTTTGACAAAAACATGAAAAATGAAGTATTTTTCTCATTTTAGAGAACTATTTTGGTCTTTTTTAGAAAAAATGATAATTGATATTTTTGAAGGTGTTAGACTTCAGTTTTTGATTTTTTGCAAAAAATAGGAAAAATAGAAATTTGTATGTGTTAGTCTTCAATCACGAAGTTTTTTGAGAAAAAAATGAAAAATGAAGTATTTTCCGCATTTTAGAGAACTATTTTGGACTCTTTTTGAAAAAATGATAATTGATATTTTTGAAGGTGTTAGACTTCAGTTTTTGATTTTTTGCAAAATATAGGAAAAATAGAAATTTGTATGTGTTAGTCTTCAATCACGGAGTTTTTTGACAAAAACATGAAAAATGAAGTATTTTGCTCATTTTAGAGAACTATTTTGGTCTTTTTTAGAAAAAAAAATAATTGATATTTTTGAAGGTGTTAGACTTAAGTTTTTGATTTTTTGCAAAAAATTGGAAAAATAGAAATTTGTATGTGTTAGTCTTCAATCCTTCAGTTTTTTGAGAAAAACATGAAAAATGAAGTATTTTGCTCATTTTAGAGAACTATTTTGGTCTTTTTTAGAAAAAATGATAATTGATATTTTTGAAGGTGTTAGACTTCAGTTTTTGATCTTATGCAAAAAATAGGAAAAATAGAAATATTTATGTGTTAGTCTTCAATCCCGGTGTTTTTGGACAAAAACATGAAAAATGAAGTATTTTGCTCATTTTAGAGAACTATTTTGGTCTTTTTTAGAAAAAATGATAATTGATATTTTTGAAGGTGTTAGACTTCAGTTTTTTATTTTCTGCAAAAAATTGGAAAAATTGAAATTTGTATGTGTTAGTCTTCATTCACGGAATTTTTTGAGAAAAACATGAAAAATGAAGTATTTTACTCATTTTAGAGAACTATTTTGATCTTTTTTAGAAAAAATGATAATTGATATTTTTGAAGGTGTTAGACTTCAGTTTTTGATTTTATGCAAAAAATAGGAAAAATAGAAATTTGTATGTGTTAGTCTTCAATCCAGGAGTTTTTTGAGAAAAACATGAAAAATGAAGTATTTTGCTCATTTTAGAGAACTATTTTGGTCTTTTTTAGAAAAAATGATAATTGATATTTTTGAAGGTGTTAGACTTCAGTTTTTGATTTTTTGCAAAAAGTTGGAAAAATAGAAATTTGTATGTGTTAGTCTTCAATTACGAAGTTTTTTGAGAAAAAAATGAAAAATGAAGTATTTTGCTCATTTTAGAGAACTATTTTGGACTCTTTTAGAAAAAATGATAATTGATATTTTTGAAGGTGTTTGACTTCAGTTTTTGATTTTTTGCAAAAAATAGGAAAAATAGAACTTTGTATGTGTTAGTCTTCAATCCCGGAGTTTTTTTGACAAAAACATGAAAAATGAAGTATTTTGCACATTTTAGAGAACTATTTTGGTCTTTTTTAGAAAAAATGATAATTGATATTTTTGAAGGTGTTAGACTTCAGTTTTTTATTTTCTGCAAAAAATTGGAAAAATTGAAATTTGTATGTGTTAGTCTTCATTCACGGAATTTTTTGAGAAAAACATGAAAAATGAAGTATTTTGCTCATTTTAGAGAACTATTTTTGTCTTTTTTAGAAAAAATGATAATTGATATTTTCGAAGGTGTTAGACTTCGGTTTTTGATTTTATGCAAAAAATAGGAAAAATAGAAATTTGTATGTGTTAGTCTTCAATCCAGGAGTTTTTTGAGAAAAACATGAAAAATGAAGTATTTTGCTTATTTTAGAGAACTATTTTGGTCTTTTTTAGAAAAAATGATAATTGATATTTTTGAAGGTGTTTGACTTCAGTTTTTGATTTTTTGCAAAAAGTTGGAAAAATAGAAATTTGTATGTGTTAGTCTTCAATCCCGGAGTTTTTTGAGAAAAAAACATGAAAAATGAAGTATTTTGCACATTTTAGAGAACTATTTTGGTCTTTTTTAGAAAAAATGATAAATGATATTTTTGAAGCTGTCTCACTTCAGTTTTTGATTTTATGCAAAAATAGGAAAAATAGAACTTTGTATGTGTTAGTCTTCAATCCCGGAGTTTTTTGAGAAAAACATGAAAAATGAAGTATTTTTCTCATTTTAGAGAACTATTTTGGTCTTTTTTAGAAAAAATGATAATTGATATTTTTGAAGGTGTTAGACTTCAGTTTTTGATTTTATTCAAAAAATAGGAAAAATAGAAATTTGTATGTGTTAGTCTTCAATCCCGGAGTTTTTTGACATAAACATGAAAAATGAAGTATTTTGCTCATTTTAGAGAACTATTTTGGTCTTTTTTAGAAAAAATGATAATTGATATTTTTGAAGGTGTTAGACTTCAGTTTTTGATTTTTTGCAAAAAGTTGGAAAAATAGAAATTTGTATGTGTTAGTCTTCAATTACGAAGTTTTTTGACAAAAACATTAAAAATGAAGTATTTTTCTCATTTTAGAGAACTATTTTGGTCTCTTTTAGAAAAAATGATAATTGATATTTTTGAAGGTGTCTGACTTCAGTTTTTGATTTTATGCAAAAAATAGGAAAAATAGAACTTTGTATGTGTTAGTCTTCAATCCCGGAGTTTTTTGAGAAAAACATGAATAATGAAGTATTTTTCTCATTTTAGAGAACTATTTTGGTCTTTTCTAGAAAAAATGATAATTGATATTTTTGAAGGTGTTAGACTTCAGTTTTTGATTTTTTGCAAAAAATAGGAAAAATAGAAATTTGTATGTGTTAGTCTTCAATCCTGGAGTTTTTTGAGAAAAACATGAAAAATGAAGTATTTTGCTCATTTTAGAGAACTATTTTGGTCTTTTTTAGAAAAAATGATAATTGATATTTTTGAAGGTGTTAGACTTCAGTTTTTGATTTTATGCAAAAAATAGGAAAAATAGAAATTTGTATGTGTTAGTCTTCAATCCCGGAGTTTTTTTAGAAAAACATGAAAAATGAAGTATTTTGCTCGTTTTAGAGAACTATTTTGGTCTTTTTTAGAAAAAATGATAATTGATATTTTTGAAGGTGTTAGACTTCAGTTTTTGTTTTTTGCAAAAAGTTGGGAAAATAGAAATTTGTATGTGTTAGTCTTCAATTACGAAGTTTTTTGAGAAAAAAATGAAAAATGAAGTATTTTGCTCATTTTAGAGAACTATTTTGGACTCTTTTAGAAAAAATGATAATTGATATTTTTGAAGGTGTGTGACTTCAGTTTTTGATTTTTTGCAAAAAATAGGAAAAATAGAACTTTGTATGTGTTAGTCTTCAATCCCGGAGTTTTTTGAGAAAAACATGAAAAATGAAGTATTTTGCACATTTTAGAGAACTATTTTGGTCTTTTTTAGAAAAAATGATAATTGATATTTTTGAAGGTGTCTCACTTCAGTTTTTGATTTTTTGCAAAAAATAGGAAAAATAGAAATTTGTATGTGTTAGTCTTCAATCCTGGAGTTTTTTGAGAAAAACATGAAAAATGAAGTATTTTGCTCATTTTAGAGAACTATTTTGGTCTTTTTTAGAAAAAATGATAATTGATATTTTTGAAGGTGTTAGACTTCAGTTTTTGATTTTATGCAAAAAATAGGAAAAATAGAAATTTGTATGTGTTAGTCTTCAATCCCGGAGTTTTTTGAGAAAAACATGAAAAATGAAGCATTTTGCTCATTTTAGAGAACTATTTTGGTCTTTTTTAGAAAAAATGATAATTGATATTTTTGAAGGTGTTAGACTTCAGTTTTTGATTTTATGCAAAAAATAGGAAAAATAGAAATTTGTATTTGTTAGTCTTCAATCCCGGAGTTTTTTGACAAAAACATGAAAAATGAAGTATTTTTCTCATTTTAGAGAACTATTTTGGTCTTTTTTAGAAAAAATGATAATTGATATTTTTGAAGGTGTTAGACTTCAGTTTTTGATATTTTGCAAAAAATAGGAAAAATAGAAATTTGTATGTGTTAGTCTTCAATCACGGAGTTTTTTGACAAAAACATGAAAAATGAAGTATTTTGCTCATTTTAGAGAACTATTTTGGTCTTTTTTAGAAAAAATGATAATTGATATTTTTGAAGGTGTTAGACTTAAGTTTTTGATTTTTTGCAAAAAATTGGAAAAATAGAAATTTGTATGTGTTAGTCTTCAATCCTGGAGTTTTTTGAGAAAAACATGAAAAATGAAGTATTTTGCTCATTTTAGAGAACTATTTTGGTCTTTTTTAGAAAAAGTGATAATTGATATTTTTGAAGGTGTTAGACTTCAGTTTTTGATTTTATGCAAAAAATAGGAAAAATAGAACTTTGTATGTGTTAGTCTTCAATCCCGGAGTTTTTTGACAAAAACATGAAAAATGAAGTATTTTGCTCATTTTAGAGAACTATTTTGGTCTTTTTTAGAAAAAATGATAATTGATATTTTTGAAGGTGTTAGACTTAAGTTTTTGATTTTTTGCAAAAAATTGGAAAAATAGAAATTTGTATGTGTTAGTCTTCAATCCTGGAGTTTTTTGAGAAAAACATGAAAAATGAAGTATTTTGCTCATTTTAGAGAACTATTTTGGTCTTTTTTAGAAAAAATGATAATTGATATTTTTGAAGGTGTTAGACTTCAGTTTTTGATCTTATGCAAAAAATAGGAAAAATAGAAATATTTATGTGTTAGTCTTCAATCCCGGAGTTTTTGGACAAAAACATGAAAAATGAAGTATTTTGCTCATTTTAGAGAACTATTTTGGTCTTTTTTAGAAAAAATGATAATTGATATTTTTGAAGGTGTTAGACTTCAGTTTTTTATTTTCTGCAAAAAATTGGAAAAATTGAAATTTGTATGTGTTAGTCTTCATTCACGGAATTTTTTGAGAAAAACATGAAAAATGAAGTATTTTACTCATTTTAGAGAACTATTTTGATCTTTTTTAGAAAAAATGATAATTGATATTTTTGAAGGTGTTAGACTTCAGTTTTTGATTTTATGCAAAAAATAGGAAAAATAGAAATTTGTATGTGTTAGTCTTCAATCCAGGAGTTTTTTGAGAAAAACATGAAAAATGAAGTATTTTGCTCATTTTAGAGAACTATTTTGGTCTTTTTTAGAAAAAATGATAATTGATATTTTTGAAGGTGTTAGACTTCAGTTTTTGATTTTTTGCAAAAAGTTGGAAAAATAGAAATTTGTATGTGTTAGTCTTCAATTACGAAGTTTTTTGAGAAAAAAATGAAAAATGAAGTATTTTGCTCATTTTAGAGAACTATTTTGGACTCTTTTAGAAAAAATGATAATTGATATTTTTGAAGGTGTTTGACTTCAGTTTTTGATTTTTTGCAAAAAATAGGAAAAATAGAACTTTGTATGTGTTAGTCTTCAATCCCGGAGTTTTTTTGACAAAAACATGAAAAATGAAGTATTTTGCACATTTTAGAGAACTATTTTGGTCTTTTTTAGAAAAAATGATAATTGATATTTTTGAAGGTGTTAGACTTCAGTTTTTTATTTTCTGCAAAAAATTGGAAAAATTGAAATTTGTATGTGTTAGTCTTCATTCACGGAATTTTTTGAGAAAAACATGAAAAATGAAGTATTTTGCTCATTTTAGAGAACTATTTTTGTCTTTTTTAGAAAAAATGATAATTGATATTTTCGAAGGTGTTAGACTTCGGTTTTTGATTTTATGCAAAAAATAGGAAAAATAGAAATTTGTATGTGTTAGTCTTCAATCCAGGAGTTTTTTGAGAAAAACATGAAAAATGAAGTATTTTGCTTATTTTAGAGAACTATTTTGGTCTTTTTTAGAAAAAATGATAATTGATATTTTTGAAGGTGTTTGACTTCAGTTTTTGATTTTTTGCAAAAAGTTGGAAAAATAGAAATTTGTATGTGTTAGTCTTCAATCCCGGAGTTTTTTGAGAAAAAACATGAAAAATGAAGTATTTTGCACATTTTAGAGAACTATTTTGGTCTTTTTTAGAAAAAATGATAAATGATATTTTTGAAGCTGTCTCACTTCAGTTTTTGATTTTATGCAAAAATAGGAAAAATAGAACTTTGTATGTGTTAGTCTTCAATCCCGGAGTTTTTTGAGAAAAACATGAAAAATGAAGTATTTTTCTCATTTTAGAGAACTATTTTGGTCTTTTTTAGAAAAAATGATAATTGATATTTTTGAAGGTGTTAGACTTCAGTTTTTGATTTTATTCAAAAAATAGGAAAAATAGAAATTTGTATGTGTTAGTCTTCAATCCCGGAGTTTTTTGACATAAACATGAAAAATGAAGTATTTTGCTCATTTTAGAGAACTATTTTGGTCTTTTTTAGAAAAAATGATAATTGATATTTTTGAAGGTGTTAGACTTCAGTTTTTGATTTTTTGCAAAAAGTTGGAAAAATAGAAATTTGTATGTGTTAGTCTTCAATTACGAAGTTTTTTGACAAAAACATTAAAAATGAAGTATTTTTCTCATTTTAGAGAACTATTTTGGTCTCTTTTAGAAAAAATGATAATTGATATTTTTGAAGGTGTCTGACTTCAGTTTTTGATTTTATGCAAAAAATAGGAAAAATAGAACTTTGTATGTGTTAGTCTTCAATCCCGGAGTTTTTTGAGAAAAACATGAATAATGAAGTATTTTTCTCATTTTAGAGAACTATTTTGGTCTTTTCTAGAAAAAATGATAATTGATATTTTTGAAGGTGTTAGACTTCAGTTTTTGATTTTTTGCAAAAAATAGGAAAAATAGAAATTTGTATGTGTTAGTCTTCAATCCTGGAGTTTTTTGAGAAAAACATGAAAAATGAAGTATTTTGCTCATTTTAGAGAACTATTTTGGTCTTTTTTAGAAAAAATGATAATTGATATTTTTGAAGGTGTTAGACTTCAGTTTTTGATTTTATGCAAAAAATAGGAAAAATAGAAATTTGTATGTGTTAGTCTTCAATCCCGGAGTTTTTTTAGAAAAACATGAAAAATGAAGTATTTTGCTCGTTTTAGAGAACTATTTTGGTCTTTTTTAGAAAAAATGATAATTGATATTTTTGAAGGTGTTAGACTTCAGTTTTTGTTTTTTGCAAAAAGTTGGGAAAATAGAAATTTGTATGTGTTAGTCTTCAATTACGAAGTTTTTTGAGAAAAAAATGAAAAATGAAGTATTTTGCTCATTTTAGAGAACTATTTTGGACTCTTTTAGAAAAAATGATAATTGATATTTTTGAAGGTGTGTGACTTCAGTTTTTGATTTTTTGCAAAAAATAGGAAAAATAGAACTTTGTATGTGTTAGTCTTCAATCCCGGAGTTTTTTGAGAAAAACATGAAAAATGAAGTATTTTGCACATTTTAGAGAACTATTTTGGTCTTTTTTAGAAAAAATGATAATTGATATTTTTGAAGGTGTCTCACTTCAGTTTTTGATTTTTTGCAAAAAATAGGAAAAATAGAAATTTGTATGTGTTAGTCTTCAATCCTGGAGTTTTTTGAGAAAAACATGAAAAATGAAGTATTTTGCTCATTTTAGAGAACTATTTTGGTCTTTTTTAGAAAAAATGATAATTGATATTTTTGAAGGTGTTAGACTTCAGTTTTTGATTTTATGCAAAAAATAGGAAAAATAGAAATTTGTATGTGTTAGTCTTCAATCCCGGAGTTTTTTGAGAAAAACATGAAAAATGAAGCATTTTGCTCATTTTAGAGAACTATTTTGGTCTTTTCTAGAAAAAATGATAATTGATATTTTTGAAGGTGTTAGACTTCAGTTTTTGATTTTATGCAAAAAATAGGAAAAATAGAAATTTGTATTTGTTAGTCTTCAATCCCGGAGTTTTTTGACAAAAACATGAAAAATGAAGTATTTTTCTCATTTTAGAGAACTATTTTGGTCTTTTTTAGAAAAAATGATAATTGATATTTTTGAAGGTGTTAGACTTCAGTTTTTGATATTTTGCAAAAAATAGGAAAAATAGAAATTTGTATGTGTTAGTCTTCAATCACGGAGTTTTTTGACAAAAACATGAAAAATGAAGTATTTTGCTCATTTTAGAGAACTATTTTGGTCTTTTTTAGAAAAAATGATAATTGATATTTTTGAAGGTGTTAGACTTAAGTTTTTGATTTTTTGCAAAAAATTGGAAAAATAGAAATTTGTATGTGTTAGTCTTCAATCCTGGAGTTTTTTGAGAAAAACATGAAAAATGAAGTATTTTGCTCATTTTAGAGAACTATTTTGGTCTTTTTTAGAAAAAGTGATAATTGATATTTTTGAAGGTGTTAGACTTCAGTTTTTGATCTTATGCAAAAAATAGGAAAAATAGAAATTTGTATGTGTTAGTCTTCAATCCCGGAGTTTTTGGACAAAAACATGAAAAATGAAGTATTTTGCTCATTTTAGAGAACTATTTTGGTCTTTTTTAGAAAAAATGATAATTGATATTTTTGAAGGTGTTAGACTTCAGTTTTTTATTTTCTGCAAAAAATTGGAAAAATTGAAATTTGTATGTGTTAGTCTTCATTCACGGAATTTTTTGAGAAAAACATGAAAAATGAAGTATTTTGCTCATTTTAGAGAACTATTTTGATCTTTTTTAGAAAAAATGATAATTGATATTTTTGAAGGTGTTAGACTTCAGTTTTTGATTTTATGCAAAAAATAGGAAAAATAGAAATTTGTATGTGTTAGTCTTCAATCCAGGAGTTTTTTGAGAAAAACATGAAAAATGAAGTATTTTGCTCATTTTAGAGAACTATTTTGGTCTTTTTTAGAAAAAATGATAATTGATATTTTTGAAGGTGTTAGACTTCAGTTTATGATTTTTTGCAAAAAGTTGCAAAAATAGAAATTTGTATGTGTTAGTCTTCAATTACGAAGTTTTTTGAGAAAAAAATGAAAAATGAAGTATTTTGCTCATTTTAGAGAACTATTTTGGACTCTTTTAGAAAAAATGATAATTGATATTTTTGAAGGTGTTTGACTTCAGTTTTTGATTTTTTGCAAAAAATAGGAAAAATAGAACTTTGTATGTGTTAGTCTTCAATCCCGGAGTTTTTTGACAAAAACATGAAAAATGAAGTATTTTTCTCATTTTAGAGAACTATTTTGGTCTTTTTTAGAAAAAATGATAATTGATATTTTTGAAGGTGTTAGACTTCAGTTTTTGATATTTTGCAAAAAATAGGAAAAATAGAAATTTGTATGTGTTAGTCTTCAATCACGGAGTTTTTTGACAAAAACATGAAAAATGAAGTATTTTGCTCATTTTAGAGAACTATTTTGGTCTTTTTTAGAAAAAATGATAATTGATATTTTTGAAGGTGTTAGACTTAAGTTTTTGATTTTTTGCAAAAAATTGGAAAAATAGAAATTTGTATGTGTTAGTCTTCAATCCTGGAGTTTTTTGAGAAAAACATGAAAAATGAAGTATTTTGCTCATTTTAGAGAACTATTTTGGTCTTTTTTAGAAAAAGTGATAATTGATATTTTTGAAGGTGTTAGACTTCAGTTTTTGATCTTATGCAAAAAATAGGAAAAATAGAAATTTGTATGTGTTAGTCTTCAATCCCGGAGTTTTTGGACAAAAACATGAAAAATGAAGTATTTTGCTCATTTTAGAGAACTATTTTGGTCTTTTTTAGAAAAAATGATAATTGATATTTTTGAAGGTGTTAGACTTCAGTTTTTTATTTTCTGCAAAAAATTGGAAAAATTGAAATTTGTATGTGTTAGTCTTCATTCACGGAATTTTTTGAGAAAAACATGAAAAATGAAGTATTTTGCTCATTTTAGAGAACTATTTTGATCTTTTTTAGAAAAAATGATAATTGATATTTTTGAAGGTGTTAGACTTCAGTTTTTGATTTTATGCAAAAAATAGGAAAAATAGAAATTTGTATGTGTTAGTCTTCAATCCAGGAGTTTTTTGAGAAAAACATGAAAAATGAAGTATTTTGCTCATTTTAGAGAACTATTTTGGTCTTTTTTAGAAAAAATGATAATTGATATTTTTGAAGGTGTTAGACTTCAGTTTATGATTTTTTGCAAAAAGTTGCAAAAATAGAAATTTGTATGTGTTAGTCTTCAATTACGAAGTTTTTTGAGAAAAAAATGAAAAATGAAGTATTTTGCTCATTTTAGAGAACTATTTTGGACTCTTTTAGAAAAAATGATAATTGATATTTTTGAAGGTGTTTGACTTCAGTTTTTGATTTTTTGCAAAAAATAGGAAAAATAGAACTTTGTATGTGTTAGTCTTCAATCCCGGAGTTTTTTGACAAAAACATGAAAAATGAAGTATTTTGCACATTTTAGAGAACTATTTTGGTCTTTTTTAGAAAAAATGATAATTGATATTTTTGAAGGTGTTAGACTTCAGTTTTTTATTTTCTGCAAAAAATTGGAAAAATTGAAATTTGTATGTGTTAGTCTTCATTCACGGAATTTTTTGAGAAAAACATGAAAAATGAAGTATTTTGCTCATTTTAGAGAACTATTTTTGTCTTTTTTAGAAAAAATGATAATTGATATTTTTGAAGGTGTTAGACTTCAGTTTTTGATTTTATGCAAAAAATAGGAAAAATAGAAATTTGTATGTGTTAGTCTTCAATCCCAGAGTTTTTTGAGAAAAACATGAAAAATGAAGTATTTGTTCATTTTAGAGAACTATTTTGGTCTTTTTTAGAAAAAATGATAATTGATATTTTTGAAGGTGTTAGACTTCAGTTTTTGATTTTTTGCAAAAAATAGGAACAATAGAAATTTGTATGTGTTAGTCTTCAATCCAGGAGTTTTTTGAGAAAAACATGAAAAATGAAGTATTTTGCTTATTTTAGAGAACTATTTTGGTCTTTTTTAGAAAAAATGATAATTGATATTTTTGAAGGTGTTTGACTTCAGTTTTTGATTTTTTGCAAAAAGTTGGAAAAATAGAAATTTGTATGTGTTAGTCTTCAATCCCGGAGTTTTTTGAGAAAAACATGAAAAATGAAGTATTTTGCACATTTTAGAGAACTATTTTGGTCTTTTTTAGAAAAAATGATAATTGATATTTTTGAAGGTGTCTCACTTCAGTTTTTGATTTTATGCAAAAATAGGAAAAATAGAACTTTGTATGTGTTAGTCTTCAATCCCGGAGTTTTTTGAGAAAAACATGAAAAATGAAGTATTTTTCTCATTTTAGAGAACTATTTTGGTCTTTTTTAGAAAAAATGATAATTGATATTTTTGAAGGTGTTAGACTTCAGTTTTTGATTTTATGCAAAAAATTGGAAAAATTGAAATTTGTTTGTGTTAGTCTTCATTCACGGAATTTTTTGAGAAAAACATGAAAAATGAAGTATTTTGCTCATTTTAGAGAACTATTTTGGTCTTTTTTAGAAAAAATGATAATTGATATTTTTGAAGGTGTTAGACTTCAGTTTTTGATTTTATGCAAAAAATAGGAAAAATAGAAATTTGTATGTGTTAGTCTTCAATCCAGGAGTTTTTTGAGAAAAACATGAAAAATGAAGTATTTTGCTCATTTTAGAGAACTATTTTGGTCTTTTTTAGAAAAAATGATAATTGATATTTTTGAAGGTGTTTGACTTCAGTTTTTGATTTTTTGCAAAAAATAGGAAAAATAGAAATTTGTATGTGTTAGTTTTCAATCACGAAGTTTTTTGAGAAAAAAATGAAAAATGAAGTATTTTCCGCATTTTAGAGAACTATTTTGGACTCTTTTAGAAAAAATGATAATTGATATTTTTGAAGGTGTTAGACTTCAGTTTTTGATTTTATGCAAAAAAATAGGAAAAATAGAAATTTGTATGTGTTAGGCTTCAATCCCAGAGTTTTTTGAGAAAAACATGAAAAATGAAGTATTTTGCTCATTTTAGAGAACTATTTTGGTCTTTTTTAGAAAAAATGATAATTGATATTTTTGAAGGTGTTAGACTTCAGTTTTTGATCTTATGCAAAAAATAGGAAAAATAGAAATTTGTATGTGTTAGTCTTCAATCCCGGAGTTTTTGGACAAAAACATGAAAAATGAAGTATTTTGCTCATTTTAGAGAACTATTTTGGTCTTTTTTAGAAAAAATGATAATTGATATTTTTGAAGGTGTTAGACTTCAGTTTTTTATTTTCTGCAAAAAATTGGAAAAATTGAAATTTGTATGTGTTAGTCTTCATTCACGGAATTTTTTGTGAAAAACATGAAAAATGAAGTATTTTGCTCATTTTAGAGAACTATTTTGATCTTTTTTAGAAAAAATGATAATTGATATTTTTGAAGGTGTTAGACTTCAGTTTTTGATTTTATGCAAAAAATAGGAAAAATAGAAATTTGTATGTGTTAGTCTTCAATCCAGGAGTTTTTTGAGAAAAACATGAAAAATGAAGTATTTTGCTCATTTTAGAGAACTATTTTGGTCTTTTTTAGAAAAAATGATAATTGATATTTTTGAAGGTGTTAGACTTCAGTTTATGATTTTTTGCAAAAAGTTGCAAAAATAGAAATTTGTATGTGTTAGTCTTCAATTACGAAGTTTTTTGAGAAAAAAATGAAAAATGAAGTATTTTGCTCATTTTAGAGAACTATTTTGGACTCTTTTAGAAAAAATGATAATTGATATTTTTGAAGGTGTTTGACTTCAGTTTTTGATTTTTTGCAAAAAATAGGAAAAATAGAACTTTGTATGTGTTAGTCTTCAATCCCGGAGTTTTTTGACAAAAACATGAAAAATGAAGTATTTTGCACATTTTAGAGAACTATTTTGGTCTTTTTTAGAAAAAATGATAATTGATATTTTTGAAGGTGTTAGACTTCAGTTTTTTATTTTCTGCAAAAAATTGGAAAAATTGAAATTTGTATGTGTTAGTCTTCATTCACGGAATTTTTTGAGAAAAACATGAAAAATGAAGTATTTTGCTCATTTTAGAGAACTATTTTTGTCTTTTTTAGAAAAAATGATAATTGATATTTTTGAAGGTGTTAGACTTCAGTTTTTGATTTTATGCAAAAAATAGGAAAAATAGAAATTTGTATGTGTTAGTCTTCAATCCCAGAGTTTTTTGAGAAAAACATGAAAAATGAAGTATTTGTTCATTTTAGAGAACTATTTTGGTCTTTTTTAGAAAAAAATGATAATTGATATTTTTGAAGGTGTTAGACTTCAGTTTTTGATTTTTTGCAAAAAATAGGAACAATAGAAATTTGTATGTGTTAGTCTTCAATCCACGAGTTTTTTGAGAAAAACATGAAAAATGAAGTATTTTGCTTATTTTAGAGAACTATTTTGGTCTTTTTTAGAAACAATGATAATTGATATTTTTGAAGGTGTTTGACTTCAGTTTTTGATTTTTTGCAAAAAGTTGGAAAAATAGAAATCTGTATGTGTTAGTCTTCAATCCCGGAGTTTTTTGAGAAAAACATGAAAAATGAAGTATTTTGCACATTTTAGAGAACTATTTTGGTCTTTTTTAGAAAAAATGATAATTGATATTTTTGAAGGTGTCTCACTTCAGTTTTTGATTTTATGCAAAAATAGGAAAAATAGAACTTTGTATGTGTTAGTCTTCAATCCCGGAGTTTTTTGAGAAAAACATGAAAAATGAAGTATTTTTCTCATTTTAGAGAACTATTTTGGTCTTTTTTAGAAAAAATGATAATTGATATTTTTGAAGGTGTTAGACTTCAGTTTTTGATTTTATGCAAAAAATTGGAAAAATTGAAATTTGTTTGTGTTAGTCTTCATTCACGGAATTTTTTGAGAAAAACATGAAAAATGAAGTATTTTGCTCATTTTAGAGAACTATTTTGGTCTTTTTTAGAAAAAATGATAATTGATATTTTTGAAGGTGTTAGACTTCAGTTTTTCATTTTATGCAAAAAATAGGAAAAATAGAAATTTGTATGTGTTAGTCTTCAATCCAGGAGTTTTTTGAGAAAAACATGAAAAATGAAGTATTTTGCTCATTTTAGAGAACTATTTTGGTCTTTTTTAGAAAAAATGATAATTGATATTTTTGAAGGTGTTTGACTTCAGTTTTTGATTTTTTGCAAAAAATAGGAAAAATAGAAATTTGTATGTGTTAGTTTTCAATCACGAAGTTTTTTGAGAAAAAAATGAAAAATGAAGTATTTTCCGCATTTTAGAGAACTATTTTGGACTCTTTTAGAAAAAATGATAATTGATATTTTTGAAGGTGTTAGACTTCAGTTTTTGATTTTATGCAAAAAAATAGGAAAAATAGAAATTTGTATGTGTTAGGCTTCAATCCCAGAGTTTTTTGAGAAAAACATGAAAAATGAAGTATTTTGCTCATTTTAGAGAACTATTTTGGTCTTTTTTAGAAAAAATGATAATTGATATTTTTGAAGGTGTTAGACTTCAGTTTTTGATCTTATGCAAAAAATAGGAAAAATAGAAATTTGTATGTGTTAGTCTTCAATCCCGGAGTTTTTGGACAAAAACATGAAAAATGAAGTATTTTGCTCATTTTAGAGAACTATTTTGGTCTTTTTTAGAAAAAATGATAATTGATATTTTTGAAGGTGTTAGACTTCAGTTTTTTATTTTCTGCAAAAAATTGGAAAAATTGAAATTTGTATGTGTTAGTCTTCATTCACGGAATTTTTTGTGAAAAACATGAAAAATGAAGTATTTTGCTCATTTTAGAGAACTATTTTGATCTTTTTTAGAAAAAATGATAATTGATATTTTTGAAGGTGTTAGACTTCAGTTTTTGATTTTATGCAAAAAATAGGAAAAATAGAAATTTGTATGTGTTAGTCTTCAATCCAGGAGTTTTTTGAGAAAAACACGAAAAATGAAGTATTTTGCTCATTTTAGAGAACTATTTTGGTCTTTTTTAGAAAAAATGATAATTGATATTTTTGAAGGTGTTAGACTTCAGTTTTTGATTTTTTGCAAAAAGTTGGAAAAATAGAAATTTGTATGTGTTAGTCTTCAATTACGAAGTTTTTTGAGAAAAAAATGAAAAATTAAGTATTTTGCTCATTTTAGAGAACTATTTTCGACTCTTTTAGAAAAAAATGATAATTGATATTTTTGAAGGTGTTAGACTTCAGTTTTTGATTTTTTGCGAAAAATAGGAAAAATAGAAATTTGTATGTGTTAGTCTTCAATCCCGGAGTTTTTTGAGAAAAACATGAAAAATGAAGCATTTTTCTCATTTTAGAGAACTATTTTGGTCTTTTTTAGAAAAAATGATAATTGATATTTTTGAAGGTGTTAGACTTCAGTTTTTGATTTTATGCAAAAAATAGGAAAAATAGAAATTTGTATGTGTTAGGCTTCAATCCCAGAGTTTTTTGAGAAAAACATGAAAAATGAAGTATTTTGCTCATTTTAGAGAACTATTTTGGTCTTTTTTAGAAAAAATGATAATTGATATTTTTGAAGGTGTTAGACTTCAGTTTTTGATCCTATGCAAAAAATAGGAAAAATAGAAATTTGTATGTGTTAGTCTTCAATCCCGGAGTTTTTGGACAAAAACATGAAAAATGAAGTATTTTGCTCATTTTAGAGAACTATTTTGGTCTTTGTTAGAAAAAATGATAATTGATATTTTTGAAGGTGTGAGACTTCAGTTTTTTATTTTCTGCAAAAAATTGGAAAAATTGAAATTTGTATGTGTTAGTCTTCAATCCCGGAGTTTTTTGACAAAAACATGAAAAATGAAGTATTTTGCACATTTTAGAGAACTATTTTGGTCTTTTTTAGAAAAAATGATAATTGATATTTTTGAAGGTGTTAGACTTCAGTTTTTTATTTTCTGCAAAAAATTGGAAAAATTGAAATTTGTATGTGTTAGTCTTCATTCACGGAATTTTTTGAGAAAAACATGAAAAATGAAGTATTTTGCTCATTTTAGAGAACTATTTTTGTCTTTTTTAGAAAAAATGATAATTGATATTTTTGAAGGTGTTAGACTTCAGTTTTTGATTTTATGCAAAAAATAGGAAAAATAGAAATTTGTATGTGTTAGTCTTCAATCCCAAAGTTTTTTGAGAAAAACATGAAAAATGAAGTATTTGTTCATTTTAGAGAACTATTTTGGTCTTTTTTAGAAAAAATGATAATTGATATTTTTGAAGGTGTTAGACTTCAGTTTTTGATTTTTTGCAAAAAATAGGAACAATAGAAATTTGTATGTGTTAGTCTTCAATCCAGGAGTTTTTTGAGAAAAACATGAAAAATGAAGTATTTTGCTTATTTTAGAGCACTATTTTGGTCTTTTTTAGAAAAAATGATAATTGATATTTTTGAAGGTGTTTGACTTCAGTTTTTGATTTTTTGCAAAAAGTTGGAAAAATAGAAATTTGTATGTGTTAGTCTTCAATCCCGGAGTTTTTTGAGAAAAACATGAAAAATGAAGTATTTTGCACATTTTAGAGAACTATTTTGGTCTTTTTTAGAAAAAATGATAATTGATATTTTTGAAGGTGTCTCACTTCAGTTTTTGATTTTATGCAAAAATAGGAAAAATAGAACTTTGTATGTGTTAGTCTTCAATCCCGGAGTTTTTTGAGAAAAACATGAAAAATGAAGTATTTTTCTCATTTTAGAGAACTATTTTGGTCTTTTTTAGAAAAAATGATAATTGATATTTTTGAAGGTGTTAGACTTCAGTTTTTGATTTTCTGCAAAAAATTGGAAAAATTGAAATTTGTTTGTGTTAGTCTTCAATCCCAGAGTTTTTTGAGAAAAACATGAAAAATGAAGTATTTTGCTCATTTTAGAGAACTATTTTGGTCTTTCTTAGAAAAAATGATAATTGATATTTTTGAAGGTGTTAGACTTCAGTTTTTGATTTTATGCAAAAAATAGGAAAAATAGAAATTTGTATGTGTTAGTCTTCAATCCAGGAGTTTTTTGAGAAAAACATGAAAAATGAAGTATTTTGCTCATTTTAGAGAACTATTTTGGTCTTTTTTAGAAAAAATGATAATTGATATTTTTGAAGGTGTTTGACTTCAGTTTTTGATTTTTTGCAAAAAGTTGGAAAAATAGAAATTTGTATGTGTTAGTCTTCAATCCCGGAGTTTTTTGAGAAAAACATGAAAAATGAAGTATTTTGCACATTTTAGAGAACTATTTTGGTCTTTTTTAGAAAAAATGATAATTGATATTTTTGAAGGTGTCTCACTTCAGTTTTTGATTTTATGCAAAAATAGGAAAAATAGAACTTTGTATGTGTTAGTCTTCAATCCCGGAGTTTTTTGAGAAAAACATGAAAAATGAAGTATTTTGCTCATTTTAGAGAACTATTTTGGTCTTTTTTAGAATAAATGATAATTGATATTTTTGAAGGTGTTAGACTTCAGTTTTTGATTTTCTGCAAAAAATTGGAAAAATTGAAATTTGTTTGTGTTAGTCTTCATTCACGGAATTTTTTGAGAAAAACATGAAAAATGAAGTATTTTGCTCATTTTAGAGAACTATTTTGGTCTTTTTTAGAAAAAATGATAATTGATATTTTTGAAGGTGTTAGACTTCAGTTTTTGATTTTATGCAAAAAATAGGAAGAATAGAAATTTGTATGTGTTAGTCTTCAATCCAGGAGTTTTTTGAGAAAAACATGAAAAATGAAGTATTTTGCTCATTTTAGAGAACTATTTTGGTCTTTTTTAGAAAAAATGATAATTGATATTTTTGAAGGTGTTTGACTTCAGTTTTTGATTTTATGCAAAAAATAGGAAAAATAGAAATTTGTATGTGTTAGTCTTCAATCCAGGAGTTTTTTGAGAAAAACACGAAAAATGAAGTATTTTGCTCATTTTAGAGAACTATTTTGGTCTTTTTTAGAAAAAATGATAATTGATATTTTTGAAGGTGTTAGACTTCAGTTTTTGATTTTTTGCAAAAAGTTGGAAAAATAGAAATTTGTATGTGTTAGTCTTCAATTACGAAGTTTTTTGAGAAAAAAATGAAAAATGAAGTATTTTGCTCATTTTAGAGAACTATTTTCGACTCTTTTAGAAAAAAATGATAATTGATATTTTTGAAGGTGTTAGACTTCAGTTTTTGATTTTTTGCGAAAAATAGGAAAAATAGAAATTTGTATGTGTTAGTCTTCAATCCCGGAGTTTTTTGAGAAAAACATGAAAAATGAAGCATTTTTCTCATTTTAGAGAACTATTTTGGTCTTTTTTAGAAAAAATGATAATTGATATTTTTGAAGGTGTTAGACTTCAGTTTTTGATTTTATGCAAAAAATAGGAAAAATAGAAATTTGTATGTGTTAGGCTTCAATCCCAGAGTTTTTTGAGAAAAACATGAAAAATGAAGTATTTTGCTCATTTTAGAGAACTATTTTGGTCTTTTTTAGAAAAAATGATAATTGATATTTTTGAAGGTGTTAGACTTCAGTTTTTGATCCTATGCAAAAAATAGGAAAAATAGAAATTTGTATGTGTTAGTCTTCAATCCCGGAGTTTTTGGACAAAAACATGAAAAATGAAGTATTTTGCTCATTTTAGAGAACTATTTTGGTCTTTTTTAGAAAAAATGATAATTGATATTTTTGAAGGTGTGAGACTTCAGTTTTTTATTTTCTGCAAAAAATTGGAAAAATTGAAATTTGTATGTGTTAGTCTTCATTCACGGAATTTTTTGAGAAAAACAAGAAAAATGAAGTATTTTGCTCATTTTAGAGAACTATTTTGATCTTTTTTAGAAAAAATGATAATTGATATTTTTGAAGGTGTTAGACTTCAGTTTTTGATTTTATGCAAAAAATAGGAAAAATAGAAATTTGTATGTGTTAGTCTTCAATCCAGGAGTTTTTTGAGAAAAACATGAAAAATGAAGTATTTTGCTCATTTTAGAGAACTATTTTGGTCTTTTTTAGAAAAAATGATAATTGATATTTTTGAAGGTGTTAGACTTCAGTTTTTGATTTTATGCAAAAAATAGGAAAAATAGAAATTTGTATGTGTTAGTCTTCAATCCAGGAGTTTTTTGAGAAAAACACGAAAAATGAAGTATTTTGCTCATTTTAGAGAACTATTTTGGTCTTTTTTAGAAAAAATGATAATTGATATTTTTGAAGGTGTTTGACTTCAGTTTTTGATTTTTTGCAAAAAGTTGGAAAAATAGAAATTTGTATGTGTTAGTCTTCAATCCCGGAGTTTTTTGAGAAAAACATGAAAAATGAAGTATTTTGCACATTTTAGAGAACTATTTTGGTCTTTTTTAGAAAAAATGATAATTGATATTTTTGAAGGTGTCTCACTTCAGTTTTTGATTTTATGCAAAAATAGGAAAAATAGAACTTTGTATGTGTTAGTCTTCAATCCCGGAGTTTTTTGAGAAAAACATGAAAAATGAAGTATTTTGCTCATTTTAGAGAACTATTTTGGTCTTTTTTAGAATAAATGATAATTGATATTTTTGAAGGTGTTAGACTTCAGTTTTTGATTTTCTGCAAAAAATTGGAAAAATTGAAATTTGTTTGTGTTAGTCTTCATTCACGGAATTTTTTGAGAAAAACATGAAAAATGAAGTATTTTGCTCATTTTAGAGAACTATTTTGGTCTTTTTTAGAAAAAATGATAATTGATATTTTTGAAGGTGTTAGACTTCAGTTTTTGATTTTATGCAAAAAATAGGAAAAATAGAAATTTGTATGTGTTAGTCTTCAATCCAGGAGTTTTTTGAGAAAAACATGAAAAATGAAGTATTTTGCTCATTTTAGAGAACTATTTTGGTCTTTTTTAGAAAAAATGATAATTGATATTTTTGAAGGTGTTTGACTTCAGTTTTTGATTTTATGCAAAAAATAGGAAAAATAGAAATTTGTATGTGTTAGTCTTCAATCCAGGAGTTTTTTGAGAAAAACACGAAAAATGAAGTATTTTGCTCATTTTAGAGAACTATTTTGGTCTTTTTTAGAAAAAATGATAATTGATATTTTTGAAGGTGTTAGACTTCAGTTTTTGATTTTTTGAAAAAAGTTGGAAAAATAGAAATTTGTATGTGTTAGTCTTCAATTACGAAGTTTTTTGAGAAAAAAATGAAAAATGAAGTATTTTGCTCATTTTAGAGAACTATTTTCGACTCTTTTAGAAAAAAATGATAATTGATATTTTTGAAGGTGTTAGACTTCAGTTTTTGATTTTTTGCGAAAAATAGGAAAAATAGAAATTTGTATGTGTTAGTCTTCAATCCCGGAGTTTTTTGAGAAAAACATGAAAAATGAAGCATTTTTCTCATTTTAGAGAACTATTTTGGTCTTTTTTAGAAAAAATGATAATTGATATTTTTGAAGGTGTTAGACTTCAGTTTTTGATTTTATGCAAAAAATAGGAAAAATAGAAATTTGTATGTGTTAGGCTTCAATCCCAGAGTTTTTTGAGAAAAACATGAAAAATGAAGTATTTTGCTCATTTTAGAGAACTATTTTGGTCTTTTTTAGAAAAAATGATAATTGATATTTTTGAAGGTGTTAGACTTCAGTTTTTGATCCTATGCAAAAAATAGGAAAAATAGAAATTTGTATGTGTTAGTCTTCAATCCCGGAGTTTTTGGACAAAAACATGAAAAATGAAGTATTTTGCTCATTTTAGAGAACTATTTTGGTCTTTTTTATAAAAAATGATAATTGATATTTTTGAAGGTGTGAGACTTCAGTTTTTTATTTTCTGCAAAAAATTGGAAAAATTGAAATTTGTATGTGTTAGTCTTCATTCACGGAATTTTTTGAGAAAAACAAGAAAAATGAAGTATTTTGCTCATTTTAGAGAACTATTTTGATCTTTTTTAGAAAAAATGATAATTGATATTTTTGAAGGTGTTAGACTTCAGTTTTTGATTTTATGCAAAAAATAGGAAAAATAGAAATTTGTATGTGTTAGTCTTCAATCCAGGAGTTTTTTGAGAAAAACATGAAAAATGAAGTATTTTGCTCATTTTAGAGAACTATTTTGGTCTTTTTTAGAAAAAATGATAATTGATATTTTTGAAGGTGTTAGACTTCAGTTTTTGATTTTATGCAAAAAATAGGAAAAATAGAAATTTGTATGTGTTAGTCTTCAATCCAGGAGTTTTTTGAGAAAAACATGAAAAATGAAGTATTTTGCTCATTTTAGAGAACTATTTTGGTCTTTTTTAGAAAAAATGATAATTGATATTTTTGAAGGTGTTTGACTTCAGTTTTTGATTTTTTGCAAAAAGTTGGAAAAATAGAAATTTGTATGTGTTAGTCTTCAATCCCGGAGTTTTTTGAGAAAAACATGAAAAATGAAGTATTTTGCACATTTTAGAGAACTATTTTGGTCTTTTTTAGAAAAAATGATAATTGATATTTTTGAAGGTGTCTCACTTCAGTTTTTGATTTTATGCAAAAATAGGAAAAATAGAACTTTGTATGTGTTAGTCTTCAATCCCGGAGTTTTTTGAGAAAAACATGAAAAATGAAGTATTTTGCTCATTTTAGAGAACTATTTTGGTCTTTTTTAGAATAAATGATAATTGATATTTTTGAAGGTGTTAGACTTCAGTTTTTGATTTTCTGCAAAAAATTGGAAAAATTGAAATTTGTTTGTGTTAGTCTTCATTCACGGAATTTTTTGAGAAAAACATGAAAAATGAAGTATTTTGCTCATTTTAGAGAACTATTTTGGTCTTTTTTAGAAAAAATGATAATTGATATTTTTGAAGGTGTTAGACTTCAGTTTTTGATTTTATGCAAAAAATAGGAAAAATAGAAATTTGTATGTGTTAGTCTTCAATCCAGGAGTTTTTTGAGAAAAACATGAAAAATGAAGTATTTTGCTCATTTTAGAGAACTATTTTGGTCTTTTTTAGAAAAAATGATAATTGATATTTTTGAAGGTGTTTGACTTCAGTTTTTGATTTTATGCAAAAAATAGGAAAAATAGAAATTTGTATGTGTTAGTCTTCAATCCAGGAGTTTTTTGAGAAAAACACGAAAAATGAAGTATTTTGCTCATTTTAGAGAACTATTTTGGTCTTTTTTAGAAAAAATGATAATTGATATTTTTGAAGGTGTTAGACTTCAGTTTTTGATTTTTTGAAAAAAGTTGGAAAAATAGAAATTTGTATGTGTTAGTCTTCAATTACGAAGTTTTTTGAGAAAAAAATGAAAAATGAAGTATTTTGCTCATTTTAGAGAACTATTTTCGACTCTTTTAGAAAAAAATGATAATTGATATTTTTGAAGGTGTTAGACTTCAGTTTTTGATTTTTTGCGAAAAATAGGAAAAATAGAAATTTGTATGTGTTAGTCTTCAATCCCGGAGTTTTTTGAGAAAAACATGAAAAATGAAGCATTTTTCTCATTTTAGAGAACTATTTTGGTCTTTTTTAGAAAAAATGATAATTGATATTTTTGAAGGTGTTAGACTTCAGTTTTTGATTTTATGCAAAAAATAGGAAAAATAGAAATTTGTATGTGTTAGGCTTCAATCCCAGAGTTTTTTGAGAAAAACATGAAAAATGAAGTATTTTGCTCATTTTAGAGAACTATTTTGGTCTTTTTTAGAAAAAATGATAATTGATATTTTTGAAGGTGTTAGACTTCAGTTTTTGATCCTATGCAAAAAATAGGAAAAATAGAAATTTGTATGTGTTAGTCTTCAATCCCGGAGTTTTTGGACAAAAACATGAAAAATGAAGTATTTTGCTCATTTTAGAGAACTATTTTGGTCTTTTTTAGAAAAAATGATAATTGATATTTTTGAAGGTGTGAGACTTCAGTTTTTTATTTTCTGCAAAAAATTGGAAAAATTGAAATTTGTATGTGTTAGTCTTCATTCACGGAATTTTTTGAGAAAAACATGAAAAATGAAGTATTTTGCTCATTTTAGAGAACTATTTTGATCTTTTTTAGAAAAAATGATTATTGATATTTTTGAAGGTGTTAGACTTCAGTTTTTGATTTTATGCAAAAAATAGGAAAAATAGAAATTTGTATGTGTTAGTCTTCAATCCAGGAGTTTTTTGAGAAAAACATGAAAAATGAAGTATTTTGCTCATTTTAGAGAACTATTTTGGTCTTTTTTAGAAAAAATGATAATTGATATTTTTGAAGGTGTTAGACTTCAGTTTTTGATTTTTTGCAAAAAGTTGGAAAAATAGAAATTTGTATGTGTTAGTCTTCAATCCAGGAGTTTTTTGAGAAAAACAAGAAAAATGAAGTATTTTGCTCATTTTAGAGAACTATTTTGGTCTTTTTTAGAAAAAATGATAATTGATATTTTTGAAGGTGTTTGACTTCAGTTTTTGATTTTTTGCAAAAAGTTGGAAAAATAGAAATTTGTATGTGTTAGTCTTCAATCCCGGAGTTTTTTGAGAAAAACATGAAAAATGAAGTATTTTGCACATTTTAGAGAACTATTTTGGTCTTTTTTAGAAAAAATGATAATTGATATTTTTGAAGGTGTCTCACTTCAGTTTTTGATTTTATGCAAAAATAGGAAAAATAGAACTTTGTATGTGTTAGTCTTCAATCCCGGAGTTTTTTGAGAAAAACATGAAAAATGAAGTATTTTGCTCATTTTAGAGAACTATTTTGGTCTTTTTTAGAATAAATGATAATTGATATTTTTGAAGGTGTTAGACTTCAGTTTTTGATTTTCTGCAAAAAATTGGAAAAATTGAAATTTGTTTGTGTTAGTCTTCATTCACGGAATTTTTTGAGAAAAACATGAAAAATGAAGTATTTTGCTCATTTTAGAGAACTATTTTGGTCTTTTTTAGAAAAAATGATAATCGATATTTTTGAAGGTGTTAGACTTCAGTTTTTGATTTTATGCAAAAAATAGGAAAAATAGAAATTTGTATGTGTTAGTCTTCAATCCAGGAGTTTTTTGAGAAAAACATGAAAAATGAAGTATTTTGCTCATTTTAGAGAACTATTTTGGTCTTTTTTAGAAAAAATGATAATTGATATTTTTGAAGGTGTTTGACTTCAGTTTTTGATTTTATGCAAAAAATAGGAAAAATAGAAATTTGTATGTGTTAGTCTTCAATCCAGGAGTTTTTTGAGAAAAACACGAAAAATGAAGTATTTTGCTCATTTTAGAGAACTATTTTGGTCTTTTTTAGAAAAAATGATAATTGATATTTTTGAAGGTGTTAGACTTCAGTTTTTGATTTTTTGAAAAAAGTTGGAAAAATAGAAATTTGTATGTGTTAGTCTTCAATTACGAAGTTTTTTGAGAAAAAAATGAAAAATGAAGTATTTTGCTCATTTTAGAGAACTATTTTCGACTCTTTTAGAAAAAAATGATAATTGATATTTTTGAAGGTGTTAGACTTCAGTTTTTGATTTTTTGCGAAAAATAGGAAAAATAGAAATTTGTATGTGTTAGTCTTCAATCCCGGAGTTTTTTGAGAAAAAACATGAAAAATGAAGCATTTTTCTCATTTTAGAGAACTATTTTGGTCTTTTTTAGAAAAAATGATAATTGATATTTTTGAAGGTGTTAGACTTCAGTTTTTGATTTTATGCAAAAAATAGGAAAAATAGAAATTTGTATGTGTTAGGCTTCAATCCCAGAGTTTTTTGAGAAAAACATGAAAAATGAAGTATTTTGCTCATTTTAGAGAACTATTTTGGTCTTTTTTAGAAAAAATGATAATTGATATTTTTGAAGGTGTTAGACTTCAGTTTTTGATCCTATGCAAAAAATAGGAAAAATAGAAATTTGTATGTGTTAGTCTTCAATCCCGGAGTTTTTGGACAAAAACATGAAAAATGAAGTATTTTGCTCATTTTAGAGAACTATTTTGGTCTTTTTTATAAAAAATGATAATTGATATTTTTGAAGGTGTGAGACTTCAGTTTTTTATTTTCTGCAAAAAATTGGAAAAATTGAAATTTGTATGTGTTAGTCTTCATTCACGGAATTTTTTGACAAAAACATGAAAAATGAAGTATTTTGCTCATTTTAGAGAACTATTTTGATCTTTTTTAGAAAAAATGATAATTGATATTTTTGAAGGTGTTAGACTTCAGTTTTTGATTTTATGCAAAAAATAGGAAAAATAGAAATTTGTATGTGTTAGTCTTCAATCCAGGAGTTTTTTGAGAAAAACATGAAAAATGAAGTATTTTGCTCATTTTAGAGAACTATTTTGGTCTTTTTTAGAAAAAATGATAATTGATATTTTTGAAGGTGTTAGACTTCAGTTTTTGATTTTTTGCAAAAAGTTGGAAAAATAGAAATTTGTATGTGTTAGTCTTCAATCCAGGAGTTTTTTGAGAAAAACATGAAAAATGAAGTATTTTGCTCATTTTAGAGAACTATTTTGGTCTTTTTTAGAAAAAATGATAATTGATATTTTTGAAGGTGTTAGACTTCAGTTTTTGATTTTTTGCAAAAAGTTGGAAAAACAGAAATTTGTATGTGTTAGTCTTCAATTACGAAGTTTTTTGAGAAAAAAATGAAAAATGAAGTATTTTGCTCATTTTAGAGAACTATTTTGGACTCTTTTAGAAAAAATGATAATTGATATTTTTGAAGGTGTTTGACTTAAGTTTTTGATTTTTTGCAAAAAATAGGAAAAATAGAACTTTGTATGTGTTAGTCTGCAATCCCGGAGTTTTTTGACAAAAACATGAAAAATGAAGTATTTTGCACATTTTAGAGAACTATTTTGGTCTTTTTTAGAAAAAATGATAATTGATATTTTTGAAGGTGTTAGACTTCAGTTTTTTATTTTCTGCAAAAAATTGGAAAAATTGAAATTTGTATGTGTTAGTCTTCATTCACGGAATTTTTTGAGAAAAACATGAAAAATGAAGTATTTTGCTCATTTTAGAGAACTATTTTTGTCTTTTTTAGAAAAAATGATAATTGATATTTTTGAAGGTGTTAGACTTCTGTTTTTGATTTTATGCAAAAAATAGGAAAAATAGAAATTTGTATGTGTTTGTCTTCAATCCCAGAGTTTTTTGAGAAAAACATGAAAAATGAAGTATTTTGCTCATTTTAGAGAACTATTTTGGTCTTTTTTAGAAAAAATGATAATTGATATTTTTGAAGGTGTTAGACTTCAGTTTTTGATCTTATGCAAAAAATAGGAAAAATAGAAATTTGTATGTGTTAGTCTTCAATCCCGGAGTTTTTGGACAAAAACATGAAAAATGAAGTATTTTGCTCATTTTAGAGAACTATTTTGGTCTTTTTTAGAAAAAATGATAATTGATATTTTTGAAGGTGTTAGACTTCAGTTTTTGATCTTATGCAAAAAATAGGAAAAATAGAAATTTGTATGTGTTAGTCTTCAATCCCGGAGTTTTTGGACAAAAACATGAAAAATGAAGTATTTTGCTCATTTTAGAGAACTATTTTGGTCTTTTTTAGAAAAAATGATAATTGATATTTTTGAAGGTGCTTGACTTCAGTTTTTGATTTTTTGCAAAAAGTTGGAAAAATAGAAATTTGTATGTGTTAGTCTTCAATCCCGGAGTTTTTTGAGAAAAACATGAAAAATGAAGTATTTTGCACATTTTAGAGAACTATTTTGGTCTTTTTTAGAAAAAATGATAATTGATATTTTTGAAGGTGTCTCACTTCAGTTTTTGATTTTATGCAAAAATAGGAAAAATAGAACTTTGTATGTGTTAGTCTTCAATCCCGGAGTTTTTTGAGAAAAACATGAAAAATGAAGTATTTTTCTCATTTTAGAGAACTATTTTGGTCTTTTTTAGAATAAATCATAATTGATATTTTTGAAGGTGTTAGACTTTTGTTTTTGATTTTCTGCAAAAAATTGGAAAAATTGAAATTTGTTTGTGTTAGTCTTCATTCACGGAATTTTTTGAGAAAAACATGAAAAATGAAGTATTTTGCTCATTTTAGAGAACTATTTTGGCCTTTTTTAGAAAAAATGATAATTGATATTTTTGAAGGTGTTAGACTTCAGTTTTTGATTTTATGCAAAAAATAGGAAAAATAGAAATTTGTATGTGTTAGTCTTCAATCCAGGAGTTTTTTGAGAAAAACATGAAAAATGAAGTATTTTGCTCATTTTAGAGAACTATTTTGGTCTTTTTTAGAAAAAATGATAATTGATATTTTTGAAGGTGTTTGACTTCAGTTTTTGATTTTTTGCAAAAAATAGGAAAAATAGAAATTTGTATGTGTTAGTCTTCAATCACGAAGTTTTTTGAGAAAAAAATGAAAAATGAAGTATTTTCCGCATTTTAGAGAACTATTTTGGACCCTTTTAGAAAAAATGATAATTGATATTTTTGAAGGTGTTAGACTTCAGTTTTTGATTTTTTGCGAAAAATTGGAAAAATAGAAATTTGTATGTGTTAGTCTTCAATCCCGGAGTTTTTTGAGAAAAACATGAAAAATGAAGCATTTTTCTCATTTTAGAGAACTATTTTGGTCTTTTTTAGAAAAAATGATAATTGATATTTTTGAAGGTGTTAGACTTCAGTTTTTGATTTTATGCAAAAAATAGGAAAAATAGAAATTTGTATGTGTTAGGCTTCAATCCCAGAGTTTTTTGAGAAAAACATGAAAAATGAAATATTTTGCTCATTTTAGAGAACTATTTTGGTCTTTTTTAGAAAAAATGATAATTGATATTTTTGAAGGTGTTAGACTTCAGTTTTTTATTTTCTGCAAAAAATTGGAAAAATTGAAATTTGTATGTGTTAGTCTTCATTCACGGAATTTTTTGAGAAAAACATGAAAAATGAAGTATTTTGCTCATTTTAGAGAACTATTTTGATCTTTTTTAGAAAAAATGATAATAGATATTTTTGAAGGTGTTAGACTTCAGTTTTTTATTTTCTGCAAAAAATAGGAAAAATAGAAATTTGTATGTGTTAGTCTTCAATTACGAAGTTTTTTGAGAAAAAAATGAAAAATGAAGTATTTTGCTCATTTTAGAGAACTATTTTGGACTCTTTTAGAAAAAATGATAATTGATATTTTTGAAGGTGTGTGACTTCAGTTTTTGATTTTTTGCAAAAAATAGGAAAAATAGAAATTTGTATGTGTTAGTCTTCAATCCCGGAGTTTTTGGACAAAAACATGAAAAATGAAGTATTTTGCTCATTTTAGAGAACTATTTTGGTCTTTTTTAGAAAAAATGATAATTGATATTTTTGAAGGTGTTAGACTTCAGTTTTTTATTTTCTGCAAAAAATTGGAAAAATTGAAATTTGTATGTGTTAGTCTTCATTCACGGAATTTTTTGAGAAAAACATGAAAAATGAAGTATTTTGCTCATTTTAGAGAACTATTTTGATCTTTTTTAGAAAAAATGATAATAGATATTTTTGAAGGTGTTAGACTTCAGTTTTTGATTTTATGCAAAAAATAGGAAAAATAGAAATTTGTATGTGTTAGTCTTCAATTACGAAGTTTTTTGAGAAAAAAATGAAAAATGAAGTATTTTGCTCATTTTAGAGAACTATTTTGGACTCTTTTAGAAAAAATGATAATTGATATTTTTGAAGGTGTGTGACTTCAGTTTTTGATTTTTTGCAAAAAATAGGAAAAATAGAAATTTGTATGTGTTAGTCTTCAATCCCGGAGTTTTTTGAGAAAAACATGAAAAATGAAGTATTTTGCTCATTTTAGAGAACTATTTTGGTCTTTTTTAGAAAAAATGATAATTGATATTTTTGAAGGTGTTAGACTTCAGTTTTTGTTTTTTGCAAAAAGTTGGAAAAATAGAAATTTGTATGTGTTAGTCTTCAATTACGAAGTTTTTTGAGAAAAAAATGAAAAATGAAGTATTTTGCTCATTTTAGAGAACTATTTTGGACTCTTTTAGAAAAAATGATAATTGATATTTTTGAAGGTGTGTGACTTCAGTTTTTGATTTTATGCAAAAAATAGGAAAAATAGAACTTTGTATGTGTAAGTCTTCAATCCCGGAGTTTTTTGAGAAAAACATGAAAAATGAAGTATTTTGCACATTTTAGAGAACTATTTTGGTCTTTTTTAGAAAAAATGATAATTGATATTTTTGAAGGTGTCTCACTTCAGTTTTTGATTTTATGCAAAAAATAGGAAAAATAGAACTTTGTATGTGTTAGTCTTCAATCCCGGAGTTTTTTGAGAAAAACATGAAAAATGAAGTATTTTTCTCATTTTAGAGAACTATTTTGGTCTTTTTTAGAAAAAATGATAATTGATATTTTTGAAGGTGTTAGACTTCAGTTTTTGATTTTATTCAAAAAATAGGAAAAATAGAAATTTGTATGTGTTAGTCTTCAATCCCGGAGTTTTTTGAGAAAAACATGAAAAATGAAGCATTTTGCTCATTTTAGAGAACTATTTTGGTCTTTTTTAGAAAAAATGATAATTGATATTTTTGAAGGTGTTAGACTTCAGTTTTTGATTTTATGCAAAAAATAGGAAAAATAGAAATTTGTATGTGTTAGTCTTCAATCCCGGAGTTTTTTGACAAAAACATGAAAAATGAAGTATTTTTCTCATTTTAGAGAACTATTTTGGTCTTTTTTAGAAAAAATGATAATTGATATTTTTGAAGGTGTTAGACTTCAGTTTTTGATTTTTTGCAAAAAATAGGAAAAATAGAAATTTGTATGTGTTAGTCTTCAATCACGAAGTTTTTTGAGAAAAAAATGAAAAATGAAGTATTTTCCGCATTTTAGAGAACTATTTTGGACTCTTTTAGAAAAAATGATAATTGATATTTTTGAAGGTGTTAGACTTAAGTTTTTGATTTTTTGCAAAAAATAGGAAAAATAGAAATTTGTATGTGTTAGTCTTCAATCCTGTAGTTTTTTGAGAAAAACATGAAAAATGAAGTATTTTGCTCATTTTAGAGAACTATTTTGGTCTTTTTTAGAAAAAATGATAATTGATATTTTTGAAGGTATTAGACTTCAGTTTTTTATTTTCTGCAAAAAATTGGAAAAATTGAAATTTGTATGTGTTAGTCTTCATTCACGGAATTTTTTGAGAAAAACATGAAAAATGAAGTATTTTGCTCATTTTAGAGAACTATTTTGGTCTTTTTTAGAAAAAATGATAATTGATATTTTTGAAGGTGTTAGACTTCAGTTTTTGATTTTATGCAAAAAATAGAAATTTGTATGTGTTAATCTTCAATCCCGGAGTTTTTTGACAAAAACATGAAAAATGAAGTATTTTTCTCATTTTAGAGAACTATTTTGGTCTTTTTTAGAAAAAATGATAATTGATATTTTTGAAGGTGTTAGACTTCAGTTTTTGATTTTTTGCAAAAAGTTGGAAAAACAGAAATTTGTATGTGTTAGTCTTCAATTACGAAGTTTTTTGAGAAAAAAATGAAAAATGAAGTATTTTGCTCATTTTAGAGAACTATTTTGGACTCTTTTAGAAAAAATGATAATTGATATTTTTGAAGGTGTTTGACTTAAGTTTTTGATTTTTTGCAAAAAATAGGAAAAATAGAACTTTGTATGTGTTAGTCTGCAATCCCGGAGTTTTTTGACAAAAACATGAAAAATGAAGTATTTTGCACATTTTAGAGAACTATTTTGGTCTTTTTTAGAAAAAATGATAATTGATATTTTTGAAGGTGTTAGACTTCAGTTTTTTATTTTCTGCAAAAAATTGGAAAAATTGAAATTTGTATGTGTTAGTCTTCATTCACGGAATTTTTTGAGAAAAACATGAAAAATGAAGTATTTTGCTCATTTTAGAGAACTATTTTTGTCTTTTTTAGAAAAAATGATAATTGATATTTTTGAAGGTGTTAGACTTCTGTTTTTGATTTTATGCAAAAAATAGGAAAAATAGAAATTTGTATGTGTTAGTCTTCAATCCCAGAGTTTTTTGAGAAAAACATGAAAAATGAAGTATTTTGCTCATTTTAGAGAACTATTTTGGTCTTTTTTAGAAAAAATGATAATTGATATTTTTGAAGGTGTTAGACTTCAGTTTTTGATTTTTTGCAAAAAATAGGAACAATAGAAATTTGTATGTGTTAGTCTTCAATCCAGGAGTTTTTTGAGAAAAACATGAAAAATGAAGTATTTTGCTTATTTTAGAGAACTATTTTGGTCTTTTTTAGAAAAAATGATAATTGATATTTTTGAAGGTGCTTGACTTCAGTTTTTGATTTTTTGCAAAAAGTTGGAAAAATAGAAATTTGTATGTGTTAGTCTTCAATCCCGGAGTTTTTTGAGAAAAACATGAAAAATGAAGTATTTTGCACATTTTAGAGAACTATTTTGGTCTTTTTTAGAAAAAATGATAATTGATATTTTTGAAGGTGTCTCACTTCAGTTTTTGATTTTATGCAAAAATAGGAAAAATAGAACTTTGTATGTGTTAGTCTTCAATCCCGGAGTTTTTTGAGAAAAACATGAAAAATGAAGTATTTTTCTCATTTTAGAGAACTATTTTGTTCTTTTTTAGAATAAATCATAATTGATATTTTTGAAGGTGTTAGACTTTTGTTTTTGATTTTCTGCAAAAAATTGGAAAAATTGAAATTTGTTTGTGTTAGTCTTCATTCACGGAATTTTTTGAGAAAAACATGAAAAATGAAGTATTTTGCTCATTTTAGAGAACTATTTTGGCCTTTTTTAGAAAAAATGATAATTGATATTTTTGAAGGTGTTAGACTTCAGTTTTTGATTTTATGCAAAAAATAGGAAAAATAGAAATTTGTATGTGTTAGTCTTCAATCCAGGAGTTTTTTGAGAAAAACATGAAAAATGAAGTATTTTGCTCATTTTAGAGAACTATTTTGGTCTTTTTTAGAAAAAATGATAATTGATATTTTTGAAGGTGTTTGACTTCAGTTTTTGATTTTTTGCAAAAAATAGGAAAAATAGAAATTTGTATGTGTTAGTCTTCAATCACGAAGTTTTTTGAGAAAAAAATGAAAAATGAAGTATTTTCCGCATTTTAGAGAACTATTTTGGACTCTTTTAGAAAAAATGATAATTGATATTTTTGAAGGTGTTAGACTTCAGTTTTTGATTTTTTGCGAAAAATTGGAAAAATAGAAATTTGTATGTGTTAGTCTTCAATCCCGGAGTTTTTTGAGAAAAACATGAAAAATGAAGCATTTTTCTCATTTTAGAGAACTATTTTGGTCTTTTTTAGAAAAAATGATAATTGATATTTTTGAAGGTGTTAGACTTCAGTTTTTGATTTTATGCAAAAAATAGGAAAAATAGAAATTTGTATGTGTTAGGCTTCAATCCCAGAGTTTTTTGAGAAAAACATGAAAAATGAAATATTTTGCTCATTTTAGAGAACTATTTTGGTCTTTTTTAGAAAAAATGATAATTGATATTTTTGAAGGTGTTAGACTTCAGTTTTTGATCTTATGCAAAAAATAGGAAAAATAGAAATTTGTATGTGTTAGTCTTCAATCCCGGAGTTTTTGGACAAAAACATGAAAAATGAAGTATTTTGCTCATTTTAGAGAACTATTTTGGTCTTTTTTAGAAAAAATGATAATTGATATTTTTGAAGGTGTTAGACTTCAGTTTTTTATTTTCTGCAAAAAATTGGAAAAATTGAAATTTGTATGTGTTAGTCTTCATTCACGGAATTTTTTGAGAAAAACATGAAAAATGAAGTATTTTGCTCATTTTAGAGAACTATTTTGATCTTTTTTAGAAAAAATGATAATAGATATTTTTGAAGGTGTTAGACTTCAGTTTTTGATTTTATGCAAAAAATAGGAAAAATAGAAATTTGTATGTGTTAGTCTTCAATTACGAAGTTTTTTGAGAAAAAAATGAAAAATGAAGTATTTTGCTCATTTTAGAGAACTATTTTGGACTCTTTTAGAAAAAATGATAATTGATATTTTTGAAGGTGTGTGACTTCAGTTTTTGATTTTTTGCAAAAAATAGGAAAAATAGAAATTTGTATGTGTTAGTCTTCAATCCCGGAGTTTTTTGAGAAAAACATGAAAAATGAAGTATTTTGCTCATTTTAGAGAACTATTTTGGTCTTTTTTAGAAAAAATGATAATTGATATTTTTGAAGGTGTTAGACTTCAGTTTTTGTTTTTTGCAAAAAGTTGGAAAAATAGAAATTTGTATGTGTTAGTCTTCAATTACGAAGTTTTTTGAGAAAAAAATGAAAAATGAAGTATTTTGCTCATTTTAGAGAACTATTTTGGACTCTTTTAGAAAAAATGATAATTGATATTTTTGAAGGTGTGTGACTTCAGTTTTTGATTTTATGCAAAAAATAGGAAAAATAGAACTTTGTATGTGTTAGTCTTCAATCCCGGAGTTTTTTGAGAAAAACATGAAAAATGAAGTATTTTGCACATTTTAGAGAACTATTTTGGTCTTTTTTAGAAAAAATGATAATTGATATTTTTGAAGGTGTCTCACTTCAGTTTTTGATTTTATGCAAAAAATAGGAAAAATAGAACTTTGTATGTGTTAGTCTTCAATCCCGGAGTTTTTTGAGAAAAACATGAAAAATGAAGTATTTTTCTCATTTTAGAGAACTATTTTGGTCTTTTTTAGAAAAAATGATAATTGATATTTTTGAAGGTGTTAGACTTCAGTTTTTGATTTTATTCAAAAAATAGGAAAAATAGAAATTTGTATGTGTTAGTCTTCAATCCCGGAGTTTTTTGAGAAAAACATGAAAAATGAAGTATTTTGCTCATTTTAGAGAACTATTTTGGTCTTTTTTAGAAAAAATGATAATTGATATTTTTGAAGGTGTTAGACTTCAGTTTTTGATTTTATGCAAAAAATAGGAAAAATAGAAATTTGTATGTGTTAGTCTTCAATCCCGGAGTTTTTTGACAAAAACATGAAAAATGAAGTATTTTTCTCATTTTAGAGAACTATTTTGGTCTTTTTTAGAAAAAATGATAATTGATATTTTTGAAGGTGTTAGACTTCAGTTTTTGATTTTTTGCAAAAAATAGGAAAAATAGAAATTTGTATGTGTTAGTCTTCAATCACGAAGTTTTTTGAGAAAAAAATGAAAAATGAAGTATTTTCCGCATTTTAGAGAACTATTTTGGACTCTTTTAGAAAAAATGATAATTGATATTTTTGAAGGTGTTAGACTTAAGTTTTTGATTTTTTGCAAAAAATAGGAAAAATAGAAATTTGTATGTGTTAGTCTTCAATCCTGTAGTTTTTTGAGAAAAACATGAAAAATGAAGTATTTTGCTCATTTTAGAGAACTATTTTGGTCTTTTTTAGAAAAAATGATAATTGATATTTTTGAAGGTATTAGACTTCAGTTTTTTATTTTCTGCAAAAAATTGGAAAAATTGAAATTTGTATGTGTTAGTCTTCATTCACGGAATTTTTTGAGAAAAACATGAAAAATGAAGTATTTTGCTCATTTTAGAGAACTATTTTGGTCTTTTTTAGAAAAAATGATAATTGATATTTTTGAAGGTGTTAGACTTCAGTTTTTGATTTTATGCAAAAAATAGAAATTTGTATGTGTTAGTCTTCAATCCCGGAGTTTTTTGACAAAAACATGAAAAATGAAGTATTTTTCTCATTTTAGAGAACTATTTTGGTCTTTTTTAGAAAAAATGATAATTGATATTTTTGAAGGTGTTAGACTTCTGTTTTTTATTTTCTGCAAAAAATTGGAAAAATTGAAATTTGTATGTGTTAGTCTTCATTCACGGAATTTTTTGAGAAAAACATGAAAAATGAAGTATTTTGCTCATTTTAGAGAACTATTTTGGTCTTTTTTAGAAAAAATGATAATTGATATTTTTGAAGGTGTTAGACTTCAGTTTTTGATTTTATGCAAAAAATAGGAAAAATAGAAATTTGTATGTGTTAGTCCTCAATCCCGGAGTTTTTTGACAAAAACATGAAAAATGAAGTATTTTGCTCATTTTAGAGAACTATTTTGGTCTTTTTTAGAAAAAATGATAATTGATATTTTTGAAGGTGTTAGACTTCAGTTTTTGATTTTTTGCAAAAAGTTGGAAAAATAGAAATTTGTATGTGTTAGTCTTCAATTACGAAGTTTTTTGAGAAAAAAATGAAAAATGAAGTATTTTGCTCATTTTAGAGAACTATTTTGGACTCTTTTAGAAAAAATGATAATTGATATTTTTGAAGGTGTTTGACTTCAGTTTTTGATTTTTTGCAAAAAATAGGAAAAATAGAACTTTGTATGTGTTAGTCTTCAATCCCGGAGTTTTTTGAGAAAAACATGAAAAATGAAGTATTTTGCATTTTAGAGAACTATTTTGGTCTTTTTTAGAAAAAATGATAATTGATATTTTTGAAGGTGTCTCACTTCAGTTTTTGATTTTATGCAAAAAATAGGAAAAATAGAACTTTGTATGTGTTAGTCTTCAATCCCGGAGTTTTTTGAGAAAAACATGAAAAAGGAAGTATTTTTCTCATTTTAGAGAACTATTTTGGTCTTTTTTAGAAAAAATGATAATTGATATTTTTGAAGGTGTTAGACTTCAGTTTTTGATTTTATTCAAAAAATAGGAAAAATAGAAATTTGTATGTGTTAGTCTTCAATCCCGGAGTTTTTTGAGAAAAACATGAAAAATGAAGCATTTTGCTCATTTTAGAGAACTATTTTGGTCTTTTTTAGAAAAAATGATAATTGATATTTTTGAAGGTGTTAGACTTCAGTTTTTGATTTTATGCAAAAAATAGGAAAAATAGAAATTTGTATGTGTTAGTCTTCAATCCCGGAGTTTTTTGAGAAAAACATGAAAAATGAAGTATTTTGCTCATTTTAGAGAACTATTTTGGTCTTTTTTAGAAAAAATGATAATTGATATTTTTGAAGGTGTTAGACTTCAGTTTTTGTTTTTTGCAAAAAGTTGGAAAAATAGAAATTTGTATGTGTTAGTCTTCAATTACGAAGTTTTTTGAGAAAAAAATGAAAAATGAAGTATTTTGCTCACTTTAGAGAACTATTTTGGACTCTTTTAGAAAAAATGATAATTGATATTTTTGAAGGTGTGTGACTTCAGTTTTTGATTTTTTGCAAAAAATAGGAAAAATAGAACTTTGTATGTGTTAGTCTTCTATCCCGGAGTTTTTTGAGAAAAACATGAAAAATGAAGTATTTTGCACATTTTAGAGAACTATTTTGGTCTTTTTTACAAAAAATGATAATTGATATTTTTGAAGGTGTCTCACTTCAGTTTTTGATTTTATGCAAAAAATAGGAAAAATAGAACTTTGTATGTGTTAGTCTTCAATCCCGGAGTTTTTTGAGAAAAACATGAAAAATGAAGTATTTTTCTCATTTTAGAGAACTATTTTGGTCTTTTTTAGAAAAAATGATAATTGATATTTTTGAAGGTGTTAGACTTCAGTTTTTGATTTTATTCAAAAAATAGGAAAAATAGAAATTTGTATGTGTTAGTCTTCAATCCCGGAGTTTTTTGAGAAAAACATGAAAAATGAAGCATTTTGCTCATTTTAGAGAACTATTTTGGTCTTTTTTAGAAAAAATGATAATTGATATTTTTGAAGGTGTTAGACTTCAGTTTTTGATTTTATGCAAAAAATAGGAAAAATAGAAATTTGTATGTGTTAGTCTTCAATCCCGGAGTTTTTGACAAAAACATGAAAAATGAAGTATTTTTCTCATTTTAGAGAACTATTTTGGTCTTTTTTAGAAAAAATGATAATTGATATTTTTGAAGGTGTTAGACTTCAGTTTTTGATTTTTTGCAAAAAATAGGAAAAATAGAAATTTGTATGTGTTAGTCTTCAATCACAAAGTTTTTTGAGAAAAAAATGAAAAATGAAGTATTTTCCGCATTTTAGAGAACTATTTTGGACTCTTTTAGAAAAAATGATAATTGATATTTTTGAAGGTGTTAGACTTCAGTTTTTGATTTTATGCAAAAAATAGAAATTTGTATGTGTTAGTCTTCAATCCCGGAGTTTTTTGACAAAAACATGAAAAATGAAGTATTTTTCTCATTTTAGAGAACTATTTTGGTCTTTTTTAGAAAAAATGATAATTGATATTTTTGAAGGTGTTAGACTTCTGTTTTTTATTTTCTGCAAAAAATTGGAAAAATTGAAATTTGTATGTGTTAGTCTTCATTCACGGAATTTTTTGAGAAAAACATGAAAAATGAAGTATTTTGCTCATTTTAGAGAACTATTTTGGTCTTTTTTAGAAAAAATGATAATTGATATTTTTGAAGGTGTTAGACTTCAGTTTTTGATTTTATGCAAAAAATAGGAAAAATAGAAATTTTTATGTGTTAGTCCTCAATCCCGGAGTTTTTTGACAAAAACATGAAAAATGAAGTATTTTGCTCATTTTAGAGAACTATTTTGGTCTTTTTTAGAAAAAATGATAATTGATATTTTTGAAGGTGTTAGACTTCAGTTTTTGATTTTTTGCAAAAAGTTGGAAAAATAGAAATTTGTATGTGTTAGTCTTCAATTACGAAGTTTTTTGAGAAAAAAATGAAAAATGAAGTATTTTGCTCATTTTAGAGAACTATTTTGGACTCTTTTAGAAAAAATGATAATTGATATTTTTGAAGGTGTTTGACTTCAGTTTTTGATTTTTTGCAAAAAATAGGAAAAATAGAACTTTGTATGTGTTAGTCTTCAATCCCGGAGTTTTTTGAGAAAAACATGAAAAATGAAGTATTTTGCATTTTAGAGAACTATTTTGGTCTTTTTTAGAAAAAATGATAATTGATATTTTTGAAGGTGTCTCACTTCAGTTTTTGATTTTATGCAAAAAATAGGAAAAATAGAACTTTGTATGTGTTAGTCTTCAATCCCGGAGTTTTTTGAGAAAAACATGAAAAAGGAAGTATTTTTCTCATTTTAGAGAACTATTTTGGTCTTTTTTAGAAAAAATGATAATTGATATTTTTGAAGGTGTTAGACTTCAGTTTTTGATTTTATTCAAAAAATAGGAAAAATAGAAATTTGTATGTGTTAGTCTTCAATCCCGGAGTTTTTTGAGAAAAACATGAAAAATGAAGCATTTTGCTCATTTTAGAGAACTATTTTGGTCTTTTTTAGAAAAAATGATAATTGATATTTTTGAAGGTGTTAGACTTCAGTTTTTGATTTTATGCAAAAAATAGGAAAAATAGAAATTTGTATGTGTTAGTCTTCAATCCCGGAGTTTTTTGAGAAAAACATGAAAAATGAAGTATTTTGCTCATTTTAGAGAACTATTTTGGTCTTTTTTAGAAAAAATGATAATTGATATTTTTGAAGGTGTTAGACTTCAGTTTTTGTTTTTTGCAAAAAGTTGGAAAAATAGAAATTTGTATGTGTTAGTCTTCAATTACGAAGTTTTTTGAGAAAAAAATGAAAAATGAAGTATTTTGCTCACTTTAGAGAACTATTTTGGACTCTTTTAGAAAAAATGATAATTGATATTTTTGAAGGTGTGTGACTTCAGTTTTTGATTTTTTGCAAAAAATAGGAAAAATAGAACTTTGTATGTGTTAGTCTTCTATCCCGGAGTTTTTTGAGAAAAACATGAAAAATGAAGTATTTTGCACATTTTAGAGAACTATTTTGGTCTTTTTTACAAAAAATGATAATTGATATTTTTGAAGGTGTCTCACTTCAGTTTTTGATTTTATGCAAAAAATAGGAAAAATAGAACTTTGTATGTGTTAGTCTTCAATCCCGGAGTTTTTTGAGAAAAACATGAAAAATGAAGTATTTTTCTCATTTTAGAGAACTATTTTGGTCTTTTTTAGAAAAAATGATAATTGATATTTTTGAAGGTGTTAGACTTCAGTTTTTGATTTTATTCAAAAAATAGGAAAAATAGAAATTTGTATGTGTTAGTCTTCAATCCCGGAGTTTTTTGAGAAAAACATGAAAAATGAAGCATTTTGCTCATTTTAGAGAACTATTTTGGTCTTTTTTAGAAAAAATGATAATTGATATTTTTGAAGGTGTTAGACTTCAGTTTTTGATTTTATGCAAAAAATAGGAAAAATAGAAATTTGTATGTGTTAGTCTTCAATCCCGGAGTTTTTGACAAAAACATGAAAAATGAAGTATTTTTCTCATTTTAGAGAACTATTTTGGTCTTTTTTAGAAAAAATGATAATTGATATTTTTGAAGGTGTTAGACTTCAGTTTTTGATTTTTTGCAAAAAATAGGAAAAATAGAAATTTGTATGTGTTAGTCTTCAATCACAAAGTTTTTTGAGAAAAAAATGAAAAATGAAGTATTTTCCGCATTTTAGAGAACTATTTTGGACTCTTTTAGAAAAAATGATAATTGATATTTTTGAAGGTGTTAGACTTAAGTTTTTGATTTTTTGCAAAAAATAGGAAAAATAGAAATTTGTATGTGTTAGTCTTCAACCCTGGAGTTTTTTGAGAAAAACATGAAAAATGAAGTATTTTGCTCATTTTAGAGAACTATTTTGGTCTTTTTTAGAAAAAATGATAATTGATATTTTTGAAGGTGTTAGACTTCAGTTTTTTATTTTCTGCAAAAAATTGGAAAAATTGAAATTTGTATGTGTTAGTCTTCATTCACGGAATTTTTTGAGAAAAACATGAAAAATGAAGTATTTTGCTCATTTTAGAGAACTATTTTGGTCTTTTTTAGAAAAAATGATAATTGATATTTTTGAAGGTGTTAGACTTCAGTTTTTGATTTTATGCAAAAAATAGGAAAAATAGAAATTTGTTTGTGTTAGTCTTCATTCACGGAATTTTTTGAGAAAAACATGAAAAATGAAGTATTTTTCTCATTTTAGAGAACTATTTTGGTCTTTTTTAGAAAAAATGATAATTGATATTTTTGAAGGTGTTAGACTTAAGTTTTTGATTTTTTGCAAAAAATAGGAAAAATAGAAATTTGTTTGTGTTAGTCTTCATTCACGGAATTTTTTGAGAAAAACATGAAAAATGAAGTATTTTTCTCATTTTAGAGAACTATTTTGGTCTTTTTTAGAAAAAATGATAATTGATATTTTTGAAGGTGTTAGACTTAAGTTTTTGATTTTTTGCAAAAAATAGGAAAAATAGAAATTTGTATGTGTTAGTCTTCAATCCTGGAGTTTTTTGAGAAAAACATGAAAAATGAAGTATTTTGCTCATTTTAGAGAACTATTTTGGTCTTTTTTAGAAAAAATGATAATTGATATTTTTGAAGGTGTTAGACTTCAGTTTTTGATCTTATGCAAAAAATAGGAAAAATAGAAATTTGTATGTGTTAGTCTTCAATCCCGGAGTTTTTGGACAAAAACATGAAAAATGAAGTATTTTGCTCATTTTAGAGAACTATTTTGGTCTTTTTTAGAAAAAATGATAATTGATATTTTTGAAGGTGTTAGACTTCAGTTTTTTATTTTCTGCAAAAAATTGGAAAAATTGAAATTTGTATGTGTTAGTCTTCATTCACGGAATTTTTTGAGAAAAACATGAAAAATGAAGTATTTTGCTCATTTTAGAGAACTATTTTGGTCTTTTTTAGAAAAAATGATAATTGATATTTTTGAAGGTGTTAGACTTCAGTTTTTGATTTTATGCAAAAAATAGGAAAAATAGAAATTTGTATGTGTTAGTCTTCAATCCAGAAGTTTTTTGAGAAAAACATGAAAAATGAAGTATTTTTCTCATTTTAGAGAACTATTTTGGTCTTTTTTACAAAAAATGATAATTGATATTTTTGAAGGTGTTAGACTTCAGTTTTTGATTTTTTGCAAAAAGTTGGAAAAATAGAAATTTGTATGTGTTAGTCTTCAATTACGAAGTTTTTTGAGAAAAAAATGAAAAATGAAGTATTTTGCTCATTTTAGAGAACTATTTTGGACTCTTTTAGAAAAAATGATAATTGATATTTTTGAAGGTGTTTGACTTCAGTTTTTGATTTTTTGCAAAAAATAGGAAAAATAGAACTTTGTATGTGTTAGTCTTCAATCCCGGAGTTTTTTGACAAAAACATGAAAAATGAAGTATTTTGCACATTTTAGAGAACTATTTTGGTCTTTTTTAGAAAAAATGATAAATGATATTTTTGAAGGTGTTAGACTTCAGTTTTTTATTTTCTGCAAAAAATTGGAAAAATTGAAATTTGTATGTGTTAGTCTTCATTCACGGAATTTTTTGAGAAAAACATGAAAAATGAAGTATTTTGCTCATTTTAGAGAACTATTTTTGTCTTTTTTAGAAAAAATGATAATTGATATTTTTGAAGGTGTTAGACTTCAGTTTTTGATTTTATGCAAAAAATAGGAAAAATAGAAATTTGTATGTGTTAGTCTTCAATCCAGGAGTTTTTTGAGAAAAACATGAAAAATGAAGTATTTTGCTTATTTTAGAGAACTATTTTGGTCTTTTTTAGAAAAAATGATAATTGATATTTTTGAAGGTGTTTGACTTCAGTTTTTGATTTTTTGCAAAAAGTTGGAAAAATAGAAATTTGTATGTGTTAGTCTTCAATCCCGGAGTTTTTTGAGAAAAACATGAAAAATGAAGTATTTTGAACATTTTAGAGAACTATTTTGGTCTTTTTTAGAAAAAATGATAATTGATATTTTTGAAGGTGTCTCACTTCAGTTTTTGATTTTATGCAAAAATAGGAAAAATAGAACTTTGTATGTGTTAGTCTTCAATCCCGGAGTTTTTTGAGAAAAACATGAAAAATGAAGTATTTTTCTCATTTTAGAGAACTATTTTGGTCTTTTTTAGAAAAAATGATAATTGATATTATTGAAGGTGTTAGACTTCAGTTTTTGATTTTATTCAAAAAATAGGAAAAATAGAAATTTGTATGCGTTAGTCTTCAATCCCGGAGTTTTTTGACAAAAACATGAAAAATGAAGTATTTTGCTCATTTTAGAGAACTATTTTGGTCTTTTTTAGAAAAAATGATAATTGATATTTTTGAAGGTGTTAGACTTCAGTTTTTGATTTTTTGCAAAAAGTTGGAAAAATAGAAATTTGTATGTGTTAGTCTTCAATTACGAAGTTTTTTGACAAAAACATGAAAAATGAAGTATTTTGCTCATTTTAGAGAACTATTTTGGTCTCTTTTAGAAAAAATGCTAATTGATATTTTTGAAGGTGTCTGACTTCAGTTTTTGATTTTATGCAAAAAAATAGGAAAAATAGAACTTTGTATGTGTTAGTCTTCAATCCCGGAGTTTTTTGAGGAAAACATGAAAAATGAAGTATTTTTCTAATTTTAGAGAACTATTTTGGTCTTTTTTAGAAAAAATGATAATTGATATTTTTGAAGGTGTTAGACTTCAGTTTTAGATTTTTTGCGAAAAATAGGAAAAATAGAAATTTGTATGTGTTAGTCTTCAATACCGGAGTTTTTTGAGAAAAAACAAGAAAAATGAAGCATTTTGCTCATTTTAGAGAACTATTTAGGTCTTTTTTAGAAAAAATGATAATTGATATTTTTGAAGGTGTTAGACTTCAGTTTTTGATTTTATGCAAAAAATAGGAAAAATAGAAATTTGTATGTGTTAGTCTTCAATCCCATAGTTTTTTGACAAAAAAATGAAAAATGAAGTATTTTTCTCATTTTAGAGAACTATTTTGGTCTTTTTTAGAAAAAATGATAATTGATATTTTTGAAGGTGTTAGACTTCAGTTTTTGATTTTTTGCAAAAAATAGGAAAAATAGAAATTTGTATGTGTTAGTATTCAATCACGAAGTTTTTTGAGAAAAAAATGAAAAATGAAGTATTTTCCGCATTTTAGAGAACTATTTTGGACTCTTTTAGAAAAAATGATAATTGATATTTTTGAAGGTGTTAGACTTCAGTTTTTGATTTTTTGCAAAAAATAGGAAAAATAGAAATTTGTATGTGTTAGTCTTCAATCCTGGAGTTTTTTGAGAAAAACATGAAAATTGAAGTATTTTGCTCATTTTAGAGAACTATTTTGGTCTTTTTTAGAAAAAATGATAATTGATATTTTTGAAGGTGTTAGACTTCAGTTTTTGATTTTATGCAAAAAATAGGAAAAATAGAAATTTGTATGTGTTAGTCTTCAATCCCGGAGTTTTTTGACAAAAACATGAAAAATGTAGTATTTTGCTCATTTTAGAGAACTATTTTGGTCTGTTTTAGAAAAAATGATAATTGATATTTTTGAAGGTGTTAGACTTCTGTTTTTTATTTTCTGCAAAAAATTGGAAAAATTGAAATTTGTATGTGTTAGTCTTCATTCACGGAATTTTTTGAGAAAAACATGAAAAATGAAGTATTTTGCTCATTTTAGAGAACTATTTTGGTCTTTTTTAGAAAAAATGATAATTGATATTTTTGAAGGTGTTAGACTTCAGTTTTTGATTTTATGCAAAAAATAGGAAAAATAGAAATTTGTATGTGTTAGTCTTCAATCAAGGAGTTTTTTGAGAAAAACATGAAAAATGAAGTATTTTGCTCATTTTAGAGAACTATTTTGGTCTTTTTTAGAAAAAATGATAATTGATATTTTTGAAGGTGTCTGACTTCAGTTTTTGATTTTATGCAAAAAATAGAAATTTGTATGTGTTAGTCTTCAATCCCGGAGTTTTTTGACAAAAACATGAAAAATGAAGTATTTTTCTCATTTTAGAGAACTATTTTGGTCTTTTTTAGAAAAAATGATAATTGATATTTTTGAAGGTGTTAGACTTCAGTTTTTGATTTTTTGCAAAAAGTTGGAAAAATAGAAATTTGTATGTGTTAGTCTTCAATTACGAAGTTTTTTGAGAAAAAAATGAAAAATGAAGTATTTTGCTCATTTTAGAGAACTATTTTGGACTCTTTTAGAAAAAATAATAATTGATATTTTTGAAGGTGTTTGACTTCAGTTTTTGATTTTTTGCAAAAAATAGGAAAAATAGAACTTTGTATGTGTTAGTCTTCAATCCCGGAGTTTTTTGACAAAAACATGAAAAATGAAGTATTTTGCACATTTTAGAGAACTATTTTGGTCTTTTTTAGAAAAAATGATAATTGAAATTTTTGAAGGTGTGAGACTTCAGTTATTTATTTTCTGCAAAAAATTGGAAAAATTGAAATTTGTATGTGTTAGTCTTCATTCACGAAATTTTTTGAGAAAAACATGAAAAAAGAAGTATTTTGCTCATTTTAGAGAACTATTTTGGTCTTTTTTAGAAAAAATGATAATTGATATTTTTGAAGGTGTTAGACTTCAGTTTTTGATTTTTTGCAAAAAATAGGAAAAATAGAAATTTGTATGTGTTAGTCTTCAATCCCGGAGTTTTTTGACAAAAACATGAAAAATGAAGTATTTTTCTTATTTTAGAGAACTATTTTGGTCTTTTTTAGAAAAAATGATAATTGATATTTTTGAAGGTGTTAGACTTCAGTTTTTGATTTTTTGCAAAAAGTACGAAAAATAGAAATTTGTATGTGTTAGTCTTCAATTACGAAGTTTTTTGAGAAAAAAATGAAAAATGAAGTATTTTCCTCATTTTAGAGAACTATTTTGGACTCTTTCAGAAAAAATGATAATTGATATTTTTGAAGGAGTTAGACTTCAGTTTTTGATTTTTTCCAAAAAATAGGAAAAATAGAAATTTGTATGTGTTAGTCCTCAATCACGGAGTTTTTTGACAAAAACATGAAAAATGAAGTATTTTGCTCATTTTAGAGAACTATTTTGGTCTTTTTTAGAAAAAATGATAATTGATATTTTTGAAGGTGTCTGACTTCAGTTTTTGATTTTATGCAAAAAATAGGAAAAATAGAAATTTGTATGTGTTAGTCTTCAATCCCAGAGTTTTTTGAGAAAAACATGAAAAATGAAGTATTTTTCTCATTTTAGAGAACTATTTTGGTCTTTTTTAGAAAAAATGATAATTGATATTTTTGAAGGTGTTAGACTTCAGTTTTTGATTTTTTGCGAAAAATAGGAAAAATAGAAATTTGTATGTGTTAGTCTTCAATCCCGGAGTTTTTTGAGAAAAACCTGAAAAATGAAGCATTTTGCTCATTTTAGAGAACTATTTTGGTCTTTTTTAGAAAAAATGATAATTTATATTTTTGAAGGTGTTAGACTTCAGTTTTTGATTTTATGCAAAAAATAGGAAAAATAGAAATTTGTATGTGTTAGTCTTCAATCCCGGAGTTTTTTGACAAAAACATGAAAAATGAAGTATTTTTCTCATTTTAGAGAACTATTTTGGTCTTTTTTAGAAAAAATGATAATTGATATTTTTGAAGGTGTTAGACGTCAGTTTTTGATTTTTTGCAAAAAGTACGAAAAATAGAAATTTGTATGTGTTAGTCTTCAATTACGAAGTTTTTTGAGAAAAAAATGAAAAATGATGTATTTTCCGCATTTTAGAGAACTATTTTGGACTCTTTTAGAAAAAATGATAATTGATATTTTTGAAGGTGTTAGACTTCAGTTTTTGATTTTTTGCAAAAAATAGGAAAAATAGAAATTTGTATGTGTTAGTCTTCAATCACGGAGTTTTTTGACAAAAACATGAAAAATGAAGTATTTTGCTCATTTTAGAGAACTATTTTGGTGTTTTTTAGAAAAAATGATAATTGATATTTTTTAAGGTGTCTGACTTCAGTTTTTGATTTTATGCAAAAAATAGGAAAAATAGAAATTTGTATGTGTTAGTCTTCAATCCCAGAGTTTTTTGAGAAAAACATGAAAAATGAAGTATTTTTCTCATTTTAGAGAACTATTTTGGTCTTTTTTAGAAAAAATGATAATTGATATTTTTGAAGGTGTTAGACTTCAGTTTTTGATTTTTTGCGAAAAATAGGAAAAATAGAAATTTGTATGTGTTAGTCTTCAATCCCGGAGTTTTTTGAGAAAAACATGAAAAATGAAGCATTTTGCTCATTTTAGAGAACTATTTTGGTCTTTTTTAGAAAAAATGATAATTGATATTTTTGAAGGTGTTAGACTTTAGTTTTTGATTTTATGCAAAAAATAGGAAAAATAGAAATTTGTATGTGTTAGTCTTCAATCCCGGAGTTTTTTGACAAAAACATGAAAAATGAAGTATTTTTCTCATTTTAGAGAACTATTTTGGTCTTTTTTAGAAAAAATGATAATTGATATTTTTGAAGGTGTTAGACTTCAGTTTTTGATTTTTTGCAAAAAGTTGGAAAAATAGAAATTTGTATGTGTTAGTCTTCAATTACGAAGTTTTTTGAGAAAAAAATGAAAAATGAAGTATTTTGCTCATTTTAGAGAACTATTTTGGACTCTTTTAGAAAAAATAATAATTGATATTTTTGAAGGTGTTAGACTTCAGTTTTTGATTTTTTGCAAAAAATAGGAAAAATAGAACTTTGTATGTGTTAGTCTTCAATCCCGGAGTTTTTTGACAAAAACATGAAAAATGAAGTATTTTGCACATTTTAGAGAACTATTTTGGTCTTTTTTAGAAAAAATGATAATTGAAATTTTTGTAGGTGTGAGACTTCAGTTATTTATTTTCTGCAAAAAATTGAAAAAATTGAAATTTGTATGTGTTAGTCTTCATTCACGAAATTTTTTGAGAAAAACATGAAAAATGAAGTATTTTGCTCATTTTAGAGAACTATTTTGGTCTTTTTTAGAAAAAATGATAATTGATATTTTTGAAGGTGTTAGACTTCAGTTTTTGATTTTTTGCAAAAAATAGGAAAAATAGAAATTTGTATGTGTTAGTCTTCAATCACGGAGTTTTTTGACAAAAACATGAAAAATGAAGTATTTTGCTCATTTTAGAGAACTATTTTGGTCTTTTTTAGAAAAAATGATAATTGATATTTTTGAAGGTGTTAGACATCAGTTTTTGATTTTATGCAAAAAATAGGAAAAATAGAAATTTGTATGTGTTAGTCTTCAATCCCGGAGTTTTTTGACAAAAACATGAAAAATGAAGTATTTTTCTCATTTTAGAGAACTATTTTGGTCTTTTTCAGAAAAAATGATAATTGATATTTTTGAAGGTGTTAGACTTCAGTTTTTGATTTTTTGCAAAAAGTACGAAAAATAGAAATTTGTATGTGTTAGTCTTCAATTACGAAGTTTTTTGAGAAAAAAATGAAAAATGAAGTATTTTCCTCATTTTAGAGAACTATTTTGGACTCTTTTAGAAAAAATGATAATTGATATTTTTGAAGGAGTTAGACTTCAGTTTTTGATTTTTTCCAAAAAATAGGAAAAATAGAAATTTGTATGTGTTAGTCCTCAATCACGGAGTTTTTTGACAAAAACATGAAAAATGAAGTATTTTGCTCATTTTAGAGAACTATTTTGGTCTTTTTTAGAAAAAATGATAATTGATATTTTTGAAGGTGTTAGACTTCAGTTTTTGATTTTATGCAAAAAATAGGAAAAATAGAAATTTGTATGTGTTAGTCTTCAATCCCAGAGTTTTTTGAGAAAAACATGAAAAATGAAGTATTTTTCTCATTTTAGAGAACTATTTTGGTCTTTTTTAGAAAAAATGATAATTGATATTTTTGAAGGTGTTAGACTTCAGTTTTTGATTTTTTGCAAAAATAGAAATTTGTATGTGTTAGTCTTCAATTACGAAGTTTTTTGAGAAAAAAATGAAAAATGAAGTATTTTCCGCATTTTAGAGAACTATTTTGGTCTCTTTTAGAAAAAAATGATAATTGATATTTTTGAAGGTGTTAGACTTCAGTTTTTGATTTTTTGCAAAAAATAGGAAAAATAGAAATTTGTATGTGTTAGTCTTCAATCACGGAGTTTTTTGACAAAAACATGAAAAATGAAGTATTTTGCTCATTTTAGAGAACTATTTTGGTGTTTTTTAGAAAAAATGATAATTGATATTTTTTAAGGTGTCTGACTTCAGTTTTTTATTTTATGCAAAAAATAGGAAAAATAGAAATTTGTATGTGTTAGTCTTCAATCCCAGAGTTTTTTGAGAAAAACATGAAAAATGAAGTATTTTTCTCATTTTAGAGAACTATTTTGGTCTTTTTTAGAAAAAATGATAATTGATATTTTTGAAGGTGTTAGACTTCAGTTTTTGATTTTTTGCGAAAAATAGGAAAAATAGAAATTTGTATGTGTTAGTCTTCAATCCCGGAGTTTTTTGAGAAAAACATGAAAAATGAAGCATTTTGCTCATTTTAGAGAACTATTTTGGTCTTTTTTAGAAAAAATGATAATTGATATTTTTGAAGGTGTTAGACTTCAGTTTTTGATTTTATGCAAAAAATAGGAAAAATAGAAATTTGTATGTGTTAGTCTTCAATCCCGTAGTTTTTTGACAAAAACATGAAAAATGAAGTATTTTTCTCATTTTAGAGAACTATTTTGGTCTTTTTTAGAAAAAATGATAATTGATATTTTTGAAGGTGTTAGACTTCAGTTTTTGATTTTTTGCAAAAAGTACGAAAAATAGAAATTTGTATGTGTTAGTCTTCAATTACGAAGTTTTTTGAGAAAAAAATGAAAAATGAAGTATTTTGCGCATTTTAGAGAACTATTATGGACTCTTTTAGAAAAAATGATAATTGATATTTTTGAAGGTGTTAGACTTCAGTTTTTGATTTTTAGCAAAAAATAGGAAAAATAGAAATTTGTATGTGTTAGTCTTCAATCACGGAGTTTTTTGACAAAAACATGAAAAATGAAGTATTTTGCTCATTTTAGAGAACTATTTTGGTCTTTTTTAGAAAAAATGATAATTGATATTTTTGAAGGTGTTTGACTTCAGTTTTTGATTTTATGCAAAAAATAGGAAAAATAGAAATTTGTATGTGTTAGTCTTCAATCCAGGAGTTTTTTGAGAAAAACACGAAAAATGAAGTATTTTGCTCATTTTAGAGAACTATTTTGGTCTTTTTTAGGAAAAATGATAATTGATATTTTTGAAGGTGTTAGACTTCAGTTTTTGATTTTTTGAAAAAAGTTGGAAAAATAGAAATTTGTATGTGTTAGTCTTCAATTACGAAGTTTTTTGAGAAAAAAATGAAAAATGAAGTATTTTGCTCATTTTAGAGAACTATTTTCGACTCTTTTAGAAAAAAATGATAATTGATATTTTTGAAGGTGTTAGACTTCAGTTTTTGATTTTTTGCGAAAAATAGGAAAAATAGAAATTTGTATGTGTTAGTCTTCAATCCCGGAGTTTTTTGAGAAAAACATGAAAAATGAAGTATTTTTCTCATTTTAGAGAACTATTTTGGACTCTTTTAGAAAAAATAATAATTGATATTTTTGAAGGTGTTAGACTTCAGTTTTTGATTTTTTGCAAAAAATAGGAAAAATAGAACTTTGTATGTGTTAGTCTTCAATCCCGGAGTTTTTTGACAAAAACATGAAAAATGAAGTATTTTGCACATTTTAGAGAACTATTTTGGTCTTTTTTAGAAAAAATGATAATTGAAATTTTTGAAGGTGTGAGACTTCAGTTATTTATTTTCTGCAAAAAATTGAAAAAATTGAAATTTGTATGTGTTAGTCTTCATTCACGAAATTTTTTGAGAAAAACATGAAAAATAAAGTATTTTGCTCATTTTAGAGAACTATTTTGGTCTTTTTTATAAAAAATGATAATTGATATTTTTGAAGGTGTTAGACTTCAGTTTTTGATTTTTTGCAAAAAATAGGAAAAATAGAAATTTGTATGTGTTAGTCTTCAATCACGGAGTTTTTTGACAAAAACATGAAAAATGAAGTATTTTGCTCATTTTAGAGAACTATTTAGGTCTTTTTTAGAAAAAATGATAATTGATATTTTTGAAGGTGTCTGACTTCAGTTTTTTGATTTTATGCAAAAAATAGGAAAAATAGAAATTTGTATGTGTTAGTCTTCAATCCCAGAGTTTTTTTAGAAAAACATGAAAAATGAAGTATTTTTCTCATTTTAGAGAACTATTTTGGTCTTTTTTAGAAAAAATGATAATTGATATTTTTGAAGGTGTTAGACTTCAGTTTTTGATTTTTTGCGAAAAATAGGAAAAATAGAAATTTGTATGTGTTAGTCTTCAATCCCGGAGTTTTTTGAGAAAAACATGAAAAATGAAGCATTTTGCTCATTTTAGAGAACTATTTTGGTCTTTTTTAGAAAAAATGATAATTGATATTTTTGAAGGTGTTAGACATCAGTTTTTGATTTTATGCAAAAAATAGGAAAAATAGAAATTTGTATGTGTTAGTCTTCAATCCCGGAGTTTTTTGACAAAAACATGAAAAATGAAGTATTTTTCTCATTTTAGAGAACTATTTTGGTCTTTTTCAGAAAAAATGATAATTGATATTTTTGAAGGTGTTAGACTTCAGTTTTTGATTTTTTGCAAAAAGTACGAAAAATAGAAATTTGTATGTGTTAGTCTTCAATTACGAAGTTTTTTGAGAAAAAAATGAAAAATGAAGTATTTTCCTCATTTTAGAGAACTATTTTGGACTCTTTTAGAAAAAATGATAATTGATATTTTTGAAGGAGTTAGACTTCAGTTTTTGATTTTTTCCAAAAAATAGGAAAAATAGAAATTTGTATGTGTTAGTCCTCAATCACGGAGTTTTTTGACAAAAACATGAAAAATGAAGTATTTTGCTCATTTTAGAGAACTATTTTGGTCTTTTTTAGAAAAAATGATAATTGATATTTTTGAAGGTGTTAGACTTCAGTTTTTGATTTTATGCAAAAAATAGGAAAAATAGAAATTTGTATGTGTTAGTCTTCAATCCCAGAGTTTTTTGAGAAAAACATGAAAAATGAAGTATTTTTCTCATTTTAGAGAACTATTTTGGTCTTTTTTAGAAAAAATGATAATTGATATTTTTGAAGGTGTTAGACTTCAGTTTTTGATTTTTTGCGAAAAATAGGAAAAATAGAAATTTGTATGTGTTAGTCTTCAATCCCGGAGTTTTTTGAGAAAAACATGAAAAATGAAGCATTTTGCTCATTTTAGAGAACTATTTTGGTCTTTTTTAGAAAAAATGATAATTGATATTTTTGAAGGTGTTAGACTTCAGTTTTTGATTTTATGCAAAAAATAGGAAAAATAGAAATTTGTATGTGTTAGTCTTCAATCCCGTAGTTTTTTGACAAAAACATGAAAAATGAAGTATTTTTCTCATTTTAGAGAACTATTTTTGTCTTTTTTAGAAAAAATGATAATTGATATTTTTGAAGGTGTTAGACTTCAGTTTTTGATTTTTTGCAAAAAGTTGGAAAAATAGAAATTTGTATGTGTTAGTCTTCAATTACGAAGTTTTTTGAGAAAAAAATGAAAAATGAAGTATTTTGCTCATTTTAGAGAACTATTTTGGACTCTTTTAGAAAAAATAATAATTGATATTTTTGAAGGTGTTTGACTTCAGTTTTTGATTTTTTGCAAAAAATAGGAAAAATAGAACTTTGTATGTGTTAGTCTTCAATCCCGGAGTTTTTTGACAAAAACATGAAAAATGAAGTATTTTGCACATTTTAGAGAACTATTTTGGTCTTTTTTAGAAAAAATGATAATTGAAATTTTTGAAGGTGTGAGACTTCAGTTATTTATTTTCTGCAAAAAATTGGAAAAATTGAAATTTGTATGTGTTAGTCTTCATTCACGAAATTTTTTGAGAAAAACATGAAAAAAGAAGTATTTTGCTCATTTTAGAGAACTATTTTGGTCTTTTTTCGAAAAAATGATAATTGATATTTTTGAAGGTGTTAGACTTCAGTTTTTGATTTTTTGCAAAAAATAGGAAAAATAGAAATTTGTATGTGTTAGTCTTCAATCACGGAGTTTTTTGACAAAAACATGAAAAATGAAGTATTTTGCTCATTTTAGAGAACTATTTTGGTCTTTTTTAGAAAAAATGATAATTGATATTTTTGAAGGTGTCTGACTTCAGTTTTTGATTTTATGCAAAAAATAGGAAAAATAGAAATTTGTATGTGTTAGTCTTCAATCCCAGAGTTTTTTGAGAAAAACATGAAAAATGAAGTATTTTTCTCATTTTAGAGAACTATTTTGGTCTTTTTTAGAAAAAATGATAATTGATATTTTTGAAGGTGTTAGACTTCAGTTTTTGATTTTATGCAAAAAATAGGAAAAATAGAAATTTGTATGTGTTAGTCTTCAATCCCGGAGTTTTTTGACAAAAACATGAAAAATGAAGTATTTTTCTCATTTTAGAGAACTATTTTGGTCTTTTTTAGAAAAAATGATAATTGATATTTTTGAAGGTGTTAGACTTCAGTTTTTGATTTTTTGCAAAAAGTACGAAAAATAGAAATTTGTATGTGTTAGTCTTCAATTACGAAGTTTTTTGAGAAAAAAATGAAAAATGAAGTATTTTGCGCATTTTAGAGAACTATTATGGACTCTTTTAGAAAAAATGATAATTGATATTTTTGAAGGTGTTAGACTTCAGTTTTTGATTTTTTGCAAAAAATAGGAAAAATAGAAATTTGTATGTGTTAGTCTTCAATCACGGAGTTTTTTGACAAAAACATGAAAAATGAAGTATTTTGCTCATTTTAGAGAACTATTTTGGTCTTTTTTAGAAAAAATGATAATTGATATTTTTGAAGGTGTCTGACTTCAGTTTTTGATTTTATGCAAGAAATAGGAAAAATAGAAATATGTATGTGTTAGTCTTCAATCCGAGGGTTTTTGAGAAAAACATGAAAAATGAAGTATTTTTCTCATTTTAGAGAACTATTTTGGTCTTTTTTAGAAAAAATGATAATTGATATTTTTGAAGGTGTTAGACTTCAGTTTTTGATTTTTTGCGAAAAATAGGAAAAATAGAAATTTGTATGTGTTAGTCTTCAATCCCGGAGTTTTTTGAGAAAAACATGAAAAATGAAGCATTTTGCTCATTTTAGAGAACTATTTTGGTCCTTTTTAGAAAAAATGATAATTGATATTTTTGAAGGTGTTAGACTTCAGTTTTTGATTTTATGCAAAAAATAGGAAAAATAGAAATTTGTATGTGTTAGTCTTCAATCCCGGAGTTTTTTGAAAAAAACATGAAAAATGAAGTATTTTTCTCATTTTAGAGAACTATTTTGGTCTTTTTTAGAAAAAATGATAATTGATATTTTTGAAGGTGTTAGACTTCAGTTTTTGATTTTTTGTAAAAAGTACGAAAAATAGAAATTTGTATGTGTTAGTCTTCAATTACGAAGTTTTTTGAGAAAAAAATGAAAAATGAAGTATTTTCCTCATTTTAGAGAACTATTTTGGACTCTTTTAGAAAAAATGATAATTGATATTTTTGAAGGAGTTAGACTTCAGTTTTTGATTTTTTCCAAAAAATAGGAAAAATAGAAATTTGTATGTGTTAGTCCTCAATCACGGAGTTTTTTGACAAAAACATGAAAAATGAAGTATTTTGCTCATTTTAGAGAACTATTTTGGTCTTTTTTAGAAAAAATGATAATTGATATTTTTGAAGGTGTCTGACTTCAGTTTTTGATTTTATGCAAAAAATAGGAAAAATAGAAATTTGTATGTGTTAGTCTTCAATCCCAGAGTTTTTTGAGAAAAACATGAAAAATGAAGTATTTTTCTCATTTTAGAGAACTATTTTGGTCTTTTTTAGAAAAAATGATAATTGATATTTTTGAAGGTGTTAGACTTCAGTTTTTGATTTTATGCAAAAAATAGGAAAAATAGAAATTTGTATGTGTTAGTCTTCAATCCCGGAGTTTTTTGACAAAAACATGAAAAATGAAGTATTTTTCTCATTTTAGAGAACTATTTTGGTCTTTTTTAGAAAAAATGATAATTGATATTTTTGAAGGTGTTAGACTTCAGTTTTTGATTTTTTGCAAAAAGTACGAAAAATAGAAATTTGTATGTGTTAGTCTTCAATTACGAAGTTTTTTGAGAAAAAAATGAAAAATGAAGTATTTTGCGCATTTTAGAGAACTATTATGGACTCTTTTAGAAAAAATGATAATTGATATTTTTGAAGGTGTTAGACTTCAGTTTTTGATTTTTTGCAAAAAATAGGAAAAATAGAAATTTGTATGTGTTAGTCTTCAATCACGGAGTTTTTTGACAAAAACATGAAAAATGAAGTATTTTGCTCATTTTAGAGAACTATTTTGGTCTTTTTTAGAAAAAATGATAATTGATATTTTTGAAGGTGTCTGACTTCAGTTTTTGATTTTATGCAAGAAATAGGAAAAATAGAAATATGTATGTGTTAGTCTTCAATCCGAGGGTTTTTGAGAAAAACATGAAAAATGAAGTATTTTTCTCATTTTAGAGAACTATTTTGGTCTTTTTTAGAAAAAATGATAATTGATATTTTTGAAGGTGTCTGACTTCAGTTTTTGATTTTATGCAAAAAATAGGAAAAATAGAAATTTGTATGTGTTAGTCTTCAATCCCGGAGTTTTTTGAGAAAAACATGAAAAATGAAGTATTTTTCTCATTTTAGAGAACTATTTTGGTCTTTTTTAGAAAAAATGATAATTGATATTTTTGAAGGTGTTAGACTTCAGTTTTTGATTTTTTGCAAAAAGTACGAAAAATAGAAATTTGTATGTGTTAGTCTTCAATTACGAAGTTTTTTGAGAAAAAAATGAAAAATCAAGTATTTTCCTCATTTTAGAGAACTATTTTGGACTCTTTTAGAAAAAATGATAATTGATATTTTTGAAGGAGTTAGACTTCAGTTTTTGATTTTTTCCAAAAAATAGGAAAAATAGAAATTTGTATGTGTTAGTCCTCAATCACGGAGTTTTTTGACAAAAACATGAAAAATAAAGTATTTTGCTCATTTTAGAGAACTATTTTGGTCTTTTTTAGAAAAAATGATAATTGATATTTATGAAGGTGTCTGACTTCAGTTTTTGATTTTATGCAAAAAATAGGAAAAATAGAAATTTGTATGTGTTAGTCTTCAATCCCAGAGTTTTTTGAGAAAAACATGAAAAATGAAGTATTTTTCTCATTTTAGAGAACTATTTTGGTCTTTTTTAGAAAAAATGATAATTGATATTTTTGAAGGTGTTAGACTTCAGTTTTTGATTTTTTGCGAAAAATAGGAAAAATAGAAATTTGTATGTGTTAGTCTTCAATCCCGGAGTTTTTTGAGAAAAACATGAAAAATGAAGCATTTTGCTCATTTTAGAGAACTATTTTGGTCTTTTTTAGAAAAAATGATAATTGATATTTTTGAAGGTTTTAGACTTCAGTTTTTGATTTTATGCAAAAAATAGGAAAAATAGAAATTTGTATGTGTTAGTCTTCAATCCCGGAGTTTTTTGACAAAAACATGAAAAATGAAGTATTTTTCTCATTTTAGAGAAGTATTTTGGTCTTTTTTAGAAAAAATGATAATTGATATTTTTGAAGGTGTTAGACTTCAGTTTTTGATTTTTTGCAAAAAGTACGAAAAATAGAAATTTGTATGTGTTAGTCTTCAATTACGATGTTTTTTGAGAAAAAAATGAAAAATGAAGTATTTTCCTCATTTTAGAGAACTATTTTGGACTCTTTTAGAAAAAATGATAATTGATATTTTTGAAGGAGTTAGACTTCAGTTTTTGATTTTTTCCAAAAAATAGGAAAAATAGAAATTTGTATGTGTTAGTCCTCAATCACGGAGTTTTTTGACAAAAACATGAAAAATGAAGTATTTTGCTCATTTTAGAGAACTATTTTGGTCTTTTTTAGAAAAAATGATAATTGATATTTTTGAAGGTGTCTGACTTCAGTTTTTGATTTTATACAAAAAATAGGAAAAATAGAAATTTGTATGTGTTAGTCTTCAATCCCAGAGTTTTTTGAGAAAAACATGAAAAATGAAGTATTTTTCTCATTTTAGAGAACTATTTTGGTCTTTTTTAGAAAAAATGATAATTGATATTTTTGAAGGTGTTAGACTTCAGTTTTTGATTTTTTGCGAAAAATAGGAAAAATAGAAATTTGTATGTGTTAGTCTTCAATCCCGGAGTTTTTTGAGAAAAACATGAAAAATGAAGCATTTTGCTCATTTTAGAGAACTATTTTGGTCTTTTTTAGAAAAAATGATAATTGATATTTTTGAAGGTGTTAGACTTCAGTTTTTGATTTTATGCAAAAAATAGGAAAAATAGAAATTTGTATGTGTTAGTCTTCAATCCCGGAGTTTTTTGACAAAAACATGAAAAATGAAGTATTTTTCTCATTTTAGAGAACTATTTTGGTCTTTTTTAGAAAAAATGATAATTGATATTTTTGAAGGTGTTAGACTTCAGTTTTTGATTTTTTGCAAAAAGAACGAAAAATAGAAATTTGTATGTGTTAGTCTTCAATTACGAAGTTTTTTGAGAAAAAAATGAAAAATGAAGTATTTTCCTCATTTTAGAGAACTATTTTGGACTCTTTTAGAAAAAATGATAATTGATATTTTTGAAGGAGTTAGACTTCAGTTTTTGATTTTTTCCAAAAAATAGGAAAAATAGAAATTTGTATGTGTTAGTCCTCAATCACGGAGTTTTTTGACAAAAACATGAAAAATGAAGTATTTTGCTCATTTTAGAGAACTATTTTGGTCTTTTTTAGAAAAAATGATAATTGATATTTATGAAGGTGTCTGACTTCAGTTTTTGATTTTATGCAAAAAATAGGAAAAATAGAAATTTGTATGTGTTAGTCTTCAATCCCAGAGTTTTTTGAGAAAAACATGAAAAATGAAGTATTTTTCTCATTTTAGAGAACTATTTTGGTCTTTTTTAGAAAAAATGATAATTGATATTTTTGAAGGTGTTAGACTTCAGTTTTTGATTTTATGCAAAAAATAGGAAAAATAGAAATTTGTATGTGTTAGTCTTCAATCCCGGAGTTTTTTGAGAAAAACATGAAAAATGAAGTATTTTTCTCATTTTAGAGAACTATTTTGGTCTTTTTTAGAAAAAATGATAATTGATATTTTTGAAGGTGTTAGACTTCAGTTTTTGATTTTTTGCGAAAAATAGGAAAAATAGAAATTTGTATGTGTTAGTCTTCAATCCCGGAGTTTTTTGAGAAAAACATGAAAAATGAAGCATTTTGCACATTTTAGAGAACTATTTTGGTCTTTTTTAGAAAAAATGATAATTGATATTTTTGAAGGTGTTAGACTTCAGTTTTTGATTTTTTGCAAAAAGTACGAAAAATAGAAATTTGTATGTGTTAGTCTTCAATTACGAAGTTTTTTGAGAAAAAAATGAAAAATCAAGTATTTTCCTCATTTTAGAGAACTATTTTGGACTCTTTTAGAAAAAATGATAATTGATATTTTTGAAGGAGTTAGACTTCAGTTTTTGATTTTTTCCAAAAAATAGGAAAAATAGAAATTTGTATGTGTTAGTCCTCAATCACGGAGTTTTTTGACAAAAACATGAAAAATGAAGTATTTTGCTCATTTTAGAGAACTATTTTGGTCTTTTTTAGAAAAAATGATAATTGATATTTATGAAGGTGTCTGACTTCAGTTTTTGATTTTATGCAAAAAATAGGAAAAATAGAAATTTGTATGTGTTAGTCTTCAATCCCAGAGTTTTTTGAGAAAAACATGAAAAATGAAGTATTTTTCTCATTTTAGAGAACTATTTTGGTCTTTTTTAGAAAAAATGATAATTGATATTTTTGAAGGTGTTAGACTTCAGTTTTTGATTTTTTGCGAAAAATAGGAAAAATAGAAATTTGTATGTGTTAGTTTTCAATCCCGGAGTTTTTTGAGAAAAACATGAAAAATGAAGCATTTTGCTCATTTTAGAGAACTATTTTGGTCTTTTTTAGAAAAAATGATAATTGATATTTTTGAAGGTTTTAGACTTCAGTTTTTGATTTTATGCAAAAAATAGGAAAAATAGAAATTTGTATGTGTTAGTCTTCAATCCCGGAGTTTTTTGACAAAAACATGAAAAATGAAGTATTTTTCTCATTTTAGAGAACTATTTTGGTCTTTTTTAGAAAAAATGATAATTGATATTTTTGAAGGTGTTAGACTTCAGTTTTTGATTTTTTGCAAAAAGTACGAAAAATAGAAATTTGTATGTGTTAATCTTCAATTACGAAGTTTTTTGAGAAAAAAATGAAAAATGAAGTATTTTCCTCATTTTATAGAACTATTTTGGACTCTTTTAGAAAAAATGATAATTGATATTTTTGAAGGAGTTAGACTTCAGTTTTTGATTTTTTCCAAAAAATAGGAAAAATAGAAATTTGTATGTGTTAGTCCTCAATCACGGAGTTTTTTGACAAAAACATGAAAAATGAAGTATTTTGCTCATTTTAGAGAACTATTTTGGTCTTTTTTAGAAAAAATGATAATTGATATTTATGAAGGTGTCTGACTTCAGTTTTTGATTTTATGCAAAAAATAGGAAAAATAGAAATTTGTATGTGTTAGTCTTCAATCCCAGAGTTTTTTGAGAAAAACATGAAAAATGAAGTATTTTTCTCATTTTAGAGAACTATTTTGGTCTTTTTTAGAAAAAATGATAATTGATATTTTTGAAGGTGTTAGACTTCAGTTTTTGATTTTTTGCGAAAAATAGGAAAAATAGAAATTTGTATGTGTTAGTCTTCAATCCCGGAGTTTTTTGAGAAAAACATGAAAAATGAAGCATTTTGCTCATTTTAGAGAACTATTTTGGTCTTTTTTAGAAAAAATGATAATTGATATTTTTGAAGGTTTTAGACTTCAGTTTTTGATTTTATGCAAAAAATAGGAAAAATAGAAATTTGTATGTGTTAGTCTTCAATCCCGGAGTTTTTTGACAAAAACATGAAAAATGAAGTATTTTTCTCATTTTAGAGAACTATTTTGGTCTTTTTTAGAAAAAATGATAATTGATATTTTTGAAGGTGTTAGACTTCAGTTTTTGATTTTTTGCAAAAAGTACGAAAAATAGAAATTTGTATGTGTTAGTCTTCAATTACGAAGTTTTTTGAGAAAAAAGTAAAAAATGAAGTATTTTCCTCATTTTAGAGAACTATTTTGGACTCTTTTAGAAAAAATGATAATTGATATTTTTGAAGGAGTTAGACTTCAGTTTTTGATTTTTTCCAAAAAATAGGAAAAATAGAAATTTGTATGTGTTAGTCCTCAATCACGGAGTTTTTTGACAAAAACATGAAAAATGAAGTATTTTGCTCATTTTAGAGAACTATTTTGGTCTTTTTTAGAAAAAATGATAATTGATATTTTTGAAGGTGTCTGACTTCAGTTTTTTATTTTATGCAAAAAATAGGAAAAATAGAAATTTCTATGTGTTAGTCTTCAATCCCAGAGTTTTTTGAGAAAAACATGAAAAATGAAGTATTTTTCTCATTTTAGAGAACTATTTTGGTATTTTTTAGAAAAAATGATAATTGATATTTTTGAAGGTGTTAGACTTCAGTTTTTGATTTTTTGCGAAAAATAGGAAAAATAGAAATTTGTATGTGTTAGTCTTCAATCCCGGAGTTTTTTGAGAAAAACATGAAAAATGAAGCATTTTGCTCATTTTAGAGAACTATTTTGGTCTTTTTTAGAAAAAATGATAATTGATATTTTTGAAGGTGTTAGACTTCAGTTTTTGATTTTATGCAAAAAATAGGAAAAATAGAAATTTGTATGTGTTAGTCTTCAATCCCGGAGTTTTTTGACAAAAACATGAAAAATGAAGTACTTTTCTCATTTTAGAGAACTATTTTGGTCTTTTTTAGAAAAAATGATAATTGATATTTTTGAAGGTGTTAGACTTCAGTTTTTGATTTTTTGCAAAAAGTACGAAAAATAGAAATTTGTATGTGTTAGTCTTCAATTACGAAGTTTTTTGAGAAAAAAATGAAAAATGAAGTATTTTCCGCATTTTAGAGAACTATTATGGACTCTTTTAGAAAAAATGATAATTGATATTTTTGAAGGTGTTAGACTTCAGTTTTTGATTTTTTGCAAAAAATAGGAAAAATAGAAATTTGTATGTGTTAGTCTTCAATCACGGAGTTTTTTGACAAAAACATGAAAAATGAAGTATTTTGCTCATTTTAGAGAACTATTTTGGTCTTTTTTAGAAAAAATGATAATTGATATTTTTGAAGGTGTCTGACTTCAGTTTTTGATTTTATGCAAGAAATCGGAAAAATAGAAATTTGTATGTGTTAGTCTTCAATCCGAGAGTTTTTTGAGAAAAACATGAAAAATGAAGTATTTTTCTCATTTTAGAGAACTATTTTGGTCTTTTTTAGAAAAAATGATAATTGATATTTTTGAAGGTGTCTGACTTCAGTTTTTGATTTTATGCAAAAAATAGGAAAAATAGAAATTTGTATGTGTTAGTCTTCAATCCCGGAGTTTTTTGAGAAAAACATGAAAAATGAAGCATTTTGCTCATTTTAGAGAACTATTTTGGTCTTTTTTAGAAAAAATGATAATTGATATTTTTGAAGGTTTTAGACTTCAGTTTTTGATTTTATGCAAAAAATAGGAAAAATAGAAATTTGTATGTGTTAGTCTTCAATCCCGGAGTTTTTTGAGAAAAACATGAAAAATGAAGCATTTTGCTCATTTTAGAGAACTATTTTGGTCTTTTTTAGAAAAAATGATAATTGATATTTTTGAAGGTTTTAGACTTCAGTTTTTGATTTTATGCAAAAAATAGGAAAAATAGAAATTTGTATGTGTTAGTCTTCAATCCCGGAGTTTTTTGACAAAAACATGAAAAATGAAGTATTTTTCTCATTTTAGAGAACTATTTTGGTCTTTTTTAGAAAAAATGATAATTGATATTTTTGAAGGTGTTAGACTTCAGTTTTTGATTTTTTGCAAAAAGTACGAAAAATAGAAATTTGTATGTGTTAGTCTTCAATTACGAAGTTTTTTGAGAAAAAAGTAAAAAATGAAGTATTTTCCTCATTTTAGAGAACTATTTTGGACTCTTTTAGAAAAAATGATAATTGATATTTTTGAAGGAGTTAGACTTCAGTTTTTGATTTTTTCCAAAAAATAGGAAAAATAGAAATTTGTATGTGTTAGTCCTCAATCACGGAGTTTTTTGACAAAAACATGAAAAATGAAGTATTTTGCTCATTTTAGAGAACTATTTTGGTCTTTTTTAGAAAAAATGATAATTGATATTTTTGAAGGTGTCTGACTTCAGTTTTTTATTTTATGCAAAAAATAGGAAAAATAGAAATTTCTATGTGTTAGTCTTCAATCCCAGAGTTTTTTGAGAAAAACATGAAAAATGAAGTATTTTTCTCATTTTAGAGAACTATTTTGGTATTTTTTAGAAAAAATGATAATTGATATTTTTGAAGGTGTTAGACTTCAGTTTTTGATTTTTTGCGAAAAATAGGAAAAATAGAAATTTGTATGTGTTAGTCTTCAATCCCGGAGTTTTTTGAGAAAAACATGAAAAATGAAGCATTTTGCTCATTTTAGAGAACTATTTTGGTCTTTTTTAGAAAAAATGATAATTGATATTTTTGAAGGTGTTAGACTTCAGTTTTTGATTTTATGCAAAAAATAGGAAAAATAGAAATTTGTATGTGTTAGTCTTCAATCCCGGAGTTTTTTGACAAAAACATGAAAAATGAAGTACTTTTCTCATTTTAGAGAACTATTTTGGTCTTTTTTAGAAAAAATGATAATTGATATTTTTGAAGGTGTTAGACTTCAGTTTTTGATTTTTTGCAAAAAGTACGAAAAATAGAAATTTGTATGTGTTAGTCTTCAATTACGAAGTTTTTTTAGAAAAAAATGAAAAATGAAGTATTTTCCGCATTTTAGAGAACTATTATGGACTCTTTTAGAAAAAATGATAATTGATATTTTTGAAGGTGTTAGACTTCAGTTTTTGATTTTTTGCAAAAAATAGGAAAAATAGAAATTTGTATGTGTTAGTCTTCAATCACGGAGTTTTTTGACAAAAACATGAAAAATGAAGTATTTTGCTCATTTTAGAGAACTATTTTGGTCTTTTTTAGAAAAAATGATAATTGATATTTTTGAAGGTGTCTGACTTCAGTTTTTGATTTTATGCAAGAAATCGGAAAAATAGAAATTTGTATGTGTTAGTCTTCAATCCGAGAGTTTTTTGAGAAAAACATGAAAAATGAAGTATTTTTCTCATTTTAGAGAACTATTTTGGTCTTTTTTAGAAAAAATGATAATTGATATTTTTGAAGGTGTCTGACTTCAGTTTTTGATTTTATGCAAAAAATAGGAAAAATAGAAATTTGTATGTGTTAGTCTTCAATCCCGGAGTTTTTTGAGAAAAACATGAAAAATGAAGCATTTTGCTCATTTTAGAGAACTATTTTGGTCTTTTTTAGAAAAAATGATAATTGATATTTTTGAAGGTTTTAGACTTCAGTTTTTGATTTTATGCAAAAAATAGGAAAAATAGAAATTTGTATGTGTTAGTCTTCAATCCCGGAGTTTTTTGACAAAAACATGAAAAATGAAGTATTTTTCTCATTTTAGAGAACTATTTTGGTCTTTTTTAGAAAAAATGATAATTGATATTTTTGAAGGTGTTAGACTTCAGTTTTTGATTTTTTGCAAAAAGTACGAAAAATAGAAATTTGTATGTGTTAGTCTTCAATTACGAAGTTTTTTGAGAAAAAAATGAAAAATGAAGTATTTTCCTCATTTTAGAGAACTATTTTGGACTCTTTTAGAAAAAATGATAATTGATATTTTTGAAGGAGTTAGACTTCAGTTTTTGATTTTTTCCAAAAAATAGGAAAAATAGAAATTTGTATGTGTTAGTCCTCAATCACGGAGTTTTTTGACAAAAACATGAAAAATGAAGTATTTTGCTCATTTTAGAGAACTATTTTGGTCTTTTTTAGAAAAAATGATAATTGATATTTTTGAAGGTGTCTGACTTCAGTTTTTGATTTTATACAAAAAATAGGAAAAATAGAAATTTGTATGTGTTAGTCTTCAATCCCAGAGTTTTTTGAGAAAAACATGAAAAATGAAGTATTTTTCTCATTTTAGAGAACTATTTTGGTCTTTTTTAGAAAAAATGATAATTGATATTTTTGAAGGTGTTAGACTTCAGTTTTTGATTTTTTGCGAAAAATAGGAAAAATAGAAATTTGTATGTGTTAGTCTTCAATCCCGGAGTTTTTTGAGAAAAACATGAAAAATGAAGCTATTTGCTCATTTTAGAGAACTATTTTGGTCTTTTTTAGAAAAAATGATAATTGATATTTTTGAAGGTGTTAGACTTCAGTTTTTGATTTTATGCATAAAATAGGAAAAATAGAAATATGTATGTGTTAGTCTTCAATCCCGGAGTTTTTTGAGAAAAACATGAAAAATGAAGTATTTTTCTCATTTTAGAGAACTATTTTGGTCTTTTTTAGAAAAAATGATAATTGATATTTTTGAAGGTGTTAGACTTCAGTTTTTGATTTTTTGCGAAAAATAGGAAAAATAGAAATTTGTATGTGTTAGTCTTCAATCCCGGAGTTTTTTGAGAAAAACATGAAAAATGAAGCATTTTGCTCATTTTAGAGAACTATTTTGGTCTTTTTTAGAAAAAATGATAATTGATATTTTTGAAGGTGTTAGACTTCAGTTTTTGATTTTTTGCAAAAAGTACGAAAAATAGAAATTTGTATGTGTTAGTCTTCAATTACGAAGTTTTTTGAGAAAAAAATGAAAAATCAAGTATTTTCCTCATTTTAGAGAACTATTTTGGACTCTTTTAGAAAAAATGATAATTGATATTTTTGAAGGAGTTAGACTTCAGTTTTTGATTTTTTCCAAAAAATAGGAAAAATAGAAATTTGTATGTGTTAGTCCTCAATCACGGAGTTTTTTGACAAAAACATGAAAAATGAAGTATTTTGCTCATTTTAGAGAACTATTTTGGTCTTTTTTAGAAAAAATGATAATTGATATTTATGAAGGTGTCTGACTTCAGTTTTTGATTTTATGCAAAAAATAGGAAAAATAGAAATTTGTATGTGTTAGTCTTCAATCCCAGAGTTTTTTGAGAAAAACATGAAAAATGAAGTATTTTTCTCATTTTAGAGAACTATTTTGGTCTTTTTTAGAAAAAATGATAATTGATATTTTTGAAGGTGTTAGACTTCAGTTTTTGATTTTTTGCGAAAAATAGGAAAAATAGAAATTTGTATGTGTTAGTCTTCAATCCCGGAGTTTTTTGAGAAAAACATGAAAAATGAAGCATTTTGCTCATTTTAGAGAACTATTTTGGTCTTTTTTAGAAAAAATGATAATTGATATTTTTGAAGGTTTTAGACTTCAGTTTTTGATTTTATGCAAAAAATAGGAAAAATAGAAATTTTTATGTGTTAGTCTTCAATCCCGGAGTTTTTTGACAAAAACATGAAAAATGAAGTATTTTTCTCATTTTAGAGAACTATTTTGGTCTTTTTTAGAAAAAATGATAATTGATATTTTTGAAGGTGTTAGACTTCAGTTTTTGATTTTTTGCAAAAAGTACGAAAAATAGAAATTTGTATGTGTTAAACTTCAATTACGAAGTTTTTTGAGAAAAAAATGAAAAATGAAGTATTTTCCTCATTTTATAGAACTATTTTGGACTCTTTTAGAAAAAATGATAATTGATATTTTTGAAGGAGTTAGACTTCAGTTTTTGATTTTTTCCAAAAAATAGGAAAAATAGAAATTTGTATGTGTTAGTCCTCAATCACGGAGTTTTTTGACAAAAACATGAAAAATGAAGTATTTTGCTCATTTTAGAGAACTATTTTGGTCTTTTTTAGAAAAAATGATAATTGATATTTATGAAGGTGTCTGACTTCAGTTTTTGATTTTATGCAAAAAATAGGAAAAATAGAAATTTGTATGTGTTAGTCTTCAATCCCAGAGTTTTTTGAGAAAAACATGAAAAATGAAGTATTTTTCTCATTTTAGAGAACTATTTTGGTCTTTTTTAGAAAAAATGATAATTGATATTTTTGAAGGTGTTAGACTTCAGTTTTTGATTTTTTGCGAAAAATAGGAAAAATAGAAATTTGTATGTGTTAGTCTTCAATCCCGGAGTTTTTTGAGAAAAACATGAAAAATGAAGCATTTTGCTCATTTTAGAGAACTATTTTGGTCTTTTTTAGAAAAAATGATAATTGATATTTTTGAAGGTTTTAGACTTCAGTTTTTGATTTTATGCAAAAAATAGGAAAAATAGAAATTTGTATGTGTTAGTCTTCAATCCCGGAGTTTTTTGACAAAAACATGAAAAATGAAGTATTTTTCTCATTTTAGAGAACTATTTTGGTCTTTTTTAGAAAAAATGATAATTGATATTTTTGAAGGTGTTAGACTTCAGTTTTTGATTTTTTGCAAAAAGTACGAAAAATAGAAATTTGTATGTGTTAGTCTTCAATTACGAAGTTTTTTGAGAAAAAAGTAAAAAATGAAGTATTTTCCTCATTTTAGAGAACTATTTTGGACTCTTTTAGAAAAAATGATAATTGATATTTTTGAAGGAGTTAGACTTCAGTTTTTGATTTTTTCCAAAAAATAGGAAAAATAGAAATTTGTATGTGTTAGTCCTCAATCACGGAGTTTTTTGACAAAAACATGAAAAATGAAGTATTTTGCTCATTTTAGAGAACTATTTTGGTCTTTTTTAGAAAAAATGATAATTGATATTTTTGAAGGTGTCTGACTTCAGTTTTTTATTTTATGCAAAAAATAGGAAAAATAGAAATTTCTATGTGTTAGTCTTCAATCCCAGAGTTTTTTGAGAAAAACATGAAAAATGAAGTATTTTTCTCATTTTAGAGAACTATTTTGGTCTTTTTTAGAAAAAATGATAATTGATATTTTTGAAGGTGTTAGACTTCAGTTTTTGATTTTTTGCGAAAAATAGGAAAAATAGAAATTTGTATGTGTTAGTCTTCAATCCCGGAGTTTTTTGAGAAAAACATGAAAAATGAAGCATTTTGCTCATTTTAGAGAACTATTTTGGTCTTTTTTAGAAAAAATGATAATTGATATTTTTGAAGGTGTTAGACTTCAGTTTTTGATTTTATGCAAAAAATAGGAAAAATAGAAATTTGTATGTGTTAGTCTTCAATCCCGGAGTTTTTTGACAAAAACATGAAAAATGAAGTACTTTTCTCATTTTAGAGAACTATTTTGGTCTTTTTTAGAAAAAATGATAATTGATATTTTTGAAGGTGTTAGACTTCAGTTTTTGATTTTTTGCAAAAAGTACGAAAAATAGAAATTTGTATGTGTTAGTCTTCAATTACGAAGTTTTTTGAGAAAAAAATGAAAAATGAAGTATTTTCCGCATTTTAGAGAACTATTATGGACTCTTTTAGAAAAAATGATAATTGATATTTTTGAAGGTGTTAGACTTCAGTTTTTGATTTTTTGCAAAAAATAGGAAAAATAGAAATTTGTATGTGTTAGTCTTCAATCACGGAGTTTTTTGACAAAAACATGAAAAATGAAGTATTTTGCTCATTTTAGAGAACTATTTTGGTCTTTTTTAGAAAAAATGATAATTGATATTTTTGAAGGTGTCTGACTTCAGTTTTTGATTTTATGCAAGAAATCGGAAAAATAGAAATTTGTATGTGTTAGTCTTCAATCCGAGAGTTTTTTGAGAAAAACATGAAAAATGAAGTATTTTTCTCATTTTAGAGAACTATTTTGGTCTTTTTTAGAAAAAATGATAATTGATATTTTTGAAGGTGTCTGACTTCAGTTTTTGATTTTATGCAAAAAATAGGAAAAATAGAAATTTGTATGTGTTAGTCTTCAATCACGGAGTTTTTTGACAAAAACATGAAAAATGAAGTATTTTGCTCATTTTAGAGAACTATTTTGGTCTTTTTTAGAAAAAATGATAATTGATATTTTTGAAGGTGTTAGACTTCAGTTTTTGATTTTTTGCAAAAAATAGGAAAAATAGAAATTTGTATGTGTTAGTCTTCAATCACGGAGTTTTTTGACAAAAACATGAAAAATGAAGTATTTTGCTCATTTTAGAGAACTATTTTGGTCTTTTTTAGAAAAAATGATAATTGATATTTTTGAAGGTGTCTGACTTCAGTTTTTGGTTTTATGCTAGAAATCGGAAAAATAGAAATTTGTATGTGTTAGTCTTCAATCCGAGAGTTTTTTGAGAAAAACATGAAAAATGTAGTATTTTTCTCATTTTAGAGAACTATTTTGGTCTTTTTTAGAAAAAATGATAATTGATATTTTTGAAGGTGTTAGACTTCAGCTTTTTATTTTTTGCGAAAAATAGGAAAAATAGAAATTTGTATGTGTTAGTCTTCAATCCCGGAGTTTTTTGAGAAAAACATGAAAAATGAAGCATTTTGTTCATTTTAGAGAACTATTTTGGTCTTTTTTAGAAAAAATGATAATTGATATTTTTGAAGGTGTTAGACTTCAGTTTTTGATTTTATGCAAAAAATAGGAAAAATAGAAATTTGTATGTGTTAGTCTTCAATCCCGGAGTTTTTTGACAAAAACATGAAAAATGAAGTATTTTTCTCATTTTAGAGAACTATTTTGGTCTTTTTTAGAAAAAATGATAATTGATATTTTTGAAGGTGTTAGACTTCAGTTTTTGATTTTTTGCCAAAAGTACGAAAAATAGAAATTTGTATGTGTTAGTCTTCAATTACGAAGTTTTTTGAGAAAAAAATGAAAAATGAAGTATTTTCCTCATTTTAGAGAACTATTTTGGACTCTTTTAGAAAAAATGATAATTGATATTTTTGAAGGAGTTAGACTTCAGTTTTTGATTTTATGCAAAAAATAGGAAAAATAGAAATTTGTATGTGTTAGTCTTCAATCCCTGAGTTTTTTGAGAAAAACATGAAAAATGAAGTATTTTGCTCATTTTAGAGAACTATTTTGGTCTTTTTTAGAAAAAATGATAATTGATATTTTTGAAGGTGTTAGACTTCAGTTTTTGATTTTTTGCAAAAAATAGGAAAAATAGAAATTTGTATGTGTTAGTCTTCAATCCTGGAGTTTTTTGAGAAAAACATGAAAAATGAAGTATTTTGCTCATTTTAGAGAACTATTTTGGTCTTTTTTAGAAAAAATGATAATTGATATTTTTGAAGGTGTTAGACTTCAGTTTTTGATTTTATGCAAAAAATAGGAAAAATAGAAATTTGTATGTGTTAGTCTTCAATCCCAGAGTTTTTGGAGAAAAACATGAAAAATGAAGTATTTTGCTCATTTTAGAGAACTATTTTGGTCTTTTTTAGAAAAAATGATAATTGATATTTTTGAAGGTGTTAGACTTCAGTTTTTGATTTTTTGCAAAAAATAGGAAAAATAGAAATTTGTATGTGTTAGTCTTCAATCCTGGAGTTTTTTGAGAAAAACATGAAAAATGAAGTATTTTGCTCATTTTAGAGAACTATTTTGGTCTTTTTTAGAAAAAATGATAATTGATATTTTTGAAGGTGTTAGACTTCAGTTTTTGATTTTATGCAAAAAATAGGAAAAATAGAAATTTGTATGTGTTAGTCTTCAATCCCGGAGTTTTTTGACAAAAACATGAAAAATGAAGTATTTTGCTCATTCTAGAGAACTATTTTGGTCTTTTTTAGAAAAAATGATAATTGATATTTTTGAAGGTGTTAGACTTCAGTTTTTGATTTTTTGCAAAAAGTTGGAAAAATAGAAATTTGTATGTGTTAGTCTTCAATTACGAAGTTTTTTGAGAAAAAAATGAAAAATGAAGTATTTTGCTCATTTTAGAGAACTATTTTGGACTCTTTTAGAAAAAATGATAATTGATATTTTTGAAGGTGTTTGACTTCAGTTTTTGATTTTTTGCAAAAAATAGGAAAAATAGAACTTTGTATGTGTTAGTCTTCAATCCCGGAGTTTTTTGACAAAAACATGAAAAATGAAGTATTTTGCACATTTTAGAGAACTATTTTGGTCCTTTTTAGAAAAAATGATAATTGATATTTTTGAAGGTGTTAGACTTCAGTTTTTTATTTTCTGCAAAAAATTGGAAAAATTGAAATTTGTATGTGTTAGTCTTCATTCACGGAATTTTTTAAGAAAAACATGAAAAATGAAGTATTTTGCTCATTTTAGAGAACTATTTTGGTCTTTTTTAGAAAAAATGATAATTGATATTTTTGAAGGTGTTAGACTTCAGTTTTTGATTTTATGCAAAAAATAGGAAAAATAGAAATTTGTATGTGTTAGTCTTAAATCCAGGAGTTTTTTGAGAAAAACATGAAAAATGAAGTATTTTGCTCATTTTCGAGAACTATTTTGGTCTTTTTTAGAAAAAATGATAATTGATATTTTTGAAGGTGTTTGACTTCAGTTTTTGATTTTTTGCAAAAAATAAGAAAAATAGAAATTTGTATGTGTTAGTCTTCAATCACGAAGTTTTTTGAGAAAAAAATGAAAAATGAAGTATTTTCCGCATTTTAGAGAACTATTTTGGACTCTTTTAGAAAAAATGATAATTGATATTTTTGAAGGTGTTAGCCTTCAGTTTTTGATTTTTTGCAAAAAATAGGAAAAATAGAAATTTGTATGTGTTAGTCTTCAATCACGGAGTTTTTTGACAAAAACATGAAAAAAGGAAGTATTTTGCTCATTTTAGAGAACTATTTTGGTCTTTTTTAGAAAAAATGATAATTGATATTTTTGAAGGTGTCTGACTTCAGTTTTTGATTTTATGCAAAAAATAGGAAAAATAGAAATTTGTATGTGTTAGTCTTCAATCCCAGAGTTTTTTGAGAAAAACATGAAAAATGAAGTATTTTTCTCATTTTAGAGAACTATTTTGGTCTTTTTTAGAAAAAATGATAATTGATATTTTTGAAGGTGTTAGACTTCAGTTTTTGAATTTTTGCAAAAAGTACGAAAAATAGAAATTTGTATGTGTTAGTCTTCAATTACGAAGTTTTTTGAGAAAAAAATGAAAAATGAAGTATTTTCCTCATTTTAGAGAACTATTTTGGACTCTTTTAGAAAAAATGATAATTGATATTTTTGAAGGAGTTAGACTTCAGTTTTTGATTTTTTCCAAAAAATAGGAAAAATAGAAATTTGTATGTGTTAGTCCTCAATCACGGAGTTTTTTGACAAAAACATGAAAAATGAAGTATTTTGCTCATTTTAGAGAACTATTTCGGTCTTTTTTAGAAAAAATGATAATTGATATTTTTGAAGGTGTTAGACTTCAGTTTTTGATTTTATGCAAAAAATAGGAAAAATAGAAATTTGTATGTGTTAGTCTTCAATCCCGGAGTTTTTTGACAAAAACATGAAAAATGAAGTATTTTTCTCATTTTAGAGAACTATTTTGGTCTTTTTTAGAAAAAATGATAATTGATATTTTTGAAGGTGTTAGACTTCAGTTTTTGATTTTTTGCAAAAAGTACGAAAAATATAAATTTGTATGTGTTAGTCTTCAATTACGAAGTTTTTTGAGAAAAAAATGAAAAATGAAGTATTTTCCTCATTTTAGAGAACTATTTTGGACTCTTTTAGAAAAAATGATAATTGATATTTTTGAAGGAGTTAGACTTCAGTTTTTGATTTTTTCCAAAAAATAGGAAAAATAGAAATTTGTATGTGTTAGTCCTCAATCACGGAGTTTTTTGACAAAAACATGAAAAATGAAGTATTTTGCTCATTTTAGAGAACTATTTCGGTCTTTTTTAGAAAAAATGATAATTGATATTTTTGAAGGTGTTAGACTTCAGTTTTTGATTTTATGCAAAAAATAGGAAAAATAGAAATTTGTATGTGTTAGTCTTCAATCCCGGAGTTTTTTGAGAAAAACATGAAAAATGAAGTATTTTGCTCATTTTAGAGAACTATTTTCGTCTTTTTTAGAAAAAATGATAATTGATATTTTTGAAGGTGTGAGACTTCAGTTTTTGATTTAATGCAAAAAATAGGAAAAATAGAAATTTGTATGTGTTAGTCTTCAATCCCGGAGTTTTTTGACAAAAACATGAAAAATGAAGTATTTTGCTCATTTTAGAGAACTATTTTGGTCTTTTTTAGAAAAAATGATAATTGATATTTTTGATGGTGTTAGACTTCAGTTTTTGATTTTTTGCGAAAAATAGGAAAAATAGAAATTTGTATGTGTTAGTCTTCAATCCCGAAGTTTTTTGAGAAAAACATGAAAAATGAAGCATTTTGCTCATTTTAGAGAACTATTTTGGTCTTTTTTAGAAAAAATGATAATTGATATTTTTGAAGGTGTTAGACTTCAGTTTTTGATTTTATGCAAAAAATAGGAAAAATAGAAATTTGTATGTGTTAGTCTTCAATCCCAGAGTTTTTTGAGAAAAACATGAAAAATGAAGTATTTTGCTCATTTTAGAGAACTATTTTGGTCTTTTTTAGAAAAAATGATAATTGATATTTTTGAAGGTGTTAGACTTCAGTTTTTGATTTTTTGCAAAAAATAGGAAAAATAGAAATTTGTATGTGTTAGTCTTCAATCCTGGAGTTTTTTGAGAAAAACATGAAAAATGAAGTATTTTGCTCATTTTAGAGAACTATTTTGGTATTTTTTAGAAAAAATGATAATTGATATTTTTGAAGGTGTTAGACTTCAGTTTTTGATTTTATGCAAAAAATAGGAAAAATAGAAATTTGTATGTGTTAGTCTTCAATCCCGGAGTTTTTTGACAAAAACATGAAAAATGAAGTATTTTGCTCATTCTAGAGAACTATTTTGGTCTTTTTTAGAAAAAATGATAATTGATATTTTTGAAGGTGTTAGACTTCAGTTTTTGATTTTTTGCAAAAAGTTGGAAAAATAGAAATTTGTATGTGTTAGTCTTCAATTACGAAGTTTTTTGAGAAAAAAATGAAAAATGAAGTATTTTGCTCATTTTAGAGAACTATTTTGGACTCTTTTAGAAAAAATGATAATTGATATTTTTGAAGGTGTTTGACTTCAGTTTTTGATTTTTTGCAAAAAATAGGAAAAATAGAACTTTGTATGTGTTAGTCTTCAATCCCGGAGTTTTTTGACAAAAACATGAAAAATGAAGTATTTTGCACATTTTAGAGAACTATTTTGGTCCTTTTTAGAAAAAATGATAATTGATATTTTTGAAGGTCTTAGACTTCAGTTTTTTATTTTCTGCAAAAAATTGGAAAAATTGAAATTTGTATGTGTTAGTCTTCATTCACGGAATTTTTTAAGAAAAACATGAAAAATGAAGTATTTTGCTCATTTTAGAGAACTATTTTGGTCTTTTTTAGAAAAAATGATAATTGATATTTTTGAAGGTGTTAGACTTCAGTTTTTGATTTTATGCAAAAAATAGGAAAAATAGAAATTTGTATGTGTTAGTATTAAATCCAGGAGTTTTTTGAGAAAAACATGAAAAATGAAGTATTTTGCTCATTTTCGAGAACTATTTTGGTCTTTTTTAGAAAAAATGATAATTGATATTTTTGAAGGTGTTTGACTTCAGTTTTTGATTTTTTGCAAAAAATAAGAAAAATAGAAATTTGTATGTGTTAGTCTTCAATCACGAAGTTTTTTGAGAAAAAAATGAAAAATGAAGTATTTTCCGCATTTTAGAGAACTATTTTGGACTCTTTTAGAAAAAATGATAATTGATATTTTTGAAGGTGTTAGCCTTCAGTTTTTGATTTTTTGCAAAAAATAGGAAAAATAGAAATTTGTATGTGTTAGTCTTCAATCACGGAGTTTTTTGACAAAAACATGAAAAAAGGAAGTATTTTGCTCATTTTAGAGAACTATTTTGGTGTTTTTTAGAAAAAATGATAATTGATATTTTTGAAGGTGTCTGACTTCAGTTTTTGATTTTATGCAAAAAATAGGAAAAATAGAAATTTGTATGTGTTAGTCTTCAATCCTGGAGTTTTTTGAGAAAAACATGAAAAATGAAGTATTTTTCTCATTTTAGAGAACTATTTTGGTCTTTTTTAGAAAAAATGATAATTGATATTTTTGAAGGTGTTAGACTTCAGTTTTTGATTTTATGCAAAAAATAGGAAAAATAGAAATTTGTATGTGTTAGTCTTCAATCCCGGAGTTTTTTGACAAAAACATGAAAAATGAAGTATTTTGCTCATTCTAGAGAACTATTTTGGTCTTTTTTAGAAAAAATGATAATTGATATTTTTGAAGGTGTTAGACTTCAGTTTTTGATTTTTTGCAAAAAGTTGGAAAAATAGAAATTTGTATGTGTTAGTCTTCAATTACGAAGTTTTTTGAGAAAAAAATGAAAAATGAAGTATTTTGCTCATTTTAGAGAACTATTTTGGACTCTTTTAGAAAAAATGATAATTGATATTTTTGAAGGTGTTAGACTTCTGTTTTTGATTTTTCGCGAAAAATAGGAAAAATAGAAATTTTTATGTGTTAGTCTTCAATCCCGGAGTTTGAAAAACATGAAAAATGAAGCATTTTGCTCATTTTAGAGAACTATTTTGGTCTTTTTTAGAAAAAATGATAATTGATATTTTTGAAGGTGTTAGACTTCAGTTTTTGATTTTATGCAAAAAATAGGAAAAATAGAAATTTGTATGTGTTAGTCTTCAATCCCGGAGTTTTTTGACAAAAACATGAAAAATGAAGTATTTTTCTCATTTTAGAGAACTATTTTGGTCTTTTTTAGAAAAAATGATAATTGATATTTTTGAAGGTGTTAGACTTCAGTTTTTGAATTTTTGCAAAAAGTACGAAAAATAGAAATTTGTATGTGTTAGTCTTCAATTACGAAGTTTTTTGAGAAAAAAATGAAAAATGAAGTATTTTCCGCATTTTAGAGAACTATTTTGGACTCTTTTAGAAAAAATGATAATTGATATTTTTGAAGGTGTTAGCCTTCAGTTTTTGATTTTTTGCAAAAAATAGGAAAAATAGAAATTTGTATGTGTTAGTCTTCAATCACGGAGTTTTTTGACAAAAACATGAAAAAAGGAAGTATTTTGCTCATTTTAGAGAACTATTTTGGTCTTTTTTAGAAAAAATGATAATTGATATTTTTGAAGGTGTCTGACTTCAGTTTTTGATTTTATGCAAAAAATAGGAAAAATAGAAATTTGTATGTGTTAGTCTTCAATCCCAGAGTTTTTTGAGAAAAACATGAAAAATGAAGTATTTTTCTCATTTTAGAGAACTATTTTGGTCTTTTTTAGAAAAAATGATAATTGATATTTTTGAAGGTGTTAGACTTCAGTTTTTGATTTTTTGCAAAAAGTACGAAAAATAGAAATTTGTATGTGTTAGTCTTCAATTACGAAGTTTTTTGAGAAAAAAATGAAAAATGAAGTATTTTCCTCATTTTAGAGAACTATTTTGGACTCTTTTAGAAAAAATGATAATTGATATTTTTGAAGGAGTTAGACTTCAGTTTTTGATTTTTTCCAAAAAATAGGAAAAATAGAAATTTGTATGTGTTAGTCCTCAATCACGGAGTTTTTTGACAAAAACATGAAAAATGAAGTATTTTGCTCATTTTAGAGAACTATTTCGGTCTTTTTTAGAAAAAATGATAATTGATATTTTTGAAGGTGTTAGACTTCAGTTTTTGATTTTATGCAAAAAATAGGAAAAATAGAAATTTGTATGTGTTAGTCTTCAATCCCGGAGTTTTTTGAGAAAAACATGAAAAATGAAGTATTTTGCTCATTTTAGAGAACTATTTTCGTCTTTTTTAGAAAAAATGATAATTGATATTTTTGAAGGTGTGAGACTTCAGTTTTTGATTTAATGCAAAAAATAGGAAAAATAGAAATTTGTATGTGTTAGTCTTCAATCCCGGAGTTTTTTGACAAAAACATGAAAAATGAAGTATTTTGCTCATTTTAGAGAACTATTTTGGTCTTTTTTAGAAAAAATGATAATTGATATTTTTGATGGTGTTAGACTTCAGTTTTTGATTTTTTGCGAAAAATAGGAAAAATAGAAATTTGTATGTGTTAGTCTTCAATCCCGGAGTTTTTTGAGAAAAACATGAAAAATGAAGCATTTTGCTCATTTTAGAGAACTATTTTGGTCTTTTTTAGAAAAAATGATAATTGATATTTTTGAAGGTGTTAGACTTCAGTTTTTGATTTTATGCAAAAAATAGGAAAAATAGAAATTTGTATGTGTTAGTCTTCAATCCCAGAGTTTTTTGAGAAAAACATGAAAAATGAAGTATTTTGCTCATTTTAGAGAACTATTTTGGTCTTTTTTAGAAAAAATGATAATTGATATTTTTGAAGGTGTTAGACTTCAGTTTTTGATTTTTTGCAAAAAATAGGAAAAATAGAAATTTGTATGTGTTAGTCTTCAATCCTGGAGTTTTTTGAGAAAAACATGAAAAATGAAGTATTTTGCTCATTTTAGAGAACTATTTTGGTCTTTTTTAGAAAAAATGATAATTGATATTTTTGAAGGTGTCTGACTTCAGTTTTTGATTTTATGCAAGAAATCGGAAAAATAGAAATTTGTATGTGTTAGTCTTCAATCCGAGAGTTTTTTGAGAAAAACATTAAAAATGAAGTATTTTTCTCATTTTAGAGAACTATTTTGGTCTTTTTTAGAAAAAATGATAATTGATATTTTTGAAGGTGTCTGACTTCAGTTTTTGATTTTATGCAAAAAATAGGAAAAATAGAAATTTGTATGTGTTAGTCTTCAATCACGGAGTTTTTTGACAAAAACATGAAAAATGAAGTATTTTGCTCATTTTAGAGAACTATTTTGGTCTTTTTTAGAAAAAATGATAATTGATATTTTTGAAGGTGTTAGACTTCAGTTTTTGATTTTTTGCAAAAAATAGGAAAAATAGAAATTTGTATGTGTTAGTCTTCAATCACGGAGTTTTTTGACAAAAACATGAAAAATGAAGTATTTTGCTCATTTTAGAGAACTATTTTGGTCTTTTTTAGAAAAAATGATAATTGATATTTTTGAAGGTGTCTGACTTCAGTTTTTGATTTTATGCTAGAAATCGGAAAAATAGAAATTTGTATGTGTTAGTCTTCAATCCGAGAGTTTTTTGAGAAAAACATGAAAAATGTAGTATTTTTCTCATTTTAGAGAACTATTTTGGTCTTTTTTAGAAAAAATGATAATTGATATTTTTGAAGGTGTTAGACTTCAGTTTTTTATTTTTTGCGAAAAATAGGAAAAATAGAAATTTGTATGTGTTAGTCTTCAATCCCGGAGTTTTTTGAGAAAAACATGAAAAATGAAGCATTTTGTTCATTTTAGAGAACTATTTTGGTCTTTTTTAGAAAAAATGATAATTGATATTTTTGAAGGTGTTAGACTTCAGTTTTTGATTTTATGCAAAAAATAGGAAAAATAGAAATTTGTATGTGTTAGTCTTCAATCCCGGAGTTTTTTGACAAAAACATGAAAAATGAAGTATTTTTCTCATTTTAGAGAACTATTTTGGTCTTTTTTAGAAAAAATGATAATTGATATTTTTGAAGGTGTTAGACTTCAGTTTTTGATTTTTTGCCAAAAGTACGAAAAATAGAAATTTGTATGTGTTAGTCTTCAATTACGAAGTTTTTTGAGAAAAAAATGAAAAATGAAGTATTTTCCTCATTTTAGAGAACTATTTTGGACTCTTTTAGAAAAAATGATAATTGATATTTTTGAAGGAGTTAGACTTCAGTTTTTGATTTTATGCAAAAAATAGGAAAAATAGAAATTTGTATGTGTTAGTCTTCAATCCCTGAGTTTTTTGAGAAAAACATGAAAAATGAAGTATTTTGCTCATTTTAGAGAACTATTTTGGTCTTTTTTAGAAAAAATGATAATTGATATTTTTGAAGGTGTTAGACTTCAGTTTTTGATTTTTTGCAAAAAATAGGAAAAATAGAAATTTGTATGTGTTAGTCTTCAATCCTGGAGTTTTTTGAGAAAAACATGAAAAATGAAGTATTTTGCTCATTTTAGAGAACTATTTTGGTCTTTTTTAGAAAAAATGATAATTGATATTTTTGAAGGTGTTAGACTTCAGTTTTTGATTTTATGCAAAAAATAGGAAAAATAGAAATTTGTATGTGTTAGTCTTCAATCCCAGAGTTTTTGGAGAAAAACATGAAAAATGAAGTATTTTGCTCATTTTAGAGAACTATTTTGGTCTTTTTTAGAAAAAATGATAATTGATATTTTTGAAGGTGTTAGACTTCAGTTTTTGATTTTTTGCAAAAAATAGGAAAAATAGAAATTTGTATGTGTTAGTCTTCAATCCTGGAGTTTTTTGAGAAAAACATGAAAAATGAAGTATTTTGCTCATTTTAGAGAACTATTTTGGTCTTTTTTAGAAAAAATGATAATTGATATTTTTGAAGGTGTTAGACTTCAGTTTTTGATTTTATGCAAAAAATAGGAAAAATAGAAATTTGTATGTGTTAGTCTTCAATCCCGGAGTTTTTTGACAAAAACATGAAAAATGAAGTATTTTGCTCATTCTAGAGAACTATTTTGGTCTTTTTTAGAAAAAATGATAATTGATATTTTTGAAGGTGTTAGACTTCAGTTTTTGATTTTTTGCAAAAAGTTGGAAAAATAGAAATTTGTATGTGTTAGTCTTCAATTACGAAGTTTTTTAAGAAAAAAATGAAAAATGAAGTATTTTGCTCATTTTAGAGAACTATTTTGGACTCTTTTAGAAAAAATGATAATTGATATTTTTGAAGGTGTTTGACTTCAGTTTTTGATTTTTTGCAAAAAATAGGAAAAATAGAACTTTGTATGTGTTAGTCTTCAATCCCGGAGTTTTTTGACAAAAACATGAAAAATGAAGTATTTTGCACATTTTAGAGAACTATTTTGGTCCTTTTTAGAAAAAATGATAATTGATATTTTTGAAGGTGTTAGACTTCAGTTTTTTATTTTCTGCAAAAAATTGGAAAAATTGAAATTTGTATGTGTTAGTCTTCATTCACGGAATTTTTTAAGAAAAACATGAAAAATGAAGTATTTTGCTCATTTTAGAGAACTATTTTGGTCTTTTTTAGAAAAAATGATAATTGATATTTTTGAAGGTGTTAGACTTCAGTTTTTGATTTTATGCAAAAAATAGGAAAAATAGAAATTTGTATGTGTTAGTCTTAAATCCAGGAGTTTTTTGAGAAAAACATGAAAAATGAAGTATTTTGCTCATTTTCGAGAACTATTTTGGTCTTTTTTAGAAAAAATGATAATTGATATTTTTGAAGGTGTTTGACTTCAGTTTTTGATTTTTTGCAAAAAATAAGAAAAATAGAAATTTGTATGTGTTAGTCTTCAATCACGAAGTTTTTTGAGAAAAAAATGAAAAATGAAGTATTTTCCGCATTTTAGAGAACTATTTTGGACTCTTTTAGAAAAAATGATAATTGATATTTTTGAAGGTGTTAGCCTTCAGTTTTTGATTTTTTGCAAAAAATAGGAAAAATAGAAATTTGTATGTGTTAGTCTTCAATCACGGAGTTTTTTGACAAAAACATGAAAAAAGGAAGTATTTTGCTCATTTTAGAGAACTATTTTGGTCTTTTTTAGAAAAAATGATAATTGATATTTTTGAAGGTGTCTGACTTCAGTTTTTGATTTTATGCAAAAAATAGGAAAAATAGAAATTTGTATGTGTTAGTCTTCAATCCCAGAGTTTTTTGAGAAAAACATGAAAAATGAAGTATTTTTCTCATTTTAGAGAACTATTTTGGTCTTTTTTAGAAAAAATGATAATTGATATTTTTGAAGGTGTTAGACTTCAGTTTTTGAATTTTTGCAAAAAGTACGAAAAATAGAAATTTGTATGTGTTAGTCTTCAATTACGAAGTTTTTTGAGAAAAAAATGAAAAATGAAGTATTTTCCTCATTTTAGAGAACTATTTTGGACTCTTTTAGAAAAAATGATAATTGATATTTTTGAAGGAGTTAGACTTCAGTTTTTGATTTTTTCCAAAAAATAGGAAAAATAGAAATTTGTATGTGTTAGTCCTCAATCACGGAGTTTTTTGACAAAAACATGAAAAATGAAGTATTTTGCTCATTTTAGAGAACTATTTCGGTCTTTTTTAGAAAAAATGATAATTGATATTTTTGAAGGTGTTAGACTTCAGTTTTTGATTTTATGCAAAAAATAGGAAAAATAGAAATTTGTATGTGTTAGTCTTCAATCCCGGAGTTTTTTGACAAAAACATGAAAAATGAAGTATTTTTCTCATTTTAGAGAACTATTTTGGTCTTTTTTAGAAAAAATGATAATTGATATTTTTGAAGGTGTTAGACTTCAGTTTTTGATTTTTTGCAAAAAGTACGAAAAATATAAATTTGTATGTGTTAGTCTTCAATTACGAAGTTTTTTGAGAAAAAAATGAAAAATGAAGTATTTTCCTCATTTTAGAGAACTATTTTGGACTCTTTTAGAAAAAATGATAATTGATATTTTTGAAGGAGTTAGACTTCAGTTTTTGATTTTTTCCAAAAAATAGGAAAAATAGAAATTTGTATGTGTTAGTCCTCAATCACGGAGTTTTTTGACAAAAACATGAAAAATGAAGTATTTTGCTCATTTTAGAGAACTATTTCGGTCTTTTTTAGAAAAAATGATAATTGATATTTTTGAAGGTGTTAGACTTCAGTTTTTGATTTTATGCAAAAAATAGGAAAAATAGAAATTTGTATGTGTTAGTCTTCAATCCCGGAGTTTTTTGAGAAAAACATGAAAAATGAAGTATTTTGCTCATTTTAGAGAACTATTTTCGTCTTTTTTAGAAAAAATGATAATTGATATTTTTGAAGGTGTGAGACTTCAGTTTTTGATTTAATGCAAAAAATAGGAAAAATAGAAATTTGTATGTGTTAGTCTTCAATCCCGGAGTTTTTTGACAAAAACATGAAAAATGAAGTATTTTGCTCATTTTAGAGAACTATTTTGGTCTTTTTTAGAAAAAATGATAATTGATATTTTTGATGGTGTTAGACTTCAGTTTTTGATTTTTTGCGAAAAATAGGAAAAATAGAAATTTGTATGTGTTAGTCTTCAATCCCGGAGTTTTTTGAGAAAAACATGAAAAATGAAGCATTTTGCTCATTTTAGAGAACTATTTTGGTCTTTTTTAGAAAAAATGATAATTGATATTTTTGAAGGTGTTAGACTTCAGTTTTTGATTTTATGCAAAAAATAGGAAAAATAGAAATTTGTATGTGTTAGTCTTCAATCCCAGAGTTTTTTGAGAAAAACATGAAAAATGAAGTATTTTGCTCATTTTAGAGAACTATTTTGGTCTTTTTTAGAAAAAATGATAATTGATATTTTTGAAGGTGTTAGACTTCAGTTTTTGATTTTTTGCAAAAAATAGGAAAAATAGAAATTTGTATGTGTTAGTCTTCAATCCTGGAGTTTTTTGAGAAAAACATGAAAAATGAAGTATTTTGCTCATTTTAGAGAACTATTTTGGTATTTTTTAGAAAAAATGATAATTGATATTTTTGAAGGTGTTAGACTTCAGTTTTTGATTTTATGCAAAAAATAGGAAAAATAGAAATTTGTATGTGTTAGTCTTCAATCCCGGAGTTTTTTGACAAAAACATGAAAAATGAAGTATTTTGCTCATTCTAGAGAACTATTTTGGTCTTTTTTAGAAAAAATGATAATTGATATTTTTGAAGGTGTTAGACTTCAGTTTTTGATTTTTTGCAAAAAGTTGGAAAAATAGAAATTTGTATGTGTTAGTCTTCAATTACGAAGTTTTTTGAGAAAAAAATGAAAAATGAAGTATTTTGCTCATTTTAGAGAACTATTTTGGACTCTTTTAGAAAAAATGATAATTGATATTTTTGAAGGTGTTTGACTTCAGTTTTTGATTTTTTGCAAAAAATAGGAAAAATAGAACTTTGTATGTGTTAGTCTTCAATCCCGGAGTTTTTTGACAAAAACATGAAAAATGAAGTATTTTGCACATTTTAGAGAACTATTTTGGTCCTTTTTAGAAAAAATGATAATTGATATTTTTGAAGGTCTTAGACTTCAGTTTTTTATTTTCTGCAAAAAATTGGAAAAATTGAAATTTGTATGTGTTAGTCTTCATTCACGGAATTTTTTAAGAAAAACATGAAAAATGAAGTATTTTGCTCATTTTAGAGAACTATTTTGGTCTTTTTTAGAAAAAATGATAATTGATATTTTTGAAGGTGTTAGACTTCAGTTTTTGATTTTATGCAAAAAATAGGAAAAATAGAAATTTGTATGTGTTAGTATTAAATCCAGGAGTTTTTTGAGAAAAACATGAAAAATGAAGTATTTTGCTCATTTTCGAGAACTATTTTGGTCTTTTTTAGAAAAAATGATAATTGATATTTTTGAAGGTGTTTGACTTCAGTTTTTGATTTTTTGCAAAAAATAAGAAAAATAGAAATTTGTATGTGTTAGTCTTCAATCACGAAGTTTTTTGAGAAAAAAATGAAAAATGAAGTATTTTCCGCATTTTAGAGAACTATTTTGGACTCTTTTAGAAAAAATGATAATTGATATTTTTGAAGGTGTTAGCCTTCAGTTTTTGATTTTTTGCAAAAAATAGGAAAAATAGAAATTTGTATGTGTTAGTCTTCAATCACGGAGTTTTTTGACAAAAACATGAAAAAAGGAAGTATTTTGCTCATTTTAGAGAACTATTTTGGTGTTTTTTAGAAAAAATGATAATTGATATTTTTGAAGGTGTCTGACTTCAGTTTTTGATTTTATGCAAAAAATAGGAAAAATAGAAATTTGTATGTGTTAGTCTTCAATCCCAGAGTTTTTTGAGAAAAACATGAAAAATGAAGTATTTTTCTCATTTTAGAGAACTATTTTGGTCTTTTTTAGAAAAAATGATAATTGATATTTTTGAAGGTGTTAGACTTCTGTTTTTGATTTTTCGCGAAAAATAGGAAAAATAGAAATTTTTATGTGTTAGTCTTCAATCCCGGAGTTTGAAAAACATGAAAAATGAAGCATTTTGCTCATTTTAGAGAACTATTTTGGTCTTTTTTAGAAAAAATGATAATTGATATTTTTGAAGGTGTTAGACTTCAGTTTTTGATTTTATGCAAAAAATAGGAAAAATAGAAATTTGTATGTGTTAGTCTTCAATCCCGGAGTTTTTTGACAAAAACATGAAAAATGAAGTATTTTTCTCATTTTAGAGAACTATTTTGGTCTTTTTTAGAAAAAATGATAATTGATATTTTTGAAGGTGTTAGACTTCAGTTTTTGAATTTTTGCAAAAAGTACGAAAAATAGAAATTTGTATGTGTTAGTCTTCAATTACGAAGTTTTTTGAGAAAAAAATGAAAAATGAAGTATTTTCCGCATTTTAGAGAACTATTTTGGACTCTTTTAGAAAAAATGATAATTGATATTTTTGAAGGTGTTAGCCTTCAGTTTTTGATTTTTTGCAAAAAATAGGAAAAATAGAAATTTGTATGTGTTAGTCTTCAATCACGGAGTTTTTTGACAAAAACATGAAAAAAGGAAGTATTTTGCTCATTTTAGAGAACTATTTTGGTCTTTTTTAGAAAAAATGATAATTGATATTTTTGAAGGTGTCTGACTTCAGTTTTTGATTTTATGCAAAAAATAGGAAAAATAGAAATTTGTATGTGTTAGTCTTCAATCCCAGAGTTTTTTGAGAAAAACATGAAAAATGAAGTATTTTTCTCATTTTAGAGAACTATTTTGGTCTTTTTTAGAAAAAATGATAATTGATATTTTTGAAGGTGTTAGACTTCAGTTTTTGATTTTTTGCAAAAAGTACGAAAAATAGAAATTTGTATGTGTTAGTCTTCAATTACGAAGTTTTTTGAGAAAAAAATGAAAAATGAAGTATTTTCCTCATTTTAGAGAACTATTTTGGACTCTTTTAGAAAAAATGATAATTGATATTTTTGAAGGAGTTAGACTTCAGTTTTTGATTTTTTCCAAAAAATAGGAAAAATAGAAATTTGTATGTGTTAGTCCTCAATCACGGAGTTTTTTGACAAAAACATGAAAAATGAAGTATTTTGCTCATTTTAGAGAACTATTTCGGTCTTTTTTAGAAAAAATGATAATTGATATTTTTGAAGGTGTTAGACTTCAGTTTTTGATTTTATGCAAAAAATAGGAAAAATAGAAATTTGTATGTGTTAGTCTTCAATCCCGGAGTTTTTTGAGAAAAACATGAAAAATGAAGTATTTTGCTCATTTTAGAGAACTATTTTCGTCTTTTTTAGAAAAAATGATAATTGATATTTTTGAAGGTGTGAGACTTCAGTTTTTGATTTAATGCAAAAAATAGGAAAAATAGAAATTTGTATGTGTTAGTCTTCAATCCCGGAGTTTTTTGACAAAAACATGAAAAATGAAGTATTTTGCTCATTTTAGAGAACTATTTTGGTCTTTTTTAGAAAAAATGATAATTGATATTTTTGATGGTGTTAGACTTCAGTTTTTGATTTTTTGCGAAAAATAGGAAAAATAGAAATTTGTATGTGTTAGTCTTCAATCCCGGAGTTTTTTGAGAAAAACATGAAAAATGAAGCATTTTGCTCATTTTAGAGAACTATTTTGGTCTTTTTTAGAAAAAATGATAATTGATATTTTTGAAGGTGTTAGACTTCAGTTTTTGATTTTATGCAAAAAATAGGAAAAATAGAAATTTGTATGTGTTAGTCTTCAATCCCAGAGTTTTTTGAGAAAAACATGAAAAATGAAGTATTTTGCTCATTTTAGAGAACTATTTTGGTCTTTTTTAGAAAAAATGATAATTGATATTTTTGAAGGTGTTAGACTTCAGTTTTTGATTTTTTGCAAAAAATAGGAAAAATAGAAATTTGTATGTGTTAGTCTTCAATCCTGGAGTTTTTTGAGAAAAACATGAAAAATGAAGTATTTTGCTCATTTTAGAGAACTATTTTGGTCTTTTTTAGAAAAAATGATAATTGATATTTTTGAAGGTGTTAGACTTCAGTTTTTGATTTTATGCAAAAAATAGGAAAAATAGAAATTTGTATGTGTTAGTCTTCAATCCCGGAGTTTTTTGACAAAAACATGAAAAATGAAGTATTTTGCTCATTCTAGAGAACTATTTTGGTCTTTTTTAGAAAAAATGATAATTGATATTTTTGAAGGTGTTAGACTTCAGTTTTTGATTTTTTGCAAAAAGTTGGAAAAATAGAAATTTGTATGTGTCAGTCTTCAATTACGAAGTTTTTTGAGAAAAAAATGAAAAATGAAGTATTTTGCTCATTTTAGAGAACTATTTTGGACTCTTTTAGAAAAAATGATAATTGATATTTTTGAAGGTGTTTGACTTCAGTTTTTGATTTTTTGCAAAAAATAGGAAAAATAGAACTTTGTATGTGTTAGTCTTCAATCCCGGAGTTTTTTGACAAAAACATGAAAAATGAAGTATTTTGCACATTTTAGAGAACTATTTTGGTCCTTTTTAGAAAAAATGATAATTGATATTTTTGAAGGTGTTAGACTTCAGTTTTTTATTTTCTGCAAAAAATTGGAAAAATTGAAATTTGTATGTGTTAGTCTTCATTCACGGAATTTTTTAAGAAAAACATGAAAAATGAAGTATTTTGCTCATTTTAGAGAACTATTTTGGTCTTTTTTAGAAAAAATGATAATTGATATTTTTGAAGGTGTTAGACTTCAGTTTTTGATTTTATGCAAAAAATAGGAAAAATAGAAATTTGTATGTGTTAGTCTTAAATCCAGGAGTTTTTTGAGAAAAACATGAAAAATGAAGTATTTTGCTCATTTTCGAGAACTATTTTGGTCTTTTTTAGAAAAAATGATAATTGATATTTTTGAAGGTGTTAGACTTCAGTTTTTGATTTTTTGCAAAAAGTACGAAAAATAGAAATTTGTATGTGTTAGTCTTCAATTACGAAGTTTTTTGAGAAAAAAATGAAAAATGAAGTATTTTCCTCATTTTAGAGAACTATTTTGGACTCTTTTAGAAAAAATGATAATTGATATTTTTGAAGGAGTTAGACTTCAGTTTTTGATTTTTTCCAAAAAATAGGAAAAATAGAAATTTGTATGTGTTAGTCCTCAATCACGGAGTTTTTTGACAAAAACATGAAAAATGAAGTATTTTGCTCATTTTAGAGAACTATTTCGGTCTTTTTTAGAAAAAATGATAATTGATATTTTTGAAGGTGTTAGACTTCAGTTTTTGATTTTATGCAAAAAATAGGAAAAATAGAAATTTGTATGTGTTAGTCTTCAATCCCGGAGTTTTTTGAGAAAAACATGAAAAATGAAGTATTTTGCTCATTTTAGAGAACTATTTTCGTCTTTTTTAGAAAAAATGATAATTGATATTTTTGAAGGTGTGAGACTTCAGTTTTTGATTTAATGCAAAAAATAGGAAAAATAGAAATTTGTATGTGTTAGTCTTCAATCCCGGAGTTTTTTGACAAAAACATGAAAAATGAAGTATTTTGCTCATTTTAGAGAACTATTTTGGTCTTTTTTAGAAAAAATGATAATTGATATTTTTGATGGTGTTAGACTTCAGTTTTTGATTTTTTGCGAAAAATAGGAAAAATAGAAATTTGTATGTGTTAGTCTTCAATCCCGGAGTTTTTTGAGAAAAACATGAAAAATGAAGCATTTTGCTCATTTTAGAGAACTATTTTGGTCTTTTTTAGAAAAAATGATAATTGATATTTTTGAAGGTGTTAGACTACAGTTTTTGATTTTATGCAAAAAATAGGAAAAATAGAAATTTGTATGTGTTAGTCTTCAATCCCAGAGTTTTTTGAGAAAAACATGAAAAATGAAGTATTTTGCTCATTTTAGAGAACTATTTTGGTCTTTTTTAGAAAAAATGATAATTGATATTTTTGAAGGTGTTAGACTTCAGTTTTTGATTTTTTGCAAAAAATAGGAAAAATAGAAATTTGTATGTGTTAGTCTTCAATCCTGGAGTTTTTTGAGAAAAACATGAAAAATGAAGTATTTTGCTCATTTTAGAGAACTATTTTGGTCTTTTTTAGAAAAAATGATAATTGATATTTTTGAAGGTGTTAGACTTCAGTTTTTGATTTTATGCAAAAAATAGGAAAAATAGAAATTTGTATGTGTTAGTCTTCAATCCCGGAGTTTTTTGACAAAAACATGAAAAATGAAGTATTTTGCTCATTCTAGAGAACTATTTTGGTCTTTTTTAGAAAAAATGATAATTGATATTTTTGAAGGTGTTAGACTTCAGTTTTTGATTTTTTGCAAAAAGTTGGAAAAATAGAAATTTGTATGTGTCAGTCTTCAATTACGAAGTTTTTTGAGAAAAAAATGAAAAATGAAGTATTTTGCTCATTTTAGAGAACTATTTTGGACTCTTTTAGAAAAAATGATAATTGATATTTTTGAAGGTGTTTGACTTCAGTTTTTGATTTTTTGCAAAAAATAGGAAAAATAGAACTTTGTATGTGTTAGTCTTCAATCCCGGAGTTTTTTGACAAAAACATGAAAAATGAAGTATTTTGCACATTTTAGAGAACTATTTTGGTCCTTTTTAGAAAAAATGATAATTGATATTTTTGAAGGTGTTAGACTTCAGTTTTTTATTTTCTGCAAAAAATTGGAAAAATTGAAATTTGTATGTGTTAGTCTTCATTCACGGAATTTTTTAAGAAAAACATGAAAAATGAAGTATTTTTCTCATTTTAGAGAACTATTTTGGTCTTTTTTAGAAAAAATGATAATTGATATTTTTGAAGGTGTTAGACTTCAGTTTTTGAATTTTTGCAAAAAGTACGAAAAATAGAAATTTGTATGTGTTAGTCTTCAATTACGAAGTTTTTTGAGAAAAAAATGAAAAATGAAGTATTTTCCTCATTTTAGAGAACTATTTTGGACTCTTTTAGAAAAAATGATAATTGATATTTTTGAAGGAGTTAGACTTCAGTTTTTGATTTTTTCCAAAAAATAGGAAAAATAGAAATTTGTATGTGTTAGTCCTCAATCACGGAATTTTTTGACAAAAACATGAAAAATGAAGTATTTTGCTCATTTTAGAGAACTATTTCGGTCTTTTTTAGAAAAAATGATAATTGATATTTTTGAAGGTGTTAGACTTCAGTTTTTGATTTTATGCAAAAAATAGGAAAAATAGAAATTTGTATGTGTTAGTCTTCAATCCCGGAGTTTTTTGACAAAAACATGAAAAATGAAGTATTTTTCTCATTTTAGAGAACTATTTTGGTCTTTTTTAGAAAAAATGATAATTGATATTTTTGAAGGTGTTAGACTTCAGTTTTTGATTTTTTGCAAAAAGTACGAAAAATAGAAATTTGTATGTGTTAGTCTTCAATTACGAAGTTTTTTGAGAAAAAAATGAAAAATGAAGTATTTTCCTCATTTTAGAGAACTATTTTGGACTCTTTTAGAAAAAATGATAATTGATATTTTTGAAGGAGTTAGACTTCAGTTTTTGATTTTTTCCAAAAAATAGGAAAAATAGAAATTTGTATGTGTTAGTCCTCAATCACGGAGTTTTTTGACAAAAACATGAAAAATGAAGTATTTTGCTCATTTTAGAGAACTATTTCGGTCTTTTTTAGAAAAAATGATAATTGATATTTTTGAAGGTGTTAGACTTCAGTTTTTGATTTTATGCAAAAAATAGGAAAAATAGAAATTTGTATGTGTTAGTCTTCAATCCCGGAGTTTTTTGAGAAAAACATGAAAAATGAAGTATTTTGCTCATTTTAGAGAACTATTTTCGTCTTTTTTAGAAAAAATGATAATTGATATTTTTGAAGGTGTGAGACTTCAGTTTTTGATTTAATGCAAAAAATAGGAAAAATAGAAATTTGTATGTGTTAGTCTTCAATCCCGGAGTTTTTTGACAAAAACATGAAAAATGAAGTATTTTGCTCATTTTAGAGAACTATTTTGGTCTTTTTTAGAAAAAATGATAATTGATATTTTTGATGGTGTTAGACTTCAGTTTTTGATTTTTTGCGAAAAATAGGAAAAATAGAAATTTGTATGTGTTAGTCTTCAATCCCGGAGTTTTTTGAGAAAAACATGAAAAATGAAGCATTTTGCTCATTTTAGAGAACTATTTTGGTCTTTTTTAGAAAAAATGATAATTGATATTTTTGAAGGTGTTAGACTTCAGTTTTTGATTTTATGCAAAAAATAGGAAAAATAGAAATTTGTATGTGTTAGTCTTCAATCCCAGAGTTTTTTGAGAAAAACATGAAAAATGAAGTATTTTGCTCATTTTAGAGAACTATTTTGGTCTTTTTTAGAAAAAATGATAATTGATATTTTTGAAGGTGTTAGACTTCAGTTTTTGATTTTTTGCAAAAAATAGGAAAAATAGAAATTTGTATGTGTTAGTCTTCAATCCTGGAGTTTTTTGAGAAAAACATGAAAAATGAAGTATTTTGCTCATTTTAGAGAACTATTTTGGTCTTTTTTAGAAAAAATGATAATTGATATTTTTGAAGGTGTTAGACTTCAGTTTTTGATTTTATGCAAAAAATAGGAAAAATAGAAATTTGTATGTGTTAGTCTTCAATCCCGGAGTTTTTTGACAAAAACATGAAAAATGAAGTATTTTGCTCATTCTAGAGAACTATTTTGGTCTTTTTTAGAAAAAATGATAATTGATATTTTTGAAGGTGTTAGACTTCAGTTTTTGATTTTTTGCAAAAAGTTGGAAAAATAGAAATTTGTATGTGTCAGTCTTCAATTACGAAGTTTTTTGAGAAAAAAATGAAAAATGAAGTATTTTGCTCATTTTAGAGAACTATTTTGGACTCTTTTAGAAAAAATGATAATTGATATTTTTGAAGGTGTTTGACTTCAGTTTTTGATTTTTTGCAAAAAATAGGAAAAATAGAACTTTGTATGTGTTAGTCTTCAATCCCGGAGTTTTTTGACAAAAACATGAAAAATGAAGTATTTTGCACATTTTAGAGAACTATTTTGGTCCTTTTTAGAAAAAATGATAATTGATATTTTTGAAGGTGTTAGACTTCAGTTTTTTATTTTCTGCAAAAAATTGGAAAAATTGAAATTTGTATGTGTTAGTCTTCATTCACGGAATTTTTTAAGAAAAACATGAAAAATGAAGTATTTTGCTCATTTTAGAGAACTATTTTGGTCTTTTTTAGAAAAAATGATAATTGATATTTTTGAAGGTGTTAGACTTCAGTTTTTGATTTTATGCAAAAAATAGGAAAAATAGAAATTTGTATGTGTTAGTCTTAAATCCAGGAGTTTTTTGAGAAAAACATGAAAAATGAAGTATTTTGCTCATTTTCGAGAACTATTTTGGTCTTTTTTAGAAAAAATGATAATTGATATTTTTGAAGGTGTTAGACTTCAGTTTTTGATTTTTTGCAAAAAGTACGAAAAATAGAAATTTGTATGTGTTAGTCTTCAATTACGAAGTTTTTTGAGAAAAAAATGAAAAATGAAGTATTTTCCTCATTTTAGAGAACTATTTTGGACTCTTTTAGAAAAAATGATAATTGATATTTTTGAAGGAGTTAGACTTCAGTTTTTGATTTTTTCCAAAAAATAGGAAAAATAGAAATTTGTATGTGTTAGTCCTCAATCACGGAGTTTTTTGACAAAAACATGAAAAATGAAGTATTTTGCTCATTTTAGAGAACTATTTCGGTCTTTTTTAGAAAAAATGATAATTGATATTTTTGAAGGTGTTAGACTTCAGTTTTTGATTTTATGCAAAAAATAGGAAAAATAGAAATTTGTATGTGTTAGTCTTCAATCCCGGAGTTTTTTGAGAAAAACATGAAAAATGAAGTATTTTGCTCATTTTAGAGAACTATTTTCGTCTTTTTTAGAAAAAATGATAATTGATATTTTTGAAGGTGTGAGACTTCAGTTTTTGATTTAATGCAAAAAATAGGAAAAATAGAAATTTGTATGTGTTAGTCTTCAATCCCGGAGTTTTTTGACAAAAACATGAAAAATGAAGTATTTTGCTCATTTTAGAGAACTATTTTGGTCTTTTTTAGAAAAAATGATAATTGATATTTTTGATGGTGTTAGACTTCAGTTTTTGATTTTTTGCGAAAAATAGGAAAAATAGAAATTTGTATGTGTTAGTCTTCAATCCCGGAGTTTTTTGAGAAAAACATGAAAAATGAAGCATTTTGCTCATTTTAGAGAACTATTTTGGTCTTTTTTAGAAAAAATGATAATTGATATTTTTGAAGGTGTTAGACTTCAGTTTTTGATTTTATGCAAAAAATAGGAAAAATAGAAATTTGTATGTGTTAGTCTTCAATCCCAGAGTTTTTTGAGAAAAACATGAAAAATGAAGTATTTTGCTCATTTTAGAGAACTATTTTGGTCTTTTTTAGAAAAAATGATAATTGATATTTTTGAAGGTGTTAGACTTCAGTTTTTGATTTTTTGCAAAAAATAGGAAAAATAGAAATTTGTATGTGTTAGTCTTCAATCCTGGAGTTTTTTGAGAAAAACATGAAAAATGAAGTATTTTGCTCATTTTAGAGAACTATTTTGGTCTTTTTTAGAAAAAATGATAATTGATATTTTTGAAGGTGTTAGACTTCAGTTTTTGATTTTATGCAAAAAATAGGAAAAATAGAAATTTGTATGTGTTAGTCTTCAATCCCGGAGTTTTTTGACAAAAACATGAAAAATGAAGTATTTTGCTCATTCTAGAGAACTATTTTGGTCTTTTTTAGAAAAAATGATAATTGATATTTTTGAAGGTGTTAGACTTCAGTTTTTGATTTTTTGCAAAAAGTTGGAAAAATAGAAATTTGTATGTGTCAGTCTTCAATTACGAAGTTTTTTGAGAAAAAAATGAAAAATGAAGTATTTTGCTCATTTTAGAGAACTATTTTGGACTCTTTTAGAAAAAATGATAATTGATATTTTTGAAGGTGTTTGACTTCAGTTTTTGATTTTTTGCAAAAAATAGGAAAAATAGAACTTTGTATGTGTTAGTCTTCAATCCCGGAGTTTTTTGACAAAAACATGAAAAATGAAGTATTTTGCACATTTTAGAGAACTATTTTGGTCCTTTTTAGAAAAAATGATAATTGATATTTTTGAAGGTGTTAGACTTCAGTTTTTTATTTTCTGCAAAAAATTGGAAAAATTGAAATTTGTATGTGTTAGTCTTCATTCACGGAATTTTTTAAGAAAAACATGAAAAATGAAGTATTTTGCTCATTTTAGAGAACTATTTTGGTCTTTTTTAGAAAAAATGATAATTGATATTTTTGAAGGTGTTAGACTTCAGTTTTTGATTTTATGCAAAAAATAGGAAAAATAGAAATTTGTATGTGTTAGTCTTAAATCCAGGAGTTTTTTGAGAAAAACATGAAAAATGAAGTATTTTGCTCATTTTCGAGAACTATTTTGGTCTTTTTTAGAAAAAATGATAATTGATATTTTTGAAGGTGTTAGACTTCAGTTTTTGATTTTTTGCAAAAAGTACGAAAAATAGAAATTTGTATGTGTTAGTCTTCAATTACGAAGTTTTTTGAGAAAAAAATGAAAAATGAAGTATTTTCCTCATTTTAGAGAACTATTTTGGACTCTTTTAGAAAAAATGATAATTGATATTTTTGAAGGAGTTAGACTTCAGTTTTTGATTTTTTCCAAAAAATAGGAAAAATAGAAATTTGTATGTGTTAGTCCTCAATCACGGAGTTTTTTGACAAAAACATGAAAAATGAAGTATTTTGCTCATTTTAGAGAACTATTTCGGTCTTTTTTAGAAAAAATGATAATTGATATTTTTGAAGGTGTTAGACTTCAGTTTTTGATTTTATGCAAAAAATAGGAAAAATAGAAATTTGTATGTGTTAGTCTTCAATCCCGGAGTTTTTTGAGAAAAACATGAAAAATGAAGTATTTTGCTCATTTTAGAGAACTATTTTCGTCTTTTTTAGAAAAAATGATAATTGATATTTTTGAAGGTGTGAGACTTCAGTTTTTGATTTAATGCAAAAAATAGGAAAAATAGAAATTTGTATGTGTTAGTCTTCAATCCCGGAGTTTTTTGACAAAAACATGAAAAATGAAGTATTTTGCTCATTTTAGAGAACTATTTTGGTCTTTTTTAGAAAAAATGATAATTGATATTTTTGATGGTGTTAGACTTCAGTTTTTGATTTTTTGCGAAAAATAGGAAAAATAGAAATTTGTATGTGTTAGTCTTCAATCCCGGAGTTTTTTGAGAAAAACATGAAAAATGAAGCATTTTGCTCATTTTAGAGAACTATTTTGGTCTTTTTTAGAAAAAATGATAATTGATATTTTTGAAGGTGTTAGACTACAGTTTTTGATTTTATGCAAAAAATAGGAAAAATAGAAATTTGTATGTGTTAGTCTTCAATCCCAGAGTTTTTTGAGAAAAACATGAAAAATGAAGTATTTTGCTCATTTTAGAGAACTATTTTGGTCTTTTTTAGAAAAAATGATAATTGATATTTTTGAAGGTGTTAGACTTCAGTTTTTGATTTTTTGCAAAAAATAGGAAAAATAGAAATTTGTATGTGTTAGTCTTCAATCCTGGAGTTTTTTGAGAAAAACATGAAAAATGAAGTATTTTGCTCATTTTAGAGAACTATTTTGGTCTTTTTTAGAAAAAATGATAATTGATATTTTTGAAGGTGTTAGACTTCAGTTTTTGATTTTATGCAAAAAATAGGAAAAATAGAAATTTGTATGTGTTAGTCTTCAATCCCGGAGTTTTTTGACAAAAACATGAAAAATGAAGTATTTTGCTCATTCTAGAGAACTATTTTGGTCTTTTTTAGAAAAAATGATAATTGATATTTTTGAAGGTGTTAGACTTCAGTTTTTGATTTTTTGCAAAAAGTTGGAAAAATAGAAATTTGTATGTGTCAGTCTTCAATTACGAAGTTTTTTGAGAAAAAAATGAAAAATGAAGTATTTTGCTCATTTTAGAGAACTATTTTGGACTCTTTTAGAAAAAATGATAATTGATATTTTTGAAGGTGTTTGACTTCAGTTTTTGATTTTTTGCAAAAAATAGGAAAAATAGAACTTTGTATGTGTTAGTCTTCAATCCCGGAGTTTTTTGACAAAAACATGAAAAATGAAGTATTTTGCACATTTTAGAGAACTATTTTGGTCCTTTTTAGAAAAAATGATAATTGATATTTTTGAAGGTGTTAGACTTCAGTTTTTTATTTTCTGCAAAAAATTGGAAAAATTGAAATTTGTATGTGTTAGTCTTCATTCACGGAATTTTTTAAGAAAAACATGAAAAATGAAGTATTTTTCTCATTTTAGAGAACTATTTTGGTCTTTTTTAGAAAAAATGATAATTGATATTTTTGAAGGTGTTAGACTTCAGTTTTTGAATTTTTGCAAAAAGTACGAAAAATAGAAATTTGTATGTGTTAGTCTTCAATTACGAAGTTTTTTGAGAAAAAAATGAAAAATGAAGTATTTTCCTCATTTTAGAGAACTATTTTGGACTCTTTTAGAAAAAATGATAATTGATATTTTTGAAGGAGTTAGACTTCAGTTTTTGATTTTTTCCAAAAAATAGGAAAAATAGAAATTTGTATGTGTTAGTCCTCAATCACGGAATTTTTTGACAAAAACATGAAAAATGAAGTATTTTGCTCATTTTAGAGAACTATTTCGGTCTTTTTTAGAAAAAATGATAATTGATATTTTTGAAGGTGTTAGACTTCAGTTTTTGATTTTATGCAAAAAATAGGAAAAATAGAAATTTGTATGTGTTAGTCTTCAATCCCGGAGTTTTTTGACAAAAACATGAAAAATGAAGTATTTTTCTCATTTTAGAGAACTATTTTGGTCTTTTTTAGAAAAAATGATAATTGATATTTTTGAAGGTGTTAGACTTCAGTTTTTGATTTTTTGCAAAAAGTACGAAAAATAGAAATTTGTATGTGTTAGTCTTCAATTACGAAGTTTTTTGAGAAAAAAATGAAAAATGAAGTATTTTCCTCATTTTAGAGAACTATTTTGGACTCTTTTAGAAAAAATGATAATTGATATTTTTGAAGGAGTTAGACTTCAGTTTTTGATTTTTTCCAAAAAATAGGAAAAATAGAAATTTGTATGTGTTAGTCCTCAATCACGGAGTTTTTTGACAAAAACATGAAAAATGAAGTATTTTGCTCATTTTAGAGAACTATTTCGGTCTTTTTTAGAAAAAATGATAATTGATATTTTTGAAGGTGTTAGACTTCAGTTTTTGATTTTATGCAAAAAATAGGAAAAATAGAAATTTGTATGTGTTAGTCTTCAATCCCGGAGTTTTTTGAGAAAAACATGAAAAATGAAGTATTTTGCTCATTTTAGAGAACTATTTTCGTCTTTTTTAGAAAAAATGATAATTGATATTTTTGAAGGTGTGAGACTTCAGTTTTTGATTTAATGCAAAAAATAGGAAAAATAGAAATTTGTATGTGTTAGTCTTCAATCCCGGAGTTTTTTGACAAAAACATGAAAAATGAAGTATTTTGCTCATTTTAGAGAACTATTTTGGTCTTTTTTAGAAAAAATGATAATTGATATTTTTGATGGTGTTAGACTTCAGTTTTTGATTTTTTGCGAAAAATAGGAAAAATAGAAATTTGTATGTGTTAGTCTTCAATCCCGGAGTTTTTTGAGAAAAACATGAAAAATGAAGCATTTTGCTCATTTTAGAGAACTATTTTGGTCTTTTTTAGAAAAAATGATAATTGATATTTTTGAAGGTGTTAGACTTCAGTTTTTGATTTTATGCAAAAAATAGGAAAAATAGAAATTTGTATGTGTTAGTCTTCAATCCCAGAGTTTTTTGAGAAAAACATGAAAAATGAAGTATTTTGCTCATTTTAGAGAACTATTTTGGTCTTTTTTAGAAAAAATGATAATTGATATTTTTGAAGGTGTTAGACTTCAGTTTTTGATTTTTTGCAAAAAATAGGAAAAATAGAAATTTGTATGTGTTAGTCTTCAATCCTGGAGTTTTTTGAGAAAAACATGAAAAATGAAGTATTTTGCTCATTTTAGAGAACTATTTTGGTCTTTTTTAGAAAAAATGATAATTGATATTTTTGAAGGTGTTAGACTTCAGTTTTTGATTTTATGCAAAAAATAGGAAAAATAGAAATTTGTATGTGTTAGTCTTCAATCCCGGAGTTTTTTGACAAAAACATGAAAAATGAAGTATTTTGCTCATTCTAGAGAACTATTTTGGTCTTTTTTAGAAAAAATGATAATTGATATTTTTGAAGGTGTTAGACTTCAGTTTTTGATTTTTTGCAAAAAGTTGGAAAAATAGAAATTTGTATGTGTCAGTCTTCAATTACGAAGTTTTTTGAGAAAAAAATGAAAAATGAAGTATTTTGCTCATTTTAGAGAACTATTTTGGACTCTTTTAGAAAAAATGATAATTGATATTTTTGAAGGTGTTTGACTTCAGTTTTTGATTTTTTGCAAAAAATAGGAAAAATAGAACTTTGTATGTGTTAGTCTTCAATCCCGGAGTTTTTTGACAAAAACATGAAAAATGAAGTATTTTGCACATTTTAGAGAACTATTTTGGTCCTTTTTAGAAAAAATGATAATTGATATTTTTGAAGGTGTTAGACTTCATTTTTTTATTTTCTGCAAAAAATTGGAAAAATTGAAATTTGTATGTGTTAGTCTTCATTCACGGAATTTTTTAAGAAAAACATGAAAAATGAAGTATTTTGCTCATTTTAGAGAACTATTTTGGTCTTTTTTAGAAAAAATGATAATTGATATTTTTGAAGGTGTTAGACTTCAGTTTTTGATTTTATGCAAAAAATAGGAAAAATAGAAATTTGTATGTGTTAGTCTTAAATCCAGGAGTTTTTTGAGAAAAACATGAAAAATGAAGTATTTTGCTCATTTTCGAGAACTATTTTGGTCTTTTTTAGAAAAAATGATAATTGATATTTTTGAAGGTGTTAGACTTCAGTTTTTGATTTTTTGCAAAAAGTACGAAAAATAGAAATTTGTATGTGTTAGTCTTCAATTACGAAGTTTTTTGAGAAAAAAATGAAAAATGAAGTATTTTCCTCATTTTAGAGAACTATTTTGGACTCTTTTAGAAAAAATGATAATTGATATTTTTGAAGGAGTTAGACTTCAGTTTTTGATTTTTTCCAAAAAATAGGAAAAATAGAAATTTGTATGTGTTAGTCCTCAATCACGGAGTTTTTTGACAAAAACATGAAAAATGAAGTATTTTGCTCATTTTAGAGAACTATTTCGGTCTTTTTTAGAAAAAATGATAATTGATATTTTTGAAGGTGTTAGACTTCAGTTTTTGATTTTATGCAAAAAATAGGAAAAATAGAAATTTGTATGTGTTAGTCTTCAATCCCGGAGTTTTTTGAGAAAAACATGAAAAATGAAGTATTTTGCTCATTTTAGAGAACTATTTTCGTCTTTTTTAGAAAAAATGATAATTGATATTTTTGAAGGTGTGAGACTTCAGTTTTTGATTTAATGCAAAAAATAGGAAAAATAGAAATTTGTATGTGTTAGTCTTCAATCCCGGAGTTTTTTGACAAAAACATGAAAAATGAAGTATTTTGCTCATTTTAGAGAACTATTTTGGTCTTTTTTAGAAAAAATGATAATTGATATTTTTGATGGTGTTAGACTTCAGTTTTTGATTTTTTGCGAAAAATAGGAAAAATAGAAATTTGTATGTGTTAGTCTTCAATCCCGGAGTTTTTTGAGAAAAACATGAAAAATGAAGCATTTTGCTCATTTTAGAGAACTATTTTGGTCTTTTTTAGAAAAAATGATAATTGATATTTTTGAAGGTGTTAGACTTCAGTTTTTGATTTTATGCAAAAAATAGGAAAAATAGAAATTTGTATGTGTTAGTCTTCAATCCCAGAGTTTTTTGAGAAAAACATGAAAAATGAAGTATTTTGCTCATTTTAGAGAACTATTTTGGTCTTTTTTAGAAAAAATGATAATTGATATTTTTGAAGGTGTTAGACTTCAGTTTTTGATTTTTTGCAAAAAATAGGAAAAATAGAAATTTGTATGTGTTAGTCTTCAATCCTGGAGTTTTTTGAGAAAAACATGAAAAATGAAGTATTTTGCTCATTTTAGAGAACTATTTTGGTCTTTTTTAGAAAAAATGATAATTGATATTTTTGAAGGTGTTAGACTTCAGTTTTTGATTTTATGCAAAAAATAGGAAAAATAGAAATTTGTATGTGTTAGTCTTCAATCCCGGAGTTTTTTGACAAAAACATGAAAAATGAAGTATTTTGCTCATTCTAGAGAACTATTTTGGTCTTTTTTAGAAAAAATGATAATTGATATTTTTGAAGGTGTTAGACTTCAGTTTTTGATTTTTTGCAAAAAGTTGGAAAAATAGAAATTTGTATGTGTCAGTCTTCAATTACGAAGTTTTTTGAGAAAAAAATGAAAAATGAAGTATTTTGCTCATTTTAGAGAACTATTTTGGACTCTTTTAGAAAAAATGATAATTGATATTTTTGAAGGTGTTTGACTTCAGTTTTTGATTTTTTGCAAAAAATAGGAAAAATAGAACTTTGTATGTGTTAGTCTTCAATCCCGGAGTTTTTTGACAAAAACATGAAAAATGAAGTATTTTGCACATTTTAGAGAACTATTTTGGTCCTTTTTAGAAAAAATGATAATTGATATTTTTGAAGGTGTTAGACTTCAGTTTTTTATTTTCTGCAAAAAATTGGAAAAATTGAAATTTGTATGTGTTAGTCTTCATTCACGGAATTTTTTAAGAAAAACATGAAAAATGAAGTATTTTGCTCATTTTAGAGAACTATTTTGGTCTTTTTTAGAAAAAATGATAATTGATATTTTTGAAGGTGTTAGACTTCAGTTTTTGATTTTATGCAAAAAATAGGAAAAATAGAAATTTGTATGTGTTAGTCTTAAATCCAGGAGTTTTTTGAGAAAAACATGAAAAATGAAGTATTTTGCTCATTTTCGAGAACTATTTTGGTCTTTTTTAGAAAAAATGATAATTGATATTTTTGAAGGTGTTAGACTTCAGTTTTTGATTTTTTGCAAAAAGTACGAAAAATAGAAATTTGTATGTGTTAGTCTTCAATTACGAAGTTTTTTGAGAAAAAAATGAAAAATGAAGTATTTTCCTCATTTTAGAGAACTATTTTGGACTCTTTTAGAAAAAATGATAATTGATATTTTTGAAGGAGTTAGACTTCAGTTTTTGATTTTTTCCAAAAAATAGGAAAAATAGAAATTTGTATGTGTTAGTCCTCAATCACGGAGTTTTTTGACAAAAACATGAAAAATGAAGTATTTTGCTCATTTTAGAGAACTATTTCGGTCTTTTTTAGAAAAAATGATAATTGATATTTTTGAAGGTGTTAGACTTCAGTTTTTGATTTTATGCAAAAAATAGGAAAAATAGAAATTTGTATGTGTTAGTCTTCAATCCCGGAGTTTTTTGAGAAAAACATGAAAAATGAAGTATTTTGCTCATTTTAGAGAACTATTTTCGTCTTTTTTAGAAAAAATGATAATTGATATTTTTGAAGGTGTGAGACTTCAGTTTTTGATTTAATGCAAAAAATAGGAAAAATAGAAATTTGTATGTGTTAGTCTTCAATCCCGGAGTTTTTTGACAAAAACATGAAAAATGAAGTATTTTGCTCATTTTAGAGAACTATTTTGGTCTTTTTTAGAAAAAATGATAATTGATATTTTTGATGGTGTTAGACTTCAGTTTTTGATTTTTTGCGAAAAATAGGAAAAATAGAAATTTGTATGTGTTAGTCTTCAATCCCGGAGTTTTTTGAGAAAAACATGAAAAATGAAGCATTTTGCTCATTTTAGAGAACTATTTTGGTCTTTTTTAGAAAAAATGATAATTGATATTTTTGAAGGTGTTAGACTACAGTTTTTGATTTTATGCAAAAAATAGGAAAAATAGAAATTTGTATGTGTTAGTCTTCAATCCCAGAGTTTTTTGAGAAAAACATGAAAAATGAAGTATTTTGCTCATTTTAGAGAACTATTTTGGTCTTTTTTAGAAAAAATGATAATTGATATTTTTGAAGGTGTTAGACTTCAGTTTTTGATTTTTTGCAAAAAATAGGAAAAATAGAAATTTGTATGTGTTAGTCTTCAATCCTGGAGTTTTTTGAGAAAAACATGAAAAATGAAGTATTTTGCTCATTTTAGAGAACTATTTTGGTCTTTTTTAGAAAAAATGATAATTGATATTTTTGAAGGTGTTAGACTTCAGTTTTTGATTTTATGCAAAAAATAGGAAAAATAGAAATTTGTATGTGTTAGTCTTCAATCCCGGAGTTTTTTGACAAAAACATGAAAAATGAAGTATTTTGCTCATTCTAGAGAACTATTTTGGTCTTTTTTAGAAAAAATGATAATTGATATTTTTGAAGGTGTTAGACTTCAGTTTTTGATTTTTTGCAAAAAGTTGGAAAAATAGAAATTTGTATGTGTCAGTCTTCAATTACGAAGTTTTTTGAGAAAAAAATGAAAAATGAAGTATTTTGCTCATTTTAGAGAACTATTTTGGACTCTTTTAGAAAAAATGATAATTGATATTTTTGAAGGTGTTTGACTTCAGTTTTTGATTTTTTGCAAAAAATAGGAAAAATAGAACTTTGTATGTGTTAGTCTTCAATCCCGGAGTTTTTTGACAAAAACATGAAAAATGAAGTATTTTGCACATTTTAGAGAACTATTTTGGTCCTTTTTAGAAAAAATGATAATTGATATTTTTGAAGGTGTTAGACTTCAGTTTTTTATTTTCTGCAAAAAATTGGAAAAATTGAAATTTGTATGTGTTAGTCTTCATTCACGGAATTTTTTAAGAAAAACATGAAAAATGAAGTATTTTGCTCATTTTAGAGAACTATTTTGGTCTTTTTTAGAAAAAATGATAATTGATATTTTTGAAGGTGTTAGACTTCAGTTTTTGATTTTATGCAAAAAATAGGAAAAATAGAAATTTGTATGTGTTAGTCTTAAATCCAGGAGTTTTTTGAGAAAAACATGAAAAATGAAGTATTTTGCTCATTTTCGAGAACTATTTTGGTCTTTTTTAGAAAAAATGATAATTGATATTTTTGAAGGTGTTTGACTTCAGTTTTTGATTTTTTGCAAAAAATAAGAAAAATAGAAATTTGTATGTGTTAGTCTTCAATCACGAAGTTTTTTGAGAAAAAAATGAAAAATGAAGTATTTTCTGCATTTTAGAGAACTATTTTGGACTCTTTTAGAAAAAATGATAATTGATATTTTTGAAGGTGTTAGCCTTCAGTTTTTGATTTTTTGCAAAAAATAGGAAAAATAGAAATTTGTATGTGTTAGTCTTCAATCACGGAGTTTTTTGACAAAAACATGAAAAAAGGAAGTATTTTGCTCATTTTAGAGAACTATTTTGGTCTTTTTTAGAAAAAATGATAATTGATATTTTTGAAGGTGTCTGACTTCAGTTTTTGATTTTATGCAAAAAATAGGAAAAATAGAAATTTGTATGTGTTAGTCTTCAATCCCAGAGTTTTTTGAGAAAAACATGAAAAATGAAGTATTTTTCTCATTTTAGAGAACTATTTTGGTCTTTTTTAGAAAAAATGATAATTGATATTTTTGAAGGTGTTAGACTTCAGTTTTTGATTTTTTGCAAAAAATAGGAAAAATAGAAATTTGTATGTGTTAGTCTTCAATCCTGGAGTTTTTTGAGAAAAACATGAAAAATGAAGTATTTTGCTCATTTTAGAGAACTATTTTGGTCTTTTTTAGAAAAAATGATAATTGATATTTTTGAAGGTGTTAGACTTCAGTTTTTGATTTTATGCAAAAAATAGGAAAAATAGAAATTTGTATGTGTTAGTCTTCAATCCCGGAGTTTTTTGACAAAAACATGAAAAATGAAGTATTTTGCTCATTCTAGAGAACTATTTTGGTCTTTTTTAGAAAAAATGATAATTGATATTTTTGAAGGTGTTAGACTTCAGTTTTTGATTTTTTGCAAAAAGTTGGAAAAATAGAAATTTGTATGTGTCAGTCTTCAATTACGAAGTTTTTTGAGAAAAAAATGAAAAATGAAGTATTTTGCTCATTTTAGAGAACTATTTTGGACTCTTTTAGAAAAAATGATAATTGATATTTTTGAAGGTGTTTGACTTCAGTTTTTGATTTTTTGCAAAAAATAGGAAAAATAGAACTTTGTATGTGTTAGTCTTCAATCCCGGAGTTTTTTGACAAAAACATGAAAAATGAAGTATTTTGCACATTTTAGAGAACTATTTTGGTCCTTTTTAGAAAAAATGATAATTGATATTTTTGAAGGTGTTAGACTTCAGTTTTTTATTTTCTGCAAAAAATTGGAAAAATTGAAATTTGTATGTGTTAGTCTTCATTCACGGAATTTTTTAAGAAAAACATGAAAAATGAAGTATTTTGCTCATTTTAGAGAACTATTTTGGTCTTTTTTAGAAAAAATGATAATTGATATTTTTGAAGGTGTTAGACTTCAGTTTTTGATTTTATGCAAAAAATAGGAAAAATAGAAATTTGTATGTGTTAGTCTTAAATCCAGGAGTTTTTTGAGAAAAACATGAAAAATGAAGTATTTTGCTCATTTTCGAGAACTATTTTGGTCTTTTTTAGAAAAAATGATAATTGATATTTTTGAAGGTGTTTGACTTCAGTTTTTGATTTTTTGCAAAAAATAAGAAAAATAGAAATTTGTATGTGTTAGTCTTCAATCACGAAGTTTTTTGAGAAAAAAATGAAAAATGAAGTATTTTCCGCATTTTAGAGAACTATTTTGGACTCTTTTAGAAAAAATGATAATTGATATTTTTGAAGGTGTTAGCCTTCAGTTTTTGATTTTTTGCAAAAAATAGGAAAAATAGAAATTTGTATGTGTTAGTCTTCAATCACGGAGTTTTTTGACAAAAACATGAAAAAAGGAAGTATTTTGCTCATTTTAGAGAACTATTTTGGTCTTTTTTAGAAAAAATGATAATTGATATTTTTGAAGGTGTCTGACTTCAGTTTTTGATTTTATGCAAAAAATAGGAAAAATAGAAATTTGTATGTGTTAGTCTTCAATCCCAGAGTTTTTTGAGAAAAACATGAAAAATGAAGTATTTTTCTCATTTTAGAGAACTATTTTGGTCTTTTTTAGAAAAAATGATAATTGATATTTTTGAAGGTGTTAGACTTCTGTTTTTGATTTTTTGCGAAAAATAGGAAAAATAGAAATTTGTATGTGTTAGTCTTCAATCCCGGAGTTTGAAAAACATGAAAAATGAAGCATTTTGCTCATTTTAGAGAACTATTTTGGTCTTTTTTAGAAAAAATGATAATTGATATTTTTGAAGGTGTTAGACTTCAGTTTTTGATTTTATGCAAAAAATAGGAAAAATAGAAATTTGTATGTGTTAGTCTTCAATCCCGGAGTTTTTTGACAAAAACATGAAAAATGAAGTATTTTTCTCATTTTAGAGAACTATTTTGGTCTTTTTTAGAAAAAATGATAATTGATATTTTTGAAGGTGTTAGACTTCAGTTTTTGATTTTTTGCAAAAAGTACGAAAAATAGAAATTTGTATGTGTTAGTCTTCAATTACGAAGTTTTTTGTGAAAAAAATGAAAAATGAAGTATTTTCCTCATTTTAGAGAACTATTTTGGACTCTTTTAGAAAAAATGATAATTGATATTTTTGAAGGAGTTAGACTTCAGTTTTTGATTTTTTCCAAAAAATAGGAAAAATAGAAATTTGTATGTGTTAGTCCTCAATCACGGAGTTTTTTGACAAAAACATGAAAAATGAAGTATTTTGCTCATTTTAGAGAACTATTTCGGTCTTTTTTAGAAAAAATGATAATTGATATTTTTGAAGGTGTTAGACTTCAGTTTTTGATTTTATGCAAAAAATAGGAAAAATAGAAATTTGTATGTGTTAGTCTTCAATCCCGGAGTTTTTTGAGAAAAACATGAAAAATGAAGTATTTTGCTCATTTTAGAGAACTATTTTCGTCTTTTTTAGAAAAAATGATAATTGATATTTTTGAAGGTGTGAGACTTCAGTTTTTGATTTAATGCAAAAAATAGGAAAAATAGAAATTTGTATGTGTTAGTCTTCAATCCCGGAGTTTTTTGACAAAAACATGAAAAATGAAGTATTTTGCTCATTTTAGAGAACTATTTTGGTCTTTTTTAGAAAAAATGATAATTGATATTTTTGATGGTGTTAGACTTCAGTTTTTGATTTTTTGCGAAAAATAGGAAAAATAGAAATTTGTATGTGTTAGTCTTCAATCCCGGAGTTTTTTGAGAAAACCATGAAAAATGAAGCATTTTGCTCATTTTAGAGAACTATTTTGGTCTTTTTTAGAAAAAATGATAATTGATATTTTTGAAGGTGTTAGACTTCAGTTTTTGATTTTATGCAAAAAATAGGAAAAATAGAAATTTGTATGTGTTAGTCTTCAATCCCAGAGTTTTTTGAGAAAAACATGAAAAATGAAGTATTTTGCTCATTTTAGAGAACTATTTTGGTCTTTTTTAGAAAAAATGATAATTGATATTTTTGAAGGTGTTAGACTTCAGTTTTTGATTTTTTGCAAAAAATAGGAAAAATAGAAATTTGTATGTGTTAGTCTTCAATCCTGGAGTTTTTTGAGAAAAACATGAAAAATGAAGTATTTTGCTCATTTTAGAGAACTATTTTGGTCTTTTTTAGAAAAAATGATAATTGATATTTTTGAAGGTGTTAGACTTCAGTTTTTGATTTTATGCAAAAAATAGGAAAAATAGAAATTTGTATGTGTTAGTCTTCAATCCCGGACTTTTTTGACAAAAACATGAAAAATGAAGTATTTTGCTCATTCTAGAGAACTATTTTGGTCTTTTTTAGAAAAAATGATAATTGATATTTTTGAAGGTGTTAGACTTCAGTTTTTGATTTTTTGCAAAAAGTTGGAAAAATAGAAATTTGTATGTGTCAGTCTTCAATTACGAAGTTTTTTGAGAAAAAAATGAAAAATGAAGTATTTTGCTCATTTTAGAGAACTATTTTGGACTCTTTTAGAAAAAATGATAATTGATATTTTTGAAGGTGTTTGACTTCAGTTTTTGATTTTTTGCAAAAAATAGGAAAAATAGAACTTTGTATGTGTTAGTCTTCAATCCCGGAGTTTTTTGACAAAAACATGAAAAATGAAGTATTTTGCACATTTTAGAGAACTATTTTGGTCCTTTTTAGAAAAAATGATAATTGATATTTTTGAAGGTGTTAGACTTCAGTTTTTTATTTTCTGCAAAAAATTGGAAAAATTGAAATTTGTATGTGTTAGTCTTCATTCACGGAATTTTTTAAGAAAAACATGAAAAATGAAGTATTTTGCTCATTTTAGAGAACTATTTTGGTCTTTTTTAGAAAAAATGATAATTGATATTTTTGAAGGTGTTAGACTTCAGTTTTTGATTTTATGCAAAAAATAGGAAAAATAGAAATTTGTATGTGTTAGTCTTAAATCCAGGAGTTTTTTGAGAAAAACATGAAAAATGAAGTATTTTGCTCATTTTCGAGAACTATTTTGGTCTTTTTTAGAAAAAATGATAATTGATATTTTTGAAGGTGTTTGACTTCAGTTTTTGATTTTTTGCAAAAAATAAGAAAAATAGAAATTTGTATGTGTTAGTCTTCAATCACGAAGTTTTTTGAGAAAAAAATGAAAAATGAAGTATTTTCCGCATTTTAGAGAACTATTTTGGACTCTTTTAGAAAAAATGATAATTGATATTTTTGAAGGTGTTAGCCTTCAGTTTTTGATTTTTTGCAAAAAATAGGAAAAATAGAAATTTGTATGTGTTAGTCTTCAATCACGGAGTTTTTTGACAAAAACATGAAAAAAGGAAGTATTTTGCTCATTTTAGAGAACTATTTTGGTCTTTTTTAGAAAAAATGATAATTGATATTTTTGAAGGTGTCTGACTTCAGTTTTTGATTTTATGCAAAAAATAGGAAAAATAGAAATTTGTATGTGTTAGTCTTCAATCCCAGAGTTTTTTGAGAAAAACATGAAAAATGAAGTATTTTTCTCATTTTAGAGAACTATTTTGGTCTTTTTTAGAAAAAATGATAATTGATATTTTTGAAGGTGTTAGACTTCTGTTTTTGATTTTTTGCGAAAAATAGGAAAAATAGAAATTTGTATGTGTTAGTCTTCAATCCCGGAGTTTGAAAAACATGAAAAATGAAGCATTTTGCTCATTTTAGAGAACTATTTTGGTCTTTTTTAGAAAAAATGATAATTGATATTTTTGAAGGTGTTAGACTTCAGTTTTTGATTTTATGCAAAAAATAGGAAAAATAGAAATTTGTATGTGTTAGTCTTCAATCCCGGAGTTTTTTGACAAAAACATGAAAAATGAAGTATTTTGCTCATTTTAGAGAACTATTTTGGTCTTTTTTAGAAAAAATGATAATTGATATTTTTGATGGTGTTAGACTTCAGTTTTTGATTTTTTGCGAAAAATAGGAAAAATAGAAATTTGTATGTGTTAGTCTTCAATCCCGGAGTTTTTTGAGAAAAACATGAAAAATGAAGCATTTTGCTCATTTTAGAGAACTATTTTGGTCTATTTTAGAAAAAATGATAATTGATATTTTTGAAGGTGTTAGACTTCAGTTTTTGATTTTATGCAAAAAATAGGAAAAATAGAAATTTGTATGTGTTAGTCTTCAATCCCAGAGTTTTTTGAGAAAAACATGAAAAATGAAGTATTTTGCTCATTTTAGAGAACTATTTTGGTCTTTTTTAGAAAAAATGATAATTGATATTTTTGAAGGTGTTAGACTTCAGTTTTTGATTTTTTGCAAAAAATAGGAAAAATAGAAATTTGTATGTGTTAGTCTTCAATCCTGGAGTTTTTTGAGAAAAACATGAAAAATGAAGTATTTTGCTCATTTTAGAGAACTATTTTCGTCTTTTTTAGAAAAAATGATAATTGATATTTTTGAAGGTGTTAGACTTCAGTTTTTGATTTTATGCAAAAAATAGGAAAAATAGAAATTTGTATGTGTTAGTCTTCAATCCCGGACTTTTTTGACAAAAACATGAAAAATGAAGTATTTTGCTCATTCTAGAGAACTATTTTGGTCTTTTTTAGAAAAAATGATAATTGATATTTTTGAAGGTGTTAGACTTCAGTTTTTGATTTTTTGCAAAAAGTTGGAAAAATAGAAATTTGTATGTGTCAGTCTTCAATTACGAAGTTTTTTGAGAAAAAAATGAAAAATGAAGTATTTTGCTCATTTTAGAGAACTATTTTGTACTCTTTTAGAAAAAATGATAATTGATATTTTTGAAGGTGTTTGACTTCAGTTTTTGATTTTTTGCAAAAAATAGGAAAAATAGAACTTTGTATGTGTTAGTCTTCAATCCCGGAGTTTTTTGACAAAAACATGAAAAATGAAGTATTTTGCACATTTTAGAGAACTATTTTGGTCCTTTTTAGAAAAAATGATAATTGATATTTTTGAAGGTGTTAGACTTCAGTTTTTTATTTTCTGCAAAAAATTGGAAAAATTGAAATTTGTATGTGTTAGTCTTCATTCACGGAATTTTTTAAGAAAAACATGAAAAATGAAGTATTTTGCTCATTTTAGAGAACTATTTTGGTCTTTTTTAGAAAAAATGATAATTGATATTTTTGAAGGTGTTAGACTTCAGTTTTTGATTTTATGCAAAAAATAGGAAAAATAGAAATTTGTATGTGTTAGTCTTAAATCCAGGAGTTTTTTGAGAAAAACATGAAAAATGAAGTATTTTGCTCATTTTCGAGAACTATTTTGGTCTTTTTTAGAAAAAATGATAATTGATATTTTTGAAGGTGTTTGACTTCAGTTTTTGATTTTTTGCAAAAAATAAGAAAAATAGAAATTTGTATGTGTTAGTCTTCAATCACGAAGTTTTTTGAGAAAAAAATGAAAAATGAAGTATTTTCCGCATTTTAGAGAACTATTTTGGACTCTTTTAGAAAAAATGATAATTGATATTTTTGAAGGTGTTAGCCTTCAGTTTTTGATTTTTTGCAAAAAATAGGAAAAATAGAAATTTGTATGTGTTAGTCTTCAATCACGGAGTTTTTTGACAAAAACATGAAAAAAGGAAGTATTTTGCTCATTTTAGAGAACTATTTTGGTCTTTTTTAGAAAAAATGATAATTGATATTTTTGAAGGTGTCTGACTTCAGTTTTTGATTTTATGCAAAAAATAGGAAAAATAGAAATTTGTATGTGTTAGTCTTCAATCCCAGAGTTTTTTGAGAAAAACATGAAAAATGAAGTATTTTTCTCATTTTAGAGAACTATTTTGGTCTTTTTTAGAAAAAATGATAATTGATATTTTTGAAGGTGTTAGACTTCTGTTTTTGATTTTTTGCGAAAAATAGGAAAAATAGAAATTTGTATGTGTTAGTCTTCAATCCCGGAGTTTGAAAAACATGAAAAATGAAGCATTTTGCTCATTTTAGAGAACTATTTTGGTCTTTTTTAGAAAAAATGATAATTGATATTTTTGAAGGTGTTAGACTTCAGTTTTTGATTTTATGCAAAAAATAGGAAAAATAGAAATTTGTATGTGTTAGTCTTCAATCCCGGAGTTTTTTGACAAAAACATGAAAAATGAAGTATTTTTCTCATTTTAGAGAACTATTTTGGTCTTTTTTAGAAAAAATGATAATTGATATTTTTGAAGGTGTTAGACTTCAGTTTTTGATTTTTTGCAAAAAGTACGAAAAATAGAAATTTGTATGTGTTAGTCTTCAATTACGAAGTTTTTTGTGAAAAAAATGAAAAATGAAGTATTTTCCTCATTTTAGAGAACTATTTTGGACTCTTTTAGAAAAAATGATAATTGATATTTTTGAAGGAGTTAGACTTCAGTTTTTGATTTTTTCCAAAAAATAGGAAAAATAGAAATTTGTATGTGTTAGTCCTCAATCACGGAGTTTTTTGACAAAAACATGAAAAATGAAGTATTTTGCTCATTTTAGAGAACTATTTCGGTCTTTTTTAGAAAAAATGATAATTGATATTTTTTAAGGTGTTAGACTTCAGTTTTTGATTTTATGCAAAAAATAGGAAAAATAGAAATTTGTATGTGTTAGTCTTCAATCCCGGAGTTTTTTGAGAAAAACATGAAAAATGAAGTATTTTGCTCATTTTAGAGAACTATTTTCGTCTTTTTTAGAAAAAATGATAATTGATATTTTTGAAGGTGTGAGACTTCAGTTTTTGATTTAATGCAAAAAATAGGAAAAATAGAAATTTGTATGTGTTAGTCTTCAATCCCGGAGTTTTTTGACAAAAACATGAAAAATGAAGTATTTTGCTCATTTTAGAGAACTATTTTGGTCTTTTTTAGAAAAAATGATAATTGATATTTTTGATGGTGTTAGACTTCAGTTTTTGATTTTTTGCGAAAAATAGGAAAAATAGAAATTTGTATGTGTTAGTCTTCAATCCCGGAGTTTTTTGAGAAAAACATGAAAAATGAAGCATTTTGCTCATTTTAGAGAACTATTTTGGTCTTTTTTAGAAAAAATGATAATTGATATTTTTGAAGGTGTTAGACTTCAGTTTTTGATTTTATGCAAAAAATAGGAAAAATAGAAATTTGTATGTGTTAGTCTTCAATCCCAGAGTTTTTTGAGAAAAACATGAAAAATGAAGTATTTTGCTCATTTTAGAGAACTATTTTGGTCTTTTTTAGAAAAAATGATAATTGATATTTTTGAAGGTGTTAGACTTCAGTTTTTGATTTTTTGCAAAAAATAGGAAAAATAGAAATTTGTATGTGTTAGTCTTAAATCCAGGAGTTTTTTGAGAAAAACATGAAAAATGAAGTATTTTGCTCATTTTCGAGAAATATTTTGGTCTTTTTTAGAAAAAATGATAATTGATATTTTTGAAGGTGTTTGACTTCAGTTTTTGATTTTTTGCAAAAAATAAGAAAAATAGAAATTTGTATGTGTTAGTCTTCAATCACGAAGTTTTTTGAGAAAAAAATGAAAAATGAAGTATTTTCCGCATTTTAGAGAACTATTTTGGACTCTTTTAGAAAAAATGATAATTGATATTTTTGAAGGTGTTAGCCTTCAGTTTTTGATTTTTTGCAAAAAATAGGAAAAATAGAAATTTGTTTGTGTTAGTCTTCAATCACGGAGTTTTTTGACAAAAACATGAAAAAAAGAAGTATTTTGCTCATTTTAGAGAACTATTTTGGTCTTTTTTAGAAAAAATGATAATTGATATTTTTGAAGGTGTCTGACTTCAGTTTTTGATTTTATGCAAAAAATAGGAAAAATAGAAATTTGTATGTGTTAGTCTTCAATCCCAGAGTTTTTTGAGAAAAACATGAAAAATGAAGTATTTTTCTCATTTTAGAGAACTATTTTGGTCTTTTTTAGAAAAAATGATAATTCATATTTTTGAAGGTGTTAGACTTCTGTTTTTGACTTTTTGCGAAAAATAGGAAAAATAGAAATTTGTATGTGTTAGTCTTCAATCCCGGAGTTTGAAAAACATGAAAAATGAAGCATTTTGCTCATTTTAGAGAACTATTTTGGTCTTTTTTAGAAAAAATGATAATTGATATTTTTGAAGGTGTTAGACTTCAGTTTTTGATTTTATGCAAAAAATAGGAAAAATAGAAATTTGTATGTGTTAGTCTTCAATCCCGGAGTTTTTTGACAAAAACATGAAAAATGAAGTATTTTTCTCATTTTAGAGAACTATTTTGGTCTTTTTTAGAAAAAATGATAATTGATATTTTTGAAGGTGTTAGACTTCAGTTTTTGATTTTTTGCAAAAAGTACGAAAAATAGAAATTTGTATGTGTTAGTCTTCAATTACGAAGTTTTTTGTGAAAAAAATGAAAAATGAAGTATTTTCCTCATTTTAGAGAACTATTTTGGACTCTTTTAGAAAAAATGATAATTGATATTTTTGAAGGAGTTAGACTTCAGTTTTTGATTTTTTCCAAAAAATAGGAAAAATAGAAATTTGTATGTGTTAGTCCTCAATCACGGAGTTTTTTGACAAAAACATGAAAAATGAAGTATTTTGCTCATTTTAGAGAACTATTTCGGTCTTTTTTAGAAAAAATGATAATTGATATTTTTGAAGGTGTTAGACTTCAGTTTTTGATTTTATGCAAAAAATAGGAAAAATAGAAATTTGTATGTGTTAGTCTTCAATCCCGGAGTTTTTTGAGAAAAACATGAAAAATGAAGTATTTTGCTCATTTTAGAGAACTATTTTCGTCTTTTTTAGAAAAAATGATAATTGATATTTTTGAAGGTGTGAGACTTCAGTTTTTGATTTAATGCAAAAAATAGGAAAAATAGAAATTTGTATGTGTTATTCTTCAATCCCGGAGTTTTTTGACAAAAACATGAAAAATGAAGTATTTTGCTCATTTTAGAGAACTATTTTGGTCTTTTTTAGAAAAAATGATAATTGATATTTTTGATGGTGTTAGACTTCAGTTTTTGATTTTTTGCGAAAAATAGGAAAAATAGAAATTTGTATGTGTTAGTCTTCAATCCCGGAGTTTTTTGAGAAAAACATGAAAAATGAAGCATTTTGCTCATTTTAGAGAACTATTTTGGTCTTTTTTAGAAAAAATGATAATTGATATTTTTGAAGGTGTTAGACTTCAGTTTTTGATTTTATGCAAAAAATAGGAAAAATAGAAATTTGTATGTGTTAGTCTTCAATCCCAGAGTTTTTTGAGAAAAACATGAAAAATGAAGTATTTTGCTCATTTTAGAGAACTATTTTGGTCTTTTTTAGAAAAAATGATAATTGATATTTTTGAAGGTGTTAGACTTCAGTTTTTGATTTTTTGCAAAAAATAGGAAAAATAGAAATTTGTATGTGTTAGTCTTAAATCCAGGAGTTTTTTGAGAAAAACATGAAAAATGAAGTATTTTGCTCATTTTCGAGAAATATTTTGGTCTTTTTTAGAAAAAATGATAATTGATATTTTTGAAGGTGTTTGACTTCAGTTTTTGATTTTTTGCAAAAAATAAGAAAAATAGAAATTTGTATGTGTTAGTCTTCAATCACGAAGTTTTTTGAGAAAAAAATGAAAAATGAAGTATTTTCCGCATTTTAGAGAACTATTTTGGACTCTTTTAGAAAAAATGATAATTGATATTTTTGAAGGTGTTAGCCTTCAGTTTTTGATTTTTTGCAAAAAATAGGAAAAATAGAAATTTGTTTGTGTTAGTCTTCAATCACGGAGTTTTTTGACAAAAACATGAAAAAAAGAAGTATTTTGCTCATTTTAGAGAACTATTTTGGTCTTTTTTAGAAAAAATGATAATTGATATTTTTGAAGGTGTCTGACTTCAGTTTTTGATTTTATGCAAAAAATAGGAAAAATAGAAATTTGTATGTGTTAGTCTTCAATCCCAGAGTTTTTTGAGAAAAACATGAAAAATGAAGTATTTTTCTCATTTTAGAGAACTATTTTGGTCTTTTTTAGAAAAAATGATAATTCATATTTTTGAAGGTGTTAGACTTCTGTTTTTGACTTTTTGCGAAAAATAGGAAAAATAGAAATTTGTATGTGTTAGTCTTCAATCCCGGAGTTTGAAAAACATGAAAAATGAAGCATTTTGCTCATTTTAGAGAACTATTTTGGTCTTTTTTAGAAAAAATGATAATTGATATTTTTGAAGGTGTTAGACTTCAGTTTTTGATTTTATGCAAAAAATAGGAAAAATAGAAATTTGTATGTGTTAGTCTTCAATCCCGGAGTTTTTTGACAAAAACATGAAAAATGAAGTATTTTTCTCATTTTAGAGAACTATTTTGGTCTTTTTTAGAAAAAATGATAATTGATATTTTTGAAGGTGTTAGACTTCAGTTTTTGATTTTTTGCAAAAAGTACGAAAAATAGAAATTTGTATGTGTTAGTCTTCAATTACGAAGTTTTTTGTGAAAAAAATGAAAAATGAAGTATTTTCCTCATTTTAGAGAACTATTTTGGACTCTTTTAGAAAAAATGATAATTGATATTTTTGAAGGAGTTAGACTTCAGTTTTTGATTTTTTCCAAAAAATAGGAAAAATAGAAATTTGTATGTGTTAGTCCTCAATCACGGAGTTTTTTGACAAAAACATGAAAAATGAAGTATTTTGCTCATTTTAGAGAACTATTTCGGTCTTTTTTAGAAAAAATGATAATTGATATTTTTGAAGGTGTTAGACTTCAGTTTTTGATTTTATGCAAAAAATAGGAAAAATAGAAATTTGTATGTGTTAGTCTTCAATCCCGGAGTTTTTTGAGAAAAACATGAAAAATGAAGTATTTTGCTCATTTTAGAGAACTATTTTCGTCTTTTTTAGAAAAAATGATAATTGATATTTTTGAAGGTGTGAGACTTCAGTTTTTGATTTAATGCAAAAAATAGGAAAAATAGAAATTTGTATGTGTTATTCTTCAATCCCGGAGTTTTTTGACAAAAACATGAAAAATGAAGTATTTTGCTCATTTTAGAGAACTATTTTGGTCTTTTTTAGAAAAAATGATAATTGATATTTTTGATGGTGTTAGACTTCAGTTTTTGATTTTTTGCGAAAAATAGGAAAAATAGAAATTTGTATGTGTTAGTCTTCAATCCCGGAGTTTTTTGAGAAAAACATGAAAAATGAAGCATTTTGCTCATTTTAGAGAACTATTTTGGTCTTTTTTAGAAAAAATGATAATTGATATTTTTGAAGGTGTTAGACTTCAGTTTTTGATTTTATGCAAAAAATAGGAAAAATAGAAATTTGTATGTGTTAGTCTTCAATCCCAGAGTTTTTTGAGAAAAACATGAAAAATGAAGTATTTTGCTCATTTTAGAGAACTATTTTGGTCTTTTTTAGAAAAAATGATAATTGATATTTTTGAAGGTGTTAGACTTCAGTTTTTGATTTTTTGCAAAAAATAGGAAAAATAGAAATTTGTATGTGTTAGTCTTAAATCCAGGAGTTTTTTGAGAAAAACATGAAAAATGAAGTATTTTGCTCATTTTCGAGAAATATTTTGGTCTTTTTTAGAAAAAATGATAATTGATATTTTTGAAGGTGTTTGACTTCAGTTTTTGATTTTTTGCAAAAAATAAGAAAAATAGAAATTTGTATGTGTTAGTCTTCAATCACGAAGTTTTTTGAGAAAAAAATGAAAAATGAAGTATTTTCCGCATTTTAGAGAACTATTTTGGACTCTTTTAGAAAAAATGATAATTGATATTTTTGAAGGTGTTAGCCTTCAGTTTTTGATTTTTTGCAAAAAATAGGAAAAATAGAAATTTGTTTGTGTTAGTCTTCAATCACGGAGTTTTTTGACAAAAACATGAAAAAAAGAAGTATTTTGCTCATTTTAGAGAACTATTTTGGTCTTTTTTAGAAAAAATGATAATTGATATTTTTGAAGGTGTCTGACTTCAGTTTTTGATTTTATGCAAAAAATAGGAAAAATAGAAATTTGTATGTGTTAGTCTTCAATCCCAGAGTTTTTTGAGAAAAACATGAAAAATGAAGTATTTTTCTCATTTTAGAGAACTATTTTGGTCTTTTTTAGAAAAAATGATAATTGATATTTTTGAAGGTGTTAGACTTCTGTTTTTGACTTTTTGCGAAAAATAGGAAAAATAGAAATTTGTATGTGTTAGTCTTCAATCCCGGAGTTTGAAAAACATGAAAAATGAAGCATTTTGCTCATTTTAGAGAACTATTTTGGTCTTTTTTAGAAAAAATGATAATTGATATTTTTGAAGGTGTTAGACTTCAGTTTTTGATTTTATGCAAAAAATAGGAAAAATAGAAATTTATATGTGTTAGTCTTCAATCCCGGAGTTTTTTGACAAAAACATGAAAAATGAAGTATTTTTCTCATTTTAGAGAACTATTTTGGTCTTTTTTAGAAAAAATGATAATTGATATTTTTGAAGGTGTTAGACTTCAGTTTTTGATTTTTTGCAAAAAGTACGAAAAATAGAAATTTCTATGTGTTAGTCTTCAATTACGAAGTTTTTTGAGAAAAAAATGAAAAATGAAGTATTTTCCTCATTTTAGAGAACTATTTTGGACTCTTTTAGAAAAAATGATAATTGATATTTTTGAAGGAGTTAGACTTCAGTTTTTGATTTTTTCCAAAAAATAGGAAAAATAGAAATTTGTATGTGTTAGTCCTCAATCACGGAGTTTTTTGACAAAAACATGAAAAATGAAGTATTTTGCTCATTTTAGAGAACTATTTCGGTCTTTTTTAGAAAAAATGATAATTGATATTTTTGAAGGTGTTAGACTTCAGTTTTTGATTTTATGCAAAAAATAGGAAAAATAGAAATTTGTATGTGTTAGTCTTCAATCCCGGAGTTTTTTGACAAAAACATGAAAAACGAAGTATTTTTCTCATTTTAGAGAACTATTTTGGTCTTTTTTAGAAAAAATGATAATTGATATTTTTGAAGGTGTTAGACTTCAGTTTTTGATTTTTTGCAAAAAATAGGAAAAATAGAAATTTGTTTGTGTTAGTCTTCAATCACGGAGTTTTTTGACAAAAACATGAAAAAAAGAAGTATTTTGCTCATTTTAGAGAACTATTTTGGTCTTTTTTAGAAAAAATGATAATTGATATTTTTGAAGGTGTCTGACTTCAGTTTTTGATTTTATGCAAAAAATAGGAAAAATAGAAATTTGTATGTGTTAGTCTTCAATCCCAGAGTTTTTTGAGAAAAACATGAAAAATGAAGTATTTTTCTCATTTTAGAGAACTATTTTGGTCTTTTTTAGAAAAAATGATAATTGATATTTTTGAAGGTGTTAGACTTCTGTTTTTGACTTTTTGCGAAAAATAGGAAAAATAGAAATTTGTATGTGTTAGTCTTCAATCCCGGAGTTTGAAAAACATGAAAAATGAAGCATTTTGCTCATTTTAGAGAACTATTTTGGTCTTTTTTAGAAAAAATGATAATTGATATTTTTGAAGGTGTTAGACTTCAGTTTTTGATTTTATGCAAAAAATAGGAAAAATAGAAATTTATATGTGTTAGTCTTCAATCCCGGAGTTTTTTGACAAAAACATGAAAAATGAAGTATTTTTCTCATTTTAGAGAACTATTTTGGTCTTTTTTAGAAAAAATGATAATTGATATTTTTGAAGGTGTTAGACTTCAGTTTTTGATTTTTTGCAAAAAGTACGAAAAATAGAAATTTCTATGTGTTAGTCTTCAATTACGAAGTTTTTTGAGAAAAAAATGAAAAATGAAGTATTTTCCTCATTTTAGAGAACTATTTTGGACTCTTTTAGAAAAAATGATAATTGATATTTTTGAAGGAGTTAGACTTCAGTTTTTGATTTTTTCCAAAAAATAGGAAAAATAGAAATTTGTATGTGTTAGTCCTCAATCACGGAGTTTTTTGACAAAAACATGAAAAATGAAGTATTTTGCTCATTTTAGAGAACTATTTCGGTCTTTTTTAGAAAAAATGATAATTGATATTTTTGAAGGTGTTAGACTTCAGTTTTTGATTTTATGCAAAAAATAGGAAAAATAGAAATTTGTATGTGTTAGTCTTCAATCCCGGAGTTTTTTGACAAAAACATGAAAAACGAAGTATTTTTCTCATTTTAGAGAACTATTTTGGTCTTTTTTAGAAAAAATGATAATTGATATTTTTGAAGGTGTTAGACTTCAGTTTTTGATTTTTTGCAAAAAGTACGAAAAATAGAAATTTGTATGTGTTAGTCTTCAATTACGAAGTTTTTTGAGAAAAAAATGAAAAATGAAGTATTTTCCTCATTTTAGAGAACTATTTTGGACTCTTTTAGAAAAAATGATAATTGATATTTTTGAAGGAGTTAGACTTCAGTTTTTGATTTTTTCCAAAAAATAGGAAAAATAGAAATTTGTATGTGTTAGTCCTCAATCACGGAGTTTTTTGACAAAAACATGAAAAATGAAGTATTTTGCTCATTTTAGAGAACTATTTCGGTCTTTTTTAGAAAAAATGATAATTGATATTTTTGAAGGTGTTAGACTTCAGTTTTTGATTTTATGCAAAAAATAGGAAAAATAGAAATTTGTATGTGTTAGTCTTCAATCCCGGAGTTTTTTGAGAAAAACATGAAAAATGAAGTATTTTGCTCATTTTAGAGAACTATTTTCGTCTTTTTTAGAAAAAATGATAATTGATATTTTTGAAGGTGTGAGACTTCAGTTTTTGATTTAATGCAAAAAATAGGAAAAATAGAAATTTGTATGTATTAGTCTTCAATCCCGGAGTTTTTTGACAAAAACATGAAAAATGAAGTATTTTGCTCATTTTAGAGAACTATTTTGGTCTTTTTTAGAAAAAATGATAATTGATATTTTTGATGGTGTTAGACTTCAGTTTTTGATTTTTTGCGAAAAATAGGAAAAATAGAAATTTGTATGTGTTAGTCTTCAATCCCGGAGTTTTTTGAGAAAAACATGAAAAATGAAGCATTTTGCTCATTTTAGAGAACTATTTTGGTCTTTTTTAGAAAAAATGATAATTGATATTTTTGAAGGTGTTAGACTTCAGTTTTTGATTTTATGCAAAAAATAGGAAAAATAGAAATTTGTATGTGTTAGTCTTCAATCCCAGAGTTTTTTGAGAAAAACATGAAAAATGAAGTATTTTGCTCATTTTAGAGAACTATTTTGGTTTTTTTTAGAAAAAGTGATAATTGATATTTTTGAAGGTGTTAGACTTCAGTTTTTGATTTTTTGCAAAAAATAGGAAAAATAGAAATTTGTATGTGTTAGTCTTCAATCCTGGAGTTTTTTGAGAAAAACATGAAAAATGAAGTATTTTGCTCATTTTAGAGAACTATTTTGGTCTTTTTTAGAAAAAATGATAATTGATATTTTTGAAGGTGTTAGACTTCAGTTTTTGATTTTATGCAAAAAATAGGAAAAATAGAAATTTGTATGTGTTAGTCTTCAATCCCGGAGTTTTTTGACAAAAACATGAAAAATGAAGTATTTTGCTCATTCTAGAGAACTATTTTGGTCTTTTTTAGAAAAAATGATAATTGATATTTTTGAAGGTGTTAGACTTCAGTTTTTGATTTTTTGCAAAAAGTTGGAAAAATAGAAATTTGTATGTGTTAGTCTTCAATTACGAAGTTTTTTGAGAAAAAAATGAAAAATGAAGTATTTTGCTCATTTTAGAGAACTATTTTGGACTCTTTTAGAAAAAATGATAATTGATATTTTTGAAGGTGTTTGACTTCAGTTTTTTATTTTTTGCAAAAAATTGGAAAAATAGAAATTTGTATGTGTTAGTCTTCAATCACGAAGTTTTTTGAGAAAAACATGAAAAATGAAGTATTTTGCTCATTATAGAGAACTATTTTGGACCCTTTTAGAAAAAATGATAATTGATATTTTTGAAGGTGTTAGACTTCAGTTTTTGATTTTATGCAAAAAATAGGAAAAATTGAAATTTTTATGTGTTAGTCTTCAATCCCGGAGTTTTTTGACAAAAACATGAAAAATGAAGTATTTTGCTCATTTTAGAGAACTATTTTTTGTCTTTTTTAGAAAAAATGATGATTGATATTTTTGAAGGTGTCAGACTTCAGTTTTTAATTTTATGCAAAAAATAGGAAAAATAGAAATTTGTATGTGTTTGTCTTCAATCCCGGAGTTTTTTCACAAAAACATGAAAAATGAAGTATTTTGCTCATTTTAGAGAACTATTTTGGTCTTTTTTAGAAAAAATGATAATTGATATTTTTGAAGGTGTTAGACTTCAGTTTTTGATTTTTTGCAAAAAGTAGGAAAAATAGAAATTTGTATGTGTCAGTCTTCAATCCCGGAGTTTTTTGAGAAAAACATGAAAAATGAAGTATTTTGCTCATTTTAGAGAACTATTTTGGTCTTTTTTAGAAAAAATGATAATTGATATTTTTGAAGGTGTTAGACTTCAGTTTTTGATTTTTTGCAAAAAATAGGAAAAATAAAAATTTGTATGTGTTAATCTTCAATCCCGGAGTTTTTTGAGAAAAACATGAAAAATGAAGTATTTTGCTAATTTTAGAGAACTATTTTGGACCCTTTTAGAAAAAATGATAATTGATATTTTTGAAGGTGTTAGACTTCAGTTTTTGATTTTCTGCCAAAAAATTGGAAAAATTGAAATTTGTATGTGTTAGTCTTCATTCACGGAATTTTTTGAGAAAAACATGAAAAATGAAGTATTTTGCTCATTTTAGAGAACTATTTTGGTCTTTCTTAGAAAAAATGATAATTGATATTTTTGAAGGTGTCAGACTTCAGTTTTTGATTTTATGCAAAAAATAGGAAAAATAGAAATTTGTATGTGTTAGTCTTCAATCCCGGAGTTTTTTGAGTAAAACGTGAAAAATGAAGTATTTTGCTCATTTTAGAGAACTATTTTGGTCTTTTTTAGAAAAAATGATAATTGATATTTTTGAAGGTGTTAGACTTCAGTTTTTGATTTTTTGCAAAAAGTTGGAAAAATAGAAATTTGTATGTGTTAGTCTTCAATTACGAAGTTTTTTGAGAAAAAAATGAAAAATGAATTATTTTGCTCATTTTAGAGAACTATTTTGGACTCTTTTAGAAAAAATGATAATTGATATTTTTGAAGGTGTTTGACTTCAGTTTTTGATTTTTTGCAAAAAATAGGAAAAATATAACTTTGTATGTGTTAGTCTTCAATCCCGGAGTTTTTTGACAAAAACATGAAAAATGAAGTATTTTGCTCATTTTAGAGAACTATTTTGGTCTTTTTTAGAAAAAATGATAATTGATATTTTTGAAGGTGTTAGACTTCAGTTTTTGATTTTCTGCAAAAAATTGGAAAAATTGAAATTTGTATGTGTTAGTCTTCATTCACGGAATTTTTTGAGAAAAACATGAAAAATGAATTATTTTGCTCATTTTAGAGAACTATTTTGGTCTTTTTTAGAAAAAATGATAATTGATATTTTTGAAGGTGTTAGACTTCAGTTTTTGATTTTATGCAAAAAATAGGAAAAATAGAAATTTGTATGTGTTAGTCTTCAATCCAGGAGTTTTTTGAGAAAAACATGAAAAATGAAGTATTTTGCTCATTTTAGAGAACTATTTTGGTCTTTTTTAGAAAAAATGATAATTGATATTTTTGAAGGTGTTTGACTTCAGTTTTTGATTTTATGCAAAAAATAGGAAAAATAGAAATTTGTATGTGTCAGTCTTCAATCCCGGAGTTTTTTGAGAATAACATGAAAAATGAAGTATTTTGCTCATTTTAGAGAACTATTTTGGTCTTTTTTTGAAAAAATGAAAATTGATATTTTTGAAGGTTTTAGACTTCAGTTTTTGATTTTTTGCAAAAAATAGGAAAAATAGAAATTTGTATGTGTTAATCTTCAATCCCGGAGTTTTTTGAGAAAAACATGAAAAATGAAGTATTTTGCTAATTTTAGAGAACTATTTTGGACCCTTTTAGAAAAAATGATAATTGATATTTTTGAAGGTGTTAGACTTCAGTTTTTGATTTTCTGCCAAAAAATTGGAAAAATTGAAATTTGTATGTGTTAGTCTTCATTCACGGAATTTTTTGAGAAAAACATGAAAAATGAAGTATTTTGCTCATTTTAGAGAACTATTTTGGTCTTTTTTAGAAAAAATGATAATTGATATTTTTGAAGGTGTCAGACTTCAGTTTTTGATTTTATGCAAAAAATCGAAAAAATAGAAATTTGTATGTGTTAGTCTTCAATCCCAGAGTTTTTTGAGAAAAACGTGAAAAATGAAGTATTTTGCTCATTTTAGAGAACTATTTTGGTCTTTTTTAGAAAAAATGATAATTGATATTTTTGAAGGTGTTAGACTTCAGTTTTTGATTTTCTGCAAAAAATTGGAAAAATTGAAATTTGTATGTGTTAGTCTTCATTCACGGAATTTTTTGAGAAAAACATGAAAAATGAAGTATTTTGCTCATTTTAGAGAACTATTTTGGTCTTTTTTAGAAAAAATGATAATTCATATTTTTGAAGGTGTTAGATTTCAGTTTTTGATTTTATGCAAAAAATAGGAAAAATAGAAATTTGTATGTGTTAGTCTTCAATCCAGGAGTTTTTTGAGAAAAACATGAAAAATGAAGTATTTTTCTCATTTTAGAGAACTATTTTGGTCTTTTTTAGAAAAAATGATAATTGATATTTTTGAAGATGTTTGACTTCAGTTTTTGATTTTATGCAAAAAATAGGAAAAATAGAAATTTGTATGTGTCAGTCTTCAATCCCGGAGTTTTTTGAGAAAAACTTGAAAAATGAAGTATTTTGCTCATTTTAGAGAACTATTTTGGTCTTTTTTAGAAAAAATGAAAATTTATATTTTTGAAGGTGTTAGACTTCAGTTTTTGATTTTTTGCAAAAAATAGGAAAAATAGAAATTTGTATGTGTTAATCTTCAATCCCGGAGTTTTTTGAGAAAAACATGAAAAATGAAGTATTTTGCTAATTTTAGAGAACTATTTTGGACCCTTTTAGAAAAAATGATAATTGATATTTTTGAAGGTGTTAGACTTCAGTTTTTTATTTTCTGCCAAAAAATTGGAAAAATTGAAATTTGTATGTGTTAGTCTTCATTCACGGAATTTTTTGAGAAAAACATGAAAAATGAAGTATTTTGCTCATTTTAGAGAACTATTTTGGTCTTTTTTAGAAAAAATGATAATTGATATTTTTGAAGGTGTCAGACTTCAGTTTTTGATTTTATGCAAAAAATAGGAAAAATAGAAATTTGTATGTGTTAGTCTTCAATCCCAAAGTTTTTTGAGAAAAACGTGAAAAATGAAGTATTTTGCTCATTTTAGAGAACTATTTTGGTCTTTTTTAGAAAAAATGATAATTGATATTTTTGAAGGTGTTAGACTTCAGTTTTTGATTTTTTGCAAAAAATAGGGAAAATAGAAATTTGTATGTTTTAGTCTTCAATCCCGGAGTTTTTTGAGAAAAACTTGAAAAACGAAGTATTTTGCTCATTTTAGAGAACTATTTTGGTCTTTTGAAGGTGTTAGACTTCCGTTTTTTCTTTTTTAAGAAATTTTCGAAAAAAATGAAATTTGTCTGTGTTAGTCTTCAATTATGGAGTATTTTGACTACGACATGAAAATTGAGAATTTTTCTTGTGTTACCCTTCAATTTTAACATATTTTCAAAAAATACCATAATAAATTTATTTGAAGGTCTTAGACTTCTGTTTTTGCATTTTTAAGAAATTTTCAAAACAATTGAAATTTGTGTGTGTTAGACTTCAATTACGCAGTATTTCTAGTTCGACATGAAAACTGAGTATTTTTCTTGTGTTACACTTCAATTTTATCATTTTAAAAATAATGTCATGATTTAATTTTTTGAAGGTGTTAGATTTTTGTTTTTGCATTTTTAAGAAATTTTGGAAAAAATTTAATTTGTGTGCGTTAGTCTTCAATTACGGAGTTTTTTTACTACGACTTCAAAATTGAGTATTTTGCTTGCATTACACTTCAATTTTAATATTTATTTAAAAAATATCATAATTGATATTTTTTTAAGGTGTTAGACTTCTGTTTTTGCATTTTTAAGAAATTTTCGAAAAAAATGAAATTTGTCTGTGTTAGTCTTCAATTATGGAGTATTTTGACTACGACATGAAAATTGAGTATTTTTCTTGTGTTACCCTTCAATTTTAACATATTTTTAAAAAATACCATAATAAATTTATTTGAAGGTCTTAGACTTCTGTTTTTGCATTTTTAAGAAATTTGCGAAAAATTTGAAATTTGTGTGGGTTAGTCTTCAATTACGGAGTATTTTGACTACGACTTGAAAATTGAGTATTTTGCTTGTGTTACATTTAAATTTTAAAATATTTTAAAAAAATATCAAAATTGAATTTTTTTTGTTGAAGGTGCTAGACTTCAATTTTTGCATTTTTATGTAATTTTCAGAAAAATTTAAATTAGTGTGTGTTAGACTTCAATTACGCTGTATTTCGAGGACGGCATGAAAACTGAGAATTTTTCTTGTGTTACACTTCAATTTTAACATTTTAAAAATAATGTCATTATTTAATTTTTTGAATGTGTCAGACTTCTGTTTTTGCATTTTTAAGAAATTTTGGAAAAAATGTAATTTGTGTGTGTTAGTCTTCAATTACGGAGTATTTTGACTACGACATGAAAATAAAGTATTTTGCTTGTATTACACTTCAATTTCAATATTTATTTAAAAAATGTCATAATTGATATTTTTTATAGTGCTAGACTTCTGTTTTTGCATTTTTAAGAAATTTTTGAAAAAATTGAAATTTGTGTGTGTTAATCTTCAATTACGGAGTATTATGACTACCGCATGAAAATTTAGTATTTTTCTATTGTTACACTTCAATTTTAACATATTTTTAAAAAATGTCATAATTAAATTTTTTTAAGGTGTTAGACTCCCATATTTTCTTTTTTAAGAAATTTTCGAAAAAAATGAAATTTGTCTGTGTTAGTCTTCAATTATGGAGTATTTTGACTACGACATAAAAATTGAGTATTTTTCTTGTGTTACCCTTCAATTTTAACTTATTTTTAAAAAATATCATAATAAATTTTTTTGAAGGTCTTAGACTTCTGTTTTTGCATTTTTAAGAAATTTGCGAAAAAAATTGAAAATTGTGTGTGTTAGTCTTCAATTACGGAGTATTTTGAGTACGACATGAAAATTGAGTCTTTTTCGTGTGTTACACTTCAATTTTAACATTTAAAAAAATATATATTTTAGAAAAATATCAAAATTGAATTTTTTTTTTTTGAAGGTGTTGGACTTCAATTTTTGCATTTTTATTAAATTTTCAAAATAATTGAAATTTGTGTGTGTTAGTCTTCAATTACAGAGTATTTCGAGGATGACATGAAAATTGAGTCTTTTTCGTGTGTTACACTTCAATTTTAACATTTAAAAAAAAAATTATTTCGGAATTTTTCAAAGGTATTAAACTTCTGTTTTTACCGTTTTAAGAAATTTCGAAAAAAATTGAATTTGCGTGTGTTAGTCTTCAATTACGGAATATTTTGACTTCGACATGAAAATTGAGTATTTTACTTGTATTACACTTCAATTTTAATGTTTATTTAAAAAATGTCATAATTCATTTTTTTTAAGGTGTTAGACTTCCGTTTTTAAACATTTAAGAAATTTTTGAAAAAATTAAAATTTGTGTGTGTTAGTCTTCAATTACGGAGTATTATGAGTACGACATGAAAATTGAGTATTTTTCCTATGTTACACTTCAATTTTACCATATTTTTAAAAAATGTTATAATTAAATTTTTTGAAGGTGTTAGTCTTTCATTTTTGCTTTTTTAAGAAATTTACAAAAAAAATTTAAATTTGTGTGTGTTGGTCTTCAATTACGGAGTATTCTGACTAGGACATGAAAATTGAGTATTTTCCTTTTGTTACACTTACATTTTAACATGTTTATAAAAAATGTCATAATTGAATTTTTTTTAAATGTTATACTTCATTTTTTGCATTTTTCTGAAATTTACAAAAAAAATTGAAATTTGTGAGTGTTAGTCTTCAATTACGGAGTATTTTGAGTACGATATGAAAACGGAGTATTTTTCCTGTGTTACACTTCAATTTTATCATTTTTTTAAAAAATATCATAATTGAATTTTTTGAAGGTGTTAGACTTCTGTTTTTTCATTTTTAAGAAATTTTCGAAAAAATTGAAATTTGTGTGTGTTAGTCTTCAATTACGGAGTATTATGACTACCGCATGAAAATTGAGTATTTTTCTATTGTTACACTTCAATTTTAACATATTTTTAAAAAATGTCATAATTAAATTTTTTAAAGGTGTTAGACTTCCGTTTTTTGTTTTTTAAGAAATTTTCGAAAAAACTGAAATTTTTCTGTGTTAGTCTTCAATTATGGAGTATTTTGACTACGACATGAAAATTGAGTATTTTTCTTATGTTACCCATGAATTTTAACATATTTTTAAAAAATATCATAATAAATTTTTTTGAAGGTCTTGGACTTCTGTTTTTGCATTTTTAAGAAATTTGCGAAAAAATTGAAATTTTTGTGTGTTAGTCTTCAATTACGGAGCATTTTGACTACGACGTGAAAATTGAGTATTTTGCTCGTGTTACACTTAAATTTTAAAATATTTTAAAAAAATATCAAAATTGAATTTTTTTTTTTTTTAAGGTGTTAGACTTCTATTTTTGCATTTTTATGAAATTTTCAAAACAATTGAAATTTTTGTGTGTTAGACTTCAATTACGCAGTATTTCGAGTACGACATGAAAATTGAGTATTTTTCTTGTGTTACACTTCAATTTTAACATTTTAAAAATAATGTCATTATTTAATTTTTTTTGAAGGTGTTAGACTTCTGTTTTTGCATTTTTAAGAAATTTTGGAAAAAATTTAATTTGTGTGTGTTAGTCTTCAATTACGGAGTATTTCGAGTATGACATGTAAACTGAGTCTTCTTCTTGTGTTACACTTCAATTTTAATATTAATTTAAAAAATGTCATAATTGATTTTTTTTATGGTGTTTGACTTCCGTTTTTGCACTTTTAAGAAATTTTTGAAAAAATTGAAATTTGTGTGTGTTAGTCTTCAATTACGGAGTATTATGAGTACGACTTGAAAATTTAATATTTTTCTTTTGTTACGCTTCAATTTTACCATATTTTTAAAAAATGTCATAATTTAATTCTTTGAAGGTGTTAGACTTTCGTTTTTGCTTTTATAAGAAATATTCGAAAAAAATGAAATTTGTGTGTGTTAGTCTTCAATTATGGAGTATTTTAACAAAGACATGAGAATTGAGTATTTTTCTTGTGTTACCCTTCAATTTTAACATATTTTTAAAAAATATAATAATTGAATTTTTTGAAGGTGTTAGACTTCTGTTTTTTCATTTTCTAAGAAATTTAAGAAAAAATTGAAATTTGTGTGTGTTAGTCTTCAAATACAGAGTATTTTGAGTATGGCTTGAAAATTGAGTATTTTGCTTGTGTTACACTTAAATTTTAACATGGTTTTAAAAAATGTCTAATTGAATTTTTTAAAGGTGTTATACTTCTGTTTTTGCATTTTTATTTCAATTTTCAAAAAATTTGAAATTTATGTGTGTTAGTCTCCAATTACGGAGTATTTTGAGTACGACATGAAAACGGAGTATTTTTCTTGTGTTACACTTCAATTTAATCATTTTTTAAAAAAATATCATAATTGAATTTTTTGAAGGCGTTATACTTGTGTTTTTGCATTTTTAGGAAAGTTTCGAAAAAATTGAAATGTGTGTGTGTGTTAGTCTTCAATTACATAGTATTTTGAGTACAACATGAAAATTGAGTATTTCTCTTGTGTTACACTTCAAATTTAACATATTTTTAAAAAATATCAACATTGAATTTTTTTGAAGGTGTAAGACTTCTATGTTTGCATTTTTATGAAATTTTCAAAAAAATTTAAATTTGTGTGTGTTAGTCTTCTATTCCGGAGTATTTTGAGTACGACATGAAAATTGAGTATTTTTCTTTTGTTACACTTATTTTTTGACATATTTTTAATAAATATCATAATAGAATTTTATGAATTTATTATACTTTTATTTTTGCATTTTTATGAAATTTTCAAAAAACTTGAAATTTGTGTGTGTTAGGCTTCAATTAAGGAGTATTTTGAGTACGACATGAAAACTGAGTATTTTTCTTGTGCTACACTTCAATTTTAACATTTCTTTAAAAAATATCATAATTGAAATTTTTGATGGTCTTAGACTTCTGTTTTTGCATTTTAAAGAAATTTTCGAAAAAATTGAAATTTGTTTTGGGTTAGTCTTCAATTACGGAGTGTTTCGAGTACGACATGAAAACTGAGTATTTTACTTGTGTTACACATAAATTTTATCATTTTTTGAAAAAGTGTCATTGTTGAATTTTTTTAAGGTGTTAGACTTCTGTTTTTGCATTTTTAAGAAATTTTCAAAAAAATTGAAATTTCTGTGGGTTAGTCTTCATTTACGGAGTATTTTGAGTATGACCTGAAAATTGAGTATTTTGCTTGTGTTACATTTAAATTTTGTCGTTTCTTTAAAAAAATGTTATAATTAATTTTTTTAAGGTGTTATACTTCTGTTTTTGCATTTTTAAGAAATTTTTGAAAAAATTGAAATTTGTAGAGTTAGTCTTCAATTACGGAGTATTTTGACTACGACAAGAAAATTGAGTAGTTTGCTTGGGTTACACTTTAATATTAAAATATTTTTAAAAAATATCAAAATTGATTTTTTTTTTTTTAAGGTATTTTACTTCAATTTTTGCATTTTATGAAATTTTCAAAAAAATTGAAATTTGTGTGTGTTAGACTTCAATTACGTAGTATTTCGAGTACGACATTAAAACTGAGTATTTTTCTTGTGTTACACTTCAATTTTAATAATTAAAAAAAAATGCCATTATTGAATTTTTTGAAGGTGTTAGACTTCTGTTTTTGCAATAGTAAGAAATTTTTGAAAAAATTGAATTTTTGTGTGTTAGTCTTCAATTACGGAGTATTATGCCACATGAAAATTGAGTATTTTTCTTTTGTTACACTTAAATTTTAACATATTTTTTAAAAAAATGTCATCATTAAATTTTTTGAATGTGTTAGACTTCCGTTTTTTCGTTTTTTAGAAATTTTCGAAAAAAATGAAATTTGTCTGTGTTAGTCTTCAAATATGGAGTATTTTGACTAGGACATGAAAATTGAGTATTTTTCTTGTGTTACCCTTCAGTTTTAACATATTTTTAAAAAATATCGTAATAAATTTTTTTGAAGATCATAGACTTTTGTTTTTGCATTTTTAAGAAATTTGCGAAAAAAATTGAAATTTGTGTGTGTTAGTCTTCCATTGCGGAGTATTTTGACAACGACATGAAAATTGAGTCTTTTGCTTGTGTTACACTTAAATTTTAAAATATTTTAAAAAAATATCAAAATTGAATTTTTTTTTTTTGTAAGGTGTTAGACTTCTATTTTTGCATTTTTATGAAATTTTCAAAAAAATTGAAATTTGTTTGTGTTAGTCTTCAATTACGGAGTATTTCGAGTACGACATGAAAACTGAGTCTTTTCTTGTGTTACACTTCAATTTTAACATTTAAAAAAAATTCATTATTGATTTTTTGAAGGTGTTAGACTTCTGTTTATGCATTTTTAAGAAATTTTGAAAAAAATTGAATTTGTGTGTGTTAGTCTTCAATTACGGAATATTTTGACTACGACTTGAAAATTGAGTATTTTCCTTGTATTACACTTCAATTTTAATATTTATATAAAAAATGTCATAATTGATTTTTTTATGGTGTTAGACTTCCGTTTTTACACGTTTAAGAAATTTTTGAAAAAATTGAAATTTGTGTGTGTTAGTTTTCAATTACGGAGTATTATAAGTACGACTTGAAAATTGAGTATTTTTCTTTTGTTACGCTTCAATTTTACCATATTTTTTAAAAATGCCATAATTAAATTTTTTGAAGGTGTTAGACTTTCGTTTTTGTTTTTTAAGAAATATTCGAAAAAAATGAAATTTGTCTGTGTTAGTCTTCAATTATGGAGTATTTTTACAGTGACATGAGAATTGAGTATTTTTCTTGTGTTACCCTTCAATTTTAACATATTTTCAAGAAATATCATAATTGAATTTTTTTAAGGTGTTAGACTTCTGTTTTTTCATTTTCAAAGAAATTTGCGTAAAAATTGAAATTTGTGTGTGTTAGTCTTCATTGAATTTTTTGAAGGTATTAGACTTCTGTTTTTGCTTTTTTTTTTAAAAGTTTCGGAAAAATTGAAATGTGTATGTGTTAGTCTTCAATTACGGAGTATTTTGAGTACAGCATGAAAATTGAGTATTTTGCTTGTGATACACTTCAATTTTAATATTTTAAAAAAAAGTGCTATTATTGAATTTTTTGAATGTGTTAGACTTCTGTTTTTGCATTAGTAAGAAATTTTGGAAAAAATTGAATTTGTGTGTGTTAGTCTTCAATTAGGAGTATTATGACTACCACATGAAAATTGAGTATTTTTCTTTTGTTAGACTTAAATTTTAACATATTTTTTTTAAAAATATCATAATTAAATTTTTTGAATGTGTTAGACTTCCATTTTTTCTTTTTTTAGAAATTTTCGAAAAAAATGAAATTCGTCTGTGTTAGTCTTCAAATATGGAGTATTTTGACTAGGACATGAAAATTAAGTATTTTTCTTGTGTTACCCTTCAATTTTAACATATTTTTAAAAAATATCGTAATAAATTTTTTTGAAGGTCTTAGACTTCTGTTTTTGCATTTTTAAGAAATTTGCGAAAAAATAAAAATTTGTGTGTGTTAGTCTTCAATTACGGAGTATTTTGACTACGACATGAAAACTAAGTATTTTTCTTGTGCTACACTTCAATCTTAACATATTTTTAAAAAATATCACTTTTTTTAAGGTGTTTGACTTCTGTTTTTGCCTTTTTATGAAATATTTGAAATAATATAAATTTGCGTCTGTTAGTCGTTAATTACGGACAATTTTGACTACGACATGAAAATTTAGTATTTTGCTTTTGTTACACTTCAATTCTAACATATTTTTAAAAAATGTCATAATTAAATTTTTTTTGAAGGTGTTCTACTTTTGTTTTTGCATTTTTAAGAAATTTTTGAAAAAATTGAAATTTGTGTATGTTAGTTTCCAATTACGGAGTGTTTTGACTATGACATGAAAATTGAGTATTACACTTGTGTTACAATTCAGTTTTAACATATTTTTAGAAAATATCATTATTGAATTTTTTTGATGGTATTAGAGTTCTGTTTTTGCATTTTTAAGAAATTTTCGAAAAAATTAAAATTTGAGTGGGTTAGTCTTCAATTACGGAGTATTTTGAGTACGACCTAAAAATTGAGTATTTTGCTTGTGTTACACTTCAATTTAAAATATTTTTAAAAAATATCCTAATTCATTTTGTTGAAGGTGTTATACTTCTGTTTTTGCATTTTTAAGATAGTTTCGGAAAAAATGAAATTTGTGTGTGTTAGTCTTCAGTTACGGAGTATTTTGACTACGACATGAAAATTGATTATTTTGCTTGTGTTACACTTCAATTTTAACATATTTTTTAAAAATATCAAGATTGAATTTTTTTTAAGGTGTTAGACTTCTATTTTTTCATTTTTATGAAATTTTCCAAAAAGTTAAAATTTGTGTGTGTTAGTCTTATATTACGGAGTATTATGAGTACGACATGAAAACTGAGTACTTTTCATGTGCTACACTTCAATTTTTTAAAATTGAAAAACAATTAAATATCATTTTTTAATATTTTGAAGGTCTTAGACTTCTTTTTTTGCATTTTTATGAAATTTTCGAAAAAAAAAATTTTAATTTGTGTCTGTTAGTCGTAAATTACGGACAATTTTGAATACGACATGAAAATTGAGTATTTTTCTTTTGTTACACTTCAATTTTAGCATATTTTTAAAAATGTCATAATAAATTTTTTGAAGGTGTTACAATTTCGTTTTTGCTTTTTATAGAAATTTTCAAAAATATTGTAATTTGTTTGTGTTAGTCTTCTATTAAGGAGTATTTTGACTACGACAAGAAAATTTAGTATTTTGCTTGTATTACCCTTCAATTTTAACATATTTTAAAAAAATATCATAACTGAATTTTTTTTAAGGTGTTAGACTTCTGTTTTTGCATTTTTATGAAATTTGTGAAAAAATTGAAATTTGTCTGTGTTAGTCTTCAATTACGGAGTATTTCGGGTACGACATGAAAATTGAGTATTTTGCTTGTGTTACACTTCAATTTTAACATATTTTTAAAAAATATCATAATTGAATTTTTCGAAGGTGTTAAACTTCTATTTTTGCATTTTCAAGAAATTTTCAAAAAAATTAAAATTTGTGTGGGTTCGTCTTCAATTACGGAGTATTTTTAGTACGATATGAAAACTGGGTATTTTTCTCGTGTTACACGTCAATTTTATCATTTTTTAAAAAAATATCATAATGTAATTTTTTGAAGGTGTTTGACTTCTATTTTTGCATTTTTAAGAAATTTTCGAATAAATTGAAATTTGTGTCGGTTAGTCTTCAATTACGGTGTATTTTGAGTACGACCTGAAAATTGAGTATTTTGCTTGTGTTACACTTAAATTTTAACATTTTTTTAAAAAATATCATAAATGATTTTTTTGAAGGTGTTATAAAATCTATTTTATCTATTTTTTTATTAGGACCATATATACCATTAATTAATATATTATTTCCATCCCAATTATATTGTAATATTAATGAAATTGAGTATTTTAATTTATTACTTGAAATTAATTTAAAAAGTTTTAAATTCCAAGATATTAATATACCTCCTGATGCTCCATTTGATTTTAAATATTCAAAACTATTTAATATATTTCCACAACATGTTGTATTAATATTATTATCTATTAGCTGCATTTTAGTTTATTGTAGGCAACAAATGTCTTCATTTTAGTTTATTAACAATAATTTTTTTATGATCTGCACTTAATCCTCTAACATTTCAAAATAATACTCTGAATTTTTTATAATTCATATATATAATAATTAATCCTCCTTGGATGAGCAGTGCTTAAGCACAATGCTCTCCCACTAAATTATTTATTGTGTCATTTATATTATCGGTAATATATATCCCAGTAGCTAATAAGATTTTTGACATTTCATCTTTATTATTTATTTCTTTTGTATTATCCATATTAATTTATGTTAAATCAATATTATTAATTTTATTTTTTTGTCTTTTTGTCCTTTCTTTCTGAATTTCTTTATACTTAACTAATTGGGCTTTTTCTACTGGAAAGGAATAATGACCACTTTGTTTAGTTAGTAATCTAGCACTTCTTCTTTGCTCCTCTATTTTTAATATTTTATTATTTGTTTTAACTTTATTTATTTTATTTTCTTGTTTACATGTATGAACTGGAGAGTCAATTGCATTGTTTGATTCTTCTAATTCTTCTAAACTAGAGACCTTATCACTAAAGGTAATTTTTATGAAAATATTATTTATACCTTTAAAATATTCATTAATTTTCCTTTGATTATTTATAGGAAATCTGACTGGTTGAATTGGAGATGAGTGTACTAGTGATGAGCTAGAAGGAACATTGTTTAGTTTCAACCTGTCATATCCTTTATTTGGTAAGGGTTCATACTCTACTAGATCACCTTGTGATTGTGTTTGTTCTATGTAAACAATAGTTGATTGATTGGTTGTTCTATACTGGGATCATAGATTATCATTTGTAGTGAATCAGAATCTTTCTGATTGATCTCATCTAATTGTGAATCATAAACATATTTGATCACTGTTTGTGGTTTATATGAAAATAGTGGAATAATGGCTAGCCCCTTGGAAGTAATTGAAATTGCAACTGAATTAGAAGATTTATGAGGACTAGAATGCTTATATGTATTTAATGACACGTGAGACAAGGATTGATTTGCAAGAAAGATTTTCCTTATAAATTGAAAATTGATTTGTTTGTTACCCTTAGGATAAATGATTTGTGTGAGATTTAGTGTCCCCATTGGCTCAGTGATGATTTCCTTTTCAGAGGGTACAAATTCCATTTTTTCAATGATGATATCATTTTCAGAGTTTATGGAATTTATCATACCTATATTAGGGTTTATCTTCTTAACCCTCCGATAGGTTTTGATTTTCTTCTTTTTTTTGCCAAACTTTTGATGTTTTTATTTTATTTGTATTTTGACTGTGTTTAACTCGCAATTTGTCATTTATAATTTTTCTATTTTTGTTTTCACCTTCTATCTTGTGATATTTTTTATCATTTATCTTTTGATATTTTTTAATGTGTTTGTTTTCCATTTGTGTTTTAAGATGTTTGTTATGCTTGATATGTTTTCCCCTTGCTCTACCTTATGATACTCTATGAAGTTATCTGAGAGATTATGAATAATGTTTGATGAACTTGCATTTTGGATAATTTCCTTAATGTTTAATATATATGTTTGTTTACCTTCTATGACTTTGATAGAATTTGGTATTTTTGCATATTGAGTACAATTAACTGAAAGCTTAATATGAGATATAACTTCAGTTGGCATATAAGATCCAACTGAGATTAATGTCCCTATTGGTTCCATAATTTTTTTAAGAGTGATTGGGCTACATAGCTTTTCAGGTAATTTTTCTATAAGTAAATCTTTTGTGTATATTTCATGAGTAATCTTTTTATCCAAGTCTACAATTATTTGATCACTTATACTGTTATTCATATTATAATTATTGAAACTAACATCTTTATTATTTAATTATGTTATTATATGCACTGGTAGGAGTATTTTGAATTTTAGGTATTGGTCCCTCCTTTTTATTAATATTTGCATAACAATTTCTTTGAATGTGCCCAAATTTAAAGCATTTTAAACACTTAATTGGCTCTCTACACTGAAATCTCATGTGATTATGAGATAAGCATCTATAGCATTTTCTTTGATTAGTATTATTAGGATTGTTGAAAGACTTTTTTCTAGATACTAATGTCCAATTTTCCTCTTGATTGAGATTATTTTCCAGGGCTTGTTTATAAGATTGAGTCATAATGGATAGAGAAGTAAATTAAAAGGAGAAAGAACAGAGAACTTAGCTTAGTACTGGAGAGAGTTGCTTCGAGAGAGTAGCTTCTTATTCCTTAGCTCAATATCGACTTGTTTATCCTCTACAAACTGCCTGTATCTCTAATCCTTCTTATTGTAATTTATTGTGAGCTTGTCTTGTAATCCTTAATGAGTTTTAGCCCCTTTAAACAAGGGGCCTCTATACTCTTTTTCCTTATAAAGGCATTATCAATGTTGTTTGCTCAATTATCCTGTATTTGGTGTTGAAATTGAAGAGCTGTCTGAAACCGGTCAGAGAACCGCCTGAAAGAGGTTAGAGAACCGCCTGAAAGCAGCTGGAAAACCACCTGAAAGTGGTTGGAGAACTGCTTGTATCACTTTCTTTGATATCTTGAATCTCCTTCTTTGATATCTTGAATCCTTGTTTTATTCACTTCCCCCTTTTACATTGAATATTATAATCTGTGTTCACATTATTTCTAATATCAGTATCAATTAGTTAAACTTAAAATATTATTAAAATTACCTAATAAGTATGTGTATGCATTATATATGCTACTCGATTGAATATATGTAATGCCTCTTTATAATTAAGCCCATCAAATAGAGATCAGAAATGGAAATAATGGTCTCTCGATACAGAGTTATAGGGAGCTAAGGGCTAGGAGAGAAAAAATGTTTCAGTTAAGAGAGGCACGATCTGAGAAAGGTAATCTTGTAGAGGCATAGGGGATATGGAAGAGAAACACTATTTGAAAAAGAGGATACAATCTAAAAATGAAGAGCAGTGATGTATACCCCCCTGTTCTATCCCCTGATGGCTTGATGTGCTATAAAGTAGGGGGTGTTAAGCCTTGTGGGACTATTTTTTTCAGCCCCTTAAGGATGCCAGAAAAATCTGTGTTTAAGATTTAACAGCTTGTCAGTGTTAAACCTTACGCTGTCATATGCTGTCAGTGTTAAACCTTAAACTGTCAGATGTTGTCAGTGTTAACTGCAAAATTTTGTCATTGTTCATTAATGGCAGATTCCTTCATTTAATGCTCATGGTGCGGATTATCATTTAACACCCGTTGGAGGGAAAATTATTGTGAGTTTGAATTTTGAATTTTGCAAAGTTCTATAAATAAAGCCATAAATTAGAAATTAGAAAAAAAATTCGCTCTCCTGATATGTTTTTCTCTCTTTTGAATTGTGTGAGTTTGAATATTTGAGTTCTTGTTAATTAGTAATTTATGTTGTTAAACGTTAATTGCTAATTACGATTTTATAATGTTATTGTATTTTGATTTCATTGTCCGTTAGTTTTATAATCTTTTGGTGTTCAATAATTTTTCTTTTTGGGTTGATTTGCTTGATTTTAATTCCAGCATAAATTTTTTTTCTAAATATTTTAATTTTGTGGTTAACGGATTTCATTCTTATCGAGTCTGTTAAATAATATTTTTTTGGTTTAATCTCTTATTTCAACCATAAACAATTTTAGTGATGATTTCAAACTTTGTTTTTATAAACGTAATCTCATCCTTGATTCAATTTCAGCACAAAATTCTTTTAAAACAATTTAATTTTGTGGTTAACGGGTTTCATTCTTATCGGGTCTGTTAAATTTACCCTCCCGTCAATTTTTACTGGTATTTGGTTAATTTACAGTTAACCCCCTGAATTTTCACTGGTATTTGATTTTTTTAGAGTTAACCCCCTCAATTTTTACTAATATTTGTCAATGCTAACGGTTTTTTACAATTAACCCCCTGAACTTTTACTGGTATGACTTTTTTTACATTCAAACCCCTGAATTTTTACTTTATGATTTGTTAACTGGTATTTGATTTGCTAATTGGTATTTTTTGATTGAAATATTTTTACAGTGAATTTCGTGTTACATAGTATTTGTTTTTTTTAAAAGAAAACTTATAATTTTCCTAGTTAAATGATATTTGTACTAACAATTGAAAATGCTTTTGTCTCAATTTTGCTTTTAAGAAGAATCAGGTTTGCTTTTAAGAAAACTTATAATTTTCCTAGTTAATTGATATTTGTACCAACAATTATAATGTATTTCATGTTAAATTTATTTTTATCTAAGAAGAATCAGGTTGGTTTTTAAGAAATTTTGAATTACATTGTATATTTTTAGTTGAAAATAATTTTATAGTTTATAATTTACTATGAGTAAACTGATATTTCTTTCAGAAATGGTTGTACAGTAATTTTTTTATGATTTTTTTGATCAAAATAAGGGTGAATTTGGAGTAATGATAGGATCACAAATACCAACCACAAATATGACACAAATGTCCAAATTTGTAATGTCAATTATGCATATATGAATCATAAATCAAATACAAACTTAGGCATTAGTGTCATATTTGTGGTTGGTATTTGTGTCCCTATCATTACTCGTGAATTTGCTTGTCTAAGATGTTTTACATAAAGTACTCAAAATGAATTTGCATTTTCCTGTGTTTAATTAGAAAGAAACTGCAGGAATCAAATCTAGCTGAAAAGAAACTGCAGGAATCAAATCTAGCTGAAAAGAAGAAAAAAAGAAACAATTAGAAAGATGAAAATCACGAGGTCAAATACACACTAAATTGCATTTTCCTGTGTTTAATTTAGCTACAAAAGGATGGTAAAGAAACGGTAGTTCTTGGGAAGTTTGGGAATGAGGAAACTAAATTAGGGGTTTTGAAAAGTTCAAAAATCCACTTCAATCACAGGAAAAACTAGATAAATCAAAAACAAAATCAACAACTCTTTTCTCAGATTCTCTCCCGCATCAAAAATCCCAATTAATCATCTCAAAATCAAATAAAAACAAGCCAAACCGCTTTCCCCAATTCCCAAATTCAAAAATCCAAACAACACACTCCCAATCAAACCAACAAAAAAGACAGATTTACCTGAAGAAAAACAAAGTCACGGCAGTGAAAAGATGAAATCAGATATAAAAATTAGATCCGTGATGGATATTCTTTGTCTTTTATCAGTATCTCTCTCCTCCGCCGCAGTAACTTCGAATTGCGCTTGAAATACCAAGCTAGAAGAACCAAAAGGGGGAATTTCGACCAAGTAGAAGAGAAATTACAATCAAGGTATGAAAGGCGCCAATTTTTCTCAAGAAGCAAAGAAAGATTCCATGGGAGAGGGAGCTCAGGGAGGATGAAAGGTGAGAAGTTTTGAAAAGAGAATTAATGAGAAAGGAGAAAGAGGGTGGAGTGAGGAAGAAGCCATCAGGTACGGAGTGGGCTTTGACAGCTTTCCAGTTGTGTAAGGCTCAATTTTTCATGCGCATGATTTACCACCTAATCTATGGTTGAATACCCATGCCGACACATCAAGAGTGCTAGGGAAAAACAGGGTATGTACAACATTTTCTAAAAATGAAAGGGCCGATCAATACTGCAAAACCTAGGTGGAGGGGGTGATGGAGACAATTTGTTAATAACGAAGAGACAAAAGAAAGACATGCAATTAACTAAAGAGAAGATAGTTGCCAAGGGACCATGAACCGGTCTTCCCAAATAACCGGTTTTTTTCTACAACCAAGCACAAAATCAACAAAAAAAAAAAAACAATAATATACAGTGAAGTGCAGCAATAAATTTTGAACGTCGATATTTTGATCCAACAGCTCTAAATTACAAGCATATTTTCAACAGTATATTTTGGTATATTAAAAAATATATTTTACTAATTTCAATAGTATATTTTGATCTTTAAATTTTTTTTAGCATATATATATATATATATATATATGTATATATCCATATCCTTCTTCTCCTCATCATAAAAAATTCACATAGGTTCAAAGTACTACAAAATTTCCAACCACAAAGGCAAAGAAAAGGAAAAAGAAAAATGGGTTGGATGAGAAAGGAGATCTCAGAAAAATCAACATACTATATGCGTCTTCAAGATAATAACTTCAAGAAAAGAATACCAAAAGGATATGCACCGATGTTGGTACGGAGTGACGGAGCCGGAGAAGAAGAGGAGGAGAGGTTTTTGGTACACGTTAGGCTTTTGAAGTCACCGTGTGTATGATCGCATTGTTGGAAATGGCATCAGAACAATTTGGTTGTCAAGAAGGCGTGCTCAGAGTTCAATGTGATGTCACAAGTTTTCGACATGCGATAGATTTGATCTCTAAAGGCCGATGATAATTGACGATTTTGATGGAATTATCTTTTAGATATGATACATATTGATTCATTCTTTTAGCCTAGTGTATATTATGTAAGTCAACGTGATAACTAGAGATTAGCATTCTCGTAAAAAACATATGGTTCACTTATAATAGAAGTTTTATTCAAGAGAATTTGGACAACGATTCATAATCTATTCACAAACAAACACCTTTTAACAAGATGAAACAAAGCATCGTCTATAATTTGTTTATCTATTCATTTCATGTCTTGACTAATTAAGGGGCCGTTTGATTAGTGAAAATGTGAGGGAATAGACACACAATTCCTGGACAAGTCTCAATGTCCTTTGTTTGATGAGTCAAAGATATGAGATTTTAAAGGACAATGTTTTTTCGTTGTCATGTCTTTCATGAGTTTTTTCCTTGATGTGTTATCTTGCAAAATTAATGAGAAAACAATAGACTTTGACTCATGAACTTGTATTTTTCTTCATTGCACACATATGCAATTAACAAAATATATTATATTATGTCTATTTTGATTAATATATTAATATATAATTAATTTACATTCTAAATTAGATTTTTATTAATAAAACATAACTCTAATTAATTTTATTATTTTACTTAATTATTAAAAAAATATAAGATGTACTAGTCTTTAAATATAATCAATCAACATCAAATTAATTAGATATGGTTTATTATTATTATTATTATTACTATTATTATTATTATTATTATGTATGTATATATATATATTGGGCTAGGTTCAATGGTCAACACTCTTGTTTGGCCAACAACGTTTATTTCTCACAATATATACATGAAAAAAAAATCCAACCGCATAGATATGATATACACCACTTAAGAATGTTATAGATTTAATTTCATGAAAAATAATTATTTTTATCATCTCCATCACGATACGTAAAGATATTGACGGATGCCAATATTTACGACATGATTCATCATGAAATCAATTTAAAATTCGAATTTTTTTCATTGGATTTAATTTAAATTATATAGATAGACTTTAGATTAATTTTTACAATGTTTCGACTTTTCTTTCATCGAAATCCTAAAAAATACCGAAATAGACGGTTGTGAAAATAACTTATCGATTTTGTTAGATAGAAAAATGCAAACAAAACAAAATTTGTTCTACGACATATCTAAATGATATTGATTACATCTATACGGTTAAAATTTAATTTGGGCTAGGTTCAATGGCCAACACCCTTGTTTGGCCAACTCGGCCAACAACGTTTATTTCTCACAATATATACATGAAAATAAAAATCGAACCGCATAGATGTGATATACATCACTTGAGAATGTTATAGATTTAATTTCATGAAAAATAAATATTTTTATCATCTCCATCATGATACATAAATATATTGACGGATGACAATATTTACGACATGATTCATCATGAAATCAATTTTAAAATTTGAATTGTTTTCATTGGATTTAATTTAAATGATATCGATAGACTTAAGATTGATTTTTACAATGTTTGGACTTTTCTTTCATCGAAATCCAAAAAAATACCGAAATAGACGGTTGTGAAAATATGTTATCGGTTTTGTTAGATAGAAAAATGCAAATAAAACAAATTTTGTTCTACAACATATCTAAATGATATAGATTATATCTATACGGTTAAAATTTAATTTTCATTTATATAATTTGAGAAATAAACGTTGTTGGCCGATTTGGCCAAACAAGGGTGTTGGCCATTGAACCTAGCCCATATAGGGCAAGGTTCAATGGCCAACACCCTTGTTTGGCCAACTCGGCCAACAACGTTTATTTCTCACAATATATACATGAAAATAAAAATCCAACCGCATAGATGTGATATGCATCACTTGAGAATGTTATAGATTTAATTTCATGAAAAATAAATATTTTTATCATCTCCATCATGATACATAAAGATATTGACGGATGACAATATTTACGACATGATTCATCTTGAAATCAATTTTAAAATTTGAATTTTATTCATTGGATTTAATTTAAATGATATAGATAGACTTAAGATTGATTTTTACAATGTTTGGACTTTTCTTTCATCGAAATCCAAAAAAATACCGAAATAGACGGTTGTGAAAATATGTTATCGGTTTTGTTAGATAGAAAAATGCAAATAAAACAAATTTTGTTCTACAACATATCTAAATGATATATATTACATCTATACGGTTAAAATTTAATTTTCATTTATATAATTTGAGAAATAAACGTTGTTGACCGAGTTGACCAAACAAGGGTGTTGGCCATTGAACCTAGCCCATATGGGCTAGGTTCAATGGCCAACACCCTTGTTTGGCCAACTCGGCCAACAACGTTTATTTCTCACAATATATACACGAAAATAAAAATCCAACTGCATAGATGTGATATACATCACTTGAGAATGTTATAGATTTAATTTCATGAAAAATAAATATTTTTATCATCTCCATCATGATACATAAAGATATTGACGGATGACAATATTTACGACATGATTCATCATGAAATCAATTTTAAAATTTGAATTTTTTTCATTGGATTTAATTTAAATGATATAGATAGACTTAAGATTGATTTTTACAATGTTTGGACTTTTCTTTCATCGAAATCCAAAAAATACCGAAATAGACGGTTGTGAAAATATGTTATCGGTTTTGTTAGATAGAAAAATGCAAATAAAACAAATTTTGTTCTACAACATATCTAAATGATACGGTTAAAATTTAATTTTCATTTATATAATTTGAGAAATAAACGTTGTTGGCCGAGTTGGCCAAACAAGGGTGTTGGCTATTGAACCTAGCCCATATATATATAGAGAGAGAGTGAGCTTATATAGCTTGTACAAGCAAAGCTTATTTTTTGCTTGTAACTTCTGTACCGTGTGATCTGAGCTTCAAGATGTGTGCATATTTAATTATCAAACGTTAGTTTTCTTCTCTCCGTTAAAGTTTAACAGAGTTCTCATTTGTCTCTTACTTCTCCTCTTTCCCTCTCTCTCTCTCTCACGAGTTCCTGGTCTTTGCTCCTCTCTCTCTCGCCACCATGAATCCAGTATCTAGGTCGCACTTCTCTCTTCTCTTGGACGGAGTAGGTTTATTTTGTTGAAGCGGCCCTTTGTCTTCTATCTTCTACCGTGTGAAGCAGCCCTATCTCCACTCTCTCTCACCTGACTTCTGTTGAACTGGTACTAGATTTATTCATTAACTTACACACCTTGTAAATTGAATTTTAACCAATAACTTGAGTGAAATTAGGGGAATTTGTTCAATATTGTGTCTAGTATTAACCAATTATCCAATATCATTCTGATTTCGTTTTTCTTACTCATGAATCTTGATGTCATTTTATGATTTTACTGTCATCAATTATTTTTTTGATAATACTTTAGTTTTTTGTTTCAATTAATTTGTCATTATAGGGCTACATCCAGCTCAGCGACTTAGCATCGCCATTCCTCTTGACGAACCATCTCAGCAGAGGGTCTCCATCTCATGCCTAGTACCCCACAAGCAAGCGAAACCACCGACACGTCCAACTCAATCCCCTATACACGAGCTATATCAGTGATGGATGACACGACTTCTTCTCTCTCCAAGTGAGCCAATTAGGGTTTTGTTTTTTTGAGTTTAATTGGACTGATTCAGTACTGATTCTTTTGAGTTTAATCTACTTAGGTCTTAATTAGGCTGATTCTTTTAATTACATCTGATTTTTTACAATTTCAAACATGCAAGATAATCGAGCACCAAAGAGCTACTCATTCCTTGTTGTGCCTCGTGTCGCCGCTCTTTCGATTCCTCAACCAAGTTGCGAGGATGTCATCCACAATGTTAATGGGCGAGGAGGCAGCCAATTCGAGCCGATAGTGATTTGAATTGTATGATAGTGTTTTTGGGACATCGATGTAAAATAATCATTACATTTTTGTGATTGGTACCACTTAATTGGTACTATATCAATAAATGTATTGTTGTTTCGTCTTATAACGAATTAGAATTTACCAAACAAAATACTCATATATTTCATTATATTCATTATACAAATACTCATATATTTCATTTTCTCTATACATGGCATGTTCGGTACTAGTACATATATGTTTGTAATTTTGTTTTATCAATTATTGTTTGCTCAAGCAAAAAATAACTATTATTTATTTTAGAAATAATTAGTATTTACCAAACAAACTGAAAGTTTCAACTAAAACTTAAAATTACAACTTAAACCTCCAAAAGACCTTATTACAATAGTAATCAAATAAAATCGAAAATGATAATTTTTGAAGAAAAAATGCGAAAAGAATGCCTAAAGTAGGAGATGCAATTCTGATGATGCCACGGTTCCATGGTCACCATTACCGCGATTCTTCGTCCCTCGCTTCTCTCTCACTACTCTTGAACCACTAATAACAGTAAAGCTCCTCCCTTTTCGACTAAATTTCGTAATTTTTCATTTAACTCTAGGTTGTGATGAAAATAGCTTCCTCGCTAACAAGACTTAAACTTCCTCTGCCAAAAATAGCTTCCTTGCGAAAATACGAAGCAAACTTCTTTCTCCATTCGCAAAGTACACATGTTCTCCTATACCGCAATTATTGCAAGTGGTGGATTAGGTATCGTGTCCTTTTCTCACTGGTACATGTATTGCTTCTCTTTTTCTTCTTTTAACGGGTACCAACCGGTACCAATCATAATCCTTGTACATCTCTTAGAAATTCAAACCGAGCCAAATATTCAACTCATCGTCTCATTCTCCACATTTCTTCTTCTCACATCTTCCTCCAAAAACTCACCATTTAATAAGATCCGTTAACCCAATAAGAAAATAATTTTGCAAATTCACCCCTTATCAAACTTTTTAAATTATACAAAATCCTTTCGGAAAGGGGTGCCGAGACTTGCACTTTTTCTGGGCCTGGAAAGTTCAATCTTGAGTTCCGCATAGAGTTTACAAACGGACTTGAAAAAAAGGGGTTTTAGTGCTACCGTTTTCTACCAATTTGAGGCCAAAAGGAAGTACAAAAATATAGACAAATCAATTTCCTTCTCAATTGATATATACAAATAAAACATGGTACCTGTAAAATTAGCAAATATGACTTATCAATTGAAGGATGTTACCTAGATGATATATCCATTTCCTCTCCCAATTTGTGTACCCAAATATGACTGTCGTGAAACATGATACATAGAAAAATCAATTTTCATCTAATTTCATAAACTCGCCATTGAAGCAAATAAATATAAAGCAAATACACAATCAGTCAGTACCTAATGACAATTGAGTGAGAGAACAAATAAAAATCAGAGAAGAGAGAAATGGGAGAGTGGAGAAAGATAATCAATTTACTAAGTTTGCAAGTTAATGAATAAACCTAGTACCAGTTCAACAGAAATCAAGTGAGACAGTGGAGAGAGAAAGGGCTGCTTCATACGACAGAAGAGAGAAGACAAAGGGCTGCTTCGAAGAGCTGCTTCAACAAAATAAACCTACTCCGTCCAAGAGAAGAGAGAAGTGCGACCTCGATACTGGATTCATGGTGGCGAGAGAGAGGAGCAAAGACAAGGAACTCGTGAGAGAGAGGGGGAAAGAGGAGAAGTAAGAGACAAATGAGAACTCTGTTTGTTTAACGGAGAGAAGAAAACTAACGTTTGATAATTAAACATGCACAGATCTTGAAGCAGATCACACGGTACAGAAGTTACAAGCAAAAAATAAGTTTTGTTTGTACAAGCTATATAGGCTCACTCTACATATATATATATATATATATATATACACACACACACACACACACACTCACATGTTAGTTCGTAATTTTGGCTCCGCATTCGATTGTGATATCATTTACATGATGAGTAATTGTTATGCATGTTAGCAGTGGCCGATCTAGGGAGGCGAGCGGGAGGCCCGGTCCCCACTATGAAATCAAAAATCAATGTGTGAGCGAAAAATTAATGTGATTTTGTTCGTTTGGAAAATAATAAACACAATACATTTGTTTGTATTTCACAAAAAATTAAAATAGTATAGTAGTAAATTTGATGTTTGTGAGATGAGAGATCTTGAATTCAAAACTGTAATACCTTGGCATGAAGTATGCCAAGGAATCTCATGCCAAAACATATCATTTCATGGCATACTCTAATATCTTGTTTGGTTGGTACACTTATTTATTACATGGCATACTCTTAAAATGTAAAAATTAGTTTATTTATGTAAACCTTGAGCTATTTATTTTTGAAAATTAAAATAAAATGTATTCCCTCCTCATGGGAATGGAGAAAAGCCACCAATTTTGGTGGTAATCATATTTCAATCAACTATTCCCTAGGAAATGGAGTATGTCTTTACTTTATTACCGAGCGTGTAAATCAAACATGGGAATGTAATCCATAAGAGAGTATTCCAAGGCATTCCAAATCCAAAGCTCCAACCAAACACCCCCTAAAGGTAATTGTGTATTGCATTCAAGTCGACATTCATTTTCATGTTAAAATAGAGCGATAATGTCCATCTTCAACAAGACTGATTTAAATCACGATTAATTATTTGTATACTACTATTATACATTTTCTTCTTTAAAAATAATGAGTTCAGCTATACAAAAGATTGGAGTATATCGTATATAAGATTTTTGTTGGCTTAAATTTATTTCTTACAAAGAATGGCCTTCAACCTAACACTCTTTGAAACTATATGTTTGTTACCGTTACGAAGAATATCTCGAACAAATCGACTTATACAATATAAACTAGGTTTAAAGAATGAATCAAATATGTACCCCATCTAAAAAATCATTCCATCAATTTGTGAATTATCATCGGCCTTTAGAGATCAAATCTATTGCCTGTCGAAAAGTTGTGACATCACATTGCACTCTGAGCACGCCTTCCTGACGACCATATTGTTCTAATGCCATTTCCAACAATGCGATCATATATGGTGCCTTCAAAAGCTTAACGTGTACCAAAAACCTCTCCTCCTCTTCTTCTCCAGCTCCGTCACCCCGTACCAACATCGGTACATATCCTTTTGGTATTCTCTTCTTGACACTATTATCTTCGAGACGCATATAGTATCTTGAGTTTTTTGAGATCACCTTTCTCATCCAACCCATTTTTCTTTTTCTCTTTTCTTCTCCTTTGTGTTCGGAGATTTTGTTATAATTTGTATCTACATGAGTTTTCTGATATGGATTTATATATATAATGGATATAATGATTAAGAAAGGAGTTGTTAAGATAGGCTATCAGAATCTAATTTTAGTAAATTAGTTAGTGCTAGGGTTAGGATTAGGACTTGTGACCAAGTGATGTTAGAACTAGAAACAGTCAAAGATTTGAAAGAGGGTTAATTTGCACCATCAAAACAAGATATGTACGAAACATTATCATCACATAAGACTTTATAACAAGTTATTTTAATATACTCATTACTGTTAATTAGTGTCATTGGGCTTAATGATTTCTTGCTATACATTTCTCATGAGAAAATTTTACCATCGATGAAGAATGAAAAGATAGTGAGGTTTGGGTCTCTTTTGGCATCATATAGAAACATGTGTTTTAAAATATGAATAATAATAATTTATCCACTATGTGGTTAATTTCGTTGTTCTTTCCTTGCACAATATTATATGTGGTCAATGGGGACTTTGATAATGAATTCTTAATTTGTGAAATACTATACTATTACACTTTCTTTTTTTGTTCACACGTGGCAAAAGAAAAGGGTTATATATTCGGTCCCCAAACTCAAATTAAATAACGTCCAGGATGAGATGGCAAAGGATGAATAAGTGAATTTGTTAATATTATTGATTGATTTAATTAACGATTTAATTGATTGTTTAATCAAATTGGCACGTCAATTTACGTATACTAATATTAACATATTATAAATTATTTGTTACAAGAAATCATATGTTGTGAGAGATTGTGGGTTCGAGTCCCATTGGCACCAATGGATGGAGGACCAGCCTTCTCCATTTACTCGTTTTTTTTTTTTTTTTATAAATTATTTGTCAATTAAACGTGTCAATTAATATTTAGTTGAGTCATTTAGAAAGACTAATTAATCCATTTAATCAGTTTTAGCCACCTAATCAAGGGTGTTGGGATGACTTTGGGTGCCAACTATATTTTTCCAAAAGAAAATTGTTTTTAGGCATGTGCAAGTGGATAGATAATTAAGGAAAATGTTTGAGATCCCCTAGTACTCTCCCCCACAATTCTTGATGACGTGGACATGATTTAACACCTTAATTTTTAACACATTAATTTATGATTTGACAATTTAATGAAATATTAAATCATTAATTAACGTAGTTAAATCATAAATTAGAATATCAATCCATAAATTAGAGTGTCAATTCATAAATATGTGTAAAATCAAATTTTAAACGTCATGTCATGTCATCAAGGCTTGTGGAGGAGAATACTAGAGAACATACATCACTACTCATAAATTAATTGATTCCTTATTTGTAGGCACTTGCTAATTATTTGTTCCCTCTTCTTTTTCTTTTTAAAAAAAAACACATATTAATTAATCTCCCCTCCCATTAAATTTTGGATACAAAGGATATGGGAGAGGTCACATCAGCAGTACTGTTCACCCATACTGTTCACCCATGTATTGTTCATCCGGATTACTGTTCATCGTTTTTTTTTTTTTTTTGAAATTTTATTTTATTCGACATATGTCTTGTGTTCTAAATAAAATATTTGAATTTTTCATCGTATTAATAAATATAATTGACATATGTCTTGTGTTCTAAATAAAATATTTGAATTTTTCGGCGTATTAATAAATATAATTTGTATACTATAATTTTACTGTTAATAAAATACTATTCACACAAATACTTTTTGTTAGCCTGAGTTGGTATTATTATTTTTTTATGCTTATTATAACATTTATGAATATTACTTTTGTTTTTAAATTAACATTTATGCTTATTTTTTTAGGAAGAAAAAAATTTGCATTTATTGCATAATACTTGTGAGACTATTTAATATCAGCCTTTTTTTTTAAATTAACATTTATGAAGATTACTTTTGTTTTGCACTTGTAACGTTCTAGATAAAATTATTATTTTATGATCATAAAAAATTTTGAAAAATCGCAGCGAAGCGCAAGAAATATTTCTATTTTCTTATCAAATAATATATCCCGCAGCGAAATAATATATCAAATAATATATAAAATTATTACTTTTGCTTATTATATTATTTCTTATCAAATAATATATCTCGCAGCGAAGCGCGGGCTATTTTCCTAGTATATATAAAGTTAAAAAAAATTCTCTTTTCCTTAATATATATTAAGGGATGACAAACAGTATTTTTGAAAGTCAGATTTGTGGGTCATAAATTGAAATGATTAGGTACAAGTGATGACACGAGCAAGTCAATATGTAGGAGATAAAATTAGTGATTATGAATTGAAATGATTAAAAGGGATGACATTGTAGACTCGGTACAAGTGAAAAAGCATACCGGTTTAATTAGACGAACAAATGTAGCTCCAAATTTCAAATCATATTTTTTTTTCATTCAGATGTATCTTTCTTTAGTACTAAATAAAAATATACTTCTTTATTTTTGCTGTATATGTTTTTGGAATACTAATATATCTTTTTGAACTTACTTGGTATTTTTTTTATTTGTTTATATTTTTAATATCACTATATTTTGTCATATACCTTATATATTTCTTAGAATATGTATACTATTTCAATTTATATATGTCTACTATATACATTTTTATACGTCAGTTGTATATTTTTACAAATATCATTCATTCTAAATATTTATAAAAAAAAATTTAAATATCTAGTATCTTTTTTGTCAAAAATTCCAACTCACATAATCAAACCACAAAATGATTAAATTTTTGTTTAGAACTAAGATCATGAGGATCTCATTTTATTATGGACAATGAATTTGTTGTTAATAATCATCCGATGTAAGACGTAAAAATATTATTTTCTCAAATAATGAATAAATAACATCACTCCAGAATATTGATTTCGTAGAATATGAATTATTTGATTCAAATTTCAAATGTCACCAAAATTACATTTTTTTCCCTGATTTCTTTCGACGTTACTAACCAACATGAAATCACTCATGTCTCATGGTTGGTTTTATTTAGAGCAAAAAAAAATATATTAATAAATTGAGAATTAAATAACTCGAATAGTGGAGCCAACAAAATAGGAATTTTCTTTTCTTCTATTTTTGGCACTCGTTAAGTGCAAAATGTTATGATTATTCACAAAATAAAATGTATATTTGAGTTCCAACTTGATTATGAGTGAAGGAGGAAGGAAAGTGTTTATTTGGTATTGTGGTGCTCGTGCTAGAAAAGACCACAATGTATTATTATATTTCAATTGTTTATTAAAAGGTAAGATATCACCAACCAAATTTGTTATTCAACTCCATGATTCCATACAACGAGTGGATTCTTCCTACTCCAAGCTTTACTTAAAAGTCAAAACTCTTGACCATTTCTATCATGTAGTCTTTACTTAAAAACAATTTCTTCTAATAGCAATCAATGAACCTTCAATTTTCTCCCTATATATATTTCTTCTTCCTACTCCAAACTTCATATCACAATCGAAAACTTTTAAAGTACATCCAAACTCCAAACTTCAAAGCTCCTAAACTCTCTCTCTCTCTCTCTCTCTCTCTCTCTCTCTCTCTCTCTCTCTCTCTCTCTCTCTCTCTCTCTCTCTCTCTCTCTCTCAAGAGGAAAAATGGTTTGGATGATAAAAGAGAAAGAAACAAATTATACGCGTCTAGTCGGTGAAGGTGGATGTAAGAAGAGAATACCAAAAGGATACTTGCCAATTATGACATGTGATGATCAAGGACAAGAAGAGGAGAGATTTCTCGTGAACGTAAAACTTCTCGAGGATATCAGTGCATGATCGCTCTGCTCGAAACGGCTTTGGAGTGATGTGAGTCAAATAAGGCACAAATTTAATGCTTAATTTGGGGATTTTAGTCCTTGTGAAGAACAATTATATATACTCTATTAATCATATTTGAGACAACATGAAAAAATTTCTTCACTAAGTGTGTTTTATTGCTTAATCACAGAAATTAGAAGGAATTTCTGGGAATTTGGAGAGTGTGGTTGTCTCCAACACGTCAAGAGGAGTGAAAACGATATATTATACCGATACATTCGGTACATGAATAAGACGGGAGGCAAACAATTATCATGATAGAAACTTACACAAAAGTCTACACGAAAACCACTCAATCCTTAGCCCTTATCCTGCTCATCTACCTTTGGTGGGAATTACCTCCTTACCCCCAATCCTCTCCACCAACTCGTGGCCAATAAGAAGACTCCATGAGTGCTATAAATATGACCACAAGGGCCACGAGTTTTGGACGCTCTTTTATGCCCATTCTCTCTCTCTCTCTCTCTCTCTCTCTCTCTCTCTCTTAAGCAAGTCCAAGAACCTTCAAGAACATGCAAGAATTGCAAATACGAACGATAATTCTCTAAATCGATCCCCGAATAGAAGCTCACTTCATTCGGTGAATTGGTTTACACTTCGACGAAGATCGAGTTGCGAGGATTGAGGTGCACTACAACAGATCTGCGCATCAGCGACGGTAATACTCCCAAAAACCGTCGCTGAATGTTTTACCGACGGCATCCCGTCGCTGATTGCCCGTCGCTGAAAGGGGCGTCGCTAATGTCACTTTTTCCGACGGGCCGTCGCTGATGTCACCTTTTCCGACGGTCATTCCTTCTCCGGCGGGCCGTCGCAGAACCCTTCTCCGGCGGGCCGTCGCAGAACCCTTCTCCGGCGGGCCGTCGCAGAACCCTTCTCCGGCGGGCCGTCGCAGAACTCTTCTCCGGCGGGCCGTCGCAGAAAAGGTGACATCTCCGGCGGGCCGTCGCAGAAAAGGTGACATCAGCGACGGGAAACTCCGGGCCGACGGGGAGTTATTTGCGACGGTAAAGATGGGCCGACGGGCCGTCGGAGATAGTTTTGAAATCTGACGATTTTTTGAATGTATCTGCGACGGGAAACTCCGGGCCGACGGGCCGTCGGTGACAATCTGCGACGGGAAATTGAATCTGCGACGGGCCGACGGGGAGTTATTTGCGACGGTAATGATGGGCCGACGGGCCGTCGGAGATAGTTTTGAAATCTGACGATTTTTTGAATGTATCTGCGATGGGAATCTCTGGGCCGACGGGCCGTCGGTGAGCATCAGCGACGGGCCTTTTAGTTATCGACGGGCCGACGGCGGGTTTTACCGATGGTTTCTTCTTCTACGACGGGCCAACGGAATCTGCGACGGGCCGTCGGAAATAAAAACCGTCGCAAATAGTGCTTTAGCGACGGCCCGTCGGTGAAAGTGCTTTATATTTACGACGGCCCGTCGCTGATAGAAGTTCCCCGTCGCTGATAAGCCCATCTGTTGTAGTGGTGGAGCTTTCTTCATCCGAATCCGCGCAAGCAAGGAGTCAAGCTTACTCTATTCCACTCGGGAGCTTTCTTCCAATTGGGCTTCTTGCAATCTCGAGTTCACTCAACCGGTACGAAGCTCTCTTCTATTGACGGGTGGATTGGTACGAAAGGAACGTGGTGTGCGAAGTGTCTAGCTCACTAGCATCTCAAACAACAAGGAAGGCATCCAAGACGAGACTCAGAGCTCACTTCATCTCTCTAGGTGTTTTCTTTCCTTTCTTGTAATTCTTGTAGTTTAAATTCGAATCGGATTTGTGTAAAGAATTCTCGGTTTAATGAATCTTTTGCTTTTGAAATCTTCTTTGCTTGTTTGTGTGATCTTAGTGCTTGTTACTTAGTTTTATTACTTCTAAATTTGAATAAAAACAAACCATCAAACTGCTCCCAAATCAAATCTCAAATCAGAAATCCAGAACTACTTCCGTTATAACGAAACTCACATTGCGTTACAACGGACTGGACGGTTTGTACCTCACATTCAGTTAGTTAGAACTCCGTTGTAACGCATCTAGAGTTCCGTTGTAATGGACTAGTCAGAATTTCTACTCAAAAGAATCAATACAAGTGCGTTGTTACGGACATCTCGGTCCGTTGTAACGGATTAACCAATCCGTTGCAACGCAACCACTGTTCGTTATAACGGACAAGTATAGTGCGTTATAACGGAGTTTTATCCGTTGTAACGGACGTTCATCTCACACCTAGCGCCAGAAAATTCACTCAAGTCCGTTGTAACGGAACCTACTTCCGTTGTAACGGACTGCCTTCTGTGAATTTTCTTCGTTATTTCTCATCTAGTTTTGATTTAATCTTTGACGCAATTGCTCCCCGTGGAACGAATCTATACATTTGCCACTGTACAAACATAGATTATAATTTTGTTGATTGAATCGGGTTTTCGAATATAACGATAATTTTACACGCCAAAATCCCGCTCATCATGGAGCAATTTGGATATGAAGGAGGTGTCCTTAGAGTCCCATGTAATGCACAGAATTTTCGACAAACGATAGATTTTATCTCAAAGACCAGATAACATCAATCTAAATAAATGTACATATATATGTTTGTTTTGATCAAGTTATAATTGTGGGTAAAATCAAACAAGTTATTTTGTAGATAAATATCCTGGACATAATGATATTTAATTCACCGTCAATTTTTGAACTATACGGTCATTCAATTTCAATATATATATATATATATATATATATATATATATATATATATATATATATATATATATATATATATATATATATCCTGGACATAATGATATTTAATTCACCGTCAATTTTTGAACTATACGGTCATTCAATTTCAATATATATATCCTGGACATAATGATATTTAATTCACCGTCAATTTTTGAACTATACGGTCATTCAATTTCAATATATATATATATATATATATATATATATATATATATCTGTGTGTGTGTGTGTGTGTGTGTGTGGGAAGTTCTAACATACACTTTTTTAAAAGGATATTTTGGGTATTTAAAAAAGTGTATCATAAATTTTATTTTTTATGGATATTTGTTATTTCATGAACAATTCAAATTTTCTATTTAACCTATCATTTATTGAAAAATACATTTCAGAAATTACCTTAAATAGTAATTAATTGATAATTACTCAAATTATCCTTGAAAATGGGAAACGGATGTATCATAAGAAAAAAAAATGTGTATTATAGAACTCCCCATATATATATATATATTGTTGGTTCAAATTTCCTAATAGTTTGATTATTTCAAAACACTGCCATTACTAACGTATACATCGAGAAAGTGTGTAGGATAACACAGGTACGACACGAAGATGATGAAGAACTTCGAAGTCACAAGAAGCACAAGAAAAGAAGATTAGAAGGAAGGCTTTTGAAGCACATCAAGAATCAAGATGTTGAAGTCTTCCGTGAGTGCGATTCGCCACAAATAAACCATAGGTAAAAACCGAGTAGACCTCGAGTGCAATCATGTTCAAATAACAAAGAGTTCAATCCAGTAGTGTGTGCGTTCGAACAGTTCGTTCTGAACGAACTTGACACATATCCAAAAATCTATCACTTGATTGAACCAACCTCATAACAGTATTTGTGTGCGTTGGAACGAACAAAGTATTCGTTCGAACGAACCCTTAGTTCGTTCACTCACAAGTTAAGTGCGTTGGACGAACATCAATACTGGAATTGGACATAAAACAATGTATAATTGAGTACGTTCGCACGGACACATTGTTCGTTCGAACGGACAGTCAAAAGTACAATTGCGTTATTTGAAACGGCTAGTTCAAATTCATGTTCGTTCAGAACGAAATATTGTGCGTTCCGAACGAACTATTGTGCGTTTCGAACGAACTAGTAATTTCCTGTAGGGTTTCTATAAAGAGTATAAATAGAAACCTTCAAGGAGTTTTCTCTCACTTGTTCATACATTACACATTCCATATACATTCAATACACTTGAGAGAAAACCCTAAAAGCCGTGATAAGCTATATCCATTGATTGCTTTGAGAAACATTTCTAGATCATTGATCTAAGTTCGAAATCCTTCTACTAATCATTTCCCACTCACGTGACCGATCACGTCGTAGTTCGATTAGTGAAAAGTGTAGTAGGCTAGTGCAATAAACTTGTAAGAGACCTAGCTATAGATCGATAGAAAGCGTGTAAATCGATCTAGGCAAAACCTTGTAATCGAGTGAGTTGGAATTCAATCGAACGCCAAAAAGAGGCACAAGGCATTCCCGGAGACGTAGGTACTCGCAACTAATTGAGTATGTCAATTAAGCGAGTAAAGGGTGAGTTAAAGCTTCATAGCAACCACCTACCGAACTTCGTTAAAAACATCTTGTGTTCAAGTGTTTACGGTATCATCTATTTCATTTAAATTATTATTAATTACGCATAGTAAATTAGGTAATTAGATAAAGTAATTGTACGGTAGATTACCGAATTTACCCCCCCCCCCCCCCTCTAGGTTAGAATTAACCAGCATATATATATATATATATATATATATATATATATATATATATATATATATAGAGAGAGAGAGAGAGAGAGAGAGAGAGATTAACTAAATAACTTGTACAAGTAAAGCATATCGTTTGGTCGTCTTATCGTGTCTTATATGCTTCTCTCTCTTTTTTCTGCCTAGGCACTCTCCTTCCACCAGGTCGCGTCAAAGGGAAACCGATGAAAATCACTGCTCTCTCCCTCCCTCCCTCCGGTTCGTAATCTTCTTACTCATCTCTCCGCCTGTCTAGTTCTCGTAGGAGGCCGGCTACCAAAAATATAAATTATCTCTAAATTGCGAGTAGTTGGCCCTGGATCGATTCATAAGGTATCGTGTATTTTCTCATAAGATGCCTGATCGAGAACTGGCTTATTCCTAACCTTGAATCGAGTGTAATTATGTTAGTCGAGTCTAATAGATTGTGAATAATAACTTTGACAGTACAAATAATATTTGATTGGTGTTTTTCGTAGGGAAGATTGGGCGTATTTTGGGTGTGCATCTTACTGAAGTTTCACAAAGGATCCTGATTTATAATTACTATGTTTCTAAATTAGTATATGACATATAGTTTTTTTTTAAATTAGTACATGTTAAAAAAATATTTATAATGATTTTAAATTAATGAAATAATATAAAAATATATTTATTAAATTTAAAGATGAAAAATAGAGTGGTATTTTGGTTCAGAAAAATTGTAATACCATGAAATATCCTTATAGAGGAGTAATTGAAAAGAAAATCTTGCATGTAGTGGTGGTTTTGGAGTTTCTCAAAAGTTAGGGAGTTTTTTATAAATTTAAAAAAAGTTAGGGGGTTATTTGTAAATTTCCCATTATTTAAAGTATATCATCACTCTAAACACATTCACAATCAATCTTAAAATATTTACCCTCAATCCTAATCACAGTTTAAGAACAACAGCTTCGACATGATATTGCAATGTGCAAATAAGTTTTTAGTTCTGAAATCTAAAATGAAAAAATTAACAATAAGAGAAAGTACTTCCAATTTATCCAAATATATACATACCATAAGGTGGAGGAGAAAAAATTTCTGGAAATAACAATTTCATAATTTGTTTGGATGTCTAAATTATAATATGTTGGAAAGTATAATTCTTTGTTTGGTTGTTTAGAAAATTTGGAATTTTGAAATTGGAATTTCATTATTATAATATAATTACAATATTACTAGCAATTGTAAACCCATTATATTCATATAATATTATTATATGAATAAAATAATTACATTATAATTATAATATTCATATAATTAATATAATATTATATTATTACTATAATAATATTAAATGTATTGTTTTATTATTATAACATTGTATTATATCCGCATAATTACTATAATAATTATTATCTTAGTACAATATATTATATTAATTATATAGATTTGAAAATAATAAAATAATTATATTATTATAATATATAATAATAATATTATATTATAAAATGCATTGATATATTATTATAATATTATATTTTGTCCATATAATAACATTCTTTATAATAAAATATGTAATATTATATTCATTATATTCATATAATATAATTATCACAAAACAATTTATTATTATTATTATAATAATATATAGTATTATATTAATTTTATGGATTTAACAATCACAGTATAATTATTCTTTGATTATAAACTTTTGATCCACTTTAATATAAATTAATAATATTATAATATAATAATAATAATTATTATTATTATTATTATTATTATTATTATTATTATTATTATTATTATTATAATTATTATAATTATTATTATTATTATCATTATTATTATTATTGTTATTGTTATTATAATTATTGTTGTTATTATTATTATTATTATTATTATTATTATTGTTGTTGTTATTATTATTATTATTATTTTTTTTTTATTGTTATTATTGTTATTATTACTATTATTATTATTATTATTATTATTATTATTGTTGTTATTGTTATTATTATTATTATTATTATTGTTATTATTTTTATTATTATTATTATTATTATTATTATTATTATTATTGTTATTATTATTATTATTGTTATTATTATTATTATTATTATTATTTATATAAAAATAATAATTATAATGTAATTTTTTTATTATAATAAAATTATTACATAATTGAAATATAATTATTTTATTATTGTAATATTATATGTTATTCATATAATAATATTATTTATAATAAATTAAAATAAATATTATACTAATTATATAGACATAATAATATTGTTTTATATGATTATTATAATTATAATATATAATATTATTTTAATTGTATTAATATAATAATTACAATATAATGTTGATTAGGTGTCTTTACCTGTTTGTTAATGAAATTCTCCACTTTGAAATTCCACCATTTTGAGATAATTTCATTTCACTAGGATTGGGGAAAAATATTTTTCTAGAACTAATTAGATTCATTTTAATTCTCACACCAAACAAAGAATCTTGATTTGAGGAGATTTAAAGTTCATTTCACTCCAATATTCCACCTCCCAAACATGCCCTTAAACCGACGAAAGCCCCAAAAATGAAAAATTGATCTATGGCTAAAGAGAGTTCTGTATAACCGACGAAAGCCCTTAAACCGATTTTTCAACCAATTGGGACCCCATCCATATTAATATTAATATTTAAAAATATATTTGAATGACACAATGTCCATCATTATCGACACATATTTTATATAAATATTTTTTATATATTATTATGGTACCAAAAACTACCAATCGTCAATAACAGTCATTTAAATGTATTTTTTTGAACTACATGGAACTTTCCCAAAAACAAAAGCAAATTGCTTGCAATGGCAGTACTTGGTAAAAGAAGGCCGGTCTAAAGCACAACTAATTATTTGTGTACTGGATAATATTTTTTCTTTTCAAAATTCAGTCTTATTTCAGATAGAACAAATTGAATTTAGAGTTAATAAAGTGTAAAATTAGAAACCTTCAAACTAATTTGCTCAAAAATTCCACCTTAAAAACTTCACAAACCGCTCTCCACACAATTGCTTCCTATTTGGTACGTATTTTCAACTAATTTTCATTCGCATTTGAAAATTGCAATTCTGAGAAAAGGCCCAACAAATTTTATTGGCAAGTGAGAGAAGGCCTGCCAAATTTTGAGGAAAAACCCAAGATATTTTGATTGAATAAATTGCATATTTGATTATTAAAGCGTTAATCATTTCACTATTCTTTTAAGATTTTTGTTTGCAATTCCTTTTGTGATGCAACGGAGCTAGTGGTAAAATAAATTTGTTGGCCACTGCAAATTCACACAAATATCGTGATGTGAACAACTACAATATAATTCATCAAAAAAAATGAGAGAAAGAAGCTCTTTAAATTTTATAAATGGACAATAACAATAATTTCATCGGTTCTGATTTAATCATAAAGTATTGGAGAATTATCAAAATTTGATCGGATTCCGCCAAATTATATTATTATATTAAATATTAAATTAGTCATTCTGACAAATATAATCCGGGCATCCGTTATAAAATTTTAGTTATCGAAAAAATTCTCTTTTCTGAAAACAGAGTTGCCGCAACAATTGTGAGGTTTATGTCACATTTCATAAATTAATTAAACAATTTTAACAAGGATCAAATCACAAAATAACATACCTTCAAAATCCGTGCAAGCTAAATTATGGAAAATCAAATCTCCTTTACAAGTAAGGATTTTTTTTTATGGCTAACGATGCACAAAAGAATAAACACGACGGACTTATTGATAAAGAAAGCGTGGCCACATATGTTGCGCGAATACTTCAAAAAATGAACCGTATCTGTATCGGATATGCCGCCGATACGGTACCGATACGTATCCGATACGACACGTGGCGTATGGGACTATTTTAGTATATAAATTTGAACCGATGCGATTCCGATACGACATGATACGTCGATACGGCTAGATACGATTCTGATACGGCTGATTCATTATTTTTTGTTTTTTCCCAATATAAAAAGGCAGATTTCCTCTAATACACAACATTTCAAATTTTATTCCCAAAATACACACATGGGTAACATAATTCCGGAACTACACAAGGGCGGAGTTGGTAACTCCGCCAATTTATAAAAATGACGGAATTTGAAACTCCGCCAAATATTATTTGTTAAGTAAATCATTAAGCATGGACGAGTAATTAATTAAATGGATGCCACTTTGATCATATGCCATTTCCAATTTATATATGCACTCTACTTTGATCATATGACATTTTTCTTTTATATATTTTGACACCGTATTCGTAGTCGAAATCGAATATCGGATATCGAATACCATATTCGTATCCGAAATCGGATATCGGATATCGGACACTGTATTCGTATCCGAAATCGGATATCGGATATCAGACACTGTATTCGTATCCGATTTCGGATACGAATACGGTGTTCGATATCCGATATCCGATTTCTGTCACGAATACGGTATCCGATATCCGATTTCGGATACGAATACGGTGTCCGATATCCGATATTCGATTTCGGCTACGAATACAGTGTCAAAATATATAAAAGAAAAATTATATTATTATTTTAGAGTGGCATCCATTTAAATTGGAAATGCCATGTAATCAAAGTGACATCCATTTAAATTAGTGTATGAAAAAAAAAATGGCGGAGTTAGTAACTCCGCCACTATTCACATCTCCCCAGCTTCCATTCCATTAATCCAATTAAAAAAAAAATGGCGGAGTTAGAAATTCCGCCAGATTGAATTGTTTAATTAATTACTCGTCCATGCTTAATGATCTACTTAACAAATAATATTTGGCGGAGTTTCAAATTTCGCCATTTTATAAATTGGCGGAGTTGGTTCCGCCCTTGTGTAGTTCCGGAATTATGTTACCCGCGTGTGTATTTTGGGAATAAAATTTGAAAGGTTGTGTATTAGAGGAAATCTGCCATATAAAAATATTCAATACTTTAAATATTCAATAGTATTTTATTTTTTTTATTTTACTTATTCGTAAAATATCCAAATCGATAATACAACATCTCAATTTTTATAATAATTTAATAAAATTATTTAAATATATATATTTCATTATATTAAATTAATATTAAATAATATACGTATATAATGTATCGTATTCTAGAATTTTCAAAAATTACCGTATCGTCGTATCCGTGCAACATAGGTGGCCACACTCGTTGGTATGTGCACTATGCACCATTTCTCAAGAAGATACAGATCACATCCTCCTGTATTGTACATTCACCCAAGAGGTATGGAATTACGCAAGAAACATGGATACAATCAATATCAACGAAGTCAAACAGCTTGAGGATTTGAGTAAAAAAAGAAGGATGCTAACTAAAGAAGACCGAAAGAAGAGAGACCCGAGTTGGGCGTCAATATTTTGAACAATATGTAAGGAAAGAAATGTGAAAATATTCAAAAAAAAACAAAAATCATCCGAATTAACGGTTCAAATGGCAACACAAGATCGCCATACATGATGTAGGTTCAACAACTAGTGTAGGATAAATTAAGAAGGTCGAAAAGCGCATAATGAAATTTCGGAAAAGAATCCGATACAGGATCTTCTGGGAAAAAAATGGTTTCGATGAAACAAGGTGTTCAAGAGATAATTCATCCCCAAAACCGGCCTAATTATGTAACATATTTTCTCTAAATTTATAAATCACGAAGGCATCGCCTTTAATTACAAAAAAAAAACTAACGGAATACGCTGAGCAAGATATCCCTCTAACCGTGAAATACAGATTTTTTTTTCAATACGACAATATTCAGAGATTTTAGACTTTACATCCAAAATACAATACATGAAAAAAATCAAATAAGGCCAACTAGAATTAGCCTAGTTGGTCACACCTCTTGGCTAGGGAGCGAGAGGTGTGGGGTTCGATTCCCAGCGGGAACACTGGATTATAAATTAAATGTTAAATGAGTGAATAGAGTGTGTGGTCTACGGGCCGGCCTACGGGTTTGTAATAAAAAAAATAAAAAAAAGGAGATTGTGTTTGGAAGTGGGACTTTGAGCCCTCTCCGAATTTACTCAAAAAAAAAAAAAAAAAATCAAATAAGGGATTTCAAGTGTATCCAGGATTTTAAGTTACATCTTTCTCAAAATTTCTCAAATCAAACATTCCCGATAATTACAAAAAATATATAAATTTGCAAACAAATTATTTGTAGGTTCAAATCTCATGGATCGTTATTAACTTGCAAATTTAGAAATTTAAATGGGCCGTGATTTCATAACCCCAACATTTTTCCTTGTAAAAAGAACCCACTGTATTTTGAAAAAGAATAAAACAAAAAGTAGTAAAGAATTTTTCGAAGGCCGTAAATTTCGTGAATAGCATTTGAACAAATAAAAGTACTCACACACATAAACCACCATATCTTGCATAAGATACATACACCGAACCAACTTAATAAATTATTAAATAAATTCTTTACTTAATATAAAAATAATATTGACATGCTCATTCATGCAAGCATGTAATACTATTGCATTTAATTAAGAGGAATATAAACACTCTATTTTTTTTTTCTCTGCACGAACAGTATTAAAAAAGTAGAATATTATTTTGGTCCAAAATTTATCCGTCGTATTCTCCATATTTAAATTTTCGTATTTAATTAACGTGATAATTAAAACGTATCATTAAAAATTCATTAATATTGATTCAAATTTATAATGTTAATTATGTGTTAAATTAATATCTAATCCGTGATAGTTATTATGTTTATTAAATATACTAACTAGATCATAAAGGGTATTATGGTAAAATTTGAAAAAAAAATATATCATATTTTGAATAGAAAATTCAACTGATTTTATAAACCCGCCAATTTTTATCAGATAAAAATAATTAGGTAAGTTTGTTTTGAATTAATTTTAAACTCACCGGGATTTTAAAACCCGGTGCCACCGAAATTTAAAAACCAGTTCCAAATTATTTTTGAAATATTTTCAAAAATAAATTATTTTTTTAATTTTCGTCTTAAAAGAATACAACACGAGAACTTTTCAGGAAGTCACCCATCCTAGCACTACTCTCGTCCAAACAAGTTTAATTGCGGAGTTCTGATGGGATCCATGCCTTAGTGCTGATATATGAAATTCAAACGGCATTCTTTACAATAATTTAATTTAATTTAATTAATAAACAAGATGATGAAAATTGGTGCAAGGACGAGATAGAAAGGAGGGATTATGACTATGAGCACCACTTTTGCAGGTCACGTCGCACCAACCAGTCTAGTCAAGGCCCTTTTATGAACAAGTCGTTAATATTTCTTTGTTTAAAATCTTCACGCCACAAAAGACTCGAGAGAAGGAGATGGAAAGTGTTGAGTGGGACGAGCCAATTGCAACGGAGGTCAATAAAATATTGGAAAAGAAGAAGACGGTACAGGCCCGTGAATCCGTGATGCGGAATGTACGGCTGTACAATATTATCTCACTTTATTCGATTTACTTGGATTTTGTACAGTTTTCAGATTTTATTTAACATCACCTTCTTTTCGTTGTTGTGGCCAGCTGTGTGTGTGTATCCCGGTCAATGTTACAATATCGTATATCGCTTACGGATCGGTCGGCCACCGATAAGCGATCTGACTATTATAGCAGATTCACATCGGACAATATCAGTGATTTACCCGTTATGTACTTTTTAATATTAAATATATATATTATATTAAATAAACTTTTATAATATTTTTTATATTAATTTCTTTGAATTAATTCAAATTTTATATTAATAAATTTCTAACATAAAATTCAAAAATCCTTATTGACATAATAAAAATGAATAAATTAGGTATCAGTAACGAAAGCGATCGCTTGTCGAATACCATTAAAAAAAAATTCAAGTTAAATTAAAAGTACATTCCAAACTCTAACATAAAATTCATAAATCAGTTCAAACCGGTCCATAGAGGTACATATCAGCCCATATCAATCCATATATCGGCCCATATCGGTTCATATATCAATTTAATAATGTTTTCTATAGCGACTTCGAGAATTTTGATCTAGTACATTCTGGTTTCTCGATCTTGATAGTGATTTTTCGATCTTTTAGTTATCGTGGTCAGAAATTCTCGCTCTTTTTGGATCATTTTTTTGAACAACAATAATTCATCTGATATGTCACTTCAGTTACATGAACAAATATTCGGAAACAAAGATGAGCTTAATTATCATTAATTACTCTTACACACAAGGCCTACAAAATAGTATGCCACATAATAACAAGGACAGATCTTCACGCATGGGATGAAGATTCACATTGGACTTAGATGGCCGGCATTTTTCATGTACGGAAAAGTACAGTCTTTACTTTCTCTGCACCTCATCTTTTACCAAATTGCAACTTGGGGCAAAAGGGCCTCATAATCGAAAAGAATTATTAAGTAATACTCGTTCTTTGGATTTATGAAGATAAAGAGATAGCGTTATCTCCTCCATGCAGTCTTGCACAGAAGCCCATATTCGATAACTTTTCATCCAAATCTTTGCTACATTATTTCTTATCGTTTTTGATCTTTTCATTTATATCCACAACAATATTGCTGTCATAAATACAAACAGTTGATATTGGTTAAACTTTATGATAGAATTATAACTGTATAAATTATAATAAGATTTTATGGAATGAATAAAAAAGAATGGAGAGTAGAATATACTAAAAAGAGGATAAAAAGAAAGGAGATTCTACATATCTGTCATGAATAAAATATAAGATCTTGTAGAATAAAATGTTAAGAGATTATAATTATTAAGGTCAATTATAAAGAAAAGAGATTGGTATCAAATTATCACATATTTTATGTTCAGGAATATAACAAAGAGAGAATATACAGAATGCACAAATAAATATTGCAAGATAAATCATATTGGCTGGGAACTTTTATTTTAAATTCAATCAGGTTTCTTATTTTTTAATTTTGGTTAATAAAATTCCTTATATTTTTAGTTTGCTTAAATTGGATCATTCCATACATTAATTGATGATCGGACCCGTTAAATAATGACATAACAATATATGAGATGGCATATTTGACGATGTGACAACTTGTTATATATCAAATTTGATGACGTGACAACATAAATTATTTTATAAAATATGACATGTCATCAAATTTGATGACAAGTACCTAATTTATGTTGCCACCTTATAAAATTTGACATATCATGGATCATCATGTTATCAAATATTTTATGTTATAAATTGACAGGTCATAACTTAACGATTCAATCATTGATTAATAGATGAAATGACTCAATTGAACAAAATTAAAAAGCTAAGAAATATCAAAACAAAAATGTAAAGAATTTAATTAACCAAAACAAAATATTAGGGATTGAAATTTACATAAAATGTAAATGGCCAAAAATACAATTTTATCAGAAAAATATAATAGAGCAAACATTGGCAAAAAAAAAAAAAAGGGTGAAATTCAGATTGGAATTAAATGGAAATTCAGCTTTTTGTCTGAAAACAGGGACAAAATTAAAGAGACCGGAGTGATTACCTTGACAGTAAATGATATGGGTCACCTTTGTCTTTCTCACAAAAAAAGCTACTTGATTTACTTTTACTTCCAACCATATAAAGATCACATTCCTGTGTGCCATTATTTTGGTTCTTTCTAATTATTGAAAATTCCAAAGAAAAAAGAATCTTAAAAAAACTATAAGTAATTATTGAAAATTCCAACATATATATATATATATATATATATATATATATATATATATATATATATATATATATATATATATATATATATATATATATAATTTTGATATAAAGACAATTCCAGTATTTTTTTTTTTTTTTTTTGTGTGGATCATTGACATTTTTTACTGATAAAAATAAATAGCAATGGTCCTACGGCAAATTAGTTTAGAATAATTTTGAGAATTTCCAATTTCTTTTCAGTAAAGATGTTCTCAACTTCTCCCACAAGCGAAAAGTAAAAAAATATAGAAAGATAAATATTTCTTTACCATATGTATTACTTATAAAGAGTAAAATTAAAATTGGAGCATTTAATCCAGTAAAATTTAAAACGTCCTCTTCAATTGTTTTTTAGTTAAAATTTCATTGATCTCTTTCTTTTGTTTCTATCTATGTGTATATGTGCATTATTCTTAGAAATTAGAAAGGTAATAAAGTTAATAAAATTAATCTAATATATTATTAATTTATGTTACATTTATTACAGAAAGTAATTTATTATATTTGACATGTTAAATTACTATATCAACGGTAAAAGACATGACAATTCTCATCAAAATAGTATTTTAACATGTCAAACTCAAACATAATGAAATTATTTTATGTAATAAATATAACATAAATTAATAATATATTAAATTAATATTTAACTTGTCAAATTTAATGAATTGTAGTATAAAAATTCACATTGTAATGTATGTGCCAAATTTAAAAAATCCCTATTTTTAACCGTAAAAAAAATAGTTTAATTAACCTAATTAACCCACCGAATTTTAGAAATCAAGTTTTTTTAAACCGTACAAAATAGTTTAATTAACCTAATTAATTTATATATTCGGAGAACCAAGCCTTCTCCGTTAACTCGTTTTTTATAACTAAAATAGTTTAATTAACCTAATTAATTTATATATTCGGAGAACCAAGCCTTCTCCGTTAACTCGTTTTTTATAACTAAAATAGTTTAATTAACCTAATTAATTTATATATTCGGAGAACCAAGCCTTCTCCGTTAACTCGTTTTTTATAACTAAAATAGTTTAATTAACCTAATTAATTTATATATTCGGAGAACCAAGCCTTCTCCGTTAACTCGTTTTTTATAACTAAAATAGTTTAATTAACCTAATTAATTTATATATTCGGAGAACCAAGCCTTCTCCGTTAACTCGTTTTTTATAACTAAAATAGTTTAATTAACCTAATTAATTTTTTTATATATGGAAAACCAAACTCCAGTCCACAAAAATACATATTTTTATTTTGTAAAAAAACAAAAAGAAAACAAAATAGATCCATGGGCCAACCATGTCTGTTTTTTTTCTTCCTTTCATTGGTGATAAACCATTTTCTATCTGTTGTCAAGTGCTTAATGTAGGTGTCTGGTGTACCAAACGAGACTATTCTTAATACCGGTCGATTTGCACTTGGTACCGGCCGACAAAACTAGACCGTCAAACAAATGCTTTCCCAATCCATTTCCTTTATCACCCAAAATATCTCGTCAAAACTTAAAATTTCCAATTTTTTTGAACACTACATTTTAACAATTTGTGAAGATTTCTTAAAAAAAAAAGAAAATAATTATATTTGTGAAGATTACATTTAATACATCATAATAAATGATTATTACATTTAATACATTTAATACCATACATATAAAAAATTATATCAGACGTCTAAAGATATATTGTACATCTAAAAAGATATATTTCAAACGAAACATGCATTGTATTTTGAAAAACAGTATAACGTACAATTAAAAAATATATAACACACACGATATGTATTGCACTTCAAAAAATATTATACATACAAAAAAACATCATATATCTAAAAAATATATTTTAAATCAAACATGCATTGTAATTATATATCATATACGTTAAAAAAATTATAGAAAAATGAAACGGGACTTAGACAACGACAAACAGGAGACGTTTAAGTATTTTTTGCCTAAAAAATATATCCAAACGTATTTTATACATTTTATATTTTTTTGCCTGTTTAAACAACATATATCATAAAATCAGAATAAAAATTATACTGTATAAAAAATATTAAAATACAACCCATATTTTGTGCAAATACAAATAAATTATAGGATTATTACAATTAATAATATTAATACATGTGGAGAATCCATTGGTGGAAACAGCTGTAGCATACACATATTACGTACAGCCTTCCCCACAAAAGGAATTTCGTACCTGCCGTGCACACACTCAAGTCCCATTTGTACCTTCTTCTGTTATCCTCTACTATAAATACCCCCACTAAATCCCCCATTTCTTCCTCCTCCATTTTCTCTCTCCCAAATCTCCACCGTCGATCCAATGAAGCAGATGATCCGAAGGTTATCCCGCGTCGGCGACTCCTCCTACTACTACTCCTTCAGCGGGGTCGGTCAAAAGAACCGGAATCGCGGCGGCGAGGTACCTGAAGGTCACGTGCCGGTTTACGTCGGGGAGGAACTGGAACGATTTGTCGTGCGAACTGAGCTGCTAAGTCGACCGGTTTTCGTCGAGTTGTTACGCCGATCTGCTCAGGAATACGGGTACGAACAAAGAGGTGTGTTGCGTATACCCTGTGCTGTCTCGATTTTCAGGATTGTCATGGAATCGCTTTGTAATGGAGGTGATGAGAATATCGGCGGCGAGGCGGAATTGCTGACGTTTATTGATGCTAATGCCTGACGGCCGGCCGGCGACCTGACCTGATCTAGGGTTTATTGTTTGGAGTTTCGTAATTTTCGGTTTATTTAGGGTTAGTGTGGATAATTGGAAGGTGAGGGGTAAAATGGGAAATTCGCTGCTTGGTGTTGTGTGTTTTTATTATGCAATACCGTAGTCAATTCAATCTACTCTCCTTTGTAAAAAGGTTATTTCTACCTGAGGAAATCGAAATGCCAACTTTTTTGTGGTTAATTCCTTCAAAAGATCATAAAAGATAATTTTGGTGCCTTATTTTAAATTTGAGAATTTTCGAGGGGTGTTTTTGTAAAGAGGCACTATTATTATGGGTAGAAAAACGGTGTATGCACTAAATGCGTTTTAGTAGGTAAAAGAATTGAAACGTCTGTTTAGATAGTATGTCTTTGTCCCTCCCTTAACAAGACAAAATCAAATCTAAATTCACCAAATCCAAAATTATTCTTAGTGGTACGGTGGTACCAATGTACCATGTTTGTGGCTTTTGTGCAATTTCATATTTATTTTTATGGTATTTTTTATGGGCTTATTATATCCATCAAAGCCCATAATTTTAATGGCCCAATGTTATATAGTCCTAAATACAAAAAGATGATTTCCAGATGCATCCAAATTTCCAATGTCTCAGTCTTCCGAAGCCTCTAGAATTCGACCGTTAGACAATCCAACGTTCAAATTCCTCTCTTTATTTAACCCCTCTTTATCTCTCTCTCTGTCTCTCTCTCTCTCTCTCTCTCTCTCTCTCTCTCTCTCTCCAATTAAACTCGAAATAATTTCAATTACAAGTTCAAGTTCTCATACTCAACTCAATTCAATTCTCAGTTCATTCGAATCGAAGGAAAGAAATAGAAGATGGGTTTTGTTGTAGTGATTTCTCTTCCTCTTATTTTGTTCTCAATTTTGCTCGGATTTGGATGCTACTATTGGGGGAAAAGAAAGGGAAGAGAGGAAATGCGAAAAGGCGTCGGATCCCAAGTTTACGGAACTCCTCTTCCACCTGGCACTTCGGATTCTTCACCTTCGCCTTCTTCCGTCAAACTCGAGAAAAATCAGAGAGTCGAAAATGTTTGATTATATTCTATTTTGTGGTGTTCTTGTTTTTCTTGGTTGTGTTTGATTTTTGCTTTTCTTGACTGTGTTGTAAAGTTGTTTTTGTCATGTGTTTTGTTAAATGTGGTTTAATAAAGCGATAAATTTTTCAAGCTCGAGCATTTTAATACATTGATAATTTCCTATAATTTAATGGGATTGCATTATATTAGTAAAAGATTAAACGAATGACCAATTTAGACTCGAATCAATGAAATTACAGGGTAAATCATACGAACTAGGGCACGAAAATAAAAAATAAATTATTCGTAAAGTCGATCTCGGTACAATTCCACCGTAGTACTATAAAATCTTAAAATCCCTTCTTTCGCAACGAAGGAACTCGTTGACGAAAATGCATGTGCTTTCTTCTCGTCGTCAATCTCATTAGCGAAAATGACTTTCTTTAACTAATTTCGCCAAATGATGTGGCGAAAACATTTTTTTGTATTTTTATCAAATACTATGGCGAAAATAGATTTTTTTTTGGTTCTTTTTTCATACCAGCAAATATTTTCCAAAAAACTCTACTTTCGCCAAATTATTTTGCGAAAATGGTACTTTCACAAATTAGATAAAATCATCATTATTTTTGTGCAAATTCCATCAAAATGGAGGTTATCTATAAAAAAAAGTCCATTTTTTCTTAAAAAAAAAGAAAAAATGTGAAATATCTTTGGGTATAATAAATCTTTGTGTTTTTTTTTTTTGAGTAAATTCGGAGAGGGCTCAAAGTCTCCCATCCAAACACAATCTTTTTTTTTTATTATTACAAACCCGTAGGCCACACATTCAGTTCACTCATTTAACATTTAATCTACAATCCAATCTCTTTATTTTTGTAGTTGGTCTGGTCCTTATCTCCACACACGCGCGCGCGCACACACACCCCCACACACACACCCATTAAAAAAAGGAGCATTTTTTGTAGCGAAAAAGCGAAAATAGCAAACCGGGTTTCAAAAACCAGCCCGCTAATTTTTTTTTTTTGTCTTTTAGCGGGCTGGTTTTTAAAACCCGGTTTGCTATTTTGGCTTTTTCTCTTGCTGATTTTAAAATCTCGTTTTTTTTTTGTTAATTAAGCTCGACAATTCTAACTGTGATTAATCAACCTGTTAAACATACAGATTTTTAAAACCCGGTAGTTAGATCTTTTAATCCGACGGGATTTTAGAACCCGATAGTTTAGTCCTAATTAACAATCCGGAATTTTAAAACCCGATAGTTTTTTTTTGTTCCTGTCAAACCTGACATGTCAAGTAATTTGTGCCAATTAACAGGGCGGGATTTTAAAACCTGATACCCCAGGGATTTTAAAATCAGTTCCAGATTACTTCTGGAATTTTCTCAAAAAAAAATTAATTTTTGAATTTTTGTCCCAAAATAGACTACATGCAGAAATGTTTTTTAAAAAAAAGAATGTTTTTTTTAAAACTTGTCCTAGTGATGTTTGTAAGGTAAATTTCTTTTTTCAACAATAATAGTAAATTCATTCATACATTTTAATTTCATTCGACTTAAACGAAATCCTAGATTAGAAAGTACGCCTTTTTATTTTTTGAACTTTTGCGGCTTTATCAGAATTAGTCGACAACTGTTTAGCAAAAAAAGCCCATTCTGATTAGTATTAGTGTAGTGCCAAAACCCTTAAGGGTCCCGCCCGACCCGACCCGCCCGGGATTTTGACCCGCCCGACCCGTCCGTTTGGCAAACGGGTTGAAACCCGGCGGGTCAACGGGTACGGGTCCAAGGGCGGGTTTCAACCAATGGTTACCACTAAACCCGTGTAAACCCGCCCGTTTGGCAAACCCGTCACTGTGCAACCCGACCCGCCCGTGCACCCGCCCGACCCGTCACTGTTCACAATTCACTATTCACTATTCACTCTTTAGGAAATTGAACAAATGCGCATTGGTATATTGAACAAATGCGCAATATACAAATATAGGTTTGGTATTATATATGCACTCTTTAATTTTTTTTTCTAATTATTCAATATTATTATACGTCATCTAAATATTTACTAACAAAAAAAAAAGTTAGAACTCCGCCTATGTTATTTTTTTAACATGGTAAATTAGTAACATAGCCGGTCTCAAGCCCGGAATAAAGGAGGAGAGTAACTTTTTTTCAACTTTTTTTCATATTGAAATTTTTTTTCTTGTAAAAAATTAGTTGCATATTTTTATTTCGAATAAAAATTGTTAACCAAATATTTTTATATTTTTATTCACATTTTTAAAATTTATTTTTTTGAATATTTTTTTGAAATCACTGTTCACGCCCGGGACCCGTCCGCCCGTCAACCCGCCCGTCCCGCCCGGGACCCGTCTCGCCCGCCGGGTCTAAGGGCGGGTTTTCCCCATCCCTCCAAACGCACCCGTCCAAACCCGTGCCCGTGCAACCCGTCAAACCCGTGCACCCGTGCCCGTCTAGACCCGCGCCCGTTCAACCCGTTTGTGCTAGGGACCCGACCCGTGCCCGTGGCACTACACTAATTAGTATGGCCAGATACAACAATCATGATTACAAGGTTCCTTTCCGGACCGGAATCCCGTTTCACCATACGCGACTTGTGGAGGCCAGAATATCGCTTTTTTAACTATTAAGTTGCAAATATCGATCCAAAAATTAATAATTAGGGACTTATTTGTAATTTCATTTCGATTCAAAAATAGGCTGTAACTCTAATTCATGATCTTTAATGATCAACTTTGGTTTAATTCTATTCAAGAGCTCGGCAATCGCCGACCTCACTCAAAAAAAGTTGCAAATATGACTTTTTTAACTTCTGTCTTTGTTTTGATTTTCTCTGATATTTCAGTGAATAATTAGAATCTTCTTTATGAAACATGTGTAATTTCAATAGTACTAGGTCTAGGTCTGTCTCATTGTTTATGTATCTCTATTATTATCATACTTGTTCCATGGACCAAAAATGATAATTGCATGAGGATTTCTCCAACTGTAATCATCATTCTATAAAAAAATCTCAAATAACTTCAACTCATTACAAATCTAGATATAAATATAATTTTAAATAGTGAATGAGTCCATAACTTAGTTGGTTGAGTGTGAGACACAAAAATCCTTGTGTTGTGAGAGGTTGTGGGTTCGATCCCCATTGACATCAATGAATGGAGGACATATGAGGCTTCTTCATCTATTATCAAAAAAATATATAATTTTAAATAAAAAATTGTGAGACAAATCATATGAGAAGAATAAAGACAAAGTTTGTGTAATCAGTGTGCAGCGAGTCAAATATTAATGTACTTATGTGACCCGTTACATTTTTTTGTCAAATACCATTATCAGACAACTCTGTCGACTTTAGGAAAATAAAATTATTAATTTTCATTTGATTCAAATATTAATGTGGGGGTATATGAAAATAGGGGGTATATGAAAAATAGAAGAGTATTTTGATCAAAAAAAAAATTGACACCATCTATGATTAATTTTAATCCTATAGAAATATTGAAAATAAAAGTTTGATTTTTTTTTTTTTGAGTTATCCAAAAAAATAGGGTGTTTTAGAATTATCCAAAAAAATTAGGGTCTTTCTGAAAATTCCTTTTATTTAAACATCCAGGTCATGCATTTATATAACTGTACGAGATATCATGACTTACCCAGTCGAATTCACGGCCAATTAATATGGACCGATAGTATCTTGGTTCATAACAATTAAATGATATACCTATATAATTTTTGTATTTAATTGGAGTGTGTAGTTTCATTAATTAACTAAAACACCAAGTCCTTGTTTTGAATCGAAAAACGAACATTCTTAGTGTTTGTACAATTTGGTGAAAAAATACGTAGTAAAAAATATGATTCAAAAGATCTAAAAATATGTTATTTGAACTAACCAAAGCGTAAAAAGATTGTTACGAATCGAAAAAACAAACTTTTTCGTTTTTGTAAAATTTGGTGAAATGTTATATATTTAAAGATACGATTCAAATGATCTAAAAATACGTTATTTGAACTCCCCCAAAGCATAAAAAAATTGTTACGAATCGAAAAACAAACTTTCTTAGTTTTTGTAAAATTTGGTGAGAAGTTATGTAGTAAAAGATAAGATTCAAATGATCTGATAATAGGTTATTTGAACTCCCCAAAGCTTTAAAAGATTGTTACGAATCGAAAAACAGACTTTCTTAGTGTTTGTAAAATTTGGTGAAAAATTATGTAGTAAAAGATACGATTCAAATGATCTAAAAATTCGTTATTTGAACTCCCCAAAGCATAAACAGGTTGTTTTGAATCGAAAAACAAATTTTCTAAGTGTTTCTCAAATTTTGTGAAAAGTTATGTAGTTAAAGATACGATTCAAATAATCCAAAAATACGTTATTTGAACTCCCCAAAGAATAAAAATATTGTTACGAATCGAAAAACCAACTTTCTTGGTGTTTTTAAAATTTGGTGAAAAGTTATGTAGTAAAAGATACGATTCAAATGATCTAAAAATACGTTATTTGAACTCCCCAAAGCGTAAAAAGATTGTTACGAATCGAAAAACAAACTTTCTTAGTGTTTGTAAAAATAGGTGAAAAGCTATGTAGTAAAAGATACGATTCATATGATCTAAAAATACGTTATTTGAACGCCCCAAAGCGTAAAAAGATTGTTTTGATTCGAAAAACAAATTTTCTAAGTGTTTGTCAAATTTGGTGAAAAGTTATGTAGTTAAAGATACGATTCAAATGATCTAAACATACGTTATTTGAACTCCTCAAAGCGTAAAAAGATTGTTACGAATCGAAAAACAAACTTTCTTAGTGTTTTTAAAATTTGGTGAAAAGTTATGTAGTAAAAGATACGATTCAAATGATCTAAAACTACGTTATTTGAACTCCCCAAAGCATAAACAAATTGTTTTGAATCGAGAAACCAATTTTCTTAGTGTTTGTATAATTTGGTGAAAAGTTACATAGCAAAAGATTCGATCCAAACCATCTCACAAACACGTTATTTGAACTCCTCAGAGCTTTAAAAGATTGTTTTGAATCGAAAAATGAACTGTCTTAATGTTTGTACAATTTGGTGAAAAATTACGTAGTAAAAGATACGATTCAAATGATCTAAAAATATATTATTTGAACTCGCCAAAGCATAAAAAGATTGTTACGAATCGAAAAACGAACTTTCTAAGCGTTTGTAAAATTTGGTGAAAAGTTATGTAGTAAAAGATACGATTCAAATGATCTGAAAATAAGTTATTTGAACTCGCCAAAGCGTAAAAACATTGTTACGAATCGAAAAACAAATTTTCTTAGTGTTTGTAAAATTTGGTGAAAAGCTATGTAGTAAAAGATACGATTCATATGATCTAAAAATACGTTATTTGAACACCCCAAAGCATAAACAGATTGTTTTGAATCGAAAAACAAATTTTCTAAGTGTTTGTCAAATTTGGTGAAAAGTTATGTAGTTAAAGATACGATTCAAATGATCTAAAAATACGTTATTTGAACTCCCCAAAGAGTAAAAAGATTGTTACGAATCGAAAACCAAAATTTCTTAGTGTTTGTAAAATTTGGTGAAATGCTATGTAGTAAAAGATACGATTCATATGATCTAAAAAAATTTATTTGAATGCCCCAAAGCATAAACAGATTGTTTTGAATCGAAAAACAAATTTACTAAGTGTTTGTCAAATATGGTGAAAAGTTATGTAGTTAAAGATACGATTCAAATGATCTAAAAATACGTTATTTGAACTCCCCATGGCATAAACAGATTTATTTGAATCGAAAAACAAATTTTCTTAGTGTTTTTACAATTTGGTGAAAAGTTATATTGTAAAAGATTCGATCCAAACCATCTCAAAAACACGTTATTTGAACTCCTCAGAGCTTTAACAGATTGTTTTGAATTGAAAAACGAACTTTCTTAGTGTTTGTACAATTTGGTGAAAAGTTACGTAGTAAAAGATACGATTCAAATGATCTAAAAATATGTTATTTGAACTCGCCAAAGCGTAAAAATATTGTTACGAATCGAAAAACAAATTTTCTTAGTGTTTGTAAAATTTGGTGAAAAGTTATGTAGTAAAAGATACGATTCAAATGATCTAAAAATTCGTTATTTGAACTCCCAAAAGCATAAACATGTTGTTTTGAATCGAAAAACAAATTTTGTAAGTGTTTCTCAAATTTTGTGAAAAGTTATGTAGTTAAAGATACGATTCAAATTTAATCCAAAAATACGTTATTTGAACTCCCCAAAGCATAAAAAGATTGTTACGAATCGAAAAACCAACTTTCTTGGTGTTTTTAAAATTTGGTGAAAAGTTATGTAGTAAAAGATACGATTCAAATGATCTAAAAATACGTTATTTAAACTCCCCAAAGCGTAAAAAGATGGTTACGAATCGAAAAAACAAACTTTCTTAGTGTTTTTAGAATTTGGTGAAAAGTTATGTATTAAAAGATACGATTCAAATGATCTAAAAATACGTTATTTGAACTGAAGGAAATACAGTTTCAGGATCAACCGTAAAAGTGTACACAAGGATAAACGAATGTAATCGTACATTCGTGGTCATATCTTTCAGTAGGAAAATCCAATTTGAATGGTTCAAATTGGGTTAGATAGATAATAAGATTATCTACAACCTTCATGTAGAAATATATTTCATATGAACGAAGTATCAGTGTCGTTTCTATGAAATACCGAAAGGGTGCAACAGTATGACATACAGTTAGTAAAACAGTTATAACTTTTGCATACAAACTCCAATTTGGCCAGACCAAATTGGGTCATGTAGATAATAAGATTTTCTAGAACTTTAGTGTTGGTTGATTTTCTGTCAGAGAAATTTACCAATTTCGTATGGACAGAATACTGGACAGATTCATGCAACTTTCTGTGTGAAAGAGTGTATATTGGATATACATGTCTTTTAGCCAATCATAATCCTATGTGATATAAATAGGATGTTTCTCTCTCTCTCTCTAGTCAATCCAGATGTGAATTCATTCAGAATATTCAGAATATTCCCGAAATATTGAGAGACATATTTCTATTGAGTGAAATGGTGTAAGAGAGAGAACCGAGAAAAACAGTTTTTTCGGAGAAGAGAAGGATGCGAGCGATCAACCCGTCGTGCGTGATCAATTTCACGCTGGTAATCGTCTATCCTACTTTGCATCATACCCTCGAAGTCATGGCGTGATCATGGATTTAGGGAACGGACCGGGCCTTCATATCCGCTGCACGGGCCCGGGGTTGATCGCACATCAAATACCAAGCTACGCACATCTTATGTGCCAATTTTATAATCAAGCCCGACTTAGTACGACTCGTTGTGTGACCAGGTAGGTTCGGTTAACGATGGCAGTAGGCTGTTTCCATAGCACTACAAGCCCATGAGCGGGATCTAGTCACTCCATCATGGCTACCCATGTTAACACGAAGAATGATTGTGATCATTGTGCCTATCTCGAATAGCGGTCATTAGTTCTTTTGTTAGCGATATCCGTTAATCAAAAGGCATGGTTATAGTCATCCTTATATTTTGATTAACTATACTTATTCCTCGAGTCCCAATTGAGTTAACAAATTTCAATCGATATTAACCGTTAATATCATTGACTGTGGCCACAGTTTTCGTTAATCAATTCATCGAGTGGCCAAAGAGATATCTCTTCCTTTCGGAATGAACAATTCCTATCTTGGAGACTCACATTGAATTCCGTGTTTCGGACAATACCCAATGATGACCGTTTTAATTCCCTGTTACGGTGAGCGTAAGATCATAACAAAACATTGTGTTACGCACGTAACGCAATCAATGGTCCCCTCAAGTATGAAGAACCTAATACCCTACTCGTCGCGAGTCCATCTATAATGACTAAACCATGTCATGGTCTCGCGGCTTCGGTCATATCCAATATATGTCACCTAGCATATATCTACGTTCCCGATTAGACAAACACCTTTGTCCTATTATTAGCAAAACATAATCATCTCCTCGGCTAACGTACTAGTGTACGCGTTCAGTCTATTCCCTTGTAATAGAAATGCTTCTCTCTTAAGCAAACTGACCCGCGACTAGGGATGTTTAGAAATGAAACTTTAAGTGTGACGGTTTCGCTGCACATGGTCCTCAACCATGTCGACGTCCACACAAGTTCAAATCAAGGTTCATGTAATAATATTACATAACCCCGCGCACAGTTTTCATATAAGGTGAAAGCATGAAAATTTAAGTCAACAAAATTTTTAAAAGGGATGCATTCATACGGATTAAGTATTTGGGTGATACAACGTTTACCTATGGGTATCTCCATACCCATAACCTGCGAGGACTATCGTATTAGATAACTACACTCTACTCTCGTCTTCCTCCTCTAGGTATCTCCATACCCATAGTCATCGTATGACAGTCACGCGCGACTAGAGAGAGCGGTTTTGTAAACGGGTCCGCGCGTTGTCGTTAGTGTTAATCAACATCAGGTTTGGAACATTTCCAATACCTACGATCACATCATTTCATAAAATTTCATGGATCAATGAAATTTTCTGAGTATTGGCTAGAAGTGCTTGTGACCTCGGCATTTTTGTCTTGTGCTATTGCGTGTCACGCAATATACAACCATAAATCCGATAACTCGTGACTACTCGAGTTTGGTCATGTATCCTTGATCCATACCGCTTCCTTTTGTGATTCATAACCACAATATACTCGCCTCCGTAAATAGAATCATTATTGGTCATGTGGAACCTTTCCACATAACCATGTTTTCGTTTAAGCAAATCATGTACACACTTTGTGATCGAAAGTCGTGCTACATATTTGGACGTGCTAAATCTTTGGAAACTGTCGTTGTTATAACTCTTTACACTTTCGACATAAGGATACATATGAACCTTTTAGGAAGAGATATCCTGAAAGTATACGTTATAAAATAGTCATAATATTAGAAAAATACAATGTTTAAAAATATTAACCACAACCATTATATTATAATGATAATATAGTGATAATATAATAATAACAATTATAAAATAGTAATAGTAGCAATAAATATAACAATAAAATAATATTAAAATAACAACAACAACATCAATAATAATACTAATACTAATAATACTAATAATAATAACAATAATGTATTTGTCATTAAGATGGATTTTTTTAATGATAATTTTACGTAAATTTATAATGAAATGAATTAAATTCCTTGTGGTCCATCTAAATCTAGCTTACTGATTCCATTTGGTTCGTGACGAAGGGATTTAGTATATATAGAGAATGATTAAAATTCTTAATTAATTAATTAATTAATTAATTAATTTGGTACTTGAGACTTTTAAATTATTAAATTTTGTGATTTTTTACAATATCATGTCTCCAAAATCTATCCCAACTACTAATATGGAAATTTCAAAAATGATTAATTGTGATAGTTAATAATCTAATTAACATATTATTAGCAAGTATAGTCTCTAATTGGTAGTTAATTAGTACATATTAATTGACTATTAATTCATTGTTACATGTTAATATGTTGATGAGAGGTTGAACTCGAATTTCATGGTAGTAACGTACTAACGAGTAATGATAAGATCACATAATTCAACCACAAATTTGACATTAATACATAAAGAGAAATTCTTCAAAAACTTCCTAATTCTTTGGGATTTATTAAAAATACTGTTACTTTTAGATTACTTGAAGAACCCCCTAAAAATTGAATTAAATTTTTCAAAAATCTCCTACTAGTGTCATCTTTAATTCTCCATCCAAATTATTTTTTATTAGGCCAAAATACCCCTCACAATTAATTTTGTAATTGGATTTATTCTGTAAATAAATAATATTTTACAATATAAATAATATTTTACAATATAATATTTCATAATATTATATTATGATATTTATTATACTATTCTATATTTTTTATTGGATTTTTTATATAAAAATTATTTCTTGTAAAAAATTAAAATTGTAAATAGTAAAATGAAAAAGTAATTTGTAAAATATTATCATAAACCATTTGTAAGTATAATAACGTGAAATATTTAATTCATTGTGTATTTATTAATTTATATTGAGTAAAATAATTTATTCAAAAATAATCAATAAAAATATTTGAGGGAGGCTAACATACTTAATTAAGTACCAAAATTTTGATACTTAATGTAGTTTAACCATTGAATTTAGATTGAGATTTGTGCTTTTTCATGATGATCATGATTTTTTGTGCATATCATTAAATGCACAAATCTCAATACAAATCTAATGGTTAAAAAATATTAAGTACTAAAATTTTGGTACTTAATTAAGTAGTTTAGCCTCCCTCAAAGTATTTTTGTACCAAAAAAACAATGAATGGAATGTTAAAGTTAATTGTGTAGGTTTTTTTGTTGTTGAAGAATGCGACTAAATTTATATGGGGTTTTTGAAGTAATTTGAAAGTTAGATGGTTTTTTACCAATTCCAATAAAGTTAGGGAGGAATTCAGTTCCCTCCTTCAAAATTCCAATAAAGTTTTTGGAATTGAAGAATTCAATTCCAAATCAAACATGAATTTTTGTATTCCAATAAAGTTAGGGAGGAATTCAGTTCCCTCCTTCAAAATTCCAATAAAGTTTTTGGAATTGAAGAATTCAATTCCAAATCAAACATGAATTTTTGTATTCATGTGGAATTTATGTATTTATTTATGTGATTTTAAATTATTGCGCAATTTATGAATGCTAGCCCTGGATTTCGTTAATTTGGTTCAAAGAAAAAATTAAAATAACCTTACAAAAGAAAAGAAAAAATTCATATATTGATTATACAAATTCAAATTGGTCCAGACAAATTAATTCTGCATTATTTCAATCCCAAATTGGTCGAAACTTTTACAACCAAAAAGTGAAAATGTAGAATTGTACTCTTAAGCAAATGTAGATAATTGCAGAACTGATTGTTCTACATACAACTAACAGTAAGAAAAACAAATTCAAAATCACAAAATCAACCTCAAATCACCCCTCTATTTTTCTCGCTGTCTAATTACAAAGCACGAATCTATTCAAAACCAGAACCCCAAAAGAAATCATGGCCAAAATAATCATCACGAAATCCCATTTCTTCTTTGAACCGCTCAATCCTTTTGCCTCGACTCGCAAAGTTTTAGCTCTCCTCAATGCATCCACCTCTTTCATCAGATCGAATTCGATTCCTGTCCTTTTCAATTCATCCAGGCATCTTGCCAGAATTAGTTCGTCTTCTCTCTCTCTCTCTAGAAGTTTTTTCAAAGATGCTCCCGTATCACCTGTAAACGCAAATCAGTTAATTTGTTTGACCTAAATTCATTGTTGAACAAATCAAGAAGCAATCTTTAAGTTCAAATCACTCAATTGAATCAAACCGAAACACCAATAAAGAAAAACGAAGGAAATAATTTACCTTTGTATCGAAGAGCCCACAATATAGAGAGAGAGCAGAGAAGCGAAGCAACAGAAGGGACCCACATTCTTTTACACCCGATTGAAGCAGAATCGTGAGAGGATGAAGAGAAGAGGATGAGGAGAGCGAGAGCATGAAGAACGAAGAAGAAACAGTAGAGAAAGGCGATTTCTTTCCGCACAGAGTCCAGACGAGATTCTTTGAGGGAGATACGGCGCGAAATCAGGTCTTGCTCCTTCGACCATTGCTTGAGGAGGAGACGGTGAGTAGGGCTCTCAGCGATTTGGTGAAGTGGGTGGATAGAAGCCATTTTCGTGTGCTCGTGTTGCGTGGGAGAGAGAAAGTGAATGCTATTTAATGAACGATTGAATGAATTGGGGGAATGTGAGACAGTGATGAATGGGAGCGGAGGGGTGCCAGTTTCCAACGGTCGAATTTGATTGGAAATTTTGAATATCGTATAGAATAACCCTGCTATTTAAGGAAAATATCAAGAATGCCATTGTAAGGGAGCGGTTTAACACTTTTTAACTTTACTTAACGAGGTCATATATATAGGGCTCCTCAAATTCTCCCCCATATTTTTTATATCACCAATTAACATGATAATTAACAAAAATCAATGATTTAAATAGCATTATAGCAGAAATTGCAATAAATATTTCTAAAATGTAATACCGCAACTTATTAAATAGCGGTCGCAATATCGCCGTTATATCATAAAATAACGGTGATCATTTGTAAATTACAGTCCAAACGCTACGGACCGTTATATCGTAATTTAGAACATCGACAAAATACACTTCTTTATCGATTAATTGATATATAATTAAAATACATATGAACTAACAATTCTTAATTAATATCAATTAATCTTTAATGAAATGTCTTTTTGTTAATTATTATGTCAATTAATTGTTAATTGGTGTTACAGAGAGTGTTCGGGAGAATTTCAGGAGCATGATATAATTATATGTAATTAATTAACGGCTTATTAGATAGGCTTGTTGCAGATCTTGTGTGTTCATATACAGTGTATACATCCGTGTGGTGTCTTGTGGTTTTTGTCATTTACATGTATCGGAAAATTTGTAGTGGAAAACTAATTTTGCATTTAAATTCTTTTCAAAAAATGATTCAAATTCTTATCTAAATTTTTTTATCAAAATTACCAAATTTTTGTATGCTTGGATATTACTATATTTAAATATTAAATTAGACTTTCTCTTTGGGACTATTTTAATAGGTTTAAAGTGAAAAAATTAAAACATATAACAATTTATCCACCTTATTATTTAGCAACAATTTTTAAGCATTGTCATAACATCATCATGGTTATTTATGATAATTGACAATTAAATTTTTTGAAGTGAGTTTATTATATAATTTAATTTTATATTTGATTTTTTATTGCATATATTTTGTGTGACTATTTATTTTATATGTGTTAATTTGAACCGCTAAATGCGATAATGTGATTTGATCTGATCTGATTCAATATTTTTTTACTAGATTTTTTGAAGTTCACACTCCATGTAATTATTTATATATTATTAATTAAAATAACTTTTATGTGTTATTTTTTTGATATTTTATATTGAAACTGTACGATTAATACCGAACGTTTTATATTAAGTAGAATGTCAACATGACAACTATGACAAAAAATATAAATTTTTTTGCTAATTGATTTTAAATATACAAATGAATGCACATTTAATATTCAAATAAGTTAATAACTTTTTTTTTAAGGAATACCAGTAGGTATTCAGTCGTTTTCATAAATATGGAAAATGGATATTTACATATTTATAAACAGAAAAGAGACTAAATTGAAAAGAAACATAAAAGAAAAAACATGAACGGAAAGGACTATCTTTCCCTGTGCAATCGTTGGCTGCATTCAAATATCCTTCGGTAGTAAGCCTGTACTATCCTCGGAAGTCTAAGAGGTGTCCCGGCACTTCATCGTCGTGCATCCTCTTTCTCGGGTTTGCTCTTCTCTCCAGGCGATTGCCTCCATGATCATCTTTTCAGCAACTTGCTGTGGAGTTTTGGCTTTGCTTCTGAATATTCGTTCATTCTTTTGTTTCCATATATTCCAAAGTATTGCAATCCATATTAGATCCCAATCGTCTCTTCAATTTTTTTGCAACCGCTTCCTATTCTCGCGCCGCGAGTAATAGAGGCACGGTTTGATTGCATATTTTGTTGGTATTAAGGTTATGCGCTCGACATTTCTCCAAACTGCGATTGTATATGAGCACGATCTTAGTAGGTGGTCGGTCGTTTCCTCGTGTCTTTCACAGAGGGTGCATACGGTTTCGTTAGGCCATCCTTTTTTTTGAAGGACATCTAGAGTGTTTAGCTTTTTTTCTAGTGCCAACCACAAAAATATTTTGACCTTTGTCGGGGTTTTTGGTTTCCATATTTGTTCTTGCCAAAGTGATGTTATACCAGGGTCTATGAGGATATTATATGCACTCTTGGCGCTATATTCTCCGTTGGTAGCTCATTTCCAAGTTGTGTCCGCGGGGTTTGGTATTTTAGTTGTTGCGACTCGGTATATGGGGATTAAGGCTTTTAAACTAAGTAGAAAGAAAGATAGTTTATGTGCCGGGTATGATTCTAGGTCAAATAAGTTAATAACTGAATTTAGATAATTATTATTTTCATAAAAAAAAAACTATAATTGTAAAGGTTCTAAATTGAATTCCGATACTTACATCAATTTTTTTCCCAATCTCGTGTGTTATTATTATGGGTCACTTGCGTGAATAAATATTCGTTTAATTGAATTACTAATAAGTTTATTTAGACAATTAAATAACCACATTGTATACATGCCGGAAATATAAAAAATCTAGAATCTTGGTGGGTTTAAACCCTTCTCTCTCGTACCAGTTCCGTTTAATTGTGTTCTAAATAAACCCAATTTCCTAATTCTAAGTTGAAAATATGTTTGGATCCATTTTTTATAACCATTTAAGAAACCGACCCGTTAACATTTATTTTTGACCCGTTTGACAAAATTTCGTGATGAGTGAAACAATTTTATCTTGTTCACGTAAGTCCTCGTCATTTTTACTAGTTGGCACAACAAATATTTTGAAAATTGATTGTTATTTTTTCAAAAATCACTTCATCAAATTTCGGAGGAACAAAAAAATATCACATGTCTTGCATGAGATATTACATGTGAAATTCAAGAACTCTTTCGAATATATTAGTACGATTAGTGCACATTTTGCGTGTGAGCTCTCTAATTAATTTTGCTTCCGAGAAATAAATACTCCTTCTGGCGGAGTATTCGTTGGCCGTAAACTAAAACCATTTAGTTGTTCTTGTTTATTCTGGATTAACGAGTGCTAAGTCTCATATTAAAACCATTTTAGATATTTGAGGAAATCATGTGAAACGAGGAGCCATATTTTTTGTCAGTTGACCAATCAATGTCCTTTACGTAGGGATGTCAATGGTGTGGATATTGCCCGAACCGACCCGAACCGTATCCGAAAAAATATCCGAATCCGAGTGGATCCGGATATGGATCTGGTTGCTAATTTTAAGATCCGGAACCGGATTCGATATTCGGTTTTGGTGCGGGAACCGGATCCGGATATTTTTAGGATCCGGATACTCGAAACTAGATTCGAGTATCCGAAATCAGATCCGGATACTCATATTATATATTATTTTTATGTATTATATTTGATATTAGTTGAAAAATCATATACAAATTAATGATTTGTAAATGATTTAACTCACAATCGTAAAATTATGTTTAAATATAATCATATTTATCGTTCATGTCACAAATTATATATATTTATAATTAAAAAGTAAGTTACGTTATGATAACATAATATCCGTTTTAATATCCGAAACAGAACTATATCCGTATCCGTATCCGACAATATCCGAATCGTATCCGTATCCATTTATTATCCGAACCGTATCCGGATCCGACAATATGGATATGGATATGGATCTGGTATGACCACTATCCGAACCGGATCCAAACCGTTGACACCCCTACCTTTACGAGGAGTCATATTATTTTGCCAGTTGACGAATCAATGTCCTCTTCTACAAGGAGTCATATATTTTTGCTAGTTGATCAAACAATGTTCTCTTTTACGAGGAATCATTTTTTGCCAATTGACCAATCAATGTTCTTCTTTTACAAGGAGTCATATTTTTTGCCAGTTGACCAATCAATGTTCTCCTTTACGTAGTCATATTTTGTTGCAAGTTGACCAATCAATATTTTCCTTTACAAATATCTATTCATTTATGGGAGTTTCTATCATAGGCTAATTTTGCAAAAAAAGTATTTTCGGTAGTACATATTTAACAAAAATTACAAATTTTATGTCTCCATTCAATTTATGATTGGACTCTTCATTGATTGTGTATTTAATTTGTTACCTCCTCTTTATACCATATTTACCAAAAATAGATTTTCCTAATTTAATTATCACCTTGTAACTCTACTACACAAATGGATGAGTTTTATTTTTACATCATATCACACACACATACATCATATTACACACGGAGCATATTACACACACACACACACACACACCGAGCATATTAAACACACATACATCACATCACACACACACACACCGAGCATATTAAACACACATACATCACATCACACACACACACACATTATAACTAGACCTCATTGATTAACCCAAATTATTTTCTTGATATGATGCATTTTTTGTGTCAATAAGCTTCTTGAATTCTGAAATTAGAAGAAAAAGAGAAAAAAAAATAAAAAAAGATGAGAAACCGATTCCAGTACTGATATGACGTCCTAAATTATGAAACATTGTGGTTACTTTACTTCTCTCTAATTCGTGAAATATTTCCAATGAAAACACAACAAACAATATGTAATTGAATGAATACTTATATGAGAGAAAGCTTGCAAAAATCAACATGATTTGTTTACAAAACTCAACACAATTGAATGACTATATGAAATATATCAGCATGACTAATCTCCAATTCCTAATAGGATTAATTTCCAATTACAAAACTCATCAGCATTTCATCGAACACATAAAAGGTTTAACTTTGAAAAATAAAAAAAGTACAAGATTGTTTACAATATCAATTTCACGAATTAACATACATTGTTGATATTTTTGCATTATGAAAATAACCCAAATTGTGCAGAAAGTCATAAATAGAATAATTACTTAATTAATATTCCATTATTTTTTGCCTACGTGGCTCATTCTCATGTCAGCAATTTTGATAACTTTATACACAAGATATAATGTGATGAATAAGTATTTTACCCCTAATTCTTGCATTATCCGTGAATAATAGAGAAGAAATGGTTATTTATGTATTATTTTTGGAACATTTATAAAAAAGGGTATTATTGACATTTTGTATGTTTTGTAAGAGTATTCGTGGTATTTCATGTTATTGGCCAAAACTTATAAGTGATATCATGAGGTTTTGTAAAGGTGCAGGTATAATTTTGTTTTTTATAAATCATATAAATAAGACAGTTAAATTGTAAAATGCCGAAATTTTTATCTGTATTTACTATTTAATTGGCTCCATAACTGGTGGGATGTCATTTTTCTTTCTTTCTTAATTGGAAAGTTGGTTTAAAATGTTACAATATAAAAAAAGAAACATGGCAAATTTCTTTCTTTCTTTCTTAGTTAGATAGTTAGCTTGATTAGTGCAATGAGTACAAAATATAATATATTAGGATTTGTGATTTTTTTGACTCTAAATTATGTTCCTCTCCGGTAACATAATATTTCTTTCAAAAAAAAAACATAATATTTGTTGCTACGTTTTCGATATGATATATACTTGGATAATATTTTATAGTGGCACAAATATATACATTACTAATTGAGTCATTTGTTACTATAATGTAAAGTAATTTTAAAATATATATGATTGATTATACCTAATGATTGATTAATACAATATGAAATAATTTTATTTCGAGATGATATTGTCATTATCATCACAAAAGTCAATGTCGTTTTGAAACGAAAAACATAATTATCATACGAGCACAACGAATTTTGACAAATTATGATTCATATAAAGAACAGTTAAACTATAAAATTCCATCATTAGGTTTATTCAATGTGATGAGTAATTAGAGACTTTCCGAAACCGAAAAAACAAAATTATGTTGCAGCTCTTCAGCAGCTTGATTGAGCGGGTCCAATACCAACAAAGGATCTCTCGAAACCAAAAATAAATTGTAGGGGTATACATGATATTTTAAGACTTTCCAAGAGAGTTAATATAATATACATACCGTCAAAAGATGGATCGGATAAATAGCATTTTGCAAGAGTGAGATTAGCTCCGGAACGTAACTCGAGTCCGCCATGGCCGAGAATCAAAGGAAGAGATTGGTGGACAAGGTCGACGGCTTGTTTTGCCGGTTTTGCGTGGTCCGAGCCCATGGCGAGCCATAATTCTGCGACTGTGAGTGGGACGAGCTTCTAGAAGATCCCAGTTGAAGGCTTTGCATGACGAGAGGCTCGCAAGTGCGTATGTCTACCCCAACATCGCCTTTCCTGATTTCTATTTCAATCATAACGCATGAAAAAAGGAAATGCCATTTATACCCCCTAGAAACTTACAAAATATCACGTATGCCCCTCTGAAATGTGAAATATCATGAATATTCATTCTGTCCTGATATTTCTTATGTCTGTGTGTGTGCGTATATATGATATTTCTTACGTCTGTGCGGGGGTATATATGATACATTTTTAAATTTTTGATGGATATGAATAATATTTTACTAAAGAATGGGTGAATTTCCTTGTGAATTTCCTTGTGAATAATATTTTTGATGGATTCTCAGGGGCACGGTATAATTTATTGAAATTAATGTTTTTAATATATTATATAATAATATATTTAATTAATGGGCAGGATAATTAGGATAATTATTAGAAGTGTCTAGATTAATTAAGGGGGTTGTATCTTGTAATAAATAGGTGTCTATTCAAATAGAAGTGTCTAGAATTTAGATAGATATGATGTATGGTTGAAAGGGTGTGTGTAAGGGGATGTATAAGATTCTTATATAAAGCATATGTACTGTACGACGATTTTTTATATGAGAAAAAAATTAATTCAATTGCCCCTGTGGGCTCTCTCTCTCTCTGTGTATTATTTTGATTGAAGCTTTCCATTAGTTTTGATATTTATCCCCAAACAACAAATCCCCACAAATATCTCCAATCAAAATGAAGTACAAATTCTAACATGGTACCAGAGCCAAGGTTATCGATCGACGGTTATCTAAAGCGACGATTATCGAGCGGCGGTTATCAAGCGACGGTTATAAAAAAAACGACGGTTATCGAGTTTAGTAGAAGTCGGAGAAGCAGTCACCAAGACAACCAAAGAGGTTACGTACTTGGGCTCACACGAACTTCACAACTCATTTCCGAATTATCGAGTTTAGTAGAAGTCGAAGAAGGAGTCACCAAGACAACCAAGAAGGTTACGTACTTGGGCTCACACGAACTTCACAACTCATTACTGATTTATCGAGTTCAGCAGAAATTTGGAGTAGGAGAAGGCCACGACAACCCAAGACGGTATGTTCGGGTTCCCACAAGTTTCGCAACTCAATTTCGATGAAGAAAAAAAAGAGGACGATTCGGTAAAAGGCGATTCAAAAAAGATGATCCGAAAAAAGGACGATTCGAAAAAAAAAAAGTCGATTAAAAAAAAAAAGGAAAATAGATGAGCGTGACGAAAAAAAAAATCACGGGGGAGTATCGAGAACAAAAAAAAAATAACGAAAAAAAACATTAAGGGGGAGTATTGAAATTAATGTTTTTAATATATTATATAATAATATATTTAATTAATGGGCAGGATAATTAGGATAATTATTAGAAGTGTCTATATTAATTAAGGGGTGTGTATCTTGTAATAAATAGGTGTCTATTCAAATAGAAGTGTCTAGAATTTAGATAGATATGATGTATGGTTGAAAGGGTGTGTGTAAAGGGATGTATAATATTCCTATATAAAGCATATGCGCTCGATTTTTGATATGAGAAAAGAATTAATTCAATTGTCCATGTGGGCTCTCTCTCTCTCTCTCTCTTATTTTGATTGAAGCTTTCCATTAGCTTTGATATTTATCCCCAAACAACAAATCCCCACAAATATCTCCAATCAAAATGAAGTACAAATTCTAACATCCTTTTCGATTTGCATGTTATTCTTGTAGCACGTGCAAAATAACGAATTTGCCACTGCTTCGGCCTGGCAAAAGTTAAAAAGTAGGGGTTTTTGTAATATAAAAAATATCATCTATGCCCCTCATTTCCTTATTTGATTTAGAAGATTTGTAAATTATTCTTAAATCATTAGCTATCTTATTGATTGTGAGAGATTTTGAGTTCGATCTCAATTGACATTAATAAATTGAGTACATATGTTCCTTCTCAATTTATTATAAAAAATGCTATCTTATTGAAAAATTAGGAGGGGCTTTGGTGATATTTCGCATGTTTGGTAGAACGTAGAAGTATTCATCTCCTTTAGCCTCATGGTCTCCTTGTTTCAAAACTTTAAACCGAAAGATTCTACAATGAAACTTACGTGAAGTTAAAAGTTGTTGCTCGTGTGTTTTGAATGATAACTACGTGCTACTTGCATTCATTTCTTTTGTCACTAAATGAATGATACTAATAAGTTAATAACACTATAAAATACTCAAGTTGAACGGATTAAAGTTGCTATTGCAATCAGATTACTAATTTAAAATTTCTCTAGCATTTTATTCAGATAACAAACTTGTTTGAATCAAAGAGTTTCAATGCACGTCTATAAATTAAGTTGTAGGTTTATATATAACTTATTGGGGTTAGGGAAAAAATATATATTTATTCGTCATGCACGTCTATAAATGTAAGAAATTGTGACATCGGAGAAAATTAAATGAAAGGCCACATACCCTCATCTTTTTTTCATTCGACCAAATGGTGCTCCACAAAATAATTGAAATCATATAACCCTAAAGAAAAATGAAAAATGAAAACACTACCTTGAGGTCGTATAATTTGGAGAGAGCAATGATTATAGGAAAATGTTCAACTTCCCCCACCTTTCCCCTAGCACTCTTGATGTGCTGGCAGTATTATGTGCTGGCACTCAGGGGTGTTAATCCATAACACCATTTTTTTTTGGTGTTAATCTATAACACCGTCGACTTTGGGGGTGTTAATCCATAACACCGTGACAGATTCTGATTGGTTGGATAATTTACACAACTTTAATGCAACCAATAAGAAGCTGACACGTGGCATTCGTGGGTAAATTGCGGTTCATATTATTACTCCCGCTGGTTTTGGGGGTGTTAATCCATAACACCATTGACTTTGGGGGATGTTAATCCATAAAAACAATTTTGGTGTTATGGATTAACACCCCAAAATTGTTTTATGAATTAACATCCCCCAAAGTCAATGGTGTTATGGATTAACACCCCCAAAGCCAGCGGAGTAATAATACGAACCGCAATTTACCACGAATGCCACGTGGCAGCTTCCTATTGGTTGCATTAAAGTTGTGTAAATGATCCAACCAATCAGAATCTGCCACAGTGTTATGGATTAACACCCCCAAAATCAACGGGGTTATGGATTAACACCCAAAAAAATGGTGTTATGGATTAACACCCCAGAGTGCCAGCACATCAAGTCCTTTGGGGGACAGAAGAGGGGGAAGTACATCATCACTCATGATTATAACCCATGAGACCGCTCAATTTCAAACTCTCGGCTGTCTCGAGAAATCATTTGAGAAATATGGTCATATTTAAAGTTTAGTTGTATAATCAATGCAAAATTGGGTCATATGAAGAGTTATTTGTGGTTAATATATATGATTTAATTTAATTTCACAAAACAAGCAATTTAGAACGAATCGATGAAAACAATGGATTGCAATTTCATTGCATCTTATTAGAAAAGAAATTACAGAATTTACTTTCTTGCTTCCTTCAATAAACTAAAATCAATAATTCAACTCTAAACGAAAAATCCCCCCCCCCCTCCAAAAAAAAAAAGTCTATTAACTCTTAAACAAATAATTCAACTCTAAACACAAACTGACAACACGGATTGCCAAGAAATCTAGAACTCCCAAAAACTCCGAATATATCGAATATTCACAAAAATTTAATCTTCAAAATAAATGAAGGAAACGTGAATCCTCAAGTATAAATATATACGCACACATCATAAGATTGAAACAAAAAAATTGTCCTTTTTGTGTTGAACTTCCGCGGTCTTATTAGGATCAATCAACGACAGTTCTGCAAGGCTACCGTCTCCCATTGGTATGGTCGAGAATAGAAAAGATCGGTACAAGGTCATGTACGGTCTGGTATCTTCATTCCACCATATGTCCCCGTGAATATCAAACTCTCTACTTGCTTCCAAACATGATTTTTCTCATACTCTGCGTACGTACAAGGGGAGTTTTATTATACATCTTTTTAAAAAAAGTATTTTGAAAATTTAGAAGGCTGTATAATAAAATTGATTTTTTATGAATATTTCTTCTTTAATGAATAATTCATATTTCATATTTAATCTTCATTCATTGATAAATACACTTGAAAATTTACCTTAAATATTCATTAACTGATAATTACTCAAAATATGCTTAAAAATAGTGATAAAAAAATACAATGTAGAACTCCCCTATATTTATAATTTTTTTAATCAAGTTTACATTACATTATTAGTACGTTTTATTATATTATAATATTATTACTAATAGCATAACAATATAAAATAATATAATGATGTTACGTTACATTACATCATATCGGATAATGCTATGGTCACGTACATCAACCACAAATATTTAATGTCGGAAACTTATATATTTGTGGCACGTTTTGTGGTTGGTTTACATGAGTACATTATTACTCATATCATATATTATATATATTTAATATTTTTTACATTCAAATCATAAATATTACTATGTTTAAAATTATTATACCGTCATTATTCATATAATTTTTGTTTGTTTTTAATTAAAGAAAAACCACATTATAGAATAAGGATATTTTACAAATATTAACCATAATTGAACCATTTAAATCAACATTCTGATTCCATTAAATTTGCCACACTCGAACCCACTACTTTCCACCACTAGAACCTAATTTAATGCCAATAACGTAATTCAAAATAATTATCAATGCATTTGTTTCCTGATCCCATTGCTTCTGTTTTTTATCTGAAGGATATACGATCAATTTTTTTGTTCAAATTTGATCTTTTCTTCCATTTCCAGCGCTACTGGTGCAATTTTGTAGACTAAATGGATAAAAGAGTTCTTGGTTTTTTATTCACCAACTCCTGAGCAAATTCAACATATTTTTATTTTCACAACAAAATTTGAAAATTCTAACGGACTAACCTATCATGTCCTATCTGGCCCAAATAAGCACATATACACACAAAAAATTGAGAAATTAAAACACGATATTAATATTAATATTAATTCAGGACAATCGAGTCCAATTCGGCTCAAATTGACCTAATTCCGCCCCCAATTTATGATTATTGGGCCCAATCCAGTTTTTTGGACCGGATTAGAATGACTAGGCCTCCACTGTTTGTTTGAACTCGAATATTATTTCAGGACAATCGAATCCAGTTTTAAGGGATTTACGATTTGCCACTCTAAAAAACTAAAATATCATATTTGTCCTTCCAAGAATAAATAGTTTTTTTTATTGAAAAGAATCTAAAATTTCATACTGAAAATGAAAGATATACAATGAAACTTCTGTGAAGTCAAAAGTTGTTGTTCATGTGTTTTGAATGTTAACTGCATGCTAATTGTATTCATTTCCTTTCATCAAATTAATGATACTAATGTAAAATTTCTCGAGCATTTTATTCAGATAACAAACAAAATTTAACCAAAGTGTTTTAAGAGTGGTATTAAGTTTTGGATTTTTTTAGTGAATTATTTATAAACCACGAAACAACTACATGTTATCCATATATAGATCCTTGGGGCAAGGAAAAGAAACATGTATTTATTCGCGATGCACGTCTAAAGTCATTATTTATAATTTCTAGAAATTGAGCTATAGGAGAAAATCAAATGAAAGGCATTTGTAGGGGTTTTGATTTTGTGAAAAAATCGGGGCGGTTCATCCGGTTTTACCGGTTCCGTTGCACATACGGTCCTTTAATCAAACCAAACCGGAAACTCATCCGGTTCTGGTTTTTTTGGTTGACAAGATTATTCCGTGTGGTTTTAAAAGCACTGCCTAGAAGTGTTAAAAGTTAATTATGTTTGGTGTTAAAAAATTTTAGACCAAAATAGTCCTCCATTTTTGTAATATTAAATTTAGGAAAGTTCTATGATAGACCAATTTTCTTATCATGGATCATTTTTCAAAAAATTATTTTAAAAATTTTAGCTATAATTAATTATACAAAATTTATGTTTTGGATAGCATTAAATGATAAATATACACTAGAATCTTACAAAAAAAATTATTATTTTACAAATATTCGAAATATTTTTTTTTTAAATGGGTTCATGATAAGAAAATGGGTCTATCATAGAACTCCCCTTAAATTTATTAAATCATTTTTGTTTTTATTATTATTTTAAAAAAATCTACAATATAATTTTACCATATATTGTTTATTAAAAAAACACAAATAAGATTACATGTAATATTCATTTAATTATAATAGTTTATTTATCATATATATATATTTTTTTAAATAAACATCAAATGATAAAAATAAACAACGATATAAAAAATTTAGCACCTAGAAAATATCTTGGCAAAAAAATTAGCAGATTGTTTTTATGTGCATTCATTTTTTATATATTTTTTAATAATTTCTAAATATTATAATTATTAATTTTTATGTCATTAAATATTAATTACATATTTGAGCAATGATTAAATTGGATGTAGTTGATTACGTTAAACTATGTTCGAGCATATTCTAAATATATGATCTAATATATCATTCATATAAAAGCAAATTAATTTGTTCTTATTTATATTTTTATTAATTGTTACTGGTTAAATAAATGATATGTGCGAATATAATTAATTGATTATTAAATATTTTTTGAATCTTTTAAAATAATGAAAAAATTACTAAACATGCTTTAGTAAAATTATATATTACAAAAATTGAGAGGTATTTTGGTCTAAAAAAATTAACAACAAACAAAGTTAATAACACATATAGGATATTTGAAAAGAAAAATTTATTCGGAGGGAGTTTGTTTGAAGTATCTCAAAAGTGGGGTTTTTTTTTTCTAATATTGAAAAACGTTAGGATTTTTTTTTTTTCCTAATTTTTTATAAAAAAAAAATTCACTACGTTCATTGTTTAAATTTACAATTTTTGAACTCGTTATGTACGATTATTATTTTAATAATTTGACTGACTTGTGAAAAAAAATCCAATAAGAATCATTCTATTAATGTTGTTGAAGTCTCAAAGTTCCATAGAAGTGACATTTATGGTATCTCTTATCTATCAAGTCTCGAGTTAAATCGAGTCCCGAGCAACTCGGATTCGAGCCGAGTTGGATTAGAACAATAATAACACCGTATCAATTCAAGGTAGGGTTTCTCGAATCCGTATCTCTTTACATCTTATATGGGCCAAGATTACACCATATCATTCCAATATACCATCGCTTTTGAAAGATCCCTTGTAGACCTTTTGTCTTCTCCTCCTCCATCATCGACGACTGTCGAATCGCCTCCTTTGTAATCTTGTTTTTGTGTGATGGATTCAGAACCGGTACATTTCATATCTGAGAAAATCACCTTCGTAGAGCATTAGCTTCGTTTCCGTTCACGATGTCGTCCGTGTCGACTTGCTTGTCGTCCACGTCATCGAATCTGATTGGCCAATATCATATGCATCAACTACTACAAAAATGAAAAGAACAATTTCTTGATAATCAAAGCTCTAATTCTTTTAATAAATTTCCCTAATTTTATTATATGATATTTTTTCACTATGTTCATTGTTTGAATTTACAATTGTTGAACTCGTTATGTAAGATTATTATTTTAATAATTTGTCTGACTTGTGAAAAAACCCAATAATAATCATTCTATTTATAACGTTGAAGTCTCAAAGCTCTATAGAAAACTAAAACATCCCGGTTTTGAATTTATTCGGATCGGAATTATGCGAGTTTGAGTCAATATTTGTGGTCACATTTATTGTATCTCTGCTCTATCAAGTTTCGGGTTAAATCGAGTCACGAGCAACTCGGACTTGGGCCGAGTTGGATTAGAAATAATAACACCGAATCAATTCAATGTCGGGTTTGAGTGAAGCATGAGAAAAAACTAAAAGATATCATATATTTTAGGTATCCGTTTGATCGAATAGTAACTTAGTTTACTTTCGGTGTCAAAGCAGAAAAGAATTGAGTAGTCTAATTTTGAGATTTTATTATGTAATAGGTTAATGTGTTTTCCCAATCCTATATATATTTGTATATTTGTTTTTCTGATTTTCTCTAAATTATTATTTTCTTTTCTTCATAATCGAAGCTCTAATTAGATCCACACAATTAATAAATCAGTCATCCGCTATCTGTAATTCTACCTCTGAGTTTATGTGAGACCATTGCACTACGATGCACTTTGAGAACATGAAGAATCGGCCAAACTTTAAAATATCACATATACCCTTTAGAAATGAAAAATATCACAAAATACACCTTCAAAACACAGTACTTATCATGTATATCCCTGCAAAAGCAAAACTCGTATGCATCAAAACTAGGGATGTCAATGGTGTGGATATATTGCCCGAACCGATCCGAATCGTATCCGAAAAAATATCCGGATTCGAAAAAAATATCCGAATCCGAGTGGATCCGGATATGGATCTGGTTGCTAATTTTAAGATCCGGAACCGGATTCGATATTCGGTTTTGGTGCGGGAACCGGATCCGTGTTCCGGATCCGGGTATTTTTAGGATCCGGATACTCGAAACTAGATTCGAGTATCCGAAATCGGATCCGGATACTCATATTATATATTATTTTTATGTATTATATTTGATATTAGTTGAAAAATCATATACAAATTAATGATTTGTAAATGATTTAACTCACAATCGTAAAATTATGTTTAAATATAATCATATTTATCGTTAATGTCACAAATTATATATATTTATAGCTAAAAAGTAAGTTACGTTATGATAACATAATATCCGTTTTAATATCCGAAACAGAACCATATCCGTATCCGTATCCGACAATATCCGAATCGTATCCGTATCCGTTTATTATCCGAACCGTATCCGGATCCGACAATATGGATATGGATCTGGTATGACCACTATCCGAACCGAATCCGAACCGTTGACACCCCTAATCAAAACACAGTACCTATCATTATTACTCTGCTGGAATGAAATCACTGGGCCTCCTTTGTTTTTTTGAACTAAAAATTTGACATTTTAAATTTAGATATTTTCCACTCTAAAAATCTAAAATGTCATATTTATCTTTTCAAGACTAAATATTAGATTTGTCCTTTTGGGAATCTAAAATATTATTATTATTTATACTCAAAACTCAAAAGTCTTAAACTGAAAAATTATACAATGAAGATTCTGTGAAGTTAAAAGTTGTTGTTCATGTGTTTAGAATGTTATTAACTACATGCTACTTGCATTCATTTTTTGTCACCAAATTAATGCTACTAATAACACTATAAAAATTGAACGGAAGAGTTTTAAAGAGTGGAGTTAAGTTTCGGATTTTTTGACGTGAATTATTCATAAACCTTGAAACAACCACATGTTATTCATACATAGATTCTTGGGACTAGAAAAAGAAATATGTATTTATTCGCAATGCACGTCTAAAATTATTATTTATAATTTCAAGAAATTCAGACATTGGGGAAAATCAAACGAAAGAAAGACACGTATCCTCATCTTTCATTCTAGATGTTAAGTTACTAGCAAAAAAAAATGGAGAATTCTACACTTACAGAAATTAACCACCGATTCCATCCCGAAATTATTTTTATAGTAAAAATAAAGTGGGACCTACATACTATTATTTCCTTTAATTTATAAACGGTATTAGGTTTGTGTTTAGTTTATGTAAGCCAAGCATTTTTCAAACAAAATAGTGATCCAAATTATTATCCTTTCTTTCGGGAATGAGAGTATAAGAGTTGTTAATGTTTTTTTGGTAAGTTCTTTGAGTATAAGGAATCAAGGATTAATGTTTTGTTTGGAACTTTTTTCTTACATGATATTACATTTTTTTTAGTGTTCATATCTCTATGTAAAAAACAAATATAGTATAATAAGATATGTCAGATTTTATATTACAATTTGTATTTATATCTCTATGTTAAAAACTTACAAGAAACTATTTTAGTGTTTACTTTATATAGGATGAGTTCCAAAAATCTTATTACAGTGAAGCTTTCAATGGGTATTTTGCCCACAATGTGGTTTCTTTTTTTTTTGAATAGGTTGGCAAAGCCACAATGTGGTTTCTTGAAAAGTATAATTTTACTGAGGTTGAGGTTTATAATATTTTTTCTTGTTATTTGCAATGAAATGTTACCGATTTATTTTATTATTACACAAACATTGTAAATTCACACAAAATCGTGAACGAATGTATTCTCTAATTATTAATTTATTAGGGTTATTTCTTATATTTAAATTAGTGATTATTTTTTATTCATTTTTATTATTCAGGTTTTTTAGATCAGGAGTATTTCTTGTGCTGGAGAAGCTAGAACTCCAAACTGTATCTATTTCATCATTATATCTTCATATTAATTTAATTAAGTTTATACATTACATTACACTACATTATAAAACAATATAAAATAATATAATGATGTTACATTACATTCCATTACATCGTATCGAATAATGTTATGTCCATATACACCAATCACAAATATACACAAATGCCTATTATGTTGGATTTGGGTTCCGCACGTGAATATTTAATGTTGGAAATTTATATATTTTGTGACACATTTTGTGGTTGGTTTATCGTGACTACATCACTACACCATTACTCGTATCAGATACTATATATGTAATATTTATTACATCCATATAATAGATATAATAATACTATTTTTATAAAATTATTGTATCTTTGTTATTCATACAATTTTGGTTTGTTTTTAATTACAGAAAACCATATTATAGAATAAGGATATTTTAGTAATTAACCAGAATTTAACCTGTTAAATGAACATTCTTCTTCCATTAAATTTGCGAAACCCTTGAACCCACTACATTCAACCACTAGAGCCTAATTCAATGCCAATAAGCACATACACAAAGAAATTGAGAAATTAAAGCACCATATTAACTCTAATTCAGGACAATCGTGTCAAATTCGGCTCAAATTGCCCTAATTCAGCCCCTAATGTATCATTATTGTGCCCAATCCAGCTTATGTAATCAAGATAATTCATGCTATTATTATTATTATTATTATTATTATTATTATTATTATTATTTCATTAAATTTGCGTAGCTTAGACTTTGCAGCAAATATCACATTCTTGTTAATTTCAAATGGGCTGATAAAATTTGCCAAATACTAGTATGCTCATTCGCACAATCCATATTGAATGCGAATTACATGTACCAGGTATCAACGACATACATATCCATATTCCCTCCAAAATGTGAACCTTCACTAAGATGCCTTCAAAATATAGCAAACACTATACAGTGACACATATATCTGTAAAATATAAGACGTGATGAAAAAGTATTTTACCAATAATTCTTGTATTATCCGTGAATAATAGAGAAGAAACGGTTATTTATGTTTTTTTTTTGGAACGTATATAAGAAAGGGTATTGCTGATATTTTGTATGTTTTGTAAGGGTATTCGTGATATTTCATGTTATTGGCCGAAACATATAAAGTGATGTCATGAGGTTTTGCAAGAGTGTAGGTGCAATTTTGTTTTTTATGAACCATATAAATATGACAGTTAAATTGTGAAATGCCGAAATTTTAGTTTATATTTAGTTGGCTCCATCACTGGTGGATGTCATTTTTTCTTTCTTTCGTAATTGGAAAGTTGGCTTCAAATGTTAAAAAAACATGGCTAAATTCCGAGATAAATTAAATAAGCAATTAAAACAAGGTAAAACTTAATATAATTAATTAAACAAATTTCGAGCATCACAAAATTACACTAATAATAATTAATCTGTTTTACATCTACATTCCAAAATATTTACAAAATAATCAAGAATTACTCGCATCAATCTACCAAAAATCCATAAAAGTTATGTACACTAAACTAAATCGATCATCACAATGCAAAAAACTCTATTTGAGGCTCATTAGGGCCTGTACTCTCCTTGGCAGGTAAAACGTGTGTTCTACCGTTTCTTCGCATTAATTTCTTCAAGCCTTTTATTTTCGGTACCAGATCGAAATCCTCCTGTACCGAGTCTTCCCGGTCCGTAGGTACCAAAAAGTAAACTCCTTTGGCCTTCAAAGGCTCCGCGCACATCATCGGTCTTTTACTTCCAGTCTTCAAGTATTCGTTTCCATCGATTACCTGTTATGGAAAACCATTACAAAGTGTTGATATTAATTAATGTGCATTATACTGTAGGTCAAAGAGAATTAATCATTCAACATTTATGGAAAATTATAATTATATGTGATTTGGTTTGTTTAATTACGAACAGCATGAAACGGATGCTCGATCATGATATCGATGGCTTCGGCTGGTAAGTTCCACCTTTCAGGTGTCGATATGTCACCAGCGACCACCATGGCACACCCAGCATGATGCCCACCCACACACGAAATATAGGATCCCATAACTATGTCTGGATTTTGTTTCCGTGTCTAGAGAAAAATAGAGCGAGAGAGAGAGAGATTTGAGAAAGCGATTAGAGAAAGAGATTAAAGTTCATTAACGTGATTAATGGTGAGAAAAGTGCATGGTATAAATAGAGGGAGAAAATTAGAATGCAAAAAACGAGTAGAAAGAAATGGAGGGTCATCGTGCACCTACATACAGGTAAAATCGGTAAAAAATACTATATGTAGTTAAAGGTATTCTTAAACCTAAATTTAGAATTTGTCGAGAGGTTATTTTCAAAAAAAAGAATATGTTGAGAGGTTCGTTTTCCTTAGTCCTAAAATGCATGTTTTGGATCTTATTATCATGTGTGTTTTATTGTTCAGAGGAATTATAATCTGTATTTTTTTAAAAATAAAATGTGTGTTTAGGAGTTTATTATAAAATTTATTTAATCAGCAAATAATTAATATAGACCTGACAAAAATTAATACAAAAATAACATGTAACCTTATGTAATTAATATAACCAACATACAACTCGCCGAAAAATAACCTACCTCTCTCAAATATTGTATTGGTAATGTATTATTTAGGTTTTAATATTTTATTTTAACATGTTATATATTATTTATTGTTTAATGATATATCAATTATTGTCTTACTTATATATTAATTTTTTTATTGTGTTAATTAGGTTTTTTCATTATTATCTAATTAGATTTTAACTATGGTTTCAATCGTATAAAATCCATTTTCATTTAAAAAACTGCGAGGAGATTAATAAAATGAATTAGGAAAAGGTGAGGTTATATTTGTAAAAAAAATAAATCCGTCCATGTTATTATTAAAATCTATTGAGAATCCTCTCGTGGGACATGTATAATTAAAGACTAAATATAAATAAATTTGTAGAAATATAAATAAGTAGAACATATAAGTATACTAGGATAATAATCTTGCTACTCGACGAGGATGCTAATATGACGATGTGATCTACAAATGACAATATCATTTGATTTTAATACGTAATACAAATTTGTATGTCGATATAATGACGATATTATTTCAAATTATATTAATCTCATTATATTGTTAGACTCATTCAGGTATTAGCATGTATATATTTAACATTCTTTTACGTTATGATGCCAAATTGTTCTTTTAATCAAATAATAATACATATATTAATTGCATTTTAAGTGTAAATATACAATAATATAGTATAGTACAATTTTACAAAACACACAAATAATATGATATCATCGTTGTTCATAATAGTTCATAAAATATCAAATAGAAAAATTGTGAGCCATAAAACATATGTAATCACTGCATGTCACTAATTATACAGTTTTAATAAAAAAAAAATATTGATACAAAATGCAATTTTAATAAATAATGCCAACATATTTTATGAGTGAATTTTATGTTTATTTTATATAGCTCATCTAGTCACATAAAGAATTATTCGTTCCCACTTTATATTCTTTATACTGTTATTATTGTGGTATTTAATTTAAGTATCATAAAATGCACCGTCTACTCTTGCTTCTTAGTTTCTCGAAGGTTGAAAGCCAATCATAGATTTAATCATGCAAAAACGGTACAATCACACGTAGTAAAGACAATGAGAAGGAAACTTCCCCAAGCCGCATATGCGAGCCTATCATCGGAAATTGCGAGAGTCCATTCGCCCTCGCGGCTTTCTCAGACGCCCTCGCGGTCTCAGCAATTACTCTCCTCGAGAAGTATTTCTTTTTATTTTCACATAATTGTTAATATCGTTTCAACAAATTTATCAAGTTTGAAAAAAAATGAATAAATAGAAAAATCTCGTTTGTCATCCATTCATTGATGTCAACATAACACTTTTATCGAGTTTGAATTTCTAAGATAATCATGTAAGAAAATAATAATGCAAAATTATGCATTTGATCACATAATTCACATTTTACTACTAATAATTGTTAGTAGTAGTATAGGTTCGGTCAAAATTTGGAGATCATTATTTTAACTTACGTCAAATTGGATTTTACTATTATTATTAGTATTATTATTTTTATTTTTTTGAAAAAATGGAGTAGGCTCGGGAAGTCCTACGTCCAAATAGATTTTATATAATTAGAATTTATTTATTTACATAATCAATCTTTTTGTTTTTGTTTTATATATTATTATTTTTTTATTTTTTTTGATTAACTGAGGCGGATTATATATTATTATTATTATTATTATTATTTTCATTATACATCAAAGTGTAAACTAGACTTTGCAGCAAATATCACATTCTTTACATTGATTTCCTTTCGGTAAATGGGCTGATAAATTGTGTCAAATGAAAGTATTCTCTTCTCTCAAATTACTATCATGATACTCGAAAGAATTTGATGTTTGAGTTTCGAATCCAAGATTATATTTTCGAAATTGGATTTATCGGGCAATAATTTGTCCTTTAATTGCATGTTTGAATAGGTATCAAAATCCTCTTCTTCTTCGTCTTGTTCTTCTTCTTCTTCTTCAGTGGATTGGTACGTGGAGTTGAACGAATTGCAATAGATTCCAAATGTTGGTTATTCAATGTTCTTCAGTAAATTGTATATATGAGATTCGAAATATCGGAGTTGGGTATATCATGACTTCATCTCCTTTAGCCTCATGATTTCCTTGTTTCAAAAAATTTAACTGAAAGATTCTTCAATGAAACTTCCGTGAAGTTAAAAGTTGTAGCTCATGTGTTTTGAATGTTAACTACATGCTAAATGCATTCATTTCTTTTGTCACTAAATGAATGATACTAATAACACTATAAAATACTGAAGTTGAACGGATCAAAGTTGCTATTGCAATCAGAATACTACTTTAAAATTTCTCTATCATTTTATTCAGATAACAAACTTGTTTTGAATCAAAGAGCTTTAATGAGTAGTATTAAGTTGTAGCTTTTTTATTCATAAACCTTGAAACAACCACTTGTTATTTTTATATATAGATCCTTGGGGTTAGTGAAAAAAATATAAGAAATTGAGACACCGGAGAAAATCAAATGAAAGGCCGCATACCCTCAGAGCTTTCATTGGACCAAATGGTGCTCCACGAAATAATTAAAATCATATAACCCTAAAGATGATAAATAAATAATCAAAACCCTAAATCCTACCTTGAGGTCGTATTTGGCAAGAGAAATGATTATAACCCGAAGGGGAATTTTACTATGCCCCTCAATTTCCCCCACTATCCTTGATTGAATCGTTCTTACATCATTAAGTTAATTGGTGTCCCCAATTTATCTCCCCAATTTTCCAAACGAATTAACAAAACTTTCAATAAACAGTCAACTCAAATTTCATTAATAAATAAGTAATATATTTCAATTAACATTTAAAAATAATAATTAATAATAGTTACACAATACAGTTAATTAACAACATAATTAATATATAATGTAATTAACTTCTTTATTGATGAATAATCTTTTGTTTGAGAACTTAAATAATTGTATACCAACAGTTTTGTTAAATTAATTATGACACTTATTCATTAACATAAATAACACTAATATATTGTTTAATTAGCACTAATATAATATATAATTAACACAAATAAGACTCATTAGTTATATTCACTTTTCTAAATTAACAATAATACTCAATAAATTTATATTTTTTCTAAATTAATGATGAGTAATTACGAACTCAATTAATATTCAAAGTTAATATTTATAAATAATTAATTATCGGTTAATTAGCACCAAAATCTGGAAAATCAAATAACAATTGACAGTTAATGCAAATCATCCAAACTGTAATTGACGATTAATTCGCCCCCAACATGTATTGCAAACAACAAAATTAAGAATAGAAGCTGAAAAAAATGTAATTAACAGTTAATTAACACAAAAAATGTATTACAAACTACAACAAAATAATAATACAAGCCACAACAAAGTGTAATTAACGGTTAATTAGCACCCAGAAAATAATAATACAACTCTTTCCAATTTCTTCGACACGACATAGACGTAACGAAAGAGGCAGCGAGAGAGGAGCCTACCCCACCTTCTTCGACACGACAAAGAGGCAACGAGACAAATCAAACCATCAAAATTGTATGAAAAATTAATTAAATTAATTTCAGGGGTATAAATGTAATTATATAAAAAAAAATTCGACAATTACATTACCAGTTAATCGCGTCTGCTCATCGTGTGTGTCGTCATGTCGTCTCCTTTAGCTCCAACTAGGGTTTGTATGTCGTCTCGATATGTCTGTGCTGCTAGGGTTTGGTCTCATCGTGTCTGTAAATTAACACCACTCCTAATTAACAGTACTTAATTATCACCACTAATAATCAGCAAAAATTGAGTTCGAAAAAATCAGCAAAAATTATCACCACTAATTAACAGTACATAATTAGCATTACATAATTAACCTCTAATAATTAACACCACTAATAATCAGCAAAAAAAAGTGGTTATCCTTACAATTAACAATCAATTACTTAATTAGAAAATTCGAAATTCGAAAAAAACAACTTTTCAGATCCAAAATACATTAATAAAACTGCAAAAAAAATAGCAACTCACCCGAAATAACAGTAAATCCTTACCGTTAACTCAAGAAAACGGCAAAAAAAACTCGAAAAAACCGCAATAATAACTAAAGAAAATCCTCCAAATTGAGATTTTTACACAAAATACACAAGAATTAAGCAAGAACTCCAACAAAAAAGAAAATCTCCCAAAACAAAAACAAGAAAATCATTCCAAATCTCTAAGAAAACGACCCCAAAAAGTAAACAAACCCAAAATCGGCAAAAATATCTCTAAAAAAACGACCGAAAGGTGTGCGTTGTCTTGTTTCGTGTGTGTGAGAGAGAAACGGCGGCTAGATTTTGAGTGTATGCCAGAGAGCGAGAGAGAGCGAGAGATCGCGCGAGAGAGATCCTTTGAGACCTCAATTTCAAACCCTCAACTCTGGAGAGATCCTTTGAGAAAAATGGACTTAAAGTACTTTGGGTTGGATATGGAGTCTCTGCTTTACCAAGTGATTGAAGAAAATAGTACAAGTGCTTGTTTATCAATATATTATGAGTTCTGAATATTTGTGGAGGTCATTTGTAATTGAAGAATAAATAATGTATGAATAATTATAGGAATTAGTATATTTTCTATTAATTATTTGTAATGGTTCATTTAACTTCTTGCACTTATCTTTTAATATATAAAGAATATATAGTGCTCATTGTATTGTTGATCCATTTTAATAGAATTTTATTTCTCTTCCAATGATTTTAATCACGATGCTCTCGAAATTTTAATTGAAGGTATGTTTAATTTTTATTTTTTATAATTTCAATCGAAGGTATGTCACAATTATACTTTTGTAATTAGTTTCTTTAATTTTCTTTGTTTCGTTATACAATAAAACCTCTGTGAAGTTAAAAATTGCTGATGGTAAACCCGAATTCACATGCAAGAGGACTTACAAAACGAAGATCAAAGTGATGAGAATAGTACCTTGAATGATATATGTGATCGATTATCAGATCTGCTGAAGGGTTACAATAGTAGGAGCCAGATCTGATGCTTGCAAAGAAGGAATAGAAGGATCGAAACTCATGATGGATCTAGCCGATTACAGATGGGTTTGGGTGAGCTTAGGAGGTGGAGTATACGAGCCAAATTTGAGGGATGCAACGCTAATCATAGTAGGCGTCAGATCTGATGCTTGTAAAGAAGGAATAGAAGGATTGAACTCATGGTGGAGCTAGGTGATACAGATTGGTTTGGGTGAATTTAGGCGGGAGTTTATAAGAGAAAAATCTGATGTTGTTAAGTCGGAATAGAAGGATTGAATGTATGGAGATATACTCAGTGGTTTAGTTGATGGGGTTTAAAGAGTTTAGGAGGTAGATTGGAAGGACTTAGGTGAAATTTTGAAGATGGAGATTAGGCGGTGGATCTGAAGATTGTAAAGGTTTGACAGATTTACTCCATGATTGAAGTCGAGAGTGTAAGATTAGAAGAGGTGAACGATCAAACTCGGTTAAAATCAGCTTTGCAACCAGCATTTGGATGTGAAAACACTTGCTAAGTACCGAAATCTCCATTGTTTGGATGAGAAAGAGGAAGAAGGTGAAGGCGGCGTGAATGAAGAGAGAGAAAAGACAATAGACCGCTTCAGACGACCTATAAATACTAGGGTTAAAAGGATTTTCTGGAATCCTGTTTTCAAGGACTTTAAAGTTCTGAATATTGTATTGATGTATTATAGAGAATATGAGTAGATATAAGAGGTATTTAGGATTAGTTTTTTCAATTTAGGACAAATACCTCTTTACTTGTATTATTTATAATCAATATCAATAAAATTCAATAGAAGTAGGGCATAAGAATCTACTCTATTTTTCTCAACAAAAAAAAAAAAAAATTGCTGATGGTCTGTTTTGAATGTTAACTACATGCTAATTGCATTCATTTCTTTTGTCACTAAATGAATGATACTAATAACACTATAAAATACTGAACGGATCAAAGTTGCTATTGCAATCAGAATATTAATTTCAAATTTCTCTAGCATTTTATTCAGGTAACAAACTTGTTTTGAACCAAAGAGTTTTTATGAATAGTATTAAGTTGTAGCTCCTCGAGACAGCCACATGTTATTCATCTATAGATCTTTGGGGCTAGGGAAAAAATATATAATTATTCGTCATACACGTCTAAAATCATTATTATTTATAAATTGAAGAAATTGAGACATCGGAGTAAATCTAATGGAAGGCCGCCTCATTTTTCATTGGTGCAAAGGATGCTACACAAAATAATTGAATTCATATGAAATATGCTTAAAGAAGAATAGAAGATAAATAAACCAAAATTCAAAACCCTAAACCCTACGTCGAGGTCGTATTTGGCGAGAGAAATTATTATAACTCAAAAGGCCGCTGAATTTCAAACTCTCAGCTCTTTGGAGAGATTTCTTGAGAAAAAACGGACACGGATTTTTGCGTCGAAAATGGAGTCCTCACGGTACCGAGCGAATAAAGAGATCAGTACAAGTGCTTGTAATTTTGGCTTTGTCAGTTAGTTGTAATTTTGGCTTTGTCTATCATGTTCAAAGATTAATTAAGAAAATGTGAGTAAATTAAAAATTAATTAAATTTCTTGAATTTTGTTTATAGTTATATGTACTTGTTAATTAAAAACCATCCTCCTTTTACATTAAAGATAATTATTTATAAATTCATTGCGAATTTCATGATTATAAGTATTGAATTTCATGATTACATAGAACTTTTTTTTACTTAATTTATTTGTACTGCCCAAGTTTGTGCTATGCATTCGTATATTTTTTGGCTTTAAAATCTGCAATATGGTAATATGGTATGTCATGTTATAAATTCAATTTTACTAGTGGCACCAAAAAGATTATCTGAAAAAATTCTCACTGTACTTCTGGTCGGAGAAATACTATCGCCAGGATGCTGAAAGCACGCATCAAGTTAAAAAAAATAGAATATAAAATACTATCGCCAGGAAGTACGCATCACTGTACTTCCTGGCGATAGTATTCTCACTGTACTTCTGGTCGGAAAAATATTAAATACTTCTGGCGATAGTATTTAATATTTATCTTCTATTCTTCTATGAGTTGTGTCCGTGTTAGCATATAAAATACTTTCAGCATCCTGCCCAAGTTCGTAAAGAGTTGTGTCCGTGTTAGTAGAAAAATATTTAACTCCGATCGGAGTAAAATATACTTTTCAGCTATGACTAGAAATATATTATATAATAGATTAGAAAATTGTGATTTATTTTCTCTTGCACGCTAAGGGCCATCATGCAGCCGGGTACGAGCCCAAATACTTGTTGACGTGCATAAAATATAATCCCTAAATTTTTCTAAATTATATTTTTTTTCAATAATATAATATTTGTTGTTATGTTTTCAATATGTATCTTGGATAATATTTTATAATGGTACAAATATATACATTACTAATTGAGTCATTTGTTACTATAATGTAAAATAATATTGAAATATATATGATTGATTATGCCTAATGATTGATTAATACAATATGAAATAATTTTATTTCGAGATGATATTATCATTATCATTATCATCACAAAAAATTTAATGTTGTTTTGAAACGAATAACATAATTACCATACTCGCCGCACAACGAATTTTGACAAATTATAATTCGTACAAAAAAAAAGTTCAAATATAAAATCCCATCATTAGGTTTATCCAATGTAATGAGTAATTCAATAGACTAAAAATAACAATAAACAGATCAAAAAAAAATAACACATTAATATTAGTCCGTAACATTACACGAGAAATAATTTTATCGAAATATATGCACATAATTTCTCAAACAATGATTTTCATAAAATCAACAATTAAAACATGTAATTTCATCATCATTAGGATTTTCAAGAGAAGAAACATGCTCTCTGAAACAAGCAGAAGCTTCCTCTCTCTCCTCCACTTGTCCGAGATAATTGTACACCATTGCAATTAAATAATACGCCTCCGCCCCCATCTCATGATACTGTGTACAAATTATAATCCCTCATTTTATCATTCAAAAATATTCTGATAAATTTATTTTTCTAAAATTTATTTACCTCTAAAATTTGCAGCTCTTCAGCAGCTTGATTGAGCGGATCCAATACCAACAAAGGATCTTTCGAAACTGAAAAAAATTTGTAGGGGTATACATGATATTTTAAGACTTTCCAAGAGAGAGAGAATATAATATATACCGTCAAAAGAAGGGTCGGATAAATAGCATTTGGCAAGAGTGAGATTAGCTCTGGCGCGTAACTCGAGTCCGCCGTGGCCGAGAATCAAAGGGAGAGATTGGTGGACCAGGTTCACGGCTCGTTTTGCGTGGACTGAGCCCATGGCGAGCCATAATTCCGCGACTGTGAGAGTGGCACAAGCTTCTAGAAGATCCAAGTTGAATGCTTTGCAGAACGAGAGACTCGCCAGCGCGTATGGTAATCCCAACATCGCGTTTCCTGATTTCTATTTTAAAGATAACACACGAAAAATGGAAATATCGTTTATACCCCTACAAACTTACAAAATATCACATATGCCCCTCTGAAATGTGAAATATCATGAATATCCCTCCGGTCCTGATTTTTGTCATGGGTGTGCGGATATATGTGATATTTCCTATATTTTATAGGGGTATGCATGATATTCCCTATTTTATAGGGGTGTATATGATATATTTTAAATTAAAAGATAAATGAATTGCCTTGTGAATTTCGGAGAGTAAGAGAAGGATGGTGGCGTTTTCGATTTGCATGTTATTCTTGTAGCACATGCAAAATAACGAATTTGCCACTGCTTCGGCCTGGCAAAATTTAAAAAGTAGGGGTTTATTTTAATATAAGAAAATATAGGGGTGTTTTTGAAAATTTACCAAAAAGAAGGAAGAAAGAACCTGAGCGAATTGATTGGAGGCGAGGAGAGTACGAGTCTGACGAATGCCAGATTCGGTTTTCAGATCCAAATCGATTCCATTTGCAGAGGACGCCAAAACCCTAAATTCGTCACATATTTGCTGAGCTAACTTCACTTGCCCTCTGTAAATCATTTATACACATTTTATTTTTAATAATATAAAAATGTTTCAATTAAAATTAAGCTCAAATAAAAGCCTAATTTGTTAATAAGCGCAATTTCATGTGTGGACCACTGCAAATTCTCAAAATATAAAATATCATTGATACCCCTCATTTCCTTATTTGATTCATTAGTTATCTTATTGGAAATAAATTGAGGGGCATTGGTGATATTTCTCATGTTTTGTAGGGATATTTGTGGAATTTCGCCTTGGTGTTATTATTGTAATCTTTTACCTGTGCAAGGCACGATCATGAAGTAATTGAAGTTTAAGAATCCTGATTTGGGATTTCGAAATGGAAGAAGAGAATCTCTCTTCTGCGAGCGTCAGAGCATTAAATGCATCTACAGGGGCAAAATTGTAACTAACCACATTTTGTTTTTTTATTTGTTAATAAAAAGATCATTACCTGAATATCCGTCGTAGACGGCCAAGTGTTGAATGAGTTTGACATATGACAGAGACAATTCTGACGAACTGCAAAATCAATTTAAAAACCAATTAATTCCATAAACGCCCGTGTCATTGGAAACTACCAAAAGTATCGCTAATTAATTCATTTTATAAATTAAATTTTAATGTCGGGGTTTTTGCAATTTCCTGTAACATGGGGGCTTTTTTGAAATTTAGGCATAATTTAGGGGCTTTTTCTGAAATTGAGTTTTTCTAACCTGGCCACGTCAGAAAAGCAAGTGGCATATACCAAAGCATTTGCTCTAACCAAAGGAGCACTGAAAATAAAAAATATTAAAATCAATACAAGGGCCTTTTTGCAATTTTTGATAATATAGGGGGGTTTTTAGAAAATTGTTTATAAATAAGATTAAGTACCTGCCATAATGCTCCCAAGCAGTGGATCTCAACAGGTACGAAGAACCGACCAATTGGGAAACCGAAGCCGGTACGGGACTCGGTTGAGAATGAAAATTGAACATGTCATAATCATTTCTTACTAAATTTAAACCATTATTATTATTAATATTATTATTACTATTATTAATTAATTGGAGATTTTTTAGCCAAGAGGTGCTAAATGCACCGTTATCATTTGATAAGGAAACATTATCGCTCCCAAAATCTATTAAAACTCTATTACTCAGTCTCAATTCCTGTGTCAAAATTAAAAACAAAATATCAATAATTGTAATTTTGCAAAATATCAATAATTGAAAAAGTAAAAAAAAAAAATACATTATAAATAGGTACTTTCTTTTGCAATTTTCAGAAATTTATGGGCTTTTTTGCAAATTTTTCTATGAATAAATAAAAGAAATATACCTTGCAAACATCAATAGGACAAGTTTTGAGATTTGTGGAAGATTTTGGACCAAAAGATAACAATGGCCTTTTAACATGCTACAAAATAATTGCAAAATACAAGAAATAATTAAAACCATTTAAAATAATATAAATCAAAAACCCTAAACCGCACTTTGAGGTTGAATTTGGCAAGAGAGAGGCGATTATAACCCAGAAGACCGCTCAATTTCAAACTCTCAGCTCTCTTCAAAGATCTCTTGAGAAGAACGAGCAAGAGTTGTTGCGTCGAAAACGGAGTCCCCGTACCGGTACCGGTACCGAGCGAGTACAGTGATTGGTACCAGTGCTTGTTTATCCCCGTCTCTGATAATAGGTTGCAAATCGCTGAAAGCGTGTATGATAAGCATGTGTCGTCATTATTCTGCGGTACAAGAAAAACAAATTAATTGCAAAAAAGCCCTTGTGTTGTTGATAATTACAAAAATGCCCCTCCATTTTGACTTACTGTTTGGGAAAAGCATACTGCTTCGGTTAAAGCCTGAAAGGTAAGAAAGAAAGTGCAAAATTGTATTAGAAAATTTTCAAAATAAAATTAAATATAAATTAGGTTAAAATAAGAAAAAATATTTACATCTAAGGCGGTTTGAGAGTGACCAAAATGAGAATGCAAAGTTCCTAAGCAAAGCAAAGCCGCTTCGTATCGCCCCAATATTATACCCGCATTATTTGGAGTCTGTGAACTGGTACGACTAAACAAACCATTCTTCCCTGCACTATAGAGAGAGAAAAGAGAGAGAGATTGAACATTAAAGTCTGCTCTATTGAGGTTGGAGAAAGAGAGATATACTAAATTATGGGACTGAAATCTCGGTTTTACAAGTGGGAATTGAAACCCCGGTTTTACAAGTGGGAACGGATATTCTGGTTTTACAAACGGAAATGGAAATCCTGGTTTACAAGTGGGCAGGGAAATCCCGGTTTAACTAGTGGGAACTGAAATCCTGGTTTCCACTTGCTAACTTTTTTCTAATATTTGTATGAAAAGAAAGAGGAAACCTGTGGTCAAAATAGTGATGAAGACTATCCACCGAAGAAACCAAATCATCGTGATACAAAGCATTTAAATACTGCAAATATTGAACCTGCAAAATAAAAAAATAAATTAGTTAATTAACAAATTAATTTATCTGTTAATTTGTTCATTACTTACACGGTATAAATCTGGGGCTAATTTTTGGAGATGCGAAAGAGCAGCGTTAAACGAATTCAAAGGAACCGAACTCGCATCCCTGCATAAAAAAACAAAATATTAAGAAAATGGAAATTTGCAAATAAACCCAAAAAGAGGAATTTTGCGAAATTTTACTTTTCGAGAAGGTCTGCTTGGTGATTAAGGTAGCCTTCCACGTGCCATCCTGATCTCAATATATTTAAATTATTCTCTTCTCTCAAATTATTATCGTGATATTCGAACACATTTGATGTTTGGGATTCGAATCCAAGATTGTATTTTTTGAATTGGGATATATCTGGCAAGAATTGATCATTTAATTGCATCCTTGAATCGGTATTGAAATCCTCTTCTTCTTCTTCTTCTTCGTCGTGTTCTTCTTCTTCTTCGGTGAATTGGTACGTGGAGTTGAATGAATTGCAATAGATTCCAGTGTTGGTTATTAGATGGCAAATCCCCTGAATGATTATTAATTTGGGGGTTAATTAGGGTTCCATTGAATCGAATTTGAAGTTCAATTGTGTATTTGAGGCAAATTAGGGTTTGGTTGAATCAAATTAGGGCCTAATTGCATCGAATGTGAAGTTTAAGTGTATGATTAGTGCAAAATTGGATCAAATTGAGGCTTATTTGTCGTTTAATGGGTGCAAAATTGGACCAAATCGAGGCTTAGTTGCGATGATTAAGCATAATTGGGTTCAATAATATTAATTTGGACGTGATTTGGGGTTTAATTAAATTCAAATTTGGAAGTATAAAATTGCACTGTTGAACCTAAATTAGGGTTTAGTCAAGGTTTATTAGGGGCTTAATAGATCGGTTCTAATTTGAGAAAATAAGCAATTTAGTACCTCGTAAGTCAAAGAATTAAAGACAAGAATGCAACACCGAAGGAAAAGTCCTAAGTGACTACTTGGATCTAGAAATATTTGATCTCCGTCTATATTTATTCCATCTGGTCCCACAATCACTCCTAAATTTATAAAAAACATAGATAAATTCAATTAAAATCAACCCAAATGCTCTATTTAAGTCTCAATATAGCAAAATTAACTCTATAACCTTGTAATTTATCAAAAAAGTTGAATAAATCATCAGCAGAGGTCAAAGAGGAGAGATCATTGAACAAGTTCTCGTGTAGCCATTCATGAGTTAAACCATCAATCGATTTCAACTGAGTCATTAGCTCTTCTAGAGGCGGCTCCAAATAATCCTCACATGACTATTTGAATAAAAAAGTTACAATGAAGGTGAGTCAAGGCTCAATTAGGTCTTAACCGAGTCGAAATTGCAAAAAAAGAGGATAAACTGTACATACTCGGGTCAGTGAGAAGAGGAAGAGACCGAGGCGGTTGTGTTGAGAGAGAGAAGTGAAGGGAAACGGAAGAGAATGCTGAGCGGGCGGCGCGAACACCTGGATGAGCTGGCACAATGCGATCTTGTGCGGCGTCAGCTCGAAAACTCCGCCTGCTTCGCCGTCATCCTTCCTCGTACCCATGCCAAACAAGCTCATGATTACTCTGCTCGAAAACGAGAAGAGAGATGGGGATCTTCGCAGTGCGAAGCTTGGCGTTGGGGAAGAGGGTTTGGGAGGGAAAGGGTGGAAAGAAATCCGAAGCTTTTTGGTTCGTTGGGCTGAGTGTGGACCGGATCAGAATGACTGGGCCTGCTCTGTTTGTTTGAGCTCATATGTTGATGTTTTAAATCAAGGGATTTTACCTATGTGCTACTCTAAAAATCTAAAATATCATATTTATCCTTTTTAGAATAAAAATAGCATATTTCTCTTGTTAGGAAAGGGAAGGAAATAAATAGCTTGGAGGAAAGAAAGAAAAGATAAACGGAGAGAATGTAATTATAATTATTATATTATTTTTATTTCAAAATTAATTTACGTAAATACAACAAATTAATTTTAAAAATATGATACCGTAAACTTCTAAAATACTATATATTTTAAACATTTTTTTTTCTTTTCAAAATATGTTATTTTTAAAAAATATTAAACTTTTTTTAATCATATGTTTTCATCATTTCATTTGATACTAAACTTGACATGTCTATTTCCCTTTTCTTTTCTTTCCTTCCTTTCTTTTGTTCTATTCCCAAACCAAACACGGAATATTTGACGTTCCGTCCTTTCTCTTCCCTTCCCCTCCTCTTCCCTCAAATTACGTGACTTTCGACTTTCGAGTATAATAGACAGATTTTAAATAAAAAAAACTTTGAAACAATTTTGTATCTAACCAGAGTTTTTTTTTTTGTATATATTGGATTTGAATAAAAATGGCATATTATTATTTGTCCTTTTAGTCTTGTGGCTTCCTCAGTATTTCAAATTTTGAACTCAAAAGAATCTACAACGAAACTTATGTGAAGTCAAAGCGTGTTGCTCATGCGTTTTGAATGTTAACTACATGCTAATTGCATTCATTTTTTTGTCACCGAATTAATGATACTTATAAAACTAAAATAGCAGAGCGGCTCAAAGTTACTGTTGAAATCGGAATAGTAATATAAAATTTAACGAGCATTTTATTTAGATAATAAAAATTTAAACCGAATAGTTTCAAAGAATAATATTAAGTTTCGGATTTCTTTTTACGTGAATTATCCATAAATCTGGAAACAACCACATGTTAATATGTTATTCATATATAAGATCCTTGGGGCTAGGAAAAGAATCATGTATTTATTTGCGATGCGCGTCTAAAATCATTATTTATAATTTCAAGAAGTCGAGACATTGGGAAAATCAAATAAAACTTATCCTCGTTTTTTATTGTGTATGTGAAGTACCAGGCAAAAAACCAACGCTATCAAAAACAAAAATACTAGAATTACAGAAACAATCTACGGAATTAGCACCGAAGTGTTAAAATTAGAAATTAGAGGAGATTAAATAGGTGGGTCCCACTTATATTTTACATACAGAATTTAAAATCGGGAGGACTTCGGTGATTTGTGTATGGGACCCTATCATTTTTGCTATCAAAAATGGTGTGTTTAGTTCATAAACGTTATATAATATTTTGTTATAAGTTTGTGTTATGAAATGTAGGAAACAAATTATTTTCTATTTTTTTTAGCATGGAGGCCCTCTTAGCACAATAAATACAAAAAAGAAAAATAAGATATTGCACATTTTACTGCATTTCTATTTACAAAATGTTGGCTGCAATTTAAACAAAATTGAGCATTATTTGTACAATACTTTGTTCGTGTTTTTTTCAATTTTATTATTTCTGTTTGATTTTGATCTCCATGCACTTGCGCGAATTATTTTGTCTTTTGCAAACAATTTTTTTACTCATCAATCAAAATATATTAAAATCTAATTGCATGTTGTATATATCATGCAATAAACTCGCCAGTCGTAAACAGGCCGAAGACACATCAATGCTCATTGATCTTTCTACAATATCTAAATAAATAGAAAGTTCTATGATAGACTCATTTTCTTATCATGGACCCTTTTTCAAAAAATTATTTTAAGAATTTTTGCTATTTATTAATTAATTATACAAAAATTTATGTTTTGCATAGCATCAAATGATATATATACACTAGAATCTTACAAAAAAAATCATTATTTAACAAATATTCGATTTTTTTTTTTTTTTGAAAATGGATCCATGGTAAGAAAATGGCTCTATCATATAACTCCCCAAATAAATATATCTTAAATGCCCATTTGTGCATCTGTGCACATATATCATCTTCTAAACTGATTATATTATTTTGCTGAATTTTTTGTTGCGAAAAGTGGAAACTATTTTTTTTCTGTTACGATAACAAAGAAGATATTGCGGATTTAACAAAAAAATAATAATAGATAATATTCAATTGGGAGTTCTATCATACGCCTTTTTAAAATACTATTTTGGGTATATCTAGAAAGAAATTAGTAACTATTTTTTTTTATCTTAAATACCGATTAATTAATGATCAATACTTAGTACTTCTGATATCAATTCAAATTGACAACTACACAATTGGTCGTTGTTATTCACCTCGAAAGAAATTAGTAACTATGCAATTGACAATTCGGAGTAGAAAGAAATTAAATTAACCTAGAAAGAAAAAAAATCAATACTAAGCATTAGCTAAACAAAATTAATAACTAAGAACGAGAAAAATTAATCTAATTGCTTCTCTTTTGTTCGTTTTGAGAGAGAGCCTAACTAACTAAGGAAATTAAGAGATTGTCTTTATTTTTATTTTATTGCTATTTACTCTCTTTTATTCCTTCCTGACTGAAAAGATAGCAATTGGATGAATAAAAGAATATAAAAAAAATCTTTCTCTTTTTGGTGTCTTTTCAATTACAAAAAAAATATATCGGTCAATTAATATTAACTAAAATTAATTCAATTGTAACCCACAAAAATAATATTTCATATTGTTTAAGAAAAAATATAAAATTTTATTCCCAATGGCAGATTTGAGATTTCACATTAGTTTTCATAAATTTTGCTATAAATGATTTTCATTTACACATGATAGCAGATGAACCGTTGAGATGAGTCCACGTCATCTGATAGGTTACTAGATTTCCCCATCAAAAAGACAAAAATAGTACCAGAACAACAACGTAGGTCCCAACAATTCTCACTACCAATCACCAATCTCCACAAAGAAAAATAAAATACCGTACTTAGTGACGCCACGTCACGAGTTAACAAATGCCGTTAACTTTTTTGAGTGCGTAAAGTATTATGGGAATTAAGCAGGTGTACTTGGCCACTTGGGGGAATTAAGCACGAGTTAACAAATACCGTACTTATGGAAATTATACGCGTATTATACACGTATTATTCAAAATTCGTATAATAAGGAGAGTTCGTGTCTCCATTTATGTGATTCGGATATATTCGCTTTTTTTATGCCCACAAATGTTCGGTCCGTATTTTCAAAAAAATCGGCGGTTCAGATTTGCAAAGTATAAAGTGAACCGAGGCAAGTGTATAATGTTATAAAGTTCCATGTTGCATTTTTTGGACTTCTGCATGTGATAATATATTTAGTCAAATTTATCATTTTAGTTGACATACAATGTAAATATAAATATCTAATAATCTTAATCAATTATTTTTGTTTAATGATAATTTTAGATCTTTTATTAATTTGTGGCAATAATAATAATAATAATAATAATAATAATATTTGACAATATTATTTTGTAATTTCATGTTAACACGCGTATTCGAGTTATTTTTCTCTATGACAAGTCGTGAATGTTATAAAGTAATTGTTACAGACGAAGATATAATGTGGTTGGATGTTATGTTTGGTTTTCAAAATTAATTTTTGTATTTCCTGATTATTATTTTTGTATTTATAATTAAATTTGTTATTGATTTTTGTTGAAATAATTTTTAAATGACATAATAATTTTAGTTGTTGTTTTCTTCCAACATAAAGATTGTTGTTTAATTAATTTCTCATATTTAAATTAAAAATTGAAGCATATATGCATTATATTTATACGAATTTTTCTTCCCAAATCTATAAGAAAAAACGTTCTTTTCACGAACGTATGCGAATACGAATATTTGCCGTTCACGTTTTTTTGGTCCGAATTTTTCGCCGTATTGAAAATTGTATGAATCGAATTATACACGAACGTATTGCGCACCGCATTATTGTCGTATTCCGATTGACTGACTATGGATTAGACTGGATCTATATTATATGTGTGTAATTAATTTTTAAAATTCTCCGACCTTCGAGATATAATCGATTATAAGATTTTCGCCAAATTAGTTGAGTAAAAAAGATTCAAAATACTTTCTCGTTTTGTTCATATTCTCAAATCAATTAACAACGACGAGGAGATAGAATCGCCACCAATTTTATTTTTTATTTACACATGGATAAAATTGGAAAAACAAAAACTAACTATAAATCTAGATTATTAACAGATGATTGATAAAATTCGAATGAAAACGGTAACCATGAAATTTTAGTAGATTTGTAAGGTTATTCACGACATTTCATGTTTTGCAAGGGTATACATGAAATTGGCCCAACAATTTAACTAGATTTATAAATTCATTATAAAATTTATAAATTTAATATAAAATTAAAAATAAAAATTGGATAATTTTAATATTTCATAATTTTTGAAACGATGAAAATGTAATTTTTTTTTGTTTTGAAAAGGTAAAGTAAATACGATATTCTTTTTTTTATTTTGAGTAAATATCAATGTTTTAAATTGCGATATTGCGGTCCATTGCGGTCGGGTCTTTTTTGCAGCGGATTGCGTTTGCGGGCGCAATTGCGGCGCAATGACCTTATTGCGGACAGTCGTTGCGATATTAAATTATGTAAAAATAATAGTTTGTTTAAATATATTTTGCACAATATTTCTTATCACCATTAATATCGTAAAATTTCCTTTATAATTTTCTTCTAAAAAGAATAAAAAAATTGATTGTCCAGGAACCTTTTCAGTGTAAATAAAAGTTGATCATAAAATTTACATTAAAATGGCAATTATACGGGATCTTTTGAATTGTATTTTGTCGAAGAATTTTTTGTCGACATCCTAAAAATATCAAAACACTATAACTCAAATTTTAAATCGAAACATCAATGAAATACAATGAAAATTACTAAATTCATACATTTATAGATGAAAATGACACATTTTAGAAGTTATATATGTTATGAGCATATTTTATCAAATATTTTGATAATAAAATATGGAAACTAAGTATTAAACTTTTTTTAAACATATGTTTTCATCATTTCATTTGATACTAAACTTGACATGTCTATTTCCCTTTTCTTTTCTTTCCTTCCTTTCTTTTGTTCTATTCCCAAACCAAACACAGAATATTTGACGTTCCGTCCTTTCTCTTCCCTTCCCCTCCTCTTCCCTCAAATTACGTGACTTTCGACTTTCGAGTATAATAGACAGGTTTTAAATAAAAAACTTTGAAACAATTTTGTATCTAACCAGAGTTTTTTTTTTTTTTTTGTATATATTGGATTTGAATAAAAATGGCATATTATTATTTGTCATTTTAGTCTTGTGGCTTCCTCAGTATTTCAAATTTTGAACTCAAAAGAATCTACAACGAAACTTATGTGAAGTCAAAGTGTGTTGCTCATCCGTTTTGAATGTTAACAACATGCTAAATGCATTCATTTTTTTCCACCAAATTAACGATACTTATAAAACTATAAAATAGCAGAGCGGCTCAAAGTTACTATTGAAATCGGGATAATAATATAAAATTTAACGAGCATTTCATTTAGATAAAAAAGAATATAAACCGAAATATTAAGTTTCGGATTTCTTTTTACGTGAATTATCCATAAATCTTGAAACAATCACATGTTATTCATTATTTATAATTTCAAGAAGTCGAGACATTGGGGAAAATCAAATAAAACTTGTTCTCATTTTTCAATTTGTATGTTAAGTAACTAGCAAAAATCACACCCCGTTAGGAATGGTGAATTTAGTTAAAAAATGTTTTATAATATTGTTACAAGTTCGTGTTATGAAATGTAGGAAACAAATTTTTTTCTATTTTTTTTAGCATTGAGGTCCTCTTGGCACAATAAATACAAAATAGCAAAATAAGATATTGCACGTCTTACTGCATTTCTATTTACAAAATGTTGGATGCAATTTAAACAAAATTGAGCATTATTTGTACAACACTGTGTTCGTGTTTTTTTTCAATTTTATTATTTCTGTTTGATTTTGATCTCCGTGCACTTGCGCGAATTATTTTGTCTTTTGCAAACATTTTTTTTACTCATCAATCAAAATATATTAAAATCTAATTGCATGTTGTATATATCATGCAATAAACTCGCTACTCGTAAATAGGCCGAAGACACATCAATGCTCATTGATCTTTCTACAATATCTAAATAAATAGGGAAGTTCTATGATAGGCTAATTTTCTTATTATTGATTCTTTTTCAAAAAATTATTTTAAGAATTTTAGCTATTTATTAATTAATTATACAAAATTTATGTTTTGGATAACATTAAATAATAAATATATACTATAATCTTACAAAAAAAAATCATTATTTAACAAATATTCGAAATATATATTTTTTAAAATGGGTACATTGGGGAGTTCTATGATAGACCCATTTTCTTATCATGAACCCTTTTTCAAAAAATTATTTTAAGAATTTTTGCTATTTATTAATTAATTATACAAAATTTATGTTTTGCATAGCATCAAATGATATATATACACTAGAATCTTACAAAAAAAATCATTATTTAACAAATATTCGATTTTTTTTTGTTTTGAAAATTGATCCATGGTAAGAAAATGGCTATATCATATAACTCCCCAAATAAATATATCTTAAATGCCCATTTGTGCATCTGTGCACATATATCATCTTCTAAACTGATTATATTATTTTGCTGAATTTTTTGTTGCGAAAAGTGGAAGCTATTTTTTTTCTGTTACGATAACAAAGAAGATATTGCGGATTTAACAAAAAAATAATAATAGATAATATTCAATTGGGAGTTCTATCATACGCCTTTTTAAAATACTATTTTGGGTATATCTAGAAAGAAATTAGTAACTATTTTTTTTTATCTTAAATACCGATTAATTAATGATCAATACTTAGTACTTCTGATATCAATTCAAATTGACAACTACACAATTGGTCGTTGTTATTCACCTTGAAAGAAATTAGTAACTATGCAATTGACAATTACGGAGTAGAAAGAAATTAAATTAACCCAGAAAGAAAAAAAATCAATACTAAGCATTAGCTAAACAAAATTAATAACTAAGAACGAGAAAAATTAATCTAATTGCTTCTCTTTTGTTCGTTTTGAGAGAGAGCCTAACTAACTAAGGAAATTAAGAGATTGTCTTTATTTTTATTTTATTGCTATTTACTCTCTTTTATTCCTTCCTGACTGAAAAGATAGCAATTGGATGAATGAAAGAACATAAAAAAAAATCTTTCTCTTTTTGGTATCTTTTCAATTACAAAAAAAATATATCGGTCAATTAATATTAACTAAAATTAATTCAATTGTAACCCAAAAAAATAATATTTCATATTGTTTAAGAAAAAATATAAAATTTTATTCCGAATGGCAGATTTGAGATTTCACATTAGTTTTCATAAATTTTGCTATAAATGATTTTCATTTACACATGATAGCAGATGAACCGTTGAGATGATTCCACGTCATCTGATAGGTTACTAGATTTTCCCCATCAAAAGGACAAAAATAGTACCACTGTACCAGAACAACAACGTAGGTCCCAACAATTCTCACTACCAATCACCAATCTCCACAAAGAAAAACAATACCGTACTTAGTGACGCCACGTCACGAAGTAACAAATTCCGTAAACTGTTTTGAGTGCGAAAAGTATTATGGGAATTAAGCAGGTGTACTTGTAACTTGGCCACTTGGGGAGAGATTTACACATTTATCCTTTTAAAATAAAAAATAACATATTTACCCTTGCAATAATAAAAATATCATATTTATCTTTAAACATCTCAAATATCAAAATAATTTGATCAAATTTCTTAAGAAAAAACTTCACAATTACACGTACACTCGAATATCGTGAAATATCATGAATACTATATACCCTTACGAAACTACTCAAATTTAATGGATGCCCCTAGAAAACTCTTGAAATATCAATAATATCCCTGCCTTTAATTGACTTGTTAATAAAATTGTAAATTTGAATTTTCTCATTAAATTTGACTTTCTCTGAATATTATTTTGGAATTTACAAATCTTTTAAATATTATATTAATTTCTTTTCCGAATTTCTTACCTTTCTTCTCCAAATTACAACTATAGTTCTTTGTCTAGATGAACTTGATTTGAAAAATCAAGACAAATATTGTTTTGATGGGTATGTAAGGTTAATTAATCAGCATGAAAAAATTAACTTTCAAAGTTCTAGAGTAGTTGAATTCTCTAGACATGAGTATTAGCATGAAAAAATTAAGAGAAATTTGATGTGTTAATTTGCATAAATCAGTAATATTTCGCTACGTGGTGTATGGAATGTAAAGTTAATATGACTAGGAAATTTGTCCGCGCTTCGCTACGAATTTTTAATGTAATTGTTTGTATTAGATAAAAGATTGTGTATTCACTTATTAGATTCTCCGACCTTCGACCTTCCAAATATAATCTATTATAAGATTTTCGCCAAATTAGTTGAGTAAAAAAGATTCAAAATACTTTCTCGTTTTGTTCAAATTCTCAAGTCAATTAACAACGAAGAGGAGAGAGAATCGCCATCAATTTTATTTTTTATTTACACATGGATAAAATTGGGAAAACAAAAACTAACAATAATCTAGATTATTAACATATGATCGATAAAATTCGAAAGAAAACGGTAACCATGAAATTTTAGTAGTTTTGTAAGGTTATTGACGATATTTCATGTTTTGCAAGGGTATACATGAAATTGGCCCAACAATTTAATTAGATTTATAAATTCATTATAAAATTTATAAATTTAATATAAAATTAAAAATAAAAATTGGATAATTTTAATATTTCATAATTTTTGAAAGGATGAAAATGTAAAATTTTTTTGTTTTGAAAAGGTAAAGTAAATACGATATTCTTTTTTTGATTTTGAGTAAATATTATGTTTTTGGGGGGGGGGGGGGGGGGGGTATCTCCCACGTATTTAAACTGCCTCGCGAGACATCAGACCCTCATCGTCATCCATCCGTGCCTCGATTAGTCCTACCTACGAAAAGTAGCAATTACCCGTTTCCCAAGAAATCGAATACAATTAATACGAAATTACAAAAAATACCAAAAATAATGCAAGAAACAGTCAAAAATAACCTAATTAGGGTTTAATCCAGCTCCGAAATCGACGCAAATCGAGTCGAAGAAGTGTTAATCGTTGCAATTCAGATCATCAATGGATCCAGAACAAACGTTCTTGAGGGTTCATGCCCGGCTTTCTGGCATGCTGTCTCAGCTTCTAACGCCGAGAATTAGACTGGCGCTTGAGTATCTGTACTTTGGTGTTGCCGTTCTTCTCTTCTGTTTATTGGTCGTGATGCATATCAATTTCGTTCAACAGGTGAGCATCAGTGAGAATTTGTAATTTTGTCCATTTTGTTGTGTTTCTCAATTCTCGACTGATTGTGAATTCATCTGTGTTTTCATCGATTTTTGTTTATAATTTGAGTACCGGTAGTAATGCACACTAGTTTCTCAACACAGGTCATGGATTATTGATCAGTAAATTTAACTCAACCCCAATCAGTATTATATATAAATTTCTCGTAATTCGAACCACTAATTTAATTTCGTTCTATCAAATCAAGCTTAAAGGTTTAAAATTTATATTGTATAGAATGCATGAAAATTTTATATTATTGCATCTAAATGTAGTTATTTTTTCTTATGTCAAGCCTGGATGTTCAAGCGAATTCATAGGAATCGAATTTGCCGAAGCTCAACTTGTCCAAATAAAGGTAACCACTAATATACTTATCAATTCAATTCGAGGCCCAATTATGCAAATTAATATCTCATTAATCAAAATTCTGACTTCAATTTCATTAATTAAACCCTAATTTAGATAACTGGAGGCGGTTTATGGGCGATGAGTGGCAGCATGGACCAGTCCACAATAACCTCAATTTCCCCAAATCACCCAATTTTGGCCGAATCCCCAACAATCCCCCCAAATTCAGATGAATTCCCCTTCCTAACCACCAAATTCTGGTCCAACTGGATCAGATCCGGCGCGAGGAGAAGCAAAGTGTATTTCAGATTCTGGAAAGAAACTGAGAATCCAAATCCTGGTTCGGACGAAACCCGGATCGAGGAGTACCCTCTCTCCTCCAAAGAGTCGTTTCAATTGGCCGCGAAGCATTTCGTTAACAAGTGGTTTAAAAGAACCGTCTCGGTTTGGAGAACAGGAAGACTCGCTGAGCAGCAAATATTTCAATTATTGGTAAGATTAATTGCAAGGGTATATTTGATATTTTGATGTTTTATGGGGATTAATTTGGGTTTTGGTTTGGATTGCTTTGGACAGAGAACTTTGACTTGGAGGGAGTTGCTTGATGTTTCTTGGTCTATTCAAGTGTTTCACCTTCAAAATCTCAAATCATTTACGGGTAAAAATCCATTTCCTAATATTTGTAATTTATTCATTATTTATTTAATGATTTAATATATTTTTAATTCGTTTTGTTATCCTTTGAATGTAGTGCAATGGCTAGAGAGGAGAAGTAAAGCATTCGAACCAACATACCTTTATGCTGTAGAGAAGGTACTGTCAATATCATTTTGCAAAATACCCCCTCAATTATTGATAATTACAAAAAAGCCCCTCTTTTTTATCTAGGGATATTTCTTGCTTTCTGAAGGAGCAAAAGCTAAACACAGTGTGAAATCCATCAATATTACCATTTCGGCCCAACATTCATGCTTTGGAAACAGGTTTTTGAAATTTGAATTTTGAATTTTTAAATTTGAATTTCATTCTTATGCGTGAAAAATATTCCAGGTGGCAACAGCTGATGATAAATTCTCTCGTTGGATACGATACGATTCTCACTAACAGTCTCTTGAACTCTCCTGGTCAAGGTCGACTTTGACTTTGACTAATATATTTATGCCCACATTTTTAATATTTTTATTAAATATTAATTTCAGGTTATTTATACAACTTCCAGACCAAAGAATTTTATGATCTGAGTTACGGGCAAGAACCTTCTGTGGGTCCCGCACGATTCGGAGGTAAATTTTCAAATCAACCCTTAAAACTTCAGAATATCATATTTATCCTTCAAAAAAATTGCAGATTATTTTGTGACGAAATGTGGGGTGCTAATAATGTCTTTATTTGTATTCTTCACGACAACAATGTCTGTATCGTTCACTCTCAGAGAGACTCAATCTCGCATGCTCAAATTCACAGGTACGCAAAAATATAAAAGGTCATGTTTGTACGATATTTTATTTTTGGAAGGGTAAATGTGATATTTTTGTAAAATTTCAGTGCAGCTTCAACACCATGCAAGGCATAGACTCCCCACATTCCAGTTGATTTTTGTCCACGTCATCGAATCCCTTGTTTTCGTACCGGTAAGATTAATTTCTTTTTAATGCATGGAATAATTTCATTTACGCCCCTACAAAATCTAATATATCGGATATACCCCTGAAAAATGCAGATCATGATTGGGATCTTATTTTTCCTTTTCGAGTTTTACGATGACCAAATGCTCGCTTTTCTCGTCTTGACTCTTGTTTGGCTTTGCGAATTATTCACTATGATTAGGTAATTAAATTAAATATTAATTATTATCAAAAAACTATACACAATTTAAATTAATATTTTTTTGACAGCGTGAGGACGTCAATATCGATGCAATTTTTCCCTCGGTTCTTCCTGTTGTATTTCCTTGTTTTCCATATTTATTTCTTCTCTTATCCCTATGGTATATTTTCAATTTAGTTATTTACTATATTTCGAAATATATTGTATAAACTCTAATATATATTTTTTATATTTAGGGTTTTCATATTTGGCCTTCTCTGCAACTGCAGCCTTCATGCAGCACTTAATTCTATATTTTTGGAATCGCTTCGAGGTATATAAATTTTCAATAATGCAAGGGTTTTTTTGCAATTTGGGCATAATATAAGGGCCTTTTGGTAAATTGTCAAACCAGGTGCCAGCTCTGCAAAGATTCTTGAGAAACCGAGTCCCACAAGGAGGTGGGGTCCACATATACACCTCAACGCTCCACATTGCTCGACTAAACATGAGAGGAGATCCCCCAATCGGGTCGAATACAACGAACCCGCAACAACACGAACCGGTTCCGATTACAACGAACGTCGCCAACCCGCAAACTGGAGGGTCCAGTAACCCGATGAACCCGTTCGGGTCCCTCTTGCTTTGGCTTCTGGGAGGAAACGCTTCGGATGGTATCGTCTCTTTCTTTTCTAATTTTAGAGACGTGAGGGACCAAACCGAACAATTTAATAATGGCCAAGAAGCGAATCGAGAAGAAAATGAACAAGTTAATTGAAGAGGGGGGGAATTAGAATTTTGAATGATATTCTTTTTTTCCTAATCATTACTATTTTGCGAAAAAGGTAAAGGCAGTTTGTTTTTGTATTATTAATTATTAATTATTATATATGTAAAGCGAGTAATGGGTGCAAATTAGGGTTTGTTATTGTACAGAATATTTCTCTCAATTGCTTGTCTTTGTTAATTTGTAATATTATTTATATATCTGTTGTAATATTTTATTTTGTGCAGTTCCTTTTCATACAAGGTCTCTGTCCCAATCTATTATTTGACGGGCGCTATTGCAATTTGCAACCTCAATTATTTGACAGGTACAAATTCCTAGCCCCAACTATTTTACAAGTAGGACCCCAATATTCTCTGACTTGCCAATAAATACAAGGGATAATTACCAAAATAGCTACCTCAGTATGAAAATTATGAACATAATACTCTTTGAAAGATATATATGTTTGATTTTTTATGGATGATACGCTATGCCCATGTTGCACCTAAGATTTATATTATTTATAAAGAATATCTATAAATATCAAAATGAAAATTATATTTGAAAAACATATGTTTTTTAAAAAAGATGCGTCTTCTCAAAGAAATAAAATACCATATTAGAACAGTTTTTAATTTTAATATTTCTAACACAATCTGATTTATAATCCTTACCAAATTATTCGACTCCATTTTCGACAGATCAGATCTTTTTTAAATATATCTTTGTAATATGTATTGAGTACATAAACGTAGTGGTCTTAATACATCAGTATATAAAGAAGAAATAATACTATATATATATTATTATGAACTTTCTTGTTGATCTTCATGAATCAGATAATAGTTTGTGTATGTGTCATCATTTTGGATCAGATCCTAATATTGTTTAGATAATTAATGTGATTTTGAAGGAAATCGGGATGGTTCAGAGAAATAGCACAAAAGAAAAGAGGTTGGAATTGGGAAAGAGAGAGAAAGAAAGACGAGGCCAATTAAGTGAGAATTTATATGATGAGATTCTACACATGAAATTTTCTGGTTTTTATTTAGGGGTATTAATCATATTTTTCTAGTAGGCTGTGTTAAAAAAATTCATGATTCGAGGCTTGTTTGTGTACCAATGATTGGTATTGAGTATTGTTTTATTGTTTATATAATTTTGTAGTTCCATTATTATCAATTTTACAATTTTATTGTTTGTATGATTATATAGTTGTTGCGTACGAAACAATTGGTACTTAATTAATTTATTATTAAAGATTGAACGGTACAAATAACGAAAGCTATGATGTGTTTTCATCACAAAATCGAATGAAATTGTATTTGCATATTGAGGCATATACTATAATCAATAAAGTATTTGCGTCAATTCAGAGAACAAATTTGTAAATCACATATTCATGTTGCAAATATAAACAAGACATATGAGATGCCTAATTAATATTTTGTTCAATTTGAAATATTACTATTTATTTTGATAATCGAATGTAACATTAGTTATTTCAATCTTTGGTTTAAATTTATAATAAACTATCGTTAAGTAGTCAATGTTTATGTTTATATTGATATATGATTTGACAACTCATGATTTGAAATTTGTTTGAAAATATAAACAAGACAGATGAGACGTCTTCATAAAAAATGATTTAACAATATTAAATAGAAATCATGCCTATATAAAAAAATGTAAAACAAATATTAAACAGAATTAAAAAAAAAATGAATCAGGATTATTGACTTTAACATTAATCAAGCTAGAGAACTTTCTCCAAATGCTCCCCTGGAAAATTATAATTCGAAAGCAGTTTGTTATTCTTTTCGTTGTGATTAAAATTTAGGTTTGAAAAATAAAATTAGCTACTTTTAGGGTACATTTTTTAAATACTTTATGTTGATGCAATCAGAATATTTTTTATGTATCGAATATTGTATTGCAGACAGGGAAAATCAAAATTTAAACAGAAGGTGAAAATGTAATCTTAATTTGAAATAGATAATTTTATTCCGACACTTTTTTTTATTTCTTTATTTAATGTAAAGGTTAAAATATATGTTTAATCAGCACGGTAAAAGTTCATATCAGTTTTGTGCATATAATTGAAAATAAATGATATATTTTAATATTGTACCTTATAGTATAATTCAAGAAACAAAGATAAATCCCCAATCTTCAAATCTTCAAATCTTCAAGTAACAAACAAGTCAGTGTAGAAAACTATGGATCATTGACATAACTTGATACTGTTGTTGTACTGAACTAACAAAATCATTTAAATATATAAAATATGTTATAATTATTTAAATTTCTAGTAACATATTATTTAAAATATATTGAGTATATTGACATGGAATAAACCCGCAGCGAAATGCAGTAATGAAACTAGGTGCTGTAAAGGAAGTCCGCGCTAATCTCAGACATTACGATCATATATTTAATATTTGAGAAATGATTTTTGTCGCCAGCCAAATTTGCCGATGGCTTGGCCAAAATTCTTTTTCGTCTCAGTTTTTCTTTTATAATGTTGTTTTCTTAACTACAACATATAACTATACGTTTTTCGGTCAATCTTTTAAAAAATATATATTTTTTGACGTACAATTTACATGTTTAGTCGTGTGTTATTCAAATTTATATGTATGAGGTACATTTTTGAAATACAATCCATGTTTAGTTCACACCTTATGAAATATATACTATTTTAAATGTATGATATATTTTTATTATACGTGTTAGACACCTTTAAAATATGTGATAAATATTTTTGTAAAATATCTTTTATATGTGTAATATATACTTTTTTGAATATCCTAATGCCTTCTTACATGACTATTATATATTTTTGAATGGAAATATACTTTTAAGAAAATATTCAATATTTAATTTTTAGCATAAAAATATATTTTTTTGAATAGGTTTTTTTAAATGATCATTATAATTATTTAATAGCAATTTATACATTTACTTAAATATCTTACATTTTGTTAAAATATGATATATTTTTAGTAGATTATTTAAGTAAAATTAGATACAGCATCACAATTTTATTTTTTAGAAAAGCATCACGTGTCACTACCAGATTGGACAAAAAATAGCTTGCAACAAATAATAGACCCTTAAATATTTCATATTAATCAACACATGTTTCTTGTCCCCTTATAAAATTTAGATACCGAATGGTGAGTTTGTTCCAATCCAAAAAAAAGTCAATTAGCAATATTTATATCGTGCCAGACTTTTTGTTTACAAAATTTATTCCACTGATTATTTCTATGACCAAACAATTTCTCTTTAAATCCAAGCTACTCATCTCCTCTTCAATCCAATCAAAGCTTTAAGCAACAATTTTATTTCCGATGCCTCCATTTTCTTACATCCATGTCCTTATCGTTGCTCTCGTTTCGATTTTATCTTTTTCTGCGATCCGATTATACAATCAACCCGATCCTGAGATGATGAAGATATTCGAAGAATGGATGTCTCAATTAGATCGCACTTACCACAACGACGCAGAGAAGTTAAAACGCTTCAAGGTTCGATTGAATTGGAATTAAATTTTATTTTTCAACTACATTTTAATTTATGAATATCCATCAAGATTTTTCTCGAAAACCACCATTACATAAAAAACTTCAATGAGGCGGGGAAGTCGAGTTACACTCTTAGCCTCAACGAATTTACGGACATGACTCACGACGAGTTCGTCAGAATATATGCTTCGGGAGAAGAATCGACAACTCGGGTTTCCACTACAACTCCCTTTCGTTACGGGAGCGTCGGCTCGGTACTGAGTTCCGTAGACTGGAGAAATGTCGGTGCCGTTACCGCCATAAAAAATCAAAAACAATGCGGTAAATATTAGTAACAATTTGTTTTGATTTCCATTTTGTTATACAAAAATAATAATAATTAATAATAACAATAATTATATATATCGACGAAATAGGATCTTGTTGGGCGTTCTCTGCGGCGGCATCCGTGGAAGCAATCCGGCAAATCAAGACCGGAGATCTCGTCTCATTGTCGGAGCAAATGCTCGTAGATTGCGACATGAGTGAAAAAGGTTGCAATGGTGGATTGACCACGAGAGCCCTCTCTTTTATCGTATCTAACGGCGGTATAGCATCCGAGGCCGATTACCCTTACTACGCCAATCAATCCTCATGCAACACAACGGTAATTTTAGAAATATATATGAATGTGCTTTCGAAAAGAAAATAATACAAATATACTAAATTAAGGTGCCTCTAGAAACAAAAATAAGTGGTTACGAGCGTGTGCCTACAAACAACGAAACGGCCATAAAGCTTGCCGTGGCAAATCAACCGATATCGATCTCCATAGATGCGAGTGGGAAAAGCTTCCAGCATTATGGAGGAGGCCTCTTCGATGGCAATTGCTCCACGAAATTGAATCATGCCATTAACATAGTTGGCTATGGTGCTTATTCTAACGGAACCAAGTATTGGATCGCGAGGAACTCGTGGGGTACTTCTTGGGGCGAAAAAGGGTATATTTACTTTCCGAGAGACATTGCTGATGCGAAAGGAACTTGCGGTCTCGCCATTAGGCCTTCCTATCCAGTGTACTAATTGTGTGTGCAATTAATTGTTTTTGCTTTTTCTTTCACAACTGCATGTTGGTTGTGTGTATATCTATGTGTATTTCTTAACTTATTAAAGGGTCATTTCATTTTATATTTATGTGAAGGAGGAGTTATGTCCATTATATTTATGTAAAATATAGTAGTTTCTGAACAATTAGTTTTGCTCATGACTTGTCTTGTTTATTACTAGCAATGTTACATATATCGCATATCGCTTACAGATCGGCCAGTCACCGATAAGAGATATTACCGACATAGCGGATTCATAGCGAAAAATATCAGTGATATAGCGGTTGTGTACTTTTTTAATATTAATATATTAAATTAATTATTATAACATTAATTTATATTGAGTTTCTTAAACTAATTTAAGTTTTACATGATTAATATTCAAAATTCAACAATACACATAAATTTCAAGTCAAACTAAAGATACATTTAAAATTATAACGTAAAATTTACAAATAATACAATAAACTAAACCACGAAATCGTGTTTATTAACCGTGTAGATGCGGGTGCCCCCAATGAAAATCTAACCACGTCCGGTTCAAAATCAATTTCATTTCCGACCAAAAATATTAGATAAAGAAAGAAAGAGATGGAAATAATTGGGCCAAAAATATTAATGAAAATATTGTTAAAAGATGTGCCAGTCCAAAATAATATTCAAAATAAATTATGTTTTAAATCTAAATCGGTTCAAATCGGTTACATTATCGGCCCATATCGGTCCGTGTATCGGTCGACCGATTTACTCAATCGATACGGGATATATCTTAACGAAAGGACACTGATTAGAAATATGAAACCGACATATCGATCCATATCAGTGATATTTAGATCCGTGATTACTAGTAGTGGATTGCTTGTTTTCAGAAGACGTAGCGACCAAACAAATGGTGGCCCGTTTATAAGTCTCCATTGGGCTTCAAAAATAAAATACAAGAGAAGCCTTACAATATATTATTATTTACGAAATTATGGGTTCCCTTTTTAAGTTTGGGATTCTTGAATAAATATTTCTCTTGTTTTTATTTTGTTCAAATCAAAGCAATATTATTTTGTTAAAATCAAAGCCTTACACCCTATGTTACGCGTACATTTCAAAAATGCAGAAGTGTCCTGAAGATACGCGTATCCGATACGGATACGGATGCGATATTGTTCGGATACGTATCGGATACGCCACGTGGCGTATCCGAATATTTTAATATTTATTTTTTTCGGATACGGCGGGGATACGGCAGGATACGGTTGGGGTTACGTTCAGGATACGGCTGTAATACGCCATTTATGATACTTCGGCCCATTATATATTTTTGTCCATAATATTTTAAAATAAATTATATATGATACTTCTAGAATACTTCTAGATTAGTTTTATGATATTTCTAGAACTAATTTATGATACTTGTATTGTTTGCTTGATATTATTTATTGCCATGATATTTAATTTAAAAATATTATTAATTTATTAATTATATATAATATAAATATATTAAAATAATAATTACATAACCGTATCCGTATCCGTGATTTTTTGAAAATTGCCGTATCGCCGTATCCGTATTGTATCGGATACGATACCCGTATCTGTATCCGTGCAAGAACACAAAGAAGCCTCGTAATGTGCTGATCAGTTTCTCAACAAAAATTGTGATGATGTCAAGACTTTTTATTAACACGCATATTAACAAGGTAACACAACGATTAATTCATAATTCGTAATTTTTAATTTTTGAATATTTATAATTAATTATGATTGACGGAGATTTTAATTAAATAGTTTTTTTTTATTAATCACCAATTAATCGTTAATTCATCTTGTTAATTATTGAATTAATCAAGAATTGCGAAATCACCGCAATTCTTGTGAGGGAAATAGTGAAGCTAGAGTTTTCCAAGCAAAATATGGAAACAAGCAATGCGACGGATCTTATCTTTTTATAAGGAAGTATTTTTACATATTACAAATTTCTTAACGATGGATGTGGCTCTTTGTGCAGTTTTATTTTATATGCTTTACATGACTTAGATGAATTGGGGCAGATGTTTTGTGTTTTTTCCTTCTGTAGGATTGTCAATGAGTCGGGTAAATTTGAAATCGATGGGATGAGACTAAGAAAATCTCGAAAAAGAATATGGAACAGTAATATCCGACAAAAAAAAAATATGATTATAAATATCGAAATCGAACTTGACCAGACAAAACGACTCGGGAAAAAGTCAATTTTTTGGTAAAAAATATTGTAAAATAAGAAAAAGTATTCAAAAAAATTGACAAACATTATAAAAATAAATTCAACTAATAAAAACTCAAATTAGTACTTATTATGTTGAGATTGAATGGAGTGGTTCTAATTTTATATCGAGTCAAGACCAAATATGTTTGCAATTGATGGAAATAACCACAATACTTTGGTAATTGCGAATATAACACTCTCGAAAAGTCGATTTTTTCCTAATCATTATTATTGTTTTTGTACTATTAATTATTATAATATGTAAAGCGAGTAATGGGTGCGTAAGTAGATTAGGGTTTGTTAATGTACAGAATATTTATCTCAATTGCTTGCCTTTGTTAATTTGTGATATTATTTATGTATCTATCCCAATTATTTGACAGGTACAAATTCCTAGACCCAATTATTTTATCGACTCCATATATTCTGTGACATGCCAATAATACAATATGTGAGTTTCCTCAGAACTGTTATATTATTTGTTATGACTAATAACTTAATAATTTATATTTAAAAACTTATATTCATATACAATATTTTACGTGGGTTATCTTATACCTACACAATTATTCAACTCGATTTTCGATATTATCTGATCTTTATTAAATATATATTTGTAATTGTAATATATATTGACTACATAAACCTAGCGGCCTTAATAATACATCATTATGCAAAGAAGAACTGCGTTTAAGTATTGAAATGCTTCTAACAAACGTTCAAATCACGATCAAACATACCAAACCAATATCTCATACTTATGTATTTAAATATCAAATATAAAATTAGTTTTTCAATCTTTAATTATAAATTTATAATGAACCATTTTTTAGTAGTCAATATGATTGGTTTTATGTTTATATGGATGTATGATCTGAGAACTCTGGATACGAAAATTGTTTGAATATATAAACAAGACAGATGAGATGTCTTCATACAAAAATGATTTAACAATATTCAATAGAAATCATGTTCATATAAAAATTTGTAAAAAAATATACTAAACAGATTTAATAAATTGGATCAGGATTATTGACTTAACATTGATCAAGCTAAAGAAATTTCTCCCAATGCCCCCATGAAAAATTGCAATTCGAAAGCAGTTTGTTGTTCTTTTCGTTTTGAAAATTTAGGTTTCGAGATAAAATTAGCTACTTTTAGGGTTCATTTTTTAAATACTTCATGTTGATGAATCAAGATATTTTTTTACGGAGAATTCTATCATACACCCTTTTTGCTTATGATACATCCATTTTCAAGGATATTTGGAGTAATTATCAATTAATTACTTTTAAGGTAAAATTATAAGTATATTCATCAACAAATGATAGGCTAAATAGGAAATTTGAATTGTTCACGAAAGAACAAATATCCATAAAAAGTAAAATTTATGATACACCCTTCTTAATACCCAAAATACCCTTTTAAAAGGGTGTATGATACCCAAAATACTTTTTTAAAATGGTGTATGATAGAACTCCCCATTTTTTATGTATCCAATATTGCAGACAGGGAAAATCAAAATTTAAACAGAAGGTGAAAATGTAATCTTAATTTGTAATAGACAATTTTATTCCGACTCTTTTTTTTATTTCTTTATTTAATGTAAAGGTTAACATATATGTTTAATCCGCGCGGTAAAAGTTCATATCGGTTTTGTGCATATAATTGAAAATAAATGATAAATTTTAATATTGTACCTAATAGTATAATTCAAGAAACAAAGATAAATCCCCAATCTTCAAATCTTCAAATCTTCAAGTAGCTAACAAGTCACTGTAGAAAACTATGGATCATTGACATAACTTGATGCTGTTGTTGTACCGAACTAACAAAATTATTTAAATTTCTAGTAACATATTTTTTTAAATATATTGAGCATATTTACATGAAATAAACCGTAAAGGAAGCCCACGCTAATCTCAGACATTACGATCATATATTTGATATTTGAGAAATGATTTTTATCGCCAGCCAAATTTGCCGATGGCTTCGCCAAAATTCCTTTTCGCCTCAGTTTTTCTTTTATAATGTTGTTTTCTTAACTACAACATATAACTACAAGTTTTTCGGTCAACCTTTTAAAATATATGTTTTTTTAGATTTATAATTTACATGTTTAGTCGTGTGTTATTCAATTTTATTTGTATGAGCTACATTTTTGAAATGCAATCCATGTTTAGTTCACACCTTTTGAAATATATACTATTTTAAATGTATGGTATATTTTTATTATATGTGTTAGACACCTTTAAAATATGTGATAAATATTTTTGTAAAATATCTTTTATATGTGTAATATATACTTTTTTGAATATCATAATGCCTTCTTACATGACTATTATATATATTTTTAATGGAAATATACTTTTAAGAAAATATTCAATATTTAATTTTTAGCATAAAAATATATTTTTTTGAATAGGTTTTTTTAAATGATCATTATAATTATTTAATAGCAATTTATACATTTACTTAAATATCTTACATTTTGTTAAAAATATGATATATTTTTAGTAGATTATTTTAGTAAAATTAGATACAGCATCACAATTTTATTTTTTAGAAAAGCATCACGTGGCACTACCTGATTGGACAAAAAATAGCTTGCAACAAATAATAGACCCTTAAATATTTCATATTAATCAACGCATGTTTCTTGTTCCTTTATAAAATTTAGATACCGAATGGTGAGTTTGTTCCAATCCAAAAAAAAGTCAATTAGCAATATTTATATCGTGCCAGACTTTTTGTTTACAAAATTTATTCCACTGATTATTTCTATGACCAAACAATTTCTCTTTAAATCCAAGCTACTCATCTCCTCTTCAATCCAATCAAAGCTTTAAGCAACATTTTTATTTCCGATGCCTCCATTTTCTTACATCCATGTCCTTATCGTTGCTCTCGTTTCGATTTTATCTTTTTCTGCGATCCGATTATACAATCAACCCGATCCTGAGATGATGAAGATATTCGAAGAATGGATGTCTCAATTAGATCGCACTTACCACAACGACGCAGAGAAGTTAAAACGCTTCAAGGTTCGATTGAATTGGAATTAAATTTTATTTTTCAACTACATTTTAATTTATGAATGTCCATCATATGAATGTCCATCAAGATTTTTCTCGAAAACCACCATTACATAAAAAACTTCAATGAGGCGGGGAAGTCGAGTTACACCCTTAGTCTCAACGAGTTTACGGACATGAGTCACGACGAGTTCGTCAGAATATATGCTTCGGGAGAAGAATCGACAACTCGGGTTTCCACTACAACTCCCTTTCGTTACGGGAGCGTCGGCTCGGTACCGAGTTCTGTAGACTGGAGAAATGTCGGTGCCGTTACCGCCATAAAAAATCAAAAACAATGCGGTAAATATTAGTAACAATTTGTTTTAATTTCCATTTTGTTATAAAAAAATAATAACAATAACAATAATTATATATATCGACGAAATAGGATCTTGTTGGGCGTTCTCTGCAGCGGCATCCGTGGAAGCAATCTGGCAAATCAAGACCGGAGATCTCGTCTCATTGTCGGAGCAAATGCTCGTAGATTGCGACATGAGTGAAAAAGGTTGCAATGGTGGATTGACCACAAGAGCCCTCTCTTTTATCGTATCTAACGGCGGTATTGCATCCAAGGCCGATTACCCTTACTACGCCAATCAATCCTCGTGCAACATAACGGTAATTTTAGAAATATATATGAAATGTGCTTTCGAAAAGAAAATAATACAAATATACTAAATTAAGGTGCCTCTAGAAACAAAAATAAGTGGTTACGAGCGTGTGCCTACAAACAACGAAACGGCCATAAAGCTCGCCGTGGCAAATCAACCGATATCGATCTCCATAGATGCGAGTGGAAAAAGCTTCCAGCATTATGGAGGAGGCCTCTTTGATGGCAATTGCTCCACGAAATTGAATCATGCCATTAACATAGTTGGCTATGGTGCTTATTCTAACGGAACCAAGTATTGGATCGCGAGGAACTCGTGGGGTACTTCTTGGGGGGAGAAAGGGTATATTTACTTTCCGAGAGACATTGATGATGCGAAAGGAACTTGCGGTCTTGCCATTAGACCTTCCTATCCGGTGTACTAATTGTGTGTGTAATTAATTTTTTTTTTTTTATAACGTGTGTGTGTGTGTAATTAATTATTTACGAAAAAATGTTTTTACTTTTTTCTTTCTTTCGCAACTGCATGTAATTGTTGGTTCTGTGTATTTTTTTTTCTTTAAAATTTATGTGAAATATAGTAGTTTCTGTTATTAAAATACAAGAGAAGCCTTGCACTATATTATTTACGAAATTATGGGCTTCCTTTTTAAGTTTGGGCTTCTTGAATAAATGTTTATCTTGTTTTCATTTACTCGTTTTTTTTTTTATTAATATAGTTTGATATTGTATCTTATAATATAATTCAAGAAACAAAGATAAATGCTAATGAATGAGTTTCGAATCCACAATCTTCAAATCTTCAAGTAGCAAACAAGTCGCCATACCGAACTACAACTCAATTGGATTAATTTCGTATTGTTGTTGTTCGGAAGTCTCGACTAACAAAATCATTTAAATATATAAAACATGTTACAATTATTTGAATTATAAATTTTGTAACTTTTGCCAGTGACTTATCTTTTTAAAGTATTGTTGAACCAGTCTCACGGGTATGGAATTGTTGAAAAGGATTTCAACGAGAAATTCAGGATCCGTAGTAACAACTCATGATTATCCAAAGGAGGTCTGCATTTTTTTTTAAGATTGAAAAGTTCCGCTCCTTCGACTGGTGAAGAAATCATTTGCGTAATCTTCCACGTCATAATCGTCTTGCTCTTCTTGGGCTTCAGCATTATGAGAATATACGTAAAATAAAAAAGAAAAAAGCTCACTTTTGTCCCCCGAAGTGTTCCAAAAAGTGCAACTTGCCCCCCAAATTCTAATTTTGTTCATTTTGCCCCCTGAACTCTCATTTTTGCTCATTTTTGCCCCTTCCATCAGTTAAGTGTCCAGTCAGCAGTTAAGTGATGACGTGGCTGTGATGACTTGGCAATTTTTGATGATTTTGTTGATGACGTGGCAAAATTTATATTATAAAATTATACATCCATAATCATACCCATTAACCATTATAACCCAATCCATTAACCATTAATTAAACCCAAACCCAATAACAATAAAATAAACTCAAACCCATTAACCCAAACCATTAACCCAAATTTAACCCCTCTCTCCTCCTGTGGCTCTCTCTCTTGCCAAGTTCCTCTCGCTCCATTGAAGCTCCATTGAAGCTTCGCCAAGGTGCCTCTCTCTCCAGTGGCTCTCTCTCTCCCTCTCTCTCTCGCGTGAAGCAAGGTCGACTCCTCTCTCTCTCGCGCTCTCGCCAAGGTCGTGAGGTTAGCTCTTCTCTCTCTCTCTCTCTCTCTCTCTCTCTCTCTCTCTCTCTCTCTCTCTCTCTCTCTCTCTCTCGCTGGCTCTTTCTCTTTCTCTCTCTCTCGAGAGAGATGTGGATTCATCTATCTCTCTCTCAAACACTAAGAAAGATGTTAATTTTTCCCCAATTTTCTGAAATTAGGGTTTTGAGTGGAATTTTAGGGTTAATTTTAGCCAAAAAACCACCAAATTAGGGTTAATTTCCGCAAATTAGGGCTTTTCAGCCAAAAAAGCAATTTTCAGCAAATTAGGGTTAATTTCAGAAAATTAACAGCAAATTAGGGTTAATTTCAGCAAAAAAAAAAAGCAAATTACGGTTAATTTCAGCAAAAAAACAGCAAATTAGGGTCAATTTCAGCAAAAAAACAGCAAATTAGGGTTAATTTCAGCCATTTTCAGCAAATTAGCATTTTTTTTGTCCAATTTCAGCAAATTAGGGTTTTTTTTGTACAATTTCAGGGCTATTTTCAGCGATTTAGCATGGAGGGTTCATCATCAATAGGTATATTATATCAATTTTTTCGATTCATTTTTTTTTTTTTCCAGCGATTTCAGCCATTCAACCCCCGCACCCCATGACCAGCCCCCCATGTCCAGCGCCCCACGCCCCCCCGACCACCCGCCCACGCCCCCCAGGAGCAGCCCCCAGACCACCCCGATCAGCCCCCTGACCACCCCCCAAGCCCCCCAGACCCCCTAACCCGATTTTGTTAGTTATTTCTAATTTCATTTTTTTTTCTGTAGATAAATTTGGAAAATACACCGATTATAATTTGAGGATTTTTTGTAATGGTTCATTCGTGTATTTTGGACAATCTTCAAATCAAATTTAGATAATTTGGATAAATTTATGTATTTTGGACAATTTATGTATTTTGGATAAATTTATGTTGTTTGGATAATTTGGATAAATTTATGTAGTTTGGATAATTTGGAGAAATTTGGACAATCTTCAAAAGCCATGATAATCATTAACAAATTTACAAGCATTACAAATTAAAAAAAAATAAAGCACCACGCCCCTCGCCCGGACCCCCCCCCCCCCCCCTCGCCCGGGCCCAACCCCCCTCCCCCCCACGCCCCTCGCCCTGACCCAACCCCCAACCCCCTCCCCCCACGCCCCTCACCCTGACCCAACCCCCCTCCCCCCTCCCCCGCACGCCCCTCGCCCTGACCCAACCCCCTCCCCCCACGCCCCTCGCCCTGGCCCAACCCTCCTCCCTACCCCCACGCCCCTGGCCCTGACCCAACCCCCTCCCCCCACGCCCCTCACCCTGGCCCAACCCCCCTCCCCCAAAGGGCATACATTTATCCAAATTTCTCCAAATTATTATGACTTTTGAAGATTGTCCAAATTTCTCGAAATTATCCAAACTACATAAATTTATCCAAATTATCCAAATACATAAATTTATCCAAAATACATAAATTGTCCAAAATACATAAATTTATCCAAATTATCTAAATTTGATTTGAAGATTGTCCCGTAGAGGGTGGCGTTTGATTTGAAGATTGTCCCGTAGAGGGTGTCCTTGATCTTTGTGGAGCCTAAATTTTCAACAAATTTTGTCAACATAAATTATATATTTTCAAACATGAATGAACCATTATAATATACCTATTGATGATGAACATGGGTGGCGTGGGGCACTGGACATGGGGGGCGTGGGGGGCTGGTCATGGGGTGCGGGGGTTGAATGGCTGAAATCGCTGGAAAAAAAATGAATCGAAAAAATTGATATAATATACCTATTGATGATGAACCCTCATGCTAAATCGCTGAAAATTCCTGAAAATAGCCCTGAAATTGGATAAAAAAAACCCTAATTTGCTGAAATTGGACAAAAAAAATGCTAATTTGCTGAAAATGGCTGAAATTAACCCTAATTTGCTGTTTTTTTTGCTGAAATTGACCCTAATTTGCTGCTTTTTTGCTGAAATTAACCCTAATTTGCTGTTTTTTTGCTGAAATTAACCCTAATTTGCTGAAAAAAACCCTAATTTGCTGAAAATTGCTTTTTTGGGCTGAAAAACCCTAATTTGCGGAAATTAACCGTAATTTGCTGTTTTTTTGGCTAAAATTAACCCTAAAATTCCACTCAAAACCCTAATTTCAGAAAATTGGGGAAAAATTAACATCTTTCTTAGTGTTTGAGAGAAAGAGATAGATGAATCCACATCTCTCTCTCTCGAGAGAGAGAAAGAGAAAGAGCCAGCGAGAAAGAGAGAGAGAAAGAGAAAGAGAAAGAGAAGAGCTAACCTCACGACCTTGGCGAGAGCGAGAGAGAGAGAGGAGTCGACCTTGCTTCACGCGAGAGAGAGAGGGCGAGAGAGCCACTGGAGAGAGAGGCACCTTGGCGAAGCTTCAATGGAGCTTCAATGGAGCGAGAGGAACTTGGCGAGAGAGAGAGAGCCACTGGAGGAGAGAGGGGTTAAATTTGGGTTAATGGTTTGGGTTAATGGGTTTGAGTTTATTTTATTGTTATTGGGTTTGGATTTAATTAATGGTTAATGGATTGAGTTATAATGGTTAATGGGTATGATTATGGATGTATAATTTTATAATATAAATTTTGCCACGTCATCAACAAAATCATCAAAAATTGCCATGTCATCACAGCCACGTCATCACTTAACTGCTGACTGGGCACTTAACTGATGGAGGGGGCAAAAATGAGCAAAAATGAGAGTTCAGGGGGCAAAATGAACAAAATTAGAATTTGGGGGGCAAGTTGCACTTTTTGGAATACTTCAGGGGGCAAAAGTGAGCTTTTTTCAATAAAAAAAAAGTGCTTATGTATATTCAAACGAGTCGAACAATACCATTATAACTGTTACAGATTTAGAAGGTCAGTCATATTCAGATACATACGAATTATATATGAACCGAAAGAATTTCTTATTTTCTCTCAAAAAAATCAAACCCATTTTTTGGAATTAATAAGTCTTTCTGTTCGAATATTGTTAAGTATATTTACATGGAATAAATCCGGAGCAAAGAGCAGGAATGAAACTAGGTGATTAACAATATTTATAAGCTAATATACATTTTTAGTCGTGCGTTATTCAATTTTATATGTCTGAGATATATTTTTGAAATACAATCTAGGTTTGATACAAGTATTTACTAATTTAGATGTACAAAATATGTCTTCAAATTAGTTACACGGGCCGCCAGAAACCCTAAAAGAGAAAAAGGCGATTTTGGGGGTGGAGGCTTCCCTCGCCGCCTCCACCCCCCTTCTCCGGCGACGTGACGACACCAGACCCTAGAGGCGGGGTTTTTGGCAAAGACCTTGTACGGAGAGCTCCGAAAAAGGCGATCCAACAAGGCAAACCCTAGAGGCGGCCGCCTCCCCCCTTTCCCGTGGATCTAGCCAGGAGGTACCATCCCTCTCCATTGGCGATGGGTTTAAGCTTGCCTCTCTTCTTCTCCTTTTCTTCATTTCCCGTCGTAGCTACTGTAGCAACAGTAGCGACGCCGAAATCACCTAGCGATCCTTTTCTTTTACTGTTCATGAGTGGAGACTTCTGAATTCGAAATTGTACTTGATACTGGCGCGATTCTCCTCCCAACTCCACCCAGCTCGTCGGATTCCTCACCAGTGTCCGGCGCGATTCTCCTCCTCTTGACTGGCGTGACCCTTACCGGTACCGTCACTGCTCTGATTTTCCTCCTCCTTCCCTAGATTCTTTGAAATCGCCAGACTCTCTCTCTGGCACCGACGAACCCTAGAAGTACCACCTCCTCGGCGCTAGGGTTTTGCCCACCTCCTTGATTCATCTCGACCTTCCTCTCCTCTCCTCTCGGCCTTCCACTACAACACGACGGAAGCACACAACGGAACTCATCTCTCCTCCCTCAAATCTATGATAGAAATGATTGGCGACACTAATTGAGAGCTTCTCTTGGCGACTTCTCTTGGCATCTTCTCTTGGCAGCTTCTCGGGGATTGGCAGCGGCTGCGGCGTTCCTTCTCTCAATACGCCGCGTAACAGCCGTCTTCTCATGGATGCCGACCTCTTCTCATGGAGCTTGCTTTTTCTTTGCTAAGGCTGTTGTATGATGCTCTTGACCAATGTCACCGTCGTGTCTCTTTCGGCGCGGCGATTCGCGAAGAACGGAGACGAACCGATCGTCTAAGGATGGCCGAAAGTATCATCTCTCGGCTTGTATCTTACTTTTGCGTTTGTAATTTACATTTGCGTTAAACTACTTTTTTACATTAATCATGTAAAATCGCATCTCAATGTATTAAACTATGCTTTAATATATTAAAAGAGGCTTCGCCTCTTTAGTTTTTCAAAAAAAAAAAAAATATGTCTTCAAGAAGCATGGTATATATTTGTTAGATGTACACCTTAAAAATCTGTGATATACCATTTTAGCCTCGATACACTCGTTTATGTCGTGTACTATAATTTGTTGTATGTGATATATATTTTCAAAATACAATATATATTTGGTTTATATTTTTATATATATATATTGAAGGAAATACAGTTTCAGGATCAACCGTAAAAGTGTACACAAGGATAAACGAATGTAGTCGTACATTCGTGGCCATAACTGTCAGTGGTAAAATCCGATTTGAATGGTTCAAATTGGGTTAGATAGATAATTAGATTATCTATAACCTTCATGTAGAAATATATTTCATATGAACGAAGTATTAGTGTCGTTTATGTGAAATACCGAAAGGGTGCAACAGTATGACATACAGTTAGTAAAACAGTCATAACTTTTGCATACGAATTCCAATTGGGCTGGGCCAAATTGGGTTGTGTAGATAATTAGATTATATACAACTTTCATGTTGCGTGATTGTCTGTCTGAGAAATTTACCAATTTCGAAATGACAGAATACTGACCAGGTTCATGCAGTTTTCTGTGTGAGAGGGTGTATATTGGATATACATGCCTTTTGGCTAATCCTGATCCTATTAGGTATAAATAGGATATTTTCTCTCTCATCACTATGCAAGTAAAAGCAATCTTATTCAGAATATTCAGGAGATTTTCCAGAATAATTGAGATACAACTTTCTATTGAGTGAAAGGGTGTAAAGAGAGATAACCGAGAAAAGGAGTTTTCTCGGTATAGAGAATCAAACGATCGAGCAAGTTCGCCGGTGCATCATCTAGGCAGGTGCATCCGCAACCGACGTCTTGCGACTCACGGTGGATACAAGTAGAGGAGCGACAATTGTGGCTCTTAGATTGTGATCGACCCAAGGAGTGAGAAGACGGCCAACGAACGGTGAAAGACGCGTGGTATGGGACGCGCGGATTGTCACCAACGTGACAGGAGATAGAAGGCGGCGATCAACCCTTCGTGCGTGATCAATTTCACGCTGGTATAGATCTATCCTTCTATTCGCATCGTACCCTCGAAGTCATGGCGTGATCTCGGGAATCGGAGAATCGGACCGGGCCTTCATTCCGCTGCGCGGGCCCGGAGTCGAGGATATTCTCCTACAGTGGTATCAGAGCGATCGCCATCGATTCGAGGGTCGAATCATAGTCGTATATTAGATATACGCACGGGTTATCAAAGTTCGTACCCGTTTGCATGATGTTACATATAGAGAGTCAAATTCCGTTAAAATCACAAGTGGAATTCGCTAGAGATCGATCAAAAGTTGATTGAGAGTATCTAGGAATTATCGTGAAAAGGTTTCATGATTTATCGTTTCAGAAACGAGCGAAAACGGAAGAAACGGCAAAATCTGCAGAAAATTAGAATACGAAACAGTGAGTAAAACTAAGATAATTTTCAGTGGGAAACACCAAAATGATTGGATCAAATTGGCATAGTTATATAATGAGATTATCTATGACTTTGATACAGAAAGTTGTTTCATTTGAACGAATTATCAGTGTCGTTTTTATGAAATACTGAAAGGGTGCGACTGTTTGACATACAGAGACTAAAACGTCCGTATATATCGCATAGAAACTCCAATTGAGTCCAATCCAATTTGGTTAGTTAGATAATAAGATTATCTAGAACTTTCGTTCACGTTCAAAGTCGGTTGGAACAATTTAATATTTTTGTTTCAACAGAATACTGAAAAGGTGTCTGTAGTTTTCTGGTTGAAAAGGTGTCTATTGGATAAACTTACCTTTTTATTTGTTCGTATTTTACTAAAACTGCTATAGCTTTCAGTAGAAACTTCCGATTTGAATGGTTCAAATTGGGTTAGTTAGATAATGAGATTATCTAGAACTTTCATGTTGTAATATATTTCATTTGAGCGAAGTATTAGTGTCGTTCTAATGAAATACTGAAAGGGTGCAGAAAAACAGTTTTTCTGCCGCCCCGGGGGCAGTTTTTGGCGCCCCGGACGCGTCCCGGGCGAGGTTTTCTCGCGCCCCACGGCCCTTGCGTTACAACGGATGGGGAAGTCCGTTATAACGGACCCTTCTCTGGATGCTGTTTTTGTTTTCGCGATAACTTTGGCTACGAAGCTCGGAATTTTTAGTTCTTTATATCGATTTGATCGGCATCAAACATTCTAGCATATTAGATAATTAATTATTTAGAATAATTAATCTCCCTAAATAAATCATATGCATATAGAAAATCTTGTGATAGTGATATAATTGGATTATGTCACGGATTTAGAAACATGCAATGGCATGATCCCTCATAATATTTAAGTCATGGAAATGCCTTCCATATCCACAACTACCGAGTTCGGTGTTACGTTTCACGTGGGTTCAGGCTAAAGTCGGGCACGTGATATTGAAACAATCGAAAGGGTGGCAAGCGTTAAATCAGGACTTGTGAGGCACAGGCTAAAGTCGACTCACTAGTAGCTTATTTGAACGATACGTTGGAGATGGTTGTGACTTAACCGTCCAGGCCAATCAGATTGGAGTTCGGGGCATAGATAGGATGCACACACGGAACTGGGATTGTATTGGATACGATCCATCACCGAAATCCTATAAAGGTTCAAGAGTCGTATTGGATACGATTGGATATAATCCTACCTAAATAACGGGATCCCACCCGATAGGCTAAAGTCACTTGTGGGAGGAACGGAAATATGGGTCTTGAGTGTTATGGACTTGGAGTCCCGTATCGGTATGAGGGTTATCGATTCGATAAAATAACACTATCATATATTCATCATATAAGCATATAGATTAAGTACGCACGGTTAGGAGTTAATCTTCATCATCCGTTTAGAATTATGTTTTCAAGCAACACCAAATATATCGTAGAGATCGATATGATAGATAGCTTTTGGGCCGGAATTACCATGATTAACCTTGATAGTTAAAGAATAGTTCTTTAGACTTAAAGGAACGTGTTGGACACGGAAATGGTAGATTCGGGGCTCGAGGCATTGGCTTTAGAGAAAGCCGGGTTCGATAAACTTTAAGAAGGAATCGAACGATATTACGTGCCTTGTGGTGGCATGTATAGACGCAAATTTCTCAAAATTGTTTTGAGAATTCGGGTGTATATGAAAGTAAAACACAACGCTCATGAAATAGTTTCAAGAGCTAGAGCGCGTTGAATGGTTCGATGCGGCTCAAAGAGTAGGTTAATTTTGAGACGCCTTATGGGTCTTTGATTAACACTCGTGTGTTGATGGTACGAGATTTGATGTTCGTGACCGAATATCATATGCATTCGATAGATAAGTCGATCCCGAAATTGCATATGATGCGATTTAAATTTGAATTGGAAATGCTCAGAGTATCCGAGGAATCCAATGCATATAGATGCGTGGATGTCCTTGTAATTCAAAAGCGGGATCGAAAGAAATGTATGTCTAAGGGTATTTTGGGAAAATGTTTTCCAAAATGGAGAGTTCGGACAAAGAGTTGTCCAAACTAATGACTCAAAGAATGGTGAAATCCGAGGAGGATTAAACCTAGAAGTTGATTGCTTCTTTTGGCATTGCCGTCTTGGCCATATAAACGAGATACGCGTATCTAGATTCCATGTGATGGAATGCTAGAATCATTCGAATTAGATTTGATTGATTAATGCAATACTTATTTATTAGGCAAAACGACAAAGGGCATCATTCTCCAAAGTATTGGAGAAAGATCCAGCGAATTATTGGAAATTATATTTACATATGATGTTCCGATAAGTTCCGAGGCAAGAGGAGGCTATCGGTATTTTGTTACGTGTATGGACGATTAAAGTAGATATGAAAATATATATTTAATGCGTGACGAAACAGAGACTTTTGAAAGGTTCAAAGAGTTTCAAAAACGAAATACGAAATCAACTAAGCAAGAAAATCAAAGCTTTTCGATAGGATCGAGAAGACGAGTATTTGAGCTAGACCTTTCGATAGGATCGAAGATGCGATATTTGAGTTATGAATATTGATGATCATTTATGATTGTGGAATCGTTTCACGATTGTCTTCATTTGGAACATTGAGATGTTTCCGAAAAGAGGAAATGAACGCATGTTGGACATGGTTCGATAAACGATAAGCCAATAGGATCTCCCAAAAATGTTTTGGGGATACGCCCTTGAGACAGCGGCACTAATGAATGGTTGCATATAAGATATGGACCATAAACCTTCTAATCGGTACAAAAACGCCATATGAGATATGGATCGGAATGGTTCCGAAGTTGTCATTTGTACATATTTGAGGATGTGAGTATATTTCGAAATTTGTTTCGGTTAAACTCAATCCCAAATCTGGAAATTGTTCGTTTATCCTTAAGGAAACTAAAGGGTATTAGTTCTAACGTCCCTATGAAAATGAGATTTTCGTGGCTCGAAGAGATGCCTTCTTGGAGGAGGACTAGATGAGCACAAGTTTGGAACTTGGTGTCATTTATCTCTATGCGGGCTAGTGGGAGTAGAATAAATCTCGAAAGAGTTCGAGATCTGAAAATGAACATTGTACCGATGAAAGTTGACATGGCTTCATCAAGAATTGATGAACGCAAGTCGAACACACAAAGGAATTTTTCGTAGATCAAGTAGGCTATATCATAAGCCGGTAAATACGGATTTATCGTGGCTAATGATGATAGATCGAAATCATATGATGATTCGATATCCTACTAGGATGCTATGAAAAATTGATTCCACATGACATGGTGTCATGAAATCTGAGATTCGATCCATGTAAATTATCAAGTTCAGAACTTGATTTCATCACTTTCTGGGTTAGACCCGTGAAATGTGAGTAGGTTTTTCAAGATGAAGAACCTACATGGATAGGAATACGCATATATATAAAGCGAGACTTTTTGCGAAGAGTTTCATGCAATTCATAGTCGGACTATGAAGAAACGTTTTCGCATGTTGCCATGCTTTCCTATTCTCGAAATTATGCTTGCCATAATCGCGTATTATGACTAAGTGATGTGGCAAGATGGATGTCAAAACCGAATTTCTTAACAGAAATTTTATTAAAGGATGTGTACTTGACACAACCTTACGGTTTTGTCGATTCATAAGAATTGGAATAGGATATGCATGCTTTAACGATCCATATGATGGATTAAAGAATGCTTCTCGGAATTGGAATATTCGTTTTGACAAAGTTATAAACAGTTATAACATTGTCGGAACGAATGAAAACTTTGTGTACACATGAAGGTTAGTGGGAGCTGCGTTATATTTCTTGTAACGACAAAGGATTTAGACGAGACCGCTTATGAATAAGCATGAAGATCTATAGGATAGATCTAAAAAGTTTCTCGTTCTATGTTATGGCACATATATCGACATATTGTTGAAAATAGTTTTCAACATATAACTCCTTGGAGGAGTTAAATCAAAATGTCGAATGACAGAAATTTTCAAAGGCTCGATGTGAGACATCAAGCAGCGCGAAAAATAATAATATTATGCCTTACATTTGATGTTAGGATCTATTATATCTGTCATGATATGTATGTGGCTATACGTCGTACACATAAGTCGTCTAATTTACCGTCAATAAATTCATGGGAATCACATGAGTTTGAATGTAATTCTATTACAGAAGACTAACTCTTGTGAATGTATAATGGTTATACATTTATATACATAATGGTTATGTATATTTAAACCCATTGGAATCTGTATTTATAGCGGTGAATGTTATCCTTGAATACTTTGCGAAAGAATTCAGGATTTTTATCTATAATGGTGTGGAGGACGTGTTGGTTATAAAGAGTTATAACAACAACAGTTTCCAAAGATTAAGCACGTCCAAATATGTAGCACGACTTTCGATCACAAAGTGTGTACATGTTTTGCTTAAATGAAAACACGGTTGTGTGGAATGGTTCCACAAGACCAATAGTTTATGATTCTATGTACGGAGGCGAGTATATTGCGGTTATTAATCGCAAAAGGAAGTGGTATGGATCAAGGAAACATGACCAAACTCTCGTAGCCACGAGTTATCGGATTTATGGTTGTTTATTGCGTGAAACGCAATAGTACAAGCCAAAAATGCCGAGGTCACAACCACTTCTAACTAATACTCAGAAAATTTCATTGATCCATGAAATTTTGCGAAAAAATGTGATCATAGGTATTGGAAATGTTCCAATCCTGCAGAAGATTAACACTAGCGGGAACGTGCGAACCCGTTTACAAAACCGCTCTCTCTAGTCGCGCGTGACTGTCATGCGATGACTATGGGTATGGAGATACCTAGAGGAGGAAGAAGAGAGTAGAGTGTAGTTATCTAATACGATAGTCCTCGCAGGTTGTGGGTATGGAGATACCCATAGGTAAACGTTGTATCACCCAAATACTTAGTCCATATGAATGTATCCCTTTTAAAAATTTTGTTTACTTAAATTTTCATGCATTCACCTTATATGAAAACTGTGTGCTGGGTTGTGTAATATGATTACATGAACCTTGATTTGAACTTGTGTGGACGTCGACATGGTTGAGGACCATGTGCAGCGAAACCGTCATACTTAAAGTGTCATTTCTAAACATCCCTAGTCGCGGGTCAGTTTGCTTAAGAGAGAAGCATTACTATTACAAGGGAATAGACTGAACGCGTACACTAGTACGTTAGCCGAGGAGATGATTATGTTTTGCTAATCATGGGACAAGGTTCTTGTCGAATCGGGAACGTAGATATATGTTAGGTTACATGTATTGGATATGACCGAAGCCGCGAGATCATGACATGGTTTAGTCATTATGGATGAACTCGCGACGAGTAGGGTTTTAGGTTCTTCAAACTTGAGGGGATCATTGATTGCGTTACGTGCGTAACACAATGCTTTGATATGATCTTACGCTCACCGTAACAGGGAGTTAAAAGGGTCATCATTGGGTATTGTCCGAAACACGGAATTCAATGTGAGTCTCCAAGATAGGAATTGTTTATTCCGAAAGGAAGAGATATCTCTTAGGCGCCGCTCGATGAGTTGATTAACGAAAACCGTGGCCACGGTCAATGGTATTAATGGTTAATATCGATTGAAATTTGTTAACTCAACTCGGAATCGGGGAATAAGTGTAGTTAATCAAATTATAAGGATGACTATAACCATGCCTTTTGATTAACGGATATCGCAAACAAGAGACCTAGTAACCGCTATTCGAGATAGGCACAATGATCACAATCATTATTCGTTTAACATGGGTAGCTATGATGGAGTGACTAGATCCCGCTCATGAGCTTGTAGGCATTGGAAACAACCTACTGCCATCGTTAAGTCGAACCTACATGGTCACACAACGAGTCGTACTAAGTCGGGCTTGATCATAAAATTGGCACATTGGATGTGCATAGCTTTGTATTTGATACGCGAGCTATATTCTCTAAAATCGTGTGTATTGGATATGCATGAGTACCTTTTAGGTAGATCTGAAATTGAGTGGGAGACTGAAGGAAATACAGTTTCAGGATCAACCGTAAAAGTGTACACAAGGATAAACGAATGTAGTCGTACATTCGTGGCCATAACTGTCAGTGGGAAAATCCGATTTGAATGGTTCAAATTGGGTTAGATAGATAATTAGATTATCTATAACCTTCATGTAGAAATATATTTCATATGAACGAAGTATTAGTGTCGTTTATGTGAAATACCGAAAGGGTGCAACAGTATGACATACAGTTAGTAAAACAGTCATAACTTTTGCATACGAACTCCAATTGGGCTGGGCCAAATTGGGTTGTGTAGATAATTAGATTATATACAACTTTCATGTTGCGTGATTGTCTGTCTGAGAAATTTACCAATTTCGAAATGACAGAATACTGACCAGGTTCATGCAGTTTTTTGTGTGAGAGGGTGTATATTGGATATACATGCCTTTTGGCTAATCCTGATCCTATTAGGTATAAATAGGATATTTTCTCTCTCATCACTATGCAAGTAAAAGCAATCTTATTCAGAATATTCAGGAGATTTTCCAGAATAATTGAGATACAACTTTCTATTGAGTGAAAGGGTGTAAAGAGAGATAACCGAGAAAAGGAGTTTTCTCGGTATATAGAATCAAACGATCGAGCAAGTTCGCCGGTGCATCGTCTAGGCAGGTGCATCCGCGACCGACGTCTTGCGACTCACGGTGGATACAAGTAGAGGAGCGACAATTGTGGCTCTTAGATTGTGATCGACCCAAGGAGTGAGAAGACGGCCAACGAACGGTGAAAGACGCGTGGTATGGGACGCGCGGATTGTCACCAACGTCAAACGTGACAGGAGATAGAAGGCGGCGATCAACCCTTCGTGCGTGATCAATTTCACGCTGGTATAGATCTATCCTTCTATTCGCATCGTACCCTCGAAGTCATGGCGTGATCTCGGGAATCGGAGAATCGGACCGGGCCTTCATTCCGCTGCGCGGGCCCGGGGTCGAGGATATTCTCCTACATATATATTTATGATTTATGATTTATGACACATTTTTTTTAAGATGCGTTAGATTAGATTATTTTTTAAATGTGTGATACATTATTTTTAACTATAGCATACATTTTTGGAAAATATATTTTTTATATGGGTAACATGTACCTTTTATTAATATCACAATTGGATCGGACTTACTTTTTATATAGAACTATACTTCTCTGAAAATATGGAGTAGTTATTTTTAACTAAATTCTATATTTTTTTAAATAGATTTTGTTAAATGATCATTAAAAAAATTAGTAGAAATTTATGTATTTACTTAAAAATATCATATATCTTATTTAAATATCATATACCTTATTTAAATGATCATTAAAAAGATTATGTTAAATCGAATTCGGCCAGCCAAACCGACTCGGGAAAAATGTCAGATTTTTTTAAATCGAATTCGGCCGAGATCCAACGTATAGTTCATTTGAAAAAATTTAGTAGGTATAGTATAATAAATTGTACCAATAAAAACTCAAATTGGACCAAACCTTGTTAGATCAAGCGGTTGAGTACCCACTCAAACCTCAAAGAGGTGAGGAGTTCCAGTCTCAGCAAAGCCGATATCTAAAAATATAGATGAAGAACAGAGAGCTCATCGTATATTCGTCGAAAAAAAAAACTCGAATTAGTACTTGTTATGTTGAGATTGAGTTGTGAGTGGTTCTAATTTTATATTGATAGTATGATATATGATTAATTGTCAGGTTATAATTTTATATTGATATATGTTTGTCATTATAATTTTACATTAATACATGCTGCAAAATATGAAACTAATGCCAATAATATTAGCTTCCATATATCATCAATTAATTAAAATAATTTTACCTATACATTAAAAAAAATAGAATACCTTTAATTAAAATAATTTTACCTATACATTTTACAAATATCATCAATTAGAATACCTTTAAGATGGTACATTCATCATCTAAAAACAATAGGATATTCATTCCGCGATTAGCTCGGCCGAAATTCGGCTCGGAAGTTTGACTCAACTCGATCAAGTTTGGAATTGGAGGGACAAATAATATTCAGAAAAAATGGTTTTGAATGATTCGAAGACTTGCCGGACGATTAACTCGGCCGAAACTCGACTCTGACATGTCCGAGTCTGATTTGATCTGGTCGAGTTTTATTGGACTCGGTCGAGCCAATGAATCATGAAAAAATATATCTGTAACAAGTTCAGGTAAAATATTAAAATAGTGATATTCGTCCCGTAAATAACCGAACCCACACCCTAAATCATAAAAAAAAAATTATTTAACACCCTAAATCATAATTAAATATCATATTTTTTACTTAATCTAAAAATTGTTAAAAATATCCATTGTCATTTTAAGTTCGATTACCCGAAATAAAATCCAAAATAGATAGGGACATGTAATAGCTTAAACCATATGTTAAATTGTCGAATTTACTCGTATCGTCGTATTCGTATTGTATCATAAAATTTATGTTAAATTGTCGTATTACTGTATCCGATATGCGTCGTCGGATCGTCGGATCGTCGTATCGATGTATCCGTGCAACAGAGGTAATAACCCGAAATAAACGGGCTCTATATATTTCTCTCTGTAACTGATTTATTTGGCTCGCTGTATCAAAAGCCACAAAGACCTTGGTACATCTGATTTGATGTATTTGACTCTTCGGCGCAACGTGATTTTAATTTTTGAATTATCCTTTTGTCAAAATGCACAATCTTTTCTTGGTCCCGGTGTAGAGTATTGTACCGTGCCCCAACCGGTACCAACTACCAACCAACAAATCAAGATCTACAAACTACAAATCCAATTAATTCATTAATTGTAAATTGTAATACCAGTTGTGCCCGAATCTCAAAGCACCCTTTACCAAATTTCAAATTGAGTTATCCTTCATATCTCCCTTTCAAGTTTCAACTCGTTCCACTTCTAAAATAAAGCAAAAATGACCAGAAATGCAGAGAACGGAGAGGATGGTATTTCGACGGAGCTAATGGAGGTGATGCCGGGAGACTCGTACCGACAACTGGAGTTGGCGAGGAAGATAACTTGCATGGCGGTCGAGTCACTCGTACCTCGGCTTGAGATGGAGTCTGCACAGTTGAAGAAGAAGATGGAAGAGAGAAGCGGAGCCATCTTTGAGATGAAAGAACGGCTGTTGGAAAGTGATCAGGCGTTCAGAGAGACTGATGGACGACTCAGATTGGCTCTGGAGGAGAATGTGAGCCACTCAATTTAATTTTTCTGCAAATCCTTGAAAAATCGCTGGTTAATTGCAAACATTTGATGTTTCAGTGACAATTTAGGCCGTGAATTCCGAAAATTAAAATTTTGGGTGGGTTTAGTGCCACTGTTCATCTTTTTTAATTTTGAAATTTGGTTGCACTGTAGATTAGGATATGCACGGAGAGGGATTCTTTGGCTCAGACTACTCAAAAACTATCTCGAGATGTACAAAAGGTACTCAGTTTCATGATTTCATAACTCGTATTTAATTCATTAACTCAATTTTTAACTATATTAGCACATTAAATTTGTAATAACTGTACTGAGATTCGTTTCGCAGTTGGAAACTTTCAGGAGGCAATTGATCCACACTCTACACGACGATAATCCACCTGTGAGTATAACTACATGAATAATTTTCCGTTTCTATTAATTGGTACTAAATTACTAATCTTATTTTATAATTGGTTTCATTGTTTTACTCAGGAAAATGTAATTAATATCGCGAATGAAGTGACAAGGGCTGGAATGCAAAAATGCACCACTCCTCCACCCAAATCCACATCTCGAGGGATTTCGATCTCGGCCTTTGGATCTCCGAGGATAGTACAATCTGGCGCCAGCTCGCCAACAAGTAATAAATCTCGGCCTGATCAGATACGCATGGCCATGACACCATGGCATCGTTCTTCCACCAACCAATCCTCTGCTGCCACCTCACCTCCTCATTCTCGACCCATCACAAGTAATTACATCGACTACAAGTTCAAATATTGATTTATTTTTATTCTTTTTTTTCGATATTTTCAGAGCGTGCACAAGTAGATGGAAAGGAATTCTTTTGTCAAGCAAGGTAATAAAAATCCATTATTATTTTTGAACTTAATTTGAACAAAATTGACACTTGTCCAATTTTGGTTGGTCAGGACTCGACTCTCATACGAACAATTCGGGGCGTTTCTAGCGAGCATTAAGGACCTCAATGCAAGAAAACAATCAAGAGAGGTTTGATTTTCTCTCTCCTAATATAAAGATTTTACTAAACAAATCTCTGAGAAACGGTTATTTAGTTTTGTTTAACTTTTTTTTTTGTAGGAAACCCTAAAAAGGGCGCAAGAGATTTTCGGTTTCGATAACATGGATCTCTATTTATCATTTCATAATTTAGTTAATCGTAGCATTTCATAAGCTCAAAACATTGTTCTATTAATTAATTTCATGAAGTACATTAAATTTTAGCTTTTTCATTGCATGATCATATATCATACCACCTATAAGTTAAAATCTATTTCATGCTATAGCTATTTTTATAGAAAACACCCTGATCTATACTCAAAACCCTGCCTAGTCCCTGACACACATACTACTACGCAACAATACTTAAAAACTAAATTAACTCAAAACTACACAAATTGCAATTCCAATTTTGCCCTTGAGTAGTTTGTTAGTTAACTAGCAAGACCACATAGTGCTATCCATATCCAAATCACACATTACCTTCAAATTAGTATCTGGTGAACTCATATTACCACCAAGGGCAATATAGTAATTACCATTATTATTATTATTATTGTTCTTACCAATGGTCTTGGTATGAGACAATTGATGAGATAAATAATTCGTTTGGCCCATTTGAAGATTTACCATTTCAGCTTGAGCCAAGGCTAATTGGGCTTGAAGAGACTCAATTTGGGTTTGGAGGGCCGAGATTGCGCCAACACATCCATAGATCGGGTCGCGAACTCGAGCGTTCGCTTCGTAGACGAGACTGCTCACTGCGTCCCCTCGGTGTTGTACCGGTAGTTCCTGCAAATTTAGGGTTTTAATAAATCATGATAATTACTTAATACCAAATTAGTATATATTTATCAAACACAACAATCTTTTCGGGGGAGTCTTATGATAGTTCCATTTGCTTATGATAGACTCATTTTCAAAAATGTATTTAAAGATATTTTACGTATTTTTATCAATTAAGTATATATAATTTTTATTTTGCATAGTATTAAATGATAAATATACATTTGAATTTTACAAAAAAATATATTAATTGACAAATATTCAAAATAATTTTTTGAAAAATGATCTATCATAAAAAAAAAATTGGTATATCATAGAACTCCACATCTTTTATGCATATCCAATAAATAATATATTTTTAATATGAGAAATGACAAGGAGGGAGAAGAACCTGAAGAAGTTTGCTAACATTACTCGCGCCGAACACTTTATGCACCGAGGCGAATTTGAGCGGCTCGGTCGCGGGGAAATACGGCGCGAAAACGCAATCTTGAGCGCATCGACGCCTCAAAAGCTTGCAACCGGCACACGGAGACGATACCGCTTTGCTCTGACTTTGTTTTCTTCCACCCATCTCTCTCATCTCATTGAGAGAGAAAATGGAGGAGAGAAGAAAGTTGTTTTTGAAGTGAATCCTAGTTGGTGCTATAGAAGGGGATAAAAGATCTTGTTAGTTTCTGACAAGAGGGATAAAATGGGCCTTTCTGAGGAGGGGGTGTAATAGTATAGAAGGACCAAAAAGGAAAAGATAAAGGTAAAAGGTAAAGGGCTTTTGGATTTTGATTTTTGGTAAAAAAGTTTTATTTTTTATTGTTTATTTTTATGAGTGATGTTTTGGAGCTAGCGTGAGAAAAATGAATTAAGATTTGGTAGACAAGAACATCTAACACGACAAGATGTTTTCTACAGTGCATGTATGTATGTATAAATTATAATGTATGTATTAACATGCACTGTTGCATTCTTTTGTTTGTTTGTGTAAATTGTGTTTCTGCTCTGTTGTGACAATTCGGGTGCGAATTTCACGTGTAAATCAATTGTTTGTTTGTGATTGTGCATTTGCCTAAGTAATTTGATCTTAAAGTGACAAAACAGTTGTTATATATTTCTCATGTCTTCACGGATAAGCATTTCATTTGAATGATCGAGTATTATCTGTATTCGTATAAAAAATCATCACGGGTAAAATCCGTACTTGCGTGTAAACTCGTTTTCGGGTAAAATCCGTTCTTGCGTGTAAACTCGTTATATGTAAAAATACATATTTAGTAAAATTATCGAAATTTCGAGATGTTTCAAATCTAAAAAATTTCGGATATGGATAAATTAAGAAAAATCAAGGATATAAATTGATATTTTTCAATTTAGATAACAAAGGAATACGAGTACAAGTACGGATACAGATACCCGCGGGATGGATACCACTACCCCTTACTCGTAACTACCCATCCAATAGGTATATTCGAATATTATCCATTCCATTCGGATTGGATACCCATGGATACGGATTTTAACTGTCCCGTTGACATCCCTAGAAACGAGGAGGGGGAGGTTATATTATTTGCGTAAATAATATTTGTCTTCCTTCTTTTATTTATATCAAATGCTTGCCATTTTCTCCCAATCCTTAGATCAAATTCCGATTGCGCCACTACCAGCAAGTCCAGCTTGACATTTTTTAGAGACTTAGACAAAAAACTAACCGAACTAATTAAATAATAATATTATATTAATTTAAACATAAAAATTTCTCAAATACGGTCATTTCTTGAGACCATTATTTATACTACATACATATTAAAAAAAAATAATTGAGGTCTAATTTTATGGCAAGACTTTTGACATGTGCCATTTTTGTATCGTGACCCAACCGGACTTGACTGACAGCGTGTGATAAGAAAAGAATAAAACCTGACTCAACTATTTTTAAGATTTTGGACCCGGATCCAATTAATAAATAAGAATTTATTCCCGCATTTGCGGGGAATAGTTTCCCGACGCATTCCCCGCAAAAAATTAAATTAAGTGTCATTTTAAAACCAATTCAACAATATTGTAGTAAAATACATCTCCATTGATTTAAACCCAAATAGTTGAAACGAGTGTTGTAGTAAAATTGACGAACAACAAGATACTAGAAAAAAAAATATATAATGAACACTGCTGCGTTTGGGAGGAGAATAAGATGGGAATAATTTTTTTGAGGATTAACGAGTTATTCTCCTTTATTCCTCTATATTAAAAAGAAAAATTTTCAAAAAAAATCCTATCTTTTTTGGATATTCTAAAAAACTCCTATCTTTTTGGAAACTCTAAAAACCCCTTCTACCAAATTTTAATTTTCAATTGCCTTTCCTAGAGGGGTTAAAACTAACCATGGAAGATATTAAATTGTTGTTTGACCAGAATACCCTTCTATTTACAAATCTAGTAATTAAAAAAATTTGTTAATTTTATTATATGTTATGATCATGTAATTTTAACATTTCGTACATTATATATATATTTGACTTTTATATTTTTTTTAATGAAAAACTAACATAAAATAATAAGATGAACAACAATATTAAAATGACACTTTGCAAATATTTAAAAAATAAAAATATCATGAAACTATTAGAAAAATACATAAAACGGAGAATGAAAATAAAAAACTAGATGTTTAAACAAATATTTTTCTATCAATATATTTTCAATGTGTTTTTTTTTTGCTGTTTATTTTATTAATATCTGATGTTAGTTATAATAAATGAAAAATTAAAATTATATAAACACACCATGTAATAATTTTATTGTTTTGAAATCACTACATGTTAAAAATATATTTATGAATTTTCTAAAAATTAATAAAAAGTAACAAATTTTTTTAGTAATTACTACATATGAAAATAGAAGAATATTTTGGTCAATTTATTTTTTAACATCATCCATGATTTGTTTTAATCCCTATTGGGGGTATACGAAAATAAAAGTTTGGTAAAGGGGGGTTTTTGCAGTTTCCAAAATGATATGGTGTTTTTACAATATTAAAATAAATTAGGGGTTTTTTTGGAAATTTCTTTATTAAAAATTGATTGGTATGATGTTAGGGGTAAGCCCGTCAGATTTTAGATTGGAATGATTTTAAAAAAAAAATTGAAATGTCCAAAGTATCCTTTTGATTTAATATGTTGAAGTGGAAAGTATTAAGTACAACTTAAATTATATTATATATGCTAAAATAAAATAAAATTATATTAACATTATAACTGTAATTAATAAAATACAAGCTAGTCTAAAGTTAATACAAATTAACTATTTCATATATCAGATTGAAACACTATGCAATTATTCAATAATATATCACTTTAATTAATTAGTTAGTGTAATATAACATTTTAAACAAATTCAATGGATTAAATAAATAGCATCATGTTTAACCTGGGTCAATGTGAATGAAAGATTTCATTCAGAAAACGCTAGCAAATTGAGAGAAATGAAAAAAAAATGTCCGACAAAATAACCCTCTAGCATGTCATCCAAATCGACTAAAATTGATTGATAAAAAAGATGAGCAAATTAAGGTTTATGCAAGAAATAATGACTAATTCACATATTGAGAGAAATTTCGTCATTGGAGCCGAATAGTTGTTCTTGTCAAGGATGATTTTATTAAAATTTTCACCGACAATTGCGATTTTACATGAAAGAGAAAAAACAGAGATGATGCTTATATAATTTATTTGTGAATAACATAATCATATTATATGAAAGAAAAAAAACAGAGATGGGGCTTGGAAAAAGAAATAACAAAAAAATCAAGCTAAGAGGATTAAAGTGTGTTATTCCTCTCTTATCATGTTGCCAAACAAGGGCTAGTTTTTGGATGATGGGTTAGTTGGGGATATTTTTTGTCAAACAAACATGTAAATATTCGGGATAAAAGAAATAAAAATAAAAATTGAGAAATAAATTTATCACACCAGAAAGTGGTGATAACTTTATTTTGATTGTATCCATTTTTCCCGACATATAGCCTTGTGAAATGCTCAATTTGTAAAGAATAACTAACAACTTTTGTAATTTGCAAATCTAGCTCTTTCGTCAGACAACCTGACGAAAAAGATTAGACTTTCGCCAGAGGACCTGTCGAAAGAACTTGTGCATGAATTTTCGTTGTTAAGAGGGGTCTAAATACAATCAGTACGTAAAAAAAAATGAGAAATTCTAGATTTGTGTCTAAATACAATCAATACAATCAATACGTATGTCGTTTTTTATTATTGAGAGGGTAAATACGATATTTTTATTTTTAAAGGAATAAAGATGATATTTTGGATTTTTAAAAAGATAAACATGTAAATGACAAAATAATAATTTTAAGGGAAATTTTGATATGCATAAGTTTGAAATTACCTAAAATAGACAACGAAGTTTCAAAATTTGAATTATAACACTGTCGACATTTCAAAAGTCGAGCGATTCAAAATGACCAACTTTTCAAAAGTCTCGGACGCTTCGTTAATTACCCCAAACATCTAAACCCTGACCAGATTCTTATTAAAAACCTTAATATGCGCTCGACCTTTCAAAGGTCGAACGTTTTGAGTGTATTAATTTCACTCCCCAATGTCACCCCCCAACAGTTAACATTTATGCCCTTCTTTGAGTTAATATATTTTTCCCAAAAAATTTCCCAAATATTCTCTATGTTCATATATTTAACTAAGTTAATATATTTAATATATTTAATTAACATGATAACTAGTACATGTTAGCTGTTAATATAATACGTAATTAACATTAGTTCGAATTCATAAATTTGAATCAATATTTATGAATTTTTAATGATATGTTCTAATTATTACGTTAAAAAAATGTAATGGTACAAATATGGAGAATACGACGGGTACAATTTGGAGTTAAATAAAATTTTATACTTTTTTGTGTTGGGAATTATCCCGACCCCGGGCCCGCGCAGCGGATATGAAGGCTCGGTCCGGTTCCCATAATCCAAGATCATGCTTCGATATCGAGGGTACAATGCAAAGTAGGATAGACGATTACTAGCGTGAAATTGATCACGCACGACGGGTTGATCGCTCTTATCCTTCTATTCTTTCGGTGTCGCGTTGGTGACTAGCCCGTACGTCCCATACCGCACGTCTCCCACCGTTTCGACACGCCTCGGTTTGTCTTTGTGCGTTCCATGCCCGCATGCTTCCACAGCACGTTACTCGTTTACTTCTCCGGTTTGATCACAACGAAGAGCCACATGTGTCGCTCCTCTACCCGTATCCACCGTGAGTCGTAACACCTCGGTCGCGGATGCACCTGCCTAGACGATGCACCGGCGAACTTGCATGATTGCGTTTTGATTCTCTAGACGGAGAAAATTCTTTTCTCCTCTTTTCTCTTTCTCTCAATCTCTTCGCACTCTTTCATCAAGTGATTAGAGTCTCTTAATTTCTGGATTAATTATGGATTAACTCCATTAATTTCCTGGTTAAAACTTATTAGAGAGAGAGAGAAATATGCTATTTATACTCTATAGGATAAGGATGGGTCAAAAGCTATGTATATCTTCTATACACCTTTTCAAACAGAAAACTGCATACATCCTTTCAGTAATCTGTCATAACGAAAATATTAAATCGTTCCAACCGACTTTGAACATTTACGAAAGTTGTAGATAATCTTATTATCTTTCCAACCCAATTTGGCCCAGCCCAATTGGAGTTCGGACCCGAAAGTTACGGCCGTTTTACTGACTGTATGTCAAACTGTCGCACCCTTTCGGTATTCCATTAGAACGACACTGATACTTCGCTCAAATGAACTATATTACAACATGAAAGTTCTAGATAATCTCAACATCTAACTAACCCAATTTGAACCATTCAAATCGGAGTTTTCTACTGAAAGTTATACCAGTTTTACTAATCTGTTTCGTATGCCCACGAACGTGTACGTTCGTTTGTCCTACGTACCATTTTAGCATTGATCCAAAACTGTATTTCCTTCATTTTGAACACAGTAGAGTTGATATTAAAAAAAAAATTAATTGACTCCAAAATGTACCTGCCGAATTCTTCATTATTGAACTATTACATTTAATTAACGTGATAATTTAAATATATAATTAAATATTCATTAAAATTTATCCAAATTTATGGATTCGAATAAATATTAATTATGTATTAAGTTAATTACTAACATGTATTAGTTCTCATTTTAATTAAATATACTAATTAGAACATATAGCTATTAACTTAATATATATATATATATATATATATATATATATATATATATATATATATATATATATATATATATATATATATATATATAATTAAAATGATAACTAGTACATGTTAGCTATTAATTTAATACACAATTAATATTTATTCGAATTCATAAATTTGAGTAAATTTTAATGAATATTTAATTATATATTTTAATTATCACGTTAATTAAAAGTAATAGTTCAATAATGAAGAATTCGGCAGGTACATTTTGGAGTCAATTAACTTTTTTTTTTTAATTTCAACTCTACTGTTTGAACACGTGAAAAAAAAGTATAAAATTTTATTTAACTCCAAATTGTACCCTCCATATTTGTACCATTGTATTTTTTTTAACGTGATAATTAGAACATATCATTAAAAATTCATAAATATTGATTCAAATTTATGAATTCGAACTAATGTTAATTACGTATTATATTAACAACTAACATGTACTAGTTATCATGTTAATTAAATATATTAACTTAGTTAAATATATGAACATAGAGAATGTTGGGGAAAAAATTTGGGGAAACATATATTAACTCAAATAAGGACATAAATGTTAACTGTTGGGGATGACATTGGGGATTGAAATTAATACCCTCAAAACGTTCGACCTTTGAAAGGTCGAGCGCATATTAAGGCTTTTAATAATGATCTGATCAGGATTTAGATGTTTGGGGTAATTAACGAAACGTCCGACTTTTGAAAAGTCGGTCACTTTGAATCGCTCGATTTTTGAAATGTCGACAGTGTTATAACTTAAATTTTGAAACTTCGTTGTCTATTTTAGGTAATTCCAAACTTATTTGGTCTGCATATCAAAATTTCCCTAATTTTAAATGTGGACCGTTAAGTTTAGCGGAAAAATAGATGTTTTTAATTTTTGTGTAAATATGGCATGTTATATTTATGAAAGAATAAGTATGATATTTTAATTTTAAGAAGGATAAATATTTAATTTTAAGTAAAAAAAAAGGTTAATATGTAAACCCCCTTAAGTTTATCACAATACAATGAAAAATATAATATAGTCACAGACAATCTGAAAGTATAACACACATCAACTATAGACTTATAGTCAATATTAATCTTTTCAACTATTTTAAATCAACCCTATTACTTTTGTAATGTACCGAGCATCGTACCGCCTAAAAATATTATTTAGTGTCGAAGCAGCAGTCAACTTTCCCTTTTGCACAGTGCAATCTCGTAGGGCAGTTACTACCCTCTTCCTCTAGGCCGGTCTTTTTCGTTTTCTTAAGTTTATTTTGCACTTCAATTTCAAATACTCGTACATCTATCAAATCAAATGATTCAAATCACCCCGCAAGATTTATATTTTTCGTTTTCTTGGTCTATTTTGCACTTCAATTTCAAAAATTAGCACATTTATCAAATCAAATGATTCAAATCACCCCGTAAGATTTATATTTTTTGTTTTCTTTGTGTATTTTGCACTTCAATTTCAAAATTTAACACATCTATCAAATCAAATGATTCAAATCACCCCGTAAGTTTTATATTTTTCGTTTTCTTTATCTATTTTGCACTTCAATTTAAAAAATTAGCACATCTATCAAATCAAATGATTCAAATCACCCCGTAAGATTTATATTTTTCGTTTTCTGTCTATTTTGCACTTCAATTTCAAAAATTAGCACATCTATCAAATCACCCCGTAAGATTTATATTTTTCGTTTTCTTTGTCTATTTTGCACTTCAATTTCAAAAATTAGCACATCTATCAAATCAAATGATTCAAATCACCCCTTAAGATTTATATTTTTCGTTTTCTTTGTCTATTTTGCACTTCAATTTAAAAAATTAGCACATCTATCAAATCAAATGATTCAAATCACCCCGTAAGATTTATATTTTTCGTTTTCTTTGTCTATTTTGCACTTCAATTTCAAAAATTAGCACATCTATCAAATCAAATGATTCAAACCACCCCGTAAGATTTATATTTTTCGTTTTCTTTGTCTATTTTGCACTTCAATTTCAAAAATTAGCACATCTATCAAATCAAATGATTCAAATCATCCCGTAAGATTTATATTTTTCGTTTTCTTTGTCTATTTTGCACTTCAATTTCAAAAATTAGCACATCTATCAAATCAAATGATTCAAATCACCCCGTAAGATTTATATTTTTCGTTTTCTTTGTCTATTTTGCACTTCAATTTCAAAAATTAGCACATCTATCAAATCAAATGATTCAAATCACCCCGTAAGATTTATATTTTTCGTTTTCTTTGTCTATTTTGCACTTAAATTTCAAAAATTAGCACATCTATCAAATCAAATGATTCAAATCACCCCGTAAGATTTATATTTTTCGTTTTCTTTGTCTATTTTGTACTTCAATTTAAAAAATTAGCACATCTATCAAATCAAATGATTCAAATCACCCCGTAAGATTTATATTCAATGTTACGCGGATATTTCAAAAATACAGAAGTATTCCGATGATACGGATACGATACGGCTCAGATACATATCGGATACGCCGCGTGACGTATCCGATTATTTTAATATTTTTTTTTCCGGATACGACAGGATACATCAGAATACGACTGTGATATTTCCATGATACGGCTGAGATACTATATTTATAATACTTCCGCCCATTATATATTTTGGTCCATAATATTTTTAAATAAATTATATACGATACTTCTAGGATAATTCTAGAATAAATTTAGGATATTTTTATTATATTTGTATTGTTATATTGATTTTATTTGTTGTCATGATATTTAATTTAAAATTATTATTAATTTATTATTTAATTTATTAATTATATATAATATAAATATATTAAAACAATAATTGTATAGTCGTATCCGTATATGTGATTTTTAAAAAATTATCGTATTGCCGTATCCGTATCGTATTGGATACGATACCCTTATTCGTATCCGTGCAACATAATTTATATTCTAAAATGTAAATAAATCATAGTTTACTAAACAGTGGGACAGTATGTCTATATGCGGTGGGACGAGAAAGCCAAATGGTGGGTTACCTAGTTGGTATCAACCAATTATTATGTTTCTCATTACACATACATTATTAGTTATATTAAGAGTGGTAATATGATGACCTATAGACCAAAATAAATCAATATGTGGTATCAACCAATTATTATGTTTCTGATTGAACATACATTATTAGATATATTAAAAGTGGTAATATGATGAGATAGACCAAAATAAATCAATATGCAGTATCAATTAATTATGAGAACATATGTTTAGCCCCATAAAAATAGATTGAAAGCAATGTTCTAAAAATCGGTCTAGGCGGCGCCTAGGCGCTAGGCGTTGGGAAAACGCCCACGTTTAGCCTAGGCGTTCCTGTCTAGGCGGAATTCCGCCTAGGCCCGCCTAAATAGCGTCTAGGCCCGCATAATTCCGTCTAGGTCCGTCCAGGCCAATTTTTTTTTTTTTTTTTTTTTTAATTTTTTTTTTATAAGACCCACAACTCATTTCCTTTCTTATTTTTATTTTTAGTAATTTTATTTTGTGATTTATTTGAATTTGTATTAATGGTATTTTGTAGATTTCATGTTATAATTTGTTTGGACGTTGTTTTAAATAAATTAATATGTAGATTTCATGTTATGATTTGTTTGGACGTTGTTTTAAATAAATCAATATATATTATTTTTAGTATAAAAAATTATAGCACAAATTATAATATATAAAAATTAAAAAAATGACAAAAACTATGTAAAATTACAAATTCGCCTAGATCCGATTAATCCCCGATTAATCCCTCTAGGCGCTAGACGGTGCCCGTCCGCCCGACTAGCGCCTAACGATTTCTGTAACATTGATTGAAAGTACTCGACGATGTCAGCAAGATTATTGGATTAATGGTTAATCGAGCTAAATAATATATTTTAATGAAATGTTATTGGTACCGACAAGTTAACAGACATACAAATTAATAGGAAAATGAATTTTAATTATGATTGTGACGGGTACATATCAGTAGACAAACTCGTAACGATGTCATCGAGAATAAAAAAATCTAGCATCATACACATCTTTGATTCGTTTATTTGTTTTATCGCTAATTGACAACACATTAATCAACGTGAGAAATTTTAGATGAGATATTTATTAATGGCTTTAGGTTACCATTGTAATTTCAAGTTATATATATTAAGAAAAACTATATTTTTCTCTTTTAATATTTCCTTGATCTATTGATATGTTTTATTGATATATTGGAAATGAAAAATAAATAACACTAATAGTTAAATTATATTGGGTAGTAAATCATAATATACGACAAATCGTATTAATTAAGTGATAAATCACATCACTAGGAAATACTTTGGTTTTTTTTATTATATTTCATTTACACGTGATAAATTATATTAGATAGTAAATTATATTTCATTTACACGTAATGTAATTTCAACAGATATTATTTATTTGTCCAAAAAAAAATCCTGTCAAAATTCGTCATTGCGTGAACTGAACTAATTTATTGTTTACATACGAAAGTACCAATATAAATGAGACTTTTCTGTTACATAGAGTCGACTAATTGAGGTTTTTTTTTGTGGTAAATATTGAAAAATAGGAGGTTTAGACTTTTCTGTTACATAGAGTGGAAGTGGACTAATTGAGGATTTTTTTGGTGAATATTGAAAATAGGAGGTTTTTCTTAATTTACAAATAAGTTTGTTATGCGTACAAATTATCAAAATAAATGAAGGCTAGTTGATCTAATTTACTATTCTTGATTGAACCCTGTATAGTGTTCTTCAGTTTCTTGCATTCTAAACAAGAATCTCCTCTTCCAAAAGTAAGCAAAAGTAATTCATCTTTTTTTAATCCAAGTTTGTACATGATACCCTTACCAACTCCAAATTACCCCCCAATATTTCTTTAAATGTTTATTAGCAAATGTATAATTTTGTTACTATAGTTTTTGATGTATAATCATGGCCTGTGGGGCGAAATTAATAATGCCTCAAACAATAAACACATGCATGGCCGAAAGGGAAGCATTTGATTTTGGTTCTTTTTCTTTGTCATGTGTTAAGTGGGCAAATCTTTTTTCTGTCTCATCTCAAGGGCAAAATAGTTATTTTATGGAACTACTAATTTAAACACAAATTGCTCAGACTATCCTGCTAATATTAATTGCCATAAATGTTGGGAAATTTTATCATTCCTCCAGAACCATCACCGCATCCTTTATATTCCTAATTAACACACTTAATTAACTGGTAATTAACCAAAAATACTCGATTAACAATTAATTAATATTAATTATTAACTGTTAATTCACGTATATGTTAAATATATATTAATTAACTGTTAATTTGTTAATTGAGTATTTTTTTGTTAATTATCAGTTAATTAAGTGAGTTAATTAGGAATCTAGAGGATGTGGTAATGAGTTTTAGAATTTTTTATGTTGTGATTTGGTGATGATCCGTAGCGTTTTGGAATGAAAATATGGCATCGTTATTATGTTATGTACTATTAATAATAATATATCGTTATTATGTTCTGTAATGATAATATATCATCATTATTATTTTTTTATTTTTTTTATATATTTTGCTATTTGTACTATAACAATGATTTTGTGCGGCTGTTTAATTGATTGCATAATTAATATTAGTAATAATATATCGTTAATCTCTTAAAAATTAAATGATTTCTCCGGTCTAAGAAGAATTCCCAATTTACTTTCTGTATGTATGATTTTTATTTATTTATTGAGTTGTTTGTAATGTATACTTTTAAGTTTTTAACTATAATATTTTTTAAATATAAATATATTTTATTAAAAACAATTGGTATTTTTTGAATATTAATATATTTATATTAATTTTTCATATACCATATACTTTATTTAAATATTATATATATATTTTTGAATATTTATGTAAGAGGTTATATATTATGTCTTCACAATTAATGTTTTTCATCTTTAATGTTGTCAAATGACATCATAGTATTGATAATTAGTAATTAGTTAGTAATTCAATTAATACAAAATTAACATCAAATTTATATGTAAAAATGAATTAATTATTAATTAAAATGTTTTTTTGTGGAAGAAAAAAAAAATCCCTAATATTATAATGGAAAAATATATGGAGCCCCCATAACTCAATAAAACGTCATTGATGTGTTAATCGAGGATACTTAATTAGATTGATTAATCATTTTAATTGAATCAATTAAATTAAGTATTAATTTGAGGGTTAATCAATCAAATTAATCTCATTAAAACAGTCTCGATTGACGCATCAAAACAATGCATCAAGGATGTGTGGGGGCGCCATATCAAACCCCTATTATAATTTGTTACGTGTATTAGTGACATATGGTTCTTGACAGCAAATAAATCAATGATTTAAATACATAAAAGTAAAATTACAAAACAAAAAATAATATAATCAACGAACAGGACCAAAACTTTATCTTGTAAAAGGTGACATGGATATAAGTAAAAGCAAAACAAGGGAAACAAGCAACCTCTCTCTCTCTCTCTCTCTCTCGCATGCTAAACAAGGCATGCGCATTGATGGGATGCATAAATGTATTATGTTCGATGCAAAGAAATGCAATGCATTCATAGCATTAGCCATTAGGAATTATAATCACATTTTTTGTTGATATCATTTTGTAAAGGAGGAGGCAAAGCATGCAAACCATAATCAAAACCATTTTTGTTTTTGATCTTTTTTTTTTTGTGCCTATTATGGGCCAAGCTTTCATAAGAATGCCCTTAAAAATATTTTTATGTTTTGGGCTGATTTTATTTTTTTAAAGGCCTTTCGATTGTTAAAAGTTAAAACCCACAAATCATGTGGAGTCCCCGTATCTATCTGTGTATGGTGGGTGCAACCGGACGTGCCGGGTCGATTTCGGATTCGGACCATTTCGGTTCGCGAGTCATTCTGGTCGTCGGATTATTTGGACCGCAAGTCATATGGTTTGCGAGTGTTCGATTTCGGATTTTTTTGATTTTCGAGTTGTTCGGTTCCGGATTGTTTCAGTTTTTGTGTCGTTCGGCTCCGGATCGTTTCAGTCGGGTTGATCGGTTTCGGATCGTTTCCGAAAATTTAATTTTCGGGTCATTCGGTTTTTTGAAAATTTACTTTTTGAGTTAACCAGGTTTCTGAGCATTTAATTTTCGAATTATTCTGATATTGATTTGTTAAAATAATTATATAATTTTGGTGATTTGAATTTTGGCCATTCATAATTTATTGGGATAGTTGATTTGTACTACGCATTAAAATCCCCAAAAAATCTGATATTTTTTTTTAGTGTTTAAAATTATTTTTATCGTGATTATACAATCATGCTATTCGATACACTGTAGCAATAATAAATTATATTTTTATTTTTAGTAATATATCATTCGAATCATACGGATTTTCGAAAATTTGATCTTCGAGTCATTCGGTTTTCTGATCAATTCGGCCCCGGATCAGGTCGGGTTTGGGATCGTTCGAGTTTCGAATCGGGTTCGGATCATTCAGTTTCGGTTATATTTCGAATTTGAATCATTCAGTTTCGATTTGTTTCACGTTCGTGTCATTCGGTTTCGGTTCGATTTCAGTTTAAATAGTTTACTTCTCAATATTTTCCGGTTGATTGGATTTGAATGGTTATCTTTTGCCAGCTCTATCTTTATCTGAGTGCATCATTCATGCATGCCACTCATTTATAAATGCCAAATAGTATTTGGACTATAGTTTATGTGCTACAGTAGGTTCTAGTGAGCTTTTTCTTGAATGGTGTATCTTCGTCTAAATACTTGTGTGGTGGTAATAGCATAGTTACAAACTGGACCACACTACTTACTTATGTGGTTCTTATTAAATGAAAAAAGATGCTATAGTGTGTTTCCAACAATCATTTTGGTTACTAGAATTTTATATAAATTTTTGCATGTTATATATTGTTGAGAAATTTCAAGTAACCATATAAAAGTAGGATAATTATGTCATCTCCCCTCATTTTCCAACCACATTCTCTATATCACTAAATAATCATTAATTGATGATTAATTAACACGATCATTAACAAAAAAAACATTCGATTAACAATTAATTGATATTAATTAAGAATTATTAATATATATGAATTTTAATTATATATGAATTAATTGTTAATGGAGTGTCACTTGGTTAATTATCATGCTGATTAACCATTAATTAGGGATATAAAAGATGTTGTGAGAAAATTGGGAGGTACAGTATATAGCCTCATAAAAGTATATACATTATATATGTTTAATAATTATTAATTATCTAAACAACGATACTATAACGCGTAATAACGAAAATGACAACTAAAATGCAACACCACAATCAATTAAATAAGGGAAAATATAGCATTCCCCCGATCTCACTTAACATTCTTGATGCGTCAATCGAGAATATTTAAATGAATTGATTATACCTTAAATTAATGATTCAATTAAGGGATCTAATCAATCCATTTAAATATTCCCGATTGACGCATCTATGATGTTTAAGTGAGATTGGGAGGCACCATATCAAACCCCATTAAACAACGACGTTATAACACATAGTAGCATAAGTTGCATGTAAATTACAATCAAAACGCGCATAAGTTACATGTAAATTACAGTCAAAACGTTACAGATCGCTATATCGCAACATAAACATTGACATTTATTTACACATACATAAATATGTATATTTACACATAGAACAGTTATATAAACTTTGAGGATAAGTAACTACTACAAAAAAGTACTTTACAGAAGAAGTATTAGAAGGAGCACATCAAAATCGCAAAATTGATTCTCTTTTTCATATTATATAATGCGACTAAAATCAGGGTTGACGAGTAACATCACCCCATTACAATAAAAACTAAAAAGATGATTAAAATAAGAATTCTACTATACAATTCGGGACTACCTAAACTAAGATTCATAAAAAGAAGTAATAAAATGGAATATTCAAGGGACAAAAAGAATATTATGATTTCGGTCCTATCGTTGCTTTGGCATAAGCAACGGGTAAAGATAATAATTTCTTCGCCTTACTAACATATGCTCTCTTTGTGAAATTATTGTAATCATTTGCTTCTATCGCGTCTAATATTTGTCGATACAACAATGACGATGCCAAAACCTAAAAATTCATAATGAAAGAGTTATTATTATCTTGTTATTTTATTTGTATTTATAAATAAATATATTTACCGGCCATCTACTAGCAGGATTCAGTTCGTAAATTCCTCTTTCGGCCACGTCATAGAACATTCTAGCACGTTTAATTTGACCCTTCATGAAATTGCGCCACTTGTCTGTTACTTTTCCTTTAAATATATCATCTTCACTTAACCCCGCTAATGCTAACTCGTCTAGTGGCAAATATATTCTCCCTCTCCTCGCACTATAATTCAATAAAGTTACAAAATTAAGTTACATTTTTATATTATATTAATATAAAATATTTTGACGAAAATAACATACTCTTCTCCAACATCTCTAAGAATATTAGTTAGTTGATTAGCAATGCCCAAAGCTAAAGCCGCGTTATATACACTTTCGGAGGAAGCCTTTGAATTTTGCGAAATGCCCATGACCGGTACGCTCATGAGTCCAACCGTACCGGCCACATAATAGCAATATAAATACAACTCGTCGAAATTTCTATATCGCGATTTCTTCAAATCCATCCTCATCCCCTCAATCATATCCTTGAACGGCTACACAAAGAAAATAATATTTTACTATAAGTTAAATTTGAAATAATTTATATAATTAATAAGGGTTTACCTGAATATCGACGGGGAAATTAGAAATTGTATCAGAGAGAGCCGCGTCGTACATGTCGTATGGACGACCGTTAAATAAATCGTCGAGTCTTTTTTCCCATCTATCGAGTGCAGTTGGAGTTATGTATGACGAGTTGGGCCCGTCTACCAGTTCATCTGTTCTTCTACACCAAACTATTTTAAAAAAATAATAAATTAATCATTAAACTAGAAATTCTAATTTGATTTGGGAAAATATTAAAAGTGTTGGGGTGGTTACCGTAAATTGCCCAAATTGCTCTTCGTCTCTCTGCAGTCATAAGCAAAGTACCTGAAATTATAAAAAAGAGTACATGAATTAGAGAGAGAACATTTGGTAAATGCAATTTAGTACTAAAACAAGTTCTAATTGCAAAAATAAAGAAAAGAAACGGAATTTACCTAAATAAAAAGTCTTAGCATACTCTTCACAAACCTCGCCACATCTATCATAAGCTTTGCTCAACAAATCCCAATTCATTGGTACCGAATCATCGAATACGAGAGGCTTAATTTTCTGTTTCTTAGTCAAAGCTGCTTGCTTTAACACCACTTCATACACCATTTCTTCGTAAGACCTCGGCCCAGCCGTAGCAACCAAACTTGCCGAAATTGAGACCGAGACTGAGAAACCATTACTGTTCGTTCGTCTTCTTGTTCTTCTTCCGCATGAAGTACTACTTATCGTGGCTAGAGACTTGGTGTGAACAGGAGAAGAAACCATCCAGAGAAGGGAGCCAGACATGAATAATGGCAAAAAGCTCGAAACTTTCGAGGCGAAACGAGAACTCAAGAGAGACCAAGTGGAGAAATTGCTCGAGAGATTTGCCTCTTTACTTTTATGGTTCCGATTTCCGATATTTGGGGGGTGAATTTTGATTTTTTATAAGGAAAGGGGGGAGGGAGGGAGCGCCGCTCTGTTATGGTTTTTAGTTCTAAACTATTCTTCCTATTTTTTATAGCCGTTGTTTGGCGGAGCCTTACGTGGACTCTGCCAAGCCTTTAGTATCAGTAATAGTCAAGTGATTTTATTCACAATGGTCTTCAAATTTTGAGTTAATTTTAATTTTGGGTTTTTCTCTTTTGAAGGACCAAAACGAAATGAAAGTAAAAAAACTAGAAGAGCATCGTGATTACTGAAGATTTTGAGATCATTTGAGGATTATTGACCATGATTAACTAATGATAACTTGATAATTAAGTTAGTACTAAGCTGACATAATCTAATGTTTAATTTGATTTGGGGCGGCTGTTTGTAATATTCTCAAGCATATGGCAATATGCAATTAACAATTTTAATCACATGCTTTTGTTTTGACCTCCCATCTTAATATAAACCACTTCAGTTGTTTTTTAAATGAAATAAAGTTTGTTTAAACAAATATTTAATCATCACAAATCGATTTCGGGCGAGTTAAAAAAATTGGATTATTTTATTGGTCATGAGTCATATAAACTTCATGTTCCAGATCTAGTTTTTATTTGCCAGATGCTAAAAAAATGGGTGATTTTATGATATAATTTTTAAATTCTATTGAGTGTGAGACACAAAAGAAATTGTGAATTTAATCCACACTGACATAAATGGATGGAGGACATATTAAAAAAGAGCAGTGATGTACATCCCCCACCACTCTTGATGACGTGTCACCACTAAAAATTAACACACAAGTATATGACTTAACACCTTAATTTGATGTTAAATTATAACATAATATAAATAACACGCAAAATTTGATGTTAACTCATGTATTTGTGTTAATTTTTACGGTGTTAATCCATAGCCACGTCATCAAGACTCGTGGGGGATGTGTAGTGGGGGAGGTACAACATTCTCCATTAAAAAAATTCATTTATTTTAAAAAAAAAAATCGAACCGAATTAGATTTAAACCGAATCGAACCGAATTAAATTTCGAATCAATTTAAAGTCGAACCAAATAAAACGAACTTTTATTCGGAACCAGATAAGAAACATTATAATCTTAAAATTGAAATATATCCTTAATAAAAATTTATATTTTATTTAACAAAAATATATAAACAAATTATATAAAACAAATTATATTATTCGTAATATAATAATACCAAATTTTAATGTTGTAAAATTAATATGCTAAAAAACATAAAAAATATGATGTTATATCGATCGCTTCGGTTTAACCTGTTTTGAAAACACTAAAACCGAACGACATTAATTTTTTAACCGAAACGAACAAAATAAACCGAAAAACCCAAATGATTAATCGACTGATTCAATTAGATTCCGAAATAAATCGAACCATTTGCACACCCCTACACGATGTATTTGGAGCAACAACAAAAAATGAAACGACTTTCAATAAAAAGTAAGGATACAATTAGTACTTCAACAAATTACAAAATATTGTATGTTATAAATATGAATGTATTAGTTATATTTAATATGTTATGTGTATATGTATGAATATGAAAGTATGATAAAAAAAAAGTATGATAAAAAATTGGCATAATAATGGTTGTTGGTACTTATAATAAAATATATCATTTTGAAAAAGATATTGAAATATCAATTAGTAGAACACATAATAAATGTATAATCTTTGAAAAGTTTCGGGTACCTAATAACACTGAAATTGTTGAAAATAATGAGATCTCAAAATTACGTGTCTACGTGAAAAAAATGAAACCAAAATAAAGTATAGTTATTAAATTTTTTGCATATGAACTTATAATTGATGATAAGTAAAAACGAGGATCTATAATTAAATCAATCGACGAATGTCGACAAATTTTTTGGACATAATAAAAATTGACATAAGAAAGTGAAGTTGATGCACCTAAAGTTCGAAAAACAATTTATAATGGTGATGAAATTTTATTTATATGTAAAATTAGTTTGATTAAAATATTCATGAAAATCCCTCGAGAATTTAGAATGTCATGAAGATATTATTTAAACTAGAAGTGTTTTTATTGTTAAATTACATATATCTTTGTACGAGTGGAAGTAATATAATCATATATTATATAAACGTTTTAGTATTTATTGAAATGAAGATCGTTTTCATATATCCATGATCAAAATTGATAGATGTGTATTTATCGCAAATATAATCATATATGATTATTATAATTCTTGAAGAGCTCCAAATGACAAATTAATTCGAGATGAAAGATATTGGATGTTAAATATTTTGTCACGGATTACAAATATTTTAAATATTTATCACTAAAAGTTATGTTTTTTGAAACATCTAGTGCAAAAGATTAAACTTCGTAGTCTTTGAAATATTTGTATCTATGAAGAGAATAAATGATATGCAATGTAATTTTTTTGTTCTTGATCATGATTTTGTCCCACTGAGTTATCTTGACAAGATTTTTAATGAAACATATTATGTTACATATGAAATATAATGATATTATATATTTTTTTCTTCACTAGAGTTTTTTTCCATTCGATTTTACTTAGTAAGGTTTAACGAGGCAAATTTTTATGCGTACAAAATTAATACAATCAAGGGAGAGTGTTAAAAAAACGAGTAAATGGAGAAGCCTCGGTGATCCTCCATCCATTGATGCCAATGAGACTTGCATCCACAACATATTACAACATATGATTTTTTGTTTCTCACACTCAACCAACTGGTTTATGGACCCATTCACAAATGAGAGTTTTATAAATATGAATGTATTAGTTATAACCTAATATGTTATGTGTATAACTATGTATGTTTATGAAATGTTGGATAATCATGGACATATATCAAAATGCAAATGTGCACATTGAAACTTCATATTATAACATTCACATTAAATCATATGATGTCATGTTCTCTATATAAGTATATTTTATGTTAATCATTTGTACACAAAACAATTCAATTTAGAATAAAGATTTCTCTCTTTATATTTCTTGTGTTATTCCTTCCATTTATAATACAACCATGTGATTTTAACTTTCCCAGTTTCACGTTATGATTTGTTAAGAGTTTTGATAATTATAGGGTAGCCCTATTTTCAAAAGAATTCTAACGAATGACTATTTTTTTTTATTTATAATGTTTGCTATTTAGTGCTCTTATTTATTATTATTATTATTTCCACTAAGTTGTGCAAGAGAATCTTCATGTATAAAAAATCACAATATCTACAATTGCTAACAATCATAATATTTAAAAACAAACTTATACAATTTTTGTTGAATCAATATATTAGAAATAATATTTTTTTTAAATTTTAAATTGGATATCCTTGTTTAGCAAAAAAAAAAAAATTTAAAACATAAAGATATAATACCATTCTTTGAGCATATTTTGTTTTATTTTATGCTATAATATTCATTATCACGATACAAGAGTAACTTTATTTATTTTTTGTTTTTATGTTTTTTATATTTTATTTTTTATATAGGAATGATAATATTGTTTATGTACAAATTAATAAATAAAAATCATTATAAATGAGACTAAAATTGTTGTTTGTTTAATTTTATATTAAATCGCTCTTAATTAACTATGTTAGCTCTTGCAATATTCTCACTCCAATTATAACTAACTAGGAGAATACTCACGCTACGCGGCGAGCATGTAAATTATGTTTTTTCATTGTAATACAATTATATATTTGTATGATTAATATTAGAATAAGATATAATATAAATTTGAATTCATTTATTTATGATTATGCATATGTTTTACAATTATTTTACGTTATGATAACAAAAAATTCCAGTTTTTTAATCAAATAATAATACTTATATTAATGTCACTATATAATAATATATTAGAATAAGATATAATATAAATTTACGAAAAACGTAACAACAAATATTATATCATTGTTCACAATAATTCATACAATATCAAATATTAAAATAATGAATCATACAACATATGTAGTAACACATTATTAATTACATGCATATAGTAATATTTTTTATTGATTCAAATGCAATGAAAAATATAAAATAATATAAAACTTAATAGTGGAATTAATTTAATAAATGATATCAAAATTTAATTTATAATAAACATAAATACAATTATTTTATTTCATATGAATTTTTTATTCTACATTTTGTAAAATAGCAATACAATTTGATAGGTGTTTATAACTTTAAAAAGTTATTTAGAGGGATAATTTTTTTTTTTAATTCTATTACGTTTTCAAAAAAAATGTTTGCTTAAAAACACAAATATAATCTACTTAGTATTATATGAGATTTTTATTGTTTTTTTAAAAATAAATAATAATACTTAAAAAAATTATTATACAAATAAAATTCTTAACAATATATTATGTAAATATGTATTTTTTTGCATTGTATTTTCTTACATAATATCTTTACAAATTGAAATTATGAAAAGGTATGTATGAATTATACTAATATGGATGTCAAAATAAATAGAAAAAATGAATATATTTGATGGGTTTATAAATTAAATTTCCAAAATAATACTAATATATGTTGTATTTTTTATAATATTAAATATTAAATTATTAGCATTTCATATATGAAATTTTCATATTTCGTTGCATTCACATTTTATCATGTAATCTTGTTTGATTAAAAACACAAATATAATCTACTTAATATTATATGAGATTCTTATTGCTATAAATTTTTTTAAAATAAATAATAATACTTAAAAATTCTATTATGCAAATAAAATTCTTAAAAATATATTATGTAAATATGCATTTTTTTGCATTGTATTTTCTTACATAATATCTTTACAAATTGAAATTATGAAAAAGGTATGTATGAACTATGCTAATATGGATGTCAAAATAAAGAGAAAAATAAAATGAATATATTTGATGGGTTTATAAAATCAAATTTCCAAAATAATACTAATATATGTTGTATTTTTTTTATAACATTACATATTAAATTATTAGAATTTCATATATAAACTTTTCGTATTCCATTGCATTCACATTTGATCATGTAATCTTATGTGAAATGTTAAACAATTGATTAGACTTGATATAATATGATTCTAACCAATAATAATATGCCACATCATTAATGTAGGATGATGTGGATTTCTAAGAATGCTTAAAACATAGTGTAAATTAGTACAAGCAATTAAAAAACATTCAACCAACAATACCAATCAATGCTGTAAAAGACGTAAAACAATGCGGAACGGTGGGTAACCGTTTTAGTGTTTTACCGATAAAACACGGTGGTAAAACGGTTAAAATTGATCAATAAAAACAATAATAATTTATAACAATTATTATAATTAAAATTCAAAGATAAAACAGGAAATATAATAATTCAATTTTTAAAATTCAAATATAACATAAACAAATGTTCAAAATCAATTCAAATATAACATAATTCAATTTTCTATAATTTATAACAATTAAAATTAAAATTGATCAATGAACATTGTATTAAAAATCAATTCTAATATTGAATTAAAATTGAATTGCAATCTGACCTTATCCTAATTTTTAAATAAATTCAGTCCTAATTCACCAAATACAACCAAATTCATACCTATTCAGCCCCGATCAGCTCTAATCAGACCTAATTTAGTCCTTATCATACATAATTCAGCCCTAATCAGCCCCTAATTTTCAGGCCCAATAAATCTTACGTAAAAAATCGGGTAAAAACGTTGTAAAAACGGTTTTCAAGTTAATAAACAGTTGAAAAACGATTGATCATTTTTCCGCATCAGTTTGCAATCGCTTCTCGTATTTTTGATCTATTTTCAACCTTTTTAGCCCCTTTTTTTTTTGTACCACACTCATACCATACATTTGATTTGAATCGAAAGCTAAAAAATAATGGCTAAGATTGTATTGGGATAAAATGTCTAGAACTACCCAAACGGCCAAATGTGGTTTGTATTCGAAACAAGGAAACCAACAAAATATAAAGTACTTGTAACATAGACCACACAAAACCGGTACAACTGGCGAAAAGTGTTGCAAAAAAGTGCCATCCAACTATTGGTTGATGAATCTCGTAGTGATGATAGAACTTTTTTGTGCCACTTATTCACATTGTTGGTTTGTGTACTATTAACTATTAAGGGACATTTTTCACATATACCCTCAAAACCCAAATATCATATATATATTCCCTGAACAAAATGTAGGGAACTTCTCTTTATGTCCCTAACCTTTTCCTTATTTGCATCCAAATATCCTAAAAATATCTATTTATGTGTCAATTTTAGAGCCTTTTGTTATGCTTTTTCATGGAGAGTGATGCTTTTCTTTTGCTTTTCCATCTTGATGAACATTTTTTTCTTGAGTTTTTTTCTTTCATACACTAACTTTTTCTTCTTCTTTTATGATTAATTTCATCTTGACCATTGATTAACATGAGGGTAATTTTGGAAAGTTTCTTCAACCGGTAATCTTTTTTCCTATTGGTGATATTAGGAATTCGGATTTCGCATGGCCAATTAATTTCGTGTATTATTTGATTAATTAATTATACATGCAAATTTTCATGTGTATTGGTATTGAACACAATATATGAAATACATACTAATATTATATAATTTTAACATTCAATTATTTGTTTCATAAAAAAATAACATCAAATAATAATAAATAAACAATTTCAATTTATTTTTATATTTTCAATCTATATAAATTCAATCAAGATGTTTTTTAATATTATTGTTTATTTATTATTATTTGATGTTATTTTTTATGAAACAAATATAAATGTTAAAATTATCTAAGTAGCATATAATAATTAATAATTTTTTAAAAAAATTATTACATGTTAATAAATATTTATAAAATGTTTTAAAATATTTCTCTAAAACAATGCTTTAAAATTAATAAAAAATAACAAAAATACTTTTTTTTTTATTATTTTATGGGCATTTAATAATTTATTGTTACTTTATGCACAAGATATATGATCATGTATTAACAAAATTAGACATATCACATGTACATTTAAATTTTTAATAGCAAAACAACACTTATTATTAGAGAATGATGCTATCAATTTGTTATTATTGACACTCACACATATATCCAATTTGTATACAACCGTATATCTGTATTTAAAAAATATCAATACTGAAAAATATGTAAAATTGAAAATAAAATATTATCCTTATATAGTGCATATTAACACTAAAAATGGTATATAATGATTAAAAATATTTTGTTGACATTAAAAAATATATTTATTTATAATATTAACATTTATTAGCATACTATATATTAACACTAAAACTGGTATACCGGCATACCAATAGTATATTGTTATCACAAATAATGTATTAATCCTAAAAATAATTTATTAGTTTTCAAAATACCATATTGGTACCGAAAATTATACTAACAAAAAAAATACAGTGATAATAAAATATATATCAACGGATAATTCTATGATAGGACCTTTTCAAAAGGTTATTTTGAGAATTTATAATTAATTAGATCTTCTCAATTAAATTAGTTTTCTGTTCGAACATAGCATTAATTATTATTTACATTAGGGGATTGAAAAATATCCAAAATAACTTTGCTAATTTGTATAAGAATTAAAAAAAAATCCTACCATAGAATCACCCTATATTAACAGCGAAATGGAAAATTTGTTTTGAAAAATAATTGACTGTAAATGTTTCTGTTTTTAATGAAAAATGCATGTTGATATAAAAAATTTCATGTTAACACCTAACTAAAAATGATTTATTAAAATCAAACTAGTATATTCCACAAAAATCTCTATACTATACAGGACAACAAGTGGTCCCTAATTTCCCGATGTTCTGAGCATAGGGCACAAGTTCGGATATGGGGACTGTTCTTTTCCTCCAAAACGTCAAATAAAAAATTATAACTAAAAACACATTTAACAATCTAATTGCATATCTATCTTAAATGTCATAAAATATCATGAAACAATTGAGTGAGCCATCTTAGACCGGATCCAAAGCTTGCAATGCTTTATTTTTCAAAATGAAGAACCAGCCATAATTTTTCTGTACCAAAATATTGTATGATTGGAGGATTTAGATTCCACCCATATGAAAGCATTGTTCTATTTATTTATTTTTATTTTTTTGCTTAGTTCGAGCAAGACCATCTTCTGCTAATTGGGGTTTCGAGATAGTCGGGCCGAAATGATTCACTTCAGATATTTTCTCCTTCCAATGTCGACACGATGCAAATTGAAATCCAATTGAAACTGATCTAAAATTCTTCCCACTACTCAAATAAGTTACGTAAAATTGAATTAAGAATCGAATCAACCGCGGAATCTCTACGGACCCTCCTTCTCTTTTACAGTGTTTCAACTATAATGGATTTCTGAGGAAAGTTAAATATAATGGCATTATTAAACCCTTGTGAACCTCTACCATTATTTTTCGTACATTGTTGTGTTTCAACTATTTTAATAAATAAAATCATAAAATATCATAATTAGGTTGATCCTTGCGCGTTGTTGCGGGTATAAGTATGGCGGTTTTTCTAAACTTACTTACTTATTTTATTTTATTCTCGCTCATTTTTTTACCGATTAGTTATCCATTTATTTACGCTCCATATTTTAATTTTCAAGAAATATACTCGATATCTTCATTTTCATGAAATTTATAGTAGATTAGATACAATTAACAGTGAATAATTCTTAATTAATTGATTTTTAATTATGTATGTTTTGTTAAGTACCATGCGTACTAAATGTATTAATTAGAATTACATAGTATATTGGATGGTGAAACTTGGGAACAATCAACATTTCTTATATTTAGGATGTAGACTATATGTGTTAATATTGAATGGTGAAATTTACATACAATAATCATTTTCTCTTTGAAGGTATTAATCACTAAAAATTATAGTAGATTTGGGTTGATATTAGATGATTTGTTCAATTAAAGCAGAGCACAATTTGGTAGAAGACTTAAGAATCATAAAATATTTTTAATGAACGAAATCACTAAAAATTGAGATGTGAAATGTGAAGAAAGTCCAAGTATAGATCATTATGAAATACAAGAGCTAGAATTGGATTCATAAAAAAATGTAACATAGTACTTAATAGAAATTTTCATTGAGTAAACATCATAAATTACAGTACATCAGAAATATATCATAATCACACAATTAATAAATACCATAGCAATAGCCATACTAAATTAATCAATGAGAATTTGAGAAATGGCAATTAGAGTAATTAAATGCAAAATGTGGTGAAATTTAGTGAGAGTCTGTAATTGGTCGGTAGTGAAATTAGTCTTGTGCCGCAAATCATGATAATGTGCGGGACGACTCGTACCCTTCAAGAAAAAATAACATAATATTAATTACCAAACATTTGAGGGGGCAAATTCAAAAAAATTGTTCGAGAGAGGAATACCGGCATGGCTGCTCATGTAGAAGTCAAACTCGGTGGGATGGCAAATTTTGGATATCATGTGATCATTAAGAATCAAGATTATTAGCGAAAAGTCTCGTATCATGTCTTTTCTGAAAATAATAAAAAAAATAAAAAAATAAAATCGAAACCATAAATGCAAATTTAAATTAATATATTTTACGACTGCAATCGAAGGGCTCATGTCAGTGCCGAATAGAATCGTGGGTACGTCACTGACGAGCGGGATCCTCCTCGATATCGCGTCTATGTCGACGTTTGTTCCTGCGACTTTGACGTTTAATAGAACTCTAATTGATCAATTTGATTGTGCATAAATGGTATATATAATACCTCTTGATCCAAACATGTAAATTGAATTGTGGTGCATGAGACTAATATTTCTTCTGAAACCAAATTAATTTATAACAATATTAGCAAATTAAAGAAGATTGCAATTGCAATTAGGCGAAAATCGATTTTTAAAAGAAAAATACCTTCCATTGAGAACAAAATGTGAAGTACTAAGGCCAATAAAATCGGTTAAATAAAAAACAGACAAAGTGAGAATTTCTTTCTTTGATTGCAGTGGGAAATCACCGGTATAAATCGGCATAAATCGTGACCGTGAATAGCTGACATAATCGCAGAGAAAACTCCAGAGAAACCCCTAAACAATAAACCCTAATATTTCACGGACAGATAAATTTGGATTTAATTCGTGGGGGCGCGGGGAGTTGTTGGAAATTGGATTCAATTTGTTGATTGGGAGATAAATTTTGGGAAGTGAATATTATAATTGGATAATATAAAAATAGTGTAATAATGTTGTGGTGACGTGGAAGCATATTATCTTCCAAATTTTTCTAACTTTATATATAAGAATAATATATCACGGATAGAGATAAAGAAGAAAGAGGGTTTTCTTTATTATTATTTTCACGTAATTGGAACAGAGACTAAACGATGAACACGAGAGAGAGAGAGAGAGAGAGAGAGAGAGAGAGAGAAAGTAGACCTTCGAATTTATATTTCTTCAATTCAATTTTATTTTCCGACGATGATAATTCCAAGCAGTCACAAGATTCATCATCAGATTTTTCCTAACAAAAAAAAATCAGATTAAAATTCAAATTTGAGACCGGACAATAAAAATTGAAATATAATTAAAAGAGTATATACTTACGGAATATATAATATATAAATATTGATTGATTAAATTAACGCTTCCATTAAATAGTTGGAGTAATGATAGGGACACAAATATCAACCACAAATGTGACACAAATACATAAGTTTGTATTTGATTTATGATTCATATATGCATAATTAATATTACAAACTTAGTTATTTGTGACACATTTGTGGTTGGTATTTGTGTATCTATCATTACTCAAATAGTTGTGTCGTGAAATATTCATTCTGCTCCCGATTTCCTTTTATAACTACACTTCCTCCTCCAATATAAGGCGAATCTTTTAAAGCTACAAAACAATTAATTTTTATTTCAATTTAAGAGGAATTAAAAATAAATAATGATTATAAGAATGTGTGATAATGAATTACTCGATGAAAGCTTGCATTGTGGTTTGATCCTCAGAACAAATTAAGAAAGGCTATAATAATTAGAGAAATTAGATAATTGATATATTAAAGTTGAACGAAAATATATTATAAAAAATATAACTGAAAACCTTGGGAAGAAATATTATTCCAAGGTTTATTATATACTTCAGAGTTCTGACCCATTAATATAGATTCCATAACCGTGACCCTGCAATTCATTCCAACCATTCGTATTAGGAAAATTTGCAAAATAGCCCTTGCAATATTGAAAATTAAAAAAAGTCCCTATATCGAGAAATAGAGAGAGATAAAAGTTAAAACCCCACTTGATCGAAATCAGAGAAGAAGGGTAATTGTTTAGGATAAGTTTGCAGAACTCCCCCAAGATTTCTCAACAAGTCCCCACCACCTGTTCAGTTATTAATAACTCAGAATCCAAATCCAGGTTTATTAAATCAGGGAATTGAAATACCGGTTTTGTGCAGTCTCGAAGTCAGGTTTTTGATTAGTCTCGTACACCCATCCAGGAGCAAATATCGCAGCTGAAATATCTTCTTTCTTTAATAAAGCCAGTGCTACATTTCTCTACAAAATTATTATGAATAATTAATCGGATATTATTAAGGACTTCTTCAAAATATTCAAAAAATATGGGGTTCTATTTTTAAATTTCCTTTTTAGTTTTATACATACATTCCATTGTCCACCACCATAACTACTTCTTCCAAATACATCAATTCCCATGTATACATCGTATTTTCTCTCGCCAGCCAATTCGATTGATTTCTCCACATCATTCTCCTGTAAAAAATAATTACATTATTTGTTTGGAGAGAGAAAGAAAATGTTTTAAAATATTTTTTGGGTTTTTATTACTGACCTTCCAGCTGTAATTTACAAATAAACCATCAGAAACGTCAAAAAAAGGTTTGTTATTCTCATTAAGTTGATCTTGCCAATCTAATTTACAAATAAACAACAATAAATAAACATATTAAATACATATTGTAGAAAAATATCTATTTAAACATCAAGTTTTTCATTTTCGTTGTCCTTTTATTTTTGTAATAGTTTCATGATTTTGTATTTTATTTAAATGTTTGCGACGTGTTCTTTTAGTATTATGTTCATATTATTATTATTTTGTGTTAGTTCTTCAGGAAAAATGCGAAATTCAAATATATATAATGTATGAAATATTAAAATTATATAAATTTTACATATAATATTTTTTTAATTATTATATGCTAAAAAATTAGGATTTTTGTAAAATTAATAAAAGATAATATTTTTTTTTCAATTACTACATATGTAAATTTAAGAGGTTTTTACAATATCCAAAAATTGAATGAGTTTTTTGAAAAAATTTCATATTTAATTGAGACAAATAATATGAATGAACTTGGTACACGATGGACCAAGGTTCATGTAATTTTTGAATTAGTTAGTTTATATAGACCATGTTCAAATAAAAAATCAAATATTTTAGACATTTTGATCAAGATCATTGGGCCACATTAAGTGATGGTGTGGTCTCTTGTGAGGGCTTCAATTTTCGTAAAATTATATATATCATTAATAATTAATATGTGAACATTAAATAATATTTTGGTAATAAAAATGATATGATGACTCAGTACCAATAACATATATTAGCATAAAAATGATGTATTCATATAAAAAAAATGATAAATTAACCATAAAATGATGTATTAATGAAGAAAATAAAATACTAGCACATAAAACGATATATAATTTATTAAATACTGCCACATAAAACCACAATAAAACTCGTAACATTATGTAATACATTGATTACTTACTTAATTTATACAAGAAACTATAATGTACGAAAACAAATCAATAAACCACACTTTAATTCTCTCAAAACCATAATAAAACTCGTAACATTATATAATACATTGATTATTTACTTAATTTATACAAGAAACTATAATGTACGAAAACAAATCAATAAACCACACTTTAATCATCATAAAACCACAATAAAACTCGTAACAGTATATAATACATTGATAACGTACTTAATTTATACAAGAAACAATAATGTACGAAAACAAATCAGTAAACCACATTTTAATGCTCTCAAAACCACAACAAAACTCGTAACATTATATAATACATTGATTACTAACTTAATTTATACAAGAAACAATAATATACGACCGGAAATCAATAAACCATGCTTTAATCCTCTCAAAACCACAACAAAACTCGTAACATTGTATAATACATTCATTACTTACTTAATTTATACAAGAAACTATAGTGTACGAAAACAAATCAATAAATCACACTTTAATCCTCTCAAAACCACAACAAAACTCGTAACATTGTATAATACATTCATTACTTACTTAATTTATACAAGAAACTATAATGTACGAAAACAAATCAATAAATCACACTTTAATCCTCTCAAAACCACAATGAAACTCGTAACATTATATAATACATTGATTATTTATTTAATTTATACAAGAAACAATAATGTACGAAAACAAATCAATAGAACATACTTTAATCCTCTCAAAACCACAATAAAACTCGTAACATTATACAATACATTAATTACTTACTTAATTTATACAAGAAACAAAAGATATTATTTAACAAGTTGATTTTGATAAATTACCCCGAGCTGGGTGGGAGTTATACTAAGGGGCCGTTTGGTTCGTGTTTTGGAGAATGTCTTGGCATGAAGTATGTCAAAGAATCTCATATCTTGTTTGGTTGGTACAATTATTTATTCCATGACATACTCTAAAAATTTAAAAATGAGTTTATTTATAGAAACCTTAAGTTATTTATTTTTGAAAATGAAATTAAAATGTATTCCCTCCTCATGGGAATGAAGAAAATCTACCAATTTTGGTGGTAATCATATTCCCATCAACTATTCCTTAGGTAATGGAATATGTCATTACTTTATTACCGAACGTGTAAATCAAACATGAGAATAAAATTCATAATAGAATATTCCAAGACATTCCAAATTCAAAACTCCAACTTGACACCCCCTAAAGGTATTATGCATTAACCTATAAGGTTGAGTATAGGAATGGAGAAAGGTATGGAGCCAAATGTGGTGATATGACCATTAATGGAGTTGAGCCGCATGGAAATATGACGGGCACGCGCACGCGCACACCTGGCAACTCCAAGACCCTCCTCTCCAGTATAGAAATCCGTCTAATTTGGTACAAGAGCGATCGGACCCATAACATGAGGTACTATTTCTATCATCTACATCTTCGCTGCAACCACTATCGGAATAGCCAACAAGAACCAAATCATATAGAAATCATAACTCACTGGTCTTGGTTGCAAGAAATGTTGAGTCGGATGTGCTAAAACGGGTTGACAACGTTGTTGGAGGATCAGGTGACTTTCAGAGGCAGCGTAGATGATTGCATCGTTTTGGAGGATACGGTGACCGTATTCAACAAGGGATGGCCAAAATATTACGAGACTGGAAAAAACAAGATACACACATCGAGAATCGAGATTGGAAAACAAAGAATGAATACATTTCGACCGCAAATCAAAGGAATGTCCATTAAAATGTCCATACATATTCAGTGTAAATAATACTATTTTTTTTTGTAACTCTATACTTATATTATTAATTTGTGGCCGTAATGTTCAAAACAAAATTCCGATTTGGTGGTCAAATGAACAATACGCAGAAATATTACTTGCCTGTCATGACTCAATAAATAACAGTCCAGATAATATTCCAGTTCAACTTAAAACATGATAATATGAAACTTTTCTGAAAATTCAAAATGTCCCTATAGATGTTAATTTTCTTGGCATTTGGAATTAACACAGACCCACATCACTTGTCATATCCATCAAAACTCAATCATTCGACTTATCACCCATTATGAAAAAAAAAAACACAAATCCAAAATTACTCAAATTTATCGGAAATGTTTAATTTGGAGAATTTTGATATACATGGATATGTGAAATACATGTATATCGCTATACATGTATTTGATGATCCATGTGAGCTTTTTGATTTTTTGTATTTTGAAATTATGTATATCAAATCACTTGTTTCATTCTTCGGTGCAAAATCCAGAATTTTAATATTTAATTCTTATTACATAATATTATATTATATTATATTTCTTTACATTTCTTTATATTATATTACATTTCTTTACATTTCTTAATATTATATTATATTATATTATATTTATATTACATATTGTGCAGTATAATATTATATTATTCTATAATATATTGATATATATTATATTATATTACATTATGTTATATTATATTATATTATTTTATATGATATGATGTTTTTTAACCTACTAAATTAAGTACCAAAAATTTGGTACTTAATATTTTTTAACCATTGAATTTGCATTGAGATTAATGCATTTAATGATGTAAACAAAATTTCATGATCATGAAAAAACACAAATCTCAATGCAAATTCAATGGTTAGAAAACATTAAGTACCAAATCTTTGGTACTTAATTAAGTAGGTTATCCTCCCTCGTATTATACTATATTATAATATATTGTTTTATATTATATTATATTATATTACATTATAGTATATAATATAATTATTATTCATGAATATAATTTGAAAAAAATAATATTATAATGAAATACATGGATAGTTATATTAATGTATTTGAAATATCAATTTTTTGTGTGTATAACAATATCCACCTTCTAATCATGATTTCACCAAATACATTAAATCAAACAACGAATTGTATTTAAAATCATTACAATCCAGCCTAATCCATGCCCATCATGCAACTTCCGTGAGGATATAGGAAGGCACGGTTAATGCTCCCTAGAAACATCAACAAATCATACTATTATAATAAAAAGATATGGTTTGAAAAAAATTAACAACGAAAAACTGGGTGGAAAATCACATTGTACTATTTCTTAGGTAATTAATTCCACTTGAGCAACAAAAACAATATGACTTAACTAACATAATTATAAATGCAAAAATAATGTGACTTAACTAACAAATATCACACAAAAATTTTGTTGCACTATAAAAGTTGTGAACATAAGACTTAACTAACAAAAATAAATATATACTATATACGTTACAAATTTATATTCGAGTGATGTGTAGTTTTTTGTTATTGTAATTTGATCATAAATACCAAAGAATAATATATACTAATGACTTTATTATATATAAAATAGTTGCTCAGAACATAAAATAAAGTAATTACTCACCAGACATAGCATGTTCTTCTTATAAAGAAAATAATTACTGAATTAAATATTAAAACCTTTATTGCGTAGAGGACCCCCTCTTGTTACGTAATTTTGAAATCGTCAAATCCGCTCCTCCAAAAGCATCCATTACCGCCTTCGCCGAGCTAAACTCACCCCTCACGGTGAGACTGAAATAACGCAACAAATCAAATAAATAAAAAAAATTCATTTTTTTAAGATTTAGCGTACCTATTTCTAATAACGACACAAGGCATGGCAACACAATCAGCCGCACGGACACCTATTCGCGATCCAGAAATTAGAACGCAATTTTGCACTTCTAACCCTGCAAATTCCGCCCCTGCGCGTAGCGTTGCTACTATTTTCTCCAATCTACAATTTTTATTAATTTTTTATTAATAATTGAAAAAAATTAGGTTAGGAGGTAACGATAAAAACCAACTTTTCGGCTGAATCTGCATGGATATCTACACTGAGTTTTAGAATCGACGCGACTTCTTTAGCAATTCTTTGTTTCTCCATCGATGCTGATATTTCAGAAATAAATTAAATCATTTTTTTTATGGATTCGAAAATTTCAATTTTTGAACCTGCTTTTTGTGCTTCTTTCATTAATTGTTCATCTAAACTAGAATTCAATCCTTTCCCAAAAATAAGTTGGCCATAAAAGCTCTCTTCGACCTCTTTTTTTCCAATTATTTTTATTTTCGATACTCGATCTTGCCCTAGTTTTTCAATCATTGATCTGGATTGTATTGCATAAAATTAGATAAAAAGAAATTATAATCTTGTGAAACAAAAAATAAATAAATAAATTACTTTGCTGTTTTCTCCCCATTTCGGCCGTATGTGGTGAGCATGACTACTGGTATGCTTTCATTAAGTGCCTCATCTATAAAACTAGAGATTTGAAAATAAATAATATTTTGAGGGTAATTATGTAAAAGTGTCTTAACTTACTCTTCGACACCAGGACGAAGGGGTAAACTGCTAGATGACGCTAAATCTTCTAGAGCTTTTTTCTGTCAAAATTCAATTAGTTACACAAATTTCAAATGTGAAAAAATGAGTGGTAAATTGTTAAAAAGAACCTTTTCACGTAAAACACTTGTCACGAATGAATCTTTCTCGCTAGTGGGTAGAGATGTAGGCCACCCAATCTGAACAAATAATCCAAATTAGATAGGAATTTTTAGAAAATTCTAGTTTGGAACAAATTTTATGAGAATTGAGATAAAAATTAGCATACTCTGTTAAAGAATAATAAAAGCATAGTTTTTTCGTCGCCACTTGACCTCCTGAAAAATATTCAACTTTAGTTGATAAAAAGTGAAGAATTGTTTTTTGTTCTAAAAAGGAAATGAAATTCTTTTTTACTTAAGCAAATCGGTATAAACAGGTTCACTCCAATTAGCGCAATCCAGCCCTAAATTCTTAAATGCTGACAAAAAGAATCACAAAAAAACTACAATTAGATACTGAAAAATTCAAATTACAACAACTTCGTAATTAAACTAATCGCACCTACATTAAAAGCTTGACGATTTCCAAATCTGTACACATCAGCCAGAACCCTGAACAAAACTCAGAAAAAAAAAATCAAAAATCAAATTGAAGAAACAATTTTGTACACTAATTAAGCAGATTAGTAATGAGATAACGAACCCTTCTACTTCAAAAAGAAGCGCTAGATCGTTGGAACTAGACAGGTCGACGGAATCGCTCGAATTGGGGGAAGAAGAACAGATAGGATAATATAGGGTGCGATTGCGCTGGGACAATCTTGAACTGGAGAGGAAACTACTGGAGGGGTGAAATGAAGGGATAGATACTGGTCGTGGAAGAAGGAGACAACGGGCGGCATGGATTGTAGCCGGAGTTACCTCCATTGAAATTGCTAAGAAAGCAAGATATTCAGAAAGAGATACAGAGAAGATGATTGCAATTGTTATTTTTCGCAGGGACTGGGAAGGAAAATAGAGTTTGTTTGCGGCGTTGGCAATCGGGCGGGGCGGGGCGGGGCGGATTTGGATCGGATCATTTCGGGTTCGGATCGTTTCGAGTTACGGATCGTTCGGGTAATCGAGTCGTTTGGGTTCCGGATCGATCGGGTTCGGATCGTTTTGGTTTTCGGATCATTCGATTTCGGATCGTTTCTATTTTCGAATTATTCGGTTTCGGATCGTTTCGGTTTTTGAGTCATTCGGATCATTCGGATTTCACAAAATTTGATTTCGTATAATTTGATTTTTCGAAAATTTATTTTTTGAATAATTCAGGATTTATTTTATTGATTCCAAAATATTTTAAAAATATTATATTAATTTTTACAATAATATATTAAATTCCGAATCATTCGGATCGTTAGTTTCGGGTCATTAATTTCGGATCATTCAGGTTTTGGATTAATTCGGATTCCACGGATCATTCGAATTTCGGGTCATTCAGATTCGAATTCGGATCATTCGATTTCGATTCTATTTCGGATTTGGATCAAATTCGGTTTGGTTTCAATTCGAGTTGTTGACTTTTCAACATTTCCGGTTCGCGACGAATCGGATCATTTTTTTTGGATCGGGTCAGATTTTACCAGCTTTATTTACGGGTCTAAGAATAGAAGGGAATAATAGCATCTTGGCCCCCCCTATAAAACTTTTAAATATGATAATTACCCCATGTGCTCTCGGCCATATATTGGATTTTATCTGGTTAAAATCCCAATTATAGTTTTATCAATTATAGTTTATGAGAAAGTGTTGTTTTGCTTGATAATTAACACTGTCTATATATTTTAATTTTAATTTTATTACCAATGATAATTTTTATGATGATAATAATTTATAGTAAAATAAAATTACTGCAAGTTATATAACTAATTTAATTATTACCAATAATATATTTTACAATTACATATGTTCCGGTAAAAAACAGCTCAATTTTTTTTTATCAAATTTTAGTACATTGAAGCATAACAATTTTACGAAAACAATCACAAAAATGATATTATTGTTGCGCCCAATAATTCATCCAGTATAAATATATAGGGGGCTTCTATCATACACCCATTTCCTTATCATACACCTATTTTCAAGGGTATTTGGAGTAATTATCAATTTATTAATATTTAAGGTAAGATATCAAATATATTTATCAATTAGTGTTTAAATAAATTGGAATTTTTTTTTGTTCATTTAAACAAAAATTTCCATAAAAGATAAATTTTATGATACACCATTTGTCAAATATAATTAATTGCTAAAATACCCAAAATACCCTTGTAAAAGGGTGTATGATAAAACTCTCCAAATATATAAACATTGAACAATACAAGCACACTCAAGACACGTGATTAATTATATGGTAATGATATATTTTTTATTTATAAACAAAAAACGAAAATTATGCACAACATTACATTAAACAATGAAAGTAATATGAAATATAATTAAAAATTACTTGACATCATATGATATTTGCAAATTTGCAAATTAAAAAATAACAATAGTATAAACATGTTATAAGTTTAATAAGTTATTTATATTTTAATTGTGTGATGAATATAAATTTATTGATTCTCGTATTAAAAAAAAGTATTTCAGATTTTGATCTTTATGTCTGTGTCTGTGACTTCTTATAATTTTGTATAACTGAACCGGAAACCACACATTTAGATTGGAATAAATACACGTGTTAATTTATAATGTTTTATATGATAAATCCAACATTTACTTATTTATTATATATTTGTTTAACACATACTTGTTTCATAAATATACGTATATTAAATCGGATTTATTTACTTTTTTTTATCATTTATTCATTTAATACTTACTAGGAGATTACCCGCGCTTCGCGGCGGGTTTTTTTCATTTGTTTTATCATACACATAATATATTGTTATGATTTTTTATAAGACTTTTTGAAAATAAATATCATATTGATTAAGAAAGTTTTATGATGACAAAATTATTATATTATTTTTTAATATGACACATTGTGAAATATTTATTTAGTACTTTAATGCAACACATACAAAAAAAATAAATGTCACTATAAAATAATAAAATAACATGCGTGAACATAAACAAAAATCAAGACCATATGATATTTTAAATTTTAATATCTAAAATTAAGAATAATAACATTGTAAAAATTAAAAAAAATTATTTGTGTCTGATAAATTTTATGTTTCATGTTTATTATTGAAAAATATTATACAAGTTAAAGAAATTATTTGTGTTTATTAATTAATATATTTCATTACTTTTTATTTTTTTAAAGATTAACATGAAAGTGTTTTAAGTAAAAATACAAATATAACATAATTGTTTTAAAAAATAATAATAATAATTAGGATGTGCAATTTTTTCAATTATATTTTTAAAAATAATAATAATTACGATTACAAGTCATTAATGCAATTATATTTATTTTTATATCTTTTTTTACATAATTATTTTCATAATTTTAAGTTAGAGAAAAATATTGAATATATGATAATAACATACTTAGTAGTATGTGCAATTTTTTACAATTATAGTTTTAAAAATAATAATAATTAGGCTTACAAGTCATTAATGTAATTATATTTATTTTTATATCCTTTTTTACATAATTGTTTTCATAATTTTAAGTTAGAGAAAAATATTAAATATATGACAATATGGATCTCAAAATAAAGATAAAATTCAAGCCAATATATTTCTTAATATTTTTAAATTATATAATGAAATACTAACAATATTTGATGTATGTTTTATGATATTATATATTAATTTATTAATGTTAGATATTTAAACTCTTCACATTCTATTTGTATTCACAATTGATCATGTAACATATTGTGAAAAAATTCAATATAAAATACAACTTGTCCAACATGAACCTAACAAATAATATTTTGACATGTCATCAATCTAAGGTGATGTGGCCTTCTAAAATTGCTTAAAACTATGTGTAAAATAAGGGACACATAAATATCTACAAATAAAACATAATCACACAAAATCAAAGGTTAATCTATGGTTTATATGTTGCCACATATCATAATCTAATTGTTGAAATAATTGTGATGATGTGGCATGAGTCATGATGAGGTGGCATAAGAAAATTACATAAAGATGGGTCAAAAATAAGGGTGTTGGTTAATATTTAACATAAAAGACAACCGGACAGTAAGTGGATTCCTCTTTAGAATTCTAATCACAAGATAATGATTTTACCAACAACAAAAAAGTAAGATAATGAATGTGAAATAAAAAGAGTAAAAATAACTTACATCATTTCATATAAAGAAATAAATGCTTTTGAACACAAATTGATCATGTTGAGTGATTCTTGTTTTTTTGGAGAAAATATACTTGGTGCCCCAAACTTACCCCAATACTTTTGATGAGTAAACAAAGTTGATTGATTATTATTTCTAATTGACTCAATTAAATATTAATTGACATATTTAATTAACACGTCAATAATTCATAATATATTAATATTAATAAATTTTAATTGACGTGTCAATTCAAATTAAACAATCAGTTCAATCGATAATCCAATCATTTAATAATACTAATCAACCCACTTAATATTTATTTGCTACCTCATCAATATGTTTTTTTTTCAGTTTGAAGGGCTGCATATATAACCCCATCTTTTTGAGATGTCGGAAAATAAAAATAAAAGGCTCAAAAGAAATCTTATACCTCCACAATCAATATTTGATCTTACTTTGTTTGACTAACAAAAGACCAATTCAATTAACTTAACTGAGGAGACATACTACAAAATTTTGCCAACACAATCATGGAAATTCCATAGTTAGGGTTTTAGAAATATTTTTTGGTATTTTCACTATAACGGTCATATTATACCGTTGTTTAAAACATTGGTAATATAAATTTATTGATCCTCGTATCAAAATAAAATATTTACGATTTCGATTTTTATATCTACGACTTCTTATAATTTTATAAAACTAAACCTTAAACCTCCAGACAGTGGCGGATGTAGGGGGGGCAAGTAGAGCCTTGGCTCCCCATGAGATGAATTTTGTCGTATATTATGTATTAGTAAATTGATATGCCTCCCTCAGAGTCGGTTCTAGGCGCACGAGGCCGGGGTTTAGGGTTTGAAATTTTGGGGGTCCGATTTGATTTTTTTTTTGTTATATCTATATTGAGTATTGAGAAGATATTTTTTGTAATAATAGAGAATATGTGTTTGGAGAAAAAGAGTGGAGTATGGGACAAAAAAAAAGATACCATAAATGCCAGGTGTGATTTTTGTGAAATTATATTTTTCATAATTATTTAGAATAGTTGAACGAAAATGAACATCCAATATGCTACAAAAAAATCACAATTAATCTATAATAAATAATCCACCACTTTATACCTTATAAAAAATAATGCTTATAATTAAATTAAAATTTCATATTATAACATGAATCATTAGGAAATGAAAAGGATATGTATTAATAAAACAATTAAATTTAATAGAATTTAATTAGTAATTAAACTTTAACTACTATAGTTATTTAATTTGAATATTTTTTTGAATAAATTAATTAGAATATTTTAAAAAATATATTTGTATACCTCGGGTTTGGTACTACTTGATATTAGGTATGATGTCAGGACTGTTAATGAAACATTAACTTTTCACTAAAAACAACAAAGGAAAATTGAAACTGGCTACAAAATGAAAAGAGTTATTGTTAGTTCCAAATTATGTTTCTACCAATAGTGTTTTTTCCTTAATTTCAAATTGTTGTTTTTGTTCTTAAGTACTTTTTATGATACTGTAAAGTTTAATAAATTGAGCAGAAGCTATTTTGAAATTTACAAAAATTATAAAATTATTTTGCTAGAAAATAAAAAGTAAATACAAGTCATAATTATAATTTTTACTTATATGCAAATATGATAACATTAACTTTTCAAATTGCGCAGAAGGATGGAAATTTTTGGTAGAAAACATTAACTTTTTATGATAACAACCTCGGATTTGTCATGTGCTCATATTTTGCAATAATAAAACGTCTTTTTTCAAATTTGATTTCGCGTCCTCTGAAAACTCGGGACCGGCCCGGTCAAAACAAGATACAATACTAATATGCAAATATGTTTTTAAAGACCAATTGTCGGCTTTAAATATAGGTGAGAAGTTCATCATGTTGAGTGATTCATATCTTTTTGAGAGGTTGAAAAATCAAATCGGCTAGAAAAAATCTTAAAACCCTCACAACACAATATTATACTTTTTTGCTTTATTTGACTAACAAAAGATCACCAACTCTCTTCATGGAAACAGTCCAAAAACTGGACATGAATCAAGTTCGATCACAGTGAAGACAAGTAATAGTCCATAACAGAACTGAACTGAGGAAACATACTACAAAATTTTGCCAATAAAATAACTATATTATATGCACAAATACATTAGTTTACTTCTTCTTTAATTATGGTATTGGTATTTACAAAACCAAAAATTCTAGCACTATATCTATAATAATAAAAAGGCAAAATCACACAAAACCTCAAAATACATGGAATCTCATAAATATACATGATATTTCTCATTCTGTATGGGTAATTACGAAATTGCATCTAATTATAAGAAAAACCTAATGAATGCTAACTAATTAGGGTTTGTGGCATCAAAAAAGTTAGCATTAGAATCACCAAAGTAGCCCGTGATCCTCCCAAGCTCATCCCAATTTCCATCCTTCAAACACTCATTCATTGCAGTGGAGTTTTGATAATTATTCCATGCAGAAGAACTACCTAGCATGGAAATTCCATAATTAGGGTTTGAACTCTGTAAAAAAGAGTCTCTTGCGTCCGATTCAACGCTATTATTCGTTATCGAGCTTGTTTGTTCTCGAGCTTGGCTATATTTCTTGCTAATGGATTCTTTCACTTCCTGTTGATACCTCTTGTGTGCTACATTTCTTTTGAATATTCTACATATTGTCCAAACCTCCTACAATTCAAACTCAAAGAATATTCAGCATTTTGCAATGATATAGCTTATTTTTAGAGAGAGAAAGAGAGATGAACTCACAGCTTCTTGCATGCTGGGAGGTAATTTATTATCATTCTCATCGGGATTCGAAGGTAGACGAAACTCGTGCATCATCCAATCAGTCTTTGTTCCTTTTCCGGCACTTCCTCTATAATAGACTAATGATTTCTTGAGCCCGATACATTCGTCATTATTCGAAGAAGAGTATATCGGGCGGTCTATGCCCGTGGCCTTCCAAAACCCAGAATTGGTAACCCGGTTTGGCCGGATACTATTTCTGTATTTTCTTCCTCTTAGGCAAAAGAAATACCATTCTTTCTCTCCTCCAGCATTGCTAACTTCTATTTGATTACACACAAATAATGAGTTTTCGCCGATAAGCAAATTTCTTAAATATTCTAACATGTTAAATTTTAATTAGCTATATCACGAACTATGGTATATTGAAGATTTAGTAATTAAAAGGATAATTATGAAAACACGAGAAAAAAAACTATCGTACTATTCATTGAAACTGGTAGTCATTCAAATTCATGGTTCGACGAACATATTCCATTTACGATCAATTGAAACTCAATCATACAAAGTTTTATTAATTAAGTGAAAAAACAAAACAAAAAGAAGAATCATGACTTCAAGAAATTCATTTTGGTTGACTGATTGAAAGGAACACAAATTGAACAGTTCGAATTAACCGATTATTAATTTGAAGAATTTGTACGTAACAAAACTTACTTGGAAGATCCCATGGATCATATTTGTAGATATCGATTTGTTTGATAATCTCTATACTTATTGGTTTCTTCTCTACTTTTCGTCGAAGGTAAAACCCTACGAGCTCTTCGTCGGTAGGATGGAATCGAAATCCCGGCAAAAGAACATCTTCTTTCTGATCTTCACAGCTATTCTTCTCACTCTTTTGATCCATATGTATTTTGTAATTTCTAATCAGGAGTTATCTGAGATATTTGTATGGTTTGGTCATTAGGGGGCAGTTCTGTAATTTTGAATAAAATGATCAATTGATTATGTCATGTGTTAAGGGGGTCAAGTCAGGTGTGTTGAAATTTATCTTTTGTTTATTTTTCTTCGCTTAATAATGTATTTCGGTTTTAAATGTTATCAGTACAAAGCTGACTTTTTCCAACAAAATTTCTGATACAAGATTATTTCTTACGCATTTTATATATTTTCGTATACATTTTTTTTTATATAGTTAGGCGCATTTTTCAATGTAATCGTCGATGAACTTAATTTAATTAAACAGATTTAAAAATGAGAAATTTTTTGCGATGGAATGCACTTCAAACGACCGTCAATAAAGTGCCCCCAACAATGCATTTTCGGTCTTCTCTCCATTTTATCCCATACTTTATATGTATAGTTTTTCAATTTTTCAATATTATAATTTATACATTTTTCTATAAAATGTATAAATGATATGTTCTTATTTATATCATTTTTATTATACTTCATACATTTTTTTATTATTTTTATAACATTTTCTCATCCTTATGACAATAAAGATTTGTGCTTAATACCTTTTCATTATATCTTTTTCTATACTAAAAATAAAATATTTGTTGTAGTTTATATTTTTTTATTATTATTTATACCTTATTTTCTATATTCTTGATAAAACAATATATAAATAATAATTATTTTTATTTATTTTTATAATATGAATACAATTGTTGTTGTTTATATTTTTTACTATGGATAAAAATTTGTTGATTTTGAAGGAAATATAATTTCGGATCAACCGTAAAAGTGTACACAAGAATAAATGAATGTAAGCGTACATTCGTGGTCATAACTTTCACTAGGAAAATCCAATTTGAATGGTTCAGATTGGGTTAGATAGATAATAAGATTATCTATAACCTTCATGTAGAAATATGTTTCATTTGAACGAAGTATCAGTGTCGTTTTAATAGAATACCGAAAGGGTGCGACAGTTTGACATACAGTTAGTAAAACGTCCGTAACTTTCACACCCGAACTCCAATTGTGCCAGGCCAAATTGTGTTGGAAAGATAATAAGATTATCTAGAACTTTCGTGAAGGTTTAAAGTCGGTTGGAACGATTTAATATTTTCGTTTCGACAGAATACCGAACAGGTTCATGCAGTTTTCTGTGTGAAATGGTGTATATTGGATATACATGCCTTTTGGCCCATCCTTATCCTATGTGATATAAATATGATGTTTCTCTCTCTCTCTAGAGTCAATCCATCCAATTGATTCCGTCCAACCTGTGGAATTAATAAGATAAATCCAGAATATTGAGAGTCTTCTTTCTAAGAGCGAAAGAGTGCGAAGAGAGACTAGGCAGTTGCACCCGCGACCGACGAACTCCGACTCACGGTGGATACAAGTAGAGGGGCGACACTTGTGGCTCTTCGATTGTGATCAAACCGAAGGAGCAAAACTGTTGGTTGTGGAAGAGTGTGGACGTGGGACGCACGAAAGACAACCGGAGGCGTGTCAAGACGGTGGGAGACGTGTGGTATGGGACGAACGAACTAGTCACCAACGTGACACCGGAGAAGGAAAGGATGCGAGCGATCAACCCGTCGTGCGTGATCAATTTCACGCTGGTAATCGTCTATCCTTCTATTGCATCGTACACTCGAAGTCATGGCGTGATCTTGGATTTTGGGAACCGGACCGGGCCTTCATATCCGCTGCACGGGCCCGGGGACGGGATGAATTCCCAACAGATTTTTATACCTTGTTTACTATTATTTACCTTTTCTAAAATTTGATGCAGAAAAAATTATAAATACTTAATTAGGAGTCGTTGTCAAAAGATATTAATATGAATTTGAAGTGTATAGCGTAAAAACAACTATCTGAAAACGTTGGAGGATGTATGTATTATTATATTAACGTAATTTTATGATTGCGAGTTTAAATCATTACTTAATATGTGATTTTTCAACTAATATCAAATATGATATATCAAAATGGATTTAATATCGAGATTCAGATCCGGGACTGGATAATACGCGGACTTGATACTAACATTAAATAAGGGATTCATATTCAAATAGATTAGCCAAATCCGTTCAATCCAGATATTCTCAAATCCGGATACATTCGTGTTAGATCGACTTCGATCAATATCCGACCCGTTTATCACCCTTACATGTAATGTTTTCCGAATAAATAATGATAGACATCTAGATTTCGCACTTAAATATACACCTAGGTGCATATGTAGCATTCAAATTTAGAACAACTAATTTTTGTTTTTTTTAAGTTTAACTTGAATGCATTATGATTCTCCACATATGCATATAGGTGTCAAATTTAGTGTCTAACATTATTGTTTCACAAATATACTTGATATTTTGAGTTGTTATAGTCAGGAACGGCACATGAACAATCCCAACGAGCCCACTGGTTGAAGACATAATTTGATATTTATTATGTATATTTGTTTCTAAGTTATACAAAATAAATATGATGCATCACAATTGGTAGAGAATTTAATTATGACTTCAAATGTCATGAGTTTAATACTTAACTAGGGTTTTTTTTTTTGTAGTTTTACATGATTTATTTGTACTTTCAATATTACTTAATGAAATAACAATAATTATTATAAGAAAATTATATGAATATTTTGTAAATCTTAAAATCTTAAATATTTTGAAATAAAGATTTTAAAATTGCCCAAATTATTAAAAAACTTTTTTATATCATAAAATTTTTTATTGTCCATAACGTGTTTCATAGTTCCCAAAAGAAATCGCTAATATTGTGATGAATTAAAAACGGGTTCGCTAAATGATATTTTGATTTTTTTTTAATTATCAAAATAAAAATATGTTAAAATATTTTGTTGATATTTTTTGTTTATTTTTATGAGAAACTTTTTATAATTACGGCCACAGAAGATCCAGTCTTAAATTGTTCCCGGACAATAAACAGTTTGAAGTCAAATGAAGAAGGTCATGATCCATGACCAAACAGAAGGATTTAATCTCAGCCGTCCATCTTTGATTGTTTTTCCATCGTTTTCTTGAATGACACAATCTCCATTAATTCTGGATTTTGTCCCTTTTATTTCAGTAGCTTTATAAATTTTGGCCCCAAAAGACAAAACTATTTAATTTATACTTTTTATTATTAATATTTATCGAATAATTTTAGACGTTCATTTTCTTAAAGAATGAATTAAAGTAGTATAATTTCTTCAATAGGAATTAAGCATAGAATTTTTTTTGTATGGAATTTAAGCAGATAATAATTTCAAACAAGCATATCCTTATCATACCAAGTAGTGACTAATTTGAGACGTGTCACTTCATAGTGCAAAATAATTATAACAATGCAAGGATAGACTTTTTAGAAGCTTCTAACTTTCCATGGACTCTAAACTCTCTTAATTTATTCTCCAAGACAATTTGGGTCATGTAGAAGCAAATTTGGACCAGTTTCTTAATTTTGCTTTTAATTTTGGATCAGTATCAAAACAACATAGTTCACAAATAAATGGTCAAAATTTTATGTGTAGCCCCCAAAAAGAAAAAAACATTATGTCGAATACTTTTAAAAAAGATAAGAAAGTGAAAAATGGCATGTATAAAGTATAGAAAAATATCATACTTCTATCTTATTTTCTATTCCTGTTTTTTCTTTATTCATTAGTAAATAAAAATAAGGGAAATGGCATGTCGAATACTTCTATCTTTATGCATACTTGAAATTTTGAGATTTTATAGGGGTATTCCTAGTATTCTTTTCTTAGGGCTGTAAATGATATTTTTGACTAATGCGCGCATGCTTAATACACGCTGGTCAGGAACCCTTAGGTAACACGTGACAGTGTTTTTTCTTTTCAAAAAATTGTTTTTGTCATTTTGGTCGACTATAGCACGCCAACCAAAATGTACACATTTTTTTTTTAAAATTATACAAAATGTTACTTGTGTAATAAATGTATATGATACATTTCAAAAAATATATCGTACATGTAAAAAATTATAATATATATCATATATTTATAAAAGTACATCATGTGTCTAAAAATGACATAATATATTTTAAAAAATTATAAAACTTAAGTATACGATACATGCAAAAAATGTAAAATATGTATTGTATTTTTAAAAAATATATGATGCATCTAAAATTATATAAAATATAAATATATATCATAGATATTAAATATAAAGGTACATCACACATTTGAAAGGTCTATAGGAAATATATTATATATGTAAAAAATATATATATATATATATATATATATAGGGCTTTAGGGTTTAGATTATATAGATAGAAGTGAACGTTGTTGGCCGAGTTAAAATTTATACGGTTAAAATTTAATTTTTATTTATATAATTTGAGAAATAAACGTTGTTGGTCGAGTTGGCCAAACAAGAGTGTTGGTCATTGAACCTAGCACATATATATATATATATATATATATATATATAAATAAAATGACTCTGCCGGCCGGTGTGCAGAAAAAGTTTTTCAATAAAAAAGAAAGGACTTCTGATAGTAATCAAAATTAGAAACTCAAATTGACAATGTATGGTGTACCCATCAAAAAAAGATGTTTTGGACAAAGAACAGTAATTTTTGAAGAAAATCAAATTCCTAATGTTTTAGGTCAAAGTGAAAATGAAATCGAATTCTTTTCTGGAAAGGAGGACTTTGTCAATATAAGAATAATATTCATAGCTTTATAAACAATAAATAAATAATTGCAAGATAAAATATCCACAAACTTTTGCAATCGACCCTTTTATTAACCTTGTGTTGATGAAGATCTTTAGAAATATATTTTTTTCTTGCCATTGTCAAATTTAATGATTTGACAGTGTTTCTATGAAAATGTTAAAAAAAAAATAGAATAGTACTCCAAGTACTTGTTCTGAAAACGACCATAGTAAAAATTAATAATTAATCTCAATTTTTTATTTGTATTTGTTGATAATGTTTTTATGTTACATCGTCACGATCATTCCAACTATTAAATTATGACGGATGACAAAATATAAATTATTGATTAACTATTAATTTGTATGATTATTGTATTTTCCAAGAAGCTGTGTATCATTATTTTACACTCAACTTCGAGAATTTTTAAAAACTCGCCTCTTTTTACTTTTCGGTTGTTAAGTTAACGTTTCACCGATTCTATTTAATTATATTGATTCAAAAAAAATTATATTGATTTTTTTAATTGGAAATTTACATAATAAAACACACAAAAAAAAAAATTTAAACCAATAAACAAGTACAAATACTATTAGTTATAAAACAATAATTTTAAAAATACTCATTAATATTACATAATTTCTACTTTCTTCATTAAAAAATTGATATTAAATAAGCTTTGTTTTATATTTAATTGTGTTCTCGTATAAAATGGAAATTTTACTATTATAATCAATGGTGTCATGATGTTGAAATAATATTTACGATGCCTAGCTAGAATGTGCAGTTCATTCATAAAACTGTATTTTAAATAATGTCACTAATATTCTTATTTTTTTGTCAATGGATCAATAGCCTAATTGGTTGAGTGTGAAACACAAAAAATCATATGTTGTGAAAGGTTGTGGGTTCGATCCCCATTGGCATCAAAAAAATTAGGTATCAGTAACGAAATCGATCGCTTGTCGAATACCATTAAAAATATATATATATATATATATATTCTTATTTTGATATGATTAAAAAAAACCAAGCCATTTTCTATCACAATTTAAAATGATCATATTATACATGATTAAACTTCATAAAATCGTAAAATGGTGTTGATATTTTAAGAACATATTTTTAAAAATTGAAAGCAATTCGTATTTGATTGTTGAGGAAAAAAAATAACCAAATTAGGTTATTTGTACTATAAAGTACAAAGAAAAATGGTGTAGATATTATCATAATTAAGAAAAATAATTTTATTATAAAGAAGTCTTGTTTAAAAAAACAAAATTAGAGGAATGAACCTTTTTAAAAAGCTTGATCTCTTCAAATTTCAAACATAAGATTTTTCAAACAATGACACTGCAAAGTTAATTAAGCGAAGAATCTACAAAGAAGTCACTAATCTAAAAATCAATAAATAAATAGTTGAAAGTTACGGTTTGAAAGCGATGATACACTTGTGATGAATTACAATTAACCCTTTATTATACTATAATCAAGAATCTACAATTTTTCTTGCCATGACCTTTAAATAACTTTGCCATGTCCCCATAAAACTTTTGTAGCCGTCATAGAAAGTTAGAAACCATAGTTAATTACTTTTAATCATTTTTGGGGTCCGTTGATTTGTAATCCCAGAATATTTTCCTTTTTCCATTTTATTTTGATTAAATCAATATTTGGGTTAATAAGGATAAGTAAGTTAAATCTTGACTTACGATCACAAATCCATTGTCGTCCAGCCCGGTTAGGATATCTGGCTTTCACCCAGGCGACCCGGGTTCAAATCCCGGCAATGGAACATTTCTTTTTAATTTTTTTTTTTTTTTTTAAAATTATAACACTAACATTAGTCCTCAAACTAGGAATAGATCAAATCAATACCCTATAAAACTCGATTCGAATTACTCTATAGTCTATACATATAAATCATACACATAAAACACACCAATAATAATAATAATACCAAAGTCGAACAAACAAAAGCATTAAAATTCAAGAAGCGGGACCCACGACACGAACGTCGACTTCCTCTTCCTCCTCCTCGCGATGCGAAATCTCTCTGACGTCGGCAATCCTGATCTCGTCTTCTTGCGGCACCGCATCGTCATCGTCCTCGTCATCATCCTCCCCCGTAACCAAACACGCCTTGTCCACGTCATCCTCGCCATCGTCAGTCTTGTCCACGTGTTTCGTCAGTGGCGACGATCCCCCCGACCCCTCCTCTCTCATCCCTTCCTTCCTATATACGAAATCCAAAAGGGTATATACGATATTTTCCATATTTTTTCATTTTGAAAATTTGGAAACGAACCTTTGGAATTGAGATTGCAAGACGTGGACGAGAGCTAGGAGCTCGTCGCGTTCTTTTCTAATTCCTTCCAACCTTCTAGAAGCTTCCACGACTTTCTCCTCTGCGTCCGTTTCCGTGACCCTGATCCTCTCCTCGGCGCGGGCCACGGATGCTTCGAGAACTGCGCGCTGATCCCGCGCCTTCGCCAGCTCAGCACGCCACATCAGCGCCTCTTGCTCCGCGGCTTCCTTTTGTTTTGCTATCGCTTCCTTCTCTCTGTTCAATACCGTCGCCCTTTCGTCGCACTCTCTCGCCTGAAAGGGTAAATAAATAAATAGGGGGATTTACATATTTACCCTTTTTTTAACTTGAAATTACATATTTACCCTCCTTAAAATTAAAATATCATATTTATCCAAAAATTAAAAACCATCCAATTTCTCCGTCGACATTTAAAATTACTATTTTAACCTTCTAAACCACAAAATTATCATATTTACCCTTTTAAAAATAAAATTACCATATTTACCCTTTTAGATTTATGAAAGGATAAATATGATTTTTAAAAGGGTAAATATGATATTTTGGGTTTTTAGAAGGGTAAAATAGTAATTTTAAATGTTGTCCATTAGTTTTAAGGGAGAAATTGGATGGTTTTTTGTTTTGGGGTAAATATGATATTTTAGATTTATGAAAGGTTAAATATGATATTTTAATTTTAAGAAGGGTAAATATGTAATTTTAAGTTTAAAAGGGTAAAAAATATATTTTGCCTTGAGGAAGGAGGATTGGAGTTGGGTTTGGGAATCGAGTTTGATTTTTTCGAATTGAGAGAAGAGGAGGCGTCTCTGTTCGTCGAGAGTTTGGGCGGCTCGGGCAGCGTCTTGGGCGGCTCGGGCAGTTTCGGTCAGCTTTTGTGCCAGCTCGTTGATCGTCGCGTCTCGAGATCTCATGTCCTTTGCTAATTGCCCCAATTCCTCGTCTTTCACTCTCAATGTCTCCTGTATATAAAAATCCAAAATATCAGATTTACCCTCCCGATAACAAAAAAAAGGCGCACTTTCACGTGTACCCCTGTAAAACATCAAAATTTCACATATACCCCTAAATAATATGAAATTTCACGAATACCAAACCCCTTCAAATATCATGGTTACCCCAATAAAATTCTTAAAATATCATATATGCCCCCAATTATATCATTTTAAAACTAACAACGTATTTCTCGTTAGTAATCTGTTTATTACCTAATTTTAAAATTATTTTCTATGCTAATGAATAACTTTGCTCTAAAATAATATTCAAAATCATAAAAAATCAAATATTGTCAATTCGATCTCATAATTTCGATCAAAAAATCATTACTGAAATCAATGATATTCTCTAAATATTAAATAACTACTATATTGATATAAGGGTAAAACGAAAAAATTAACAAATTTATAACTAAAAGTTTAATTTAGGGGTATTCATGATATTACAAAGGTTTTTAGGGGTATTTATGAAATTTCAAGTTTTTGAGGGGTAACATGAAATTATGATGTTTTGCAGGGGTACACATGAAATTCTGCCTAAAATAAATAAATAATTACTTACCTTCATGACAGATAAATCGTCCTCTAATTGAGCATTACTATTATTAGTATTAATATTCGGGACGAAGCCAAGATTAGCTCGGAGAGAGATTTTCATGGCGGACTCGATTACACTGGAGGCCTCCATTGCAGTCTGGTTTGCGGCCGCAACGACAGTCTGGACGGTGCCGGTGTTCGTATTTCCGTTTCCAGATAATGAATTCACCGCTTCTTTGTGGGCCCTCAATACGAGTTGCGTCGCTCTTTTTAAAAAATAAATTAATTAAAATTAAGGGGCTTTTTTGAAATTTATTTTAGTAAATTAAATTGAAATTTTACTGTAGAGTGGAGACCCAAGCTTTGGCTGCGTTTGGCGTTTCGGCACAGAGAAAATAATCCTTTTTTTGTGGTGTTCCTATATCTATGGAAATTAGTCAAGGAATGTATTTTTTTCAAATATAACCTCGACAAGTTAGAAATTTCATAAATAACCCTACGAAAAGGATACAGAAACAACATCCATCATATTTTGGCAGTCCACTGAAAAGAAAGTCAATTTAGAGGGGCATTTATGATATTATGAGGTATTACAGGAAAGAGAGAGGGGTATTACTGGAAATTTACAGGAGATAAGGTTATACTACTGGTTGCGTCGAAATATATCGAACCCTTCGCTGTTGCCTCGTTTCTCTTGAGCCTAATTAACAAATTGATGTTTAAAAAATTGAAATTTTGAATGGGAATTACTTAATTGGAAGAAAAAATGGTGTACTTGTATTCCATCCTTCCAGATGTGGGGTCTAAAATCATCCATCTCTCGTTCCAATTTCTCAGCTGTTTCAAAATCGCATAAAAAAGTTTATTCTTTATTAATTGCAGAATCGAGGTCAAATTGAAGTTCAATTGCGGTTTATTGAAGAACTAGAATTTAGGATGAGTGAATTGGAAGTGATACCGTTTCAGATCGCTTGAAAAGTGGGCCTTGAAGGAGATAGCGACCTGAACTGGAAGAAGAAGAAAGCTGCTTCTTTATCTTCTCCAAGCTGCTGCTCTCTGTTTTTGCGCCTTCATTCTATTATCACAGAATTAAACAAACAAACAAAAAGATTTAATCTTTCGCAGCTCAATTCCGATCGAATTGGATAAAAAGAAAGATTTTTTTTAGATTGAACGCGAAATTAACTGCATGAGATCCATTGGAGGCCATGGGAGGAAGAACATGTACGAATTAGAGCAAAAATATAGAGAGAGAAGAGGTGTTTAGAGAGAGAAAATCAGGATTTAGAGAGGGAGAGACTGTTAGGTACTTTAGGTTGCCTCCATGACTGGTCGGTCAGTGGGTTTCTTTGGGGGCATTAAATCTTTTTTTGACTTTACTTTTAATGGATGTATTTTTAAACCTTATTTTGCATTTTTTTTACGTTAAGACTTTTAATTAAGAGCAATATTTGTTAAAATAAAATTAATGCGATGAGAAGTCGTGTCGTAAAATTTTCGAAATAGACATCTTAAAACATATTATTAGGATTATTAGTCATTAATAAATTGTTAAGACTGCCAAAACGAAATTATCATATTTATACGATCAAAATTTTCGAAATAAATATTCTACTCGTGGTTTGAAAAATCACAATTTATCATAAAAATAAGTCCGTAATATTTGAACTTTGCACGATCATGTTATTTGGACTCCAGGCTCGTTGAAGGCTCATTTTTTAAATATGCAACCTCATTTTTGGTAAATTAATTTTAGGTAAGGAATGTTATATGAACATATGAATTTGTCAGTGACATGTCTTTCTTGCCTGTACAATTAACATGAAATTATAAATTATATTTTGTAAACTATGATAAAATTTTAATGGACTCCGGATTTAAATTCATTCCTAATTAAAAGTGTGGTCCTAGTTTAAGAAAATATTTTATTTAGCAAAGGGTTTTTTTAGTATTCTTTGAGTATTCGTGATGTGAGAAATTTTTGTAGAGTATTTAGAAAAGTTAACGAGTTTTTTTTGAAAAATCCTTCTTAACGTATTAATTGGATTAGTCCTTGTAAATTGTCAAGACAATTTTTCGCCAAAAAATATTTTTTTCATCATGTTTATACAATCGAGTGAAAATTTATATCGCGACATTTTCAAAATAAATATCTTAAGAGATCTAGATTATCACAATTAATTAGAAAAATTAGAAAAATAATTCATAATGTTTGGATCATATTATTTAGACTCGAGGTTTGTTGATGGCTGGCTTTTGAATGGATTGCTCCATTCTCGGCGAGATGTGAATTGCCAAGGCCGGAGTGTGGCTATATTAGGGGTGTAAATGGTTCGGATCCGGTTCGGATAGTGGTCATACCAGATCCGGATCCGTATTTTTTTCGGATACGGATACGGATACGGATATTCCCCGATCCGGATACGGTTCGGATATTAAACGGATACGGATTCGGTTTGGATATCTCGGATACGGATACGAATCTGGATATTATTCGGATAGTTTAAACGGATATTTTGCATGTAACATAACTATCTATTTTACCAACGAATTTCAAAACAATATCAAAATAATACTTAAATAATACATAAATGGACATTATAATTTTACGAAACAAAATCAAGTATTTGTCAAATATTTTGAGATTTGGAAAATCATACATGAAAAATTCATTTTCTTTTAGAATGGAATTGGTTTATCAATTATAAGTCATGCAAACATAAACTTATATTGGGTCTATAAGACCATAGTTATTTAAAAACATAATAAATTTTCAAAAACGGATATCCGTTTTTATACTGTTATTCGGATCCGGATAATATCCGGATTCGGATCTGGATCCGATCCCAATTATCAAAACCGAATCCGGATCCGAAAAACGGATCCGGATCGGATCCGGATCCGGGTCGGATCCGAATAATTTTATTCGGATCCGGATATTTAGACGGATTCGGTTCGGATCGGTTCGGATAATATCCGAACCGTTTACATCCCTAGGCTATATGCAGAATTCAAACTTTCTGTTCTAGAAATGAATGAACTTGTCGTATCATAAATTAATAATACACTTGGTCGTTGATTTTTAATTTTCTCTAATGTCTTAACAGATTCTACAACTCTATATGATATCGTTGATCTTAACATTTGGTAAATTAGTTTAAGTAAGGAATGGTGTATTAACTTGATATGCTGAATAAATGATTGCTTAGTGAAATAGTTTAAACTTAAATAGACAAAAAAATGACTTTCGTTCACACCAACTAAACTTGGTCATGTAATATGATCATATGAATTTGTTAGTGACATGTATTTCTTGCCCTGTACAATTAACCTAAAATTATATTTTGTAAATTATGATAAAATTCTAATGGACTCCGAATTTGAACTCATTCCTATTTCCTAATTACTAGTTAAAAGTATGGGCCAGGTTTAAGAAAATATTTTTTAATTTAGATTTTTTTTTTTTTGAGTATTCATGATGTGACATATGAGGAGATTTTTTAGAGTATCTAGAAAAGTAAAAAGAGTTATTGAAAAAAGAAAAATTATACTTTTCTGTCGTTTCCCTCACATTTTTTTCATACTAATTAATTTCATAATTAACAAAATAGATTAATAATTAATTCATAGTTACTAAACATTTAATATATAATTGATTAATTATAAATATTTAAAAATAAATAATTATGAATTAATTGTTAATTGATAGCTTTAATTATTGGATTAATTAGAAAGGGGGAATCTCATGAGCATGATAGAAGACCTCTTGAAAAAATTCCTTCTTAACATACACTAGAGCACGCTCTTTGTTTCTTTTTGTACTTATTACTAATATTTTGTGGATAATTCCTACAAATTTATTTTACTAACAATTCTAAATATTTAATATAAGGGAAATTTTCAAAAAAAAAATCCTAACTTTTTTGGATATTCTAAAAAATCTCCTATATTTTTTAAAACTCAAAAAAACCCTCTCTATCAAAATTTTATTTAAAATACCCACCTATAGGAGTAAAAACTAACAATGGACGGTGTTAAATTTTTTTTGACCAAATACTTTTTTTTATTTTCATATGTAGTAATTAAAAAAAATGTTATGCCAAATTAGAAGAAATTCAAGAGAAAATAAGGTGAATAATGATAAACACCCCGCACATAATACGCCGCACTCATCACGAAGCAATAAATGGAATGTAATTATTCCTTAATTAATAACTGTCACAATTTAATTTGAAAATTGAATGGTTAATTCTTTTTACTCAGTCAAAGACTATGCATGACTCTCCGACTCTGGTATTGCTCACATAGAATTATATAATTAATGACATGCAAAATCTACTTGTTGTATAATTTATTATTTTTAGATTTATTATCATTTGAATTATTATAAATAACAATAATATTATCATATTATCATATTTTCTGTAAAATGAATATATTTCAAGTATAATTATATCATGATACGATTTCAATATATTATAATATTATTTTATTTCAAAATAGTATTATTATTATTATTATTATTATTATTATGATGATGATGATGACGTGGCTTCGTACTAAGACACCTCATTGGTAAATAAACTTTGTAAATCTTTTAGGTCAGGAAGTCTAGAAATAATTTTCATGTCCGAAGCTAACAAATGAACGGTCATGATTGACAGATCGAGTATTGAATGTACCAACGAACTGACAATGTGTTCCTTCGTGGTTATTAAAAAAAAATTTACTTTATTTTTAATCTCTCCATTGTTGTTGATGTATTTTTAAACCTTGTTTTGCATTTTTGACGTTAAAAACTTTTAATTTAGAGCAGTATTTGTTAAAAAAAAGAAACCAACAAAACAAAAAGTAGTGTGGTGTCGTACAATTTTCCAATAAACATCCAAAAACATATTTATTGGGACTAGTTATAAATTGTCAGGACAACTTTTTACCAAAAAATATTTTTTTCATCGTGTTTATACAATCAAGTGAAAATTTGTATCGCGAAATTTTGGAAATAAATATTTTACGTGATCTAAGTAATCACAACTAATTAAAAAAAATCATAATGTTTGGATCATATTATTTAGACTCGAGGCTTGTTGACGGCCTACTTGGTTCAAACTTTCTGTTTTATAAATGAATGAACTTGTCGTATCATAAATTAATAATACATTAATACACTTGGTTGTTGAATTTTTTTTTTTAAGTTAAGGATAACGAAAGCTATACTTTAAGTGTTTAGTATAAATAGAAATCTGTGTGAATTTACAAGGCTGGTTAGTTAGGAAAAATTAGTTGTACTCATTGAAGTTCTTTCCATAGCTCCCCCGTAACCGCCATCCAAATAGTATTCCTCCTTTTTTTTTCCTTGTTAATGCTAATTAGGTGGCGGGTCCATTCGTCGAACATACACGTCTTCGTGTTGTCTGGATATCCACATTTCAGTGCTCTATGTACTCTTTTCCATGTTGTTGTAGCGTATGTACAATGTAGTAGCAAGTTCTCTCGTTTCGGGTTGCCTTCGGCAAAGTGTACATCGTTAGATGTGGGGCCAACTTTTCTTTTGTAGGATATCCGTCGTGTTTATTTTGTTATGGAAAACCACCCAACTAAAGAATCTTACTTTTAGCTGAAACCTTGTTTTTTATTTTTTATTTTCTCTAATATCTCAACAAATTTGACAACTTAATTGATATGATATCGTTGATCTTAACATTTGGTAAATTAGTTTTAGGTAAGGAATGGTGTATTAACTTGATACGCTGAATAAATGATTGCTTAGTGAAATAGTTTAAACTTAAATAGACAAAAAATAATGTACGAAAAAACTTTGCCTATTTTCGTTCACACCAATTAAATTTGGTCATGTAATATGAGCATATGAGTTTGTTATGACATGTCTTTCTTGCCTTGTACAATTAACATACAATTATATTTTGTAATTGTTGATAAAATTTTAATGGATTCCGAATTTAATCTCATTCATAATCATAATCATAATCATAATTAAAAGTATGGGCCTGGTTTAAGAAAATATTTAATTTAGATTTTTTTTTTTTGAATATTCATGATGTGAGGAAATTTTTTAGAGTATCTCGAAAAGTAAAGGAGTTATTGAAAAAAATTCTTCTTAACATACCAAATTTTGTCAAATTTGGACAAGATCCGGACCCAAACCAAGTAACGAGTCAACGACTTGACCGTGTCGGCACCGCTTCTGTTCGGAACAGCCCATTTTCTTTTCAGACCCAAACCTACGAGCCCGTGAATTGCCACGTGCCACTGATCGCATGAAGACTGAAACATTATAATGACGAGGCATCATTGAATTGAGACACATCATTAGTAAATAAACTCTGTAAATTTGTTAGGTCAGAAAGTCTTCCAATAATTTTCCGGTCCGAAGCTAACAAATGAGCGGTCAGGATTGACGGATCGAGTAATCGAATGTACGAACGAACGGCCAGCGTTGTTCCTTTCCTTTTGTTCTTCAGATTACCACGGCACCTACCACGCGTGAATAAAAAATTTCCTTCTCCCAATTCCTCTCCGAAACGAAATCAAAATCGATTTTTTTTATCCAATTTGATACCTCGATCGAATCGATGGCGGCGCCTGGAAACAAAATTAGAAACGCGAAGCTTGTAATTTCTTTTTGTTTTCTTTGAATTTATTATTATTGTTTTTTTTTAAGAAGGACGTATTGATGCGATCGAGGTTGTCCGATCTTGTTGGAAATCTTCGAATTATTGGTTTCTGATTAAAAAAAAGAGTTAGAATTTTGCTAACAAATAAAATTTGTTGAAATCAGGTTCTTCTTGGGGATGTAGGAACAGGGAAGTCTAGCCTCGTTCTACGATTTGTTAAAGGCCAATTTGTCGAATTTCAGGTAAGTTCTAGTTCCTCAATCATTCAATTTTGTAATAAATCCACGACTACTATCGTTCCCCAACGAAACAATTGCACAATTATTGAGCAATCGACCCTAAATCGGGTCCAATTAATTTGAAATTGAAGGAATCGACAATTGGTGCAGCATTTTTCTCCCAAACCGTAGCTGTAAGTGACGAAACTGTGAAATTCGAAATTTGGGACACAGCTGGACAGGAAAGATATCACAGCTTGGCTCCCATGTATTATAGAGGAGCCGCAGCGGCCATTATTGTATACGACATTACAAACACGGTTAGTTAATTCTCTCTCTCTCTCTCTCTCTCTCTCTCTCTCTCTCTCTCTCTCTCTCTCTCTCTCTCTCTCTCTCTCTCTCTCATTAACATAAATTTGGAATTTTTCAATCTTTTTGTTTTCAATTGTAGAACACATTCACTCGTGCAAAGAAATGGGTTCAAGAACTTCAATCTCAAGGTATTATTGTTAAATTGCGGTTTATTTACTAAAATAATTTAAGAAAATATTGATCAAATTTAAATTTTGTTATGAATTTAGGAAATTCGAGCACCATAATGGCTTTGGCAGGAAACAAAGCTGATTTGCCAGACAATCGACAGGTTTCCACCGAGGTATAATTTTATTAAAATTCAGGGTTCATTTTGTAATTCTTCCAATACATATATTATTATTAAACAGGAAGCGAAAAAGTATGCTCAGGAGAACGGCCTTTTCTTCATGGAGACTTCTGCTAAAACCGCAATTAACGTTAATGATGTTTTCTATGAGATTGGTATGTACATAATATTATTATTAATTAACAAAATTGATTAATTAATTAATGTATATACTTTTTTAATGTTTCAGCGAAGAAATTATTGCAAGGGCAAGCGGTACAACAGAGTACACAAGGAATGGTACTGAGTCAAAGAACTGGAGAATCGGCGAATACTTCATCGTCATGTTGCTCTTAACTTTGAAGTATATTATAATATGTATATTTAAATATTTAGTATGGATGGATATTTAATGTTATTGGTATATTTCTGTTTCTCTTTGTTTGTGTTGTAAAATGTGAATACTAACTAGTGTGAAGAAAATTATTTGTGTGTTTCGAGGAATTGTCTGATATGGCTGCTTGTAGGGCTCGATTCGAAATTGATATTGGGTCTCGAGCCGGAATACCCGGTTCGAACTCGTTTAATGTCGGCTTGAGCCAATTCGACTTGACTCGATAGTGGTTCGAAATTGAATTTGTTATTTGATTTGATTTCACATTCATATTTTTTTGAGTAATATTATATTTTTAATATAAAATCAGCTTGAAACTGATCTGAACTTGACTCGAATTCAATATAGGTCCGGCTTGAAATTGATTCATACTCGACTTGAACTCGACTTGAAATCGATATAAGTCATGTACAAAATAGTCAACCGAGCTGACCCTTGTTCGAACTCGGCTCGACTTTGGTTCGAGCTGGCTTGATTCGACTCAAAAATAATTCGAGTTGGCAAGTTTTTTTTATTCCGAGTCGAACGTGAGCGAGTCACGAGCTAAACTTGCAGATAATGAGATTGATATTGAGATGTAAGAAGTACAATGAAATTTATCAAGTTCAGAATCATTTTTTTGGTTTAAAATCTTTCTTGTTTCTAGTAAATTATTTTATGTTAATAGGGCTTATTTATCCTGTGGATATTTTAAATATTACAAAACACAATATACAAGTGAATCCAAAAAATATGAATTACATCACGAGTTGTATCCATTGCCCCCTCTCTAATATAATATATTAATATAATATTAACATATATCCTTTTTAAGTATTTGTACTGAACCGATTTAAAATCGGATCGATAATTTTTGTTCGATTTATTTGCTTGAACTAAATAAGAAGTTTTATAACTTTAAAATTCAAATTTTACTTAAAAATATATATACAAATAAATCATATAAAATATAACTATATTATTCATCGTATTATAATATAAAATTTTAATTTTTTTTTAATTAAAGACAATGAGAAAACATGAAAATAATAGTAATTCGGTCGGTTCTGTTTAAACGATTTTAAAAACACCAAAATTGAACCGAACCGAATAAAACTAACAATATCAATTTTTTAACCGAACCGACTAAATCAAATTTAACCGGTTCGATTCCCGAATAAATCCTACTATTTGTCCATTCTTATAATATCAATACGCAAGGATGGGGGCAAATGAAAAATTGAAGGCATTTAATTTGTACATGTACATTTTTATTTTGAAGATGCTAATTATCTCAATTAATCATTTTCAAGTGATGTTCAAATGTATTTAGGGGGCACCAATCTGGCAATCTTCCATATATTTTTTAGGGCCCATTTGTTGTGACTCACAATTCCCACGCATCCTCTGTATCATCCGATTAACACTTTATTAACGATGATGATTAACAAAAAAAATACTCAATTAACAATTCTTAATTAATATCAATTAACTATTAATTGAGTGTTCCTGGTTATCCACCAAGTTAATTAAGTGTTAATTGGATGATAAAGAAGATACGACGAGAAATTGTGGGGACATAGTAAAATTTCCCATTGAAATAATCAATATCAGTTTAACAATTTTACACCCACGACAACCTCATTATGTTATGTACTTATGTACTTATTATATGAACATGTTTGACAGTTTGAGTGTCTTAATTGAAATAATTACATCCACATCAACATTTCAAATTGAATTAACATTAATTTTAATTTTTTATATTAACTGAGATGCTAATTATCTCAATTAAATCACTTTCAAGTGACGTTGAAGTGTATTTAGGGGGCACCAATCTTCCACATATTTTTTTAAAGCAAACCAGCCAATGAAAGTAGCACGTCAAACGAAGTAAAATATTAGTAAATTTTCCACGTGTGCTCAACAGACAATCCAAATTCCAAGTCCTTCCTTCTCTCTCCATTCATTCATCACTCCCTCCTAACAAACCAAACAAAATCAAATCAAAAACCCTTCTTTTTCTCTTCTTCATCGCCATGTCCAATTGCGGTGCGGCGTTCGCCGGCGCAGAAGCCTCTCCACACTGTCGGAACACCTCCGCCGCGGAACATCTGAAAATTGCTTCACTCGCTATCATTTTAATCGCCTCCCTCGTCGGCGTCGCTTTGCCGGTTGGCTTGGCACGAGTTTTATCAAAGTATCCGAATTATCCTCGTCTTCTCCTCTTAGTCAAGTCCTTCGCGGCCGGCGTCGTTCTCTCCACGGCGCTCGTGCATGTGTTACCAGATGCTTCCAATTCTATGCTCGAATCGTGCCACGTGACTGCTGATTCATTCCCTTTCTCTGGTCTAGTAACGCTGATCGGCGCTCTGGTTTCTCTTCTCGTCGAGTTAACAGCCTCGCACTCACATGATTTCGAGCTCTCTCTGACAAGTGAGCCGAACAGGAAGGGCGATGCTGTGAATCCTTACACTAAAGTCGGATTGGAAGAGATGAGATGCCATAAAGGTGAATTTTTTTAATATATCAGTACAATTTCTTCCTTTCACCCCCAAATCGAATCCATTATGATTCAAAATTGATGATTTAGGTGCTGATGTAGACCATGAACTAGGAGTAGAGAGAGAAGAAGAGAACCAAATAGATGAAGAAGAGAGAATGGTACAAATGAAACAAAAAATGGTATCGAAAGTGCTCGAAATTGGAATAGTTTTTCACTCGGTGATAATTGGAGTCACTGTTGGCATGTCTCAAGATGTGTGCTCGATCAGACCTCTCATTATCGCTCTCTCTTTTCACCAAGTTTTCGAAGGAATGGGTCTTGGTGGTTGCATCGCTCAGGTTCTTCAATTTTTCAAAAATATTTAATTTTGTTTTTCGATTTTTTAATTCATTCATTAGATCGTGAATAATAGTGGATCCATTCAACTTTTTTGTCATGAACAAATAAAACAATATTCAATTGACCTAAATCATCCATTAAAAACGATCTTTTTCCATAAATGGTATCTACTCATCATGCACTAAACAAATTCAGAAAATTTCAATTTGGCCCCTGAATAATTTAATATGGAAATTTATGATTTTTTTAATAATTTCAGGCTGGATTTGGAATGTCCACAATTGCGTACATGTGCATAATGTTTTCGATAACGACCCCATTAGGAATAATATTAGGAATGATAATATTTCATTTAACTGGATATGACGATTCTAGCCCTGACGCGTTAATAATCGAGGGATTATTAGGGTCTTTTTCGGCAGGAATTTTGGTTTACATGGCCTTGGTCGATTTAATCGCAGTAGATTTTTTTCATAGTAAAATCATGAATTCGAGTCGTAATTTGAAAAAGGCGTGTTTTGTTGCTTTGGTTTGCGGGTCCGCTTCCATGTCTATTCTCGCTCTTTGGGCTTGATTGTAATTTTGGGTTTTAGGTGAAAAAAATAAAACAGAAGTTCTTTTTTTTGGATATTAAAATTGTCCATATATGTATATGTTTTTGCGTAATAATATGAAGCGTATTTCTTTCCTTGATTTGGTTTAGGGGTTTATTTGTAATTAAGATATTCAAGTCGAACCCTTTACTAATAGTATAATAGTATTATCATATCGTCAGCTACATAATATCTGAATTTATTGTTTTGATGAAAGAATGGCATTTTAATTTGTATTTATATTTATATTAGCTAAAACTTTAGGGGCTATGAGCATATTTACAAGATATATATTTTCGAGGGGTTATTTTGTAATGCCGTTTGCTCCGTTTTAACGAGGATTCTTTCGCATTTAGGAGAGAGAAGACAAATATGTATATTAATATATGTGTTTATGAAAGATATAAAAGAAATAAAAGGGGAACGAAAAATATTGAATAAGTGCGGTTGTGAAGGTTTTTGAGGGTTAAAATAAAAGAAATAAAAGGGGAACGAAAAATATTGAACAAGTGCGGTTGTGAAGGTTTTTGAGGGTTAAAATAAAAGAAATAAAAGGGGAACGAAAAATATTGAACAAGTGTGGTTGTGAAGGTTTTTGAGGGTTAAAATAAAAGAAATAAAAGGGGAACGAAAAATATTGAATAAGTGCGGTTGTGAAGGTTTTTGAGGGTTAAAATAAAAGAAATAAAAGGGGAACGAAAAATATTGAGAAATGAGAAATACGACACTAAAATTATATCTTTTGGCAGCGACACATAAGATATGGCACTAAAACTAATGTTTTTGCCAACGACAGGGAACAAATGGCACTAATAGTACATCTTTGGCAGCGATTGAGCATAAAGGAACTAAAACTACAACTTTTGGCAGCAACAACGTAAAAATGACACTAAAATCATGTTTTCGCAGCAGCTAAAAGTAAATGTCACAAAAATTACTTTTTGGCAGCGGTTACAAATATAGACGCGGGTGCTAAATGGCACCAAAACTATCTTTTGACAACGGCTGGTAAACGGTACCAAACTTATCTTTTGGCAGCTGTCAATGTAACCGCCACAAAACTATCTTTTGGCAACTGTTAATGTAATCGTCATTAAAACTATCTTTTGGCAGCGGTTAATGTAATCGGCACCAAAACTACCTTTTGACAACGGCCGGTAATCGACACAAATACTACCTTTTGGCAGTGGCAGAAAGTAAATGTCACAAAAACTATCTTTTGGCAGCGGCAGAAAGTAAAAGTCACAAATACTATCTTTTTGCAGCGGCAAAAAGTAAATGTCACCAAAACTATCTTTTGCGATTGGCTGTAAAATGGCACCAAAACTATCTATTGACAACGGCTGGTAATCGGCACAAAAACTATATATGGGCAGCGCCAAAAGTAAAAGTCAGAAAAAATATCTTTTGGCAGCGGCTGAAAGTGAACGTCACAAAAACTAACTATGGGCAGCGATTAAAAAATGGACGCGGAAACTATCTTTTGGGAACGGCTGCTAAATGGCACCAAAACTACCTTTTGACAACGGCTGGTAATGGGCACAAAAACTATCTTTTGGCAGCAGAAGAATGTAAATGTCACAAAAACAATCTTTTGGCAGCGGAAAAAAGTAAATGTCACAAATACTATCTTTTGGCAGCAACAGAAAGTAAATGTCACAAAAACTATCTTTTGGCAGCTACAGAAAGTAAATGTTACAAAAACTATCTTTTGACAGCGGAAGAAATTAAATGTCACAAAAACTATCTTTTGACAGCCGTAGAAAGTAAATGTGACAAAAACTATCTTTTGACAGCCGTAGAAAGAAAATGACACAAAAACTATCTTTTGGCAGCAGCAGATTGTAAATGTCACAAAAACTATCTTTTGGCAGCTACAGAAAGTAAATGTCACAAAAACTATCTTTTGACAGCGGAAGAAATTAAATGTCACAAAAACTATCTTTTGACAGCCGTAGAAAGTAAATGTCACAAAAACTATCTTTTGACAGGCATAGAAAGTAAATGTCACAAAAACTATCTTTTGACAGCCGTAGAAAGTAAATGTCACAAAAACTATCTTTTGGCAGCGGTCTTATGTAAATGTCACCAAAACTTTTGGCAGCGGCTGAAAATAAATGTCACAAATCTTTCTGTTGGCAGCTGTTCACAAAATCAGCGCGGAAACTATCTTTTTGTAGCGGCTGTTAAACGGCACCAAAACTATCTTTGACGACGACTGGAAAACGGCACCAAACCTATCGTTTGGTCGCGGCAGAAAGTAAATGTCACAACACTTCATACTTTTGGCAGCATTGCGATAAAAATGATACGAAAACTATAACTTTAGCTAGCAACAACGAACAAATGCCACTAGTGCAACTATTGGCAGAAATTGACGAAACGGCAGAATTATTGCCTGCGACAGTATACAGATGGCACTAATGTGCATTATTTGGAGCCATTGAGAGTTGAGGCACTAAAACTTAACTTTTGGCAGCGAAATTTAATAAATGACACTAAAACTGCACCTTTTTGCAGCGATACTAAATAAAGACAAAACTAGTTTTGCCAGCTGCTATGAACGTAAGGCACTATTGTGCATCTTTTGGCAGCAAATAGGATAAACAGCACTAAAACAATATTTTTGCCTGCGAGTGTCCAAAGGGCACTAGAAGTGGAAATGACACCAAAACTACAACTTTTGCCAGCAGTACTAATAAAAAAGGCACGAAAACTGTATCTTTGGCAGCTGTACTGCGAAAACGACACTAAAACTACAACTTTTGGCAGCGACTTATTATAAAAGGCACTATACTGCATCTTATTCCCAGCGGAAATGCCGAACTGCACTAAAAGTGCATGTTTTGCAGCAATAAAGATAAAAACGACATTAAAACTTCATCTTCCGACAGCAATATCTGAAACATGATTATAATTGCGCTATAAATGGACAATTAGTTAAGTTAGTTTAACAATGATTGATTGGTACATTAATTATGAAAAACCTTTGAATATCATTGGGGTTATAACAAAAAGTTTGTATAGATAAAAGACGGGCTACTAGATTAATAGCAACATAATTATATTTTTGAAATTTATTGCTTAAAAATCAAATTAAACCAAATTTTGAAAATGAACATGACAAAAGTTGATTATCTATCTAACATCTCAATTTCACATTAGGTCAAACCAAATTCACTATTAGGGCTTGTTCGTATGTTTAAGGAATCTGGAAAAATCTCGCATATAAAATCATAAATCAGTTCCTCCAAAATATCATATTAGGTGATGCGCATAATAGTTTTAGAATCTTCCCTGTATTTTTTTGTTAATTCATTCAGAGTTTTGAATTATAATATAACAGAGTTAATTACATGGCATTTCACCGTTCTCCTAAAAAATAGTTTTTTGTTATCAGGACTCCAGACACAAAGCGTATGACCTAATGTGAAAAATTTATTTTACCGTGTAATGTGAAGCAATATTTCATAAATTGTTCAAAAATATATATAATATTTAAGTAAGATACATAATATAGAGAAATTAATATACAAACGCTAATATATATGTATTGAAAAATCTATAAATTGCAATTTCAAAATTTCAAAATATATATATTCAGAAAAATATAATGATCATGCATGTAAACGGACATATTGCAATTCAAAAATATATAAAAACTATATCTTTTGGAATTAAGCCTTGACCTGGACTATAGCAATCCACTCTCTTTTCCCAACTCTATTGATAAAAATAGATAAAAAGTATGAGAAGGAAATTCTAACTATGGAATTGGATGAGTATGAGTACCTAAAATAGTAAAATGGATTAAAATATCAAATATGTATTGTAATTACCTGCAATTGCAAGGTGTGAAGCAGAAAATTTCTCACAATTTCCGTCTCTCCTTTCAGTAAAAAGGCGAGAGCTGAAGGGATGAAATCCCTAATGAAAACCTGATCGTAATTCAGCAATTCTCCGCCAAACGCCCCATCGTCAGTTGCAGCTACGGTGCCGACTGGCTGGTCATAGTAATTCACCACGGACCGTCTCAGTAATCTCCACGCCTCCCTCTCAGCTACAGTCTCGGAGCGTGGACTCGGCTCAGAGGGACCGGCTCCTCAGATCTAGGCTGATTAGGCAAGGGCAACAGCGGCGAAAACACCAGGGGCGCCATACCTGGAAAGAGTATATGCGCAGGTGTTTGCGATCCAGTTCCACGGACCGGATCCGAAGTAGGAGAAGGCGGCGATGCCGTCGAAGCAGCCTGAGCTAAAATTTGGTACCGGTGAGGGCATCTTCGAGATTTTGTCAAATTATAAGGATGTTTAGGGAAAACTTGCGACAGCACGATATGGGAACCGCTGCAGCAAGGGCGGATGAAAGAGCCGATCGCCATGGTTAACCTGGAGTGTAAAATTGAAGAAACGAAGGGGGCTTACTGCAAAACTTCCGAAGACTGGAAAGAGGAGGAAGAAAAAGAAAGGTAAAGTGAATTGGCTAAGGACTTGCTTGTGAAAATGGTTTTTGTGTGGGTGAACTTGTAAGAACAGTAGATATTGCTTTTATTTCAAGTAAAAGTCTTCAAAAGGAACTTTTTATAGATAAATACTCAATTTCTAATTTCTAATCTAATACAACAAAACTTAACAACTTTACATGTAACAAGTCAACTGTTGCATAATGTTTTGACCCGCTTCACATAATAATATAATATATGTAGACAGGCAATAGGATAGAGGAAAGACTAAAGAGGGAAGGGGACGGTTGGTCGCATAAAATAAAAATACCTATATTTCAAACCGTAGAAAAGTAATCTCGAGTTTAAATTGACTGAATTACCCTCGTACTTTGGTTAAAACTAAACTACGACTGAATAGGCAATATATAATTGAAATGAGAGCAAAAGACCAAGGGTATAATAGGCAATATATAATCAGAAATCAGAAAATATTTTAAAAAAATTAATTCCACAATCATGGTCACAAAACGCAGCTGATGAATGGCGAGGTTTGTGCCATGATTCAAAACTGAACCCTTTAATTTGTATACAAGGAGCAATAATCCGGATTGAATTCAGGTTCATTTGTTGCATGTTCTTGCAATACCCAATATATTATCAATTAGAAGTGTGAATAAATTCATTTTATCACCTTATCAAGGATATTGTGATGAGTTTGGAGACAAACCTCATAAAGAAAATTGTGATGATTTTGAAGAACAATTATATTTTTCTTTCATATATGAATATAATTTGTGTTGCAATAGAAACAAAACTCAAAAAAAAAAAAAAAGTGGACACGTGTTAGCATGTGGTAATTGATGGGAATTCATCCCGTCCCCGGACCCGCGCAGCGGATATGAAGGCCCGGTCCGGTTCCCAAAATCCAAGATCACGTCATGACTTCGAGGGTACGATGCAATAGAAGGATAGACGATTACCAGCGTGAAATTGATCACGCACGACGGGTTGATCGCTCGCATCCTTTCCTTCTCCGGTGTCACGTTGGTGACTAGTCCGTGCGTCCCATACCACACGTCTCCCACCGTCTTGACACGCCTCCGGTTGTCTTTCGTGCGTCCCACGTCCACACTCTTCCACAGCCAAAAGTTTTGCTCCTTCGACTTGATCACAATCGAAGAGCCACAAGTGTCGCTCCGGTTGATCACAAAAGATTCTCAATATTCTGGATTAATCTTATTAATTCCACAGGTTGGACTGAATCAATTGGTTAGAGAGAGAGAGAGAGAGAGAAACATCCTATTTATATCACATAGGATAAGGATGGGCCAAAATGTATGTATATCTCATATACACATTTTCAGACAGAAAACTGCAGACACCCTTTTAGTATTCTGTTGAAACGAAAATATTAAATCGTTCTAACCGACTTTAAACCTTCACGAAAGTTGTAGATAATCTTATTATCTTTCCAACCCAATTTAGGCTGGTCCAATTGGAGTTCGGATGCGAAAGTTACGGACGTTTTACTAACTGTATGTCAAACTGTCGCACCCTTTCGGTATTCCATTAAAACGACACTGATACTTCGTTCAAATGAAAAATATTTCTACATGAAAGTTCTAGATAATCTCATTATCTATCTAACCCAATTTGCACCATTCAAATTGGATTTTCCTACTGAAAGTTATGACCACGAATGTACGCTTACATTCGTTTATCCTTGTGTACACTTTTACGGTTGATCCGAAACTGTATTTCCTTCAGTAATATGTGCAAAATTATATCTATTGAAGTATTAGGTTATGTATATTTTTGGAAATATTTATATTTTGCAAGAAAAAATGCTTAATTTGGAAAATTAACGTTGCCAATTGATGAATGGTTTTTTAACTTTTTTATTTGATTCTAGATTGTCTTTCATATTAAATAAAATAATTCTCCACTTGCATGCATTACATTCTTGATGAGAAACACATTTTCACCATTAAAACTTATTTTTTTAAGAAAAATTATATATGTCCGTTTACAATTTCCCACAATACTTAACGTGTTGACATGAATTTAATTAATTCTCCACAATACTTAATTGCTAAATTCAATTTAATACATGTCAAATAATAAATCAGGAACTTCACACTCTTGTATGCATTAATTTTGACCATGTGGTAAACCTTGCATGTCAAAATTATTTCACATACAAATTAATTATATTATTTCTTAGTTCATCTATTTTTTTTGTTATGCGTGCATCCGTTTAACATGTGTTAAACGTTGTTTTAATTCAATTGCAAATGATTTATTGTTCAAATTTACAAAGTTATAGTTAATTGAATATTAATGGTGATAACCTATATTGCACGGATAGGGATATGGCGATACGGTAATTTTTAAAAAAACACGAACACGGATACGGCTACATAGTTATTATTTTAATATATTTATATTATATATAAATATTAAATAAATAATAAATTAAATAATAAATTAATAATATTTTTAAATTAAATATCATGACAATAAATAATATCATCCGAACAATACAAATATCATAAAAATATCATAAATTTGTTCTAGAAATATCCTATAACTAATCTAGAAGTATCCCAGAAGTGTCCTATATAATTTATTTAAAAATATTATGGGCCAAAATATATAATGGGCCGAAGTATCCTAAATGGAGTATCATAGCCGTATCCTGGTCGTATCCCCAGCCGTATCCTGCCGTATCACCGTCGTATCCGAAAAAAATAAATATTAAAATATTCGGATACGCCACGTGGCGTATCCGATACGTATCCGAGCCGTATCGCATCCGTATCCGTATCGGATACGCGTATCCTCATGATACTTCTGTATTTTTTAAGTATCCGCGTAACACAGGTGATAACCAATGTTATCGAAAATATTAAATATAGATGATGTGTGAAATGATAGATTTAACACGGGTTAAACTGTGTAAACGGATCATATATACATGTTAAAAGGTCAATTAATCGAGTCCAATAACTTATATTTTTAATTTGAAAATTTAGATTTAATTAATTATGGATGTGTAAACAAATCCAATAAAAACATTTAATACATTAATAATGTGTGAAAGGATGTACCTTTAATTTTTTCTTATTATCCTATTATCCTATATAGATGATCCAAACAATTGTTTTTATTTTGATAAATTCATTACCAATATTTACCCATGCATCAATCATTTGGATGCAGGAATTATCATGAACTTTTTATTTAAATACATGATTTTCTTATGGTTAAACACTATCCACAAGACTATAGAGATTTACAATATTTTACCCACTGCTTATGTACAGTCCAATCCAATAATTTTCATCAAACATGCTTTTTAGCCGTCCATATTTTCACTCCACAAATAAGAGAAAAAAACAAAACAAAACAAACACATAATTACTCTAAAAAAAGAGGAAGAAAAATAAAAAAGACTTTATTATTCAAAAAATCTAAATACAACCAAGTATATAACAAACCAAAGGATCCACGAAGTAAAAAAACCTTTTCTATATGAAAAGGATTTTAAATTCAACAAAAAGAAGCAAGAAAATAAAATATTAATTATATACCGCAATTCTCTCTCCCCATTCTATCATCACTGCAAATAATCCTCGTTATAACTATCGCTAATGACCGACACGAACCGCTCTAGCCAAGGCAACTGATGCAAGTCCTTCATCGTATCCAAATACGAATCCGAACATCTCGAATCCTCTCTAACGGGCGGTTGCGGAGTCTGGCACGGATGATCGCTCAGATTAAACCCGCCCGCTAAGAATCGCTGTATCTGATGCAACTGCTCTCTCTCCTGATCCGAATATCCGTCTAGCGCGTTAACCGACATGTCGAACGTGTCCCACGACCATATTTCCGTTCGCGGTTGCGGGTCCCATGACCAAATATCCGTTTGTTGGGTATTGTTATCGGTCGTCCAAAATGTCGTGCATTGGCATGTTTGGATCCCGTTTTGGTATTCTCCTCCGCAGGAGTAGCAGAACTCGTGTCCGCACCTGTTAATTAATAAATTAATTACTTAATGTAATAATATTAAGGGGGATTTAGATATTTACCCTTCTTAAAATAAAAATATCATATTTACCCTTTTAAAAATAAAAATACCATATTTACTTACCCTTTTAGATCTATGAAAGGGTAAATATGATATTTTGGGATTTAGAAGGGTCAAATAGTAATTTTAAATGTTGACCGTTAGTTTTAACGGAGAAATTGGATTTTTTTTAATTTTTGGGTAAATATGATATTTTAGATTTATGAACAGGGAAATATGATATTTTAATTTTAAGAAGGGTAAATATGTAATTTCAAGTTAAAAAAAAAAGAGTAAATATGATATTTTTATTTTTAAAAGGGAAAATATGATATTTTGGGTTTTTAGAAGGGTAAAATAGTAATTTTAAATGTTGACCGTTAGTTCTAACGGAGAAATTGGATGGGTTTTTTAATTTTTGGGTAAAAATTATATTTTAATTTTAAGAAGGGTAAATATGTAATTTCAAGTTTGAAAAAGGGTAAAGAAAATATTAGAAGTTCATACCAGCAAGACATGTGATAGGAGCCGTCTGCGAACTCGACCGTTCCGCTACATTGCTGGCATCGTCTCCACCTATTAGATCGTGCCAAGTGGCGCGACGATAGATCACCGTCGTCTTCGCAAGTAACCGACTCGTGATATTGCTCGCCGCAATTGAGGCAAATTTCCCTTCTACATTCGGTACACTCGATTCTGTACGGATCTGACGGACCAGGTTCGCCGGGTAAGTGGTGGGCCGGGTTTATGACAGCAGTGCAATTCGGGTAGGGGCAGTATAGTCTTTCGTCGCTGCTAATTTTTGTTTTTTTGTTGTCTGAATTTGGTTTGAAGATTCCAATTGCTTCTTGTGCGAGTTTTAAGGGTTTTTGTAAATCGAAATTGGGAACTAGGGTTAAGTCGAAATCTTCTAGTTGTTCGACTAGTTCTAAAATTCTATGCCCTAATGCGACTAGAAAATTGTCTTCTAGAAGCTCTGTTTCAGCAATCTGAAAATCAATTCGTAAAAAGAAATGATTTTAAAATTCTATCGAAAAAGATGAAGGAAATTAAATTCTTACCTGGAAATAAAGTTTCTCGGAATTGGTGAAAGCATAAATCTTTTTGACGTCGTTCTTCAAAGCAACTGAAATCCCGTCAAGAAGGGCGAGATGCTCGGCCACCAGTTCCTCGACGTAAAAGTCCATCTTTTTCTGGACTTGAATAACCGGGAATTCGTTTCCGGTTCCCCTCTCCATCACGACTCCGATTCCGGAATTTTTATCCCCGTTTTCTTCACGAACCGAAACGCCTTTGAAGAACAGTTTCACTGAGAATTCATCCAATTCTCCTGAAATTTGCGTGAATGATTCGTCGGTTTCCTCCCAATTCTCTCCTTCTTCTTCTTCCAATCCACGACAACTTCGAAATTCGTCCTCGGGATTTTCAGAAATTTCAAATAGACCCTCTTCGAAATCTCCCAAACTCTCCATCCTTTCTCGATTCAAAACGAAATAAATCGAAATCAATTGATGAAATTATATATAATCCCCCTCGTCGTCACCTCGAATTTTCAATCAGACTTTTGTAAGAACTCCCAAGTCCTAAAAAATTAAGTAAATTTACTAAAACGTCACTATTTCACAACTGGGATTTGTAAATTGTAATCAGCCACTTTCTGAAACCAATCGAACTCTCAGTTCTCTCTAATTACACGCAAAGTAGCAAAATTCTATAAATAACCAAGACCATCAAATTTCTAACCGAATTTGCTTAAAACATGGGATTGTCCCAAAAGAAGAAAAAAAATGCTCTCTTGAGACAAGAAAACAAAAAGATCAACAAAGCTAACACTTTTCTTACTCAGAAATATATATTCACCATTATAGAAACCCAGAAAGAGAAAAAAAGTCGCCCCACAAATTCCCGAGGCGATAGAAGCAGAGAGAAAGAATAAATTAATAAATTAGAGAAAAAGAGAGATTCTTCTAAACTTTTATTTCACTAGCAGGTATTTATGCCCTTTTCTTTTCCAGAATTTATTCTCAAGTAGAGAGAGAAAGAGGGAAAAGAGTGGCGTTAAAGCCAAGCCTAATTATTCTCCGCAGTATACAAATTCATAATTTAATATTCGTATCCCACATAAACCTGGTTCGTCATACACCAGTGATATATTGTAAACTACTCGATAGATATAATATGAGCCGTGTTTATGTAAAATATAATACTGGGTAGAGAAGGGCAGTTAAAGCGTGTGGGGCCATGATGATGAAAGTAAATCTAAATCGTTGGATCTTCACTGATGTCCAAATCTCAACCGTTAGATTATGCGGTGATTACACCGCTCGCCTACCACAGAAGCAGTTAATTGAAAGAGAATCTGCTTTGGACGGTGAGATCACCTCTAGATATCTCTACTTTTACCTACACCCGGTTCTTATTTAATTATTACACTTTATAAGGTTATCAGATTTTTTTGGGATAAATGTTTATGAAGTGATTTTTGTACGGAGTAGACCGGGTTTAGTTAATAATGTGACGATCGAGAAGGCTTCATCAATAGTTCCACGTGGTCCGTGAGTTTACTAACTGGCTACTGTCTGAGCGTTGAAAAGTAATGCAAAAACGTTTGCGGCGCTCAACTATGTAACTATAAGTGAGGTATTTTGTCTATGATTTTTAGACCCTGTATTATTCTGAAATTAGAGAAAAGTCCCTCGTATTGTTATTGAAGAAATAAAAAGATGTTCGAGTATAATGAGTTAATGACTTAGTTGACTTGATTTGCTAACAAAATCAAAATATGATTTATTCATGTACATATTATCGGATTCTCTGTATTGTATTTGTACGTGTAAGAAGTTACCCTAATTTTTATGGGATTATTCTCTGTATTATAATTATTTGTGTATTCGCAACGCGTCTGATATTGAAAGAACAAAATAATTGATTATGCTCAATTAACTACTAAAGAATACAATACAACACAGGACATTCAAATGAAAGATAAGATAGGATATTGAAAAAACATATAAATATATAGGGAAATTTCTCAAAAAATCACTAATTTTTATGGGATTTCTAAAAAAACCCCTAACATTTAGATTACTTCAAAACCTTCTTAAAAATTGATTTCAATTTTTCAAAACGTCCTACTAATGTTATCTTCAACATTCCATACAATTTTTTTTGTGTGACCATAATACCTCTCATAATTTATTATATGATTGAATTTATTCGATAACCTAATAAATAAATAATATTTTATAATATAATATTTTGATAATATTATATTATGATATTTATTGTACTATTCTATAATTTATTATATGATTGTTTATATAAAATTCTTTCATGTAAAAAATTAAAAAGGAAATGTGAAATAGTATTTATTTAATAAAATAATACATTATATATTATATTTTATAAATAGTAAAATGAAATAGTGAGTTGTAATCATTAATAATTTTTAAGTATAATAACGTGAAATATTTAATTTATTTATGTATATTAATTTATATTGAATAAAATAATTTATAAAAGAAAATCAATAAGGATATTTTTTCCAAAAAAAAGAAAAAATGATGAAATATTAAAGTTAGCTTTTGGAGTTTAGAAAAATTCAAATCAATTTCTAGAGAGTTATTAAAATTATCTAAAAGTTAGGTGATTTTTGAGAAATTCCAAAAAAAAGTTAAGGAATTTTTGAAGAATTCCTCAAAAATATATCATAAAATATATTGCATTGCCAGCATCCAAGATAGGATATTGTTTTACGTAAAAGAAGGGTATTTATACGATTTAGACGTGATAGTGGATTTTTTTGGGGAAAATATATCCTTTTGTTCTTATTAGAGAAAGCCCCTCGTATTTTCAAAGAAATAAGAAAGTGATCCTCATGAGTTAATGACTTAGTTGACTTAATTTATTAAAATTTAATAATTCAGCCTGATTGACCACCAAAGACTAATTAAATAATATGATTTATTAATGTACATATTATTGGATTTTTTGTATTATATTAGTTTGAGAATTGTGTTCTAGTTCACATGTAAGGATTTACGACTTACGGTGTTTTTACATGCCAATTTGTGGAAATAAAAAAGATGTGAAGTACTATACAAATTTGAAAATATTTGTGAGTATTTTTATAGATTTGTATAATTTTGTAACATCTCATAATATATTGTGTATTAATATGACACTTTTATTTTCAAAAATGCTCACATCATATATTGTATTGTTTTGGGTAATCGCAACAAGTAGGCTATCAGATGAGCAAAACACGCTTAGTTATATTCATGTGTATTGTGTACTAACTATTAAAGAATATAACACATCGCATTCAAATATAAGATAAGATAGGATATATTGTAATTTTTGGTATGGTTCTCCATAAATGAAGGATATTTATACGATTTAGACGGGATAGTGGGCTTTTTGGGGATATATATGTTTTTGTTCTTATTGGCTGAAGACAAAAAAAGTCAGATGGTAAACAAGTTGAACAATGAAAGAGATAACTGATGGGATCTTCTGCAGTCACAATGATTTGAACTCTCAGCTATTCATCATTTCTTTATTTCTATTGTATTTGTAATTAGGTATATTTTTTTGTTGAGTTGATATTACGAAACACCGATTAAAGAATATTCGAATTGTATCATAAATTATATGTTAAAATGTATTATCGGAATACATATCACTATATTCACGTATAGCCGAATCCGTGCAACACAAAGTATATTCATTGGGAAAATTCTATCGTATATCTTTTTTGTTTATAGTATATCTTTTTTTTAAACTTTCGATATTTAGAATTAATGGGATTTATTTCTTTTAATGATTGATATTTTTTCTTATTTAGTTAGCATGAATTGATAAATACAACAAAACTTTATCTTAAATATTCATTAATTAGTGAATACCCAAAATACCAGTTTGTTTATCAAGATCAAATGCAGAATAGTGTTTGCATTAATGTCTTATTAAGTATTAAGCGATTTTGATTATTTTTTTATCTTTCATTAAGAGTTTGACATACATCAAGCTAAGTAATAAGTACTAATTTCTGATTCTTAAGGAAGAGTGAAAAGAAGGCTTGTTGCTGGTGATGAAAGTGCTGGCACAATTCAAAATATACATACATTTTTATTATGATTATGATTTGATTACTAGAGGGAGCTCGGGATGTTGTAAAATTGGTATACCATAGGCCTTTCTTTAATAACTGATGTCTTTTTAAAGATAATGTAAAATAGTGGCACGAACTCTTGAAAATAAAAATAAAAATAACAAATGTCAATGTCCTCACAGTCCAGTTGGTTGAGTGTTCGACACAATAAAATAATATGTTGGAGAGGTTCCGAGTTCGAGTCGACACAATAAATCAAGTTGTTGGAGAAGTTACGAGTTAGAGTCTCATTGGTATCATATAAAAAATAGCTATCAGTAACGACAAATGACCGATTGTTGGGTGCCATCCAAAAAAATAAAAATAATATAATATAATTTTGAAAATAAAAATGAAAATAAAACATAAAAGTCGTTAATCGCAAATAATTACATGATCATCAAAAGGGGACTTGTGGGATACATCATCAATAATCTCTAATACTAAATATGAATTTAGAAATTGAACATTTCAATTGCATGATAATTAGACGATGGAACTAAAAAATGATAAATCATTAAAATGATGATATAAATTAAATTGTTCAAAAAATACAAAGAACAATTTAAGTTTGGTGAGATTATATTATTGTTATTATTATTATCTTATGTTTCCTTTTCTCTCTCGATGTCTACAATTATGTAAGTCAAATTGGTCGTAGCTCGAACGCTATTGGCCCAGTTAAAGTGATAAAAGTTCGCACACTATTGACTCGGATGAACCCTTTGATGAGTCATATATCAAAGTGACTCGAGCCAGGGATGGCTCAAACTTTTTTGAGGCTCTCGGCTAAAAAAAATGCATAAAAAAATTAGACGATATTTAGGCAGTAATAACGGATGATAAAAATTAACTTTGAGGAGTCAAATGTTAACGACCATATAAAAATAAGAAAACAAGACATTCACATTGACATGGACCAAGAGAAACTTCATTCACAAGAAGCACGGCCAAGTAGATAAACAAAAAAGATTGGGAAAGTTGTTTTTTTGGGAAAAACATGATCATCATGCAAATTAGAAAAAAATTAAAATTCCATGCTTAATGAATTTTTTAATTGTGTACTTAATTACTACTAACTAATAGAGAAATTTACTTATTTTACATGTGAAATCTAATTTCATGTTTTGTTTAGCATACATGGTCAAGTATCAACATATTATTAAGCATTTCGTTTTTGTACATGTCTAGTTGGCTTCACTGTTGAGCCGGCGCTGGCTCGAGCTGAGCAATAGGTCATTCACATGAATTTGGTATAAGGAACTGCAAGTTTCGTTATGGAGATTAAGATCCATTATTAATCTATGAGCTTATGGCATGCCAATTGTACGAGACCAATCAATTACAAAGTTTATGACTTGTGACTAAGAAGTCAACTGAAAAACCTGATTTTTATATAATCTATTGATTCGGAATCAATATATTTACTAGTTTGGACATATTCATATTTCAAATAGAATCAAATTGGAAAAATTTAAATTGCATAAGTAAACCCACATACGATGTAATTACTATATATAATGATAATGATAATGACAGACAAAATTACTACTTATATCATTTTTTTTTCAAAATTATCATTTCAACATCACAATCTATTTATTGAACATTGCAAATGCAACAATTAAGAATTTTCTTTTTAAGAATGCATGATTTGATTTAAAATAGTTAATACATATAAATTAAAAAAAACTTGTAGGATGAGAAGGTTTCATGACCATTTTGCAACTGGAGACTCGCTTTTCCTATTTTTTGAAGTACGAAAGAAAATGTGTAATAAACTCTTTCGAGAAAAACCAGGGACCAAAACTTGTAATTAAAATATTTTTTAGGGATAATTTCACGTATGTCCTTCCAAAACCTCTAAATATCATATTTGTCCCTCTAAAAACACAAATATCAAATTTATCCTTTAAATGTTTACTTAATATCAAATTTGTCCTTCAAAAATTAAAAACATATCATTTTTATCCATTTAAAACATATGTAATATCAAATATGTTCAAATCATTAATTTACCGTTAAATTTAACTTCACTTTTAACATGGAATTCAATTAAATCACTAAATTTAAAAGTTATTTGACCAAACTACCCTTTCATCTCCCTCAATCAGCTATACTTGTTTTTGTTCACTATATTGTGACCTTCCTCCTGTTTAAAATGCTTCCAATCGGTGGCAACTTTACTAATCCGATCGGCTGGAAATATAGTTGTTTCTTGTCTACCTCGTGTAAATACCAAAGCAGTTCCTCCTCTTTCTCTTCTAACCATTTTTTCTCTATTATCATCATGTTTCTTTCCTCCAAGACAAGAAACTCTAAATTTGACCAAATTACTTTAGATTCTCGACCAGAATAGGAGATGAAAGAAATTGAGAAGAAATCAATGGATTTTATGTGAATTCTACCAATCTAGATGGGAAAATTTGATTGGTCTTCCAATATTGAGTATGCAGAATTTTATTGTCTATTATATTGTGGGAAATTCTGCACAAGGGGTTTCCGTTCATGCTAAACATCAAATGAAAAAGGTTAAAAAAACATACTGGTTAATTTTGAAATTAATTCAATAGATTTTTGTTTTTTTATAGCTTAATAATTTTGAAATTAATTCAATATATTTTATTTTTTTATAGCTTAATAATTTTGAAATTATTCAATGTATATTGTTTAGTTTAATATATAGTTTTCATTTTTGGGCCACCCAAAAAAAAACTCGTGTAAGTATCATCGGAGCGTCGCCCTTGAAGATACGGAGCTAGAGAGATCCTTAAAAAAATAAAGATTTGGAGCTAGAGCTCAGAGTTGGAAGAGACTAAGATTAAACTTAACAGAGATAGTGTGTGGGAGACAGGGAGAGAGACTAAGATTAAACTCAACCATTAGAAGAGACAGTGTGTGGGAGAGAGAGGGTTGAGAGGGCAAACTCGTCATTTTGCGAGTTTTAAGTTAAACTTAACAGAAAAAGTAGGTTTGGATGATTTTGATAGGAACTAAGATTCGGAAGGATAAATTTGATATTAAACATTTTAGAGGGACAAATTTGATATTAAATTTTTTTGAAGGGACATATATGAAATTGCCCCTATTTTTTAAGGGTCAGGGGTAATACAATATTAGGAGGGATGCTTTGAATTATTCATAACTCGATCATCAGTTGCAATTAGGATTTTTACTATATATATCTCGGCCAAAAGCTTTAAAAAAAGACACTGAAATAAAAAAAAATTAAAAATAGCAAATTGGAAATGATACTAAATTCAAAATTAATAATTCTCTAGCACAATGACTCGCTACACAATCAATAGTAGTATTGTTTTGTAAGAAGAATAGGACTTAATTGGACAAATAAGAGGTCAAAAGAAAGAATCTCACACAGTCTCTCTCTGTAGAAAAAAGAAAATGCTGTCTCAGTTGTCAGAAACGGCGGTGGTCACGGCGGTGATCTCACCACCTTTTTAACCTTACACAACAACCATTCAAAAAGTTATTTATATCAATTTACCCCTTCTTTTTTTTCTTTTCCATTTTCTGATAATAATATTTATAAGATTCGAGAATGAATGAGATGAGATGGTTTTGATTTTTAGCGATTGATAATAGTTTTTGGTGCGATTAGGTCAGATTTGTTCTACTCTTAATCCTAAATCGCCCAAACTGCCAAATCATCCGTTTCAATTCTGAAAACGACTGAGTACCCGATTTCATTATTAATTATTAACCCTATCTTTACAAAAAAAGGTATCAAGCAAAATTCATAAAAGCCCAACTCGGTCCAGTAATCTATATTTCTCATTTTTCTTTTCAGGCCAGTTAGACCCAATAATTAATTCAGCTGTATTTCTTAACATATTTTCATGAGAATTATTTTTTTTTGTAAGAAAGAGAAGATATTTTTCAAAACAAATTACAATTGCAATTACAATTCTGTTTATTGATATAAAAAATACATTTTTCAAAAATAAAAATAAAAATAAAAATACATGCATGACTTACTAATTTTGAAAATCAGGGGATATACAACATTTTTCAAATTATAATATATACATCTTCGAATGATAACTTGATATCTTCTTCTAGAATCTTTTTTTTTATTGTATATCGGCACTCTAATTTATTATTGTCTTCTATTGATCTTTGCGTTGACTTGATATTGATCGTAATCAATTTATCGCGTATTATTCATGTTCAAATAAAATCATTAGTAATTTATGTAACGTTTTGAAACAATAAAGTAGAATTTGAACAACCAAGTATTATCATAAGTTATTCATCATTCATCTAACAATCAAATAAATAAATACGCAAAGATGTGAATTTCAGGTATGATGATGATCATTAAAATGAAAATCAAGTATGTTTTGTCTTATCTGGAAGCATCACGAAACGATTGCGAACCGCCGTAACACTTCCAAAATCTCCTCTGAAATTTCGAGCTAAATAAAATGTCACAGTACATGATAGTTGTAAATATATGATAGTTTTAAGAATATGATACATCTATAAAAATATATGATTGTTGTAAACATATGATTGTTCTAAATACATGATAGTTGTAAATATATATCCTACATCCAAAAAGTATATGATACATCTATAAAAATATACAATATAATTGTGTATCATACAACTAAAAGATATATGATAGTTTTAAGAATATATAAAATATAAATATATATAATATCATATATTTAAAAGATATATAATATATTAAAAATATATCAAATATATCTTATATCTAAATGATATCTAACATATATGATATTGTAAAAATATATAATATATATAAATGATATATTAAAAATATATAATACATGATAGTTGTAAATATATATAAAATATAAACTATATCAAATTGATATATCTAAATATCAAAAGGGCATCAAGTCAAATTTATACAAGCCAACTTGGTCTTGTAATGTATATTTCTCATTTTTATAATTTCAGCCCAAATAGGCCCGATAATTCAGTTGTTATTTCTCAACATATTATGAATTCTCATCAGAACTGTTTTTGTATGTTAAAAAGAGAAGATACTTTTGAAAGAAAATCACAATTACGTTCATTTACATACATAATACATTTTAATAAAGACAAATCATTCAAAGACGCATGCATAAGCATTTAACTCACAAATCCACAAAACATTTTAATAAAGAAAAATACATTTTCAAAAAAAAAATACAAACTTCCTTAAAAAAAAAAAAAAAAAATACAAACACATGTATAGACATTTCACTCAAAAACATATCAACAGACAACACTCTTCTTAGTTCTAAGCCCATTTGGCCATGAGAGACATTCCACCGGCCCCCAACAACACAGCAACAAGAGCGATCAATTGCAACCTAACATTTCCCTGCAATTTGGGGCCCATGAAATCCGCAGCCAAGAGGTCGACGAGTGCAGTATAGTTCAGAAGTCCTGCCGAGGCCGCATTCAGGATTCCCACGACGATCAAAGCCGTCGGGCTGCCATCGCTGTACACGTTCGATAATGCAATTCCCAAGGCTATCCCAAATGGAGTAGTCGTGGCAAAAAAGAAGGCGAGGGTCGACTTCATTCTAATCCCATATTCAGCCTGTTAAACCATCGGTGTTAATGTAGTAATTTGAAATTAGGGAATGATTCGAGTTGTACTCTTTTACCTGGAGAATGACACCGCCAAGACCCATGCCTTCGAAGAATTGATGGAAACAAAGTGCGGCTACGAGAGGCCTTATCATGCATGTATTTTGCGAAGCACCCATGCCGAGACCGATCACTACGGAGTGTACCACTATTCCCATTTCCAACACCTAAAGTTCAAATTAAAAAGGTAAAATAAATATAATGCGAAATTATCTAATGAGAAAAATGATTGATATGTAATCTAACCTGTGCAATAACACGATTTCTTCTCAGCGTCACCTTCTCGTTCCCTTCTACTTGCATTGCACCTCCATGGCCGTGACCATGGCCATGACCATGCATTACAACGCCCGTCTCTTGTGCAGGGCTCTCGTGGTCTGCAATGGCGGCCTCGTTATTACCTTTATGGTTCCTATTATAATAAGTCAACATCAAGGAGTCGACCATCAACGTGAATATGGCAGCCAACATGGCCACAAAAGTCGTGAACGGAAACTTGAGCCACGGGTCTTCTGGCAGACAAGGCGATTGCAAGTCGTTGAAGGAGTCTGGCAACACGTGCATGTAACCGGTAGCAAGAATCACACCAGAAGCAAATGCCTTGACGACAGTAAAGAGCTTTCGATCAGGATGCAAAGCAGGGACGGAACGAGAAAATAAGGGGAGACAGACTCCGAGCATACTTGCAACTAATATGACCGCAATCGCGATCACTTTCAGGCGGAGGGCCTTCGGTTTGTTGTGACATGTTCCCTCCGTAGTCGTTCCGCAGTCCGTAGGCGAGGTGGCGAGAGCGAAAGATGGAAGGAGGAGGAGGAGTGAGAATGCTAGGGTTAGGATTAGGGTTTGGTTGTGTCTTGAGGTCATAGTGTTTTTGTTCTATGTGAATGTGAATGAAGGTGGATTGAAATTGGAATTGAATACAAGACCTGTATTTAAAGGGTAGTTCTGAGCTTATAAGTAGGGCATGAATTCATGCAGCAATTGAAATGTGGAGATATGAATTGAGGAGTGTTGGGTTTGACATTGTAAATTCCATGTGGTGGTACGTTCCGTACTCGTGTTGCTTGCTGGTACGGATATACTTGACCGTACATTTAAAAATTGAGAATGACCGCACGAACCATGCAGCCCACAATTTGGTCTATTCGCATGAACAATGCAGGCAAAATATCTGGTACAACAAAATAATCAATTAATTAAAAAATTGTGCTCGCGCAAATCCACGAGTATTTTTTATTATTTCAGATAATTAATTGGACTTTTCTTAGAATATATCTGAATCAAATTATATGTCGTATAGATAAGTTTATATCAGGGATTTAAATAGCGGCACAATATCGCCGCAATATCACGCAATATCGGTCATCATATGTAAATTATATTCCAAGCTCAATAGACCGTAATATCGTAATTTAAAACATTAGTTTATACAGATAAATTAATGACACTTTTTTTAAAAGACGGCTGATTAGACCAACATACGTCCCTAAACATGAAAAAAATAACATTTTATAATAATTCTAGATACACATTAGAGACCAATATTTGTCACTGAAAATAAATTAACGTTTTATATTATAATTATAATAATATTTAAATATTAACAAAATGATATATTATGAAACTTCGAAAGAAAAACAATCCCTTACTTCAATAATATATAACATTAATTCAAAATTATTAACAAAACATAGCCATTTCACAAAATAAATTACGTAATTCAACTAAAATATAAAATATAAGTTAATCTCACAAAAAAAAAAAAAACCAAAATCTTCATATCATAGCAATATTTGTTTCATCGTCAGGACTCATCAGATTTTTTGACTCAATCTCTATTCTGGATGAGGGTGCAAGTCTTTCAAATGGGCACCATTCTCAAATACAATGACGATTCGCGGCGTGAGAATATTCTCCGTTTCCAATCCTCATTGGATGCTTCCGTCTTGTGGAGGGGGCCGACGAAATAATTTTAGCATCTGTTACTTCCATGCTTTAAGCATAATAATTATTCTCTATGTAAATAAAATTCTTCCAAAATAAGAGACAAATTGAGATTTATCTTTTCTTCTTTTGCTCTCTTGAGTCAGTATATTAATCTACAACTTTTTAGTCATTGGAGTTTGTTAAACATCTTTTTTCTCAATTTTATGATTTTGATTTTCTCCAATTTCTCATTCATTTTTATGATGACTCGATTTATTAAACACATTGAATTTTTATTGAAGGGTATCAGTTTTATTTTATACGGGTGTATCATACATGTCTTGTGAACAAAATTACAAACCATATGAAATCAACTGATGCATGATAGTGCAAAAAAAAATAAAACTTGCATGAAAAATAATTTTTGAATGATTTTTTTTGTTAAACTGTTGTGGAATCTCAACATAATTTCTGTATGATAAGGAAGTTCTCGTTCATATCTTTACAGAAATGACTGGAGAAAAAGAGAATATTCCTAAATATATTATTATATTAAAATGTTTGGCTTAAAAAAGAAGTAAATCCTTAATGATGATTTTATACATGAATTTGTTGTGTTTCACCTTATATTTAATATTGATGCCATATATTATGTCGGCACAATGCAAGTTAATTTCAGGCTTTTTTTTCAAAACAATGTTGATTCCATGTTTGTCGAAATCCCTGATTGTTAATTCTTTCCTAATACAAGTCCATTTCATTCCTAACCGATTTAATTTTTTGTTTTTCTTAATTATTCCGGATTAACATTACAAATTTTGTATTTAATATGCTAATTAATTGATTAATTCATGTTTTGTATCCAAATCTATTTCATAGTAATATGGTAATTATTTCTGAAACTGTACCGAGAATTAGTAGTTAATCGAAACCGTATCGGTGTTTTTTTTGCTCTCAATTAACTGTCAAGTGTTTTCAATTTCTATGTATTTTGTTAATTTCAATCATATCTGATATTTTTTGTTGATTATTCAATTGATAGGTTAAGTTGCTAGGTGAAATCCGTCAATAACTTTTCACTATTTAATGTGGTGACTATTATTTAATTTAGTGAAATTGATTTTTTAGGAATAACTGTTATGAAAACACTGGTAATGTTCATTAAGCGAAACTGATAATGAAACTGTTTATTTTTGCAAAATAAACTTGTTAATTGATATTTAAAATTTCTGTTAATTGTTTTTGGAGAATGTAATGTGTATAAAGACCGGTGAGCTGTTGATTTATCTGTGAAAAAAAGAAAGAAATAAATCAAGGTAGTATATAAAAAAAACGAGTAATTAACAAAAAAAAAAGTTATTAGTAATTAAAATTTGTTAATTAAAAAGAAGTTTAAATGTTAATTAGAAAGTTTAATATTTTTAATATTACTTGTTAATTTGTTAATTCTCTAAAAGAAACAGTATAAAATTTCATAATTATAGTGTCAAATATATGAAACTTTATTGCTTAAAATACATTCAAACAAAAAATACATGTTAATTACAAATTTTTATAACTATATTGCTAATTATCTGAGATCTGTTATTCATAAAATAGAATTGTACTAGTCATATTATTTTCACTAAAATTGTACTAATCAGAAAATAAAATTTGTTAATTTTCACTAATAATTTGGATTATCATATGGCAGCCCAATATTCATAAATGTAATTTTTTATTTTGGGACTTCAAACAGTATAAAAATTTTCCTGAATTTTTTTGTATACTAAATTCAGGAAAAAAACTTTATAAATGGGCCTGAGTTCAAAAACTTGGTTCCCAAGCTTATTTTATTCTATTTACTTATTTCAATGATTGAAATATATTTTCTTAAATTGTACATAATAATATTTGAAAACAAACAAGAATATTTACAGAACTCTTAAATTTAAAATTAAAATCGGCCTATAAAGTCTATAATCCATCCAACACACATAAATAAAAAAAATTAATATTCAAACCTATCAAGACCCACAAATTTATGAGGGCATATACTGTGCCACCAGATTTCAACACAACATCCTCAATTATCTAATTAACCCACTTAATTAACTTATGAATTAACACATGCAAATTAATTTAACCCACTTAACGTGATAATTAACATCTATCTGGATTAACAAATGATAATTAATATTTAAAAATTATTAATTCAATGTTTCTTATTAATTGTGATGTTAATTAAGTTGGTTAATTAGGAAATTGAGAATGTTGTGTTGAAATCTGGTAGCAAGGTAGAATTTCCCTAAATTAGAATTCAAGCCATTTTTCCTTTGTTAAACTGTAGTATATTATATATATAATAATATATTATTGATTCCCGTATAATTGATGATTTTGGTGTACCAAATATTTTGCCTGCATTGTTCATGCGACCTTTCTTTATTTTCAAATTCGAATAGACCAAATTCTCCAAAATCAAAGTCATTTATCCGTACAAATTGTTTGCTGCATATTTCGTGCGGCCATTCTGAATTTCTAATTTATAATCGACAAGATTGTCCAACCGTACTGTCAAGTATTTCCGTACCAACACTCAATTGGTGCATGAATCATGCACTCCTAAGCTCAAAACTACCCTATAAATACATGCGATATATCCAATTCAAATCCATCACCACTACCACTAAAATAAAAAAAAAAAGTCAAAAACACTATGGCCTCGAGACACAACCAAACCCTAATCCTAACCCTAGCGTTCTCACTCCTCCTTCTCCTTCCATCCTTCGCTCTCGCCACCTCGCCTACGGACTGCGGAACGACTACGGAGGGAACATGTCACAACAAACCCAAGGCCCTACGCCTGAAAGTGATCGCGATTGCGGTCATATTAGTTGCAAGTATGCTCGGAGTCTGTCTCCCACTGTTTTCTCGTTCCGTCCCTGCTTTGCATCCTGATCGAAAGCTCTTTACGGTCGTCAAGGCATTTGCTTCTGGTGTGATTCTTGCTACCGGTTACATGCACGTTTTGCCAGACTCCTTCAACGACTTGCAATCGCCTTGTCTGCCAGAAGACCCGTGGCTCAAGTTTCCGTTCACGACTTTTGTGGCCATGTTGGCTGCCATTTTCACGTTGATGGTCGACTCCTTGATGTTGACTTATTATAATAGGAATCATAAAGGTAATAACGAGGCCGCCATTGCAGACCACGAGAGCCCTGCACAAGAGACGGGCGTTGTTATGCATGGTCATGGCCATGGCCAAGGAGGTGCAATGCAAATAGAAGGGAACGAGAAGGTGACGTTGAGAAGAAATCGTGTTATTGCACAGGTAGGATGATTACATATCAATCATTTTTCTCATTAGATAATTTTGCATTATATTTATTTTACCTTTTTAATTTGAACTTTAGGTGTTGGAAATGGGAATAGTGGTACACTCCGTAGTGATCGGTCTCGGCATGGGTGCTTCGCAAAATACATGCATGATAAGGCCTCTCGTAGCCGCGCTTTGTTTCCATCAATTCTTCGAAGGCATGGGTCTTGGCGGTGTCATTCTCCAGGTAAAAGAGTACAACTCGAATCATTCCCTAATTTCAAATTACTACATTAACACTGATGTGTTTAACAGGCTGAATACGGGATTAAAATGAAGTCGACCCTCGCCTTCTTTTTCGCCACGACTACTCCATTTGGGATAGCGTTGGGAATTGCATTGTCGAACGTGTACAGCGACGGCAGCCCGACGGCTTTGATCGTCGTGGGAATCCTGAATGCAGCCTCGGCAGGACTTCTGAACTATACTGCACTCGTCGACCTCTTGGCTGCAGATTTCATGGGCCCCAAATTGCAGGGGAATGTTAGGTTGCAATTGATCGCTCTTGTTGCTGTGTTGTTGGGAGCCGGTGGAATGTCTCTCATGGCCAAATGGGCTTAGAACTAAGAAGAGTGTTGATATGTTTTTGAGGGAAATGTCTATGCATGTATTTTTATTTTTATTTATTTTTTTCAAAATGTATTTTTTATGTCAATAAACAGAATGATGATTTGCTTCCAAAAATATATTGTCTTTCTTACATACAAAAACCAGTTCTGATGAAAACTCATAATATGTTTAGAGATACAGTTGAATTATTAGGGTTATTTTATTTGGGTTAAAATCAGAAAAATGGGAAATATAGATTTTTGCTCGATATATGATTTTTAGTGCATAAAAGCCTAATAATTATCTATAGGGCTTTCAAAAGGAAAATTCATAGCCCACAATAATGATAATAATCCAAACATTTTTAGTGCATACAAGACTAGTAAATAGTAATAGCTCAAAAGCCCATTCCAATTCTCCTCTCTTTTAAACCCCCCATTTTTTTTTCGTCAACAAAACAGGAACCAAAAAGATGAATCTTGCAACAAAGCGATCCGTAAAACCCTCGTTACTCCAATCCATGTCGATGTCAGTCTACGCCCGGGCCACCGGTCGCCGGCCGAAGAAGAAGGTGTACCACCGCGAGCCAGGTTTAGACAAAGCGATGGACTTACGGAAGAAGCCTCAGCTATTGCTCCGCCTTCGCTCCATCATCATCGCCAGCAAGACCCGCTCGATCCTTCTCCGCGACCTCGAAAAGGAAGTGGGTTTCGTTCAGAAATGGAACTTCGTTGATCTTATACGGAGATATCCTACCGTGTTCAGAGTCACTGGAGGGTCCAGTGGTGGGCCCATTTCTGTCAGACTCACTGAGAAAGCCGAGAAGGTTCGTACATTGCTGAAGTATTGTTAATTTTAGATTTTGAATCCAGTTAGAACACAATTATAGGGTTCTTGGTAAATAATGCTTGTTTGATCGGTACCGTACCAGGTACTGATAGAGATTAACTCGCAACTTATATCAGGTATCAGATGAAGAATTCGAAGCAATAAAATTAATGGAGCCGATATTAATAAAAAACCTAAAAAAATTAATCATGATGTCAATGGATTGTCAAATCCCTCTGGAAAAAATCGACCTGATCCAAACCGAACTAGGCCTGGATCCAAATTACAAAAATACCCTCATCCCCAAATACCCTGAATTTTTCTCTATAAAAAAAGTCAAAAATTCAGACCATCTCTGCCTCGAGAACTGGGATTCCTCCACTGCAATCACAACCCGCGAAGAAAAACTAAATTTCGAAAATTACGAAAATACCCCTTACAGAAACCCTAGAATCGTACCGAGAGACGGTAACTTCACCGGCCCGTTTGCATTCAAACTCAAATTTCCAGCTGGATTCAGACCGAACAAAAAATACTTGGAAGAAGTGATGAGGTGGCAAAAAATGCCTTTTCCTTCGCCGTATTTAAATTCGAGACAAGTGGGTCCTGCCTCTCCGCAAGCGAGAAAAAGGGCGATTTCGGTACTTCACGAGCTTTTAAGTTTGACCAGAGAAAAATTGTTGACTTCTGAGAAGATCGATGCGTTTCATAACGAGTATCAATTGCCTTGCAGGCTTTTGCTATGTTTGGTTAAAAATCATGGTGTTTTTTACATCACGAATAAAGGAATGAGAAGCACGGTTTTCTTGAAAGAGGCTTACGAAGAGTCGAGATTGGTCGAGAAGTGCCCTTTGCTGATGTGGCAAGATAGATTCGCGTCTTTGATTGGGAGATCGTGTTTGGATTTGAGTAGTAATAATGAGAGGATTGTGGTTTGATTTGAGAAAATGTAGGTTTTGTTTTTTAGTTCAACCGAAATAGAACATCGCGACGCATTAAAAATAGATTATATTGAATCTTATTTATTATTGTTCTATTAATGTTTGCATTTTGTTCGCATATCGACCAAACAAAAAACTTCAATCTTTCAAATTATAATCATCATTGATCCTTGTTAAAAGAAAATTCGAATAATTATCCAAGTTCATAGAGCAATAACATAACTTCACAATATTGACTGGATATTTAGATAATCTTATTTTGCTAGTAAATATTTAACTATTGTTTTATACTTTTTATTTTTTGAATTTAGGTTAAAAAAATGAGCTCATTTGGAGTTGTTTATTTTTTAGATGATTATACTTCATCATTGTTTAATTATTTATTTTTTTATTTTTTTTGAGTAAATTCGGAGAGGGCTCAAAGTCTCCCTTCCAAACACAATCTTTTTTTTTTTTTATTACAAACCCGTAGGCCACACACTCTATTCACTCATTTAACATTTAATCTATAATCAGTGTCCCCGCCGGAAATCGAACCCCACACCTCTCGCTCGCTAGCCAAGAGGTGTGACCAACTAGGCTAACTCTATGAACATTAGAGATGAGTATGTTTAATGCATGTTTATTCACTTATAGAGAATGTTGTCCAAAGAATATTAGTACTATTATTTTTTATTTTATATTGATCATCAAGTTTCATGTTTCAAAATGAGTATGTTTTTCGTACTATAACAGGCACTAATTAATAATCACCCAATTGATAATGGACACGTGAATTAATTACAATTGTTTAATTAGATTTTTTGGAATATTTAGCATTCATTAATTTTGAGCCAATCATCCTAAATACAACATATTCTAAATTAGTAGATTAGACTTAAAGAGTCAATCGTATACTAAATTAAGCACATTCTAAACTCAGTACGAGTAAGATACTATCTTTTAACTCACCTAATAAAGACAAAATAATCAATTTCCAGATTGAATTGATTCTAACGGTCAAAAAATCAAGAAATTCTAGAACCAACCATTAACCTAATCTACAATCCAGCTACTAATTCTAACAAAATATAATTAACGGTAACATAATCTAGAGATATTTTATTGAATAAAATTGGCTCACATATGAATACCAAATGGATTTGTTATGTCATTGATACGCGGTGTATATCTCAACCCGTACACCAAGTTTAGGGCCAAAAAATAGAACCTCTAGCGAGGCCATGGAATTCATCCATATATACACACCCACCTCTGTTTCTCTCCTCGCCATCAAAATCATTCTCTCATCGACACCAAATTTAGTTCCTCCTACTACTCTCCTTCTTCTCTCCTACAAAGAAGTCAAGAAATCCCAGATCTAGAGAAAGAAATTTGCCAATTCGAAGCTTTTAGCTTTTGGTTTGAGATTTTGCTTCACTTTCATGTTTTTGGTAAGTGATTTTGTTTCAAGCCTTTGGTTCTAGATTTTGGTTCAAGCTTTTGTTTCGAGATTTTGTTTCACTTTCAAGCTTTTAGTTCAAGACTTTGTTTCCAGATTTTTGTTCGAGATTTTGTTTCACTTTCAAGCTTTTGGTAAGAGATTTTGTTTCAAGTCTTTGATTCGAGATTTTGGTTCAAGCTTTTGGTTCGTGATTTCGTTTCACTTTCAAGCTTTTGATCAGAGATTTTGTTTCAAGCTTTTAGTTCGAGACTTTGTTTCCAGATTTTGGTTCGAGATTTTGTTTCACTTTCAAGCTTTTGGTCAGATATTTTGTTTCAAGCTTTTAGTTCGAGATTTTGGTTCAAGATTTTGGTTCCATATTTTGTTTAGTCTTGTGTTGTTAATGAGAAGTTGAATTGCTAGATGTTTCGCTCCTCAGACAGGAATTTGATGAAGGGGTTTTGAAGGGAGAACCAGTCTCTGTTTTTGCTTTGTTAGGATCATTTCTTTTTGTGTCTTTGCTCAATTGGTCTCTTTGTTTCTAAATGGAGAGTATTTATCTGAATTTCTCTAAGAGTACATCAGAATTTTAAGTAGTTCATCTCAATTTTGCTTGCTATTTCGTTCTTTACAAATACATACATTCCAACCTTTTGTTTGACTTGCTAATTCAACTTCCTGTGAATTTTTGCGGACACATTTTTTACATATTTCAAATATTTTCAATTTTTTTGCGCAGGACATGCAACAATCAAGATGAAAGATAATACCAAACGTGCCATGTTTGGTACGATAAGAAGTCAATTTTGGTACGAGGTGTACTCAAAGTTGCAAGGAGTGGAAACCACATCTTCGATCTGTACAGGGTATTTTTAAATTTAAAATTTTCTTAATTATCTAATATAATATAAGAACTCTTTTCTAAATTATTATTCTGATTGGTTTTCACAATTTTGGCAGAAATGAAATAAATTGCATGATCAAATGGACAAGAGAGAATTAAATTAAGGCCAATTTATGAAGGGAGGAAGATATTGTGCAAGTCAGCCCCAATCTGAATCAAGACTCATTATTAATCGATGTGTATGTATGTGTGTAATGTGTCTGTAATGTGCATGTCTGATGTGTGTGTATGTCTTGTAAGTCTGATGTGTAAGTGTGTAGTCTAGTGTGTGTGGTGGTGTGTGTGTGTTGTGGGGTCTGGCCCAAAAAGAGGCAGGGCCTCGGGGGAGAGGGTCCGGCCCAGAAAGGGGACGGGCCACGGAGGAGAGGTTCGGCCTAAGAAGGGCCGGGCCACGGGGGAGGGGGTCCGGCCCAAAAAGGGGCCGGACCTGGGGGGGGGGGGGGGGGGTCCGGGTCCGCCCAAACGGGGCGGGACCCGGGGGGGGGGGGGGGGGGGTCCGGGTCCGCCCAAACGGGGCGGGACCCGGGGGGGGGGGGGGGTCCGGGTTCGCCCAAGCGGGGTGGGACCCGAGGGGGAGGGGTCCGGGTCCGCCCAAACGGGACGGGCCCGGGGGGGAGGGGTCCGGGTCCGCCCAAGCGGGGCGGGATCCGAGGGGGGGGGGGGGTTCCGGGTCCGCCCGGGGGGGGGGGGGGGGGTCCGGGTGCGGGGCGGGACCCGGGTGGTGGTGGTTCCCGGTCCCTCCCCGTAAATAAAAATTACGGGAACAACTCTTTGGACATGAACCGATTATATTCACGTAAATCAAAATTCAAAAATATTATGTATTGATGTATATATGGAAAATAATGAGTTTTTCCACTGTGTATGAGACAAGCAAGTACATAAAATATAAAGTAGCATCTCATGTAATGTATATCATTATGTTTTGAAATATTTTTTGTATAAAATGGATAAGTCTTATTCTATATAAATTCTAAATAAAAAAATTTGAACTGTTTACTTCGGAGACAAACATGTAAGAATATGAATATGGAGAGTTCTATCGTACACCCTTTCAAAAGGGTATTTTGGATATTTAGAAGGGTATATCATAAATTATACTTTTTATAGATATTTTTTCTTTCATGAACAATTCAAATTTCCTATTTAGCATATCATTTATTAATAAATACACTTGAAAAATTACTTTAAATACTCATTAATTGATAATTACACAAAATACCCTTCAGAATGAATGTATCATAAGCAAAAGGGATGTACGATAGAACTCCCCTAAGAATATATATAAGTGTTTTTGAACTTCATTGAATAACATGTAAGAATATATATAAGTGTTTTTTGTATTTCACTATCCAATTTCATTTAAAAATTACTATAAGTCATAGAATCTAATAATGAAATTTGATGCCTTAATATATTATTTTATCCTAATATTTCAGATATAAATATGCAACCAACCCACCAAACTGAAGGAAATACAGTTTTGGATCATCGCTAAAATGGTACGTAGGACAAACGAACGTACGCGTTCGTGGGCATACGAAACAGATTAGTAAAACTGGTATAACTTTCAGTAGGAAACTCCGATTTGAATTGTTCAAATTGGGTTTGTTAGATAATGAGATTATCTAGAACTTTCATGTTGTAATATAGTTCATTTGAGCGAAGTATCAGTATCGTTCTAATGAAATACCGAAAGGGTGCGACAGTTTGACATACAGTCAGTAAAACGGCCGTAACTTTCGGGTCCGAACTCCAATTGGGCTGGGCCAAATTGGGTTGGAAAGATAATTAGATTATCTACAACTTTCGTAAATGTTCAAAGTCGGTTGGAACGATTTAATATTTTCGTTCTGACAGATTACTGAAAGGGTGTATGCAGTTTTCTGTTTGAAAAGGTGTATAGAAGATATACATACCTTTTGGCCCATCCTTATCCTATGGAGTATATATAAGATGTTTCTCTCTCTCTCTCTAATCAGTCCAACCAGTTGAATAATTAGATTAGTTCAACCAGAAAATTAATGGAGTTAATTTAGAATTAATCCAGAAATTAAGAGACTCTAATCACTTGATGAAAGAGTGCGAAGAGATTGAGAAAGAAGGAGAAAAGAATTTTCTCCGTCTAGAGAATCGAAACGCAATCATGCAAGTTCGCCGGTGCATCGTCTAGGCAGGTGCATCCGCGACCGAGGTGCTACGACTCACGGTGGATACGGGTAGAGGAGCGACACATGTGGCTCTTCGTTGTGATCAAACCGGAGAAGTAATCGAGTAACGGGCTGTGGAATCATGCGGGCATGGAACGCACGAAGACAACCCGAGGCGTGTCGAAACGGTGGGAGACGTGCGGTATGGGACGTACGGGCTAGTCACCAACGTGACACCGAAGGAAATAGAAGGCGGCGATCAACCCTTCGTGTGCCATCAATTTGGCACTGGTATGAATCTGTCATTCTATTCGCATCGTACCCTCGAAGTCGTGGCGTGATCTCGGGAATCGGGGAACCGGACCGGGCCTACATATCCGCTGCGCGGGCCCGGGGCCGGGGATATTCCCCAACAGTGGTATCAGAGCGATCGCCATCGATTCGAGGGTCGAATCATAGTCGTATATTAGATATACGCACGGGTTATCAAAGTTCGTACCCGTTTGCATGATGTTACATATTTAGAATGTCAAATTCCATTAAAATCACAAGTGAAATTCGCTAGAGATCGATCAATAGTTGATTGAGAGTATCTAGGAATAATCGTGAAAAGGTTTCATGATTGATCGTTTTGGAAACGAGCGAAAACAGCAGTACAAAAATCGCATAGTCCGTTATAACGGACCTTGTATTAGATACAGGAAATTGGGAATTTTTTGCGAAAAACACATATTCCGTTATAACGGACTTGGTGTCCGTTGTAACGGACCCTGTATGGGATGCGGGGGTGTGAGGAGGACTGTGAAAAACGCATATTCCGTTGCAACGGACTTGGAGTCCGTTGTAACGGACCTTGTATTAGATACGAGGTTGCGGGGATGCCTAGGGTGTCTTTTGGAGTCCGTTGTAACGGACATGGTCCGTTGTAACGGAGCTCTACACAGTTGGTCCGTTGTAACGGACTGTATGTTGCGTTGTAACGGACTGGTTTCTGGAAATTTGGACAATGGTTTGCAGAAAATAGCGTTGTAACGGACCAAGGTTGCGTTGTAACGGACATGTTTCTGGCAATTTTGGCCAAACTCCGGAATAAATAGCGTTGTAACGGACAGGAGTTCCGTTGTAACGGAGTGTCAAGAAGACTGTAGGTCCGTTGTAACGGACTATGTTGCGTTACAACGGACTGGTTTCTGGTTGCTGATTTTGTTTTCGTGATAACTTTGGCTACAAAACTTGGAATTTTGAGTTCTTTATATCGATTTGATCGGCATCAATCATACTAGCATATAATTAGATAATTATTTAGAATACTTAGACTCCCAAATAAAATCATATGCATATCGAAAATCTTGTGATAGTGATATAATATGATTATGTCACGGATTTAGAAACGTGCAATGGCATGATCCCTCATAATATTTAAGTCATGGAAATGCCTTCCATATTCACAACCACTATGATCGGTACTACGTATCGCATGGGTTAAGGCCAAAGCCGACATGCGTTATTGTAGTCATCGACGGGGTGGCAAGCGTTAAATAGGGACTGATAAGGGTTAAGGCCAAAACCGACTTATTAGTAGTTTATTTGAACGATACGCTGAGTATGGTTGTGACTTAACCGTTCAAGCCAGTAAGGGTTGAGGCCAAAGCCGACTTGATTGGAAGTTCGGGGCATAGATAGGATGCACACACGGAACTGGGATTGTATTGGATACGATTCATCACCGAAATCCTATAAAGGTTCAAGAGTCGCATTGGATGCGATTGGATATAATCCTACCTAAATAGCGAGAACCCACTCGTCTGCCAAAGCAACTTGTGGGAGGATCGTAAAATATGGGTCTTGAGTGTTATGGACTTGGAGTCCCGTATCGGTATGAGGGTTATCGATTCGATAAAATAACACTATCATATATTCATCATATAAGCATATAGATTAAGTACGCACGGTTAGGAGTTAATCTTCATCAGCCGTTTAGAATTATGTTTTCAAGCAACACCAAATATATCGATGAGATCGATATGATAGATGGCTTTTGGGCCGGAATTACCGTTATTAACCTTGATAGTCAAAGAATAGTTCTTAGACTTAAAGGAACGTGTTGGACACGGAAATGGTAGATTCGGGGCTCGAGGCTTTGGCTCTAGAGAAAGCCGGGTTCGATAAACTTTAAGAAGGAATCGAACGATATTACGTGCCTTGTGGTGGCATGTATAGACGCATATTCTCAAAATTGTTTTGAGAATTCAGGTGTATATGAAAGTAAAACACAACGCTCATGAAATAGTTTCAAGAGCTAGAGCGCGTTGAATGATTCAATGCGGCTCAAAGAGTAGGTTAATTTTGAGATGCCTTATGGGTCTTGGATTAACACTCGTGTGTTGATGGTACGAGATTTGATCGTCGTGACCGAATATCATATGCATTCGATAGATAAGTCGATCCCGAAATTGCATGAGATGCGATTTAAATTTGAATTGGAGATGCTCAGAGTATCCGAGGAATCCAATACATATAGATGCGTGGATGTCCTTGTAATTCAAAAGCGGGATCGAAAGAAATGTATGTCTAAGGGTATTTTGGGAAAATGTTTTCCAAAACAGAAAGTTCGGACAAGGAGTTGTCAAAACTAATGACTCAAAGAATGGTGAAATCCGAGGAGGATTAAACCAAGAGGTTGATTGCTTCTTTTGGCATTGCCGTCTTGGCCATATAAACGAGATTCGCGTATCTAGATTCCATATGATGGATTGCTAGAATCATTCGAATTAGACTCGATTGATTAATGCGATACTTATCTATTAGGCAAAACGACAAAGGGCATCATTCTCCAAAGGTTGGAGAAAGATCCAACGAATTATTGGTGTTGGGGAATATCCTCGACCCCGGGCCCGCGCAGCGGAATGAAGGCCCGGTCCGATTCCCCGATTCCCGAGATCACGCCATGACTTCGAGGGTACGATGCGAATAGAAGGATAGATCTATACCAGCGTGAAATTGATCACGCACGAAGGGTTGATCGCCGCCTTCTATCTCCTGTCACGTTGGTGACAATCCGCGCGTCCCATACCACGCGTCTTTCACCGTTCGTTGACCGTCTTCTCACTCCTTGAGTCGATCACAATCCAAGAGCCACAATTGTCGCTCCTCTACTTGTATCCACCGTGAGTCGCAAGACGTCGGTCGCGGATGCACCTGCCTAGACGATGCACCGGCGAACTTGCTCGATCTAATCGATTCTCTATTACTCGAGAGACTCCTTTCTCGATTTCTCTCTCTTCGCACCCTTTCACTCACTAAAGATCAAATCTGAATTTGCTCTTTTTCTTGTGTATATTGGGCAGAATAATCACTTGCTTAGAATGATTCAACTCATCTGGATAATTCTGAATGAATTGCTTAGTTAAGATGAGAGAGAAAATCCTATTTATATATAATAGGATCAGGATTAGCCAAAAGGCATGTATATCCAATATACACCCTCTCACACAGAAAACTGCATGAACCTGGTCAGTATTCTGTCCAGACGAAATTGATAAATTTCTCTGACAGAAAATCAACCAACGCGAAAGTTGTAGATAATCTCATTATCTACACGACCCCATTTGGCCCAGCCCAATTGGAGTTCGTATGCAAAAGTTATGACTGTTTTACTAACTGTATGTCATACTGTTGCACCCTTTCGGTATTTCACAGAAACGACACTTATACTTCGTTCATATGAAATATATTTCTACATGAAGGTTATAGATAATCTAATTATCTATCTTACCCAATTTGAACCATTCAAATCGGATTTTCCTACTGAAAGATATGGCTACGAATGTACGACTACATTCGTTTATCCTTGTGTACACTTTTACGGTTGATCCTGAAACTGTATTTCCTTCAGTCTCCCACTCAATTTCAGATCTACCTAAAAGGTACTCATGCATATCCAATACGCACGATTTTAGAGAATATAGCTCGCGTATCAAATACCAAGCTATGCACATCCTATGTGCCAATTTTATGATCAAGCCCGACTTAGTACGACTCGTTGTGTGACCATGTAGGTTCGGCTTAACGATGGCAGTAGGTTGTTTCCAATACCTACAAGCTCATGAGCGGGATCTAGTCACTCCATCATAGCTACCCATGTTAAACGAATAATGAGTGTGATCATTGTGCCTATCTCGAATAGCGGTTACTAGTTCTCTTGTTTACGATATCCGTTAATCAAAAGGCATGGTAATAGTCATCCTTATAATTTGATTAACTACACTTATTCTCCGATTCCGAGTTGAGTTAACAAATTTCAATCGATATTAACCATTAATATCATTGACCGTGGCCACGGTTTTCGTTAATCGACTCATCGAGCGGCGCCTAAGAGATATCTCTTCCTTTCGGAATAAACAATTCCTATCTTGGAGACTCATATTGAATTCCGTGTTTCGGACAATACCCAATGATGACCCTTTTAACTCCCTGTTACGGTGAGCGTAAGATCATATCAAAGCATTGTGTTACGCACGTAACGCAATCAATGATCCCCTCAAGTATGAAGAATCTAAAACCCCATCCGTCGCAAGTCCATCTATAATGACTAAACCATGTCATGGTCTCGCGGCTTCGGTCATATCCAATACATGTAACCTAACATATATCTACATTCCCGATTCGACAAACTCCTTTGTCCCATGATTAGCAAAACATAATCATCTCCTCGGCAAACGTACTAGTGTACGCGTTCAGTCTATCCAATAATAGAAATGCTTCTCTCTTAAGCAAGCTGATCCGCGACTAGGGATGTTTAGAAATGACACTTTAAGTGTGACGGTTTCGCTGCACATGGTCCTCAACCATGTCGACGTCCACACAAGTTCAAATCAAGGTTCATGTAACAATCATATTACACAACCCGCACACTGTTTTCATATAAGGTGAATGCATATTTAATTTAAGTAAACAAAATTTTTAAAAGGAATGCATTCATATGGACTAAGTATTTGGGTGATACAACGTTTACCTATGGGTATCTCCATACCCATAACCTGCGAGGACTATCGTATTAGATAACTACACTCTACTCTCTTCTTCCTCCTCTAGGTATCTCCATACCCATAGTCATCGCATGACAGTCACGCGCGACTAGAGAGAGCGGTTTTGTAAACGGGTCCGCACGTTCCCGCTAGTGTTAATCTTCAACAGGATTGGAACATTTCCAATACCTACGATCACATCTTTTCACAAAATTTCATGGATCAAATGAAATTTTCTGAGTATTGGCTAGAAGTGGTTGTGACCTCGGCATTTTTGGCTTGTACTATTGCGTTTCACGCAATAAACAACCATAAATCCGATAACTCGTGGCTACGAGAGTTTGGTCATGTTTCCTTGATCCATACCACTTCCTTTTGCGATTAATAACCGCAATATACTCGCCACCGTAAATAGAATCATAAACTATTGGTCTTGTGGAACCTTTCCACATAACCATGTTTTCATTTAAGCAAAACATGTACACACTTTGTGATCGAAAGTCGTGCTACATATTTGGACGTGCTTAATCTTTGGAAACTGTTGTTGTTATAACTCTTTATAACCAACACGTCCTCCACACCATTATAGATAAAAATCCTGAATTCTTTCGTAAAGTATTCAAGGATAAACTTCACCTCTATCAATACAAATCCCGATGGGTTTAAATATACATAACCGTTATGTATATACTTGTATAACCATTATACATTCACAAGAGTTAGTCTCATGTAATCGAATTACATTCAAACTCATGTGATTCCCATGAATTGTATTGACGGTGAACTAGACGCTTTATTTGTATGACAGATAGCCACATACATATCATGACAGATATAATAGATCCTAACATCAAATGTAAGGCATCATATTACTACTTTTCGCGCTGCTTGATGTCTCACATCGAGCCGTTGAAAATTTCTGCCATTCGACATTTCGTTTTAACTCCTCCAAGGAGTTTACATGTTGAAAACCAATTTCAACAATATGTCGATATATGTGCTATAACATAGAACGAGGAACTTCTTAGATCTATCATATAGATCTTCACGCTTATTTCCTAAGCGGTCTCGCCTAAATCCTTTGTCGTTACAGGAAATATAACGCAGCTCCCACTAACCTTCATGTGTACACAAAGATTCCATTCGTTTCGACCATTTTATAACTGTTTATAATTTCGTCAAAATGAATATTCCAATTCCGAGAAGCTTTCTCTAATCCATCATATGGATCGTTAAAGCGTGCATATCTTATCCCCGATTCTTATGAATCGACAAAACCGTAAGGTTGTGTCAAGTACACATCCTTTCATAAAATTTCTGTCAAGAAATTCGGTTTTGATATCCATTTTGCCACATCACATAGTCATAATACGCGACCATGGCAAGCAGAATTTCGAGAATGGGAAAGCATGGCAACAAGCGAAAACGTTTCTTCATAGTCCGACTATGAATTGCATGAAACTCTTCGCAAAAAGCCTCGCTTTACATATATGCGTATTCCTATCCATGTCGGTTCTGCATCTTGAAAAACCCACTCACATTTCACGGGTCTAACCCAGAAAGTAATGAAATCAAGTTCTAAACTTGATAATTCACATGGATCGAATCTCAGATTTCATGACACCATGTCATGTGGAATCAACTTTTCATAGCATCCTTGTAGGATATCGAATCATCATATGATTTCGATCTATCATCATTAGCCTCGATAAATTCGCATTTACCGGCTTATGATATAGCCTATTTGATCTACGAAAAATTCCTTTGTGTGTTCGACTTGCGTTCATCAACTCTTGATGAAGCCATGTCAACTTTCATCGGTACAATGTTCATTTTCAGATCTCGAACTCTTTCGAGATTTATTCTACTTCCACTAGCCCGCATAGAGATAAATGGCACCAAGTTCCAAACTTGTGCGCATCTAGTCCTCCTCCAAGAAGGCATCTCTTCGAGCCACGAAAATCTCATTTTCATAGGGACGTTAGAACTAATACCATTTAGTTTCCTTAAGGATAAACGAACAATTTCCAGATTTGGGATTGAGTTTAACCGAAACAAATTTCGAAATACACTCACATCCTCAAATCTGTACAAGTGACAACTTCGGAACCATTCCGATCCATATCTCATATGGCGTCTTTTGTACCGATTAGAAGGTTTATGGTCCATATCTCATATGCAACCATTCATTAGTGCCGCTGTCTCAAGGGCGTATCCCCAAAACATTTTTGGGAGATCCTATTGACTTATCATTTATCGAACCATGTCCAACATGCGTTCATTTCCTCTTTTCGGACACATCTCAATGTTCCGAATAAGGCAATCGTGAAACGATTCCACAATCATAAATGATCATCAATATTCATAACTCAAATATCGCCTCTTCGATCCTATCGAAAGGTTTAGCTCAAATACTCGCCTTCTCGATCCTATCGAAAAGCTTTGATTTTCTTGCTTAGTTGATTTCGTATTTCGTTTTTGAAACTCTTTGAACCTTTCAAAAGTCTCTGTTTCGGCACGCATGAAATAGATATTTTCATATCTACTTTAACCGTCCATAAACGTAACAAAATACCGATAGCCTCCTCTTGCCTCGGAACTTATCGGAACATTTACATTTAAATGTAATTTCCAATAATTCGTTGGATCTTTCTCCAACCCTTGGAGAATGATGCCCTTTGTCGTCTGTCCTAATAAATAAGTATCGTATTAATCAATCGAATCTAATTCGAATGATTCTAGGAATCCATCATATGGAATCTAGATACGCGAATCTCGTTTATATGGCCAAGACGGCAATGCCAAAAGAAGCAATCAACTTCTAGGTTTAATCCTCCTCGGATTTCACCGTTCTTTGAGTCATTAGTTTGGACAACTCCTTGTCCGAACTTCCTATTTGGAAAACATTTTTCCAAAATACCCTTAGACATACATTTCTTTCGATCCCGATTTTGAATTACAAGGACATCCACGCATCTTAATGCATTGGATTCCTCGGATACTCCAAGCATCTCCAATTCAATTTTAAATCGCATCTCATGCAATTCAGGGATCGACTTATCTATCGAATGCATATGATATTCGGTCACAAAGATCAAATCTCGTACCATCAACACACGAGTGTTAATCAAAGACCCATAAGGCGTCTCAAAATTAACCTACTCTTTGAGCCGCATTGAGTCATTCAACGCGCTCTAGCTCTTGAAACTATTTCATGAGCGTTGTGTTTTACTTTCATATACACCCGAATTCTCAAAACAATTTTGAGAAATTTGCGTCTATACATGCCACCACAAGGCACGTAATATTGTTCGATTCCTTCTTAAGTTTATCGAACCCGGCTTTCTCTAAAGCCAAAGCCTCGAGCCCCGAATCTACCATTTCCGTGTCCAACACGTTCCTTTAAGTCTAAGAACTATTCTTTGACTATCAAGGTGAATAACGATAATTCCGGCCCAAAAGCCATCTATCATATCGATCTAATCGATATATTTGGTGTTGCTTGAAAACATAATTCTAAACGGATGATGAAGATTAACTCCTAACCGTGCGTACTTAATCTATATGCTTATATGATGAATATATGATAGTGTTATTTTATCGAATCGATAACCCTCATACCGATACGGGACTCCAAGTCCATAACACTCAAGACCCATATTTCCGTTCCTCCCACAAGTGACTTTAGCCTATCGGGTGGGATCCCGTTATTTAGGTAGGATTATATCCAATCGTATCCAATACGACTCTTGAACCTTTATAGGATTTCGGTGATGGATCGTATCCAATACAATCCCAGTTCCGTGTGTGCATCCTATCTATGCCCCGAACTCCAATCTGATTGGCCTGGACGGTTAAGTCACAACCATCTCCAACGTATCGTTCAAATAAGCTACTAGTGAGTCGACTTTAGCCTGTGCCTCACAAGTCCTGATTTAACGCTTGCCACCCTTTCGATTGTTTCAATATCACGTGCCCGACTTTAGCCTGAACCCACGTGAAACGTAACACCGAACTCGGTAGTTGCGGATATGGAAGGCATTTCCATGACTTAAATATTATGAGGGATCATGCCATTGCATGTTTCTAAATCCGTGACATAATCATATTATATCACTATCACAAGATTTGTAAATGCATATGATTTATTTAGGTAAATTAATTATTCTAAATAATTACTTGTCCTATATGCAAGTATGTTTGATGCCGATCAAATCGATATAAAGAACTCAAAATTCCGAGCTTCGTAGCCAAAGTTATCGCGAAAACAAAAACAGCATCCAGAGAAGGGTCCGTTATAACGGACTGCCCCATCCGTTGTAACGCAGGGGCCGTGGGGCGCGAGAAAACCTCGCCCGGGACGCGTCCGGGGCGCCAAAAACTGCCCCCGGGGCGGCAGAAAAACTGTTTTTCTGCATCCTTTCGGTATTTCATTAGAACGACACTAATACTTCGCTCAAATGAAATATATTACAACATGAAAGTTCTAGATAATCTCATTATCTAACTAACCCAATTTGAACCATTCAAATCGGAATTTTCTACTGAAAGTTATAGCAGTTTTAGTAAAATACGAACAAATGAAAAGGTAAGTTTATCCAATAGACACCTTTTCAACCAGAAAACTACAGACACCTTTTCAGTATTCTGTTGAAACAAAAATATTAAATTGTTCCAAACGACTTTGAATGTGAACGAAAGTTCTAGATAATCTTATTATCTAACTAACCCAATTGGATTGGACTCAATTGGAGTTTCTATGCGACATATATGGACGTTTTAGTCTCTGTATGTCAAACAGTCGCACCCTTTCAGTATTTCATAAAAACGACACTGATAATTCGTTCAAATGAAAAACCTTTCTGTATCAAAGTCATAGATAATCTTATTATCTAACTACGCCAATTTGATCCAATCAATTTGGAGTTTCCCACTGAAAATTATCTTAGTTTTACTCACTGTTTCGTATTCTAATTTTCTGCAGATTTTGCCGTTTCTTCCGTTTTCGCTCGTTTCTGAAACGATAAATCATGAAACCTTTTCACGATAATTCCTAGATACTCTCAATCAACTTTTGATCGATCTCTAGCAAATTCCACTTGTGATTTTAACGGAATTTGACTTTCTCTATATGTAACATCATGCAAACGGGTACGAACTTTGATAACCCGTGTGTATATCTAATATACGACTATGATTCGACCCTCGAATCGATGGCGATCGCTCTGATACCACTGTTGGGGAATATCCTCGACCCCGGGTCCGCGCAGCGGAATGAAGGCCCGGTCCGATTCCCCGATTCCCGAGATCACGCCATGACTTCGAGGGTACGATGCGAATAGAAGGATAGATCTATACCAGCGTGAAATTGATCACGCACGAAGGGTTGATCGCCGCCTTCTATCTCCTGTCACGTTGGTGACAATCCGCGCGTCCCATACCACGCGTCTTTCACCGTTCGTTGACCGTCTTCTCACTCCTTGAGTCGATCACAATCCAAGAGCCACAATTGTCGCTCCTCTACTTGTATCCACCGTGAGTCGCAAGACGTCGGTCGCGGATGCACCTGCCTAGACGATGCACCGGCGAACTTGCTCGATCTAATCGATTCTCTATTACTCGAGAGACTCCTTTCTCGATTTCTCTCTCTTCGCACCCTTTCACTCACTAAAGATCAAATCTGAATTTGCTCTTTTTCTTGTGTATATTGGGCAGAATAATCACTTGCTTAGAATGATTCAACTCATCTGGATAATTCTGAATGAATTGCTTAGTTAAGATGAGAGAGAAAATCCTATTTATATATAATAGGATCAGGATTAGCCAAAAGGCATGTATATCCAATATACACCCTCTCACACAGAAAACTGCATGAACCTGGTCAGTATTCTGTCCAGACGAAATTGATAAATTTCTCTGACAGAAAATCAACCAACGCGAAAGTTGTAGATAATCTCATTATCTACACGACCCCATTTGGCCCAGCCCAATTGGAGTTCGTATGCAAAAGTTATGACTGTTTTACTAACTGTATGTCATACTGTTGCACCCTTTCGGTATTTCACAGAAACGACACTTATACTTCGTTCATATGAAATATATTTCTACATGAAGGTTATAGATAATCTAATTATCTATCTTACCCAATTTGAACCATTCAAATCGGATTTTCCTACTGAAAGATATGGCTACGAATGTACGACTACATTCGTTTATCCTTGTGTACACTTTTACGGTTGATCCTGAAACTGTATTTCCTTCAATTGGAACTTACATTCACATGTAGATGATCCGATAAGTTCCGAGGCAAGAGGAGGCTATCGGTATTTTGTTACGTTTATGGACGGTTAAAGTAGATATGAAAATATCTATTTAATGCGTGCCGAAATGGAGACTTTTGAAAGGTTCAAAGAGTTTCAAAAACGAAATACATAATCAACTAAGCAAGAAAATCAAAGCTTTTCGATAGGATCGAGAAGGCGAGTATTTGAGCTAAACCTTTCGATAGGATCGAAGAGGTGATATTTGAGTTATGAATATTGATGATCATTTATGATTGTGGAATCGTTTCACGATTGCCTTTATTCGGAACATTGAGATGTGTCCGAAAAGAGGAAATGAACGCATGTTGGACATGGTTCGATAAATGATAAGTCAAACGGATATCCCAAAAATGTTTTGGGGATACGCCCTTGAGACAGCGGCACTAATTAATGGTTGCATATAAGATATGGACCATAAACCTTCTAATCGGTACAAAAGATGCCATATTAGATATGGATCGGAATGGTTCCGAAGTGGTCATTTGTACATATTTGAGGATGTGGGTATATTTCGAAATTTGTTTCGATTAAACTCAATCCCAAATCTGAAAATTGTTCGTTTATCCTTAAGGAAACTAAAGGGTATTAATTCTAACGTCCCGACGAAAATGAGATTTTCGTGGCTCGAAGAAATATCTTCTTGGAGGAGGACTAGATGCGCACAAGTTTGGAACTTGGTGTCATTTATCTCTATGCGGGCTAGTGAGAGTAGAATAAATCTCGAAAGAGTTCGTGATTTGAAAATGAACATTGCACCGATGAAAGTTGACATGGCTTCATCAAGAGTTGATGAACGCAAGTCGAACACACAAAGAAATTTTTCGTAGATCAAGTAGGCTATATCATGAGCCAGTAAATACGGATTTATCGTGGCTAATGATGATAGATCGAAATCATACGATGATTCGATATCCTACAAGGATGCTATGAAAAGCTGATTCCACATGACATGGTGTCATGAAGTCTGAGATTCGATCCGTGTAAATTATCAAGTTTAGAACTTGATTTCATTACTTTCTGGGTTAGACCCGTGAAATGTGAGTGGGTTTTTCAAGATGAAGAACCGACATGGATAGGAATACGCATATATGTAAAGCGAGGCTTTTTGCGAAGAGTTTCATGCAATTCATAGTCGGACTATGAAGAAACGTTTTCGCATGTTGCCATGCTTTCACATTCTCGAAATTCTGCTTGTCATGGTCGCGTATTATGATATATGATGTGGCAAAATGGATGTCAAAACCGAATTTCTTGACAGAAATTTTATGAAAGGATGTGTACTTGACACAACCTTACGGTTTTGTCGATTCATAAGAATCGGGGATAAGATATGCACGCTTTAACGATCCATATGATGGATTAGAGAAAGCTTCTCGGAATTGGAATATTCGTTTTGACGAAGTTATAAACTATTATAAAATTGTCGAAACGAATGGAAACTTTGTGTACACATGAAGGTTAGTGGGAGCTGCGTTATATTTCTTGTAACGACAAAGGATTTAGACGAGACCGCTTATGAATTAAGCGTGAAGATCTATAGGATAGATCTAAGAAGTTCCTCGTTCTATGTTATAGCACATATATCGACATATTGTTGAAAATGGTTTTCAACATGTAAACTCCTTGGAGGAGTTAAATCGAAATGTCGAATGGCAGAAATTTTCAACGGCTCGATGTGAGACATCGAGCAGCGCGAAAAGTAGTAATATGATGCCTTACATTTGATGTTAGGATCTAGTATATCTGTCATGATATGTATGTGGCTATCTGTCATACAAATAAAGCGTCTAGTTCACCGTCAATACAATTCATGGGAATCACATGAGTTTGAATGTAATTCGATTACATGAGACTAACTCTTGTGAAAGTATAATGGTTATACAAATATATACATAATGGTTATGTATATTTAAACCCATCGGGATTTATATTGATAGAGGTGAAGTTTATCCTTGAATACTTTGCGAAAGAATTCATGATTTTTTATCTATAATGGTGTGGAGGACGTGTTGGTTATAAAGAGTTATAACAACAACAGTTTCCAAAGATTAAGCACGTCCAAATATGTAGCACGACTTTCGATCACAAAGTGTGTACATGTTTTGCTTAAATGAAAACACGATTATGTGGAAAGGTTCCACAAGACCAATAGTTTATGATTCTATTTACGGTGGCGAGTATATTGCGGTTATTAATCGCAAAAGGAAGTGGTATGGATCAAGAATACATGACCAAACTCTAGTAGTCACGAGTTATCGGATTTATGGTTGTTTATTGCATGAGACGCAATAGTACAAGCCATAAATGCCGAGGTCACAACCACTTCTAGCCAATACTCAGAAAATTTCATTTGATCCATGAAATTTTGTGAAAAGATGTGATCGTAGGTATTGGAAATGTTCCAATCCTGATGATGATTAACACTAGCGGGAACGTGCGGACCCGTTTACAAAACCGTTCTCTCTAGTCGCGCGTGACTGTCATGCGATGACTATGGGTATGGAGATACCTAGAGGAGGAAGAAGAGAGTAGAGTGTAGTTATCTAATACGATAGTCCTCGCAGGTTATGGGTATGGAGATACCCATAGGTAAACGTTGTATCACCCAAATACTTAGTCCATATGAATGCATTCCTTTTAAAATTTTTGTTTACTTAAATTAAATATGCATTCACCTTATATGAAAACTGTGTGCGGGTTGTGTAATATGATTGTTACATGAACCCTGATTTGAGCTTGTGTGGACGTCGACATGGTTGAGGACCATGTGCAGCGAAACCGTCACACTTAAAGTGTCATTTCTAAACATCCCTAGTCGCGGATCAGCTTGCTTAAGAGAGAAGCATTTCTATTATTGGATAGACTGAACGCGTACACTAGTACGTTTGCCGAGGAGATGATTATGTTTTGCTAATCATGGGACAAGGTGCTTGTCGAATCGGGAACGTAGATATATGTTAGGTTACATGTATTGGATATGACCAAAGCCGCGAGTCCATGACATGGTTTAGTCATTATAGATGGACCTGCGACGGATGGGGTTTTAGATTCTTCATACTTGAGGGG